>CM056203.1:18515363-23315363 GCA_029692085.1 Gymnothorax javanicus
GTGTAAAGCTGTGGTTTTGGTTGTGTTCTCTGTCGATGTTTGTTAAGTTGTGGGTTGGTTTGTGTTCAGTCTGTTGATGTGTGTAAAGCTGTGGTTTTGGTTGTGTTCTGCTATGTGTAAAGCTGTGGTTTTTTGGTTGTGTTCTGTTGATGTGTATAAAGCTGTGGTTTTGGTTGTGTTCAGTCAATGTGTGTAAAGCTGCAGTTTTGTTGTGTTCTGTTGATGTGTGTTTTTTTGTTGTTCAGTGTTGATGTGTGTAAAGCTGTGGTTTTGGTTGTGTTCTGTTGATGTGTGTAAAGCTGTGGTTTTGGTTGTGTTCTGTCGATGTGTGTAAAGCTGTGGTTTTGGTTGTGTTCTGTTGATGTGTGTAAAGTTGTGGTTTTGGTTGTGTTCAGTCAATATATGTAAAGCTGTGGTTTTGGTTGTGTTCTGTTGATGTGTGTAAAGTTGTGGTTTTGGTTGTGTTCTGTCGATGTGTGTAAAGCTGTGGTTTTGGTTGTGTTCTGTTGATGTGTGTAAAGCTGCTGTTTTGGTTGTGTTCAGTCAATATATGTAAAGCTGTGGTTTTGGTTGTGTTCTGTTGATATGAAAGTGTGTTTTGTAAAAGCTTTGCTGTTTTTGATGTTGTGTTCTGTGTTCTGTAGAGATGTGTGTAAAATGCTGTGGTTTTGGTTGTGTTCTGTTGATGTGTGTAAAGCTGTGGTTTTGGTTGTGTTCTGTCGATGTGTGTAAAGCTGTGGTTTTGGTTGTGTTCAGTAGATGTGTAAAGTTGTGGTTTTGGTTGTGTTCAGTCAATGTGTGTAAAGCTGTGGTTTTGGTTGTGTTCTGTTGATGTGTGTAAAGCTGTGGTTTTGGTTGTGTTCAGTCAATGTGTGTAAAGCTGTGGTTTTGGTTGTGTTCTGTAGATGTGTGTGTAAAGTTGTGGTTTTGGTTGTGTTCTGTCAATGTGTGTAAAGCTGTGGTTTTGGTTGTGTTCTGTCAATGTGTGTAAAGTTGTGGTTTTGGTTGTGTTCTGTCAATGTGTGTAAAGTTGTGGTTTTGGTTGTGTTCAGTCAATATGTGTAAAGCTGTGGTTTTGGTTGTGTTCTGTAGATGCATGTAAAGCTGTGGTTTTGGTTGTGTTCAGTCAATGTGTGTAAAGCTGTGGTTTTGGTTGTGTTCTGTAGATGTGTGTGTAAAGCTGGTGGGTTTTTGGTTGTGTTCTGTTGATGTGTGTAAAGCTGTGGTTTTGGTTGTGTTCTGTCAATATATGTGTAAAGCTGTGGTTTTGGTTGTGTTCTGTTGATGTGTGTAAAGCTGTGGTTTTGGTTGTGTTCAGTCAATATGTGTAAAGCTGTGGTTTTGGTTGTGTTCTGTTGATGTGTGTAAAGTTGTGGTTTTGGTTGTGTTCTGTAGATGTGTGTAAAGCTGTGGTTTTGGTTGTGTTCTGTCGATGTGTGTAAAGCTGCGGTTTTGGTTGTGTTCTGTTGATGTGTGTAAAGCTGTGGTTTTGGTTGTGTTCTGTCGATGTGTGTAAAGCTGTGGTTTTGGTTGTGTTCTGTTGATGTGTGTAAAGCTGCTGTTTTGGTTGTGTTCTGTCGATGTGTGTAAAGCTGTGGTTTTGGTTGTGTTCTGTAGATGTGTGTAAAGCTGTGGTTTTGGTTGTGTTCTGTCAGATGTTTGTAAAGCTTGTGGGTTTTGGTTGTGTTCAGTCAGATGTTTGTAAAGTTGTGGGTTTTGTTGTGTTCAGTCAATATGTGTAAAAGTTGTGGTTTTGGTTTTGTTCAGTTATGTGTAAAGCTGTGGTTTTGGTTGTAAATGCTGTGGTTTTGGTTGTGTTCAGTCAATGTGTGTAAAGCTGTGGTTTTGGTTGTGTTCTGTAGATGTGTGTAAAGCTGCGGTTTTGGTTGTGTTCTGTTGATGTGTGTAAAGCTGTGGTTTTGGTTGTGTTCTGTCGATGTGTGTAAAGCTGTGGTTTTGGTTGTGTTCTGTTGATGTGTGTAAAGCTGCTGTTTTGGTTGTGTTCAGTCAATATGTGTAAAGCTGTGGTTTTGGTTGTGTTCTGTTGATGTGTGTAAAGTTGTGGTTTTGGTTGTGTTCTGTCGATGTGTGTAAAGCTGTGGTTTTGGTTGTGTTCTGTTGATATGTGTAAAGCTGTGGTTTTGGTTGTGTTCTGTTGATGTGTGTAAAGCTGTGGTTTTGGTTGTGTTCTGTTGATGTGTGTAAAGCTGCTGTTTTGGTTGTGTTCTGTCAATATATGTAAAGCTGTGGTTTTGGTTGTGTTCTGTTGATGTGTGTAAAGCTGTGGTTTTGGTTGTGTTCTGTTGATGTGTGTAAAGCTGTGGTTTTGGTTGTGTTCTTGTGTAAAGCTGTGGTTTTGGTTGTGTTCTGTTGATGTGTGTAAAGCTGTGGTTTTGGTTGTGTTCTGTCAATGTGTGTAAAGCTGTGGTTTTGGTTGTGTTCTGTTGATGTGTGTAAAGCTGTGGTTTTGGTTGTGTTCTGTTGATGTGTGTAAAGCTGTGGTTTTGGTTGTGTTCAGTCAATGTGTGTAAAGCTGTGGTTTTGGTTGTGTTCTGTCGATGTGTGTAAAGTTGTGGTTTTGGTTGTGTTCTGTTGATGTGTGTAAAGCTGTGGTTTTGGTTGTGTTCTGTAGATGTGTGTAAAGCTGTGGTTTTTGTGTTCAGTTCTGTTGATGTGTGTAAAGCTGCTGTTTTGGTTGTGTTCTGTCAATGTGTAAAGTTGTGGTTTTGGTTGTGTTCTGTGGTTGTTTTTGTGGTTTTGGTTGTGTTCAGTCAATGTGTGTAAAGCTGTGGTTTTGGTTGTGTTCTGTTGATGTGTGTAAAGTTGTGGTTTTGGTTGTGTTCAGTCAATGTGTGTAAAGCTGTGGTTTTGGTTGTGTTCTGTAGATGTGTGTAAAGTTGTGGTTTTGGTTGTGTTCAGTCAATATGTGTAAAGTTGTGGTTTTGGTTGTGTTCTGTCAATGTGTGTAAAGCTGTGGTTTTGGTTGTGTTCTGTAGATGTGTGTAAAGTTGTGGTTTTGGTTGTGTTCTGTTCAATGTGTGTAAAGTTGTGGTTTTGGTTTTGATGTTGTGTTCTGTGTTGTGTTCTGTGTGTGTAAAGCTGTGGTTTTGGTTGTGTTCTGTAGATGGTTTGGTTTTGGTTGTGTTCTGTTGGTTGTGTTCTGTGTGTGTAAAGCTGTGTTTGGTTTTTCTGTTGTGTTCTGTCAATTTGTGTTCTGTTGTAAAGCTGTGGTTTTGGTTGTGTTCTGTTGATGTGTGTAAAGCTGTGGTTTTGGTTGTGTTCTGTCGATGTGTGTAAAGCTGTGGTTTTGGTTGTGTTCTGTTGATGTGTGTAAAGCTGTGGTTTTGGTTGTGTTCTGTCAATGTGTGTAAAGCTGTGGTTTTGGTTGTGTTCTGTTGATGTGTGTAAAGTTGTGGTTTTGGTTGTGTTCTGTTGATGTGTGTAAAGCTGTGGTTTTGGTTGTGTTCAGTCAATATGTGTTTTGGTTGCTGTGGTTTTTTGGTTGTGTTCTGTTGATGTGTGTAAAGCTGTGGTTTTGGTTGTGTTCTGTCGATGTGTGTAAAGTTGTGGTTTTGGTTGTGTTCTGTAGATGTGTTTTGGTTTTGGTGTGTTCTGTTGATGTGTGTAAAGCTGTGGTTTTGGTTGTGTTCTTGGTTGTGTTCAGTTGATGTGTGTAAAGTTGTGGTTTTGGTTGTGTTCTGTTGATGTGTGTAAAGCTGTGGTTTTGGTTGTGTTCTGTCAATGTGTGTAAAGCTGTGGTTTTGGTTGTGTTCTGTTGATGTGTGTAAAGCTGTGGTTTTGGTTGTGTTCTGTCGATGTGTGTAAAGCTGTGGTTTTGGTTGTGTTCTGTTGATGTGTGTAAAGCTGTGGTTTTGGTTGTGTTCTGTCGATGTGTGTAAAGCTGTGGTTTTGGTTGTGTTCTGTAGATGTGTGTAAAGCTGTGGTTTTGGTTGTGTTCAGTCAATATGCGTAAAGCTGTGGTTTTGGTTGTGTTCTGTTGATGTGTGTAAAGCTTGTGTTCTGTTGATGGTTTTGGTTTTGTTTGTTCTGTAGATGTGTGTAAAGCTGTGGTTTTGGGTTGTGTTCAGTCAATATATGTAAAGCTGTGGTTTTGGTTGTGTTCTGTTGATGTGTTTTGTTGTGTTCTGTTGATGTGTGTAAAGTTGTGGTTTTGGTTGTGTTCTGTAGATGTGTGTAAAGCTGTGGTTTTGGTTGTGTTCTGTCAATGTGTGTAAAGCTGTGGTTTTGGTTGTGTTCTGTTGATGTGTGTAAAGTTGTGGTTTTGGTTGTGTTCTGTTGATGTGTGTAAAGCTGTGGTTTTGGTTGTGTTCAGTCAATGTGTGTAAAACTGTGGTTTTGGTTGTGTTCTGTTGATGTGTGTAAAGCTGTGGTTTTGGTTGTATTCAGTCAATGTGTGTAAAGCTGTGGTTTTGGTTGTGTTCTGTAGATGTGTGTAAAGTTGTGGTTTTGGTTGTGTTCAGTCAATGTGTGTAAAGCTGTGGTTTTGGTTGTTTTCTCTAGATGTGTGTAAAGTGGTGGGTTGGGTTGTGTTCAGTCAATATGAGTAAAGTTGTGGTTTTGGTTGTGTTCTGTCAATATGTGTAAAGCTGTGGTTTTGGTTGTGTTCTGTAGATCCGTGTAAAGCTGTGGTTTTGGTTGTGTTCAGTCAATGTGTGTAAAGCTGTGGTTTTGGTTGTGTTCTGTTGATGTGTGTAAAGTTGTGGTTTTGGTTGTGTTCTGTAGATGTGTGTAAAGCTGTGGTTTTGGTTTTGGTTTCGATGTGTGTTCTGTTCTGTTGATGTGTGTAAAGCTGTGGTTTTTGGTTGTGTTCTGTCGATGTGTGTAAAGCTGTGGTTTTGGTTGTGTTCTGTCGATGTGTGTAAAGCTGTAAAAGCTGTGGTTTTGTTTTGTTCTGTAGATGTTCTGTTTTTGGTTGTGTTGTGTAAAAGCTGTGGTTTTGGTTGTGTTCTGTAGATGTTTGTAAAGTTGTGGGTTTGGTTGTGTTCTGTTGAAAGTTGTTGTTGTATTCAAAGTTGTGTTTTGGTTTTGTGTTCAGTCAATATGTGTAAAGCTGTGGTTTTGGTTGTGTTCTTCTGTAGATGCATATAAAGCTGTGGTTTTGGTGTCAATGTGTAAAGCTGTGGTTTTGGTTGTGTTCTGTAATGTGTGTAAAGCTGTGGTTTTGGTTGTGTTCTGTTGATGTGTGTAAAGCTGTGGTGTTTTTCTGGTTGTGTTCAGGTTTTGGTATATGTAAATGTGTGCTGTGGTTTTTGAGTCAATATTGTAAAGCTCTTTGTTGTGTTCTGTTGTGTGTAAAAAGTTGTGGTTTTGGTTGTGTTCTGTAGATGTGTGTAAAGCTAAAGTTTTGTGGTTTTCTGTTTGTGTTCTGTCGATGTTGTGTTCTGTTGATGTGGTTTTGTGTTTGTGTTCTGTTGAAGTTGTGTTCAGTAAAGCTGTGGTTTTGGTTGTGTTCTGTCAATGTATGTAAAGCTGTGGTTTTGGTTGTGTTCTGTTGATGTGTGTAAAGTTGTGGTTTTGGTTGTGTTCTGTAGGTGTGTGTAAAGCTGTGGTTTTGGTTGTGTTCTGTTGATGTGTGTAAAGCTGTGGTTTTGGTTGTGTTCTGTTGATGTGTGTAAAGTTGTGGTTTTGGTTGTGTTCTGTCAATTTGGTGTGTAAAACTGTGGTTTTGGTTGTGTTCTGTTGATGTGTGTAAAGTTGTGGTTTTGGTTGTGTTCTGTCAATGTGTGTAAAGCTGTGGTTTTGGTTGTGTTCTGTGTGTAAAACTGTGGTTTTGGTTGTGTTCTGTTGATGTGTGTAAAGCTGTGGTTTTGGTTGTGTTCAGTCAATGTGTGTAAAAGCTGTGGTTTTTGTGTTCTGTTCTGTGTAGATTTGTTGTGTTCAAATGTGTGTAAAAACTGTGGTTTTGTTGTGTTCTCTCAATGTGTGTAAAGTGGTTGGGTTGTGTTCAGTCAATTTGTGGTTTTGGTTGTGTTCTGTCAATATTTTGGTTGTGTAAAAGTTGTGGTTTTGGTTGTGTTCTGTAGATCCGTGTAAAGTTGTGGTTTTGGTTGTGTTCAGTCAATGTGTGTAAAGCTGTGGTTTTGGTTGTGTTCTGTTGATGTGTGTAAAGTTGTGGTTTTGGTTGTGTTCTGTAGATGTGTGTAAAGCTGTGGTTTTGGTTGTGTTCTGTCGATGTGTGTAAAGCTGCGGTTTTGGTTGTGTTCTGTTGATGTGTGTAAAGCTGTGGTTTTGGTTGTGTTCTGTAGATGTGTGTAAAGCATTGGTTTTGGTTGTGTTCTGTCGATGTGTGTAAAGCTGTGGTTTCGGTTAAGTTCAGTAGATGTGTGTAAAGCTGTGGTTTCACTTGTATTCAGCTGATGTTTATAACGATACATTTGCATCGGGTGATGTTCCGGCAGATGTTGACCCAGACCCTAGGCGGAGTGTTCAGGGTGGGACTTTGATTCTGAAGGATGCTAAACTCAGTGACTCAGCAGTGTTCCAGTGTGAAGCTACCAACAAGCACGGCACCATTCTGATTAATGCATACGCATATGTCCTTGGTAAGAGTGCTCCCGTCACAATATACTCTGAACATTTCAGTGTATCATAGTATGTCCTAAATCTTTAGGATGATCACAGTACACTGTATTTTTTTTTCAACCCCATTTCCAAAAATGTTGGAATGCTTTGTAAAATGTAAATAAAAACAGAATGCAATCATTTAAACTTTATATTCATTTTAAAATAGTACAAAGACAATATATCAGGTGTTGAAACTGAGATATTTTATTGTTTTTCTTTTTTGAATATGTCCTCATTTTGAATTTGATGTCAGCAACATGTTTCAAAAAAAGTTGGGATGGGACAATAAAAGACTGGAAAAGTTGTATGATGCCAAAAAAAAAAAAAAAACTGGCACAGCATCTCATAGCTAATTAGATTATTTAGCAACAGGTCAGTAACATGATTGGGCAGAAAAAGTCTTTCATAAGTAAATATGATGAGGGCTTAACCACTCTATGAAAGGCATGGGTTAATTGTTCAACAATTTAAGAATAATATTTCCAACCTAAAATTGCAAAGAATTTGGGGATTCTGTCCTCCATGGCACATAATATCATTAAAAGATTCCAAGAATCCAGAAAAATCTTAATATCCAATTTGGAATGGCTGTGACTTTCAGGCAGTCTGGTGGCACTCCACTGAAACAGACAGGATTCTGTGGCGAAATTCACTACATGGACTCAGGAACACTTCTGTCGACCATGGTCAGTTCACACAGTTTGTCACAGCATTCTCAAATGAAAGTTAAAATTCTGCTATGTTGATATTAAATTATATACAGTATAAGCAAGATCCAGAAACAATGCCTTCTTCTCAGGGCATGAGATCATTTAAATGTACTGAGGGGAAGTGGAAAACTGTTTGACTAATCAGAATGTGAAATTTTTTTTGGAAATCATGGATGTTGCATCCTCTGGGCTAAAGAAGAGAGGGTCTATCTAGCTTGTTATCAGCATACAATTTAAAATCCAGCATCCATGATAGTATGGGGGTGCATTAGTACACATGGTGTAGGTAACTTGTGCATCCGTGAAGATACCATGAATGGTGAATGATACAGGTTTTGGTGAAACATTTACCACCATCCTGATGCCTTTTTTAAGGGATGTCCTTGCTCATTTCAGTAACACCATGCCAAACACCATACTCTGGACGTATTACAACATCATGGCTCTGTAGTAAAAGTGTCTGGGTGCTAAAGTTGTCTGCCTACAGTCCAGACCTGTCACCCACTGACAATATTTGGGGCATTATGAAAAGAAAAATATGACAAAGGAGGCTGCAAAGCAGTAAGCAGCTAAAAGTCTACATTATCAAGAATGGAAAACCATTTTGCTTTCAAAACTACTGCAGTTGGTCTCCTTAATTCCCAAACACCTTTTTAGTGTTGATTAAAGAAGATGTGATGCAGCACAGTGGTAAACATGCCCCTGTGCCAACTTTTTTGAAAAATGTGTTGCTGGCATCAAGTTCAAAATGAGCACATACGTATTTCCCAAAAAACAATAAAATATCTCAGTTTCAAAATCTGTCTATTGTCTTAATACTATTTTCAAATAAACATCAAGTTTAAATGATTTGAAAATCAGTGCATTCTGGTATTATTTACATTTAACACAGCATCCCAACTTTTTTGGAAATGGGGTTGTAAGAAATGTCTTCCATACATCAGTATCTGTCGGATCAGCTGTGTATTTGGGTCAAACGCACGATAAAACAGATTTTCTACTATTGAATTCACTCGAGCTGAAGAATTTGGTGTGGTGTCGGTGTGTGAAAATACGTTGTATTATCTTATGTTAACTAGTAGTGCAATTTTAGGAGATCAGTGAACCAGTATAAAGTGAAGTATCGCGTGTGAGTCTGTTTTTATTGGCTTTTTCCCTTGTATGGTATTAAAATTTAATTTCAAAAGTGATTTATTACTTTTTCAAATTATGTTTTTTTTTTTCCTGGGAAGAGCTCCATCTTCTCTGCAGTATAACTTCACTAGACACTTATACGTTTGGTTCTCACTCGGCTGCGATCTATTAACAGCCTGTCTCGGGTGCATTTCTGCCTTTTGCGTAATGCATGCTGGGATGAGCCCCAACACAACCCATGGCTCTGACCAAAAATAAATGGATGGATGTATGATCCTGACTGTAATTGCGATTTGCATTCTGAATAGAGCAGTCCGGAGACAGTATCCCCTGTGTTATTTGCAGAGCTTCCTCCACAGATTCTGACAGAGGACAGACAGACATACAGTGTGACGGAAGGACAGACTGCTCTGCTGGAATGCAGAACATTTGGCTCCCCTCAACCCGAGCTGAAATGGTGAGGAAAAGCGAGGGAGCAAAGGGGAGTTTGAAAAACAGAGGAACATAAAACCAGTATACAGTTATTTGTTATTTGTACTTCAGATTCATTTTGTTTCTAGTTTTGATAAAGCATTTTTGATCTGGAAAATGAAAGGAATCCCTGGGATTCTCCTTCAAATACATTTAAATGGTAGCTATATCTAATAAATTACAGATGCAGTGCCGTGAAAAAGTATCTTCCCCTTACCAGTTTCTACTATTTTTGTATATTTGTCATGCTTAAATGTTTCAGATAATCCAGAATTTTAATGTCTGACAGATATAACCAGTAAACACAAAATGCAGTTCTAAATGATGGTTTCATTAATGCATGGCAAAAAGTTATCCAACCCTACTTTGTCCAGTGTGAAAAAGTAATTGTCTGCTTTGTTACTACATCAACAAATTTAATTGATTGTTGGTTTTAGTTTCACTGGACACGTGCACAGGCATGATTTTTGCCAGCCCTGTTGAATCTAAACAACACTTAAACAGAACCTGTCTGGCAGTGTGAAGTTGGCAAAAATTAGCACATGATGCCTTAATCTGAAGAAATTCCACTGTAGATGAGAAACAAAGTCATTGACATATTTCAGTCTGAGAAGGATTGAAAAGCCATTTCTGAGGCTCTGGGACTCCAGCAAACCATGGTGAAAGCTATTGTTTGGAAAAGAAGAAATTTGGAACAGTGGTGAGCCTTCTCAGGGGTGGCCGGCCAACCAAAATTTCTCCAGAGCATTGACAACTTATCCAAGAGGTCACAAAAAAACCGGGATTGACATCTAAAGAACTGCAGGCCTCACTTTCCTCAGATATAGTCACTGTTCATGATACCGCAATAAAAAAGAGACTAGGCGAAAATGGCATCCATGGGTGAGCTGGAAGGTGAAAACTACTGCTGACCAAAATGAACGCAAGGGCTCATCTCACGTTTGCCAGAAAAACATCTAAAAGGCCCTCAAGGCTTTTGAAGAAACATACAATGGACTGATCAGTCAAAGGTAGAACTTTTCTGAAGACGAGAATCTTGTTACTTCTGGTGTAAAGCTAACCCAGCATTCCACAATATGACCATCACACCAGCAGTAAAACACGGAGGTAGTAGTGTGGTGGTCTGGGACTGGCTTGCTGCTTCAAGACCTGGGAGACTTGACATAATTGATGGAACTATGAATTCTGCTGTCTACCAGAACATCCTATAGGAGAATGTCCAGCCATCAGTTGGTGACCTAAAGCTCAAGCGCAGTTGGGTTATGCAGCAGGACAATGATCAGAAGCACACAACCAAGTCCACCTCTGAATGGATCAAAAGAAACAAAATGAAGGTTTTGAAGTGGCCCAGTCAGAGTCCTGACTTGAATTCAATTGAGATGCAATGGCATAACCTTAAAAAGACAGTTCATGATTGAAAACCTTTAAATGTGGCTGAATTAAAACAATTCTGGAAAGAAAAGAGGGCCAATAGTCCTTTATAGCAATGTAAATGACTCATTGGCAGTAATCACAGACATCTGATTGAGGTAATTGCCATAAAGGGTGGCAAAACCTCTTATTAGTTCTTGGGCACAAATGATTTTTTCACATGGTTGGAATAGGTTTTGGGTAATTCACTTCAATAAGTGAAATGATCATTTATAAGATGCATTTTGTCTCAACTCACGTTGTCTCACATTAAAATTATTTGGATGATCTGAAACATTCAAATGTGATAAATAAGCAACAATAGAAGAAACGTCTATTTTGGGGGTAATTTTTTTTTTTTTTACGTGACTGTAACATTTACAAATAGTTAGCTTTTCTTGGGCCTCATACATCAAACAGAAGTAGTTTACCATTGGAAAAAGTTTATGAACAAGAGTGTTCTATCCTCGCTGTGGAGTGGCATGAAATTCAGGGCCCCTATACATAAGCAGTATCTGGGGCCTTCTCCTCTCTTTGGTTGTGTAGAGGATTTGCATTTTAGCTTCATGATTCTTACTGTGTGACTGTGT
The DNA here is from genome assembly GCA_029692085.1 of Gymnothorax javanicus. Lineage (NCBI taxonomy): Eukaryota > Metazoa > Chordata > Actinopteri > Anguilliformes > Muraenidae > Gymnothorax > Gymnothorax javanicus. The sequence goes on from CM056203.1 coordinate 18,526,264, forward strand.
TGACATTCAGGGACAGCGAGCACCTCTCCATAATGTCTGATCCCAGAGTGTCTCAGCTGAACTCTGGAGCCCTGCAGATCCTAGATGCGTCTCAGGATGATTCAGGCTCCTTCAGCTGCTCAGTCCTCGACACCGAGCTCTCCATCACCTCCTTGCTGGAAGTGCTGAGTACGATACTGTCTCTCTCTTCACCTCTCTTTCTACCTGACTCTTTCCTTTTTTCTGTATATCTCCCCTTACCTTTCATACCCACCCCGCCCCGCCACCCCAGTCCAGTTTAATTTAATCCAGTTTTCCTCATAACACATTACTGGAATCAACAGACTACATCAGTGTCTATGGCATTGTTCAATCTGAAATGGTTTGTGAAATGACTCACACATTTAAAGGGCCCTTGTTATACTGTTCTTTTAGGTCCTTATGTTCTTTTATGTTCGGAAGGGTGGTTCATTATACTTTTAACAAAAAAAAAAACAATAAAAATTGACTGTTTTGATTGGACATCCGTTGTCTGAGATGAGTTCCATTCTGATTGGCTGGTGAGCAGAGCTACCAGCCCATTCCCCCTGCATCAATGGATGGTGAAGAATACATTAATATCCCTACACTAAACTGGCTACTGTAATGGCCGGTAGTATACGGAGGCCAAGCGCCACGACAGAGAGAAAGAAAGTAGCACGAACACAGTACAAACACAGAGAATAATATGGACCAAATGCAAGTACTCGCACTTCCAAAGGACGTATAATAGTCCGAACCACAGATGCAAAGCGAGATAGAAAAAGGGAGAAGAGACTCCAACAATAAGAAGATAGAAAATCATACAAAACCTGACTACAGATATCTTCGGCTATGGTGTGAAGCTAAACATAGACAATCTAGCGAAGGAGGCATGCCGGACATCCTGCTTATATAGATTCTGGGGAAGCACCACCCCAGCTCAATCAACCAGCTGGGTAAAGAATTCGATGGCCCAGGAATTCGATATCGTCCTGGGACGAGAGCCGCAAAGAAAGGTCCAAACAACACGCACACCTCACAAACCATGACAGGACCCCCCCTTCTAAGGAACAGCCCCAGAAGTTCCCAGATAGCCCCGCACATGGAATTCAGAAATAAGGGTAGGATCCAGGATATCCCGAGAAGGGACCCAGCACCGCTCCTCAGGACCATAACCCTCCCAATCTACTAAAAACTGAGCTCCACGACCCACACGCCTCTCGGCTAAAATACGACGCACAGTGTAAACCAAAAATATAAGAATTCCAGGCACTCAGAGAATAATTGGATCCAAAAGAAGCAAAAAAAGGGATAAAAAGCCTTTATTATACCATGGCTAAACAGTTAAAACCGGCACAGTGTAATCCGGCCCCCCTTCAATCATCTGCGCTGGCGGCGGGGGTTTGTCGACTGGAGCCAGGACGCAAGTGCTAACCAGTTTGAGCCTGGAGACATGAAAAGAGGGGTGGATCCGTAAGGATCTAGGGAGCTTCAACCGGACTGTAACCAGATTGATCCTTTGCACAATCTTAAAAGGACCAATAAAGCAGGGAGCCAATTTCCGTGACTCCACTCTCAAGGGCAGGTCCCGCATGGGAAAGCCGGACCCTTTGGCCAACCTGATAAGATGGGGCTGAACGGCGCCTTCTATCTGCGGCGGTCTTTTGTTTCTGTCCGGAGCGCAACAAGGAGGAATGGACCCTGGCCCAAACAGACCGACAACGCCGAACAAAGTAATTAACCGAAGGAACCTCAGAATCCCTGTCAGTCTCAGGAAACAGTGGAGGCTGATAACCCAACTGAGCCTCAAACGGGGAAAGACCTGTGGAGGAGTTACCCAGTGAATTGTGGGAGTATTCGGCCCATGCTAAAAATCGACTCCACGAAGATGGGTTGTCAGCTGCCAGACATCGAAGAGTATTCTCCAAAGACTGGTTGGTTCGATCAGTCCGCCCGTTAGTCTCTGGGTGGAAACCAGAGGAAAGGCTCACGGTGGCCCCCAACTGGTTGCAAAACACACACCAGAATTTGGCCGTAAATTGAGGGCCCCGGTCAGAAACCACATCTTGAGGGATGCCATGCAGATAGAAAACATGGTCCACAACAAGAAGGGCAGTCTCTTGCGCCGAAGGCAGCTTAGGCAGCGCGATAAAGTGGGCGGCCTTAGAAAAGCAGTCAACCACGACCAGGATTCTTCTTAGTGAGCGCGATAATGGGAGCAGCTACCTCGCTAAAATTTCGGATAAACCTCCTATAAAAATTAGCAAACCCCAAAAACCGTTGCACCTCCTTAACGTTTTGAGGGGCAGGCCAATCCCTGACCGCTGACACTTTGTCAGGATCCATGTGGACTGACCCTTCTGAAATAATGAAGCCAAGAAACTAAACTGTCTTGGCATGAAAAACGCATTTCTCAGCCTTGACAAAAAGCTTGGCTTTGAGGAGGGCCTCAAGCACTTGTCTGACGTGTTGTTTATGCTCCGAGAGAGTTTAAGAGAAAATCAGAATATCATCAAGGTAGACAAAGACGAATCTCTCCAACATCTCTCGGAGGACGTCATTAACGAGTGCCTGGAACACAGAGGGGGCATTAACCAATCCAATCGGCATTACCAAATATTCGTAGTACCCGTCATGTGTATTAAATGCCATTTTCCACTCGTCCCCCTCACGGATCCAAACCAAGTAATAAACATTCCGGAGGTCTAGCTTGGTAAAAAAACATCGCCTCCTGCAGCCGTTCAAACGCGGAGTTCATCAGCGGAAGCGCCGCCCCAGCTCAATCAACCAGCTGGGTAAAGAATTTGATGGCCCAGGAATTCGATATTGTCCCGGGACGAGAGCCGCAAAGAAAGGTCCAAACAACACGCACACCTCACAAACCATGACAGCTACATCCTCTAAATTCTCATGAACTGATGAAGTCATAATGTAAAATGAGTATGGAAAGGTAATGTGAGCAGGCTAGGCTACTATGAAGATCACACGCACAGCTAAGCATGTGTATGCCGTCACCATAAAAGTATAATTCTTTTGGAATTCAATTTAAATATTAATGAAAATTTGAAATACTTGGTTTGCTGGCGGAATCCAGGTTTGCAGTTTCTTCTGGAACTAGTCTTCATTCAGCATGAGCTTTTTGGCAAATCTATTGTAGTCGAAAAATCAATCCAACCTTAATGTCTTGATGTCCTGAGCAGTTGGGAGAGAAATACATGCCTCTGCTGCTCCCTGTAACAGACATATGGCAAGTTAAGCAATAACCTTTACTAGTGTTTTAAACACTGAGCGTTCAGTATTTCAAGGTACTTCATACTTAAATGTCCAAAAAGGAGGTTTATAACTTTTCATCAAAAACCACATAATTATACTGTGCCTAGCTGAGGAAGCAAACGGTGCTGAAATACACTGAATGAAAATTCATGCTGGGACTATTTGTGAAAAAAATGAGCTATAGCCATTCATTGGTAACATTTGTGTCCTTTACGTGGCTATGCAGTGAAATATTGAATATAAAAGTAGCTGACTACGCCACCTTGTGTTTAGTTTGAGGACTTGGACCTCTTAAAGGTTCAAACTCAAGAGACACCCAGATTTGTTATATTCTGGTTGTCCACGCACCACAGGTGAGGGATTAGAATTTGGACAATTTATTGATAAACAGATAAGCACAGTCTGCATCCAGTAATGGTCCCAAGGCTTCGAAAGCAGAGGTATAAAGATCATGATGCCTCATGAAGATGGGGGAGGGGCCTGGCAGCAAACAGCCAGTCTCTGAGATGACGTCACGGTCCTCTGGCTTACGTTGCCGGTGTCTCTTTGGGACTGAGTAGAGTTGTTGAAAAACAAGCATGGCTTCAAAACAGAAACTAGCTCAAAGGAACAAATAGTACTCACCCTGTTTTCAGTGGAACTGGTGTTTTATAGTCTCCAGCGATCTAATGGCCACACACTTCAGGCAGGGTTTTTCCTGGTTCTTGGTGCAAACTATTCCCTTTGTTTTCCAATCTCAACCATGCCCTGTTGAGATCTGACCAGTTCTTTTTATTTTTTTCCTTGGGCCAATCATTGCTGCCATCGGATGATCCATTTCAATAGATGGGAGATGGAGATCAGCTGGAGTGGATGCGTTAGTTGAAGTAAATTGTTACCGCAGTAAACAAAGTCCTTGCTTCCTAAACAAAGGACTCGTATGAAAAACCGAACCGAACAAACTCATGCGGCAACTGTAGCACACAATAGAACACTGCAAACATAAAGCAAATTTTAAGTTATAGCCAAGTACTGCAAGCCTCATTTACATTACAGCATTTAATCGTTCATGCATAGATTTCACATATTTTTTTTCCTCACTCGCGAAACCATTCCATATGGTTTGAAGTTCATTCCAAAGAAATTCTTTCGATGTTTCAACAGATTTGTTTACATTTGTTTATGATACTTAATCTCTTCACTTGTGATGCTATTAATATCATCACGGAGCTGTTCTGCTGTCAACCGCTGATTTTTTGTACTTACATGTCATTTGCAGATAACGAACATCAGAAGCACTTATTTTTCCGTTTTGTATCTCTATTGCAATTAGTTTTAAGCGAACTGGTCTCTTTGAAACACTTGATGGTGCTTCTTACTTAGCCATGGCAACATTTAATGTCTTCAGAAATTTTTCTAAGTGACCAAACAGCATCATGTTAGGGCACAATGCGGTTAAGAACAATCGCAGAGGGGGCGCCCCGGTGGCTCATCGGTCTAAGTGCGCGTACCAGAAAGGCTGTGTCCTTCCCGCAGCGACCTGGGTTCGAATCCGGCTCAGGTCATTTGCTGCATGTCTTTCCCCCATTCTTCTCCCCAACTTTCCTGTCTCTCTACACCTTAAAACTCTCGAATAAAGGGAAAATTCCCCAAAAAAAAATCTTTAAAAAAGAACAATCTCAGAGAACTCCTACAGTTGTGCTATTGTTTTTAACACTGTGACACTGCTGAAAGTTCATGTCACCTTATGTGCTGGAACAACTGACCATCAGAGGTCATTTTGAAGAATAATGTAGCCTCCAACCAGTTTAGACAAATTTTTTAGCATCAGTAATCATGCTATACAAGAGTCAAAAAATAAAATTTGTGACACCTTTCAATTGTGATTAAAAAATTGATGTTTTCAGTGTATTTGTTTATTACCCATATTTTTACCTCAATATACTTGTGGCAATGATTTTTTTTCTCTTCTAATTGCCTACCCTAGCATTTTCAATACATTTTCACCAAAAGATTATTTAGACAGACTTTCTTGCTGTGTTTATGGATCATGTGTCATATGCTCCTCTAATGCATTAGAATACCCCGAGCATAAAATCTACAAAATCTAATCATGTGATGCCCTCTCCAACTGCTTTGTCCACTCAGATAGGACCATAATTGTGACCCCGCCCCAGAATCTGAATGCCCAACGTGGGCACGAGGCTGTCTTAACGTGCCTTGCCCAGGTGGACGCCAAGCTAGAGCCCCCCCAGATTCAATGGAGAAAGAATGGTCAGAAGCTCTTTGCTTCCTCCACGGAAGAAAGGTGAGTACCCCAAAAGTCTCATTTAATGCTCATGAAACATCCTTAAAATGGTCAGAAAATTCTTTGTGTGACACTTCACACCATGCTCAAACATTGGCATGGGCATGTAGTACAGAGAGGGACCCTTGAGGATATTTAAGTCCAGGATTCATGATTCTGGACCGGTTTATCTCCAGATTAATCATTAATAATCAATGATCAATAATGGTGGATAGAAATCCAGAATGATTTAAATGTTTACCCCTCATCATCTTCATTCACCCTTCATCTAAATTTGGGAGTAACTTCCCATCAAAATGCTAAATGCAGCTACTCTCACGGCTGAGTTGAGAAAGAGTCTGACAACTGCATTCTACCTCCGAAGTCACCATCTGAAAAATACCTGATTTGAGTGCAGATGATGTTAATCTATTCAGTGTGTACAAGAACTTCGCCAGACAACTAGGTCTATCTGAACCAAGTAAGCTCTACTTGTGCACCTTAGCTTCTTGTTTTCTTCAAATGCATTTGTAGCAAAAAGGTTGTGGTTAAAATGAGCAAATTTAAAAATACAAATAGTTTGTTACATCTCCAGTGAGGATGGTTTGTCAGGTGAAAATGGATAACACACATCTCTTGCTTTTAACTTCCAAATTAATAAAGAACATAAAAGCTGCCTTAATGCTCTGCACAAACCGTTGTGGTGCAGACAGTATTTACGTCAGTCCCAAATTCTGATTGGTTAGTTCTGTTACAGGACATGTAGAGTGAGCTGATTTTACGCCCCTTCGCTGCAATGGGTACAATACATAATGGTATTTCACACTACAATGCTGATTTCTAAAATGATTCCTTTTGATGCTAAATTGATTTTTCCGTGTATGAGGGTGTCTTTAAATAGTAGTACTAATACTTTTACTACTTCTAATTATAATGATATTATTACCTCCCCCTCCCCCAACCCCCCTGAGGGATGGGACAAGGGTAATATGAGCAACTTGGTTTGTTTGTTAGTTTATTAGTTGCTGAAATTCAGTAACTGTGTTACTCTGTTCTGTTAAGGTATTTGTTTGTTAGTTGCCAAAATTCGGCAACTCTGCTTTTGTTTGTCTTTTTCTTTGTTTGTTTGTCTGTGGGTTCACACTCTACAGGTTCCTATTTTTTACTTTCTTTCATAGATCATCTTTTTTGGGAGGATTCTGGCCAGAGACCTATAATTTTTGGTGAAACTAGGTCAAAAGTCAAAGTCAAGGTCACCAAAAACATCCAAAACACATATTGATTCATTACTCCGGTTCTAATTGAGATAGAGATTCAATCTGACGCCATTCTGTTCGTCAAGTTAATGTGGTCCTAGCGGTTATGCGTCAGGATGACGTCACTCTTACACAAGTATGTCAAAATGACATCACTATGTGACATAAATTTTTGACTTTTGCAAAAAATCATTTTTGTCGACTCGGTTATCTGGCCCATTGGTCGAGTAGCTGACATACACAATTTCAGCCCCGTCGACTAAAGGGTTGTGAAGTGATTGAGGTTTTTCTGATGTAAATTTTGAAAATCGTGAAAAATGGCCTCATTTTCTAAATTCCGTGCATCCTTTGGTTTCGGCGTCAGTTGGATGGGGTTATGTATTCTCATGAAAGAGAAAAATATTGATTTTTGTCCAAGTTTTTTGACCTGAAAAGTCAAGGTCAATGTCAAGGTCACACAAAAGGTCAAAAGCAGATTTCTGCTAATAGTTTCACTTCTATTCAGTCTGAAGATGTCAATCCAATGCCAGTCTGTTTGTGAAGGCAATATGGTCCAAGCAGTTTTTCTGAATTTCGGCAACTCATCGTTCTATGAATGACCTTTTTTTTTTTTTTTTTTGTTCATTTGCAAGATTATGACAAAACCACAACCTCAATTTTCCAGGATTTGCCCAAAAGTTGGGCAATGACCCACAATAGATCCCATTAAATTTTGGAATAAATTGGGTCAAGGTCAAGGTCACTGAAAAGGTCAAAATTGTTTTTTGGCCATAAGTGTCAAAAAGGGTCCGATTTACATCAAATCAACGCCAAATGTTTTGTTTTACAATTTGTAAAATATAATCCCATCCATTGCTATAGTGAAAAGTGCATAGTTTCAAAGATCGGTAGGATTCAAGGCTCCGGGGGGGTCAAGGTCATTGATCTGAATTGCCTGATTTACACTATATCTCAAAAACGACTGTAGATAGTCACTTGGTTACTATTAAACACATAAAGGAAATCACGTATGGACATTAAAATGATACCATGACCTTTGACCTTGAGTGAACTATGTCAAGACTAAGATTAACAATTAAAACACATCCCCAATGTCTCGACCTTGTTGAGATGGAGAGGAAACTTGGCCACTTAACGGCTAAGCTCAAGAAACTATCACAAAGTCATTATAAGAACTGGAGGCATGATAAGGTTGCTCAAATCCTTCATTGAGATCTGTGTAACAAGTCCAACCTTACTTTTCTGCAAAAAATAAAATAATCATGTCCCAGAGGCAGTGATGTAGAATTAACTACTGACATTGCTGTTGGACTTTAGAATTAAGACAGGTCACATGTTGGGGCACAATAGACCTGATATTAGTGTCTCCGTGGAGAAGAGTGGCATTTCCTTTTAATGTGCAGATAAATGAAAAGGAACAAGGGTAGATTTAGCTTTATTAGGACCTCAGGATGGAAGATAAAAAGATCTGCAATTGAAAAAAGCGCATTTGTAATTTATATTGTAATAGGGACACTTGAGAGTGTGAGCAAGAATTTGAAAAAATGGATGGACAAGATGGGAATGACATTGCTTGCATTTTGGGCTCAGCAAAATTCCTATTGGAAAGCCTTTGGAGTCTGATGCCCTAGAGCCACATTACTATAGTTTGCAACTGATGGAGTGAGACAGAATGGTGATAATAATAATAATGTGTTTCAGGTACACATTTGGGGATCATACCCTCACAGTGAGCAATGTTCATCTGGAGGATGCAGGCCAGTACACCTGTGAGGTCATCACAACGCTCGACAAAGCAGAGGCCACTGGCTCCATCACTGTTGTTGGTATGAAATCCACTCAAGTGTCAGTGAAGCCATACAGAAGAGCACAACTGCAGACATCCATTACATACAAAAGTATTTGGACTGCAACTGAATTTTAGTTTTTTGACTCTGCACTGCACCACATTACATGGACAATGCGAGGCATCTATTTTCTAATATTTTAAATTGAACGCACAATTTCACTGAAATTTATATGCCAGCTTCAGTTAGTGGGTATTTTCATTGATGAGCCAAAGTATCGTGACCACTCACATATGAAGCAAATAATGTTATCTCAACACAACAAAATGTTAAGGCATGCGAAGAGACCTGAGACTGTAAGCAAACTCTTGCTTTTCATTGTCAACCTGTTTGAGGGCGGAGAAATGGGACCTGAGCAACTCTGACAAGGGCCAAATCCTTATGCCCTTACGACTGGGTTTAAAGCTGCAAGTCTTGTGGGTTGGTTCCAGTGAGCAGTCGTGAATGTTTACTTATTGTGATCTGAGGGGCCCCAGACCACAAACCAGCAGCAGGGCGTTGGGTGCCGAAGGAGCATCAAAGCATGAGGGCAAGGAAAGCTATCCCATCTGGTCCGAACCAAGAGAAGCACTAGAGGCACAAGTCACAGAAAAGTAGAAAGATGAATCCCGTTTTCTTTATGTCATGGACATCAGCTGGCGGTGTGTGCACCATTAACCCTTTCAGCGCCGTGGGCAACTATAGTTGCCCAATGATGTAAGATATCAATGTCAGATGCTGTTGAAAACCTATCATGTGGCAACTTTTTTAAAAGAGCTCCCGCAGGGGAGCTCTTTTAAACAAGTTGCCACATGATAGGTTTTCAACAGCTCAGGATGACTACATTTTTAATTCCTTGAAAATGTACTCGGCGCTCAAAGGGTTAACCTTGGGAATCTCCTGGGGAGATAAAAGATTCCCTGTGAGAGGAAGAAAACCGCACGAAGGGAGCGTGATGCTCTGGGAAATGTTCAGTTAGGAAACCCTGCATCTGGGCATTCTTGTGGTTGTCAGTATTACGGAGATGTTTTGCCAGCATGCAGAGGATCAACAGCCTTTTAGCAGGTTGTCATAATGCTTTGAGTCATTCGTCTTTATCCATATTGCTTGAACCATGAGGTTTTAGTACAGCATCACCCCAAATACTTAGCTTTTATTACTACCATGCAACAGTTGTGGCTCTTCACTCGAAGTTGTGAATGGTTGAGCTTTTTCAGATTTTCGGGAATATCAAAATAACGTGTGAAACTTCTGAAACTATGACTGCACCAAAAAGAATTTGAGTCAGTGTAGCTCTTACAAAACTAGCTGTGACTATCTTGGTGCTGTCTTACATGCTCTTCACCCCCCCCCCCCCCTCAATTTCCAGACCTCCCAGATCCCCCCTCGCTCCCAGACCTCCTGGAGAAGCAGGATCGTAGCACACTGCTGAGCTGGATTCCCGGCGAAGATAACAACAGCCCCATAATTGGTACTGACCGCACATAGCCAGCTTCTCACTTAGTGCTTCCTCTCTCCAGCACAAGGCTGTTTCATAAACAAAAAAAAAAAACATTGCAATTAATCAATTAGAAATGAATACACATTTGATTTCATGAATATAAATTGGTCGCTGATGTTAAGTGAAAACAAAAACCAGCTACACAAACAGTGTACACAAACGGTTTACACAAATGTACCTTTATTAAGGTATACTGTATGTACGTGACATACACTTTTTGGCAAAAAAAAAAAAAAAAGGACCATGCCCAAAATGGCAAAATATGAAGCCTTTAATGGTTTTAACCACAAATTACTGGTCATTAAATGAGCCAGAATCTTAAAAAAAATAGATCAGTAACTTTGTTTGGGATAGCTTTTCCCCTTTCAAACTTTGTGAACTTGCGGACAGCTCTTCACAGAGAGAAGAGCTGGAAAGTAACATCTCACCAGTTCTCTCTAGAAAGCATCTTTTCAATTGCAGGAAGCAAGCTTTGCTGTAATATTTTCTGGTGCTACAAAATTTGAATATACTTTTCAGTGAAGCCGCTCAGCTTCATTGTGAAGCAGATCCCAGCTTTTTCCCCATACAGTTCATGTTAAGTTAAATGGTGATACAATTGGTCTCGGGAGGCCATTTTGCTTTATCCTTGCTAATTTTCTGACCAATGCTTTGTTATTAAAACTATTAATAACTTAATATTGTGCTACTTTGAGCCTGGACCTTTTTTTTTGCCCAGGAGTGTGCACTTGAAAGAAATTGCACTTGGTTGACTGAGCAGCATTTCCTGTTTCCTGGGTGTCCCTGGCCTCTCTCTGTGATGTTTACCATTGTAATACACATCTTTGTATCCTCCCCTCTCTCCCTCATTTCCACAGAGTTCGTGGTGGAGTTTGAGGAGCAAAGGTTTGGGGCTGGGAAATGGGAAGAGGCGAAACGGGTCCCCGGGGATGTCGAGGAAGCTGAGGTCCCCTTGCTGCCCAACCGGACCTACCGGTTCCGAGTTATTTCTGTCAATAAAGTGGGGAGGAGCCAACCAAGTGAGGTGTCAGAAGCACATGACACGCCCCCTGCTGGTGAGAATGGGAAAGTAGCGGCACGAGCAGAATTAGTGCACCAGTCACTGCCATGAACAGTGTGAATGCATATATGAGTGACTGAGTGTCCCTGCTAGCATAAAGGACACCTGTGAATGGGTGTTCGTGTATGTGTAAATAAACCTGATAGTGAATTTCATTTGCACATGCATATATCAGTGAATGTGCCAGGGTGAATGAGAGTAAATATTGGTCATTCTGCATGCCAGTGAATGTGACTGTGAATTCCATATAGTGAAAGAGTCTCTCCCCTGTGTAGCTCCAGAGAGAAACCCAGAGGGAGTGCGAAGTGACTTTACTGAGCCTGACCAACTGGTGATCACATGGGAGGTGAGCTTATCGGCAGAAATCCCATCAATACCATGTTAAGTGGAGCTACATGCTGTTAGACACTGGCTCATTCAGTTCAGAAGCCTTTGTTCTGCATAGCAAAAGCTGTTTTCATGACAGGTAGTGTCTCCTGAAAGCTCTATGCAATCTACTTAGGTGTTCCTAAAATATCCCAACTCCAGCACATTACTCTATTGTTTCTGAATCTCCCATTCTGCTGGACACTAGAGGGGTGTGCTACTTTACTGGAACTTATATAATATTTTATTTGAACTGGATACTGGTAATTTTCAAGAGAAACTTCTACTGTAATTCACAAGTAAAGCACTCAGCAGCCCAAATGCCTGGCTGTTTATGATATTAATACTACTGTATGAAATGTGGTCTTGTTATCCCTGCAGGAAATGGAGAAGAAGGACTTCTTTGGCCCTGAGTTCCAGTATAAAGTAATGTGGAGGAAGGCAGGTGGCCATCACGACTCTGTTTGGGAACGTCGAATGGTTAATGCCCCTCCCGTCACTGTTCCCAAAGCCGGAACCTTCACAGCCTATGAGATGAAAGTTCAAGCCGTCAATCAAATAGGAGAGGGACCAGTACCCAGCCCTGTAATTGGGCACTCTGGAGAAGATAGTGAGGACCTTTTTTTTTTTTTTTTTGCAAGAGTTTCTCTTATTTGTTTAAGAGCCTTGAAAAAACATTTGGGATTCGTTTCATGTTTGCATTACCTTCCCTGTGGTTTCACTTTTTTCTTTGGCTTCAATTAACGGCTCCTCTCAGAAAATTTGCAAATTTCTTTCTGTAATGTATTATAACTAATACATTTCTGAATGTACTGAACTGGTGTATCTCCTGCCTCTTTCTGACCCTTCCTTCCATTTAAATTTCTCACCTTTCCAACATCTCTGAATCCCTTTGTCCCCTCTATCATTCTTTCTCTTTATTCTTTCTACAACAGTTCCCCTGGAGCCCCCAATAGGTGTTGGGGTAGTCATGTTAAACAGCACTACTGTACGAGTGACCTGGTCCCCGGTAAACCTGGAGACAGTACGAGGTCATTTCCACGGATACAGGGTATAAAAAGGGAAGGGGGGATTAAAACCTATGTGCCTCAGAGTAAATTCCAATCCATCCAACAAAAACTCTCCTCTGTCACCTATACATCTTCCCTCTGTTTCTCTCTTCTTTCCTCTGATTTAGGTGCACCTGTATAAAATGCACCAGGAGAGGGAACGCAGGGAGGAGCCTGGCGGCGTTTTGGTGCTGCAGACGAAGGCCAACGAGGAGACTAAGTTACTGGGGGGTCTACAGCCGTTCACGGCATACACCGTCTCCGTCACTGTCGTCAACGGAAAGGGGGAGGGACCGGAATCTGATCCCTTATTTTTTCGCACAATGGAGGGAGGTGAGAGAGAGAGCAGGAAAGGAGATCATGCGGGGGAGCGAGGGATAGCAATATTGAAAAGAGCCATGAAGACCCTCAGGCTGTAGAGTCTTTACGGCAGGGGTCCCCAATCTTTCCCAGCAAGGGCCAGTGCGAGGGCAGGCTTTCATTGTAGCCAAGCAGCTACCTGATGCTACTAATCAAGCTTATTGGCAAAGAGTCCAGGGGTTGATTAGTAGCATCAGGTGTGTAATTGCTTGGTTGCAATGAAAGCCTGCACCCGCACTGGCCCTTTCTGGGAAAGACTGGAGACCCCTGCTTTAGGGGATATGTAAGACATTTGCCTCCATATCTCATACATATGCATCATTCTTTGCATCAGATTTGCTGAGCGCTCACTATATGGTGACCTGCTTCTGAGCAGCTGTAATTATAGTCATTCGGTTGATGTGTATGTGGTCACACAGTTATGTGTCCGCGGTCACAATGGTTACTGTTGTGTCCACAGTGCCCAGCAAGCCAAAGTTTTTACGCCTCGACAGCCCGTCCGAGACTGAAATGACTCTTCACTGGGCTCCCCCTGCCCAGGTCAACGGCGTTCTGATTGGTTACGTGCTGGAGTACCACGAAAGTGCGTATAGTGCCTCTGTCTCTGCAGTCTGTCTGTACCTCCCACAGACATAATAGTCTCCATCTGTCTGTACTTAGGAGAATAGCTGCTACAGAGTGAATTACATGTTCTCCTCTGCCTTTTTCATCACACTGAGTTCCCTCGTCTGCTCTCTCCCTCCCTCAGTTGGGGAGGGCGAGGACAAGGAGCCGCATGTGAAGATCATAGAAGACAGGAATGCCTCTCACACCACAGTGAGAAACCTGGACCCTCACAGCCTTTACCTCTTCTCCCTGAAGGGCTCCACCTCAGCTGGGAAAGGAGAGGCCATCGTCAGGGAGGGCGCCACTCGGATAAAAAGAGGTGGAAATACAAGGCTAATTGTTGCTATTAAAAATGCCTGCTCACCAAGAAAAAGGGAAAAAAAAGGAACTCAAAAAAGCCAGAAAAAAAAAAACCATAAATGTTGGCTGGCATAAAAATTGATGTAGCAATTAAAGATTTAAAAACAACTGGGTCGTAAATGTACTTAAGGCATCAAAAAGATGCTTTGTTTTTGACTAGTGCATTAGTGATCTTTTTTTCCCTCTCGCTCACCTTGTTTGTTTTCTCCTGTGTTCAGTCCCTCTGGTGAATATTAACACGTCCGTCGGTGAGAAGTCAGTCAATGTAAGCTGGGAGAACAAAGCACCCAAGAGAAGCGTGGGGTTCCACATCCTCCACCGAAAAGTCAACAGTGAGAAAGGGGAGGGGGGGCAGTCTAAGAGGATGACAGTGTCTTGAGGGGCAAGTGGGAAATTGAGCACTATAGCTGAACATCTACTGTAGGTTCAGGGGGTAAAAGTCCTCCCCAGTATTGTTCCTCCATTTACCTGGAGGTGCTAATTAGTAGAGTTATTCTCTATCTAGCGGAATATTTCGTAAAATCAGTTTGATCAGTTCAAGGGTGAAAGAAGCACATGGCAGGAATTATGATCTTTGGACTTTTCTCATTTGTCGCAAATTTCATTGACTCAATTCAGTGCTTCCACCTCAACTTGCTGTCACCACATATTGTGCCCTCCAGATTACTGCAACCCTCGGGGAAATAGAGACACAAGAAAATGTCTGTTTTTTCACATGATCTTTCATTCAAAATTTTCACTAAAATCTCATCTTAAATTGAAGTATCACTATAGACAGAAACATTAAATCTTATCTGATATAAATATCTTTCTAAAAAGTATGTGTGCCACAGTTATTGACACCCCATCATTTAATATGTACTACAACCTCTTTTTGCCACGATAACAGCTCTGAGTTTGCTCATATAATGTGTCGTTTGGTTGATGAACATAAGGCATGGGATCTGAGACCATTCTTCCATACAGAATCTCACCAGATTCTCCAGATTCCGAGGTTGAAGCTTGTGGACTCTCCTTTTCCACTCACCACACAGATTTTCTGTGGGGTGTAGGGTGCTGGACTGTCATAGCAAAACCTTAAATCTGCAGTCAGTGAACCATTTTTTGTGTAGATTTTGAAGGGCGGCTCAGATCATTGTCCTGCTAGTGTTATGATTTTGCCATGCCTGTTCTGTTTTTGCCATGTCCTGCTATTATTTTGCCATGTCTGTTCTGTTTTTGCCATGCTCTGTTTAGTTTTATTTCTTTGCCATGTTTTTGTTTTTGCCACGCCAGATTCACATTTCTGTTATTGTCCGATCCATGTCTTTGTTCATACCCTGCATTGCACTTTGTCTCCCCGTCTGGTCTTTTGTTAAGCTACAGCTTCTCCCCTAGTCCTGCGTGTCACACGTTTAGGTGATTTCATGGTTTCTGGGTTTCAAACATTCCTTCTAATCTCGTTTGCTTTCTTCGCCTTGCTTTTCTGTTTAACTAACCCATACTAACAGTTTGTTATTTTGTTAATGATACTAACCAAGACTAACATTGTATATAATACTAACTTACTAAAGAGCACCAGGGATTGTATAGCTGCACTTACTAATTGATTAACAAGCTCTCAGCACTCGCCCTGTTCTAGTCTCCGCCTCTTGCCTTCACTTAGTCTTTGCTGCAAATTCAGCGGATCCTCCGCACCTGCTCTACTCTGTCCTGCCTCTCATTATCTGTGCACATTAGAACTCCCTAACCGGAGCTGTATGTTTTGTCATAGGCTGTCTCGTGTTCCCTGTCCGTGTTTTGGCTTTTGCCAATTTCATGTGGTTAGGATCTCCCTCATGTTTGCTCCCACGTAATTAGTCTGATCCCATTCACCTGTCCCTGATCAAAGCATGTGACTTCCCTTGAGTGTACTTAAGCAGTCTTTTCACAGCAGTTTCCCGTCAGAACGTTTCCTTTGTGCCACGCTTGTTTTCGCCTTGTACTCTATTGTGATTCTCTTCTGACTGGACCGTCCCTGATTATTGATTTTTGCCTCTGATTTGGATTTTCTGCCTGCATCTGTGTACCAAGCCCTTTTTGCCTGACCATGATTATTGTGTTTGCTGCCCTGGTTACGATTTGGATTTTGCCCTTTGGATTTTAATTTTGGATTGTGGACTTTGTACTGTCGCCTCCTGCTCTGCGGGGGTTCGCCCCCTTTCCAATAAAATCCCTTTTTTTTTTTTTTTCTTCACTGCTTGACTCTCGCATCTGGTTCCAGAACCGTACCTAACAGCTAGAAGGTCCAACCATGGTCCATTTTAAGCATCCTAGCAGAGACTGTTAGATTTTCACTTAATATCTACTGGTATTTAATGGAGTCCGCGATACCATGTATCCCAACAAGATATCCAAGGCCTTTAGAAGAAAAACTGCCAATAGCATCAAAGCTCCACCACCATACTTCTTAGTGGGTACCAGGTGCTGTAATGTATGGCCATCTTTCAGTTCACGCCTAACCCACCTTTGGTGTTTATTGCCTAAAAGCTCTATTCTGGACTCATCTGACCTTAAAGCCTAGTTCCATTGAAAGTCCCAGTTATACTTTGCAAACTGTAGGTGCCTTAATGTTGATTGACGGTGGGGGCTTTTTTTTGGGCAATCCTCCTGAATAATCTGTGGTGATGTAGGTGGCATATGATGGTAATTTTGAAGACTTTCTGACCTTGAGTCAGGTAATCGCTGCAGTTCCCTAATTGTGATCCTTGGTAATTTGCCACTCAAACCATCCTCCTGACAGAGCGTGGGGTCAATGTACACATGTCCTCTTCCAAACTGATTTTCAACATCTCTTGTGGTTGTAAGCTGCTTACTTGTTCACTAGATAGTCAAAATTGATATTTTCAAGTGTTTAGATGTTTTACCTATATCCATTTCATGATTTTTGCAGTTTAACAACTTTTCATAATCATCACTGTGTTCTCAGGTCTTTCCCATGGTTTTGATTTAGGGAATTTGGCCTGTGTCACCACCGAAACAGGAAGTCATGGTTGACTACTTTAGAGTTCTTAATTAAAAAAGTGAACTCAAAAGTAAACTAGGACTGCCGCGGCAGTACTTAGGTCTTCAAGACTCCCGCTTTGACTCAGACCCCGCTTTGACCCAGACCCAACATTTCATGGCGTAACATTCTTCGATTACACATAAACTAAAAATGTTTCACTATACAAGGGACCTTACACTGTCAAAACAGTCAAATTTCACATTTTTATCAAGTTTTGGTGTACGGTGGTATTGTTCAAGGGCAGATAACTCAAAAACTGTAAGAGATATAGTTCAGAAAAAAATACATGAAATGTAAAATTGAATTCCCTACAGATCTTATGTTGAACACAAAGTTGTATGAAGTATAGTTGTGACGCTAAAAATTCGAGAATCGCAAAATTCACAAAATTTTCAATTTTTGAGAATTTAATTTTTTAATTAACTATAAACTTTTATATGATAATGTTCTTAAGCAGATTGTGAAACATGATATCCTGAATAGATAGAAACAATCAGGTTCAAAATCGGATGAAAAGTTATCGAGTTATGCCCTTTGAACATGTAGCCAAAAATTTGCGTTTTTTTCGTGCCTTTAGTTCAAGGGCAGATAACTCAAACAATTATGAATTTCAAAATTCGCCCGGTCGCTTTTGTAGACAATTCAATGTAGGTTCGAATGAAATATAAAACACTTCTGTATCTATTGCCGTTTTGAGAAGATAATTTTTTGAAGACGACTGGGGTCAAAACCAAAAATTTCACTCGGATTTTTGAATTTTATTTTTAAGCGGAAAAATGACCATACCGCCGTCGTTGGTCATATGATAAAAGTTGTAGAGCATGATGAGGGCTATCTGAGGAAATTTTTAAAACATTTTTATCTCTTATAGTTTTTGAGATATTGAGGTTAGAAGAAAAAACTTTGAAGAGTTATCTCCCCTTGTTGGAGCCAAAAATCAAAAATCGGTCGACGTCATGCACATCTACATCATACAGGCTATCATTCCTGAAAGTTTCATAAAAATCGGTCCAGCCGTTACTTCAGAATCGCGCACACAAAAAAAGTGCAAAGAAAAATAATAATAATAATCCAAAAATCGCAAAGTAAAAACAATAGGTCTTCACAGACTTCGCCTTGAAGACCTAAATATGACTGAAAATATACTTCAGTTATATTTAAAACTTAGGATTTTCTAGGGGTGCCGATAATTGTGGTGCACATTTTTGTATTTTGAGTGAAAGACCAAGAATTTAAACAGCAAAGACATTTTTTCAGAGCCTGTTTTGCATACATTCACTAAAGGTGCCCGTAATATTGGAGGGCACTGCAAAAGTATGAGGCAGCATGCATGGGATTATGCCACTGAAACCTAAATGGCCCGCTCTGTCAATTCAGTTGTCAGTATATTGTTGCTCGCTGTAGCACTGATCCCTACTTGTGCTGTTATGGTGCAATTATTATACTATGTGAGGAGAGCTTATGTTTTTTTTTTGTGTACTAATTCAGCTCTTGTTAATCTTAAGCAATTTAATAATAAATTTTTCTTGTGTGCTGTGATTGTTTTGCTGAATAGATGAAAAGTGGATTGAGTCAGAAGAGCTTGCCACCACTCAGTTGGCCTATGAACTGCAGAATCTGGAGCCCGGATCAGACTACTTGATCCGTTTTGTGTTCAGGAATAGCACCTTCAATGAGACCAAAATCAAGACGAAGGGAGAGAAGAATGGAGGTACAAAGTCATCTGTGCTCATCTGAGGTCTGGTCCCTGATACGTTAACACAAGTGCAATGGCGTCTGCTGAGCAGGAAGCAGAAAGAACGTTAAGAATGTCTTTAAACTGGTCATTAGTCCTGGTCTGTTTTCATTTTTTTTCTTTCTCTTTATTTCAGACTTTGTGATACAAGACCATAGTTTTAAAAGAAAAAAAAAATAATATTAATAAAAATAAAAAATTGCACACATAAATATAAAACAGCAGAATACATAAATAAACATAAAAAACACCATGACAGCCAGAGGGTCAAATAGAGGAACTGGTATTCACATAAAGCTTTTTATTCCACAGTTTGAATAAATTAGAAACTCTGTATATATCAGATGAAACAATGTCAGATAAGATACAATTGTGAGAGGATTCTATCGTTTGTTTAAAACTGAACACCTGTTTTCTACAAGTAGCACCAAAGCAATTAATACCATTTGAAACAAACACACTACTGGCACTGCACCACCTATTGCGGCCATTTAGTCTTCTAAATGCATTATTACGGGCAACTTTGATAGAATTAATGACAGACTGTTTATAGTTAACCCCCAAGAAGCACAAGTAAATGTCACTACAATATGCAGAGAATATTTTTTTCTTAACCCTTTCGCAGGCAAATTTTGGCCCAGATGCATACCCCCACGGACGGATTAATTTTGGGTTTTTACCAAAATATGATTGTTATTCAAAATAACAATAAAATAACACCAAATCTCATAATAAGTTTCCCATAACTGATGTTTTTATGTTTTAATCCTCTCCAGAATCGCTAAAATCGTTTGGATCCAAGTCACTCCCGCTCTCTGGATATTCAAACTCATCGTCAGAGTCATTCAATAAAGCAAAAACTTCATCCACGTTGTATTTACGTTTAGAAACACGGCTAGAATGCCGGCTATTTGTACTCGTCGATGCCATGTTCACATGTCCCACAATTGGACCGGAAGTAGTCTCAGATTTAGCGTTTTAGGAAATCCCATGCCTCGTTCACGGCTAAAAATACAGTGCTGGGTGACCTGAGAGACAGCCAATGGTAATGAGTGTAACTAACAAGGGAATTCCCGCAATCGGGGAATTTAAAGAAGACTTTATAAAACACGTTGGTTAAAACGACAAAAATGTCGCTGTGCCTGCGAAAGGGTTAATAGAGGAACAAAAATAAAGCCTTTTGATCAACATGTTACACGACCATACAGGCACCTTTCTTTAAATTTCATATCAAGTTCATCAGACAGTGTATTATTAATAATATGATCTAGATATTTATAACTTGAAACATACAAGATTGATTGATCCAAGTACAAGCATTTAGAAGGGTTATGAGTCTTCAATGTATCAAAGAACATAACTTGGGATTTTTCACTGTTGTACACAATAACATTACTTAAACCAAAATTAGTACAGAAAGTAAACCAGGTTGGAGCTGGTGAGCTCTCTGCGCACTTTCGGCGGAGGCTTTATCCACGAAATTGTCGCTGCGTCACGATGAATATGTGACACCTCCCCCTACTACGCCGCCACACCCATCTCGGTGCACACCCGTCTACCAAATTGCCAAAGTGGCTGCGCATGGTGTTGCACCGCACGAAATTACCACTGCGCGGACTGCGCCGGACGAAATTACCACTGCGTGGGCTATGCCACGCTGCGCCACCCTGCGCTGCGCCAAGAAATTAGAGCCTAATTTCTTGGCAGGAAGTGCCCGGAGCAAGCCTGGATAAAAACATAGACACTGGTCTACCAGAGGAGACACGTAGAGCAGAGCCAGCCTTAGACCCGATCACAACCTTGGCTCTCTTCCTCACTATGGTCTGGAAGCCATCAGCATCTGTGTGCGTTCCGGATTGAGCACTGAGTGTTACACTCGTGCTAGCTGAAAATTGGGAATGTAATCCCACCAGCTTGGAACGGTGTTCTGTGGATCCCCCCTGACGACTAACCACTTCGGCTAGGGTGGGGCCCGTCTTTCCCGGTATGACGCATGACACCGCTCCTTTTGACCCGCAAGATTCAACTGAACCCCCAGTCGAACATTCAGGGTTCTCTGGAGGCAAGGCTGCCGCTAATGGCTGTTGTAGCTTTGTCAAAAAGTCAGTATTCACTGGTGGTTTTGCTTGTATTACACTGCCGCATTTTAACCTGTGAATTTCTTCCCTCATTGAAACAAATTCCTTGCGCATGACACAAAACCCCCGTAACATCGAAGTCAAATCAATACAATTCACATCAACCGGAGGGATCCTCGATAAATCACCGGCATAAAAAGTTGGGAGACGGTTATCGTTACACTTGTGCAGTGCCACCAGAATGTCCTCCACATTGGCCTCATCCTCATTACTGCTCTGTCGCTTTATCATCCTACCAGACGTCTGCTTAATCACATCAAGTGAAAATAAAAATTTTTTTGCTTCCACAATTTCCGTAGAGTGATAAAAGTCGGCAGAGATTTTTACTAGCGTATCATGTACAATGATGTCCACCTTGTTCATTAAAAAGCACAACAACTCACTGTTTACAATGCTTTTTTCTGAACAATCATTTTGATTAACGTTACCAGATTTTCTGCCGGCCAACTGCGGTTGAGGTTGGCTGCTTTCCTCATTATGCAAATCGGCGTGGTTACTTTCACGCATACAGTGATCCTCTAGACATTTTTCACATAGCAAATCATCTCCATTAGACAGCTCCAGCTTCTCACAATTCTTTTCAGGCTTTTTACACTTTTGACACGACCAGAGGCTAATGTTGGACCCAGGTCCCCAATACGGATGCATGGCTCCTGGCGATTTGATCCAAACTAGCAAAGTGATTCTACAACGGCGCAGAACAACGCGAGACCACAATCCGTCTCACCTCAATCCAGCCGGGCAGTAAATCATTTGTATTCCCCGGCGTAGGCCTACTCCAGAATAGGGAATGCAGTGTTTGGTTCTGATTTAAAACTGTGAAAACTAAGCGAAAACGAACAACTTGCATTAGATTTGTTCTCTCAGTCAGTGTTCAAATGCCAAGTTCAGTCATTTTCCTCGACTGAAGAAACATTAACTCTGTGAGCAATCAGCTATCTCAGGTGTTTCCAATTCTCCGCTTGGGTAAGATGTGAAATAAAATGGTTCATTTGGAAGCAAAATTACGCGCATATGGTATCAATGTTTGCTTTGTTTTTTCGTTTAAACAATCATGAGGTGTAGGTTTGACCTGAATCTGGAATGCCCAATTCGAGAACTATGTACAATGCTTGCTTGTATGCGACCCCTTGTTGACAGCTCAGGAGAGACAGACAGTTCGCGGCTCTCCTCCGAAGCACGCGCCTGTCAGCCCCTGCTTCTTTACAATCATTGGTCGAAACTTTTGCAAGTTCAGAACAAGGGCGGAGGATACCCGAACATGAGCAAGCTTAGAATCTCACTGACGAGCACCCGGCTGGCCAACAGAAGGCGCTTGAGCGACGAACCAAGCAAACATTTTTTTGATATCCCTTCCCAATTTACATCCCTGCAGCACTTTAGCCAATCGTGTGCTGCTCTGAAAAAGCTGCCGACCACTGTCGGTTGGTACGACTGGGGTTTGAACCCGCGCCGTGGTAGTTACTACTGCTCCGCAAATGCGGCGCCTTAACCAAGTGAGCGAACCTGGCAGCTCTAATAATCATCAGTTTCAGGGGGTGTCTCTCCCCCCCCCCCGGTTTCCTGTTCAGCAGCTGCCACTGCAGAGTTGGTAACCAACTCAGTTCCCGGAGATATACCTTTGTGTTGGTTTTCACTCACTCTAACAAAGCTTAAGTCATTCAAATATTATTCAGGTTTAACAAATTTGAGTTGTAATGAAAACCTCTCAGGTGGATGGTCTCCAGGTGCAGCGTTCAATAGCATTTTTGCATAGAGTTAAACAGACAGTCTGTGTGCTCTCTCTTTCAGGGGCGGGGAGGTTGACCGGTAACTTTGCCAAAGAGGGCTGGTTTATCGGGGTCATCAGCGCCCTCTTGCTGCTGCTGCTGATACTGCTCATCCTCTGCGCTGTCAAACGCAGCAAAGGAGGCAAATACTCAGGTAAAATTGCCATGCCAAGGGTGCTTGCTGTACAGAGCCATGCCTGTGTTCACAGGTGCGCACTGGCAGTGCACCTTTACACAAGCAACAAACCTGTGTACTTAACACTCCCTCAGCGCAACTTTGCTGAAGCACACCAGTGTACTTATGTACAACACACCTGCTGACTACCTAAGAACTTTCGCAGCTCCTGCAGCACAACTGTACACCTGCACACACCTGTGTTCTTACTGAATGTCTGCAGCACAACTGTACACCTGCACACACCTGTGTTCTTACTGCACATCTGCAGCACAACTGTACACCTGCACACACCTGTGTTCTTACTGCACATCTGCAGCACAACTGTACACCTGCACACACCTGTGTTCTTACTGAATGTCTGCAGCACAACTGTACACCTGCAGGACACCTGTGTTCTTACTGCACATCTGAAGCACAACTGTACACCTGCAGGACACCTGTGTTCTTACTGCACATCTGCAGCAAAACTGTACACCTGCACACACCTGTGTTCTTACTGCACATCTGCAGCAAAACTGTACACCTGCTCACACCTGTGTTCTTACTGCACATCTGCAGCAAAACTTACACCTGCACACACCTGTGTTCTTACTGCACATCTGCAGCAAAACTTCACTGCTGCAGCTATCTTTTTTATTTACAGCACACCTGCTGCACATCTTTACTCCAAAGCAAGCTTGTGTGTTCACAGCACGTCTGGTGCTCTACTTTACATATGCAGCACATTTATGTACTTGCAGCACAGCTAATTACTGCACTCCTGCGGCACATCTTTACACCTGTTGCACACTTGCGTACTTATGCCAAAAGCAAAATTGTTCACCTGCAGTACACCTGTGTACTTGTGGCATATCTGCAGTGCACATTTGCACTTGAAGCATGCCTGTGTACTTGCTGCACACCTGCTGCATATCTTCACACCTACAGCACACATCAGAACTTCCTGAACACCTGACGCTCATGCTACTTACAAGAAGTGGTAACACTTTACAATAAGGTTACATTAATTAACATTAGCTAATGCAGTGAGAAGCATTAACTATCAGTTAACTAACAGTAAACTAATGGGTCTACAAATCATTTACTAATGATGTTCATGTTAACTCAGGTATTTATTTATACATTATTGAATAGTTTGAGGTGTTACTTAAGGGATACTTAATGGATGTTTTCAACTTCATAATAAGGATGTCAAAGAGCATTAATAAACGGTAAGTTAAGGTTACATAATGCTTATTTAGCTCTCCGATGCATTAGTAATTGTCAATTAATTGGTAGTTACCAAAGCAATACCAAAGCAATTGGTATTGCTTATTACTGCATTAACTAATGTACGCTTATTGTAAAGTGTTACCCAAGAGGTTGTCTTTCACCTACAGTGAAAGATAAGGAGGCAGGCCAGATTGACTCTGAGGCGCGACCAATGAGGGATGACACATTTGGGGAGTACAGGTAAGTTTGTGCACAAGCTCATGAGAGTACACATATTTGCGTGCGGGACAGTATGCTTGTGTGCGCAATGTTTGTGTGAGATTCTAAAAAAGACTTTCTCTTCATTTGGTGCATTCTCTCCTGGCTCTCTCTTGCAACTCAACAGGTCTTTGGAGAGGTATGGCATTATTTTCTGTGTTGTAGACTCTGTTTCCCGTGTGGTAGACCACATGAGCATGTTTCTAAAGCCCTGTGTCTGTCCGTTTCGATGGTGTCCACATGAGAGCAAACTCACTGCACTAACCTACTCCTGCATGCTTAAATTCTCCCACCCCTCCACACCAAAAACTTGTACCGTGTCTTTTACTTTATTTCTTTTGCTTTCACTTATCAATTCCATTGAACAAATACATTTTTACAAGTAATGCTTTTTTTGAGTGCGATCACCTATCAAGCATGGCAAAGCAACTCTCAATTTGAAAAAAAAAAAAAAAAGATCGGTGTCACAGCCAAGTTGTCAGTCATTGCTCAGACAGCCGTCTCATTAAACCAGGCGGCGAATTAACTTACTGAACTGTCACTTGGCTATAGCCTTTTAGTTCTGTTTAATTTAGAGACGTTCATCGCTTAGAGTTCTTTTCAGTTTATTTAATTTCAGCCCTCCTAAATTCATATTATTTTTGCCAAATTAGCTTATTATTTGTGTTACCATATAATCACATTTAAAACTCTTTCACTTTTTGTTTCCCCATCTGTCTCACTTTCTCCCTCAAACACACATTTGCATGACAAGGGAACTTGTGTTGCTAAATCATGACTTTACAGATGACACATAACAGAGCAAAACCCCCCATTACAGCACACTGCACTCAGGCTGATCTCTCCCCTTCCCTTGACTGATAAGGTTTCCTATCACTGTCTGTCCCTCCTTATTTCGCTCTCTTCCTCCATTTCCTCCTCTCTCTTCCTCCGCCTTAGTGACATCGAGGAGAAGCAGACGGCCAGTCAGACCTCTCTGTGTGCGACCAGTAAGGTGGGAAGCGAGGGGAACCTCATGCAGTACGCGCACGGCGTGGGCGTCGACTCCCAGGGTGATGCGTACTCTGCTGACCAATACAGCGACCCGGGGGCGGGGCTCGGGACGGAGTCCCAGGACGGCCTGCGATCGAGCTCCCCGGCCACGTCCGTCAGTGCCCCCGCCATAAGCCCCGCCCGTCCCAGCTCTGGTGTCCTGGCCTGAAATCAGCGGGCTCAGAATGCACAAACGACCGTCTCCCTTCCGCACTCCCTGCACATCCACCCCTCCGAACGTGCACCCTGCTAGCACTCCAGTCCATTCACAGCCTCCAGTACTAAAGAGCCCTTGTCTGCACACCTGCACACCGATGTTAACACTGCTGACACAACTGCCCAATCCTCACAGCTCATCCTCCCCTGAACACAGGACTCTGATGGTGAAATCAGATGGCTGGATCTGGTGTAAGACTGACACTCCATCAAATAACCCGTCAGCCTGCCCTGTCCTCAGGCCGCAACAGGCTGGAACACATGAAGACTCCGGCTGACCAAACACACACACCCACATGCTCACCCAAACACACACTCACACTCCCACACACGCCCACACACGTACTCACCAACAGAACGTGTGCATCTGGCAAAGAATCCTGCTTACTGTTTACTGATCTTACCTAGCCTAGTATGAGGTTGTTTGCAGATGTACAGAGGGGAGCAACTTACTCTAATTCTGTCTCCGACATCACAACATCTTCCACTTCATGGTGGTTGCCGGGGAATTGATGAAAAATTGCTCAGCTTGGACTGAGGGGGGTTGATAGATGGAAAGAAGGGAATAAAAAAAGATGTAGGAATGAAAACTGGGCCACATCCATTTAACAAATACAGAATAAAGGAAAGGAGGCAAAAAGAGCTCGAAGGCAGGTAATGAGAACAAATAACAGGAGTGTGGACTCTGAGGACTTAGAATGGCTGAGAGCAGAGACACAGGAAGCTGGGGCACGGAGACAGGAACTATAATAAAAAATCAGGAGAAATAGTATCAGAGATACCACAAACAGGAACAAAGCAACGGATGAGCAGCGAAAGAGATATACATACAGTATAAGGAAAAAGCAGAGCGCAGGGAATGACAGGGGAAGATATGGAACGAGATGAGGACATTTATACAGTGTAACATCATGCACACATAACACTAGCAGTACTCGATTCTATACTACACACATTCTGATTTGTTTTAAAGTGTGTTGGTTATCAAAGCCTGAAAAGGAGATGGTAATGGTGCATCTGGCATTGTAAGCTTTTTTTTTTTCCCATATTTTTTTTTTATTTGTAATTTTATACTCAATATGATACCCTTCATGTTTTATTGGGTTTTGCAGTGTGATTTGTAGTTTGTATACTCCTGCAGAAGGAATATTTATTTCTCTTGCTTGGTCAGCATTATTTCAACGCATTCGCATGCAGTAGCGGTTCTGCTCTCATCATCCTGCAGTTCTCCATTGAGTTCCCTCTGAATTAAACAGCTTGCCCACTATAGACTGACAGAATCCTCCATTCTCCCAGTATTGCTCAAGTAAAACGGCATGATCTCCGCTGACAGCCATGTTTCACGGACACAAAGAGACTCCTGTGAATTGAAACATCTGCATGATGCTTCCAATGTATATTAACCATCTAGATTACGTGTATTTTATGGCTGGGAAGTAAAAAAAATTGCTTTTGTTCCAAATATCCCATGATATTTCTGAGTGGTACACATATACTGCATGAGTGTGTGTGCGCGCGTGTGTGTGTGTGCGCGTGTCTGTGTGGTGTTCTTGTACTTGCTACGTACTGAGGACCGGCATGAGTTTTTAACCAACAAAGTGAAGTCTTTTTTGGAAAGTGAGGACATTTTGGCCGGTCCTCACAACTACAAAGGCAAATTGTGACTTATTAGTTAAGGTTAGGGGTAAGGTTAGAATTAGAGATAGGTTAAGGTTAGGGTAAGGGTTTGGGTTAGGCATACATTGCTTATTGTTAAGATTAGGGAAAGGCTGTAGAGACACAGGAAGAATGAATGGAAGTCAATGTAATGTCCTCACAAAGATATAAGTACAAGGATGTGTGTGTGTGTGTGCATGAGCTTGTATGTGTGTGAGGCGAAAAGGAGGAGTATGAAAGATCAAGCAGAGGAAGACAGAGATCAAAAATATATCTCTGAATGTAAAAAGATTTTTTTTTTTCATTTATT
The DNA here is from genome assembly GCA_029692085.1 of Gymnothorax javanicus. Classification (NCBI taxonomy): domain Eukaryota; kingdom Metazoa; phylum Chordata; class Actinopteri; order Anguilliformes; family Muraenidae; genus Gymnothorax; species Gymnothorax javanicus. The sequence goes on from CM056203.1 coordinate 18,553,716, forward strand.
GGAGACACTGAAGTAAAATCTGTGATTTTATATTTCATTTCAATAGTAATGAAGGGAGGGTTTTTGAAATTCTGGTTCACTGGTGACCATATAAAATATATATTTTTCTTTTTTTTTTTTTTTGTCTAGTAAATGTTAGTTGTGAGCTGGTTGTTTTAGAATAAAATGTAGTAGGATGAAGTTCAAGTAGTGGAAATTAAAAAAAAAAAACCTTGTCCACCCATTGGTCCTTTAGTGGTAGTAACTGCAATGTAAATTTATAGATTAAAAAAAAAAAGAAGAAATTGACACTGTATGAAACATACGTAGCTTTCCTCATTAATAAATATTCAGGAGAGGTTCATGTCCTCACATAGCTGTGAAAACCGCAAGTACTGTTGCTGTCTGTTAACTGCAGTGACGCACAATCTAATTTTCGGGTGCCCTCCAAAATAAATAAATAAATAAATAAATAGTGAATGCAGAAAGAAGTCTAGAACAAGGACTGTTCCCTTTCTGGATTTTAAAAATATTATCTCAATGTCATGAAATAAAATATATTTTTGATTGGCATGGTGGTTCTACATATTTTGAAAAATTTCTAACACAAATTTCATTCAAGTTTTATTCTGGCAGGTGTTGGATGCACAATAAGGAAATTAATTTCAGGAAATACACAAATAACTCTGAACCAAGGATGTTATGATTCCAGATTGAGTGGAAGTTTTTTTTTTCCAATATTGCTCTGCTGTATTTTTGGAATTCATCCAACTGTCCTCATTGTCCAGACACATCTATTTGCAGCTTGTATTTATTTCCTATGCTTTGTCCATAGTGATTAAGGAGAGAGGTATGAAATTCTCATATTATCTCATTACATGTACAGTCTCTGGAAAAATAGCATTGCTTTACCAGCATGCACTATATGTGCAGTGCTGTGAAAAAGTATTTTCCCTCTTCTAGAATTTTGGCTTATTTGTCATGTTTAAATGTTTCAGATCATCCAACAAATTTTAAGACAAAGACAACATGAGTAAACACAAAATGCATCTTTTAAATGAACATTTCATTTATTGATGGATAAGTTTTATTGAAGCCTATATCACCCAAATGAAAAAAATAATTTCCCCCTCCAAACCTAATCACTGGTTGTGCCACCCAGGCAACAACAACTGCAATCAAACCTTTGATAACTTACATGAGTCTTTTACATCACTGTGGAGGAATTGAGGCCCACTCTTCTTTCCAGAATTGTTTTAATTCAGCCACATTGGAGGGTTTTCGCTCATGAATTGCCTGCTTAAGGTCATGCCACTGCATCTCAATCAGAGTTAGTTTGGGTTTTTGCTTTATAGTGGTTTTTGCCTTGCAGCTGTCCCATGGATGGTATTTTTGCCCAATCTCTTTCTTATTGTTGAATCATGAATAGTGACCATAACTGAGGCAAGTGAGGCCTGCAGTTCCTTAGATGTTAGTCAGGTTCTTTTGCGACTTTCTGGATGAGTTGTGAATGCACACTTGGAGGAATTTGGTAGGCTAGCCACTCCTGGGAGGTTCACCAGTGTTCCATTATCTGTATTAGTAGACAATTGCACACATCATGGTTTACTGGAGTCCAAAAGATTTAGAAATGGCTTTTAGACTCTTTCCAGGCTGATAGATGTCAACTACTCGGTTTCCCATTTGTTATTGAATTTCTTTAGATTGCGGCATCATGTCCTGCTCTAGCCTACTTCACACTACCAGACAGGTTCTATTTAAGTGATGTTTAGATTCAACAGGACTGGCACTAATTATGCCTGAGTGGTTCTGGAGAAATTGAACCCATTTATTTTTTTTAATTGGTTGATTGAGTAACTAAAGGAGCAATTACTTTTCCTCATGAGGCCAGGAAAGGTGGGATAGCTTTTTTTCCTTCAATAAATGAAATCATGATTTAAAAACTGCATTCATTGTTTATTCTGGTTATCTTTGTCTGATATTAAAATTAGTCTGATGATCTGAAACATTTAAGTGTGACAGATATGCAAAAAAGAAGAAATTAGGAAGGGGCATATACTTTTTTCGCAGCTCAGTTCCCTCAAAATGAAATATTTTCAGTCCTCAGAGAGTGAACCCTTAAAAACAACTGCTGAAGTTCTTCCATCCTGATATAACACTAGCTCTCTCCAAAAGTAGGTACATTCCAAGATTTATTCTCCTTAACCCCTTTGCACAGTATACTAATATTGCCAATTTTTCCTGCTGTGCATGAGCCTATCTAAGGAATTATAACTCAGTATTTGTGTCACAAAGACTCCGGAAAATTATTCCAGTGAAGCAAGATGTTTGGAAATTTAATTATAGAATTATTTAGCAATTAAATTTCAAAATTTACGGACGCCGGCGTCTAAATCTGTGCAGAGGGGTTAAGGCATGCTGCATCATTTGATCTTTCTCTTCAACCTCCTTCCCACTAAATCAATTCCGTTTCCCCCCTAACGAGGTGAATCCAAAGACAGTGAGAAATGCCCATGTTACAGATAGGGGAACGTGCGAGCTGGGCAGGGCCCTGCAGGGGCAGTAGGGCGGTGGTATAATGCTGCCTGGCTGACAGAGGTTCCAGGGAGGGTGGTGGTGGCGGTGGGGAAGAGGAGGGAGTGCTGTGTGTGACTTCCTCTTCGTCTCCCCATCCATTTCCTTTTTTATATACAACAGAAATTCCAATAAAAAAGCACAATCAAAATGAACAGCGATGATACTGATTATAATGATGGCGTCTATGAAGCAGACACAGGGGTGAAATTACAGTGGTGATGCATTGGTTTGTTTGTTAGTGTGTGTGGGTTGGGGGTGGGTGGGGGGGGTGATTGGTGGTAAAATGCCTTGTGGGGTGAGTCGCATTGTACCTGCTTTTTGCATATTCCACTGTAATAAAATTAAACCAATAAAACCCCTGACAGATGCATATGTCTGACTGGCATCACTGTCTCTTATCAACATTTTCAAAACGGTAATACAGCTAAGTGATTTGGATTAAAAATTGTATTTCCTGTATAGAGCCCAGGACCCACCTTTTCTGCAGAAGAGTTTGATTTCATACAATTCAAGGAAAATCATTACACATCTCTGCGCAACTAAAACTGGAGTCAATTAAATGTTGTTTGAGAGTTTTGTGTAATCCAGGAAATGCCAGCTTTTAAGGATTGCCACAAGCAAGGAATACACCAAACCGAAGGACCCTCAATGGTCTGTCAACTCCAGCCTAGGATGCACCTTTTTTCTCGACGTTTGCACTGCTCCAATAGTTGACTCCTCATTTGAATCTGTTTGCATTCATTGCCTCAGTCAGTGCTCATTTTGGAGGCGCCTGATTTGCACTGAACAGAAGTTAAACAAAACCACAGACCTTCAATGGATAAATGCCTATATACCCGACAACACAAGAAAAGCCAAGGCTGATGCCATCGAATTAAAATGATTCCAGTGCTGTCAATGCAATCACCAACTCCTGCCTTCTCCCACTTCATCAAAATATTTATGCTTTAAATCACTGTGATTTTGAATTCCAAAAAACTGAATGGACAGCAAAGTTTGTGTTGTCATCATATAAAAAAAAAACTCTGGCCAACTGAATCAGCTGGGAATCTGCCACTGTCTCTCCACAAGAGTCCGCTGAAAGAGGATTCTTTGATGGACATTGCTAAGTCAAGCATGACTGAAAATAATTTCACTCATACGACCGCACTATTAGTTCATTCAATGCAATAAAGTGCACTGGTGAAGCAGGAGCGTACTATTGCATTTGGCCAAAGATATAGGAGGTCTAAAACTCTGCGGAGATAAAGCCTCTGATATATTTCAGTTTTTCACTAACACAAAGACTCAGAGAAAACTGGGGCATACTGAATATGTTGTCAGTGATGAAAATACTTGTTTAAAAACATTGCACTCCATATTTCCTTCTTAATTACATTGTTTGGTGTTTTCCTGTTTTTGCGAATTTAGCACTTTTCTCAGAGTGCCTCTAATTGACACACTTTCCCTGCTCTATATGCAGTGTCGGCTGCAGAAGTGAAAATAGACTGTGAACAAATCCCTTTTAAACTGATTAGTCTTGGCCTGTTTTCAATTATTTTCCTTCATTAAAGTTAAAACCACTTAAATTTATGCTCTTACTGACAAATGAAGCGAGAGAATAAAAAAAGATAAAGTAATAAGAAAATGTAGCTAGATCTCATGACATTTTGTGAAATGTTTACTTTGTTTCTGGAAATAAAAAAATTTTTTAAAACTATGTTTACACCTCTTTGGCAATGCATACACGAGAAATATTCAGACTTTGTAAGGCAGCTGAACCGTTTGTACCCGCAGCGTTTTATGTCTTTGTCAACAGGAGTTTACTGTACTCTAGTTAAACAGCGTCTTGATACATATCGTTGATATCACCCATATGACACATGATATGATATGTAAAGCATGTGCAGAAAAACTTTGATAGGGAATGACAGACAATAAAAGGATGACAAAGAGGGAATGGCATGCAGTACATGGTGGGAGAAAAGATGCATTACATTTTGGTATTAAATATCAGCCTTGCCATGTAACCCCATCTTCTGTGACAGACTTTCGCAGAGCACTAAAGCTTCATCAATTTATTACTTTAACAACTTTGAGTAATTTCTTGTATTTGCTGTCAGTGGTTTCTAATTAATCGGCTACATCACAGTGACTTACACTAGTATCAGTGTTTGTAATTACTGCAGTTGACACATACACTGAGACAAGCAATGGATCCTTCCTAGCACACTTCAGCTCAGGTCTTTAAATCTAGTTTCTTAAAACACAATAGAGATCACACACAGAAATAAATTGCAAAAGCAATTACGATTTCAATCATAATATATTCAAATGTATTCATTGCTGGGTCATTCCATATAAAATTAACCTATTCTGAAAAAAAGTTTCCACGTGACTCCTTCAGAATCAACTGATTTTCATAGTACAATAACTTCAGTATGTTTAACGAGGCCTTGCAAAATTTCACCATCATACTATGAATATTTTCGGAGATAAAGGCCCCCGAAGTACAAAGGGGTGGGTTGAAATTTCAGGGATTAAAAACACATTTAAACATAAATTAATCGAGACAAGCATTGGTACCTAGGATGCCTGATCTATTTTCTGATGATTCACCGCAGAAAACTTTTTAGAAGTGTAGACTGGGTAAATTTTCAGAGGTCATATCACCATTTGGGATAGGTGGTTAGTTAAAACAAGTTATGGCATATAAAAGGTCTTATTGTTCTCTGCATTTTGATACCAAGCTCATCTTCTAGCCATGATTTCTTCTGGGTGTTTTCCAACCATGAAAATTTCAGGTGGCAATCTGCTGTACTTCTGAAGTTATGATGGCTCAAAAATGCTGAAACAAATAATTTGAATTCAAAAGCCTGAGATTTCTACCCACCCCTATGTACTTCTAGGGCCTGTATCTCTGAAAATATTCATAGTACAAAGGTTTTTTTTTTTTTTTTTTGCATTGCTTCATTAAATATACTAAATTTATTGTACAAAGAACAGCTGATTCTTAGGGGGTCAGGTGGGAGGCACTGATTGATGTTTCATGAAATGACCCTGCTGGTCTTACCCTTATGGTAATTGGGTCAGAAGATGTTGAATGAATTTATGTAACAGGCAGATGAAATTTCTGATGTTAAACACAATACTCATGAATTATTTCCTGTCAATGTGCCATTTCTCACACTTGAAATGAGCTGGTGTCATGGCATGTAAACAGGAAACATTCTGTATCACAAAATACCACTCTAAAATAATAATACAAATAAAATGTCGATACATGTTTGAAGAAATATAGCATATGTTCAGTGAACATGCTCAGAATGTGCCCCTTAATTAGGTCTATATTTTTATGTGTAAGTAAGCTGTTATAACACTAATAGGAGTAAATGAGGGCAACTTGCGCTAGCGAGAGCTAGTGCCAAACTGTGTGAAGTAGTTGGCTGCAGGCCTGTTGGTGTAAACGTTCTTGTCCAGGTACTGCCGACTGACAGAGAGAGAAAGAGAAGAAGAGAAAGAGATGAGCACATAATATGAAACCTCCCAACATGAGAAGTGTGCGTGGTGTGCGTTGATATGCTTACTGTGCTTGTTGCTCTCTGGCCAGCTGCATGTTGTATCTGTCCATCTCTGTCCTCCTCTGCCTCTCTCTCTCTCGCTCTCTCCTCTCCTCCTCCTCTAGCGCTCGACTCTGCGCCATCCGCAGGCTGTCCCACGCCGCCTCTCTCTGCCTCTCCGCCTCTCTCTGCCTCTAACAAATTATGAAACACATAATGTATTTAAAGGTATCTTATTATGCCAGGAGGTACACAGCTAATTAGCCATTATGAGCCAGTTCACAATCTCCCCTTCCTGACATCATAAGGGGGAGTGACCACCCAGAATAATGAAATCCGATTTAATGCTTGGCTGAAGTTGATCAGTTCTTCTTGCCTCTGGTTGGTTACTTCCCCATGTGGTGTCAAGAGGGGAAAGATTTTGAAATGGCTCGTAATAACTAATTGGCCTGGTGACATAATAGGGGACCTTTAATGTCTAGCAATATTCTTGTACTTTAAAGTATATAAACGTAATCAGATGAAAAAATATAAGATGATCATGTCTATTATTGGTAAAAACAAAACTTTAATCACTTGAAAGGTGTAATTATCCAAACAGGGAACCAGATGCAGATACAGGGTGCAATTCAAAGAGGACTATTTATTTATCCACCTAATTCCTGTTCTAATGATGCGCGCCGCCATGAGAACCCTGCCGGTCTCCTACTTTCGGTCATTGCTCGCTGTACTGAAGAGTGATAGGCAGAGAAGGGTCTAACTGCAGCCGCAGCCGTGTGCAAAGCACGCCCCGTACAGAACACGCCCCCTACAAGAAACGCTCCTAACCCTACCCCTAACCCTAACCCCAACCCCTTTGTGGTGGGCGTGTTTTGTTGGTGGCGTGGTGTGTACTGTATCCGCGCGGCTTGTAGGGGGTGTTGATTGTAATTTACCCCCGGTTGCAGGTGGGTATACTTGGATAGGCAGGCTGAATGCGTTCAGGCTCCACTTGTTCCGTTGTTGGTTGTACCAATAACTCAAAAAACATAAAACGTTTGTATGGAAACAGAGTGCTTTATTTACAAGGTGATTAGGAAAGATTGCCCTTGCCCAGCACCTTACAGTCTACACTCGATGCCAGCGACTAGGCGCTTGGAGTGGCTAGCCGCGCTAAGACTCAAGTATCCACCCATGAGGATATACATATGCTCACACCATTTCGTAAAAAAGCGCCCGACGGATGAACGGGATGATCATCCCGATCCCATTGTATTATACATTATGCAGTCCCCTGATACGTCAATTCAAAGATCCGTCCAACAAGTATCCTTTTTTCAAACAAAAAGCAGTATTGTCAGTCAGTGGTCAGTTTAGTTTTCTCATGAAGTAACCAGCGTTTGCCATGTAATTAGTGGCCATCTACGGTCACACGCGGGATGCATACTGAAACCCACACATTTAGCTGTAATAGAGGCTAACGTCAGCACTTTTTAACGCGTTGAGATTGAGCAGTGGAGGGGCTTACCAGTAGCGTTAGTGAATATTGAAAGGTGCATAATCGTAATCCTGGCTTTTGTAAAAACGTCATCTTCAGCCGACTATATTCTTGTGGCAAATATTTGGCTTGTCAGCTACAGCAGTTGTGAAGGATTGGACTGAGATCTTTATTTCGTTCCGTGCATTGGTGATTTCCAGCATGCGAAGTGCAGCTTGGGGACTGTACTTCCATGCTCTGAATAATGATTGTTGCCCACAGCTAATGTGATATCATTCAGTAGTGGAGCGGGTGACGGCTGGGTTTTTACCCTTGTGTAAAACAAAGAAACTGCTCGCCAGACTATTTGCTGAATCAAAAGCATTTTGATACGCAGTTTGCTATCTAATCAGTTCCTGCATATGAATTGCAACTCGCCGTCTTGTCACGCTCTTTTTTTTACTTTGGCTGTAGGAACGTGTGTAGCCACTCAAATAAATATCACGTCTTCATCAAGCTAAAGAATGTTTTGGCCGAATAAAAAATAGGTTAGCTAGCCTCTACATTTGAATATACACTGCACACATGCCAACTCTACCGCTTTTGGCGGTAGACTACCGCTTTCGGGGCGTTTCATTCTGAAAAAAATGCCCCAAAAGCGGCAGAGTTGGCATGTATGCACTGTATGTATGTGTATGTACACATCCCGCTGTACCACAGACGCTAGCCGCAAGCTACTACTCAGTTCGATGAAAACGGATGTAAGCACCAGTTCGATAGGAAGAAGAAGACCGGCGAGTCCGCTGAACCACTATGAATCATGGGAGATAGAACGTTCAGGGAATAAGGTGGATAGGAATACGGTAACTTGTGTTGAGTTGGCCACAGCGCAGAAATATGAATGGGGCAGAAGACTGGTGGTGAATTCCCCACACCAAAGCAGGACTGCATGACAACAGGACATGCAGTTTAGCAGGAACACAGGCCAAATCCTGAGATTGATGAAGGCTTTGGAGGCGTTCCTAATAAACTAGCTAGATGAACAGACTGAAACAGATGGTTAACAGGAACGCGGCCCCAAGCCTGGGGACTGATATTTAGGCTTGTAGGCTTGTTCTGATTCAGAGGACTCTGAAGAGTAATTACGTTTACCATTAAAGTACCAATAAAGACACGAGAGATAAGCTTAGCTCAAAACTAGAAGATAAACTTACTTGTAGGCTTAGACCCTGTCCACATGTACACAAATGTTTTTCTAAAGGGATATTTTCCCCCTCTGATTTAAAAGAAGATTCTGTCCAGACTATCCTGTTTTAAAAAATATCTGCGTACACACAAGAACGCAGAAACAACAAAAAATGCTCAAATCAAGTATTACCAGCCATTAGATGGCGATAATGTTAACGCCCACTTAGCTGCAAAAAAACATCACACGACGCAACAGTTGGCTCGCACGAAATGAGTTGTGACATCTCCTTTTTCAGGTGCTCGGTTTTAAGGCCCAGTCACTACAATTTAAAATGGCGAAATTTCGCTGTCTGTCATTGACTCCCATGCAAATTTGTGTGAAAGGCGAAAGTACAAGACATTTCTTGCTGCAAAGTGAATTCACGTATTTTGTTTCGCAAAAACATAAACAAGTTGAACTTTGATGGCGAATTCCTGTTGTCCACCTGATGTCCGCCAATCAAAAGTCAGACTGCTCTTCGTGGCATGTCGCAATGGAGGAAAGCATCATTCTGGTGGTTTCAGATGGTGAAATTTTGTTCAATACATCATTGGCTTGTAATAAAAACAAAACAAAAAACAAAAAGAACGTGCATGAATTTCTGTCAGCTGCTTGATGGTCTCCTTATCGATTGCTTCATATCCTATTTTACTGAGAAGCACGAAACTGTTTCGCAAGTCATTTGCAGATGTGAACGGGGCTTCACATGTCATGTCCACATGGATACACAGAACCTGGCGTTTTAAAATATCTCACTTTTCGTGACCGTTTCGCACGTGGATGAGAGGCCAAAACGCAAAGATTAAGCTATGTTCTCAAAAATACCAGAGTATGTGTGGACAGGGCCTTCGTAGGACAGGTCCACACCATAGACTGTATAAAACGATGGACGAAGCAAATGTGACGTCACCCATTGGTTTCAGCATACCATTTAGGAAGCTTTAATTTTGGCAATTTGAATTGCGCCATTTTGTCATTTTGCAACCGGTTGTGATTCCTATTGGACGAGAGTGTGAATTGAAGATCCGGGGAGGACCGTGGCTCTGGATCTGACCGTATCGGACGAGGACCAGAGGATAGCCACGCCCCTAAAGCATATTCTGGCTTTATCCTTTATTCTAGTCTATATGGGACTATAATTCACAAAAATAAACATCACAATACATCGAAGGAGACTTGAAACTTGCGATAAATACCATAAAATAATGTGGAAAATCACTATTGAAACAAGTGGTGCCAGGCACAACAAACCCCGCCCCTCACACATACTTTCACCTACTTGTACGAAATTCAATAGGGATCTATTCTGGGTCAGTGGCAATCCCTAAACCGAATTTGGAGTGAATGTGCCCATTAGTTTTGCCGCTAGAGTGTTAACAAACAAACACACAAACACAGAAACAAACCAAACCAAAAACAATACCCCTTGCCCTCACCCTTCGGGTGGGGCGGGGTAATAATAAATCAGGTGGCAAAGTAGGGTCATTTTCTCATAGACTTCAATAGCACTGAACTTCTTTCTGCAACCACCGACGTCGCCATCTGCCGGCCATTAAATATAATGCAAATTTTTGAGATTTCCGCATCGGCCTCACTTTTCCCACCCGGGCGCTGCGTCCATCTTTTTATACAGTCTATGGTCCACACACAAGGTGCAGGGTACATAATAGATCACACCTAGGCCTGGGAAGAAAGACAAGACAATAAATAAATTAAAAGAGATACAACTATAAAACATGTGTAGGGTGCTGGAAAGACGGAGGAGACAGTTACGGATGCACGTGGATTGAGACAGAAAGGGGTCTCCATGTCTTCACAATGTCATGCAGAGCCATCAACAAAAATTAATTGCTAAATGCATTTATTTGTAGGCTGGCTTTACGCAGTTTTCTGTCGCAAGGTTTCCTCCCTGTGGCAAGATTATGAAGTGATTGTTTTGCATGCACCGAGAGCCCCCAGCTGGATTATAGCTAATCATGCCACCACAAAAAAGAACATTTTTAAAGGTGAAACAGCCCTAACACCGTTCCAACACAGGTCTGGCCGAGGGAAAAAGGAACAACATTTTCCGCCAGTTACACTTAGTAATAACTTAACTGAATCTTGAGAACAGGAGTGTCACACTGGTTCGTCAAAGGGCAGCAGGTTTTCAGTCCAACCAAGCAGAAACACACCTGATACAATTAATTTAATTAACTGATCTCAGCCTGCACTGTTGATTAGTTGTTCCAGGTGAGCTTCTGCTCATTTGGAAGGAAAACCTGCAGCCCCTCGGCCCTTCTACAGACTAGTTTGACACCCCTGCTCTGGAAGATCAGAATAAAGTTAAGAGATGAAGATTGATTCAGATTGTAATAAAAATATTAAACCGTGTTTATCTGACATCGCAGCCCCGCTTATTCTCTCTATACCTCTCTCTCAGCACACTGCTCCTCTCTCTGACGACATATGAAGTCCAGCTGCTCAGCGCTCATCCCCTTCCACCTGTCCAATAGCACCTTTCGCCCAGCTGCTCCACCTCCTATCTCTGCAGCTTCAGGGCACTCTGTCAGGAGGTCAGAGGTCATCATGTGCCACACATCCATAAAGTTCTCCCCTTCTTCTCTCATTTTGTCCATCTTCTGTTGCTGTGACCGCTCTGTTGCCTGAAAAAAAGGAGATTATGGAAATGATCAAAAACCAATATGAAAGCAAGTTAAACGCCAGTATTTTTTTTTTACAATAGAAGAAGCCCAATTTTAACCTGTTATGTGGGATTACAAAGAAGCATGTCTGTGAAAAAGTGTTTGCCCCCTTCCCAATTTGTTTAATTTTTGCTTATTTGTCATATTTAAATGCTTCAGATCATCTAACTAACTTTATTATAAGACAAAGCAAAAGCAAGTTAACACATAATGCAGCTTTTAAATATCATTGCATTTATTGACAGAAATCACCCATGTGAAAAAAATAATCGCCCCCTAAAATGAATCACTGGTCGTGTCGCACTTAGCAGCAACAAATGCAATCAAATATTTGCCAAAACCAGCAACGAGTCTTTTGCATTTCTGTGGTGGAAATTTGGCCCACTCTTCTTCGCAAAATTGTTTTAATTCGGCCACAATGGAGGGTTTTCCATCATGATATGCCTGTTTCAGGTCATGCCACAGCATCTCAATCGAATTAAAGTCAGGACTTTGCCTAGGCCACTCCAAAACCTTCATTTTATTTCTTCTGAGCCATTCACAGTTGGACTTGCTTATGTGCTTCTGATATTTGTCCAGCAACATAACTCACCTGTGTTTCAGCTTTAGGTCACAAACTGAAGGCCAGACATTCTCCCTCAGGATATTCAGGTAGAGAGCAGAATTAATGGCTGCATCAGCTATGGCAAGTTGCCCATGTTCTCAAGCAGCAAAGCAGCCCCACTCCATCACACCACCACAACCATGTTTGACTGTTGGAATAATATTCTTATTTTGGAATGGTGTGTTGTCTTTACACCAGATGTAACAGGACCCATGTTTTCCAAAAAGTTCCACTTTTCAGCCCATGGAATATTGCCCACAAGTCTTGGCAGTCATTAGGATCTTTTTTGGCAAATCTAAGACGAGCCTTTGAGTTTTTCTTTTGGTCAGCAGTGGATTTCTCCTTGCAGCTTTCCCATAAGTCTCCTTCTTATAGTGGAATCGTGAGCACTGATCTTAAATGAGGCAAGTAAGGTGTACAGTTCTTTAAATGGTACACTGAAAAAATTGAGACTTTGGATCAAAGTAAAAAAACTGCGTCAACTTGTTACAGCTATTTTTTTTAGTTTTTCTCAATTGAAAAAAATTTTACAAAGGTATTTTTTTCAATTGAGAAAAACTAAAAAAATTAGCTGTAACAAGTTGATGCAATTTTTTACTTTGATCCAAAGTCTCAATTTTTTCAGTGTAGTCTGGGTTTTCTTGAAACCTTCTGGATGAGGCCTTGATGCAATCTTGAAGGAATTTTGGTAGGCTAGCCACTTTTGGGAAGGTTCATCATTCCAAGTTTTTTTCCATTTGTAAATAATGGCTCTCTGTGGTTTGCTAGAGTCCTAGAGCCTTATAAATGGCTTTGTAACCCTTTCCAGACTGAAAAATGTCACCAACTTTGTTCCTCATCTGATTTTGAATTTCTTTAGATCTTTAGATTTCAATATTACTTCTTGCTTATGGCTGGATACATGGATATGGATAACTTTGTTCCTTCAATAAATGAAATCATTTAAAAACATCATTTTATGCTCACTCCAGATATTTTTGTCTAATATTAAAATCAGTTGGATGATCTGAAACATTTAAGCATGACAAATGTGCAAAAAAAAAAAAAAAAGAGAAAAGACATCAGGAAGGGGGCAATAGTTTTTCACCACACTACATCAATAAGGACAGCTCATTTGACATAACTCATGAAGTTTGAAGCTATTGAAGTATGTGACATTAAGGTAATGAAACACCACTTGTGGTTACAGGCCAGTTAAGACTGAGTAAAGAGTGTATTTGCAAGGTAGTTAATGGAGAAGAATGAGAAAGTGAAAGAATGATTATTCCTAAGACAGGTAGTATGGTCAGAATACCTGAGCCTGGTTGTACTTGCTGAGAGCAACTTGAGCTTCTCTCTTACACTGATCCTCCACAGCACTAAGCTGCAGCCCTCTCAAGTCATTTAGCAGACGGCAGTTTGAACAGCATTCTCCACAAAACATCCTGCACAACTACAGAACACTACAATCCCTGCACCTCAAAAATCTGTATTACATGCATCTACAGACCACATTACAGGCATCTGAATCTAAAGAACCTGTATTTTACAAACATCTTACAGGAACTTATTCTAGCCGTATTTGTGTTATTTTGCTTTTGAATGACTGTGAGTTTTTTCCAGAAGTAACAACACCGTATTTGCACCTCAAAAACCTGAATTAACACCAACATCAGGCCAGAACACAACAAAGAGTATTTGCTCCAACGGAGAAGAATGATAAAAGAATGACATCTACAGAACACAACACCACATCTGTTGTACTTGAAAAAACCTGAATTACTCTTAACTGATCCTCCAGAACACAACACAGCAGCCCTAAGTCATTTAGCAGCTGCCACAAAGTCTCCCATTACAACATCCTGCACAACTACAGAACACAACACAATATCTGCACCTCAAAAACCTGTATTACACAGCATCTACAGACCACATTACAGTATCTGAATCTAAAGAACCTGTATTTTACAACATCAACAGAACACAACACCATATCTGCACCTCAAAAACCTGAATTACACAACATCAGCAGAACACAACACAGTATTTGCTCCACAAATTCCCATAACACAACATCTACAGAACACAACACCACATCTGTACCTCAAAAACCTGAATTACACAATATCAGCAGAACACAACACAGTACTTGCTCCACAAATTCCCACTACACAACATCTACAGAACACAACACCATATCTGCACCTCAAAAACCTGTATTACACAACATCTACAGAGCACAACACAGTATCTGCACCACAAATTCCCATTACACAACATCTACAGAACACAACACCATATCTGCACCTCAAAAACCAATATTGAACATCAACAGAACAGAGAATATACTCTACATTGCATTCTACTACACTTACAATCAACAGTCAATACTAACAATATACAGCATAAAGCCTGTGTTTAACATGTACATTAGGCAATACACAATATATTTGCATTAGCGACCAGATGTGCGCATGTACCTGTTCATGGGTATAGTGATGCTTGCATGTGAAAGTAGTGTTCACCTGTTTGTCTTAGGTGATCGCGCATTTTCTCCTTGTCCTGCACCTGAGCTTGGAGAAATCTTTGATTTTCCTCCATCTCAGCTCTCTTCCTCTCGCCAGCCATACAATCACTACCCTGAACCCACACACACACAGAAACATTCATGTATGCGTGTGTGCAATCAAGTATGGCAAAGCGTCATCAAAAAATGAATATGTTCCATGTGTGCATATTTTTTAAAATGGCCTTCAGCAAAAATAATGATGCATTTATTGAAAGCAGAGCTTGGATATCTCTGTGTGGACCCTGTATGCCTTCCCTAGCCAACATCTTTATTTAGATATTTACTGTGGCTAGCTTAAAGGAAAAGTTCACCCAAAAATTAAAATTCACTCATCATCCACTCACCCCAAGGCTTATCGAAGGGTCCATGAATTTCTTTATTCCCCAAAACACTTTTGGAGTTACAAAGAAAAACAGCATTGAAGACAAATCCAAATCAATTGAAGTCAATGGAGACCACTTTTTCAAGCGTAAAAAACAACATTTTAAAACCACAAAATGCCTCCATACTTCTTTATTCCCCCAAAACACTTTTGGAACATAAAACAACAAGAAAATCCCAAGTGTCCGTATAGCCCCATTTTAAAACATTCAAATTTGACTCGTAAAGACATCTTTTCACAATATTTTTAGCCTTAATGTCCAATGTAGCCATCTTGTTCATTTTCATGGAAGAAGTTTAAAATTCAAGACCTCTAGCTACGGTGGCCAACGAGGGCAAAAAATTCTGCAACGGCCCTAAATATCTCCAATTGGAGAAACGCGCTGCAGTTTTGAATGTTCGTATTCACTGACTGAACAGCGCATTTTTACGGTCGGCCAACTTAGCGAGGTCAACTTCTTCCGCGAAAATAAACAGGGCTCTTAGCTAAGTGGCTACATTGGATATTTAGGCTAAAATGTAGCGAAAAGACGTCTTTAGGAGTCAAATTTGAACGTCAGGGCTTATGGACGCTTGGATTATGCCGCACAAGCAGTATGGAGGCATTTTGTGGTTTTTAAATTATGTTTTTTACGCTTGAAAAAGCGGTCTCCGTTTACTTTAATTGATTTGGATTTGTCTTCAATGCTGTTTTTCTTCATAACTCCAAAAGTGTTTTGAAGAAGAAAGAAATTCATGGACCCTTCGATTAGCCTTGGGGTGAGTAGATGATGAGTGAATTTTCAATTTTGGGTGAACTTTTCCTTTAAGCACTGGTCCTTCCCATAGAGCCCATTTACAGAATTTCTAAGTTCTCCTCTCACACCTTCAAAATGCCATAGATCCCCCTAAAATCTGGCCAAAACCATCAGGACGGTCTCTTGCCGAAAATCTACTTTCAATGTCCACAGTTTGCTGGTAAATCCACTTTCACAGGTAAATAGCAAACAAAATTAATCACCACACAATTGAAATACCATTGTGTTATGTGATGTCAGTGATAGCCATTTTGCGTGGTGGTTCAATTGTATGACAGCTAATTTTGTTAGCTACTTACCGGTGAAATTGGATTTACCAGTAAACTGTGGACAGTGAAAGGAGATGAGTGGCAAGGCACAGTCGTAATGAGGGTTTTGGCCAGATTTTTGGAAGATACATCATGGCATTTTAAAGGTGAGACGAGAACTTGGAAATCCTCTAAATGGACTCTATGGGAAGGACCAGTGCCTATACTAGCCATGGTAAATATTAAAAAAAATAGGACCAAGGGTCCTGTAGCTTACCGGCAAGCAGTCTTACAGCAATGATACAAATAATGAAAATTTCATGTGAAGTTTAACATTTGGATCAATGAAAATCAATGTTAAGGTCACTAAATAAAAGTTCACATACATTTATAAGACCTTCTGTAATACAATCCTAAGCTCTGAAGCAGTTTTGGTGATACAAGTCATTAAAATATGTCGATATGTATTCAGTATGTCAATTGTGAACTTTAAAGGTCACAGAATGTTGTGGTCAGCAAATGGGCTTCATATATGACTTTCTAAATGTCTCTATACAAACCTTGGCTCAATCTGTGACCATTTTGGTGATACAAGTCATTGTAATTTCACTATGGAGTTTGACTCTCAAAGGTCACTGACAGTCAAGTTGAATGTCACCAAATGAAAGTTCATATGTGACTTCCTAGATGTCAGTAACACAAAGTTAGGCTCCATCTGTGACTGTTTTTGTGATACAAGTCATTGAATTTTCAGTAGGTCACATTTGACCTTTGAAGGTCAAAACGAAGGTCACCAAATGAAAGTTCATATATGACCTCCTATATGTCTGTAATACAAACCAAGACTCCATCTGTGACCGTTTTGGCAAGACAAGTCATTGTAATTGTATTATGTCAAGTTTGACCTTCAAATATCATCAACAGTCAAGCTGAATGTCACCAAATGAAAGTTAATATGTGACTTCCTATGTCAGTAACACAAACCTAGGCTCCATCTGTGACCTTTTCAGTGGTAAAAGTAATTAAATTTTCTCTAGGTCAAGTTAGACCTTCGAAGGTCAATATGAAGGTCACCAAATGAAAGTTCATACATGACTTCCTATACTTCTCCAAAACAAACCTACACTCAATCTGTAACGATTTTGGTGATATAAGTCATTGAAATTTCACTGTATAGTTTGGCCGTTGAAGGCCACTGAAGGTCAAGTTCAAGGTCACCCAATGAAACTTCATGCATGACTTCCTACATGGCCACAATACAAACCTAAGCTCTATCTTTAATAGTTTTGGTGATAGAAGTCATTGAAATTTCACTATGTGAAGTTTGACCCTTGAAGGTCACCGAAGGTCAAGTTCAAGGCCACCAAATGAAAGTTCATGTATGACTTCCTATACATCTCCAATGCAAACCGAAACTATCTGTAACCATTTTGCTGATATAAGTCATTGAAATTTCACTTAGTGAAGTTTGACCTTCGAAGGTCGCCGAAGGTCAAGTTCAAGGCCACCAAATGAAAGTTCATACATGACTTCCTATAAATATTCAATGCACATATGTTCCAAATCTTCAATATTTTCAAGCCTAGAAACCTTTGAAAATTGTAACATTTTGCTTGACCTCAAGTTTGACCTTTCAAGGTCATCTGAGGTCAACTTTAACACAGTCAAAATACAGGTCATATATTACTTCCTATATGTCAGTAATACAAACTTAATCTCTATCTGCAACCATTTAGCTTCCACAGGCGATTTGGCCCATTCTCCATCTGACCCAGTGTTAAAGTACAGCGCCCCCACTAGACCCACTTCCGTCGATTCAATCAAAATGGCACTTGCACTGTAAATAAAGTGTATCAAGGTGAGTTGATTGCCAGATTTAGAGAAAAAAAGTTATCAGACAGTTTTTTAGAAATAATTTTTTGAAATTTCAAGTCATATCTTTTAACATTGTTAAAATATTCCCTGACCTCGAGTTTGACCTTTCAAAGTCATCTGAGGTCAGCTTTAACATAGCCAATGTATAGGTCATATATGACTTCCTATATGTCAATAATAGAAACTTAATCTCTATCTGCAACCGTTCGGCCTCCACAGGCCATCTTGCATATTCACAAAGTACAGCGCCCCCAATAGACCCACTTCCGTAGATTCAATCAAAATGGCGCTCGCACTGTACATTGATGGTACCAAGGTAAGTTGATTGCCTGATTTAGAAAAAAATGTATCATGCAGTTTTTGAGAAGTAATTTTTTAAAATTTCTCAGTCCTATCTTTAACATTGGAGCCAAAATTTCAAGGGCCCACAAAGCGGACAAAAATGATTCAATCAAAAATCTGAGAAAAACGTCTGGAGATAGCTATGGTCTAGTAGTATGTTATTGCAAATTTACACGAAAATTCATCAGGCCAAAAAAATCGGACGACGGACGACGGACGCCACACCACGACAATAGCTTATCGGCCCATAGGGCCGGTAAGCTAATAAAAAATATCGGCCATGGAAGGCTCACAGGGTCAAGACTCTAACCCTTCTGCAGTTTAGAACACAATACTTGATTGAAAATCCAGGTGATGGGTTATGAAGACATGTCCTTGCATTAAAAAATGAAATATGACACCAGTGTCACCACTATCCCCTGCCACAATCAAGGGGCATAACTCAGCAAAAAAACATTCTTCAACATCCATTTTCGAACTCAACGTAGATCATGACTAGCTGATTAAGAATACAAAATTTCACGCATAGGTATGTACCCATTGTGGCCAGGATGGACAGACAGATGGACAGACCCCAATTCAATACCCCCGGTCCCACTTCGTGGCGGGGGATAATAACCATTAAGCTGCGTGTCCACTTGTGCGTGAGCAGTGTACATGCAGTGTGAACACTGACGCAGGTACAGGTACTTTCACGTTCGTCTCCGTGTCCATTTATACGGTTGCCAGTATGTTTTCAGGTGTTTCCCTTCCTTCAACATGGCGCACAACACATCGAAGTCAGCATTTGGAGCAAGAGGTCAGCACTCGGATTCATGAGGGATGGCGGAGTGGCTTTCCCAGAAAATGACGTAATGAGAGGGTAAATAGCCTTATGGCAAGATGGGCTCTGTGTTCACTTGCGCATTTCAAAGGTTTCTGAACATGTTTTCGGACCAACCGCTATCTGATCCATTTGGCAAAAAATGCTCCCGCAGAAGTATGCCAGACCGCAGTCCGCACTGGACAAGTGGACACAGTCTCACTTAAATCAATTGTGAGGGATTTTAGCTGCCCAGGTAGACGCATTCGCAGATGCAAAAGTGGGCATGCTATTACCCTCCCATTAAGTCATTTTCTGAGAAAGCCACTCCGCCATCCCCCGTGAATCCGACAGCAGTCCTCTTGTTCCGAATGCTGACTTCGATGTGTTGTGCTCCATGTTAAAGGAGTGAAAGACCTGAAACCATATTGGCAACCATATAAATGGACGCAGAGACGAACGTGAACGAACCTGCAACCGCGTCAGCGTTCACACCGCATGCCCACCGGACGCACAAGTGGGCACGTGACTTTACTCTTAATAAATCAACACGGGAGTAATCACAACAGGCTCTTTGCATCAACCAATTCGACTGTAATTTGCTGGGTAAGCACAATGACACCATTCGCCAGATTTCTCTTTAAAATCGTAAGGCTATTGACTTTTACACTACAGATTTGTTTCAAAGAGCGCGGTTCACGTCATTGTACCTGAAACACCTGCATGCTGGACGGCCCCAACTCCTTCTCTGAAACCGGGGGATTAACAGCCAGATGTTTAAAATTCAGATCAGCATCACGGGAGTCTTCTGCGCGCTGGTGAGTTTTCCTGTACTCTTCCAGCTCCCGGGATAACTCCGCTCTCCTGCGCTCCTCTTCTTCAAGCTGTTGCTTCAGAAGTGCATCGTGCAACGCGGTCAAGGATTCTAACCAGCATAGAAGACAATGGTTAGGCCAACCTATTGGGATTTTGAGAACACATGAAATATTCCACTGATGCCCCTCCAGTGCATAGGTGCTTCCGCACGTACCGAAAGCCTTGTCCCGTTCTCCCTCCTTCCTTTTCTGCTCCCGCTTCTCTGCGACCTGCGTCTCCAAACTCGGAAGGTCCAAGCCGATGACCCGATTTCTCGAGTTGAAAATTCGCTCCTTGCGCGCTGCCTCTGCCACCCGTCGACGTTCGATCGCCATCGCATCTGAGTCTTCCACTTCATCATGTTTAGAGAGAGAGAGAGAGAGAGAGAGAGAGAGAGAGAGGCTATTGTAATGACAAATGTTGGATGTATGGAGGATTTCTTCGTTTATATATAGATTAATGATCTTACTTTCTTCACATCAAGTTTGTCATCTAAAAAATAAGCCAACTTGTAAACATTAGCTGAATAATCCAACTACAAGCATTTTAATAGCTTATTTAACATAACTAATGTTAGTGAAGCATACATCTGATATATTCCTATATCCTATAGTTAACTAGCCTAGTAAGTTATGGATAAACAAAAAGTTGGCAAACCAAGGCTACAGGAAAACGTTACTAATAAGTATGAATGCGAATTAAAAGCGTTGCTTAAATATATACATACACAGCCTCAGATAGCAAAACTTAATTAAAATTGGTCGCTCCTTTTGAAAATAACTTAACAGGAAACATACTCATAGCTCAGTTTCAGCGTGAACTTCTTCTCCCTGGAAAGCCACTTCTGCGCGTATTTTTTTGTTTTGACGCATTAAGTCACCATGGTAACGGTTTTTAAGAGAATATAATGAGAGTGATGTGAGGCTATGCACTGTGTCCAAATTTAGTTACATGCCATGCTTCATGCCCTAAATACCCGAACTGTATCAATAAAAAATTTACAATGAGTTTGCAGGGCTCACATAATAAGTTATGATTATCCCTAAACTGATTTTGGTTTCAGACCAACGCAGACCCATTTCGACCTAGCTGCTAAGAAGTCTCGCGAGAGTATCTGGTGCGCGCGTTCTGGGAACTGTTTTTGTCAATGGCTGTATGTTTACGTAGCTCTCTCGTTAGCGGGAAAGCTGAAACATATGCATGCAGTTTGAAGTTTTAAATTAAAAGCGATATCATAAATATTTCTCCAGCATTGCACTACGTTGAATATTTTGGGCGACAAGAAGGCCAGAGGGCGGCTGGCTAGCAAGCGTGTTAGCTATCTGATGAATGATCGGCCGTGCCTAGCTCGCTGGACCTCTAACTTGAGCTATCGTTAGCTTGCAAATAGCACAAGGCACAATGGGTTATTTGAAATTGATAGAAATAGAGAATTTCAAGTCATACAAAGGTCGTCAGATAATCGGGCCTTTCCACAAATTCACTGCGATCATTGGACCAAATGGATCGGGTGAGTGTACACGACTTTCTAGCATTTTTACGAGTAGCCGTACGTATAACGTTAGCTGTCTATCAGTGTTGGCCTTCCGTGTATTCAGAGTACTTTAGTCCGGGGATTTGTCTGCAGCACGGGTAGGCCTGTCATTGCAGCAAGTTGTCTTGACATTTGCACACGTAATGTACGATTAGCTTGCAGGTATGTTTGCTGCGAATATGGCCTCATTGACTTATGTGCAACATCGAGTAATCCTCTGAATGCATTCGCCTGCGCTAATCGTATTTTGTGGTCTAGTTATTGCTGAGTGCATGCTTATTATGGGCATACGAGCGCAACATGAGATAACCTTGTTAGCTGCGCATTTTGGTACGTTCTGCACCGTGCAATGACTTTATTTTTCTGTTTACTGTACATTTACCGAGCAGCTGTTCTAGGAAATTTTATTCATATCGCTTAGTTTATTCTATTCCATGTTATTGTGTTTTGTCCTGGTTTCCTGTCACTAACTCACCCTGCGCTGTTTACGTAGCGAGTGGGCTAATGTAAATACTCAAGTTATGGCTGATTTTCATTCGTTAACTCGTCTGAACAGGCAAATCGAATCTCATGGATGCCATAAGTTTTGTTCTGGCGGAGAAAACCAGCAACCTTCGCGTGAAAACACTGAAAGATCTCATCCACGGTGCGCCTGTCGGTAAACCGGCGGCCAACCGGGCATTTGTGAGCATGGTTTACCGGGAGGACAGCGGCGAGGAGCGCACCTTCACTCGGGTCATTATAGGTACCTCTTCGCACTCTTTGCTCTTTTTACTATTATGACCACTCATTTAATTCGTATGCTTAGTTCGGCCCTTTCTGTATTAGTAAACGTGTGTTAACTTCTCTTTGCCATAGGTTCCTCATCCGAGTACCGCATCAACAATAAAGTGGTGGGTCTGTCCGAATACAGTGAGGAGCTAGAAAAGCTGGGTATTCTCATCAAAGCCCGGAACTTCTTGGTGTTCCAGGTACAGACCGTTTCAATAACCTCTCACGCTCTTGAGCAATGAAGGCATGCCCAAGTTTGTTGTCGGAAAATAATGTGTATGTAATTAATGTCCCATTCGGATGTTATACCGAATGCCTCTGCAGTCACTGGTTGACTGCGATTTAATTGTTAAGGAATGTGACAACTGAAGGTGGTTTTAGGTTTTATTAAAGAAAGCACTCCGCTAACCCAACAATAATGTTGGGAACTACTTGGAATACTTTGATGGTCAAAAAAAGGTTGCATAAATCTCTCTCCAAAAATATGAAAGTTTGCTGGAGAAAAATGGATATTTTGGACATTTTCATTGTGAAACCTATTTCTGAACCCTTCCTTGAGAGACACATGTACTTTGGTTCAGAATTATTGCCACCCTTGATTAAAAGATTAAACCAGGGCTACATATAATGAGCAACACTGTTAAAATAAATGTAGAACTTCTGGCATTGTCTCGAGCATGCCCAGAGGAGGATGTGTGCATCCTTGAACTCATAGGATCATGTTCAGGAAATTCAGCAATTTGTTACATCCATAGACTGTATAAAAAGATGGACGCAGCACTGGGGTCTGAAAACTGAGGCCAATGCGGAAATCTCCAAAATTTGCATTCTATTTAATGGCCAGCAGATGGCGATGTCGGTGGTTGCAGAAAGAAGTTCAATCCTATAGAAGACTATGAGAAAATGACCCTACTTTTCCACCTGATTTATTATTTAAATAATGATTTTCTACATTACTTTATTGTATCAATCGCAAGTTCCAAGTCTGCTCCGATACATCATGATGTTCATTTTTGTAAATTATGGTCCCAAATAGACTAGAATAAAGGATAAAGCCAGTATATTCTTTAGGGGCATGGCTATCCTCTGGTCCTTGTCTGATATGGTAAGATCCACCCGTAATTCCAGCCCTCGCTTCTCCCTGGATATTCAGTTCACGCTCTCGTCCAATAAGAATCACATCCGGTTTCAAAATGACAAAATGGCGCAATTCAAATTGCCAAAATCGAGGCTTCCTCAATGGTATGCTGAAACCAATGGGTGACATCACGTTTGCTTCGTCCATCTTTTTATACAGTCTATGGTTACATCTTGTTGACACCATGTCTCAAAAACCACCATTTTGGAGGAGTTGCATGATCAGTGTGCTTGCAGAGCATTAAATGCAAAACCATACATCTGTAATTTGCCTGTAATTATTGGAACTATAACTAGACAAAAGTGCTATAATTTGAGGCCAAAATAAGATTTTTTTTGCCTGAGGATCTCAATGTTCTCGGTATGCCACTATTTCCTCTCAATTTCATTTAAGGCCCCATGATTTTGCACATGACTGCGAGTGAGAGGCAATGGCATATGCTAGCTCTGAGTATCACTCCTTTTTCGGTCTTGCTCACAGGGAGCTGTGGAGTCTATTGCCATGAAGAACCCAAAGGAGCGGACTGCTCTCTTTGAAGAGATCTCGCGTTCAGGGGAGCTGGCACAGGAGTATGACCGCAGGAAGAAGGAGATGGTGAAGGCAGAAGAGGATACACAATTCAACTACCATCGTAAGAAGAACATCGCTGCAGAGCGCAAGGAGGCCAAGCAAGAGAAGGAAGAGGTGGGTCTAACTTTATAAAATGAGACCTAAAACAAGCTTCCCTTATTTGGTGTGAGCTTGGTACATCCAGCTGAACAGTTGTCTAGTTTCTGTGGTGATCTTTTACAGTATGTGGGGTTCATCAGCAACACTTGCTTAGATGTTTCTTTGGGCAAACAGTTTGGTCCAGTGTGAATTTTTTTTTTTTTTTTTTTTGATGTGTGCTAATGTGCCTTATTAACCTGTGTGTACGTTAGAGTTTAGATAGTAAAATTTTGGTGATAGTATTGTAATCTAGCTATCATTTTGGTGAATATGAACTGTACCACAACCAGAAGTACAGCAAGTTTTAGCGCTTGTCATGTGCTAGCCGCTCCCAGTTTTACAAACAACTGCAATAAACATGTCAACCTCAAAGTGTGATGAAAACTGCTGTTCTTTTCGATATTCCTCTGCTTCAAAGGGAGCCTTCTTTTTTTCTTTGATCCGTACTGCTGTGCGCCTAGTGTTCCCATCACAACTGGGAGCACATTGCATCTGAGTTTACACATCCTATTGTCGTGAGATTGAGATGAAATTGGGTCAAGATGTATCCAGGTTCGCGGCACCATACATAAGACTGATTTTTTTTCCCTTCCCAGGCCGAGCGGTACCAGAGATTGAAGGATGAGGTGGTGCGAGCCCATGTGCAGTTGCAGCTCTTCAAACTGTATCATAATGAGGCGGAGATTGAGAAACTCAACCGTGAGCTGTCCCACCGCAATCGCGAGATTGAAAAAGATCGCAAGAGAATGGACCGAGTGGAGGAAGAACTGAAGGACAAGAAGAAAGAGCTTGGAAGGATGATGAGGGAACAGCAGACTGTGGAGAAGGAGATCAAGTGAGGGAGTATTTCCCATGGTGCTCTCTCGTGTGTGCAAATACTGGGAGAGGTTTGATGATGAGCCACAATCCTAGAGCAGAATGAGGACCAGTTATCTTGCTTGATCCCTAACTGTGTCTGAAAAAGATAGTAAATTCTTCTGTGTGTGTGTGTGTGTGTGTGTGTGTGTGTGTGTGGTTTCTCATGAACCTCCGTTTCCGATTTCTGTCAGGAGAGTGTGCTTGTCTCCTCTGATCAACATGGTTGTCGATACATGGAGGCCTAAGAAGTCGTCATGGCCTGAAAATTTGCAGACTTTTCCAAATCTACATACTGATGCATAATAAACTAGAAGTTTCTTTTTTTTTTTTTGTTTTGCACAATTTACTAGTGTTATGAATTACTGGTGTTGAATGATGTTGCATTTATGCTCTGTGATCTGTGAATGTCACCAGCCAGGTGTGGTGATGTTAATGGAGTGATTGCAGCCAAAGTTTCTTTGAGATTGTGAATGGGCCTTCGCCAGTAAAATGTAAAGTGATGTCATGCCCACGCCCTCACCAGGGAAAAAGATGCGGAGCTGAACCAGAAGAGACCGCAGTACATCAAAGCAAAGGAGAACACATCTCACAAGATCAAGAAGCTAGAGGCAGCGCGCAAGTCGCTGCAGAGCGCTCAGAAGACCTACAAGAAGCGCAAGGCTGACATGGAGGAGCTGGAGAAGGAGCAGGGAGCTGTGGAGACCGCTCGGCAGGAGTTTGAGGAGCGCATGGAGGAGGAGGCGCAGAGCCAGGGCCAGGATCTCACTCTGGAGGAGAACCAGGTGAGCTGGGGTGACCGTTGCTTCACATTCCTCCATTATTCTGTTGACATATCTGAGTAAATATTGAAGGGAATGTGCTAAACTGTTCTTGCCAATCTTTATGAACTCTGTGTTGGATTTCTTAAGACCTGTGTATCTTTGAATGCAGCACTGAACGGTAATCTGGCACACTGGGCATTTTACTGGTAGGCCGACGCCCCTCGGGGTTGATATGATTCAAAATTTAAATTTTTAATATAAAAAGCAGCAGCTGATTGGTTAATTTTTTGTAATGACACTAGGTTGGCCCAATCACATATCTGTTGAGGCAGGCCCCGCCCCTTGCCTCTGTTCTCTCTGGCTCACCTCAAATGCCATGGCTCAGAGGCAAACATCTCTGGACGATGGAGGGCATCTTTGTCATTTGTCAAGATGGATTAGCAAAAATTAAAGGGGTGGGATGCACAGATGCAAAAAAAAAAAATTAAAATCTAGATGCAGATGTTGCAAATATCACAGATATGTTTGCTTTAGCAGTATCTTCAACATCTACAGCAGCTCCAGCTATTATGCAGCAGCCAGGTGGAAGGAGGAGAGAAGGGATGTCTGGCTGTCTCCACTGTCAGGCAGTCGAGCCGGAAGAGGAGCAGGTGTATAATAGGGAAGTTGAGGAACAGAGTGAGCAGGAGAAAAGTGTAGTTGAAGCGGTAAGCAGGGAGTAACTTGGCATGCAGGAAACAGGGGACTCTTCGGAAGGGTGCTGGGAGGTGGTTAATGTGCCATGCCATGACGACAGTGATGAATGATTATTAAATTTATTGATGACGATGATGAATAACATAATGATGGCACTACCGTGAAATGAGACCATCAGCTGCTGCTCACTCAGTCCGTCAATACCAAATAGCCTCACACATCTGGCATTGTTTTTGTAGCATGGCATAGTTCCATATTGCTGTCACTTCTTCGACTGACTATTGTTAACTAGCTAGCCAAGGGTAGTGTTGGCAGAGCACTGAGTGACCTGGGTCCACATCATATCATAACACTTTGAAAATTATTTGGCCAAGGGTTCTTTTGATAAAGATCTGCAAAAAGGCTATAAAATGGGTTACATTCAGAGCTATACCGTGCAAAATGTATGCCCGCTCATGTATTAGACTAGTAAGGGGAAACAGATGCTTTTGATATCCAACAAAGGGCAACGAAGTTGTCTCATTTTTACTTTCAGGTATGTGGAAACTATGCAGCTAAGCAATAAACAATGACTTGCTAGTCATCATAGGAAAATAATTTCTCACTTATGTGGTTTAATGTCAGGGTTCCTACAGAGTATGGAAAAGTCTGGAAAAGTATGGATTTTGATTTTGGTATTTTCCAGGTCTTGAAAAGTCTGGAAAAAAAGATAAGAAAGTATGGAAAAGCAATTGTTTTTCCAAACTTGGCGCTACTTCGGATTCTAAAATATATAATTCTGCAAAAATGTTCACCACGGTTACAAGTTAAGCAAAGCAAGACATGGAGGGCGACAGCGCGTGTTTGTTCGGCAAGAATCAACTGAGACTGATGTATTTGTGTAGCTCTGACCTCTCGCAAAAGTCCCGCCCCTTAGTTATAGTTGCGATGTCTGTTCAACTTTTCAGACCCTTATCGTCTTTTTAGGTGGTGGGAACAGAGACTGTGTAAAAAGATGGACGAAGCAACCGTGACGTCACCTATTGGTTTCAGCATACCATTTAGGAAGACACGATTTTGGCAATTTGAATTGCACCATTTTGTCATTTTGAAACCGGATGTGATTCCTATTGGACGAGAGCATGAATTGAATATCCAGGGAGGAGTGAGGGGTGGATCTACGGGCGGGTCTGACTGTATCAGACAAGGAGCAGAGGATAGCCACGCCCCTAAAGCATATTCTGGCTTTATCCTTTATTCCTGTTTATTTGGGACCATAAATTACAAAAATGAACATCATGATTCATCGAAGGAGACTTGAAACTTGCGATAGATACCATAAAGTAATGTGGAAAATCGTTATTGAAATAATAAATCAGGTGGGAAAGTAGGGTCATTTTCTCATCGACTTCTATAGGATTGAACTTCTTTCTGCAACCACCAATGTCGCCATCTGCTGGCCATGAAATGGAATGCAAATTTTAGAGATTTCCACATTGGCCTCAGTTTTCAGTTTTTTAAATAATTTTTCATAAAGTATTCTAGGTATCAAAGTTTACTTGTAGTATACTTCAAAGTATACTTACTTTTATGAAGTAAAAATTTTGCATTACGTAAACTAAAAGTATATTTAAAGTTTACTACTCTTACACATAAAGTATTCTTAAAATGTACTTTTATAAACCTAAAGTGGGCCAAATTTAGTCCCAAGAAGTATTGAAGTAGTACACTTACAAGTATACTACCAGTATACTACAAAACCCAAAACCAGTGAAGTTGGCACGTTGTGTAAATCGTAAATAAAAACAGAATACAATGATTTCCAAATCCTTTTCAACCTATATTCAATTGAATACACTGCAAAGACAAGTTACTTAATGTTTAACAGGTAAACTTTGTAATTTTTTGCAAATATTAGCTCATTTGGAATTTGATGCCTGCAACATGTTTCAAAAAAGCTGGCACAAGTGGCAAAAAAGACTGAGAGAGTTGAGGAATGCTCATCAAACACTTATTTGGAACATCCCACAGGTGAACGGGCTAATTGGGAACAGGTGGGTGCCATGATTGGGTATAAAAGCAGCTTCCTGAAATGCTCAGTCATTCACAAACAAGGATGGGGCGAGGGTCACCACTTAGTGAACAAATCGTGTGAGCTGATTGTCGAACAGTTTAAAAAACAACATTCCTCAACGAGCTATTGCAAGAAATTTAGGATTTCATCATCTACGGTCCGTAATATCGTCAAAAGGTTCAGAGAATCTGGAGAAATCACTGCACGTAGTTTACAAGGCCGAAAACCAACATTGAATGCCCGTGACCTTCGATCCCTCAGGCGGTACTGCATCAAAAACCGACATCAGTGTGTAAAGGACATCACCACATGGGCTCAGGAACACTTCAGAAAACCACTGTCAGTAACTACAGTTCGTCGCTACATCTGCAAGTGCAAGTTAAAACTCTACAATGCAAAGCGAAAAGCCATTTATCAACAGCACCCAGAAACGCCACGCCCGGCCGCTGGGCCCAAGCTCATCTAAGATGGACTGATGCAAAGTGGAAAAGTGTTCTGTGGTCTGACGAGTCCACATTTCAAATTGTTTTTTGGAAACTGTGGGCGTCGTGTCCTCCGGACCAAGAGGAAAAGAACCATCCGGACTGTTATAGGCGCAAAGTTCAAAAGCCAGCATCTGTGATGGTATGGGGGTGTATTAGTGCCCAAGGCATGGGCAACTTACACATATGTGAAGGCACCATTAATGCTGAAAGGTACATACAGGTTTTGGAGCAACATATGTTGCCATCCAAGCAACGTCTTTTTCATGGACGCCCCTGCTTATTTCAGCAAGACAATGACAAGCCACATTCTGCACGTGTTACAACAGCATGGCTCCGTAGTAAAAGATTGCGGGTACTAGACTGGCCTGCCTGTAGTCCAGACCTGTCTCCCATTGAAAATGTGTGGCGCATTATGAAGCGTAAAATACGACAACGGAGACCCCGGACTGTTGAACAACTTAAGCTGTACATCAAGCAAGAATGGGAAAGAGTTCCACCTGAAAAGCTTCAAAAATTGGTCTCCTCAGTTCCCAAACGTTTACTGAGTGTCGTTAAAAGGAAAGGTGATGTAACACAGTGGTAAAAAGGCCCCCGTGCCAACTTTTTTGCAATGTGTTGCTGCCTTTAAATTATAAGTTAATGATTATTTGCAAAAAAAAAATAAAGTTTCTCAGTTTGAACATTAAACATCTTGTCTTTGCAGTGTATTCAATTGAATATAAGTTGAAAAGGATTTGCAAATCATTGTATTCTGTTTTTATCTACGATTTACATAATGTGCCAACTTCACTGGTTTTGGGTTTTGTAGAAATATACTTGAAGTTTTACTTTTAAAATGAACTTGAAGTATACTTCTTTTTTGTAAGGGTATAATCTTCTAAATTTTCTCAGCAGTGTCCGTCTCCCCACCCCAGCCATGACCGATAACAGCGAGAAAACTTACGCAGATCCAACCGAAATAAATGACATAGGGATCCCGTGTATTATGTGAGAAGAAAGAGGGGGAAACTGATGATACAAATACTAAATTTAGTCGTTAGTCACAGGAATTTATTGCATTATTGTTATTATTAGTCTACGTTACCTACATTGACATGAGACGTTTTTCCTCTGAAAAGGCTCATGAAGCACAGATATAATGTAATGTGATCTATGTCAACTGCTGATTACTTGCCAAAGGTAATCGTTAGTGTGAAATTCAGTTTAACTGCCGCACGCTATTTTCACACCAGACACGCCATTGGGTAGCCCAGATTTTAACTGTGGCAGTTTTTAAAGTGGTTGATTAATGTGGTTTCATAATATGTCAAAGGCCTCCTGTTATTGACTCCTCTTACAATTGTGTTCTGTTGAGCGCGATCCTACTGTTACATAGCCAAGATAAATTCACATTTTGCACAGACACGATGCAAAAATACATGATAACAGTTGGATTTAAAATTATTTATCTGAAAAGAGACTTGTAGCTGCTAGTACTGTGGCGTCAAATATGGTCCAAAGAATCTACCTCGATGTCTGGAAATTTGAGTCCGGAAAAGTCTTGAATTTTGAAGATGGAAATGTGCAGGAAGCCTGTAATGTGTAAATATAAGGACCATTTACTTTCTCCAGTATAATTGTATGTTGCTTTGAAATGGCAGAAACTTGTGTACTTATGTGCAAGAGTGTGATTGCTAGTTTGTTTTGTTGCTCTACGAGAGCTGTGGTTATTAATTCCAAAGCATAATAGCTACTCTTGGAATGTCATTGTGCCACATTGTTCATCTCCACTTGGTTATAATCACCATTCTTGCAAAAAACAAAAAAAAAATGCATGACGTCTGTGTCTACTTAAGCCTCTTCTTCTGGTCTTCGCAACTTTGTGACTCAATGTGTCAGTCAAGGAGCTGCCGGGTTAGCTCACTCGGTTGAGGCGCCGCATTTGTGGAGCAGTAGTGACTACTATGGCGCGGGTTCAATCCCCGGTCGTACCGGCCAGCGGTGGTCGGCAGCTTTTTCTGAACAGCGCACGATTGGCTAAAGCATTGTAGGGATGCAAATTGGGAAGGGACTGCTGGGAAGGGAAATTAAAAATGATTGCCTTGTTCGTTGCTCAAGCGCCTCCTGTTGGCCAGCCGGGTACTCATCAGTGAGATTTTAAGCTTGCTCATGTATCCTCCGCCCTCGTTCTGAACTTGCGATTGTTTCGACCAATGAGTGTAAAGATGCAGGGGCTGACAGGCGCGTGCTTCAGAGGAGAGCCGCAAACTCTCTCTCTCTCCTGAGCTGGCAGCAGGAGGTTGCACACGAGTAAGCCTTGTACATCGTTCTCGGATTGGGCATTCCAGATTCGGGTGGAATTGGAGATGCCAAATTTATTTAAAAAAAAAAAAAAAAAAGTGTCCATTAAGTCAGAGGCATTGTAAATGTGTATCTTTTGTTAGATTTTGCCTTGGAATTCAAACGTGGCAAATGTTGACACAGCATCAAAAGGCTAACATGTTTGGAACCACCATAGGTGTGTATCTGTAAGAAAATAATACACACCCGTAAAATGTCACTCAACTAATTAACAATAGAGTATTCAATAAACCCACTGGATAATATGTATGTTAAGGATCATCGTTTGTACTGCCTGTGGGGTAACGTGGGCCTGCATGTATTGTACTCGGCACCTTTCTCTACCCTCAGTATGTTCAGTTCAGCCTGCTTGATGCTGCCATCTAGTAAGCATGTACACTCGCGTGGTTGGCGTGTGAGCACCATTGCACATGCGAGAGAGGTCACTTGTTGTGCAAACCTCCAAACCAAACAAGCGCACGCTTGATTTAATTGCTCTATTGCAATAACGGGTCTGCAACTCTGCTATGAACATTAATATAAAACAAAAATGTGATCTCATCACTGTGTAAACACTTTTTGCAATACTCATCAATTTTTGGATTCTATAAATTGTATGAACTGAATAGTTATTTAATATTTAATGAAATATTATGGAACAGCTCCATGCAGTAATTGAATAAACTACTATTTGGTCATTACCAATATGGTATTGTTCACTTGCAGGGAAATGCTTGTCGAGGGCACTTAATACTCAGGTTTGCAGTGGTTTGGGGAAATGGTACTACATGCAAATTTAAGGGGACTACAAGGATGGTGTTCTGCTGATTATTGGATGCCAGTCTGTGCCAAAAATGCCACGGCCAGTTTTTTTCCAGTTCAGTCCTGTTAGAGTGCATCTAACGATGTGCTGTTATGGAATTGTTCTTGTTAATTTTTACAGCTCCTTCGTAAAATGGTTCAGAAAATGAGCCATAAACCAGTTTTTATTTTGATGGATAACATGACCCTGGATAAAATGGCCATTTTAATTTTTGAGTACAATTTGCAGTCAACTTCCACTTCTCTTGAATATACCTGTATGATTTTCATTCATTCATTCCTCCATTTTTGGTTTTCATTTATTTTGTCTCTTCTCTCATGTCATGAGCTCTCTCCCTCTCCCTCCCCCCAGGTGAAACAGTACCACCGTTTGAAGGAGGAGGCCAGCAAACGGGCCGCCACTCTGGCCCAGGAGCTCGAGAAGTTCAACCGAGATCAGAAAGCTGACCAGGATCGACTGGACCTGGAGGAGAGAAAGAAAGTGGAGACAGAGGTAAAGGGAGAACAGTTACAGACCGTGCGTCATGTGCAGCTGCGCAGGTGAAACTATTAATGGACAGAGAAGGAACATGAGAACCTGAGTGGGGTTTAACCTGCGCTTTGCTTTTCAGGCCAAGATTAAGCAGAAGATCAGAGAGATTGAGGAGAACCAGAAACGCATTGAGAAGCTGGAGGACTACATCGCCACCAGCAGGTACTGCCTGGCATAGCATAGTCTGAACGGGCACGCACACGCGCTGAGGCCAGATTCACAAAACCACAAGCTACCTAAATGGTGGGAACGACTTGTATCCCATAGCCATGAAATTCCTGTCATTGCACTTCCTGGGCTCAGTAGTAATGGGTAGCCGAGCATCAAGGTGGGAAAGTTCCGAACGAAAAACTACACTCGTCATTTATTATTAACGGGGCTTTTCCCACACTGCTGAGTGGCACTAATTATGTGGCGATGTGCGTCTCCCCCCCTTCTCTCAGGCAGTCTCTGGAGGAGCAGAAGCGTATGGAGGAGGAGCTGACCGAGGAGGTGGAGCAGGCTAAGAGGAGAATCGATGAGATCAACATGGAGCTCAACCAGGTAGCCTCCTGCTCTCACCTGTCTCAAAGGCCTCTCTTTGGGCTTTGTTTGTCTGGGGAAGCTCTTATTCAGGGCTGCACAAATCTGGTCATCAAATACAAGTCTAGCCCTGGTTTTCTATCCTTCCAGGAAATTAATTGAACAGTTATTGCTATTGATTGGCCAGACTGTCTTCATAACTGACTCCTAGGTAAAGGGAGAGTAGAAAACCAGCTGTTCTAGACCATCTAGGGCTGTGATTTGGGCAGCCCCGCTGTATAGTGCTCGTTGGGATGTGTCAGTGCTTCTGTGTGCGCGAAAGTGCCCGATGTGTAATGCGTGGTTGTAAACGACTCCATAGGTTATGGAGCAGCTGGGAGATGCCAGGATCGATCGACAGGAGAACAGCAGGCAGCAGCGCAAAGCGGAGATCATGGAGAGCATCAAGAGACTGTATCCCGGATCTGTGGTGAGAGGAGGGAGGGGGAGGGAGGCGATGAGAATGGAGATGGTGCTCAAAAAAGGGAACCTTCGCTTGGACCTCTTGAGCATAGCTATCCAGTTGTAATTTTATTGCATATTGTGCTTGCAGCAAGGGACCCTTGACACATCCTGGCTAACAAGATTCGTTCTCACAGTTTTTGCTGAACTATATTATACAGTTATTGACTTCACTTGAGGTGAATCCAATGATTTATCCACCTTGGATAAGTGATATTCACAGAGGTGAGTAAATCATTGGATTCCGAACTGAAGTCAATAACTGTTTTATTATACGACCCTACTTGAAAATATGAAAGAAGGGCTAGAACTAACGTAAAGCTCCTAACAGGAACAAAGCGCCATGAGATACAGACGCTGTCAGCTGCTCCTGAGGGGGAAGCCTAATCTATTTTTAGCTTGAGATCGTTGGATTGTTATATTCATCTCTCGCGCACTTTTGCGTGGTGAATATCACTGTTTACAGTGACTGGTGGAGCTCGCCTCGACCAATCAGGAGAGGTGAATCCTTACGTCATGTAATAATTCCCTTGCCCAATCAGGAGAGAGGGAATCCTTACATCATATAATGATTTATTTTAGAATCATGAAAAAGCATTTGTGAGACTGTATAAAGACATTTGTGTTTGCTGGGATGGTTGCATGCCAGAGGGAAACCCTTCAATTATAGTGCCTTTCCTGGAGACCTCAGGCTCTTGTTTACTTAATTTCTGATTTGTTTTGAATGAGAAAATGTAGAGAACAGGTTCACCCCTGTCCCCTCCACCCACAGTATGGCAGGCTGATAGACCTGTGCCAGCCCACGCAGAAGAAGTACCAGATCGCCGTTACCAAGGTGCTGGGGAAGAACATGGATGCCATCATTGTGGACTCTGAGAAGACGGGCCGTGACTGTATCCAGTACATCAAGGAGCAGCGCGGAGAGCCTGAGACCTTCCTGCCGCTGGACTACCTGGAGGTACACAAACCTGAAGCCTATATGCATCTCTGTGTATATGTTTACATACCCACTGATGTTCCTAGCCTGCAAACAGGCTCCCGGCTGGTCTTTTAGCGGTGTTTATTCTCGAATTTGGAGTTCCTGTGGCAGGCGGTCAAAAGTTTGGGGATTGGGGTCAGCAAGGAAAATGAGAGCCTGCAATCGTCCTTTTAAGATTGAGTATCTATGTTCAGATCTGAACGTAAAATACTGATTGGTCAATTTAGAGCACGTGACCGTGAGACATGTATAAATAACCAAAACAAACAGTCTTGTGTATTCACTTCAACATGGCATAAGTACATAGATCACACGGATCCTTTGAAAAAAGCTGTAGAAATGATATCTTCAAGGTGCTCAAGAATCCTAGAATTGAAGGAGAGCAAGGGCTTGCAATTAAGAGTTTAATGAATGGCAAAGATGTTCTGGCCGTGCTGCCTACTGGCTTTGAAAAATGCTCGTACTCAAGCGGAAAGGGGAGCAGAACTCTTAACAATTCAAATATCATTGCAGGCGCTAGTTTTGCAAGCTCTGCTTGAAATCCGCTCGCTATTGTAAACTCGGCAAAAATTGCCTTCACTGACTACTAGCGCCTGTATGGAGGCTATGATGTTCCCTAAACTGTGCAAATCCTACTCACTTACTCCTTATTCCCAGCCCAGTAACTAACCTTATGCACATTCCACAGAATACTTTTGCTGGGCACAGTATGTCCTGTTGCCATACATATTCCTGTGCTGTTTTCTCACTTGCCAGTGTGTACCGATCCTTTCCAGGTGAAGCCCACTGATGAGAAACTGCGAGAGCTGCGGGGGGCCAAGCTAGTGATTGACGTGATTCGTTATGAGCCACCGCACATCAAGAAGGCACTGCAGTACGCCTGTGGGAATGCGCTCGTCTGCGAGAATGTGGAGGACGCGCGCAGGATCGCCTTCGGAGGTCCCTACAGGCACAAGGTAAAGCCGCGCTCCCGCACAACTGATTGCAGGTCAGCTTACTCACCCCTAATACCAGTACCAACTGTTCAACTCTGATTGTAATCTGGGATCAGTGACCAAGAGCAGTAGGCATGCCCTGGTGTCTACTGGGTGAGCAGAACCTTTCCCTGACACAGCACTAAATGGCCACTGCCATGTCAAATGTGTGGACTTTGATTTTACTGCATTATCCTTTAAAATGTCAGTCTGTAATTGTGTCGCCTGCATAGCAGACTTGACACATAGGGATCACTTTGAGTCGTCTCGCATCTGTTGTTGTTGTTGTCGTCGTCGTCCGTCCTCACACTTCTTCTATCTGCAACTCCTCCTAGACCATTCATGGTAATTAGACCAAACTTGGTCAGTACATTTATTATGACCTGTAGATGTGCACCATATATTTACATTTTACATAAATTCAATTTTTATCCCACACCATACAGCAAGTTTATCATCCTTCTCGCTTCTGTACCTCACCGCAGGCGACACATGTCTTCCATGGAAGACTCACAGTTTTTTTCACAATGACAATGTTTTTGAGGCTTATGATGGCATTTTTGGAGCAATATTGAACCAAGTGTACTTGCATTGCTACTTTGTTGTTACCTCCGCCAACGAAGTTGGGGCGGAGGTTATGTTTTCGCCCCTGTTTGTTTGTTTGTCTGTCTGTCTGTTTGTGAACAACATAACTCAAAAAGTAATGCACGGATTTGTCTGAAATTTTGTGGGTGCATTGCTATTATATCAAGGAAGGACCCTATTGATTTTCACCGCGACCCGTGAAACAATATAGCCGCCACGGCAGCCATCTTGAAATCGTATGATACGCGATAACTCAACTTTGCTCCCCACTCACCAAGATTTGGACTGTGCTGCCTTGGTGGAGGTTTGCACTCTACAAGTGCCTCTAGTTTATTTGTGATTTTTTTTTTTTTTTTTTTTGGAAATGGGCTGTAATGAACAAGACAAGTGTTCCAACTGTCGTTCCATCTCTCTCTCTCTCTCTCCCCTTCTGTCAGACGGTGGCCCTGGATGGAACTTTGTTCCAGAAGTCCGGTGTGATCTCTGGTGGGGCCAGCGACCTGAAGGCCAAGGCCAGACGCTGGGATGAGAAGGCTGTGGACAAACTGAAGGACAGGAAGGAGAAACTCACTGAGGAGCTGAAGGTTTGAACCCCCAATATCCTACCAGACCACAGGCACAGTCATGGTTAAACCCATGCTCGCGCACGTGCACGCTCTCATGCATACAAAAAGCAGTGTCACTGTTGCATGGAAAAGGATTAAGTCGAGTCACTGGACTCACACCTTTTGTTTGACTAACAAGGCTACTCAGTGGCTTTAATTTTGCGCTTATTGTATAATTATTTTGAAACTTCACGCCTTAAAATAGGATATTCAATAAA
Organism: Gymnothorax javanicus; assembly: GCA_029692085.1. Classification (NCBI taxonomy): domain Eukaryota; kingdom Metazoa; phylum Chordata; class Actinopteri; order Anguilliformes; family Muraenidae; genus Gymnothorax; species Gymnothorax javanicus. The sequence continues at coordinate 18,590,692 of CM056203.1, forward strand.
ATGACGTCCAAATGTTAAAACTATAAAAGGAAAACAAACGTTTTCGATCGATTGATCATCATCTGGTTATGCTTGTTTTCCTTTTATAGTTTTAACATCTGTACATCATTTTATTGAAAGTAATTATTTTGTGATCTCATTTTGTTTTAGTTAATTTTGCATTTGAAGCATTAAAGTCTTTAAAAAAGTGATCAGAAAGCCCATTAAAAGCTTTTTTTTCCCCCATTGTCCCCCTCCCTCGCCCCCTCTCTCTGTGGCTCTCCCCTGCGCAGGAGCAAATGAAGGCCAAGAGGAAGGAGGCTGAGCTGCGACAGGTGCAGTCTCAGGCTCACGGGCTGCAGATGAGGCTGAAGTACTCCCAGAGCGACCTGGAGCAGACCAAGACCCGCCACCTGTCCCTCAACATGCAGGTATGCACCTGTCCGCACTGCTGTCACATGCTCCTGCGTCAGCTGATATTGTGCTGGGGCCTCTATCCACTGTAACAGTGTTGTTGTATTGGCCTGACTTATCCGCAGCAGTTGTGTGTTGACTCTCTCCCCCTCTGGAGGGGAAGTTACACTACAGGCCAGAAGTTTGGAAGCAAGGCCAGCACAGGCCAAAAATTTGGAAGCAACTTCAAGTTTCTGTTCACAATGCCTTTCTTAAAAACCAGTATGAAATCTATGGATTTGGGGATGTATTTACTGCATGATTAGGCTTTTCTTTCACTGATATGCACCATTTTCCTCTATTTACCTTTAGGTACTGTATACATTGACGTTACCAGACCATTGCTGAATAAATGTTAACAAAAGAAATGAGGGGCTTAGTTTTTGGGTTGAGAAGATTTGCAAGAGTCACAACTTCAGTGAAAAAGTAAAAAACAAATCAGTTTGCATTATTCACTTTATGTCATGGTTTACAGCCCACCGGATGCCAACGGCAATCCGGCGGGCACTAGAACCATGGGCCTAGTAATATGGGCCTGATAATTTGAGAAAAAATGTATTCTGATAAGTGACTCTTCATATAATAATCATGTGTATTTTGTTGCAAAGTATGCCAATGAAAATATGATCTTTTTTTTTTACAAATTTGATCTTGCTTCCCAACTTTTGGCCTGTAGCATATATATTGACCCTGCCCCTCTCTGCAGGAGAAATCGAAGCTGGAGAGTGAGCTGGCGAACTTTGGGCCTCGAATCAATGACATCAAGAGGATCATCCAGTCCCGTGAGAGAGATATTAAAGAGCTCAGAGACCGCATGAACTTGGTGAGAGCCTAAATTCACACACACACACACACACACACACACACACACACAGAGTGAGTTGTGGTATGCTTTTCCCTTGCATTCCTGGCATATTAAGATTTACAAATATTAATTACAGTAGGAGCGGGTGACTGGTCGGGATGCACCATTGTAACTGCTGTGTCTGCCTGTCCTGCCAAGGTTTAAGAGAATATGGAGTTCTGGGTGAGGTGACTGAGATGATTTGTGGGATCTCACAGGTCGAGGATGAAGTGTTCCTTGACTTCTGCAAGGAGATCGGTGTGAGAAACATCAGGGAATTTGAGGAGGAGAAAGTGAAGAGGCAGAACGAGATTGCAAAGAAGCGGTAAGTTCTTCTGAATGCCACTCCCTTCTGGACTCACCTTTGACCTTTCAGACCTCACCTTTGTGCTAATGGTCTGGCAGGCTGGAGTTCGAGACCCAGAAGACCAGGTTGGGTATCCAGCTGGACTACGAGAGGAACCAGCTGAAAGAGGACCAGGAGAAGGTGCAGATGTGGGAACAGACTGTGAAGAAGGATGAGAGCGAGATCGAGAGACTGAAGAAGGTAAAGAGGGAGGGAAAGAGATGGGATAGATGAGCGCTGAAGTACAGAAGAGAGATCAGTGCTTCTAAGGCCAGACTCATGTCCAGTTGAGAAGCCCTCTCCCTTCCATCTAACTGTCTCCACAGGAAGAACAGAGGCATATGAAGATCATCGATGAGACCATGGCACAGCTGCAGGACCTGAAGAATCAGCATCTCACCAAGAAGTCTGAGGTCAACGACAAGAACCACGAGATGGAGGAGATTCGCAAAAAGCTGGGCGGTGCAAACAAGTGAGAAGGGACTGCATGCGCGCGCACACTTGTCCACTCATGTCAAATGTATTCTTGATGCTTCAGACTGGATGGTTTCTGAATATTCAGTAGAGTGCCATCTTTGCTGCGCAGCGTTTTTGTCCTACTTGATCTTGCAGTCCGTCCTGCAGTGTTTGGTAATGTGGTGCAGTACTGTGGTGTAACAGTGGCTTTTGGTGCAGTGGCCGTGGACTGAGTCTCTGTGTGCCGCAGGGAGCTGACACAGCTTCAGAAAGAGGTGACGGCCATCGAGACCAAGCTGGAGCAGAAGCGCAGCGACCGACACAACCTGCTGCAGGCCTGCAAGATGCAGGACATACGACTTCCCCTCAAATCTGGAACCATGGACGACATCAGCCAGGGAGAGGTACGACTACACTTGTCATGCCTTGTAACATGCATATATGCTAAAAAGAACAAACAGTTCATGTTGCTGTATATTTTGAACTATACTAGCGTAGTAGAACTCATGAGTTTGTTGAAATCTTTTGATCAGAAGGCAAAACTGCATTTGTCGGGCTGGGTAGCTATTTGTATGATCTTCGTGTTGGTCGCAGCGATGGGCTAATCGGGATTTCTCGGCACTCTTTGGTGCACAATGCGGGTTTGGCAGCTGTTCTATAAATGGATCATGGATTTCCGAATCAAAACCAGGCTCTAAAATGCGGTTTCTAATGAGAATTATGAATTGGCAAGGGAGGATTTTAGATACAGGAAAATAGCTGAAATGTGTACCAAATAGCAGGTGTGTACGCGTTGCGTGGTTAAGATTTTTGCGGAAGTCTGTTCCTTCAGTAGTATAGATTTCTTTGACTGGCTCAATCACGTTCCGTCTGTGCACTTGCTCAGGGGAGCTCACAGACCGACGAGTCCACGAGCAGCCAGAAGACCTCCAGCACCGTGCTGGCCAAAGAAGCCCTGATTGAGATTGACTACAGCAACCTGTCTGAAGATCTAAAGGTAAGCTTTAGACTGCAAACTGCTACATCTGTATGTAGTAGTCAGATACGGATGTGCAAATTTCCTATGTGAGAATGCGAAATTGAAGTCACACGCTCGCAAATTATGAATTGCAATTTTGACCAAAATTTGACTCCTGAGGCTTACTAGCCAATCAGCACATTGGCCACTGACAATCCAATTAGAGGAGGTCAGGCTGTTCAGTCAGGGGGGAAAAAGGTTCTAGTAAGAGCTGGGGTGGAAAACAAGCCTTGATGCTTCCTTCTTGTCTTTTTGGGTTGCTTGCTGAAATAATTAAGATGCCCAAATGTTATGTGACCGGATACACCAAAAGTAAGGTCACAAAGCCTATAGATTTTGGGAGTGATCGCTTTTGACGGTCTGGGGATGCATCTCGACCAGCGGGTGACTGAATGTCTAGTTAATCTTAGTTTTGCTACCCAAAAATGGGGATGTGATGCTTCATTGACTGTTTGGGCCTCTGTGTAACTGTTTGTGTGCAGGATGCTCTTTCAGACGAGGAGATAAAGGCTGAGATCAACAGCCTGCAGCAGCGCCTGAATGAGCAGCAGAGCATCCTGCAGAGGATCAGCGCCCCCAACATGAAAGGCCATGGAGAAGCTGGAGAGCGTGAGGGACAAGTTCCAGGAGACCAGTGATGGTGAGACTGTATAGTGTTGGAGACTAGGCCTATGTGTGTTTGTGTTTGCTTTTATTTATACACGTGGGGAATAAAAAATGCCTTGTGGGGAATTAAAAACCCCACAGCAATTGTGAAGTATGAAAAAATAGCACTGTGGGGACATTTTTTGGGTCTGCATGAAGAAAGGGCTTAATTCTTGGCCAAGAACTAGGTTTAGGTTTTGGGTTGTGGCTGGGTTCAGTTGTAGTTCTAAGGTTGGGTTTAGAATTAGGGTTCAGGTTAAGTTTGGGTGTTAAATTAAGGTTAAAGTTGAGATTAGGGCTTGGGAAGAAATTAAGATAAGCTTTGATTTTAGGGTTTGGGGGTATGAAAATAGGATTTTGGTTAAATCATTTCTAGGTCCACACAAGCTGTGCGTGTGTGCGTGCACAAGAAATCAGTGATCAGATTAAGGAAAAAAATTTGATCAGCATTTTTTGCGAATCATTATATCAATTGATTAGCAATTGTTTAGCACATATGAAAAATGATTTGCAAAAATTAGGAAACAGTATATCAGATTTTAAATGACAAAAGGATTTTTTTATTCATTCCTAATGACAAATTACAATTACAATAGAAATACAACTGCACTCCGAAAGCAAAACAAATTATTTCCAAAAGGCATCAATTTTACCCTGAACAATCATAATTTCCCTGCAAAAAATGTGCTATAGGAATCCTATAGGACAGTTCAATAGAATTCTATAGAACTTTAGTACCTCAAGTCCTATAGAAAAAAAGTTCTATAGAAAATTTCTATGGGAAACCGTTCCATAGAAAATCTCTGGAGGACTTTTTTTTCAGTTTGGCATCTTCAATCCAACCCAAATTTGGAAGGCAACCACAAACAAAGCAACCATGTTCTTTTTCCCTGCAATCATTTCCCAACTTGCATCCCTGTAGCACAATGACCACTCGTGCTACTCTGACCCCTCAATCCCAGACACTTCTGCTCCGCAATGTGGTGCTTTAACCAAGTGAGCCATTCAGAAGCTGGTAAAGATGGTGGGAATAAGTCTCAGCAGACCTCAAATTGTATTCAAATTAATTCTAAATCTGTATATAATCTGCAATTTGTGAATGGAAAGGAATAATTTGATTGAATTTTTAAAATTAAGGAAAAGTTCAAAAGGTCAAACTTTCAACATAATTCTGTCTTTCTAAGCAAATTTTTCCATTATAGCATAATAAAGTTGTAATGCCTTTATGTTTTTTGCTGCCGAGGGGAAAGAGGTCTTCATATACCGTAACTGAAATACTGCTAAGTTGTGTGGTCAGTTCAATCAATCGTCTGATCAGAGAATCAATGAGTTGGTATGTGCCTGGTACCCCATGTGCTTAAATGCCTTAAAGTTAAAGGGACACAATTTCCTTGCTACTTCAGTATGTGGATATTGCTGCATATGTAGTCCACTTTCTCACTTCTAGAACCCAGGTACACATAAGGTAAATTGACCCTTCGACAGAGCATTGCAAGGAGTCATAAGATTTATTTTTATTTTTTTTAACTCTTATTTAAGATGTCTTTCCCATTAAGTTTTGTTCTATTATAAGGTCCTAAAGACCATCAAAGTCCTATAGAACAGGTTTTTCAACTGGGTGTTCTATAGGAAGGTCTTATAGAACAGTTGTCTTTACAGGACATTCTTTTTTTCCATAGAGGTGCTCTATAGGTTTCTGAAATTCCTATAGAACACACGGATAATCCTATAGAACATGCTGTTCTACTAAGATGTTCTGTAGAGTTCCATTGATGTTCTATAGAATTCCATAGAAGTCCTATAGAACATTTTTCGCAGGGTTAATCCAGCACACTTCCGTTTCCCAATGAAATTTCTGTAAACTACTTGTAACCAGCAGTACAGCCGTCTTATCTATACCTTACTGTAGCATAATGTTGTTTAACACCTGATCAGAGATGTGAAACGATCCATTCCCATTAAAATGCTGTCACACAAGGCACTCTCCAACTGAGTCACATTTTGACATCACAACATCATGTATTTGAATGATCAGAAATCATTGTGTATGTTTGAGACGCCCAGAACTTGGGCAATGGGACAAGTTTTTATGACTTTGATGGGCTTACCGTGATGTTTGGGTGGCTGGAGTAACGTAATACGCGATATCATGCATAACAAGATAATTCACATAAAACTAGCTATGATATAACAAGTCTCAGGCCCGAACTGTCTGTTTGCTCTTTAGATAAAATAAGCTGGTAATCAGTGTTGAAAGAGTTTGTCTGCGTGCGATGGCGTTGAAAGCGACAAATCAGACCTATAAAAACTTCTCCAATAGACATCATAACCACCGTGGATTCACTAGCCAGCTTGCTGTACCTAAGCGATTGCTTTTGAATTAACCAGCAACCTAGTTAACGTCCCTAAAATGTGAAAATTTAGTTGGGTCGCGTGAAAGCTCAGATAAGTTCATACCTCTGACATCTGGCAAAGTTAGAAGAGTTGGGGCAAGAAACAAATCATATCGCCTTGATATGATGATCATTTACAAAGATTTTCTTTAGTTAACGTTAGTTGGCTGACTAGCCAACTAGGTGGATATATCCAAAGTGCAATGTACGCGATGGCTCTGTATGGCTCGCATAGCTGAGTCCTCCCTTCACGACCAAATATGATAGAGCGTACCAGAAACCTCCTGAGTCCCAAGTGCTTGCATGCACTCCCCAGAAGCTGATTGGTTGGTATGCAAATGAGGAACATCATTTTCCAGCCAATCAAAGTCGAATTGCTTTCTGCTGCTCGGGGAAGTTCCCAGTGAGTCCCATGAAATATCATTAAGATTTTTTGAATCACATTTTTTGCGAAGGGATTGGTATGATAATTAGCATTTCGTCAGAACTGCTGAAATTTGATTCGCATTTTGCGATGCGAATTTGCCTAATCTGATCGCTGGAAATGGAACTCGTGCGTGCATGTGTTTATGGGTTAGGGGGTTTATGAGTTCGTGTATTCATCGATGTGCGGGTAAATGTGCTTGTGCTGAATTGTCCTGTCCTTTGTTCCCCAGAGTTCGAGGCCGCGCGCAAGCGGGCAAAGAAGGCCAAGCAGGCCTTTGAGCAGATAAAGAAGGAGAGGTTTGACCGCTTCAATGCTTGCTTTGAGTCTGTCGCTACCAACATCGACGAGATCTACAAGGCTCTGTCCCGGAACAGCAGTGCCCAGGTATGTGTATATAAACACACACACCTTCTCATGTGCACACGCAGGGTTGGGAAGCTCTTGGCTATACATCCGTAATAGCTTGGGAATCAGCCTCTCTATTTGCGTTTGGGGATCTTTGAAAAGTCGTTTTGCTCGCGAGTATTGGAGTGGTGTCCTTCCTTTCTGCGCACAGGCATTTCTGGGCCCAGAGAATCCAGAGGAGCCATATTTAGATGGGATAAACTACAACTGTGTGGCTCCAGGGAAGAGGTTCCGGCCCATGGATAACCTGTCGGGAGGAGAGAAAACCGTTGCTGCCCTGGCCCTGCTCTTTGCCATACACAGGTTTGGCATGTTTGATGTTTGGGTAATGAGTGCTGATGAATTTCACCAGGCAGCCTGAGGTTTGAAGAAATGATTAGAGATGGGAATTGTAAACATTGACGTGCAATCCCTCTCACTCTCATCCAACAGTAATTATTTCTTCCTCCCCCAACCCCCTTGAGTATATACACAGCTGTCTGCCAGTACATCTGTAATGCTTTTTTCTCTCTATCAGCTACAAGCCTGCTCCTTTCTTCGTCCTGGATGAGATTGATGCTGCCCTGGACAACACAAACATCGGCAAGGTCTGTTCATCACTGTGGACTCGACCGAAAATATAACTGCCTGTCTGTATATCAGTCTGATTTGGTATTATTCAATATGGGCTTTAAGTTGTGAGTGTCTGCATGAACATGCAGACAGGCACATACATGAATGGTTCTGTGTAAAGGACTAATATTGGTCTCTTCCTTATCGGATACATTTCTCATCTTGAAGGTTGCCAATTACATAAAGGACCAGTCGGTTCAGAACTTCCAGGCCATCGTCATTTCTCTCAAAGAGGAATTTTACACCAAGGCTGACTCTCTTATCGGCGTGTACCCTGAGGTAAACTGCAACACGATCACAAAAACTCACTGATTTGTGCTTATGCTCACACTTGTTTGATCAAAACGCTTCTTTTCACAGCAAGGAGACTGCGTCATCAGCAAAGTGCTGACCTTCGACCTCTCGCAGTATCCTGATGCCAACCCAAACCCCAATGAATAGAGAGGTGAATTTCTGGCACACGTATCCATGGAAACCTGCTGTTTGGTGTGGGTTCAGCTGGCTCTAACCAGGCGGGCCGAGGTGTGGTTGGGACCATGTGTTTCTGTAGCGACGTGAGCTGTACACTTGCTCATTCCTGTCATTATACCTTTGTGGCTTTTTTTATAGTCATGCTTGAGCATTTTTATGTAGTATTGAGAACAATATGAGTAACTATGAATTTTGATGGTTGGGTAGGGAGAAAGAATGGGGTTTAGGTCCGCAGTATCCCTGGATATAGGATACTGTTGAAGTGAGCAGTTGGAACCAGTGAATGCATTTTGTATAATTTTAATAACTTTACTCTTTTAACGTTTTCTGTGTAAAATTCAAAGTGTCTGACCTAAAGCTTACAATCATGGTCTTGCTTTTAATGAGAATCTGTTGTGTACCCCTTTTTCTATTAAGTCCTGTTCAGAGGTTCTCTGACAGTGGTTGGGACGGTACCTTTCTACAGCAGGTGTTATCATGTAGTGGAGTCTGTCGAGGGCGGCCAAGACCATCACGCTCATTTATTTTACGATCATGAATGATAAAGATGTGTGTAGTTCATTTTGCTTCCTTAATAAAATAAAGTGCTACAGTGCTTGATTGTTGCTGTTCTCGTATCTGCTCACCAGAGTTTCCTGCCAGAGGTGGTCTGAAATTGAATTAATCCAGACCTCTTTGTCTTAGATCAGTGTTTCTCAAACCTCTCCTGGCGTACCCCTTGTCCTGCATGCTTTAGATCTCTCCCTGCTCCAGCACAGGTGATTCAAATGATTCGCTTATTATCAAGCAGCATCTGGGGTTAATTATGACCTGATCATTTCAATCACCTGTGCTGGAGCAGGAAGAGATCTAAAGCATGCAGGACAAGGGGTACGCCAGGAGAGGTTTGAGAAACACTGTCTTAGATTATCTTTTCTGTTGACTGCAAGTCTGCAGGCTGTAATTGGCTGACCACTGTAGAAAAAGAGGCTGGCCAGCAGGGGGTGGTCTCCTTGCCTTGAACGGAGAAGAAAGATGAAGGCCTCAGTGTAGTGTTGGGGAATGTAGTCGTGGGCAGGGAAATGGTTTAATGGCGATGGTTAGAAGTACACACTTCAGAGCTTAGAAACCCCCCCCAAAAACAAAATTGAAAGGATTTTGGCCGAAATTAATCAGAAATTACCTAACTACCATAAAAACAAATAACAGGACCAGTAAATGATATTATGCCAAAAAGCAAGGGTTCTCTGAATTCGAACACTCCAGGGTTAAGAAACCCATAAAAAAAAGCCAAACAAAATTGTGTGGGATTTTGGCTAAAATTGATCAGAAATGACCAAACTATCCTGAAAACATTACTTAAAGGGCAGGAAAGTGATTTTATGCCAAGAAACATGTTTCTTATGATATCACACTCAGAAACTCAAGAAAATTGACCAAACAAAATTGTTGGGGATTTTGGCTGAATTTAATTAGAAATGACCTTGAAAACGTTAAATCATTAACAATTAAATCTCGAAAACATTCAAAAAAGGGCAGGGAAATGATTTTACATCAAAAACTTGTTCTCAGAAATCATGCAAAATCGACCACTTATGGACTTAGACACCAAAAATAAAAATGGACCAAACTACATTGTCAGGTGAAATTAATCAGAAATCACTAAGCTATCATGGGAACATTAGTAAAGGGGTGATTTCTTGCCAAGAAAAATATTTCTCCTGAAATCATGTGAAATTGACTGTTCCAGGGGCTTAGAAACCCCAAAAATGGTCAAAAAAATTGTTTTGGATTTTGGCTGAACTTGGTTAGAAATGACCTAATTATCATGAAAACATTAATTAAAGGGTGAGGAATTGATTTTATGCCAAGAGAAGTGTCTTCCTTGAAATCATGCAAAATTGACCACTTTGTGGTCCCGACATCACCGAAAAAAGGGATGAAAAATTTTGGTTTTTGACTCCATCAGAAATTACCTAAATAATATAAGGGCAGGGGAATGATTGTATGCCAAGAAACATGTCTCCTTAGAAATCATGCAAAATCAACCACATCGGGACTTAGAAACTCATAAGATGGACTGAAAGAAATTGTCAGGGGGTTTGTCTTGCGTTAAGCAGAAATGGTCGATCTTCAAAACATTAAAAGGGTAGGAAAATGATTACATGCTAAGAAATGCCTTCTCAAAAATCATCAGAAACAAAAACTGCGGGGCTTGAAAACACATTTAAAAATGGACCCAACTAAATAGTCTAGGATTTCCAGTACAATTAATAAGAAATGTCTCACTTATTCTGACAACATAAATCAAAGGACAGGAACATGATTTCAGGCCAAGAATCATGCGTCCTTCTAAATCATGCAAAATTGAAGACTTTGGGGCTTAGAAACCTAAAAAATGGACCAAACAAAATTGTCTGGGATTTTTGCAAATATTGTTGGAAAAAATTACTTACTGTCAAGTAAATGTAAGTAAAGAAAGGCAGGGAAATAATTTTATTCCAAGAAATCTGTCCTCAGAAATCATGCAAAATCGATCAATCCAGGGCCTAGAAATAAAAAAAAAAGGACCAAACAAATTAGTTTGGGATTTTGACTGAAACTAATGAGAAATGACCCAACTATCATGAGAAGATTAATTAAAAGGCAGGAAAATGATTTTGTGCCAAGAAACATGCGTTAATGCAGAATTGACCACTCTGGGGCTTAGAAACTCAAAAAATGGACTGAACAAAATTATGCCAACAAATGTGTCCTCAAAAATGTCTCAAAATTGTCCAATGTGGGGGTAAGAAACCAAAAAAAAAAGGGCTGATCCACTGAAATTTATGAAAGCATAAAAGTAGGGCAGGGAATTATTTTATGCCAAGAAAAAAGTCCACAGAAGTCATACAAAATCAACCACTCCGAGGCTAAGAAAACCAAATAATTGACCAGACAAAATTCTTTTGAATTTTTGCTGAAATTAATCAGATGTGACCTAAATAGCACAAAAACATCAATAAAAAAGGAGGAAAATTATTTTGAGCCTAGAAATGCATTTCGAAGAAATCATGCAAAATCACCCCAAAACCCAAAAACTGACTGAACAAAATTTTCTTGGATTTTGGCTGAAATTAATCAAATTAGTTAAACATTACGAAAACATAAATAAAAGAACAGGGAAATGATCGTCTGCCAAGGAATTCTTTCGCCAGTGATCATGCGAAATCGACCGCTCCGGGGCTTAAGAACCGAAAAAATTGAACGAAAGAAGTTGTCTTGGATTTTGGCTGAAATTAATCACAAATGACCTAAATATTATGAAAACATTGATAAATAAGTTGGGAAATGTTTTTATGCCAAGGAACTCATTACCTAGAAATCATGCGAAATCGACCACTCCAACACTTAGAAACCTGAAAACAAAATATTGACTTAATGCCTTATATTTAGCTTTTCAAAAGTAGTCGGTTTTGTCAGCTGTCCTGCTTCGATGTCACATGCATTAGCGAACTGGAAGTGTGTTGTTATGTTTGATGCTGGTGTTAACCAAATGAATAGTCGCCTTCTTATTTCCCACTACCAGCTCACCATTGGCCAGATTAGTAGCTGGCTTCAGCAAGGATACAGCCTTCTACGACTTCTCAGTGGTCATAATTTTAACCCTCACCCTCCGCCATAGTATCTGGGTTTGAATGCTAATGCCTGAATATTCAAGACACACCCCTTCTTTAACATATAGGCAAAGACGTACTGGAATGAATAAAAACAGACATGAAGAAATTAATTAATGGGGAAATGAATAAATAGGGCAATAAGTATAAACAAATAATATAATCAGAAAAGAATAACTTGGGAAATAAATTTATTCATTTATTCTATTTATGTGTATGGTTATTTCTTTTCAAATTGACCCGCAAGTTTATTTGATAATTTAGCATTTAATTTATACATTTCTTTCTTTAATTGTTTATTGGGTCATTTTATTTATTTTTTTTTTTTTTTTTGATTGTGGCAGTTTTGGTCCTCCATAGAACTATACTCTTAATTTAGCTCATTTTAAAGGTATGCCGAACAAACGATTACAGTGACTTGTCATGTCCTCCTTTATCTTGGTACAAAACTCAATTAGTTCTTCATAAAATACAGCAAAATTGTAATTGATTCTTGCCAAAAAAAAAAAGTACAAAAAAAGCCAAGCACTGCCACCCGAAGGTGAAAATTGTCATTACGTATGAAGTGCAGCACTCATCTATGATGTAAAAACTTGCTTCAGAGATGACAGGCCCCATCTCTGCCACTTTTATGCATTGATGTGCTAAAAAAAAAAATTGTCTTCAGACAGATCCGACTTTCCTGCATAAATTACACTTCTTATTCCAAACTACCAGCAGACAAGTCTGGATAGTTAGTGTTGTTTTTTTTCTGTTTAGTTAAACCAGAAATCCTGAAAATGTAGACCACAGAGGTTCATCATTTTTCATCTGAAGACCTTGGGTTGTGTCTTGAAATGCATACTTGTTGGGAACATCCAGGCCTACTAGACTCACTTTCTTGCAAATCAGCAGAGAAAATCCCTGCATCACTAACATGACAAGGGTGTTATAGCCAATGGTGACCATTTGCTACTGTGGAATCCCTGTCTGCTTCCCTTTCCACATCTCCATGACGTAAGTTTTGGCTCCTCACCTTGACCAATTGAGTTTCCTCAGTGCATCATAAGTAATTCATGATAAAGCACATTAGCAGTAAACCCCCATACACCGCTGTGGGAGCCAGGCCTTGGGTCGCCATCATCCCTGCAGCCGGCCGTATATGCCTCCTCTTCATCTGGCTCAGTGTACTGGGGGAGAGAGGCTCCCCGCACCCCCTCACTGCAGTGTCATCCTGAAGAGAGACGGTAGCCCTCATGACCACAGTGACATCATCACACACTGAGGCCTCTGTGCTATACGTTCTGGCCAGCCACTTGACGAGTTTGTATTTATTCAATCAGCAACACATTCTTGATTTTTTTTGCTTCGTACTCCAGCGTGTTCATTTTTTCCCAAATTGGGAAACCGTAAATGTGATGCTAATTAGACACTGTCGGCTTTCATTAATTAGCGCACCTATAACGAATGAGCCATGTATGCATTGCAGCCATCTTTACGCAGTGACACTGAATGCTTACAGTGTGGAAAGCACTTAAGGTGCTGCACATTTTCTGCCTTTTTTTTTCACCCTCTCTCAGTCTCACTGTTCTCTGCTTCCTCGCCGTCAAAATTCGCTAAGCTCAGCACTCTGCTCCACACACACATAGGAAGGGGGGGGGGTGCACTGGAGACTGGGCAGAAGTGACGTGTTATCCAGAGTGTACCATAAAATGGCCCACTCCCAATTAAAAATAAGGACTTTTATTTCTGAGAATCTGCCCAGCCAATCAGATCCTAGGACTAGGAATCACAGCAGTGAGCAGAGAATGGCTAGATGGAGAGAAACTGCAGTGTGTGTATGCGTTCGTGAGTGTGTGTGTGTACTTTCCTGTTTCTCACCGATCCAATCAATTTAACACTTCAGTCCTGCGGTTCGTGCTTTTGAGTGCACCAATACTTGATGAAGAAAGAATCGTGCATTTTGGATGGTGCAGTATACTTTGCTTAGGCTTTAACGGGAAAATCAGGGAAAGTGAGAACGCTGTATCCCCTGAAGTGGAGGCTTCCTCTTTTCATTAAAGATACTTTCAGAGTGTCCCAAGCACGCTGCACAAGTTTCCCTGGGTGGCAAGAGAGAGCTGTGCAAGGTAAGCCAGTTTCTCTATTTAATGTACAAGCCGGTTACTGCCATTTCACTGTTTATTTTTAGTCACTGCAAATTTTAAGACCCCCCCCCCCACTGAGGTGAGCTCGCTTTCATTTAATAATGTTTAGAGAAATAGTAGCAGCCAAGATCAGAGGTAATGGTGACAGATGACACATTTTGTGTCTTGATTTTTTTGTTTTTTGATTCCCTGCTTTAAAATGCCCATAGTCCCATTGCAGGAGAAAATGAAACTGACTGGGGCTTTCAGAAGCTCCCAGCCAAGTTTCCCTGCATTATGATGACGAGCACTGCAGTATTCCATTATGTTACGTGTTCCACGTAGGACATTTTCCTCTATCTTCGGAGCTGGGCTAGGACAGTGAGTTCGTCCCCTTGTGGTATGAATGTAAAACTAATCCATACTTTCAAGAAGTGATGTTCGCTGTTGAAGGTCACCTTTGGGACAACCAGTTAAAGGGACAAGTCGAGTTTGAATACTGCAAGATAATGAATAGTAAAAGCAAATGTAGACATGAACTGTGCTGTGTGTTTATTGGTTTTTATCAAGAGAGCATTTTCTGAGGGGTGACATTGCTGGCAAGGCAGCAGTTAAGAGGACTGTGCAGGATTTGGGACAAGGTCCAAATAAACCTGTGAAACTAAAGGCAAGGGGTAATTTATGGATGTGAGCATACTGCATTTTTTTTTTCTGATATTGCAATGATGTTCATATTATCATGGAAGTACTACGATCACATTTGCACTCGTTAGATTTTGAACTTTATACCTGCGTTGATTTTAACCAAACGGCACTAATCAATTTTGAGAAAAGTGACAATGGAGAAACATAAAATGTCGTAAAACTTATATCTGATCACACTGTTTAAAGGGATGCCTGTGGTGGAGAGAGCAGGGAACCCAGTGAATAATTTCAGCCACTGAATTTTGCATTGCTATCTCTGACTGTAGCACTGAAGCTAGGGAACTCCTATTTCTGTTACCATGCAATGGAGACAAGTTGCAGCTGTTGATAAGTCTGCTGTATGTTGGAACCTGACTTGAATAAAGATATTGGAGCACAATGACAGTTATTTTACCAGGTGGGGCGCTTTCTTTGCACTTTGAAGATGGTGTGTGATCTGAATTTTTATTTATGAATATACATAATGGTCTCACACTAAGTCAGTCTGAATTTCTGTAAGCATTTGCTAAATTTTGAGGAAAAAAAAACCACATCAAATTTGACACTGAGTCACATAAGTTTTTTTCTTTATAATGAAAGCTTTAACTAAGACCTTTTTTTTCTCAGCAACTCCCTAACCTTCCAAATATTTCTTCTGACAGAGGAACATCTATTTGTAGTAAGTAGTTTCTTCTTTCTCATTAAGATATGATGCACGTTATGAGGTGGAGGGTAGTGGTGATGCAAGATTTTCTTATAATTTCCCCACCTGAAGTATGGCATGTTAGTACTAAACCCCATTCAGTCTATATCAATCATTTCCAGAATGGGATGTAGTGGTCAGGAAACATATATAATGATCAAGGCTTCATTTGTGGTGTGGCAGTGTTACTGAAGTAATTGTCTTTATTATAATGCTTTGAGAGAGGAAATGAAAGGCTGGTAATTGTCCAACTTCATCCCCATAAAGAGGAATACATATGTAAGGATAGGAGTAGAAATGATTACAGTATTAAATTGCAAATAAGATGAATTTTCAGACTCAAGCTCAGATTCTAACTTGACAGGATGAGCATCACCTCCTCTTCCAGTATCTGCATTCTCCATTTGGAGCAGGAATGATAGGAGTGATAGTATAATATTATGTGCTCTGAAATTACTGTGCCTGCAATATTGACCTTGTTTGTGCAGTATCAGACCTCAGATAGAACTGCAAAACGGTGGCAAAATTATTTAATCAGCAATTTGATTTATTCAAGTGCATATTTTTGCTAGACAAAATCCTCTCACTCATGCTCCTATTCTGGAGCACAGTGTCTCCAAAGGGTTACTATTGCTGTACCAATTTTCCGCAATTTTTGGAAACAAGACACTATTGGATTTTGAACAATCTTCAAAATTGGCAGCAGTCATGGGCAGTATGAGGGAATGCTGTTGAACAGATGGTCCTCTTCAGGTCTGTACATCTTCAGCTCTGTACATTTAATGCGGTGTGCTGAGACAGTGAAATACCCAGTTTATAATGAACTGTAACAGAGTTATATAGCCATAGATGATTCAGATATGCTCTTAGAGTTGATTTAAACCTGATGACATTACTGCGGGTGCTTGGTCTGTCATAATACGAATACTCCATAAGCTGAGTGGAAGAACCATACGTTACAGTATCTTCAATTATTTTAAACATTTTGTGTGCCTTGTTAAAACTACTTTACAGGCTGATAAAATCACCCTGCATTTTGAAAAAAAATTTCTGCTGATTTCCCAAAAAGGCCTCATTTTATCTAATTCGAGGATGCTGAGTTAAAAAATGCAAGTCAAAAAGTTTGTATTATGTACAGTTTTTTTTTGTTGTTTTTTTACAAAAATTAATTTAAATTTAATTTTAATTTAATTTTTCTAATTATATATATATATCGGCTTTTATGCTCTGATCAAAACAACAACAAATGCTGTTTGGGTGTAGTGAAACATCCACAGATGTATCAAAAAACATCTGGATCATGTTTGCATTTTTGTTTGTCAGTGGCCATAGTACTAAGCCTGAAATCAGGATTAGGCATAAAATAACGTCTTTAAAATCATTCATACTTGTGTTCTCAATCAAATCATGTCTTTACGAGGATTGACTAGACTGTTCTCACCTGGCTCAGAGGAAGATGCAAATCATGTCTTTACGGCAGTTTTTCTGGAGATTAAGGGATGATACAAGACTTAATTTTACAAGCGGTTGTCGAAAGTGACAATGCTATGAAAAGCACATCATACACTGTGAGAAAACGTGATGTGCTAGATCAAAACAGGCACTATTTTTGGAATCAGCGCCCCAAAATTAGTGAAGTTTTTTTTTTTTTTTTTAGCAAAATGATGCCAGGCGGTGTAATGAAGGGTCTCATACACTCTTGAATAGTCAATGAATCTTCAGTCGCTCAGCCATTGTTGGATTGAACTAAATATAAAAATAAAAGACAACATTTGGACTCAGCTTCAGCCAAATTGAAGTTCGTAGGAAATCCATTAAGTGACAAATTCAAATAGCAAAAAGCAAATGTCACAATGGACTTGGATACAATTTTCAGGCTTTTAATGAGAATGTCTGGGATCACACAGTTGATTTCCTCACAGTGTTTGTCACAACAGTTCTGGCTATTGTTGCTGTACTATCATGAAAATTTCTCCAGTTACTTTTCACTGACTGGCTGCTAGACATGATAGCACCAGACACAGGAAAAATAATCAAAGCATTATCATAAATGACCTCAATACATAGAAACAAGCCAAATGTGATTAGCTATGTGCCCTTGTCTTAATCTAATTTTTTACTATCCAAATGTTGAGCATTTTATATGACACATCTTGTAAGCTTTCATTGGCGCATGAGGCCAGGACAGTTGTGTGGCTCAGAGCAATAACGGTGTATGCCACAATTTTAGATAACATTGTTTTTTGCTGCAATCATACTCTTACTCCCTCTTGCTCCATGCCCATGAAATACCTAAGCTATGTGGCTTACGCCAAAGCCTCTATATCGTATGTTGTAAACACTGTCAATGAGTCTTTGTTACTGACTCCGGGCAATAATGGCTTATGCCACAAGCCACGGTTGGCACTTTTCGACCAATCACTCCTTAGTCCACAGTGCAAGATAGTAAATGGTAGTTAAGGAAATAGTAGAAATATTAAATAAATAGTTATTTAAGTATGTGATGTTTTCATTGCTGTTAAATCATTCTTAGAGTTTAGTACTTTTTTGCCATTCTGATCATTGATTACTACCTCTAAAAATATATAGAGTCTTTAGTATTTGCAGAAATATGGCTGAATGTAATATCATTAAAATGCATATGCATAAAAACCGATAGTTTGCCCATTATATGAATGGTTCACAAAATTTGAAAAAATCAAATGTCTCAAAGTTCCTACAGTGGCATAAGCCGTTATTGCTCTGAGCCACACAATTATACTTCATCCTTGGCTATATCTCTTGATCCAGAAACTCTTTACTTTAGACCTGGGTACTATTCTGAAGCAGGTGAGGCAGAAACTTCAGAAACATCAAACTAGAGATGACAGAAGAAATATATAGTTGACCCTCTTACTTTACCGCTGTGCTTACAAATTAACTGATATTAATGGACTCAAAGCCAATATTCCATGACATGAAGATTAAATCAGTTTGAGAGTTGTTGAAGTGTACTTTAGAGTGAACTTTGACGTAGGTACACAGCAATTGTGGGAAAAAAATGACACTTTTTTTGGTCTTCCTGTATATTCTGACAACTTGTGTAAAAATTGTATCAATATGGCGAGCCCCTTATGGTTTGTTTGAAAAGTGTCTTTACAGTAAATGATAATTGTTACTTTGAAAATAAGCAGCATCTCCATGCTGCAGTAAAATGACAGCACGATGGATGATAAAATTACAGATGGCTAAATAAAATGATCGTTAATACTAATACTGCACCATTTGGGCAAATGGTCTATTCAGCACTGCGCTTAATTCCAAAGTACCCTCTTGCTAATGCGCAATCAATTAGGCATAAATAGAGATTATTATTTTCGTAAAACATATTGTAAAGTAACATACACTATTTCAAAGGGGAAATCGGTCACGTTGTCCAACTGTAAGGACGCCTCCAGCCGCCCAGCTCACCGGTCTAGTGAGACCGGACCGCACTTCTCCCATTATTCAACTATCATTTGCAGCTGTTAATTCCTACTGAGTGGTAGCAGTAGTGTATTTAAGTGCGAGCTTCACACATTATATTTGTGAAATCTTGTAGTGTCATGCTCTAATGATGTTGCTAGTCTGTTTAGGCTAATATCCGTATTTCGCGTGTAAATCTCTGAACTCTAATCCAAGTGCTGTTATTGTTAATGCAGCACTTTAGTTTAAAGGAACACTGCTTCCTTTTTATTTTGTGTAATACATAGTTACTGAGTTCTAGTATTACCCTCTGTAAATATTTTTGTTTGGAACCTCTGTTCCTTTGTTTTGTTCTGCAACACCTGTGCCCGCTGCCCTGCAGTTTGGGCATAATAAATATACCAAATCCATCCTTGCACCTGAGTCCAGTCCTCCACTTCCTGTCCTCTGTGCTAGACATTGTGCACGAGACACGTTACAGGAACCAGCCAAGAAAGGACTGCCCCTTGTTATATTCTTTGGAGAATTTTCCACTGCATCCAAGGAACTGTGAAACAGCGGATATAACACAACTTAGTCCGTACAAAAGTAAAGGCAAATATAGTAGGCTAGGAATACTGAAAAACAATACTGTAAGCTACCAGGAATTCAGCAATATAAAGTAATGCCAACTAATGGTCGGATGATTAATTGGAAGCTTGAGCACTTGCTTGGGTTTTAACGATTGTCGAGCGCTCAAGCTTGAATTCTGACTGGCGAGCCTTGGCGTGTGGAAACCTTGCCGAGATCAAATAAACGCCAGCGCAAGATGGCGCTGGACAGCATATCACCTGTTTTACACCTAACAAAAAGACTTAATAATGACCGGTGATTCCCAGATTTGATACAAATGTAATTCCTGCCTTACATCATGTCATTTTGTTCCTCTTTCATCCTACTCCCCAATTTCTTTTGGCAAGTGCCGAGCCGCAGGGCCGCAAGTCCATGCCACTCCACTGCAAGTATGTGTTATTGTTCTGCTATTTGTCACACAAGCATGATGACGATTTCCAGTTAGGGATTGGTACGTTTTTAAGGTCGTTCCAAGTGTGCACCACTGCTGCAACAACAAAATGGACAAAAAGCCCGTCTTGGTCCAGAAATCGGCCAAATCTTGGGTGTAGAAATAGTTTGGTCTTGAGTGACGACAAAAAGGCAATATGCAAGCTTTGCGAAAAAAGAGCTATTTGGTAGCAGCTGTCTCATTTATAATTCATAGTTTTCATTTGTCGTCACAATTTAATGGAAACAAACACCCACCTGGAAAGCAAAACAGTAATTCTTCCTCTTCACTTCAGTCATTTTTACCACATTGTTTTGCCAAAATGCCTGGAAATTTTTCATTGTTATTACCTTTCCCCCCTAAAGTAACAATGGCAGATGATCTGTGCTAAGAGTAGCATATAAAGGCGAAATAATATTGGCCGGATTGAATTCCACAAAAAGTAGCGACAGTGGAGGAAAAGCACAGAACCTCAGTTTGAGGAGGAATGATGAAAACCGGTCCAGTGCCGTCCCAGAAATATCAAGTCAGCTGCTCAGTCTATTAATTAAAACGGAATGATCAATGGTGTCAAGTGTAGCAGTTAGATCAAGCTGTTTTAGTGCAAAGCAGTCGTTAGAGTCTGTGTGCATCAAAGTTCTTTTAGAACCCTGAGAAGAACTTTTCTGTGCTGTGCTGGTATCTAAAACCAGACTGAAATTTCAGGTTAATTGCTGTTTTCCAGCACTTCAAGGAGCTGATTTGCACAGCCTGAATTTGTTGCTGATTTATTCGGTCATTAATTCGGTTAATTAAGACGAGGGTGGACACTAACAGTCATCAAAACGTCCAGAACACAGCCAGAGGAGTTGGGGATTTTGAAAGAGTTAGTTTGGGGCCTTTTCTTACCTCACAGTCAGCAAAAGCTAATGTATGCAACGGTATTTTCTCACAATAACATTGTTTTTCAACCCGGTCACATACAGCAGCAAGCACGCTAAAACCCATCAAGTCTCTCTTCAAGAAGACGGTAAAAATTTTGGATGAGAAACCTCTTCATTTTCATTATTGCCATGTCCTAAGTAAATACACCACTCTAATCCTTGATAGTCACTGTGAACTTTCCAGGATTGTTTGTCTTGTTTTTAAAGTTTAAAATGGACTTGCCCCACCACAATTAAATGATTTCATTCAGAAAACCAGTGTTGCCAAGCAAAACAAACCTTGCCTGCCAGCACTTAGTTTAGTGCTTTTCATTCTATCTCAGTTTTACACGTGTGACCTCAACCATTTTCAACTTATTGGCTACGTCCGAATAATCAAAAAATTACAGCGTATCCACTAATTCTTAACCATATTTCTTTAACCTTTGTGGAAAACATCATAAGGTAAAGGAAAGGTGTGAAAGGGAATTCCTAACAACTTAGGAAGACAACCGCGCTGCAAAGAGAATCCGATCCACTTACTCCAAGCAACGTAATTGTGTCCCGTGCCCGTCATATACGTTTCTTTTCGTGATTGGCTGGATGAATGGTCGTCACTTTGAATAATGCTACCAAGCGGAATTGTGGGATAGCATAATCTTGTTGCTTTTTGAAAAGGATGGTTCTGTGTACTCCATGCTGAAGGAGGTAAATTAGGAAGCACTGAGACGCCTTTCGATAACATTTAAAGAATTCAAATACACTTATTATGGCTGCCATGCAGTGGCGGCTGGTAAACTGACGATAGGGAAAGCTCAAACCCATCCCTTAACTAGAGGCACTCCTAGAGTGCAAACCTCCGCCAAGGCAGCACAGTCCAAATCTTGGTGAGAGGGAGCAAAGTTCACTTATCGCGTGTCATACAATTTCAAGATGCCTGCCGTGGCGGCCATATTGTTTGATTGATCGCGGTGAAAATCAATAGGTTCCATCCCTGATGTAATAGCGACCCACCCACAAAATTTCAGAGATATCTGTTCATTACTTTTTGAGTTATCTTGTTCACTAACAAACAAACAAACAAACAGACGGCACCGATCACATAACGTCCTGCCAACTTCGTTTGGCGGAGGTAAAAATAATGATTGGTCATGACCTGTTTTCAGTCAGTCATTTAAATTACCATTACAGAAACTCCGAAAACTCAACATTTTCAGGTGTGGTCAGTTTTCATTAATAACGCATACCTGTCAACACTCTCGCAGTTTTAGTGGCATATCTACGTTCCCCTGCTGTAGTCAGCAATTATTAAATCAACACATATGGGTCAATGACAAATAAGCCTTTTAAAAATGTTTTTTCTTTTAATAAATCTTTAAAAATGTACAGAATACATTTATTTGAAGTTGGAAGAGTGTGTTTAAACAAGTCTTAATGGTTGCAGAACATATACAGGGTTATAGTACAGTTTTAGTCTGTATTTGCAATTTCACCAGCCAAGAAATGGCAGGTGGCGCAACCAAAAGTTCTTGGAAAAAAAAACACACTTCCATCTTTTTTTCTAAGTGATTTTTTTTAGTAAGTATACCTGAGAGTGTCTACTCTGCCTAAAACATTACTATTTTGTAGTTGAGCTGGGTATTAAAAGTAACTTATGGATTCTTTATTGCAGGGGGCGGGTATTTTGGTTTTCTAAACAATTTAAGCACAATTAAACTATTGAACTTTGTTTAATTTGAAAGATTTTCAATATAAAATTATGCCCCCATATTAATATTATATTAATTTATATTTTAAATTACATAATTATTACATTTCACACAGTGTTAACTTGCTTGGACGGTTGCGCCACCTGACATTTTGAGGGTTTGAGATGGCAAAACATAAAATATATATCATTTTTATGATAAACTGGAAATATGTTCAAATTAAACAGGTTTTATAGAATAAAATGATGCTTATTATGAATCATTTAAAATTATTTTAAACCAAAGTAGTGCGCCCGGACAATGTCACGTCATTGACCCATATATAAGAGATTCTCACGCGGAATTGAAGTCCTTGTGCATGGAGGTTCATCAGTTTCACCTGCGTTATGACTCTCACGCTGTTCTTTACTCAGGGGTTGGAAGCAATGCACGCGTTTCATTATCCTTAAAATTTTTTGAATTGAAATAAGATCATTTGTAACATCTTTATGCAATTTCATTGCTCCCAATGATCTTATTTCATTTAAACACTTTAAACGATCATGAAACGCACACATTGCTTCGAACCCGAGTTCTGCATGCTGTATTGTGGACTGTCCTGTGAGGTTTCCTATAATTGGAAAATTGTTTTATGTTTTTGTAAGTAGCTGCCTAAGAACAATTGATGAAATTAAGCTATTTTGCTAATTCCGTCATATTTACATTGACCAATATTGCTGATATGTTGATTAGTGCACTGTTCTAATTCAATAAATTTGAAAATTAAACACATAAACCTGGTTAAAAAGCCTTTGTGGAAGAATATCTGATAACTGGAAGGGGCTTCATGTGGAACACAGCATCAATCAGGTTTTTGCGAAAAATGGTTTGATGAGGTTCGTGTCGGTGGTATAAACCTCAGTCTGGCCTGAAGATAAAAATATCTTGAATCTACATTGTAATATTAGCAACTTTATCAACAGAAGAGTGACAGGCTGCAGTGATATGTCCATGACCCGTCACATTTTCATAAACTGGCTCCCATCTCCAAGCGTTTTTTTTTTTTTTTTTTTTAAATTAATACAAGACAGAATAATCAGAAGATCTTTTCGCACGCTACTCGGCCACGGCATTTAATGCACTGATTGACAAGCCCTCCGGAGTCTCCACCAAGTGGCCAAGCCCAAGTGAATAGGTTCGGGCAACAGAACTTATAGATGGCACTAGCATGCACTGACTGAATGTTGTGTTGATGTGCATGCTGTGCGACCAATCACGTGTGACGACAGACAAGGATCATACCAACAGGTTAAAAGGGGAGGGAAGGCTAATGGTCTAAAATGGTTTGCTGTTGCTGTTTTGCATGTTATAATTCATTTTTTCTTTGTTCGGTTTTGAGTATCATTTGTTTGGAATGGTTTATGTATTGAATAGTTTATTTTTTATTTTATTTTATTCAATATGGACATCACAGTAGCATTAGAATTGTAAAATACAATTATGCACAAGGGCCAGATGTACTGCGTTTAGCGTTTCTAGCGAAACGCATATTAATAATGCAATACATGTGGAATACTTTTGATGTTTTTTTACATCAATGTTTTTTTGCCAAACATAATGTAAACTAATGGTATCCTAGAACTGACAAGCTTTAAAGTAATTATATCAAATAATTTAAGTGATATATGTGCACATATAGCAATCATACGTCAAAACATTGCAAAATTTGGCTGGATTATAAGCCCAGAAGTAGTAATAAATGAAGAAACGTTTAGGAGCTCTTATGGCTGAGCGAGCCAAATGAAATGGTTCGCCAGAAAGAGCCAGAATTCCCATCTCTTATTCACAAGTTAAATGGAAGCCTGGAATCTTGATTATGAACAGCAATCAAATCAGAGCAGACCTCACCTCTTTAACTCTTTGATTATAGGAGATTTTTCTAGATGAAGATTTTTTTTTTTTTTTTTTTTGTCTGATGATGATGTACCTTAGTATTCCTTTAGTTTTCCTGAATGTCATAGTGAACACAAGCAAAATTTAGACTTAAACTCCCAAGTGTTTCTCAGATATGGCCTTCCAAAAACCGGGTGTCATGGTCTCTTTTCTGCAAATTCTCTTACGATTTGTAAATGTTAATTTATGGGGTGATTTGGAGGCCAATATCTCGGAACCAAATCAGAGTTTGGGGGCTGAAAGTGCTGCCCTGGTAATTTGGGCCCAGGCTTTCAGAATCTGTCAACAGAATTGGTCCATCTCTTCTTATTTTTGAGTTATTAGCCTCTAAAATATGAATATTTTCATGGCCTAAAATAAAAAAAAATGACTTTCAGGAGTCCCCTGTAGGCCAAGGGTCACTGACAGAGGGCTAATGATACTGGATTCCTTTTATTTGTGGACTGCTCTGTCTGCAATATAGATATTTATTATCCTCAAGCTTTAATATGGGATTTAATTGCCTCTGAAATGGGTTCCAGCTGAAAAAGGATACCCATAATAATGAAATTTGGTGTACATGATTGTACATCTCTAATCTTTATTTGTTGAAAACTTCAACGTATTTGCTCCTCTCCTTCACTGTTAAATAATTTTTTCAAATGTAGTCCTTTTATTCAGAAATGTCCCCAACGGCTCACTTCATTGACTACGGTGGCAGTGTATAAGTAAGTCTTCTGACTGCACTAGAGTTCATATAAACGATGGCAACTTTGATGAGTGCAGGACACCAAAGGAATAAGAGGCCGCATGATAATGCCTTGAACTCAGTTACTTGCTAGTAATATGCCTCTTGTGATAGGTGAATGGATCAGCACGAAACTTATGTAGACTTTCGAAGCGTGACAAATACATCTTGTGATGAAAACGTATCTAGTCATCCTTGAAGGAAACGCCATATTGCCGGATAAACTTATTTATCTTCAGGCTTAAGGTCTCTATTGTAGGAAAATCAAATATCAAATTTTTAGCAGCATATATGTTTGTGGCATTCCCCATCCAAGGAAAGTCCAACTTTGCAGATGCCAGAAGCCAAGCTGATGCTTGAATAAAATCATGATTAGCCTTCTTTTGTTTTAACCAGAGGTGATGCAATACTTGGAAGCTCTGAAAATGATACAATACCTGTTTCCTTAAAGCAGGGTATGATGCAACACCTAGAAACTAGAATCCCATAGAGGGAATGCAGCACCAGATTGTCTCAGGAAATGATGCAAGTAAGTTTATGAATCTGTGGTAATAATTAGACAATATGTGTGGACTCTTACTGTTACATGTTTAGACCCTATAGGTACTAAAATTCAATCAGCTTAATTGCTGGTGCAGCTGCTGCTTTTACAAAAAAAAGATCATTCCAAGATGTTTAAAATAAAATGGAAACAATTCAAATAATTTTCCTGTATTCTCGGGTAGGAGGA
Source organism: Gymnothorax javanicus (assembly GCA_029692085.1). Taxonomy (NCBI): domain Eukaryota; kingdom Metazoa; phylum Chordata; class Actinopteri; order Anguilliformes; family Muraenidae; genus Gymnothorax; species Gymnothorax javanicus. The sequence continues at coordinate 18,616,354 of CM056203.1, forward strand.
AGGTTGCCTAGTTTATGCTTACTCGGTGCAACGGTTTCTGTATGAACCTTTTGGAAAATTTTGTTGGCGTGGCATTATGACAAAAGTCAAATCAAGGCCAAAATGTCCTGAATGACAAAACCTGTAATGTATGTCCCGAATATTACTGCTAGGTGCCTAAATACTAAATTTCAGATCAATTGGTGCGGAACAGGCTGAGATATGAGGCATGAGAAATTGGCATTTTCAATATGTAGCTACCTGGTGACCATATTGAAAATCAGTTCAGAATGCTGTCAACTAACTTTGGTGTATTCATAGGTGGGGATATCAATATCTAAGTTTCAGCTTCATTGGCCTGATGGTTTTGGGGACGATGATGTTTACAGACGATGGAAGTACTAACAGGTGTGGCATAATGACAATGGTCAAACCAACATCTAAATGCATTGCATGAGAAAATCCACAATAAGTATTTTGAGTCTTGCTACTTGGCACCTATGTACCAAATTTCAACCTGAGTGGTGCAAACATGCCTAAGGTCTAGCAAAAATTGGAATTGTAAAGACAATTGGCTTGGCAGTCATATTTGACATTGGTTCTGAATGCCTTTAACAAACTTTTGTGTGCTCATTGATAGGAACATGTACCTAAAGTTTCAAGTTGATCCAATGGACGGTTTTGGAGAAGATGTTAACCGTGACCAACGAAAAACATACAAGAAACAACGTGGACCAACAAGCAGGCCATGACATAAGTCCATCAGACCTTGAGCCAAAGTCTGCTTACGGACTTATCTGCTTAAGCAAATACTTAAGAGCCAACAAATAAATCATTATTGCAGTGATTATTATGTTTCAGCAAGCAACAGTTCTTTTAACCCTGAATGATGCAGTGTCCCTTTTTATTTCGTAAACAACCATTTCGGAAGACGTATCCCATGGTCGTGGAAAAATTGTGGGCCTACATCAGTAACTGGCCTACATCAAGCAAAGAAAACAACCAAAAAGATTGCTGAAATCACAGGAATTGGGTTAAGAACTGTCCAACACATTATTAAAACCTAAATGGATTGCGGTGAACCATCAACTTTACGGAGAAAATGTGTTGGAAGAGTATCGTGAATGATTGTGATCTGAGATAACTAAAACACTTTGTGAAGTCTCATCGCTGAAAAATCGTCAGGAGAACTTACGGCTACATTTATTTGTGAAAGTAAGAAAGTACTTTGACAAGCTCAGTGCAACAAGAACTTGCAGGATTGGGACTGCACAACTGTGCAGCCACAAGAAAGGCACTTATTACTCAGGCTAATCTGGAAAATACTACTTCAATTTGCTAGGGAGCATAAACATTGGACTGTGGAGCAATGGAAAAATGTCATGTGATCTGATGTCCCCAGATTTACCCTATTCCAGAGGTATGGGCGCATTGAGGTATAAGAAAGCAAGTCCCTGAAGCGATGCACCCGTTATGCATAGAGTCACTGTATCAGCTTCTGGAGGCAGTATTTCATTGCTTTGGTTGGTCAGGTCAAGGGTCAGCAACATTATGCAGCCATAAAATGAAGTCAGCAGGCTTCGAAATTGTATTGAATGACCAGATTATCCCAGCAATGGATTTTTATATCTCTGACAGTACAGGAATATTCCAGCAGTGGCGGATTTAGATATGGGCGACATGGGCAGTCGCCCAGGGTGGCATCTTGGCAGGGGGCGCCGGCGAGAGTGCAAAAAAAAAAAACCCACTCATTTGCTGCTGTCACTTGATTAGATAACTCCAGTCAGTGGATTTAAAATATGTGCCTGGACACCCTCTTTTCAACTCGGCAGGCTGCTGGCTGCATACGTTCTATCAAAGATAGGCCTCTCTGGAGAGGGAGGGGAAGGGTCTAGCCGTACATATAAGTATACGCTGCATTAGCAGCTTTGTTTGGCTCATTGCTGTGACACGTTAGAGTATCACCCATATCAGGGAGTGCAAGGTCTGCATGTAAACAAATGCAAGTAAACGGGGATGTGTATTTTCTCAATCTATAACATTTACACTTACCAACCGATTTCAACGAGCCTAATATATAGGGTTTATGATCTACATGGAGTACGAAGAAAACGTTTTTATCTTCAGTAACTTTGAATCCCAGTAAGTTAGTTGAGCTATGATTGCTGTTAGATGCTCAAGAGAGGGTGATGGTATATCAACGTTAGAGTCCTTAAATTAACTGAATTTGTTACGTGGTGGAAGATCATTCTCTAGTGTAATGAATTGTAAAAATTCGTTCAAGCTTTGATCTAGCTTCTGTCTTCTGAAGGCGGGAGAGTGCAAAAAAAACTAACGTTACCCCAGACCAATACCCGCAAATGGCCATTTTAATGCATTTAAAAGCCTTAGATTTTGCAATAATTATTTATCAACGTTTAATACTTTCTAGACCTCGTTAAAAGTCTTACGTTATCAATGACGTTAGCTTAGCAATGAACTGGGAAAGAATTTTGTATAGAACCTCCACTTTTCGGATTTTTATTTTAACGATTTGAGGAGGGGGCGCCAATATATTTTGGGGGGTTTTATTAGTGAGAAGGGGGTTTAGAATTAAATATTAATATTTATTATCGCGAATGCACATGCTGCGCATGCCCTAGGAACTCGGTGTGTCATCAGTATTATGGCGCCAAAGGAGAGGTTCAGACAGGGCGCCATGGTAGCTAGAACCGTTACTGTATTCCAGGATGACAATGTCAAGATTCATCAAGCTAAAATTGTGAAAGAGTGGTTCAATGAGGAAGAAGATTCATTTTCAAACATTAATTGGCCACCACAGAGTCCTGAGCTTAAGCAATAGAAAGCCTTTGGGATTTGCTGGATAAGGCTTTATGGAGTGGTTTGATTCTCCTGACGTCAATACAAGATCAATTTATGCAACTCAAGTCAGAAATAAATTTTGTAACATTGCTTAAGATTGTTGAATGCATAAAATTTTTGAAATAATGCCACAAATAATGCGAGCTGTGATCAAAGCTAAAGGCAGTCTCACAAAATACAACCCCAATTCCGATATAGTTGGGACAAAGTGTAAATTGTGAATAAAATCAAAATGCAATGACTTTCAGATCACATGAGCCAGTATGTTATTTACAATAGAACATAGATAACATTTAAAATGTTGAAACTGAGACATTTTACATTTTTATCCACAAAATGAGCTCATTTCAAATTTTCTGGCTGCAACAGGTCTCAAGAAAGTTGGGACACAGGCAAAAAAGGGCTGAAAAAAGCAATTAATATATAAGAGAATCAGCTGAAAGAACATTTAGCAAGTAATTAAGTTAACTGGCATCAAGTGTGTAACATGATTGGCTATAAAAGGGATGTCTTAGAGAGGCTGAGTCTCTCAGAAGTAAAGATGGCCAGAGGCTCTCCAACCTGTGAAAGTTTGCGTAAAAAAATTGTGGAATACTTTAAAAACAATGTTCTTTAACGTCAAATTGCAAAGGCTTTGAAGGTCTCATCATTGACAGTGCATAACATCATCAAAGGATTCAGAGGAACTGGAAAAATCTCTGTGCGTAAGGGACAAGGCCGAAGACCTTTACTGGATACCTGTGATCTTCAGGCCCTCAGACGCCACTGCATCACTCACCGGCATGATTCTGTCACTGACATTACTCAATGGGCACAGGAATACTGCAAGAAACCACTGTCTGTAAACACAGTCTGCTGTGCCATCCACAGATGCCACTCTATCATGCAAAAAGGAAGCCATTGTTGAGTATGATTTGGAAGCGCCGCCATGTTCTGTGGGCCAAGGCTCATTTAAAATGGACTGCAGCAAAGTGTTCTGTGGTCAGACAAGTCCAAATTTGACATTCTTGTTGGAAATCATGGGCGTCGTGTCCTCCGGGCTAAAGGGGAGAAAGACCACCCCTCCTGTTATCAGCATTCAGTTCAAAAGCCAGCATCTCAGATGGTATGGGGATGCATTAGTGCATATGGTGTGGGACACTCGCATGTTTTAAAAAGCACCATGAATGCTGAAAGGTATATAAAGGTTTTAGAGTAATATATGCTCCCCTCCAGATGACATCTATTCCAGAGAAGGCCTTGTGTATTTCAGCAGGACAATGCAAAACCACATACTGCAGCTATTACAACAGCATGGCTTCGTAGTGGAAGAGTCCGTGTGCTGAACTGGCCTGCCTGCAGTCCTGATCTTTCACCGATTGAGAACGTTTGGCGATAATTAAAACGAAAAAGTCCATCAAAGGAGACCCAAAACTCTCCAGCAGCTGGAAGCCTGTATTAAACAAGAGTGGGATCAAATTCCAATGGCTAAGCTCAAGAAACCTGTCTCCTCAATGCCCAGACACCTCCACTCTGTGTTAAAAAGAAGAGGGATGCTACACCATGGCTAACAGGCCCCTGTCCCAACTTTTTTGAGACCTATAGCAGCCATCAAATTTGAAATGAGCCCATTTTGTGGATAAAATTGTAAAATTTCTCAGTTTCAACATTTGCTATGTTATCTCTGTTCTATTGTGAATAAAATACTGGCTGGTGTGATTTGAAAGTCATTGCGTTTTGATTTTATACACAATTTACACTTTGTCCCAACTATTTCAGAATTGGGGTTGTATAAGGTTGAGTGACTTTTTTTTTTTCGCCAGGCAATGTACATGATGTCAGTCATCTGAAGTTCTGCTGCAAACAGTGTGAAGGAAACATACTTTTTCTGCCACAAAGTATAAGTTTCTAGTTATATTAATGCCATGAAAAGCACACCAATCAGTGGTATTCTGCCTTCACTAGTGCTATCTGGGATAAATGCATATGGAATTGATGGATACATGTGGATACATAGATGGAGGGTAGGCAAGTTCTGGTGGGTATTCTGCATTCACTTGTGCTATCTGGGAGAAATGTGCATGCAATTGATGGATACACATGGATACATAGATAGAGGGTGGGCAAGTGCTGGTGGCTGTTGTGTGTTTTATTGATTATTATACATTTTGGTGATGATGCCTGCAGCATGCTGATTAGGAGTGTGTGCACTCAGGGGCAGTTCCTTCCCGTGATGCAGCGCTATCGGCTGCCTTGCAGCAGCGGATAGCATGCAAGGAAGCCATTGTCAGCAAGAACTGCCGCAGCTCTATCGCATCCCGCATGGAAAGGAGGGTGGGAGAATGAAAGGGAGAAAAGGACTGAACAGAAAGAGGGAGAAGGGAAAGGAGGGCATAGAGAGGGATGGAAATAGAGGACAAACAGGAAGAGAAATGGAGGACTGAGAAAACGGAGAAAGGTAGCGGCATGACTGAGTGCAGACAAGGCTCCAGAGTACTGCATTGCGCTGCAAAATGAATCCTGCAGGGGAGGGCATGGACGCGGACTAGTTAAGACAGCGATAGCAGATGGAGAGAAGGAAAGAAGGACACTAGAGGTAAAGGGAGAGTGTAAGAGCGGGTGGAAAACAGGCACAAGAAAATTGAGAGATGGGGAAAGGTGTTTGAATGTTACCCTGACTGCGATGAGTCAGTGCAAAGTAAAACTTTTGAATATCACATCTGTATTTTGGCAACAAAGATACTGAAATGCAAAAATACAACTTCTAAAGAGTGCAGTCCCTGTGTGAGTAGCATGGTTCTATATAAGTGAAACAACGGATGTTGGAGAAGTTCATAGATAATCAGAGTTTTTGTCTGAAACAGATTCATGAAAGTCATTTTCAAGTAGCTTCTTACTCAATTCCACATTTCTCCCTCTCAGTTGTGACTTGTGAACAATATTTTACTTATTTTGCCAGTCTTATTAAAGATATAGGGCTTTATCTTACACCCGGCACAGAGAGGCACCAACCCTGACACAAGTGTCTGTGCTACTTTGGCGAGGAATAAATGAAAATATGAAAATTACTACTTGAGTTTCATAAATTTGATATTTCGGGCTCACGAATTTGAGATCCTATTTATCCCACAAATGTCAGCATTGTTTTATTAGGAAAATGGAAAAATAGCGTTAATGTTAGCCTCATGTTGGCAGTCTATTCAATTCAATGGGATGAATAATTTGTTAGCTAGCATGCTAATGCTTTTCGCCATAAAATTAATATATTCAAGCCTCTACGACAACAATTACATGTGCAACTTATTACTTTACTGGCTAAAAGTGTTAGCATTCTAGCTAACAAATTATTCATCCCATCAACAAGAATAAACTGTCAACTAGAAGCTAATGCCACCAGTGGTGAATGGTTACCAGCAGAATTGGTAAGGTTGCCTTTGCGAACATATTAGTTTTCGTTTATCAATGAACGGAATATGATTAATCGCAATGCGAAAAAGCTGTATCACACGTGTGTAATACCAAACCTGTACCTCATGGGTTGTATCATCCCAATTTTTAATAATTTATGGGATAAATAGCAATATTTTGAACAGTTAGCAAGCCCAAATCCAGGCAATCGTGCTGCAAACTAGCCGACCACCAGTTTCACCGTCCGAGTTTGGGATTAGAATAAAATACTCTGGGAATCGACCAATGTACATAAAACTTCAGATATATGTTGATACTATATGTCTGTAATTATATGAACTACTGCTTTATTGTAGGTTTTAAGGACCTTCTAGTTTCCATGATACAACCCAGAACTTCGTTGAGGAAAGTTATTCACTTCTGTTCGTCGCACGGAAAAAAAATTGAAAACAAGATATTACAGGGTCGTGTACTCTGCCTCATCAACAACTCTTTGCTGAGCATAGATCTAATCCGATAGAAATATAAAACGAAACAAGACCAAGAAATGAACAAATTACAACAGGCAGACGACGGTCGAGGCTCTCGACTTCCTTACCATTTGTCCGTGTTTCCCATGAATTACATAATCAGAAAGAGGCTGTTTTTGTTCGATCATTTTGGGGATGTGCGTAAGTTCATAGGGTGTTCAAAATGCCTCTTTTATTCTCTTCCTATTGGAGTGAGTGTTTTATTCATCGTGTCCATGACATTAGCTTTCCGTAGAGGTATAATATGCCCATTTTCTGGTTTCTTTTAGTGATGTTTAGATTTAACAGGATCAGCAGTAGTCATGCCTGGGTGTGTATAGTGAAATTGAACCCAATTATCACTAAAAATTGTTTAATTGGTTAATTTATCTAATAAGGGGCCAATCATTTTTTTCGCATAGGTCCAGGAAGGGTTGAATGGCTTTTTTCCTTGAATAAATGAGATCATCACTTAAAAACTGTATTTTGTGTTTACCGTTTACTCGGGTGATCTTTACAGAATATTAAAATGAGTTTGATGATCTGAGATATGTAAGTGTGACAAACATGCAAAAATAGAAGAAATGAGGAAGGGAGCAAATCACAGCACTGTTTACAAACAATAATTTACTTACTGTAACCCAACCCAATTTAAGTCCTGAATAGTTTACTATTACAGTATTGTTTCATCAGACAACGTAAAGGGTTCCCAGAGGAAAAAAAAAAAAAGTGTGATACCATTTCTGCAGGTATCTTCGTGACTAGTGATTTTAGCTGACCTTCTGTCGATAGCAGTTTGGATGAATTGAGAACATTAAATGCCTGCATGACAAACGTGCTTTTTACAGGAACGCACTGAGGGGTATAAATAATGTGCTATCAGGAAATCGAAAGATTTTCACTGCTGCCTATAGTAACTCGAAGGTCATCCGATTTGTACGCCTGAAAGTTGCTAACAGTTCCCTGTTGGTGGCTGATAAGTCCACATTTACTGCTTACTCTTTTGCAGGCAATCAATTTAGCCTGTCTTCACTCCCCTGTGTCTTAATTGATTGTTGATGCTGGGCTAAGATTGCAGAATTTCAAGAGACCATCTCATTAAAAACCACAAGCAATTCTGTGCTAGAATATGCTTTTCTTACTCCATGGATACACTGCCAGGAAAGGGTCTTTCTCCAAATACTTAAAATCATAAAATTAATTATCTGCAATTACCTAAGGATTTTTCTTCAGTTGAACTAATCCTTGAAATATAACCCCCGACCGAGTGTCTTCATACTTTCAGCTATGTGGAGTGTTATTTTTGGGAAAAAGATTACATTAATGGAAATGCTTACCCTTCATCATACTCAGTGCCCATTACTAATATTGAGACCCTTGGTAAATATTAACTAAAGAGGCAATGAAAATATGTGATAGCTCTTAATCCTCCCAATTTTACATTCAAAATATTAACAAATAAATAAATAAATAAATATTTTTCTTCCCAAAAACATGAGTGTTTCTGAAAAACCATATAAGAAAACTGATTGAAGAACATTCCCAATCATATTTTTCTCTGACCCCATAAAACCTACGGACCCATGGGTCTGTCAGTTGAATTTGCTGAATTCAAACCTGTGGAACTTCAAGCCTATTTTCAATTCTCGGGGAGATTCCAAGGTTTCCAACTATCCCATATATGTCTGGCGGAATTCCAGGGAAATGAGTAAAAAACGATGTACAAGATTTAGATGTTTTCCATTTGATGAAATGCTGTGGCTATCAAAAGATGGCATCCAGGTTTTGAACATTCCTCCCAAAATAAGTGTGATGTAGCATCAGTGAAGTGCTACGACCAGCAGATACAGAATATGCATGAGACATTGTCTCACAATATGAATTTTATTTTTCTGACTGTGAATGGACTGAAGCGAAAACCTAAGTGAAAAGTGTGAGTTTATGGGGTTAAGTTCACCATAATAATTAGGAAAACTTGATCATCAACCATGACCTCCTGTTCCCTGAAGTATAAATATGAGGTGACACACAATCTAATTTCCCTGAGGCGTTCTTCAGCATGGATGAGACAAAAGAATACACCAATGTTAAGGGAAAAGAAGCTGCTGCGCTTCCTGAAAGTGAAAATGGCAGGGATGTGCTATTAACATCCCACCAGAAAGGAGCTTCATGTACAAAATAGATTTTTTGAGCAATCCATCAAAAGCCAGGGGTGGCCAAGCTTACTCCTGGAGAGCTGCAGGGTGTGCTGGTTTTTGGCGTAACACAGCACAATAGAACAATTAAAGCAGTTGATTATGCATTTAACTTGCTCATTGGGTGTGTCGGGTCTAATTTCGGGGGTGAAAACAAAAACTGGCGTACCCGTGGCTCTTCAGGACCAGAGCAAAGCTGTAAGCAAAGGAGCCACTATTGACTGGGAGATCACAGGGATGGAGTTGTCCAAGTTTAATGGTGCTAATCCAGTCTTAGCCGAAAAAAAGTTGCTTATCTTAATAGGATGCTACATAAGTATTGTTATAGTCTTTATGAATAAAGGTACCCATCTGCCCCAAGTCAGGCTCCTTCTGCCAAAATAAATGATATGATTTATGGCAGTTCAAGTACTTTTTAAAAGTCCATCCATGATAAACAAACAGTACATATTTATAGGGAATGGGTGCATGTTGCCTTAGGATGAATTATATTCCTCATCTGACTGCAATGTGACAGTACATATTATGCGTAGTATTTAAACCAATGTGTTTGTTTAGGAGGGCACGGTGGCATTGATTATTGTGCTCATGAGCTATAGGTTGAAACGAGTCTACATACTGGTCTGTTTCACAAAATTTAACCACTGCTGCCTATGGCTAGCAGCCTTGCAGGGTAGTAAATAAAGCTTCATCATTTTGTAAGGTGGGTGCGATTCTGATGCATCTCATTGTGCATTATGGGACTGTTCAGATAACTGTCGCAGGCTGCAATCTCAGCTGAACGTGAGGCATCATCCCGCGAGACCAATCAAACTTTGCCTTTCCAGGTCCCGGGTGCCAAATCATGGCACAGACTCTTTAACGTGGCATGTGATTGGTTCTTGTCTAACCCCAGAGACAAGTTCTCCTGACCTTCGCATTGATTTATTCAGGCTTAGGGGATCTCATGAATATCAAACACTAAATAGCCTGGTTTCACCCCTTTGCGAGATCATCACCCCTCTTCGCATTGAGACAGCAGCCCGTCGACTTGAAGAAAATGGAGCCAGACTGATAAGAAGCATGACTATTTAACTTGAAAAGTGACAGCTTTGTGTCAGAAGTGATCTTTGCAGTCTCTATTTCCTCAAAGAGGAATGCAAAATATTCCTTTTTATTTCACAAACACACACACACACACACACAGAAATAGGCTGACATCTGAATTCTCCAGAGCAAGGAGAGTTGATATCGTTTTTAATGAAGAATCTGTGCACTGATGTAGCTAAGGGAGTGAGAACCATGAAACAAGCAATGGTGATGGAGGACAACAAATATGATTTTAATTATTAGCCTGTACTTAAAATATCATCCTCCCCTCTCTTTGGTTTTCCCTATGCTACACTGTTTCAGGGGTCAGTTTGTAATTTAGCTCCTAATGAAAGAGTAATTGAAAATGACGCCCTCCATTTTACAATTCACCTCTCAGTTAATTATAGCAAAGCTCTCAGGTCAATAAATTTAATCATAGCCAGAGACGTGGCGCCAATGACGTTACCAGCTATCGCTAAAACAGTGGCAGAAAATTCATTAATGGTAGATTTATAGTTTCGCTGGGTGAGTTTATGTGTTGGTGTGTGCGTTGGGGGGGTATGCTCCATGTAATTGCAGTACTCAAGGTAAAGGCAGACAAGCTGAGAGGCATGCAGGCAGTTACAGTGAGAAAGAGCTCATTTCAGAGCAAGAGAGTCCCTGTCATGCCCTCCTCAATGTAAAACCGATTGTTTACTGCTGCTCTCTTACCCCTTGACCACAGTTTTCCAGACTCCAGTCTAATTGCACCTCACAAAAACTGTTGTGCTAGCATTTGAAAAGCAGACGCATGCTTTGGCAACCTTGGACAGAATGCTGAGTCACTGCTGGCTTACAGAGGAAAATAAATGAATAAACACATTTTTGCATCTGCCAAGCGATTGTTCTTTTAGAGGGGGATGTACAGGCATTTGAGTTTTTTATTATTGTAAAACACTTTGACATGGAATATGATATGCGGCATAAAAATCATTATACCAATGCTGTATACCAACATCTTTCCAGGCCAGTCTTACCAGTCAGTGGACATCTTAACAACGCCTCCGGGCAGTTATTTTGGGCTAATGAGACCAGTCTCCTATCTATATGATTGAGGAGTGAGCCAAAACTTAACTTTTAATTGTCATGAGGTCAGAACAACTGCAAGTATAGAATCACCAGGCAAATCTGATAAAAATACCGAAAAAGTTTTGTGACTTTGCCCTAAAATAACACTAAGAATACATTTTCCCCCACAGGTTATACTTTTATTTTGCATGGGCATGGTTTCACAAAATCAACTTCCTTTACAGCATACTGTTACATGACACCGTCAGCTCATCCCACTGAACTGAATGATGTACAGTACACTCAATGGGCTCATCCCACCAGAGCGCTTGAACAAAAAACCATCAAATCAGCTGAAACTATGAGGACTGAAACTGTCGTGAATCTGAACCGATGCAACAACACAATTGGTAGGATATGCTTCCCAGTTCAGCTGTATAAGGCAGACGATTGGCTTTTGCGGGGAAGGGGCAGGATATATCATTCAGCTTTAAGCGATTTGTCACTTTTCTGTATAGTCTCCGCTTATACAGTACTTAACTACTGTATATCGGACCCAATAAAGTTAATAAGTGATGAGTCATGGCTCACATACAGATGGGGCATAAATAACAGCTAGAAACAGTATGTGTCTTTGTAAGGCAACAAAAACCCACCAGAACAGTGTGCAATGTGCTTTGGCAAAGATTCACATGTGACAATACTCCAGATCTTTCTTGGAGGGATGGAACATCAAAAATCCTAAAGAAATTCCATCATTTGGGTCTCTTGATGATGGTAGTGGTGGCGAGCACTGTTGACCCAAAGGCTCCTACTATCCGCACCCCAATACTCAACTACCTTTCAAAGTCGCTTATAAATTGTTCTTGCCATCCATACTTAAAGGGCACCTAAGCCTATGCAAAATGTTTTATATTTCACAGAGCATGAAGTGCTGTAAGCACTGCATTTCTTTGAAGTGAATGCAATATTTTTCCAGTCATTCTTTCATTTTTTTTTCAATTTCTCACCCATTTGAAGGTGAAGAACATACTCTGTTTATTCTGGGTTAGAAAAATGTTGAGTCGGCTTCAACCGAACAAGCCCAATAAAAATTTGAAGGTCTTTAATCAGGGCTGAATCTGACCTAGTTGGTGTTAATAATGTCCATGGGCCGGCATGTGCTTTGGGGCTTTTCCATGTATATCTGTGGGATGGTCTAGGTTAAAAAAAAAAAGAACGGATAACATAATTAAAGACTTTCATCGCAAAACCAAATCAACACTATTTTCAAAATTTTTGAAGCACCACTGCAAGAAGATCATCACTCGTAGACCGGTAGTCATGCCAAGTTCAGTCCTTACCATCACGCAATATATATTTACCATGCTTGAACATCAGCTTTCGTTCAAAAGCACAATAAAAGCCAAGTCAGTTTTTCCGCTAACCGCAATATATCCACTCAGTCAATCAGAAATGGAGAAGCCTGCACTGCCAACAGGCTCCGATTGTTTAGCGACTATTGTTCAGGGCAAAAACAAAAAAATGACGGTAATGTCAATGCTGCAAGCTCCACGGAAAAAAAAAAAGATACCCTAATCTATCCGTTGAGTTTGTGTTTCCCATTGGAGGACATGGTTTTCTCTCAGCTGCTTTTGGTTGCATTGAGCAGCAGATTCATTAAAAAGGACAGTGCACTCGGTGGAGAATTACAAATTATTATGGAAACATGTTTACATCTATGATGTTGTGATATTGACTGGCAGGCCTTTGACTTCAGAGTGCAAATGACAGGTACGCTCAGCGTTCTTATTCATCAAGAATGCTGCAGTACCCGTATGAATGGAATAAAAGTCTCGAAAGTTGGAGATAGACATATTTTGCAGATTAGTAGTAAAGACTTCAGTGTTGAGAGTCTCTTTCCTTTTGCTGGATCTCATTAGTTTGTCCGTAATTCCTTGTGATTTTCTCATCCTGTTGTATATTGGCACCATCAACGTTCTTTCTTACCATGGCCGCTCTACACCAGATAGATGTTAGCCTAACATAGACGGGAGGCCAGTCCATGTGTTATAGGGCAGAAATTATAAAATTTTGGCATCCATTCATATTTCAATTGTCTGGAATCCAAAACCATGACAAAGCATTGACAAAATAAAATTTATGTTAACCCTAGTTTGAAGAAATGGATATATTGTGTTTTGCAAAGAAACATTTCTGTGGATATATTGCATTTTGCCAAATAATAACAACAAAGTTAACTTTTTTTTAACTTTAATTTTTCTTAGATAAATGTCATCAAGGCATGGTATTTTGGATTTGTTTAATAAAACATATTAACCAATAAGAAAGCTCTTCAATGCTAAGTTTTTCCATGGTAAAATTTAGCAGTTTTCTTAAAATGCTTCAAAAGGATATATTGCGTTTTGTGATGAAACTCTTCAATTTGAGATTGATTTAATGATCACAAATTCTGCCTGGAGTAATAGAAATTTAAACCACTGCATTAGGCCGTGGATTATCCGGACGTAATGCTGAGGCGCGGCTGGTTTAGTCTAACCCAGCATGACTCCAAGACAGGACTTTAACATCTATAATGTGTACTCTACTTGGTGAAAAATAAGTGATCATGGTAAAATCGGCATTATACCAGTCCTATACAATTAATTACTTAAGCTTACTAAGTTCTTATATGTACTCGTGGGCGGTTCAATTTTCTGGCAACTTCAGGCAATGAACACCAAAATGGGACAAAAGCATCATTTTCGTCAATCCTAAACTAATTGATGACACAGCTGTTTTAATACAGTAGACAAGCACAACAAGCGACCATCTGGGTTTGCACCAGCCACGAAAACAATACTGGTATTGTATTCAGTACGGCAGCCCTCAATATAATGCGTTCAGCGAGCACGTATTCAGACCAAACCCTGTGCAGTGAGTGCGTACTCAGACCACACCTGTCTTTGAACTAAGCCTTCCTTTTTATCCCGACTACTCACCTATTATGTTCTGTGACTGCTCATTAAACATTTGCATACTATTGTGTTCAGGAGAATTGTCCACAGACGGAACCACAGACAGGCATATCAACACCTGCAAAAATAATGAAAACTTCTTTCATAGCAGTTGCATAGTGGTTTCAGATTAGTGTTGTTGGAGTTTGCCCTGATGACACACACAGAAATCCTGAAAAATATGCCACCATACTACAACTACCTAAGCCTTAAAAAAAAAAAAAAAAACTAAGCATGTAAAGAGCATATGTTTACCTACAGTGCGTCCTTCACTCGTCTCTTTTAGAAGAATGAAATAATTTCACTCAGTGACTTTGATTGAATCTGGCATTAGTAATGCCATATTTACTTAGTGAACCATATATCATGGTAACGTTTGAAAATATGGAAGAAATCCTAATGAGTGTAAATCAATCAGAAGTTTGACAGTTTGTGAGCATGTCGTCGCATATAACGTAGCACAAGCACATAACACCACTAAGTTAATTTGAACTGCACAGAACACTCATTCCTCATTCACATGTTCCCTGTTATTTCCAACTGCTTCTGCTCAGCTTGACTTCATAGTTTGCATGGTACATTAGTCCCAATCTAGAATGAGTGTGGTAATTAATTAAAATGTGAAGTTGATTAAATTCATGTCACATTCCTATTATGGTGGCAGATGAAAGTAGCTGCTTCGGCACAAACAGGTCTACGCTCTAAAATGCTGAAACAGGCGGAAAGGGGAAAAAAGTCACCAGGCAGAGAGGATTGATCGCCTGGCGGTATTATTAAAGCATGAATAATGGCTCTTTGTTGTCAAAAGTGTATGCTATTAATCATTATTCATTTTAATCGAGAATTTCATCGCTAAAACACAGGGGTAAAAGTGCAGGTTATGGTGAATCGGATAGCACATCACATGAGAATAGATTTTCACCTCGAGGTGCCAAACCCATTCATTAAAAGCTTATTTTGGCAAGGTTTTAGCATATGGGACATGGAACACTCTGCATCTTAAATCATTTTTACATGTAAATGGGAGGTCTTTAACTTCTCACAATTATAATTTAGTGTTAATTTTTTTTTTTTAATTTAACAAGGATTTTTTTCCTTCCACCATCTATTTTAACACAATGCAGGCACAACAGAAACTTGAAGCCGCATCTCTACTCAGGAAAAAGTATCTGATAGTCACTACAAAGGAAATGGCAACGCTATAGAATGCAGCATCATTACACTTTACTGAGATACCAAACAGAGATAACAAACAGGTCAAATAATCTGCCAATGTTAGCCACCCTGCCATTGAATCAATGCCCAAGGAATGCAAATGCTTGCACCTTGTGTGTGCTATTTTTTAATTAGCTGCTCAGTTAAACTCAAAAAGCATATAACTTAAAATCAGCTTATCAATTAACACCTGCGTAATCATTGCATAATCTTTCGGCATCATCATTTTATGTGATAACTCCTTTTTCTACCATGAGCTCTGCTGAAACATTGCCAAAAATGTTTCTTCACTAGAGCCAGCAATGGAAGTCCATAGCACATTCTCGCAAATGATACATCATTTTCAAGATAGATATGGGTTTGTGAGTGAGTGCGTAAATGTGCGGCAGTGATAAAATATTATTGGAGCTGGAGGGGACAAGAGGAAAGGAATGTTTTATATTATTGTTTAACATTCCATCTTATTTTATTATAATCTGGCGGGCATGATCCAATCCTAATGATGATGATGGAATTTCAGACCCAGTCAGCAAAATGGAACAGTTCCCATTGCATACCTGAAAACTACAGTGCTGTCATTGAATTGGGCCAGCTGGTTGTTTTTGCAAACATCTGTGAAATCACTGAATAGATATGAACACATGGGATTAAAAACCATGATAATTTAAAAAATAAACATGAAAATGAAAATTATTCAGGGAAGAACACATTACAGAAGCTGTTGGACAAGTTTAAATAGTCCAAAAAATGGTCCCAAAATCTCTTTCCCCCGAGGTCTGTGTCATCATCTAGGACAGGTCACTTTCTATAATGAGGGTCATCTGTCATTGTTATAATTAAACCCCTCCTGTGTCTTCTGCTAGAGGATGGGGATGTATCTATTTTAACTCTCACACAGGACACCACTGACATGCACAACTGTCTTCAGCCATTTCAACTGACAGTACATATGTCTCTCAGGATGGCTGATAATGAGAGCTGAAACAACCACAACTCTGTAACACCGTGCTGGCGTCACCTAACTGTTGTGGTTGTGCGGCAACCACTCTTTTCCCCACGAGTCACTTCTCAGCCACGTAAATATGCATATTTAATTTTGTAAAATAAACTCCCGGCCAAATGAAAACAGAGGTTCAAAATAATTAAATCTTTAGGCACTTCCCTGCATTCTCCTGAATCTTATGAGGCACTGAAAACATTAATGGAAGCTAGTACAACAACAAAATATCACTTATGTCTCTGAATTAGTCACATCGCATGCGTGCCAAACAAAAACGGGGAGCCAACTAATACTGCTGCATGTTCAAAGGTTTTGATAGAAGTGGATAAATATTTCCAAGCTGGAGCTTGGAATCGCGACTCCAACTGACTCAGTCACTAATTTTATAACCTGAAGTGGTTCAGTTTTGTAGGGCAGAGATGGTCACTTTCTTTCCCAACTCAGCAAGAAAAATGTTGATGCCTTTTGAACAAAACTAATGTACAAGTTTTTGCACTTTAATTTTTAAATGCATTGTGTCTGTTTTCAATGTTTTTTTTTTTTTTTGGCTAAAATGGACACATTTCATCCCACTCATTCTAACTTTCTTCATTAGGGCCTATTTCTGCATTAGGGTCACTGACTTCTTGACTCTTTGACTGACAACTGGTGGATAAAAAGAAGAAAAACTCAACTTCACATTTTCATTCAAACATGATAAATTTTTTTTTTTTTTAAATCCACGCAATGAGAAAATTCAAATCACAAAACCATGAGTGTATGCTTTGTGAAATGTGTTTAATATTTGACAAAAGAAAGAATTTAAAAATGCAAATCAGATTAACAACCAAGAAAACTAATGATAATTGCTATATATTGTCCTTTTTCATCAACACTGTGGTCTTTTCTAAGTTGAAGATTAATGATTAGATAATGCTGCTTACAGACAAATAGATTTTTCTTTTTTTCTTGAGGATTGTTGAGCCGTTATAAAGATTCCACTTCTTAAAAAAAAAAAAAAGAGTGTCATCTTACCTAGGGATATTCAACCTTATCCAGACAGAGTTGGTATGGGCGCAGGCTATCTTTCAAATATGCAGCTACACACCTGATACTACTTAAATTAATTGGTGCCCTTGCAAAAGCTGGTATTGGTCGTAAAGTGATCAGTTGGTTCCGGAGCTATTTAACTGACTGCACTCAGTTTGTCAGATTGGGCAACATTATATCTGATCCTGTTGTTTTGGATAGAGGAGTCCCTCAAGGATCCATTCTGGCACCGCTGCTGTTTTTATTGTAAATCAACAACATTTGTGACCAGTTGAAATATTCAATATACCACATGCATGCTGATGATACTGTTTTATATGCTTCTGCTCCCTCTCCTATGACTGCGGTTGACAAGTTGCAGTCTGATTTTTACTCATTGCAGCAGGCTCTCATTCACTTAAAACTGTTTCTAAATGCAAACAAAACTAGGGCAATGCTATTTGCCCCCAGCAATACTATAGTCCTCCCTCTCTCTATCAACACCTTGGAAGGTGTTGGTATTCAGTTTGTTGACACCTATAAATATTTGGGGATATAGTTGGACAAAAACCTTAACTTCAAACACCACATTGGCACACTATGTAAGAAACTCAAGCTTACTCTGGGGTTCCTCTATAGGTTAAAGTCATGTTTCTCACGAGTTGCACGTAAACGACTGGTTACTGTCTTGTTTATGTCTCAGCTGGACTATGCCGACACTATTTACGGATTTGCTTGTCCCACTGTCTTGGCAAAACTTGATTCATTATACCATGCTGCCTTGAGATACATTTCAAACTCTGACAACTGGACTCACCACTGTATACTGTATGAGCTGGTAGGCTGGCCTTCTCTTGCTGTATGCAGGCTGCAGCACTGGCACATTTTAATGTATAAGGCCATTTTGGGAAGGTTACCCAGCTACATAAGCTCAAAGTTTGACTTTGTTCAAAACGCCTACAATCTTAGGTCCAATAATCAAATACGTCTAAAGGTGCCACCCGTGTGTACTGAGGCTGGGAAAAGGAGTCTGTTTCATTTCGGCCCTTGGTCTTGGAACAGCTTACAGGCTACACTCAACCTAAGCTCCCTGATGCCCCTTAGGAGTTTCAAACAAAAGCTAACCCGAATCTGCACCACAGATTGTTCTTGTTTTATTGCAAAATAACCTGTTTTATCTTAATGCATTTTGTTTTTATGTGCCTCTGTATACTTGCAACCCTGTTTGCCCTAAAATATTGTTTTGTATTTCGGTGTATGTAATCTGCTTGTTCTGATGTTCAATTTTATGCTGCCTTCTTGGCCAGGTCATCATTGGAAAAGAGATTTTTTTACCTCAACTGGGTTTTTACCTGGTTAAATAAAGGTTAATAATAATAATAATAATAATAATAATAATAATAATAAAAATCAACCCCTGGAGGTTTTGATAAAGGCCTTAGCTTGTAGTTTTAAGTGTGTGACTGACTGGTTGGAAGAAAAACTTTTACAAAGATATTTACCTCAGTAATGTACCCCCCCCCCCCACCTTTTTTTGACTTCTGACCAGTGGTGTGCTGTCAGATGTTTAGAGAGCCTTCAGTAACCTCAACTTTTGCCAAATGATTGCTCTCAAGCTGTTACATTTAAGTTTGCCTGAAAAACGGTTAACCTATTTATTTAGTGAATATTCAAGACCAATGCATGACGTTGAATGATTAGTTTTTCTCAGTTGCTCTAACGCATTTCTAGGATTATCCGTAAAATTTGCATAATAGTGAGTGCATTTCTCGAAACAATTAATACAAACTGCTCCACATCGTGGATTACCAGCAAAAGCTCGTAACCTTCTCAAAATCCTTTGTTTATCTCTCAAAAGTAAATATTTTTGCCAGTGAACCTGTCAGTGCCATCACACTGACAAGTCCTTGTTTCATTGTTCATGACCAAGACAGTCGAATGGCTTAGTCATGTTGTCAATTTAACACTGGAGTTTGTGATTTAAACTATGGCTAAGTTTCTGATGGGAAAGATTGAAAATGCACAAAGCAGCACTTTTTCCATTCGGCTTGCATATAAAAATGTAATCCTCGCGGACTTATAAGGGAGATAGCAAGAGATAGGACAGGATTTCACATTTATCTCTGCTTGCAATGAATTTTTTATTGTATTGACAGAAAATGAAATAAAGAAATAAAGAAGAGAAACATAAATTTTACAGCATACCACAAAGGGGAAAAAATGCAAAATCAGAAATCTTAACCTAGGAAACATTCTTTATTGTTAGCAAAACAATACATGCAGTGCAGCGTTTCTAGACCTGCTGGTGACGCTCCTGTCTGTCAGGCCACAGATTCTCATCCACATCACAAGGGATATCTTCCCTTGCAATGCAGCATGGAAAGAATCTTCATAGAATCTTAAGATGTACAGTAAATTACGTAAACAGTATGTGTCTGTATGAAGTACATTTACCGTAAACCAAACAAGGCAAATTAATGTGAAGCATTATAGTAAGGATACAGTATTACAGTACATCGCAAATTGTTGGATTACATGCCTGTACTCTGAGCAAAATGACACCGTTGTCTCCCAACATTGCATCCATCGAGCAACTTCAGCCATTTTGAGGCCATGATTTTTAACATGGTTTATAAGTGTGGCCCTTATTTCATCAGGACTGTTCCCTCTACTTCTCCACTCTGTTTTGCCTCCCTATCCTTCCTATCGATGTAGCAAAATTACGTCGTAATATTGGCAGAAGAAAATATGTGGCTTAACAACCACAACCACAACCACCGCTGGTGAGCCGGTACACAACTTTGATGTTTAAAAATCATAACTGCAACAGCCCAATAGAATCACTGTCTAATCTGCAGTAGACCTACAGTATACTGTAAATGAGATTCAATTTTTTCACCAATACCTATAAAACATACAGATGTATTCCATATCTGTCAGAGAATGGAGGTCGACATTTTGACTATTGAAATTTTCCGCTGCACATTTGCCATTGCATTAATCAGGTGCACGTTTCTGTATGCATCCTGATTTAGAACATATTATTATTTTTTGGTTACTCATTAACATAAAAATAGTGTTTATTGTACCAAAGGAGCCGGCCCACACGTGTACGCAGTTGTTGAATCACCAAAATTGAGGTACAAGGGCTTGAGAGAGTGCCACTCATTAGTTAAGGGGCGGCAGCAGCAGTGTGATTTGAAATCAGTCTCCGCTGCCACCCTGTCTGTGGGTGCTGGTGCCACGGTCCACTACAGTCTATGCAACGCTTGCAGAGTTAAAATGATAGTGCCACAAAAAATATGCAAGTTGGGCTCTCATAGCTACCTAATCCCTCCTTTCAGTTACGGAGTGTGTAAAGTGGCATGCAGTACAATGTTTGGATTAAATAAACTCCCAATTATCAGGCTTAAACCCTAAATTTGGTAGCATTTTGGATAGGATCCACATGAATTTGCATTTATTAATTCAGTTGCTAACAACTAACTTCTGAAAGGTTAGCTAATACAGTCACCCCAAAAATTATTTGTACACTCAGAAAAAGTTGAAGAATTAAGAAAAAGATAAGACTAGGAACATGAAAAAAAATTATTAACTCTATACACCAGTCGCTTCCATCATTATTTTTTTAAAAATTGAAATACACAAATTAACCCTTTAGTTCTGATACCTCATTAGGGTTATTTTACTGACCCAAGAATTATTTGTACACAGTAAGTAAGCACTGACAGTTCATGGCAATATTCAACACTTTTTAGCCTGCCTTTTGTCACGATCACTGCTTGTAGTCTCTTGGCATACTGTCAACGTATAAATGCATCACCAGACAATGGGATGCATATATATATATATATATATATATATCACCATCACATTTATATGTATATTTATATCATTTATATTACTATTATTATATCAGGATTTCATTTCTGAGACAGACAAATAGATCCAGAGCTTGATACCTGGTTCTTCAATTAGATCAATGATATAATATCAGGACTGCCCAGCATAATTGAATTCACCGTCAAAATTTAATCAGCTGATTCAATTAGCCCAGTTAAAGCATCACTCTGGCAGACTGACAATCCAGCTTAACTCTGTGGAACATGAGAGGAGGCGGTCTGCCCAGCAAGCTGTGTCAGTACAAACAGAATCCAGTAGTGTGCACTGCGGGAGTGAATGGTGAGAATCGTGATACTCAGTATCAGACCAAGCTTGCGTATGCAAGTCCTTATGAGCAGCTGTAGCTCAGTAGGAGCTGCCGACTAATAAGTCAGAGTTAAGACAGAAAGGCTGTGAAATTGAGAAAACATAAAAAATACCCTGCATCCGTTTTATTACAAATTTGCTAAGCTTGCTATTTTCTTTCAAAATTTTCCTAGTTTTTTTTTAAAGATTATTTTTTTGAGAATTTTTTCCTTTATTTGATAGACAGCGGAGAGAGACAGGAAAGTTGGGCAGAAGAATGGGGGAAGACATGCGGCAAATGACCCGAGTCAGAATCGAACCTGGGTCGCCACGGGAAGGACACAGCCTATATGGTGCGCGTGCTTAGACCGATGAGCCACCAGGGCGCAAAATTTTCCTCATTTTTGTTACGGCTGAAATTGGCCCCAATTAACTAATTAGGGTAAAACCAAAGTGCTGCACTAAAGCCATAAACATAAGAAAGCCGCAAGGAAAAATTAAGCAGTCAAGAGTCGCTGGTCACTACAAAAAAAAAAAAAGTAGGCATTTATTTACAAAGTGTCATTTCAGACACCAAAGAAAAATAAATCACAAACAAAATATATTCCCCATAGCTGTTATAAGGCAGGACGGGAGGAACTAAAAAAAAAAGGTATGCTCCTAATAATTGAAAAGAAAATACTCACCGTCCTGCCAGGGAACATGAAAAGAAACTACATAAATTTAAACCCAAACTAATTCCCATCATCAAAGAAAAAAAACTAGTCAACACAAGCATAAAACAAATGTGACCAGCATAATGGCAGTGTTGAGGGGGAGCTCCTTGTCCAACTTCTGGGCAATCTTTTTAAAGACCTCAAAGCAGGTGCAGCTCATGAGGGCAATCAGCAGCTCTTCCAGTTGGCCCCGGCTCCTCAGAGACAGCTCCATGCAACAGAAATGGGCAGGAGCATAACATTTTAAAACAGAGAGCAATATCTGGACCATACAAAATTAGCAGCATATTCTGTATATACTATAAAGCTACTTTTATTGAATGTATCTGGAACACTATATGCACAAATAAACAGCATGCATGCCTCAAATGAACAACTGCAGTATACATCTTTAGCAAACATTGCCTGTCTTCACTATAAAACTTTTGAACAATACACCGGGAATTTCCGTGGTTACAAAATTTTGTGGTTACAAGTTTGTCTGAATGCACCGATTTGTCTTAAAGCAGCAATAAACAGTCAAATAGTTAATTCATTTATGCAAGTCACGACCCTGTTTGAACCGTAGGTTTCTGCTATTTTTAGGCTAATATCGGCATTTACCGGTTGAAAGTTTCGCCCTTTACGTTTCATCCAGTAAAGTCAGAGAGTTTTGTGACAGAGACACAGTTTATGTTTTTGGGCTGAATATGACTTTGGCAAACCTGCCAGCCTTAAATTTAGGTGTTTATAGCATCCATGTTAATAACAAGTGAACAAGTGAAAACTCCAGCCTTTTCACAGTGCTACAGTCCAAATACTTATCTAGAGTGTTTAGTACATTTTTCATTTTATCCTTGATCGAGGCTAACAACCTTGGACATCACAACGCAATTGAACCCAGGGTGATTTAACAAATTTGAGGAACAGCCATTAAAGGAACAACAAAGCCATCTTCTGTGCTTTATGGAGCGAACAGTTGCGCAAGATGAGTTTTAATGTGAAGTTAATACCAGCAGATGAGGAAGGGTCTGATAAATTGGTACTTTTCTGAACAGATGGAAACTCAAGGGACCACAGATTTTGTCCTCAAACTAGGGCACAGCTGAGAAGTCTCTCATACATTCTTTACAAGCACTATTTTATATACAGTATATACACTGATCAGCCATAACATTATTACCACTGACAGGTGAAGTGAATAACATTGACTGTCTCCTTAGAATGGAACCTGTCAGTCGGGGGGATATATTAGGCAGCAAGTGAATATTTTGCCCTCAAAGTTTATGCGTAGGAAGCAGGAATAATCAGTTAGCCTAAGGTTTTGAGCGACTTTGACAAGGGCTAAATTGTGATGGCTAGACAACTCAGTCATAGCATCTCCAAAACTGCAGGTCTTGTTGGGTATTCCCAGTCTGCAGTTGTCAGCACCTTCCAAAAGTGGTCTAAGGAAGGAAAACCGCTGAACCAGCGACAGGTTCATTGGCGGCCAAGACTCATTCCTGCGTGTGGGGAGAGAAGGCTAGCCCCTGAGGTCCATTCTGACAAAAGAGCCACTCTGGCCCTCATTGCGAAATAAGTTCATGCAGGTTCAGATAGTAAGAAGCCAGAACGCACAGTTCGTTGCATATGGGGCTGCGTGGTCACAGACCAGTCAGGTTGCCCGTACTGCCCCTTGTCGAGCGCCGAAAGCGCCTATAATGGGCATGTGAGTATCAGAACTGGACCAAGGAGCACTGGAAGAAGGTGGCCTGATCTGATGAATCACGTTTTCCTTTACATCATGTGGATGGGCAGGCGCCTGTGAATGGCTTACCTGGGGAAGACATGACACCAACATGCACTATAGGAAGACAGCAAGTCAGTGGAGGCAGTATTATGCTTTGGGCAATGTTCTGCTGGGATAACCTTGGGTCCTGCCATTCATGTGGATGTTACTTTGAAATGCACTATCTACCAAAACATTGTTGCAGATCAAGTACACCCTTCCATGGAAATATTATTCCCTAGTGAAAATGGCCTCATTCCGCAGGATAATGCACTCTGCCATACTTCAAAATGGTTCAGGAATGCTTTGAGGAACACGACAAGTTCAAGCCGTTGACTCGGCCTGAAAAGTCCCCAGATCTTAATGCAATCCAGCATCTGTGGGATGTGCTGGACAAACAAGTCTGATCCATGGAGGTCCTACCTCACAACTTACAGGACTTAAAGGATCTGCTGCTAACATCCTAGTGCCAGATACCATTACACACCTCTAGAGGGTGAGTGGAGTCCATGCCCCTCTGAGTCAGGGCTGTTTTGGCCGCAAAATGGGCACCAACACAATATTAGGCAGGTGGTCATAATGTAATGGGTGATCAACGTGTATTTATATGATTATACATTTGATAATGGAAACGCTGCAAGAAAAAAAAAATCACTGTTCATCAGTAGGTATACATACTCCACTTGCAAAAAATAACTAAACACTGGAAAATGCAAGCTCTATGCGTCTAAATTTACAAGTGCTTTAATAAAGGGAGTTTCTCATGACTTACGGCATTGCAAACTTTTATGATGGAGAATACGGTATTACATTAATGTTTTGTGTTTTTTTTTTTTAAATTTTATTTTATCAGAGATACTTGGTTAAATATTTGGTTTAATTAAATAAACCTGAAATGGGATGCGTGTCTCATTATACCATACAGTTTTACTTATATTGATCAAATTTGCAGAGATTATTGTAGATATTAAATAGTAGAAACATCTTACTAAGCCGCCTGCACCATTGACAGCTGTGTGTGCGAGTGTGAGCACAGTGTTGGTGTTCGGGAGTCATTCCACTGACTGTGACAGACGCCCCACTGTCAGCAATTTGCCTCGCTGAAGCCTCCTCGTTCTGCTCCGTGTGACGTCCCTGCATTATTTCCTGCCCGCCTGCTCCCTCTCGCTGTGCCTCCAGTGGCAGAGATGCTTCTCACAGCAGTTTCTGTCGAATCTGCACTCTGTCACATCAGCAAAGGGAAGAAGGCAGAGATGCTCTGTCTCCTTAAAGTCCTTTCTGCTGCAATTTACAGCAGGGCCGAAGACTGCAAGACACTGGTAGTTTCTATTTTTAATTTATGTTTCAGGCTACTGTCAGACCAATTTTTGAGATGGAGAATATGCCATAATGTTGGAGATAAATTGCGATAAAATTAACTTGTCATTTTGTGGTTACATTTCTAATTATATCATTAAAGGGCACCAACTGTGCAGTTTAGCACAATCTGCTTAAATTAAGAACTCCAAAGCAATGGATTTATAATGATTTTTGTTTGTGTGTGTGGGTGGTCCTCACTTCTTATCTGAACTTTCCTGGACCTCACCTTGATGCTTATACAAGAATGGGTGTGTGTGTGTGTGTGTGTGCTAAAAGGTCCTAGAGAAAGGAGAAGTGGCATGTAAACTGTATGCGTATGAGCAGAAATGCTTCAGTGGATTTTTAAGATGTTATGAACCACACAAGGAGGAACCATGCAGATCAACTGGAAGTGCCTCATGAGCTGTTTATTATAAAACCAGAACACAGGATCAAAATTACAGAATGAAGCACGGGCAATTCTTGTCTGGGACTGACCAATCGGGCGATCTGCATTCAGTATTAGAGGGGGTTTCCAGACTGTGGGCAGGAAGCGTTAAGGATTCAGAAGCCAGGTAGTCAATCTAAAATGCTGCACCTGCAGGACCCAGAATCATTAGGAACTTTGCCAAAGGAAATCAGACCCTGCTATGGAGTCTGCTGAAGAGCAGAAAGTGGGTGTCCCTAATAAAAGTCCCAAAAATACTTTTAAACATTTCACTTTTCTTTTTACCAATAACAGAGGAGAGCATAAGCTCGGGTAGCCCACAGCTAAGGATAGTCTCACAGACAGAACAATCAAGAGACATGCAATACTCGAAATGTAGTCCGTTTATTAGCATTTTGCAATTGGAAGCCAAGACCTCTAGTGACTTCCGTTGCATGCTCCCCCACTTTTTAAAATAGCACTACAGCTCTGTTTATGGTGCCGTCAGTCACTGGCTGAAAAACTTGTCGCGAATGACGAAGGCAGAAGATTCGCATTATGGCTAATTACTACAAAATGGACTTTTCGAGTACTGACATGTGATGGGAGCCACAACTTATACAGACAGGACTGATTGGACAGTTGAGCAAGGGAGCAACGGAGCATGAGAGGGGCGTGAGGAGTAATCAGACAATAAATCAATTGAAGGAGACATCACCGGCACAATCCCGCTGGAACTGGAGAAGCTTAATTAAGGATACCGATGGACGGTGACCACGAAAGTATCATCATATTTATAACAATAGTCTTTTCAACAGTGAAAAGCGGTGACTCTGATTACGTATTTGACAATCAGTTTTATTTACAGAGAAATACATAGCGATACTTGATAGTTTTCCTGCAATAGCAGAACTTTGAAATTAGGCAGCAAACATTAAAACATCTTTGGGGGTCTTTGGGGTAAACATTTCAATTTTTTTTGAAAATTTCAATATTTTTGATTTTAACATAAAATAAATAAAATAAATAAAGGAATGCAGTGAGATGCCAGTAAACACCAAGAATCTACAGCGCCCTCCATAATTATTGGCACCCCTGGTTAAGATGTGTTAAAAGCCTTAAAATAAATTCAATTTTCATTGCAGAAGCATACTCTCGCACTGAAAATTGTAGAAAAATGTAACCTTCAACTCAAGTGAATTTTAAGGGAAAAAAAAAATCCCTAAGAAATAATTATTTTTCATAAAATCACCTGTTCCACAATTATTGGCACCCCTAACAATTCCTAGGAAATAAATGTAATTGAAGTATTTCTGTCATTTCTACAGTAGTTTACAAAGTTGATCAGAGTATCTAGGAACATTTAATTAGTAATTCATCACTCCCTGTTTCCCTGGGGTATAAATATGACGTGACACAGAGGCCATTTCTCTTATCCACTCTTCAACATGGGAAAGACAAAGGAACACACCATTCAAGTAAGGCAGATGTGTGTCGACCTTCACAAGTCAGGCAATGGCTACAAGAAAATAGCCACTCTCCTGCACCTGCCCATATCTACTGTCAGAGGAATCATTAAGAAGTTTAAAACAACTGGAACAGTGGTAAACAAGCCTGCACGAGGATGCAAGGTTATTTTGCCACCACGCACAGTGAGGAGGATGGTAAGAGAAACAAAAAGTTCTCCAAAGCTCACTGTTAAAGAATTGCAACAAATGGTAGCATCTTGGGGTCACAAAGTCTCCAAAACAACCATCAGGCGCTATCTACATGCCAGCAAGCTGTTTGGGAGGCATGCATGGAAAAAAACCTTTTCTTACTCATAATCATAAACAAAAACGTCTGGAGTTCGCTAAGCGGTACTGGGACTTCAACTGGGACTGTGTGCTTTGGTCAGATGAGACCAAGATAGAGCTTTTTGGCAACAAACACTCTAAGTGGGTCTGGCGGAACAAAAAAGATGAGTATGCAGAAAAGCACCTCATGCCCACTGTGAAGTATGGGGGAGGATCAGTGATGCTGTGGGCCTGTTTCTCTTCCAGAGGCCCTGGGAACCTTGTTAGGGTGCATGGCATCATGAACGCTTTAAAATACCAGGACATTTTAAATCAAAATCTGGTGGCCTCTGCCCGAAAGCTGAAGATGGGTCGTCACTGGGTCTTTCAGCAAGATAATGACCCTAAACATGTGGCCAAATCTACACAGAAATGATTCACCAGACACAGAATCAAGCTCCTCCCATGGCCATCTCAGTCCCCAGACCTCAACCCCATTGAAAACCTGTGGAGTGAGCTGAAGAGGAGAGTGCAGAGGAGAGGATCCAGGTCGCTGGATGATTTAGAGAGATTGTGCAAAGAGGAATGGTCAAAGATCCCTCTTTCTGTATTCTCCCATCTTGTGAAACATTATAGGAGAAGATTAGGTGCTGTTTTGCTGGCAAAAGGGGGTTGTCCAAAGTATTAACATCAGGGGTAATTGTGGCACACATGATTTGATGTAAAAGAATTATTTCTTAATGTGGGATTTTTTTCCCACTGAATAAATGCACTTGAATAAAAGGTTGGATTTTCCTCTTTTTTTCATTGTGGTCCTATATTATTTAGAAAAAAAACTGAATTTATTAGAAGCTAAAGAACACATCTTAACCAGGGGTGCCAATAATTATGGAGGGCAGTGTATGTTTTTCCTCTGCCACAATTGTTACTTGTGACTTTCAATGCAAATTACCGAAAATCACAATTTTGACTGGTTTTCAACCTTGTGGTATTCATAAAATAATTAATATTCATCTGATTGACTTGAAATTTGGATTGAGGTTGTATCTGTTGGAGATCTATGAAATGACATAGGATTTTCTAGATAGGTGCATCCCTAGGGAGTTAATTTTGAAAATGAAGCAAGTTGATGACAGCAATTTTCGTTATGGTTACATAGCAGAACTCATAAAATATTCATAAATGTTCCAAACAAAAAAAATCCTATGTAATTTCATAGAACGACCTTAAACCTTTCATATGAGACTAATTTGAGTAAAATTTGACCAAAGGGTATTGAAATATCAGTGCCATAAAATATTTTCAGATTTTGTCATTAAGGTGCCGTTTCCATGGCAACCATATAAATTTTTTATCAAAATACTACATTTTATGAGGTTAAAATCATGTTGAGTATGTTTATTTCTTAATTTTTACATTATTATGGTTATTTCTACACTTTACCCTAAAGACCCCTTAAAAGCTGCTGTAAGATGTATGCAGAATTCTTGAGTATTTTGGTAAAACCTAGTAAGTATTAAAAAGCAGATTTCACACAAAAAAACCCCCCAAAAAATGTACACATCTGCGATTAAGCTCTTTTCCGACAATGAACCTGACCTGGCAGCTATTTATTTATTATATAATCAGCAATATTTACAGAGGATTTTTTTTTTTGTTGTCTTTTTTGTCAGTATCCATGGCAATATGGCTAAGTAGGTTTTTCCATCCAAAAATGTAAAATATCAATCATCAAAATGATGGACTAAAACCTAGAAATCGTGCATAATGATTCCTTTATTCAAACCATAGCCTTATACACACTGTGTAATGATCTGAACCGGTTAAATTCAAAACACAATGGGTCAGTCAAAAATTCCCGAAGGGAGTTTTTTTTTTCCATGATTGTCCAGCACAACCAGTACTCCGCATGGGGTCTGACCCATCAGATCATGTGATACATAAGCTGCTTTATAATTAGCCAATTAAACTTGCAAGTTTTTGCCATTACAAAAAATAGAAAATTTAATGTGGAAAATCTCAGTAAGATGAACTTGCCAGGATTCATAAACAATTAAATATCGATGACTTGCTAGATTTTACCACAGCAAAATAATGGGAACCAGGGAGTATTTTTTTTATATATATCTTACTATATGGGATGAGTCAAAGCCAAACAAGTGAAAAAGTGGTCCTAACTTAGTTTTGACCTTAATTAGACTTACTAGGTTCTTCCACAGCACTCAAAAGATAAAGCTGAAGTTTTAAAATGGCATGATTCCTTCAGAAAGCATTTCACATGAGCTTTCAACTTTCCTTTTAAGGCACATTCGCTCTCATATTGATTTTGTAAGTAATATTTTCCTCTTTTTTCACGTTACAAATCTTCTGCCGGTTTCAGATACAGTTACTTTGTTATGAGCTTGGCATTGCGCGTGGCCTCTCAGGAAACTATAGTACTGCCTGAGCCCTGGCCCTGCTCCAGAGCCTAGCGGTGGCCGCACTGCACGGGAATAATCGAGATTCTTACACACTGTTCACTGTAGATGAGCCTGCAAAAAATATGGCAGCTGGTAAGTGGAGTTAACCTGGCTGTACACCAGAACAAAGCATAAATACACACCACACACTAATAAGCTCTAGCTACCCTGCAGGAGAGTGTGTTCATTACCCTGCAGGTGCCTGTGAGTGTAGGCATGAGTGCACATATGCAGCATGAGTGTATGCGTGGACATGGCCGTGGGCAAGTGCATGGGGCATGTGTGTGTGTGTGTGTGTGTGCGCTTGTATGTGAGTATGGGCAGGAACGTGTGTCAGGGTGTCTGTACGTGCGTATGTGTGTGTAAGCACACTAGCCGGGTGCACTGCCCAAGCATTCTGGCTGCATCTCTCAGTGCTAAAACCCCTGCATTGCAGTACTGCACACAACCCTCTGACTGGCCACAGTCCTCTCTCTCTCTCTCCTTTCCTCTTCAGATAATGCCTGACCAATGCCAGGTGCACTGCCCACTCTGTTCTCAATCAAATTTGCATAAAGCACTGCTCTATACCCCGCATACGGCGAAATCTATTCTTTTCCAACCCTCTGTCCCAAGTCAAATACAGACACAAGTCCCTTTCCAAAACTTCATCTACGCCAAGCCTTTTTTCACACCTAAATGCAAATAAAGGCCTACTCCCAATTTCTGCTGGCCACATTATATCCAATTAAATGCCATTTTTCTCCATGTTTCCCCCCATCTTCCATTGCGATTGGCACTTAAGGATAGGGAATCTCCAGAAAAAAAGAGCACTCAATTAATTCAAGCTATGATCCTTCAGCAATGATGTTTTTGGCATTGGGAGTAGTGCTGGGGTCACAGCTTTGCAATATTTCTACCCTGTAAGGGAGGGGGGAAGGGAGGGATGGAAACCAGGAGAAAAATCTGTCCCAGGACACAGGATAAGAATGCAAAGCATTAAAAAATCCAGAGGCTGATGCTGCAGCTATTTTACAACTTTGCTAAAATGACGCCAGCAGGGGGCACTGAATGGACAATAACAGTGATGTAATTGACAGTGAATTTCATATCAGTAAGTCCAGGGTGCAGGACCAGTTTAGCAGGAAACTTTTACTTACAGTACCAGCTCACTGTGGGTGGTCTTTTATGAACTGTCTTGCTTGATTTTGATAATAAAGGCATATCATGCACTGTAATTTCATTTTTAACTTTTTGGTGCTATACCTTAGCCCATTAAATTTTAAAACAATGCATACTATGTTAGACTGCTAGCTTTAATCTGAGGATATTTACATCCACACTGTGTGAAATATAACGGAATGCAGACTCTTTCATACGGTGTCACAGTAGTAATGAATTATACTGTTTGTGTAAATTAAATGAATCATTCAAACAAAAACCTGAGCCCATTTTTAAATGTAAACCCAAGCATTGGATGTTCGGATTTTTTTAATAACATTTCTATGTCCTTCAAGGAGTTTATCATGGGGAAAGTCTTTGGAGAGAAATGGTATCCACAAATGAGTGAAAAAAATATAGAAACAAGGCTAATAGGATCCTTCATCAGCCTTAAACAAAATAGTAGCAAGAAGTATTGTGCGTGACGGTAGAGTTTTAAGAGTCATCTCCATGATATGCTAATGAACAAATAGAGAAGTGACAATGCAAAAACAGAAGAAATGGTAAGGGTGCTATCAGTTGACAAATGGATGCTTATGAACTGGAAAACACTGGTACCATGACTCAAACATGGCCACAAATACTTATTAATTAGCCCTTATTAATGTAATCATTACATGTTAGGATTGATTAAAATTAAAGCAAAAGAGCCTGGTGTTTAAAGTGGTAATGTGCAGTTCGTGGTCTATTTGGCTGCTGTTGAAAGTGCAGTAAAAATCAACACAAATACTCCTTGGACATTAAGCTCTTCTGACTGAACTTATGAAATAAAACTAATAACAGTGTCATTTCCTAAATGAAACAAAAAATTGTGACAAGTCATTAACAAAAACATCCGACTTGTACGTTGTAGATATTTTTTTCCTGTTTGCTCTCCATCTCATAAATTGGTCTGGAAATCACAAGGGGACTAAACAAGAGCAAGCTAAACTTGCCCCCTTCTGCACAGCCAATTAAGTAAATTTTCCAGTCTGTCCAGGTCACTTACTTTGTTCCCCAAGGGCCCAAAACTGTGGGCTGGTGGGGTATGGTAGTGGTGAAGGATCTAATTATTTCTACCAGCCGAAGACAAGGAAGCAATTTTCTTTAAAACTATTGTCTTTTTTGTCTTAGATCTTGCACCGCAGGCTGTGTTTTCCCAAGCTCTGTTGTGCCCAGCAAGGCACCATTTGGCCAGGTCACATTTAACAGCATGCGATCCAGGCGGATGTGTCAAGCATTGATTGGTTATTTGGCAAGATTACATCACTGTTGTCTCTGGAGGCTTTGTCTTTGCAGCTCTTAGGGCAGTCAAACCCCCCCCCATTGCCTCTTGTGCTTCCAGAGGTCAAGGTTTGTTGATCAACCAATGGTCAGTCATTTTTTCACATTCACTCTCTAAGCTTCTGGCCTCTGTAAACAGCATTGTTACATTTGTCTTGACCTGCACAAAGAAGCAAAAATGAGTGCTTTGTCAGTGAATGTGACTGGAGTCAAGTCACTCAAAGGCAGCAAACACCAGAGGTTGTGTAGTACAGTGGCAGCCAAAAAGTGTGTAGGTCACTGGAGAGGCATTATTTAGAGCAATAAATAATCCTAAGAATCACCTTTCACTGCAGAGCACACAGAATATCCCAGAAGAAGCTCTCTTTGCAGACTGCTTTGTGATAACCACAAGCTTAACATAATAAAGAAAAATAGGACTAAGGGTCCTGCAGCTTGCCAGCAAGCAATCTTACAGTGATGATACAAGTTATGAAGATTTCAAGTGAAGTTTGACCTTCAAATCATCAAGTTCAAGGTCACTAAATGAAAGTTTGCATTAAAAAAAATTCCAAAACTATGGAATCAGTCCAAAAAAAATTGTTGTGGAAAAATTTTCAGAATCACCTTGTAATTGGCATTAATAAAAGAAATACCAGCACAAATCTGTATATGAAGAAATACCAGCACAAATCTGAATATGTAAATTAGTCTGCAGTGAAAAGAGACTGCATGCAGACCTCAACAAGGTGTTGGACTTGGCCAATTGAGAGGAAGCATGGCATCAACAAGAGAGCTGACAATGGAAATAATGTAAAGGATTACAAAACTGCTCCAAGAAGGAAATTCAACACAGAAAGTTGCAAACGATGTTGGTTGTTCCCAGTCAGCTGTGTCTAAAATTTGGTTCAAGTATAAACAAAATGGGAAGGTTATTAAAAAGAAAACACATAATTAGACCACGGAAGATTTCAAAGCGTTATGACAGAAAATTCAAAGCAATTTGCCTTGAAAATATAAAATGCTCAAAAAAAAAAAAAAAAAAAGGGCAAAAAACAGGAGTCAATATTTGTGACAGAACTGCGAGAAATCAGCTAAATGAAATGAGAGTTACATGCAGAAAAGTCAAATGAAATCCAGCACTTACACCCAAACCGAAGAAAGTGAGGTTACAGCAGGCTAAATCATGCAATCACAGAAGCAATCATGAGGCGTGGATGATTGGATGAGAGTGATATTCAGAGAAGAATCATGAATCTGCATTGGCCAAGGCGATGATGCTGGAACCTTTGGCTTGTGTCATTCCAATGAAACTTAAAGATTACTGCTTGAAGAAAACAAGCAATTTCCCCATTCATTCATGATACACATGCATGTCGAGTAAACGACCAGGAGAGATGGCAATCATTACCTCAATATTCAATGCACTGATGTACATTGAATTTTTGGACCATTTTCTGATTCCATCAATAGAAAATAGGTTTGGTGATGATGAAGTCATTTTTCAGCTTTTCTTCAGGAAAGGCACATCTACTCAATAACATGTCCTGCAAACAGGGCAGATCTCAATCCATTTGAAAATTTATGGTGGAAATTTTAAAAAATGGTCCATGACAAGGCCTCATCCTGCAAAGCTGATCTGTCAACCGCTATTTGAGAAAGTTAAAAGCAGCCTGATGGAGAATGTTGTTTTTCATTTGTGAAGTCCATGCCTCAAGGAATTCAGGCCGTCATAAAAGCCCAAGGAGGAGCAACAAAGTACTAATTCTGATTTTTTTTGTTTGTTGATGATTTAATCATTTTTTTCCTCAACTTGATTATAAAAAAATATTCCATTAATTAAAATAATTGAATATAATTTGTTTGAGGTGCATTTTATGAAGCCTGAATGTTAAGCTGATAAAAAATTGTTTTGTATCATATCTGCTATTTGTTTATTTGCTATGAATAAACATCCTCTAAGGGTCATGATTCCATAATTTTTTTGCCAGGGGTTGTATTTAAGCATGCATGATGGTGCAAAAAGCTGTTTACATTTGTCAGCATGTTTCTGTCACATCTTTTTAGCTTGCTGTTGTCACTGTTAGCATTACCAGAAAACTTATTGCAACGCTGAAATCAGCTTGAATTGTGCATGTTAGGCTTTTGCCACTTAGTGGCATAACTTAGCGACATTGAAGACCTCGCTGTGTTTCCTCTATTTTTTTATTTTTTCGGTAGCTGTGCTGCTAATTTAGCGGTTGAGTTTACATGGTTCTAATAGTCAGGCTTTGTCAATATGGTTGTCATGGTCGCGCACCCGATTTCAGTTAGGCCTATTGTAGCTCGAAACCAGTGGTTCTCAGATGCAGGCCTGGGGTGCCACTGTGTATGCTGGTTTTAGTTACTCCCACAAATGCAACCCTAGCTAGCTAATAATAGCCTGCAAACTAGCCAGCCAATGAATCAGTTTCACTAATATGCCCCTGATCAGGCTAATCACAACTTGTTGCCTCACTGCTATCTAATGCTATCTTACGTGACAAAATAATCACCATGCAGTGTTCTATGTTGATTTCTACGTACCCCGTTCATTAGCTAATAGTGGCCGGCTGTGAAATTAGTTCTAAGGGTTGTAGGTTCAACGGATTTCCGAAGGTAGCCAATGACAAGCGACTATTTCCTTTTCTCTGATTTATGTCTCTGATCAGCCCTTATTCAAGTTACAGTTGAAAATGTTTGCTGAAAGTGAGATATCTGCTTGGATTGGGAACAAATCATTGGCTTGTAGCTCCTCTGTATCGCGCATTGGTAGTGCACAAAAATGTATTACAAACTGGACTACAAGTGTAATAGCATTGTATTTTCAAAGTGCTCACTTGCATATGTATACCCCACAGGTTAATCTGAGCATGTCAGCTCTTAAAATTACAAATGTTTGTAATTCTGATTCGAGTAATGAAAGAAATTGTCAGAACCCCATTATAAATTTCAATTGGAATTTTACATCTGAGGAAGCTAAGTAGCAGAGATGTAGTCACCCCAGTACTCCATTTATTCAGGCAGAAGAATGGTACAACGTTGTAGAATTTGCATGTAATACAGCTGAGCATGGTGCTCAAAATGTACAAGACTGCAACGCTGGCACGTAGACTGTCCCCGTCCACAGCAGTCTAAGAGGAGGGGCTCTCATCAATGTCCCCTCAGTCACTTGGGAAGCCAAGCTAGGACATTCTGTGAAGGTGCATTGGCCCTTCCTGTACTGTAGGATTCTACACTTGACTATGGTCTTCTATGGATAAAGCACATTAGAATTTTAGACAAATTACGTGGCTATGCATCATGCTGGCAGCAAATGTACCAGCATAGTTTGCTGGAGTCAGGAGTCTTTCGACTCCAGTGCAGTAACACCCTGTGGAAGTATGGTATTAAATGAGAAAAAATAAATAAGCAGATAAGCTCATACTCCATATTTCTGCCCAGTTTTCCCCAGGCAATGACGGTGTCTGCATTTATCATTCAGGGAGGTTCTCTGCATCCAAAGGCACATCAGTTCAAACTATTTTACAAATATATTTCCAGAGAAAAGGCATTATGGCAGTTAGTTCCCTGTCACACCCTAGCACCCAGAGATGTTAAAAAAGGCACCAGGGTAAGGAATGGAACTGAGGACCCAAGAGCAGGGACGTGGATTTTATTAAATAAAGAGTGAAGGTAAAACAAAAATAAATACAAAACTTGAAGGAGATCAGAAAGGGAGTGCACACAAGAAAAAGGGGAGACTGACTAAGGCTACCTGCTGGTGTGGGGACAAACTCAGCAGGAAATACTAAGGGGAATGTTATTTAACTAAAAGGAAAGAGGTGACACAAATCAAGGTGAAAGGACTGAGGATAATTGATTAATTGGTGAATGGCAGGTAGCCAAGGCTTGGAACACCAAAGGAGAGGGGCATTACATTCCCAAATCATGAACTGCGTAACAACTTGTAAATCAAAAACACAGTTGATGGGTTTGTTTTTTTTTCTTCACTTTTTTTTCTGAGCAAATTACTCAATATTTCAGGAGTTTTCCCAGAGAAGGGAAAATTTGCGCACTGCATGTAATGAATGTTCTCCAAAGCCAAGCTGTGCAATAATGTAGCGGTCATACCGGAACAATGCATCAGTCAACTGTATTCAAATTCATAAGGGAGCTGCCACATTAATGCTCATGTTCAATCAAAGACTGAATTATGAACACATCATGCTTGAAGGTTAGCCATCAACTTCATCAACAATAAATTGAAAGAATTAGCAATTCCAAATGTTCTGAAGGTCTGCAACTTGTGGCAACAAACTAAGTACAATATTACGAAAAAATATTTTCCCCCTTCTTGAGTTCTTCTATTTTTGCATATTTCCCACATTTAAATGCTTCAGATCATCAAATTTGTTCAAATATCAGACAAAGATAATCTGAGTAAAGACAAAATGCAGTTTTAAAATAATAATTTCATTTATTGAAGGAAAAAAGATATCCAACTCTACATGGCCCCATGTGAAATAGTAAGAGCCCTTTTTGTTACTAAATCAACCAGTAAAAAAAAAAAAGTAACTGATAACTGGGTTCAATTTCAGTAGACACCCAGGCATGATTACTGTCAGCCCAGCACATTGCCAGCTCATTCAGGAGGACATAAAAGAACAGACTAAAATCTAAAGAATTGAGTTCCTCCTTTAGTTAAGGTCAGTGTTCACATTTCCACAACAAGAAAGAGATTGGCCAAGAATGGCATCAATGGGAAAGCTACAAGGAGAAAACCACTGCTTTCCAAAAAGAACACAAAGGCTCTTCTCACATTTGCTAAAATATTCCACAATAAGAACATCATACCAACAGTCAAACACATTGGTGGTAGCGTGATGGTCTGGGGCCGTTTTGCTGCTTCAGGACCTTGGCAATTTGGCATAATTGATGGAGACATGAATTCTATGCTCTACCACAAAATGCTGAAGACAGTCCCACCATCGGTTTGTGACCAAAATGCTTTTTCATAACACTTTAAGCCATTAAAGCAGCACAATTTCAACAAAATTATCAGCAAAATCTGGGCAATTTGTCGTATGGATATCATGAGAAGTCCCAAAGTTTCAAAGAATTTTCTCTGAGATACAGTAAAACATTTGGATATGATAAAACTTATGCCAACAGCCAACTGAATAGTTTAATGGTTGAGCTTTTTTGCAGATTCTGTTCATGAAGCTTTGGTTAATTTTATATGCGGCAGAATGACAACTTGCAATGTGCAGGTGCAGTGGTTTTGTGATGACATATTCCAGGAGATTAAAATGAAATACTGAATCAATTCAGGAATCGCACCACTTTCCTGTTGTTCTGAAGTCAAGGATGCATGGGAAATTATGTAGTCTTTTGCCAAAAACTGCAAACTTCTGGAACTTTCCCATGCTAATGTGATTGCAAAACAGGAAAAAAATAAATCATGAAGATGCCATTTCAAAGCAGTATTTTGAGGAATACTATGGATATGAATGCTAAATTTCATATATTTAGTGAAACTACTTTAAAATTATTGGAAAATTTTGAGGCAATACCTATTAAAAAATAAACACAATGAAATTTTTTGCATTATTTGGTTCAGTTCTCTTGTACCATAAGAGGGACTGCAAGCATACTGTCACCCATAAGACTGAGAAATTGCCAGAGATAAATTTGTATTACAAAAATGCCACAAAAAAGCATATTCAACTGGTAGATCCCATGAATGAAGAAATAAGAATAATTCAAAAATGAATGTGGTAGCTCTGATACAATTTAAATACCAAATTTAAATAATAAAATATGAAAATAATATCTATTCCCCTCAATATGCAGCTTATTAAGATGGTAAATCATTGCACTTAAACAAAAGAAAACAGCGCAATAATGTTGGCTAGACAGCAAATGAGTAAAATATTCCTGTGTTCAGATGAAAGCAAAGTTTAGAAGTGTGGTTTGCCAATGAGGTCTTTCAAATAGCTCTTAATGGAAATAGTTTAAGGGGATTCGCTACTACACTGCCAGCAGCCATTTTGTACAACTGAACCAGTGCAGCAGAGTTTCAGCCTTATGAACCACAAAAAAAAAAAAAATTCTCTGAAGCAATGAACAGTGCTTTGGGGATTCTAAACTTTTACATTA
This sequence comes from Gymnothorax javanicus, assembly GCA_029692085.1. NCBI lineage: Eukaryota > Metazoa > Chordata > Actinopteri > Anguilliformes > Muraenidae > Gymnothorax > Gymnothorax javanicus. The sequence continues at coordinate 18,654,874 of CM056203.1, forward strand.
ATTCTGGGAAGTCAAAGTTAGCCTACAGTCATTTATTCAATAATGCTGTAACTCATATTCAATAATACTCTTACATCAATAAGATGAGGCAAGGGAGAAATACTGGTCTGTTTCATGAAAGAATACAGTGCAGTGAAAGAAGTAATGACTGCTTCAAGCAGAGTAGCAATAACATCAACAGCGATAAATAGACTCTGCATTACTCTTTATCAAATATTTGCATAAACAAAACGATGACTCTTTCTCTGTTGACAACATGTATTATAAATGCGCAAAAAGGTGAGAGATGCTTTGTCAGAACATTAATTGCATGTTTTATGAACCTCCATAAGATTTACCAAGGTGAACACACTATGTCAACATCTAATTTCATTATTCAAAAATATATTTGGCCTATTGGAAAAAAAAAATCATTTAATTTTTGTCTCTTATATTCATACTCCAGTTATTGTGCATAATTGTGGTGATCAATGATTATGATCCAATTCAATGTATCAGTGGTATATGTAAGCATAATTCAATTATTGAACATTTGTATTTTCCATTCTAATTTATATTTGTTCATCTGACACAGTTATAGAAGCAAGCACTTGTTTACTGTATGATTCTACGATTTCAAATAAGTAAAACATGGGAATTTGCGTCAAATAGAGTGCCAAAATAGTGCTCAAGTCTTTCTTTCTTCAGTTTGAAAACAAAAAAGCGCAAATGAAGCAAGGCAAACAGCAATGATTGTAATGTGTTGCAATTGCAGTGCTTCACATTTGAATTGTCTTTAAGGACAAGGAAGGAATGTCTAAAATCAGAATTAAACACTCAATGTGTATTTAAGCTGAGATTACTCCCTACCTGGCATGGGTAATCCCAAACTCGAGCTATTCGGCAGCTTTCCAGAGGCCAGGGAAATAAGGACTTTGCCAGTGCTATTGGAAACTGCTGAGATGGTAATTCGTTAATGCAATCTAATGTGTGTAGACTGAACTAGCAGACTCTTACAAAGCATAAATAGATTGAGTCTTACTGTGATGCCACAGAGAACAGGTGCATAAAGGCACATCCTCCTCCAACCTGTGATTCTGAGCCTTTCATTTAATCAACACTTTACGGCACACACATATTTGGTTCAAATGTACTGAACAGCACTCGCAATCAAAAATAAAAAGTCCTGCACCATAACAGTAAATCAACCTCTTAACCCAGAGAGAGAATAAGCATGCAGTGAATTACAAAAATTTTTTTTTTTTTTTTTTTTTGTTTTTAAGAACATCAATAAATATTGAATATTGAAGGTGCTGCTCATATTTTAGACTGGTGTTGGGTTTTCCACTATATTACAATTTATTATTTTTTATTTTATTTCAATGTATAATAATTTTATCAAAGGATTCATACATATTTTATACAATCAGGCACTTAATAAGAACGGTTTGGCTCATGGATAATTGTTTCATTCCCCAGTCCCTCTAAAATACCACATAAAAACTGTAATTCATTTCCAAGCTGAAATAGCATACAGTGAAACAATGATATCGAGCCAGGGTACTCTGGAAATAAGTACAAAAAAGAGGGTATAGTAAATAAAATATAGGTTTGCGATCATAATAAAATTTAAGCCTACATTTTTTGTATCTCTCTGTAAAATCTGTCCCCTCTTCTTCTAAACACTCTTTTACACACTCTCTGTCTTGCAGGGGCACAAAAACCTGCATGGAGTACATTACTGTTTCAGATATTTGTGATTTCCTTTCAATTAACAGTCAATTAAGGCCCAGTGAACAAGGCTTACAGAGTCTTAAGCCAATCAGAAAATAGCAGTAGGCCAACTTGTTAATTTAATCTTAAGAGACTGAAAATAATTGGACCTTCAGAGAGCTTCAATCATGGAACAAACCACAGGCATCCTCTCAATGAAGCTAATGAATCAGAATTTTAGCTGTACCTGTAGCACCAGTTGCATCACAGGACCAAAGATGACAGAGCAAGCAAGATCTTTCATAATGATACATACCTAAGGAGGCAATTATGAGTATGTTGATACAATAAATACTGTATATAAGGAGGAAATTATGAGTTTGTTGATGGTATAAGATATACTATACAATGCCTATGTACACAACCTACCGAAATTATACACATTTACGACTCTGTTACCTACACTGAAGATGAAGAATGTGCGTGTCTCTGCTGTGGCGGTGGAAAGGGCAGAATGAGAAATAGCTGATCTCCCTGTCTGTGACGAGCAGTGTGGCCTACAAGGCAAGCCAGGAGGAGACAAATTCTGGACACATCAACTACAGCACACTGCAATTTACAAGCCCTTCGCAGAATACGCACTTCAAGAATTTATTTTTAATTTGGGAAGGCACTATGGCCCAGATTTTTCTGCATGCTCTACATCAGACAATATGTGCAGGGACAGATTGTTGTGTCTATTCTTATTTCCCTCTTGCCACAAGGACTAAAGTTTGTTTTATGCTTGACACATCATGCAAGTTGTAAGTGGCCAAAATTACAGTACACTTACGGACAAGCTCCTTAGCAAGGGTCCCCTGCAGCGGGGTTTTCATCGGACGATCATATCTGAAATTTTCTAGCTATGCGAATGTAGGCGTGTAGAAAAAAATGCAGATCTTTAAGATGCTGCTGGTGGCAGAGGTGAGAGAGCACAGGCATCTGTACCACAATGTACCCTATGGTAGACACTGCCCCCTACAGTTCGGGAGAATATTGGTGCGCCTCCAGGAGAAAACTGCATGGACTATAAAAGCTTCAAGTGTCAACCCCTTTCATTTCTTTTGGCAGCTTGTGTCCATGCAATCCTTCCTGTAGAAATTTAGCCTTTGCTGGTTATTATCTGCTTCACGCTATGGGATAAATACCGAGGGCGTACTTCTATTTTAAGGGACGTTTTCCTTGTAAATTTGATGGCACCAGAGGGAGTTTCATTTAATTGAGGTCGTGCAAGGCAATATGGTGTGTATTCCTGAAACATAAGGCCAGTGACTTGCGAGAACCAGAGACTGTTACTATTCTGAAATGTTTAAAAAATCCTGCTGACTTTTGAAATGGATCTGGTATTGGTTTTGTACACATGAATGTGCGAAGGTCTGGGAGGAGGTGGAAGGGGAGAGAATTTATAGGCGAATATGTACACAAAATGGCAAAATTGACTTTTTACGTCTCTTCCTCCATGGATATTCAGTGCATGATGAGTTTGTTTCCAAAACGCAATTTATCCATTTTTTTCATTTTGAGTAAATCAGCTTTTTTATGTTGGCACCTATTGTATTTCATAGAAAAACTTCATTTTTGACCATGAAAAAATACATCTTATAGTATGAATTTTTAAAAATAGATTTTTGCACCATTTGTAAGAAGCATAGGGCTGTTGTTCTCTGGTATTATCTCAATTCTTGTAATTTTTGCTCTTCATGTGTCTCATTCATGAAACATTAGTAAATTTGTGCGTAGATTTGCACATAAAAGCCTACGCTACTAAAAACCTACTCCGGATTCATGAACACCGCGGGAAACTCAGATCTGATCGAAAACACGTGTGTATGATCATGAATGCCAATCCATCGTAAAGTGACAACGCGTTCCCGGTAATCAGCTATTAGCATAAATTCCCGCCCATGAATTGCCAATGACCACCATATAAGGAGGTCTAGATGCATCCAGTCGACCTGTCAGTCATGGCGCAAACAAAGAAAGAGAGAGAAAGAAAAAAGAATTTTTCCGAAGCGGAGATAGAAATAATTTTGAGTGAAGTGGTGTAAAGAAAATATATTTTATTTTCATCTGTAGGCAGTGGTGTGACAGGGACAGGCAAAGCGAAGGCCTGGAGGGAGGCGACAGATGCCGTTAATGTTGTCTCTGTAGTCCAAAGAACCATGTCCGAGATAAAGCATAAATGGTTTGACGTGAAACTGGAGGCAAGAAAACGCATAAGAGCACACAAAAAAATACATCAGTCACAGGAGGAGGAGGCTCGCAGTCACAACTATCAACTGCAGATGAGCGCATCGCTAGCATAATTGGGGAGACCTCTCTGTCAGGAATTATACCTGACAGAGACAGCGACATGCCTCCACATTTATTTTTTTATTATCATCATTCAACATGTAGAAAGAACGTGTAATCTATTGAGTCGATTCACATAGATAATTCACAATCATGAACCAAATCTGGATCTTAAACCTGCCAATTGCCAACTAACTTAACTAAAATGTGTTATATTTTTAATCGTTTGTCATGTTTTGGCTATATCACGTGTTTCAAAGGCATCTGCGTATTGTGTACATAACAGAGTGAAATATGAATTAAAATTGTAATTTCCAATAATGACAAGCATTATTTATGTGCATTCTTAAATTTTCACATACACTACGCGTGGTCAGCAGCATGTGCAGATTTTGTTAGTAGCTACGAAAAGATCGGAGCTGCTAAAATATTGATGAATGCGGAGATGCACGTAAATTTCCGTCTGCGAACAGTTCACACACAAATTCGTTCTGCTCACGTTTCATGAATGAGACCCAATGTGTTTTGGAAACAAACTCTTCACATGTACATTCTATAATTTTCTTTTTCACAAAATAATATTTTTCATTATATTACATTATATATATATATATATATATATATACACATTTTACAACCCCAATTCCGAAATAGTTGGGACAAAGTGTAAATTGTGAATAAAATCAAAATGCAATGACTTTCAGATCACGAGCCAATATGTTATTTACAATAGAACATAGATAACATTTCAAATATTTAAACGGAGACATTTTACATTTTTATCCACAAAATGAGCTTATCTCAAATTTTCTGGCTGCAACAGGTCTCAAAAAAGTTGGGACACAGGCAAAAAAGGTCTGAAAAAGCAATTCCGATATAAGAGAATCAGCTGAAAGAACATTTAGCAAGTAAATAAGTTAACTGGCATCAGGTGTGTAACACGATTGGCTATAAAAGGGATGTCTTTGAGAGGCTGAGTCTCTCAGAAGTAAAGATGGCCAGACGCTCTCCAACCTGTGAAGCCTTGCTTAAAAAAAATTGTGGAATACTTTAAAAACAATGTTCTTCAACGTCAAATTGCAAAGGCTTTGAAGGTCTCATCATCGACAGTGCATAGCATCATCAAAAGATTCAGAGAAACTGGAAAAATCTCTGTGCGTAAGGGACAAGGCCGAAGACCTTTACTGGATGCCCGAGATCTTCGGGCCCTCAGACGCCACTGCATCACTCACCAGCATGATTCTGTCATTGACATTACTAAATGGGCCCAGGAATACTTAAAGAAACCACTGTCAGTAAACACAGTCCACCTTGCCATCCACAGATGCTACCTAAAACTCTATCATGCAAAAAGGAAGCCATTGTTGAGCATGATCCAGAAGCGCCGCCGTATTCTGTGGGCCAAGGCTCATTTAAAATGGACTGAAGCAAAGTGGCAAAGTGTCCTGTGGTCAGACGAGTCCAAATTTGACATTCTTGTTGGGAATCATGGGCGTCGTGTCCTCCGGGCTAAAGAGGAGAAAGACCACCCCTCCTGTTATCAGCGTTCAGTTCAAAAGCCAGCATCTCTGATGGTATGGGGATGCATTAGTGCATATGGTGTTGGACAATTGCATGTTTGAAAAGCACCATGAATGCTGAAAGGTATATGAAGGTTTTAGAGCAACGTATGCTCCCCTCCAGACGACATTTATTCCAGGGAAGGCCTTGTGTATTTCAGCAGGACAATGCAAAACCACATACTGCAGCTATTACGACAGCATGGCTTCGTAGTAGAAGAGTCCGTGTGCTGAACTGGCCTGCCTGCAGTCCTGATCTTTCACCGATTGAGAACATTTGGCGAATAATTAAATAAAAAGTCAGTCAAAGGAGACCCAAAACTGTCCAGCAGCTGGAAGCCTGTATTAAACAAGAGTGGGATCAAATTCCAAAGGCTAAACTCAAGAAACTTGTCTCCTCAATGCCCAGACACCTCCACTCTGTGTTAAAAAGAAGAGGGGATGCTACACCATGGTAAACAGGCCCCTGTCCCAACTTTTTTGAGACCTGTAGCAGCCATCAAATTTGAAATGAGCTCATTTTATGGATAAAATTGTAAAATTTCTCAGTTTCAACATCTGCTATGTTATCTCTGTTCTTTTGTGAATAAAATACCGGTGGTGTGATTTGAAAGTCATTGGGTCTCATTCATGAAACGTTAATAAATTTGTGCGTAGATTTGCACATAGAAGCCTACGCTACTAAAAACCTACTCCGGATTCATGAACGCCGCGGGAAACTCAGATCTGATCGTAAACTCGTGTGTATGATCATGAATGCCAATCCATCGTAAAGTGACAACGCGTTCCCGGTAATCAGCTATTAGCATAAATTCCCGCCCATGAATTGCCAATGACCACCATATAAGGAGGTCTAGATGCATCCAGTCGACCTGTCAGTCATGGCGCAAACAAAGAAAGAGAGAGAAAGAAAAAAGAATTTTTCCGAAGCGGAGATAGAAATAATTTTGAGTGAAGTGGTGTTAAGAAAATATATTTTATTTTCATCTGTTGGCAGTGGTGTGACAGGGACAGGCAAAGCGAAGGCCTGGAGGGAGGCGACAGATGCCGTTAATGTTGTCTCTGTAGTCCAAAGAACCATGTCCGAGGTGAAGCGTAAATGGTTTGACATGAAACGGGAGGCAAAGAAACGCATAAGCGCACACAAAAAAATACATCAGTCACAGGAGGAGGAGGCTCACAGTCACAACTCGCCCCATGAATAACAAAAGGTCGCAAGTGTCATTCCTGATGAAACCTGTTTTTCTGCACCACGAAGTACTACAGCGGCTATCGGCAAATTTACAATCATGAACCTAAGCTGGATCTTAAACCTGCCAATTGCCAACTAATTTAACTAAAAGTGTAATATTTTTCATCATTTGTCATGTTTAGGCTATATCACGTGTTTCAAATACATCTGCGTATTGTGTACATAACAGAGCGCAATATGAATTAAAATGGTAATTTCCAATAATGACAAGCACTATTTATGAGCATTCTTAAATTTACACAAGCACTACGTGTGGTCAGCATCATGTGTAGATTTTGTTAGTAGCTACGAAAAGATCGGAGCTACTAAAATATTGATGAATGCGGAGATGCACGTAAATTTCCGTCTGTGAACAGTTTACACACAAATTCATTCTGCTCACGGTTCATGAATGAGACCCATTGTGTTTGATTTTATTCACAATTTACACTTTGTCCCAACTATTTCGGAATTGGAGTTGTATATATTACTTATATTCCTTACTTTTACATGTATTTATCTTTTTCTACAATGACACATGAAAGAACAAAAGTAATGAGATTATGTGTGTTAGGTAATTGGCTATATTGTCAAACCAGTCCCTTTACTCAGGGATTTTGATGTTACACACAGTATCCAAGATTTACCACCATTCTTTAAGTGAATGCTTTTGTGCAGTGTTTGCGATGCATACCCTAGACAATTTATTATGGCTCATGGCCAATTTGAATCAGTTTATACAACTTAAAAAAAAGACTGTAGACCTTTTAAAAACTCCCCTGGCTTTCGCTGACAATTTCCACAGAAACTCACTTTTACAGTTTTCATTAAAAATTATATATTATTTATTTTTATAAAAAATTCTAAAATCGTTGTCCATATAAATTTGTGATGTTTCATTAGAATAAAATAATGATTCAGAACTTTCTGGGTATTAATTCTTTCACTGATCTCTTTCCAGATAACGCTGAGATTGCCACCGATCAGCCGGCATCCCTGTGAGTACTCTCTTTGAAACCTCCATCTTTAATTTCTTGATCACACCATTAAAGAAATTATCACACATAGTGCTTACTTATATACAAAGTCACCCCTAAGCTTCTAGTTTTTAATGGAATGGCTCGAGGGTGACCACATTTTCGAAGGCATGTCCTTCCAATAAGGCCAGGGTATGGTAATATAAACCTATTATCGCAGCGTTCTTCACAAAAGGCCGCTTCTGGGGCTTCTTTTTCAATATTCTTTCATTACAGTGGTAACCACATTGTGGATGTTGTGTTTTTGCCAGCCAACTCGCATGTAAACTGTTAATTGCAGTATTAACAAGAGCAATCTGAGATTGCAAACTTCTGCCAAAGCTGAACAAATCTCCATTTGTCAGCACCCCAGCAAAAGATTCTCTGTATTTTTTGTTCTTTTAATGAAGCAGGAATCTGCATCATCTCAGCAATAATGTAGTGGTGATTGGAAGTCTTACCTCTATTAGTCACTTTATGATATAGCTACTTACACCAATCAACCATAACATGACCACTCATGGGTGAAGTGAAAAAAATTACTTATTACAATGGCACCCGTCAGTTAGTGGGAGATACAGTATTAGGCAGCAAATGAATATTTTTTCCTTAAAGTTGATGTGCTGGACGCAAGGAAAATGGGCAAGCACAAGGATGTGAGTGACTTTGACGAGGGCCGAATTGTGATAGTTAGGTGACTGGGTCACAGCATCTCCAATACTGCTGCTCTCGTGAGGTGTTCCCAGTCTGCAGTGGTCAGTACCGACCAAAAGTGGTCCAAGAAAGGAAAACCAGTGAACTGTTGAAAGGTTCATAGTCAGCCAGGGCTCACTGATGCGCGAGGGGAGCAAAGGCTGACCCATGTGGTCCGATCCAACAGAAGAGCATCTGTAGCTCAAATTGCTGCAGAAGTTCATGCTGGTCCTGACCAAAAGGTGTCAGAACACACAATGCATCACAGTATGGGGTCATTCCACGCCAAACTGAACAAAGCTCCCCCACTGACCCACTCCGATTTCCATGAAACTTATTTTTCGAATAGCCCTTAGGATCAATAGTGATATACCAAAATTTCAGAAACAAAGGTGAAAAAGCTTTCAAGATATGCATGATTGAAATTTGCTGACCATGCCCATTTTGCTATTTTGCTTGCTCCGGGTCCAATGTTTAGAGGCCAGTATCTGCTTGCGCATCAGTCAGAATCTCAAGATTTTTTTTCTACGTCATCTATGCCTTGCTCGCTTTTAGGCTTCACCATCAGAAGCACTGAGGAATATTTAATATCCATTTTAAAAATTGTTGAAAATGGGAAATAAATTTGCACTTAATTTTTTTAAGGACTTTGCAATGCGCTCTTCTCATCTAACAGATACGGTATTCCAAAACAGTTGCTGCCGTTATATTGTATGGAAAAGTGCTAAATACCAATATGCATTGCTACCCTTAGGTCGACTCAGTTTGTCGAAAAATTAAAGCCTAAAATACGCCCCACAAGCAAATATGCAAAATTAGCATATTTTTCCAGTTCGAAAATGACAAGGTTGACAGTTGGTGAATGAGACAAGATTTTAACCACGCAATCGTCATTGACATATAAACATTTGAACGAAGTCCTAGCGACTAGCTCTGGACATTGATGTATGGTTTGAAATTGACAAATACGTCAAATACGTTAAATTGACTTTCTTCTTTTGGATATTGGCGTAACAGCATAAGTTGTGCTGTTCCTGAGCTAGACTGCAGTAAATCAGTAAATATATATCAGTACAATAAATGAAACGGCTCTCCGATGATGTTCAGTCAAATGTTGTGAGGGTTTAGTGGTAAGAACCGTGGCACTATAATGAGAAAGTTCTCTGTATGCGTACAGAAATGCACCAATCCAAAGAGCTGGGACCGGGGAAACCAATAAAAGAATGGATGAAGATTGAAGTGGACAAATTAATTATTCATTCACAATTTCTTCTCTTTTTTCTTTCTTGAAGAGTAAGATCACCTCCCAACCCCAACCCTGGATCCAATGCTGTTCAAACTGACTTACTGCAGTCTAGCTCTGGAATAGCACAACTTACGCTTTTACGCCAATATCCAAAAGAAGAAAGTCAATTTAACGTATTTGACGTGTATGTTAATTTCATCAAGCCATACATCAATGTTCCTTGGATTTTCAATGGAAGGAGGCTGAGCTAGTCGATAGGACTTCGTTCAAATGTTTATATGTCAATGAAGATTGCGTGGTTAAAATCTTGTCTCATTCACTAACTGTCAACCTTGTCATTTTCAAACTCGAAAAATATGCTAATTTTGCACATTTGCTTGCGGGGCGTATTTTAGGCTTTAATTTTTCGATAAACTGACTCGACCTAAGGGCAGCAATGCATATTGGTATTTACTACGTGTCCACACAATATAACAGCAGCAACTGTTTTAGAACACCGTATCTGTTAGATGAGAAGAGCGCATTGCAAAGTCCTTAAAAAAATTAAGTGCAAATTTATCTCCCATTTTCAACAATTTTTAAAATGGATATTAAATATTCCTCAGTGCTTCTGATGGTGAAGCCTAAAATCGAGCAAGGCATAGATGACGTAGAAAAAAAATCTTGAGATTCTGACTGATGCGCAAGCAGATACTGGCCTCTAAACATTGGACCCGGAGCAAGCAAAATAGCAAAATGGGCGTGGTCAGTAAATTTCAATCATGAATATCTTGAAAGCTATTTCACCGTTGTTTCTGAAATTTTGGTATATCACTATTGGTCCTAAGGGCTATTTGCAAAATAAATTTCATGGAAATCGGAGGGGGTTGGGGGGAGAGCTTTGTTCAGTTTGGCGTGGAATGACCCTATGCTGTGTTTGAGGCTGCATAGCCGCATATCAGTCAGGGGCCAATGCTGCCCCCTGTCCACCGATCCACCAACAAGCTCCTACATGGGCACGTGAGCATTAGAACTGGACCAGAGCAATGGAAGAAGATGGCCTAATCTGGAGAATCTTTTTTTTTTTTTTTTTTTTTTATCATATGACATGGCACCGGGATGCACAATGAAGAGAAGGCAAGCCAATGGTGACAGTGTAATGCTTTGGTTAATGTTCTGCTGGGAAACCCTGGGTCCTGCCATTCATGTTGATGTTACTGTGACACATACCACCTACCTAAACGTTGTTTCAGAGCAAGTACACCCCTTAAGGCAAGCAGTATTCAGTAATGGGTGTGACCTCTTTCAGCAGGATAATGCACCCTGCCACAGTGCAAAAAAAGGTTCAGGATGGTTTGAGGAAAGCAAAAAGTTCAAGGTTGTTGACTTGGCCTCTAAAATCCATAGATCTCAATGCAATTGATCATCTATGGATGTGCTGGCAAACAAGTCCAATCCATGGAGGCCCCACCTCCCAACTTACAGGATTTAAAGGATCAGCTACTCACATCTCAGTGCCAGATACCACAGTACACCTTCAGAGGTCGAGTGGAGTCCATGCCTCGACATATCAGCGCTGTTTTGGCTGCAGAAGGGGGACCTGCACAATATTTAGCAAGTGGTCATAATGTTAAGGCTGATAACTATATGTGTACCCACCCCAAATTTATTTTTTTTTATTTAACCTTTATTTAACCAGGGAAGTCCCATTGAGATTGAAATCTCTTTTTCAAGGGAGCCCTGGGGGTTGTGGAGGGGAGGGAGAGGAGGAGTTGCACAGCCAATTAGACCAGGGGATGATTAGGTGGCAGATCGAAAGAGCCAGGTTGGGACTTTAGCCATGACACCGGGGAACCCCCTACTCTTATCACAGAGTGTCATAGGATCTTTAATGACCACAGTGAGTCAGAACCTCGGTTTAACATCTCATCCGAAAGACGGCGTCTCCTTCAGTATAGCGTCCCCGTCACTGCACTGGGGCATTGTTCCACCAGAGGGAAGATCGCAACCTACTGGCCACCAACACCTCTTCCAGCAGCAACTTGGTTTTCCTTAGTGGTCTCCCATCCAAGTACTGACCAAGCCCACACCTGCTTAGCTTCAGCCACGCAGCTGGAGCAGATTCAATAGTGGTATGGCTGCTGGCCATCCCCCGGGTCCAGAAAGATGTCCAAATCCAGATCAATCTGTAGTATTTTCTTGACATCACTCACATTATTTTTCTCAATTCATATTTTTATGGATTTGTAAAGATTTGACCAAAAATATATATTCTTCCCCCCCCATCTCGCAGTGGGGAAGAATCCTTCAAAATAAATAAATAAACAAATAACCTGGATCCAGAGCCGGCTTACTCCCAAAATCTAATTATCGATAAGTCAGACCAAGATTCACTTTCTCATGCTTTCTCATGCAAATCCACATATCTGTCCAAAAGTTTTTGTCTAATCTTGCCAATTATTGAACAAACAAGCAAACTAAGAAACAAGACTAATCACATAGCCTCCTTTACAAAGCTAACAGATAGTAAAATAATAGTTTAGCGTATAGGCTCTGGCCCCGACACATCCTGCGTCCAACTGAGCTTGAAGAAAAAAGCATGGAATATATGGATATTCCTCCCTCTCGGGGAAATTCAGAGCCCACAGGTGGATGGTGGGATGAAGCAGGGATGTTAACTAGCAGCAGGCAAGAGTGATGCAGCAGCATAAATCGATACGGCACAGCAAGCAGAGGCATGTTTTTCCGCAGAGGCGGACCAGGTGAGCAGCTGATATAGCTGGCCCAATGGAGGGCCAGAGCAGTGTCTGACAGGCATGGGTGTCTGTGGGAATGTGGGCATGTTTCAAGTTGTCTGCCAGAACTAACTGCACAAGTTACACCTTTTTGCGTAAGCCAACTCACATATCAACAACTACACAGTCCGGTCTCCCGTGACCGCATGAGTGTAGACCCCGAGGGCCAACTTGCGATATCCAGAAAACTCTGACCTCTACAGCATTCACTGGCTATAGACTGAAACAGGTACACTGTCAGCATGAAATTGTCATTCATTCGCCAGTTCCATTGCCATGGCAACCAAAGTGGATAGGTGTCCTGATCTACCCATAACTTATGCCCACACCAGGTATCCAAGGAATCAGTTAAATTTGTGGCCTGCAGAGTGTCCACAAGATAATCTGTATGGCGGCGGTGGAGACGACGACCATGAATCCATAGTAGCCGCTAAACTTCATCTGGGGGCTACAATTACATTCCAATTAGTAACAATCAAATTTTTGATATCAAGAATGACACTCTGACAAGTAATAAACAAATTTTTGATAACAAGAATGATATTCTTACAAGTAACAAAAGTGATTATTTATATCAGGAATGGAATTCTTACAAGTAACAATGGTCAATCTTAAAATAAGAAAAATTAATAGAATCGCTAGTAACAATGGTGATTAATAACATCAACAAAACTATCATTACAGATATTATAATGGCAATTATAGATATCTTCAGTACATTTACAACTTGGGAAAATTACGTTGGGTATAATGATATTTTGAAATTGTAACTAGTTATAATGTTTCTTCTGTCAGCCAACTCACCCATAAACTATTAAATGCAGTTTCAACAAATAGACAGAATGATAGTTTTTCGTTTAGGCTCTGATTCTGCTGCCTACTGAGCTTGAGAAGTGAACAGCATGTCTACTGTCCCCCCAAAACAGCATAACTGCAATCAAGTCCCAGCCACTGACAGTCCAACTAAAGATCCAGGTGCCTAATGCTAATCTCAGTGAACCTATCAATGTGAGGTTAAGGCACCAGTCGCCCTGAGGCTATTCCATGTGTGACAGTTGAAGGGTCCTGTCACTAGAAATGCATCCTAATAAGTACGCGCCCTGGCCACCTTGCCAACGAGCCTGGCTCTTTGGTGATGTGGTCACCGCGTTTGACTCTTACCCGGGAGTTTGGAGTTCAATTCCCCACCTGGGCCCTCTTTCGGCCTGCCACATTCTGGCGTAATCGGCAGGATCTGGGGGATCCTAATGTGTAAAGCCTGGAGTGTGAGGACACGCTCCCAAAAGAGAGGGAGAGATGTGACAATTAAAGGGTCCTGTCACTAGAAATACCTCCTAATAAGTACGCACCCTGGCTACCTTCCCAATGAGCCTGGCTCTTTGGGGACATGGTCAGCGCTTTTGACTCTTACCTGGGAGTTTGGGGTTCAATTCCCCGCCCGAGCCTGCCACACATTTGGGTCATTCTACAGAAACGGCCACTTTTGGGATAGCATTATGTCAAAAAAAAAAAAAAAAAATTATTTTCATACATTTAAACTTCAGTAACACTTTTAGTTAACCATTTTGCTTTATGAATCCACAAAAATTAGAGCTTAATCGATCACCATTATTTTTCTACACTCGCTTAAAACATGCTTCTGCTGTATTTTTTGTAATTGGTGTTACCTCATAAATTCACAAGTTTTCAATAGTTTTAAGAAATAATATTGCTTAACATATTCTATACACATAGATAAACAAAAAGATATGTATGATGCCTTTTCAAAGGCTTAGAACAAAGATAATCATAGTAACATAAATGATGGTAACACCAGTGACGGTAACACCAGTGACAATTTTCATGTCAAAGCCATTTTACAAAATGGCAGTAATAGTAATTCAAACCAAATGTTGCTATTCATGTTGGCCTCATTAAAATGCATAATAAAATCCAATTGTATTACATTTCTTTGCATTTCCCTTCTCATAAAATGGGTAACACCAGTGACACCTTCTAAAATCCCCACATGAAATTGTGAGATTAAGGGTCAATTTTACAAAAAATGAAAAAAGGCAGCAGACTTATCATGTTCATTCCATGACAGTCTCTCAACAAGTTGTTTGCTCAGTAGGAAATGATGTTATAAATGTTTTTATTTTTTTCAGAATAGGGGTTATTGTGAAGTGGTAACACCAGTGACATGACATCCGGGGACAGCCATTTCCATTCAATTATTTCTAACAATGAGTTGGAATTTTATTAAATTATGCTATCCATTTCATAAATGTGATATTGGTGTAAAAATTATTGCATTCAAAATTGGGCAAAATATATTTTAAAACTTAAAATCTGACATTAAACCTCCACACATCAGCCTGGGGACATGCAATTTTCATGTGCCTCAAATTTGGTATGATTGGTTAAAAATGAATTTGACCGAATGCCAATGCTCAAATTGGTATTACTATTCAAAGAACATCTTATATTAGTCAAGTATATACATCTAATGTGAAAATTAGCTATATTTAATTTGCAAATAGTATGCAAAGCCAAGGGACAAGAAAGTGGCTTTTTCTGTAGAATGACCCATTTAGGCAAATTCTACCGTGTGAATCTCTTTCCCTGACGGCTATCCCATTATGCATTAACCAATGGTTTTGTTGTTGTTGCGTTTGCAGTTGCTGTGATTCTCCATGTTGTTATGACACGCCCATTTTTCAACATATATTTCAAATTCCTCCCCACATTATGTCCTACCCTGTTTTCTACCCCATTTCACTCAGCATTGCATCACAACACTGAAGCTAGATTCTCTCAAAAAACGGTTTTGGCTGGACTTTTAATTAAAACCAATGAAACCAATTGAAATGTATAGCAAACCCTTACACAATACAGGCAAGAGGAGTACGGACAGGGTTCCCTCATGCCTGTATTATTTACTGTAGCAGTCACCCTATAGTATGAATTCCAATACTACATTCCTTAGGACACAATGACCTCTTGTCTATTTTTTGCAGCATGGCTGTGTACAATACATATAATATTGACAGTTTGGTCACACTTTAGATGAAGTGTTGCTTATAAAGGCTTCATACAGCATGTATAATGCCTTCATAAATGAGGCATAATGTCTTCATAAATCATACGTAAGCAAATGTCATGCTTTGTAAAGGGTGAAATATCACATGCTTATTCAGCATGTGATACCAGATGTGACAATGACAATGTCACTTAGCTGACAATGTCACCCTTTATAGTATTTAGCCACTAGCTAAGTGACATTGTCAATTCTATGACATCTGGCATCACATGCTGAATAAGGATGTGTTATTTCACCCTTTACAAAGCATGACATTTGCTTATGAATGATTTATGAAGACATTATGTCTCATTTATGAAGGCATTATACATGCTGTATAAAGCCTTTATGAGCAACACTTCATCTAAAGTGTGACAGACAGTTTTGCTGCTCGTATTTAGGGACCATTATGGCGAATGCTAGTGCTTCCAGTATCTAATGTAGTGCCGAAAATGCCACCGACAGTTGAAAAACATTGAATGCAGTACAGGTTTTTCGAGAATGGTTGGGATGGTAGAAATCTAGGCACTGCCAATTACTTCGCAACTGGCGTTCCCTCTTGTTATTTAAACATCGTCTATGCCAACAAACAATGATAAATGAAAGCAGCAGTTGGCACTTACGTACGGAGCAATATGCAATATATTTCCTGTACTAGATCATAAAATGACAATATATCATCAAAGATTTAGGAAACATACTCAGTTGACATGCTGGCTTCTCCAACTACAATGCTACAGCCATTATTTTCTCCTTTGAAATTTTAATTCCATACCAGAATGTTTGTCTATATTTCTTATTTTAGCCTATGTGATCCCGCTTACTGCCCATTTCAACACCCTGGGTTGCCAGATATGACACAAATTGCTTGGCTAACACAATGCACTGTGAGAGCATGCTAGCAAACTGGATCAACAATGTACAAAATTACAAGAACCTATGACAGCTGCGCTGAGTCATGCCGAAGATGATTCTCGGTTGTTATCTGGCATCCTTTGTTAGCAAACAGCCGCAGCAAGCAAATCAGTAATCCGCAATAAAGCACCCTGGCGGGTGGATCGTTTGGAATAATCTAATTTAATGAATGAGCTTTTTGGCCCCCAGACACAAGGAGGGTCAACCACACTGAGCTAAAGAGAGCATAGGAAAGCACAATCAGATAAATTGTGAGACTGTCTCATATACCATTTGGTCAAGAGCAAAATTTTAGATTGGCTACAGCAAACACATACATCAGAGCAAATTAGACTGGTCGCATGCTGCAGCTTGTATGCAGGAAGCTGATGTTAACTAGCAGCGGGCGAGAGTAATGTCACAGCACAGAGTGATGCAGCTCTGCAGCAGGCAGAAGTATTCTTGCCCTGGACATGGAGGAGGAGAGAAGCTTATTTCAACCATCCACTCGAGGGGTAGAACAGTGTCTGATATGCATGGAAGTGTCAATGGAAATGTGGGAATATCTTGACTGGTCTACCAGAACTAGCTTCGCAAGCTTTACCACATTTATTTTATTTGTTTGCAATTTGTAATATTGCCATTTATTATATGCAAGAAATAGTGAAAGGAAGAAGTAGTCCACATCAGGATTTGTCAATCCATACACAGGAAAGCATAAGGTGAAATTTTAAAAGGGTTTTAAATGTTAAAGTTAAACCAACTTGTACCCAGTAAATATCCCACTCAAGTCCCAATTAGAATTCTGTTTGCTCTGTTTGAATGGAATTGACATTTGAATGTCTGTTTGTACAAGCCAGGCTTGAGTGAAATCGTCAGCTGTATTACAATAACATTAATTTCTTAAATAAAATAGGCCATATACTGTATATTATCCTTGGGATGGTCATGGGTATAATTTCCTTAATTTTCCTTAATTTTCTAAATAACTGCATTATGATAATGAAAGAAAATAACAAAAAACAATTGTAAAAATTAGCATTTTACTAACAAACCCTTTCTGGAAGTTCATAAGGTGCATAGGATTCAATATTCCTGACAGCTCAGTTCAGAATACTGCTGATTCAAAACAACCGTTTTTGAGGTGGTTTGTTGCACTTCACAGATCTTACAGTGACAGAGGTAATATCTCATATATTTTCTATGCTGAGACACCTGAGCAACATGCCTTGTACCATCATATTTTTACTTAACCCTTAGAGCGCTGAAATACATTTTCAAAAATTATAAAATAAATCATCTTGCATTGTTGAAAGCCTATCATGTGGTGACTTGTTTGAAAGCTCCTGCTGCGGGAGCTCTTTTAAACATGTCGCCACAAGGTAGGTTTTCAACAGCTCTGAATTTGACATGCTACAACACTGAGCAACACTACTTGTATTTAGTGCTCTCAGGGTTAATATGCAAATTATAGAGGTTGGGCAGTGGAATACCTCATCACATGGTAAAATCCATGTAAGTCCGACTGTCATGAACAACCACAGCAGGTCCAAACACGACAGAAATCCTCAGTATTCAGAGCAGATCTGTCTCTGTGAAGACAAGTCTCTTGAGATTCAAGGGATCAATAAATCCATAATGTATCACAGTGAGTGAGCAGTCTGCTCAGTAATTTGCAACAGCTTCTTTTCCTCAATTTAAAAAAATCACTACCTTAATATTTCTTATCAAATGGAGGCAGTGCAATTATTTTCATTGCAGTCAGCATCCTATTGTTTCTTACTCCAGGCATTCATTTGAAATGAAATCAAATTGGAAATTATGTTTTAAGGTTTAACTTGTGTAGCTCAGTCTTAAGAGTCATTTGCAGCCCAAAGTGTGGCCAGCAGTTTGCAGATGAAGGATTAGAATAAATGAACTCCTTGTGCTCAGACTGCCCACCGGATCAATTTTCACTGTACAGTTCCATAGATTTGGCACACATTTGAATTAATCTCTACCCAAGTGCCTGCATGCTGCATACCAGAAAAAGGTATGCAATGTGCAATGGCTGTATTCATGAGAGTGAATCACGAGAGAGAGAGAGAGAGAGAGAGAGAGAGAGAGAGAGAGAGAGAATCATGAGAGAGAGAGAGAGAGAGAGAGAGAGAACAAAAACACTGCCACTAACGCTTTATTCCTGATATGAGCAGCATAGTCCCGTGGGCTAAGAATCAGATTTATAACTTCATCATCAACAATAATATGCAAAGCAAAAGATATACATTTCATATGCTTTTCTGACAGTGAAAACAATTTTTAAACAAAATATCCAGCATTTAATTGACTACAATGTCTCAGGTTTGAAAATATTCATTAACGACAATTTACACTTACAGAGTTGAGAATACATGTTTCTATATACCTCTGTGGGAAGCATAATAAATTCTTATGCCTCTGTTTTTCAGCAGTAGTTGCTTGCTGACGTTGCAATGGGAACTTTAGACAGTCAGGGAATTTCTGAAATACTATATTGAGCTCTACCCTCTGGTGACAAAATTTAGATTTGATTTGTTGTTAGGCCTTTCTGATATTTAATATCTTTGAAAATGGGCTCTCCTGTCCGTCCTGCCTTTCGAGCAGAAACAATAACCATCACAGTTTGCACACGTGCCTTGAAATGTAAGAGGGTTTCAGAGATCAATTGCGTATAATGCCATTTTCTGCCCTGATCTACGAATAAATAACATATTTTGGTAAGGTTTTTTGGGGAGGTGGGGGTAGTGTTTCCCGAGAAAATGACAGACCTGTGAAGAGGATGGGGGCTGGGAGCTGGTGGTCTCAGAGCAGGTGGGGAGGGAGGGGTTGGTTGGTAGGCAGTAGCTCAAAGTTCAGGCCAGAGTAATGATCCCGTGCTCAATGCTGACGTGTGATTTATCGCGGGCTGTAATGCGACCGACGTCACCATGCAGACCAGCTCTCCAGTGCTTTGCTGATTCATTAAGTAATTTCCTTGATAGATTTATGCCTGGAAGATTTCAGGCAGGACCCAGACTAATAAGCACCCAGGAAGCAACGCCATACAC
This sequence comes from Gymnothorax javanicus, assembly GCA_029692085.1. NCBI lineage: Eukaryota > Metazoa > Chordata > Actinopteri > Anguilliformes > Muraenidae > Gymnothorax > Gymnothorax javanicus. The sequence goes on from CM056203.1 coordinate 18,674,436, forward strand.
CCCACTTAGACCCCTGAACATAAAATAGCTACAAGACACTGTTGTCATCAATGTTCACTTTTTTGCATGAAAATTCGAGGGATATGGCGGTTGATCTGCTGGATGGCTAATTCTGCAATGTTCCAATGTACTGGTGGCCCTCCCAATTTGGTTCTTCTAAGTTGGCACCATGCCATCTCCAAAAATGGCTGAGCCGTGTATCGTTCAGCATAATTGACTGTAACATAACCAAGAGATGGTGTCGGGTTGTTGCCAGATTGGAATATGGAGTCTTAGCTCTCACTAGCAAAGTCTGCTTGTCAATCAGTCACCCCAAAGTCTGCCTGTTAAACACTGGGCGAAATGTCTTCCCGTGACAGATATCTGTCCAGGCCAGACTTGCAAATTGTGATGTGAAGTGGTGCGGATTGCACCTGCACTGGAGGAGAGCGCATGTGTCCATGCTCCCCCAAATCAATAACAGAAATTCCAGCAGTGAGCCTGGATGAATGCTGTCATTGTAAGACTGGCAAAAGGGGGTAAATTAGGAAAAGATCATAAAATTAAAATTGGATTTCAAATAAGTATTGTTTTGTTGATTACAAAAATAAATCAGTGGGACTGGGATACCTTCATGTAGTAGCCTACAGTAGTCTACTGAGGATTTTTAATGTGGGGTTAACCATGCATTTTGTTTACATTTGGTATTCCTTACAGCTTAGAATATACTGAAAGCTCTATCTTTACGTTTCAGTATGGGCATATTGGGCATTATATCATGGTAATGAAATTAGTCCTCCACCAAGGCTCAACAGTCCCCCACGTGTCTGGGACACAGGAATAGCATTATTATGAACCACCACACAAGAAAATAAGTCCTGATATCTGGTAGACCTCATCAAGGAAGGTTTCCCTGAATTTTAGTAAATTAGAACTTTGTGTATTTTTCTAGTTAGCAATAAAAATATCAAAAATGGCCCTATCTCTCAAAGGTAAGGAGTTCTTTAAATAATTCTTGAATCAAGAATTTGATCCCAGTCACTACCAAAATGAAATCACTTCTAAGTTGGGCCAAGACAGACCTCTGGTTAAAAATTTCATAAAAATCTGTCCATAACTTTCTTCGCAATGTTGCCAACAAACAGACAAACGTACGCACAAACCGATGGAAAAGTATAACCTCTTTAGCAAATGTAAATTTGTCACAAATTTGCAATCTCATGGACCTGGAGCCTGATTCAATTAAAACTAGCAGGTAGGCATGCAAATCTCAAGCAGTGTTTTATAGGCAACACAATTTTCACATCATAACAGCAGACCCGAAAAAATGCCCCAACTCACCCAACCTTAGCGTTGTGCTCATCTACCGAAACCAAACTAGTGTTTGTCAACCATCATTGAACAAAGCAAACTGACAACAATCCACTCAGTAACCACAACCTAATACTGATTCAAAGTAATTAAGAAGCATTTCAAACTATGGCAATAACCTAACTGTGATGAGAAAAAGAATTTTCCCCCTCCCAATTTCTCCTATTTTTGCATATTTTCCACACTGAAATATTTCAGATCAAACTAATTTCAATAGACAGATACAACCCCACTTCTGAAATAGTTGGGACAAAGTGTAAATTGTGAATAGAATCGAAATGCAATGATTTTCAGATCACATGAGCCAATATGTTATTTACAATAGAACATAGATAACATTTCAAATGTTGAAACTGAGACATGTTACATTTTTATCCACAAAATGAGCTCATTTCAAATTTTCTGGCTGTAACAGGTCTCAAAAAAGTTGGGACATGCAAAAAAGGGCTGAAAAAGCAATTAATTTATAAGAGAATCAGCTGAAAGAACATTTAGCAAGTAATTAAGTTAACTGACATCAGGTGTGTAACATGATTGGCTTTAAAAGGGATGTCTTAGAGAGGCTGAGTCTCTCAGAAGTAAAGATGGCCAGAGGCTCTCCAACCCGTGAAGGCTTGCGTAAAAAGAATTGTGGAATACTTTAAAAACAATGTTCCTCAACGTCAAATTGCAAAGATTTTGACGGTCTCATCATTGACAGTGCATAACATCATCAAAAGACTTAGAGAAACTGGAAAAATCTCTGTGCGTAAGGGACAAGACCAAAGACCTTTACTGAATGCCTGTGATCTTCGGGCCCTCAGACGCCACTGCATCACTCACCGGCATGATTTTGTCATTGACAGTACTAAATGGGCCCAGGAATACTGCAAGAAACCACTGTCTGTAAACACAGTCCGCCGTGCTATCCACAGATGCCACCTAAAACTCTATCACGCAAAAAGGAAGCCATTGTTGAGCATGATCCAGAAGCACTGCCGTGTTCTGTGGGCCAAGGCTCATTTAAAATGGACTGTAGCAAAGTGGCAAAGTGTCCTGTGGTCAGACGAGTCTAAATTTGACATTCTTGTAGGAAATCATGGGCATCGTGTCCTCTGGGCTAAAGAGGAGAAAGACCACCCCTCCTATTATCAGTGTTCAGTTCAAAAGCCAGCATCTCTGATGGTATGGGGATGCATTAGTGCATATGGTCTGGGACACTTGTATGTTTTAAAAAGCACCATGAACGATGAAAGGTATATAAAGGTTTTAGAGCAACATATGCTCCCCTCCAGACGACATCTATTCCAAGGAAGGCCTTGTGTATTTCAGCAGGACAATGCAAAACCACATACTGCAGCTATTACAACATCATGGCTTCATAGTTGAAGAGTCCGTGTGCTGAACTGGCCTGCCTGCAGTCCTGATCTTTCACCGATTGAGAACATTTGGCGCATAATTAAACAAAAAGTCCGTCAAAGGAGACCCAGAACTCTCCAGCAGCTGGAAGCCTGTATTAAGCAAGAGTGGGATCAAATTCCAATGGCGAAACTCAAGAAACTTGTCTCCTCAATGCCCAGACGCCTCCACTCTGTGTTAAAAAGAAGAAGAGATGCTACATCATGGTAAACAGGCCCCTGTCCCAACTTTTTTGACATGTGTAGCAGCCATCAAATTTGAAATAAGCTCATTTCGTGGATAAAATTGTAAAATTTCTCAGTTTCAACATGTGCTATGTTATCTCTGTTCTACTGTGAATAAAATACTGGCTGGTGTAATTTGAAAGTCATTGCATTTTGATTTTATTCACAATTTACACTTTGTCCCAACTATTTTGGAATTGGGGTTGTAGATAATATTTATTGTCTGCCCCATCAGTGACAGAAATTCTTCTCTGACAGGGCTCAACATGCGCAGTTCTCGTTAAAAACACATTAGAAGCATAAACACCACGTTACAAACACATCAGAGGAACGGTTAATAGCACCTATATAAAACATACATACATAGTAGACAAAGTTAACCTAAGTAAACACAATATACAATTTTTAGAAAGTATTAATTTCACTTATTGAAGGAAGAAAACTCTCTTACCTTACCGAGCCCCGTATGAAAAAATAATTGCCCCCTTAGTTACTAAATAAACTGATTACACATATTTCATCGATAATTGGGTTAAATTTTACTGGGAACACCCGCGCATGATGACTGCCAGCCCGGTTGAATCTAAATATCACTAAACCTCTTCCACCCGAGACTTGCCATTGGAGGGATTATTGCCCAGCTCTCACCTCGGCTTTGAACACATTACCTCTCCAACCCTGTTCCCAGTTACGTTTTACGTTGTATAATAAGTTACTGAGTGTTGATTCAGTTACGAGGATCATTTGGTAGAATTGCTGTCCATCTCTTGTCAGCTTGCATTATTGTTAATTGCAATAATTATCAAGCAGTTCCTAATCCACATTAACTCATTCCCTACGGCAAGCCGCTGCCAACGGCGCGGCGAATTCTACCATATCCTACGGTAAGCCGGTGCTTGGATGACCATTCGTAGTCCGATGAAAACACGAAATCAGTTGACGATTGTGGTGATTGGCCACCTGTACTTCAATACTTTATATTGTGTAATTTTCAGGAAAAGTATTCCGTACAAATTCAACAATTTTATATAAAAGTATTCCGTAAGGAATGAGTTAATGGGGACATAAAACGTCAATGTCTTTCAAAGCTTCTGAATTCCTGTAGCTCACAAACGGTGTATTTTTTCTGTCATTGGCTTGATACGCCCAACAAAACATTTTTAATAATGCGGTTTTGCCAACTCAGGTCCGCGTGCTAAGTTTGCCTATGTGAAAATAATAAAGGAATAAGCCCCGAGAAGCAGTGGGTTACAGTGATTTTATAACGGCGGAGGGGCGTTCTAAGGCACGACGCGCAGCGGTGTGCCTTAGTGCCCCTACGCCGATTATAAAATCACTGTAACCCACTGCTTCAAGGGGCTTATTGCTTTTATAAAACAGATACCCTACATATAGCCCATTAAATAAACACACAAGAAAAAAAATCAACAATTTATTGGTAATAATGCAACAAAATTGAGAACTATTTGTTCTTCCACCAAGCAAGATTGAGTGGACAGAATGGTTGGCAAGCAACACAGACGCTAAGATTGCTTTTTCATTTAGCGCCATTATCATGTCACATCAGGCTATTAGGGCTCATTAATGTACAACGCCCTCCATAATTATTGGCACCCCTGGTTAAGATGTGTTCTTTAGCTTCTAATAAATTCAGTTTTTTTTCTAAATAATATATGACCACAATGAAAAAAAGAGGAAAATCCAACCTTTAATTCAAGCGCATTTATTCAGTGGGAAAAAAAAATCCCACATTAAGAAATCATTCTTTTACATCAAATCATGTGTGCCACAATTATTAGCACCCCTGATGTTAATACTTTGTACAACCCCCTTTTGCCAACAAAACAGCACCTAATCTTCTCCTATAATGTTTCACAAGATGGGAGAATACAGAAAGAGGGATCTTCAACCATTCCTCTTTGCACAATCTCTCTAAATCATCCAGCGACCTGAGTCCTCTCCTCTGCACTCTCCTCTTCAGCTCACTCCACAGGTTTTCAATGGTTTTCAATAAGGTCTGGGGACTGAGATGGCCATGGGACGAGCTTGATTCTGTGTCTGGTGAACCATTTCTGTGTAGATTTGGCCACATGTTTAGGGTCATTATCTTGCTGAAAGACCCAGTGACGACCCCTCTTCAGCTTTCAGGCAGAGGCCACCAGATTTTGATTTAAAATGTCCTGGTATTTAAAAGTGTTCATGATACCATGCACCCTAACAAGGTTCCCAGGGCCTCTGGAAGAGAAACAGGCCCACAGCATCACCGATCCTCCCCCATACTTCACAGTGGGCATGAGGTGCTTTTCTGCATACTCATCTTTTGTGTTCCGCCAGACCCACTTAGAGTGTTTGTTGCCAAAAAGCTCTATCTTTGTCTCATCTGACCAAAGCACATGGTCCCAGTTGGAGTCCCAGTACCGGCTTAGCGAACTCCAGACGTTTACGCTTATGATTGTGAGTGAGAAAAGGTTTTTTCCGTGCCTGCCTCCCAAACAGCTTGTTGGCATGTAGATAGCGCCTGATGGTTGTTTTGGAGACTTTGTGACCCCAAGATGCTACCATTTGTTGCAATTCTTTAACAGTGAGCTTTGGAGAACTTTTTATTTCTCTTACCATCCTCCTCACTGTGTGTGGTGGCAAAATAACCTTGCGTCCTCATCCAGGCTTGTTTACCGCTGTTCCAGTTGTTTTAAACTTCTTAATGATTCCTCTGACAGTAGATATGGGCAGCTGCAGGCGAGTGGCTATTTTCTTGTAGCTGTTGCCTGACTTGTGAAGGTCGACACACATCTGCCTTACTTGAATGGTGTGTTCCTTTGTCTTTCCCATGTTGAAGAGTGGATAAGAGAAATGGCCTCTGTGTCACGTCATATTTATACCCCAGGGAAACAGGAAGTGATGAATTACTAATTAAATGTTCTTAGATACTCTGATCAACTTTGTAAACTACTGTAGAAATGACAGAAATACTTCAATTACATTTATTTCCTAGGAATTGTTAGGGGTGCCAATAATTGTGGAACAGGTGATTTTATGAAAAAAAATTTTTTCTTAGTCAGGGATTTTTTTTTTCCCCTTAAAATTCACTTGAGTTGAAGGTTACATTTTTCTACAATTTTCAGTGTGAGAGTATGCTTCTGCAATAAAAATTGAATTTATTTTAAGGCTTTTAACACATCTTAACCAGGGGTGCCAATAATTATGGAGGGCGCTGTAGATATACTATGAAAGCAGGCTATTTGGAATGTCTCCTTCGGTCTCCCGAAGGCCCCGTTAAATAATTTTACATTCGTTTTGGTTTTCGAGTTTCCTTGTTCTCAACTCGCGCCGATCGGCCATATCATTACAACCAGCAGCAAGAGTAGGGAACAAGATTGACTTTTGTCCTCTGGACAAAAGTCACTTGCCGGTGGACACTTGCCGGTGTCCAGGAAAATATGTTGAATTGTGCATTAGTTTGCCAGCCAGCTTATTAACTAGCTAGCGTTCACTACAATGGATGTGGTTACCCTACACATAGCCCATAAAATAAACACACAAGAAAAAAAAAATCAATAATTTATCGCTAATACTGAAATAGCGAGCTAGTTAGCAACGTAGCTAGTAAGCTACCATGATATCGAACTCTAGAATGCTATAGCTAGCTAGGTAGATAGCCAACTGGTTAGCGGGTTAAAAGGCTAAACTTCGCTAACACTGAAATAGCGAGCTAAAAGTCTTGATTCAAACGTAACGTAACGAGTCAGTGGAGCGCAGAGTAGTTGGTTGCTAGGCCAGGCGCGCAGGGATATTTTAAGCTGCGGCCTGCCTCAAAATAGAGTGGGTTACACTGATTTTATACCAGCATGGAACGCAGCACAGCCAATCACATTTAAGGACGGGAAGCACCCGTTTTATAAAACTCTGTTTACACCCAGTGACATGACCATAATGCAGGTTAACTCGCAACCTGTTTCCAATTAGGAATTGGATAATTAATTTAATTCATTTACTGAGCGAAGAGGCTACCCAGAAGCTGCATTAGCATAGATGATTAAGTCATATAGTTTTGCGTCAAAAAGGAAGGATACAATGTGTGATTGCATGGGCGGCAATTAACTGAAATCTGTCAAAATTCCATCTTGAAGTAGAATGTTTTGTTGTGAATGCTGCTGAAGGTGGTATTTAGATAAGGCTTATATTTCATTTCTAATTAATTAATTAGATAATTGCCATTCTTACAATCTCCCTGTTGAGTCCAAGCGCCAAAGACGCTATCATGACAGCCACTAATCTGTTCATTCGGTAATCCGTAATAAATTATTACCTTTACGCAATTCATTGGCTTGTCCTAATTGAAATGGAGTTACAGTTAAAAGCGGAATTGTGTGCATTTATAAAGCAGTGAATTTGTGGACTGCTCGTTTTGTGTTTTCGAACAGTTTCTTCTCTAAATCCTCCAAAAATGAGAATTTTGACATCATATTTTGAAGTATTGGAGTAGCAAGAATGGTAAAATAGTCTCAAAATGCTGCCTTATTGGATACAGCAGCCTAGCTCAATCATTATTTTCCTTGTGCTCATGCCATTGCCTAATTAACTTTTATGTCAAGTGGAACTGTAAGCCTCAGTCTGTTTATAAAAATACCTCAACAGCTGACTGTTAATTTCATGCAGGTTTCCGAGACACCCCTTTTAAATATTAATTGAATAAAATGAGATCATTAATGTAGTGCACAAATTATGAAGAATGCCTCACTCACTTGCATTGACTCGCACTGTCAATGGAGAGAATGCTGAATGATTAGGAGACGATTGCCATGATGAAGTATTTTATTATTTGTGCATTACTCTCCGGTGATACTTACAGGCTTACATTTAATTATTTTTTGGGGATATTTCAAAGTAAGTTTTCTCCACTTGCTAGTTCAAATAGACTTTTATTTCCACACTGCGGTTATCATCGTTTCTCTCTGTTCTGCCCTGTCCTTCCAATGATGAAGGCTGCCGAACAGTGTTAATAACCATTGCAGTCAGTGTGAAGAACAGCTTACCAGGTCATTTTATCAATGTAGTTGCAGGTATTCTTTTTGGCAAATGACAATGGCTGTAATGAATTAACACACCTTGCCATTATGTTTACAGACGTTGTTTCATACCTTGATTTATAAGACGTGTTATATTGCAGCTGCTTTATTTAATGGCGTCCATGCAATGCATGGTGCTCAAAGCACAGGATGGAACATTAGCAATGAAAGTGCTAAATTTACTCTGCCATTTCTGTGCTGCAGGGGTTGGCTGGGGGTTTGTCTTTGCACCCGAGTGTGTTGTAAATATCAGAGTAATAAATCACACCTGCATTGAAAGGTGCTGAACAACCTCCTCTCCTTAGCGGGGCGACATCAACCTGTCATGTGTGACTGGGCAATAATGTAGGGATGTTCATTACTCTTCCCTTTCATGCCGATGACGCCATTATAGCTGCATGAAACTGCCATTGTCAGACGCGTCTACTCGTATTGTGGTTCACCTTTGAAAAGAATTTGTTGGCATTACTTTGCATACTTTCCTTGCCCTGGAAAAATGACGACACATTTTGCGAGTGTCCGTGAGAACTGACAGAGATAAGGCAGGCTGCTGCCCATCAGGAGCCTTATGTGGGAATACTGATGGTGTCGCTGGCAACAAAAGCACAAACCTTAATTATTTCCAGCTCGCTGGCATTTACAATTACAGGATTTTGTAAAACTCTGCATTTTTATGGGCACGGTGCAACTTTGCTTTTAATGTCAGTTGGTGATTTTTACCCCTCATCCCCAACTAAGGGGCAGAGGGGTATTGTCGTCACGTGTGATGTCCGTCCGTCCGTCTGTCCATCTGTCCCATTAACTTTTGTATTCCGCACAAGAACTTGTAAATGTCTTCGTCAATCCATGCCATGTTTGCTCTGTTGCTTGGGCTTGTGTACTTACAGAGGCCTATCGAATTTGACGGCATTCAGATGTACAGTATGGCTGGTACAGCTGCCATCTTGAATTTTGTATTCCGCAGGATAACTTGAAAATGTCTTCGTCAATTTATATTCATTCCAAACAATCCAGGGGCTGAGGAGTAATGCCGGCTCTGCGGGGCAATTTTTTTGTATGTAGGGGCAGTTTTAGGATTACACGCCACTCATGCTCGGCAAAGCAGTGAACAATAAAAGAAAAAATGTGTTGTCCTCTTCAAACTGTTAAATTTGCAGTGAAAACACAAAAAAATTAAGTTCAAATTAAAAAGGCATTTGAGGGGAAAGTGGCCCTATTCTCAGCAAATAACAACTTGTCCAGAAAACTTCAAAGTAAACATCAACAATAAATATTACATGAACTTCTGCGGATGCCAGTATAAAATTGAAAGTATAGAAGCAGCTGATCTACAGCCCAGAGGTATTCTGATGAAATGTGTGTATTAATCCTGGTGCAGAGACTGCCCAGCCTCCTGAAAAGTAAAGCACCATCTGTTTCCCCTCCATTTCCAGTGATTGGAGTTATATTGATTTAATCTTCAAGTGCTCATTGCTGGCTGCTGAAGAGGCAGTTTCACTTAAGAGAGGATGATAATTTCTCATGACACAGAGTGAAAGCCCAGTAGCCCACCGTCCGCCACGGCCAGGGCAATCACAACACACAAGACTACATTTTTTTCAGTCATTGACAACCATTCTATTAATTTGGATCCAGCGAACGTTAACCCAACGAAACAAAACAAAAAATGGTAAACAAAACCATTAAATAAAATTTATTACCTCCAAAAAAAAAATGCGACTGAGCAGGAGAGCAGGTAAGCCTGAGAGAAACTGAAAGATGGCCAGAGAGAGAGAGAGAGAGAGAGAGAGAGCACATGTAGCCTTGAGCCATGGAAGAACCCTTGCAGATTAATGTTTCAGTAACAAGGCCTTGCTTCACCCTGCCTGGCCCACACTATCGCTACCTTGCCCACTGGCAGGCACAGGGCACAGCACTGGCACATCATGAGCTGTTAGCATAATGGGGTTAGTCTGTGTTTTTAGCTGACCCAAGCAGCTCAGGGGGACTGCCAGAAAAAAAGCCCTGGCACTGAATTGTTCCTCATCGATACACATCTTTTCCTGGTTGGGCGACTTCTGCCGTTTTTGGCGATAAGCTTTTTTAAAGGATGATCTGTAGTAGCCTCCCCGCATTAAGTCTTATAAACAGAATTAGACCCAATCTTTTCAGTACCAAAAATGTGTTGTATCTTAGCACTTATCTTGTGTCAGCTTCATGCCCACTACTTATTTTTCAATGATAAACCAAGACCTCATTCTTTTGCTAAAAGTGCCCACAACCCTCTTAAGCTATTTATGAATGTGCCAAAGCAAATGCACTTATAATGATCCGTCCAGAAACTAGGATATTCAGAGGGTATGCAGCTATTGGCAATTCAGAAATCTATTCAGTCCCATGAAACTAGATGGACTGACTTAGCTGTGCAATTAGCTACATCAATTAATTAAGCAATTGCTTAATGACTACAAGTAAAAGCCCACCCCAGAGCACTTGATTTTCAGGCCTTGTAACCTGATATTCGGCCCCGTCTTCCAGCATTACATGCTGATGCTGTCAATCCAGACCAGGTATATTGATTAAAGTGAGCTTATTTGCTGGAATGACCTTCGATGCCTCGCATTTCTCGGCTCGGAGGCAAAACATGAATTCATTCCAAACTATTGTCCAGACTTAGCATTGCCTCAATTCACCCTTCCCCGTCAGTGCAGCTAACCACCTCTCCTGCTTCTTTCTCCTTTGGCTCAAAGCACTGGCGATAAACAAGGCTTTCAAAGGTTAAAGAGGGTGAACAATGTGCAGTCTCTGAGTGGTCCTGTGGTACTTTGAAGTCTTGTTGGGCTGGCAGTGTTGGCGTGGGGGCTGGGAAAGGAGAGAGTACATTTAAAAAAGATGTGTAAGAGGTTTGTGCACTGTCATCTCATTCTTACAAAAAAAAAGTGTCATGCTCTCCCAGTCTCCCCCCCGTTCTGTAACGCAGGTTTTTTGAAGTGAGTCTTTGTGAGCTCCCTGTGTTTGGCAGGGGTTTGGGGAGTGCGTGTGTGGAGTATGGAGGTGAGACTGAGTCTTGGCAGTTTCTGCGTATCGATCCATTGGGACTGTCCTTGAATTTTGGTCCTTAGCAGGAGTGCTGCATGCAGTACTGTGTGCGTAGCATTGTAAATCAAACAGAGGGGGAGAGAAGAGGAGGAGAGGGGGTGGTCAGGGACAGAGAGAGAGAGAGAGAAAGGGAGGAGGGGATGGATGGATAGAGCCTGGGCGGGGGTGTGGGAGGGAGAGAGAGAGAGAGAGAGAGAGAGAGATGAGTGTGCACAGGAGAGGGAGTATTGCTGCAGTGGAGGGAAGTGAGGAGAGCACTGCAGTTTCTCAGGCTGACGGGAGCGCAATCGGGGGACGTTACTACGGAGATTAAACGTTAACCCTAAGTGCCTCGCTATTGGATGGGTCGGCCCACTGCGGGACAGTAGGACAGAGAAAATTTCACTGGTAAGGCTGAAAACCACTCAATAGCGATAGGATTCTCTCTCTGCCACCCCAACCCTGTACCTTTGGATACCACATCTGGACCCAGGCGAGGGACTCCCGGTGGCAGGATGAGTTTTAGGATTATGACTTCAGCTTTTGAGAACAGGACAGTATGTGCGTGGAAGGTCAGGCTGGAGCTCCTTAATTTTGCTCTCACCATCATCCATTTGATTGATTTGTTTGATTGGGCTTTCCGCATGCTAAAAAGTGCTGCTAAGTAGTCATTTCAAAATAGCATTTTTTTAAAATTATTTGCTGTGCAGTTTCCTGAGGTTGGTGGATACTTCCCACATTTGTCACCATTTGGGTTCCCTGCAGTCAGTTGCATACTTTGCGTCTTTGCTCCGACTTGAACTTTGTAAAGGCAGTAAAAAATCAGGGAATATTGGTTTAGGAATTTACAGTTGTTTTCTCTCTATTGCTGGTACTCCGGAGCAGTGCTTTGCGATGCTGCCTGTATTTTGGCCGGTGAGATGAGTTGATTCTGCGCTTGTGCATGAGTGACAGTTCAGCCTCCTGCTGTCTGCCCCACAACAGCAGCTGTGAGTAGCCAAGGGGCTGTCAGTTTTCAGCCCTCAAAGTCTGAGTTGAAATATAGGTAAAATGAAAAAGGCTGAAGATTTCAGCTGTGTGTGTGTGTGTGTGTGTGTGTGTGTGTGTGTGTGTTCGTTCTTGTACATGCTACAAAGTGAGAACCAAAAAAATTTTTTTTTTTTTCCTACAGAGTGCAGACCTTATTTGGAAGTGAGGACATTTTCTTGTGTCCTCATAACCACAAAGGCAAATTGTGACTTATGAGTTAAGGTGAGGAGTAAGGTTAGAATTAGGGATAGGTTAAGGTTTGGGTAAGGGTTTGAGTTAGGCATGCGTTGCTTATCGTTAAGATTATAGAAAGGCTGTTGAGACACACAAAGAATGAATGGAAGTCAATGTTATGTCCTCGCAAAGATAGAAGTACAAGGATGTGTGCGTGTGTGTGTGTGTGTGTGTGTGTGTGTGTGTGTGTGTGTGTGTGTGTGTGTGTGTGTGGATGTAAGTGTGTGTGTGTTTGCGTGTGAGTGTGGGTGTATGTGAGTGCCTGTGTGCGCATTTAGAAAACAGGAGACCCCAGTATGAGAAAGCTGAAGTCTGGAGTTGCTCTGGGATTCCCAAGCCATTCTGTCCCTGCTCCTCACAGGAGATGCATCCAGACAGTTTTTTGCTGACGAATCAGAGAGCATATCTGTCTCTGGCTCTTCTCTTGTCTCTCAGAGAAAGTGTGCTATCTTGCCATGTCACTTTACCAAGTGGAACCATTAAGCTCTCCCACACCAGAGAAGTAGAGGAGGCCAACTCATTTAAAATGTGGCTTACGCTGTTCTTGTATCCAGCTGTTTTCTATGACACCCAAGTCTCCAAATTTACCACAACACGTTTGTTACAGCATATAATTTCACTCGCATCGTAAACTGGCATCATGTTACATTACCTGAGTGAAACGAAAGCTTTTTTTTTGGGTAGCAATCAAAATGCTGTGTAAGGTGACTTCAATTAAGATACAATGTGTTGCAGTGAAGGTATTTGTTGAAAAAGTGAAATATGAAAGGCAACCCTGCTTTGTTTATGAAGCACAATATTTGGCATTTGGCTCAAGACTCTCGTTCCCTTGACAGGGCTTTTTGCCCATCCTCCATCGACAAGACTCAAATAGGGGGTAACTGAATTAAAACAGGACCTCCCAGCCCAGGTCCAAGAGCGCCACGGCTAAGCTCGCATTTTCACTGACTGTCAAACTCACCTAGGATAGGCTGAACTAGGTCCAGCTTGGTTCCACATTTTATGGCAAAAGAGTTTTCCCAGGCTGTAGTTCCCCGCGATTCAGGGATGGGGTGTTAGGGCTAACTATTCACTGACCATATTAAATGGGAGGTCATTTATTTCAGTACATACTCAAACTGATAAGCACTAACTGGACGCAGCAGGAAAATGGATCCATCACCAAGAATACTTACAGTAGATACACAGATAAAGCATAAACAATTGCTGTACTAGTAAATATTTAGAAACTGTTACTGTTAGCTTCTTGTTAATGTTAATGGTACATAATTATTGAGATGTCAAAGGCACCTTGCTATATTTAATTTTTGGCATTTCAAAAGCAATCTACATGAAAATAGTGCTTCAGTCCCTGCTTATAACCTTTTTAATCTTGATTTAGCCAAAAATGGATTAAGATAATATGCATCAAAGTAGAATTACCTCATTTGAACAGATCATAAAATAAGTGATAGGTCTGACATTGCATGCAATAAAAATGAACATCATTGCACCATGTAATATGACTGCTCAATGTTGTTTGATTTTTTTTTTTTTTTTTATTTCTCTGCTTTCTCCTTTGTAAGGCATTTTCCATACCCATTTCCGTGCAAAACAAGCCATTTTTCATGGCTTGCCTTGGACAAGGACCATCATTTCCTGAAGCGAAACATTCATTTTCACCCGCGGCAAATTGAATCCAGGCATCCAAACTCTTCAGGGAGCCTTGCCTATTCTTTCACAAAATCAGGGCCAATCAATCTTGAGCATTGGTACTGAGCTGGTAATCTGGTGACTGCATCATTAGTTAATGGAATTTGACATTTTGATGTATTCCCTATACAGCTGTTATTTTTTTCCTACTACGAGCAGCATTTTGTACCAGGATACTGTGATTTTCTTCTCTCATTGCAAGGAAGGTACCATAGATAGAGACAATTAATTCATCACATCAATAAGAGAAGCAAATTACTGTTCTTTTTTAATTAGTACCGAATAATTGAATAATTGATACTCACCACTCACCAGTGAGTGGATTCTATTACTAGAAAATCCATCTTTGCCTTTGTCCTTCCAGTGAGAACATTCATAAAGTGATTGATTACATTATTTTCAATCTGCACAAGACAAAGTACGGCAGCAACACTTCATGCAATGCCCACAACACAAACCCCTGCCTGTTTACTTTCACACAACGATTCTGTATCTCATAGATAACATAGAAAATAAAAATCCAGTGCATAATTTCATGAGAAAAGTATATCTCATGAAGAGGCTATTGGAGCCAACCTTGAAACAAGGAGGAAAAATAATAACAGGAATTCAAATCCATTAAAACTGGCAGGACTGACAAAGCAGAGAGGGACACAGCACCTATGAGACCGAAAACCCACTTGGCGATCGCCTGAGACCATATAAGGGCACCTGGGAAATCAAACCCTCAAAGAAATTCATTCTGTGTGGCCAAAGGCACTGCAATCTGGTGAAAAAGGAGGCACCTTACCCATGTTAGCGCTGTTAACGCGAAGAGGCTGAGCAGCCAAGCCACCGGAAATTTATCTCCAGAAACCTGTTGGCACTTGCTGTGTCAGGTCACATGCACCAAGCTGAGTGGTTAGGTTAACAAGTAAATAAACATCAGCCCACGGTGCATGCGACGGCTCACAGGATTATTTGCCAAAATACAGTACAGAGCTACATTCTGTCATGGGAACATTTTCTCTTTGAAATAAGCAGTGCAGAAATCTGATATAAATTTCCAGGTGAATTGAACAATAAAAAGGATGAGATTTCTAAATGTGAAATGTGTTTGGTAAAATTAATTTTAATACAAAATTATTTATAAAATGGTTTTGAACTACGTCTCAGAATGCGCAATATGCTTGGTATCCAACTGATTCCTGGTCAGGAGTCTGCCTCAGCCCTTTGTTGCAAATGTGCATAACAGGTTTGTTCAGACTTTTGCCAGGCTTGTAATCCAATTCTGTTCAACTGTCTAGCCTCCCCATTGTGTCGGTGCCTCGTAAATTGCCTGTCTTACGAACAAGACAGATGTCTTCAGTCTAAGCTCTCAATATAAAGCTCTGCTGCATCTGCTGAGAAGAAGCGCTGTGTTTTCATAATATTTCATCACCATGACATTAAAAAGGGCAAACGCACTTAATGAAAATGAGCTGCACAAACATTTGGCCCTGAAACCCCTCTAACCTTGAGTCTCGATGACTGCACGTCCTTAAATACTCATTTGTTTTTGGTTGTTCGTGTACCCTGTGTCATCTAAAGCCACTCTGCTTTTCGCTTAATCTGGGAAGAGCTTTTAAAAACACAATGCCATGTCATTTGATACGGCATAAAGCATGATCTGATATCGCTGTGTAAATGTTGTACCAGGGTCAACAAACTAATGCTCATCCAGGTGTAACATTATAGCCCACCAATCAATAGTAGCACTGACATCTCAAACAATCGCTAAAACAAGTTATGCTTTTTAGTCGTCCAAAGTTAGCTAGCTAATGTTTGTGAGCTTTTCATGGATATGGGCAGACTCGCAGAGATGTATGCTATCAAGAAAACCCAAAATAGTTTTTGCTTTGTGAATTTCACATAATTTTCGCAAAACTTTGACTCTTAAAATGCTCACCTCGAAGGATTGCCCTGCTCAGAACCAAAGGTCCTTGCCAGCTGCATGCAATATATTGTTGTTAAGCTTTCGAGGTTTCATGATGTCATACAAGCAGAGCTGATATTCATTGACAAAGTATAATGTTGCCGCTGGACGAGCATCATTTTGATGATCCCTGAACAGCACTCACAAGGCAAAATCAGACTGTGCTCGTCGTAAATGTGCTCCCAGTAGCTTTAGACTGCGGCAGCCAACCACTTGCCAGCTGGACAACCATGGAGATAATTGGTGCTGGGGTTATCTGAGCAGGCACCAGACCTTCAGGTAGCAAATTTAATCTGATAGAGCTTTCTGAATCACCAGAGCACCACTTGATATTTGCATTGTGAGACTTAACTAAACTATTGGCATGCAGCACATTTATCAATCGGTTAGACTCTTCAGCTCATTTTATTGGAAAAATTGCATCAACATGCCGTTTTTCCCAATTTGCAGGATGTGCTATACAATTTTTAAAAAATGGTGGGTTTTTCAATCATGACTTATTTGGTAATGTTTCTTCAAGTCTGACATGTGCCGTTAGGATAGGCAGTGATTTCACCTTTTATCACAGGTTTACTCTCATCATGCCCCCATGCACATTGCCTGATTACCAATCAGACAATTTATTCAGCAAATAATCAAGTCCAATATGTAGCCTAATACAACATATTAAGGTGTGATTGTTAAAAGAACAAAGAGATTCAAAACATTCAGCTTCAAAGCAAGATGACAAAGATGGAAATCTGAATAATTAATTTGAAAAAAAAAATCAAAATTATTTCATTTTTGCCTTTTGTTCATTGGATTAAGAAACATGAATGAAAATAAACTCTAAGTTTCTAAAAAGTATGTGTTTGAAGATGGAAACAGACTTAAACATATTGACCAAGTATTGAACACGATAATAAAGTTATAACATTCATGTGAAATGGCATTGGCATTGGCCTACTGTAAGCCTACTAATAGCTAACAAATATATGCACGTCTGTGCTGTCTCATGAGCATGTCAAGTTTTAATGCAATGAGCAATAATTCTGTGGAAATATAAATTGACCAGTTATTTTGTCAACCTCAGTAAATGGGACCAGGTTGAGAGTAATAGAGTGTTAAAAGGTAAAGATTCTTCCTTACCTGACTTACCTTCAACGGTACATTGCTGCCTCAATTTCCCCTATTTGAACAAGTAACCCAGTTTTTTAAAATTTCTCAAATGTATTGTCTTGATAGAAATCCTATACCATATTACTTTTACTAATTAGACCAACAACCAATGCAGTTCATTACCATTAGCCATGTTGCACAAAACAGAGAATCAACCAGTGTGGAATTACTATTGATTTTTGAGTTCAGTTTGATTTTGATCCAGATAGGTTTTGGAAAGTAATCATGGTTCTAGATTTCAAATTTGTTATTTTGAGGAAATATTAATAATAAAATCAAAACAAAATGATTTTGTTTTTTACTGAAATGGTAAAATATGTTTTAAAAAGATGTACATATTACAGAAAATTACTTGGATAAATATCGTCTTGAAAAAGATTTTCAAGTAGATGCCGGTGTGCGGCTCGAGATCAGTGTGGAATGGTGGAATGGATAATGGGTCACTAATTATGGTGATACTTTTTCTCTGTGTGAACTGTGCTCAGCCAGACCAGCCCCCCTTTAAAAACTTCAATTAGAGAAAAGATAATGCATCAACTCTATCCACCGAAAAAGGCAATTCAAATAATCAAACCAACTTAGATTCAAACATTCATAGCACTTACATCTCGATGAATGGCTCAGCTTTAGAGTCAATATACTAATGTTTGAGCAATATCAAGTGAACTGGAACTTAGTTAACAGTACCTGTAATGCTCAGCAGGCGAGAACCAAATTTGGCAGGCAGCTTTGCAATTTACCATGTCCTGTAGAGCAGAGGATACAAACCCTGTTCCTCGAGATCTACCCTGTAGGTTTTTGCTCAAGCCTTAGAAAGGCAGACTTCATTTAACAGCAGGAGATCCTATTGAGCTCTTCTAAATACAATCAGGTGCTCTAAATTAGGCTTGGACAGAAAACCTGCAAGACCCTCAGATACTGGATTGGTTACCACTGTTGACTGTGTATTCAATCAACAACTATAAGATGCAGAGGGACCACATGCATATAAATTTAAATGCAGTGTGCACAATTTATATGCTAAAATTCCAGGTTTTAATAAATCCTCTGGAAATTTGTTCTACCTCAATAACAGTGATTGTAGAAGCCTACAGCAGTTCAAACCAATAACAGTGCCTAATTTTTGAAAGACAGCAGTAGCAGAGCAAGTGTGACTGTTATGTTACCCCTAATAATTATATAATTAAGCTATTACAGCTTACCTGGAGAAATCAAACTTGTCAATCTAAAAGTCCCAAAATTGGAAAATAGCTGTAATTAGGACTGTGGACAGTAGTTCCCAACGCTGGTCCTGGGGACGCTCTGTGTACGCTGGTTTTTGTTCCAACCACAGTTGCATTCCCAGAATTTAACAAGGTGTCATTTTTTTTTTTAATTTCACTGTTCATGTTTATAACGATTATTTGCACTTAAGCCGCTATATGTCAGAAATAGCTATGCATGCCCTCAAGAGTTCCATTTTTGTATTGCACTGCATTGGAAACTGCATTAAAAGATGGGAATATTATACCCGATGAAATTAAAGGATCAACTAGCTTGTAATTGAAAGAGTTAATGTTCATGACAAATTTAAAGACAAGGTAAATGATAATGAGCCAGAACTGCGTTGTGTAATTCAAAGGAAAAATTCTATAGTTTTGCAAAATAATTAGGAACCTCTTGAATCTCCATTATCTGTTTTTTGGTCATTTAAAAGTGCAAACCCTTATTTTTTTATTGCAAACATTCGCAATAAAGCGCAGTTTTTACTCTCCATGGCCATTAGCAATAGCTATTCTGGATAACATTGCTAAAGAAGGTAAATAATCCCTTTGAACATAAAAGAAAAATTAACAGCCGTTTAAAATTGTAATTGTGTTTGCAGCTGGAAACGCAAACCTGCAAACACAAGAGGCTCCCAGGGCTGCCATTGGGAACCACTAAATCTAGAATTAATGCCGATCACTTCTCCCACACACTGCAGCAGGTTTAAAACATAAAGACAAAAGTTCGATCAAGCTCAGTGGACAAAGACACCCTCACTGACCTTTCTCTCCTTGTCACAGGGAACTGGGGGTGGGTTGAATTCAGCTCATCTGTCTTTCTCCTCTTTCTAGCATTTGAAGCTTAAATTTCCTTAAAAGTCCAAATCCTTCATTTCATTTCAATCAAGGGGAGAACAGGTCTGGCTTTTTTCAAAACAATCTGCAGGATTTTCAAACCATCTTATCACATTTGAAAAGCAAACTGAATCTATATCAGGGGCGCAGGAAACTGGGGATTGATTTGGTTGGCTGTGGTCGCATCGAGACTCATCTTTAGCCTCAACAGTTTCAACTTTTGGGTGGTGTTTCTTCACGTTCACAACAGCAAATTAGTTCAGTCTGTGGTCTATAGTATGCACTTTCCAGCATTAGCAGTTTGAAGCATTTCATCCATGAACTTGATATAAACCTTTGAGACAGTGTTCAAGCAATGAATTGGAGGCTTATAGAATACCTTATAAATTGAGATATATAAAAGAAGGTGACGTCCAGAGTAATGGTGTCAGGGTTATCCACCCATAGAAACTGACTGTCAGTTTCCTTGTGTTCTTTTTGTCCCTTGCTTTTTTACATTTACTGATTTATCTTATTTATTTCACTCAATATAATGCAATTAGGCCACCTATCTAAGAAAAAAAAATAATAAAACACTGACACAAGATTACCAAGAACGGGTAAATCCCGTCATAGGCTAATTCAGATATCATATGTGGACATGCCATACGCACGCACGTATTAACCCCTCGCTGTAGAAATACGAGGTAAAAACACAAGCAGGACACAAGCTGCATTAATACTGTGCGGATTGAAATCTTACCGGGAATGTAGGAGCACAAACCAGGGCCTGCAGCTGATGATAACTACATGAACTCGGAAGGTGGATACCCACAAACATAGTACGAACTGTTTAAAACGTGTTTGCAACAATTAGTTATTTACCTAGTTAATGAAAAGAGACAGGATTTTGTGAGCTTTCTCAGACGCACTTAGAATACACTGCTTCCGCGCACAAGCCCCATCTCATTCGCGCCCTCCACCAAGCTTGGGGTCGCGCAAAAAAAATTTTCTTTCGGACACGTGGCCCTTCTAAAAGCACAGCGCACCTCCAAAGCATTCGGTTTTTCTGTGCGCACCCGTGATTGCCAGCAATTTGAAAAGATCTGAGCGGCATACGCCAATCACAGATGCCAGTCGGCGTTTGGTGGAGGATTTGTCATAAAAAAAAAAAAATCAATTAAAAATTAAAATTAAAAAATTTGAAAGGGAGCTCTTCATACAACGAAGTGCATCCAGATCAAGCAGTTAAATGCAAATATAGGGATAACGATAGTTTGCGCTGCTTAGGTCTGGTAAATAATCCATTACATTCGAATTAAAATGACATTGCACTCTGATTGTCTGTTGCAATGTGAGGATAGCAGTTTTGCAATTTTAGGTGATTCCCGAGAAACTGACAGCCCTTCAAGCATAGTCTTTATCTCAGGGACAAAGGTGTCTAAATAAATGAGTAAACCATCGCTCTCGATGCAAATTGTATGTATTAAACAAGCGTGTGAGGTCACCAACAAAAGCCCTGTAATGCTAAAATCGCGTGTAAATTAATAACGTCTAATAAATAAGAACGTTTTTTGCACTGGATCATAATTTATGAGTGTATGCAGTATCGCTGACGAACGCTAATGACACTGGTATCGCGGCAGTGCATTAATCTGATAGGTGATAAGCAGCCGGGATCGGCGAGACGTTGACATGACATGAGGGAGAGAGGGGAGGGGGAGGGGCGTATTCGGGAAAATATTGGTCCGGCGATTGCCGGGTCTGCCGGGCCGGTTCCTACGCCCATGTATATTATATATAATATACTCAGAGGCAATGAAAACGCAACACCAGTTTGGATTCAAATAATTTTGCGACTCAAGTTTATTTTCTCATTTTAACAATTCAAATATGTTGGAGGGGCTGACTTTGATGAATTAAATGTGTTAATGGGCCGATTTGGACAATAATAAACAGATGCATTAAACATAACGAGCACAAGTTGAAAATGAAAAATCACAACAAGACTGAACGGAACACACATTTAAAAATGAACTCAAAAGAACAGTCAGTATCGGGTGTGACCCCCACGAACATCCACACAGGCAGTACAACGTCTCCTCATGGACCTGACTAAGCGTCTTAGGTTGTCTTGGGGAAGTTGTCACCACTCTGCCTGGAGTGCATTCCGGAGTTGCTGCCTGGTTTGAGGTCTGGGTACTCTTGATGAAAGAGCTTGTCCCAGTTGGACGTACTACACCCAAAACGTACTGATGCTGGACGTACTACACCCAAAATGGTGAGCCACTTGCCGGGCACTTACTCCCACCTCTAGCATACCCAGGGCCCTGTTCCGTTGTTCAGTTGACAGACGTGGCATTATGACACTTAAAAATGTTTTTTGTGTGGCTTTTATCATGCCTTTATATAGGGAAGACAACCCGTTCTTCATTTCAACCACTGTACTTGCACAACTCCTAATCCCATATGTTGTACGCAATATGGATTGATGAGAGTCCAACTCACACTGTTGAGTTACGTGATGATCATTCATGTGTAACGAGGTACACATTGCGACCCCAATGGTCACTTAAGAACTCAAATTGGACTACTCAGGTCCTGAGCAAAAATAAACCAAAATTTAGAGTGTTGCGTTTTCATTGCCTTTAATATATATATAATTTTTTTTTTTGCCGATTGTTTGCTTTCTCTCCCCAGGAAGGTCATTTACTCACATATCCATCAAATCATCAGCTGTGAGGACCTGAGGAGCCATTTTGAATTGAGAACAGCATTGTTGGGCATGGGCAAGGATGCCTGTCCTTTTTGCTCTCACGTTCTGAATATGCACTGGGCTTGAATCCAAATTCATAACATTCAGGAGCACCTTGTAATGCCCTCATGCCTTGAGACAGGGGACATACAGGCAACTTTAAAAGAGCGCATCCAAGCTCTG
Organism: Gymnothorax javanicus; assembly: GCA_029692085.1. Classification (NCBI taxonomy): domain Eukaryota; kingdom Metazoa; phylum Chordata; class Actinopteri; order Anguilliformes; family Muraenidae; genus Gymnothorax; species Gymnothorax javanicus. The sequence goes on from CM056203.1 coordinate 18,696,614, forward strand.
CCTCCTTATTGCTATGATCATCACCGATTGCTGGAAAAACAAGTGAATAAGGATTCACCTTCAGTGCACAAGGTTGACAGAAGAACAGAACTTCACTTGTGCTCAAGATGGACACCCAACTTAACCAAAAGTGCAGTTTGTGGAAACTCTCTGGAATGGGGCTCTTTATCATGGTACAAGATATTAGCCGGTTCCTTAGTCCCGCTGAAGCAGTATCTTGATGGGATTTTACACAATGACAATCAAGATGATTCTGTGCTTTAAATAGTTTTAGGAAGGGCCTTTCCCATTTCAGCATAACAAAGCACACGGTAAAGCCCAAACGTGGTTCACTGAGATCAATGTAGCAAACTTGACTAGCCACCACAAAGCCCTGGCGTCAACTACATCTAACACTGTTGATATCAACTGAGAAGCCCTGTGGCCAGCCATCACTCCCTGACCTAATTAATATTCTGGTTGGAATCCACCTTTTTCATGACTTCGTACCGTTACCCATAAATCATAGCGGCTCTCGGTTCTTCTCTTCCGGTAGATGTGTTTGTTTACGGATGCATAGCTGGAAAAGCCAGCTTTTAGCAAACACAAATGGAAACAAAACGGAGGTGGATACACAGTACTGATGTTTTAAAGAGTCATGAGGATAATTACATTACAGTGCCTCACCCGACACTTCTCACGGAGTGGGCAGATGACATGAAACAATGGCCGGTGTTAGCTACATCCACAGAGTTAATTATTAACCTCCGCCAAACGAAGTTGGCAGGAGGTATACAGGATCTTACAAAGAGTGGGCGTGTCATATGAAAGTTATGAAACGAGTTTACTGAGCAACAAACCTAAAGTGTGCTCTATGATTTTCATAGCTTTCTCATTCTGTTTATCACATAACTGAATTGCGTAATTTCAGGGAAAGCAAATTTAATTTCCATTAGCCCCCTATGTATGTTAGCACTGCGCTAACTACATCGGTCTGCTTACGTACTCAGTCTCAGTCACAGACATTCGTGGCTGAACGAGCAACGCTTAGTAAATTCAGTCAACTGAGTAGCTAGCTAATGTTAGCTCGCTGGGTACCAAACTAATATTGGTTCTGAAAAAGTATTGCAGGCGCGCTACTTAGCTAAGTAACGTGAACTTGGTTATGTCAGTGGCGCTTAACTAGCTTCCTGCAGCGCTGAACCATACCGAGCCAACGGCACACTCGGTATTCAGTTTGGCTTGGTAGAGACAGCGAGACGTAGCGCTAAGCGATTTCTTTCCCCCCACGCTCTCAGCCATGCGATTTTTGCAAAAGTAAATATAGGGTCATGTCAAGAATATTTCATGACCTGGGCTATGAGAAAAGTACTTCAGTTATGTGATAAACCTTAAATTTCTCAAGTGCCATGTTCACTCAGCAAGATTGCGACTGTGCTGGCATGGCGAAGGTTCGCACTCGAGTGCCTCCAGTTAGTGTTTTCGGCGTTGATGGCGAAGAATTGCGAAATTGTAAAAGCACGGAGGCATAAAACTACCTCCATAGTAACAAAATAGGTAGCCTAAAGTACTGCTCAAGTCGACTGCTCGTGTATTGCCGGATTACGGAAATCGTGTAGTCATGCAGCAGCTATTCTGTTGAAGGCAGCGTTATTCATTAAACCAAAGCTCCCTTCAGTTATCCAAACACTGGAACAATTAAATATATTTACAAAGACGTTATTGTGCTTTTATTACCGAAGATATATAAGCTTATGTTCAGCGGGGAGTGGTTAAATAATGAACATCCTATTGGTGTCATTATTTCTGATGTTTTTGTTGTTTGGGCTAGCTGGCTCTGTTTGTTGCTGTCATTGGCATCAACGCTACCGGTAGCACAAAACCGACAGCGCAAGTAGGTATTCTGTCATGGCAGCGCCCATGGGCTTCTGGTGAAACTTGAGGATAGGAGCAAATATCTACAGTTATTTTGCAAAGTTATTTGATTGGATGAAAAGCCTCCCCAGACGATTAGGGGGATGTTGTCGCAGCAAAGGGGGATAGACTCCAGTATCATCCATAATTCCGGAATGAGATGTTTGACGAGCACATGTCCACATACTTTTGGCCATGCAGCACATGTTTCGATTAAATCGGCAGAATTCATCAGAATACACTTATATGATCATATGTACAATTGCTCTAATGAGAGTAATTAAAGCTGAAGGCTTGACAGGCGCATATCAAAAACTCATCAAAACAATCCCCTGGAATGGAGTGCACCAGCAGAGTGGAAAAAGTAGGTCTGAACATGGATATAATATGGTTTCCATGGTCCAAATTTTGAAGTATTTTGTAAAACAGCTGGTTTACCTATACTGCATGGAATTGCTGTCAAACTGCAAAAAACTTGAGCATGTAAAAGTGAATCATCAGATCTAAAGAAACACTATATACCCCAGTGGCTAAAAACAATGAAAGGTATTTCTGAATTAACGTCACTATGTCACCTTTGTGCTGACACTGATATCTGAAGCCATTAACAACAGATAATACAACAAAGGATAATAGAGTGTGCATTGACTGTGGGCGTATGCACAGTTTTTTGTGTGGCGCCAGTTTGGACTAGCAATATGCAAGAAAGGTGCAAGTGGAAGATATGCCTGGACTGACTGCACTTATGCCCATTTAGCATTGGGATTGTTACAAACGCCCTTTGTAGCAAATAAGAAATATTAGTGGGAAAATTTTACTTGCAGATACGCCCTTTTAAAAAAGGGTTTTGACCCCTATAGGATAAGAATTTAGACCAAAAATTTGCAAGAAGATGGGTCCTGCGTGCATGTATCTAAAAAGAAAAAAACATTATATTTGCCCTAAATGTCATTGCACCCTTTTTGCATGAAGGTATCAACATTACACCCAGGCACACGTCCAATTTGTGCATTCTGACCCAGATGTTCTATATCATAAACGTCACAAAAATCTAACACTTGAAAGGGGCCTGGATCAATTGCCATGAAACATAGTAATTTTCATAAATATGTAGTTCAGCAACAACTGTAATTGAACAGGCAGCCTAACAGCATATAATCTTCTGATGGTGTGATCTTACTCATACTAGGTACAAATACCTTTCTTCACATTTCAGAATGGAATATTGTGGTTCCAATGAAATCTTTACCTTAGAGAGCGATGCTATAATTTTCAAACAAATGACGTTCCCTCTCACATTTGAACTTCACAAAACCTACTGACACAGATACGGGTCCATAAAATGTAGCTGCTGTATTCGAACCTGTGGAACTTCAGGCCTACATTAAATTCTAGTGGAGATTCCAAGGTTTCCAATGATCCCTGCTGAATTATGGGGCAATATGCATAAAATGATGTACAAGGTCTAGTTATTTTCCATTTGACATTATGTTGTGGCCATAAAATCATGGTGTCTGGAGTTTGAATATTTCTATCCATTTAAGCGTGAAAAGCTTTCCCTGACTTTGAGAGTACTTAAGGGAAAACATGGAAAATTAGAATATGAGGGCCTAATGTTGATCCAAAACCTGGCTTCCCTTTGAAACAGTCATCAGCACTCAAAGGATCAGGCAGCACAAGACAGAGTATGGGAACCACACGTTTATCGAAGTCAGAATTTGTAATTTGATGGAATTTTTACATCGTTCTAGCCTTTTACATTGGTACAAAAGCCATTGAAACCCACAGATTTGCTTCAAATTTCCATTTATTTCCTGTTGGTATGGAGGTGACTTATGGATCAGCCAGTGCTTTTTAGTGAACAATCTTAGGGATAAGAGGATTATGTTTGAGTCTGGCACAAAGGTCATTATAAATTATCCTGGCTATAAGTTCCAGTAGAAATGTAGCCATTGCTCTATAGATGACACCTGAAAAACAATAACGCCTGAAAAACCTTGCAGGAATTGCCATTATTCACAAGACAGGTGCATTTATGTGAGGAAACGTATGGAAGGTGTACACATACAACTTGAATCAGGTCTAGGGGCAGGACAAGATAGTTTAACCACAAAGAAAAAAGATGAATATATGCCCTCAGAATTTTTAGTGTGCAATGTTTCAACTACTCAGGTCTTTATGAGGTAGCTAAAAACCCATATATAAGTGAGGGCAGGTAGTGACATCACATGTTCACCAGCCCATAATCACATGATATTCACCCCACAATGACATGATAACGGCAAAAAAAATGACATATTACAAACACATACCACTAAAGGTTCTTATATGAGGTTATACACTGCCCGTTCAAAAAAGAGGACACCATTTGGATTTAAATGAGCAAATAGTTAAGAGCCTAAGATTGAATCACTATTGCAGGGATGACAAAGTTTAAGCTGGCAATAATTCTTCTAATTCTAACTGATTCAGGGTGGAACTTCTCATTTCTTAAACAACCATGCCGAAAGACGAATCTCATGACTATTGAAAAGATGTTACTGTGTTTCAAGAGGAACAAACTATTGGCCTGCATCAACCAAAGTAAACAGCTAAGGAGATTGCTGAAATCCCTGGAATTTGGTCATGAACAATTTATTAAAACCTGGAAGGATAGTGGTGAAATGTACACTTTGCAGAAGAAATGGGTTGGAGAAAAATCACGACTGATCTTGATCAGAGATGACTAAAATGGTCAATGAAGTCTCACCATATAAAAAAAAAAACAAAATCAACAGTAGAACTCATGGCTGTGCTTAATTATGAAGGGAAGACCATTTCCACGCGCACAATGCAGCAAGAACTTGGAGGTTTGGGACTAAACAGCTGTGTGGCCACAAGAAAGCCACTTGTTAGTGAAGCTAATTGGGGGAAAAATTGGTTCAATTTGCAAGGGAGCATAAAGATTGAGGAGCAATGGAAAAAGGTCATGTGGTCTGAGTCCAGATTTACCCTATTCCAGAGTGATGGGCACGTCAGGATAAGAAAGGAAGCCCATGAAGTGATGCACCCATCATGTATAGTGCTCACTGTATAAGCCTCTGGAGGCAGTGTTATGATCTGGGGATGCTTCAATTGGTCAGTTCTAGGCTCAGCTCTGTTCTGCAGCAATAAAATGAATTCAGCAAACTACCTGAATATACTGAGTTACCAGAAATCCATCAATGGACTTTTTAATTCCCTGTTGGCACAGGCACACTCCAGGATGACAATGCCAAGATTCATCTGGCTCAGACTGTGAAGGAGTGGTTCATCAAGCATGAGTAATCATTTTCACACATGAATTGGCCTCCTCAGAGTCTGGACTGTCTTTGGAATGTGCTGGAGAAAGCTTAATGGAGTGGTTCGACTAGCCCATCGTCAATACAATATCTCGGCCAAAAATGAATGCAAATCAAATAAATGTCGTAACATCGTATAAGATTGTAGAAGCAATACCGTGGCGAATGTGCACTGTGATCAAAGCTAAAGGTGGCTCAAAAAAATATTATAGTGCGCAACTTTTTTTTTTTTTTTTTGGATGGGCAGTTTAAATTGCTGCATATTCTCATACAACGGTTCTGCCGTTATCTCAAAAAAACTTATGCTCAATTTTGCATGGCTAATCCCGCAAATTTTCTGCAACACGCTTTTACTACACAGTCGCTTGATTACCGTAATGAACTGTGGCACTGCGCAAAAAGCATTTCATCAATTACCGCAAGTAACAGCAACTCTATGCTTTAAAAACCAAAAATTTTGAAAACACAGTGGCTTTAGTTACACTCATGATGTTTAGAAGGTAAAGATTATGATACAGGGTTAGGGGAAGGCAATTGTGGTTAGGTTAGGTTAGGTTAGGTTAAGGTTAAGGTTAGATGACATTACATGACATGCATAGAGCAAAGTCGGAGGAATCCCAAACACATGCTTGCTCATTCACCTGACGAGCGCCGGGTTGGCTAGAAGGAGGTGCTTCAGCAACAATCAATGCTAACCCAAACCGACTGTATTCCTCCCTATTCCCTGAGCAGCGCAAAGCCAATTATGCGCTGCTCTCACAAGACTGCTGGCCACAGTCTGCTCAGACACATCACGTGATTTGTGAGTCATCGTGGTCACTTAGCAGTGTAAAACAGTTGTGAGCCAACCCAGCAGACTATTTTGCCTGTTTCTGAATCGTTTTTCACCCGTCTACAATTTCTGGATCCTGTCTTTGTGCTTTTTGCTTAACCTGCCTGCTACTGAACCACCGCCTGTTTTTGCTATTTTATTTTTTTTAGAACATGTTTTGGTACCTCATTCTACCCTCACCTACTCCTGACTTTTAACCATTCTCATGGACTGTTATTCAGCATCGCAGTCTGCTCCGCTGGTTTTGACCCTGCCTTTTTTGACTGTGCATGTTTGTATTGCCCCTGTCCCTGAAAAGCTGCAGTTTATTTTTATCTGTTGTCTGTGCTTGATTCCTTGAGCAACCTTCTGGAACTGAACTGTCTGAAGTTTTGCAAAGACAAATGTTTAGCTCCAGTATTTTTATTAAATAATTTTCCCTTACTCAACATGTCTTTCTAGAATAAATAGCGAGTAGACTTCTAGCAGGTAGAATTGCCACCAAAAAATTACTTGTTAATTGCTGGAATCCACTCCATTCATAATTTTGAAATCATATTCCATCCATTTAACTGCTTTCTCCTTACAAGAGCTTTGAGGCACTGAAGCTTGCAGGCAAAAGCAAAAGCACATCCTGAACAGCCCGCCAATCCACTGTAAGGCTCACAAACGCACTCCCACTGCTTCCAATTAGCCTGGCACGCATGTTTTTGGGCTATGGAAGGCAATCGGAGTACCTGGAGGAAACCCACACACACTTGGGGAAGACATGCAAATTCCACGCAAAAGGGCCCCAGGCCAGATTTGAGCGCACAAACTGCGTGCTGTGAAATAAAATATGAGAATAAAAGGTCTCCAAACTGCTCTCCTAATATCCTGCAGTTTGCGCAGTCAGGCACAAATGATCTTGCACCAAACAACTATAAAGTTGCCCTGAATATATCTCTTCTATAAGAAAACTATTTTCACAGTATTGCATTTAAAAAAAAAAAAATGGCATCATTGCTTCACAGCACTGAGTAATGTGTCATAATTGATTTTACAGTATTGCACGATGGATGAAAGCTTAAACATGGAATCATTATATCTGACATCTCTCAGGTTCTGGCAGAGTGCTCTCATGACATTGATTTTTATTGCTACTGCTGGTAGTGTACACAAAGGGAGAAAGGGGTGCAGAGAGGAGAGGAGTCGGGAGAGTGCATGGTGAATGTATTGCACCCCATACCAAAATATCCCTTCCTAGTGAAAGTGCTTGACCATTGATGGCAGGGAGGTGTCGATCAATGCTTCTGACAGTGAGCAAATGTCACCTTGACTGGGCAAGCAGCAGTGAGCATGCAAGCTTGATAGTGAAAGTGTGATAGGATAGAGGTTCATGTGCTTCAAAGGGAATGCTGGCAAGTCCAGACTGCCAAATGATCCTTAAGTTTTCCAGAAAGTTCTTTTCCCTGTTAATTATGACTGTTCGATCCAATTCTCTGGATATATTGGCGAAACTTCAGTTGGTACCACTGGTGTGCTCTTGAGGCACTTCTCCAATATCAAATGGGGTACGGCCAAAACATCATTAATGTGAAATGCATTTTGGCTGGTACCAAAGCCACAAGGGCAATTTTAAAGTGAATGGCTGGTAAACAAGAACATTGCAGAAAATGTTTCAAATGTCCTGAAAAGTCTGTTGATCTCAGAGGATATATGAGAAGGTTGTGAAAAGGTGCAATGCTGTAAGAGACACTTGTTTATAACGTTAAAGGGCCATGCTGTTCTTTGAAGCCGATACATTTTAGTTTTGCGACTTTTGTGGATTACTGATGGAATCTCTGACCTCAGTGATAAAGAGTATGCGCTGGAAGAGCATTTTGTTCTATGTGCCTCAGTAATGCTTACAGGCTATAGTAAATCAGCAGGAAGCTGGGTCTTCAAGCCTACTAATTAAAAGGCCTATTCATTAAATTCCAAAGAATGAACTGAATTATTGCATGGCAAACCACCATAATCAGATACCTGCACAGTCCGGTAGTGGAGGCGTGAATGTTCTTCAATTCAGAAATGGCCATCGAGCCAATTCTCCATTGCCTTTAATTGAGACAATACAACTGCTCTGCAAAAATGTCTCCCTGGAGTGTAAACTCTAGCATGATTAAAGAAATGCTTTTACTGGAATGATGCCTGCATAGCCGCTGCAATGAAGTGCACTGTCAAATTTCTTTAGACCTGTTCAAGTGATTACTCTCCCTTGAACACTTTTTTTTTTCAAAACAGCTGATCTCATTATTTAAATTGCCTCCATTTCCCCGCAAACCAACAGGCCACATTGTTAAAGCATCTTTCGATTTTGAAGTTATAATAAAGGCGCCAGTTATTGATTCAAAAAAGCTAGCTCAAAGAGCGCTGATCAAACATTTCTCTTTCTCCCAGATAGTCCTTTGCTTGATGAATTTCTCCATTCTTAAATGTAGTATTGACTGACACAGATGGGCAGTTTTTCATTTTGACTGTTCATATAATGCAAGAATTAAATATTTTCAAATGTTGTTTGGTTGTTGCCATGGCCATCTCATGTTTGTTCAGTTTTTGAAGATGTGGAATGAATTTTTATTAATCGAGCTGAATCGAGCACTTCAGCTGTGAGGACAGCAAATGTGAATTCCACATTGAATAGTAGCTATGGTCGAAAAAATTCACGCTTTCAAGATGGGCATCAAGTAAAGTGCTGTAATACGACATATAGGTTTAGATGCATTATAAAGACATAGAAAAATGCAGAAATATTATCTATAAACAACACAAATGTCAGTCACCAACAATTCCTGTCAGAAATTTGGGTCAAAAAAGCATGAGTAGAAACAGGAGAAGCCTAAAAATTTTTTGTGGTTCAAGTTTGGGTCATTGACTGCTGTAGTCTAGAAAATGGAACTGGGAAAATTATTTTTATATACAGAATATTTACTTTCTAGAATTTTGCCTCAGTCTATCCGTATAACAGCAGAGAACTCTGCATTAAATCAAACTCTTATAGTGTGGAGCTATTGCTGCATTTCGGTGCAGTTTCCCAGAACCATTATCTGAGAGGGGATGAAAGTAGAGGGTGGAATTCCTCAGTGGTGGAGACAAAAATGAACTGCCAGTCTGGTGAGCTCCATTATGGCCTTAGTGTCACAACACTGGTGTGAATTCCTAATGTTCCTCCTCCTCTCCAGCAACCTTTTAGATGTATCTTCTTTTAAGTGTATTGTCTTCTTTAATTGGTTTAACATCTTGGGTGCCTTATTCTCCACAAGTGATGCAATTGTGTACCCCACTCCCGTGTGCCTCTGTTATGTATATAAGCCTTACTTTGAGTCTGCTGAGTCGCTGGATTGCCCCCTGCAATATGCGCTTTAGCAGTCAGTCAGTATCTTCCTAGTCTAGAGTTTATCATCTGTGGAAATCATATCCTTTAGTAATAGCTAAATACGAAAGTGCTCTTCTCAGTCTTAATAGGAACGCGCTCCCAAGCATCTTTCCTGGTATCCAGGATTAGGAGCGCATTAACCTGCTTCTACAGTGTATTCCTCTGCCCGATTTATTAGGAACATCTCCCAAGCCCATAGCAGTCTCCAGGATTGGGACTGCATTCCTTCTAAACTCTCCGAACCTGTCACTTGACAGTTCTGCTCTGGCGAGGGTGATCTCCACCACTCATCTGCCCCGCGACGCCACTGAACGGGTGCGGATACACCCTTTACCCAAGCTCATTACCATCTGTACTGAACTGTCTCCATTCTACTCTGGGCTCCGCCCCCCTTTGTCATTACTGTATACCCATTAATAAACCCTACTATTGGATAATACTCTGCCTCTGCATCTGGTTCTTTCTCTGGATCGTAACACTACAATCCAGCGTAGGAATGGAACCACCAGAGATGCCAAGCCCGGTTGACACCATAACATACCATAATACCAGCTAATTTGTTAACAGGAGGAAGAGCTCCACCAGCTACACTCCAATCAATTTGTGGCTCTGACTAATATTCCCAGGGACTTCACCGCCAGCACTGAAGCAGCCAGCTTTATTCTGCAGCAGGAGAATAGCCAAAATGCATGTTCCCCTCAGCTGGGAAAATCAACACCGAGGGTATTCAAATAGGGATAGTGAAGTATTCCCTAGTGCACTGGTCTTCAGTTCTAATGGTTGATAGCCAATGAGAAGCAGATGCAGCCTCAGAGAGTTAGCGGCATTAGCTCTGCATGGTGCGGCTTCGAGCATGTGCATGTTTGTGTGTGTGTGTGTGTGTGTGTGTGTGTGAGTAAGAGTGCCAGGTGATCGTAAAAATCCTGGTGAAAATGGGACGCAAACAACTGTCTGGGGAACGAACTTGCCTTGCCAGGAGTAGGTTATTGGATTTTCTGGCAGAAATCAAATGTACTTGGCGCTTTGCTATATTGAGTTTTACTTTCTAAGGCAATCATGGCCAGATTTCTCATCACCCCAAGGGCCATGGTAGAATGAATACCACTGCGCTGCCAGACCAGAAACTCACCCAAAAGTGGCAGAGTGCATTGTTTTGGAGTTAATCTGAAAGCACAGAGGAGGAACATAAAAAGGAACCATCCTGGTTGATTGCCAGCAATAACAACTTTGTGGTCCTATTGCATTCATCAATTCATTACGGTCTGAAACACTGAAACAGCCAGGATCAGCTGCAAGGCTTCCGAAAAATCATTTCTGCAAACATGTAGCATGCTATCATTATTATGCTAAGTATACTGTATGTGATGAAATATAAAACTACGGTATCATCATATTAGCCTGTCTTTGGCAAATCCAACATTCTCTGTGTCACACTTGAAGGTTGAAGACGAGAAAAGTATAACAATGATGTCCTTCACAGTCCTGATAAATTCAGCAAAAATGTGATGATTAAAATCCTTCTGCTTATTTTATAAGCAAAAGAGAACTACTTTAGGGTCATATCTTTGCACGAAGAGAGAAAATCTTCCAAATTGAATCTCATAAATAACAATTAAATTTTAATTGAATACATGTTGAAGAGTGTGTTTTTATTGATCAGATCTGTGTCCTGCCCTGCCTAAAGTTTTAAAGTGGGTGCTCTGGTGAGATCCCTCTCTTTAGTAGCAGGGCAGCAGCACACCACACTGCAGTGTCCTGCCAAACGGACAGGGTTTAGCGCTCCTTAGATTTCACCATCTTTGCTAATTCATGTTCAGCCATATCTTATCAGCTCAGCCAACTGCCGCAAATGCTCAATTCAATTTGATCATGTCATCACATCCAACCCTGCAAAATTGACAGGAACGAATTAAGCTAGAAGTCAAGGGTCTTGTTTACAAAAACAGGACAAACATTCTCAGTGACAAATTAAATCTTACATGAATCTAGTAAAAACTAGATATATAGTATTACGGCTAAATGTGTGCTGAGAACAGGCATTGACAGTGCCCTACAAGCAGGCTGTAAAAAAAAAAAAATGTTTGTCTTCTTGGTCTTTCAAAACACTCACAAAAGTCTTACAAAATCCAAGTCAGAAAAAGTTGGGACAAAATGTGAAATTAAAATTAGAACAGAAAGATTTGTATATTGTTTATGACCTGTATTGAGTAGAAAAAAAAAAAAACAACAGCTCATTGTTTGATGTTTCACCACATGAAAATTATTGATTTTTCCAAACAAACACTTATGTTAATATTGATTTTTGCAACATCTTTAAAAAAGTATTTACCACTTTGTAATGTTGCCATTCTTTTTTTTAACAAAACATAATAAATGTTTAGAGACTAAAGACACCAGGTGATTAAGTGTTTAGGTGTACAATGTAATTTTTTCCCATTCTTTCTGCAAACAGGTCAGGTAAGCTATAGTACAGGGCCTTCATTGTTGAGTTATGCATTTCCAAATGTGCCACACTGCAAAAAATGAAAGATTAATATACCAGGTGAGATTAATTTACTTATTTTAAGACTTAAAACACTTATTTCTATCACCATTTTTCTTAGTAAGACAAAAAATTTGACCTGATTTGAGGTAATTTTGACTAGCTTGCCGATGGAATTAGAAAATTTTCACTTGTCAAGCAAATAGTAACTTATTAAGTCATAGTTTACAAATGAAGGATTCAGAATTATTTTGAAAATTCCGTAGGGCCCTAATTAGGGCCCAGTGACGGTTAACAGGTTAATGGCTTATAAAACACAGTTAACCAATCTGCAAAAAGAATCATGAGAAGAAAACAGAAATTGAAGCCCAAAGGTGCAGTATTATCTACTACTTATTACTGCTCATATCACACAAAAGGATGCTAAGTTTCCAATAGAAATGCAAGGAAATTCAGTCATTTCTGCTTTGTGTTTTTAAGAACATATAAGCATATGCCACGTATAACATTATTCTGCTTTTGGCAGAACCTGGCGCGGATTAATGCACAGGCTGACCTAGGCGGCAGCCTAGGGGCCTCATGTGCACAGGGGCCCCGGATTGGCCAGACTATTTTTAATTATTTTAAATTTACCAAAGCAGGAACGAAAAACAAAAACAACATCTATTGGCCCATAAAACTAATATACAGCTGATCGGATAGATGTGATGTCTCATCTATCCAATCAGCTGCGGTGGTCACATGTTGGTTATTTTGATAATCACTGCTTTTTCTTGACAGCATAGCAGCAAAAAGTCAGATAACGATTAATAATATAACAGCGGAGCGCAGAACAAAAACAATGACGTTTAAAAGAACAGCTCGACCAAGAGCTTTAAAAAACTAAATCCCTAAATTGACGGGATATTTCAAGCCTTCATCCAGTCAACAACAAGGCGCAGAGAATGAAACACCTGCAGCGTCGGGATCCTTAGCTTTGGCCGCAGAGCTCTTCTCCTCGGTATGCTAACGGTTAATATTTCAGGGAATGGAAAGAGTAATGTTACCATATTCAATCTCGACCAATATCGAATGAAGTCAGTACTTTTTCTGCTTACCTTGATTTTCGGGTACCCAGAGAAACATTTGCGTGTGTAAAAACATCAAGCGTCAAGAGAAGTGACGAGAATTTATAGTTTAATTTCTAGTGCTGCAATACGTGGTAATAGCATATTAATAATGGCAGCAGTGTCGGCGTCAGAACTGGAATTTGGGGGGGCACTGATACATCGCTTTAAAACAATTATTAGTCCTGACTTGTACTCAGTCATTTTCTAAATTAACGATACATTCACTCCAAAAACACTCCACAGTATCAGATGTGCGGGGCCACACAGAAAGAGTAGCTAAGGGGCCCATGACCATCTTAATCCTCCTCTGGGCAGAACAGAATAAAGCAAAACCAGTGGATCAAGCATAATTTCACCAAATATAGCTTTCAGCATGAGTGATATTTGTCTTTAACTCTTTTCCCCATAGACTCCCCCCTCCCTTTCCCCATAATGACAACAAATGACGACAAATGGCAAGGCTTGGGAAAAGGTCCATTGATATGCACATAGGCGTCATATGTAGTCATTATGGGGAAATGAGTCAAAGCATACGGTTTTCTTGGTTAGGCACAATTCAATGCAAAACTATAAATATTGTTAACCACATTAATGAAGTCTTCATCCTGCTCCTCCAGTGACAATTAAGGTTTTAGTGCTACATTCAGGTCCTCTGAGCCTTCCGGAAGCCCAGCATGCAGTCAAGCCCAGGATGTTCTGACAAGCACCTTGACAGACATTACTCCCCAAATTTCAATTTGGCACTGCAGGCTTTCGGAGGACCACTCTTACGTGACATCGTGTTAAATCACCTCTGAGTCACTGTGAATGGTGCACCTTGAAACAATTGCCCAGCAAGTCAGCCTGGCCACACTTCTCAGCATCTCTTCAGAGTCAAGCTATCAATCTCACATGCTGACATACCCAATACAAGCAAATGTTCTGCAGCACCACACATGGGCCAATTCTTTCATTTACCGCCTGAACACTTACAGCCAAATTAGCTGAACCTGCACACCAACCAACCCCTACTGCCCCATCCCCTCCCCCCGAGTTGTGCAAGGAGAGCACTGATTTTTAATCATAAAACCAAAGAGAGTAAAATCATCTTTCAAAAACTGTAAACAATTATACGAGGCTGTTAGACTACATCACTGACTGCCTCTGGCAGTAGAATGCGAAGATATCTGTTACTGAATGGAGAGGGAATTCGAGCACCATGCATGTCTGAATACCACCCTGTAGCCAGTTTTGTCTCGGAGAAAAGGACACAATGCCTCTGAGCCAGAGAGATTTGTGGTCATCCGGTCACACAGCATTAATTATCTATTGTCAGGATACTTGTTATTGTGTAATCGAACAGCTGCACTGTGATTGCTCACGCTCCCCAATTTATTAATGAGAAAAGCTGAGCAGCCGACTAATTAGGCCATGAAAGTAATACAGTTTTTCCTGCAATTATTACTCAAGTCATTACAACCTTTGCTGTGGGCTTCTGATGAAAGAATTTTTATTGATAGACCGTAAAATAGCTAGTCAAAAACTGGAAAAAGGTGGTGTTGGATATTGAACCCTGCAAGTTAACTGTATGTTTAAAGAAACATTCAGTGAATCTCTACCAGAGAGAGTGCTCAAAAAGACGCAGTGTTGTTAGTTGCCACACAATGTTTCAGCATCAAGGGGCATTGATGAGCACTAGTCAGTGAGTGGTCCTACACAAACAGGGCTTAGCTTGCTAAACTAGTTCACAACTCAAGACACGCCCTTATTCTCATAAACACTCTCATGCATATCTGCCATTACTTTGTCCCATTTAAAGACATGCAATTTACACTGCTCTCCTGTTCCGCCTCTGCTGCAAAAAAAGTCTCTGCCTGCTGCAGCACTGCATCACTCTCTGCTGCTCCGAGTAACATTGCCTGCTGCTGCGTCACTTCTGTATGCTGCCAGTTAACAACCTACCTCCACTCCAGCTTTCACCTATGCACTCTGAATTTTGTTAGGTGTCACTAGTTAGTTGATTAATATGCCAGATTAGTGCAGTAAAAAAGCAGTGAGCTGCGTATTGCTAGACTACATTGATTGTAAATAGCTCATTTTACCGGCTTCAAATATTTAGAGCAGTTACATTCAAAAGAATTTATTTATCAAAATGGCAGGCTAGATAAATGATTTGGCCATCAGTTATGCTAAGGGTAAGGCAGACATTTAGACAACGACATTTAGAGAAGGTATCTTGGTGCAAGGCCAGTATAGACAGCGAAATTTCACTGTCTTGAGACACTCCTTCAGTGATTCGGGCCAGTGCCCTAGTGGAGCAGGACGGTTACTGCAGTGGCTCGTGCCACAGGACAGTACAGTACACAAAATGTTACAGCCCCTGCTGCTCCAGTTGTCGTTAAATGCGGATGAACTGCAATTACCACTTATTTTATGGCACCACATGTTTTGCCACACTTGATTGGTACAGATTGCCACCTGATCAGCCCGTCTTTAAAGTCCATGAATCCATGAAGTGAATTTTTTTTGCATATCTGTAAAATGTATGGTTTGAGATATACAGTTCCAAATTTTAAGACATTTTAGGTGAAAAACAGTGATTTTACAAGCCCTCGAAGTTGTGCATTTTTCCCTTAAAAATAGCACAATGTTTTGTCTGGCCAAAATACCACATGACAACAACTGTTGACTTTGTGTCAGAGGATCGATTCAGTATGACGGATAGTAGGCAAGATAAGCCGCTGGTGCCCCTTAACAGCAAAGTTAATAGAATACATCGTTCACGCCAGGTATTAGAATGTATTTCAGCTGTAAGCTGTAGTTTGAGTTTTAAAAACATTACTAATCCATCGCAACTTACAAGAGCATGAGAAGGCGGCAGAGGACTGAAGTGGACACATATTAATAGAGGTAAAAAGAGAATATTCCACACGAGAAGAGTCAGCATTCAGGAAGCCCTCAGTTGACCT
This sequence comes from Gymnothorax javanicus, assembly GCA_029692085.1. Taxonomy (NCBI): domain Eukaryota; kingdom Metazoa; phylum Chordata; class Actinopteri; order Anguilliformes; family Muraenidae; genus Gymnothorax; species Gymnothorax javanicus. The sequence goes on from CM056203.1 coordinate 18,712,574, forward strand.
ACAGGGTTTTTGCAGTGTACTGTAGGCAGGTTTGCTGCATAAGCTAATAAAATAAGCAACATCTCAGAGCAATATCAGCATGAAATGCTATTTTGTGATGCAGGTTTTATAGTGTTAAATCATCTTTTCCATCAACAGACAGGAACTGAAATCAGATTTTTAAAACTATTGAATTAATTTGAGCCTCCGGAGTCTCATTCATATGACCTTAAGAGAGTTAATTGTTGTCTTTAACTAAGGCAGAGTAATCATGAAATGATGAATTGTTTTCATATTTGGTTTCCACCCAGACATCACTTACAAATTCCTGGACATTAATTAGTGTACTTAATTCTTTTTCTGGTATTTCTTAATAATGAGTGCGATTGGAAAGGTCTGATGTTGTCTCTTGGGGTTGAGTTGGTGATTTTTTTTGAGGGTGATGTGGGCGAGTATTGTACTGTACATCCTATTTCTGGACCTGACTTTGTGTTCTCAAAAACACCTGGCAAACGTAGAACATTGAAATTGACCATCCTAATGAACACTCTCAAATCTCACTCAAGTAATGCAGTGCTGTCGGCACAATCTACATGTTTACATTATTAATTCAAGAGCAATATTCCAATCTTTCAAATGAAAAATACAACCATACGGCCTTTCTTGATGTAACTAGGACAGTGTCATTCTGGTGCATCTGAAAAAAAAATTACATGAATGCATTATCAAGTTTTTCAATGGCAATGTGACCACCCTAGTACAATACATTCAGAGGTCATATACCTGCCACTATTGTTTCCCTGGTTGTGTGGGTTGAATTGCATATGACACAAATACCAATGATTAGTTGATTTATTAATGTTTCTTTATTTCTCATGTTAACATGTTTACTTCTCATGGGCACGTTTTGAGAAGAAAGAAACAAAAATACGCTCTGTGGCCTGTGTAAAGCAACATTGAATGGCACCAAAGCTATGAAATGCCACATTACGGAGATTCTTGGGACATTGCTCCTTGTTTGGTCCTGAATCTGTCCGTTGTTTTTATTTGCCATAATCAACAAAAATAATAGGATCTTCTGTAGGCTATGAGACATTTGTACGTATTTCACTGTAAATTTTTTAATCATGCTTTTCTGCCTTTCAGCTAATATGCAACATCAGCTTGTTTTCCATTGATTTGAAAAAAGAACACCCCTATCTGAGGAACACAGTCTCATTAGCCTAATGTCAGCGTGTATTCAACACATTCGATTTGAATGTCTATTAATTGCTGCCACAGAAAGACAGTAGTGCTGTGATTGTTTTTACCGATGACAGATAGGTATAAAGTTCTGCTGTGGTAACAACGGAAAAAATCTCAAATGACTGCAGGTTTACTAGCATAATACTGATAGTCTGTTTCATTACAGTGATTTTCGCCATGGTGTTTAGCCTCCAAAGATCCATACAGTATGGGTTGGGCAGAATAGCTGCTTATAACAATACTAGGGTCTGAAAGCCCAAAATAATTGCTCCCATTAAACAAAGTCAAGTCCAGCCACTTCAAACGCATGCTTCCAAGTACCAGCGTCTACTCTGAATTAAATTACCCAAGTGTTTGGGTTTGCTTTTCCCTCAGAATGCGGTAGTTTATAAAATAAAGCAATTGCCTGTTCACAAATGCACATACTTCATTTCCAATTAACTGGGGGTTTGTCAGTCCAGGAAATTTGGCTGGTACAATTCTGGGTTGAAGGAAGGATTGTGTGTCTTTGGGTGCGTTTGGTATTTGTGCATGCGTATTGGTCCGTGTTTGTATACCATTACCATTTTTTAGATGCTAAAATCTGCATCAATTTATGGCATGGATGATATAAATATCTTCAAACAGGATCACACAGTGTGATACTGCCAGGTGAAATATGAGCCCTTTAATGCCCATATATTCCTCTGGTCCATTCAGCTTCCAGTCCGGGTCACACCCAGCAAGCAGGTCTCATTCTGCCATGCAACCATTGTCCAAAATGGACTGGATATCTGGTCAATCACTATTATTTATGATTCCCATCCATGAATATTTTAATCTACTCGAAACCTTTTGCAAAGCGCAGTCCGCAAACATGTATAGGCCCCCGTGCTGTAACTTGACTCTTAACATCATACCGGCCATTCTGTAAAACCAATTCCAAATCAAAGATACTGAATTATGTTAAGTTTGCTAAATACTATAGTTGTGTATGTTCCAGGAGAATTTGCATTCTTTGGTTGCAAGCAATGACTTTACGGTTTGGCATAACTGCAGATGACTCACATTCTAATTTGTGAGCACTTTGCAGCAAATTGAGCCTGAGACACATTTTAGTGACTTTGATAACATATTATAGCACAAACTATAGCACCTCTCTTGGCAGAAAAAGATGCTCACTATCATTGACTGATGGCGGCGAGAACCCTGTTACAGCTCCCACTCTTGCTGTAGGGGGATCGGAGATTAAAACAAATCCCTAAGTGAGGATTTGTTCCATGCTCCCCTTCCCTGGAGCCCCTTTGTAACAGAGGTCAACATTCATGGTCTTCCTCTGTTCAGGATGGTGGACAAATTGTCCTTACGTCAGCTAAGGGCCTGTGTTCGCCTGGCGTTTTTTTCTGGCGAAAAAGCTCTGTCAGGGTGCTGGGGAGTGCTGCGATGAGCGCCCTCCTGTGCTTTTCTGGTGAGGAGAAAAAAAAATTGCTGCAAATTGGTCGTGCATCCAAATATAGTGACAACAATATTGAAATATCAACATATTAATACTCCTACCGTGATAAACTGGCTAGCATCACCGCTTTGCTTTTTATTAATTACATTCTTACCACCTATTTGTTTGACATTGATTTTTCACCATGAACACTAACCGAAGAAATCTTGCCATCATACTCTGTTAGAATGGGCTTAATAACGCAGATTATAGTGTCATCCCCGCTGTCTTATCCCTGTGAGCAGACACAGCCAGAACAAGTTTCTCCTCCATCTTCTTGACTGTCAAATTAACACTATCACCGAGGTGACGAGTCAGTCCCAAGGTGACAAGTCCCACTCCACCTAATATATGATTGGTTGCCGGAAAAGGAGCGTTGGTGATGACACCAACGCCTGTGCGAACAGTTCAGAGATTTTCGGCGCGAAGCACTCAGAGGCGGTTGAACAAGAAAGGCACAGTGTTCTGAAAAAAAGATGCAGGGAGCAGTGCTTTTTCTCTAGACGGCCGCATATGCTCGCTCCTCGTTTACAACCATTGAAAAAAGATGCTGGCGCAGGAAAAAAAAGGCTAGGTGGGCACAGGCCGTAATTCTGCTCTTTGTCATAGAGACGAAAGACCAGCAGCAGACTGGCTGATGCGCAGCCTTGGTTTAAATAAATGTCAGTTTCAAAAATAACTGTATAAACTGATGAAAGTGGAATATATTATTCATGTGTTTTAATAGACCTTTCAGAACAAGTTTGGCAGGAATGACTACAAGTGCAAACGTTAAAAGCTTTGGTGATGGCTGTCATAAAACAAAATAAAACAAAGCAAAAAAAAAAAAAAAAAAGCCTCTTATCCAGTGGCTCCTCCTGATTTAATCAAATCAATCATATATAGTATCAAAAAGCATTTGCAAAACATTGCCTTAAACTTTAAATCCGTTTCCCTAGGATAGAAAGGGTGCTTGAAAATAAATGTCATAAATCTGGCAGTATGGCCTAACAAAAAGGTATGCCCTACGTCAGTAACCAGAACCAAACCTTGAGTTCTGCTCTCAGCCACTGATTTTAAACAAAGCTTTGTGTTCTATGCTGTGAGAGTGCAGAACATAAGCTTTATTGGATACCCTATGTTGACTGGAGCCTTTTGTTTGACCTCAGACATAATGTAGAGCCCAAAGCTTAAACTGAGTCATCAGTACCCACACACTGCGACCAGGAAAAACAAGAGGCACAAACCCTAACCATACTTATTGGTTTTGTTGTAATAGTCAGAGTCATGGCCTTGGCTTTGCAAACTGTGGAGTGCCATTCGGATGCTTAATGAACAGCTACAAGCTGGTGTTGACTAAACCCATTGCCGGGTATGCGTCCAGCCTGGACTTCAAGCTAATGAATTAGCCGTGGAAACTGAAATATACCCCTCGTTCCCAAAGCAGGAGCAAAATGTCAGAGTGAAGCCAGTGTCCATGAAGAGATGGAATAAACAGACTCAGGATCATTCTGATAGCCTATAGGACTCGTATAGTTGCAAGGAAATGCCTGTGCCCATTTTTAAAGGCTTCTCTGCTGACACAACTGGGATGACCATTAATCCTAGCATGATAAATGGGACATGGCTTCTATTCTATTAGTTTGCTAGATTCAACGAACAGGCTAGATGCGCATTTTCACCTCTATTCATCATAGTCTATCTTACGCAATACTTAGCTGATTTTTTAAAATTCACAATAGCATTTATCTACCACTTCTCGGTGTTCTTTGTACTTGTGTTGGTGCAAAGGACAATTGTGTTCTCATTCATTTTCTCTATTTTTTTTTTTCCCGAGTGATTTGATGATTTGCAATTCGATTGAAAAAGGCTGGCATTTGTTGTATAGGGTAGGGAATGGCATTACATAAGGGAGTGAGAGAGCAAGATGTTAATACTGGTGCACTCTTATCGAGAGCAACTGACAACCATTAGTTTCTACATAGTACCCATTTTAGCAGCAAGATTGTACTGAAGCAGGTAGGTTCAGAACCTTGCACAAGGGTAGCACAGCAGTGCCCTACTTCAGAATCAGTTGAGAAGCCTAGGCCCATGTCTAGTGTAGCATACTGTTCTGCTTCCCAATAAAATTGGACCGTGTGTGGTTGTTACATGTATTCGCGCTTTCCAGTGTTGAAAGAGATTGTCTGTACTGGGTGTGAAGCGTCCAGCCCTCTATACTATAATATAAACATGGAAAATTCTGTCATGGCTAAAGCTAGGGTCAAGTCCTGTCGACAAAAAGACAGGTAATACGCTAAGCTTGTAGAACACAAAATGTCTGACTGTTGTTTCTCATTGGTAAAGGACACAAAATGTTTGTGTGTATCATTATTATGGATTGAGTGACAGACTGACAGATAGAGAGATTGATGATGGCAAATAGGTGGACAGTGTCTTTTCTATCATCCAGTCACAGTCAAGTAATCTCATTCATACTGTCTGAATGACCCAATGACATGACTTTCAGCTGCATTAAGGTTGTCCTAGCAGTTCTACCATGGCAGCTCCAGCCAGAACCAGTCAAAACAACTTTTGACAGTTGGCTAAAGCTATACTTTACATGGAAACTAATAACAGAAACTGAAAAAAATGGAACAGTGAGAGAATTAGCATAATAAATTGAAATAATGGCCCATTAGCATGATAAACAAACAGTGTAACAAGCAGGTGTATGCTCCTAAGAAACAGAATGTTGCGAGAGGGGAAAGAATAATCCCAGCCGAAGCTAATTATGAACGCTGGCGTATTTTGGCATCTAAGGGGGCGAGAAAATTATCTTCAATTACTCTCCTCCGTGCAGCAGACAGTTCTTGGTTTGGCTTGACTTCAGTAAAAATCAGCTTGCATAACTCGGTCTGAAGTTATTCAGAGACGATTCATTTACGGCAGTGCCACGCTCTGAATGACAAAAAAGGATTTATTTTAAAATCCATGTCTAATACTGCTGAGTAATCTATGCAGGTGCACACTTTAACAGAGGCATACTGGAAGCTGGTGTCATTTCAGAACAAATTCTTGGTGTCATTAATTTATGTGTAATTTTCCCATTTCCTTAGCCTCGTAGCATAATTGCCTGAGTCATGTTTTTGCCAAATTGAGATATCGGCTGTCTGTTCTTTCATGTTGCCAAAAAAATGTTTATTTTTCCCCTTTTTTCAAAACCTTAAAAAATCCTATCTCTTAAATAATAATAATAAAAACTTAAAAATGAGATATGCAATTATGCTATGAGGCTAACTACTTTCTGGTCAAATTTAGAGGATGACAAACTCCCTGCCCAAGTAGCTCTCCCTCTTATTCCCAGAAAGAGGAATAATATTAGTACTACACTTCTCTGATGTGAGCAAAGCCACCTACTGCTTTATCTACCTGGATGGTCTTGTTTCAAGGTAATGCGCAGTCATGGGTCATTCCATGTCAAATCATCCAGATTTTGAGAAATTTTCCAGGTCACCTCCTCAAAAATTTTTGAAAAAATTCACGAGTAAATATTCACACAAAATAAAAAAATGCCAAATATTAGGCCAGTATTTCAAATAGATTTCAAGTTATAGCCCTTCAAAATTTGAATAATATTTTGAATTTTGGTAAACCCATTTTCAGCCAACTTTGGCAACTTATTGCTCCAAATTGATTGCTTATACAAGGCTGAAATTGGGTATACTAACCATATTCATCCCCTAGAATCTGAAAATGGCCTTAGCGTCTGTGTATCTTGATCCACTTTTGTATGGTAAAGCCTCAAATTCAGCTGAAAACACAAAACACCCAAAAACAAGACCACATTTTATGCCCTGTAACTCAAAAAACTAAGTAAGACAAAAGGCTACAATTCATTTTTTATGATTTTATGATATATCTGTCTGTAAAAATGCAGTAATCTAAGTAATATCATTTGTAGAAGTTTTTTAATGAAATAATTTCTACGTAAATTTTTCCGGCTTTGCCCCAAAAAGCCCTTTTTTGAGGGCAAAAAATCACCAGTTATTCATCTCTCTGAAATTTTTACTGTGCAACCTTATAAATGTGAACAGTGTCTGACGAAAAATCAGAATGATGTCCAGCTTACTTTTTTTTGTTCAAATTCAAATTTCAAAGGGCTATAACTTGAAAACTATTTGAGATACTGGCCTAATATTTGGCATTTCTTTCATTTTGTGTGAATACTTACTCGTGAATTTTTTCAAGGAATTTTGAGTAGGTGACCTGGATGATTTGATGTGGAATGACCCTCATGCAGTTTATATACTTGAAAATGGACAAATTTATTACTTTTAAACCATCTGCGACAGCGAATTGAAATTTAATAATGCTAATGAGCTCAAAGTGCAGACCTTTAGCCTTGGAAAAATATGTGAGGATGCCCTCAGCCCCATCAATAAAGGTACATCAGAGAGCTTCCTAATAAGACATTAACTCAAATAATGCGCAATAACTGAGATTTTAGTCTAAAGTGCATTTACATGAGTTAATTAATAGTAACAAAATTGATCATAAATTGACCAAAATTGATAGGTTTCTTCTTCTAGAGATTATAAATGTCCATTCCAAATGCGAAAAGATTCCAATTAAAACTGTTAATGATACTGCTCTGTCATAGAAGATCTATGGCTGCAGCAGTAGTCCACGCAATATTTGATATAACACTTACTGCTGAAAATTTAAACCTGAAGCACATGTTGATTGTTTCATTTCAAATCCAGTATGGTGGCTCGCAGAGCCAAAACAATGCAAACTGTGTTAACAGACCAAATACTTAGAGACCAGACTGCATAACAGTTAGAAAGGAAGTGCCATTTTGCCCGCCATGAAGACACAACTGATGCAGTGTTTCATTGGTAGGAAAAGTTGCTCTTTTGACATAGTCAGTCCATCTCAGGATTGCCCTTTCTCCACCAGCAAACATAAAATGCACCCACTGCTTAGTACTGAGACTTCAAGTTTCAAGTAGCAACATCACTGTGGCCTGTAGCTGTTATTTTAGTTTGGCTATGCTTGCTCTCATTCAGTGAAAACAGGGGGCAATTAAGCCATTGCAAGCGCAGCTTTCCATTTTGTGTTCCACATTAGCCTATTCGAATGAATTGTGTTTGGGAACTCATAAGTGAATGATCAATAAAAAGTGATTATATATTCTGAATTTGAAACCAAAATAAAATGTTTAAAAGTGAATGAACACATACAGCCGCAAACTCACACCCATGGGCAGTATATTGCAGTATCAACGATGAAGAAATTATTTCACAGAATAATTACTACAAGTGGGAATAATCACTTGAACAACACTGGAGCATTCCTGCCATCTGTCTCACAAGATAACGGCTTCAGATAAGAGATAACAGTCAAGAATAACAGCTTCCTCCCTGTATTATTGCAACAGGTATTTCATGGCAGATCCAACACAGTAATGAGTAACATTTTGAGAAATATTTCAACACCCCAGATTTCTCAATATGAATTTGGTTTTTTTGGCTTTCCTCATTGGTGAGTCAGCGGCATAGGCTAAATGTGAGCCTTCAAAACAAATTCTACAAAATAAATAAATAAATGCTGCATTTTTTTTTAAAGTAAGTAGCAATTGGTAAGGTCAGCACAGTCAGAGAATCATTAAGGTAGTCTGGGATTACCTGCACAGTTAAAAAACTGTGACAGACTCTCCAATGTGCTATCACCCTACCAGCCAATTTTCTGGTAAAACAAATGGAAAGAGCCCCTAATCAAATTGATGCAGTCACATAAAATTATGATTTTCTTTTTATCCCCTTTGCGATTGTAGCTCATGGGGTATTGTCGTCTCCATTGCTGTCTGTCGATCTGTCTGTCTGTCTTCCCATTGCTTGTCTGCAGTAGCTGGTGAACTGTTATAGGGATGGCCCTCAAATTTAAACAAGTTTTGCAGATTATGTGTCTCCAGAAGCCTATTTGATGTCAAGGTCATCACACCCATTTTGATCTGATTTTAAGGCACACCAAAGAGGTATATAGCTCCGAGCGCAATGTAGTTAAGTCTTTACGGCACAGATTCGATATTCAGAAACAATTAGTTTTCTTTTTTTCTTTTCTGAATAAATTATTTACATGTGCATAAAACTTTGGCACAGTAGAGTACATGTAGTTTTCGCATGATAAATATTCAATTTTTATTCACTTGCAGTGTATTATTTATGACATGGCATGGGGTGACATAAGTTCTTGGAAGAATGAACAACTCTTAAATATGCATTCCTGGAATGGGAAGGACATTATGACTCAGAGTCCGTACATACTGTATGTCCAAATGACCGTATGCCCTATTGTGAGCCACACTGTGCATACACACTGAACTGTGAGCAGTGTTGGCTCCTCTGCTTACAGAGACTGTGCGAGGGTTAGCCAATCAGGATGACGTGGAACTTATTCAAGAAGCCTAAGGCTATCGTGAAGCCTGAGCCCACTGGCACCAGCACCAGCGCCGGCGCCAGCATCAGCACCATGTCGACAACGGCCCCCGCCCCTGCTGTCTCCACGGTGGCTGACAACTCAACCGAATCTGAGGGGCCCTTGAACAAGAATGACGTCGTCGAGGAGATCAAGCGCAAGTTTCTCAATGAGATCGACAAGATTCCACGTGAGTGCATACCCCCTCCCACAATTCCTCAATTGAGTTCACTTTGTAAATTAATGTAGATGACATTAACGACCTGACAGCAATTCCAGAAAACAGAGGTCATTTTGAGTCATTTCCTGAAGTTAACTGGAAGCGCCCTCAACCATGGCTCTTGTGCTACTATAGAAGAATGACACTGATTAACAGGCCCAAAGGAAGCAACAAATGTCTCCACATTTAGATTCCCCCTTTTCCATGGGAACCATTAAGTTAAATCACTTTAAATGAGTACACAGTTGGCTCTTATGCTTGACTAAGCTCAGTGCAATAGCAAGAGCAGTGTCCTCATACCCATGACTTACATGACCTTGCGTAAGCAACAAATCAGATTATCAGAATGAAGTGCTATACTCTGTCCCTTTCCTGTGGACACAGTACGGTGGCTTATGGCTTGCCAAAATGGGGACAAATTCTGCACGGTCAAATCAAGAAATTTATTGAAGTAAATTCAAAATATGAAACTGAAAAATGCTCATAAAACATGGGCGTGAACATTTTAATTGACTTCCAAAAATGTAGCATCCTGACACTGAACTATACAGCTTCATCTGAGCTTGATTTTTTGATTATATGTTTCCCTCGTGCTTCCCAGTGCCACCCTGGGCCCTCATCGCCATCGCTGTGGTAGCTGGCCTCCTCATCCTCACCTGCTGCTTCTGCATCATCAAAAAGTGCTGCTGCAAGGGCAAGGGCAAGAAGAAAAAGGGCAAGAAAGGGAAGGGAGAGATGGGCATGAAGAACATGAAGGGAGGAGAGGTATGGCAAGCACCATCCCATCAGCAACCAAGAATCAGCCCCAAAACCTACTCCTCATCCTTTCTCTCAAACCTCACACCCCAGCTTTATGCTCGAGAACATTTTACACAACTGACATTTCAGACCCAATGGCTGAATGATCCTCTCAACGTTTGAATATGTAATTCTCATGTGGAGACAAATTAAGGGATTTGGCTCTCGTGCATACATTTGTTGGTTTGGTTAGCCACGCTGCGGACGTGGAGGTATCAAAAACAAAAGGGTAGCACAGATGGGAAGGGGTGGGACAGAGCAGGATCATACTGAGCCAATTATATTTGGAATGATTTAAACACATTCTTGGATTCACTTTGCGTATTTGGGCCTCTGAATTAAATATCCCACTGCAGCTCTAGATATGCTGTGTTTGTACAAAGCTTGACAGTGTCACTTGGGCAAGAGACTGGCCATCTACAGCAGATGATCAAACCAGTGGCATTCTCAGCGCAGCCATGATTTAGGTAATATAAAATTCACAGGATATGAAGATCTAAAGTGGCAATAAACATTTCTGAAAATGATACGTTTAACTGTGGAATGTTGAACATATGCGCCCAATAAACACAGACAAGATGGCACTCTGGAGGGAAAACATCTCCTCCATCATAATCTCAGTTTGAAATTTTACACTCTCTGCCTGTTCAGGACTGTATGGGCATTACCTACAGGCACTCACCTCCAGTCCACAGCTCCAGTCCGACAAAAAATGGATACAAACAGAGAAAATATCAAAGTGGCACTTCTCACTACGATTACTGATTAACAACATTAATAGCAGATATCGAGGGTTTGGAGCACAATGGTGATATGTCCAAATTTTGTGATTTTGAGATTTTTACCTCCTGTCACACATTTCTATCAGCTAATTCTTGGAGCACAATAATTATATGTCCATGCGCCTCAGTTTTAAACAGAATTCACATTTTCATTTTGTGGTATGTCCAACAAAATCTGCTTATATGAATTAAACATTGATATTTTGATGAATAAACATGAATAGTATTACAGAATCATCTGTCTTCCATTGCAAACAGACTTAACTTCAATCTATCACCATTGTGTTATGTCACAACAAGTGCTAGAATAGTTGGAGCATGGAGGTGACATGTCCATTTTGGCAATTTTGGCCATGATGTCGCAGTACCACACTTATGAAAACTTATATGTTCAGAATACTTCTGAACCATGCAGGAAAAGAGTGACTGACATAAAAATGATGTAAATGATGTACCTGATTTAATAGAACATTTGCAAACCTAAAAATCAATTTTTCTCAAAACCTCTAAAATGGACATATAACCATTGCTCTCCAAACCCTCGATATGTTGTTTATGCTCTGAACAGGTCAAGATTAAACACAAACCAACACATTTCAATTAGTTAGCTGCAACTTACCGTTAGCTATCTAGCTACAACTGTACACCCTAAATGGTGCCAACATAGTTCACCCACCCAGGAATGCATTGGAACACGTAGGACTAGTACTGACCCCTTACACTAAAAGAAAGTAGCTAGCTAGCTAGGAACAATTTGATTTTTGTTGTTACTTGCACACGCAGCTTGAAGGCTTTGCTGATGCTGTAACTACTCTGACTCTCATTCCTACTACTGCCTATTATCTCATTCCTACCTATTGTCAGTGGGATGTATTGCCATTTTAATTAGTTGTGAAAACGAGTTGAGCTCCCTTATGATTGGTAGATTGCAAATGAGGTTTTGGATGATGTATAGTAAGACCAGGGCTCCTTGGAATGCAAGAGACAAACCAAGTATTGAAACAAGAGAAAATCAGTAGCTGATAACTGCGTACAAGCTACAGACCAAATTATGTCCTAAGAATTCAGTATTATGTCCGTTTAAGTCCCTTAGACATGACAAAAGCAACTTAATGACCCAAAAAGGTTAATAAAGGAATAAGCCCCGAGAAGCAGTGGGTTACAGTGATTTTATAACGGCGGAGGGGCGTTCTAAGGCACGACGCGCAGCGGGGCTTTTTGCTTTTATAAAACGGTTACCCTACATATAGCCCATTAAATAAACACACAAGAAAAAAAAAACAACAATTTATTGGTAATAATGCAACAATAAAATTGAGAAATATTCGTTCTTCCACCAAGCAAGATCGGGTGGACAGAATGGTTGGCAAGCAACACAGACGCTAAGACTGCTTTTTCATCTAGCGCCATTATCATGTCACATCAGGCTATTTGGGCTCGTTAATGTAGATATACTATGAAAGCAGGCTATTTGGAATGTCTCCTTCGGTCTCCCGAAGGCCCCGTTAAATAATTTTACGTTCGTTTTGGTTTTCGAGTTTCCTTGTTCTCAACTCGTGCCTATCGGCCATATCATTACAACCAGCAGCGAGAGTAAGGAACAAGATTTACTTTGTCCTCCACACTTGCCGGTGTCCAGGAAAATGTTGAATTGTGCATTAGTTTGCTAGCCAGCTTGTCAACTAGCTAGCGTTCACTACAGTGGATGTGGTTACCCTACACATAGCCCATAAAATAAACACACAAGAAAAAAAAATTAACAATTTATCGCTAATTCTGAAATAGCGCGCTAGTTAGCAACGTGGCTAGCAAGCTAAAGTGATATCGAAATCTATAATGCTATCGCTAGCTAGGTAGATAGCCAACTGGTTAACGGGTTAAAAGGCTAAACTTCGCTAACACTGACATAACGAGCTAAAAGTCTTGAAACAAACGTAACCTAACGAGTCAGTCGAACGCAGAGTAGTTGGTTGCGAGGCCAAGCGCGCAGGGATATTTTGTGCTGCGGTCTGCCTCAGAATACAGTGGGTTACAGTGATTTTATACCGGCATGGAACGCGGCTCAGCCAAACACATTTAAGGATGGGAAGCAGCCGTTTTATAATAGTTCCTTTAATAGAGCACTCACAAATCAGGAAAGCAGGAGGCTCAGTGTAGGAATGCCACAGTCCACCTCAACTCGGCTCTCTTCTTCTCCTTTCCTCTACTTTGATATTGTGAATCTGTGATAAATGTGAGTGTCGTACCTTCTTGTGCTCTGGGGCCGCTGTGAGAAATGGCACATTATAAAAAGAACCGCAGCAGATATAAAATAAAAAGCAAGGAGCAAGACCAAAACTACTTTCAAATGCAATTTCGGCTATTTAATTATGGTCATTGTACCAAGTCAGACATGGGTTTTAAAGAAGTTTCAGAACTCATGGATTAATTGAACCATTAGCATTTCAGCCATTTTATGGACAGCCAGAAGAAAAAGTCTGAATGAAAAGAAAGGATATCAAAGGAAGGAGACCTGGAGCACACAGTTATATTAGGAGATTTATTATGGTGCAGGTGACTGACGTTTCGACACAAGGTCTTCTTCAGAGTCAGAAGACCTTGTGTCGAAACGCCAGTCACCTGCACCAAAATTAATGGCCTAATATAACTGTGTGCTCTAGGACTCCTTCCTTTGATATTTGTATTCTTATCCCCCTCTTTCTGAGAGGCACCAGTTTTTGGCTATAGTCTGCCAGCTGAGGCGTGTATTTCTCATCGGTTTTGAAAATAAAGGATGTTTGCTTATTTCAGCAGCATCCACAGTTCTATAAACACCTATGGAACAAAGCAAAGATTTTCAATGAATTTTCATGAATGGGAAAAAGAAGTGAGCAAGAGAGATGAATCTCAGTAGCGGTAGCATTAATGGTGTGCAGTTTCTCAGCAGTGCCCTGCAGTGTCGTTGACGGGCTCAGTAGTTGTGTTTTCTTTGGCTGGTGTGTGTGTTCAATCTCTCCCTTTCTCTGTGTTCTCCTTCTCCTGCTCTGTGTCTTTTGTGTGCGTCGTGTGTCGCGACTGCCCCGGACCTCCCTGCTCTACGGTAGGTGGACGGCTCGCGGCGCCCCCCCTGTGGCGGCGGAATGCAGTGCGAGCTGAGGCCAGGGGGCTGATGGGAATGGAGGCAGTGGCAGCCTTAGCCTTGCGGGCTCATTGCTGCTGATGCTTGAGGGCCGATGAGAACAAGGAGCTGCTTCTAATTTCATATGTTTGATATGATACTGTATGTTGCTCAAGTTGGCACGCCTACGAAGACGTGGCGAGCAAAAAAAGAAAAAACAAAACAAAAGACCAAACAAAACGAACATGCGTTATTTGAAGCTTCTTAACTGAACCCTATAAACTGCCGCACGTGTTCTAGACAATAACAAAATAGTTTTCAGCTGAGGTTGACGTTTTGGATGACGACGTCACTACAGCAAGACACTAGAATTTACTAACAAGCATGAATGAAGGGTACTCCTGGCAATTTGTCAAGTACGGTGGCTCATTCCCAAACAAGGATTCCAGATTCTCTTGTTAGCGTACTGTAAAAAGATATTGTATGGTCCAAGGCACCAAAGATATGAGATACATTTTTTTTCTCATTAAACGGCTAAGTAGTGCAATGCACTGATGGCTTTAGAATGATTAAACTTTCTGCAATTTGAAGAAGATACTTGAAAATACAAAAAGCATAGCAATAAAAGTCTCAGTAACAGTGGCCTCTCTTTGGATAATAATTTAGGCACTCCTGTCCAGAGATCACAATCACACAATCACCTGTACTCCTGACAAATGCAGGTCTGCCCTGCTAGTAAATAATGAGGAATGACCACAACCTGACTTGAAAGTAACTTTCCAAGCTGACTCATACGACAAAAGACTGATACAAAATACTAAAATATGGCGCAAATAGTTTTCCAATATTATTATTGTATTAATCTGTTGAGACAAAGATCTCTTCGATACATATTGACGTCTGGATGTTTGATTTCAGTAATGTGCAACGTTTTGCAGTTGAAAAACATCAATAAGAAAGAAATCGAAGTAACTTGGTTTCCGCCTTTGAAAAAATTTCCCCATGTTGATAAAACATAGTCAAAAGATTTGGCTTGCTGTTAAGCCATGTATGAAGACGCACAACCAGTCTTGTATGACGGGGAAGGTCAAACGACTGTTCTCCCCGCACTTCTTTGCCTGCCTGGCAAATCATTAGGCTAAAAAAAAAAAAAAGAACATGTTAGGGCGACAAGCATATTTTGATGAAGGCATAACTGTTAAAGCTTCCCTACTTTTCGATGCGGACAAGAGTTTAGCTGTTTAAGCTTCCAGAGTTTTATAACTCTTTCTTGCTGTCGAACATCACAGTTTTAAAAATTTTCTCTATGGAAGGCAAAAGAACAAAGGACATTTGTTGGACATCACCTTATACAGCTGACAAGCATTTATTTGTGATCGAATACATTTTATTAAATTTTATATGCCATACTGGGCTTCATAAAAATTGAAGAGAGTTGAAAAAAGATGTAGATGGCCAGTGTTTTAGCTGCTCTTGCAGTCAAAGCACGCTTTGGTTTGTTCTATGCCCAAAGGGACGCGCAATGAGGGTGTGTGTTATCAGCCTGTCTTTATCCATGTTGCACTGTGCAGCGGAGTGTAATTTATTAGAGGAATATTGGAATTGAGCTTGTCTACCACAGGTTTAAATCAGTCCCTTAACTGAATTTGCATTCTCATGTAACAATGATGATAAATGAAGGAGAGATCGTCTGAACAGGCAGAGTTTGGGATATTATTTTTTTTCAAGATAAAATTATCTATATATTTGAAAGGAATTTGAATAAGCATCTTTAACTGAGCATTCTGGTGGCATTACTTGATACAATGTAATTATTATGCTGTAATGGAGGGACATTTTTAGGTCCTTTTAAGGGTATTTTTAATCAGTAGAAACTAAAAATACACACAGGCATAGGCTTCTGAAAGAGTTTGTGATGTGATGTCGCACTGACTGTGGCGAATGAGACCTCTTTCTGTTGATGTTAGAGTGAGAAATTGACAGCCTGCGAATTTATAGTTAAATCAAGCTTTATGTCTTCTTATTTCCCCTTATTTCTATAAAAATAGTCTCTCTGCCACCATGTCAAGGTAAAGTGCCAACCAGCTGTCCTGGCTTTTCAGTTTTCTATGGAGCATAGCTTGTCCAGTGTTGAGGAAGTGGAGACTTGAGTGACACTGTGGTCAGTGCTGTAGGTGATGAAGTTTTAGCACATACTGCTTTGTGAGCTTTGCTTCTGCTCTCCTGCCTTTTTGTTTGATAACAATAGGGATTTTCTGGTTGTCCAATCTGTGGACTATTTACCTGACTTGTTAATCGGCAGCAATATGCTCAATATGGACGAAGCAATCACATTTTGTCCAGGCTAATTTGTGCTGAGGCTATAGAGGTTCCTGTCATTCATTTGTATGACAATAATTAAGTTCCCTCAACCAATTTTTGGAGAAAACCAAAACCAAACAAACAAAACAAAAAACTAATGAAATATTCCAAAATGAGTCACCTGAGGAAACTGTGAAATCAAGTCATGTTGCAAGCATCTATTGCCAAATGTTTGCGCTCGAGACAGGCTGCATATGGCATCTTGAAGCCTGGTTGGCATCAGGTAAGCGAGGAGACTGACAGGTAGGTGCTGTGACTGACCTGGCAGAGGAACTCCCAAGAGCGCTGCATGCTGTGGTGTTGACCTGTGCGGTGACCTCTGACCCCTGAGCTCCCGCTTTGCCCGTCTGCTTTACGACCGCAGAAACTACAGGATGACGACGACGATGATGATGCAGAGACCGGGCTGACTGGAGATGAGAAGGAGGAGGAGGAGAAGGAGGAGGAGAATCTGGGAAAGCTGCAGTACTCCCTGGATTATGATTTCCAGGACAACAAGGTAAGTGTGGACAAAAGGTATCACCCAGGTAAGGGAATTAGATATGCAGTCTGAGGTAAAAGGAAGACAGGAAAATATTATTTAAATACTCAGCCTATGACACAAAATGGTGGATGTGGGGCTGTCATTTACAAATTTAAATGTATGTTTAGGAATCCAAAAGATAAGTGAACTTGAATATTTTAACTTTTATAGAGGTAGGTAAACAAGACCTGATGGCTGCGGAAGCCTGTTTATGTCTATATAAAGAAAAAGGCTTCAAAAGAATAATGCCTTGGTTTTGAAGCAAAGGCATTGGGTAGCAGACTGAGGGAGATATGAGGGTAATGTATTTTGAATTGACACTGTGTTGAGAGGAGTCAAAGACTGTTCCATAAAAAATTAAACAAATGAAGGAGGTTCGTTCACTCGGTAAGATGTGGAGAGCAGAATTCTCGCAGATACTGCACATCATTTTCCAGTTAGACCTAAAATAGATAGGAGATAGGAGAACCATTTTATTGTCAACAAAACTGATTTTATTATTCCTGCTCAGGCTTCAGATGAAGATACCTTGATGAAAGAAATGAATAATTTACAAAAATAAAATTAAGGAATCTGAATTAAGGAACGACTGTTTCTACTGTTATTAATGTAGGCTTGTGCATGCATAATGGTTTCTATCGTGACAATTTAGGGCAGGCAGCACTCAGTCATACACTCGCAGCAATTGTGTCACAGCAAACCTAGTGCCATTAAGGACCAGTCAGAAGTATGGCACACCCATATTTGCACAAAATCAGAGGTTTAAAAATAAATATATGAACTAATTTTCATTTCTAAACATCTGAATCTTGATTATGTAAAAATCAATTGCAGCTGTTGAGCGTACCATACTTTTTTCGCCCACGGCAGTCATCTGGCTCTGTGCGTTCACTCCTGTGTGACTGAATAAATTCCAACAGATGCTCCTCATTTAGACTGCCTCCCTTTGACCTCTCTGGCAAAAAGTCCAAAACAAGCCCGATTTTAAGTCTTTGTTGGAAAATGTAAAAATGTTTTTGTCTGTTTATTTTGCCAAGTATGGCTTTTTATGAACTAAAAATTCAATTCCAGTTTGTGTAAAGCGCTACTTATCTTATCTCTTGTATTGCAAAATTGCATAAGCTACCGCAACCTCTGCACCAAGGATCAAGCCTGCATATAATCCATACAGATAAAGTGCTGGTGTGTTCCCGCATAAGATAGACCCATTTTTAAAAACATGACAACAGATTGAAACTCCCAAATATGTGTCCCAAGTTTGCTACAGTAAACACAAAACATTGTCTATATTTTTCTCATTTAAAAAGAATGTAAGTTTGTGAAGAGTCTAGTGCAGACAGAATGGGAGCAGCTCTGGATATTAGATGGCCCCTCATCTCACAGACTCAAGTAGCAGCCTCACTTATACATTATTCTTCTCCTTCCAGCTCACAGTGGGCATCCTCCAGGCAGCTGACCTTATTTCCATGGATGCAGGTGGAACATCCGACCCCTACGTGAAGGTCTTCATCCTGCCTGACAAGAAGAAAAAGTTTGACACCAAAGTGCATAAGAAAACTCTCAACCCTGTCTTCAACGAATCCTTTGTTTTCAAGGTAAGCACCAAAGATTTGCCATTTTTGAGTGCTGACACAGTCGGCCCACATGTGGCATATCCTCACATAAATGGTGCCATCATTGCCAGACCTGGCCCACATCCGGTTAACATACCACTTGCCATGCCAGCAGTCACCCAGGAGTGCCAGTTTGATGCCGGATCCGGGCCAGACCCGTCTGCTGTGTGGGTGTGGATCATTGCAGGCTTTCATGTATAAATATGAATGCTTGCAATAATATACAGTATTTAACTCCTGCAATGTATTTTCTGGTCAGGCTAGAGGCAATTCTATTTAACCATGGCCTCACATTTGACAGTGCTTTGCAGTGAGTGCAATGAGATTACTTTGTCATATAAAGAATAGGTTACAAATAATGTCAGCTAACTGTTCCCACAGAGGTAAGGATTTTGACATGGTCGCTATGCCATACTGACGCCCTTAGTAATGGTCATGATGCATCAAATGGCTTCAGATCCCAAATTATATTGTACAAGCTTAAATAGTTATTTGGATTTGTGCCCCGTTCATTACTAATTTGCAACTGAGTTCCTTGATTTTCTTCACTGATAAGTTGTCCTCAATCTCAATTTCAGAAAATTAATATTCAAAATGCAATGGAGATGCAATGTTTGCTTGTTTGCTTTTGTCTGTGCTCTAGATTCCTTACCAGGAGCTTGGGGGGAAGACCCTTGTGATGTCTGTCTACGACTTTGATCGCTTCTCCAAACACGACATCATTGGGGAGGTAAAGCTCCAAATGAACACAATCGATCTGGGCCAACCCATCGAGGAGTGGAGAGATCTGGAGAGTGCCGAAAAAGAGGAGGTATCGCTTTAACCCGATCATTTTCAGCTGAAGACTATTTTTGTAAAGTTGGTGTACAGCATAATCATGTGTGTCTACACTACGGGTATTTGTACTATATGTGTGTGTGTGTGTGTGTGTTTTTAAAAACTGTGTGCTCTCCTCTCACACAGCCAGAGAAGCTGGGAGATATTTGCATCTCCCTCCGCTATGTTCCCACAGCTGGTAAACTCACCATCTGCATTCTAGAGGCCAAAAACCTCAAGAAGATGGATGTGGGCGGGCTCTCAGGTGAGCGAGCAGCCGCGCTCCAATTTACGCTGCACCATTTGTGAAAAATTATGTGTACTGTGAGTGAGCTTGCTGTAAAGCAGCCGGTTACATTTTGAAGATAATTACAGAATTTGTTGGACAGGTGGTTCCATGGCAGTGTAAGACAGAAAATGGGGAATTTGTGGGGAATTGATTTTGTAATTAAGCACCATAACTCCTGAGATTTACTGTATCTAAAATGCCCAATACCAAAGCCTCATGTTGCTTATGGCATCAAAACAGGACAATAGCGGAGTAATGTCTGGTCCTATATTGATGGGGTAAAATGACACTAAGTCAGCCCTCACAACTATTGTATACCTTTTGCCCCGATAAATTATAGTATCCCATAAATGATTAAAAATCGGTGTGATACAACACATGAGATACAGGTTTGGTATCACAGACATGTGATACAGCTGTCTCGCGTTGTGATGGGCCAGATTCCATTCATTGACAAATGTCAACTTCTATGTTTGTAAAAAGGTAACTTCACCAATTCTGCTGGTCACTATTCACCATCGCTGGCGTTAGCCACTAGTTGTAAGTTTATTAGAGTCAAAGGGATGAATAATTCATTAGCCAGCATGCTAACGCTTTTGGCCAGAGGAGTAATAAGTTACACATGTAACTATTGTCGTAGATGCTTGAATTTATTAATTTAACAGCGAAAAGTGTTAGCATGCTAGTTAGCAAATTATTAATTCTATTGACTTGAATAGACTGCCAACCAAAAGCTAACATTAATGCTATTTTTCCATTTTCCAAATAAAGCAACACTGACAATTAATCATGGGATAAAAAGGATCTCAAATTTCTGAGCCTGAAATATCAAATTTACGAAACTTGAGTAGTAATTTTCATTTATTCCTCGCCAAAGGCTCGGATTAAATGAAAATTACTACCCTTGTTATATAAATTTGATATCTAGGGCTGACTTATTGGAGATCCTCTAATGTAGTGTTGCCCTCACGGCTTGCTTGGTTACAGTATGTGGGAATGCAATACGCAAAAAATTTCAGTAAGTCTGTGACATTCAAAAAATTATTCTGACGATACCTATTATACTATTGCATTGAAATTTATAGAATTAACATCATTAAATCAGATGCCATAACTTCCTTCCACTCCAAAAAAAAAAAAACTACTTACCTGTGGTCAGCAATGAAATTTCAAACATGGAAAATCATCCAATTCAATCAATGGCCACGCAAAAAGCACTCTGACTCTATTTAAACATGTAAAAAGGTGACCCTCCAACATTTTGTCCTTGATTATTACAATTTTGGTGAGAAGGGATGTATCATATTCATCAGAAAGAGCGATGAGAAAAGGAGCAGCCAAAGCTTTAAACCAGCGCAGAGGCACATCAGAACAAATACGAATTATTGTCAGAAAGGAAGGAGTAGAATGTACTTATCTCAGATTTGTGGAACCAGTTGACGTAGCATTATTAAGTAGATGTAACATTTAATTTTTTTTGAGTGTTGAGCCCCATGTTAAGTATTCACTACATTTGGAATTCCATTAGCACTGGCATAATGTGGGCTTTTTGGTCCCCATTATTTTTATTCGTTTATTTATTTATTTACCTAATTTTAGCTTAATGCATTTTCCAGCCCTCATGCATCTTCTTTTTGACTCATGTTACGTTTGGGCTTTGGAGAGCTAAATGAAAAGCGCAGTGTTTTGGTATCTGAAGTGAATGTAGCTGTTGACTGGTCTGTGCACAGATCCCTACGTGAAGATTCACCTTCTGCAAAATGGTAAGAGATTGAAGAAGAAGAAGACCACAGTGAAGAAGAACACGCTGAACCCTTACTACAACGAGTCCTTCAGCTTTGAGATTCCTCTGGAGCAGATGCAGGTAAGGTGCACTATTGTAGGATCAGTAGTGGTGTATTCTTTTCATGAAAATCAAAAACTTCTGGTCACACTTTACAATAAGTAACCCAAATACATATGTAAAGGCAGGGAGTTCTGAGTTCTGAGTATACAAATATTGTCAAGACATATGTGCAAACACAGTAAAGTGTCAACTAAAACTGTTATAGTAAAATTTTCCAGAAACTTAGAGTATATGAAGAGGTATCAGGCCACTTAACCTGAACAACCTTTATGACACAGGTTACGTCGGAGTTTCTGTAGATCAATAGTTCAAGATAAATGCAGGAAATTGAAGATATTTATCTCGGCTTTATTTAGAAAATCCAAGCTGTGGTCACAGTCCTGGACTACGATAAGATCGGCAAAAACGATGCCATCGGGAAGATTTTTGTCGGCAGCAAGGCAACGGGCACAGAGCTTCGGCACTGGTCAGACATGCTGGCTAACCCCCGTCGCCCCATCGCCCAGTGGCACCCGCTCAAGCCCGAGGAGGAGGTGGATGCCACTCTGGCAGCTCTGGCTGGGAAGAAGTAACTCCCCGCCCCCCAACGCACTCCCAACTCCAGCCCCCACGCAGCTAAGCTATTACTAACTGACTAACTTGATATCCAACACTGCATGATATTCATGGATTACCAATGCTACAGGCACAGTGAAACAAGTGCTGAACAACAACAAAATGTCAAAAATAAAGTTAAGCTACTAACATCATGTACTTTTTTTAATGTAGACTTCAGCAATTTCGTTCACAGAATGAGTGTACTGTAAATAGCCAAAGTGTTTATAATTTGGGAGTTAGTTATGTATGTTTAAAACAGCATGTTGCTTCAGAGGTAGTGAAATACACTATTACTCATTTGCAACTCAGGGAGGGATTTCTGGCATTAAATTAGGGGGGCCGAGTTGTAAGCGATATCTAGATGGAAAACCAAGTATTTACTAACGAATGAGTAGTGTATGCCATCTTCACCACTTGACACCCTGTCCTTTAAAAACTGTATTTTAACTGACTGTCTGGGGCTTGATCCTCAGAAACAGCATGTCGGCGTGTGTATTTATGAGGTATCTGGCAAACCCTAATGGAGAACCAGCTATCGTACAGGCCTGACTCCTGCTTGTAGTCTTTTTTTTCTTGGGGTCAGATTGGGAGGATCAATTGGACAGAAAAATGCCTGGGGATTGAATCTGCCATCCAAACAAAAGAGCAAGCGTTTATCTCTTTTTCTTTTCTTCACCTGAGCTATGCTGCTCTGTGCGATGCTTGAGAAATGTTCCAAAAGACAAACACTTTTGTAAAGTGCCCCGTGCAAATGTCCATATTTTTTGGATTCCAATGAGCAACCGCTCAGTGCTCCCATAACCTGAAACGCTTATCTGGTATCGCTTCAGATGTTAGTATGTTTGATTTCCATTGCTCTACTTGAAGTATGTAACAAGTTCTTAAAATGGGGCATGAAGATAACATGGCATATTCGTGAATTGCTTCTTATCTTTACAGATGATGTGGGTCCTTTGCGATTTAGAATTTTGAAAATGTACTGGGACTCTTGTATTTCTCGTATTTCATAATCTACATTTGTCATTGAAGTTTGACAAGCATCTGCAGTATGGAACCTCCAACTGTATGTGCATCTGCAGTTTTAACATTCAGTGGTATGATAATTTTGTTCACAGGTTCGCAAAGGTATCCATTCATCTTCCAAAACCAAGAGAACAAATTCTGTTGCAACATCATGATGAGAAAAAAAAAATATTTAATGAAATTCAATGTAAGATTATGGCACTTTTCCTCTTCCATTTTGATCTCACCCAAAATTACCAGTTTAACACTTATTAGTGCTGTTTCACCTCTGCATATAAAAATCTATTCAGCTTTCTTTCCATTTTATAAAGCTAAATACTCACTAAGCATGAATAATGCTGTGGAATAGGTCATTTAAAATGTACATTATGATAGTGGGTTGACATTTCAACATATTCTATATTTTTCTGCTCTTGACTCATGTTTTTAAATTACCTCATGGTATAGGCTATGCCTTAATATATGCATACATAAATTTTCATGTTGTCATCCTTGATTCATATTTATTATTTGGAGTGGACAGTTATTGTCTGAAAGAAGGTACTGTTATATGTACGTTTCAAATGTGAATTGCAAATCTGCTGAACCGAATTGCACTATAGAGTATTTTATGTTCAAGAAGTGCTGCAATTGTTTTTATTATGTGTGTGTCTTTTTGCTGAATCATCTTGAACCTGCATTGTATGATACTCATAGCAGTCTGGCCAAAGATTGCTCATTTACACTGAATGCGCGTGGAATGGGTGAAAGTGACGTAATTGTGAATTTGCCTTTAAAACATGCTTTTCAAATGCCTTTCTGCAGGACTTGCATTCCATTCGTCTTACATTATTTCTCACAGTATCTGTTTGAGAACAGGGCTCTCTGGGGAAAATGCATTTCAGAATGTTTCTTGAACTCCAGGGATAAATGTTGGATCTGTGCTTTAGTGTAAATGCTGGCAGCTGAGGTGGAAATTGCATTGGAAACAGATACAAACATCTGGCCAGTGACTGGGAAGCAGTAATTTTCTCAATTACAATCCTCAGGTAGCACGTAAGATGCAGTCCCTGTGTTTGTACTGAAAATATCAGGATTTGTTTGAAATTGACTTGTTCTACCCTCTTTCTCAGACTCTAGCTTGAAAGGGTGAGCTGGACCTTTGCAATATTGTTTACCTCCCTCTGTTATCACATTGAGCTTATACAATGTGCTTAAACAAACATCTGCAATTGTAGCTGCGTAAACAGTTAGGATTGATTAATGTTCTAATGTTCGTAGAATTTGCTGTGATTTTCGGAAGCTCAATTGCAATTTTGGTTCGGATTTAACTTTAAATATAATTGAAATGTAAAATTAGTGCTTTTTGGGCCTTTTTCAGTGTTTTCACATTCATATGTGTAGCTAGAGGAGTAGCTTGGGAGGGCTGAATTAAAAGAGAATGAATAAAAATGGTCAGCTATAAGTATGTATAGCAAATACAAAATCATCGGATGCTGTTGATTCAAAAAATGTATATCACACAAGCACCAGAACTGATCCCTATTGATTTTAAAACATTTGTATGCAATTATCTCATCCATTAACATTCCTTCCAATAGTGTTGTGCAATTCCAGTTAGTGAATATACACAGTTGATTATATCAAATTCTTCTAAACTTGTTTGGATAGTGTAATTTGTCTGAGTCAGTTAAAATATTGAAGGAAAACATTATTCCAGACATAATTCTGACCTGATGATTGATAGATGTTCTGACATAACGCCCATCAATTGTTAGAGCCACGCCCCTCACCATCACAAACAGCCGCTAAATATGAATAATTGCAGTGAAAAAATATACATTAAACCTCTGTCAGCAAGATCCAATGTCACTGTTTAATACAATCGATCAAGAAACATAGCAGAAAGCAACATGCAAGCAATCAAAAATCCATTGGTCAGTAGTTTTGCCTATATATACATAGATCATATTTGTTAATACTGCATGATTCTATACAGTATTGTACAGCAGCATGTTTTGAAGACAAAGATATACTGTGTGTGTGCAATTTGTCATTTTAATAATAAAATGAATGAAACATATGCACTGACTGTATATTTTCTAAATGAAATAAATCTGTATTTTCTGAGAATGGGTATGGGAAAGAATGTGCAAAATATGTTCTTAGTACTATAATTAGCACTATATTATTAATACTATAATTAGTAATATTCAGACTCAAATCACGCCTGAACTACATATGAACAAAAGTATTGTATAGTACTGTGTGTGAATTCATGTAGGATGATAATTTTGCCGCATGCTTGCTATATTTTTGTATCAATTTCATTGTATTTTCTAACTTTGGTTTGTTTAGTGCTGATTTACCCCAATGCCATCAAAACACGCCAGGATACTTTACATTGGGGGCTCCTAGAACAAGTAATAGGAAATTTTGATATATACATCCTCTGTTGAACA
This sequence comes from Gymnothorax javanicus, assembly GCA_029692085.1. Lineage (NCBI taxonomy): Eukaryota > Metazoa > Chordata > Actinopteri > Anguilliformes > Muraenidae > Gymnothorax > Gymnothorax javanicus. Next base: position 18,738,116 of record CM056203.1, read on the forward strand.
GTATGACATATTTACCATCTTTACCAAATTTGAAATGCTCTCACTTGTAGTATGACTTTTTCAGAGGAAGAACAACACGATATGCTTTTTTCAATGATTCAAGTTCAACAACTTTCATCTGTGACTGAAACTGTGGAACTGCGGCTAAAGCAATTAAATATAGCTATAGATTTGCATTTCACAGACTCGTCACAAAATAATTTTATCTATCCAATCTCTGAGGGTTTTCAGGGATGTATTTTTTCTACCTACTTTTTTTACTGTTTGATTTGTGTTAGTGATCTAATGCATTACTTGAACATTACTGATAATTAGCCCTGGCAACCTTGCATACAAGATTAGAATTAAGAGGGAAATTAAGAGAATACCGCCTTCACTTCCTCTATCTTTGGGGTCCCCTTTGTCTCTTTCATTCTATATTTGAAATTTGTGCCTGCTTAACAGTTCTGTTTAAAATGTTACAGGATTTTGTTTACAGTATTTGACTGAACTTGTATGTGTGTTTACTGATTGATGAAAAAAATAAAATAAAGCCATAAAACCTGAGCACTGAAACATGGAGCTCAGCTGTGTACAATACTTACTTAACTGGAAAAAGTTCCTGTTAGTGCAACCCTTGTAAATAGTCCTGCATATTCAGAGATATTATTGGCTTTGCATTGTTTCACTGAGTGTAGCTTACCTTGTCGCAGAAAAGGCCATTTTTGTCATAATTAGTAGTCGATGTTTTAAATATGTTTTCCCCCTGATATTGGTTTAAAGAGTATTTATTTATTTATCAAGATCAAACCTTATTCAAGAAATAAGAAGGCTATGATAAGTTGCTGCCTGTGTGAGCTGAAAATGTGAGCTGGGCTGATTTATACATTGTTGCACCATCCTGGCATGGATTTGATTTGTTTATTTTGCTTGGCTTTGCAATACTTATACTAGCATATAGTTTGTGAAGTTGGCTGGTTTCATTTTAAAACAATGATTGAAGCTAGCTGACAATTTTGCTATTAAGTTCTTTTTCTTTTTTGTAGTTATTTGTTCTTCTGCACCCTTCATTTTGGCGCGGATGGAATGAATTATACAATTTATTGGAACTAGTTTGTTCGACCTTTTAAATTTGCAGTGTGTGTGGTTTTTTTTTTCTTTTCTCAGGAATGAAGCATTTTGGCCTTTGAAAACAAAGTAACCATTGGTTTTGAGACCACAGTAGGATAAAACAATATATATGAACCCCATTTCTGGTTCACTGTTATTACAAAAAAAATGGGACATATTTTGCTTAGGCTTTCAACCTTTTTGTATATGCTAAAATTAGAGACAAATAATGTTCAAGTGATTTAAGTAAAATGTGTAAATAATCTATTATTCAATTAAGGAGCATTTGCTGTCAGGATGAAGTAAACGTAATTACTAGCCCACATTTGTAAATGCCAGACAAATTCTCTGAAGTGACATAATTATTTATGTTTGTGAGTAGCAAATAAGAATCAAGGAGATGTTAGTGAATACCAGAGTTTTAGATTAACCATCTTCTGCCATGATTTGTTTTGAAACAAGTCCTGCGTAGCATAGAACTATCTGTTGCACACATGAATACCCTTTGTGATGACCATTCGGCATATAAATGAAAGAGTTGAAATTGCAAATAGACCATCCGAAATGGTAGCTGAGCCAAATTTAATGTTGGTGCATACATCCTTTAAGAAACAATTTATAGTGTATTTGAAAACCTGACGGCTCACAGCAGATATCAGTTTCAGTACAAACATTCATATCAGTACATTTCTGTGAAGAATGCATTTCTTCCTCTTTTTGAAAAACTAATATTGTTAAAATGAGACATAAAAGTGCACTGAAAGATTGTGAAGTTTGGCTCATGTAGTGTTGTTTTTTAGCCATTTTAATAAGGACAACAATGAATAATTGTTGAATTCAAGGTAGCAACATTCCATTTTTGATCAAGTTTTCTTTTCAACACTTGGATGTCATAAAGCAGTATGAACATTTGTCAAATAAAAATTTAGATTATTGAATTTGGTTCACATGATGCATGGACCATGTACAGACGCGGAAGATTAAACCAACTGGCATAAGTTTAAAAAAAAAAAAATTATAACTATGCCTCCAATAATAATAGCATATCATGCGTGATGCAAGCATAACATTTGCATGCAAATATTCAGATTTTGTTTATGAATTTAACATAACGTTTTCTGGATATAAAGAGTTATCTTGCCATTTTTATCATGACTTTTAACATGAGATCCTGGGTTTTAGAAAACACTGCTCAGCTTTAGAAAGTTGTATTTATATTTCACCAACAGAAAGGTATGGTCAAGCCTCACTGTCAGCAAAAAATTGGCCTCGCTAAGTCCAGTTTTGCTTTACTGCAAGCAAGCAATTGTTCTTAGTACTTGGATGTTCACACTGCATCAGGTCCAATGAAAAAGGGGGCACTTCTCTCACCACTGGCCAATAAAGAGATGACAATTAGTTTTCCCTTTTTTAAGAAGTTGTGCACTAATCCAGCTCAGCTTGTACTCCATGGTGCAGTGGTTTGATATCCCAGTAAGAAGGAATCCAGTGTAATGATCAGGAAAACCACACTTTTGAACACAGCGCTATTCTTTAACTGTAGTTGCAGTACTTATCTCCAAAAACTCTCCTTCCTTCCGTCTTACCCCATCACCAGAGTAAAATAGCATCCCAAAGACTCTTACCCCCTCACCCTTTCCTTATCTCCTTTTTATCCCCTGCCGCACAAAAGCTCAAAAGGGGGATTATGTTGTGGCGCAGTCCGTCCGGCCATCTGTCCATCTATCCGTATCAGAAGGTACTTGGCTGGTGAAATCAACTCCACCTACGGTTCTCATAGGACATTCCTGAAACTTTGCATATATGCTGCAGATAGGCTGATGATATGCATATCACAGTCGCAACTCTGGCCGTGGATGTTGTGCTCTCAGAGCGCTCTTGTTTAAAAAGGAACCCATTCTGGGTTTCTTGAATCTTGTTGTTGTTGTTGAGCGTGTGCTCTAGTCAGTTATAGTACCTTATGTGGATTGCATGCTGTAGCCTAATAACGAGAACTTTGTAAACAAGAGCTGGTCCTGACTCCTGCCACACTAGCATTAATGGACATCTGTGCTTTAGGAACTGAGCATCAAACATCTCCGTTTCTGTCACCGCTCTATGTGATATATAGGAAAATAAGCAAGCCTTTTAATTAAGCTCCTCTTTTGTTGCATCTTTTTTCAGTAATTTCCTTTACAAAGAATGGTTGCCCTTTTTCTGTGATTGATTACAGCAAAGGAATGATTCATCCTGCTCTTTCAAGACTGTAGTTTTTTTTTTTTTTTTTAACGGGTTCCTGTGCTTTAATTTGTTTTCAGATCTCTTCATGTTTTCATTATATTTCATACCCAGACAGAGGTGTCAGATGATTGGACTCTCACACTGTAATATAAATATGTAATTTAGCAGTGTAATAGCAATGGAAATTTTTCTTTGGGTCAGATTTCCAGAGGGTGAAAACAGTTTTTCATAGCAACACGATCAGGTTCGGCTCTAATGCTCTTAAACACCTCAACAAAACATGTATGGACCTCACTGCGCATGGGAGCCTCATCATGCTAAAACAGGATAGGGCCTTCCCGGAAATGTTTGTACTGTAGAATCATCTGGAATATCATCCTATGTCACTTAGAGCAAATTTTCCTTCAATGGAAACAAGAGGCCCAGCCTGAATGACGAAAAGCCAAATCAGACCGAAGAATATCCACTTGTTGCCATTGTGTTTATGTGACCACTTAGCGCAATACAGTCTTGACGCTTAATTTGCAAGTGGATACAATACAGGGAATGGCCACTGGGTAGCAGTGTGTGCAAGGCACGCTGCCATTTATTTTCAGGCTGAGAAGATTAAAGAACGATCCTTTAGAATGACATAAAACCTCTGCAGTTTATTAGGCATCCAGTTAAAACAACAACACATGCCTAAATAAACAATGTAGCACACCTGTACTTTACTGTGAAATGCACACAAAAGTTGTGACATACATTTTGGCGAATGATTTTGGAATCTGAAATAGTGAAAGGATATTCTGGGTCATGTAACATGCTGAGTAGTAATCTTTACAGTAGTCACACTACAGCAAGGGACAGCTTGCTCCATTCATGGATGAAGGCACAAGGGGTTCAAAGGTCACCTTTTTACTGAGTTAAAAAAATGAGCAAAGGAAATTTCCAAATAAGGATAATTTATACCAAATGGCATGTGTGATTTTGTTGCAGTATATTTATGTCGGTGCACAATATAAAATGTATTTCAGCCATGCAATAGGTGAAAAAGTTTCATTTCAAGACGGTATGTCCGAATACACAAAACCATTCGGAGTCTACAGGTGGGTGCTTTATACATAGTCATGAAAGATAAATATCAAAGAAACGATAAACTTCATATAAGGCACACAATGTCCAAACAAAATAAGAGCTTAATAAATAAAACATTCACTACATGTAGAGGTTAGAATCGGTCTTCACGCCATTTCCCTGTTACGTGTCACATAACATATTGAAAGTGCTCAATATAAAATGGGCGCATAGATTTGAGAGGGGGGCTACTGTGTCATCGTGTACTTTTTTTGGAAATGGAATTTAATGCAAGAATATAAAACAAAATATACATCAGGACTAGAAAAGCTACTGAAACACGTCAGGTTCCTGGATATGGAGTCAATATAAAGAATTGCTGCATTCAAAAAAATCCTTGGCGGCAAGATTCAGTTTTATTTGTCATTTAAAAAATGTTTTCTAAAAATTTTTAAAACAGCTTGCAGTATATCCCATTTCCGTTGGGGTCATTATTGTGCCAGTGCTCATATACATAGAGAGACAGACAAGATAGCGAAATGAGCCATCCGGTCTTTGTACGCTCCTCTGTGACTGCTGCAGTGCTAATAAAGGCCAGTATTAAGCTAGCCTGTGTGCAACTGCCACGTACTGACTCCCATGTTGGTGCACAAAACGTTACGATGGTATGTTAGGGGGAGGAATCCTGAAACCTTCATGTCTTCTCTTATTGGATCAATAGTCTGTGGCTTCCTCCTTTCCCCGTGAAATAATAAAAAATCTGGGAAGAGCAGACCGCCTCTCTTTGGGTGCAGACGTGAGCTGGTTGGGTGGGATATATGAAGAGGACTCAGGCAATCTCACCCTCGCTCATTTCGACAGTTTGCTTATCACTCTGATCAAAGCTCCATTCTCATCCTTCAGCCTCTGATTGTCAGACTTGAGTTCAGTCAGTACCTACAGGAAGTGAGATGGAGAAAATAACATCATAAGATGCAAATAAAAGCCTCATACTTCTTGGGCACCCAGTTAGGAATTTTTTTTTGGTCCTTAAAGGTAAATACCTCATTTTGGTGCACAATGGGTCTGCAAAATGTAAACTTTAAGTATACAGGCTGTCTTTTACATTATCTTTGATGCTCAATCTGTGTAGATTCTAACCATTGAAAGTTCATATATCGTTGGAACACAATTAATGATCCATCAACACACTTAATCTGAAACATAGCAGCAGCTGTAGGCAAGCCCTTTATGAATTGATTCAAATGCAATGGAAAAGACAGTCCTATCACTGGAGAAATGAGGAACAGCAGGCACAGCTGCTGGTGGTGGCGACAGGTGGCGGTGTGTGGATTGGGGAGCGGGTATCGGGGATGAGCGAAACACGAGAGAGCCTCACGATAGGGGTGTGTGGGCCTCTCCGTGTGTGCACCATCCCCGAGCGCTGAGGAAGAGAGGGACAGAGGCCAGGGCTGTGCATCTATTTCCAGAATCTGGGTCATTTCTTCAGAGCTGAGGCGTGATTAAAAATAACAGCAGCCTCATGTTCAATCAACGACACAAATCGCCCGTGCCCCCTCAATGCACACTCACTGGAGCCTACAGCTCCAAAGAAAACATCCACCATTAATTGGTTATGTGTCTGTTCAGAGATGGAGGGCCAAATTGTACACCAGACAATGGCCTCTCACAGGGCCTTCCCCCGTGCTGATGTAAACGCGAAGACGGGCAGCAAACAGCCCCTCTTTCAGAAGCTCGCCCCCGAGGAGGAACACAATGGCTCTGGTTGTCTTCTTCCCCTCCCAGTCATGCCCTGCCTACCAAACTGAGCCCTGATTTCCATATGGTAGCTTGGGTTTGAGCCAAAATGTGGCACTCGGCAGCGGCCAAAGCGCATCTACATTCCACGCCCACTGAGGCCTAATCATGATGGACAACACCTGAGTGATGGTGTGTCCACTTCACGTTAGAGGAGTGCAAGAACTCCAACACACTGTGGACATTAAACACAAATTCTCAACTGTTTTTTTTTTTGGCATGGAATACAGCTGATTACTTTTCACACATTATTTTCTATACCTGTTTAATCATCTTTATCATGGGGGGAAATCACTTTTGAGGGCAATGACAGAGTGAGAAGGAGCAATGTTCCCAGCCCGTATGCTTATGTAAATTCCATTTCATTTATATTTTATGTTTTTCATTCTGAGACAATTAAAGGAAACAACGATGGAATGATCCCATAATGCACATGTCTACAGGTAATGTCGTGAGAACGCAGTGGAAATTCCAGTAGTCTGAAAATCTGTCAAAAAAGCTGCACTGGTGGAGGTATTTAATGCCATGATTTATGAGCCTAGACATAGGGCCGGCTGTGTCCCACGCAGTTGACCATGACCACTAGAGTTAAGCCTCATATGCCTGAAGCAAGGCTCCCACTATGCATAGAATTAAAGGAACCCCGTCCAGACATTGGTGGCACAAGCCGTCAGAAGGCACACAGTTCAGGCTTCACAGGGGAGATGGAGCGAGGGAGGGTTGGAGAGAGGGAGTGCACTGTGTAGTGAAGGAGCGGGCTGGCTGGTGGGGGGGAGGACAGACCTGCCTGAAAGTACAGCAGCAAAGAGGAGACAGGTGAAGGAGGACGTAGACGAGTAGGTGGGGAGGTGGAGGTGAAGGGTGGAGGTAGAGGTGGAGGTGGGGATGGGAGCAGGGGCTGGGGGAGTGAGGGTTAGAGGTCCTCGGTTTCGGGCAGGGAGGCCATCTCTGAGAGGCGAGCGAGGACCCGCAGCATGGCTCTGTTCTCAGCCTGGAGTCTCTGGTTCCTCCAGCGCAGGGTGTGGAGCTGAGCCAGCTGAGGCAGAGTCTGCAGAGAGAGTGCAGCAAGGGCAAAGTGGAGAGAGAGGGGAGGCAAGGGCACAGTGCAGCGAGAGAGGGAGAGAGGGAAGGGCACAGTACAGCGAGAGAAGGAGTGAGGGAAGGGCACAATACAGCGAGAGAGGGAGAGAGGGTAGGGCATAATACAGAGCGAGACAGAGAGGGGGGGCGAGGAAGAGTACAGAGAGAGAGAATGACAGAGGGGCAAGGGAACAGAACAGAGAGAGAGGGAGGAAGGCAAGGGCACAGTACAGGGAGAGGGGAGAGAAGCAAGGGCACAGTACAGGGAGAGAGGGAGAGAAGCAAGGGCACAGTACAGGGAGAGAGGGAGAGAAGCAAGGGCACAGTACAAGGAGAGAGGGAGAGAAGCAAGGGCACAGTACAGGGAGAGAGGGAGGGAGGCAAGGGCACAGTACAGGGAGAGAGGGAGAGAAGCAAGGGCACAGTACAGGGAGAGAGGGAGGGAGGCAAGGGCACAATACAGACAGAAAGGAAGGTAAGGACAGAGAGAGAGAGAGAGAGAGAGAGAGAGAGAGAAGCAGGCATGCAGAGACAAACAAACACATACACACACACACACACTCACATGTGCTCATATTAAAGCATGCATTGCATGCAAACAGAAACATGAATCCAAGAACATGAAACAGAACCACAAAGACACGTATTATGCACACAAATTGATACATGCACAAACACACAAACGCATATAGTGCCATGAATACATCTTTTTTCAATGTAGTACAAAACAGTTTTCCAAACTGTTATTCCAAGTTATCCAAAACTAGCTGGACCATTGTGAACAAGTAATTGCCATCCTGGTTACTAAATCTGTTCATTTACTACTGTAAATTTGATTGAGAATTGGCTAAAATTACACAAGAAATACCTAAGCTATCCTTGTTGAATCTAGACCTCTCTTTAATGGAATCTTTCCTGACTGTGGTGGGCTAAAAAGTCTCACACTGTGCCACAATCAAAAGAAATTCTGGATAGATATGAGAAAGGTATTGGAATATATCAGTCTAGAAAGGGTATGAAAGCCATTTCTAAGTGTCTGGGACTCCATTAAATCAGCAAGATCTCCAAAAAAAGAAAACTGGGAACAGAGGTGAATCCTCCCCCAAAGTGGCCAGCTAACCAGTTTCCCAGGAAACTAGGTGAACATCTGGAAGACAGCAGGCCTTGTTCATCACTGTTAAGATCAGTGCCCATGATTGCAGCATTAGAAAGATACCAAGTAAAAATGGTATCCATTAAATAGCTGCAAGGTGAAAACCACTGCTAACCAAGAAGAACACAGAAGCTTGTCTCATTCTCCAAAAAACACTTTGATGACCCCCAAGCCTAAGGTGAATATATTTTGCTGACAGTTTAATCAAAATTTTTTGGAAGATATGGACAAATACATCTAGTGCAAAGCAAAAAGCATTCCACAATTAGCACCATACTGAACATGGTGGCGGTAGTGTGACGGGCAGGAGATGCTTTGCTGAATCGGGGTGATTTGGGTGATTTGCTATAACTGACGTACAGTAACCATGACTACTGCAGCTGCGCCCCACTAGAAAATCGTGAAGGAGAATGTACAGTTGTCAGTCACTCAACGGAAATTTAGACATGCAGCTGGACAGCAATTAGAAGTGCAAGAGCGAGTCCTCCTCTGAAAAGCTCTAAAGATCCGAAATTAAGATTTGAGCAGCCCAGTCAAAGTACTGACTCGAACCTTATTGAGATGCCATAGCAGGATCTTAAACCAGCTTTTCATACTCAAACATCCTCCAGGTTGACTGAATTAAAGTTATTATGCAAAATGGGCCAAAATTCCTCCCCAGCAGTGGTTCTCAACGTTGGTCCTGGGACCCCCCGTGTTTTTTTTTTTTTTTTTTTCAACCACAATGAAAACTGTTGGATTTCAACAAGCAGTTAAATTATCTCAAAAAGCTAATTACATTTAAAGCAAACATTTTGACAGAAATATCCATGCATGCCATGATGAATAAAATACCTTTGAATGTACTGTGTTTATTTTTCCATATTTCAAGTAAATTCAGGTTAAAACATTTTTAAACAAATCAAATTCAACACTGAGGAAATCAAGCAGCACCATATTAGGTAACGGAACATAATTGTTTTACGTTCTTTCTAAATATTTCCCTTGTATTTAAAATAAACAAGACAAAAAAGGTTTGAAAAATTATCATTTTCTTCCCAAAAAATGTTTAGGTTTTGTGACTTTATGTCCACAGTTCGACCAGTTAGGGATGAACTGGTTATTCAATTTGACTGGTTACATTTTTCACACTTTTTATGCAGGTGCTTGAATTATACTGCAATGTGGACAAGGATTTTTCTTTTCATAGTGCGCAAGAAAATCTCTGTGAAAATGTGGCTTAAGAGCAGAAATAACGGCTCTTGTCATGTCCTGGCACCGAGAGATGTGAATAGGGCACCAGGAGAATGATGGAAAGATGAGGACCCAAGCGCAAGAACAGTGAAAGTTTATTAAATAAAGAAAGTGAAATAAGAAAACTGATACAAAACTTCAGGAGACCAAAAAGGGAGTGCACTGAACAAAATAGTGGAACAGACTAAGGCTACCTGCCCATGAAGGGAAAAACTAAGGTTTAAATAGAAAAGGGGATCATAATAAACTAAAGAGAGCAAGGTGACATAATTAACTGAGAGAACAGAGGCTTAATTGAATAATTGGATAAGGGCAGGTAGCCACGGCTGTTGAATGCCAAAGGGGAGGGGCATTATAAACATGATATGCACCTAATTAAGACAAATTAAGACAAACAGCTTTTTAAAATCCAATGTATGCATTCGAGGTTGGAACAAAGACCTGCATGCACAGAGGCTCCCAGGATTGACGTGAGGAACCACTGCTCCACAGCCAGACTCATCTTCAGATATTTGAAGCTTATGTTGCAGGTAGGCAGCAAAACCAGTTAAGGTTCTGGAGGGAATTACGGTTTTACTTACATGAAATAGGTGTTAGGAAGGCTTTTTCCTTCAGCAAGTGAAATGATCATTTAAAAATTTAGGTTTCCTCATGTTCCCCTTGTCTGATAATATATTTTGTATGATTTGAATATGATGGATCTAGCATGACAGATATGCATTAATGGTGAAAATCAGTAGAGGAGCAAATAATGGCACTGTAAACATGCCTGCTCTCATCCAAAAATATATACTCATGCACACACAAAAACACGCACATAAACACACATACCTGCTCATAAAGAAATAAACATGCACATACACATCGCACGAATGAACAGACAAAAATAGACAAAATAAACTCACCTATAAACACATTAACTCACGCAAATATATAAAAACAGGCACATAAGCATGTTCACACGTATGCAGACACACATACACCAACACACAAATACAAAAACTCACACACAAAAACACACATTGCATAAACTTAAGCATAAAACTGCAAGGATGCATCAAGCTGACCTACAGACTGCTTAACTAAAAGATAGGTGAACCTGGACAGAGTGACATACAGACAGATAGACATACAGACAGGAAGGAGGGAAGGAAGGAAGGAAGGACAGGGCGACAGCGCCACAATAATGTCGGGGAATGGGCAGGCTGACCCTCTGGGCGAGCCAGAGCGCTGACAGGCATGGAATGTGTGACAGTGTACAGGCTGCCTCAGCTGCTGGAGCACCTCTGTTTACGCTATGCATTTCTTAGCCAGCAGCTAATGCTAACACTCACTCGCTTGTGTATGTTAACCAAACACACTACAAATCAATTGGTACGGCAGAGCAAATGCGGTATTTTCCACACTTAGGAATTCACTGAGGGCCTGTGGAGGGGAGAGGGGATGCGTGCATTGGTATGGTATCCCCTCAGCACAGAACAGTCAGAGTCCCAAATAGAGCTGGGAAAGAGACATGATGTGCTTTCCCCTTCATTTTCACCATCTGGTATTACACCACTGCAATACCATTCTGATGCTAATCCAGCCGTAGAGCAAGCATTTCACATTATGCCATTATCATGAATCCATTCAGGGGATCAGGGGATTGTAAACGCAAAGTCACGGGGGGAAAAGGATAATTTTTTGAAGGTAGAGACCCAACTTATAGCTCAATACATTTGTAATGGTACCTCTCATTTATGTGACATCTTGTACAATTGGCCAGCCTAAACACATACGCACTTAGCTCATATACACAGACACTCCAGTTCTAAAGTCAGATCTTCGGAAATTCTTCTTCCCAGTATATTCCAACTGAAAAGAAACTGCATAAGTCTGAAGACATGGACCTCCTGCTATGTTTGGTCGGCTTGTTGAATAGAATAGAGGAAAACCACCGCTTATCCGTGAAGTTGTTTCGGAAACGGCTCCATGGAGAAACTCACTTCTGCCAAGAGAGGTTTGCCAGCCCATAAAACCACTGGAGTTTGCTGTGGTTATGTGGTGAGACCACATGAGACAAGCTCCAAACCACAGAGTTTGAAAGGAGCGAGCGGGATACAGCCATGGTCATTCGATTAACATCTGCTTGTACTTAATGGCAATTTACATAACTTGAGACATTATACCTTTCCCAAACACTCTGAGATCACAGCAAGGAACATACACAAGTGAACTGAGTTATGACCTCTTAAACAGGCACTCTGACAGCGTGAGGCGGCTCATTACGATCTGCTTCAATTCGCTGATCGTTTGCCATGCAAAAGTGAGCATAACAGTAAATGCAAGTGGAGATCCCAGTGCGTGAGGACTCAATGAAAAGACAGTGCCAACAAGTATGACTAAAACTTCATCTCCTGTTGGCCGGTCTGTGCTATTATTTTAAGGTCGCCAATCCATTTTCACAGAAAGAAAAAAGGCCCTGGCCCTACTCGAAAAGTGTGTGCATTCAGGATAATGTGAAGCGAATGACCAGGAATCCTATAGAATGGGACACTGGCGGTGGTGGGCAGAATGACGGCATAGCCGCTGAGTGTTCAGAGGGGGTGCACGTGAGGACGTGAGCACATTCAGAAGTTCCCCCCCGACCACTCACCGCTGCCCCCCAAGACTGTGCTAGCCCGCCAACCCACCCTGCTCTCAGGGCTGATAGCCACAGCGAAATCTCACTGGGCCGTCCTGCTGGGGCAACATGACAACACAGGGTAAGAGACTCACCACCTCGCCCTTCTCCCGACCAGGTAAAACACACACTCAGTCAGATTCAATCAAACGCTGATGGTTGACCTTAGCCTCAGCCAAGATTCAAGTTAAATTTCCCCACAACTTTAATACGGAATTAAGTGCAGTCGTTCTTTTCTCAGCACTAACAACTCTGGGAAAGTTCAGCAATTGCCAAAATTACCCAGCTAAATTTCTTGACATGTTCATTTCATTTAGAAATGTAATATTTTGGTTACTTTCCCAATCACCCCCAAAGTTATTTCATGTATTCCGGTGTTTTGAGGACTAGATCTGGCTAAATGTGACTAAATGCATGGAGATAATTAGCAAGAGGTCAGCTTTCTATAGGCTAAAATCTTATCACCTCAGAATGCTCCAGCATCCAGGAATGTTCCTAGTTATAAAATTACTTGCAGCCTCAGATAACACTGTTACAACTACTGGTTGTAACTTTGACACTTTGAAAACAGCCACTGCTTTTCCATAACATGTATTCAAAGCTTTTCCCATGTTTTTATGCATTTCAGAAATCCTGCTGATCATGCTCTAAGGTGGTAGTTCTCAAGGTCAGTCCAGGGTACCCACTGTGCTTTTTTTTCATTCCGACCGCAACAACTGCAATCACAATTTCAAACAACTGTTTATTTTTCTTTTTTTTAATCAGGCCCGTTTCATGTTTGAGGGGATTATTTGAGAGGATTATTTTTATTAATTATTATTATCTTTTACCACATTACCCAGAATAGATTTCATACCATGTAGGATACAAACTATGCTTTATTGCAAACATTTGTAAAACAGGTGCACATTTTCAACTGACCAAATTAATGATGATGGTGAAGCAGTAGGGCCCTGATTACGTTGCTGAATTTTTTCCCCGTTTACACAGTTATTATAAGCATCATCATCATCATTATCTCAGTAGCATTTGCCCCGTCTTTTAATTTCTCTAAAGCTACCAAATACCAAGTTTGTACTGACCATGTGTCCACACTTAATCCAAATAGAAGCCAATTAATTATTTAATTTCATCAGCCACAATATTCCCCTCTTTTCGTTCAATTAAAGAAACAATTGCAATATGGTACAGTGTGAATATGGAACTCCTCAGGGCATGCATAGCAATGTTTAACACAACGTGGCTTAAAAGGGTAAATAATCCTCGAAAACGTAATATTTGCAATTATGAAAAACTAACACCGTGTTCTAATTCTAGGACTGCAATTGTAGTTGGAATAAAACCAAACACACATGGGGTCCCCAGCACTGATGTTGAGAACCACTGCTCCAAGGAACTAAGACATTCTCCAAGGCCCAAGAGACATGCTAGTTAGAAGCACAAAAGACAGTTACTGACATTGCTGACTAGCCAAAGGTACAACTTGGTTTTTTATTCTGCAGCAGTCAATTACTGAAGGCTGGAGCAGGAGGGAGGATAGGGGGAGGAGGGGCAGTGAGCGCAGCCCGTGTCTAATGAATCTGGTGCTCCTCCACTCCACAGCGTTGAGCTAGCAGTATCAGCCTCACTGGTGCTCATTATATTTGATAGCAACTTACCTTCAGTTCTTCTTCCATTTCTGAGACCTTTTTCTCCAGCACTCGTTTCTCCTTTAAGGTGAGGAAAGAAGGTTCAGTCAGTGCTGCTCTATGATGCTACATACCTGAGACCAACTGGCCGATTGGTAAAGTAACCTTTTCAATACTGAATACAGCAATACGAATCAGAGTCACCCATTGAATATATGTTACAGTCAGATTGCGAAACCAGTCATTTCGTAAAATGACTGAAGTTTAGCCCTAGCCATTTCATGAAATTGCTGAAATTTTTAGCCATTTACTGAAATGACTGGTTTCAATCTCTGACTGTAACATATACAGTATATGTCATTTTTGTGACTATAATATGGAATTGGTTCATATGTAAGGGTTTCTGGGACCCCATGTCCCGTCAGTACTGAAAGGGTTAAGCCTCTGTACCCAGTCTTTAATTTAAAAACATTATAAACTCCCCATGAGCAATATAATATAATACCATATAATACTGATATAACTTGGATTCAATCAAATCAATCAAACCAAGTCATTAAATTGGAAATATTCCTCTGAGATTTCATGCAGAAATATTTAATCTGGAAGTGTTTCTTTCAAGCAAATGTTACATGATGTGACTGTTTTGATTAAATCCAGTGATGCTATTTTATATCAAAATTTACCTGAGGACCTACCCAGGATTTTTCATGCGACATCAATAATGCATGCTGCTCGACATGATAGAAAGATATTAGATGAGATGAGAAACAGTTAAAGTAAATGGTTGAGAAACAGGGAAAGATAATGCGATGAAGTTATAAAAAAATGTTACTGAATGAAGTCGTTTTTGAGGAATGGAAAAGTAAAGCAAGATGAAAGGTAAATGTGGAAATCACTGAGAGTAGATAGATGCACAGAGATGCATGAGATTTCTAGCTTTCCAAGAAAGGGCGAAAGTGAATAATTCTATGGAAATTCTATCATGATGATATAAACATGAAGGGAATATACCCTCTTCTCTGTCTCAAGCACACTGGACCTGTCAGATATTCGGTCCTGTTTCTGAAACACAAGAGTGCACAATCAACCGACAAAGGCTTACTTCACAGGAAACTTAGTCCAAGAACTCTTCAAATGCAGCTTTACTCTGTTGTACTCAGGACAAACAAAACATCTCAATTTCTGCATTTATAAAAGAAAGAATATTGAGTCAGTTGCCACTAGGGTTCTGAATCATATTCCCTCTGAAAGTAAACCAGTAATTAAGATGGATGAATGAGCTGTCCTCTGGGTTTAATTCTTCCTGATGTCTCTTCTTGATCTTCTACTCCCTGGACCTTGGTGGAAACATCACTGCTAGCGAGCCTCATGTGCTCAGGGCCTGGACAGTCGTGCGATAAGGCCATGCTGGATCTCAATGTTAATGGAGGACGGGACACTCTCAAGCGATTGGGAGTGGGGAAGTGCTGCCGAGATCGTAAATAAGAACCAGCGGAACAGCACCTGCGTGATCTTCTCCAGCTGTGTGCGGATGTTGGCCAGCTCCTGCTTGCTGTCCTGCAGCCGGGACTTCAGCTTGTCGTTTTCGGCCAAGGCGTCCTCATACATCTGCAAAAACAAACGAAACGAGGACAGAGACTGAGGTCGTCCAGAAAGCAGCACGCAAGAGTCGGGTTCTGGGATAATGAGAGACGAGGATGTTTTTGAACGTTCAGGGAACAAACTCGCCCAAATTGACAAGAGAATACTTCTACTGTATCAAGATCCAAATTCAAATCAAAACTCAAATAACTACATACTGGCAAATCACAGCAGATTTAAGAACTCTTGTTTTTAAGTGACCAAGTTAATTCAGGTTTTTATAGCAGGACTGGGGTGGTCTTAAAAAAAATTCCACAAACATGCAAGCACCTCCATTATTTAGAGATATAAAAGTACATTTTAAAATTTGACTTCATTAGTTTCTCATCTCATGTTAAAGCAAAGAGCCAGGGCAACAAATTGAAGCAGATCTTGATGAGATGAGCAACAAGAATACTCAAACCAGGAATTCTGGATGAGATGCTATATTTGAGCGCTAGCTGAGCAAGTGTTTTAGATGTATTTAAATTTTTTTTTTTTTTTTTTTTTTTTTTGAATAGTGTTTTCTGGGATTTTAATGAAAATATTTTTGGCATCCATTCAGTTTCACAGGCTTATCTTCCAATTAGCTTTAACCCTTAGAGCGCTGAAATAAAATTTTTAAAAATATCAGTTTAATTGTATCTTGTGCTGTTGAAAACCACTCATGAGGCAGCTTGTTTAAAAGAGCTTCCCTGTGGGAGCTCTTTTAAACAAGTCACCACATGATAGAATTTCAACAACTTTGATTTTGATATCTTTCATCATTGAGCAACAATAGTGGCATTTAGTGCTCTAAGGGTTAAATAGTGACCTTCTTATTTTCATTCTGCTGATTGTATGATGTGGGAGATCTATGTGGGATATGGATTACATATCAACAAGGGAAGTCACACAATGTGCGGATTCACCTTCTTGTAGTCCTTGGAGCTGGCATCATCATCAGCTTTGCTCAGTGATGCCAACCTGTTCTCACGACGGGTATAGGAGCTGGTTCGGCCCAACAACCGGTCTGTGGCACTGTCTCCAGAGGCAGAACCTGAGTTCAGCCTGTAGAGGAGAGAAGAATTCAACAGTGCACCTCCTACAGGAGAACTGACCCAGTATCAGGCTTCATAACTTCAATGAGAAGTTCAATATAGAAAATTTCAGTGTCTTATTTGTCATTAAATTTGTTATTTAAATAAAGTCAAACAAGTCTGCCAAAATTTTTTCTCAATGAATGTGAATTTTCATTTCAGTGAGAAGTGGGAAAATGAGCAAAGAATACTGTTGCAGTTTATGAATTTGCTTACCTAGATGCCCGGTCATGCTGTGAACGAAAAGAGAAATGACACGTCATTGGAATAAATCATTCAGTGTGTTAAACCAGCCATTAGAAATTTTCCTTTCAACCCGAAGAAAAATGATTGTACACATCAGGCTATTAATCAATGGTCTACACAATGTAATGCCTAATCAACCACTACAATGCAATTAATAATGGTAACGCTTATTTAAAATGAAAAACGATTCTGGGCCAAAATATTTCTCAAAATGAAAAAAAAAAAGTATAAGCAAAAATAAATACACATACGAACAATGACAAACAACATTCTTAATTTGTAGCATTCCACGCGACACAGGAGGAAGGACAGGAAGTGCTCCGGTCACCTTAAGATACAAGGCACACATTCCTGGGACAAACACAGTTTGATCACTTCATGCATATAAATGTGACCTCCCGGTGGGTCCCCTTTCAGTGGATGATTGCTATCCATAAGCCCTCACAGGGTCGATGACATCATGGCGATGAAGCCTGTGTTTACATAAAGACCCAGTTCTCTTCCTGTCAACTGCAGTCCAGTTTGATATATTCCAGTGGATGACTTAAGAACTTGCTTGGATGATGTGGCAACTATCCGGGCTGAAAACCTATTGTCTGTGACCATTTGTGTGCTCCAGAGAAAGCAATCATCTTACTGAGTTTTCCTGTACAGTTTTAATTACTAAATAGTTCCTGCTGGCCTTAGGTGATACCCCTGATATTTATACTTGAGGTTTCTTTTCCCAGTGGACAGAGCATTATGCAACATACAGAGTAAATACCTGAACATACAATGGTTAGGATTTTATAGGCATGAATGAGTGAGGCTGATGAAAGAAGAGACGCCCAGCAGGGGCTGACAGGGTTTATCTGATAACATACACCTCTCTCACTCATATCCAACAGCTGACTGAAGACCTCCACGTTTTCTGCGCTCCATTTTCAGGCTATATCATTACTTTGGTAACTCTGGGCTCCTGAGTGGAGCGCAGCCCAAGCTCTCATACACACTGATTCTCTCCCTCAGACAGCCCTGCGGATTCTGCTGACTGCTGAGTGAGTTCTGCTTCCTGCTTATGCGTGCAAATTAGGAAATCCCATTCCTGAGATAGCAGCATTCACACCAAGAGAGGAGAACACACATCTGTATGAAAAAAATCCAATAGTGTGTGGACACAAACACACACCCACACACAGACACACACACACATATGCACACACCCAGACACATACACTTACACATGCCCAGAGACATCCAGGCACACACGCACACGCACACACACACAGACACACATATGCTTGTACCGACAGTGCAGTCGAGTGGAAATGAAATTGCCTGTCACACAAGCAACGAAAAAAGTAATTGGGTGCAAAAACAGCCTCTCGAATCCCTCAGCTCATGACACAAGATGAATCACAAATAGTAATTTCTGCCAGTTCTGCTGAAAAAAATATGAACAAAAAAAGGAGAAATTCACATCATTTTTAGAAACCATTCATCTGCTTTCTATGAGTTCTGAAAACATCAGGCTTGTGAAAACTAAGACCATAGGGCTTTCCCAGTCCGGCTCTCTGGAGTGCAGGGGCTACAAGCTACCACTGAACAATCTGCATCCTTCAAAGTAACATGCATAATGATTGCATTTGGCATGTGCTCACAGTCATGTCACTAGAAAGAGAGACTTTTCTCAATCAAAAAGTCATGCATTATACTGGAACCCCAAAAGTTAGTCATCACACCTTGATCTGCAACTGTTTTTAAAGACACAGCTAAGCCCATTACTACCATTGAATTAAAGGTATGATGCTATTGGGGCGCCCCGGTGGCTCATCGGTCTAAGCGCGCATACCATAAAGGCTGTGTCCTTCCCGGCCACCTGGGTTTCGAATCCGGCTCGGGTCATTTGCTGCATGTCTTCCCCCATTCTTCTCCCCAACCTTCCTGTCTCTCTACACTGTATAACTATCGAATAAAGGAAAAATTCCCAAAAAAATTATCTTTAAAAGGTATGATGCTATTGAAATTGTTTTACAGGTGATTTTGATGTTTGGGTCAGCTACAAACAGTCAGCTGGACAATTTGTTGTTTTTCTCATTTGTAAATTTGTTTGAGAAATGGCAATGTCTGCATGCAAGCTGTAAAATATTCTCACTGTCATGATCCATATTCAAATTTTTAGATGCTACAAATTATCCGGCAACCAAATGGAAAAACTCGCAGTTAGAGAGACTGAGAGTTATACATTAAGTCGTTGCTGTGGAAATGGCAGACCATCTTGTGTAATTGCATTGGTGAATACTGGCAGGTTTCAGAATGTTGCATATAACTGGCACATTGCAAGTTTGATCTCGACTCGTCATAAATCTTTGGTCTTAACTAGCCTTAAGATGACCAGCAATATGGCTGGCTAGCTCACTTATGCCTATGTATCATATAAAAGCAGTCATTGTATCGTGCCACGAGAATGAATTAGTTCATATCACTAGGCAAGCCATATAGTTATATACTTTAAAATTTCAAACTGTATTTTTAAGAGGCAAATAAATGATGCATCAAATTGAGACTGTTGTGCTTCTGCATAGTGTCAGTTTCAGACCAGTTTCTGCTCGGAAGTTTCATGGTGGTGTCAATTCCCAACTTTAGAAAGAAAAACAATTCATGTTATGAATTATATCAGGTCAAAGAAAAATGATGACTCCAATCTTGAGTTGGCAGAAAGGGTGAGCAAACAACAGAGTCACAGTAGATCTCAAGAGGGTCACTGATCCAGGAGACTTAATTTTTTTTGTGGTACTGCACACTCCAGTTTCAGCTGTAGCTCCTATATGTTTTTATTTGGATTTATTTTCTTCCTGCCAGAGCACGTAAGACTGTTTGGATAAGGAGGTGGAGGCCAATGAATTTTGCAGAATTCTCACAGACAATAAAACAATGCCTTATCTTCATGAATGCCAGAAAGATGAAAGTGGGGGACGGACAAATGCCGTAGAACTTGAATGTCAAGCTTCAGTCCTGGACAGCTGCAGTAACTGCAGTTTATTTTTTTGCAGTTTCCTCTCAGTGTTCATCAAGGTTAAGTCTTGGCCAATAAATGAGTAAAAAACAGCTCACAAGCACTCAGACACATGAAAAATCAGCAGATACAGTAAAACTCAAGATCTGGAAATCAATGTCTACTCTATGAGGGAACTCGAGGCCCTTCTAGCATGTTCTACTAGATGTCACACCTCGGCAGCTTAACCGGACCCATTTGTGCCCGGTGGGTCAGGTTTCAGGAAGCGAGGGCCAATATACCTGACAGGGCTTGGTGCTAATAGGCTGAGGAATTGACTTCTAATTTCTGCCAAAAAAAAAAAAAAAAACCCAGTGGGGGATCATATTTTTTCATCTGAAAACTCTCTGTTGTCTTCAGGGTCTCAGCGACCAGCAGCACAGCTGGAATATCTGACCAAACTGGTATAATACAAATGTCTCTTTTTCATGCCATGAATCAGCCTAGTCCGTAATACTGCAGCTATTAAACCAATTAGGAGACCGTTATGGGAAAAGGAGCTGAACACTGTAGGCTGGTTCAAATCTAAGACAGAGCAAGGATCATTTACTCACCATCGCACCTGCTGCTGCAGAAAATAACCAGATATTTACAAAAGCGTAACACAGAAATGCATAACTTAACAAGGAAAATACGGACAATTAACCTGATTTTAGCAGATCAATGACATTAGAAACTTCCAGAAAGTGACTAGCTCTGGTTCACACTTGCAACTGTAATCTGAGGGATTCTACTCTACAACCCCAACTCCAAAAAATTTGGGATGCTGTGTAAATTGTGCATAAAAACAGAATGCAATTATTCCTATGGATTCAAATTAGGGCCAAAAGTTTGGTGCATGTGTAAAAAAGTTTTGATCTTATGAAATAGTTTTGTGTGTGAAAATTTCCTCCCTTCCTGTGTGACAGTGAAATTGCTGATTCGCTCAAATTTCCTACCTTCACATGCAACACTTTTTTTTACAAGCACAAACCAGATTTAAGAACCTTGAGTTACTAAATTATGGCCCTATTTTTACTCCTGTAGGGTAGACTAGCCAGTCAGCACGTTGCCCACTGAATAGCCAATCAGAATGGTACCCACCGTCACAGTTAGTCAAACTGTCCAATCAGTGGCTAAACGGTTTTGACGCTATTTCTCCCCCATGTCTATGGCGAAAACCATAGCTCGTTGATTTCCGATTTTATTCTACTGTAATGTCATTGTTATCATATATTCTCGCCAGCTTGTAAAAACAAGTGTTGCGCGTGAAGGTAGGAAATTTGAGCGTATTCACAACTTCACTGTTACACAGGAAGGTAGGAAATTTTCACACACGCACAAAACTATTTCACAAGCTCAAAACTTTTTTGCACACGCACAAAACTATTATACAAGCTCAAAGCTTTTTTACACACACACAAAACCATATCACAAGCTCAAAACTTTTTCCCACACGCACAAAACTTTTGGCCCTAATTTGATTCCATAGATTCCTTCGGTACCAAAGGTTACATCACAGGTTTAAAAAAACAGCGGGGAGATAAATAGAGGGCAAGTTATTTAATGGTTTCATCCAGAGCCATACCAGCACATGACTACCACCCCTGATTACTTGCCTTGTAGTTCTGAATTAAAGAGAATGTAAAACAAAACACTTATGGTACCGCTAACTGGTGCACTTAAACAGAACGCTAGCCTCGAAGGCATGAATACACTTTAATTGGATGTGATGGAACATTTCTCTGTCTAAATGACAAGACGCAGCTGTTGCTGCAGTGGTTCCGATGACTTTACCGAGTGTCTCACTGAACAGGAATTTGAGCGATTCTCGTCATCCTGCTCAGTCTTGCATGCCAGATGGACACATGGGCTATGCAGGTTTAGCACGCTACAGGCACTTTAGCCTCAAACCCCAACATTAACACCTCACCTAAGGCTGTTTGGCTGAGGGCTGGATGAATGAGTGAGTTTAGGCACATGATAGTGGCTATGCATATGTCTGCATGCAGTAATTTGCATATGCTTGTGAATGCATAAGATATCCAAATGTTTGTGCATATAAGACATTGGTTTACAAGAGTCAGCATGTGTGTATATATTCAGTGTGTCGCCACACGCATGAATGCATGGCCACATACATGCTACATATAAAGATATGGGTGTGCACCTATGAAAGGGTTAGTACATATGCATATAGTGCTTAAACGTTTGCATGACTGTGCTTTCATGTGCATTACTGAGGATGTTTAGTACCTGTTTGTGCATTTGTGCATGCATGGGTGTGCATATGCATTTGTATACATGTTTGTGTGTATCCAGCCACGTCGTCGCTCAAAGTCAAAGCTGAAGTAAGGCAGCCACACAGTCTGAGCTGCTTCTCTGAGTAAATATTTATGCTGCACTGCTGGGGCTGCCGAGCCTTATGTGGTCACACTCCAAACTCCCGCCCTGAGCCAGCTGCCAGAGCACTCGGCCCAATCAATCCCAATAAAGCTGGAGACAGAACCAGGGTCAGTGCCCAGACTGGGGACTCTTGTACTGTAGGCCTCATTTATACCTGCCTGTGTGTGGTCCTCCAGGCAGGGTTGGGGTCAATTCTGGAATTGGAATTGGAAATAGAATTGATAAAATCGGCAGTGAAATTGGAATTGGAATATATTATTATCCCCCACCACGAACTGGTGCGGGGGGGTATAGGATTGAGTTAAGTCCGCCTGTCCGTCCTTCCTTCCTTCTGTTCGTCCGTCCGTCACTCTTTCAATGAAGACAAGTTACCTCGAAAACTATGACAGTTACTCGGATTTCATGACAGTCACAATGGAATTGAAGTGGAATTGAATCGGTTAATTCAATAAGGGCCCAACTCCATGTTGAAAATGGATGGAGTTGGGCCCTTATTGAATTCACCAATTCAACTGGAATTGATAAAAGGGAAATAACCCCAACCCAGCCTCCAAGCTCCCTAAAGTGCACTTCTCCTAGCTCTTCTGTGGAGAGATAAATAATGTCATTTGACAAAACTGAAAGTGATTCTTTTAAAGCAGAGGCATGAGGCTTTGTGATCACTGTACCTTCTCTTTTATCTCCTGACCTTCCTTTCCTTCCCTCATGCAATCCCCTTCCCTCTTCCGGCGCTCTCTTCTGCTCCTCTCTCCCTTCTTCCTCCCACCTTCCCAAAATCTTTGGGTCCAACAGTGGTGGGCGGGTTCAGCAGCAGCTGAGCCAAACAAAACACCTCCTCTTCCAGCAGGACTCCTGCACCCAAAAACCCCCTCCGTCCACACAGTTCACCAGAGCCTCACCGAGCCAAAGGCCACCTCCGGTCAACGCTACCTCTGTGAATTGCATTACCCCTCAACAGACATGCACATCTGCACTTAAAGTGCGTCAGTGACATACTTCCCAAACAATGTGCTCCTCGACAGCTGAGGATAATCTGGAATCTTTGCACTAATTAGCGTGTAAAGATAACCAGCGAATGGCTTACCAGACATGTCCACACACCCTTTTCTAAGCCAGATGCTCATTTCAGACCTTTATTTTTATAAGCCATAATACAGTCAAGCTTGAACCGGCTGAAAAGGCACCATGTGTGGTGTTGGCTGCCAGCGAGCGAAGAATCGTAACGCAGCTGCGGGCCCTGTACTGTACACAGCTTCAACGAGCTCGCATTTGTTAATCTGGCACCTGCTGGCATTAGTCCCAGGCCTGGAATGTGATTTCCTAAAAAATACAGCAGAGGTTTAGCTTCAGGCTCACTGAACCATGTAAGGCCTGGCTGCGCTAACAGGCACATACTGCAGAGGTAAAAATAACACAGGACCAGACTTCCATAGATAGGTGCTGAATTGGGTAAGGCGTGAATCACTGGCTCTCCCACTGAATTCACTCCTGGGAAAAAAAACTTGATGGAGAATGTCTCATTTCAAGATATCTAATCAGAAGCAACAAAGGCTATGATGGAGTGGGCAGGGCTAAGCATCGCCCACCCCAGTCTTCATTGTGTCCACCCAATCAGAGAGAATATTTCAAACAGAAGGCTACCAGTAAATCATTGACATTTAGCACGGCATTTCCACAAGTAAACGCTTACAACGCATGAAGGAGCTCAGGATTCAATATGCAGCTGGAGAGCAGTTTGTGCACTATACCAACTGCCAGTGCAGCTAGTATCACCTTCAAGGTTTCTCCTTTTTTAAACTTATTATCCTTCAAACATGTTGAATTTACATAAACCACCACAAGTGATTAATCACATCTTTAAGAAAATTAAGCCAAATTATTAGCATCATTCTCTATAGCAGTAAACCTAGCAGCAGCCAGCAGCAGCAGCAGGTAAAGTCCTATATCTTTCACTGAGTCATACTTTGCTACAAATAACTCCATTAAAAGGACTTACTATATTCACACAAAGGCAAATCTGAGAAAATAGAAAATGAATGTGCGAATGGCTTTGAAACAGCAGTCGCAAACCACAAACTGTAAGAAAAAATATGGATCCAGTCACTGCAATTTCATCCATCGACTTTCATGGTGTGGCAAAAAGCACCGCGGCTCATGGAAGTGCAGCTGTATAATTTGGAGCCAGATTTTTCTCTGTTCTGCAGACAAGTTGGAGTCATCCACTAAGCACCTTAGATATGGTGACAAAACAATCTCTAGATTAATCAGTATTTTTCTATTGTCCAAATAGCATGATATAGCTCAGGGGTGTACAGTATTATTCATCAAGGCCCGGTGTGGTGGCTGGTTTTTGTCGCAGCCCAACACTAATACACCTGCTTTTAATTATCAAGGTCTTGATTGACCCCCTGATCACTTAATTAGCTGAATCAGCTGCTGTAGCCCTTGGCTGTAATAAAGACCTGCACCCACACTAACTCTTCACGGATAAGACACCCCTGTTATAGCTGAACAAATTGGCACAACGAGTGCATATTTTCCTCTGAGAAAAAATGGACACTATAATACGCAAACATTAATGCATTTTATGCTGAAGTACATATTGAATTTGATGGAGAGTGGGGTCTCACAATGATTTGCATTTTTTTTGCCAAAAGTAGGTGCAAAGCAGGAGCAGCAGGTGTACAATGTCTCTCAAAAAATCCTGGAAATAATCCTAAAAAATTAAGCCTGATTCAGATCCCTTGTTGCCGACTAAACCATGACAAAAGGATAGTGGAACACAGTGTTAGCCAAGTAATTGTATTTCAGTTGCAGTGCCATCTCTGATGGTGACAGACCATCATAAGGCTCTCATCCTAACTCGTCATATATTGACGCTACCTGACCAGTGACCATTTGGCATCCCCCTAACCCCTAATCCTTAACCTGAACCCAAACGTTAAATGTCAAATAAGGATGCCAAAAGTGTCCTTTTTTGTCGTATATAGACGCTTGGTCAGCCAGCGTCACAATATGACGAGGCGGGATGAGAATGTGCTGATTGACTAACTGAAGTTTTCAGTTATCTAGCAATATTGTTTCCAGGCTAGTTTGCTGGAAAACTCCAATAGTCTGATGATTGTGTCTGTAAGTCCAAACACAATACAGCCTGCTAATTTAATATATCTCAGTGCAGGCCATACAGCCAGTGTTTTTGAACCCTGCCTTGTGCTACATTTCTGAAAGGACTCCTTGGCATGTTTTTTTCATTGGGGGCAGTCCGACCTCCCTGCCAACTTTCCCTAACGGAAAATATGAGCATCGCACACCGGAATGACTTCCAATAAACATAACCATAAAAGCCTCCGCTGCTTCCCCAGAAGACTTTTTCTTCTGTTTCATTGTCTCCTATTGTCTGGCCTTAGCTTCAAAACACTGCCTGTAAAACAAATTTAAAGTTGAACTCCCTTATTTTATTTTTCCAGCGTAGGCCTTTTTAGTGCACTTATTCAGGCATTCACAGGACATTTGAAATGTCACTGCTGGGCAGTTTGTTTCTTGTTGAAGGATTAAGAATGCATTTGTTTATAGTTTGTATCAGTGTACGCAATGTTAGCATAGCAGCACATGTTCTCTTTTGCTTCTCCTTTTACAGAAATTTCCCGTCCTCCCAGTAACTAATGAGAACAGACTAAAAATAATCACATTGAATGCCCTCTGTTCCTCAAGAAAAAAAAGTGAAAAGAAGCTCAGAGTCAACACAGAACTGCTTGCGTCATGGAAACTCCGCTCCAGAGCTCACGTACTGATGTATGGGATGGAAGGAAAGAGGACTGGGCGCATGAAACGTGGGACCACTTTTAGGGACTTTTCCCTTGAATGCTGCATACTAGCCTGGGTGAATGAAGTGTAAACAAGCGCCACAGCCACAATCAGCCCTGTTGTCTGTGTCTGGGAGACCGGAAATAAACACATTTAGCCACATTTAAAGGTGTTCCAAGACTCATGTCAGACTCAAACATGCCTTGTAAGTGACCACAGTCCTCTAGCATAATGAACAATCCTCAGTACCTGGGATGTACTGAGAAATGAGAGAGAGATGGCATTGCTTGGCTGGTAACGTGTAAGAGCATGAGATTGCATTAGAGAGAAAGAGAGAGGGGGGCAAGAAGTCACAACTTTCGAAGAACATGAAAACAGGAAGGGAGCAGAGGAATGTCGCTGCAATCCAAACAGCTTAATCAGCTAAACGGTCGTGCACCCATCAAAAACCCAAACATAAAAAGGATACTTGTGGTGGTCCACAGTTTTTTAAAAGTATGAGTCAGAGTACAAACCATATGAAAGATGTTAAAAACATAAAGAAATGATGCTTCCTTTATGTAGAAACAATTTAATAACCTTGACCGATTTGGCCAAGTGTCACACAATTTGGGAATACAACTTTTGGCCCGGATATGATGTTATAATTAACTAAGAGTGATCAGTATAATAATACTGCAATTTATATTTACAGGTAGCATATAAGGCATTCATGAAATTTTCATAACACGGCACAGATTTGAATACATCTGCAGTGAATTTTAGTTGTTGAAAACTTACAAATACATTTGTTCAAATAAACTTGGTTCAATGATCTAATTCATATTTCAAAACTTTAGAGTCCTTTTCTCACTCTTTTTCCATTCAGAATCAGTATAATAACCCCTGATTTTCAGCTCACTGCTGTGCAAGATAAATAGACCCTACCATTCCTGTGACATCATTTCAAGGAGAACTAAACAATGGCAGCCCCCTAGTAATAAAACAGCCAATTTCACCCAGTTTTCTCCTTTAGATGCGCTTTGGCACTTTTTATCACTGGACCTGGATAACACTGGTAGCACATCATTTATATCAAGTATTCTTCCATTTTTGTTTCAGTTCCACTTTAAAGGGAGAAGCAGCCAGATGTTGCACCTGGTCTTAAAGGGATATACACGCAAATGTTGAATCCAATTTTAATGGGTTAATGCAACTCACCAATGGAAAGGTTCCAAAATGGTTGCCATGCAGGAATGAGATCTCACAGGTGTCTGAATTGAGATCACAATCTTTATCATTTAATTGCACAACCCTAACTTCAATAAATGTATATAGGTGTATTTTAATGTTCAGGCATTTTAAAAGCTAAATTAAAATGATGTTATGGTGTCACCAATCAGTTGCTTATCAAATACAGACAGCTGTCGACGCAGATTATTAGCCGTCTTGTACACACAACAGTTACACAAAGTCAACGTGTTTGAGTAGCCCACAAATTGACAGAGAAGAAATATGATCGCATGCTCTCAAACATAGGAAAAGGGAAGAAGAAATCAAAAGGCAGAAGAAGAATTCAATGGCATCTTTGATCCCTCTTACAATTTTTTTTTTTTTCCACAAAAGAGGGGAAAGGTGGTCAGAAATTTCAGTTGTGATGGTTGTTTGTCTCTGGTCATTGTGGACGAACTGCACCTCTACTTTTCAGGATGGATGAATGGATGAATTGTTGAATGGATGGGAAAATAGATAGATCGATAGATAGAGTTATCATGTACACTTACGTACTGTCAAGGATTAAATTACACTGTACATCCTACAGCCTTTTCTATTTAGAACCTCTCAGGAGGGATTCCAAGCCTGGCACAGCCGACCAGTGCGAATACAATACCAATTTACTCACATAACAGAAATAACAAAAGCAGACAACTCTGCGTTAATTAGTGCACAGCCCCTATTCTGAGAGACCATTTGCAAGTTTCTTCATTACCAGTGTAAAATTTCTTTCTGCTTTAATGATCGATATCAGCCAGTCATTGGAGCTTTTAAGGATAAAACAGACTTACATAAATCCCCCAAAAATGCTGCTTTGACAGGCAAACTTTTAGGGACTTATCAGGATTAGGCTAGCACAGAACATTGGCATTTCCAGTTTTGGTGATATAAATGTTGAGAGGGTATTTTGTGATCCCAGGCCCTAATTACTGAGGGCAAATTACATAAGATCATCCAGATAAAGAAACTGGATCCTGGATTGGCACAGCAGTATTCACGCACAGGAAATACATGATTTTAGAAATTGCCATGAATGCACTTGCTTAACCCTTCGGTGCCAGCCCTCTTAAAAACTGTTCCATTTTGAATGAGGACCTAACAGTCACTATGATGATTATTTTTGCTTTTTCACGTCTTTGGGTAATGAACTAAGTGTTCGCAGCTCAAAAAGTAGCCAATATTACCCCAAATTCTCCATGTAGTCCTGTAAGTAATGTTGATGGCATTTTTATGGGAACAGTCTGACTTAGATCGAGAAGGCCTGCAGAAGGCAAAGCCAATTCTGAAGCGAGGTGAGGTTTTTTTTTTTTTTTTTTTTTTTTGTGAAGTGAGGGCAAGCCTAAACTGAATGTATCACTTTTTTTTACTGGTTTTTTCATTTTTCTTGCATTGTGTGACATCCATATAAGCACACATAATAAATACATTATTGATTTTGCAAAATATATTTAACTAATTCATATACTAAGCTTTATCTCATGTCCTACCCAATTTAATCTGAATGTATTAAGCCACAAACAAGCTGTCACTCTTGCAAACTATGTCTAACTTTGCCTTAACTATGTGGCACCCAATGCCCCTGACCGAGTGCTCAGACTGTGAAGACAGGGCTCAGTGCCTTATTTCAGCTTACAGTGAAGACCCAAGTTCAGTCTGCTGTCATTTTGCTCTCTGTGGCCCCCAATATACAATTTAGAAGTGTGGTCAGACAGGCAAGTAGAATTTTAGACGACCCTTCTCATATACTTTTTGCTGAATATGAATTGTTGCCATCAGGAAAATGCTACAAAGCCATTAGATGCAGAACTAATCGTTTTTAAATTTTCCTTTCTCCCCACTTCGATCTTGATGCTCAATAAAAAGTAGCATTGCCTAAGGGCCTGTGGTAGACCGTGGGGCCTCACCTGTCAACAAAATGCTCGTAGAAGGACTCGTATTATCTGTTGCTTTTATCTTAAGTTGTGTATTCTTATGCTTCTTAACTTGGTTTTTAATGAAGTCTGCACCTATAATCCACTTCTATGCACCATATATATGTCATGTTGTTTTTATCTTGGGCTGCGAATTTTTTATGTTTATGATGCTTAAATTATTTCATTTTATTTACTCAATGTACTTTATAATGCCTCTGGATGCATTCATGCACTTAGCGTATCTTACCAACTCGGCGGCTGTATTCCTTGCCGTTTAGTTTACTTTAGTTTAGTTTTTTCGGTCCCTTTTGTTGTCATGTTGTGTTGTTATGTGAGTAATGAATGTACTGTATTGTCTTGTTGTCTTGTTATTTGCGTATGCAGCCTTGTTCACTGTATGCCCAAGACAAGTTTCCCAGCGAGGACAATAAAGTTTATCTCATCTCATCTCATACACATGTATGCTCATATGCCAGTGCAAAAACACATACATCCACACACACACACACACACACACACATCGCACACACACACACACACACACACACAATCGCACACACAAACATGCACACATACACGCACTCATACACATACATGCATGCACACTATCACACACACCCACGTGCATGTGCATGCACGCACACACACAAACACGCAAACATGCATGCACTCACACACACACACACACACACACACACACACTCGCACACTTGCATACACACACGCATGCTCGCACACTTATAGATTCACACTTACATATACACATACAAGTCTGCATGGAAACACATCCACACACACTCACATGACACAGCTAGGTAATTCATTAAGTACGTATTGCACTGCTTGATATCCTGTATTCATCAGATCTGCTCAACATTGACAAATGGAAGCAAGTTACATGTATAATTATGTAACTTGGTTCCCTTTGTCAAAGTTGGGCAGAGATACTGGTATTATGTAAACTGTAAAACTGTTCACAGACAGGATTCATATGTTCGCAGATTTCACTGAGCTTGAGTGAGGTTTCTATTGTCTCATATCAGCACTACACTGGCAGCTAGCATTGCATAATACCATGTACATTGTGCTGCCATTTATCATTAATATGTCAATTAATTTCAAGCTGTACTTGACCATGAATATATATTAATTTATGGTCAAGTGCAGCCCGAAATAGAGGAGAACACATGTCTGTGAGCTATGACTTCACCATCACCCCAGGACTGCCAAATACCATACACCCACATTCAGTGTTATGTAACACAACAGCAATACTCTCCTCTCCCTAGTCAGAAACCATAGGCACTGAAAGAGCCAAATACTGTATCTGATGATGGGGATTTTGGATTTCTTTCATTTTCAATTATAATAAACTAATTCTACGCAAAGAATCAGAAAGCTATAAACATCACAGTTGAGCAATGAGCATAACACCTAAAATGCAGAACAACACTGTAGAGCACATCTGGAGTGCTTTCAGACATAGTAAGTGCAAAACTGAAGTCACCACAGAGGTGTAGCTGGACAGAGGTAAAAATTATTCCATGTGCAAGTCAACTATGGAAAGTTACAGGGGAAGCTAGAATCATCACTGTGCCTTGCCCACAGCCAGATAAATAATACAACAGACAGCATTAACCTGTAAAATGCCTCTTAATTACTTTAATAAATTATTAGCTGGAAATTTAACAGTCTCAGAGTGTACTACAACTTCCAGTTTTGGCGAATTAGGCATTCATATTACATTATTAAATACTTATTTACTTGAGCTATATGTAATTATAGAGCATTAATGGTATTACATAATTAGGGCATCTAATTGAATTTAAATATAGTACAAGTGCATTCCTTTGGGCTCTCTAGCTGCGCATTTTAGTATTTTCAAAAAGTGGGGAACAGTTAGGGGGATCTAAAGATGTTTTTGTTTTGTTCACTGACCAAATTAAACCCAGGGGAGGACAAGGATTTTCCGTCATGGATCTGGAGCAGTCTTTCGGGGCATAAGAATCAATTACTGTTGAATTTTCCTGGAGTTAATTCTCATTTTCAAATGTTCCGACCATAAACACAGATAAAATGCTCACATTCACGCAAAATGTTTGTACAAGATATGTTTTGCAGGCAGAAGCAGTATAATGCGCTGATTTTTTTTTTTTTTTTTTTCCTGACACTAGCCAGACGTACTGTACTTCCTCATAAACATCCTTGTTCAGGCAAATAGTTATTTTTAGTCTGATATGTCACCACACTGGGTAATTTACTGAAGCAACTAAGGTCACTTTCAACAAGAGTTCAACATGGGATTACGAACTGCAATCTTTGAGTTCCAAACCAATTCCCCAGAGGAGCTCAACACTGCCATGCCATGAAACAGTCCTCTTACCACACCAGTTCTCAGGCACTATTTTACACACACACACACACACACACACACACACACACACACACACACACATGCATGCACTCACATTAATTGTTTCTACTTTAATCAATACTTGGACACTCAAAAAATGATACAGGGAGGTATCATCTTAAATATCAAGCTAATTAGTTCAAACATATGTCAAAGCACATTGGTGTTTGTGAGCCCAACTAATGCTTTTTAAAAGCCAATTTTATTGCTCTATTCTACTGACCTTCTGTTGGCATAAGTTTAGTCATTTAATCTCTTACAAAGGACGAAAAATCGGTAACTACCAGCTGACAAACCCGACAAATCATATTTTTTTGCTGTTTATGCCCTGAACAAGATTAATAGTCTTATTTCTTAATACACAGGAGAAATGCTTGTTCAGTATAATCTAGCCATGCTAAAAAATAATTTAAAAAAAGACAGGCTACTGTTCAAATCCGCCCCTTATCCAACTCACAATCTTGGCACAAACAGCTACATCCTGTTTCTTACATCAGGGCAAGTGGAGCTAAAACCTAGTGACTCAAAGTGTTTTGCTCATAGTGACAATAGAAACTGTTCAATCACACCAGTTGGCACTTCAGTGCACGCAACCATGTTCCGCATCAGCTTGTTGTCCTTATTAGCATGAGCGCATGGCTTTGTTTACATGCAGAGTCTCACCAAGCTGCCACTCAACAGATGACTGATACACTGTTTCAGAGTTAGCCCAGCTGTAACCTCGGACATCGCACGTGTGCAGAAGGTTTTCTTGTGAGGTAAAACGAAAGCATGTGCCTTACTCTGAAGCTCTTGGCAGTGGGCGAGGGAGAGGAGGGCGGCGAATCTGAGACAGACTTTCTGGTACGGGGCAGGTCCTTGGTCCGAGAATAGAGAGATGACATGGTGCACCGGGTAAGAGCAGGATGCCCACGGATGCTAGGCAGCGGCAGCGAAGAGTCTCATGATGGCATTTTTCCCTCCTCTTCTTCTTCTTCTGTTGCTGAAAGTGCGGTCGGCAGGTGAGAGGCACTTTCCTGTGCCCGATTCCAGGGGAAAGAGCGAAGCGGGGAGGCCGCGGAGGACAGGAGTGCCACCGAGAGCGAGTGACTCGCAGCGAACGACGAGCTGAGGATCTCCTCTTCCTGACAGAGCTGACAGCCCTCTGGCCATTGAACAGAAATGAAAATAATCACAGAAGCTCCCTTCCTATGCCTCTCTCCTCCCTCTCCCCTTCTTTCTCTCTTTTCCTCCTCCTCCTCCTCTCTCCCTCTCTCTCTCCCTCCCTCTCATACTCTCTACTGCTATTGTACCATTCCCTCACTCACACTTTTTATCCCACTGCTCTCACACACAAATACGGACTCCAGCATTTATCACAAAGAGTAAATGAGACATTGGTCTGTTTAAGTCCGTGAAGTGTTAAAAGATCCTTCCACTGAGGCGCACACACACACACACACACACACACACACACACACGTGCACACACAAATACACACACATGCACACAAAAAAATGCCCTGGAGAGAAGCAGGGTTTTTTTTTCTCTTCCTATTTAAGATCTCAGTGTTTCCTCAGTATAAATAAATAAGATAAGCCCTTCCTAAACACACTTGTCTCATTTCCTGAAAAACATTTGTAAGTATTCTGTAAATCTCTTTCTCACTGTAATTGTCTGCTTCTCAACTTCTCTCTCTCTCTCTCTCTCTCTCAGCTGCCCACCCCTCTCAGCACTGACATGGCTGTGTGGCACGTTGCCAGGA
The DNA here is from genome assembly GCA_029692085.1 of Gymnothorax javanicus. NCBI lineage: Eukaryota > Metazoa > Chordata > Actinopteri > Anguilliformes > Muraenidae > Gymnothorax > Gymnothorax javanicus. The sequence continues at coordinate 18,771,529 of CM056203.1, forward strand.
CTTTAGCAGTTGTTCGACTCCAGGCTGAATCTGTCCACTGATAGGAATGAGGGGTGGGGCGGCGGGAGGACAATGCCTTATATGTGCACTGGCAGATGTGGGAGGCTAAAATGGCCGCCTAGGGGCTGGAGGTTAATGCTGAGTGTTGTGGCCGTACAGTGCTTCCCTTTAACTCCAAACGGCACCTTCAACTCATTATGCCTCAGAGTCCGCCATATCTCTTGACGTACCGGGATTTTATAGGACAGATCTGCATACCGTCCTTGGGGAACACAATTCTGAACTGTCACTTTCAGGGCCCAAGCTGGAAAGCAATGATCCGTCACTAAAGCAAACAAGAGGCTGATCTACCAATCACCTGGGAACACAGTCAGCTGTTGGACCGCGGAAGAGGTCTCACAAACCAACGTTATCATTGGCTCCTCTGCCCAAGCCAAGGGCCACTGTGGATATTTAAGGCTCAGAAGATGATCAAACTGAAATACTTTTTCCCCCCAGACCTGGCCTTAGCGTGCAAGTGGTAATATTATCCATCTGACAGTCAAGGTCTTCTTGATTAGGTAGAACAAGATAGAGTTCTGGCATCAACCCTGCCACTGCATGGGACAGGGCCTTCGCCTCAAATCCGCAGAGACAAGGAGCTATAAATACAGAGAAAAACAAGGAGACGCACTGCAGCGCTCCCATCCAATATCAGTGAGGAGCTCCTCCACCCCCTGCTCTCCAACAGACTGTAAAACGTTAAAGTCAGGCAGGTTTGATACCTTATATAGACTGGTTCGTGAAGCAGCAGCGCTGAAGACCTTTTATCCATTCCAATCTCTTCAGCAGCAAGTGGATAAAAAGAGCCCCGGGGGCGCATTCGCCAAGATACTCTGCAGGAGTGCTATTCTAGGATTAGTGCTTGCTCTTCAGTGATAAGGTTAGGGTATAAGCTGCAGTCCTATACTGAGCTTTTTGAATATAGGCCCTGGAGTTTCTTGCTTTGATTTGCACGTTCTTATTTTAAGCAGAATGGCAATCGAGGCGGAGACATCTATGCATTCACTAGTGGCCCACGGTCAGTTTCCCACAGTAAAGATGATGTAGTTTGTCTCAGCACATGGAGAATATGACTTTTTTGAGCATGAGCAAAATGCTTAGACAAAGAAAATTATTTTTTGTTGTGTTTTCAGCTCTCATCACACAGTGGGAGTGAGTACTTTCATGAAGAGACCAACAATGGCCCATTCCCCAAACCTGCGTATGTCGAAGGGCCAATGGAGATTGGATTTGAGGGAGGTTTTCCAGCTAGTTCTCCACACCCTATATGAAAACCATGTCTGCACAACTCCGATAGATTTCTTCTGCTTAATAGCTTCTCATGTGGAGCTTTTTGGTAGACGACTTTAACCCTAGTTCTGCCGGTCACTGATATATAGAGGACCCACACTCGTTTCCCTGTGTACCTGTCATCAATATATTGTTCCCCGGTAGCCATTTCCCTGTATGCCAGTCCTCGATAAGCATTAACCTAGAGGCTGGACTAGGGTAAAAATTAACTTTGCCCACTATTTTGGCAGGAACAATTGATTAAAAAGAGAGAGTGCAACTCTAAACCGCGCCGCCCAATGTGACCAAAGACTCCATTGATGATAGATATCAAAGCTTAAGCTGTCAAGCTTGCAATGTGTAATGGATTCCTGAGAGTCTCCAATCATAACGGTGATGTGTTTTCATTTCAAAACTGAGGGACGATGGAAAGCCTACATCAGTCGACAGAGCAAGGCCAAATTTTACACTTTGTTCAAAACCTGGGATCTGTCACAAGGCTAACTCGAGGGTAAAACAGGGGGAGGGGTAAGAGCGTTCATTTTGTAGTGCAAAAACAGCCCATGCGCTCCTGTCGTTCAGTTTACTTAAATGAAGATAGGTAGGTCCTGAAAGATGCATCAGTCATAACATCCAATCATGATCCACTGAGTGCACATGTCCCAACTCCCAGACAAGAGAAATAATCGCTGAACAGTTCCCCAAAAAGGTTGGGCCACCAAACGCTTGCGCTCACCCAAAAATAATCTCCATCCATTTACCAACTATTTCGAATTTGTCAAGATTTTCAAGCATCTTTACAAAGGGCTAGCTCTCTGTCCTATGGCTTAACTCAAACTGGCATATTGTTGCACTCACTGAGGTTTTGAGGTAGCATGGCTCGATGACCGTATACAAAGGGTTAATTTCAACCCTTTGGTCAGCCAGTCCTCAGGGAAAATAACAAGACTTGGATATTTAACAGGAGGAAATGACTCTATACTGCGCAATAAGTTTGAATTCGCTAGAACATTTCAGGAGAACAATGGTCTTGTGAGATGAAAGACCAACAGGACTTAAACTCTGACCGTTTCATTTTGATCAACAGTGAAAAAGTACACAGTTGCAGAGGAGGGTGGGGGTTCCCATTTCTCAAACATCCCCAACCTACCTCTTGTTTCACTTAGGAAGCCTGATGTACGGTCAGGTTTCCTCTAAAGGTCTCGGTATCTCCTGTTTTCTAGCCCCTGTGTTCACCACTTGTGCCTGGAACAGTGGGCTTTGAGCTTTAGCCTGAGGGACAAGGCCCGCTGACTGTGGCGCAACCACACACACACACACACACACACACAAATGCACGCACGCACGCACACACACACACACAAATGCACGCACACACACGCACAGAAGATGCACATGCAACGCCTAAGCATAGGCACACATCCACATGCATACACAGGAAATAAATCAAAAAGACTTTAACTTTGTTAACCAACTGCAATTCGATCAATTCAAAACTTCCTGGATAAATACAAACACTTTATCTCAATAAAGGTCAGTTGTTCTTTGAATCAAGTTATCTAGGATTGCATCCAATTGGCCAGATTTATAACATGTTGAATGCAGACCTAAGTTATCTGTAGCGCAACAAAATATTTCCCCACTTTATTGCTTCCCTCACACATAAACACAAACATTAATAATCAAAGCTAAATACACAGACTGATAAACTCATTCTGGACATCTTACTGAAAATTGAAAATCTCATTGGAGGATGCATTCAAGCTGGTGGAGGCGTAAATTGTGAACATAAATACAGATATAAAAACAATGCCGACAAATGTTCTGGAAATTTTCAGATTGTATTATCACAATATGCAACTGGAAAGAGCATATTGTAGGTCTAATCTCCTATATAAAGAACAAAAGAAAAAAAATATAGGGCACTGGCGGCCCCAGAAGCTCCCGCCGTTAAGGGGTGATCTGGGGTTAACACGTTGACTGCCAACTACGAGATAACTCGTAATGGCGGGTCAGGGCCAGCGCCAGAAAAATTCGGGGGAAATTATCCATCCCTTTATTGACAACAATTGGTCCTGGCTAATTCTAGATGGTTTTCCTTTATAAGCACGTTTTCTAATTCAAGAATAATCAAGTGGCAATTGAAGACACGGCTTCTCTCCCCCATGCGATCTAACAGCAAATAATGGGCTACATTCAGTGCAGAAAAATAATTTAATTATAATTAGGTCAATGCACTGGCACTCAGCAATGGTAATTTTTTTTTTCCAGCGAGAGCGGAATTTCAGAACTCTTCGCGAATGAAGGTAATTCTGATGACAAGTATACGTGGTTTCCTCCGTTTTCATTTTCCAGTCTAACAGCTGGCTATTTTTTACAGCAAGTTGCGTGACCGTGCTGCAAAAACAGGTGTAGGTACTTGCCGTAATTACCTTCATTCGCAAATTAGTTCTGAAATGCGCTCTTGCTGGAAAAAAAATTAACGTTGCTGAGTGCCTGTGCATAGACCTAATTATAATTAAATTATTTTTCTGCACTGAATGTAGCCCATTATTTGCTGTTAGATCGCATGGGGGAGAGAAGCCGTGTCTTCAATTGCCACTTGATTATTCTTGAATTAGAAAACGCGCTTATAAAGGAAAACCATATAGAATTAGCCAGGACCAATTGTTGTCAATAAAGGGATGGATAATTTCCCCCGAATTTTCAAGTCTGGCGCTGGCCCTGACCCGCCATTAGCTGGCAGTCAACGTGTTAAATGGGCAAAATTTGATTATTTTTCCAAAAAAATTTTTTTGAATAAAAATATTTTATAATAACCCACCTTTAATAATCACTAATTGCTACAAGGATTAAAAACTGAATTTTACCATAAAATCATGATTTAAAAGCAACTGATGATGAAATTTATGCTTTTCACTCCAGGAAAGTGATAAACATTTGAATAATCAGATAACACAGTCTGAAAAATGAGTGTAAGCCACAGACTGACTGAACTCAACTTTTCAATGCGGTCTAATGTATTTTCCATTGACTTCCTAAGGTATTACTTTTTCCACGTTTCTCATGTTTGTGGCAGCCATAACTTTTTTATTATCATTGAAAATCAATGAAGTTTGGGATGCAGGTACTTTACTTCACTAGAAATGCAATGACATAGGGATTTTTGCCTATCTGGTACATACTTTGAATATTTTGAGTATTCGTCAGATTCTGCGCAAAATAATTTCAAAATTTGAGTAAAATGCCCCAAAATCACAAAACTGATAAATTGGGCAAAGAATGGCTATGTCATTGCATTTGGATAAGCAATGGCTTTTAAATGATGAAAGAAAAACTGAATTCTATCATAGAGTTAAAGAGGAATTGGTGCCAAAAGTTTTCTGCATATTTAATGAGCTTGCTCGGTTACCATGGCAACCGCATAAACAGAAAAATGCCAACTTGTATCTTTTTTGGTGGTTATTACATATACCTCTTTAGATTATTCTGAGTTGTTTCCTAGTGTCATTTTTCATTTAACCCCAGATCACCCCTTAAGATAAACAAAATGTCGAAGTTTTTGTTGACGGACGCATGCATGGATGGAGCCCGATACTGTAGCTCCCGTGCCACTCGGGCGGCGGGAGCTAATTAGAAGCCTGTAACTGACAATGTTGATAAGATAAAGCAGATTGCCGAAATTTGTGGTAATATTTTTAAGTCCGTGATCTTGAAAAAATAGGCCAAGGTCACCTTTAGGCACGTCATTTGTAGGCCTTTATGAGATGCATGTCCAGTAAAAATTAGGAGCCTGTAACTGAAATAGTTGATGAGATTAAGCAAAATGCCAATGTTTTTGGTGATATTTTTAGGCCAGTGACCTTGAAAAATAGGCCAAGGTCACCTTTAGGCACGTCATGTGTTGGCCTTTATGAGATGCATGTCCAGTAAAAATTAGGAGCCGTTAACTGAAATAGTTGATGAGATAAAGCAAAATGTTGATGTTTTTGGTGATATTTTTAGGCCAGTGACCTTGAAAAATAGGCCACGGTCACCTTTAGGCACGTCATTTGTAGGCCTTTATGAGATGCATGTCCAGTAAGAATTAGGAGCCTGTAACTGAAATAGTTGATGAGATAAAGCAAAATGTCAATGTTTTTGGTGATATTTTTAGGCCAGTGACCTTGAAAATATAGGCCAAGGTCACCTTTAGGCACATCATTTGTAGGCCTTTATGAGATGCATGTCCAGTAAAAATTAAGACCCTATAACTGAAATAGTTGATGAGATAAAGCAAAATGTGTTAACGGACGCACGCGTGCACGCACACACGCACGCACGCACGGACGGAGCCCGATACCATAGCTCCGGCACCGCGAGCGGCGGGAGCTAATAAAAAAGGCTAAAGACTTGCTTTCAAACTGATTTTCATGGAACTGCATTTTGTGAACTCTCTCACATCTGAAATCACTCAGGCAGAACACACTGTGCATGAATGTGCAGACTTACTGAGGCATAATTCCAAACATAAACCAACACGATCAAGTGGTTCACCTACAGAACACATGGCAGCGCTGTCCATTCATTATTATACATACAAAGACTTTCTTAGCATTAGCTTATATAGAATATGTCTATTAAACTCTTGTCAGATGCTCCCATTAATGCTCCTTGGCACAAATTGGTACTATTTGTTCTAAATGTGGCCACAAATACATTTCACATATAGATTCAATTAGCTTGAACACAAAATAATTACAAATGGCTCACTGGAGGTATTTGATACTCAAAATAAGATAACACAAGTACGCAGGAGTTATTACATTTTACATTTCTGTTACGAACAGCACACCATTTCAATCACCATTCCTAAGAACGAACGGTCTTGAAAAAATAAACACCATGTACATATTTCTACAATGATGAAAGACGTGTGTAAAACTGCGGGAAGGATCACTGACCGTCCTCTTTATGTTCCGCAAAAAACTGCCAGCCTGTTTAGTAGGCAGGGCAGAGGCCTCTATAAGCAATGGGGAGAAAGTGCCCCACCGGCACGCGCTGCAGGCAGGGATTATCAGGCCAGATATACTCTAAGTGGGGTCTGAAGGTTGACTGCGTCTCCACTGGGCTGGTTGTACTAAGAAGACAGCTGGGCAGGGATAGGCCTTATGTGCACACTGAGGGGAAAACAGCTCGCACCAGCTGGGAAGCTCCAAATCGATAACAGTTGACCTTTCTCTGCTGACTCATGAACCCTCTTTCCTTGCATGCCCAGTTTGCCTGGGCTCTTGACCTTCTTACCCATCATGCCATGCAAGACGCTTGGCAAACAAAGTTTGTGCAGTGATTTTCTCTATTTCATATCCGTAATGAAAGGCTATTATTTTATGCATTACGGTTTTATAACTGACCTAAATTTCCAGCTTTATAAAGTTATATATGTGACTGTGTGTGCACATGATTCCCTGAAATGGGGATCCGATAGCCAGGCATGCCAGACCACTTCACGAATGCAAATTACACAAAACATCTCAGTTCACTTTCAATTCAAAAAGGGGCGTTATCAATGGGCTCAGACCAAAATGACTCTGGTTGTAGTTCTTTCTAATTAGGTCCAATCAGAGCAAAGAAAAGTGTACAGCTCAGCACAGATGGAATGTAAGCTTGTTGACACTCAGTGAATCACTTTTTCGGGAAGCTCGCAAGTTAACTATTCTGCTAATATTCATACAAAAAGCAGTGTGAATCACAACTTGCTGCTTCGTTTTTATTGCCATTCATAATGTCATGAACTCAACATTTCTACACATGTTAGCAAGTTAGCGTCCATTACTACTAGTGGGCTACAAGGCTAGGTGGTAGTTCCAACTTCCAATTCATGTGGCTTATAGTTCATGATGATACTCTTACATTTGGCATAACATGATTTAGTAGCCAACACTTTACCATTTGTACTGTATGTAACAAGACCAATAGCCTCTAAGATTTCCCTGTTTATTTTCTTCTGGCAATGAGCTGGCCAGTTGATAAATGAAACTTTTACCAAATTCTGTCACAAGTATGGCAAACATTTCTTATCAGTTTAAACTTTATCTGTAGAAGTTTTTCCTTCTTATAGGGAAATCATCCCGTCTAGTCCAGTCAGCTTGACTGCTCACTAAAATTCTTCAACGTAATTATGTCAAACCTCCCCATCTAAGAAAAGTATTTGTGATTGGCCAGACAAAGACTTTGGTAGATGGAAATCTGTCAGATTGGGAGGGGAGCCAGATGCATTTGTCTTGGCAATAAAATGTGAGCTCAGAGATTTATCTGGTTCCCAGGCTAAGGATCCAAAGGATACTGATGCAAATTCAAATTAAAGCTGACGCAAATGTCAATGAATTGAGGTTGACAACCTGTACTCTATCCTCCTTTTCAGCATTTCATTTCAAATCCAGTAAAAAGTAGAAAGAAGATAGTTATGCATGTGCACACATATGCAGCTCTTCTAGTTTTGTCTTCCTCATTATTGTTTTCCTGGTCTGTGGTCACCATCTCTCTCCCTATAGCAGGGCTATTCAACATTATCCAGAAAGGGCCGGTGTGGGTGCAGGCTTTCATTCCAACCAAGCAGTTACACACCTGATTCCACTAATCAAAAGAATCTTTAGGTTGATTAGTGGAATCTTGTGGGGTTGAATGAAAGCCTGCACCCACACCAGCCCTTTCTGGATAATGTTGAATAGCTCTGCACTAGAGTCTCCCGCTTCCTGCAGGCAGACTCTGCGATCCTGACCTCGGACCAGTACAATTACTCTGATCTGGCTGCCCCTGTTAACACTGATCGCTGCTGCCCGACCTCTGCCTGTCCTACAACCACGACTTTCCTGCCCTACTTTGCGAAGTTTGGCAGTTCTCTGACTCAAACTGTACAAGACCCTTTGAAGCTCTAATTTAATGTGCATCCGAGCCAGCTATTGGCTCCATTAGTTTGTCAGCAGCTGACATTAACAATTCGATAAAATCCTACACTTGCAACTATGGTTGGAAAACAAACATGCACACGCAGTGGACCCCCAGGACTAACGCTGAGAACCACTGCAAACCACTGCACTACATCAACAAAAATGAGTTTGGAATCAATAGTTCAATAATTTGATGTGTTACATAAAGCATACTTGAGGGATTTTTTCAACTTCGCAATAAGTGTAAATATTTTGTAACTGGTTTTTTCCTTCTTATTTCTTGTTTTCTTTATTTATCCCCTTGTTATTCCTGCATTTTTCTTTTTATTTCTTGTGTTCTTTATTTATCCCCTTGTTGTTATTCCTGCATTTCTTGTGCCTTTTGTCTTATCTCAGTCCCCGTTTTCAGCTCTGCATGTCTTCATTTTCATTACTCCCCCACAAGCCCTCCTATTCGGTTTATTAATTAGTTAATTTATTTCCCATTTGTAACCACTGCCCTAGTCACACTTCCTTGTTCTCCCCACTCCTGATCTGAGTTTGCCTTGCTGATGTGTCTGCTTTTTTTGTTCCCCATTTCCCCATTCACTTGCAAGTCTGTTGCTTTCCAGACTTACTTACGAGCCTTACTTATGAGTATTCTAAGAGTTTTCCTAGTTCTCATTTCTATAGTTCACGGGTTTCAAATTTGCCTAGTTTCCAGAAGATTTCTGGTTTTGGTTTTGGCTGGCTCCAGGTTTATGATTCTGTCTACTCCCTGGCTTGGAATACTGACCATTTGGCTCATGAGCCTCCACTGCCTACTGACCCTGACTGTGATACTCTTCTTTGTGCTGAATTCTGCCTGATTAGTTAAGAACTGGATTGTACGACTACTCTGCTCTCAATAAAGGTTTTGAAATTGACCTTCTGTCTGCGCTAGAGTCTTGGGTCCCCTGTCCGCCAATAAGGGTGACAAAAAAACATTAATAAATGGTTAGTTATGGTTACATAATGCTTATTTAGCACTCTGACACATTAGTTAACTGTCAATTAAATGGTAGTTAACGCTTATTACTGAATAAATTAACTTTAACCAGTGCACCCTTATTTTTAAGTGTTACGAAGTTTTTGTATTTCATTTCAACCATAATTGCGGGAAAAAGTTTTTAAATGAGGAATAACACAGTTGTATATTTTAGTGATTTTGCTTGAAATCAAATTTAACGCAAATCTGCATCAATTTGCAAGTGAATTTAAGATATTAATTTTACTAAGGTATTATTGTCAAAGGGTTTCTGTGTGGACTGACTTAGATATTTCCCATAGATGTGTCTTTGAAGATGGGCACTCTCCAAGAACTTTCCAGGTGATTCTTTAGCAGCTCTATTGGGTTTAAATCAAGTGATTGAGTTTGCCACCCCTTAATTAGTCATTTCCCTGCAGAGTTTGGGTTTATATTTTGGGTTCCTTGTCTTGGTGTTACATAATTTCTTTGATTTAATTGACGCAATAATCACCACTGATTCCAAACTTGAGAGCAGTAAAAATGATCCATTTCTTGCTAATCTCATGCATAGAATAACCTTCATCTCTGAGAAGAGCAATTTCAACAGAAAAAAGGCTTTTACTTTTTGATCATTATAAAATTAACTTTATCAATTCCAGTTTTTACATAAGTTGGCATCGGAACTTACAGAAATATTTTTAGCTTGTGCAGCATTAAATATGATGAGATTAGTTTCTTCTTTAACAAATTAGCAGATTAGCACGATTACATAAGCGTGGAATGACACTGCATGCCGTTAGCATACTGTGGCACTGCCCACTGAAAATGTGACCATTCAGCCATATGTATAGACAGGATAAAAAAGCTTTTATTTCAAAGAATAACCAATAATCAAACCTTTAATAATTTACAGCTAACTTGGTCAATAAGAGTATCAATTTCTTTCAGAGACGTGGCAATACCAAGGAGATTCCAAACTTGCTAGCGAGTTGCTCAGAACTAAAGCATACATGTTAATGCACGTTCTAAGATACACTGAAGCTTACTTGTTGCTGGGACTTCCTTCGCCCTGGCATACACCCTCTTTTAGAGTTTATAAGAGAGGACTGTCCTATTCTCGCACACCCAATACACAAAATCCACCTCAGAGAACAATGTGGCACGAAGCAGCTCTTGCTTCTCAAGCATCATGCGCAACTTGACTGTGCACTACGGGAACTTGAGAGAAAACACAACTCAGTCCATTTATTCGGCTATAGAGACACAAGAAAAAAGGAAAAGTGTGTCAGAGCCAAGTGATTCATCAGTCCAGTGTTTAACTCTGGTTTCTGTAACACAAAGCAACTAGGAGTATTGCTACTCCCGCAGGATGGGATGCAAGTCCATCGCAGGTTACCCCCCAGCTCTATGTCAGGTTTTCCCGACAATGTTGCTGGTACCCATTGTACACCCGAGTGGTAGTGAAGTGTTTTTGCCCAAGAACATGCTACAAAAGCCATGGCAAGACTCAAACTCAGGTCCTTTCAATCACGAGTCAAGCACGCTGAACCACTACGCTACCGCGTCCCATACAGTTGCAAACCTCTGGTAAACTCCAAACACAGGATGACCAGGACATAACCTTAAAATACCTTGCAGACCACCAGAAAAAAGGCCTCGGGACAGATCCCAAATCTATTTTGTGTGCAAGACCTACTTCTAGAAGTATATAGGCTATTTTTGGTTTTCAGCATGCTCTATACAGATCATTCTGCTTCCGCAACTTAGAAATGACACACATCTCACAGCGTAGCCAGTCTATTTTTGTTTGTGATATCTACAACATATGTAGTTATCCATTTCTGTTTACGAAGAGTGTTTCTGATCTGTTGGATAGGAGTCTTGGAGTTTTTCTCCCACTATAATGTAAACTCTTCAGTCATCAAATTCAGTGATCTTCCATGACCTGTCAGGCCTCTAGTGATTACAGAGCTCAACGGTGCTCTTAAATGGTTGTCATTGGGCTATTTCCATTTTTTCCTTCCTTTTTGTCTGCTATATAATCTTTTGTGCATGTGAAACATCCGCAAATTACAATGCCCAAAATCCATGCCAAAAAGAATTACTGTATTCTCTCCGACAGAAACAGGTCCTGAATGGCCTGAACGGTTTTGTTTGTAGTCCAGTCTTTTCCTCCAAAACATGTCCACGCCATGTAACACATTTGCATGATGCCCCACGAGTGGCTAGTTTGGCACGCCTTCGAACAAAATTACATCGAGTGGATGCCGGGAAGCGTTTGATTAGTGCATATCGCCATGACGAGAAGACACTCTTTTCTCAAGCATGAAGGAAAATTTCCTTTTTATCGACTTTAAGAGGACAACAAAGTGAAGAATCAGCTGTTAAAATGAATTTATACCACTGTTCCTCAGGGGTACAAGGCCAACCTTTAAATGTGTTCCCTTCATTTTACAAGCCACTGCTTTCTGAACAGCAGTTGGCCAATCACAACAAAATGGGTCTAAGGGGAGAGGGCCTTCAAGAGACAGGAGCCAAGACAGCCCATTTCAGGCCGAGTATGCCTGTTATGCTGCATAGTCCACTAGTACGACTGTAACTGGGTGCTTTTTGACTATAAAAACTTGCAAATGCTGGTAAATTGACCAGATAAAATGAAAATATTAAATTGGGAAATTGGCATAATATGACCCCTTCAATCACTTCAAAACAACTGCTCGACTTTATAAACTTCATGAGTCAACTTTACTCATTTCTAACACTTTATCTGTGATTCTTTCATGTAACCAAATTGAAAAATACTGATCACGAAGTACACTCTACAGATCGGATTCTCTTTTTGACAACCTGGAGCCTAAATGAATGGTAAGTTTCCATCAAACAGTGACAACTGCTATTGACTGTCATTTTTCATTAATTTTTTTAACCTTAGACATCAAACACACCTAAAAGAAGAGGGAAATTCATGGGCTGAACATTTGTTATCCTGGATTGAACTTGTGCTCTCAAATGCTTTTCATAATGAGCAATTAAAAATATAAGCGCATTATGAGACTGCTTGTACTCTTTCGCCAAGTGTGTGAAAACTCAATCTCTGAGCCTGTTTATTTTTTTACCAAATCAGCGAAATTAAAAATTACTTTCACTATGATTTATATGGTGCACCTCCGTTACTGCATAACTTTATTACTTGATTCATTAATAATTCTGTCTGAATCTGTTTACCAGCATAAATGCATTCTTTGTCATCTTGAAAATTATTAATGTATTTGTATTCAGAATAATTTGCTTTGTCTGGTATTCTCTGTAATAAAAATAAATAAATAAATAAATAAAATACACCGGTCCGTAGCATGGATTTCATCCATGTCAATAGCACATCCCTGAAATAAGGAATTACCAACTCAAAGCTTAATTGTATTAATAACACAAAATATACCTGAAGTTATTTGCATAATTAGTATATGACCCTCTAATGCAGTTAGCCTTTTGCTAACAAGTGACAGCACTAACACCACACTACTTTGTCAACAAAACATAGTATGTCACTCTCAGTTTAATTTACATATTTTTGACCCTGTTTGTTTTGCACGATTATCCAGTAATCAATTACTTCCAAAGAAAAAAAAAACAACAACAAAAAAAAACTTGCATCATGCCTGTGCTATTTTGCAGGAAGAGTGGAGAGTACCAGTAATAGCCATCTGTCAGCACCACCTAGTGGTAATGCAAAGGTCCCTGCATCACACTTGAGATATGAAAGTGGTGATTTCTCCATCTTTGTAATGCAAGAACCTATCCAGCGGAGTGCCAAGTTTAAATAAAATACTTATTGAATCTGAAAAAAGGAAACATGCACTTTGACGTCATATCCAAACACAGCACATACAGTATAAACATTAATTTGCATGTACACTGCATTGTCTCATTTCCTGCTCTTCTAACAAAACTGAGGCAGCTATTACAATATACGCACAATATCTGAGAGATTAATTTGACCCATTTCCATTGCATAATCGATTATACGCAGCATATGAAATTTAATTTCTGAAATCAATGGAAATTAATTGCAGCCACACTTTCATTAGTATTAATTTGCCCCACAGCCCAAACAGCAGCCTTCCTCCTGATAATTTATGCATAATCTAAATCAGCATCACGCTTGCATCTCAATTTACCAGCCAGCCCAGATAAAAATTAAAACAAACTTTAAGAAATGAAAATATTCAAATACATTACTAAGTTGTATCCCGGGCTTAGAAAACCCCCTCTTCAGATCATCTTAGACTTTCACATTGATTAAAAAGATCCAGCTATTACAGCAAAGTTTATTGCAGATATTACCATAAAATATATTGGTTTCCGTGGAATGCTGCTTATTCAAACAATATGGAGGAAGAATGGACTGAGATGTTGAACACCGATGTCTTTCCAAAACCACAGGGAGAGCCATAATAAATATTCTGCCAATATGATTTTTTTCCATCCAATACCCTAATGAACTATGAAAATGGCCACTAATATCAGTTTTCTAAGGATGCAGAAATAAGTTTGGCATGGCAGTACCTGTTTCCGCTGTGTAATCCAGTTTTAGTCACTGCTTTATGAAATCACATTCTAAATTCAGAATAGAGTTGTAAGTTTTGCACTTAAGTTTGATCCAAAAATCTTATTTGAAAAAAACTGGTGTGCGATTTCTGAAGATAACACCACTTAAAATGGACTGCAGCAGACTTGCAGAATTCTTCTTTGCATATGCATAATACAGCCAATGAAGCTTATTTTAAACCCTGGAGATGGCAGTACCTCTTGTGTCCAGTAAGCCGAACTCTCCCCGTAGATGCTTGATCGAGCCTGTCGTCCTTCTTTTAAGGTAAAGTTGAGTTCTGCAGGACTGCTGGGGGCACTTTGATTTTCAGTTCTCCATTCATTTCCTGAGTGCAAAGGACATTAGAGTTTGCAAGTGCATGTTGGAGGTGCACATTTGTTCCACAGCGCATTTCACATAAAATGCCTGCAATGAGACACTAAGGCCTCAGCTTATCTACAGCTTTAGGCACACTACTTAGGAGTTTATAGTACAATATGAGCAGGTGTGACATCAGAGCGCACCTCAGCTGTAACAGCACCTCGATAAGGCCAAATGGATTCTCATCTTTGCCACAGCCCCCAGTAAATCAGAAAAACTTAATGGAAGGAGGCCATTTTATAGCCAAAATATAGCTGGTGAAAATTAGCCTTTTGAACAAAGGGAGCTATCCAGCTGCAATGTCAGTTTTCAAAAATGTCTAACAGAGTTACGAATCAAAACATGCCACACTTGGTCAAAATAATAATAATAATAATAATAACAACAACAACAACAACAACAACAACATCACTTCAGCCAAGACACTATGAATTTTTGTGTCAAAACAAGGGCGGAAAAGACCTGAACCAGAGAAACTTCATATGAACAGTAGGAACAGCTCTTTAAAAGAAGACCACACAGTCATTTCCTCAGCGTAAAAGTCTTATCTACTTCATCAGATAAAACACTTCAAGATGAGCAATCAAATCAAGTATGTTTTTGTGTTTCACAAGAACACATGTATGGGTTGTATTTGCCCTCATCACTTTTCTCCACCAATGCCTATAGGATGGGCATCAGAAGCACTTCAGAAGAATCTCTAATTCAGCTCAGACCTTAGACTTTTGAAAAATTCTGTTGAGAAGTATTCCTCTATACCTCAGGGCCCCACCAGAGCCCCAAATAAAAAATATTTAGGATCAGGTATGGACTGTGACAGATTGAAATCAAGCAAGTTTTTTGTTTTTTTGCTTGTTAAGACTTATTCACGGCACAAACTTCTACAATGAAATCCTCATATGTAAAACATGCAGGGTCACATTCAGAGGTGTGAGGTCCAGAGATTCTGGCATGTGTTTCGTCCAACCATTTACTCAGCCAGCCGCATAGGCAAAGATGGGCCATCAAAGCATTAAGTGCTCACCATTCTGGTCCAGCCCCCTGCAGCTGGTCAGGCCACGAGAGGGAAGGAGGACCGGGCTGCTGGCGGAGGGCGGCGACAGGGGTGTAGTTGGGCTCTGTGCCTGGGAACCCAATTTGAGCCGGCGGCTGCAAAGCTAGGCACAAAACAAAATTATAATTTCGTCAAATTAATACAGCAGTATATTTTAACATTTGCTTTCTTTTGGTCAATATGTTAGCAGTTCCATAAATGATTGTGCCCACCAGCCCAAACAATAATATCCTTTTGAACTGCTTTGGGAGGCAAACAGGAGCTCAAATAGACACGACAAGTAAAATTCCAGCATGAGGGGTACGAGAGGTTATAAAGGGGATAAAAAAACTACGAGGACATGACAGTGAGTGATTGATTTTGAAATTCCATAAAAAAAGCCTCCCAAAGTTTTATTTCCATGATGCCTCAAACAACAAATTATGACACTTGTAGAACTGTACTTGGAAGTTGCAGGAACTAGAAACATGTCAGGCACTGCCATTTGATTACCCACTTTGTTTAAGGCCCTTAATCCTATATTGCTACAGGTAAGATCACCTGTATTAATGGTCTTTGGAAAAACACCATAAGCTGAGCTAGTGCCTCTGTGCATAGGCACCTGTTAAATCTCAACTTACAGTAAAAATATACAGTCAGCAGACATGTCATGTGGGTACACTCCAACATCTGATTGGCTAACCTCATCAATGTTCCTGCTCCACACTGGACTGTGCTCCTGTTGGTCTCTGGAGCAGCCTGGGGAGATCCTGGACTCCGCCCTCTCCGCTGAGCCCCTCCTCTCCTGTTCAAGCCTTTGTTTCTGCTCTGTCTGAGCCTCTGGCCTCGCTCGGTCTGATGTGGACAAGCTGAAGGCCCTCTGAGCTTCCTTTAGATCAGCAAGTGTCACACCCTACCAGACAAAGCAAAGATCCTTTAAGAACGTTGATAAAATCTATAAAATTAATCTAGGCCAAATATTCTTTTAGATCATAATGCATGTTACTTGAAGGGCGAACTTCCATTATTACTCCCTATAACACCACAGTGAAAATGAAATTATCCCCAAATGACCCGTTTTAAATCTCCCTCATTGCCATGCATAACATTAAGAGCCATTCCGTGAGAAAATGGCACTTTTTGAAGAAGTTGAGGAGTTGACCCCCCTGGAATTGAATGAAACTTGGCAGATAGGTAGATATGGTAGTCCCACAGAAAAAGCCAAATTTTTAGGTTTGTATCTGAAGAAATCTGCCAGTGGCGCCACCGGAAACTAAAGTGGCTCAGTTTTGCTTTTGACACCACATTTTACATCACTTATTGTGACTTAAGGCTACACAGTACCGGATGTGTTATACTTTTATCATGACCTGTCCCACTTCAAGTCTGGATAGACATTAGCACCACATCAGCGCCAAGCTGGGTAACTATGTTATTGAGCCGGAATTATTTGAGAAATCACAGTAAAAATAGAAAATGGGAATAGGAATAAAATAATATCCCAGATATGTACCAAACTAGAATGCTTTATTATGTGTTTACTCACTACAAAACTATCATTTTCAGTTAATATTCCCTTGGCATCTTGCTGGGTTCATGCAATGGATGGCTGGAAAGATGGTTGAAATTGATTTTGGTGCATGTTTGCGGTATATTTTCTCAGTAACCCAGATATGTTCCATGATGATAAATGCCATTTGTTGTGCTTTTGGAGCTCTGTTTTTAGGAATATTAAGAATTTCTTTGGTAGTATCTACACTTTCAAGCTAGACAGAGCCAAAGTTGGAGGAAAACTCAAAATGGACCATTTCATAGCAGATTGTGCCTATGTTTAGGCGGCATTATTTTGTTTACCCAGCAAGACGGAGATCTGAAATTCTCTGGATACATAGTCCTTCGGGGTACATTACAGCATTAGAAAAATCTCAATGGTAGCATTTTCAGTGTAGATGATTTTAAACATCAAAACTCTGAAAAATTCGCCTCCAGGGGCACTGTATGCTGGATGCAAGAACTGGCCATCCCCAGCAATGTACCAAAGATATTTTTTTGAATTGTGATATACACAGCTAGTTTTCTCAGAATGTGAAGAACTTGGTTTGGTACTATGCTGGGTACATAGCTTTCTGACTAAAGGTGGCGCTCTAAACAGCTAACGTTCTAGCGACCTAACATTCCATATTCCCAGACATATACCAAAGTTCTGTCTTTTGAAATACATGAAGCACATACACAGTTATACATAAAATTTGCAATCCCTTTGGTATAAAGCTTGTTTGGTTGTCAATTGGTGGTGACTGTGAGCATTACAAACGCACAATACATGGGTTATTACCAAGTACGGGCACAGCACAGTCAGAACCGTACAGCACATTATAAAACATGACCAGTCCAAAATTTTTAAATGCCAAAAAAGAACTAATGTAAAAGGCATACCACCGTAAGTACGCATGCAGACATGCGTCAACAGTATACGTACACTTACATAAAATAACAGTCCATAATTTGAACTCTGAAAAAAAATCTTCGTCACACAACCGAGTACATATAGACAGAATGTATAGAACAAAAGTTAAAACTGTTTTTTACTTTCATATTATCCAAAGCAAAAGTATGTCAACACAGCATGTGACTAGCTCTATCCGTCAGTCTGTTTTTGGAATTGGATTGTGGGTTGCCGGCACCTGGTGGTGCGCACCAGAGGTGCTCCTTGGCCTTGGCCTTGAGCAGCCATCCATGGCCTTCTTCATTGGATCCGGGTCGATGTTACCCACGGAGCCAGTCGAGCCTGAGGCAAAGCCTACTACACTGCATCCTTGGTCTCTACAGGGCTGCTTACAGGCCGTTGATAGTGAGCATGTCTGTCTCTGAATTAAATAGCGGGCCGCAGCCTAAATGGCACAATAGTCGCATCAACACCCACGGCTTAGTAAGCACGGAAAAGGGAAGTCTGTAAAAGAAACCCCACCCTCCCACCCAGCGGGCATCCCGTAGGCTAGACATCATGGGCAGGTATTAGGAATGAAGGCATGCAAGTTACCACTACAAATGAACTGCCCTTTTCTTGGCAGGGTGCTGCTTGCTTGCTAGGACCTCTGTGCCCTTTATCAGGATAACCACTCGCTAGACGCGACTGCTGTGCCCTTTTTCATACCCAAGCACCATACCCTAGGGAAATCCTAGAAGTAACACTGAAGCCTGCTTTCTGATTCTAATAGTAATGCAAAAATGCAGAGAATTTGTTATTTTCTGAAACTCTCCAACACTACAAAACTGTACACTGTACTGACTACTGGTAAAAGTCTTGCATGTTGACACAATGCTACAATCAAAACCAATATTCTTTTCCAATATACAACCAACCCAGCTTTATACCAAAGAGATTACAAATTTTATGTTTAACTGTGCAAGTACTTTATATATGTGAAAAGACAGAACTTTGGTATATGTCTGGGAATATGGAATTTTAGGTCGGTAGAATATTAGGTCTTTAGAGCACCACCTTTGGTCAGATAGCTATCCATCCAGGGGTGCGTTTCCCAAAATCACAGATGCCAACTTACAGAGTTGGGCCCATTGATGGTGAATGGACGAACTATGTAAGTTGCTAACTTAATTAGCAACTACGCTTTTGGGAAACGCACCCCAGAATAGTACCGAGCTTAACTCTTCATTTTCAGAGAAAACTAGCTGTGTGCATCACAATTCAAAAACAATTTCTTTGGTACTTCGCTGGGGATGGGCAGTGCTTGCATCCAGCATACAGTGCCCCCTGGAGGCGAAGTTTTCCGACTTTTAATGTTATAAATCCTCTACACTGAAAATACTACCATTTAGATTTTCCTAATGCTGTAATGTACCCCAAAGGGACTATGTATCCAGAGAATTTCAGATCTCGATCTTGCTGGGTAAACAAAATAATGCCACCTAAACATAGGCACAATCTGCCATGAAGTGGTCCATTTTGAGTTTTCCTCCAACTTTGGCTCCGTCTAGCTTGAAAGTGTAGATACTACTAAAGAAATGCTTGGTATTCCTGAAAATAGAGTTCCAAAAGCACAGCAAACAGCATTTACCCTCACAGTACAAATCTGGGTTACAGAGAAAACATACCGCAAACATGCACCAAAAATGAATTTCAACCATCTTTCTGGCAGTCTATTGCACAAACACAGCAAGATACCAAGGTACTATTCACTGAAAATGATAGTCTTGTTGTGTGTAAACACATGATAAGGCATTCTAGTTTGGTATATGTCTGGGGTATTATTTTATTCCCATTCCCATTTTCAATTTTTATTGTTATTTCTCAAAAAAATTCTGGCTCGATAACGTAGTAACCCAGCTTGGCGCTGATGTAGTGCTAAAGTCTCACTGGACTTGAAGTGTCACAGGTCATGATAAAAGTATAACATATTTGGTACTGTGTACCCTTAAGTCATGATAGTTGATGTAAAATGTGGTGTCAACAGCAAAACTGAGCCACTTAAGTGGATTCCAGATGGCGCTATCAGCAGGCACAGTGAAATACGGACCTAAAAATTCGGCTTTTTTTGTGAGACACCCATATCTACCTATGTGCCATGTTTCATTCAATTCCAGGGGGGTCAACTGCGCACCGAATGTCAATCTCTCGTGGAATGGCTCTTAATATTTTCATTTTTCTTTAGCTGAATCTTTACCATCACTGACTTGTCTCACTAACTTTCCCACTGAGATCCAATGGCATACAAGTGCCTCGCTGCGGGTTTGGTGCGGGAGTACAAGTACTCTGCCTGGCTGAGAAACGAGCTGTCTATTTCATATTCCAGCAACCCCAGAGATGCTTTGGCGATAAAAAGGCTTCAGCACAATCCCAAAGCGAGCAATAACACTACTCACTGTAACTGGGAGCCTTATGAGATACTGAGATTTTGCATTAATTTGATTTACAACCTTCATCATGTTCTTTCAGATACCTTTTTTTTCTTACCTGTGTCGAGCGCCGAGTCTGCCGGGCCTGCCGAGACCTTGCCTTCCTTTGAGACTCCGCCTCCTCATCCCTTACCGGTGTGAGATATGACCTTTTCAGAGGAAAAGAAAACTCAGTTTTGTCATTTAGCATTAGCACTGGCTAGGGAACAGAAATCAATGAATTTTTTGTTAATGCTTTGTCAGTTCTTTTGGAACATTTCTCCCTTTCACAAATAGCTTTGAAATATTTGAAAATAATTTTTCGAAAGCAACATAAAAGCCCTTTTGGAGCCTGGTATGCTTTCCGCCCTGGGGTAAACACAGGTTTTTTTACTAGGTAGGGTAATTTGGCCAAAATCAGGGCACAAATCAAACATTGAATATACTGTACTTCTGAATAAATATTTGAAAATGTATATGAAAACGTGAAAAAGTGTAGATTCAACCCCAATTCAGAAAAAGTTTGCACGTCATAGAACATGAAAATAAAATAAATTTTACCTTGATTTTAAATGTCAATTTACTCAATGCTATATAGAAAACAATACAAAAATGTATTATTTGATATACAGCAACACATTAATTTACATTAAAAAAAAATAAAAAATGGCACAGTGGACTGCTTACCACTGTATAACATTACCAGGGCTTTTAATTACATCTAGTGATGAGTGTTTGGGCACTGAAGACTCAGTCTGTTGAGTATGGCAAGCAGAATTTTCAGTTCCTCCATTATGCAGTTCTTTGGCTGTACAGTTGCAAGAGGGCTTTGTTGCCCAATATTTTACATTGTACTTCACACACTCTTTTCTGAAGATGGATCAGGACTGCAGGCAGCCAATCATAGCACCTGTGCTTTCTGCTCATGCAGCCATGCGCTAGTAATTTGTGAAGAATTTGGTTCGGCTTTGTCTTCCGATAGAATGGCCGACGTCCTGATGGCAGCATCTGCTGCTCCAAAATTGCCCCATATCTTTCTATATAAATGGTACCCTCAAACATGTACAAGTCACCCATGCCAGACACTGGCTTTGGGACCTGATTCTGATAACAAATTGCGTTGTCCTTGTCATCTTTAGTCCAGAGGACACGGTGACGGTTTTTTGAAAAAACCAACTGAAATGTTGACTCGTCAAACCACAAAGCATGTTTCAACTTCGCAACTATTTATCTCAGACGACACAGAGCCCTGAGAAATTGGCAGCACTTTTGGACAGTGTTGATACACAGCATTGGCATTGCATGGTAAAGATTAACTTGCATCTGTGGATGGAGCAGCTAATGGTGTTGGCAGACAAAGGCTTAGCAGAGTAGTTCAGAGTTGTGATGCCTATTACAGTCATATGATGGTTCTTGAGACAGTGATGTCTGGGGAATAGGACATTGTACATATTAAAGGCAAAGAAAACATCTGGAACAGCAGATACCCAATGAAAATACATTGCCCCTACTACTCAAATATATGTTTGGGTAATTTTTGGAAAATTTTTTAAACAACTAAATCAGCTTGAGAGGATCAGACATACACTGCACATAGTTGGTGGTGCACCATGTTTGTTGGAATTGAGGTAGCTTGCCATGTCAGCCGGATTAACTTTTATTGGGTAGGAGCTGAAACAAATGTTTTCTTTGCCTTTAAGATGTGGTTTTCGGCTGTGCCCTTTGTGCACTAAAGCTGGATTTATGGCTCTTTGTCGAACCGACGCCGTCGCTACACAGAGCCTCTGCGTTGCCTGTCGCGCACCTCAAAAATTTTCTAACTGCACGTCAAAGTGACGCAGACCGCAAGGGCACTGATTGGTCCACTCTACTCGAGTCTCATGAGATTTCACAACAGGTCCTTCGGAAACCTGACGCCACCTAGCAGTTTGTCGGTGAATTGCTTCGCGGCACAGCACGACGCAAACGATCTCAACGCAGAACTTCGAAAGGTCCGCGACGGTGTGCCCTTTGCGTGGAGTCGACGCAGAACCATAAATCCAGCCTTAGATTCCAAAGGACTACTTCCTTCTCTTAATTATGTTATTCACTCTAGAAAGTAAAATGCCAAAAATCCCACTGATTTGTCTTTGGGAGATGTTGTTCTCCGAATGATGGATTATAAGCTTATGCACCTGATGGTGAATTGGAGAGCCTCAACCCATCTTTGCTCATGAGGGATAGGGTCTTTTTTCGAAGGCTTCTCTATTATATGTTTTTAAAGACAAACATGATGACATGGCAGCTGGAAGCCATGTGGTTGCAAGAAAGTTGCTAACAGGCTAAAACATGGCAACTTACAAAAACTCCAGATAAAAAGTGCAGCTTGCAAAACTGCCTGGAGGAGTTTACTTACTCAAAACATTAATTACAATGAGCCCAAACTATGTTTTTGGAGGAGTACCCCTTTGAATTGCTTCATATTTCCCCACTCTCCCATAGCTATATCTTGCCCTGAGTGTTGCTAATCTAATATGATGCCGAGCTGAAACTAGTTAATGTTAGCCAGCTAAAGTTAAAAAAAGAATGCACTTGAAGATATGGCCAATACCATCATACTAGACTGTTAAACAAAATATTCTTTTAAAAAATGAGGGCACGTACAACTACCATAGCTAACTCTAACTTATCTCAACAAAAACACCAAGCCTTTTGTCCTGATTGTGATGAAAAAAAAAGAACTTTTCATCACAAGCTTGCGGTGTCACTATTTACCCCTTAGTATTCACTGATGTAAACAACAGACAGAGAGGGAAAGACAAATTCAAACAAGAATAAGGTTGGACAGCAGAAACATGAATTTTGAGATGAGCAAAAGAGTAATTGATAATAATGCATTATGCCATGGCAGTAGCCTTATTGTTTGTGTCTTGGTACTTGCCCACAATGAGCTGATGTAATGGATCGGTTGATTTGTCATCATTAATGGAGCGCAGATATGTGGAGCGCAGAGTGGCAGGTTTGGTGCCACTGATAAATCATTGTTTATGAAGAGCATGTAAACCCTTCTCACACAGAGAGCATTAAATTGACAATAATTCAGTCAATGCATAAATATTACTACAATTTAAAATTACTGCCAGAAATCATGGATTTTGAGTTTAGTCTTTAACTCTTTCCCAACAGACCTAGATGAGGACAAAATGGCTCAGTAAAAACACTACAACACTATATATATATATATATATATATATATTGACTTGAAAATCACAACAAAGAAAACCAGCAATGACAACTTAAACAAATTTATTCTTCACTGATTAGGAAAAAAAACTTCTACAAATAATCCACTGTGCAATCTTATAATAACACTCTAATGCCACTATGTAACACTGTTGCCAAAACAAAAACTCTGCCTCTACTGAGCAAAATCACAGCATTTATATAGACTAGCATCATTCTGGAAAGATCTACAGGATCCCTGGGTGATCCCGCCCCCTCCAGGCAAGAAGAAGAAGAAGAAGCCAGAAACTTCTAGAAAGCACTAGTCTATTTCATCACACACAAGTGATATTGCATCAGATCATGTTTTGCTACAGACACACCACCAGAGGGTGCTGATGAACAAAATAAATAAATAGCTTACCAATAAGGCAGCACAAATAGTATGGAACAAATCTCCATTTACAAATGATATACAGTGCTGTACATTAAACACTCATACATAACTCTACATATATATATGGGTCAATCCAAGAAATGATATTTGGGCCTATTTTAGGGTCGTTTTGACTTCAGAGAGCTATAGAAAAAAAAAAATTCCCATTCTTCCTGTTTCTAGTCTCATTTGAATCCAGGGCTTCAAAAGAAGGGCAAATTTGCATATGTCGGCTCTTAATTTCGCGAGTTATTGAACCCCAAAGTAAAAAAATTGCCCAAAATTGCCATTTTTGGGCCATTTTCACCCCATTCCAAGTCATGTATTGTCAAACCAAATAGTGCTAGACCACCATAAACTCTTTTTTTCTTTGTGGGGGGTCATATCTAACATTTCCATGTGGTTTAGCCATTTCATGACCTACATTTTTTTTCCCTATATCTTTTAATTGGAATTTCAACTCGTTGAAACGCGAATTAATGAAACTTTTAGACCATCAACTAGCATACTAAGAAGGTAGTCCCACTGTTCATATTACATCCAGCCAAGAGGGTCCCTATAAGGGTTATGTTCATAGAAATATTTTTTTTACATACATTGACCTGAGCCTGTGCCAGCATGAAAAAACTATTTTTCAACACCAGCCTCGTCACTCGCGTTTCACTGACATTTACCTATATATAGCACAAACTACTGCTAATTTCTATACTTCCTACCATCCAAACAAAGTTATTGGGTATATGTAGCAACCCTAAACGTAAAATAATGAAGAAAATTAATTCAGGCTGGCTCTATGGGGCGTTGCTCAGTGAGTGAAACGCAAGTTATCATCCGGCGCCAACAATGTCGCGAGAAGAGGAAAGCGACTTCCTGTTAACCGACGAAAGTAAACTACATCCGGGGTCCTTTGTAAACAACTCAAAGGATCTCAAGCTTCGATTGAGGCAAGTTTACGGCAGATTTTACTGAAAAATACAAGAGACATTCTTCAGAAAGGTAAGGAATTTGGATGTAATTCTTACAAAACATTGTTGAGGGGCTGTCTGGGTGTATGCAGATGTCTCAATTTGTACCGAAACAATGTATTTTGGGTTCTATCGGTTAAAACAGATCGGCAAGTAAAATTTCCAAGCCGGTATGGCCATTGGTTTGCGTGTAAGGAGCCATTTGCCGTGCCTGGCGTGGGTTTGGGGAAAAGTGATACGTGAGTGACCGGCCAGCCACCTTGCCGAAAATGGCCTCTGTGGCTTGAATTCCTGTATTGAATTCCTTGGCTGTAAATCGATGTTAATTCTGTTGAATGAGGGGCCCCACGTGTGTTACTACCTTTTTAGGCCATGTTTGGGCATTTTGAGTCGACCCCCCACCCCAAAGAAGGGCGAAATGGCGAAATTTTGTCAGAATTTTCACTTTTTGGCCCCCAAACGGCCTAATTTCGCTAGATTACATGCTTTTTCCATGTTATATTCCTTACCACACCTACTCTTAATCGTTTTAGTGTGTTCAACCTATCCTGGGTAGTATAATATTGCCACAGTGCAGGCCTAAAGGTATTTGGCTACGCCGCGTCACTCACGTTTCATGTACTATGATTATGGCCGCCACACACCTCTATATGCACAGCCCGGGAATTTTCACTTGTTAATATTTTAGATAGGCCTCTTCTCTAATATCCTCACCAGAAGTAATGAACATTGTGCAATACCTTCACTGCTTTTAGGTACATTTTCCCATCGTCACTCGCGTTTCAATTTCTATTTTTTTGTCAGAAAGGGCACCTCCACCCCATCCAGCCTATTCATATTTCACCAGAAGATGGCCCTATGGTACCCCTAACTTACACAACAGCCAATATGTAGATACTGCATACTTTTTTTTTTTTAATCAAAAATTTCTGGGGGCTGTATTTTCGGTTTTGACTGGAGATTTGGTCACTATCAGTCGCGGCTCGTGAACTGCCAACAGCAGAGGCTCAAACAATCCCTTAAAAAGAATGATTAGTCATGACCTGTTTTCAATCAGTCATTTAAATTACCATTACAGAAACTCTGAAAACTCTCAACATTATTAGGTGTGGCCAGTTTTCATTTATAACGCATACCTGTCAACTCTAACGCATTTGGTGTTAGTTTAAGTGGCATATTTTCATTCCTCTGCTGTAGTCAGCAAATATTCAATCAGCGAGTATGTAGATTCTGGCACAGAACTGAAGTCCTTGTGCACGGAGGAGTTGGAAGCAATGGAATTGCATAAAGACGTTTCAAATTATCTTATTTCATTTAAACCATCGCAAAACACATGCATTGCTTCCAACCACTGGGTAAAGAAAAGCGTGTTAAGTCCGGAGTCGTAATCGGTATGCGTTGTAAATGAAAACTGACCATACTTGTTAATGTTAACAGCTGGCCTGCGCGGAGTCGCTGATGTCGCAAAAAAGAGTTGAATTTTATTTTCAAAGGCATGGTAGAAACCCTAGATGGGCCAGATATGTGTATTTATGCCCTTAATTTAATAGTAGAACATGTTTTGTGTATGTAGGAGTGATATGGATACAATCCAATGATGCATAGTGGTGCTGAGGTGGACTTTAGAATATGTTGTCAGAGGTGAAAAGAGGTGACGAACGAGAGGTTTTCCGAGGGTCAATGCAGGGCCTGACTGAGCTGTTTAAGTAATTAATGGATGGCAAAGGGTAACTGTTTTGTATAATAGACACACTGTAGGCAAAGTACAGTGATTTTGAAGAGTATCTGATGAGTTTTGAGCAAATGAGGGTAAAGTTAAGAATGTGAGTCAATTTTTCCCACTTTTACCTTTTGCACTTTATATTCGATGACTCATAATTCTATATATTTTCAACCCTGATTTTTGATTTTTTGTACACTAAAGTTACATATTGTAGTACTTTGTAAACAAAATTTGGTGTAGATATGACACTTATTAATTGTACTTTTGATGTTGCATTTAATTTCATCACTCATGTTTCACGCATTTCGGAAGGTTTTATGGCGCGTGCGATAAAAACTGACCCGTTGGGAGTTAGTGACTTGAATGAACCATTCCATAAAGCCAAGATATAGGGCTATCAATAAAATAAAGTGTTATTAAGTAATACTGAGTTTATTATTTTCATCCCCCTGAGCATCATTTCTTGGATTGACCCATATATATATATATATATATATATATATAAATAAATAAAATAATCAAAATATCTTATTTTTTGATTTTGTGTGCTGTTCATCTTCTGAAAAAATATCACTCCATTCCAAAGAATTTCCACCAGGAAGCTCTGCTGGACCACGATTTAGGTCCAACTGCTCGTCGGAATCCATAAGATACCATTTCGGTGTCACTTTCCATCATTTTAATTGACGTTTTTCGAGTGATGATGAGCAAAAACTAAACGGGTTTCAATGAATACACAATGTTCACCTTGTGTGAGCAATTGTTTCTAGTAAATGATATCATGGGTTTGTGGTGCTGAACTGCGATAGCTGAGCATTCGCATATTTGGGTATCACGGAAAGAACAGATTCTCAGCTTTCTTTTGATGTACAACATGAAGTAATACAAATAAGAAATAAGATCGCAGAAAGTTTGATAACCTCACTCGCCAGTCATATCTAACCAGTATTTGGCAGTGTTAGGAGGAAAGAGTAAAATATAATTTCAAAGCCTAATTTTCAGTAGCCATTACTCCCGTATAACTAACAACATTATACTGACAATTACACTCCACCCTTACGTGATCTTGCTAGAGTGCCATTTCACTACCTGAAAACTCTCTCCCATCATATTCCAAGTGCAGCAGAAGTTAGTAAATATCTATCAGTTGCCCCTTGGGGGCGCTTTTAGAGGTGGACTGGGGTTACAGTGGGCACTTTGACTGGTCTGCAAGCTAGAAAGTGCAATACACAACAGGGTATGATGAATTGTTTGTTGTGACATATTCTTTATGTAAATTCTGTTGAAATTCTGAGTGACTTGTGCCACAGTCGTCTTTCTGTCAGCTTGGACCAGACGGGATAGCCTTCACAGCACTCATGCGTCAATGAGCCTTGGGCGCCCAAACTCCTGTTCCTAGTTCATGGTTTGTCCCTCCTTGGACCACTGTCAGCAGGTACTCACATCTGCTGACAGGGGGAACCCCTCAAGTCTTGCCATTTCAGAGATGCTCTAACTCACTTGTCAAGCTATAATAATTTAGCTGTTGTCAAAGTCACTCAGTTCCTATTTCTCCCACATCGAACACGTTGAATATGAGAACTGACTGTTAGCTTACCATCAAAGATCTATCTGCAGACCTTAACATATGCCCATATTACAAGATAATCAACATTATTCACTGCATCTGTGAGTGATTTTAATATTTTGGCTCATTGGTGTGTGTGAGTGTCTTGCTTATCTCAAGAAGCAATCCTTCAATTGATTTCAAAATTGGTGGGTGTATTGCTTAGGATCCAACAAAGTGCATTTTCGAGTTTGAAGTTGGTTGGCTGAACAATTCTTGGGAAATCGACAGAGCTGCAAGCTCCAGTAAGGGTCAAGCAGCAGTTGCATGAGCACTGCACTATTCCAAGCAAGCAGCAAATGAATGAACACTACATTATATCACACAAGCAGCGATTGAATGGGCACTGCACTAGTACCATGAAGGAAAGAATCTCAGTCTTTTATATTTATACACATATATACATATACATATATATACATATATATACATATATATATATATATATATATATATATGTGTGTGTGTGTGTGTCTGTGTGTGTCATGTATGTATGCATGTGTATGTATACATGGATGTCCTTCACATCTTGACAGATGTTCATCCAATCGACTGAACTAGGTGCGTGTATTCTTGAGGACCCAAGGAAGTACAGCTTCGAGTTTGAAATCGTTTGGCTGAGCGTTTGTTGAGAAATTGTACATTGCATGCATAGAACGGCCTTCATTTCTGAAAATCAAAATCAATGAAAAAGTTTTTATGAGAAAGCAATTTCATATTGGTTGCTTTTAAAAACTGTACTTTATAAGATGTACTAAATTGTTTTGCAAGGCATATGGGTATTCTTTACCTAGTGCTGCATTTAATAGGAAGAATACATCTGCGCACTTAGATAAGGATGGGGTGACAAGGTGTAGTAAGAACACTGAAGCAATGGTCATTGAAAATACAGTTTCGTTGTCAGATTTAAGGACTGATATTTTAAAGAGAATTCAAACATACCTTAAAAGTTATTTGTCATACTAGGGCAGTGCCCTTTCAAATTGTGCCGGATTGTAATGAGCAGATTTCTTAGCCTCGGGTAATGCTGCTTGTGTGGCATTACTGCTGGTAGCCTTTTTGAGAATTCTCGAGAACCGCGTCGTCAAACAACTACGCACTTGACATAGCATTACCTTGGGTCCTCAACAATACACCCGCCAATTGCGAAGTTGATCGGGTGAGCGGTTGTTGAGAAAAATGAAAGGACAGACAAACAGACATGACAAACACACAAAAACTATTTGCTCACTTACCACTTTCTTCCATTTTGCTTGTCAAAGTTAAATGTTTCAGCTCATCCAACTAATTTTAATATGAAATGGAAAAAAAAAAAGGCGAGTAAAAACAAAATGCAGCTTTTACATGATCATTCACTAGAAGTAAAGAGCGATATAAACCAATATCATCCACATGGAAAAAAAATTGCCCTCCTAAACCTTCTAGTTATTCTGCTAAGTGTGATTTTTAAAATGGGGGAGGCAGTAATCATGTCCGGGTGTGCCTTGTTAAACTGAACCCAATTACATTTTTTTAATCGTTTGATTTAGTAACAAGGGGGGGGGGCAATTACTGTTTCACGTAGGGCCAGGTAGGGTTGGATAACTTTTTGCCTTGAATAAATGAAATTTTAATTTGAAGACTGCATTTTGTATTTACTCAGGCAGTCATTGCTGAATACAAAACATAGTTACATGATATTAGACACTTAAGCTTGGAAAATATGCACTAACAGAAGAAATTGAGAGTTTTTTGATCAAACTTCTACCACCTTGGGGAATAATGATTTTTTTTTTCAAAAGCATAAAAACATATACGTCAGTCTTTTGAACAATACTATATATGAAATATCTGTACAAATATGAATGATCATCACATTAAACAATAACTGCAACCCACACTCTTATCACAACCGTTCTGGCCTGACAATTTGTCCCTAGACACTGCGTCACACTTGTTTGTCCAAGAGCAGAGGCGATGACACAGGAATGACACATGACTCGTGGGGCGCGAGGTGACGGCCGGCATGCGAGACGAGCTGTACTGCCGCTGAAATGCAGCAGGCGTTAGGAGAGAAGTGGAGCTGAGGTCAGGCCTTGTGTTAACCAGCGCCTCCTGCGGCACAACACATCTCACAAATGCAACCAATATAGGGCCTGATTTACGGAGGTTTTTAACGCAAACGCAAAAGCCTGAGTAAAAATAATGACATCAATAATTGGTGCAAAATAGATACAATGACCAAACACTGATCATGTTATTGATTTTAGATGTTCCAAATAATTTTTCATCGGCTAAAAAAGGAGTGAATCATGCCCTTAGTGTAAACAGTATACAAGAATCTGATACATAAGACATTGGAATTATTTTCAAATCAAAGCCACAATGACAGCATTTATCCCAAAGTGACAGATTCCAATGCTAGCATACCTGTCATTTCATTCCTAACCACTCATTTTTAAAGTTGGAAAGCCAGCTTAAGATCAATAGCACGGGATACACTGTTGGCACCTGACTGGTCTGAGAATACTGTTGTGCCATTGAGCTGGACCTGCTCGCGTCAACCTCCCTCCGCTGCATTTTTCAAAATAACAGAGGAGGCAGAGCCAGGCTGAAACATCGAGTGCGGTTATGGTTTAAATGCCATGAATGACAAATGACATGACTGACTGACTGACTGACTGACTGACTGACAGGCATAAATTAATATCCAATTATATTTGACTGACAAGATCACCATTAACGTGCTTCAAATATTAATGTTGTAGGAGCATAGCATTTTAAAGTAATTTATGAAAAAATACTGAATTTTGCTGCACAAGTTAGTTTCCTGGCTTTCCCCCCCTCCTGTTTCCCACATTGTTTTCATGCAATACCGTATATCTGGCAGTATGCACCGGTGCTGCAAGTGCTTATCTATAAATCTCACTAATTTCCATCTCCAGTTTCATATGAATCAAGCCATTGAGATTCATCAGTGGTCCAATCCATTGCATCTATAGCGAGAGTCAAACCTCTGACCTAGGTCATGAATGGAACAAATATATAAGTAGATCTACTGTACCTGGTGCAATTTATTAGTTGTCTAAAAATACAGTCCTACCGTAGTGCCAACAAGAAATTGTTTCTCTGTAGTCCCATATAAAAGCTAAGAGCATCAATGGCTCCTCAACATGACTGACAGGACAGTGCTGTAACCAGACAACTTTTGCTACGTATTCAACTCAAACATCGTCAGAACCTGGCACAGAAGAATACACTCTATGGGAAACAATTAGGAAAGTGTTAGGGTGTGCACACACACCAAAATATCTTCCAGGCAGACATGAGCAAAAATAACTGAATTAAATTAAATAATCTATACTCAAAATGGCTGCAACAAGGATCTAAACTGGAGAAGGAAATTATTTTATGAATCAGATTGGACACTTTTCTGGCCTAAGCAGTAGAAGCGGCACACATCAATTACGATTCATCATGACCCTGACATCGTTAGAATAGCCAGCTCCCGGAACACAGGATATAGCTGGCAGAGCACTTGATCTAATGGTATCAACTAATCTTTAGCATGACTTTGCACACTGACAAGCTTTTACTGAGTATTGATCCTCAACTGCATGCCGCAGCCTGAGCGCATGCTGACGACGTCATTCCACTGCATTATTCATTTCGTACTTCAGAGACATGAGATTAATTCTGGCCTCCATATTTCTTTGAAAGCACCACGTGAGAGCCCATGTCTTTACAGGACAAGTGACACACTGCCGCCACAGAGAGAAAAGCATCTCTGATTCAGGGAATGTGAAAAGCAAAATAAATCAAATTTTACAAATGCATGCCATCTTAATCATCTAAAAAGAGAAAAACAAAAGACTATTATGACTATTAAGCAGCATTTTATTAAATAGCAAAAACAAATGTTACTTAACGACAATGGAGAGGGGACTTCTGGTATTGTGTTTAACCATTTAATTGTAAATTGGTGGTTTTATATACTAAAATATTGTATGCACATATCCAGCTGTAAACAATAAGGTTAAGAAGTTTAAGTTCTGAATAAAGTAAATGTTTAATGCAGCCAAAATACACTTTCCTCTCTCAAGCCCCACAGCCATGCAAACATCATCCGACCACAAACTCAGAGTCAGGAGAGTTGCCTCAGTTACAAACCTAGCCACCACAGGTGAGGCGACACCCACCAAAAACACTACAAAACCACAGCCACCCCACAGAAGCAGCCTTCTTCTCTTTTATACTGGCAGCTGTGACAGTGCTACAATTACTTTCATAAATATGCATAAATTCATAGAATGTACGCCTGCATGCAAATACACTTCAGTGGTCCACACCAGTACTTGCCATGCAGCCTGGCGTAAAAACATGCTCACAGACCAGAAACATGGAGTAACAGAAAATGGAATGCAGCTCATCCTCCACACTGCTACAGGACAGGGTGTAGCTACTCAGTCTTGGTGCATGCAGCTGGAGAGGAGAGGCTGGGAAGAGATGGGTACAAATCCATACCTGGGAAGACAGGCTTGCATTATCACAGCTGAAGGTTGAAAAGGCTGAGGCTGCCAGGAAAGAGCTGGAAAGGGAGGCTGCCGTGCCAGCAGACAGCATCTGAGCGGGACACTAGGAGGTAGGAGGAAGAGGAGGGCCTTCTAGCCCCTTACCACAACCCTTCCACTACTCCCCTTCACGCCCCTCCCTACGCAGTCGAGAGCCAGACTGGCGAACGGGACAGCGTGCCTCGATACGCTATCTTTAAGTGCCCTACACAAAGTGCTGCTCTCGCTATTTAAAGGCACAACCCATCCTTCCCCGTGCCTGCTCTCCACCCAGCCTAACAGGAAACTGAGCCCAGAATAAAATCCCAACAATACAGCCTCTCCACACCATGGGATGGTGAATGTTCTTGTTCATTTGGCATTTTCAAGAGCCCAGAGCTGCGCCTGACTGACTGACCACCTGAGGATAACTTCGGTAGCAAAGCTCTCTTTTGGCTGCTGGAGGCAAGTTTATCGTCCATGGGCTCGGAAGTGGCTTCAAATCTGTATGAACGATAATTTTTTATGCACTTGCTGACTTCTTACAGTTAAAAGACAACTTTTCCAGAAAACAAACATTTAATAAAAGAATTACTCACCTGGAGGCCAGATATGACGACTAATTTTTTGCATTTTTCTGTGAAGTTGCACAATGCTTCGAATAACGAGAAAGTGACTGAACGATAAAAAAAAAAAAAACCAAGGGTCACCATCTTTCCATCCCTCAAGAAGGTTTAGCCAGCCAGAGGCTGAGGAACGCTTTTGGCAGTCACGTCAAATGACCGTAGCTTTAGCAAAGTCTGTAAAGGCTTAATGCATTTTGACTGAATTCTGATTTGTTGAGATGTTGTGTTAGCTTAAATTGGTTAAAGCATAAGCGAGTGCTCCATCTCCCTTTGTGTTGGTTGTCAAGCAACGGGAGATTCGTTTAAGCTCTTTATTTTCCTCTCATTGTTACATTTCACCATGAGGTGTGCCATGTTGACTTATCTCGACCACTCGTTGCTTAAAAACAATTGGGCCATCTGGGGAATCTCCTTTTACATTTTATACCTAATCATTCCTCCTCACCTCGTCACCTCTTCAACATATAAAGTATACACCCATTTTTCAGCATTAAAACACTCCCAATTTGAGAACCTATCCCAACTTTTTAAAATGTGTTGCAGGTATCTAATTCAGAATAAGCATGTATTTTCAAAAAAAAAAGCTAAGAAGAGTTAAATATTTTGTCCCGTACTGTTTACGGTTTTCAATTCAATGCAGTTCAAATATGGGGTAAAAGTCACTGCTTTTCACTTGCATTCTCCATTCAGTCCCAACATCTCCAGAAATGCGGTCGTCCAAAACATTCCAACCAGCAACAACCACATTGGAGTCAAGGGGTTTTTCAGAGGCCTCATTTCTGATGAAGAATTAAAGGAACCATGCCACGTATCAAATACATGCATTGAATGAGACCGCAGGACATAACTCCACTAACATGTGCAAGAGCGCAGCTGAAATGAAAATGACTCCACTGTGACATAGTCAGCTTATATGGAATTGAGGAACATAAATTATTCCCTTGGGCAATGTTCACAACAGATTTGGTGACTGTGAAGTCCACGATCAATGGACAATGATTGTAACATTCACCAAAAGCCACTAGCTAACTAAATGCCCTCTGAGTGGAGGCAATGTAATGTTAAAAGGGTCAGCAAGAAAGAAATGACTCAGAAGAGGGTGCAGATTATAACATTTTTTTCCCCTCAGGCACATTCCATTGAGTGACATCATGAAGATCTCTGGTATTAGGATGCAGCATAATCACTGGAACAATAATATTCCCACAATCAGAGGGTTAATTTGACTAGCCCGTTAACTCACCTGCATGAAATATAGTGCATATTAAAAGCTTATACATCCCTATGTAAATTGCAGTTTTTTTAAATATACAGTCAGGAATAACAAGACCATAAAAAAAAAAAAAAAGACTTCAACCAGCTAAAAATCAAGAGGGGAAAAAGAGCAAATGGTTACTAAAAAAATGAAAACCTACCACATCCCGGTTGCACGTCTGACCAAATAGCAAGCGAATACTTTAAATAGAAGGGCACTTGGCAGAGTGCATACCTCCACCAGGCCATGTCAGCATTTTTGGTTCTTCTGGATCTAAAATCCAGTATATGTTCTGGATCACTTCCAAAATTGAATCAACTCATCATTAGACTACCACCTACCATCCTACCAAATTTTGTGCCAATCCGTTCATAACTTGAGTTATCCTGTTAACAGACAGACAAACACAGGAGAAAACATAACCTCCTCGGCAGAGGTCGTGAGGAACCATTTGCAGCGCAAGTTTCTGTTCGAAAGTCTCTTATGCACATCGGGACTTTTATCCCCTTCATCCTTTATGAAAAAAAAAAAAATACCAGGGAATCTCCTGTATACAGTGCCATTAGAGTGATTCAACAGGTTTTCGATAGGATTGTGGTCTGGGCCATTCCTAGAGTTTTCGACTTTCCTTTCCTGGAGCCATACCTTAGATGTGTGCTTTGGGTCATGGTCATGGTGGAAGATGCTAATACTCATCACCTTTAGCTTTTTGACAGAGGTTAGCAGGTTTTGAGGCAAAAAACTTTGAACATCAGGAGTAATTCACTGTCCCATCTATATTAACAAGGCTCCCAATCTGGTCTGAAGATAAGCAACCCCAAAGCATGATGCAACGACCACCAAGATATTTGTTGTGGTTACTGGCCCTAGATTTTTAAAACGCTGCAATTTCAATAAGGGTATACAACGTCTTAAATTCACTGTGTGTTATTATTAACTTGGACAGGAGTAGCATCACAGACTAGATGAAGGAAAGGGGGCTACACAGCCAGACCTCCATAAAGGCACAGAGGATTACCATATTCCTGCTCACAGTATTGCATGAAGCAAATTTGAAATTAGTTATCAAAAACTCTGAGGGTTTATTGGAATGCCAGAGAGGAGACAAGTAGCATATCAATGGTCACCAACTCCTGTCCCTGAAGACTTACCTTCCTAAAGGTTTTTGCTCCAACCCCAATTCATCGTGCCTGATTGTACCAATCATATAATAATAAGACCACACCTCATTCAAAAGAGCAACCCGTCCAGACTGGAGTGGAAATATACCCGGCAGTGGATCTGTAACCCAGACTAAAGCCCCCCAGTGGAAGAGTCTGGTAGTCTGAAGGAGAGAGGAGCTAACCTGGAGTCAAAACTAGGAAAACTGAGCATGACTCTGCAATCTTCCTTTTGAGACCTCCAGTAGTACAGACCTCCAGTAGGTCTGTATTTGCAGATACAAATCTAATGAGGATACAGAGAAACGGCATTCAATGTCAGAGGACAAGAAGCGACAGTATTTATAATAATAATAAAAAAAAAAAAATCCGTCTTTCTGGTAAAAATGCGAGTACAGAAATCTACTGACCCTCTTAGACAATATTTCCTGGCAAACATTTGGAAAAGGTCAAACTTGTACGTTACTCCTGCCCTTTGCTTCAAAAGGCAAGTACAGGTATATGAATAATCGAAACAGCAGAAATCTCGTAGATGGCGATACCAAGGATTTATGTGCCGAACCACCAATCTCAGGAATTCATGACAAACCATGAAGTGATAGTTCACTTCCTACAGCTCTCTAGTAATATCACCTTAGGGAATGTTTTCAATTGACCAAGCCATTTCTTCACTGGTTGCCTTATAATAGTAGACAAATGTAAGGGTTTGCAGTCTAAAGAAACTTCCACCTTTCAAACGAAGACCCATTCTCTGTTGTCCATGTTTGGTCCACAATAGAGAAATCGAAGGAAAAAAAAAAAAAATGCTGCACAAGCAAGTGTAGAAAAAGGAGGAACCTTGTTTTATTTAAAAAAAGCCACTGGCCAAGATCGGAGAAATATGTTCAGCTGAGACTAATCCCATGCCTGGAAATTACAGTACAGTGTGTCAGAGAAAATTGGGGGGGAACTTTTTTTTTTTTTTAAACATTTTTTTAAACAGAGGAGAGTTAACAGAAATTCAGAAGGCCAACTGCTTCACCCATCGCATTCCATGTAAAACCTCAAATCCACAGGAATTGGTACATTACGTAAAATACCAATGCAAACAGAAAGTGATTTGCCACTCACCTACCCAATTGAAAAAGCACAAAGATATACTGAAGGCTTTTCCTCATCACCTGCTCTGATTTTTGTAAATATTCACATTTCCAAATTTGATGCCAGGAACATGTTCCAAAACGACTGGGACAGAGGAATGGAATGACTGAAAAAGTCATGGAATCTTCAGGGAAAAAACCCATTTGGATCATTGCATGGGTGAACTAGTGAATAGGAAACAGTTGATTCAATTATGATTGGATAAAAAATGAGCAGTCACTTAAGGCATGGTCTCTTACCAGTAAGATGGCTCAAGGTTTGCCACTTTGCCATAAGCTACAAACAGTCAAGCAGAACAGCAATCACACAGAATTTTAGGATTTCACCATCCACATTCCATAAAATAGTGAAAAGTTTCAGAGAATCCAGAGAAACCAAAGTAATCTCAATGCTTAAAAGACGAGCCCAAATATCAATATTTGAGCCCTCAGAAGGCACTGCATTAAGAATTGACAAGCTTCTCTGATGGATATAACCAAATAGGCTCATAAGTATTTCAGAGGACCTGTGTCAGTGAGCACAGTCTATCACGGCATCACCAAATGCAAGATAAGACTAATACACTAAAAGAAAACCATGTATCAAAACCATCCAGAACCACCACCACTTTCTCTGGGCTCAAGCTAATTAGAAATGGACTGATGCGAAGAGGAAAGGAGTGCTGTGATCCGACAAGTCCATCTTTGACATTGTTTTTGGAATCAATTGACATCACGTTAGCAGCACCAAAGAGGAGAAGGCCCGTCCCGACAGTTATCAGCAACACCTTCAAAAGCCAGCCTTGGTCATAGTCTGTGCTGCATTAGTGCTTTCAGCATGGGTTAGCTTGCACATCTGCGAAAAAACAACTGACACAGAAGAGTAAACACGCATTTTTGAACACATGCTGCCTCCTAGAGGTCATTTTTTTTTTTTTTTTCAGGGACAACCCAGCATATTCCAGCAGGATAATACCAATCCACACAGAATAAATTACAAGAGTGTGGCTTTTTGTCACAGAATGTGGGTACTAGACTGGCCTGCCTGCAGCCCGGACCTGTCTTCCATTGAAATCCCACAGCAGATTATAATCCCTAAATGCAACAATGGAGACCCCCTGACTGTTGACCAAGTGAAGTCATATATCAGGCAAGAATGATGCAAAGTCCACTTTCTAAACTCAAATAAATAGTACCCTCAGTTCCAAATGACTATGGAGTGTTATTAAAAGGAGAAGTGAGTTACAACTGGGGTGAACACACACCTGTCCTAACTTCATTTTAACATGTTGCAGGCATCATATTTCAAAATGGCCTTTATCAAAAGACAAAGTTGATGAGTTAAAACACGACTCTTCGTCTTTGAACATACTTCAATTGAGTATAGATTAAAAAGGATTTGAAAATTACAGCTGCTGTTTTTATTTTTACACATGATCCTGTTCTTGTGGATTGAGGTTGCGTGTTTAAGTGCTACAAATGCAATGCCACCCTTTTTTGTCCAGTTTAACTGATGCGCCAAAAAATGTAGTTGCTACCAAGAGTGGGCAAAGTTCCTGTGCCCAAAAAAGAAAAGAAGAAGAAGAAAAAAAAACAAAACAAACTAATCAAAACAGAAAAAAATACAGCCATTATGATTTCTGAAGAAAATGTGCAAAGACTGGTTTGTTAGAAAGGCTTAAGGCTTCTGAGGTTAACGGTGCCAGGAGGAGTCCTGAATTTGTCCCCTGAATTCGCCGGTGCCCTCCGGAAACCAAACTCCCTTCAGCTGAGGTAAAATTTGCTCCAAAATAGAAAACAGAAATGAGTTATTGTGACTGGCTTTCCTCTTCCAAAAACACAGAGAGGTACCTTGGTAGTTCGCAATGGTTTCCTGTTTATCTCCTAATTCAAGTCCTGTCTTTCCAATGAATTGGAAGAGCAGGGAAGTTGAAGGAGGCCTTTTTGTCTTCACAGAATCATGTTGTTCTCTGCAAAAGAAAAACCCAAAGCAGCTTCATTACAAAGATGTCTCCAGAATAACTGACTAATGCTCCTGGTAGCATGGAAAATGGAGCAAAAATTTGTGTCACAATCAAGTTTGTCAATAGCAATGTTTAGGGGGGATGAATGTGGAACAAAAAGTGCTCTACTGAAAGTCAATCACAAACAGGAAACTAATAATGCAGCAGAAATGATCCATTAATATTGTTGGACAGTTATAAAAATGAAAAATTCCAAAACTTCATAACAGCAAAGGGATGAGAGACAACCAACTAAACTGGATATGGTCATGGCAGGTCACAAATGAATTAGTGTTTTCATCAAGGATTTTAGTGGGCATTGACCAAGTTGGACAAAAATTACTGGGTTGAGATGGCCTAGGGGAGATATGTACGAGTTCGGTCAGGGGAGCGTTAATATTGAGTGCACCCATTACCAAGGAGTTTTTGGTGACAATATGCATCAAATATTTCTTTTGCAAGTGTACACTTTAAAATATGTTTTAAGGGGACTACTACCAATCTTTTGCTGCATAGTTTATAGTTTTGTTTCTTAAGTTATGGGCAAATAAGTATTGGCTCTGTGAATCTGTTACCTCTTGACCAAGCCTGTGTACTTACACTCCTGTTCCAAGGAAACATCATCTTCTGTCTGATTGATATCCTCTTTAACCATCTGATCCTCCTCATTTAGTTGTTCCTCCTCCTGCAAATGCTCTCCAAACTCTGCTTGTACCTCATCTGCAACCTCCAATGGTTCTCCAACAAGTTCCTCCGCAATCATATCCACCTCTTCCTCAAGTGGCAAAGCGTGCGCCTCTTCCACCTGGCCAGCAGATTCCTCCTCCATAACCTGCTCCATAGAAGCCTCCTCAGAGACAGGGGGCTCTTCCTCTTCCACTGCCTGATCTGACTGCACCTCCTCTGGCTCAGGAGCAGCCAGTTCTTCCTCCTTCACTGGGGGATCAGCTGGCGTTTCCTCAAGGGCAGCTGCTGACAGATCCTCCTCCTCTGGGGAAGGAGCTGCAACCAGTTCAGGAGCATCTTCCTGAACTGGCTCATTCGATACCGCCTCCTCTACAGCAGGAGTGGCCTGGGCTTCATGCTCTTCAGGTTGGGCCTCTTCTGTTGGTGAATCCTCAAACTGAAAAACATACAGAACAGCACCCGAGTGAGCCAGATCGGACATTTGCCAAACATAGGTTCACACACAGGATGAGACTAAGAGAGTACACCTATTTCCAGTGTAACAGCCCAAAATATAACCCCAGCCCAGAGTATACTCGGGGTTAAAGTGGGCCAGCCTGTTTTATACCCTGGGTATAATCTGGGCTGGACCAGTTTATACCCCAGGCTGGGGGGGGGGGGTTTAGTATGGTCTAGACCAGGGCTATTCAACCTTATCCAGAAAGGGCCGGTGTGGGTGCAGGCTTTCATTCCAACCAAGCAGTTACACACCTGACACCACTAATCAACCCTAAGAGTCTTTGCTAATGAGCTTGATTGATCAGGTGTGTTAGTGCTTGGTTGGAATGAAAGCCTGCACCCACCTCGGCCCTTGCAGGATAAGGTTGAATAGCCCTGGTCTAGGCCAAAATATACCTGGGGTATAAACCAGGCTAGGGTATTTTATACCCTGGGTACAGTCTGGCGGGGGGGTTAATCTGGGCTGCTACACTGGCACCTGTTCTCGCGGTTAGACAAGAAATGTTATTGGCATTATCAAAAACTGGTAGGTGATTATGTCCATACTGGCAGCAAAACTCCATATGCAGTTACCTAGCCTTTAACACAATGCAATTTACGCATTTAAAAGACAATTAGGTCACCTGGCATAAAGAATTGTGCATTTTCTAATGACTACAGTTAAATCTATTAAAAAGGAAAGAATTTTCATGTGTCATAGAACTATTGCTTTTCATGGAATTTTTCATGGAAGCAATTTAAAAGCAGCACTTATTTCGTAGAGACTCCATACCAGAGAAGACCAAGATGCACGGCACATTAGTTTTAAGAGTAAAGACACAGCTCTGGACCATAGCCCATAGAACATCACATTCACTCTAGGCATCTCAAATTTTATGGCACAAGGTTTTTCTTGGGTCTACTACTGACATATATTCCCCCCATCACATCAAACACTGGATACTGCAAGAAAATCTGATGTCAAATTCGGCCTGTAATCTTAAAAGTCTGGCCAATCCAGATACACATTTTCCTTCATGGCAGGACAATCGACCCAATGCATTTAGTCTTTACATTCCTCATACTGTGATGAGGACATTCTTTATGGTATCGAAATGATTTGCACAAGCTGCTTTGTTACTTCAGGCAAAATTGTCCCAGGTGAACTTGATTTGTGTTCCGAAGCAGAGGCCGCATCCTCTGTGGGCTGCATATCTAGGCCACAAAGTTATGAAAGGCTTCTCCATTTTGAGAACTCAGAAAAAAGCAGCGAAAGATGTAGGCAATTATATGACGTGCCAGGATAATCTCACATGGAGGCATTCTGTGAATCAATTGGTGAATTCTTATAATGCTGGTATCCACAGTGATAGCCATAATTGCAGCCAATTCTGTCCCAGCAATACAGCAGGAGTTTTCCACAATTACTCGATAACAAGTATCAGTCATCAATGTTGATTCAAAGACAGCGTGTATGTAGTCAATTGCATCAATTGTTATTACATCACAGCTGAACCGCCAACACTCAACTCGAAGTATGCACTCACTCAAGCCAGGAGCAAATTTCATTTCATTAAACATACGAGTTAAAGTGCTGCCGGGTTAGCTCACTTGGTTAAGGAGCCGCAATGCGGAGCAGTAGTGACTACTATTGCGCGGGTTCGATCGCCAGGCGTACCAGCCGGCAGTGGCCGGCAGCTTTTTCAGAGCAGCGCACAATTGGCTTTCGCGCTGCAGGGATGCAAACTGGGAAGGGACTGCTGGGTTGGGATATTACAAATAGACGCTTTGTATGTTGCTCAAGCGCCTCCTGTTGGCCAGCCAGGCGCTCGTCAGTAAGATTCCAAGCTTGCTCATGTTCGGGTATCCTCCGCCCTTGTTTTGAACTTGCGAAGTTTCGACCAATGAGTGTAAAGAAGCAGTAGTTGATGGGCGCATGCTTCGGAGGAGAGCCGCAAACCATGCCTCTCCCTGAGCTGGCAACAAGGGGTTGCATATGAGCAAGCTTGTACACAGTTCTCAAATTGGGCATTCCAGATTTGGGTGGGATTGGAGATGCCAAATTTTATTGGGAAAAAAAAAAAACATACAAGTTAACCAGTTAAAAGCATTGGCTGACCTAAATATAAAATTTCACTGGAATTTAACAAGCATGTGCTACACTTGTTAAAACTTGCTAGGATGATAGGCTGCATCTCGAGTTGGACACCAGTGCCAGATTGGAACAACCAGCTGACACAGTGGCACAGTAGTTTAGTCTAAATAAGCTTCCTTTTTTTTTCGGATGCGAAAAAAGATCAAACATGACATTTCTCAAATGCACGCATGTGCACACACGCACCTTCCCAAAAATGGCTTTATTCCCTTGTGGTATGGCCAAGTCTTTGGCTGTAGCAAAAATTAATTTGCTTTGCACAGTCATATTCCTGCAATAAGGAACTCTGGTGCACATTTCTAGAACCTGTGGTAGGCAATTTGAAAATTTCATCACCTGCTGCACCTGGCTCTGGATTGAATGAAGCTGCGCCTTCAGCTCTGAGTGCAGGGTCTGGGCGACCATATTCTGTTCTTCCAGGCTGCGTCGAACTGAGCTGAGCTGCTCCTCCACAGTAACCAGTTGGGCCCTCTGTGCCTCTTCTGCTTCTAGAAGCTCCCTGTAACAGATGGCAGGGGTCACAGGTCAGAGGTCAAACATCGTTTGTCAGAGATGTTTAACAAAGCAGGGCATTCTCCAAGATCAACATATTAATTAAGAACAAATGGTTATGTTTTCAAAGCCATAATCCTCCCATGGTAAAGTCACTGCATCAAGACCTTTGCAAGTCAAGAGGACCCTATTTTTTTCCAACCACACATTCAAAGCAAGTCATTATAGCAAGATGTATAACTTTGCCAGTGCAAGTAATGCACTTCCTGAGCATCTGCAAATGATGTAGAAGGGAAGAAGTGGCACGCATGTTATTTCTTTCAGAATGCAGAGCAGAACACCATCAATCATGAAAAAACATTAGTACCAACTAAAAAGACAACACTGACATTGGATACCTACTGGTGCCTAAACAGTAATTCTCACAGGGGGTCTTGATGCGCAGCAAAATATAACCTACCAATCAAAAATAGCCTTTTTCTTCCCATACTCAAGGACTGGTAGAACTCCACTTTATACCTCAGCTTTCAAGGAACACCACAGACATTTCATCCTTGTAACATTTTATACATACATGCCTCTCGGGCACATTACGCACTGATTAAGAAATGACTATATTATCTCATAGTCCAGAGTACATGACAGCACATTACAGTTTTGGTTTAGCGGAGAGGATTACACCAGCAACCGCAGTTTAGCTGCCAAAGCCTCAACATCTTTAAAACCTAAGAGTATGAAGATCAAGGTTAAGAAAGCTCCCCCTCATATTTTGTCCCAGTCCCAACATCAAGCTCATTTCTCTATGAGGAAGACAACCTGTTAGTGAAATCAGCAGGCTGAACTAATTGTTGAAACATGATGGGATGTTTACTTTCTGAACCACTAACCTTTTCACCTCTAAGTTTGCCATCTAAGGGAGATACTCACTTCACAGCTACAATCTCCAGTGAACTGGCTTCAAGCTGGGCCTTATGCAAGGCTAAGGCCTCCTTCAGGCCCAACAAGTCTGTGGTCTGTCCTTCAAGTTGAGAGGCCAGGGCACCCACTCGGCCCGCCTGCTCCTCCAGCTTCGACTCCGCGGTGGCCAGCCCACCCGAGATCCCCTCCACGCTGACAGTGAGATCTGCACTAGCCCCAGCTAACGCCGCAACCTCGGCCTTGAAAGCGTCAAACTCCTCGCTGTGGCTCCGCAGTGCCCCCTGCAGGAGGCCGAGTTGCTCTTGGGAGACGGCTGACTGCTGCACCTCATCAAGCCGGGCCTTCATCTCCGTGTGCAAGGACAGCACCTGGGTGGGGAGGTCCGATGTCTTCAGCTGCTCAGCAGTGGCCAAGGCCATGCCCACCTGCTTCTGGGCCTGCACATAGGCCTCCTCCAGTGCATGCAGCCGGTGCTCAAATCCTTCCGAGCTGTGGAGCTGAGCATGACAGACTGTTTCATTTCTCTTACATCACACCCATCAAACAATCACATTTGGTATTCATTACTCCGTTAAGTAACACTGTAAATGAGGCATACAAGTATTTTACAATGTGCTCTACAATGGAAGTTTATAATTACCTGAAATATATAATTTAGTCACTTACGGCACATTTGCATCTTGACCTTTAGCATTCAAGCAGTTCATCTCTTCTCATATTTAATAACTAGCTTAAGGATATGACGATAACAGCCAACAAAACTGATCACATAAGGCACAAGCCAAGTATTCATGACAAAAAGCTCTGCCTTTCCAAGCTACAAAGCATGGCTGC
Source organism: Gymnothorax javanicus (assembly GCA_029692085.1). Taxonomy (NCBI): domain Eukaryota; kingdom Metazoa; phylum Chordata; class Actinopteri; order Anguilliformes; family Muraenidae; genus Gymnothorax; species Gymnothorax javanicus. The sequence goes on from CM056203.1 coordinate 18,815,837, forward strand.
TATAGGAATTCAAAGATGACAAACATAACAGTAATGCCAGTAAAGGAGGAAACAGCAACGTGGCATAAGAAAAAAAAAGTGGTGCTATGAGCGGAGAAACCAGACCATCAAAAAGAAATCCGTCTCCATTTTCCCCGTTCCAATCCTCAGAGAAACAAAAGGCTATAAGGAGGAAGCTTTTCATAACTTCTGCAAATGTAAATTCGGACTAGGAAATTCACCAAGCGCATGTTTTAGGCACTATTTGCAACCGTATTAAAAGTGAACCGGGGAATAATGGCCAACTCAGACTTCGGCTTGCAAGCACTTTTGTTAGATGAATCTTCTGAAATTATGGAGCAGAATATAAATTTGCGTCAACTATATGTCAGCACTGAACTAAAAATGAGTGGAGTCCACATGCCATTGGACGATTCGACCTCACCGTTTGTCTGAGGGGGTATTTTATAATAAACTTAAATGGATTACCAGTCTTGCGCCGCAGAATTCATAAAATGTACAGTCAAAGACGCGTTTATCGCAGGAATCATTCTCCTCATACAAATGTTGCAAACTGGCACATTGCGTCTAATATAGTTGCAATACTGTAGCATCGAGTGGATACATAAGGTGAGAAATAAAGACAAAACTATTTTATCAAACACCTCCCCAGCATCCAAATTATTTAGATGCCCAAATCAGTCCCTCCTTCGGAACCAGAAAATGCTCCTTGTTCTAAATACATTAAATGGTGATAATCATCAGTGAAGAACTGAACATTGTGTTCCAGCGCATGGAGCGTCGGCTAGGTACATACATAGGCCTACATACAGAAGCTTCACATATGCGGAGAGGGGAAAAAAATGGAGTATTCCAGGCCACATTCAAGACTTCGTGATTTTAAACTAAATTCAGTGCTGGCCTGACCCTGTGCTTGATCGTTCCGTGCTATAAATACCGTACGTATCACAGCAGCTGCGTTCTACTTCACTTAAACAAGTGGTTAGAAATAGCATCATCTGAGATTCACTTCTGGTGAGCGTGGCAGTATGTAATGCGATACTGGTGGGCGATCGTCAGGAAAATTACCAGTTTACAGCTACAGGATACGAGAAATTAGAAGAAAAAGTTGAGAGGGGGAATACTATTCCGCATGGATATGAATAAGGTCATGGAAAATGGAACGGGATGAATCCGTCCGTGAGTTGTGCGATTTTGTTTTTTTGAGTTTATATACTCATATAACTTAAGAAATAACTTTTATTAGATGGGCTCACATAGGCTCTTCCTGTTCAGAACAGATCCAAACAAGTTCGTACTGCTTAAGCTTCATGAAGTTGACTACCTTGCATTCTTAAAAAAAAAAAAAACGCAGACCGATTTCACTTTAGATGGGACTCACTACATTCAGACGGGAATGTCCAGATCGGTTACCTTTTCGTTTGTCTTTCGCATTTCTTCTTGGAACGTCTGGAGCTTCACCATTTTCATTTGCACCCCCATGAGGTTGTCGGCCAAGTAGGTTATAGTCTGGTGCTGTTGGAGGCAGAACCAGGCGACAGTTGCCCCTCCGATCACGATCATTAGAAATAAAATAAATAATAATGCATACTGATTTCCTCCCCTTGACTCCGCATCCAGAACGTCGTGTCTGAATGAGTTCTCCTCGAATTTGTGGTTGTTTTTCCCTTTTCTGTGCCGCGCTGTCATTTTAAACCCCTATATGCTAAATCCAGAGAGAAAATCAGAAAAAAAGCCGTAATGGTGCGGTGGATTACAATGTTAGCCACGGCACATACCGCACGGTATCGCGTACTGTAGGGCTTTCTTTTTGAATGTACTTCGCAGCAGCGCATCAAAACGCGTTCATTCATAGGACATCAAAAAGTATAGGAAAGCTGCTAGGAGTGGCGAGGGGGTGGTCAACAGGCAAATAAGGAAAAGGGCGTGGTGGTGAGTCTCCGTTGCAGGAAGAGAAGCCCTCATGGAAGGGTGTTCCAGTGCTGTGAATGGTTAGTTTCTGTGCATCATGTGCGCAGTTATCTAATGAAAAAGGCACACGTGCGCTGGTGAAGAACACAACTGAAAACCCTAGAAGCACCCCGCCCCCTTTTCTCTTTCTTCTCCCCTTACTCAGTAGAGATGGACGCGTGTTTCCTTGGCCAGGTTCCGTTTAATTTCTTGTGTTAAACACGCTTGAAACCTCTATATTTTGTCAGTAGAACCTATAAAGCAGAGGGTGCTATAAGCCTATAGGTCTGATAAAATTTCTCTTTAAGCCTATTCTGCACAAATGGGGCAATACAACGCAACATGTATTCTGAATACCACTCCAATGTCTCCCTCAAAATAAGCAAACAGATGAAGTGTGTACTATTGCAGAGTACTACATTTATTATAGGAATGGGTTCTGTCAGTGCGTCACTCTTTCCATGCAGACAAGTTTTCTCGAAAACTATGACATGGGTCAAATTTTGTATGCTTATGGTTGAGTTCGAAAATGGATGTTGAGGCATATTTATTTATGGACTTGTGGCCTTTGACATGGTCATCACTAACCCCAGCCACGATCGTCTTGTTTAGTTTTGTGTGCCTTTAAACTCCGACTGAATGCAGCCATTTCAATGACTTTTACCGTACACAGGATTGTTTTTATTATGAATTTTATTATTTTAAAGAATAACATTTTATGGTTAAACAAATACGTTCAGATAGGCCAACACAATTTATTCCTAAACCGAAACGGAGTAAATGGACTGTTACTTTCTCAGTAGGCTATGCTATTTCTTATTTCACACCAGTATCATTATGTTTCAGCATTACATGCTTGACATGACCGTCAAAAGACCTGAGGACTGGCTGCATCTGACAGATATTAATTACTCACATCATAATATCACTATAATATCTTTGCTTGCACTCAATACGAGTCAAGATTATGCACAAATATGATTACATTATACTGCAAAATTGCATACAATTGCCTGTATGTTCAGCTATAGAAATTAAAAATGGACTCATGGGGATTCGTTCGTGGGGGCATCTTGACTTAAAAACGTGAATATGAAGAATTCTTGTTTCTACAAGACCTAGCCTGTGCAGTCTATGCAAAAATAACAATGTTATTAATAACAATTACAATTTTGTTGAACAAAAGCATACACAATAAATGTCTACCACATGAAGTGAAATGAGAAACTCTGGGAAAACATCAGTGGGACGCTTGATGACATCACGATCTTGGTGCTTCTTATTCTATGAAGAAGGAAGGAGAAAAAGTAAGTCACAATTACATGCAGGTCCATTTAAACTTTTGTAGTCAGGCAGAGACTATACATTGTTACATTGCAGCCAGGGATCTAGACCGGCACACAGCTTGGACAGCTAGCCACATTTACTGAAGTAAAGCTGTGCAAATTTCACTGTGGAAAGGCTTGATGAATTTTCAGTTTTTAAGTATCTTCCAACCAAATATAGCACCATGAGAAAGTATTTGCCTTCTTCCCAATTTATTTTATTTTTGCATATTTGGCACACATACGTGTTTCAGATCTTCAAATAAGATGTAATACAAGAAAAATACAACCAGCACAAAGTGTTTTTAATTTTCATATATTCATAATTTAAAGCAGGGATCATTAAATCACAGTTCTCAAGGTCTGAGAACCACTGGTTTTCCACCCTCCCTTTATCTTGGAGTCTGGTATGAAGACTGGTATAAATTAATTAATTAAAAATAAATAAATGAATGAAAATCTCTGTCCAGGAAAATGAAAAAAAAAAAAAAAAAACAGTTAAAGCGCTGTCAAGAGCATGCCAATCCAACAGGCAGTGATGATATAATTTATGTAAAACCATGTAGGCCGATGACAAGCCTTAAAAACTCACTGTGAGTCCTGCAAACTCAGACATCACAAGCCAAAAACTTCCCTGTCCACTCATAAACAGTGAAAACAGAGTTACTGACAATCTTTACCCAGTAACCTGTTTTCCAAAAGTTCCATCTTCAGTGACCGAAAATATGGTGCACTCAGTCAAAGTCCTGACTTGCGCCCCACTGAGATGCTGAGGCAGAACCTTAAATGGCACTTTGTGCACAATAACTCTCCAATGAGGCAGAATTTGCAATTCTGCCAAAAGAGCGAGCCAAATTTCATCCCAAAGGTGTGGAAGACTGATCTCCAGTTCTTGGACGCACTTGGTTGCAGTTGTTGCTGCTAAAGGTCGCACAACCAGTTTTCGGGGGGTACTTACTTTTTCCTCATGTATGACATACAGTCAGGCCCACATAAACAGAATTTGGACATTTCTAGAGTTATTGTTGTTTTGGCTGTCAACCACAGCAGTGTATTGAGATTAAATCACAATCAGGGCTCAAAGTCCAGATGTTCAGATATAATTTGAGGGTATTTACATCAAAACAGGGTGAATGGTATTGGAATTACCATTCTTTTTATATAAACATACCTCTCCCCCCTTTTAAGGGACCAAAAGTAATCAAACAATTGGCTGCACATCTATTCCATGGCCAGGTGTGTGTTATTCCCACATCATTTCATATACAATTAGGTCTAGAGTTGATTTCAAGTGTGGCATTTGCATTTGGAACTTGTTGCTGTGAACTTTCATCATGAAGTCCTAAGAGCTGGAGCTGCCAGTGAAGCAGACCATCCTAAGGCTGAAAAATTGAACAAAAGTCATCAGAAAAATAAAAAGCACAATAGTTTTTAACCAAAGCAACTATTTTCGGTCCAATCTTTTGCATAGGAATTCTGGTGCTTCATAGTGCTGAGGACCAATGGCCCAAAGAATACCGAGAAAGCAACCCTCAACTTTTTTAATGTGTGGACTGGAGTAAACTGTTCAATAATCACTCACTCAATCACGTGACCTGAATCCAATATGTCATGCATTGTACTTTCTCTATTCAAAACAGGAAGGCAGAATGCCCCAGGAATTAGCACTGAAGACGTCTGCAGGGAAGGCTGGGTAGAGCATCGCCAGGGAAGGAGTGTAGCATCTGGTGATGTCTATGGGCTCCAGACCTCAGGCAATCATACACAGCAAAGGATTTGCAACCAAGTGATTAAAGTGACTTTTATTGTATGATTGTGTTAGTTCTTTTCATTACTTTTTAGCCCTTAAAACAGGAGGGGAGGTTCTGTGTATAAAAATGGTTGTAGTTCCTATGTAGCTCATACAATATTTTATACAAAAACTGTAAAATAAAGCTGAAAGTTCACACTTTAAATGCATTTTGATTGATTCATTTCAAATTCATAGTGGTATTGTACGGAGCCAATATGATAAAATTGTCAAAACACTTACAGACCTGAATGTAGGTTCGGGACAGCTGTTTTCCCCTCAGTAATTATTTGACAGCTTCATTTTGTGTTTCCTCAGGTTCACCTTGTCTTATTTTACATTTTCAATATCATCTGAAACCATTTAGTGTGAGAAATACTATGTAAAAGTGGAGCAAATCAGGAGGTGTGGGTGAATACCTTTTTACAGGTCTGTAAAAATGCCACACAGCACAGACTGTGATATAACTGCCAAATATGATTTTTGAGGTGAGATGAATAGCCCTTACATTGGCGGTGCTATAATATAGCAGCTAGGCATTGGACAGGTTTGTTGCAAGTTGAATTTCCAGTTATATCGCAGCAGATTTGCCCATGATTGATGTACTTTGTCAGGCTAGTGTAAATATCCAGTTGTTTATATACTATATTTCATAGGGAGAAAAGTCAGCTGTAGAGCCGTTTAGGTGAAGAGGATCTTTTGAATGCTAAAATGGTTGTTGGCGGTTACCTCGGACAGTGAGTTTCGTGGAGCACTCGGCCTTCCCGAGCTTGTTCTCGGCCATGACAGTGTACTCGCCACGGTTGTCGGTCCCCACCCTCATTATGAGCATGGAGCAGACGCCGCAGGTGTTGGAGATGTAGTAGTTGGTGTTGGTGTTGAGGCTGACGTTGTTGTGGTACCAGGTGATGTGCGGCTGGGGGTTCCCCGTCACCGCACAGTTCATGTAACATTCGTAGCCCTTAGGAGCCACGTGCATCTTCAGCGGCACGAGGAACGCCGGCGCGCTCTCCAGGTTGCAGGGTCTGCACTCCGGTGTGCTCACCACAAATTTTTCTGGGGATTGAGAAAAGGTCAGAATGCCAGATGTTTTAACCATGCGTCATCTGTTCAAATTTTGTAAATATTCATGTCAGGCCAAGTGTAACGTAGTCATTTTTATGACATTTTCCATGTAGGTCAAAGTGTAAAAATCGTACAAGATTTAAAAATGATGGTACAGTAAGTTTCTCCAGGTATCTTTCGGTTCACTTGTTTCCAATTTGAATTCATTGATACATCTGAGTGAAGAAAAGTGAAAATTTGGGTAAATTCGCCACAAATTTGTTTTTGGTTGGACTGGCAGAGTCAGGCCCTATGTCTGCGGACGTTCTTAGCTGAGTGAGGGAGTGAGTGACTGATGAAGTTACAGCATTGGTTGGTTGATGTTGATGAGGCCTTCTTACTCACTGTTTATATGCAATGTCAGTAACGGATCGTGATTAATTGGTCAAAGGTCATTTATAGTTGAACGGATTTCAGTTGGAAGGGTCAGGTGTTGATCATACTGGATTTCACTTTGCATGCATACATAAATCCACAGTGTGTGAAATGGGTTAGAAGCACAGATGCACACACAGTAACTAAACCCTAAGAACTCACGTTAAAAATAAAATAATCCAATGTTTAGGGGGTCTTGCTTGTATTCCCAAGGAATTTAAGAACGCGTTAAAAGTGCTGATAAACATAATAAGTTGCCCACCTTCCTAATATGCTGTGTAGGTCACGTGCAAGCACAACAGACATGCATAAATTCCAAATGTGACATTTTACTCAAATTGCAATTGAAATCCATTCTACCATCAGGATTCTGTAGGACTGCATTACCCATCATGCCCTCAGTAACTGAAGTCTCCATTGAAACTAACTGGCATAGTCAATGAGGTGGGTGAGGAGGCACGTACAGAAAAGATAGAATTTTCAAATTATGGAGCAGAGTGCAAATTCCCTGAAATTAAAGCTGTAAGTCTGTCATATTCACCAATACCAATTCATTCCAAATTCAATCAAAATGCCAGATATTTAGAATTTAAAAATGCCTGGTTTCTATGGATGTCAATGAGGTTTCAGTAAAGTATCCTCAGAATTCTGGCTGCATGGTGCATAAATTTTGCGCGCTCACACAAGGGTGTGTTCACTCCTATTTTGTTGATTTTTAAACCAGTCCATACCTGAACATTAGTCATGTGATTTGCAAGGACTCTTTCATGCCGATTGTGTAGGTAGCCTCCTGTACTTCTGACTGGGGAGGGTTTCCAGCCAAATGCGTCATCTTAGACGATACTGTGCATGCAGCCAATAGCTCTGGGCAGGCTAAGGTGGCTAGTTATTAAAGAAAAAAATATTATTCCCCTTAAGAAGAGTTACGACACACAGGACTGATGGTCCTCTCATTTGAGTCAATTCTATCCCTGCAGATGTCAAGGCCAGAGCATTTAATTAATCATAAGCTTTAATAATACTTATCATATCTCTATAACCTTTAGGGCTTGATCTTTAACTTTGTCTAATGTGGCAAGAAACCAAACACAAGCGTCAGTGCTAGTTTAAGAAAGACTGTCTCTCTTTTCAATGGCCTTCTCTCTATCCAGTGGCTTTGCTGTTTAAATATCAAATGACCATGTGCTTATTTCGGTGGCCTTTACTGGATGTGTAGTTATGGTAATTCCCAGCATATTGCCATTTTGACAATCTGAGAAATTTAATTTCCATTTCCTTTAAAACAAATTGCATTTCTCTTTTGTGAATTGAAAATTTGACAGCGAAAAAAAGCAAAACTTCCAACCGACAGCTTTACCTCAGAGGAATGGGAGGTCTGATCATGTGCAAACCTATCCAAAGATTCTGAACTCAATCAAGTGGCAAAATTAGTTTTTGTTTGTCATTTTTTAAAACTGTTTATTTCCCTTAATTAGACCATTGGTTCTCTTTACGATCACTTCAGCCATCCAATTCACTTATTAATTCATTGTACTATGCAAATATACAATAATAGTTTAGGCATCTAGGCATGAACCCTGACACACCTCGTGGCCTTCTAAGCTTGAGGAGAAGAGTGCAGGGAATGTCAAGATACCCCCTCCTCTGGGGAAATATTCAGAGCCCACAGGTGGATTATAGGGTGGGGGTGGGATGAATGCCAGTAGCAGACGAGTGTGATGGGGCAACAGGCAGTGTTAAATTATAGCAGCAGAGAGAAATGCAGCATAGTAGCAGGCAAAGGCATTTTTGTAACAGAGGGTGAATAGTAGGCTGCCTTGCAGTGGAGTAGTGGCAGATATGCATGGGAGTGCTGAAAGCTAGCTCTGCAAGCTATGCCCCATTTCAATGGGGCAGCATCAGGTGAAATCACCTAGGTTTAACTCAAAGTTGTTGTGCCCAAAATACAGCTGACCAATAGACATAAGCGGTGTGCCAGTTAACTGATTAGCTTATGTTAAGTCTAAGACATTTATTTATATCAATTTACAAAGCTCTGCAGTATTTACTTTGCACTTGAACTATCCACCATCAAACTTACAGAAATAAGTCTGACCATGCTTTAAGTGGACTTGCGATGTGCTTCATATTTTGCGGAAAGACAATAAAGATAAATCATGGAAAGGATTTTCCACTATAATGACATGTATCCTTGAAAACCTTGAAAATCCCCATCGATCACTGAGCATGTTTTCAGATATGGCCAGTGCACGGATTTACAAGCAGCATTTTAAGTACAAATATGACCAAGCTTTCCTACTAAGAAAATAGGGTCATTTCGTGTCAACTCAACCGGAGTCCCCCACATCAAAATTTTGATAAAAAATTTGCACATTTCAAGAGATATGCACTGGCAGTACTGAGGTCAAATATTTCAGCTCAATTATTGCTAGTTCCTGAAATTAGCCTATTTTAGGGAAGGGGGGTCAATTTTAACAAAATCACCTTAATTTTGGAGGGAGTTTGAGGGCCTCAGATATGAATTTTCAGAGCTGACAGACCCACAACTTTCATTTTGTCATCAGAAAAGTTGCTGAACTCTTGGCTTAAGCTACTTTTCTTTGCTCAGTATGTTTAGTTTACCTGTACTGTGGCCTGGAAAAAGCAAAAAACACCAATCATACTAATTTTTTCAAAATTTAATGCATTTATTATTCTGTAACTAATTAAGATAGAGCCCTGATACTTGATATGCAAACTGCCGGTCAACTTTCTGAAGACCACAAAAAATATCAAAGTCACAATGGTTGTATTAAATGTTTTAATGACCTTGGAAGTTGGCTTCAGAATGAAGAGTGCATATTTTGGGTTATTATAGTTGGTATATATCTCAAAAGGGACACAAGTGATCAATGTCATATTTTTAGTGCTTGAAGGCAGGGGTCTTGGGTCTGACATATTGAAAAACTGGAGATGTAAAACTCTTCCTTTAGACTGCACAGCATGCCAATCATATTAGGTGTCTAACTTAATTTTCGGAGCACCTTAGCCATGATGTAAGTGAAAAATGAATGTGACACATACACTTGTTCACCTCCGCCAAGGAGGTATATGTTTTTGCTGGCATTGGTTTGTCTGTCTGTCTGTCTGTCTGTTAGCAGGATATCTCAAAAACGGCCACATAGATTTTAACCAAACTTTGCAGGATGTTAGAGTAGCACAAGAGGAACAAGTGATTAAATTTTGGCATATCAAGGTCAAAGTACAGCTGAGATATAGGCCAAAGTTCAAATCCAGCTATGCTGGCAGAGATGACAAGTTTTTCCAATGGGCCGGATTTCCAATCGGCTTGCTTTTGGGTTTTGCTGCCACCTGGCGGTGGAATGCAACAATACCCTACATCAGCGAACGAAAATAACTAATGCACAGAGTTGCCTTGGCGTGGCGGAGGTGCTGCGCTCTCTGAGTGCTCGTTTCATAATGAAATAGGTACATAGGCATTGCTATGAGATATGTTGGTCACATTACAAATATGTTGATATATAAAGAAACATCAGAATAACTACTGAATGATTGAAAACTGGTCGTGACCAATCATTAATTTTAAGGGATTGTTTTGAGCCTCCCCAGTTGCCAGCTCATGAGCTGCGACTGCTGTCTATATATAGGGCCATGGGGCGGAAAAACCCAAAATTTCAGACGTGGGATTATCGGAGGTTTCAGTTTATATGTTGCTAAATATAAAAGTGGGGAATTCCAAAGTTCCATTTATAACCCTGGAAAGGTCTTGTGAATTAAAATCATTGGCAAATTCTTTTTACACAGTAATTATTACCATGGTTACACTGTCGTCTTTTCAGAAAATATTTTTTTCCAGCTTCCCTTTATTACACTATAATAAATCTGATAGCAGCACTGGTACATAATGACAATTCTTTTGTATGTCAAATACTGTGCTGGTAAGAGTAGATAATGATGCAACAGTGCTCTGTGAATGAAACAGTGTGATCTTTAAAACTTATTGGTGTGCTCTTCAGTCACAAATCATGGTATTTAGGCTTAAAAGAATGCCAAACCACTATTATGATGGGCGTGATGTAAAATCAAAAAGAACGGTTTTACATCTCCAGTTTTTTAATATGTTAGACCCAAGACCCATGCCTTCAAGCACTAAAAATATGACATTGATCACTTGTGTCCCTTTTGAGATATATACCCACTATAATGACCCAAAATACGCTTTTCATTCTGAAGCCAACTTCCAAGGTTATTAAAATATTTAATACTACCATTGTGACTTTGATATTTTTTGTGGTCATCAGAAAGTTGACCGACAGTTTGCATACCAAGTCTCAGGGCTCTATCTTAATTAGTTACAGAATAATAAATACATACAATTTTGAAGAAATTATTATGATTAGTGTTTTTTGCTTTTTCCAGGCCATGGTACCGGTAAACTAAACACACTGAGTAAAGAAAAGTAGCTTAAGCCTAGAGTTCAGCAACTTTTCTGATGACAAAATGAAACTTATGGGTCTGTTTGCTCTGCAAATGCATATCTCAGGCCCTCAAACTTACTCCAAAATTATGGTGATTTTCTTAAAACCGACCCCCCCGCCGCCCCAAAAAGCTAAATCCCAGGAACTGGCAATGATTGAGCTTAATTATTTCACCATTTCACACCTGATATATAAATCTTCTACTGTGGGGAATATAATAAAAATTACATTCTTTTGGTGGGGAAGTTCCTAAAATTTGGTTGATTTGACATGGAATGACCCAATACTTTTTTTGGGGTGGAAGCCCAAACCTTTTTTCCGGGTGGTTCCCCAGGTAGGAGACTCAGAGAAATCTGACATGCCAATGTCGTTCTTGGCATAGATGCGGAAGCGGTACTCGTGGCCCGGCACGATATTGCAGGCAGTGAACTGGTTGTTGAAGAGGCGGTCAGCGACTGTGTGCCAGGTCTGCTTGGAGGAGTCCCGTTTCGACACTAAGTAATGGAGCCGGTCGTCATACTTCTCATCCTCGGACGGCTGCCACCTCACAGTCACTGTTCCCGGGACATTCTCTTCCAGCTCCACCGGACCTGGTGGTTTGGGGTCGTCTGTAAAGAGGTCAAGGAAAAGGTCTTATGCAGTCAGTGGCGCCAAACCTATTCACAAGTCGGTGGTGCTTTTGTATAATTACTCATTTAAAATGAGAAAGAAGTGCATGATTGAATTGCATTTTATCAAAATTCAAAGTGTAGATTCAAAAATGGTTTTTTTTTTTTTTTTTTGGTAGTTTTAATCAAAAGTATAGATCAGTGAAACTGATTCATCATATAAGCCACTGATGCCAATTTATTTTAAGTTTTTGATACTGGATATTAATAAAGATAAATTACATGGATAGAATGTAGTATTTAATTAAGCGTAATGAAGCATCCGTCCTCCCTGTGTTTAGTGCATCACATGACTATTACTACATTATAATATTAATGAATAAATTATTCTGTACAAAAACCTGAAATATCCTACCCTGTCTTGATGGTAATAAAGTGATACTGTTACATACTTTAAGAGTTTTACATTAATATCAATTTAAGTATGCTATTTCATTTTCATACATAATGTCTAAGGCTCAGTTGTGGATAGTTACATTGAGGTGCAGCTCAGGGTTTTTTAAACCCTGCACCCATGTGATCTGTTATGAGATCCAATCTGCACCACCCGACGGGCAGAAATATGTGTTAACAAATCCAGAACAGAATGGAGCAGAGGTCATCCCCAGTATTTTGTTCCAGCAATCAGGATTTTCTGATTTATCGCAATTCCTCAGTGAAAATCCAGACCCTATTAATGGCACCTGGACATTACCTGTGACTCTGATCTCAACGCTGAGGCTTTCCTGGCCGACCAGATTCTTGATGATAATGGAATAGACCCCTGAATCGCTGCGCTCTGAAGTGGGAATCAGGAGCTGAGACATCCCCTCTGTGTTGCTGATGGTGACGTGTTTAGGAAGGGTCATGCCATCCTTCAGCCAAACCACCTCTGGCCACGGGGAAGCCTGCAGACAATAGTGTAATGATCAACTCACCACTATTACTTCACATTGGTTTAGAAGTGCTTTTGTATGTTTGCATAATTTGTTGTAAAAAATTGAATTATTGTTTTGTAGTGGGGGCAATGCCTTATATTCTAACAGAACAATGCAAATATGTGGCACTATCAGGCATGCTCATTATGAAGTCAATCCAACCTAACGTTAAATGTGCGGTTATTTATCTGGATGTGTTGGATAAAAACACTGCTCATGACCTTAACTTGGACTGTAGTACAGAAGTTGAAGAAAAATATTAAAACTTAAAGGCATTAAAAGTAAGTCTAGCTCATAGGACTGTTTCTTCCAACCTCAAAGTTGACATTGATCCGGACAGCATTTCCAGCTCGTACCACCATGAAAGTCTTCATCTTGGTATCAGTGAATTTTGGTCTCACTGAAATTCAGGAAGATTTATAAAACATACTGAAAACAGTCAAAAGTTAAAGACTCAAAACAGATCAGTTTGCCTTCAACCAGATGAATAGTACCAAAAACACAAAAAAAAAAAAAACTTAAAAATATTTCGATAGTAAGACCAATGGGAGGGGAAATAAAAAAAATAGAAATATAGAAAAATTCCATCAATTAAATAGACACATAAGGACCCTTGACAGTGATATATATATAAAACAGCTATATATAAGCTTAGCTTTCGAGTATAGTGAAATGTTTTAATGTAACAATGCAACAAGGTAAGTATCAATGACACAGGGACATCACTAGGTGAGACATGATAAGGTGTGTAGGGAGATGTGTGTGTCTCTCTCACCAGGAGGGGGCATGGCGGTGATGTAATTGTCCAGATCTTGGGGTGCCCCCTCTCCACCACTGTTCACGGCAATCACTCTCACCCAGTATATATCCATGGATTTAAGGCCTTTCACAGTGAAGGTGGTCTGAATTATGGGGTTTGTGTTGCAGCGAGTCCATTCCTGGCTCTCTGCTGGCCTAATTTCCACAAAGTACCCTTTGGCCTCATCCTGGACCCCCTCCTCCACATTTGGTTTAGTCCAAGCAAGGGACAAAGTGGTGTAGGAGGAATCCGTCACCTTCAGGTCAATGACTTTGCCGGGGGCTCTGAAAGGACAGGATCAGAGTCAATACACCTCATTTTGAGAGTCATCTTCAGTTTTCAGGGAATGTCACAGTCACATCACAGCCTCACATTTGTCTCAATTTGATGATTTGACCTGTCAGCTTTTCAGGCTTTTAGACAATGCAAACACTTGAATATATATTAGTAGGTACGATTACATCTGCTGTCATTTGTTTATCTTACTCTTTGGATCTTTGGCAGTCACAAGATCTGATGGTATGCTTGGCTCGCCCACACCAGAGACATTTATCGCTGACACACGAAATTCATACTCCATTCCCTCAATGATATCTTTCACAGCATATTGCTTCGCTATGGGTAAAAGGAAAGGAAAACAATATGCCTTGTTACAGCAGGCATAGAATATGAACATTTTAAAAGAATACATGAATATTATTATGGTATTATAAAAATGAACAGAACACGAGCACAATAACAAGAACATAAACAGGATTCATTATATTGCATTTTTTACCAAATTTTTACAATGTCCTCAAAAAAAACTCACTTTTTATTTTTAAAGGGAAAAACAAGCATCTAGCAATTTAGAAGAAAAATGAATAAATTAATGAATGCATGTTATCTAAATCCAATTTGGTTACTAAGTGATTTCTGGTATTCTGAAAGCCCCCTCGAGTGCCTTAAAATTCAGTGCACTGGGACTCTGCATCAGACCTTGGATGGGCTCATCTTGCGGGTTAATGGTGCTCCACATGTTACTGCCCTTCTTGCGTTTCTCCAGGTTGTAGCCCAGAATTTGCGAGCCTCCAGTGTTGGTTGGAGCAGTCCAGGTCAGATTAATGCAATCACTGAAGGCACTGACCACTTTTGGAGGGGCAGGCGGACCAGGGTATGCTAGAGCAGGTGTGAAAAAAGTTGTTGTTAACAAAGCTAAGTCCCAAATCTAAGTTCTAGTTACACACAGTGAGCACCATAATTCATTGGACAGTGACATATATTTTGTTATTTTGGTTCCGTTGGCCATTGAAAATGCATTTTACATGCTGAGGAGGAGACAGAATGTCAAAAAGTCCCCAGAGCAAGCAGGAACTGAAGATGGCTGCAGCATTCATATATAACACATGTCTATCGGCTACAGTTAAGGCCTGGCAGAGCATCACCCAGCGTGATGTGACCTCACCGACTCCAGCAGCCTTTGCATACAAAGGATATGTGCCCAAATGTTAAAAAATGATTACTTTATTCTATTTGATGATAAACTATCCAATATTTTATTATCCACCCAAAAATGGGAAGACTATGTAAACAAGGTGCTCTCACTTCCAAACTCTTTCAGTGATGTGGATGAAAACATCCTCAAATAAAAGTTGACAGTCTGAACTTCAATCTCATTGTCACTGTAATCTTTTAAACTCAGAGTGCTGGAGAGCAGAACCAAAGAAATGTGTCTCTGTTCGAAGAATTATGAGCTCACTGTAAATATTTTCAAAGCAGTTGGATGTTTATATGAGTTAATGTTTGATGATCACGCTAGATATTCATGTAAAATTATTTGTAAAATTATCTCTCTTCTACAGAATATCCACTTAAAAGTTATCGATGAATGTACTTCATCAATAAAATATCCCTTTTCATTGTAGAAATGTTAGCATCAGAGAAAACATTTATAGTTCCAGTTTAAATTGTATGTCCATCTCTAAATCTCAAGCATGCCATTACATTATTTTTTCGCAACATCAATTTCAAAAGTGTTCCTGTAAACTGAAGTATCAAACAGTACCGTCGTAGGAAGGAAGTTTGTCCATTATAACTGCTCAATTTTGGAATTGGACTTATCAAAAATATCAAACAAAAGACAAACGGGTATCAAACTGATGGTTTGGACAGGCATGGAAAAAATTATGGTAGTATTTTTTTCCCCCAGATCTCCAAAAAATTTTTTTATTGCTTTGCTCTCAGTCAGAAAGGTTTGCTGGACAATTCTGACTCACATCTGAGAATCAGCATAAAATATGACATAAATTTGACAAATCTGATTTTGTGATAAGTAACATCACAAGTAATTCATAGTAACGCGGACACTACCTCCATGCAACCTCAGGACCTCTTCACAGATGGAAAGCCTATTTGGCTCAATTTGGTGCGCTGTTAGGGATTGTTCATGAATCTAGCTACCTAATTTTCTTCCAAAAGAGTGGGAAATTGTTGCAAAACCACTCAAATTCATGATTTTTTTTTCCTGAGGCGGCTGGCCCAGGACTGCTCGACGGGGCATAGGGCATAGACAGGGCCTCTCATAAAGGAAAAATTAACCAAAAAAAGGCTCTAAAATGTACATGAGTTGAATGAAACACAATGGAATATCGCAATCCATGGCTGACAAGGACGATCATCCTAATTTTTCACTTACTTTTCAGAATAGTGAGCCGTGATCTTCTGTAATGTTGATTCAATTAAATCCAAAGTCATAACAATCCAATAAGAAACTACACCTTCCCAATTCATCTGCCAGTTTTGAACTGATTATTTCCATTTAATGACGGTTGCATTTTTCCCACAATGATTTGAATACCATTATCTGATAACTATACAAGCTTGACTATTTTGATTTAGTTGAAGGAGGAGTGGGCCAGATATCCGAGACAGAGAGAGAGCAACAGTGCCCCCACCTTGCAAACACCCAGTTGACCCAATAACAGCCATTATCAGACTGCCAGAAAATGGATTGAGGAAAATAAGGGCACAGCAGTCTAACAGCAAACAGTTGAGGAGAAGCCATCACAGCAATAGCTCCTATCAGGTGAACAAACCTTCTACCAGTGAACCGTCATACAGCCAATAATAATAACATTCACACATTGACAGCAAGCAAACGCACCCTTAATGCCAGCCATGATGCCCTCTGTCTCCAGCGGCTCACCCAAGCCCTCCTCATTCACAGCCCTGATACGGTAGCAGTACTTCCTGCCGTGCTCCACGCTCGTGTCCTTGTAGGCAGCTGCAGCGGATTTGATCTGGCCCAGCTTCATCCAGGTATTGCGGCCCACTTGTTGGCGTTCCAGGGCATATCCCACCAGCTGGGAACCCCCGTCATCCTTTGGAGGTCTCCATTTTATATAAATGCATGAGGCTGAGTTTTCCACCACCTCCAGTGGACCCTGGGGTGGACTGGGCTTGTCTGAGAGATCAATATCAATGTCATGTGAGGCTAATCGCATGTTACATTACATTACATTATCCTGTATGCTGTACTACTGGCTTGCGCTACATTACACAACCTTGATACGGATGCCAACACCTCCAACAGAACCAGCTGAAGCTCTCGGCTATTCATTTCACAGTAGTCTCAGGTTATATTTCTATGACCACATACCATTTGCATCCAGTGACTCACAGTTGGAGAGTAGGGGGGAACACACAAGAAATAGCTGGCTCAGGACACTATCTATCAGTGGCGATACCACACAACCTAATACCACATTATAACATTACAGGTTCAGGCCCTCCATCTTTGAAATGCTATCAGAAATGTCTGGGATTGGACGCAATCTAATTGCAGAGCACTTTGCCTTTAAAGAGGCTGAGAGAAGTAACACAAAACCAGAGGTTTCTAAGACAGACCTCATTACCTCACCAAATGCAGGTACTGGATGTGTTTCACCTATAGTACACAATGTACAACAAATAAACAGCTGGGAAATCTTTAATATACTTTTGTTTGGTTCATTTGAGCTTTATTAATCTTATAGTTGTGGCAAAATGATGATTTCACTTCTTGACTGCATCAAAAGCAGGTAAAAAAAAAATTGCACGGTGCAAATTCGATTGCTTTATTTTTCCATCACACAGTATATGATTAAAATTAAGCCCACAAAATCCCAAGACGTAGTTTTTTTCAGACCAAGTAAAATTTTCATTCATTTTTAATGAATTACAGAAAAAATGATTGAATTTTGGGATTTTGTGAATTCAAAAAGAACACTGTATTGCCATCTTAAAGTTAAGCTGAGATCCCATGGCATTTAAACTGAATGGGGTATTTCATGGCCTGTCCCAGTAATCTAGAGAAAGCTGTTGCATGTACTTAGCTCCACTCACCAATGACAGTGAGCTGAGAGACAGCCTCGATAGTGCCGAAGTCATTCTTCACCTTGACTTTGATCTCTCCAGAGTCCTTGCGTTGGCATGAGCTCAGGAGCAGGCGAGTGTGAGACGGCGTTTTCTCCAGCTTGATATTAGGTTTATCCTGAAGCTCCTCATCTTCCCTGTACCACTGCACCTTGGTGTGCTTATCGCCTTCAAATGGCATTTTGAAGATGGCATTTTGTCCTGCCTTCACAATGACAGGCTTGCAGAAATTAGCCAAGTCATCTTTGTCAAATCTTGGTGGATCTGGTACACGTAAAAATACATGTTTTTAGAAGTTATTGCGAATTTTATGAAAATTAAGATCAGCGATAGAGAAATGGATACAAAGATAATACTACTTCCAATGTTGGTTTTGTTCCTGCCTCTGTGACGATAATATTTCGAATTGCGAGCCACAAATGTCTTTTGAAAACCATAATTACCTTACCTTAACCTTGAATCCTAACCTGAAGCTAACCCGAACCCCAGACTTTACCTTAAGATAGTAATAACTCAAACCAAAGCTGTCTGTGTTTTTCAAACCATTCAGTTTTGAAGGCGCAGTGGTGAGGGAACACTGGTATGAGTGGTATCAGAAATGCTCCTGTGGGTTGTTTCTCAGGATGGAGAACAAACAACCTACGTATATGGTCATTTCTTTGTGAGAATATGCTGATTTTATTAATGTCGTTGGGAGAAACAAAAAGTCAATAAAAACAGATCACTGAACTGCCTGTAACCTCATAATTTGAAAAAAGTAGAAATTTGTTATGTACAAAATATGTAAGTAAAATCCATCCATCACTAACCCACCTCTTCCTCCCTTGGGTTGTGGGGGAGTTGGAGGCTGTGGGGAGAAGCTGCAATACCCAAAAAAAATAAAATGACCCAAAAAACAAGGGGGAACACGCAAACTTTGTACAGAAAGGTTCCGGGCTGGAGTCGGATGCACAACCTTCTTGCTGTGAGGCAACAGTGCTAATCACCGCACCACTGCGCCACCCAATGTTTAAAAGAGGTGTTTAATAATTCCCAGCCAATGACTTTGTCCGAATTGACAATGTTAGAGAACCATTTCAAGAAGCTCAAAATCCCTGCAAATGTGCAGTCACTATTTAAGAATTAACATGTATTGAAACAATCCTGCAGGTAATAAAATGGCTCTCAGGCCTCAGCACTGCTACAGTGCATCTGCTAGTGTATCCTAACCTTCCACAGTGATTGTTGCCTCTGTTTTGCGTCCTTCTGATTCGAAGCGGTATTTTCCTGTGTCGCCCACACAGCAGCTGTTGATCTTCAATTTGTGGCAGGCCCCATCTTTGGAAAGCGTCATTCCATCTCTTGGTAATAACTAACTCAATGAAAACACAATGTTTAGTCAGTGAGAACAGACTAAAA
Source organism: Gymnothorax javanicus (assembly GCA_029692085.1). Classification (NCBI taxonomy): domain Eukaryota; kingdom Metazoa; phylum Chordata; class Actinopteri; order Anguilliformes; family Muraenidae; genus Gymnothorax; species Gymnothorax javanicus. The sequence goes on from CM056203.1 coordinate 18,835,032, forward strand.
TATCCCTGAAAATACTGTCATAAATGCATAAGCCTAATTCTCAATTAATGTCCTCTGTTTGCATGGGAGACAATGAAAACAGCACAATATCCTAATCATAGACTGTATAAAAAGATGGATGAAGCAACCATGATGTCACCCATTGGTTTCAGCATACTATTTAGGAAGCCTCAATTTTGGCAATTTGAATAGCGCCATTTTGTTATTTTGAAACCGGATGTGATTCCTATCGGACAAGAACGTGAATTGAAGATCCAAGGAGGAGCGAGGGGTGTTTCTACAGGTGGATCTGACCGTATCTGATGAGGACCAGAGGATAGCCACGCCCTTAAAGCATATTCTGGCTTATATCCTTTATTGTAATCAATTTGGGACTATAATTTACAAAAATTTAAAATCATGACATATCGAAGGAGACCTGAAACTTGCGATAGATACCATAAAGTAATGTGGAAAATCATTATTGAAATAATAAATCAGGTGGGAAAGTAGGGTCATTTTTCCATAGACTTCTATAGCATTGAACTTCTTTCTGCAACCACCGATCTGCTGGCCATTAAATAGAATGCAAATTTTAGAGATTTCCGCATTGGCCTCACTTTTCAGACCCGGGTGCTGTGTCCATCTTTTTATACAGTCTACGATCCTCATGAGGGTCTTCAAATTCAATTTGATATGACAAACAATAAATGGCAAAATACCAAATCCGCGATCACAGTTCAAAAATACTCACAGTTTTAAAATGGTCACAAATTTAAATACAAAAGGTAAAAATAAATTTGAAACATTTGTGATAAAATTCTGCTTTGTTGGTCAAAGATGCAAATAACCACAAAAATCAAAGATGGACTATCCTGGCTCAGTTAGATGTCCTCCCTGCTATTTTGATGCAATTTGCTAATTAGCCTAAGTATTCAGAAAGGAAACAGTTCAGTGAATTCAGCTGGCTGACGCCGTGGACAGAAGAAATACAGCACTTGACTTTAACTTTCAGACCCCAGGACTTTCCTACTCTAATAAAAAAAAACCTGTAGTTGACCAGCTGTTACTGGTATATCATTTTGTTCCAAAAAAATGTACAGAAATCTCACCTTATTCCCATCTTTGAACCATACTCCACTGCAGTTTTCATCATTCAACGTGCACACCAACTCAGCTGGTTGGCCAACCTTCACATTTATACTAGACAGCCCACTAATGACCTGAACCTCAGGACCTGGGTAGATCAATGGGGGAAAAATCAGGTACTGCAACTTGAGTCTTATGAATTATATCACCATTATATGAATCAGGTCAAAATTCCATCCACATTTATCATTAGCATTCAATGAAATTTTCATGTCCTTCAAGACAAAGATTCAGGAAAAAAAAAGCCATTTAACAATCACGGGGATTCAGTTAAATTTATCTGAGACTGTATATGAACTGAAATCTGATGCCCTTAAACTCCATATTTGCTGCACAGCTTAGTTCAACGTACTGTATTGCCCTCAGTTCACTAGTTTCTCCATCCACAATCTACAAACTTCAGCAAACAATTCTGTGGTAGTCAGAAGTCTTACACAGAGCGCAGATTCATCGTTCTTGAATAAAATATGCTGAGACTTTTTTTGCCGGAAAGATGATAAATTTCTGGCAGTAGCATCAGCAGGTCTTACTACAGGCAACTTATCCTAACCTTGCACAGTAAGCATGGCTTCGCTTTTGTGTCCATCTGCTTCAAAACTGTATTTTCCTGAATCATCTGCCTGGCAGCTGCTGATCTTCAGTTTGTGGAAGACTCCATCTTTAGAAAGGCTCAGTCCATCTCTTGGTGATAGCTGACACATATTTTCCAATAAGGTTGTGCATATATCGGAGAGTGAAGAAATATCACAATTTCAAAATATGCCTAAACATGCTGAAATCAATCTACTGATAGGAATTTACAGTTTCAGATATGCAAATTTGTGTATTGTACTAGGACTGGAAAGCATGGAAACTATTTAACAATACAGTAAGTCTACAAGTTGATTTCATATGGTACAATCCACTGAAAACTAATTCCACACTAAAACCAAATATGTATTTTTTCCCAAATAATATGGAGTACACTGGATTTATAAATCCCACCTTGCTGCCATCTTTGAACCATGAACCACTGCAGTCTTCCTTGTTCAACTTGACAACCAACTCAGCTGATTGGCCAGCCTTGACATCAAGGTCATGCAGCCCTCTGATAAAGTGAGCACCAGGATCTGGGTAGACCAATGGGGATAAAGTCAGGCACTGCAGTTTGAGTTTTAGGCAGAAGCTGAACTTAAATCAATATTTATTTTACGCTTGCTCAGATTCAGTCTACACCATTAACATACAAAGCATGCATGACTTTTTTCCATGACCTACAGAGACACAGTTTAAGTCATAATTGTTGTGCCAAAAGGCAAAGGACACATTTCATGTAACTGAGAATGCAAATTAAATGAAATAAAGTACTCTCAGCTGTATCTTTACGTACTGTCTAAGCTGTCGGCCTTCTTTTTAATTTTTAGTTCATTTTACTTCTATTAATATATTACTATTAAAGGTCAGTTCAGGAATTCGTTGGATGTTCACCCAGGAAATGAATTTATGAATTCAACAGAACCCATGTAGAAAGCTCTGGTATCATATACAGCGTGCAGAGTTAGTATTCAACAATAGAAATGTACTAAGACTTCATTACTTCACCCCACAGAGTGGGAGTGAAGTACTGTTTTTAGCGGCTCTGTGTGTTTGTTTGTTTGTTTGTTTGTCTGTCTGTCTGTTTGTGTTTCCGCACTTGCCAATATTTGCGTGAATGGGTGAAGTCTGCCATCTAGTGGCTCTGCGTGTTTGTGTTTCCGCACTTGCCAATATTTGCGTGAATGGGTGAAGTCTGCCATCTAGTGGCTCTGCATGTTTGTGTTTCCGCACTTGCCAATATTTGCGTGAATGGGGTGAAGTCAGCCATCTCTGATTGCCTTGTTGTATATGAAAATAATACCCTTGGCACAAATGTAGTACTGCTGCCTGATCTGACCTTCCACAATGATCACTGCTTCAGTTTTGTGTCCCTCTGCTTCGAAGCAGTATATTCCTGTATCTTCCACACAGCAACTGTCGATCTTCAGTTTCTGGTAGACCCCATCTTTAGAGAGGGTCAGTCCATCTCTTGGTAATAACTGGCAAGGACAGAACAGTGCACAGACTTTGGAGAATGAAGGGAGTTCACCATTAAAAAAATACACTGCTATCAAAGTATTGACATTAATGGTAATTTTCAAAAACGGATATTCTTGTTTCCATGGGAATAGTAGACAACAGGAGCATCAAAACCTCAAAAGTCACTGCCTGTCTGTCACCTCCTGTGTTTCCCCGCACTAATTTCCATTTCACGTTTTTTCAGTTTGCGAATTTCGTCCAATATTGCTTTGTCTCACTTACTGCTCGTGGTCTGTGTACGAGTCTTATCACCCTCTGTGTAACTCCCAGCTCCGATTCCTCTTGTCTCCTCACTAAACCCCAGTGTATTTAAGCCTGCCTTTGTTCTGTATTCTCCGCTAGATTGTCTTGTGCCCATGTCATAATTGTGTTTGCTTTCCTGTGGACTTCTTCAGTACCAGCTCCCTCATTCCTGTGCCCCTCTTTCCTGTTCCCTCTCCAACATCTCCTGCCCCCCATGCCCTGCATTTTGTCTATATCCTGCTCTTCCACTTCCATTGCAATTCTTTGCTCCTGCCCTGCCTCCATGATCTCCTGACAGTTTCCTCCACCGACCTCATTCTGCCAGCCCTGCATATTTCTGGCTACTGGCTACTATACAGCGCCCTCCATAATTATTGGCACCCCTGGTTAAGATGTGTTCTTTAGCTTCTAATTCAGTTTTTTTTTTCTAAATAATATAGGTTCACAATGAAAAAAAGAGGAAAATCCAACCTTTAATTCAAGTGCATTTATTCAGTGGGAAAAAAATCCCACATTAAGAAATAATTCTTTTACATTAAATCATGTGTGCCACAATTATTAGCACCCCTGATGTTAATACTTTGTACAACCCCCTTTTGCCAACAAAACAGCACCTAATCTTCTCCTATAATGTTTCACAAGATGGAGAATACAGAAAGAGGGATCTTCGACCATTCCTCTTTGCACAATCTCTCTAAATCATCCAGCGACCTGGGTCCTCTCCTCTGCACTCTCCTCTTCAGCTCACTCCACAGGTTTTCAATGGGGTTGAGGTCTGGGGATTGAGATGGCCATGGGAGGAGCTTGATTCTGTGTCTGGTGAACCAGTTCTGTGTAGATTTGGCCACATGTTTAGGGTCATTATCTTGCTGAAAGACCCAGTGATGACCCATCTTCAGCTTTCGGGCAGAGGCCACCAGATTTTGATTTAAAATGTCCTGGTATTTCAAAGCGTTCATGATGCCATGCACCCTAACAAGGTTCCCAGGGCCTCTGGAAGAGAAATAGGCCCACAGCATCACCGATCCTCCCCCATACTTCACAGTGGGCATGAGGTGCTTTTCTGCATACTCATCTTTTGTGTTCTGCCAGACCCACTTAGAGTGTTTTTTGCCAAAAAGCTCTATCTTGGTCTCATCTGACCAAAGCACACGGTCACAGTTGAAGTCCCAGTACCGCTTAGCTTAACTCCAGACGTTTATGCTTATGATTGTGAGTGAGAAAAAGGATTTTTCCGCATGCCTCCCAAACAGCTTGTCGGCATGTAGATAGCGCCTGATGGTTGTTTTGGAGACTTTGTGACCCCAAGATGCTACCATTTGTTGCAATTCTTTAACAGTGAGCTTTGGAGAACTTTTTATTTCTCTTACCATCCTCCTCACTGTGCGTGGTGGCAAAATAACCTTGCGTCCTCGTCCAGGCTTGTTTACCACTGTTCCAGTTGTTTTAAAATTCTTAATGATTTCTCTGACAGTAGATATGGGCAGGTGCAGGCGAGTGGCTATTTTCTTGTAGCCATTGCCTGACTTGTGAAGGTCGACACACATCTGCCTTACTTGAATGGTGTGTTCCTTTGTCTTTCCCATGTTGAAGAGGGATAAGAGAAATGGCCTCTGTGTCACGCCATATTTATACCCCAGGAAACAGGAAGTGATGAATTACTAATTAAATGTTCCTAGATACTCTGATCAACTTTGTAAACTACTGTAGAAATGACAAAAATACTTCAATTACATTCATTTCCTAGGAATTGTTAGGGGTGCCAATAATTGTGGAACAGGTGATTGTATGAAAAATAATTATTTCTTAGTCAGGGATTTTTTTTCCCCTTAAAATTCACTTGAGTTGAAGGTTACATTTTTCTACAATTTTCAGTGTGAGAGTATGCTTCTGCAATAAAAATTGAATTTATTTTAAGGCTTTTAACACATCTTAACCAGGGGTGCCAATAATTATGGAGGGCGCTGTATATGTTGCATTCATTAGCTCATTAGCTTTACTTAAATATTTAAAATACAAAAATACAAATAAATGCAAATCTGGATTACTTGTGGGTAATACAAACTGTACTAATTACTGCTTTTATCGGTTATAATTAAAATAAATAAACAAAAACAACCCAGTACCAGTAAAGGCAACAGAAATATACAGAAGTCTCACCTTTTTCCCATCTCTCCGCCATGTTCCGTTGTAGTTTTCCTTACTTAACTTGCAGACCAGCTCAGCTGGTTGGCCCACCTTCGCATTCACGTCAGACAGCCCACTGAGAACCTGAACCTCAGGATCTGGATGGACCAATGGGGATAGAGTTAGATATTACGACTTGTGTCTCGAAGTATAACACCATATCAATGTATCAAACACAAAAACAACGTTGAGTTACTATCTAAAATCAGTGTACAAATGGAGCTGTGCATATCCTTGAAGAAATGCAATGTGATTTCTCAGCAGTGCACAGTAGCCTAGCAGGAGGTCAAAGCAGTTCTTTTTCTATAATTCCTTTATTATTAAAAAAATAATAATTACATAGTAAAATAATGCATATTATCATGAATATTAACCATGCTGTAATACAATCTCTCATTATATTGGCTATTATATACACATAGCCTACATAGGACACCACAGCAAAAATATTTTGTTTATCAATTGCTGGGAAATCCGTGATGCTGCTTTCAGGAATGTAAAAAAGGCACAACACTGGCACTGCTGATGCAACTGCACTGATTCCAAACTGCATTTCTACACCAACGTCCAATTAAATTTTGTTTTTTAAAAGTTTGGAGAAATGATCCCCATGACCACATAAGTGGTTCATTGTAATAAACACCATTGGAAAACCAAGCAGTTCATTTTATTGGCTTTATAAAGAATGCATATATTTTCACCGGTACTACATACATAATGATTCAATAAAAAAATGGCCCTGGATCAGACAATGAACTTGTGGAAAAATCAGAATGTGTTATGAAATACAGTACAGGGATCAGAAAACTTCAGCCTATATTTGTCATCCTGTCTTGTGTTGACAGTTTTCTCTGATTTTGAACAGCAGTGAGATTGCTAAATCATTCCACATGTATATCTTATGGCATTGAAATAAACATATTGTTTCTTGAAACTGTATCTCAAAAAACAGTATGAAGAGGAAATGTTAGAAAAATCAGGTTGAGTAATGTGTTATTGCAAAGGTCTGCTCAAGTCCTGTGTAAGTTTTTAGTTTTTCCTCTAAAACCGGTAGCACAAATAAATTAAGCAGAATCTACAATGTGATTTTCATGTCATGTTTCCTGACCTTTCACGACGATCATTGCTTCTGTCTTGCATCCTTCTGCTTCAAAGCTGTATTTTCCTGTATCATTTGGCTGGCAACTGCTGATCTTCAGTTTATAGGAGGCCCCATCTTTAGAAAGTGTCAGTCTTTCTCCGGATGATAACTGACACATTCACAATAGAGCGTTTGCAAAGTGAAGCAAGATTATTATGGCAAAGATAACAATTACAGAAGTGCCCATGAAAATATGTTAATCACTGCATTAACATGATTCTCATTGTAACTAAGGAAATCCATGTCTTTCAGATTGCATGCAGATTGGAAACATGACTACATTGAGGTATATTTCTTCAATTTATTTGATGTGATGAACTCAAAAACTCCACATATAAATAATCAGATGGATTATTTGAGTAAATTGTCGGACACAATTCCCAATCAATTTTGAAAAATGCTGAAATAGATATCAATGATTAAAATTAAGCTAAGAGCTATATTAAAATTAAGCTACCACAAATATACTGGATTGCTAGTTAATCATATTTACAAATTTCCTCATGTTTTAGTCATTACAAAAATTATTTAAAAAAATATTGGTAGATGGTAGAAATTGTTTCTTGATATACAGTGAAAATATATATGATATCTCACTTTTTCCCCATCTTTGGACCATGATCCATCGCAGTTTTCTTTACTCAACTTGCAGACCAGCTCTGCTGGTTGGCCCACCTCAGCATTCATATCAGACAGCCCCTGAGGACCTGAACCTCAGGACCTGGGTGGACCAATGGGGGCAAAGTCAGATACTGCCTCATGTGTTAGATCACAGTAATCATAATCTGGCACGGATTTAATCAACATGCTGGCTTAGATGTAGTCAAGTCAAGTCAAGTCAAATTTATTTATATAGCGCATTTAAAAACAACAGATGCTGATCCAAAGTGCTTTACAAGTAGATGCTTCCCCCAACTGCCTCACAAAGGTTACACAACCCAGGCACGGTGCAGACTACAGAGATGGTAGGGAAAGAATCAAAAGCCAAGAAAAGTGCATCATAAGACTCAAATTAGTGCATCATAAGGGCATCATAAAACTCAAGATTAAAAGGAGGTCAAAAACAGAATAAAGTGCATCATAAGACTCAAATCAAAAACTCAACTGTGTAAAAAGATAAAAGGAATAAGAGATATAAAAGATAAAAGAATAAAAACAGCAAGAAGGTAAAAACTTAGGTAAAAGCAAGGGAGTAGAGATAGGTCTTAAGATTAGATTTGAAACATTCAATAGAGGGGCTGGATCTAATATGAGGTGGAAGATTATTCCAGATTCTTGGGGCAGCAACTGAAAAGGCACGATCACCCCTCGTCCTGAGACGCGAGTTGGGGACAGAAAGAAAATGTTGGGAAGAAGATCTGAGTGACCAGGATGAGGAGTAAGGGGATAGCATATCAGAAATCTAGAGGGGGGAGCCCGTTCAAGGCTTTAAAAACAAACAATACAATCTTGAAATCAATTCTGAATTTCATGGGAAGCCAATGAAGTTGTGCGAGGACAGGTGTAATGTGCTCCCTCTTTCTGGTGCCAGTTAAAAGACGCGCAGCAGCATTTTGTACCATCTGCAGTCTAGCGATAGTGGATTGAGTTAGCACAGAGCACAATGAGTTACAACAATCTAATCTGGATGTGATGAAGGCATGAATGATTCTTTCCAGATCGACTCGTGTTAAAACTGCTTTTAGCTTGGCAATGTTTTTTAACTGATAAAAACTTCCACTCACCACACTGCCCGACCTGCTTATTTAGATTCAGTGAGCTGTCTAGCCAGAACCCCAGGTTTTTGACCACCGGATGAAGGTTTGCAGCCAGGGGGCCAAGACTACTGCCCAGCCCAGAGATGGAGCTAGGTGGGCCAAAGAGGATTAGCTCCGTCTTGTTTTCATTTAAAATCAGGAAGTTGTTTGCCATCCAAGATTTGACACCGTCAAGGCAGGCAAACAACATACTAAAATTAGTGGTTTTATTGGGAGAAATAGGGAAATAAAGCTGGGTATCATCAGCATAGCAATGGTATTGAATGGTGAACTTCTCCAAGACAGAGCTGAGGGGTAACATGTAGAGTGAGAATAACAGGGGCCCTAAGATGGACCCTTGAGGGACCCCACAACTAATGACAGCAGTAGAGGAGGAACAGGTGCCCAGGGTGACAGAAAAGGTTCTTTCAGTGAGATAGGAAGAAATCCAACTCAACACTGAGCCATGAAGTCCAACAGTCTCTCTTATCTGTTCTAGCAGGATGTTGTGATCGATCGTGTCAAAAGCGGCACTGAGATCCAGGAGGACGAGGATGGCACAGGAGCCAGAGTTGAGGCATAGGAGGATGTGGTTTTGGACTTTCAGCAGGGCGGATTCTGTGCTATGAAACGCTCAGAAACCAGACTGAAACTTATCAAAGATACTGTGTGTAGTCAAATACTCCATGAGCTGTGAAGCCACTGCTTTTTCCAAGATCTTAGAGATGAATGGCAATGTAGAAATTAGCCTATAGTTTATGAGATCAAAGGGATCTAGTGTGGGCTTTTTCAGCAGTGGCTGAAGAGAGGCATGCTTGAAGCAGGAGGGGACTATACCATACATCAGACAACAATTTATTATAGCTAAGACAATGGGGCAGATTGTGTCAAAGACTCTTTAAAAAGGCAAGGGGGGATGACATCGAGGGGGCAATAGGAGGCCTTCAGGCTAGAGACAGCCTTGGATAACTGAGATGGCTGACACAGGGGTGCAATGTTGAAGCTTGCAAACTGGGGAATGGGAGATTTCTGAAAAAGCTGATGCTGAAGGAGGGATGTTGGCTCTGATCTTGTCAATTTTTTCAGTAAAAAAGTGTAAGAATCTCTCACAGGTTTCGACTGTGGGAGCAAGAGTTACTGAAGCAGAGGGGGGGTTTAGTATGGAGTTAATCGTACAGAATAGCATTTTTGGTCTGTGTGCATTAGTCTGAATAAGCTTAGAGTAATAGTCAGCTTTGGCTTGTTTAACAGCCTGGTGGTAATTTTTTAACTGTTCACGTAATAATTCATAAGTGATCAGTAGTTTTTCTTTCTTCCATTTACGCTCAGTCCTCCTGCAGGCTATTCTGGGAGCACAAGTGGTCTCATTTAACCAGGGGGTGGCAGTGTTTCTTCTAGATTTCTTACATTTCAACAGAGCTACTATGTCAAGGGTGTCCGTGTAGACGGAATTAAAAACTGTGACTAATTTTTCAGTATCAGCACAAGTAAGGATGTAGTCAGAGAGGAGGGATTGGTGAGTGTTAAAATGGTCAGAGATGCAGGAGGCTGTGGCAGAATGAATCGAGTGTACCAAAGAGTTAACTGGGGGGGGAGTTGGGAGTTGGGCATGACCATGTAGATTCAAATAAGATTAGGAAGTGATCTGTGACTGCAATATCAACAATATCAGTACGAGAAACAGAGAAGCCAGATGACAAAACAAGACCTAACATATGTCCATTTTGGTGGATTTGGCTCATTACAGACTGGACTAGATTAAATAACTCTATGAGGGTTAAGAAATCATTTACCATTACTTTAGTAGGGCAGCAGACATGTATATTAAAATCACCCAATATCAACAGTTTATCTGACCTGGCGGCCATGACAGACAAAAGATCGGCAAACTCCTGAATAAAACTAGGGGAGGATTTGGGAGGCCTGTAAATCACCGCACAGCGTAAGGGGGTCTGAACATTAACCATAATAAGCTGAACCTCAAATGACAAGAAAACCTGACTAGGCAGGAATCTGCATTTAAAACAATTGTTAAAAACAGTGGCTAAGCCACCACCACGGCCAGAAGTTCGGGGCGTATTTAAGAAACCATACTGGGGAAGACAGAGATCGCCGAGGGGCAAGTTATCATCAGCAGTGAGCCAGGTTTCAGTTAAAAACAAAAAGTCCAATTTACAAGATGCAATTATGCCACTTAGAATAAAAGTCTTGTTTGTCAGTGAGCGGGCATTCAGGAGAGCAAAAGTGACAGGTGAAGATGGAGCCGACGGCTTCGACGAGACAGTCCCAACAAAACTAAGAGGACGAAGATGCGATAGGTTCGCACCACAGCAGGGACGAGGTGGCTTGATAATGCGAGGGTACAGGTTCCAGAACGCAGGGATGAGAGTTGGAGCAGGCAGCAGGGGACGGAGATTTTGAGAGTCAATGCCACCGTCTGTGCGTTGCCTGGTCGAAGAGAAATTTTGGCGAGCTGAGATGATAGTAGGGATGGCGTCGCTCGCAGCACCAGCCTGAGAAAGAAATTTGCGCCAACAGGCTCGATGGACATAGCTAGAGTAGCGAAGCAATGCCAAGGCTGGCCCAGAGTTTGTAAATTTCAGCAGGGAGACGAGAAGAAGATGAGCGCCATTTAAGGAGCTCAGTTGACGGGTGTATTGCAGGCATTGAAAACGATGCAAAGAGAACGCCGCAGGTAATAATCCACAGTGTCTTTAGGACAGCGATGGAACCACTGGTCAGGAAAGTGCACATTTTTTCAACTCCCCATAGATAACCGGGCTACACCAGCAAAACACCGCACAACCAAGTTTGATACCTTGATAGGCCAACTGCCCAAGCACCCAGATACGCTCGCATGCCAGTGAGAGTGGGAGAAAAGCCTACCGCCCCACCCTGGCAAGCTGCTACACCCCGCGCACAACAATGAGCAAGGTGAGACTTACACACGCATACGGCAAGGAGAATCTGAGGTGACCCCGGCAGAGAAGGCTCGAGTTAGGCTGGAGGGAGCCACTGGCACCCCGGGAGAGAGAAGGGCACGATCACAGGCTTGCAGGTTAGTCCGACTTTTATTTGTGTAAGTGTCCAAACTGCCACAGTCCAACTGCTAGAATCCGAGGTAGAAATCAAGATCTGAATTTTTGGTAGTTCAAGACAGCGGTAGAGCAAAACAAACAAACAAACACGCCGGTCCGGAGAGCAGCGGCAGCAAACTGCGCCAGCGTACAATCCTGGAAGGTCCGCCAATGCAATCCAAAAAGTATCCCTAACATATGTCAAAAGTGAAAATCAACTTGTACTTAGTTCATCCTCAGAAAAGATAGTCAGGTTTATTAGTATTTGGACCGCAAGATCATTTTAATTGTGGCTCTGTATGCCACATCAATTAATTTGAAATGAAACCACAAAAGTTATTAGAAAAATATCAACCGAATGATACATGAATATTTTTAATGCCAGGTTGTAAATTATTTGCAGTCAAACCATTGACTCAGCCAAATTGTTTTGAAATAAGCAGAGGATGAGCCAATTGCAGGATTGACGATAAATCATACAATGAGTTTGGTTCTTTTAAAAATGGCATAAACAAGTCTCCAAGAATAGCGTTGGCCATAAAAAAATGGCAAAAGCCTGGTCCCATCTCACTATCCACCCCACCCAGAAAAAATCACCAAATTTACACAAATCTAGGGAGCTTCCCAAAATACAGAAAACCGGTCCAGGATTGAAAACTTTCATCCATGCAAATGCATGCAGGGTGTGTATCAAGGGAACAATGGTCTCTTCATAGTAGTAATCTCTGCATCAGCCCAAACATGACACAAAACATGTCATTCACTACAGAGTCTTACAACTATTAAGTTATTAAAATAACCTCGGTCATAGCAATACTTTATCATTGATTTCTTTTTATTGTGGCATACAGTACACCACAAAGACAGCACTGGATGCTTACTATGAAATGTGGCCTCGGCGGTCAGTCATCATAATATTTTTTTACACAGCAACACTTTCTGCTAACGGTCTGTATTCTAACCTTCCACAGTGATTATTGCTTCAGTTTTTCTTCCATCTGCTTCAAAGGAGTATTTCCCCGTGTCATCTGCACAGCAACTCTTGATCTTCAGTTTGTGGTAGGCCCCATCATTAGAAACAGTCAGACCATCTCTTGACGATAACTGACAAATGGGTAACACACAGTTTGCAGGCAAGTAAGACAATCATTTCAAAGACGTCGCTCAAAAACATGGCTACTGAGCAGCGATATATGGAGACCAATATTCATTAAAAAAAGGAATGGGGACAATGTGGAGACAAACTAGAAACTCTTTTCACCAGGAATACAAATCTTAAGAAACACCATCCAACCATCTGGCGCACTTCCGAATTATATCCACAGGTTTAAAATGCATTTAAATTGTGAAACTACATTTCCAAGATCTGGAGTGGGTTTCCTGTTAATGTTGTATTTTAAAATGAAAGAGAACATTTGACAAGGTACTTAAGCAATGATCATTCTCTCTCTATGCAGCTTCTCTGAGAAGCTTCTTAACAGGGGCTCTTAAAATGAAATTTAACTTCTTTGCAAAGCAAGAAATTTGTGCTAAAGCATGACTAGTAGATTAATCAATGAAGGAGCTCAAATGTCCAATGTTCTTAAAAGCCATGTAATGAGGCACTTTATATTAATAAGTATTTCAGGAAACCTACCCCTGTAGTACCAGGAGGACATGATTACTAATGTTCTCATTTACCGTATCGGTCAGTCTTAAATAAATGAAAAGGGCTAGAAGATACTACTGTACACTTATATGTATATATGCATAGACATATCACCTTTTTCCCATCTTTGGACCATGATCCATCGCAGTTTTCTTTGCTCAACTTGCAGACCAGCTCTGCTGGTTGGCCCACCTTAACCTTTATATCAGACAGCCCACTGAGGACCTGAACCTCAGGACCTGGATGGACCAATGGGACAAAATTAGGTAGCGTAACTTGTGCCTCAAAGTGGATGACCGTAATCATGTTTACGCCCAAAAAGTACACGTATAAACATGTACCTAATGCTAGCTTACATCCATTCTGCATCTATCCTTATGAGGAATTGTTGATTGATTGAATACCACCACAGAGGACTGAAATATTCCACTTACTACCTAGCCTGAGCAACAGCTACATTTTGTGTTGGGGTCACACATTCTAACCTTCCACAGTGATTATTGCCTCAGTTTTTCTTCCTTCTGCTTCAAAGCAGTATTTTCCAGAATCATCTTCCTGGCAACTGTTGATCTTCAGTTTGTGGAAGGCTCCATCTTTAGAAAGGCTCAGTCCATCTCTTGGTGATAGCTGACACACAGTGCAACATTTAGAAAGGGAAGTAAGTTTGCATTTTTTATAAAAGCCTGGAAATAGTTTTGTTCAAGTCTAAGAGGCTAGTGCTGATATTCAAAAAGAGAAAACTCAAGCATTCACTCAAAGTAAAGACAATAAAAATGTCACAACACCCAAATAAACACGGTCAATTTCAGTTTGATGAGACATGTCTCAACAGAAACAAATTCAACCTAAAATATGAGTGACAGGAAAGCCAAAAACAGTCTGCCACAGTTTTAAAGTATTCACACAGCTTAAGTACAGCTTAAACATTTCATATAAATATACACATTGCAGCAAAACCAATTTAGTATTGGTTTATTTGAGCCCCTAAGAACCATACCGGGCCAACCCATGTTGGGGTACTTTTGAGAAAATGGGACTCAAAGTTGCCAGCCTCCTGTGTCATCTAGAGCAACTGGCAACAAAACACTACATATGTTGCAAAGTCAAGATATGTAAAATTATGCACTTACACTTTTTGTATAGGTTTTGGATGCATAATCATCATTTAAAGTGAAACCTGCCTCCTTCTGAAGAGGAACCATCATCTTCTGATTCATTTGGGACAAACTCTGGGTCTCTGTCATCTTCCACTTCACCATCATCGTCAATCATAGGATGCAATTCCTCATCAGTGAGATACCTAGCCTCCATGTTTGCAATGAATTATGGGAAGGTTGTGGGATGGCCCTCTATGGCTGAGGCAGTGCAGTGGATATGTACAGGGGCAGAGAGGACGTTTGCTTGTACTGACAATCCTTGTGGGTAGATTGGGTTTGCCCATTTAGGAAATGTTGTTCTCAGTTTTCTGCACATGCTCGCAACCTCAACTGAGTTTCGCCAAAAGGGCGGGATGGCCCAGTATGGTTCTTAGGGGCTCATTTATTAACCTAATTCATTACTTATTATTGAAATTGAAAAAAAAAAAACAGGATCTAACCTTTTTCCCATCTTTGGACCATGATCCATCACAGTTGTCTTTACTCAACTTGCAGACCAGCTCTGCTGGTTGCCCCATCTTTGCATTCATATCAGACAGCCCCCTGAGGATCTGAACCTCAGGACCTGGGTGGACCAATCGGACAAAATCAGGTACCATAAATGGTGCCTCAAAGTGGATGTCTAAAATAATATTCATCCCCAAATTCAACATGTAAAAACACATATTTAACAATGGCTGATGTTTATTCTGCATTTATCCATAACATATACTGGAAATGAAATAGACAAACTTTAAGCATCTTCTGAAGCACAAATTACAGTCAACTTAAAATGATCTGGCGGATTGGTATGAAGAATTGCTGATTGAATGAATACCATCAATATCTCGGCATTGGGGACTGAAATCTTACATCAATTTAACATCTAACCTTAGCAACAGCAGCATCGTGTCTTAGGGTTAAATACTCTAACCTTCCACAGTGAGCATTGCTTCTGTTTTATGTCCTTCTGCTTCGAAGCTGTATTTTCCTGAATCATCCGCCTGGCAACTGCTGATCCTCAGTTTGTGGAAGGCCCCATCATTAGACAGGCTCAAACCATCCCTAGGTAATAGCTAACTCAAGGTATGACATTTGGAGAGAGAAGAAAGATCACATTTACAATAAAAGCCTGGAAATAGTTTTATGTTTTTTAAGGCGTGTGCTGATATTCTAAAAAAAAAAAAAAAAAAAAAGGAAACTCAAAAATTCGCTCAAATTGGAAACAATAAAAACATTGCATCATCCATATAAGCACTGTCAATTTAAGTTTGATTTGGCAACAGAAACATTCTTGCAGGAGTGACAATGAAGTCAAACAGTCAGGGAGTTTGGAAGCATTCATACAGTTTTAAAATGGTAGAAATACAATTAAATCATGAAATACATTTTACACACTTGACACATATAGATTGCTGCCAAATTACAACGTATTATTACAAATCAATTTATTGATTTATCCAAGCCCTAATTTATTTCTAATCATTAAAATGGGGGGAGGACGCTATAAAATCTGGGAAATACACGGGATATCTCACCTCTTTTCCATCTTTGAACCATGATCCACTGCAGTTTTCTTTGCTCAACTTGCAGATCAGTTCAGCCGGTTGGCCCAACTTAGCATTCATATCAGACAGCCCACTTATGAACTGAACCTCAGGACCTGGGTCAACCAATAGGTTTATAATAATCAGGTACCATAACTTGGACCTGAAAGTGGTTGACTATAGTACAACCCCAAGTCGGAATGAGTTGGGATGGTATGAAAAATGCACATTAATACTGAAAGCAGTGATTTTTACATTTAGTTTGACTTGTATTTCATGGCAGACAATATGAAGACAAGGAAAATAATGTTTTGGTGAACTTAATTTTACGGGTAATGAGACAGTTCAGTCACCCACCAGTCAGTATCTTCCAAGTAAAAGTTAATTGTCCTCTGGAAATTATTTGTAGTCTTTAATGATAGTTAAATACAGAAGTTCTCTTCCTAGTTCTATCAGTTGGAACAAGCTCCCAAGGCTTACTCCAGTCTCCAAGATTGGGGCCGCAATCCAATGAATCATGCTGCAGTCTGTTCCTCTGCCCAGTTCATTAGGAACACCTTCCAAGCCTTCCGCGGTTATCAGGATTGGGACTGCATTCCTGTTAAAGTCTCCAATCCTGTCCATCTAACAGTTTGGGTCTGTTTGACAGTTCACTCCATCTAGCAGCTGTCCCAGAACACCAATGGCCAGGCATGGACATCTCCCTTGCTCTCATTCCTGTACCATCTGAACTGAACAGTGTCATTTTGTTCTGGGCTCTGTCCCCCTGTCAATACTGTATTACTATCAATAAACTCTACTTTTGGTTTATACTCTGACTCTGCATTTGGTTCCTGGTCTGGATCATAGCAGAAGGTTAAAAAACAATATTCCTCAAAAAAGATAAGGAATTTGAATATTTTACCATCTGCGGTGAATAACATAATCAAAAGTTTCAAGGAATCTGGAGGAATTTCTGTGCATCAAGGATTTAACCTCAAGCTTAATACCAGTCTTCTTATGTATTAATAAGTGATATAATCATATGGGTCCAGGATTATTTATGCAAACCTTTGTCAAGTATACGTAGTTACATCCACAAATGGCAGTTCAGACTTTACTGAGCAAAATTGAAACCTAGGTTATAAGTGTTCAGATGTGCCTTCAACTTCTCTGGACTCAGACATATCTGTGATACAAAATTATGCAATACAATGCATATCATGGTCAGACAAATCCATATTTCAGGAATTTTATTGGAAGAAATGGACACCGCGTGCTCTGGACCAAAGACGAAAAGGACAATAAAGACTGTCACCAGCTACATGTGCAAAAGCCATTCTACATCATTGTATAGGGTTTTGACCTCTTTAGTTGAGTAGTGGTGGTGCAGCAAAGTCTCTGCCCATGATAGTTAGAGTTTTGATTTCTGTATAACAGTACAGTGTGTCAAAGGGTTATATATTCTACCTTCCACAGTGAGCATTGCTTCAGTTTTATGTCCTCCTGCTTCAAAGCTGTATTTTCCTGTATCATCTGCCTGGCAACTGCTGATCCTCAGTTTGTGGAAGGCTCCATCTTTAGACAGGCTCAATCCATCTCTTGGTGATAGCTGACACACAGCGCAACATTTGGAGAGAGTTCTTTTTTTAAAGCTAGCGCTGATATTCATAAAAGGAAACTTAAAAATCCCTCAGATTGGACACAATACAAAAACATCAAAACACTCAAAACTTGTTTTTTAAAATTTAGTTCATAAGACATGCTTGAATGGCAACAAATTGCCACAGGAAAAGAGGTGACAGGAAAGCTGAAAAAACAGTCTGTCAGTTTGAAAGTGTTCACAGTTTTCTAATGATGGAAATACAATTAAATTGTGAAAATACATTTTATACACTTTACACACTTGAGATAAACATATAAATTGCTGCCAAATCATTATTACAATTTTTTTTGCTTATTTAATTACCTTGATTTATTGCTAATTATTAAAATGAAAAAAGTCTCTTTTAGCGACAAAGTCAGGGAAATAGATAGGATCTCTCACCTTTTTCCCATCTTTGGACCATGATCCATCGCAGTTGTCTTTGCTCAACTTGCAGATCAGCTCTGCTGGTTGGCCCACCTCAGCATTCATATCAGACAGCCCACTGAGGACCTGAACCTCAGGACCTGGGTAGAGCAATGAGGGCAAAGTCAGATAGCGCAACTTGTGCCTTGAAAAGGATGACTGTAATAATATTTAAGCCAAGTATTTAATGTATTTAATACTGGATTACATTCATTCTGGGTATTCATTCTGAACATACACGGAAAATGAAATACGTAATTTTTCAGCGTCTTCAGAGGCACAATTCAGTTTTAAATAAAATGATCAGGCCCACTGGTGTGAAGAATTGTTTATTGAGTGAATACCACCAAAATCTCTGCATTGGGAACTGAAATCTGATATAAATTAACCATCTAGCCTAAGCAACAGCCACATTGTGTCTTACGGTAATACTTTGTATATTCTAACCTTCATTTGTGAGCATTGTTTCTGGTCTATGTACTTCTTTTTCAAAGCTGCATTTTCCTGCATCCATCATTTTCCCATCTTTGGACCATGATCCATTGCAGTTTTCATCTGGTAGGCCAACTTTAGCATTTGGGCCGCTGATGACCTGAACCTCAGGACCTGGGTGGACCAATATAAGGAAAGTCAGGCACCTATTATTTCGGGCCTCACCAACGGAAATCTCTATCAGAATATTCAAGATGTGATTCAATCACCATGAACACCATTTTGACGTAGCTTTGTTTCAGGACGAATTTGTCTTTTTGAGGACAGACTCAGATCTAGCTCAAAAAATCGTGGGGATACCTCTACATAAATAATAAACTCATGCAAAATTTTAGGCTTCACTTCCCGAGGGTTTCTGAGATTTGCCTCTCCATTAATAGAGGTGTTACACTGTCTTCTTCTAAAATGTTAAGTCAAAGGGGGTTTTGGAGGTCAATTATTACCCACATGGTGAACTTGTCAACCGAAAATTGGCGAAAAAGGTTTTTTTTTTTTTTTAGCTAGGACCCCTTTTCAGTGGGTCTTCACTCCAATAATAATGACTTGAATATAGTCAACATCCTTGATGCAGACAGACCTGTCCCAAAATTAAAGGAATCCAGCATAATTACCCTCAGTAAGTGATCCTGGGCTGACAGGGGATCCTTGAAAATTAAAATTTTATTCCCGCCCATGAAAAGATTCATATTTGGCAAATAACACTAAAATGAGAAGAGGAAGGCCAGATTCTGAAAGCCTGAGCACCAAGTACCCAGGGTAGCAATTTTCAGCCCAACGCCCCTATTTATTTTTACAATATATGGGCCCCAAAACTCCCAAAAATTTAGAGGGGAATGTCACCAAAACCCTAAGGAGATGAAGCCTAAAATTTCACCTCTGTTCATTATACACTTAGAAGTACTCTCAAAAAAGATTTTCAAAAAATTTTAATTGGTGTCCATGGAAGCTTCCTTAACTTTGGCTGAGTTCATTTGGAATGACCCATTTGGTTCTCTGCACGCTGCCAAAACAGTTTTGTAAAAAAAAAAATGATGTCCACATGAATGCCTCAATCCAAGGTTTTGCAGCAGAACATTTCATAG
This sequence comes from Gymnothorax javanicus, assembly GCA_029692085.1. Taxonomy (NCBI): domain Eukaryota; kingdom Metazoa; phylum Chordata; class Actinopteri; order Anguilliformes; family Muraenidae; genus Gymnothorax; species Gymnothorax javanicus. The sequence continues at coordinate 18,854,593 of CM056203.1, forward strand.
ACCACCACACTCCCACCACCAGGTTGTCGTCTGCCCACTGTGCACCCTAGCACCATCTCTTCCCCTGGTGCATGTTGCATGCATACCCAGCTGACACATATGATGCAAAAGAAAGTAGGACTCATCGGAGCAAGTGACCATCTTCCATTCCTTCAACATCTTGTCCACCGTGAATCATTTGTACGAGCTAATCAACATTATTTGCTGCATCTGTGAATGCTCATAACGCTTTGGCTCATTAGTGTGAATTAAATTAAATGCAACTAGATTGTCATGTGTCTTACAGTCTTGTTTAACTGATATCACAGTTATTCAGAATCCTTTTTTAGTTATTGTCTATCTCCCTTCATGTACACTCTTTTCCTGTGACTTCAGTGAAGCCATTTCGGGTTTCTCGCAGCCTCACCAGTAAAATCTTCCCACACGTCTCATCACACCACGTCCATCTACTCGTGAATCTTCAGACTGCTTCCTCTTTTAGTGTCACTCGATCTTTTATTAACAGCAGTAGAAACAATTATTCTTTAAGTCTTGACTTAATGGGCTGAATGAGGATTGATACCCTAATGATGGCTATACACAAATTCATTCGCTTTCATCAGCACTGTCAATATTTATTTTCCTTCATCCATCGAAAAGTGGAAATGGACTAATTTATCTTCTCAATCTTTCCCACCCATTCAAAGTCCCTTTAATGTTAGTAGACGTGCCACTGCTTTGACACCCTCTGACTGGGGGACTCAAGCCATATAACAACCACTATATGAACATTATGTCTGAATGTCATTCATCTTCTACAAGGACAAGGACCCTCTTCTCATATTAAGTGATTTTCTGGCATCAGAGTGCAGCAAATATCTTACAACAGTGTTCAAAGATGAACACTGATTCACTTCTTTTTATTTTGGGTGCTGCCATTCATTTAATTTTCTGGTAAACACATAGCACATTGAACAACATGGATGTGTTAGACATTCTTCTGCAAACAAAAAAAAAAACATTAATATCACATTAAAATCTTGGACTTTGAATCTAACATTTGTATTGATATGGTTAATGCCTTCAGCAGAATGAGCATGTGAATCCAATATGATTTCATAAATCTTACTGAACAGTTTTATTTAAGAAAGACAGAGAAAAAAATTTGAAAGTTTTATGTATATCTGGGCCATCATCTTCCTAACATTTAACTCACCAGCATTCCCAAGGAAATGAAACCCAAGCAAGAATCCCAGAGCATGTATTCATATTTGTTTCTTAAGGTATCACAAGTGCTGTCGTAGATTGAGCTGTTCACTAACACCAATTTCACACAGTCAGTTTTGTCAGGAATGACCTTGCCCAAAAGCTTTGGGTCTTGCCAAGTGACCTCGGCAGACCTGTCACCTCTTCCAAAAGACTCATGTCCATTTCATTGTCTGTCTATTTGTCCATAGTCTTGCTTGTTTTCTTGCCCATTCTCTTGCTAATGTTTTCTATGGCTTATGCTTGGTTTCTTGGTGAATTTCTATCTCTGACTCTTCAGTTGTGGCAGCATTATTTATTTTTCCTACCAGTGATTACCATAATAAATGTCATGCACTGTCAGAACTGATATGGGATACAGCTGTTAGCTTTGAAACACACAGAAAATAGATATAAGCTTTAGCGAGCAAGAAACCCAAAAACTCAACAAGTTTCATAAGTTTCTCATGACACAAGTGTATAAGATTCTGTTTATCACATATCTAAATTGCGTAATTCAATGGCAAGCAAATGTAATTTCCATCAGTGCCCATTGTATGTTAGCACCGCACAAATCCATCGCTCTGCTTAGTCTCTGAGTCAATGACATTTGCGCCTGAATGAGCAACAGTTTGTAAATTCAGTCAACTGAGTAGCTTCCTAACGTTAGCACCCTAGCCAAAAAAAACAATGTTACATCATGGTTAGAATTGTGTGCACGCTACCTAGGGAAATAATGTGAACTTAGTTACTTTGTATGTGAGTGGCGCTTAACTAGCCGGCTACAGCACTGAGCCATACCAACTTAGCCAACGCCACACTCGGTATTCAGTTTGGCTAGGGTAATATCAAAAATACGTCATGAGCTGGGCTTTGGGAAAAGTACTGCAGTTACTGTATGTGATAAACCTGACATTTCTTATGAGTCACGTTCACTCAGCAAGATTTCGACTGTGCTGCCTTGGCGGGGGTTTGCACTCTCTGACTGCCTCAAGTTTTCAAGTTTGTCAATTAATACCAGCTACCATGCTTGCCAGTGCGTCAGCAGTGATTGCAACGATAACTTCAACCGTGCTTATTATTATTCACACAGTTAGTTTGATCACTGAGCATCAAGAACGCTGCCAAAGTCATTTAGATTCATATGACTTTGTCAACATGCAGGTCCTAACTCAGCCTTCTTGAATTCTTACCAACAACCCTGTCTGGGAACGAGCATCCACGCTCTTCATGGTCAGCAAACCCTTGACACTCTGTTTGTCCATTCAACGCATTTGGTGCTGCACCATTACAGATGCAATGTTTTCAGGAATATTGTTTTGAATTAAAACAGCATATGGTGACTTCAAGAATGCATCTTTGTCATAAAGGAGTAGCGCCCAAATCCAATGATGTGCCATGGAGGGCCGAGAGTATGCAGGTTTTCATCCCGACTGATCATTACACCTGCCAATTACGCTAATGAGTTCCTTCCTCTCTGCTTGAGGGTGTGGTAATACATGAAATCAGCTGATGTAACGATTGGTGGGAATGAAAACCTGCATCCTCTCTGCCCTCCATGGCACACTGTCAATAAAGGATGCCACTCACATACTTGTTTTTGCATTGTGCTTTTAACTGCACTAGAAACATATACCAATGCGTAGTAAAGGATGAGCATTTGACCAAAATAATTGTGGCACATGGAAGGAACATCAAGAACTTAACTTAATTTTTATATTAAGTACTTATGATTTCTAAATAGAGAATACATTGTTTATATTGAAAATCCCCAGCATTAATTTAAATATTTAACTTTCAGTCCATAGCCAAACAGTGTAAATAGCAACAGTATCCAATGTCAAGAATACACTTTTATATCACAGTTTTATATTCATATTTTTACATTTTATCTTGACTCATTCTTGATAGGCTTATTGTAAATAACTTGTGCCCTTGTTTTGGCTGCTTAATAATCAGAGGCCACTTCAATGCCTTACCTGGCGACCTCTTGATGTTACCAGACTTGTCATCTCCAGAACCTTTATCTGCGTGAGCCACATTCTTTGCAGCCAGCTCTCCTCCAGATAATCCACTTTCTCCGGACTTGCAATCTGTCCCTGTACTTTTCATCTCCCCAGAGTCCACATCCATTCCGGACCTATTTCCCAGGCCTGATCCATCGTTACCAAAACACAGATCAAATCCATCAAGCCCATTCGCCACATTCCCATCATCCTTTCCGTCCTTGACGCACTGCTTGATGACCTCCGTCTCCTTCTTCATTGCTTCTCGCTTGTCCACCTTCTCCTTTCGGAGTTTGGCTGCCTGTTCTTGGGCCACCTTTCCCAGGTCCACCCCCGCCCCACCTGCCTGGGTGGTCTTCCGGACCTTCTTTTTCTCCAACTCAGTCTCAGCTGAATCAGAATAAAGCAAGTTTAAAGGGAGAAAGGGGAGGAATGAGCCATTACAATGAATCACATTTTGGCTCTTTAAAAGAGCGATATATAGAAGTACATAACACAACAGCAAAAAGTGGAGCAGGAAAGTAACTAATACTGCCAATGATGAATAAATGTAAGATTTGTTGCACAGAAATGCCAACTGATTCCATGAACTGAGCCATGAGGTGGTCCGCTTCTGAGTCAATGTTATTCACCAAAGGGCTAGTAAAGCCAGATGGACCGTTGTCCTAACGATCAGAAAATAGAAAAAAAAGAACTACTGTGGTCGTACACTTAGAAGTTAAGATAAGTAATATATATTCTCATCTCACCTTCTACTGTAAGCCAAGCACTGCAGGCTTTGATTCCTGCCGAAGCGGTGTAGATGCCCTTGTCCACTTGCTTGCAGTCTTTCACCCGAAGCCTATGGATGAGCTTGTCCGCAGATACTGTTATTTCATACTTATCCCCATTCTCTAGCTGACTGTTCTTTCCCGTCCAAAATATCTTGGAAAACGGCCGAGACAAAACACATTCAAAGATGGCATCCTCTCTCTCTCTGGCTTTCACCTCCTGAATTTTGACTACAAAGTCAACATTGGGAACTGAAAGAAAGAACATACTGAATTTATAAAAGGTCCGGATTTGAAGACAAGAAGGAATTCCAAAGAAGAGATTTCTGTATTAAATTATTAGCAATTTTATTTCAATGTTTTTACTTAATCGAGAATTTTCACAGCAGAAAAAGTTAGGAGAGCAATATACAGTGCCCTACAGAATTACTGGCACCCTTCAGTAATGGCAAGATGCAAAAAAAAGTTTATTTTCATAATCCTTCATTCAAAATATTCACAAATATTCTAACTGTTAATTGAAATAACACAAATGAGTGAAACACTAGATTCTTATGAAGAAGCAAATATTTTTCTTAAAATATGTATGCCACAATTATCAGCACCCTTTCATTCAACATTTTCTATTTGTCAGGATAACAGCTCTGAGTCTTCTCCCATAGTGCGTGATGAGGTTGGTGATCACATGGCTTGTGATCTCAGACCATTCCTCAAAAGAGAGTCCCAGTAACTTTCTGCAAACTGTGCTTTACTTTGTTGCTTATTGATAGCAAAGGGTTTCTTTCTCGCAATCCTCCCAAATAACATGAGGTAATGTAGGTGGCATCTGATGGTGCACTTCAGAAAATAAGAAAATAAAAATAATCATAAAAATAACATCTTTCCAACCGTTTTCATCTTGTATTTAGACTTAAAACACTTCTTTCAATTTGCTTTTAACTCGTAAAAAAAAAACATTTTGCTACTGATGTGAGCTAATTTTGACTTATTTCTAGATTTGTCTGTGTCAAAATTATCTCACATCAGTGGCTTTTTTTTTTTTTTTTTTGAAAGAAGGCAGTGGAAATAAGTGTTTTAAGCTCTAGATTAAAATGCTCTGAAGTTTTTTTTTTTTCCAGTAAAGTTTTGTAGACTTTCTGACAACGAGACTGAACTAACTAGTGGCATTCCCTAGCAGTGATCCTTGGAGATTTTTCTGCCAGTCAAACCATCATCTTTATGGTGCTTAGGGTCAAAGAACACACACGTCCTCTGGCAGGTAGATTCTCAACATCTCCTGTTCCTTTAAACTTCATAATTATTGACCTGATAGCAAAAATGGGCATTTTCAACTGGTTCAACTGATTTTCTTATGTCTGTTTCCTGAACTGTGCAGCTCAAAAGCTTATCATCATATATTGTCATTGAATTCTTAGGTTTGGAGTGGTCTTGGGAATTAATGACCTGGGGAATTTAACCTGCATCACTTCATATTTATATCCCTGCAAAACTAGAGCAGTTGACCACTTTAGAGTTCCTTAGTAAACAAGTAAAATTAATACGATTTTCTGGGGGTACAAGTAATTGTTGTGCACATGTTTTGACAAAAAATGTTTATTGAATGTGAACATTTTCTCACTCGATAATTTTAGCTCAATGTGAAGGGTAAGATTTCATGAGTATTTTGCCTGAAAGACCAAGGATAAACGGTCAAGACATTTTTTCACAGACTTTTTTTTGCTCATAAGGCCCGTTTCCACCGAAGAAGTTCCTGGTAGTATTTGGGGGGCAGGAACTACTACAGGAACGTCCTCTCACTCGGCCCTCTCAACTGCTGTGTCTCTACCGAGAGGGCGAAGTAGGAGGAACTCCTTTTAAAAATGCGACCCCTTGGTCGTCTGCTGAGTTTTAAAAATGCCGGCTATTTTGTCGCTTTCTGTTGACGTCACATCCCGCTCTGAGTAAATCCAATCAGCGCCAAGTAAACCCCAAGCCCCACCCAGGAGATTTTTGGGGCCGTTCAGAGTACCTACTCCGAGGCAGGGACATTTTTAGCCCCTGTAAAAGTTCCGGAACGCTGTCCTTCGGGGGTGGTTCCGGCGGTGGAGACATGCAACAACGGCCCAGGCCCCGTAAAATTACCCCCAAGTTCCTGCGGTGGAAACGGGCCTATAGTCACTAAGGGTGCCAATAATTCTGGAGGGCGCTGTAGGTACATTTTAATTAAATAATTTTATCTAAAGTTACTAATTGATGATTATCAACAAATAGCAATTTATCAGGATTGTTGAGAAGTTCTTACTTCTAAATTCAGTGGTGAAGATGTTGACATCTTCAACATCCACTTGGTACACCCCAGCATCTTCGGGAACAAGGTCTTTAATGGTGAAAATCAATTTCTTGCCCACTGTTCTTAGGTGGTGCTTCATCTCCATATCTCTGCTGTATTGAATCATCACACCATCCTGCAGAGGACCGAAACTCCTTAAAATCAGCTCTAACAGGTGGTTGAAGGGGACTTAGCTACTGCAAAATATTCATGTGTATTGGCATGGTTTCAACTGTGGACATATTTTGTCCTCACATTGAAGAACAATACTGAAAAATGAATATTAATACAAAAAAAAAATTCATGTTATTCATCAAGGTCTTCAAATTCCTTATGACTATAGCCCTTTAGCAGTATTGTCGGATGAGAGTTTGATGAATTTGTTGATTCCAAGTATGACAATGGGAACAAATATGAGAGCACTCCTGATGTGGTTAGATCATGAATGTATAGCAAACAGAGATGCCAAGTCTCACGCATTCGGCGTAGGTCTTACGCATTTTTTAGGCTTATTCACCGTAGTCCGCAAGCATTCATTGAACACTTAATGAGATTCTCACGCAGTATTAAAATCCTTGTGCATTGAAGTTTCAGTTTCCCTGGCGTAAAGGTGGACCTCACCACAAGTAACATGGAAAGCGATTATGACTCCGGACTTCTTGTTCTTCTCTTTACTCAGGGATTGGAAACAATGCGTGTGTTTCATGATCATTTAAATTGTTTTATTGAAATAAGACCATTTGAAACGTCTTTATGCAATTCCATTGCTTTCAATCCCTCAGTAAAGACGAGCCTGAGAATTCCCGAGTCATTATCGATTTCCGTGTCACTAGTGGGGAAATCCACCGTAATGCATGTGAAACTGATTAACTTGATGCACAATGACTTAAATTCCGCAAGTGAATTTCTTCAGTGCGCGTTGATTGAATAATTGCTGATTACGCCACAGGAACGTGAATGCCACTAAGAGGAGAGACTCACGCCTAATGCGTGAGACTTGGCATCTCTGAGCATAGCACATCCTTTCAGTTGCTTTGAGTAAGAGTGCATGAATCTTTATGCATTTTCGTTTTTACAGCAATTTACTGTATACCAATAGTGACCAATTTATTGTATGATTACGAAAAATCCAGGCATTTGTTTCTTGTTATAACAAGAATAGATCTCATGATCTCCTTTGCCGATAGCAAATAACATTTTATTTTACAACGTTGTATGTCATCGTACACCACTGCTGATGTGGGTCCTGTGCCATATACGACTGACCTTGTATTTGTGGTTTGTCATTTCACGTCTCACCTTGTACAGGAAAATCCTACTGTGCGGGTCTTTGAGATCCAGGTCCAGTTCAAATGTAGCAGACCCCTCACCTTTAATTTCAATGTGTCTCAGGTTACTGAGCACATTAATGTACTGAGGGAGAGGGGATGCGTGGAGAAAAGGAAGCAGTGGAAGAGAGGAGAGGAGAGAAATGGAGGTTAAGAATGGTGAGGGAGAGAATGTGCGAAAAGGTCAAGCAATGGGGTGAAGTAATGGCCTGTTATGGCATGTGCCACTCTGCAATGTAAAACTAGGAAATAGAATTGTCTAAATTGCACATAGCAATGTACTGGGCAGCTGGAGCTAAGAGCTGGTATAATTTTAGTGGTTTTGATTACTGTCTTCATGTGCATGATGAGATCAATACCTCATATCTATGTCGTGAATAGATATGATATGGTTACAAGAAGACAGTAAATGGAGTAATGATTGTGTGCTGAAATGCGGCTCTCTAACCAGGTTTATCTCCTCCTCTCTCTCCCTCTTCATAATGTTGAGCTTCTTCAGCATCCAGCGGAAGTCCGTCACTCCAAATTCAGCACATATACGCTCGTAGTCCTTCTTCTCTGCACTCAGCAAGAGCTCCCAGAATCTGTCGTCAATCTCTCCCTCTTTCTTTGGTGGTTCTTTTTTCCTCCTGCACACGTCCAGAACTAGAACAAGAGCTTACGTAAACTCAAAATACGCTTAGCATCAGGCACATTGCTAGTAAATACAATAAGGTGACTGTGGTATATTTGCGAGTGTAAGGCTGTACAAAGTGATTTTTCATGTTAGGTGTGCAATGTGGAATTTATGGCGGTAGTTTCAGGGAAAAAAAAAATTGTCCTTACTTATCCAGGTGGACAGACAGATGTATGGAGGGATGGACAAACGGACAAATGAACGAACAACCTCCATTGCAATATCCCCCGCTCCCCTTCATGGGGATTAATTATAGATTTAATGCATAAAGTACCCTTGGGTTCAGCAGAATCAAACAGGCTCAATTAACCTGAATGTTAGAAGTCAGGAAGTATTTTCAGATAGCATTCATTGAAGCAATAAATTAAAAAAAACTGATAGTTTTGATGAGTACTATATTATAAATCCATCTAGAGGCAGTACAATAATCAATTTTGAGCCAGATTCTGCCATTCCTTTTCATCAGTGTATGCCACTGCTTTTAACTGCTTGTCCGTCTGTCAAAGCTTCAAACCCCGCTGACGTTTGCATAGTATACCACATGATAACAGATGATATTTAAATTAACCTTAATTTGGAAAGATGCCATTAAATACTAGTTGCATGTCTAAAGTTGATATTAAGTAGGCAAAGAACTCTTGGTAAAAAAAAAAAAAAACATCACAGAACTCTAAACACGAGCAAGGTGAGGCATGGCAAATGCCCCCAGTGCTGCAGTTGAACAACCTGTGCAGGGACTGTGTGGTTTGCATTACAAGCGTACATTGGAAGAAGCATGAACATCATCCTTTTGCACTTAGCTGGCAGACACTTTGCTTGTCGGATAATTGTGACACAGCCATTTCTGAAGGGACCCTTCCTTAATCCACCCCCAACACAAAAAAGCAATTTGGAATTTGATTGGATCATCCATTGTTCTTGAAAAAGATGGAAATAAAATTTGAGATGGCTGCTGTGATGGCCATAATTGAAAATTCCGCCTGTTTTCTCTATTCACCCCCAGAATTGACAACAAATTCAAACTGGATCAGATTATCCCTTCTCCTGGAAATCGACGAAAGCCAAATTCAAGAAGGCTGCCATGATGGCCATATTGAAAATCCCTGTGCAACCATATCTGAGCGGAACCTTCCTCTACCCATCAGCAACGCATACAGCAATTTTGAATTTAATCAGATCATCCAAGAATCCACGATAAAGTTCAGGACTAGTAGTGTTCATAAGGTTGATAGTGGAAAAAGGAAGTAACCCATCAAAACCACTCAAAATTCTCAAAAACGTACACGCGCACCTTCAGCCATATGAGACATTGATTTGGGAGCAATCAACAAAAAAATTCTAAGACAAGTTGCATTCACAAGAAACGTCATGGACGGACAGACGGACGAACAGACAAGACGAGGAGACAGCGCCATACCATAAAATGCCCCCTACTGATGACGAGCCAATAAAAATGCAGCAAAGGAATGGATGGTAATTGTGAAGAGGTCAGTAAAAGTCATACAATAGGCTGTGTGTTTTTTAAACAACATATTTTCTCAAATTTGCATAGTAATAGTAAATGTCACAAGTCTGGGTGGGTGGAATTTGGGTGATTTTTTTTTTTTTTTTTTTGGAATTCTGGGGTAATGGAGACAGCTGAAGGCAACTGTGCAGCTCCCAAAACAATGAGACGAAGATAGCAGCAGTTAAGGCCCCTAATCACCACAAAGAAGATACTCAGCATCTGTCTTTCATTTTCACAGCACTAATGTGTCCCAGACATTATGGTGCCAAGAAATGAGGGGATTTATTTTTTAAAAATCCAGTAATTTTGATACAATGAAAGAAGTTATAAAAAAAATTAACTTGCGCAACAGTTGACAATCCGCAGTTTGGTTGCAGGTCTACAGTTGAGACGCACAAAGCCAATTCAAGCTGAATCGAATGCATATTATGATCACAGAGAAGTTACGGGGAAAAAATAAACCAATGTATTACCAAACAGCAGATTTGTATTTTCAGCTCGTTATTCATGTCAAAATGCATGCCTCATGAACATGGTCATGCACGTGCTGCATGCTACCTTTTTCTGAGAAGTTTTCGGAACTCTGTCGGGTCAGCTGATAAAACTAAAAAGAGCAGATTTTTAGCAACATCAAAGTCCTTCATAAGGATCAACAACGCGTAAAAATCAAGGCTTCCAACCTGGTCCTTCCATTGCCTTGTCCCTCTTGAATCCAACTGAAAAAAAAAAAAAAAAAAATGCATTAACATCAAAGAAGATAATTTATCGTCGTCATACAGAGTGTGTTCTTTCATGTACAGTAAAAACAGTCTTTACACCAGAAGAATAAATGATAAAATTCTGCAAATTTTCAATTAAGTGTTAAAGTGATTCTTGTCATCCCACTGCTCACAATCGTCATATCTCTTATATCTGAAATCTAAATGTGAAAAGTGATGACAGGAGAAGAGGGGTTAAGATAAGATACACTTTATTGAACCCCGTGGGGTAATTTGTCTTCTGCATTTAACCCATCCTATAGTTAGGAGCAGTGGGCAGCTACAGAGCAGCGCCCGGGGACCAACTCCAGTTCTAAAGCCAGTTCCTTGGCCAGGGGCACCAGTAGGAGTGCTCCTATGATGCATGTTTTTCCAGATGGGGGAAACCGGAGTACCCGGAGGAAACCCAGATGAACACGGGGAGAACATGCAAACTCCACACAAAAAAATCCCCTGCCCGGATTCAAACCCACAACCTTCTTGCTGCAAAGCAGTTAGTGCTAGCCACTACAGAATAAGGATGTATACCCTGGTAGCTTAACATTGAAAATGGGTACAAAATGCACAAAAAAGAATCTCATTCTCACTCCTACCCAATAAGTTTAGGATACTTATCCCAACATGTGCAAGTCATTTTGACTTTTTTTTTTTTTTTACTCTAAACTGCCTGAACAGTGGCAATTTAAATAACACTAGAAGTTTTCTTGGCAAACTCTTTTTATATGAACTACACAACCGCAAGTTTGCTTCTCTGACATAGTCTTCATAGCAAGCCATGCCAGAACCTCAAGGAATTATTCTTACAACCTTCATGGCCATATAGGTCATTTCTGACTCACTAGCAGCAGGGACTTGTGCCAGGTCAGGAAACAACAGCTTATAATTTCGCTCTGACTGATAATTGTGATCACTAGAGACCAGTATACCTGGCAGCCCCAACAATGGCTTGGCTGCACATCAAATACCAAGTTGTGTTTAGACTCTCATTAGCCATTTATTAGCGAATTCCCAGCGTGACTCCTCTTGTTTTCCAAAGGAACTACTAAAGAGAAAAGGTCCTGCTCATTCATTCATTTTTGAGAAATACCACTTCAAGTTACAATAACAGTCATTCTTTCTATGCTTGCTACTGCTATGGACCTTATACAGATAAACATAAGTAGTGAAAATGGATTGACATGGAATGGATTTTGAACAGTAATGCATCAATGCATCTTCAGTTGCCTTAATCGTAATAACTCTGCTTTTTCTTACCTTCAATAACATTCAGGGCAGCTGTGCAAACAGCCTTTCCAAACTCATTTACTGCAAAGCACTTGTATATATCTCCATCCTCTCCAGACACACAGGCGATCTGTTGTATCAACAGCAAATTAAGGGTTTGATCAAGACAAAGACATACTACATACGGACAGCATGTGCAAAGTACAAACCATGCCACATTTCTACACCCAAAGACAATTTCCTGCAGTCTTGGTCATTGGAGATAAGGAGGACCTGAGTCTGTTTCCATGGTTTCTGACGTCTGTGGTAAGACTGGTCTTGGATAATGGGGAAGCTTGAAAAATCAAGTAAATCAAGAGGAGTTTGTCCTTCAGCATGCGTCCTTATGAAGACATTACGGCCTTAAATTGCATTGAGTTTTCACAACCTCAATAAGCCAGAGCTATTTATGACAGATTTGGTCCTACAACCACCTACGAGTCATGAATAGCATGATTCTTGGGGCACTCAGCCTAAAAATAAGGCAGTTTTTTTTTTACCCATTTCAGACAACTAGAGGTGCATTTGGTAATTCTGGAGATGGACAAAACAGCTAGCTCCAATATAAAAATTGATATGTGGTTCTATGTATTGGTTTTAAAATCTGTATATATATGGTTTGAAGATTTTAATGTGCATCTGCATTTATAATAGGAATCTATATGAATAGCCACAGGAAACTCCTCCATAAGCGGATGTTTTGAAACCATGTGACCACGATCACAACGCACTGAACACAGAAGAGGAAGAAATGCTTAGAGCTCAGTAGCTGTAGCTGTCACTTTTGAGATCCAAACAAACATCCCAGAGATGTACAGAGACGCACAGATGCCATCATGAAGACAGTGCCCCATTGACCATAATGAGCAGTGGGTAAAAATTGCTGTTGTGTTTTCCAGACCAAAGATGACTGTGACAATTCAAGTTGTTATCAGTGTAAGATCCTAAACCTAACGTCTGTCTTTTATGAGGGCATCAGTGCAAATGACATGCGTGACAAGGACATTTGCGATGGGCACCATTAATGTAGAAAGATATGTACCAATTTTGGAGCAGCATATGTTGCTTTAGTTTCCAGCAGGAAGCGCGTAAAACCACATTCTGCACGAATTAAAAGTACATGGCTGCGTAAGCAGAGAGTGTGGGTGCTAGTTTGATCTGCCTGCAGTCCTGATTTGTCTCTGAATGAGAATGCATTGCACTTAATGAAGCAAAATATATGGCAATGAAGGGCCCGCATACTGTTGCCCAGCTGAATACCAACCAAATAGTGGAATCGGGGAAAATTCTGCTTGCTGGACTTGAGCTGGTTCCTTCAGTGTTCAAAAGCTTCGGTGTCATTAAAAGATATGGTGATGTTACACAGTGGTAAACATTTGACTGTGCATAAACATTGTTACTGCGTGAGTGAGTGACTGACTGACTAGTGATCAGGTTCAATGACTGGCTGGTCGGCGGGGAAGAAGTTCAGCGATTGGTCGGCCGGCGGGGAAGAACTACAACGATTGGTTGGCCGACGATTGGCTGGCTGGCTGGCTGGCTGGCCAGGCATTGACGTCACTCGTTTTTACTGGTCGGTGTATTTGCATTATAAATACATGGGTCTCGGAATTTCGGCTTTGAGACATTGCAGCAGAAACTGAGTACTTTGCTGTTGTTGGATCTTGGATTTGAGAGATTGCAGCCGAAACTGTATATTTTGCTGCCGTTGGATCTTGGATTTCAAACTGAGTACTTTGCTGTTGGTGGATTTTGGATTTGTCTCTAGAAGGTAAGTGAAATTTTCATTTTTCTGACTTACGAATGTGTGCCTTTGTGAAGTCAGACCATTCAAAATTCATGGCTTGAAAAAAGTTTCCTCCTTCAAAAACAGGGGCATTTCATGAGTTCAGTTACAGTATGTGCTTGTTTGTTTAGGGCTTTTGCGGGTCCGCGGTGTTGCTCAAAAATTAAGTTACCCAGTTTTATTCTCTTGCATTTGGAGTGGCAGTAGCTTCGTAATTCGAGAGCACAGATTTCCCCTCCTTACTTTTGTCTGAGGGCACTGAGCTCAGTGAGTTTCACTGCTAAATTAAAAAGTGTAATTGAATGCGCCACACACATTTTTGCATGTGATTATCCCATCCTCTCTTTGTTCTTTCAGATCGGTTGGTAACGGTAACGTTAAACATCCCTCAGCCCAACATAGGAACTTACACGATGTAAGGAAAAATTGAGAAATACTGTTACTATGACTATAGCTGGACTATTTACATACACGGTGGAAGTGGCGCCAGCACTATTATGTTTCAGTATTTTCAAGAATACCAGTATGATGCCCCTACTGGTTTCCAAATTAACTTATTCCCTTGCTCGTTCATGAGTTGGTTCACTTGAACGGAAGCAGTTGTGGTGATCGTTTTGATTGTATCTATGAGAGCTACTTTAACCGACACCAATGAAAACAATAAATTTTAAAAAATGTTAAGTTTAAAAGATCGCGCCAAGCTGAATTCCACACCCCGAGATTGAGGTAGCTACTTCTCCACTATCTTGTTGTACCCACTACGCCACTGTAACACGACTGGTATTTGAATCCAGTCTAGCAATAGACTGCAATAATCAGGCAAATGTACTGTTAAATTAAAACACATTTTCGTACATATAGAATGTTTACAATGTCCAATTTTTCACGCCAATAAATATTTCTTGGCGATATTGGTCACCATTTTACAAAAATTAATGCGCATTTTCTTCTAATGAACAGCTAAAGGTGGATTAAATATTAATATAGCGGATGCATATGCTGCGCTTACCCTAGCTAGCATCCGGGTCTTTTAAAAACTTCCATTTGATTTTGTCGCATTACGAGCGCAATCTGACCATTATTAGGTTAATCTTCTTTCACGCTAGATTGGTTCGGTTTGTTTCAGTCCTCTATGCTTGTTTTCTCTGGTACTGGTTGCGAGATTCCATAGAGATAGAGGAATGTAACACATCGTACCAATCTAGCGTGAAAGAATCATAACAATGGTCGGAATGTGTTTTTTAATTTCCTATTCAATCTCTACAACCCGACCACGACAGTTAACAAGCATGGAGGACAGTATCGGTTGCGAGATTTAATAGGGAAACACATAAAAACTTGCACTTCATATAATTGCGTGAGCTTTGCCTCATTTAGCAACATTTTCTTGGGCCCACATTCTCATACAGCACTTGGCGGCCCAGCCGTATACTAGGTTGCACCTAGTTAATAACCTATTGAATTCTCACGCTAGAACATAAAATAATGTGTTTGTGTTCAGTTATCAATATATCAGAGGGTGAACGGACTTTTCAAATCAGATCTTTTTTATTTCATTTTCTTTTCCCATGATGCATCAACTTTATTGAAATTGGGGTTGTAAATCAAGTAGGGGAAATCAGTAATGAAGATGAGAGCCATTGTAATTTACTGGTTGGGTGCCCAATCAGTTTTTCTTTTTTTCTTACTGGTGATTAATGTATGAATTTTCCCCCAGCATGTACAGAGATAACAATGAAATTGTATGATTTTCACCAAAATGTTTTTGTAATGTACAAGGCGCGTAAATGAGTGTATCTGTTTAGCTGCAGTGATGAGTGAACTTCAGAAATCATGTAAAAGTCGAGAAACCCTTGGTATAATTTTACTATAGTAAAACAAGCCCACTATTCATTTTTCTACTTTACCTTTAAAACAAAAAATATTGCTTTTTAAATGGAATTAAGTGTCAAAAGTAGAACTGTAGTGATGATAAATAGCCTTATTTATCACATTATCTTTTCATTCACTCAAGTACTAGATTTGGGTAACTTTGACTGAATCCAAGCCAGTCCTGATTATTAGCACTGAAGCCTTTACAAATGCCAGAATATCGCTAATCTTCTCTCCATCCCGGATAGGGTGAAGAAAAACTTACCTCCAATATGTATTCATCTGCACTCGCATCATATGTGGTAGAAAATTTTTGATTATCTGCCATTTCACCTTTAGCTCTTTTCCAGATCACCTCTGGTTTAGGATTTCCACTTACAACAGCTTTGAAAACAGCAGTTTTTCCTGAAATGGGACAAAAGTGTGATTTTGTGTATATTCAAATAGCTGATTGCTAGTACTGCAAATACAGTGTTTTAAGTCAGACGTTTTATGACTGTTTTAATACAAGTAAATTGACCCAGATAAACTATGAATATAATGGTGAACTGTGATACCGTTGTTATACATTGATACATTTCAGCTTGCCATGTAGATTAATGTGTTTGTGTGTATGATCCTATGACCAGAAAAGAGAGGGTTAATCAAATGCTCTAGATTCATGACAAAGTCACAGATGAACAATGAGTGTTAATCGAGGAAAGTGTGTTGCTGGATAGCCTTACCTTCTTGAATGGTCAAAGCAATGGGTTTGAGCAGGAAGTCTGGAGTGGATTTTCCAGCTGGCACATTTTCGACAAACTGTGTAATCATGACCCCAGGAACTCTGGATTGCTTTTTAACAGCCACTGTCATTGTGATTGAAGGAAAAAAAAAAATCAGTTTCTTTTGTTGGTGTTGGTGCATCCTCAATCTAGTTTCTGCCCCCCTGTTCCACCTTCTTTATATAAGGTTGGACAAAATATTGAAGGAACCCAGAAAAATGGCTTCAACTTTGAAATCTCTTGTCCACTATAACGAAAGCATACACATAGGTTATTCCTAGCAGCATGTGCTTGCTTAGATGAGGTCTAACCCACAGCACTTTGTTAGTATTGCGAGACTTACCAAGCAGAGTTCCAGAGGAGTCAAATGTTTGTTGTGCCAATTGCAGGTGTGTTGATCACAAAATGTCAAAATAATTTCAGGACGCCTAGATACAGTGACTATGTCAAAAAAATGACAACACATGCCAAACACCAAAAAACAGCAACAGCGAAAACGAACTGCGGCTACAAATCAAAGCTCTTTGACAGGGCCAGACACTTAAGATTGTTGCTGATGTTATTTTTCCAAATGGGAGATATTGGTTTTGAATTAGTCTTTACAAACAATAAATGAAATCATAATTTAAAAGCTGCATTTTGTATTCAGTTGCATTGTCTATGTCTTATATTGAAATTGCTTTGATGATTTGAAAAATTGAAACATATCAAATTAGCAAAAATAAAAGAAATCGGTAAGAGGGAAAATACTCTGCCTGGCCAAAAAGAATAATCACACACTCTAATATTTGTTGGACCCTTTAGCTTTGATCATGGTGTGTATTAGTGCTGGGATTGTTTTGACAATTTTATACAATGTTACAACATTTATTTTTGACGAAAATTGTATCAATTTTGGCAGAGCTCTTGTGCTGATGATGATAGAAAGTAAAACCACTCTGTTAAGCCTTCTCCAGCTCATCCAAAAGACTTTGAACCGGACTCTGTGGTGCGGCCGATTTATGTGTGAAAATTATTCCTCAAGTTTGTTAAACCACACTTTCACAATTCAAGCCCATTGAATCTTGGCATTGTCTTCCTGGACTATGCCTATGCTGTAAGGGATTAAAAAAATTCACTGATAGGACAACTGGTCATTCAATACGTTCCAGTTGTCTGTTGACTTCATTTTATTGCTTCATAATGTTGCTGAGCCTAGACTTGACAAATTGAAGCAAACCCAGATCATAACACTGCCTCCAGAGGCTTTTACAGTGGGCACTATGCATGACCGCTGCATTGCTTCATAGGCTTCCTTTCCTACCCTGACACACCTATCAGTCTGGAATAGGGTAAATCTACACTTAGCAGACCAAATAACCTTTTTCCGTAGCTTTGCAGTCCAATCTTTATGCTCCATAGCAAACTGAAGTCATTTTTTCCCAATTAGCCTCCCTTACAAGTGGCCTTAATGTGGTCTTGCAGCTGTTTAGTCCCAATCCTGCAAGTTCTTGTTGAATTGTGTGAGTGGAAATGCTCTTACTTTCACAATTAACCCTTTAACTTCCTGCTCAACCTTTTTGTAGAGCAAACCAATGCTGCGCCGTTGCTTTTTTTCTTGTGAGGAAGTTAAAGGAATAAACACAGCGATGAGTTGTACAGTTGATTTTTAAGGATGAGACTTCACCAAACATTTTGCTAGTCTTCCGTTATGATATTTCATGATTTTTTATGCAGCGTTTTTCTCTCTTGCATTTACTTTTGTGGTTTGCATGTTTTTGAATTTGCATCGTTTCTGGTTTTGCAGTGTGTTTCTCCAACTGGAGATGTTTTTGACCGTTGCAGCACGTTTGCCCCCATCAGCCACCGTAAGTCCATTGACTCGGCCACCGTAGAGCATGCTACATCTTTGTCTTGAAAAAAGTCTTGAGTTGCAAGTGAATTGTTTGACTGAATCTCAGCAGATAATTTAGCCTAATAAAATTCATCCTGCAGCTTTTATTAGTGGTCATATCACAAATAGATACAAGGCAATCAGCTCCATTGGTAGCCATACATTCCCACACCAAAGCACTTCCTTCAGTTTGCCTCACAGATGAGGAGTTGTGCTTGGGATCATGAACAGCTCCTTCCCTTCTCCATAATCTTCTCTATCCATTATTCTGGTACAAGATGAACAAACTTTACAGATTAATTTATTTATTTATTCATTAATGTATTCATTCTTTTTTTAAAGCAAATTATAATCTGGTGTTCCTGATTTTGGGGCTTGCCAATGGTTGATATCTTGTGGGAAACCCACTGTATTCACTCCAGTGAAGTCTTTTGATTTTTACCTTTAGCACAGATATATCTACCATCTGAAGGTTGTTCTTGATCTGGCCAACCATTATGAGGAGGTGTTTCCTCATCAAGGAAAGAATCCTTTAGTGATCCACCTCAGTAATTACGTGTGGTTTTCCAAACTTTCTGGTGTTGCTCACCAGAGCTATTTTTGTGTTTATGTTTGTTTTATTATTTTTATGTTTTTGCTTATGTTTTGGCTATCTGATAGGTTTGTATACATTTTTCTGTTTAATATTAGTCTGCGCCACAGGCAGTGGCAGCTCTTTGGACTTCCTATTGAGGGTCAATAGTAAAACACTCCAAAAGCAAATGTCACACCTGAAATCATATCTACACCATATGTCTGCTTATACTTGTAAATTAAATAATGAGGAAGTAAAATGTATCAGGCAATTCAGAAGCTCTGCAGTCAACAGTCAGATTCCTTCCGCCGGTGTTTTTAAAGGGGGGGCACATATAAAAACAGACCTAATTCCTAGTCCCTTCTGATTTGGATGCAAATATACTCAAATTAAAAGTTCAAGTGTGCATTTGAGCCTATAGTCATTTTTTAAATTTCAAATCTAATATGTTGTGCTTGACATCTAAAATAATATTACCTTTGTCAATCTCAGTTGCTTAGCCAGATAAACGTGAAACAAATCTCACTCCACATTTAGTGATGTTGGGGCTCGATCTCAGTATTTGGCAAACTAATGACATCCTACCTCCCACAGACAGTGGTCCACATCATGGCCCTATGTTGCTGTGCAGTTAATGTACACTTGCTACGATGGAGCCCAAAAATTTTTGTGCTTTCAACATTCATAGATGGCTTCTGTATAGTTTGGCTAATATAACTGGTTTTCAATCAGTCCCAGTTTAATGAATGCTTCAATTGTCATGCATAATCATTATTAATCCAGAATAGAGGTTTGTGATAGAACAATTATTACTAGAACTTAATTTTATTATCATTATTTTGGTGTTTATACCATATTGATATTGTGATCATGACAAAGGCAGTAGCATGCAAAAACAATACATGAAGGAAATGGCCTCAATATTTTTAATACAGGACCTATGTCGGTTTAAAAATCCTGTGGCAAAGGTCTTTTTCTTTCACCTAACTGCACACAAAGTCAAAGACGACAGAGAGAAAAATTAGAGAAGATGGCCTTACCCTGCCCTACTGCTGTTTGCTCTGTCATTTTGGCCCTCCACATGTTGACCTCCCTGAGAGTTCCTCTTTGTTCAGAGACTTGTCAATGGCTGAAAGGACAGAGGCACAGTGAATGTGAAGCGTACAGACATCTTAGGTCAAGGATATTCTGTTTTTTCCTTTGAATAATAAGAATTCTTTCAAAATTTAATTTTCAAGCAGCTAGTTTCCAAAAGCCTCCACTCCAGATAGTAGAGACAGATATCCATTCATTTTTCAACTGAAACATTTCTGTTCTATGCGTTGGCACCACTAAATGCAGTACAACACGTTTCTGTCATTATGCTGTTCAGACTAAATTCTAAATTATATTAAAGTAGAAAAAAAATAAATAAAAAACAAAGACAATCCTCAGACAAGTTTCAGGTTTTAACTTCAAGTATTTGGTTTGGTATTACTTTGAGTTTAAGGCACCCTTGTCATTAAATATAAGCGTGAAACTTTGAGCATTTTTGTGACAAAATATTTATTTATTTCTTTACAGTATAAGTGTAATAAATCCTAAACACATACTTGCATATATCACATTCACGTGTGTCCATATATTTCCTTTGCACATTGAGGTGGGCAGAGTAATTTGATAAAGAAAAAAATGGGCTCTATCTTACACCTGGCACATAGTGGCGCAAAGAGTGACGCAAGTGTCTTTGCTACTTTATGTTGTCAGAATCCCATCCAGCGTCCAGTTTGCATTCATAGGAAATGTATTTGCACCAAACTGTGCACCCATGGGCATGTTGGTATTACAATGAGGTGTGGTCAGGCGGATTTATCGTGTATTGCTATCTTGACACCGCAAAAAGCGATCGCCCTATTGACCAACAAAACCCTGGGCTAAAGTCCATGATCAGTTTTGACTGCTAATTTCAGGGCACAGGCATGTCAGATAGTATTATGCGTCTTGGTAGGTGAGTGCACAACGCACATACGAGGGACAAGCAGCAGCACCCAATCATGCAAATGATTAAAAATAAAGAGATTGCAATGTCAAAGATCACTGAGATGACCCTCTGATTGGTTTATATCATTTTATGCCCAAAACATGCTTATGATTAATTAGAAGATTACGTCCATCTCTTTTAAACCACGCGCCTTACCTTGCGCCCAGAAAACTCACCGTTAAACTAGTGAAAATGGATGTGGATATGCTCTAAATGCACGTGTGCCACGGGCTTCAGACTTTGTGCTTAGATCTTTAAAATAGGATCCAATATTTTATTCTACCCTCCCCTCTCCTCCCCTCCCCACCTCAGTTTGCTCTATTCCTCTCCCATGACTAGCTTTGGATAACTCCTTATGCATGTATAATACAGAGAAGAAAAATGCTGAGAAACATAAGTAAACAAACAAACAAACAATAATCTAATCAAATAATGGCAATCACAGCACTAAGAATAGAACTACTACTAAAATATACAGTATCTACACATATAATGTATGTGCACAGATACTGTTTATGCAAATATACTACATGCCTACACGTACCCATATACAAACAGATACATTTATACATACCTGTGCATACACACATAACTCACCACAACTCTTGAAACTTGCATGACTGCTTTGGACTGACCATACACAGATATACACAAGCATGCGCGCACATGCAAACACACACACACACACACACACACCTACACACTCACACACTCTCTCTTATTCACAAACTTGAATATAACCTGCATTATGTCCCATCAAGTTAAATTCTAAGGTTTACCATCTCAGTAATCCGCCAGAAGTACCATTTCAACAATCTTCTGGAGCCAACAATGCTCTCCTCCGTGTTTGCCAGCAGATGTCACTAACTGCTCATGGTTGGCACTATTACTCAGATATTGGTTTAAAAAAAAAAAAAAAAAACCTTTTTCTTTTGATGATACAGTGAGGTCTGCATGTATTTTGACAAGACACCATTTTGAAGGCTATAATTACTCCATGGTTCAATACGTAAAGATGTAAAATATAAAAAAAGTCCAGACATGCACTGATTCAATTGAAATTACAGTTGCTCAAATTTTTGGAACTGTCTAAAGGTTTTACAATTTAGGAAATAGGATCAAATATAACCCAATTATTATAATTTGTTCGTGTAGTGCAGAAAAACATTTTGAATTAATAGGAGTTGAGCAACGATCAATAATGATTACACAACATTTAATTGGCCAAATCAATTCAGCAGCTGAAATTTTAGCCATATAAAGTATCTTGATAAGTTCATAAATGACATCCGAAGAATGCTCTAGTGTCCCAACAAGAAGTTTATAATTTTAGTCTTGGTTAATGCAGAATTAGTACATTAAGACAATTGGTCTCTGACAAATGAAGTAACTCTCGCAAAGGCCGCAGTGCATTTTGGGTCATGGCTCCATATTGGTGGGTATAAACAAAACAGCACGGACCAGGAGTGCGTTTCCCAAAAGACTGTCCATGCACAATCAATGGGTACAACTACGTAAGTTAGCATCTGTGATTTTGCAAAACGAACCCCAGAGTTGGGGATTGCCTTTTGGATGAGAAATGGGACATTGGTGTTGCATGAAAGGCTGCAACAGTAATTCAAACGGTAGAAACATTGACCGTGGTGTTAAATTTTTCAGGTTTCCCACTGTGGAATAATACAAAACATCTTTTGTATTATTATTATCTTTTACTGCTTAAAAAATCTTTTATGTCAATACCCCAAAGCTTATAAACCTATTTACCCAGAATGTGTGTCTGTGTGTGAGAGGAACTGTACAGAGGACCAAGGTCAAGAGTGGCACAGGAATACAGAGTTTCTGCCAAGAAAGAAAACGCCCTAAGCGCAGTCCAAAGTGGCATCAGGTATCCCGTAACCGCCTCTCAGTGACCTGTCCAAAGTAGACTGGACAATACTATGAAGAAAGGCGGGAGCTGATTAGACTATGGTTATAGACAGATCTACAGCCAACTGATGTACAGCTAAAGGACTGTGGACTATAAGACCTGATGCCCAGGGGCGTGTCACTCACGTGATTGACAAAGACTTATGGCTAAGCCCCGCCCTCAAATGCGATGAGCCAATCACAGTGCGTATTCTCTCCCCATATACTGGGACATTCTGAGCCTGAACTTCCATTGAAATGCATTACGGAAACTCCAAATCGTTCGCTTTTATGGGGTTTTAAAATGTTTCTAAGTTAAAAAATAAATGGTCAAACGCTGTGCTTGGGGTAAATGTAACTCCGATACGAGGTATCCCGAGAGGCTGGGCGATGGGGTGTATTTTATACCCCTCCCAATGCCACATCATAACCGAGAGAAGTGTCTCCTCTGGATAAAGCTTTGTGGAAGACCCCACTATCAGCTTAACGTAGCTAACAAAGGTCAATAAGGATGTCTACATTTGTTCCAAGCTAAGTCAACATCCTGTTTAAGGTGACATCTCGTCACTTCGCTGGAGATTAATGTAAAGTTATCTTTTACATCGCAAAGTTAGCTAACGTTAGCTAAAGTGAGTAAACTCTATGGCTAATTTCAGTGCTGACGGACGTTGGATTAACGTGAGCTCCTGGCTGCGTTGATCACCATGTCACCTTGTTTACTTTGGAGTTCAGTCACGTCAGGTTAGATTTCTTAAATTCGGCAGCAATAATAATACGTCCATTAAATTTATTACCCTGCAGTGCACGAACAATGCTGATCCTCTATCTTGTTGTGTGAGAGGGTGACGGAAACAAGATGCGGTTGATCGCACTTGCACTGAGACCTGAAAATTTTAGCTTCTAATTTAAACTTTTCGTTGACCTTCTCCACTCTAAATTCATTAATGTATCCCTCCAATGCATAGTGTAACCCTTTTTGCTGACTTCTTGATGATATTTGAGCCTTCTATCGCCAAAAATCATTGATAGCAAAATATCTCCGACTGTGATACCCACCATTAGCACCTGTTCTAAAATGTTGATTGTTTGTCTGAGTCAGTGGAGGGGGCGGGGCTTAGCCATAGGTCAATTACGTATCTCATTCACATGGCGCACATCTGTGACATCAAAAAACTTCGCACACACCTGCCCAAATGAATGAAACTGCACACAGAAACCAATTAATCACTGCAAATGTGCGAAAGTTTAAGAAAAAATTATTATTATTATTTATTATTATTTCTTCAAATATGAGTCATGGTTTATCTTTGGTAGACTGTAGATATAATTGGACCATTGAGAGATGGTCAGGCTGCATTATAACACACTGAGCAAGTCCATGGGGTGCCCTAGTAGTGATGATTTTCACTATGATTTAGGAATTGAGTCTCCATATTGCAACCAGCTTCTCCTAACTGTTAGCCTATGTGGCAACCTGAGGACTGTACAGCTGGCAGATAATCTTACATGGCCTTGTTTGCGGCAAACCATAGCAGTTATTAACACTTCCACCAAGGACTGTCCTGCTTCCATGCCTCATACTCATGTATCACTATATAACAGTAAAAATTGCATCAAGCAATTTTCAGGAAGAGCACAAATTCAAATAAAAAGGCAGACCATTGGGAAGACTCCAAATTGATTAGATTTTGCACATAAATTTCTAGATTACTCAATGGAGCTATTAAAAGCCAGCTCATTGTTTCAATGGGTCTCTTTGAATTTAACAATAATGATAATAATAAAACTGCATACTTTTCTGTCACAAATGTTCCCCAAGCAAATGCAATCGAACGTGAGATGCGTCTTTCCTCAAAGAAAAGAATTCTCTAAAAGCGCTTATTATTCAATTACTCACAGCTTAAATTGAAACTTTATGCTCCTGTTCAAAGAAAGTGCTTCAGGACAATCCACACAAAAATCCACAGTTCAGAGGTTTTCACAAAACTTGTATTTTCAGCTTTCATAAATGCATGTTCTTAACATTTCTGGTGCATTTATTCCCGGACTATAGCCTGGCATAGCCATGCCAATTTGCAAATGAAAATTAGTCTGGAACCTCTCAGTTCATTTTTAATTTCCCATGGACTTTGTCAGTGGGCTCAGACCAAAATGACTCTGGACGCAACTGGATAGACCAACAACCAGTCAGAGCAACAAAATGTGTACATCTCAGAAATGATTAAATGTAAGCTTGTTAGTTCCCAGTTTAGGGAACTCAGCTAGCTACTATACCACTCATAAATTCTAAGCATACCACGCTTTCCACTGCCAAAAAAAGGAGGCTTGATTAGCAAAACAAAGAAAATGGCCACGCTCAGATCAGCATTTCACTGTTATGTCCCGCAGTGTAATGGGGATACTAGATTGCGCGCTGTTCTTATTTTTCATCATTTTTGGAAAGACTATCTTCGTAGAAGGAAATGGTTGAATCAGATAAGGAGAGATGAAGGGTTGGAACTACAGGGGTATGATCACGATACGCTCCAGTGGTTTTATTTATCGAGACATTGGTGGTGACCTGATCAGGTCATGACTGAGAGTATAAGATTCTGTTCATCAAATAACTGAATAGCACAATTTAATAGAAAACAAATGTAATTTCCTAAAGCTCCTGAATAGTAATTCCCAGTATATGTTGTTGCTGTGCTAACGCCATCACTCTGCTAACTTACACTGCAGTCAAGCTATCACTTTCATGTTTGAACAGGCAATGGTTTGAATTAATCACTTTCACATCACAAGTTGGGCTATGGGAAAAGTACTACTGTTATGTGATAGAAAAAAATCTGGAACAAATGCCAAATCACGGTTTTCTCCCACAGTCAACTGTGTTTCTAGCTAACAAACTAATGTAACATAATAGTTACGGAAAGGTACAGCGAGCACGCTAAGTACATTAATTTAGTTATAAGAGTGGTACTTAGCTTGCCAGCTACAGAGCTAAGCCATACCAATTTAACCAACGTTACACTTGGTATTCAGTTTGGCTTAATATTAACAGCATGTCTTAAAATGGAGTGATTTTTTTAACCCAAGCTCTTAGCCAATGATATTTTTGCTAAAGGGTTATGTATCTAAGAAATATCAAAAATTTGTAATGAGTTGGACTGTGGGAAAAGTACTATAGTTACGTGATAAAGAAAAGTCTGGAACAAATGCTAAATCATGATTTTCTTTCACGGGCGAAGCTATTGCAAACACCAAGTAAACACAGCCAGTGATCCAGTACTGCGTCTCAAGCCTCGCTCTGGTTAATAATGAACATTCATGACCTGGATATTAAGAGTGGTCAATATTGATACAATGACCAGCTGCTTTGTTTATGTTTGTTTTCATAATGAGTGCTTTTTATTATGCTAAATCATGCTTCCTAGTGTCAACTCTTACATCTTTTGTATCAACTGAAGCTTTAACTGAGGTTGTTTGGTCTTCTTATATATCCCGTCCAGTTTCAACAGACCATTCAACATCAGCACCAGCCATCTTGATTATTTCCCCAAATACTCATTGTCAGTGCACCCAATCATTGACTGCACATAAAGATGGATGGCCCAACAGCTCCCCAAAAGTCTTGATTACCCTCTTGTGGCTGGCTGCAGCGTATGTTATAAAACCACCATGCTAGTGAATGGGACATGGGCCTCACTGAAATATAGACGCATGTGCCAAACAATTTTTTTCCAAAGATGGTTTCTGTCATTTTATATGGTTCTTATCATACTGTTGTACGTTAAAGTGTTCATTTTTTCCGATAAGTTGTGTTTCATTTAATTCATTTCATACAATTAAAAAGGGGCTATAAAGTCATGATTGACTGCTACTCCAAGAGAAGTTGTCACCTGCTGACTTATTTTCGGGAAATCTTTGGAGCTAGAGTGAAGCTGTTGAGAAGAGGTATAATGTCAACATTACACATGCATAAGTAGTTAGGTCCTAGTACAACGGAATTGAACCCATAATGATGTTGGAAGTACACTGAGAATTGACAGTAAGTAGGTCTTTGCTCTAAACATAGCCTCATGTACTGTTAGCAGCGATGCTACTGAAGAAAATTAAAGCAAGCTATCTAGCCGGTTTTGCAAGGTTCTATAACAGGTCACCATAGCTAGCATCAGAAATTGATGATAATAAGCTCTTTACTTTGAGGATAGCGTAATGTACTGTTAGCAGCGATGCTATGTTTGGAGCAAAGGGCTTTTTACCAGCAATTTTCATTGCTAGCTAAATTGGCCAATCACCAAATCTTGCTTGCTTGCTACAAATTGTTAGCTAGCAAGCTAACTAATAATCCAAGATTCAGTAGGGCAACGTTCATTGGCTAGCTTGCTAGGTAGGTAGAATTGACATTAAAATGCATGATAGTGGGGTGTCTATTTACACATGGGCTATATTTACTTTATTTTGAAGGGTTAGATCAGATTTTTTGAAGTAAGGTTGTACAACGTAGCTAGCTACTTATCCATAGTCAGTGTATTAGCTAGCTAGCTCCCTGGCTAGTACCAGACTTTGGCTTGGGAGCCATCTGCTAAGGATGAGGAAAGCAGCAAACATATTTTAGTCTCATGCAACTCTATTTGGAAAAGAATCCGAACGCGCCAACTCTTTAACAAGCCTTCAGCTCTAGTAGAACTGGTCTTAGCACTAAAGAACCCTGCCTGGCTATACACAAAGTTCAGAGAATGTGCTTGCGAGTAACTCGGGCGGGTGTATGGGTGGTACCTCGATACCATGGCTTAACTCCTCGATCTCCATTAGTCCGTAGTCCATTTTTATATACAATATATGGATCAAACCTGATCCATATTAAATGATTGTGAACTTGGTTGGATGGAAGTCTATCTGAATGGGAGGGGACCAGATTCATCGGCCAGAGCAAACAAACCCTGAGCATGCAGATTCGTCTGGTTCTGATAGGGGTGTACTTCCAAGCAAGCTCAACATCAGCCAGGCTGTCTTTGCGAGAACTGGCTTGACAAACACTAAACTTGCAATCTGACATTAATAACCACTGCAGATTAAAAGAGAGCCACCTTGGTGACTTTGAAATCCCTAATCTTTTTACGTAGTATACCCCTCAGGCAAGCAGGACTGAATACAGCCAAAGAAATGTGTTACGAATCAGGCGAGAGGTGGGTTTGACTTGAGGTGATAGTCAGTTTATGGGACCACAGGGAACAGACAGATGGACAAATGTCAGCAGTTTGAGACTGATGGGACCGTATCAGCAACATTATCAGTGCTACTGGAGCAAATAGGTGAAGTACGTTGAGCAAAGCTACACAAGGAGTGTATTTCAATCAACTGAGCAGGCAAAACTGGTTCACTCTTTCAATGCCACAAAACTTCATCCAATCATAAACATATTATGTTCAGCATATATTATTACAGAACATTCCAACGTATACTATATGAAGTGTGAAAAACAGCTCATGAAATGATAATTAATTTGTGTTGGATTAACCCCTTAAACCATAATTTTTGCTCAAATTTCCATTTAAGGGGATACTCCACTCATTTATCATATCTGAAAAGGCACAATTATTACTAAATTATCATGATCTCTACCAATCCTGAAATTTTCGTTGATTTCCGAGGTTGTTTACCATTTTAAATCCATTTTTATTGCATTTATGGTGAGCGCCGCCATTTTTGATTCTGCATACGGAAGTGATGACCACAGTGCTGTAAACGACTGGGCGGGGCGACTAATGTTTGGCTAAACTGTTAGGATCGTAATAAATCAAAACGCGTATTGCATGATTTTATATCGTGTTAGTCACATAAAACTGCGCTATTGCACTTAACTCAAGAAGAGACATCATTTTCGCCCCGCTGGCTTAGGTTTTTTTTTTTTACTAGTTTCTATTTGGGATCCAGCAGTATGCAAGTCGTACAATCTGTACTTCAACCCCTTTGAACCTGTTGCATGTTGAAGCATGAAGCATGTTAGCGCGGCAGCAAACAGGCAATTTCCTCATTTCAGGTGGGAAACAAGCACCTAACTTTGACAGGCTCCGTCAGAAATGCTTATCCCAAGAGGACACAGATCTAATTGTTTGGCAGGTGTAGGCTCACCATACGAGGATTTATGGCCATCAAACAAGCCTCCCTGGACAAGTGATGTGAGGACCCCCACAGAGGAGGTGACAGCTACAGCATTATGTATGAAAAGATATGGGCCATTTACATTGTATTGAGTATGGTGCAAATGGTACACACCATCTGTTCCCAACCACCATTTTTGTACGCATCATTTACAGGATATATAATGAAAGTGAAAATTAAAATGGAAAAGAAAATGAAATGATATGAATGATTTGCGTGAACAGGTCTGCTTGCTGGGACTCATATCCAGGCGCGGAGCTAGACCTGAAAATTCCGGGGCTAATATCCGTCCCTTTATTGACAACAATTAGTCCTCGCTAATTCTAGATGGTTTTCCTTTATTAACACGTTTTCCAATTCAAGAATAATCAAGTGGCAATTGAAGACACGGCTTCTCTCTCCCATGCGATCTAAAAGCGACAAAATAATGGGCTACATTCAGTACAGAAAAATAATTATAATTAGGTATATGCACCGGCACTCGGCGACGGCATTTCAGAACTCTTCAGCGAATGAAGGTAATTTCGGCGAAAAGTACGTACACCTGTTTTTGCAGCACAGTCACGCAACTCGCTGTAAAAAATAGACAGCTGTCTGACTGGAAAATGTAAATGGACGAAACCACGTACTAGTCACCAAAATTACCTTCATTCGCTGAAGAGTTCTGAAATGCCGTCGCCGAGTGCCGGTGCATAGACCTAATTATAATTTAATTATTTTTCTGTACTGCATGTAGCCCATTGTTTTGTCGCTTTTATATCGCATGGGGGAGAGAAGCCGTGTCTTCAATTGCCACTTGATTGTTCTTGAATTGGAAAACGTGTTAATAAAGGAAAACCATCTAGAATTAGCCAGGAATAATTATTGTCAATAAAGGGAGGGGTATTAGCCCAGGTCAAACGCTGCCCCTGCTCATATCCTTGAAAGAGCGACAGCATTAGTATTAAAATGTGACCTGGGTGAGTCAAAACACAAATAACTTCTTTGATACGAACCTTGTAATGCACCATTCAACCCATTGTGACACTACTGCCTTTATTGGAGACCAGAGAAATTCCATACCGGGGAAAGGCAGTAAATCCTCAAAATATTTCTCCACAACACAACCTTCTCTTGTTTGGTCGGAATCTATTGCTCAAATAGGATTTGTGCTATTTTTAGGTATATGTATGTTTGAATGTACCTGTCTGAGTGTTGGTGTGTTGATAAAGGCATACATACAATTGAGTCAACGTGTTTGCCTCCGTAACATAAGGTAATTACGTATATACCGTCTACTAACCATGTTCTTGCAAGGACACCTACTGTGAAATTAAGAGGGTGATTGAAGGCTGTGTTTTGTACTCATTTGAAGTAAATGGCCAGTTTGCTTGATTAAAATACTACACAGCTGCCTGCCTCAGTCTCATTCCCACAGTCCAATTACCTAATTTTACATCAGTTTCCCCCGCAGTGAATTCTCCATCTGTTTCTCTGATGAAGGCCACAGTTGCGCCAAGAAAACACCATCATCACTAATACACACCGTGAAGGTAGGTTGTAGGTTGGCTGGAAGCCAGCTGTTGCATTAAGAGTGTTTCATATTCATATCTTGAATTGAACCATGATCACAGAAGTTAGTTGGCATATAAAAGCTGCTTTCTTTGAGAAGACACAAAGATGTTTGATTTGATCAGTGATCTTAAAGTTTCTTAGTGTTATAAATTTCTGCTCCTACTCCTCATATTATTTCTTTCATCATCTGCTTCTGGGGCTGCAAATCGTGCATTATGTGAGGAAAACAGAGAATAATTAACTCCTCAGCATGATACATTTTACATTAGTGGATAATCTAACTTGCCAAAAAAAAATTAACAAGAGGCCACATATTAAAGTGGGATGTTTATTCTGAGATGTCATAGCACAATTAAACGTCGTGTAACTTTTCTTGAGTTTCTGCCATACAGCTTGTGGTGTTTCAGATACGAGGATATGTTCGCATCAAAAATGTCAACAATAACATCATTATAGTTAAAATATTCAAAAAAATCAACCATTTTGATCATTTAAAGTCTAATGACCATCTTCCATGAGTAATGCAGGGTGCAATAAACATTAAATTCCAGTTGACTTTGGGTACTCTCACATTACAAAAGGCCACAATCACAAAAAAAAAAAACTAACACGAATAGATGGTTACAAGTTGTTTTGCCACCATTTGGATTAGATAAATATCGTTCAAGCAACATAATATAATATAATGTAAAGACCATTCAAAATATTGAAGTACTTTTTGGAGAGTCATTTCGTAAAGGTAATTTGTAACCTTAAAATTCTCCTAAATTAAAACTGTCAATGCTAAACTTTATATAATGGCAAGTAGTAAATTGAGCACAATAATTTCAAGAAGGTTGAAATTACAACAACCAGGTTGATAAAACATTGAATGAAAGAAGAGAGCAATTTGCCACGGATGCATCCAAATATTACAGGCAAAGAAAACATTTGTTTCAACTCCGACCCAATAAAAGTACATGTTCTTCTCATTCCATAAATATTTTTTTGCAAATGTTTGTGATTTTTATGCACTGAGTGATCAAACATCAAATCTCTGAAATGCAAATCATTAGCACAAGTTCATAAATGCTGGCATTCCATATATTTTAGCCAATCAAAAACTACTTCTGAAGGCAATGTCCTGGATGTTATGATGCGAATGGACACCAGGAAATCAGCTGATCTATACAAAGTGTATTCAAATTAGTCATCACTGGTGCTGTGGCTTAATTTTACACAGAATGATCAAGGTTCAATATTACCCATCATTATAAGAGCCTGAGTGACTAAATCTACCATAATGCCACTGTATGCGGCTGTTGGTTGCTCCAACAAAACAGGAAACTCAGAGCTATTAACGAAGAGTCACTAGTTAATTCTGCACGCTTTTTAACCAGTTGTTTCAAGGAAAACATTAACGCGAAATATGGAACTGAATCGCCAAGTAAGCATCGAAAAATGTTGAAAGATGATGCCATGCCAACGAAATTTAGTCACCGGCTGGTCCCCATTCCCAAGTGCCTGGCAACTTTAGCAAGGCTGGAAAGACGACAGCATCAGCTACAAATAAAACAGGTTGGCTCTCCAAATCTTATCGCCAATGTCATCTAATAATTTATCTTTGTTGTTATACCGATAACTATCATGTGGACCATTCACGCCAGTATGTATAAATCAGTACGGGTGCAAGACTCAGCAATGTTTAAAACAATATTTCTCATAAAAATTATGAATACTAGTACAACAGTTCTCAATGGTCAGTGCATTTTTAACCTACGTTCGCTCAAGAGTTCTGGTATCCGGGTGACGTGGCAAGCTACCCCAATTCCAACAAACATGGCACCCTGCCAACAACGTAAATATTTGATCTTCTTAAGCTGATTTAGGAGTTTAACATTTTTTTTCAAAAATTACCCAAAAATGTATTTTTTAATACTAGAGCAATGTACTCTTATTGGGTATTTGCTGTACCAAGAGCTTTCATGCCTTTAAAATCAAATTGAATAGGAATTGCTCCTTTTAATCTTCAAAAATATTGGCTAACTGATAGGAAGATTATCATGCAATATATAGACATTTCATGTTATATGACAACGTGAGTGGCAAGAACAGGCCACTTTGACTTGAAGACAAGCCACGAGGCAAATGACAGATGACTGGAAGCATTGAACTAAGACAGATTACCGCTAAAATAAACAAGGGAACATGAAAAATGATAAATACAAATACAATATACAAATAAATAACAATATCGCTGATTCAGACACTGACATCTGGATTCTGTATTAATCATTACGATTCAACTCAGCAGACTTTAAACCATTTAAGTATCATCAAAATATTTTTCTTCCATCGATCCATTATCTACACTGCCTCTTCTTCACTGGGGTTCCCGGGGAGCTGGAGCCTATTCCAGCTGACTATGGGTGAAAAGCAAGGACACACCCTGGGCAGCTTGTCAATGCATCACAGAGGATACACACCATTCACACACATTCATACCTACAGGCAAATTAGAGTCTCTGATTAGCTTGACATACATGTCTTTGGACTGCGGGAGGAAACCGCAACACCTGCAGGAAACCTAAATGAAGAGACGGAGAACATGCAAACTCCACTCAGGCCTTAAAGGCTGAATTTGAAGCCATGACCATCTTGCAGTGAGGCGGCAGTGCAACCCATTGTGCCACTGTGCCATCTCAAATTGAACCAAGTCGCCCTCAATGTTCCTTAAAATAATAAGTTATCTGAAGTACCTTAAATTGAGCTCCTCAGAACAATAGTGGTCTAACTCTGATTTTCTAATTTTCCGAGTTAGACCCATATTGTTCGTGCTAAAGGTAAAATCTATCCATGCAATAATGGGCCAGAAGATTGTTAGTTCCACCTCTGAAATATAGATAGTAGTGCAAGAGTGATCTAACTTCAAAATTCTTAGTTTTTAAACGAAACATGCAAAAATAACAAAAATCGTCAACGTTGACAACAAAATACTTTCTGACCATGAAAGCGAAGATTCAAAGGATGTCACTTCAAGACAGGTTTAAATACTTACTGGCATGCTGAATTTGACAACGAAACTTTGGAAGCTGTTTTCTCAAAATGATGAAAAATGGGGTTAGACCACTATTGTTCTGAGGGGCTCAATTGTCACCTTAAGTTAACATAAAATTTCAAGGCAGCCCGAACACTAACCTTCTTAAGTTAAAACAACTTTTTAAAAATTATTTTTATGCAGGAAAAGCCCATGCTAAGTGTCAAGCCCCTAAAGCAAGCATCGGACTGTAGACAATCAGCATTGTAATCACCTCATAACATGTCATCCAACTGGAAGCAATGTAGAGTTGTTCTCTGGCTGCCTGTCTGAGATTCCAGCTCTGGATCACATATTCATTATACTTCAACTATAGTTAGCCACCACCCGTCACTAACTGCGATGGCTTCACGTCACCTGACTGCCGGGACGCTCCGACTCTTGACATTCAAAGATCAGAAATGCGTGTTGAGAATGTGACTCATCCCTCGCCTGATTTTTGTATGGGAATCCTAATCATTTAGAAGCACATAACGGGATCAAGAGAGGACCTCCAATATGTCCTGCACTCTGAATTCTGTGCTAGGCCGGATAAGCTGCTATTGAACCCCCTTGACAAGTAAATTAACTCGTAATCAAAGCCCCACTCACATTCTGGAACATTCTGGATCTTTTAGTGTTGGCATAATTTTATGGCTTTTAAGGGAACTCAGTGTTCTGGCACAGAGGGCACACAGGCACACTACAGATATATATATCGCTTACTTATGCCTGCTACAACAGTACACTATGCCATGACTCATTCTT
The DNA here is from genome assembly GCA_029692085.1 of Gymnothorax javanicus. NCBI lineage: Eukaryota > Metazoa > Chordata > Actinopteri > Anguilliformes > Muraenidae > Gymnothorax > Gymnothorax javanicus. Next base: position 18,888,751 of record CM056203.1, read on the forward strand.
TTCACACAATTTTAGGATTTCATCACCGCACAGGGCTGGGTAATGTCATGTGATAGACAAGAACATCATGATCCTTTCATCCAAATGCCGTGGGTTTATAGCAAAAGAACTAAAACAAAAAGTCATGTCCGAAGGAAAATACACTGTCTCCTGTCAGACCCTTCAATCAGCTACAGGATTGGAGCAGTGCTAAAGTTGTCATTTCAAGCTATAGGTTAGAACCTCAGGCATTCTTTTGAACTTTTACTCAAAAAATTGACTTGATCTGATGTTTGTTCATTTGACAACTTTTAACTCTGTAATCATAAAATTCACAAACATATTTTACAGTATAGCAATTTAACAATAATGATGAGTATATAAGGGTACCCTCCTATGAGTGGTCACTGCAAACATCCAGATTTAGAAATAAATAGCATATGTATACATAAATGCGAGTCTGAGAACTTGCATTCCCCATTTCCACACTATAAATGGTTTACTGCTTATATATTATGTCATCAATAGCTCTGTATTTGCAAAAAATGACAGATTACAAGTTCGAATATGAGAATTGCATCCCATTATTAAACTGCAATTTGGTTGTATATTTAGGCAAGATGGAGATTTTAACTGACTTTGTGAGCATGCTGCATTCTACAATCCAGATGGAAAAGAAAGAAAAACTTGAAAATGCAAAAATGTTTTGTTCAGTACTAAAAATCAGATGCCAAACTGAACAAAAAGAAAAAAATGATCATCTAAGCCGCATTTGTATGCATAAAATTTTGGCAGACGTGTTTAGTCAAAACCACAAACAATTCATACTGCAACTGATATGAAAATGCCTTTCCATCAGCAGAATTTACACTTCCCAAGTAAATTTCCCTATTTTCTCGACTTCGTCATGAAGTACAGACACATACTTGTGCAAGGGTGTAGTGAAAATTCTCGACATATGAACCAAACTGGCAACCTGCAGGTCATAAGTCCTTTTCTTTCCCTACAAGATATGTCACTGACCCACGGCATGGACAAAGAAAGGATACTGTAGCTTACCTTACTTATCTGTGCTGCTCTGAGCTCAGCTACTCAGTGTCAATGCTCCGTGATAACTGACTGCTGCATTTGATGTGAGAAGGTAATAAATCCCAGGGAGAATGTGTGTGACCCCGTCGTGGGGCATCCTCGCGCTCATACACACAGACTGACAAATCGAAAGCTGCTATTTCTCCTGGAACCCTCCCCTGACAACAGGTGGAAGGAATGAAAGGATGTGGAGAGAATACATGCATACATTTTGTTAGGATGACGTCCATCCGGCAGACGGTTAATCTTAATTGAAAATAAATGTGATGCTAAAGTATGCGAGCAGGCACACTTGATGGTTATCCCAAAAGATGTTGAGAATTAAATACCACAAGTAGTGTATGTTTTTCTGAAGAACCAGATAACAAGCTTGTATCCAAAGCCTAACCCAAACTCACATCAATGAAGAATTTATTTCCTGAGTAATCTGAAGAGTAACTGCAAACTAAAACTCTTTTTTGAGCTCAAAATAAATAAATAAATAAATAAACAAATACTTGCGTAGATTTTATTATTTGTTCGCTTGTTTTTTATTTTATTTTTTATTTTTTGTAGTTTTCCATGGTCCTTCCTAAGTGGCAGTTTGTGGAGATATCAAGTAGACATGGGCTGCGTCTGAATAGTCCTTTTTGCTTAGGAAAGTTCCTAACTTCTAGAAAACGATCCGGAAGTATTTACGTGGCAGTCATGATAAGTGTGTTTGGATTCTTTAAATGTAAACGAAAGGTGCTACAATGCTTCCTAATTTATCACCTTTAGCATAGGGTACACTGAACCATCCGTTTCAAAAAGAAAGGAGGAAATGCTATCCCGCAATTCCGCGAAAACCGTCCATCTGGCCAATCACAAAAACAAACAAACATGACGGGCAGGAGGCGGGTGATCACTGTGCCTAGTGTAAGTGCATTCGGATTCTCTTATTAGGACGGTTCTCTTCCTAAGCTGTAAAAGAGTCCCCTTTACAACTTCCTTTACCTCATGACGTTTTACACAGAGGTTAAAGAAAAGTGGTTAGGAATTAGATGATGGGACGTAATTTTTTAACTATTCGGACGCAGCCATGGTGTTTTTCATTAGATCTTGTCAGGTTGTACTTCTGTTTGTTGTGCAATGGGGACCCGCCCGATATCTAAAAATAGCCTGTACGTAAGGTGAACATCATTCTCCGAACCCGGAAGTCGGGCAAGCGAACAACAGGAGACAATGTGCCGAGTTAGAAAAAGTAGGTTTTTAGGTGATTTTATCAACTTTTATTTTAGATCGAACTTGTGTTGACAATGGGGACCTGGGGTGCGTTTCTCAAAAGCATAGTTTTTTTAACTACGCTAGCAACTTACATGCTCCAACTATGTAAGTTTGCACCTGTTCTTTCGAGAAACGCATTCCTGGCTCGGCAGAGCAGACCGAGCAATAGCAACAATGGCTCTGAAAAAATTCACTTCACCATTGACAGCTAACGGGAAACACAGATAAGGGGCAGTCCAGATAACACAAACTGCGACAATAACAACCCTTTTTTCCATTGCGCTTAGCCAGTTACAGAAATGCAAAAGCAACGTGTTCAATGCTCATATCACAGCAGGACAACGGGGGAGACTTCCTATTCATACTTTAATTTGAGACCCCTGTGACAGGTTTGTAACAGAGTTCGTTAACCTACTTGATAATACACTAGTTCTATGATTCTATGCCAGAATTTGAAGTTATTCCACCTATGTGTGAGGATTTTCTTTCGCAGCGGCTGCGATTCATTTGTCTGGTATTGTTCATTTTGGTTCGAAAGTAGGCATTTACAGATCGCAAATGTGATGCGATGCCGCTTATTTCAAACCTCGCAGTGTATGTAAAATATGCTGATGTTCAAGAATAATGCAAGGTAAGGGAACAAAGCATGTGAAGACTACTAAAGAAGCTTTGTACACCTATTGCTGCTGGTGGGTCTACATAAGTATCAGAAGGCAGCAGGTTAACCAGGTCACGTGGGCGTAAGCCGCAGCCCGGGACGGGGGAGAAAGGGAGGAGTGTGAGTAAATCTACCGCTCATCATTCGCCCATTCATTTGGTGTAATCAGTTAATATTCATTCAATATATGCCTGGGGAGGAGTAATTCTATTTTTAAACTACCTTTGAGCACACATTTCTGCTTCATTCCATGGAAAAAAACGAATAACAAGCAGTTTAGTGCGTCTAGATTTCAATGGTTCTCTATGGCAGATGCCCGATGCTTGCCCGACATCCACATCACGTGACGATTATTCACGTTTTTTGTGATGTCATCTGGGCGGGTCCCCATTTTGGATAATTTTCATTGCGTAGGCAGACTCCTTACCTTCCCAAATAGACTTTAGGAGCAGCTCCGCATAGCTGGCCAACCAAAGCAACCTAACTCAAGTGTCCACTGTCAACAACTTTTGAAGTACAGCAGGCGAGGCAAGGCGAGGCTCAAAGCCAGTGCAACATGACTCTAAAAAAGGAACAGGGAATAAAGCCGCTTTCACACTGGACGTGAAAAGAATTTTTTGCAAGACAGATTACATTCAAAGTCAATGCAAAGGCGCGAATACACGCGAAACGCATTTATTCGCGTCTTTGCATTGACTTTGAATGTAATCTGTCATGCGAAAAATTTGTTTTGCGTCCGGTGTGAAAGCAGCTTAATTCATCCAGTTTTCAGACTGCAAACAGCTCTCACAAAAAATGCTGGCTGAATTAGCAAAATATTTTATTTTTACTTAATGCAATGCATGATATCGGCAAGAACTAATGTAAATAATAACGATGATGACAGCCCCATGTCACACAAATTGGCAACCTGAAGAATTATGGATACAACAGCACTCTGTTCCTAAGTTTTGGGTTTCTCAAACTGACTGGTAAGCTCCAGTCAACTCGAGAGATACATTTGTCAGTGAAAACACTGAGTTACGTTACAGAGTTATTCAGTGAAAGATGAAATATTTTTTGGGAAAGAGAGAAGTGTGTTAATTTTAGAGCATACTGACACAAATTTGCCTGCTGCTTTGCAGATTTACGTTTGTGAGTCTAGATCGGGTAGGGAACCTTCTCCAGAGAGAGCCACTGTGGGTGCAGGCTTTCATACCAACCAAGCTGCTACACACCTGATTCTACTAATCAACCTCTGGAATGTTTGTTAAGGGCCTTGATTAGTAGAATCAGGTGTGTAGCAGCCTGGTTGGTATGAAAGCCTGCACCCACAGTGGCTCTTTCTGGAGAAGGTTCCCTACCCCTGATCCGGATATTGTTTGCAAAAAGTTGAAAGGTTAATTGACTGGCGGGCGAAAAATTTGTTTAGCGCAGGAATGGATTGTAGAGGCTAGAATTTAATTTGAGCTCTGAGAACTCAATCCAGGCCTCTGGTCTTCGAAGTGCTGCTTCTCGGACAGGTCTCTCAGGGAAACATAGTCATATTTTGCACTGTAAGACATGTCACCAAGGGAAATACAAAGAAGCATGATGTTTAGTTAAGCCTGTGCATTTCCATGCAGATTTCTTTATTTCATATATTGGCATCAATGTACTGTCGAGTTTCATATTTACGGTATATATGTGCTGGTAAAGAATAGAGGTTGGGGACCAAGGTTCATAAATTCAAGCATAAATGTTTGATTCACGGCTGTAGATTAAATGCTGTCAAACAATCTTTAACCTGAGCTACTTCAATAAATATCCAGCTTAAAAAAGTAAATATGCTGTTGAATACCAAAATGATTGAAATCCTTTTGTTGTTTGTCTCTGCTACGTTGTCCTTCTGTACGTTCCTGGCATGCATCCAACAGCTTCGTAAAGGCTTTACTTTATTGTAGCAGTTGTTGGCACATTTCTTCTGCGGACATGGTAACCAGGGGACTGCTTTGACCTTTCATTACTGCTGTTACACTGCTTCCTCTTCTTTATCTCTGCATTTAATCGCTCCCAACTGGATAGCCTTTGAAACCCACCTCACTCGTTAGCGTCTATGACAGAAACTGACTGCAACACATTCCAAGGCATCTGATGTACGTTGTATGATGAGAGGAACCTGGATTTCTTTTCTTCAACTTGTCTCTTGGATGGTTGCCAGCTTTAAGCTTTGCTCATAACAAAACACAATGAATTAGATGTCTTCAATAGTCCTGTATGAGAGTTCCGCTGTCAGGCAAATTTATATAATGGAAAGTTTTTGTCATGATCTTGACAATTTCAGTGGAATAGACTGGAAATGTGAAACATCAAGATCTCACTCCACGCTTGATTTCAGTAAAAAGACAAGCCAGACTGCCCTGTGGGAGACCATACAGGCAGTGCTAACTGTAATCGATAGCCCGGGAGGATGGCGCATAACTTTCATTTCCCAATGAAGGAGACACCAGGGTCGTCCATCGGTGTTTCAGCAATAGCTGAGCTAGGGGATAGGCAACTCTCAGACTGCTCATCACTTTGTTTGCTAAATGAAAAGTCAAAATTAAAGCTAGCAGCAAAAACACTGAAGGAGCTGCAGTAATGACTTAATCCAACAAATATTGGCAGGCTTCTTAGAATGGGACAAAGGGGGAAAAGAGAGATGAAATAAACCTAATAAATGGTTTTGTACTTTCAGGACTTGCCTTAGACAGAACAAAAGCTTTCAGACATAGAATGAAAGAAAAATTCAGTCACATGAAAAGCATAAGAAAGTAAAAAGTAAAGTACCATACTTTAGGAAATATAGGGAGAAATTGCAAAATAACAAAACATAGACATGAAGAATATTAATAGAAAAAAGCTACAAAATGTAGACATAAAGAATATCGAGAAAACAGCTAAAAAAATGGACATGAAGAATACAGTCAAAGGAGTTTCAAATACAGACAGAAAGAATATACACAAAGTAGACACAAAATATAGGACGTGATACAAATGAACCAAAGGAAAGACACAAGAAGCTTGTGTCACCTATGCAAACATCACTATAACCCTGACAAAAATACTATTTCAGAGTGTGATTGATTGAACTGTCAGGTGGATATATTAGTTAGCGTAATAAAATGTTGATGTTTGACACGAGCTTGCGCAGCAGAGTCATTGACGAGTGGACATGAACAGGGGCATATGGTGTGACTACTCCTGTGCTTGACAGAGGTCGTTCAGGTCAATCTACCAAATCAAACTCGTGTCAGCATGTGTCATGACACCGTCAAAACAGAGCACTGCATTAAAACATCAAGTGAGACGTGCTGCACTTTTCAAAACAAACCAAAAAAAAAAAAAAACCATGCACTAAGCAGACATTCACAAGTACAGAAGCTGTTTTTATATGCTTATGGGGAGGCAAACATTAAGAGAGAGCATGATTTTGCCTCAGATAACATCTGCATAACACAAGGTGCTTTCAGAGAGTTTGGGGGATCCCCCTGAGAGAACTACTCACTTGGGAGCTCCCTGAGAAGTACACTCCTCCAGGGATTTTTGTTTGTGCTCCGAAAGGAACGATAAAGAGATGTAAGCCCGTGTTGACGGTTTGTCATTTCTGCCCAAGACACACCTGCAACAACATTCAAAAGATGGGTGATGTCATGATCAGAACTGCTCGTTCGTTATTTATCATGGATTTTGTATGAATAGCATGGATGGAAAGCAGATAGGAGTTTCAGACACTGAAACATGTTCTCAGGGCAGAACCTGTTACGATTGGTTAAATCAGGCGACCAATCAAAAGAATGAGGCGGGCCAAAATGAAACTTCCACTGGACCATGATGGGCAGATCTGACATTGTCAAAGAGAGAGGTAAGTTAGCAAACAAAAATTTTTTTATTTATACGTTAATAAAATGTGGTACCTTCAAAAAGCCTTTGTTTTCACTCCATAAAAAATAAATGGTTTCTCATACAAAGAAACATTTTTATTCCCATTTTGCAAATTCTCCATAAGACCCAATGTTACAGTACAGCGCCCCCACTGGACCCACTTCTGTCGATTCCATCAAAATAGCACTCGCACTGTACATAAAGTGTATCAAGGTGAGATGATTTCTCAATTAAGAAAAAAGTTATCAGATAGTTTGAGAGATAATTTTATGAGATTTCGAGTCCTATCTTTGAACATTGTTAATATTTAGCTTGACCTCGAGTTTTTGACCTTTCAAGGTCATCTGAGATGAACTTTAGCACTGCCAAAATGTACGTCATATATGACTTCCAATATGTGCATAATATAAAATTAAAGCCTATCGGCAACCATTGGCCTCCACAGGCCATTTTGCATATTCTGCATAGGACCCAATGTGAAGGTACAGCGCCCCCACGAGACCCTCTTCCGTCAATTCAATCAAAATGACACCCATACTGCACATTGAGGGTACCAAGAGGAGTTATTTCCTGATTTAGAAAAAAGTTATCGGACAGTTTTTGAGAAATAATTTTGTTTTTTAATCTGTTGCTCTTCCTTCAGTCTGTGGCTCCATTACCACTAAGCAGGTTCACGAGGCGCATGAGTCCACATAAACCTGGGGGATTAAGGCAAAAGACTCTTCACTTCTCGTCTTCCACTTTCGCTAAATGTCACAAAGCATAGTGATCATGCCTTGGTCCAGAGCGAGGCAGCCCCTGAAACTAACAAGACAGCAGTCAGTGCAGCCTGCACACTCTTTTCCTGTTTGGGAAGGTGATTTGGCAGGAGGGAACAGGGAGATGAAAAGATGATGGGGGACACTGAAATGGTTTCTGTCTCCAGAGACCAGTTGGTGCTCTGCGCCCTTACTAGGAGGGAGATTATGAGCACACATAAAAGAGAAAGTGTCTTTAACATTAGGTTATTCACTTCTTAGCCTTTGCAATGTCTTGTTGACGTGATCTGCAGTTCGACTTGTTGTAAAGGTCATGTTTCTACGAGGGCGTTCTGCCAGGTTGTTTGAAGCATTACTTGCTCAAAAATCTTTGCTAGAATGAATTCCCGCCAAAAAAAAAAAAAAAATTTTACAACAACTGACAAAGAAATATAGTGCACTTACAGTTACATACAGCTGAATACATTATTTGGAACATATAAAAACAACTAAGATTTACATAACATTTTTTACACAAGGGTAAAAAAAAAGAAATTTAAGGGTAACCCCACATGAAAAACAAAATGAATAAACATGCAGTGGGAGTGAGTGTGTAAACTCTTTCTTGCCATTTCACACCACCCATATACTTAAAACAGCTTGAAGCAGAAGCCCTGGTGAACTAACTCATTGGACTACTTCCCTGTCTGCAGAGGCACCTCTTTGGTATTTCTGTTAAATTGTACTTGTATGATAAAATGCCTTCAGAATAGCCCTTGCTGATTTATTAAGTTATAAATAAATAAATAAATAAATATAAATAAACACACACACAAAAATGTAATACTGTATACGCATTGTAAGACTTATTGTACAAATTCTCTCATCCACCCCACCTATATGCCAGTTTGTAGTCCAGGTCCAGGAACCTGATTGCACTAACAGGACTCACACTTTTGTGTTTAGCTAAGCCCGACGTAGCGTTTGAGGCATAAAGTTAAGACCATTGCACCAACTGGTCTTAAACTCCAATTTTTCCAATACCAAGCAAAAAATCTACACCTAATCGAGGTTGGTGAGCATTGTCAACCAATTTGTCACAATGGTATGTCTGATTTATGATATTTACAAGAAGCGAGCTTTTAGACAGGGCAGAATAACGTGCAACAATAGCAGTCTGTTGGAGGTTTTCACTGATAAAGAGCTCTGAGAGCGATTTGATTCGACAATATATTTCTACTCAATAACCGTATGTAATGACCCACAACGGGACGTTAAGAATCAAGCATAACTGACAGCAATAGCACGTGTGTAGAAACTTGAACAATTTTGCTAAGCATCATAAGCTACTAAATAATAGTCATTGTTAAATACATATTCACATGGACACATCCTGCAAAGACTAACCTTGGCTGCACTCAGGCTTAACTAATTTGGTTGGTGCAAAGTTTTCTCATGTAGATGCTGGCTATGCCAAATTTAAAAGTGAAGAGCATTTTAGTAACAGTAAGTCTTCCCGGTGCAGCCGGGTGCAGGCCCTGGTACTCCAATGAATGCATAATTTCCTCCTTTTTGACAGACTTACAATACTCTACACTGTAAGTTACCTCTTGGGTATGATTATCTGCTAAATTAGCATAATATAAGGTAAAGATTGAATTCAGATCCAGACTAAATGGTGCAACCATATGATGACTACTGTTCGAAGGTGACATGAATGCTGATGTGCAAAGATCAAATGGCTCTTATTCTGGAAATTACCATCAGGTCACAGAATAGGGAATTCTGTTCGCCATCAGCTTTACAAACCATCCTACAGTGTCAACAGATCTTAATAGAGTGTATTGGTTGACTCTCAATGATTCCCGAGACACTCGTTGAATTACAGATACGTTCTAGCCTCAATGAACGGTGTACCATTAGATGAGCCCAAGCTGTTTTATTGAGTACTTGGGTAAACAGGACCTCCTGTTCCTGCTTATAGGAATGCAGATCATAAAATGCCTCCCCTACTTTGAGTTAGGATTTATCACTCTGTCACACTCAGCTGCGCTAGAAAGGACCGCCCAGAACTCAGGCTCAGGACAGGGAGTAAATCAGTTGCTATTTTGGAAAAGTGCTTGTTAAATAATTGGATGGCAGAGAGGTAACTGGAAGGTCAGAAGACAACAATCGCTCTCCGGTAGCTGTGAATAAATCAGCCGCGCACGTGATCTATAATCTTTGTTGTCATTATTACCTCTCAACCGTAGACACAGCTGTACAGGATTAACAGGCCTGTGGAGATTTGAGAAGTGGTATTACCTTTTCATCTGCTGCTGTAATCTCATTGGCAATACAATACAGAATATCCAAGCAGAATTAACCTTTTATGCAGCTATTTCAAGACTGACCAAACTGAATAACTGCAGGACCTCAAGGAGAACGCTCCTCCTTTTCACTTTTTAATCAAAGGATTTTTAATTATGGTCATGGTATTACTTATTAATTATTTTATTCCACACTGTGTCCTTCACATTTTTAATTTAACATTCTACATGATGTACAGTATTTTGAGAGCTTTCCAATAAATAAATACTGTAAATAAAATACACATCGAATAAAAATATGTGAAGTTCAAACTTCTTTACGGGATAATAAAAGATGTTTTGGTTTGACATTGCAAGATTGAATTCTTTAGTTGTGGGAGGTAACATTAATCAAACATAAGGCCCGATCTTTATGGTCTGTGCACAGTGGTGCAAAGTGTTGTATACTTGAACTGAATCCTTACTTTGATATGACCTCACCTAATTTCAAGATAATCCCGCCCTTTTTCTATTTTAGTAAAATTTGGGGCTTCATAGAAAATATCAAATACAGTAGTTGTCACAATTTCCATAATTTTACCTCTGCACGCAAACTAAACGGATTTTACATTGAAACAATCTGATAAGTATTAATGTGTAGACATTCAGCTTTAATTAGAGCATCTTGTCAATAATGTTGCATGAACCGTGTACTTCGATTTTTATATATAACCCCCCCGGCCCCCCACCCCCCTATGTAGATGAATTCGTTTGAAGCACGTAATACACGCAATATGATTTAAGTGTGCACATAATGTAAGCCATTGCTCATCAAATCATGATAAGAATCACAGTCTCAAACAAAAAGTATGTGCAGACAAAGTTGCCAACAAAAGTATTTTATAAATTCACAACTGATGACCACCCAACATTTTCTTATGAGCAAGAAAAACTCCCATATCTTGTTAATTTGTGCAGATTAGCTTACTTTACTGAGGTAATTTTTTAGTGGGTGTTAGTGAAAGAATGCTTTCAACTACTTAGTGTAGCGTAAGCCCCTGGTGCATGTTCACCAGCCAGCAATGAATTTTCTCACAGCCAAGGGAGTGGATGAGAATATCTGTGGCCATGAAAAAGTGTAAGAGGGATCTGAACCATTCAAAATGCAGCTGTATAATGAAGAGAGAAAACACATTTCTGAGATTCCAGGCAGACTTACAATCATCTTATCCCAGTGACTACAACACCAATATAAATTTCAACTCAGGAGTCATAGCTTTGAGGTTGATATTTTCCAAATATTTGGGAACAGTTATATCAAAATGTTAAGGTAGTGCAAAGTGTAATACTGTATATGGCAGCGAGAACATAAGTGGAGGGTACAAAGTCTGTTTTGCTGCATTATTTCTCTTCCTTTTATATCCGGAAATGAAAATGATGATAGAGCAACATTTTAGCATTTCCAAACAATTGCCAATAAATATTTGCCAACAACTTGTACAGCCATCTGCATGAGCTAACCAAATGCAACCAAGCAACCAAGGCATCAATTAATTGTCCTTTGAATTTTTTTTTTTTGTTTATTAGCAATATTAAAAATTGTGATTCATAACAAGCAGGCTATTTACAGGTGCAAGTGGCTAATGTTAACTAGTAAAAATAGCGTCGCAAGTAACCCAACGTCTGGCTTTTCATTCTGGATGAGATCAGAACGGGAGGCCATTTTATCTTTTACCCCATAATGCATTCTAGCCATGAATGAACTGTCACCAGTATAAATTTTCAAGTAACAGCGCAAATAAACACCCCAAATTATCTATAACAGTAAAAACAATTATAGTTATTTCAATTTTTACAAATACATTTTTTTGCAAGTAACAAGTGAATTAGTTATCTTACACATTATTTAGTGAAAATAATGTGTTGCTAGATAACTAAATCAATTTGAGATAATTAAATATCTTCTAGTAAAAAAATTAATGTTTACTAGTTGCAGTTTATTTACAGCTATCTTGATTTATAATCATCAATGATACACAAGCAGCATGCAATCCTACTAGATTGAACAGGACACTGCGATACGGTGTCTTTTTGCATATTAATTTAGTACGATGCCAACGAGGCTAAAGAGCTGCTTGTAAACTCAGGATCTGTTCAGAGAATGTAGCTAGCTAATAAGGGTAATGCCAAAATTATTCCTATGCAGCCTGCATAATTTGATGTCACAGTAGCCAGCTTGCTTGCTACAGAGCTACTTAAAAAATGGGGTATTCAACGACGTGGTTTTCATGTGGCTCTATAGCTAGCTAGCTGGCTACTGTAGACGTGAAATGGTATGCGCAAGTAACGTTAGTGCAGTACACTTCAACTGAGCCAGAAACACAAAACAAACATTGCTAGCATAACTATTGGTGAAATCGAGCCTTTACCAGGCTTTGACTGAATCGCAAGTAATTTTATTAATTCGCTTGCTAACTTGGTTTGCAAGCTAACCGATAGAAGCAACGTGGAGTCCTACTGGATTATACAGGACCATGCAATGCCGTGCATTTTTGCTTATTAATTTAGTAGTGATGCAACTTCACAGGTTCAACCAAATTTTTTATCAGCTCATCTGCTACGTTATATCTGTCAATGCGCAAAGCTAGAAAATTATGGCTTGAACCATCCTTGACATATTAAGCTGGAAAGGACTCATTCACTCACTGACTCTCTCCCTCCAATTATTGCCATATTAGCCAGCTATCGCAGGGAATATTAATTTAAAGGCAAAATTTTAACCAGTACTAATTCATTAAAGACTATTATCAATGTTGAAATAAAAGGAAAAAAATGGCTTTGCCCAAATCAATGCTTGCTGCTGCTGCTGCTGCTGCTGTTTGGCCGCGTTTCATTCAAAGACAATGAGAGGCCTGATTTTTGGTTTTTCGGAGGAAATTCTTGACTTCCATCCATCAAGCTTTCTAGACAACTGAGGTCAATATTCTCTGAAATCTACAAGTGCAATTTTTATTATGGAGGCTGCAATAAGATAGCTATATTCACCCACACAACAGTGGCGAAATTAAATGAAACGTTCTGTCCGTGTCCCCTTGTTACATATGCAACTTTTCATCACATTGCATTGTGTTATTTTTTTCTGATATTCAGTTTTCATTTTTCTCTCCTGCTGTGACTGTTCACTGCTCTAAAATCAAGAGTGCTCATTCGGCATGCCATAGCTCAGAGATCAGCACAAAACTGGCCACCTGTCCCTTGTAAATGCCTCACTGCTTAAATCAGGAATGCTGCATACATGACTCTTCTTCACTGGCTTGACCTTTGTATTGTGTATTCACTGGTGACATGAATCCAATTAATGCTGCTATCCAGCACTAATGCGGGAATAGCCCTGATGTATAAGGTGAAAGATTGTTAAATGCTGCTTTGTCACTCTCAAGGAAGATGGATCAACACAAAATCACAGGACTACATTCATAGGACATTCAGACATGACAGACACTCTCTCAAGGGCATCCAGAAATAACCACCCAAAAACAGTGAGGCAGCAGGCTTTTTTTTCTACAACAGCATTAACACACTCCATGACGGTTATAATGGAAGCGAAAACCAATTCATATAAATGATTAGGCAATGTACCTGCACTATCCAAACTACTGTAGGATCTTGGATCCCAGCTCAAGCACATCTTACTCTCTTTTTCAGTATTTAGCAGCGAAAACAGGTTACAGACATTGCGCATGTGAATCCAGTGGCTGAAATATGGGTCTTGATTGCGGATATACCCAAGGAGACAGGTTTTTCAATGGCAATGAATGAGTCATGTGCAGGAGTAAGGCTATTTTCATCACGCTCAGTGATGAGTCTGTTAGATTGCGTGGAATGGAAAGGGATCTAAGAATTGAAGATAATTGGCAGCACCTCTTTTTGTAATTTCTGGCATATATGGTGCATTTAGAATGAACATGGTGATTACACTCAAGGGGTGAAGAACTTGGTAGTATAGGGTGGTAAAATAGCAGAACTGATATATATATATGGTTCATCCTATATATGGTTCATCTCTGGAAGTTTTGGCGCGGAAAAAAATGCCGGAGAAGAGTGTGCATGTGCAGTTGCTTCGTCTCCGGGTTTATTACAGGCCGAGCTATTTAATGAGTTTGGTTTTGGTGAAAATGTTTCGACTTCAAAGTGTTGTGGTGTGAAGTTTTGCGGGAATGTGGCATGTTTTCAATATCGTGTTGCTGGTTATTTGAAAAAGGTAGACATCTGACAAACTTTTGTTACAGCTTGGCCATTTTCTTTGGTAGGCCTGAAGAAGGCTACGCAAAACAAACAGCTACAAAGTCGCTTGCTTTATGCTGGATAAGTGAGTAACATTTTTATGAATTTTTAGTACCCCATTCAGATGGGATTAGTAATACCGGGGGGGGAATAATAGGATAATATTATATTAACCAGAGCATCTTTACCATTTTTGTCCTGTCCAAATTTGCCATCCAGCTACCCTTTGCAGATTGCACACACCCAGCAAAAATTCCATCATTTTTTACCTGCTGTGAAAAGAAAGCTCTGTAAAAATAACCCCAGGTAATAATAAACTGGTGCAATTCAAGTCCTCATGAAATTCTGTGTCACTCACTTGACTTGCAAATCTGTAATCGAGGTGTTGCGATAGTCCTGAAAACTATCCCATCCAGATAGGGCTTTAGGCTCTCTGATTGTTTCTGTACTAACTTCAATTGCAACATATCCATCTCGTGGTTTGTTTGTCTCATCTTTATTATTTCTTTTTTAGTCAATTCTTTTGATTGTCAGAAAAATAACAATTAAAAACGACAAAGCCTTCAGTCAAAATATTGGACATGGGTTCGTTGTGAATAATAATGTAAGATAATAAATGCTTACCAAATGCTGGCAAACTAAAAGGTGTCAGAAAAGGTTCTTAAAATGACAACAGCATCTGCACTGGTTGCTTTCAAAGGAGCTGCTGCATAAATGACAATACAATGGGAAAGAAAAGAAGAACTTAAAGCAGATGCGGACATCACTTGCATGACATATCAAATAACAATAGCGATTGAATCATTGTTACTTTTTGCCATGACATGAGCGCAGTGTGGCTTCTAGTGCTCACGGGTGCACTGGTGAGACTCGATCAAGCTGTTTTTCATCGTGTCATTGGATGTCAGTATAGTGACCAAGAGCAGGGTGCTTCTTAAAGCAGAATGTGGGGAAAATGACGAAGTGGACCTTTAAACTGGAACAGGTTGAGAGCAATTAAGCATTAAAAGGTGAGATGCTTCCATACCTCTGACAGCAGGCCACAGAACATCTGTCTGAAAATCCAGGGCGTTAGGGTCAACGAGGTGCAAGCTACACAAAGGGTCACAAACTGTAATCCCATGGGTTTTCACCCCACCAACAACAACTTTCTGACACTATGGAGAAAACCATTGTTTACAGCCTTATGTGCATAAAATAAGACTGAGCATGTCCTTTTTTATTCTTATGTCATTTTATTTGTTTCTGTTAATCTGAATTAGCACCAAGATTTGTCTCTCAAGCTAATGTTATTGAAGGAAACTTTATTGAGTTATTTGATGAATGAGCTTCTTTACCTATTCATGTTTGGTCTCATTAAGAAACAAGCTAAAACCATGAATCTCCGCATAAAAATTGCATAGTGTTCAGTTCAGCCAATTAACTATAGCACATTTTAATGCATAAATGGCCAGTTTACATAAATGGGAGACTATTTTCCATTCCTTGCACCTTTTTATATACACAGGTCCACCAATCAGCATAACCTCCTCTGATCCCAAAGAAGGGGAGTGCCCTCCCCTCACTGTAACTACATAAAAATGTAGGACTTTATTTTGAAGAGGACTTTTCCAAACTCAGATCAATGAGGTTTTTATATATGTGGACTGGACCACTGAGGGTTGATATTTGTTGTTTCCATTGGAAAATCAGGCTGTCCTTTGATTCTGAAACTTTGATTTTGGCCTTATTTGAGGCTATTTTGGGAAATACAACCTCTGGTCTGGAGTTTTCTTTCATTCTCTTCTTATTTGATTATTCCTGTTTGTTTCATTCTTGTTTATGCTGGGTTTACACATAACGACGACAAGTCACGAATGCCACGAATCTAAATTAGTGACGGAGGATCACAAATTTGAATTGAATTTGATGATTTGAGGCAGAGGCGTCACGCGTCATTCAGTTCAGTTCTTGAAAGCTTTCGTGTCGATTCGTAACGACGCGTGACAGTATGGGCTCCAAGAATGGCAAGAATACGCTATGAATGCTGTCACGCTCTATTACGAATCACCACTAATCACCACGAATCGACACGCTCAGTTGCGAACTCCGCGAATCGAGGGTGATTCGTGGCATTCGTGGAAGATTTTTTGGCAGCCAAAAACATGCTTCACGAATATCACGAATGTCACGAACTGACACGTGCTGTTAAGAACCCTATTCAGATGCGTTTAGTCACGTTACAAATGTCACAAATGTGCCACGAATGACAGGAAAATGATATTCGTAATGCATCGTGCCTGTGTGTAATGCAGGCGTCACACTGTCCCGAAATTGACACTAAATGGATACACGATAAAGGAAATGTTCAAATTCGGATCCGATCGTAAAAACATCGGGCCATTCGTGAGGGCATCTTAAGCCATCATATGACCGCCGGTTGAACTTCTCAGGCTCCGGCAGCAACTTCGTGAGCAGTGGCAAAATCTTTGGCATGCCAAAAAATTGCCAGAAGACCTTGTGAAGGTTCATTTTCGTGTTGAATTCGTGCGTCCATTTTGCCCGTCGTAAGGCCATCATGAGGGCATCTTGTCAAATCGAATCATCTTCGTCTTCACTTTGTGTGGTCATCGGTGCCATCGAGCATTTTTCACCTCACGAAGACAATACGAAGGAAACAAGAAGCTGCCCGATTGTCTTGGGAAGGCAACACGACTGCGTGAAGGCCTCGCAATGCCGTCGTGTGGCCATCGTATTATAGTACGATGACATCGAGATGGGACCAGTGTCGGCGAAGACAGCCGAATTTCAGTAGCTCAAGCGTTTCACGTGTAATGGTAACGTGGACACATAAAAGGCCAGCCTCAGAGCATCTTCCTCAGTCAGTCCTGAGCAACTCTACAGAGCAGGCACAACGTATATTATTTACATTAAGGGATAATGTATAGTGAGCCGGTGATTGTTGAAAAATAACTCCCGACGGGGGAATAGAACCCCGATGCGCGGGTCACTATACATTATACCGCTTAGAATATGGCTAAAACATTTAAAATATTAATATTACTAGCAACGGACAGCAGCGCAGCGGTCATACCTCTGGAAATAAACACCGCATAATTTTGGCGATTGAACAATCAAAATCGAGTATTTATGAGTGCCATGTTCTAAATATAAATAAATAATGCACAACGTATTCATGAAACTGATAACTGATAATGAACTGGCTGCTTTTAACATCATAATTTTTTTATCTTAACATTTCTTGTTCATAACAAAACAATAGTTTACTATAGAAACTTACAGTAATCTGTCATAAATTTACTATATTAGCCTACTCTGTAGTAAATATGCAAGCCATCATGTGGCCTTCGTGTGTCCTGCGAGTAAACTACTTAATAAAAATTCACATCTTTTTGTTGCCTTCGTGTGTGGTTCGGGTGCCATCGTGTGACCTTCTGTAGGCATTGTACTTGCTTTGGCTGTAGATTGGCTTTTGACCAAGTTCGGGGCCATCGCGTGAAATTCAATAGTCGTGTGGCCATCTGGTGTCAATTTCGGGACAGTGTGACGCCTGCTTAAACCCAGCTTAAAGGTAGTAGATCATCATCATATATTTTGTTGTGACTCATTCAATTTCTAATTTTTCATCGAATTCTGAGTCGTACTTATTAATTAAGGTTGATCCAACAGGTTGCTCAGTCTATCAAAAAATTCAAAAATGCACATGGTAATTAATATCATACAAAACAGTCAATTAAATTGAATGCATTAATTTCAGATGTTGAATAAGTGCTTATACATTTGTGTTTGGTATTCTGAGTGCTGGACATTACATAAGGATGTCTCACTGCTAAAACTGCTGGATTTAGAAATTACCCATATTTCAAGTCAACTTCACTCCACCAAAAAGAGGCTACGAAAATTTAGGGCAAAAAAATCAGCATTTAAAAATCCATAATTTCTTGCCAATTTAATGCCTGTCAAATGCTGCAAATGCTGAAGAGCCAAGTAGGGTCCATCAGCTAAATTCGGGGGGGGGGTGGAGCAGGGTGGAGCCTGTCCTCCAACAAAATACGCCCGCAAAGGTTGTTTGTCAAGCAGCTTATTAAGACCTAAAGTTACGTTCAGGAGTTAAGCGACCTCTAGCGGTCATTTAAATAACTACAATCTGGTTTCCATCATCAGCATCGCCGTCAGTAAATCCCAAACCTAAACCTAATCCAAACCCTAATCCTAATTCTAACCCTTAACCTAACCCTAACCCCAGCCCTAATCCCGTTAAATATAAATATGACTGAAACTGTATCTGGAACTGAAACCGTAACTCTAACAGTACCTTCCTGCTGCCAGTAGGGGCGCGATTTTAGGAAACGCTCCTATGGGTCGTAAATCAGAGTAAATGAGAATAAACGACCTATTTGAGCGTATGGTTGGAGGACAGGTTTCAATACTTATAAGACCTTTTTTGGCTCATTGCCTGTAGTTTATCCATTGCCAGTAACAAGTAGACAAAAATGCTCCTACCCCATCATACAGACATTAACTTCTCTGGAGAGCCCCTAGTGTTCCATTTGATTCTCTACAGTGACAACATAACGCGACACTTGACATGTTGACAGTGCAATGGGGACCCGCCCGATATCTAAAAATAGCCTATGCGTAAGGTGAACGTCATTCACTGAACCCGGAAGTCGGGCAAGCGAACAACAGGAGGCAACATGCCAATCTAGGAAAAGTAGGTTTTTAGGCGATTTTATCAACTTTTATTTTAGATCTAACTAGTGTGGGCAATGTTGACCAAAAAACATTGCTGCTACGGGAAATGCAACAGCGATAGCAGCAATGGCTCTGAAAAAATTCACTTCACCATCGACAGCTAACGGGGGAAACACAGATAAGGGGCAGTCCAGATAACACAAAACCACAACAATAACAACCCTTTTTCCTAGGGATGCACCGAAATGAAAATTTTTGGCCGAAATCGAAAACCGAAAATGAAAAACGCTTGGCCGAAAACCGAAACATTGAAAGAAATTATTACGCCAATTTTTAGTACCATTGCATTTATGGCTATGACTGTGTACTTACCTAACTAAAGTCAAGACATTGAAATTGCATAAATTAATATTCATGCTTCAAAGAGTAAATCAAAATTACGAAAATATTTATTTAGCACTGACATTCCAACAAAGCACAATATAAAATAAAATAAAATTATAAATAAAATGTTTTACTTGGCCCCACTCATGAATAACCTACAGGCCTATAACTGACTGGCCTATTACTGGCTGCTGAAAAATTGTAAAATACGTGACAACACAGCAGCCCACTGCTATGTTGTGCTGTTTGGCACTTTCGGCCAAAAACCGAAAATGCATTTTTTTGCCATTTTCGGCCGAAAATTTTCGGTGGTCGAAAATTCGGTGCATCTCTACTTGTTTTGTTTGCGCTTAGCCAGCTACAGAAATGCAAAAGCAACGTGTTCAAGGCTCGAATCACGGCAGGATAACGAGGAAGACTTTGTATCCATACTTTAATTTGTGACCCCTGGGACAGGTTTGTAACGGCAAGCTAGCTTGGTAACAGTTCGTTAACCTACTTGATAATACACTAGTTGTATGACTCTATGTTAGAATTTGAAGTTACTCCACCTATGTTGTGAGGATTTTCTTTCGCAGCGGCTGTGATTCATTTGTCCGGTATTGTTCATTTTGGTTCCAAAGTAGGCATTTTAAGATCGCAAATGTGATGCGATACCGCTTATTTCAAACCTCGCAGTGTATGTAAAATATGTTGATGTTCAAGAATTAGGATTGGGTCAATTAGGTTGGGGTTAGTTAAGGTTGGGGTTAGGGAAACCAGAGACGATTTGCTTACGCCAAAGCCGTTTAACAGAAATGAAATGATGTCATGTCAGTTTGGCGGATGGAATTAAGTGACGACCCCTAATAATGCAGCCTACGAAGGAAGTAGCCTACGCTTTGAGATGCACCCCAGGTTACCTGGGTGTAAGTTGCGGCCTGGGACGGGGGAGAAAGGGAGGAGTGTGACTAAAATTACCGCTCGTCATTCGCCCATTCATTTAGTGTAATCAGTTAATAGGGGAGACCGGGGTTACCTCGTCATGATTTTGTATTTGGCTCTGTAACTCTTTGTTGCTAAAACTTAGATAAATACCTTTATGGTATATGTGTAGTGAAGAATGTCGCCTACAAAGCTTGTATTGATACAATCTCAATATCACATATATTTACGTCACAATATTCAATTTTCAATATGTCACAAACATGCCGAAGTAACCCCATACCCGGGGTTACTTCGTCAGATGGGTGGGGTAAAATTGTCATAGTTGGCAATCAGCTGAAGCTGAAAAAGATAGTCCAATATTCTCATAACAGAAATGGTGAGAACTGTTTTATTTTTACAACGAACCAACACAAGCTATGATTTATGCATAATCACCATCAGAGTTGCAGTTATGACATATGTTGGCGAGCCCACTGACATTTGCACAGTCCTCATGTGCCCACCCTTTGCATGAGAAGCATTGGACCCACTCCTCTCCACCTTTGGATGATGAGTAAGGACCAAGGCACCAAAGAGGAGCAGCAAACATTCCCACTGACAAAGGAATGGAATGAAATGCAGGGGCCCCAGGGCTGGCACCTGCCAACCCTAAATACTCTGCCAACACCCCCACTTTAATGGGCCCCACCTGTGGCCCATTAAGGTGGAAGGTGAAAGAATGAGAAAGGGGAAGGACTGTGAGGAGCAAACCCTTTCACATTCATACTTGTGTCTTCCAAACAAAGGTCCTAATAGGTCCTCTATCATAAACATAAAATAAATGCAAATATTAGAATTATTAAGACACTATAGCTGTCTGAAAACAATAAATTGGCTCCTATATTTGACTTTGGAATATTTTAATATAGGCCTAACACAGGACCGACAAGCGGGGCAACCTCAGCACCCTGACAAACTAACCCCATGCTGCTTGGCCAGTGTAGCCCCGTGCTCCCATTTTGGAAATCAGGCCGCATCTCTCTTCTAATGATCGCAGCAGGCCTTTGTCTTATGTGTTGTTAATAACTCTAGTTACATACATTTATGAAACAGTAAAAACACCACGGAAATCTTTGTCTCCAAAGAAGCTAGACGCATTTCTTTCAGAAACTTAAAGTTTACAATTTGGGTCAAAATTCAGTTATTTAGCCAGAAAACACTTACAAGACACTACAAGTCCTTCTTCTTTCCAAGAGATGACATTTTTTGATGACTGGGATGACAAACCTAACCCCGTGGCCGAAGTAACCCCGGTCTCCCCTATTCATCGATATATGCGTCGGGAAGAGTAATTCTATTTTTAAACTACCTTTGAGCACACATTCCCGCTTCATTCCATGGAGAAAAAACGAATAACAAGCAGTTTAGCGCGTCTCATTTTCAGTGATTCTCTATGGCAGATGCCCGATGCTTGCCCGACATCCACATCACGTGACGATTATTCACGTTTTTCGTGACGCCATCCGGGCGGGTCCCCATTGAACGTGTGATAGATTTTATCACCTCTTGATTGTAATGTGGCTGACTCAAAGAGCGATAATCATCCTGTGATGACTGGTGCAGTATCATTGTAGGTTCTACTGAATGCATTTTTGTATTTTCTTTTTTTTTTTTTGCACTTTGCTCTTGATTTTGAGCATTATATACAGCAAGTGGCTACAATGCAATAAACTGGAAGTTGGATCAGGGCTTGCATGTGTCAGCATGTGGGATCCCATTGTTCTATGCATCTTGCCACACAATGTGCACTTTGGGAGTTGAGATTCCAAATTCAATCTCAAAGGGGGAAAAAAAAGTATATTTCTTTCCTGCTGCGTAAGGCCAAAAACTTTAAGCAATAACATGGCCCTACACGGGGCTGGCACGCCTCAAGTAGGTTTTGATGACACACATTCCAGTCTTGGGGAAGTGCTGACACATGAAAGTGAGATTATTGCAGATGCTTTGCACACAATCAGTCAACATGACTGTAATCACAGGGCCTGTTGTTGACCAGCAATCAATCAAGCAGTTCAGTTATTTTATGACATTATGCCAAAGCAGCTATGTCCAGCTCTGGTATTTTTATTTATTTATTTATTTATTTTGTGGAATGCAACACCCAGGTTCCACAGATATAATTATCATCTTGTCAGTGTGCGAGTAGAATGAAATGGAATTTTGATTTGTCTTACCCTGTCGCCAGGGCCAGATAGGTTTGGATAGCTTTTTTCCCCTAATAAATGAAATCGGCCACGTTTCCCAGATTCATTTAAGAAGATCTTAGCGCTAAGAGCTTCTTTAGATCCTTCTTAAGGCTCCAGTAAAAAGCAAACACATTTCCCAGATTCCTTCTTAGCCTAAGATGGCTCCCTCTTAGCTGAACTCTTCTTTGGAGCCTTCTTAACTCCCTAAGAACGCTCTTAACTGGGAAACGCGGCCATCACCATTAAAAACTGCATTTTGTATTTACTCGGGTTATCTTTGTCTAATATCAAAATTTGTTTGATGATCTGAAACATTTGAGTGTGACAAATGTGCAAAAAAAAAAAAAAATCAGGAAGGGGGCAAATACTTTTTCACAGCACTGTGCATCACAGAACAGGCATATTAATAGCAATTTGAGGGACTGAAGAACCAGACATCAAGGAGGCATCCTTGATTTAATAAAAATTTAATAAAAACCTGGCTAACTGTAATATCTCTCTCCTTTCCTCCCTCCCTCTGAAAATCTGTATTTAATAAGCTACATGAACAAGTCAGCACCTCCTCGGAATGAGGTCACAGGTTCTGGGAAAATCCATTGGCCTACATTGAGCACCCACATCTTACATCAATATGGGCATTCATTTGAAGCAGTATGAACAGAGCAACCTTCCCATCCAAACTACGTGCTTGTGTCCATGTACAGTAAGCACTATAATTCATACGACAGTGACACATTGATTTTGGTTGTGCACTCCAGCAGTCAGACAGCATTTTGTGAATCTTGTCTTTGGAGGACCATGGAGAAAAATTAAGGGGTAATCTACAAACTATATACTGTGTAACAAGGTTATAAAGCTAAGCCTGAATGATATGGGATGTATGTGCACTCTGAAATAAAGGTACAAGAAGCTTGCCAGTTAGAATCCAGTCTGGGCCTTTGTGTGTGGTGTTTGCATGTTCTCTTCTTATTCTTGTGGGTTTCAGTCAGATATCCTGGGGTCCAAACACATGCCTGTTACCCTGACTGGAAACTTCTCCTTGAGTTAGATTTCCCATAGAGATGAGTGAGAGTGAATAGTGTGAGGGTACCAGACTGGCAAGCTGTCCAACCAAGTTAGATAAAGGATGGATGGATGGATGGATGGATGGGTAGGGGGTCCTATTGGCATCTTTCTGTGGTTGATTTCTGGACTGCGTAAAAACAATGCTTGACAATATCTTTGTTGGTTGACGAGTCTAGTTGCGAGAGCACCGTTTTCTCATCATTAAACCATATGATCAAACCTATATTTGTAGTCAACAGCCCTTGCAAATGAATGACAAATATCCAAATATGTGTTTATCTGCAAGTCTTATAGTTATTTTATAGAAACAACTTGTAAATTTCAACACGGTTGTAATACATCTGGAATCATGCATTGCTGCAAAGGCTGTCATCTCTGTCCCCCAATAGCATCAAAAAGCTTCTTATTTTCATGGTTAGATCAGAATCACCAGGCATCCATTCCCCAGGATGAGTTCAGGATTTTTATTTCCTCTGATGGGTTAAAAGGTTCCACTTTCACAGCAATAGAAGCTTCCTTTTGTCAGCATTGACTCTCAGTCTCATCCACTTTCATTTTGACCCTCAGACGCCATTTAGCTGGCTTTTGAGAACAGGCTGCACCGCATGAATAAGGCTTTGCGAGTGCTTGAGCACTGGTTGCTAAATTAAATCATGAGTTATACGCGGTCTCCTGCAAATCACAGAAAACACAACTTCTGTAATCCTTTCTCCAGGTAGTATTTCTGTTGTTAGTATTTTTAATGCTCATTTTTCTCAAATTTGTACCCCCCCCCCCCCAATCTGCCGTTAACCTCACCACAAGAGACAGCCATTCATCTGTTGCAAGATAACTTAGTAATAAAGTGCAAAAGCAACACATTTCTTGAAAATAACATCTGTGTTTTGGATTACTTTTTTCTTCACTGGTCAATGTTGCAACAGCGAAATTTCTTGGTACCTTCTGTGGTCACTCTAAGAAGGGCAGAAAGCTTTGTGGGGAAAGCTAATGTTTGTTTTCGGAACTGCCTGGGAGAAAAAAGACTTCAAGCACAAAAAAATCATCAAACACTCAAGACGGCGTTCCAAGAAACGGAGATGAAAATCAGAAGACTTTGCTGCTTTACTGACATACGGAAGTTGCGCAGGAGCGGCACGAATGTGGCTTAGCCCAGCTGCAAGGGTAGGGTACTTCAGATCCGCCAAAAGCGAATACACAGAGATGTCTAACATGAAAGGGGACCACAGGCTAAAGCCAGCTTATCAGTTGTTGGCATATTTGACATCGTTTGATATGTAACGGACGGTACGGTTCATAAGCTAAGCGTACCAGCGGGACGCGGCAGGTCCCAGAGGTGCACGCCACATGCAGACACACGCTAATCCGCATGTCAGGGCTTTTATGTCGGCTCTGACGGAGTGTAATTATCTTTTGGTTGACGTGCGCTCACACCAAAAGCAGGATCGAGATAGATACTGTCCCGGCGAGAGAGCTTACACCCCTGGCTTCGATAAATGTTGAGCCCTACTCAGTGGATAGGATGACTGAGCCCTCATGAGCGTAACCCCCAGTCACAAATCCCCTAAAGCTAAACAAAAACAAATAGACATTTTTCAGCTTTCAAAAAATTATTGTTGATTTCACTGGCTGCACACAGCATAGCGCTGCCCACTTAAAACAGAGAAACTCATAAAGCACACCAATGAAAGCTGCTGCCAGTTAAAAAGATAAAGGCTATCATTACACATTTTTAAACAGCTTACACATTACACTGTATTACATATGCCACATTAAGTGTAAATTCATTCACAGTATGGTAGCTTGGATGTTTATGATTATATCTTTATAGCAGCATTTTATAATGTTTAATGTCAATACCAAGGATAGAGGCCTTTACTCTTGGGCCCTAACACTCGTATAGAGTCAGGGTGGGAGGGAGAAAGCAACTCTCTACTCACTCAAAAGTGACTCCTGCTAGTCATCTCCTGACCTCATGGCTGCGCAAGATTTGGAGACAATTTGAATAGAGCATTTTGGCTAGCTGATTTTGAATACATAGCACTGCCATTATCTTCACAAATGTCTGGGGAACAACAAATATGGCCTCTGCTCTATTTCTCTCATATTCACACTGTCAGTCGATTGTTTTTCACTTTGGATTTAATCACATTTTTCTTCTTATACATTAACTGCATATTCATTAACCCTAAGAGCGCTGAAATTAATTTTTAAATGCTTAAAAATTTAAATATTTTGAGCTTTTGAAAACCTATCATGTGGCGACTTGTTGAAAAGAGCTCCTGTTATATAAGCGAGCAAGAAGTGCTGCGTTTATTGCTTTAAGGGTTAATATTATGAGAATATTTATGGATGGATGACTGGGAAGCGGCCTGTTTCAGACTTTTATGTAACAGACCTGGGGTACGTTTTATGTTACAGAACTGTGAGATATTGAGTGCTCTGAGTGCTCCACAGTGACTGTGAATTAAATATCTTCAGGAGAACATTTAACCCTTAGAGCGCTAAATGCAGCTATTGTTGCTCAATGAGTGCATTTACATGACATAAGAGAAAATCGATTTATCGTCTTAGTCCGGCTAAAACCAGACTTTTAAAATGCATGTGAACATGTTTGTCCGTCTGAAATCGTACAAAATTGAATTTCTCATAGTTGGACCAACACACCCAGATATCGCGGTTTCTGGTCGCGTTATTCCTCCATGTATATGCTTGAATCAAACTGAACTGGACTTTGCGCTCTGAGCATGCTCCAAAATTCATCCTACAGGGCTTTGACCCAGAAGTCTTGTGGATTTGTGAACACCGAACTGATTAGCAACAACTCTGCGCTCTGCCCAACTTGCAAGTTTGTACAGAACAATAGCAACCGTCATCTGCAAGGGTATTAATGCTTGAACAGTCACGCCTAGGGGGCTCATAAGTTCATCCATTAATCCGCAGAATTTACCAAATGACTTGCAGATCATCCAAAAATTTTCCTTCCACTCGCCACTGAAAAATTCAAAACGACTCTGTTCCGTTAGTCTTTACTCCTGACCCGTATCCAACATGCACGGCAAGCCTGGGGGTGCGTTTACCAGAAGCATAGATGCTAATTTACTTAGTTGGAACCACCGAATGTGATTGGACGAACTGTGTTAAGTTGCTAACTTAATTGGCAACTACGCTTTTGGGAAATGCACCCCAGGGTAGTACGGAGGGCACAAAGTGGAGCATAGCAGAGGTCGCGCTGTAGGAGCAGTCCAGGAGCATGCGGCATTGCTGCCTGCCTTCGACTAATGTCATAAGCATCAGAGACAGCGTGCATCTCAACTGTACGAAAAACATAGCGTACAGCACACACGATATGTACACAGCCGTAAGGTTACCCATGTTCTCACCTCTCAACATACTACGTTAGCCACCAGCTAACTGGTTTGCCAATTGTTTGGTCATTGACGTAATAGGTCAACCAGAAAAAGGTCCAACACGAACAAGTTGAAAGCGGGAATACCGCCACCTATTGTAGCGGAGACGGATATGCTTCAATCAATAAATCGGTTTTCCATCATGCATTTAAACTAGGACAAGGACAGTAGTCCGATTAAATGGCCTAATCAAGATATTACTGTGGCTCGACTTAACTGAGCATGTATCAAAATCAAAGCTGTTGAAAACCTATCACGTGGCGCCTTGTTTAAAAGACCTCCCGCTCCTGCAAGAGCTCCCAGGGGAGCTCTTTTAAACAAGTCGCTACATGATAGGTTTTCAACAGCACAAGATAATTAAATTTATATTTTTTTAATTATTAATTTCTGCACTCTAAGGGTCAAAAAGCATCTGCAAAGAACACAAGCCTTTTGTACATTAGATGTTGCAATGAATTAGCACCTGTATCTTTTTTTTTTTAAGATTATTTTTTGAGAATTTTTCCTTTATTGGATAGTTATACGGTGTAGAGAGACAGGAAGGTTGGGGAGAAGAATGGGGGAAGGCATGCAGCGAATGACCCGAGCCGGAATCGAACCCGGGTCGCTGCAGGAAGGACACAGCCTTTATGGTACGCGCGCTTAGACCAATGAGCCACCGAGGCACCCTCGCGCCTGTATCTTTTAACGCTTTGTGCTTTGACAGTGTTGTACTTTTTTAATGCGAATCAAGTTGCAATGATATAATGTCGTACTTTGATGAAATAAAGGGGCCGTGGAATGGGTTTCTTGTCAGATATTGTCCATAGGATGGAGGTGATGACAGTCATCAGGTAAATGAGAGAATCAGCTGTAATAGAGCTGTTATCGCAATGCGGACACAGGCCCACATATCAGCTCTAACACAGTCCATCATCAATTATTCGTTGATTAAAAATTATCTAAGTATAGACTGGAAGATAGAAAAATAGAAAAAATTGCCTCTAGTGGGGATAGAGGTTTTACATATTCAGAAATATTTACATTCAATCATTTACGATCAGTTTGGATTGAACGCACTGATCGAGTCCACACCCCAGTCTAGACAGACACTGGCTCATCTCAATCGGTATGTGCGGTTTACATCTTGCAGCGATGAAATTGGGTTGTGTTCCAGTTCAGTATGTTGAGATACTTGGTCCAATATCTTGTCTGCTGTGGCAGTTAATATCACAAGGTCATGTTCACAATCTTGCAGCGCTATTGAAATTCTGGCATACAGGACAAGGCTGGGTTCGAGCCTGCGCTACCTTAGCAATGTGAATTCTCAATGGCACTGCGAGGTCAAGCTGTAAAACAACTGAGGACTACAAGCGAAGGAGCACGCACCATGTTTTGTATCCACCCAAAAATAATGGAAGTGGCACCTCCCGTACTACTGAGTTACTGTTGAGGCCATTTTACAAATGGTGTTTAAGTGCAAAGCACATACTGTATACCTCATGTCTATAAAAAATGAACTGTATCATGAATGTACAAATATTAGCCCAGACAGTGGACAATTTGGTCACTCACAAAAGAATGAAATGTATTTGTGCACGCGTGGGTAAGTATTGTACCTATAGACAGAATTTTTTTGCTGTCAAAGAAACTCTACCAACCATGCAATTTGTTGCATGCAGTATAAGTGAGTACATAGCATATCTGTGCATGAAGTACTGTGTGCGTGGGGTATGGAGTCTTTGTGGGGTATCTACATTTATGTCCATAAATATTTGGACAGTAACATAACTTTCAATGCTTCATCAATGAGGTGATGGACTTATAGATTTGCTGACACTCAGCTTCAATTCTAGGGTTTTGTCAAAAATATCGTAAGAACCATGTAGAAATTACACTCATTTTAGGCACAGCCCCCTAAATTATAGATACTAAAAAATAATTGACCAAACTGACGAAGTCATCCATTAATTCATTTTAATTAATTCATTTTTAATACTTAGTGGCAAACCCTTTGCAGTCACAGACTGCCTGAAGTCTGGAATCCATAGGCATTACCAGACACCGGGGCTGCGTCCGAATAGTCAAAAAACTACGTCCTATCGGCTAACTCCTTTTCTTTAACCTTTGTGGAAAACGTTATGAGGGAAAGGAAAGGTGTAAAGGGGAATTCCCAATGCCTTAGGAACACAACCGCGCTAATTAGAGAATCCGAATGCACTTACACTAGGCAACGTGATCTTGAGTCCCCTGCCCATCATACACGTTTCTTTCCGCGATTGGCCGGATGAATGGTCGTCGCTTGACATATTGCTGCTGCGCAGAATTGTGGGATAGCGTTACCTCCTTTCTTTTCAAAAAGGATGGTTCTGTGTACGCTATGCTAAAGGAGGTAAATTAGGAAACACTGAGACACCTTTCCTTAACATTAAAAGAATTCGAATACACTTATCATGGCTGCCACGTAATTATTTCTGGATCATTTTTTAGGAGTTAGGAACTTTCCTAGGCAAAAAAGACTATTCGGATGCAGTCCGAGTCTTTTCCATCGCTCGGGATGAATGGTCTTAATTCAGCCACACTGGAGGATTTTTGAGTATGAATTGCCTGTTTAAGATCATGCCACAGCATCTCAGTTGGATTCAAACCAGACTATTTCAAAACCTTCAATTTGTTTCTTTTTAGCCATTCAGAGGTGGATTTGCTTGCGTGCTTCGGATCATTGCCTTAACCCAAATGTGCTTAAGCTTAAGGTCACAAACTGAAGGCTGAACATTCTCCTTCAGGATTTTTTGGTTGAGTGCAAAATTCATAGCTCCAACAATTATGGCAAGTTGCCCAGGCCCTGATGCAGCAAAGCAGCCCCAGACCATCACACTACCATCACTGTGCTTTGCTGTATGATATTCATATGTGAAATGCTGAGATAGCTTGACGCCAGATGTATTGGGACCCATGCTTGCCAAGAAGTTCCACTTTTGACTCATTATGAGTCCACAAAATGCTATCCAAAAAGTCTTGGAGGACATCAAGATATTTTTTGGTAAATGTGAGATGAGTTTTTGTGTTCTTTTTTGGTCACCAGTGGTTTGCGCCTTGCAGCTCCCCCATGGATGCCATTTTTACCCAGTCTCTTTCTTATTGTGGAATTATGAACACTGACTTTAACTAAGGCAAGGGAGGCCTGCAGTTCTTTAGGTATTAGTCTGGAATTCTCCTGAATGAATCGTCAGTGCATTGTTGGTGAAATTTTTGCTTGGCCGGCCACTCCTGGGAAGGTTCACCACTGTTACAAGTTTTCTCTATTTGTCAATAATGGCTCTCACCCTGGTTCACTGGAGTCCCAGAACCTTAGAAATAGCTTTGTAACCCTCTCCAGACTGATAAATGTCAATAACTTTGTTTCTCATCTGTTCTTGAATTTCTTTAGATCACAGCTTCTTGTGCTGCTTTTTGGCCGGCTTCACCTTGCCAGAAAGGTTCAATTACAGTGAAGTTTAGGATCAACAGGGATGGCAGTAATCATGCCTGGGCGTGTTTATTGAAATTGAACCCAGTTTTCAGTTAAATTTGCTGATTGGTTGATTTAGCAACAAAGAAGGAATATTACTTTTTCTTATATATTCAACTAGGGATGGGTAGCTTTTTCCCTTCAATGGAACATTGTTCAAAAACTGCATTTTGTGTTTGATCTGTTGATCTTTGTCCAATATTAAAATTATTCTGATGATCTGTAACATTGAAGTGTGACAAATATGCAAAAAATAAAAGAAATCTCAAAAGGCAAAATACTTTTTCACTGTATGGTACACTTTGGACTCACATTTATTGTTTCATTTCAACTCTAATATTTTATGGTCAACTGGTAAAATAATGATGTTGTCAATTTCTAAATACTTATGGACCTTACCGTTTGAGTGCGACTTATGGGGTATCTTTAAGAGATATAAAATATTGTGTTGCTTGGAGTATGAGGTATTCGCATGGGGTATGAAATATCATGTGCATGGAGCAGAGTTTTTCTGGAGTATGAGGTATCTGTTTGCACAGACCGTGGGACATCTGTATTTGCATGGGGCACAAGGTATTTGTGTTTGATAGGAAGCATTGTGTCCAAGAGATATGGAGTATATGTGAAGTATGGTGTATCTGTGTGCACAGGGTACGGTTATCTGTGTGCATGGGATATAGGGTATTGATGTCTGTGGTGTAGGAAGCACCTATGTGTTTGAAGTATATGGTATCTTTCTGAAGATTATGAGAAAACTGCGTACGGATCATGGGCTATCTGTGGGTGTGGTGAATGGGATATTTGTGTAGGATACGGGATACCTTTATGTGGAATATCAGGTATCTGCACAAGGGATACGGAGTATCTGTGTGGGGGGGATATGGAGTATCCGTCAGTGTTTGAGTTCATTTAGTTTAGATTGTTGTGCATTTTTTCCTGTCTTAATTATTTCTGATGTTCATTGTTAACCTCTGCCAAACAAAGTTGGCAGGAGGTATATGTGATCGGTTCCATTTGTTTGTTTGTTTGTGAACAAGATAACTCAAAAAGTAATGAATGGATAACTCTGAAATTTAGTGGGTGGGTCGCTATTACATCAGGGACGGACCCTATTGAATTTCACCGCGATCAGTTACCGCGATCAGTCAAACAATATGGCCGCCAAGGCAGCCATCTTGAAATCGTATGATACGCTATAACTGATCTTTGCTCCTACTCACCAAGATTTGGACTCTGCTGCCTTGGCAGAGGTTTGCACTCTAGGAGTGCCTCTAGTTTTTTTCTTTGTATTAGTCTAGCATTCTCATTTCATCTGTCACTTGCCATTTGCTTTCTGTTTTCACTCCCTCTTGTGCACTGCCCCTCGTTCATTGTTTTATTATCTGCTTGTTTCCTCATTTGTAGCCACACCTCCCTGCACGATTTTCAGCTCCACACTACTGTTACCCCATAGATTTGGTCCACAGTTCTCCCATTATTTACTCCTGTCTCATTTGCTTGCCAGTTTTCCTGTGTTACTAACAAGCATCTTCTGAATTCGAGTCTCCTGGTTACAGTTCTGGTTTTTTGGTTTACAATTTCTGCTTAGTCCTCAGTGTATAATTTTATACCAGTGCTTGATTTCTGGATTGGCTTTTCATTTTCTCGATTTGTCTACTGTTTGGCTTCGGCGCTACGACTTCCTGGTTTTCTGATCATTGGAGTTTTTACTGATTGCAACTCTGAATTTACCCTTCTGTGCTGCATTTTTAAAGCTTGTGTTCGACACGGCCTGTACGACTATGATTGCTAATAAAGAAACTGCACTGGATTTCCATCTGTTCATGAGTGAGGGGTGTCTATGGCCATAGGGTATGAGGCATTTCTGTGTATGGGGTATTAAGTATGCATGTGTGTGTGGAGGGCATGGGGTGTCTTTGTATGTGGGGTTTGAGAAATCTCCGTGCGTAGAGTATCTGTGTGTGGGGTATGAGATATCTGTATGTGTGTGTGTGTGTGTGTGTGTGTGTGTGCGCGTGCATACATGGTATGAAGTATTGATGTGCATGGGTCATGAGGTATTTCTATGCGTGGGTCATTAAATATCTGTCAAATTGGAGTATGAGGCATCTCTGTGCGTAGTGTGCAAAATATCTGTGAGAGCGGAGTATGAGGAGTATCTTTGTGTCCGTGGGGTATGAGATATCTGGATGTGTTTGGGATAGGAATTATCTCTGTGCCAGGTGCAAGAGATATCTGTTTGTGTGGAGTATGAGGTTTCTTAGTGTGTGCTGTGCAGTGTATTGTACCTCTATGTGTGCAGTTTGAGGAATCTGCATGTGGGCAGCCATATTGTTTACATAGTTTTGGTAAGCTTGTCGTACTGCAATTAATGGGGAGATCAGCACCCGAAACTGTCTGCACTGATTGAGAGACTTGCTGTTAATGCCAATGATAGAGAAATGTCTGAAAATCCAAATTTGTCCAGTGCCCAGGGAGAAAAAATGCGAGGAGGAAGAAAAATGTGAAAAAGATAAAGGTTTGTCATTAACATTTATGTACATTAGTGAATGTTTTGCTAACACTAATGTTATTACTTTATCTAGGCTAGTCCAAATGGCTTTTTTACTGTGTGATGGTAAACAAAATAATGTTGACTGCCCTCTGTGAATCAATGTTTCTTTTGCGATTATCCTGTTCTTATCTGCTCTATGTTTTACATCATTTGGCCTTAGTTTTTCAGTAAGATGTAGGCCAGTCACTTACCCTAAAAACTAAAAACAATATAATGCTGCTGTATTTCTGTTATTAATCAGCAGTTTGGCTTGAATGCCGCAACATTAATGCCATCAGGAAGAGCTGTCAATTGAATTCAATTTGATGTCATATTTTTACAGTGTTGGTGCAAGCATGGTTCATATTACTCAATAGTGTAGACGCAATTTATTCCCAATAAAACAATTAGCTTTTTAATCATAACAACAATATGATATGAGATCACCATCACAATGTTGATGTTCACAGAGGTCATCTTCATGTACCTTGCGTTTGTCAAGTATGTGGTTATGCTCCTTCCAACATAAGTTAGCTAATGTAGCCTTGCACACTGTAAACCCTGATAGTGTGGTGAACTCAAATGTTTTGTGGAAACCAATAAACTCAAAAAAAAAAAATAGTGTAGGCCAACTTAATTGCATTGTGTGGAAGGAACTTAAAGAGAATAAGAAAGTATTTTTTTACATGTTTTTAAGTGCTGTGAACACAAGATCATTACGTTTGCATACTCAATTTTTTTTTATTTGTTTTTGAGTTAATCGGTTTCCACAAAACATTTGAGTTCACCACACTTGTCAGGGTTTACAGTGCATGACTGGCGCATCCATTCTGAGGGCTGTGTAATTAATGTCTCATGGGCTTGCGAGGGACAGGGTGGGCTTTTTCCAAATAAAATCATGATTATCAATTTGACTTGTTTGGCCAACTGTCTCGCGGCTTCTTGACCTCCTGGTTTAACATAAACAGTAGTTAAAAAAAAAAAAGTTTTTGACGTCCGTAACCATGCACCAATGAGAGAAATCATTTCACTTCATTTATTATTTGTGCTTCTCAGTAAGATTTTCCTTTTATCATCGTCTTTGGTCACAAGGGGGTGCTAAAGACAATCTTGCCTAGGGTGCAGCATTGTCTAGGGCCAGCTCTACTGTGGGATGTGCGTGTGGTGTGTTTGTGTGGGGCATGAGATATCTGTGAGTGTGTGTGTGTGTGTGTGTGTGCGCGCATTTTTTTTTTTTTTATTTTTTTTACTTATCAGGGACCTTTTCTGGTATAAACACTGAACTTGAGGGACCAGTAGTCCTAATGCAGACCAAAGCCTGGTCCTAATGTGGCAAATCATCATATCAGGGGTCATTTAAAAGGTTAAGGGTAAGATGTGAACTGAACTGATAGGTTAAGTTTACTGTTTGGACTGATGTGGTTATGTTTGTGGTAAGGGTTGGACTGTCCGCAGTGAATGGAAGTCAATTCAGTGTCCTAATAAGGATAGCTGCTGCTCAAACTTGTGCACACGTGTGTGTGTGTGTGTGTGTGTGTGTGTGTGTGTGTGTGCATGCGTTTGTGCGATTGTATATTGTATGTATGTGTGGGAGGTATAAATGTGCGTAGGGTAAGAGATACTTACATAGGGTGTGAGATGCCTGTGTGTGTGTGTGTGTGTGTAGCATATTGATGTTTGTAAGCCATGAGATACTCCACGTGCACACATGGGTAAGAGGTATCGATGTGTGTGGGGTATGAGACACCTGTGTGAGTGTGGAGTATGAGGTATTGATGTGCGTAGGGTAAGAGATACTTGTGTGTGTGTGTGTGGGATATGAGGTATGGATGTGCACGGGGTGTGAGATGCCTGTGTGTGTAGCATATGTGGTATTGATGTGCGCAGGGTATGATATATGTGTGTGTGTGTGTGTGTGTGTGTGTGTGTGGGGATATGAGCTATGGGTGTGTGTGGGATATGAGATACCTGTGTGAGTGTGTGGGTCCCTCAGCTCACCCCGTGTGCCCTTTCCTGTCTTACAATCTTTGAATTTGACCTCTTGCCCAGAGCAATTTCGGCCTTCCCAAAAAACAAGGCAGCGAATAAATTTAGATTCAATTTAGAAGTCCAGCGATAAAGAGAGTATGCCAGAGTGCAGACTCATGTGCAGTATCCACAAGTTGCATTTTATTGCAGAAAATTGTTTAGTAATATGAATTGGCTTCAAACAAGAAAAACTGCCATAGCATGATTGTTTTTCCAGAGTAGCGCTGTTCAGCTTTTATGGAGCCAATTATAATCGAATTTACATTGTAAAAGTTTGTACAGAAAAATTACTTGTTTAGGAGACATCCTGCGAAACTAAGTTATTGCATTGCGGGCCAGCAGGTGGCACCAATCCGTCTCACCAAGGTGAAGGACTGAGCAGATAAAATGTAACAAAAATTCAGAGCCCTCATAAAACTGGACTGTGGGCTGAAGTAAGCCGTCCCGGGTTTCACTCTACACAGTCCTTCAGCTAACTCAGTAATCCAGCATTCTGAAATATGCTGGGGAAAAGCGTTTTGCAGCACACAAAAAAGCAATATTTTAGGACGGTGATTGTAACGAAAGATCTGGCCTTTTTATGAAAGGCGCACGTTTGCGCGCGTAAAATAGCATTTGAGTTGCGTAAAAATATGCACCCAAGGCTGAAAATAACGTTTACAGGAGCAAATGATTGCGCACCCAAGGATTTTTCAAGAAAAGGCCTTGAAGGCTACAATTTTTTAACTTCAGTTGGGACATTATGCAGAACCAGAAGAAAAAGCTAATACTGTATGGCATTCAGAATGCGCAGTCTGTGAGTAATTTTCTCATTCAACCTTCTGATGGAGGTTTGTATTTCCTTGTTTTCAATAACACTGCTCATGCCCAGCTGTTACCACTAGATGGGGCTGTGACACTTGTATCTGGGTGACAGAGGTACAGGCAGCAACGGAAGATCACAGCTTTACTTTAAATTACCCAGACTGTTCCTACCATTCTCCAATTTCCCACAGCCTGTGAGCAGTGCTCTTTCCGAGCATTGATCAGAGATCAGTGTCACCGAAGGAGGTGCTGAGCAGCATCAATAAAGGTTTCTGCTTTTGTTTCGACAGAGCTGATCAAAGTGAGTCATTGAACGTGAATATCAAAGAGCTTTGATAGGTCCTCTAAAAAACAGCTGATGCATGAAAAGGTTCAATTTCCCAAAATATCGCAGCCATTTACAGGCTCATTTTCAGAAGAATTAGGGCAATGTACTAAAATGTAAATAAACACAGCAAGCAGTAATTAACAAAAACTTTTTAACCTGTATTCAACTGAAAAAAAAGTACAAAGACAAAATAAAAAATGTTTAACTCCTCAGTTTTATTGTTTTTTGAAAATAATCAAAATTTAGATATATGATATTTGCAACATGTTCCAATACAGTTGGGGCAGATGCATGATTAACACAATGTTGCATCTCTTCTCCTTCTAATAACAATCAGTCGTTTTGGTGTTGATGACACTAATTTGTTGGGTTTTGAAAGCAGAATTTGCAGTCATACCTGTCTGATATAGGACTCCAGCCGGTCAACATTCCTGGGTCTTCATTGTTGCAGCTTGTTTTCATAATCCGCCACACGTTTTCAATGGGGGACAGGTCCGGGCTGCATGCAGTACTTGTGCCCTGTGACTAAGAGGCCCTGCAGTTCTTATGCATGCAGAGTGTGGCAGAGTGTGGCATGGTGTTATCTTGCAGGAATAAGCAGGGCGTCTTTGAAAAAGATGATGTCTGGAAGGCATATCATATGTTGTTCCAAAATGTGCAAGTACCCTTCGGTGTCAATCGGGCCTTCGCAGATGTGCAAGTCGCCCATGGCGAGAGCGCTAATGCAGCCACAGACCATGACAGATGCTTTTGAACATGTCACTGACAACAGTCTGGATGGGCCTTCTCCTCTTTGGCCCGGAGAACATGACGTCCATTATTCCAGTAACAATCTTGAAGGTGAACTCATTAAGACGACAGCAATCCCATCCACTTTGCAGCAGTCCATTTCAGATGAGCTCGAGACTGGAGAAGTTGACGGTGCTTCTGGATAGAGCTCAGGCATGGCTTCCTCTTTGCACAGTAGAGTCTTAACTTGCTTTTGATGATGTCATGACAAATTGTATTCACTGACAAAGGACTTCTGAACTATTTATGAGCACACATGGTTGTGTCCATTGCAGTAGCATGTCGGCTCGTAATGCAGTGCTAACTGAAGGCGTTTTTGTCACACGCTACTAGTAGTGGTATTTGGCCTCATTTTTTTTACGCTCAGAGTCTTTTCACAGATGTAAGGTCCCCACTAACCAAGTGATAGAGTTCAGTTGCAGAGGGCAAAGGTATTCACATGTGCGTTCTCCTGTTGCAGGCGAGACATTATCACTAACTTGAGTTGAAACCATTTTTGACCCTCTTCAATTTATTAGGCTCAATTTTTTATCATTAACAATTTTAAAAATCCAATTGTGTATGGAGCAAGGTTTTAATTTGCATTTTACACTTCTCATGAATAAAAGTATGAAAAACTAGCATCAGATTCAAATTCACATGGTGAAAGTACTGTGAAAGGGTTTAAAAGCAGTTTTTTGAAATTTTTGGTGTCATGGGACCTTTAAACTGTTTTACTATTTGTTCATGCAGTTTTTGGCAAAGTGGTTAACATAAAACCATCTGGCTGGGAAACACCTGTGCTTTTTGTGACTGCACATTTTGTACCCAATCAGAAAGGTGTTATCTGATACTTTTCTGATACTTTTTCACCTGTGGATCAGCGGAATGTCCCAACCAGGTGTTTTTCTGAAGATTCCAAGACTTTTTGTGCAGTCTATGTATTCCACTGTCCCAACTGTTTTGGATCACGTTGCAGGCATCAAATTCAGAATTTGTGAATATTTACCAAAATCAAACAGTTGATAAGGTGAAAATTTCAATATTTTTTTCTTTGTACAGATTTCAACTAAATGTAGCTTGAATTTTAATATAGGAAGAAGATAATTTTTTAAATATAGGAAAACAATAATTTACAAATCACTTAATACTGTTCGAATTTGAAATATACTTGCTGTGCCTTTGAGGAATTAAGGTTATATACCACATGAAAAATAGTATGTGGATACCTACTGATCCAACATCTTGTTCTAATATCACGGGCAATATTCATTTCAGCAATAACGGCCGCATCTTATTGTTTCAGTAAAGAAGCGTAAGATGAAGGTTTAGTGATTCGGCCTGCCCTGAAGTCAGCTTTCCAGCTGATTCCAATGGTGTTTTAGGGGGTGACTGTTAGGGCCCTATTTAACTGTGTATGGCTACCCTATGGCTGTTGGGGCATTATCATACTAAAATGGAAAAGGGCCTTTTGCAAGTTGTTGGCTGTGCACATCCATCTGTAATGTGACTGTTGGCAAAAGTATGAAGATTTTCCTTCACCGTAACGAGAAGCCAAATGCACACCAGGAAAAGAAGCCCCAGGCTTAGGGATGTCCAAATACTTATGGACAGTCTGGGCTCTGGTAAAGAATAGAGCTGCAAGATGAGCAAAAAACAATGAAAATGGTACATAAAGCAAGCCATAACAGCACATTTTTGAGAACATGTCAACGCACTTGACCTTGACTCTCGCTGAATGCTTGCAAATGCTTCTTCGTCCAGATGAAACCTATCAACAATATTTACGGCCACGTTTTCATCATGATAACTTTCCCTGACCAGCGAATGGCCGATGGAAAAAACTGGACCTGTCAGAGATGTTAAACTAGGTTTGGCGCTTCTTAATTGATAGCAAGATCTGCACATATTCAGTTAACTTCTTTTTGTCTGTGCGGAGAACTTGTGCCAGTGACCACTGTCATGAGTCTGTTTTTTACCACCGTTTCTCGAGACGCACCCAGGGATGGAAGCGGCATCAGGTTCTGCACGGATTAACATAGGAATTTCGGGATATTGTCACAATCTTCCACCACCACCCACCAACAACAGCGCTTTGTTAAAGAGATAATGAAAAGTCGCAAAACTCAGTCCTCAGAACCTCATGCTTTTTTAATGAGGAAAGCTTATCTTCAGCTTTCAGGGCCTGAGTGCTGGTACCGTAGCCATGCTGCTCCTTTGTTAAGAACGCCACACAGCAACATTATTAAAGAAGCATCCTACCACATTAAAGCAGCCACTGCAGATTTGTGCTAACAATGCTACTGCATTACATTTACTGGCCAACCCCCACAATTTATAACAATAATACATTCCAGGTAAGGATGTGCTATCATTGTTCTACCAGAACCATGGCATAGGTAATAATTAATTATCACCTGTTGTTTCACCGTGGTTATGGCCAGTTTGATTAAAATATTCTCACTAGTCCACACCTGAGGCTGCGTGCCAAAACGACGAGCAGACTTCTGGGGGATCTATGCGCCACAACTCCATACAGGCTTGTCAAAAATGCTTGTAAACATGTAAATTTGGTTGTAAACAGCTTAAATTTGGGAAAATGGAAGAAAACAATGAGCATTGACAATCCCTGCCTTTGCTTAAGCTCATTGCCTTTGTCCAGTTTGATTGACAGGCCAATCGATTGTGGAGACAAGCAGATTCAGACTGATGGAGAGAGCTTTACTCAGTTAATAGCAGGATGAAATTCTTTTTGTTTTCCCACGATATAGTTTTTTTCTTGTTGAGCTTGTTTTTTTAATCTCTTGTTCCAATTATTTTGTGAGTTCACTTGAGAGGTTTGCCCTTCTTACACTGTAAAGCATCTTTGTGACAATGCCAAACAAAACTGAACTGAATTAGGAGAGTTTGGTTCAACTGTTTGTGCTTGTTTACTTGCTACCAAGACACACAAAGCAAAGCCGAGAGCACTGCAGCTATAGATACTCAAGCTTGGTAACGTTTCATCACATAACTACCTCGGAGCCTTTTCATTGACATGTTTAGCTGACTTCGATGAAAAGGAATCACCAAAGGCGACAGCACGCTACTAGCATGTAAGCTGCAGTTTGGCAGCCCGGACCCAGGTACTTCACACGTACAGTAGCAGGTGAAACAAACAGGGACTGTGCAACAGGCATGGGATGAATCTGTTTCCTTTTCTCTCAACACACTCACTAATGAGTCATCAACCAAATGTCTCCCTGGAGATCCGGCAACTCGAGCAGGAGTAGTGACTGCAGAACTGCAGTAGTGACTGCAGTAGTGATTTGCGCACTGCTGGAGACCCATGCCTGCAGCCGACCTGACCTTCATCAGTGATTCCTAACTTCGGTCACACTTTAGATGTAGTGTTGCTCATAAATGCTTTATACAGCATGTATAATGCCTTCATAAATGAGACATAAGCATACGTCATGCTTTGTAAAGGATGAAATAACACATCCTTATTCCAGCGCTGCCAACTCTCACGCATTTGGCGTGAGAAATGCGCGAAATTCAGTGGCATATTCACATTCCCTGCTGTAGTCAGCAATTACTCAATTAACGCAATGCATGTGTTTCACGATCGTTCAAATTGTTTAAATGAAATAAAACCATTTGAAACGTTTTTATGTAATTCCATTGCTTCCAACCCCTGAGTAAAGAAAAGCGTGAGAAGTCAGGAGTCATAATTGATTTCCATGTTACTAGTGGTGAAATCCACCGTAACGCATGTGAAACTGATAAACCTCCATGCACAAGGACTTCAATTCCGCCAGAGAATCTCTTTCAAACGCGCTGATTGAATAATTGGCTGACTACAGCACGGGAACATGAATATGCCACTGAATCTCACGCATTTCTCACGCCAAATGCGTGAGAGTTGGCAGCCCTGTTATATCACATCTGGCATCACATGCTGAATAACTGACAATGTCACTTAGCTAGTGGCTAAATGCTATAAAGAGTGACATTGTCAGCTAAGTGACATTGTTATTGTCACATCTGGCATCACATGGTGAATAAGGATGTTTCATTCATACTTTACAAAGTATGACATTTGCTTATGTATGATTTATTAAGACATTATGTCTCATTTATGAAGGCATTATACATGCAGTATAAAGCATTTATGAGCAACACTTCATCTAAACTGTGACCCTAACTTCTAAGCTGTAGCCTGTTTTTTTTTTTTTTTTTTTTTTTTTTTTTGGACGAGCAG
Source organism: Gymnothorax javanicus (assembly GCA_029692085.1). NCBI lineage: Eukaryota > Metazoa > Chordata > Actinopteri > Anguilliformes > Muraenidae > Gymnothorax > Gymnothorax javanicus. The sequence goes on from CM056203.1 coordinate 18,929,810, forward strand.
ACTGAACTCATTGATGGTTCATAAGATCTATTCAAAAAGGTGCATTTTGTTGGGGTTGAAGTGAACATATAACCCTTCAGGACTGTATATCTCCAGGAACAGGGTTGGTTTGCACTGCTTTAGGTCTCCATCTGGGAGCAAATAGCAGAATTGCAAACTGTGCCTCACCCTCTCTCCCTCCCCCACTTTCACCTCTTAAGCTTCAGCAATTCATAGCTCGCTGAAGTCGCAGGCTGGGTGTTCCCAAAATGAGCAACTTCTGGTTGCCCTGGTAACGTTAATGCATAGCAGCTACAACACTGTGCTCAGCAGATAAATAACATTAGCATGATACCGCAAATGCAATTATATAAAAGTGTACTTGACATTAAATTGTACAAATTTTTTCTGTTCTATATGCTATAGCCACACCACAGCATTCATGGCATGATATAGCTAACAGCGAAGTAGCCATTCTGTTGACCATCGCAGGCTGTAAATGCTGTGATAAAAATCACCAGGAATCCCTAAAATCACATCGAAACACCCACTCTGCTTCACTCCCATTTGGAGTCACCCCAGAGAAATTGCCCATCATTTGTATAAAGTTACACTTTGATCAAATTTTTTGCATCGCTGGCCCTGCCAACTTATTGTCATCAATCGATTCGCTGAACACTTATTGAAAATGAAAGGTATTTTGTCGCTTGGATGTTGCAGCAACATAAATGCCCCATCATGGTGCATGCCTGCTATATGCAAACTTGCTAGCAGGAAAAAATAAATGAATAAAAACTCACACAAACTCATTGTCAAGGCCGAAAATGGCCGATTTGCTGAATAAAGCAATGGGAGATACCAAATGATGCGGACCAAACTGGAAGAGCAGGGAGAGAGCATTAACAGTTCAAACAGTTCCACAAGCGACCGGCGGACTGGGCAAACGCGCTCACACATGTAATTCGCACAGAGTGGGCATTCATTGTCAGAGTGAATCTACTGTATGTGCAAGTTCTCTCAAACAAAAACTCTTCTGAGCTGCACTAACTCCCTCTCAAGAGAAGGAAGCAAAAATACATTTTGGTAGTCAATGACACTGTTTGTTCATGCAAGTGCTTCCAAATTCCCGGGGTGGGTAGTTTTTCTACCCCTTGAGTGAAGAGGGATACCTTTTGTTTTTCTTTGCCATGAATGAAAAGCCCAAACTTGTAGTTCTCAAAAAAAATGATCAAAGCTTACAAATGAAAGGTTTGCTAGTGAGTTGGGCACCGTAGGTTCCAGCAGTAATTCCCCTTATATGAATACTGCAAGTGCTGATCAGTGCTGATGCACTTCTGGCACCAACACTGCCACAAACTGCTAATATCCCAATTAAATATGCAGTTTAATTCTATTTTTTTTGTATTTTTACTTTTTAAAGAATATTCTCACAAAGACATTAAATACAGTAACCAAAGAACAAAAACCAGGCCCCAACCCTCAAACAGCAAGTGTATACAGTTAAAAATCCCAATTAAATATGCATATTTAATTCTATTTTTTTTTAAGCAAATGTCATTTTTGTAAAGGGTTTTCTTCAATGTGATGCCAATGTTGTAACTGAAATGTCAATTAAAATACAAAGGGTGACATTGTCAAAGAACAAAATACCAAGGATGTGTTATTCCCAAAGCCATTTGCTCAAAAAATGAAGACATTAGTTTATAAGGCATTATACATGTTAAAGCCTTTTAAAAATAACAAATGTTTCACACAAAGCACCGGCCACTCATGTTGAATTTAGCCAAACTAGTTGAATTTAGCAGTCAAGGCTTTGTCAACTTATCATTCTTTAAGAAAGTAGGAGAGAAAGACAGATTAAGAGAGTTTAAACAGAGTGAAAGCGAGAGCGTGAGAGACCCATCCTTGAATTGATCAACATACGGCTGTATTAACTCATTAATCTGTCGTTAGCCTTATTAAGCCTGCCCCTTGTGATCAGGATCACTGAAATTCGGTCAAGGCTCCACTGGCAACTGCAAGGGACACAGTGCCAGAGTGACTAAAAGCTGGTTTTGGTTTAACATGGATTTGTTTCCTATAGTGCAGTTTTGACCAGATGTCTGCAATTGTTTTCTTCTTATCTCAGTAAAAGATAATAAACAATTGGTATGCATGTGGAAAGCCAAGTTATGCGTTCTATAAATCCAAATAAGACTAATGTTGCAATGTTTTTTTTCCTCTGAAAGGCTTTGTTTTATCAGCATATTGGCCTCAAAATGAGGTGTGATCAGGCGCATTGTTGACGTGTTGCTATCTTGAGGCAGCAGAATGCGATTGCGCGATCAACTAACAATAATCTGGTTTAAAGTCAATTTTTATTTCTTAACAGCTATTTTTAGGGCGCATCAATAAAATATTATTTTTTTGATGGCTATTTTAAGGGTGCATTAACAAGATATTATTATGCGCCTTCTAAGCGAGTACACTCTGCTTATGACACACTGAGGGACAAGCAGCAGCTCACCCATATGCAAACGATTATAAATAAAAACATTACAATGTGAAAGAGTATTATTGGATAAATCAAGATATCAAAAAAAGTATGTCATAATTATCAGTGCAATTGATTTCATGAATGTTCAAGAACGTGTCCCATCAGAGAATGCTCTGATGTATTTAAATCATAAAGCGAACCTATTCCAGGTGATTTGCTATTTGCATTGTGTGAAGTTGCACATATGAGTGTTCGCGATTATTCCTCATAAAGCCATGACTCCTTTATATGGGTGAGCTCTCTGTTATTCTTGTAGTCTTCGAGGGGATCCCAGCAGGAGGGGTGGGCTGTTCGAGGATAATGATTATCCAGCATATAATGCCGAAAGCAGTGTGTAAATTTTAGTTCAATCGGAAACACTTGGAAACACAAACTGCAATAGAAAGAATGTTTGGAGAGCTGAAAATGTGCTTCAAGTTTCAAGAATTTTCTTGGATGTTGTAAAACATATGAGAATTTCAAAAACATTTTTAAATTTTTGAAATTTTTCCATAATAATATATACAGAGCGGCTCATCGCTCACCACCTTAGCTTAGTTCTAGCTGCCTAAGTGAACACATAGAGATATTTGCATTTTTCAGAGATGCCGTCAAGGAGCTGCGAGCATTCTCCAGATGCATTCTGCAATGTATGTGGGCAAGTTATCAAAACAAGTGCTAAAAAATACCCTGTGACAGCATCTGCTAAAATGTATGAAGCCTACAAGGTATAGTTTGGCATGCCTGTCGAGGATCAACACAAACTCTGGGCACCTCATTTTACCTGTGAGCACGGCAAAAAAAAAAAAAAAAAAAACCTCTAGAAGGTAATACAGACAATTTTTTCTTGCTTGAGTAGGAAGATTTGATATTATACAAATTCAATAAAATTTGATTCATACTTTGTTTTATTCAGACCTTATGTAAATGAAAATGTGCAAATTTGCCTATTTTTACATAGAAAATCAGTGAATTCCTAAATTTCATTATCCAGCTCACAAAAGCAAAGTTTGAAAGGAATAAAGGGCATTTTCTATTCTTTTACAACATAAGCAATAAAAAATAACACCCACTATCCACAGCAAACTTTGTGATGCGGTGGCCAACAGGTTAAATGCACTGCAACCGCCCAAAAAATCTCAATTGGAGGAAAGCGCTGCAAAAACAGAAACGATGCAAAATCAAAAACACAATAACAACAGAAGCAAATGCAAAAGAAAAAACCTACATATCCATGTCAACACAAACGCGCTGCAACGGGCCAAAACATCACGATCGAAGAAATGCCCTGCAAAAACAGAAACAATGCAACGTCAAAACATGCAAACTACAAAAGCTAATGCAAGAGAAAAATGCTGCATAATCCACATCAACACAACGGAAGTGCTCCAAGCCACTATGGGGAGCACCAACTAGACCAGCCTATAATTTTTTTATTTTTTGAGTTGAGAGAAACCGGATTGAGTATTTTGTTTTATGGTTTTTACACCACAGGTTTGCTCAGAATTGCAACCTTGAGAGCATGCGCAAAGGGTTCACTTGTGATTACGGCCTTTCATGTGATGCATAGAAATCAATGGATATCGGAATAGAATAGTTATTAACTTTTTACCATTTGACTAGCTAAGTTGCAAAAAGCTTTTTAGCTAGATCACGTTAGTTTGGTTTAGCATTTAACAGTTATGTTTGCTAAATATAAATGTTGGTTCAACCTATGCAAAATAATGCGACTTCCATACACCAAACATAATTGTTGGTTAGCCATGCTAGCGAACTAGCCAGCTAAGCAAGCAAACTAGCATTAGCTAGCTAGCTGTCTAGAAAGCCTTTTTGCCGATTTAGCTAGTCTCGCTCAAGGTCAAAAATAAAAGCTGTTCTAGTTGGCATCCCCATAGCGACTTGGAGCACTTCCATTGTGTTCATGTAGATATGCAGATTTTTCTCTTGCATTTTCTTTGGTTTGCATGTTTTTGACTTTGCATAGTTTCTGTTTTTGCAGTGCATTTTTCCAATTGGAGATGTTTTCGGCTGTTGCAGCGCGTTTGTGTTGACATGGACACGCGGTGTTTTTCTCTTGCATTTGCTTTTGTGGTTTGCATGTTTGCATTTCTCTAATTTCAGATGTTTTAGGCCGTTACAATGCGTTTGCCCCCATCAGCCACCGTAGGTTACCAGCAAAACTAGCGAAAATGGATTTGGACACACCCGAAATGCACCTGTGCCATGTGTTTCAGACAGTGCGCTGAGATAGTTAAAATAGGGCCCGGAAAGTCCTTAATAGAGTCTTTGTCATGGAGATGATCAATCACCATGTCTAGTCGCGTTGGTGTAAACTGGCAGGTTTCAGAATGTTGGCATTGCAAGTAGTGGCAAGTTTCAATTCGTCTCATCATGAATCTTTGGTGTAAACTGGCCATTAATCTCCTTTGTTTCTAAAGCATTTTAATTTACACAATTTATTAGATATTCTCAAAAACATAAAAAAAATTTTCTTCTGCCACGTGTTCTTTCCATCACTGCTGTGCTATCATTGCTGGGAAATAAGGGTTGCTGTGAATTATCTTAGTTTTTGAGCTGTGGAGCTGTCAGCCAATATTAGCCCATATTTCCATTCTATTCTGTTGCTTTTTTTTTTTTACTTCCAGCTCTTTTGATTTTTTTTTTCTATTTATATTTATTTCGGAATAGTGTAGCTCCCTGTTGCAGGCAAACCTAATCCAGTTATCACGAGGGGACATAATTTACGCATTTGAATACCCCTCACAAAATGGCATATCTACTTTTATCAGTGCTTTCTCCACAACCGCACATTTTCCTGCAGCCTATTTCTCACTGCTGGATTGTCAACCGCTCAGGCTATCTTTCCAACAGAAAATAGAAAGCTCCGTTAGACTGGTACATGCTTGTCATACATCAATTATCATCAAGCAACAGCAAACAACACTGGGTGCAAACCTAAGCTTGGCTTACTGCTCTGAGTTCAGGACCTTAATGCAATTCATACTAAGCCTATACTTCATTTATGCTACCTTCTCCCTCTCATTCTCCCAGATGGGAGTCAGCAGAGTCTCTAAAATGTTTTATTCAGTAGTGTTTCAGAGATGCATGCAGTATCATTCACAGGCTTGGAATCATTATGAAATTCTTTATGTTTTTTAAAGGCACTGATAATTTCATCTGAATAGTGGGCTAGTAGCATAAAATTGATAAACAAAACACAGCCAAAACATTGATGATGTTAAATAACTACCTTGTTTAAAACAGTAGTTTTACATGTGATTGCAAAGTCTTATTTTTAGGATCCATCTCTCAAGGGTGCTAACAACATGTTCCCATTATGTAATCATGTCCATGTCTTAAGTACTTCTTATTACTAAAATTCTTAATTTCTCAAATAGATATTAGAAAAAAAAAATGTCATGACCATGGGTAAGTGCCCACATGGTCTCTTTTTTTTTTTCCCTGGACCCTTTTCAGAGGCTCTAAACTGCCATATTGAGCCTGGAATATAGCCAGTACACTTACTGCAGGTGAACCTGTCCCAAAATAAAAGGAATCTAGCATCATTAACTCTCTGAAAAACATCATGGGCTGACAGGGACTCCCTAAAAATTGAAATCTTGATTTCCGCCCATGAAAAATATTAACATTGAGAGGCCAGTAACACTGAAATGAGAAGAGGTACACCACTTTTGATGACAGATTCAGAAAGCCCGGGCCCCATTTACCTTGATTTGCAATTTTTAGCCCAAAGCTGTGATTTATTTTCAAGATATTGGCCTCCAAAATCCCCTACAAATTAATATTTGGGAAAATGTTGGCATGGCCCCCCCATTCACGGAGGGGTGTGTCTCAGAAACCATTGGGAGTTGAAGCCTAAAATTTTACTTGTTCATTACATAAGTGGATATTCTAATTTTTTGAGCCAAACCTGAGTTGATAACTGAGGGACCTCTGGCTGAGTTCTTATGAAATGACCCCACTAGAATTTAAAATGGGCCTGAAGTTCTCAAGCTTGAATACACCAGCTGCATTTGACGGACCCATATATGGGTCTGTTGATCTCAAGGGGTTAAGGTTCCGCTGAGCTAATATTGGGATTGGTTTCGTGAGCACCAGAATTGCACATTATCATAATTCTGGGGTCAGCAACCTTTACTATGAAAAGAGCCATTTTGGCCCCTCCACCACAAAATAAAATTCATCTGGAGCCGCAAACCTATTTTACCCTTAAAATGAAGACAACAGTGTATTACAGAGTTTTATATATAGGCTTACTTTTACTGTACAGAAGGATTGGAACTTATTCAAAAGCATCTATTGTTATTTTTCATTTTTATTTTTCTGATATTTTAATTTCCATTTTTTGTCACCCACCGTAAAAGAACTACAGTTTGTTGGCATTTATGAAATTATAAAACAACAATAACATTTTTGACATTTTACTGCTGTTTTTAGGCTTCCTTATAACAAAGGAAAACCTCAATCTCTAATGAAAAACACTGGCATATGCAGATCTACTTTGAAATAATAATGAAAAAAAACAGAGCCAAGAAGGTCTATTTGAGTCCTTCCCTTATTTGTGGAAAACTACTAAAAAAGTAGCCCACTTTGAAATAAATGTGACCCTGCCTGTGATAACCCAGCTGAAGTCATTTTCTGGTGATGTACAGTTTTTTACACAAAGTCATTCTACATCATGTTAGGAATTCTGTGAAAAAATCTACTGATATCTCTAATTTTGACTGAGTGAGGTCATTTCAATGTTTTGGCAGGCATGGCATGTCTTCAAACTAGGCTGGTTAGCTTCACAAGACGTTAATCTATAAATGCAAATGCTTCATTTCTGAAATTTCCGTAGTGATTCGACGCAATCCGTGGAGAAATCCGCACCCAGCTTAAATCGAAACTCTTCTGCCTTACCTTCGACTGACCTGCTTTACGATGGTGCGTATTATGGTCTACATTCATTTTCAATGGTAGAAAAGAAGTTCCTCAACCGAATGACACCCAAACTATCAGGTGTTTATCCGCCGAAGGTAAACTAAAAGCCGATTGAAAACCAGGCTTGTGGAAACCAACTTCTGCTATTTCTCCGTAATTTGTGAACGAAGTGTCAATAAATTCATTAATTTTAATATGTATGATGTTAGAAATTAATTTTTGAACACTTTATTTCGAAAGCCCAATATGTAACCCAGTGGTTCTCAAACTCGTTCCTGGCGGCCCACCGAGTATGCTGCTTTTTGTTCCAACCACAAATGCAATCTTAGGATTTTAACAAGGTGTCAATTTGTCTTAATTAGCTGCATTCCATGTTTAGAGCAGTTATTTACCACCTTTGGCTGTATTTTTTATAGACATATCCACTATGCCATGAAGAATAAAAACCCTCAAACATATGATGCTTATTTTTCCATATTGTGATTTTCAGCTACAACCCCAATTCTGAAATAGTTGGGACAGAGGGCTCTAATTTCTTGGCACAGCGCAGGGTGGCGCAGCGTGGAGTAGCATGGCGCAGCCCACGCAGTGGTAATTTCGTCCGGTGCAGTCCGCGCAGTGGTAATTTTGTGCGATGCAACACCGTGCGCAGCCACTTTGGCAATTTGGTAGACGGACGTGCGCCGAGATGGGTGTGGCGGCGTAGTAGGGGGAGGTGTCACATATTCATCAAGACGCAGTGACAATTTCGTAGAAAAAGTCTTCGCTGAAGTTGCGCAGAAAGCTCGCCAGCTCCAGCCTGGTTTACTTTCTGTGCAGTGGTAATTTGGCTGACCGGCGCACAGTGCGGACACGTCACCGAAACCTCACAGGCAGGTTTCCAGAATGTCAGGCACATTTCAATGCAATAAATAATTACAGCAGCCACTAATTAATGTACCTATCTGAATCAGGACATAAATTATAGTATCTATATCGATTGTCCTGATGTCAGATTAACTGGACGCGAAACAAATTTTTCGCATGACTGATTACAGTCAAAGTCAATGCAAAGACGCCAAAGTCGGACAGGGTTTTAATATATCTCCATGTCCGAAAGTCATAAAAGTTCTAATTTTTTTGAGTATTCCAGGAATTATTAGACGTGCAAACTTGGCCATGTTTGTGTTCGACCTTCACAAAATGCAAATTGATAGCAATCGACTTTTCTTGGTCTTTTTATTCATGCGTTTTCTTCCGTTGAAGATAGACAACAGTCTTTATTCGGTCTCTCTTTTGAAAATTAGTCAGATGGATTGAACAGATTCAGGCTTTATATCCACACCAGAGATAAAATAGTGCTTGTAGTCAGTGAGCAAATCAATTCCATGACCATTGACAGTGTGAATAAATTATTGCATGCACGATCAAGACTGTCCGAGGCGAAGTGCAAAATACTCCATCTCCGGCAGCCAGCAAAAAGTAAAAGTATTGGTATGAGAACAGATTTATAACGAAATAAAGAATAAAAATATATCACCACCAAACAGAGCATCCAAAAAAGATGAACCGCAAATAAATAAATCGCAGTGTTCATTGGATGTTCTGTTTGTTGTTAAAATGTTTATTTTTATTCTTTATTTCGTTATCAATCTGTTCTAATCGTCCTCTTTTTTTTTTGGCTGTCAGACACGGAGTATTTTGCATTTAATGTCCGACAGGCATTGTACATTGTCCCGCGCCAATGTCGACTGATTTTATTGAGCAGAGCTTAAACAGAAACATTGATTGAAATTCTCGGTGCTCATCTTGAAGAACTGAGCCCTCTTATCAAAACATTCACGTTTAATATCTAAAACATTCAGTAGATTTGAAGAAATTAAAAACAATAATCGACTGTCGGACACGGAGTTATATTGAAACCATCCAACTGTCGGACACGGAGATATATTAAAACCCTGTCAGACTTTCGGACACGTAGACACTGCGTTCAACACAATCTGTCGTGCGAAAAATTCGTTTCGCGTCCAGTGTGCAAGCGGCTTAATACTAGGCTACTATTATTGTCACTTAGGTTTTATCGTTTTTAGTGGGGGAAAGGAGGAATACAGCCTGATTGCTATGATCTCGTATTGAGTTAAGATCACATATTGAAAATAAATGTGTAACGTATCTTGCATTGTTGTCCATGCATGTTAATCCCAAAATTTTAAGCAGCAACAGGCTGTAATAATAGGAACACGCTATCCATCGTTTCTCTTCCCAATGATGCAGGCAGAAGAAATAAATGAGCAACCGTCGTATTTCATTCCAACTTCATAAGTTTGAATGATCTGACGTAGTTTCATTTTGAAATTCCATTCAAGTTCGCTAATGGTAATAATTCGCGAATGCCCTAGCTAGCCAGCTAACTCATATTCGTAATGCTTAATATAGACGTAAGCAGTGCAGAAAACATGCCTGAAGCAGCAAAGTAAAATGCAACATTAACGCATCATGCAGATACAGAACAGAGGCTTCTACATTCCAACACATTAAAGGTGAGGAGAGGAGCTCATTTGATTGGTGAAGATTTGACTCGGCTGTGTTATACCCAAACACGCCTTCTCTCCTCCCTCTTTGCCACTTGCGCCGGCAGGAGGGACCGAGGCAGGACAGAGGAGTACTTGTGCCAGGCTACGCCAGGCACGAAATTGCAACATACGCCTGGACACACCCCGTTGGTGCGGCGCACCCCCGATTCGTCGCGCCTGCGCCTGGTCTACGAATTTAGAGCCCAAAGTGTAAATTGTGAATACAATCAAAACGCAATGACTTTCAAATCACACCAGCCAGTATTTTATTCCCAGTAGAACAGAGATAACATAACAAATGTTGAAACTGAGAAAATTTACAATTTTATCAAAAAAATGAGCTCATTTCAAGTTTGATGGCTGCTACAGGTCTCAAAAAAGTTGGGACAGGGGCCTGTTTACCATGGTGTAGCATCCCCTCTTCTTTTTAACACAGAGTGGAGGCATCTGGGCATTGAGGAGACAGGTTTTTTGAATTTATCCATTGGAATTTGATCCCACTCTTGTTTAATACAGGCTTCCAGCTGCTGGAGAGTTTTGGGTCTCCTTTGACGGACCTTTTGTTTAATTATGCGCCAAATGTTCTCAATCGGTGAAAGATCAGGACTGCAGGCAGACCAGTTCAGCACACAGACTCTTCTACTACAAAGCCATGCTGTTGTAATAGCTGCAGTATGTGGTTTTGCATTGTCCTGCTGAAATACACAAGGCCTTCCCTGGAATAGATGTCGTATGGAGGGGAGCATATGTTGCTCTAAAACCTCCATATACCTTTCAGCATTCATGGTGCTTTTTAAAACACGCAAGTGTCCCACACCATATGCACTAATGCATCCCCATACCATCAGAGATGCTGGCTTTTGAACTGAACGCTAATAACAGGAGGGGTGGTCTTTGTCCTCTTTAGCCCGGAGGACACGACGCCCATGATTTCCAACAAGAATGTCAAATTTGGACTCGTCTGACCGCAGGAGACTTTGCCACTTCGCTACAGTCCATTTTAAATGAGCCTTGGCCCACAGAACACGGCGGCGCCTCTGGATCATGCTCAACAATGGCTTCCTTTTTTTTATGATAGAGTTTTTAGGTGGCATCTGTGGATGGCACGGCGGACTGTGTTTACAGACAGTGGTTTCTTGAAGTATTCCTGGGCCCATTTAGTGATGTCAATGACAGAATTAAGCCGGTGAGTGATGCAGTGGCATCTGAGGGCCCGAAGATCACAGGCATCCAGTAAAGGTCTCCAGTCTTGTCCCTTACGCACAGAGATTTTTCCAGTTTCTCTGAATCTTTTGATGATGTTATGCTCTGTCGATGATGAGACCTTCAAAGCCTTTGCAATTTGACATTGAGGAACATTGTTTTTAAAGTATTCCACAATTTTTTTTTTACAAGCCTTCACAGGTTGGAGAGCCTCTGGCCATCTTTACTTCTGAGAGACTCTGCCTCTCTAAGACATCCCTTTTATAGCCAATCATGTTACACACCTGATTCCAGTTAACTTAATTACTTGCTAAATGCTCTTTCAGCTGATTCTCTTATATATTAATTGCTTTTTCAGCCCTTTTTTGCCTTTGTCCCAACTTTTCTGAGACCTGTTGCAGCCAGAAAATTTGAAATAAGCTCATTTTGTGGATAAAAATTTAAAATGTCTCAGTTTCAACATTTGAAATGTTATCTATGTTCCATTGTAAATAACATATTGGCTCATGTGATCTGAAAGTCATTGCTTTTTGATTTTATTCACAATATACACTTCGTCCCAACTATTTCGGATTTGGGATTGTAAAAACATTTCTAAACAGATCAAATTAGACTCTGAGAAAATCAGGAGGCTCCAAATTGGGTTGCTGAGCACAAGTGTTTCTGAATTCTTTCAAAATGATTTGCCGGAACTTAATAAAATAAACATGAAATGAAACAGGTGTGACTTGTTTTGCCAAATAAATTGTTGGTTTTTGCTACCATGTGTTGACAGTTTCACCAATGAGGAACCTATTGATTGTTTATGTTGATTGTTTGGTCAAATTGTTTCCCTCTGCAGGTATTCATACTGGTTTCTAACATATCTCATTGTGGATAAGAAATTTTCATTCTTCATGGCATGTATAGATTTGTCAAATGTGGCTTAAGAGGACAAATAACTGCTCTAAAGACAAATGCACCTAATTAAGGCAAATCAACAGCTTGTTAAAATCCTAAGATTGCAATTGTGGTCGGAACAAAAGCCAGCATACACAGTTGGGCGCCAGGACCGAGTTTGAAAACCACTGATGTAACCTATCATTTACCTATCATTTACAGCAATAAACTCACATCTCATATTTTTGTCATTTTTTATCACAGGGACTACTTGATGGTCTTTATCTCAAAATTAGATCAGGCGAGTTTAGCCTGGTTTTCATGGGCGGGGTCACAAATATTAAACACTTTTTTTTCATTGTCACAGCATCACCCCGATCTCCAAAATAAGAGATGTTTTGTTTGAAAGAAAAAATAAAAATAAATTTAAATAGCCATTATTCATTTATTTTTTTCAAAGCTACAGGGAACCACTGTAGAGGGACTGAAGAGCTGCTTGCGGCTCCAGAGCCACGGGTTGCCGACCCCCGTCATAATTACTCAGTGACAGGGGTCTTGTTGATACACTGAAGTGATGGCACCTGAAAAAGGGGCTGTCCCATCATATGTGAACTTTGAATGAAACTGTTTCAAACAGTATACAGGAACATGTTTTATTTCACTGATATAAAGAGGATTTGGAGCACAATGGTTATATGTACAAATTTTGTGGTTTTGAGATTTTTACCCCCTGTCACAGCTTTCTATCAGCTAATCCTTGGAGCACAATAACTATATGTCCATCTGCATTCATTTTTAATCAGAATTCACATTTTCATTTTGTGATATGTCCAACAAAACCTGTTTAAATGAATTAAACATTGACATTTTGATGAATAAACATGAATTTTAATACAGAATAGTCTGTCTTCCATTGCAAACAAAGTTACCTTCAACCAATCACCATTGTGTTATGTCACATCATGTGCTAGAATTGTTGGAGCACTGAGGTGACATGTCCATTTTTGGCAATTTTGAAAATGATGCTGCGGTTAGACTCCTTTGAAAACTTAGGTGTTCAATATACTTCTGAACCATGCAGCAAAAGAGTTACTGGTAAAAAAAAAAAAAATGATATAAAATACCTGATTTAATAGAACACTTGGAAACCTAAAAATCAATTTTTCCCAAAACCTCTAAAATGGACATATAACCATTGCGCTCCAAACCCTCGATATGTTACTTCTATAATTTTACAGATAAATTCTGACCTTCCAACACCCCCTCCCCCCCTTCCACATATGGCAGGTCTGCCAAGAAGGACAAACTACGAGTTTAAGAAACTGGTTTGAAATTTCATCAGCATTCAAATGACAGTTGTTTATACTCCGCGGCAATGTAAATCTGTTGGGCTCTCCTCTCAATCAGAAAAGTCTATGGGATATCTTTGCCTTGACAACCCACGCAGAACAATTTTCTTCCCCTGTCATATCAGTTAAAATGTTTTTTCAAAGACTTGTAGACTTACAAGTTGCTTATAGTCTCCCTTGTCAGATATGGGGAGGTTATTTGTAACAGAGGATCTGATCTTCAAAGCATCGTTTCCCATCACGATTACATCACCTGAGTACTTTTCTCTTGCAAGCTGTTTTGCTGGCAGTTTGCCAGCAGGGATGGCTGTAGTCTGATGTAGTTCCCATCCCCCTGAGCTCCTCCATCGAGGGAGAGCTACCCCTCACTCAAAACAGGCCCTGGCCTAATAGGTAGGAGGAGTCTAACTGATGGTCTGTCACAGAAGATCAGATTTGACACAATAATAATCCATATTGATATTAGCAGTAAGGAAGTCAAGTGAGTAGAAATGAGAGGTTGACAGTGACAGGCGACTGAAACGTAGAACATCATCACCCCTGTCATGAAGTATAGAAGTCTAAAATGAAAAAAAAACAAGTGTTTGCCACTAACATGGCAATATCCCCCGCCGTCCGTACGATATGTGTTCGTACGGACGGACGGACGGACGGACGGACAGAGCCCAATGCTATATCCCCCGCTTTGCGCTAAACGCGCAGCATGGGATAATAAACGCGCGGCAGGGGATAAAAAAAACTAGAAAATTTTTGCCCATGAGACACAGATGCCCCTGCATCTGGGGGAACTTGACAAAATGTACCTAAGTTCAAACACATAAAAAATTGTCAAAATTTTGAAAAATTCAGAAACAAAGTATAAATGTACAGTTTATGGATCTCCATAAAGCACACGTATAAGCTCGTTGAATTCTGTTGAGCAGTTTGTGAGAAGTGGAGAAAAGACTACACCCCCTATTACAGCAAAGGGAGCGGGAAACTTGACGAAATGCATCTCAGTTCAAACACCTTAAAAATCATTAAAATTTAAAAACTTCAGAAGCAAGGTATGAAATGCACGCTTTTAGTGCCCCAACAAAGCCCATATATCAGTTAAATGAATTCTGTTGACCAGTATTTGACAGGAGGTGGATACACAATGCCCCCATCAATAAAATCAACCTCGTATGGATGGACAAGGGTAAATCTATATGCCCACTGCCATATTTGGTGGGGGCATTAAAAAACAAGCAAAATACATCCTTGCTGGATTGTACAGGACCCTGCAATGTGGTGGCTTTTTGGATTTTAATTAAGTATGAAGCAGCGAGGCTGAAGTGCCGCTTGTAAACTAAGAATCTTTTCAGACACAGCCACCATAATTTGACGTCATCAGTAGCCAGCTAGCTAGCTACAGAGCTACCTGCAAACAGGGCTGCTGAACGCCATGGTTTTCATGTAGCTCTTTAGCCGGCTAGCTGGCTATTGTAAACGTGAATTGAAGGTATATGCTAGAGCAGTGCACCTCAACTGAGCCAGAAACACAAAACAAATATCGCTAACTTAACTACGGGTGAATTTGAGCCTTTATTAGGCTTTGACGAAATTGCAAACAACTTTATTAAGGTGTTAGTTAGCTTGATTAGCAAGCTCACTGATAGAAGCAAAGTGCAGTCATACTAGATTGTACAGGACAGTGCAATGCAGAGCGTTTTTGCATATTAATGTAGTATGATGCAACTTCGCAGATTCAACCAAATTTAAATCAGCTCATCAGCTACACTATATCTGTTAATGTGCAAAGTTAAAAGGTTATGCCTACGATCATTCTTGAGCATTATATGTATGAATATATGTATGAAAGGATTGTGACTCACTCACTCACTTACTCACTTCCAGTATGGCCATATTAGCCTGCTATGGGGAAAAAAAAGAAAAAAAACTGGAGCGATGCAAGAATCATATACATCCAAACCAAATATAGAAATGTATCCTCCCCTACTCCAGCACTTCTTCGGCTCCAGACTGAAAATGTGTGATGGAGTTAGGGGGAAGCGTGAGGAGAGGAATGAGGGAATGCATTTTCTGGGCACTAGCTTGCACCTCTTGACTCTGGGGCAGCGTGACACCTGACAGCTGTGAGCGTTAGATATAGAAAGGTAGCTACCATTGCCGATAAAATTGAGGGAATTTCCCATTTGTTTAGTAAATCCCTCCTTCAACCAGGCTGTGATCCAATATTTCTCGTCTGCCCAGTGTTTTTTGTTGACCGGAATCTTCAATTATATTGGGATAACGCAAATCCGGGTGACAGTATCTTGGGGTGAATACACACAATGACCTGTAAAATGCTGAAATCTATGGAAAATACAAACTTTTCTCATCTTTTGCTAAAATGGGAGGAATAGGAAAGGAATGAAGGATTTAGAATGGTGCCTATGAATGTAAACATCACCCTCCCCGGCAAGAATGACAAATATACAGCTGCTAAATGTTGGTTCAGTCAACATTGAGTTTATATACTGTTTTATGCTAAACTGTTTCCCTGTGTTTCTCCTGATGGAACAGTTTTTCAGCAAATAGTTTCACGGAGAGGTGGAAAATCCAAAGGTCAGAATGGAGAGGTCCGGCCATGTTTTCTCTCCACCCCTGAATTCAGGTGACTTGATTTCGACCAGCTGGCAGAAAAATTGATGCGATTTGTGAATCCAGGTGGTTTGTACATAATACTTGAAAGAACTTTAACTTTCTGAACTGTATTTTGCACCTCTGGTTGCACAACATTACTACCAGTTCATGAATACGGTCTTTCAGATCAAGTTGCATGCAAACAACACTGCGAGGGTCGGGCACCCCAGTAAAGTAATTCCTTTGAGGGGAAATCGAGTCGCAAGAGAGACAGCAAGTGCCGAAAACAGGTCAGCTCCCACACTGCTCAATTAACTTGACTCAACAAACTGACCCATTGGGCAATACAGTACATTATATTAGCAAGAGCAAAGGACCAGAGGCTCAATAAATGGAAAAAAAGCAGAGGCACAGTAAAGTTTTAGAGTTGGATAACAGTTCTACCAAGGGTTTACTTAGAGGAGCCAACATGCAGTCTCAAGAATACAGGCTTTAATGTCTTTGTGCGCACACCTCATTGGGAAGCTAATTCCTCCACTGAGGAGGCAGAGCTGAGCCAGCAGACCCATGATGCTAGAGGCAGAGAGGACTGCCAAACGATATTTACACCCAGATTAATAATTCAATTTTCATAGCATAGCTGGGGCTAAACACCGGAAATTAAAGACAGATTTTGGTTGTCATTACGAACAAAGTTTCTGGGAATAATTTTATTTTAGGTAGAGCCCTACCTGGATCGAAAGATTTTTATCTGAATTTCTGTGAATAAATATAGATTTGAGAGGCTCAACCATCAATACATGCAATATTTTCTGTATCCAACAAAGATATGGATACGAAACTGAGGTTCAAATTGAGAAATTTGATGATCCTTTGTTAAAACTCCTTACTGAATAGTTCCATAAAAGCATTAAATACATTTCAGTGGAAGAAAAATATGGTGTTCACACTTCACCCTACAAAAAAAAAAAAAAAAACTAATTTGACCATGTTCTAAGCTGTTACCAGAACTTTAAACATATTTTCAATCACATAAATAAATGTGGAGCATACACAACAGCAAGACTGGGTGTTTTAGTTTCAGATGAATGAGTAGAGAAAATCCTGCTTTTCTAAGCCTTCATCGGGCACTGGGCAGGGAGGCAGGAAGGCAAACTAATTCTGCATCTAACAGTGCAGGCAGAAAGCTGCCTTTGATCTATTGCCACACAAATCTGGGATATCTGAGGATTTCCATCTGGCTAAACTTGGTCCCTCTCGACAAAACTCAATCTTGCCATCCACCAGAGGTGAAAAGGGAAAATAACAAAGGAAGGACCTGTTTGTGCAGTGTGGTGATGACACTGCAAATGAAACGCATGTCACCTCCGTGCCTGGTTCAATTAGATTTCTCCAAGGGGCTCCGCTGGCTTTAAGCAGGCGCCCCATTTGTCAGCAGCCCCGAAGAAACATGCCCAGGGAAATAATACGCCTCTCTCTCTCTGCTGTAGCCTGCCCAGTGAAGGCCTATTTTAAAATCCCCAGGATTGAGATCTCATTGTGACTGTCATGGACAGACACAGATACAGGGGTGGACAAAATATCTGAAAAACGGCTTTGACCCTCAAGCGACCGAGTGGGGTCATTCACGACTCCAGAAGTATATTTTTATGTGTCGTTTTGATATTTTAAGTCAGAAAAATGTTTCTTGCAACTTTTCATTGGTTTCTCGAGGAATTAGACCATTGGTGGGGCAAGGATAATTGAAAGATGAGTGGAGTCATTTAGGACCCCAGAGATTTAGGAGTGTTTTCGAGATGATAGAAGAGCACTGAGAGGCCACATACCTCATCCGAAGCAAATTATTATTATCTCCTAGTTGATACAGAAAATGTGCACCCAGAGGAGGCACATACCATCCATCAAAAGACAAAAATAACTCACTTAATATGTTAATCCCGGTAATGAAGGCTTTATGTTAATTTTTTATTTTTAAATATTTTTAGCTCCTAAGTACTTTGCCTAGTTGAGATCAAAGTTTAATGATTTTGTCCTTGAACCAATGTCTGCTCGAGAGTGATTTTTGGTGGAGATCACACAATTAGTCTTTGGGGTAAAGTTGGTGACAGACAAGCAGACACTCACACAAACAAATGAAAACATAACTTCCTTGGCAGGGGTAAAAATAGTTGTAAATCATGTAATTCTGGGGCTAATAGGCAAGCTTCACTGCAAAACATAAGATACACTTTATTGAACCCCGTGGGGTGATTTGTCCTCTGCATTTAACCCATCCTATGGTCAGGAGCAGTGGGCAGCCACAGAGCAGCGCCCGGGGACCAACTCCAGTTCTAAAGCCAGTGTCTTGGTCAGGGGTACTGGTAAGAATGTTCTTATAATGCATGTTTTTCTGGGTGGGGGAAACTGGAGCACTCGGAGGAAACCCACGCGAACACGGGGAGAACATGCAAACTCCACACAGAAGGGCCCCAGGCCGGATTTGAACCCACAACCTTCTTGCTGTGAAAAAAAAATCATCATAGCGAGTCTCCAGGGCTGCATTTGAAGTTTACATTACATTACAACTTGTGCTTAACACAACCAAACAAAATAAAAAAAAGGTTTTAATTCAGGGTCGCAGTAAAAAATAATTACTGGCAGGAGACGACCAAGAGAAATACAAATGAGTGAAAAAAGATCCTGCAAGGAAGAAACAAAAATAATCATACTTTGATTACGCTGCTGTAACCCCTTAAAAAAGATCCAATCGGAGTGAAAAGAACTCGTTTCTGCTTGGCTTACCATTGAAGGTCAATTGAAGCCCTACGTGCAAGAACCAATTATGTCACTTTTTGGTGATTTTGAGATTTCCCACCAGATGGATCCACAGACATCTCCTCTATTTAATATTGGAAGCTTATAAAAAAAAAAAAAAAAGTGACACAACTGGTTCTTGCATGGAGGGCCTCAATTGCGATGTCCGAAAGAAATCCACATGAATTATTGATGGTGAAAACAATGTGATCCATTGTATTGCTACTTGTTAAAAGTGCCCCCCTTTCATAAGGCTGCTTCTTTTGCCAGGACTCTGACCAGCCTTAATCCAAAGCTCTGAAGTGCATTTTCAACACTTCAAACATTCGATTACAAATCGAGTTTTATGAGATGAAACAAAAATCCACACACTGTTTTAGACATGATTTGCCATGTATTTAATTTATAGGTTAACCATTGTCCCCGAATGGCCACCCCTCCAGGGGGATCCCCTGGAAGACTGCATGAATGACAGAGCTCACCAGTATGAAGGAGTCATGGCTTTATCCGGAATAATTAGCATTTTTCTACATGTGTAGCCTTACATGTTGAATCGCAAATTACCCGATGGAACAGGTTCGCTAACAATTCAAATAACCAACATCAGATCTCTCTGACGGGGAACGTCGATAGCACTAGCCATTATGACATGTATTTTTTAAAATACCTTGTTTTACACAATTATTATCTTTCACACTGTAATCTTTTTTAGTTTTAATCGTTTGCATATGTGGGCGCTGCTGCTCGTTCATGTGTATGTAACAAGCAGAGTGCACTCATGTTGTGCTCTCACCGATAAAAGCGCATAATGCTATCTTATAATGCCCTCTTAAAATAGCAGTCAAAAACTGACAATTGACTTTAGACCAGATTTTTGTTAGTTATTTGGGCAATTTCGCTTTGTGCTGCCTCAAGATAGCAACAAACCATCAATGAGCCTGACCACACCTCATTTTAAGACCAACACGACTTTCACTGTCTCCACTTCCTCCAGCATATTTTCCATATTTCTCTTCTGCTTTCTCTTCTCCTCCCTCCATCTGGATTACTACCCTGTACATGAACCATTGATATCATTCAACACCATTATGATTACTGTTCTTTTGTGTTATATCTTTTTAAAAATGTATTCCTTTTTTTTCCTTTTTCTTTTTTACTTTTTTCTTTTATATATGTACAACCCCAATTCTGAAATAGTAGGGACGAAGTGTAAATTGTGAATAAAATCAAAATGCAATGACTTTCAGATCACATGAGCCAATATGTTATTTACAGTAGAACATAGATAACATTTCAAATTTTGAAACTGAGACATTTTACATTTTATCCACAAAATGAGCTTATTTCAAATTTTCTGGCTGCAACAGGTCTCAAAAAAGTTGGGACACAGGCAAAAAAGGGCTGAGAATCAGCTGAAAGAACATTTAGCAAGTAATTAAGTTAACTGGCATCAGGTGTGTAACATGATTGGCTATAAAAGGGATGTCTTAGAGAGGCTGAGTCTCTCAGAAGTAAAGATGGCCAGAGGCGCTCCAACCTGTGAAGGCTCGCGTAAAGAAATTGTGGAATACTTTAAAAACAATGTTCCTCAACATCAAATTGCAAAGGCAAAGGCATCATCGACAGTGCATAACATCATCAAAAGATTCTGAGAAACTGGAAAAATCTCTGTGCGTAAGGGACAAGGCCGTAGACCTTCACTGGATGCCCGTGATCTTCGGGCCCTTAGACGCCACTGCATCACTCACTGGCATGATTCTGTCATTGACATTACTAAATGGGCCCAGGAATACCTCAAGAAACCATTGTCTATAAACACAGTCTGCCATGCCATCCACAGATGCCACCGAAAACTCTATCATGCAAAAAGGAAGCCATTGTTGTGCATGAATCAGAAGGCTCATTTAAAATGGACTGTAGCAAAGTGGCAAAGTCTCCTGTGGTCAGATGAGTCCAAATTTGACATTCTTGTTGGAAATCATGGGCGTTGTGTCCTCCGGGCTAAAGAGGAGAAAGACCACCCCTCCTGTTATCAGCGTTCAGTTCAAAAGCCAGCATCTCTGATGGTATGGGGATGCATTAGTGCATATGGTGTGGCACACTTGCATGTTTTAAAAAGCACCATGAATGCTGAAAGGTATATAAAGGTTTTAGAGTAATATATGCTCCCCTCCAGACGACACCTATTCCAGGGAAGGCCTTGTGTGTTTCAGCAGGACAATGCATAACCACATACTGCAGCTATTACAACAGCATGGCTTCATAGTAGAAGAGTCTATGTGCTGAACTGGCCTGCCTGCAGTCCTGATCTTTCACCGATTGAGAACATTTGGCGCATAATTAAACGAAAAGTCCATCAAAGGAGACCCAAAACTCTCCAGCAGCTGGAAGCCTGTATTAAACAAGAGTGGGATCAAATTCCAATGGCTGAACTCAAGAAACTTGTCTCCTCAATGCCCAGACGCCTCCACTCTGTGTTAAAAAGAAGAGGGGATGCCACACCATGGTAAACAGGCCCCTGTCCCAGCTTTTTTGAGACCTGTAGCAGCCATCAAATTTGAAATTAGCTCATTTTGTGGATAAAATTGTAAAATTTCTCAGTATCAACATTTGCTCTGTTATCTCTGTTCTATTGTGAAAAAAATACCGGCTGGTGTGATTTGAAAGAAAATTGTGTTTTGATTTTATTCACAATTTACACTTCCCAACTATTTCGGAATTGGGGTTGTACAATTTCTTCCTTTTTTCTTTTCCCTTTTATTTATTTTTTTATTCTTTATTTTTATCTCTTTTTAAAAAAAACTACAAAACACACTTGCACACACGCCACACACATTCACACACATAAAAATGCATTCCCTCTCTTCTCCCCCCATCCCCACCTAACCCCAACCCCTGGTCCTCCAAAGCAGTGTGATGCAGCAGCTCTGGTTGGTATCAGCCAATTCCCTGGAGGTGGTGTTAATGGCTGGATACTGATCCTTCCATCTCAGACACAACATCATAACTTCATTATAGCTCACTTGAGGCATAATTGCCCCACCTGAGGGTAGAGGCAGTGCCCACTACAGTCTGGCAAAATGCTTGTGGTTGTGAGCGTAACCAGAGCCCTGAAAAGGGAAACCAAGGTACACCCAGAAAGACGAGATCTTCGCTGCTCTGTGGTGATGGAGAGAACCACTGAGACTCACTGCATTATCCCCCTCCTCCCGCCCCCCCAACTCCTGTTCCCTCTGATACACGCTCACACTCGCATTCTTACTCACACGCACACACGCACACACACACACACACACACACACACACACACACACACACACACACAAGTCATTTTTCATGTCTTGTGGGGTCATTCCATAGACTTGCACTCATTCCCTGACCCCTCTCCCTGACCTTAACCCTCAACACTACATACCTAACCCTAACTCTAATCCTAACCTTAACCTAACCCTAACCTTATCCCAACCCTAACCTTAACCTTTAACCCTGTGTGTCCTGCTATACCTACCTTTATGGGGACAAAATGTCCCCATAAGACACGGAATTCCAGATTTCTTTATCCTTATGGGGACATTTTGAGGTCCCCATGAGGAAATTGAGCTATTTTACACACACACACACACACACACACACACACACATTCATCTATAAATCAATGATTTTTTTTCTCTTCTTACCATTATTATTATTATTATGGCTTTTGTTTAGAAATCTTCTTTTTTTCTCTTTTTTTCTTTTCTTTTTACTTTATTTATTCAGTTTCAAAGTATTGCCTTAAGAGGGGAGGGAGAAGGGGAGAAGGAAAAAGAATGTTATGATTGTCACTCCATTATTAGCATCATTCACTTTGTCCTCTTCCCACACCTCTGATATATTATTGCACGGGTATATGATGTACATGAATTATTCAAATTAAAGTTATCAGTTGGATATCTCACCACATACGCATACTACCTTCATATTGGTCCCAATATATATGCACACACTTTCTCACACTCTCACACACACATAGACCTCTCGTTTCCTTTCTTTCCTTTGTTCCCCAGGTTTTTTGAGACCCTAATCTTGCGTCCCCTTTGTATCTAGAATTCGTACTTAGTCAGGTATATATTCTGTTCACCTACTTTGTACTTGTATGTTTATGTATGTTTTCAGTTCATTTACTGTGTAACTGGTTGTTTATGTTTGTTTCTTTGCTCTTTATTTTTAATTGCTTTTTGTGCACAATTAAAAAAAAGAAGTATAAAAATGGTTTTGTTCTATGATATTTGTTGATGCAGTACAGGTGAACAGGGAGGTAAATTTCAAAAACCTCCTTTTCATTACAGAGGCATGGAATACTGGTGAGTCAATTGCAAAGTGTATTGTACACATTGATAACTACATTTTATGCCCTATATTCAAAGTCGTAAAAATATTGCTATAACTTTGAAGTCTCCAAACCAAAATGACAATTTCAGGTATTTTCTTTTAATATGAATGTTAATTATATGCACTTGTCTGCATGAAAGAGGTCTGTTCAGCAGCACTTTGGAAGACAAGTCTCCCAAAAAGAGGTCAAGTAGCTGGTGCTCAATTTGCAGATGGATCAGTAACAAAAATGGTAAAATTATTTAAGGTGGCAGGATGAATGTCGTCAAAAAATTGTGACAACAAACACCAAAAAAAAAAAAAAAAAAAAAAAACAAACAGCTAATGTCAAGATCTCTTCGACAGGGATAGATGGGTACTTGGTAGAATAGTTGCTAATTACCACAGGCCTACATCACTAAAAAAATCATCACAGAATTGGTGAACCAAACAGTCTCAAGAAAACTACACTGCGAGCTTCACAAATCTGTTATTTATGGTGCTGTTCCTAACTTTCTGACTAGCTCCTGCACACATGGGAGTGAGAATGGAGGGGGGGGACTACTGTTTTAATAGTCTACTAAGGTTGAAATCTGGCCTGTTTTACTACAGATCCTCAGCACCTGCCCGACACCTGAAGTCGCACAACTATGTCTTTTGCAACCTCTAGATTTGATCAACGCATGCAAAAATGTCAAATTACTATGCTGCAACTTAAATGCAGATGTAGATTCACATTCAAAGCACAGTAATCAAAAAGAAGACAGAGGAAAAAAAACAGGTACATTTAGCCCACCTTTATTACTCAAATGGCACAGAAAATAGGAGTGAAGTATGAGTCAGATCATAGTTTAAGATCATCTTGCTGTAGACAGTTGTTATACTTTTCGAACTCCAAGACAAAACTGAAGAAATGAACTGAAAGGCTAAAGCCCCCTTTGCAACGGCAATAACAAAAGCAGCCAGTCTGCATTGTACAAAGTGTAAAAATTGTTGTTTTTCATCTAAAAGCTCGACTATAATCACTGCAGCACTACATGTGCAGACGGGTTTATGTAATTGGAAAATAACAGGATTTGGGGCAGTTAAGGGAATTGAAAGCAAAATTCAGATGACACACAGGCACAACTGATGCAGAATAGTGTAACAGAAGTGTAGAGCTTTTATCTGAGTCACTCTTTGTGAAAGGTCCCTTTCACCAATTTGGAACTGTGAGACATGCCTGACAGCATAATGAAAGCCTCTATCCCAATCCTGCATTTTAAAAGATGAGAAACACAACTTGATTATGACAAATACTATTTGTTTGTCTTTATATCTGTTGTAACACTCAGAAAGGTTAACATTTTATTTGAGCCGCACCCTTGTTTTTGAAGTATTACAGTGCTCAGAAGGACATGAAGTATATCAAGAAAATCAATCTTCTTGATTTATGCAAATTAATTGCTCCATTGAAGCAAACCCATTTACTACTTTTGAAAATCGGGCAGAAATATTATTTAGCATGTAGGGATGATGGATTACATCCAACCAAGGACAGCGATAGGGTTGGACCCCCTTCGTTCATAACAACTCGTAGCATCATAAATAACGGGCTCTGCAAATATATATTTTTTTCCGTTTCTGATTACATTTTTCACACCATATCTCTTACATCTTACAAAAAAAAAAAAAAAAACATTAAAAGCATATCAAGGTAATGATACCTTAGGAACCATGTATTTAAAAAAAAAACAAAAAATATCTTTCCACCCTGATCCATGGGTGCTCACTTTTAAAATGTTATAATAGCCTCCAAGCATGTCAATCATAAACCACATCTTTTCTGATTTGCAAACATTGCAGGGAAATCATTTGAAGATGCAGAATGACTGATGACTGTTCACATGTAAATATGGCCCAATCAATAACTCCGGCTACAGAAGGCTATACTGCTGGTGCTGTGTCTCACAGCTGTCACAATAATGACAGTGGAGAGTTAATTGAATTATTCATCATTGGGGAAGGGGGTCTGAGAGTAGTGAAGAGCAGCCTCAAGGAGATTGTGTTTGATCAGGAGCTGGACCACGATGAACTGCAGATGATTTTTTTTTTCCAGGTGTGGCCAGACATCGAGTATGCTTTGTTGTATTAAGTTCCTTTCCATGTGTATGGTTTCTGTGGATAAGATGTTGCTAGGTGATTCCAAACCCTCATCAGCAATTTTGATCATTGCAGGATCTTGACTGAGCGTCGACATGGTAGTTTTTTGAAAGTTTGAAGAGACTGCAAAGGTGGCAACTGGTATATTTTTTCCATTATGTCATCAGGCTCCTGACTAATGCCGACAGGGCTACGATCCATGCTCATTGTATTCACAGCCTGCTTGCACAATATAGTGTGAGTTGTGGTCATGCCAAACCATAATCCGTCTTAGCACGTTTTGGATTGCACTGTGTAGACCTTAGCAAACAGTAGGCCAGCTGGATTGTTGCTTTAGTGACCATATGTCACAGCAATTTGCATACATTTACGGTGAACCATGTGCACCTTTGCAACGTCCACTACCCCCCATTGCAACCCTCAAACCCTGAGCTCAACTGACGCTTCAAAATGCCCACTCCATTAATGAATCCTTATGGCTGACCCTACATTCAACTGCTGGCATCATCAGCAAGCGCATTTACTACACAAAATTTTAAAAAGCGTATTGCTTTGACTGTTCCCAAACTCTGGTATGGAAACATTAAGGGCTCTGGAATAACATGCGCTCCATCAACCCCATGCTGGCCTGTCCCCTATTTTCCCCCTTCACAGACTTCATTTTCTTCTTTAAGGTATCTTTACTGTTGTATTTAACCACATACGTTCAGTACAAACATAATGCGTGTGGAAGGAAATGTGTAAAAGAGACCAGCCTTAGCTAGCTACTTGGTGGACAATAGAAAATAGTGACTTGCAAGCCAGCCTGCAACTCCCTAATAGTGATTTTGTTTTTCTGACTCAAACATGATGAGGGATAAAATTGCTTGGGCTACCTGTAATGTAGCTCGACTCGAGGTCTACCGTTTCGTCTATCCATCTATCTATCTATCTATCTATCTAGATTGGGGATCTTCAAATCTGGGCCTTGGATCCAAATTCAGTCCAGGTTTTCTGTTATCCCAGCTAACGAAATGAACATTTAGCTCCCCTGATTGGCCAGACTGTCTATTTACACCTGATTATCAGGTAAAGGGAGGGTGGAAAACCAGCAGTTCTTGGACCTCGAGGACTGTGATTTGAGGCCGTGACTGTTTGAACTCGGTCATTACCCGTTTCCATCGAGGTCCAGGGTAGTCCGAGTGTATGCCCGCTTCCCTTCTAGTGTGGTTGAAATCAGACTAAGCTGTTGAACTTTGTATACGAAGCCAAGCTCGGAAGATCAAAATCCATATGGGGTTGATGATGTATCACTGAATGAGAAACCAAATTCACTAATGATCAGCCGTATAAAAATGGCAGTTTCACATGTTCATATGATTATGTTCTTTCATCAAGGGATTTGGGAAAATAGCAGTAATGAATGGCGTCAGTTGTGAATGAGCTAAGCTTTGGAGACTCAGAAGGGTTTGGAGAAACTAACTTGAACGGTAAAGGTAAAAGCACTTTTATACTCCGTATTTGTAACTAAAAAAACACAGAGCTCTGTTCTGCGTTTGATTTCATGTGGCAATCTACTGTGGCATACTTTTTCCTAGTTAAACTAACATTGCTCAGCTGTGCTTTCAAGCAAACTATCAAGGGTTAAAAAATTATCTAACTAAATGTAAGTACCATCTTTTGTGTGTTTACACAGGCATTTACAAACTAGTTTTTTTTGGGAACAGTTATACAGTGTTTAGTATATTTGGTAACAATATCTGTGATTCTCAAAATACCATTTGCTGAACTCTACACCTTCCTGACAGGAATATAATCATGATATCCGGCAACAAAAGGATGATGGAGTTTCATCCACATAAATGGAGTTATCGTATTTATGTAATTTGCAAATTGTTGCTGACACTTGTTTTTCACAATTCTTATCCAGACTATCTAATGGCTTCAACCAGCATTACTGATTTCAACATACTCACAATAGAACATACATGAACTTACAACAGAAATTGAGCTGAATTTCGGGGGGGGGCAGTCTACTTCCCCTTTCATTTCGTTGTGACTTTTTCTATCAAGATGCACATGACATAGCTTCAGCCACAGTTTTGCATACTGTGAGGTAAAGCTGGGGAAACGGTTTTTATAGTTACCTATACCCCAATTTTCTAAAAATTGAAATTTTATGACTTAAGTGCTTTTGGCACAAGGGTCTTCAATTGTTTTATTCAAGGTGAGTGGTTATCTATTTCAAGTATATTCTTAATCTTTTATTTACATCAGTATTACACTGCATGTGTGAGGTTTCATTGATTTAAATTATTTCAGCTGTCCAAACTTCACAATGAGATGCCGAATAAATTGCAAAATAAACACAGGAAATATACATTTCCAGCTCACTCCATCTTGGCATTTCTGGTTGGCTACAAAAGAAAGTACTCTTGAATGGGTTTTGAGGGGGGAATGTCTTTGCAGTCAGTGACACTGATATTAAGGAAGACTCCTCGGCACAAAGACTCACAGCTTCTGACAAAATCGCTTCATGATGGATTCAAAACTTGGATTTAGCCTTAAAGCTGGGTAGATAGCACGGAAGGTATTTCAACATAAATTGGTTGGAAGAAGATACATTTCTGATGTACAGCATACTGAACACAAAACTGAAAATGACACAGAAAAGGATGTGTGCACCTTTGAATCAAAGCACCACATAGATACATATTGATACTGCATCATTTTCAGTCTGTTACACCACTGACTATTTCTGTGTTAAGAAAATGCATCAGAAGTGTAATAGAATGCACAACAAGAATGCATGTAAATGCTTAGGCAGACATTCATTTAAAACAGCTTTAGTCTTTGTACCAAGAGTAAGTTGTCAAGTAGTCATGTTGATATTATGAGACTACCTCTCAGTGAATGCATGTGCACAATTCATGCAACTCCTGGAAAACAGGGATGGGACTGAGCTCATCCATATTCTAATCTGTGTTCGAGCTCGGCTTGCTGGTGAATATTCAATAACTGATCCGGGTGTGCCATCTAGTGATAGAATATTGTAACTGCGTGCATAAATGGAGCAGCTCCATGTCCGCTGGCATCTACATCTGCACAGAGGGGTTAATAGAAGTCAACTTGTAAGGCCTGAAAGAAAACAAATTCACATTTTTAATTCTTGGAAAGGGTCACCAAAATTACATGAAGAAAAACTCAAGTAAACTTCAAATTTTTACCACACCGGTGTAGATTTGGGTAGGGATGGTCGGGATATGTCCCGAGTAACTTTCATACATGGCTAGAATATCCCGACTAACTTTGGATCAAGGGGGAAAACAAAATAAATGCGGAATCGTAAACGTAACATGCTCCAGTCCAATGTAATGTTATTACCTCTGCAGTTCGCAGCTTCGTCCAATCCATAGACCGTCAATGGTCCAATCTGAAGTGTTTATCTCGGCTCCAGTCATGTAACTAACGTTGTTTCAAGAAAAAATACCACCCATGAAGATGCTTAATAGACAGGATTACAAACTGGCTAGCTAACGTGGCTGTATATCCTCTCAGTTGGTCTCAATGTCCACTCTACAAGAACTACATGGGTTTCGGGAGTGCACAATGGTGATTTGCAGGGCTCAGTAAAGGTTGTAGAAACATTTACGAACATGTTTCGAACATCAAGTAGGCCTAAACAGATAAAGCAGCACTGCAACAACAGATGTATGGTGTAAAAAAAAAAAAGCAAACGCGAACCGCACCAGTGTTTGAGGACGGAAGTAGTCAAACTCTCACAAACTGAACCAAACACAAACTTGGCCTTGAAATGCCGGCGATAGCTTAAAATTCTTGTAATAAATTTATC
The DNA here is from genome assembly GCA_029692085.1 of Gymnothorax javanicus. Classification (NCBI taxonomy): domain Eukaryota; kingdom Metazoa; phylum Chordata; class Actinopteri; order Anguilliformes; family Muraenidae; genus Gymnothorax; species Gymnothorax javanicus. The sequence continues at coordinate 18,958,955 of CM056203.1, forward strand.
ATCCAGCCAAATATGACTGTACCTGTGACACCACCTTTGGGGAAAACTTAACTTTTACTAAAATGCAAGTCCAACAGTCTTATGGAAATTTGGCAAAATTTGCTGTAAACATTCCTGGAGCCCAGATTAGTTCCCCTGCTGATCTTCTGGATCCTATAGCCTTTCTTGTGGCACCACCACGAGGCCAACTATGAATTTTGCCTTTGGGGAGAATACCTTGCCATTGTCAGCAGACACCATTTGTCTAGGTCAATATAATAAGCTTATACTCAAAATTTGTCATGCCCTAAGTCTTCTCCTTTATTGTTTTCTCCCACAATCCTGCTGTCCTTGTCAGTCTTTCTTTCATTTTCCCCAAATGGTTTTCATTATGTAATTGTCTTGTGCTTTCCCCCTCCCTTTATATTCTTCCTTTCACCTGTTCCCTGTTGTTAGCTGTTGTCTTGTGTATTTAAGTTCTTAGTCTGTGTCTTCCCCTCGCTGGATTGTTGAATTCAATCTTTGTTGTTCAAAGTATTTTGCTGTTTCCATGGAGTAAACCTTTGTCAAAATTGATTGTTGATACACGGAAGACGAATCACTTCCATTTCCTTTAGAAGACGGAGACTCAAATTTCAGATGACCTGTAGGTTCTCTTTTAAGCATTGGCTTAAAAAAGTCAGTGAATTCATTCTTATTTTACTATACGTACTGAAAAGACAACTACAAGCTATACAAAATGGGTTGGGTTTCTTATTTATGGGTCCTTTGGACTGTCAGAAAACAGGCAAATTAATTTTTCAAAAATTTTTCCACAAAGAGTGCATTTAATGAATTGTTAATTACATTATGCTGTTTCAGCACTTTTGAGCATTATTTAACTGTTAATGAACTGCTAGTCATGTTTATTACTAAAGTGTTATTGCTTTCATTTTTCATACACAATAGCTACTAAACACTGTTGAGTCGAAGAATCCTTGAAATTCGTACTGTGAGGATTACGTGAGGAACCACAAGCGAGAACCAGTGAATACAAAAATGGAGGCTTTATTTCTGAAGGGGGGAAACCCCCAACAGAGCAGGCAACAGTACAATGTCCACAATCCAAAAAAATCAGAATCCAAAGGGCGAAATCCAGAACCGTAAACAGGGCACCAATCACAAAAATCAGGGTTGTACAAAATGGGTTCGCTAACAGAGGATGTGGCAAAGTACAGGGAATAGGCAAAAATCGTAAATCAAGGACGGTCCAGTCAGAAAGGTGATCACAATAAAAACAAGGCGAAAAAAGCGTGGCCAAAGGAGAACGTTCTGACAAGGAAGTGCTGAGAGAAGACTCCTAATATACACTCATGGGAAGTCACATGCTTAACAAGACACAAGTGCAAGAAGTCAGACTGATTACAAAGGAGGGAACATGAGGGAGAGCCTAATCACATGAAATAGGCAACTGCCAAAACGCGGACAGGGATCACGAGACAATCCTATAGACAAATATACAGCTCCAGTCAAGGAGTTCTAACGTGCATAGATACTAAGAGAAAGGACAGCGTGAACAAGTGTGGAGGATCCACTGAAACGCAGCAGAGAAGATTAAGGAGAGACAAGAGGTGGAGACTAGAATAGGGCGAATGCTGAGAGCTTGTTAATCAATTAGTAAGTGCAGCTATACAATCCCTAGTGCTCGTTAGTAAGTTAGTACAATATACACTCTTAGTTTGGGTTAGTACTTTAACAAAAACAACAAACTGTTAGTATGGGCTAGTAATATAGAAAAAACAAGGCGAAGGAAGTAAACCAGACTGGAAGGAAGGTAGAAATCAGAAACCATTAAATCACCCGAAAGGGTGGCACGCAGTACTGGAGCTGTGAGCAATGACAAGACAAGGGACCAGACAGGGGGAGATAAATTGCAATGCATGGCAAAATAAAAAACATGGACCGGAATGAAACTATGGTAATATGCAAAACATGGAAAAACTAAACTAGACAATACATGAACAAAACTAAGTACCAAATCACAAAACATATCAAGGCATGGACAGGCAAGAACAAGATCAATATACAAACAATCATAAATCTGGCAGACAGATCAAAATCATGGCAAACAGGCAGAATCACAACACGTACAAAAGCACAATATTCATAGTGAAATATGTCTCTGTAACCACAAAAACACTTAGATGGAAGACTGCTAAAGTTATCAGACAGTCACACATTTTCTCATCAGAATGTTACTTATTATAGTTAATGTATAATTATTGGGCAGAGGCACATGGCCAAAATGACCAAAGTTATAACAGCCTGCGTGAATTGCAAATGACCAGAGACACCGGGACTACAATAAGAAATTTCAGAATGAGGTCGTTGCAAGTTACGTAGGTGGTCACGTGATCCCCGAAGCAAAATGTACACAAAGGGTGATCTCAGCATAGTGAATATGGGGAAATCTTGCGCTGCTGTTGCTTGCACCAATAATAATGCCATTCAGTCGTATGGAAAATACGGCAAAATAAGTTTCCATCAATTTCCATGAAATAGTGAAGCCCTTTTGAAAGAGATTGGCTTGTTAAATTAAGAAGAATTGACCGTGGACAGCCTTACAAACCAACAAAACATTCAGTTCTTTGCTCAGAGCACTTCGAGAAAAGCTGCTTCACTTACCACAAGTAAGTCAACGGTTTTATTGCAATGAAAACTGGTTTTAAAGTGAAGATTTAAAGAAATTAGTGTTAAATATATATTCTATACAAATATTAACCTTAAGCCTGAACGCCCCCGTAACGGGGGCAACGAATTTGCATAATAAATACAGCATGCTTCCTAATAGCAACCTCGTCATGCGGCATATCCTCTTAAAACGAAGAAACTCAGCGAAAAGATCGTGATGACCGTTTTTACCTAAACCGAACACAATTCAAGTACCAAGAAAGTAAATAAGCATCTAGCAAAACATTAAATAAAATAAGATCAGTGCTCTGTCGCAAGCATTTCTGCTGAATTTGTGCTATGCATACAAACGATACCTCAAATGAAAAAGGACGGTCCACAAATTCCAACGATATAAGCCTTGTCATTTTAAATTGTCACCATACTCAAAGAACAGCAGGTATACACTTTAAATGCTACAGAGATGAGCAAAAAATTTTCTTACCTTTGATATTTTGTCATAAAAGCTGTTTGTGGGTAAATCTGCGCTTGCTATTGTTTTAGCCAGTCTATCTGAGAGTCCTCTCGCCATTATGCTATGCACTGGAAGACCTCAGCAGTATAATCGCTTAAAATGGTTTGTTTTTTGTATATTCACGATAATTAACCGCTAAATATTCAACTGTTGTTTTCAAAGCCGGTTTATGACTGAGAATCCTTGCGCCAATATGCTCAAGTTCAAACATGGCACAGCTAAACAAGTGCTAAATCGACCAGTGAATATATAGTCTGAGCTAGTGTCGTGAGTAAGGCGGAGCACTTGGACCTGAGGTTCAATATCCGGTTATACATGCAACCTTTCAGAGCAAGGAAATAATTTTTTTTGTATAAATAATAATTAATCGATGCATCCCCATTCAATCAAAGCTATCTTCCTGGGTTACTTCAGGGATCACGTGACTTACACTACGGTTTCTGCATCCAGTGCAACGCCTCCATTGGGCACATAGACTTGTTTTAATACTAACTTTAGCAGAAGCCTTTTACCTGTAATTAATGCCCTTGAAAGGAAAGGCGAGTGAGCCCATTGTAAGGGGATCATATTCAGAGGTAGATCAGCCATTGTATAAACTGTAGAATGCTGCATACAGACAGTGAAACCCACCCTCCAGGGCATATCCTTGATAGCACCATAGGGAGAAGGACCAGCAAATTTCTCTCCTTTTATGCTTTTTCCCTCTGAATTACAGTCCAATTATGTGCTTCCCTCTTGCTATGAATAGTGCAATAAAAGTCTCCGGAGGCTATTCTATGCGGAAATGGAACCCAGGGGCAGTGCTTGGTTGGACGCATGAAACATTTTAAAACAGCCTCGTTATAGGCGCAGGCTTGGTATGTGATTAGTCAATGCTTTCGCTCAGTGGCGTTCTAGCTACCATGGCACCCTGGTCTCCAATTCAAGTCCAATAGGCCTCATTGCCTCGTTTTTGCACTCTATTAGATGATTATTCAAAATTATGACTATAAAGCAATTTATCTTTCACAATGTACAGCACAGAGATGCCTCACTGTTCTGGTCAGCAGCTACTGAAGTTGGCTGTATTTTCTTATCAATCATTGACAGCAGTGCTTCCTAATCTTTTTGCCCCCAGCGACCCTTTGCATCTACGATAATCCCCCCACCCCTTCCCGGACACTTGATAGCCTATCAGCTTTCTCATCATCGTGACAGGCTGGCGTCAAGCTGACAATGTGTCCTTTAGATTTGAATTTATAAAAAAATGCCTTAACAAGCCTGACGCATTTGGGACAACCAGATACCTTTTAGAAATGGTCACTAAGCTGTTGAGGTCCTTACGAAATCAATGAATAATTTGATAAATTCACATGTCAAAGATGTCGACAAAGCATGGATCTTCATGGTATCCTGAACCTCTGACTAATTTGCAAGAGTGCATGAATGACTGCTTGTAAATGCTACATTGCGGGGAAACTTGATGACGTGAACATCACGGCAACATAGGCTATATTACCGAACAGCCATTATTCCTTCAGTTCAGTCAGAGAATGGCATACAACAAAGAATGACGCATCACAAGAAGATGCATTCATGAGTGAGCTAAAAACCAAATAAGTCACTATATGTTCTGACTCTCCTTGTATTCACAACTTTTGTATGGTACTTGCAAACTTACATCTGAAGAGAACATGCACTCTGCACCACTGAAATCAAAAAAAGTACAATATCTGAGTTCAATCCTGTGGCAATGCAGTTATTTTGTGAAATTCCAGAAACTTCCTCCTTGATTCATTCTGTCTTTCATGGACCAAAGCAGCTGGGGCAGGGTGGCTCTTGCTAATGCTAAGCTCACACCTTACCCACAGTAAAATCTCAACGGCTATTCTGAGTTGCGTTTTTTGGTTTTCCTGGCCCCTGGCAGGGAATTCACTAGAGATAATTTCACCTAGGAACATAAAATCCAGCATTGTGAGGTTCTGTTTTGAAGCTTGAGGTCCACAGATGTTTTATTTATTTATTTATGTATTTTGAGAAAATGAATCCGGAGGATTGGCTTATCCATAAGACGCACACAAGCTTGTGCTGAACTGAAGAAAGAAAACCTCTTAGCTGTAGTGCAGTTGAAAAGAGTGAATCAATTTTTAGAAATTAATTTCTGCTTTTGATGTGCTGCCATCCGCGTGTTCTACAACAATCCAGGCTCTTTGCAGCGGAAATATCAATAGCCTAAAGCTGTCGTGACTGGAAGCAGAGATACCATTTGTCTCTCTAAAAGTGTGTTTGGAAAATATGTTCATTGCAGTCTTTTAGGCCCCCTTTCACATGACAATAATATTGACATTATTTCAGATTGCAGCAAAAAGAAAGTGAACAGAGGCGGAAGAAAAAAAATTGTGTTGCAAGTAATAAATTGCTTGCTGAGAAAAATTAGACCAGCCCTGAGTCTTGATTCATCACAATGTTTAGACAAGACATGGAATTGCTTGCATTGACTTTCAGACCCTGGTAAGTACTCAGTGTTCTGATTTCCTTAGCCTATAAACTGCACACACTCAATTTGTTTATATTAACCATTGTAAAATCAAAAATAACCATTACTTCCAGCACTTACTGACATTAATATACGCAAATATAATATCTGAATCAAAATTCTATTTTTGCATCATCAGCATTCACAGTAGTAAGTGAAGTCTCTTTATGACTGGTGATGTGTATTTAAACTAGTTAAATACCTGTTACATAAATAAAATCTTTTGTAAATTGATTTATATGGATCCTTAATGGGCCCAAAACTCTACATAAACATTAAATCTATTGCTTCCTCTTGACTTGAATTTGTTTCTTGTTTTAGTTTAGATAATTAATTATCATGGGAAGCACAGTAGTCAGGGGTGCAGGAGTGATTTTGAATCTGGGGCGTGTGGTGCGGGAAACACTGAAATGCTTGGAGGGTTTGGGGAATGCTCCCCCAATAATATTTTGAGATAAAACATACACATGCTTATTTATGGCGACTTTTGAGAATAAAATGTACTAATTAGTGTCCGTGCTGTGACAGAGGATAGAAGATACTCAGACTGGGGAGGGGATATTATAAAGAGGGGAATGCACAAACAGCGTGACGGGCTATAAGACAAATAAAACAAAAAAATACTACATACCATCATATATCTAATTTAAAATAAAACATCTACATGAAAGTGCACCACAATTAGATGATCTAACTAGGACAAAAGCCTAGTGATGGAGATGAGAGGCTGAGGCAGAGACTGACAAAGAGAGGCTAGGCAGCAACTGGTGATGGAGAGAGGCTAGGGACGAGACTAGTGGTGAAGAGAGGCTGCGACAGAGACGGCTAGTGGTGAGAGGCTGGGGCAGGGTTAGATAATGGCCAGTATTATGTTATAGTGCAATTCACTCATTTACTCAACGCAGCTATTCATAACATGATGAATATGATGAAAGGGCTCTAATTTTGCACTACTGTGTAGGTGACAACGGTCAGCTAAATAGTCCATCCACGACAGTAACAGCCTCTTTAAGATCAGTGCATGTGATGATGTCACTTGTGTAGACTATGCATCGTCGTCACACAGTAAAGGTGTCAAGATTCCCAGTGTAAGGGGGGAAGCCAGGAGATAACATGGACACGCGACCAGGACGAGCTGCTATGGGAAGCGACACTCGCCCTGTGCTCACAGACACCCATTGGGGTAATAAAGTCATGAGGGCCTAGACTTCCTCCGCAGCTGACATCGTCTCCAGTCAGGCCTGGCTGGGAACAGTGGGGTAATAAAGTCATCAGGGTTCAGACGTCCTCTGCAGCTGCTTCCACAATTCCACCGCTGAGATAAGGGAGCCTGAAACTGGAAGCTTCAGCATGGGTTTGTGTGTGTGTGTGTGTGTGTGTTTGAGAACATCAAAGGCGGGAAGGGTAGCCCATCCTGGCTAATTTATGGGACGAAATTTCCCCAGATGGTACCTGTGCTCTCTTCCGGCTAGTACCACGGTGACCCCATCTGGACACCCTGTCACTGCACCCTTTTTCCCCTCACTGGGACATTTCCTATTTCAGATATCTTAACTTCTGTTTTAATAATCAAAAAACACTATTGCACTGTTCAAACAGCACACACGTAATCATTGAATTACTGTATTATATCTGGGGTTATAGTGATATGAATTACATGTGAAATGGTTCTTTTAGGAAGCAATTTCATGACAACTACATCATAATAATACTATATGTTGTCATGTTTAGTATGTATCTCTTCAGCTAAATTCAAGGAGTTGAATGAGATGCATTTCATATCCAATGTATTTTAAGAAAACATAGTTTAAACAACTCAGTGAAAAACTGTCCCTAAAAGTGTTACCTCTCTCAGTATTGTTTGGGTTTCCTCTCCCCCCATTAATTGCTTTATTACATCCTGTTACATTCGCAGAAGGACACCAATAGCGAGTCTTGAATCCAATGAATTGACTTTATTGAACACAAAACCAAACCAAAGCAGCACGTGGGCCAACAGAATATGCACAAACCAAACTGAGCAAAGCGGGGAAAAGGAGGGCACGAAGCCAACAAAAAACTGCACTTAAAAAGCAGATAAGAAAAACTAAGAAATACTGCAGGCTTAAGGGGCACAAGGCCAACAAAAAACTACACTCCAAGAGCTGAACTAAAGGGTATACAATGACTGGACATGAAAAGCATGGCATGAATACAAGAAGGGAAATACACATGAAAACACTCTAGACCGTAGCAGAGAACTGAAAAAGAACAACAGACCAACTGCCAACTGGAATGCCTCCACGGAATATAAAGGGACTTGGCTTGATACAGGAACAAGGAACACCTGGGCAGAACAAGGAGGAAACAAAGCATGAACGCAAGACATTGGACGAGGGCTTAATGATATAACGAACTCATTAAGAAAATGAGCGTGCTCAGCTAAGTGCCAATAAAGTATGTAGATTGAAGGAAGATTGAAAAAGTTATGCAGCAAAACAAAGCGAGATCTGAAATAACACAGCAGGAAATCATGATAACGCCCTACCTAAGTTAGTAATGTTAGTAAAGTGCCTGTCTAAGAAAAACACCTCCCCTGAATGTTATTAGCTGTTAGTAACTAAAAACAGTTAATTGGCATTAAGATTAGAAAGCCCTGAAGCCAGAACAGCACTGAAGGAAAGTGGAAATACCGCAGCCAGCCAATAGTGAAGAAGCAGTGCATGCAGGAGAGAAAACAAGACGTGGACTGGAACGCAGACATGAGGAGGATTCCTTTGGCAGTGCGGGAACAAAAACTGGGACAGACAAGGCAGAACAGAACAAGAACATTACACATCCTCCAAATTCCGCATTTGGCTAACTGTCCAGAGGTTAATTTATGGCATTTGGCATAAAGGGAAAGCACGCAAACTCAACGGAGAGGATCGCAAACGACTTCCCACACGTGCGTCTATGCGCCATGTGTAGCCTATACAGTTTAGGAAGCTTCGTAATTGACCACCCGCACGTCCATTTCCATGTGTAGCTTTTCGCCAGGTATGACTTTACTCTTTTTGTCCAAATTTACTGCAACTTGTGTTTGGTTTGTTTGATTTAAGCTTCTGCCTGCATGGTGAATAAAATTGTTGTTATTCCTTTTAACTTGCGTGGTCTCCGTGACTCCCATTCTTTTCAGCCACATTACAACGAATACTTAGGGATGTAATCCTATCCAAGAGACCGACTGATCAGCGGCTTTGGGATGGGATTTGGTTACCCATAGACGAAAAGTCGGTTATCTGTTAAAATCGCAGTATTTATGCTAAAAGATGCTATTGCTGCGGTGATTGACTTCCATCCCCTGGTATTTCCAACAAACTAAGATTCGGCAATAATGCTAATACCCGGGGGCATATATTGAGTAACGCAGATCTTCACCTAAGAGTCCGAGGTGTAATCACCCCGAATCCACGCATGTTTTCGCTAAATTCTAAAATCTAATTCTAATTGGAGTCAGATATTGAACGAGAGTAGAAGGGTGACTGTTACGCTTCTTTTGCAGTGGTCGCTGATATAGCTGATGTCCCGCTTCGTTTCTGTGCAATATTCTAATGCACACATCGGATTATTCACAGCACGGCAGCAGATTAGATATATCCGTGATTACAGCTTGGCCCCGTTTGCGAACGGAGAAAGTTGTTATCCTATTTGCCTCACAACAGCCAGAGTACAGGCATGAACCTTCGCTCTCAGCTCTTCCTTCTTTGGTTTAGCTGTGTGAGTTCTACACCAGCTCTTCGTCAGGTTATAAAAGGAGAGCATCCGCAGTCTCTCTTGGCCCCATTCTTTGCCTGATTTGCCTCCTCCGTCTGCCGGGACACACCAAGCATAAGGACAGTGTTTAAGTGTCTGCGAATTGCTCATGAGCTGAAGCCAGCCTCTCCTCTTGGTAATTCGTTGAAGCTAAACTGGGCTATCCAGCTGCGCATCAGCCCACCTACACATTGCGAAATTCATTGCGGCCAGCACATCATCTGCCGTTCTCCCTTGGTATAATAATAATAATAATTATTATTTTATAATAATAATTATATAATAATTATAATTATGTTTCTTAAAGAAGCAAGAATGATGATTTTGCTAACAGGGCATCAGCTGGTTATTGTCATCAGAATGGATTTGGAAGTTGGTAAGCATGTCGTATAAGTGCGAGATGATTGATGGATGCATTAATCTGCATTGTGCAACATTGTTACAGGGTTAGTGCCCTGGCAGCAACAATATATAAAAAGTTAGCCACACAAAGTGCGGTAATATGCCCACATGCCGGCCTTGTCAATGACATGTTTTATGACTAAAAATGTTCCAGTCATCACCAGTATCAGCAGGGATCCTCTTCATATCACCATTGACCAACAAAACATAAATGAGAACAATCAAACTAAAACTGTGGCCTGTAGAGCGAGAACAATACATTGTGGACCAGCCGACGGACAGATGACCAGGGGTGATGGCAATATACGCCCATCTGGTAGAGTGGGCGTATTTAAAAAAAAAAAAAAAAAATCTGAAATCTGTGGCAGTGAAATCAGCGGAATCGAAGAAATCACTGAAATCTGTGGTTCTGTCGCCTGGTTGATTTGAGATGGAATGACTCCAATACAAAACTGTATTGTCTGAATAAAGAAATACATCACAGTCACTGACAACACCTGGCAAATGATTAATGTAGACAAGAAACAACAGGGGCCCCAATGCATTCCCCTGTGGCACGTACTCCATAAGTGATGGGTACAGCGTTAGACAGCTTATATCCATACCAAGTGCACAGCAGCCGGTTGGTTCGGAATTACTTAAACCAACAGAGTTCATCAGGCGAAACACCGGCAGTCTCCGGCTTGGACAACAGTATCTTGTGGTCTACTGTACTGAAAGCGTACTGTACTTACCACATCAGCAAAATCTATGAGAGCAGTAATAGTGAAGTGCGTCTTGCAAAACCCATATTGCTTTTCAGTGAGAAGGTGCTTTCCAGATAAATATTCATTAAGTTGCAAGTGAATAGCTTTTCTCCTTACTTAATACAGGCAAAACTGATGCAGTACAGTAATTACAGACATCGGTGCAGTCACCTGACTTTGAGGTGACTTTTGCGCAATTCCAGATCCCAAGAAACTTGCAGGTTTTGACTGAATGGTTCAGCAGATTTGTAACTGATGGAGATGTAGAACGCAATGTACATTTCAAAAGCCGTGAGCTAATTTTGTCCAAAGCAATAGCCCTCTTAGTCTTACGGGCATGAACTACAAACAATTTACAAATTCCTTTCAGCCGAAACTGGCAGTAATATTACTAGCACTGGGGGGAAAGTAAGTGGTAATTTGATCAAACTTCTCAGCTGGTAGTTTGCCGACAGAAACAAAGTGAGTAAAACTGATTCAAATAAAAGGTGAAAGCGCTGTATTAAGCTCATCCTCTGTCCTAGCAATGAATCTTGATTGCCTGCAGTTATCATCTATTCAGTAGTAATACAATCACATTTTAGAATCAAAACATGACTTGGGATCTCATCAGTTACAGCATAAGTAAAGCAATATCAACATTTCAACAACGAAAACAAGTGAATATATAAAGTTCATAATGAACAAAATTGATCTCAAGCAAATTACAGCATGCTTTATAAATACAGAGCCTGCAAAAAGCTATAAATAAGCTCAATATTGTCACCGTCAAACGATAGGAGTGAATGAACTTCCCAAAAATGGTTAAACAAGATGGCGGTGCCTTTTGACTAGAAATCCTGGCAAACAGGTTCTGTTCGATATCCGCAGCACCATGGCAATGTCCATGGATCTGGCCTGCATTTTCACAAATTTTGCTGATTAGAACTGAAACTCTTTCCTGCTCATGCCGGTTTGGAATGGGAACTGTCTGTCAGGGAATTGTCTTTTCAAATAGTAATGGTAAATGGATGCATGGTCAATGCAGGTCAAACATTATTTTACTAGTGGAGGCTGGCTAGACATGTTTCTCGACAAATATAACTGGTTACACCAATTACCTAGAGCTGCAATTTTTTATTTGGCTTTTTGTGCCATTGACATCAATGGTCTTTTTTTGTTCCTCAAAATAGACAACATAATACAGCACAAGCTAAACAGTGTAACCAGTCATATTTGTTGGGTAAGATGTCTAGCCAGCCTGAGCTATTAAAATAATGCTACTTGACCAGCATCAACTGTGTATCCATTTAACAGAACAATTTACATTAACAATTCCCCTTTATTTCTGTCTCATAATTTCAAACACAAGCTGGGAATTCCTAATGGCTGCTTCACATTCACATTCGCAGTCAGCTTGCAATAATTTCACCCTGGTATCAGAAACAAATTCACTGGAATTTGGCTCCTTTTGTCTGGCACAGGCCTCAGTTTCCTGACCTGATATGCACCTTGGGAGTCTGGGATGGCATCCAGGCACCTGCAGCCAAAAAGGCCTCCTATAATTTTTTTTCTCAACGTTTGAGAGATGAAAGCTTGACAGAGCCAAGAACATCACACTGCTTGACACCGAGGACATGCTGACAGTGGTCCCATCACAATGACTTGAATTTGGTTGATACTATTGCATACCATGTCAACTGGGTTTATCTCATATGCCCAGGCATACAATCACGACAATTCAAATCATTTGTGGTTGGATTAACACTAGAAAAGCGCAGCCCACGCCATCAAGCTACTGAACTTTCAGATAATTATTCCAATGCTGCAAGTGCAATATGCTTCTTCTTCCACAAATTTTCCCATACATTCGGACATAAAACATTCCAAACATTGAAAAATAATTAGCCCATCATGAAAAATATATTGATACCCATGTGTGAATGGTTTGTTCTCCTCCAACAGCAGATTTTTCACTAACTGAATGGCAGATGCTTTGATGTGAATTACACAGAATGATTGCATTGCAGTTAGATACAGTTGGTAAAGACTTCAGGACGGTGATGGGCACATTAAATTCTGAAATTATTGTACTGTGATAAACTGATTTCTTGTATAATCTGCAACAGAAAAAAAAAGATTTGGTTAGTACTTAACAGCTTGTAAATAACATGGTAACAGTGGGGTAATAGCTTGATAATAAGGAAGCAATAATTCAGTAAAACCTTATAATTAACAAGGTCATAACCAGACAAAAGCTTGGTATTAACAATGTATATATGGGTAATTTAATGTCAAAAGATTTTAGAAAATTTTCCAGACTGACCATCTTGGATTTACTTCGCACCTCGTGTAAATAATGTAATTTCACCCAGCACCAAGAGTGCTAAATTTCAAAAAGGGGGTTGTGTCCTGAATAAACGAGTCTAGCTAAAAAATGGCAAAGTTCCTTAAGTCATTACTTTTGGACTATCCACGCTACACGCTGGAAATTTTCAGGAATTGTTCTGCACTACTCGATGGTTGATATACTTTTGCATATTTGCCAAGTTATAGCTTGCTGAAAAATTTATTTTAAAAAATTCTTGTGTGTATTGGAGCGCATTATATCTTCACACTTCACTAGCTTCCTCCTGGTCTTGAGTGGGAATCATCCACAAATGGTGGAAAGAATTTTGCAACATCAAGAGCTTGTCTTGCAGATACAGTTCCTGAGAAATATGCAGTAGTATGCAAGTAGGACCAAATGTGGTTGATGAGCAACATTGGTGCAACACTAGCTGAGGAACAAGATAGACTAGTACCATGTCTGCATCGTTAAAATCCCACTATGAATTACAGTTGGCAAAGTAGATAGGATATATGTTGAACTCTTCTTGTGCAAATCCTGAAAATAATTGATTCTCTACTTACACCTACTGGATGGCAGTAGACACATTCAACATATTTTAAAGCTTTTAATTTCCTAACATTGCCATGTTAAACTGAGGGACAACCTTCATCTGACGTGAAAGAACTTCCCCTCAGGTGATACAAAATATGTTTTTGGTAATTTTAAGACAAAGTTGAACTGAATAATGAATACTTTTTACATCAGGATCAAAACACTCACAGAATCAGCGGTTTCCCTTTTAACAGGGAGATCAAATGTCCTACAGCTCCTTTGAGGCAAGTGTTTTTTTTCCTTCATTATTTTCCTCCATATAATGGAATGTGTAATGTAATAGACTTTACATCGTGACTATGACCCAACAGGGGCGTCACGCAAGCCTGTAGTCAAAAAACAGGCTGTAGGTCAAGAACAGGTAGGCTTCAACAGGAAAGACAGGGAAAATCCAAGAATCAGAAACTAGGGCAAAACAAGATGGAAAAAAAAGGATATTCAGGTAGAAAGGGTGAGGATCATGTGACACTTGACATAAATCAACATTGAGAAACTCGCAACTACAAACAGTAAGATGGCGACTCCTGGCACTCAGGTTGGAGGACGTGAGGCAGAGTAGGACGGTATCCAGCTGCTAGCTGGCTGCTTAGTTTGCCCATTGGATTTTGGATGGAAAACTGAGGAGACACTGACTGATGTGCCCAGCGTTTCGCAGAATGCTTTCCTGAAATGTGTAGTAAACTGGTACCCCTGGTCTAACACAACATCAGTGAAAATGGCGAACCCAAGAAAGCCTTGCAGCTCCCATTTAGTTGTGGGTGTGAGCCACTCTGCGTACCAACTTCAGTTTGTACTGATCGATTTGGATCCCTCTATAGGAGACAACAAAGCCTAAAAAGAAAACTGATCTCCAGTGGACCTCATATTTCTCTGCCTTGGTAAACAAGTCAATTGCCCAGCAGCTTTAGAAGAACTCTACAGATGTGGTGGGTACACCCAGCTTCAGACCGGGAAAAGATCATGTTATGAGTAAATGTGGGGAAATTACCCCAGCTTATCACAAAATATGTTAATGAAGAGGCCCAGGAAGACTGCACGGGCATTGGGGAGTCCAAATGGAATGACCCCACGGGCTCGCCAAAGCCAACTCTTGCAATTGGCTCTGCTCAAATACAACTCTGGCACATAAAACACATTTATTTGGCAGCTAATCAGAGTTAGGGATGTCACAAGAACCGATACTTGCGATACCATTCGATTCTTAAATGAAAAAACACTGACGATGCCTATTATTTTGAGGCACCGTAAGTACCGAGGCACGGTAAGTTTCGGTGCTGTGACTATTCCGGAACTAGTGGGGGCAGTATACGCTTCAGAGTGTTCCAATTAATTCTTGCATTCAGAAGGTCATCGCAAAAAGGTAGACCTTTTCTTCGGCGTTCATGCTGGTCACTGCGAACTGTAGCAAGTAGTCACGTGAAAATACGTGCTCACAGGCCAGAGCTGCGTCTGTTTTTTTGCCAATGAAAGTTCCTAACTCCTAAAAAATGATCCGGAAAATATTACGTGGCAACCTTGATAAGTGCCTTTGAATTCTTTAAATGTTGAGGAAAGGAGTCTCAGTGCTTCCTAATTTACGTCCTTTAACACAGGGTACACAAAGCATCCTTTTCGAAAAGAAAGGAGATCACGCGATTCCACAATTCAGCGCAGCAGCAGTATTTAAAGCGGCGACCATTCATCCGGCTAATCGCGTAAAGAAACGTATGTGATGGGCAGGGGACTCGATCACGTTGCCTGCTTTAAGTGCATTCAGATTTTTCAATTAGCGCGGTCGTCTTCCTAAGCGGCGGGAATTCCCTTTTACACCTTTCCTTAATCTTCAGACGTTTTCCACATAGGTTAAAGAAAAGTGGTTTGGAATTAGTGTATAGGATGTAATTTTTTTGACAATTCGGACAAAGCCCAGGATAGCTTGTGGGCGTAACGTCAACAGACTCCATACAATTAAAGGAGAGGTAGTAATGTTCACTGGCACGCACACGTTTATTTAGATTAAATTGCAAATCGCAGCCTTTTTTGCGGTTATGCAATTGCACAGTTTGAAATTGCGATTGCAATTGCGATTAGATTAATCGTATTGCACTAGTTCTAAGCCTAAAGAAATGTCAGAAATGAAGATGTTAAAAGCTTAATACTGTCTGAGTTTCCCGAGTTGTGCTAATTCACTGCACAGATAAGTCCGCCTACATGTATGTGATATGGTTGCAATTAGATGCTGTATATTATCTTCTTGCATATGTACACCGAAATAACACATTTCTTCAAAAAAAAACTTGAACTGGTGAAGACAGGGTTAAAGTAGCTATTACAAATGAAACCTCTGGAAGGTATGAATCTTAAGTTCTCCTAAGTGATTGTACTGTATTCTGTTATGTTCTGTATGTCTGTTCATAGAAATTACATTTTAATATTTTGCAAATTTTCTGATAAAGATGTTCATGTTTAAGTAAATGGGATCTTGAAAATCCTTCTTTTTTTACCGTGGTATCGAATTGGCATCGAGAATCGTGTAATTTTACTGGTATTGGCACCGACTACTGAATTTTTGGTATCGTGACATCTCTAATCAGTGCCGGGATTGCTCCTTGTGCAGTAAATGTTTTTACGAAATCCCGAAGCCGTGTGGTCAGTGCCACGGCTTTTGCAAAGAAAAGCACACAATTACAAGACATTTTCAGGGAACACAAGAGACTGGTAAACGATCAACATAAACAAGCATTTTCTCAAAAAGTTAGGACATCTCACCCTTAAGACACATGATGACAGTTTACATTTATGGAGTAAATTGGGGATCATTTGCTTAAGTTTTTGAATAGAAAAATAGTGGTTTGAATAATTCTACATCTGAGGTCATAGGGCATGCAACAAGCTGGCCAATCACTAATAAGTGACAAATCACATGGTAATATCCGACAGCATGCTGTAAATACACACAGATCACTCATGGCCTTGTCTGCCTCCTAACAACTGAGTCCTCTGAATATTTATCGTAAACTAAACAGTGCTGACTGCCAGTTGGCTGCCCAAATTTTGATCGCTTCCAAATAGTCAACTGAGTACACTGCATGAATATCTGGCAATATTTAAAGGGACTATGTCAGCCGGGGCGCATGCGCGTGCCAAAGCGAAAAACTTGAAAACGTTAGGCTAACTATTTCAAGTTCATAGGAGGTGTAAGGTGTAAGCGTTTCAATCTGTTTATATCGCGTTCATCCTTAAGAAGTTCATTGAAATTTTTACCAAAAACTATCTTTATTGATCGTAGAGCCTATTCGTAGCATCAGTTTGTCATAGTTTGGGTTTTTGTAGGGTTATTATTGCTTTTAAATCAGCCTGCATTGATTGTTGTGCCGTCCCATGGTGGCCATCGAACTGGAAGCGGTCGCAAAAGGATCTATGACAGCTGCATGTCAGACAAAATGTTGCCACAAACAGGTTCTGCGAACATTAAAGACAGTTGCTTGATAAAAAATTCCCCAAACTTCTCAAGGATGCATGTGATGCAAACAGATTGAAACTCCACCGCGAATTCACCGGTTTACCTTACTTCACACTTTCAATGTGTTTTCGCCCAAAGAATTATGGATGGAGAGTATAATTTATTCTCCGTGGGTTTCGGCAAAGATAAATGCGCTTACTGTAGCAACTCTGCGTTTGCAGACCATCTTCAGTATTTAAAACAGTGATGAAGGTACGCTTTACACACGTACTAATAAGCTTGGGGTTTGTTTTTCTGCTCCCTTGATTTCGCACTGCATGTATGAAGGTGTTTATCGACTGGACTCTACTACACATGTGCTCCAGCTGACATAGTCCCTTTAAGCACAGATTTCTACATATAACTGAATACTCTATTACTCTATAATACTCTATTGTGAGAGATAATTGAATAATGAATGAAGTGCAGTCCGGGTCTTAGCAGACCGGTGAGCTGGACGGCTGGAGGCGTGGCCTTGCTGATATGCCTTAGAATAGCCTTTCCTCTTCTATCTTGGCAGCATTGGGACAAGACTCAGACAGCAATAAGCGGGAAATATCCACGTTTATCGACGCTTTATGTGTAAGTGAGAGAGGAACTGGGGCAAATGCTAAAGCCTGCTCACGTGTGCAGTCTCAAACAAATTGTGATTTACAAAGGCACAGCTGTGCACTGGAGTGCTTAAACATGGGCTGAGGTTATGATCCAGACCACGAACCATCGGTGGAGGCAGAGTAAAATCCAATAGTAGGGTTTATTGATAGTAATACAGTAACACAGTCAGAGTCAGAGACAATACTACTAACAGATACTCAAGCTGCGAGAGGCATTAACACGAAGGTTGTGACAGGTTCATAAAACAGGTTACTGTTTGGGGTACGCAGTTTCTTGTATTACATGTTTAGGCACACTTTCATGCCAAAGCTAAGTAAAGCTTAATAAAAGGCCCCAAATGTCCGAGCTCAGTTTCCTCCAAGAGAATCAACTTATTCTGTAGATTAAGAGTCCGCAATGGATTTTCTGCCTCAAGTGAGGAACTTGGTAATAGATATATAGAAGGTAATAGTAGATACTTTCTAATTATCTCACAACCACAGCAATGTTTAAGGACATGGTCTGTATATAAAGGGACTGTTTCTGATGACAGAGGCATTTTAACACTCGTTAATGAAGACTGCATGCCTCATTGAGTAAAAACATCCGCAAAATTTCAAAATGTGTTGTCAAAGAGCAATAAATTCTGCCAGGACCTACTACTCAACCTGTCAGACATTATTCACAGTAAATCAAACAAGTCATGCACTGCTTCTGCATTTTTATATGTAATTAATGCACTAAGCTGCGACTAATGCTAGAATTTATATTTTACTGACAACCATGCAACATCAAATGACAGCAGCTTAAAGAGAGGACAAATTTGGTAAAAATTTTAATTCCTCTGACACCAATTTTACAGGTCATGTGCTGTAGTGTCAATATGTCACTGAATCTTGATTACAAGACCTGTCTGAAAAAAAAATTCCCTAGCTGATGATTTAAATGTTTAATTTTTTTGAGCCTCGTCTGTATTTATTGCATAAAAATTAAGACAATATTATATTTACCATGGTCACATAATTCTTGATTTTCTGAACAGACCTTGGTGTAAGAAAGATCATGAATCTTCTATCTCACATTCACATTTAGGAGCTCTAGAATTTGTAGTAAGACTGAAAATAAACTGCTGGGCAATAACTGTGTTGACTGATTAATAATAAGCAGTAAAGTTACCAACTGACAAATCAAAGCCATCAGTGTTATGATCCAGACCAGGAACCAAATGCGGAGGCAGAGTACAATCCAATAGCAGGGTTTATTGACAGTAATGTGGTAAGACAAGGAGAGAACGCAGAACAGAATCAGGCAATTCAGTGCAGATGTAACAGGCAAGGTTGCGTGAGCGTATCCTATGTCCGGCCAGGGGCTTTCCGGGTCAGCCACCAGATGGAGTGCACACTTCTCTAAGGCCAAACTGTCAGAAGGCAGGACAAAGTAGTTTAGCAGGAACGCAATCCCAATCTTGATGACCATAGAAGGCATTGGATGTTGTTCCTAATATACTGGGCAGAGGATTAGACTGAGAGTTGATTAACAGGATCACGGTCCCAATCCTGGAGACCAAGAGTAAGGTTTGGGAGCTTGTCCCTATTAACTTAACAAGGAAGGTAATTTCCTTAAATTACTGTCATTAAGGTTACAAATAAATTTCTAAGGACGAAGAGCTTCACTAGCAAATAATGACTGGTTGCTAAAGGGCATATAGCAAATGACAATCCGGCAACTTGCAAGCTCAGATTCAGTGGGTGTATATATGTCATCACTCACCTAAGAAAGTGAAAACATGAATAGAACACAGCCAGTGAGAAAAGCGTGCAGGACGTTCAGTAAACCAATCAAAAGAGACAATACTTTCAACAGACACGCACGCTGCTGGATGCAAGGAGACACAAGAGGAATTCACACGAGAAATCATCAGTTTTGTTCGTTGTCACAACCTCCATGTGAATGCCCAGTGTGTCTCCACCCATTCAGCAACTTGCATATATCTATTCAAAGTAATGTCATGTTTGATTGGTTTACATCTTACGTATTCCCCTATAGCCAGCTGTGTCCTGTTTCATTACTTCCTCGTGTACTCGTGACGTGTATTTAAACCTCCTGCTTTGAGTTGCAAGCCGCTGGATTGTAATTCGCTATTCATGCTTAAAACCAGTTAGTATTTCCTTGTAGAAACTATACTCAGTCAAAAAAGAAACTTCACACTCATAAATTTCTAAATATTTTCTTGAAACTTAATACAAGAGATATTATTATTATTATTAGGGGTAAATGCGTTGTCAAAGACATCATGACACACAGCAACTCCGACGTGCACAAGCATGCAGCATTTGCGAGCATACATCAAGGTAAAAGCATGTTTCCTCGTGTTCCTAGTCACGTGACCTTATGAGACTCGCAATTGAGCCCACGTTAGCACGGTAGAGTGACATCTTGGAAAAACAAGTTCTTACAGTCAATTATCCGTTGATTTGCAATGCCACGACTGTCAAACATTCAACGTGAACGTGCCATTGGCATGCTGAATATGGGAACGTCGGTCACTGACATTGCCAGGGTTATGGGATGCAGTCGACGGACTATCCATGATCTTCGGACACGTCTCCAACAAACTGGCACCACAGCAGACCGACCTCGTTCGGGTAGACCACGTGTGACGACACAAGCAGAAGACCGACAAATCGCGTCTTCGTCATTTGCGTGTCGATTTCTCACTGCAACGTCCACTAAGAATGAATTGTTTAGAGGTCGTGTGACTGCCCAAACCATACGTAATCGCCTGCGCACTGCTCGTCTCCATGCACGTCGGGCATATCGTGGACCAATTTTAACCCAGTTACACCGACGTCAACGGCTTCTCTGGGCACAACGACATCTGAGATGGACTCATCGTGATTGGAATAGGGTCGTTTTTAGTGACGAATCCAGATTCACTTTGCACTTCGCTGATGGGAGAGTTAGAGTTTGGAGGAGACGCGGTGAACGCAACGCCCAGTGTTGTGTGCAGGAAGTGGACCGTTTTGGGGGCGGTAGTGTTATGGTTTGGGGTGCCTTTAATGGTCCTGCCCGTTCCTGACAGATGGTCGTTCAAGGAAACCTAACTGCTGCAGGATACAGAGATCAAGTGCTCAATCCAGAGCTTTTGCCATTCATGGCAGCTCATGGCCCAGGTCTGACATTCCAACACGGTAATGCCAGACCTCATACGGCCAATTTAACGCGGAATTTTCTTAGGAATGCTGGCATCAATGTCATAGAGTGGCCCTCAAGGTCTCCCGACCTTAATCCCATAGAACATGTATGGGATGTGTTGGGCAGAAGACTCCGTCAAGTAAGAAACCCTCCACAGAATTTGCAGGAACTTGGTGCCATGTTGGTTCAATTATGGCGACGCATCCCCCAAGCTGTGTTCAGACGCATCATTCAATCCATGAGGAGACGTTGCGTCGCAGTTGTGAACGCTCATGGAGGGCATACGCGCTATTGACATGCTTTCATCAAGTTGTAACTTACCATTTTTACTCTCTTACATTTCCGTAGCATTTCCGGTGGAACTGGTTACATTATGAACATGACTTTTATGGTACACCATCCTTAATGGGTACAGAATGGAACTAAATCATTATTTAAAACCACTTTTCTTGTATGTTCAACTTATCGACCTCCAAACGAGTGTGAAGTTTCTTTTTTGACTGAGTATATTTGTCTTTAGAAAATTAAATGTAACCTTTACCGACAGTAAATTGCGAAAACCCTCTTCCTTGCATAGTTAATTGAAACAAGCTCCCATGCATAATTTAGGGTCCAGGATTGAGACTGCGTTCTACTTTACCTACTTCAAGTCTGCTCCCTTGACCAGTTTAATAGGAACAAGCTTCCAAGCCTAATTGAAGGTTTGGGATTGGGACCCCGTTTTTTAAAACTCTGTGCAAGTATGTTCCCCTGTCCAGTTCATAAGGAATTAGCTCTCAATCTTTCTACGGTCATCAGGATTGGAACCAATTTCCTCCTTAGCAACTTCATCCTGCCTGCGGACAGCACGGCTCAGGCCGTCATCTCGGAAAGCCACTGGCTGGCGATTAGCGATGCCCTGCTTCACCCACAGCATCTGAACCGATCCTTCTTCTTCTGGGCTCCGTCCGCATTGCTATCAAAAAACATTACTTTTGGATTGGACTCTGTCACCACACTTGATTTCTAGTCTGGATCATAACAGCTCATTCAACGCTCCCCATGGGCTTTCTTGGCAATAACGGTGAGGCTTTTTGTTCACTACCTCCATTCTTTCTATCTGTCCATTGTCTAATGCTTCACACAGCTTCAAGAATTTGTTAATGTGCAGCGTGTAAATAGCATTTTTGAATAAACTAACTTGAAATGGGAGTTTCTTTCCTCAAATGAGTTTTTTGCTCAAACCAAACAGTGAACACAGATCAGACAAAAAAAAAAAAAATCACAAACTCAATGACTGCTTAGTGAAACCTTTCAAAGCCAACTTCCAATTAATAGTCTCTCTCTTTTCGGTGAGAGATTCGAGATATGTAGAGGGGCACCATTTGTCTCATCTAAAACAGCGAGAGCAATCCGAGATAGCAAACATCTGCCAAGGCTGAACAATCCCCCATTTGTCAACACCCCTGAAAAAGCTTCTCCGAATTTTTTGTTCATTTCATGTATCATGAGCCATCATCAATTCATCAACACTCTACTGAATCTGTATTATCTCAGATTATTTAATGGCAGTTGGAGGTCTCTACCTCGATTAGTCGCTTTATGACAGTGATGACAGTGCTACGATAAGTTTAGTCCCCGGATCCAGAAAGATATCTGCATCAGATAAATTTAGTCCCTGGATCTCCAGAGAGATATCTGTATCAAATAAGTTTGAGATATTTTCTCGACATCACTGACATAATGGCCCCCCCACCCCCCTTTCTTATTTCAAATTGTTGTATATTCGAGGAGAAAATTCAAAACCTCAAATTTTGCTGTTTCTTGCAATGGCGAAGAGTTCTTCAAAAAAAAAAAAATCCTGGGTCCAGACTACTCTCAAAATCTAATTACTTCTAACTCAGACCAAGATCTACCCCTGGTAAAAATGCTCATGCAAATCCATTTATTTATACTTTTTGTATTATCCTGCTAAATACACGAATAAACACAGCTAATCACGCAAACTCCTTGGCAGGATTTATCATGCAAATGTTTCCACCACAAACTTGGGAAAAATATAGGACATTCCTCTGTTCACTTATTACATTAACTACCAAACTGGATAAAATTTGAAGGCATTGCAATTGCCCGCTACCTAAGTTATTTCAAGGACAACATCTTACAGGAGAGAAGGACTGATGTATGAAAACTGTCTGTTACCAATAATAGGCAGAGGGGAAGGGTCTGTCAAGTGGAATAACAGTGTAAGTGAGATTGCACCAGCATTCAGAGCACCACTTTGCAATAATTAAACAATGTTCTGCTAGTGATTTACCATGTTGTTTGTCTCTCGGCAGAAGAGGGCGGCTGTGCATTACATGCCTTTGACAACAAAAGATTTCTTCTCACACAGCAGTAATTGCTTCTTCCAGGCTGCTGTTTAAGCGAACATTAAGCAAAAGCATTCACAAAAACCACCCGTCAAACACGGCCACAAAGTTCAATACAGTTCTATATTTCCTCACTCTGAGCTATGGGACTTTTGTCTTCTTTTATGGTCGTGTCAGATGTCACACAGATTTCCAGTAAGTGTTTGATTTTGAGTATTTTTGTGCATATGTATTGTGATTATATTCCACCCCTTTAGGTCTTGGCAGTTATTAAGCCAGGCCTGTTAGCACATTCTGTACACAGTTGCTTAGTTTTTGAGTGCTTGTGCTGGTTCAGACGATTGTACTCAAAACCAGGTGTTGAGATGCTGCTATTTGAACTGCGCTCTCCAATGCATTCACGTTCCAGTGTTATAAATTGACTGAATTAAACAGTTAAATTAACGCATTGTCTCCTTGTTTTTTTTTTTAACTGTAAGTAGAGTCCTGCGCGCATTTAACTACGGTTTACAGTTGACACACACGGAACCCTTTGTTATAAACTGATCGTAAAATTACAGTTGAAATAACTGGCAAAAAAGGTGCCAGTTTATAACAGTGTAGATGCTGGTGCAGAAGAACAGTCAATGAGTGTTATATTTGCTTTCAGTCATACCCAGGTAATAATTGGACGTTATCACAATGTTTTGAGCACGTTGTATCCTGACTTGCCGAGTACGTAGAAGTGTAGACTCCAGATAACGTTATGACAACGTCGTGTTGGGACGTTGTGACGACGTGCAGAGCACGTCCTCACAACGTCCAGAGTACCTTGTAGATGTTCCTGAGCATGTTTTCGCAACATTCAGAGCACATTCCCAGGTAATAATTGGACTTTGTCAAAACGTTGTGAGCACATTGTGTTTTTTGGTGCTGAGCACGTTGTATCCTGACGTGCTGAGCATGCAGAAGTGTAAACTTCAGATAACGTCGTGACAACGTCATGTTGGGACGTTGTGACAACATGATAGCATAAAGAAGGGTAAGACAACCATTACCTCTGTATACTTCCTCTTATGTCCTCTTTTTTTTTTGGTGTTACATTTTTTTATCTACTAATGAAGCTGTGAACAAAGGTTTTCATGTTAAGTTAGACATTACATTAGCGTCTGCAGCGGGATTCAAACCTGGGAACCTGTGGACAAAGTAATTCCAAGCGCACCACACACCGCAGTCTTAACCACTAGACCAACTGAGTTTGTTGCCAGCTCAGCGTATCAGTTCCCACTTATCGCTGAAGGGTAAACACTAAGCAAAGCTGAAACATATATATATATATATATATATATATATATATATATATATATATATATATATGTAGCCCTCTCTCTCGCTCTCCAACGACCTGCTGCTACTCTGCGTTGTGTTCTTGGATTTTTCTGGCGGGCGGTTGTACGCAGAAGAAAGGTACGCGGAGACGATAGGATTCGGAATGGTGGCGAGATGTTTAATTTTCCAGCACCGCATCTATAAGGTTGATAGCGCACATTAAGGATAAAATGGCGTACAAAGCTAAACGCGAATCAACCCTACGGTATATCAGAACGTACAAAAAACATTACAATGACAAAACTCCTATCAATAAAATGGCTACAGCGCCGCCAAGTGGCGCAGCACAAACACTGCCTTACATCCGCCCATTCTTTAAGTGATGGCGTCCCAGCCATCAGATCAAACACCGAAACTCATGTACAGTATAACTAGAGATATACAAAATAATAAAAGTGTTGAGTGTGTTTGTAGCGAGCTATGATCAAAGTGTATGTGGTGTGGCCCTACATGTGTCCAGCCGCTCTCAGTGCTTTGGCTATTTGCCACAGCTTTCTCCCTCTTTCGATCTTCTGCTGGACACTCTCCATGACTTGGGACTCAAGTGAGAGTTTTACTGGGGGAAGCCGCTTCCTCTCTGGGTTTCTCCTTGGAGTGTCGGTCTTTTGTGTGGAGGTGGCATCACCACGGGACATAAGCATTTCCTCTCCTCCACTCATTTCGTCTGTCCCCACATCTGCCTGCTCAGCACTTGCGGGCTCCTCCTCTCCACTTACTGTTCCAGACACAGCTCCATCCTCACTTTCCACTGTACAGCCACCCGCTGGTTCTCCCTCTGGGTCCCACTCCAGACTGGCCTCCCATGCCTCGCTGTCTGACTGACCATCTTCCAGGACCACTCCACTGCCTCGCTCCACCGGGAGGAACATGCACTGGGTAAGAAGGTTACGGTGCACCACCCTCTCTGCTTCTCCACCCTCCAAACGCACCACATACACCGGCAAGCTAGGTTGCTTCTTCACCACAACATAAGGACGAGCTTCCCAACGGTCTCCCAATTTCTGCTTCCCCTCCACATGGCAGACTTTGACTAAAACTCTATCCCCCGGGCTGAAGTCTTCACTCTTGGCTTTCTTGTCATAGTACGTTTTCTGTTGTTCTTTCGCCTGCTGCGAGGTCTGATTAGCCAGGGCATAGGCCGCTGTCAACGAGTCATGCAGAGCCTGAACGTATTTGGTGTAGCCATTCGGCTTGTTAGAGGTGGGGGAGCCGAAGATCAGGTCGACTGGGAGCCGAGGGTGTCTACCAAACATAAGGTAATATGGACTGTATCCAGTAGAGTCGTGTCGTGAGCAATTATAGGCATGTGTCATGGCCTCCACATGTTCATGCCATCGAGGCTTCAAGTGCGGCTCTAAAGTCCCCAGCATGTTCATTAAGGTACGGTTGAACCTTTCGGTGACCCCGTTACCCTGGGGATGGTAAGGTGTTGTGTGGGTTTTAACGATGCCTGTGCACTTGCACAGCTCTTTCACAATTGCACTTTCAAAATTACGCCCTTGATCAGCGTGTAGCTTTGCAGGGAACCCAAAACGGCAGAAGTAGTTCCTCCACAGTATCCGAGCCACTGTGCCCGCCTTTTGGTCCTTTGTAGGGTAGGCCTGCGCGTACCGGGAAAAGTGATCAGTGATGATGAGTACATTCTCAATTCCGCCCTTAGACTTCTCCAGAGATAAAAAGTCGATGCAGATCAGCTCCATGGGGCCACTGGTATGGATGCTGACAAGGGGAGCTCTGACAGTGGCGGTGGGGGTCTTTCTGAGGCAGCACCTCTCACACCGCTCACACCAGGCTCTGATCTCCTGAAACATTCTCGGCCAATAAAATCTCTCTCTTATCGTCTGTAGCGTTCTCTCAAATCCTAAGTGCCCCAAGTCGTCGTGGAGAGCTGGTTTGATGGCTGCCCGCAGCCTCTCTGGTAGTATAAGCTGCTCCACCACTCCTCAATGACAATCCCTGACACAGCGGAATAAGATTCCTTTTCTCACCACTAATCTCCTCCACTCTTTTAAGAGAAGGCCCCCACTAGGGCCCAATTCCATCCTCCTACTGCGGCTTGGCTTTTGGTTCCTGCTCTTAAAGTGCAAGACAGGGCCGATGACAGGATCTTCTTTCTGCCGTGCCCTTATCTCCTGGGTGGTCATGGCGGGCAGTGCCTCCATCCCCACCCTCCATACGGCTCACCGGACTCCATCAACTCACTACTTCCAGGCTCTTCCACAGCTGCACTTTCACTTGTGGCCTCCTCTGGTTCCTGGGTGGCTTGAGCCACTTCGTGCCTCGGTCCACCACTCTTCACTCGCAGGGGGCAGGTTTGCAAGACATCAGTCACCTCCTGATTGGACATGCGTGAGAGGGCATCAGCGTTGGAGTTGTCCTGTCCCCTCCGATACTGGATGTCAAAGTCAAATATGGACAGGTGAGAAACCCAACGCTAGCCTGTCGCGTCAAGCTTGGCAGAGGTCATCACGTACTTCAAGGGATTGTTATCGGTAAGAACAGAGAACTTGCGTCCATAAAGATGGTCATGGAACTTATCAGTGACTGCCCACTTGAGAGCGAGGAATTCAAGTTTGTGTGCAGGATACCTCGTCTCAGGTGGGCTCAAACCTCTGCTCGCATATGCGATAACTCTTTCCATTCCGCCTTGTACCTGCGCTAACACAGCCCCAAGCCCCTCTCTTGACGCATCTGTCTGCAGCAGGAATGGAAGACTGTAGTCTGGGTAGCCCAGCACTGGAGCATTTACCAATCTCTCTTTCAGGGACTGAAAGGCCTCTTCACATTTAGCCGTCCATAGGAAGGGTAGGTCAGATTCCAGGTTCTTCTGGGCCCCTCTCCTCTTCTTTCTGGGGTCACCAGAAGTGAGGCGGTATAGGGGAGCTGCCAGGCAGGAGTACCCCTGCACATAGCGCCTGTAGTAGCCTGCAAATCCTAAAAACTGCAGCACTTCTCTGCGGTTGGTGGGGGTCGGCCACTCCTTAGCCTTACCTATCTTCTCCGGGTCAGTCCTGATGCCCTTAGCCGAAACCAAGTGACCAAGGTAGTTCACTTCTTTCCTCACAAACTGGCACTTCGAGGACTTGAGCTTCAGGCCATGCTCCCGAAGCCGGTCGAAGACGAGTTGCAGCCTCACTAGATGATCACTGAACGACGTAGAGAATATTATGATGTCATCTAAGTAAATAAGGAGATGGGTAAAATTCAAGTCCCCAAAGCAGCAGGTCATTAATCTTTGAAAAGTGGAGGGCGCGTTCTGCAAGCCAAATGGCATCCTATTTGCCTCAAAGAGCCCCATGGGAGTGCTGAATGCTGTCTTATGCTTGTCCTGTTCTGCTACTTCTACCTGCCAATAACCAGAGGTTAAATCAAGGGTGGAGAAGTACTTAGCTTGCCCCAATGACTCTAAAGCCTCCTCAATTCTTGGCAGGGGAAATGCCCCAATGACTCTAAAGCCTCCTCAATTCTTGGCAGGGGAAAGGGGAATTTTTCTGGCGGGCGGTTGTACGCAGAAGAAATGTACGCAGAGACGATAGGATTCGGAATGGTGGCGAGATGTTTAATTTTCCAGCACTGCATCTATAAGGTTGATAGCGCACATTAAGGATAAAATGGTGTACAAAGCTAAACGCGAATCAACCCTACGGTATATCAGAACGTACAAAAAACATTACAATGACAAAACTCCTATCAATAAAATGGCTACAGCGCCGCCAAGTGGCGCAGCACAAACACTGCCTTACATATATATATATATTTATTTTATTTTTTTTCCCTTCTTATTCATGAATTGTTGTTAACGAGGAGACGTCATGTGAATATCCATTCTGACGTATTTTATTCAGGTGAACTGGCTGATCCGTTGACACTGGTACGGGTAGGATAATTTGTGCCGAACAATCCATTGTTTGAGGCAGAGTTGGACAACCGTAAATGCACTCGTGTGTGTTTTGTGTTTTTTTTAAAATGGAAATAAAAGGCATGATGAAATTGGTGATGGTACGTGCACAGAATTAATTCCAAGACCTGCGAAGGCAGATTCTAGATTGTGTGGTGCCGCTGAACTCCGACTGACCACAGTATTTGCCCTAGCACCTGGTTTGCCGGCAGCAGGATGTGGATGGAAAAAAAAGTCCCTGGTAGCTCACCTACTGCTGGGCGGCGCAGATGAAGACAAATAAAGCAGCGATAAAGGATTCCACAACAAGCAAGGGAACACCGTCGTCGACTGATTCACTTATTGTTGCCAAGTTTGTCTTCGCGTGGTCCAGCAGTGCAGTATACCAGCCGCTATAGGCGGTAGGGCCCAGGGCAAGTGGTGGAAATGGAAGAATCCAAATTTGGTGCCAACAAAAATACAACAGAGGGTCGTCGTATGTTACCCCGCCGGTTCGACAATCGTAACCGACTGCTGGCGGGGGTGTATGATTGCCTCATTGAGGAGAACTTCCAGCAGCAACCTGACGGTAAACCACTCCATCAACTTTGTTGATTCCTTCCGCTGCCACCGGCCGGCACGCACACTCAAAATATTGAGTGCCAATGGTGGCAGATCAAATGGTCATCCCCTGCCATCCACCCCCACACAAGCAGCAGCAGCAGCAGCGACAGCTTGGGTTTTTTAACCTGGCCGAGTACATGTGGCGACGTAAACATAGCGGCGTCGAACCACTTTAAGCAAAATTTTATCAGACATCCCTGCTAATTTACGCGCCATCTAACAGCATGTAAGATCTTGCCGCCGCCACTCTGTAAGCTTCTGCTTCGGCAGGGGTCACCAATGAGGTCCAAAGGAAAAAAAAACACAAAAAAAAAAAAAAGACTTAAACTTTTCACCTGGAAGCGCCTTACTTACCGTTCCAGGCACCACCACCACCGCCTTACCTTACATTTCCAGCTCTCCTCCCCGAGGACTCATCAGTTCTGAACGTAGCTGCTACTTTAGGACCCCCAACCCAGGGAAACAGCATAATCACCGAGCCATCATCATCACTAGAATAATGTAATAAAGCCAACGTCAATGTAAGTCCCAAACATAATGTTGTTAAGCGCTAGTCAAGCTCAAGTACGCAAATTATTATGCAAGCCGAGGTCCAGATGTGAACAACAAAAACAACACCGCACAATGACACAAATAGCTTAGCTACTGAACACACTAGCGCACGGAAACGGAGCGCTCACCCTCGCCGCATGCGCGTGCATATATAATATCGCGAATTATGCACACGCTGCGCCTGCCTCCTCCCCACTGTTGTCCCAGCGAACGCACAACGTGCTCACAATGTTGTGACAAAGTCCAATTATTACCTGGGAATGTACTCTAAATGTTGCGGAAACATGCTCAGGAACATCCACATAACGTTGTAGCAAGGTACTCTGGATGTTGTGAGGACGTGCTCTGCACGTTGTCACAACGTCCAAACACGACGTTGTCACAACGTTATCTGGAGTCTACACTTCTACGTGCTCAGCACGTCAGGAGACAACATGCTCAGCACCAAAAACACAACGTGCTCACAACGTTGTGACAAAGTTGTAAAACGACGTTATGAACACAACGTGCTGACAACATGCAGACAACATAAGTCCACAACGTTGTGAGGAGGTTAGTACCACAACGTCGCAGTTCAACGTGCACACAATGTTGTGACAACGTCAGATACAACCAAACCTTCACACAACCTGCTCACAACGTTGTGAGCATGTTGTGCGTTAGCTGGGTAACAGCGTGAGGGTGGTGGTGAATTGTAAACTGAACCCTTTATCCCCCTGAAAATTCAGCTCAGCTATGTAACGCAGGTCAATGGCATATCATAAAGACAGAAACAATGCAAAAGCCTCTGACACTGACTAATTCAATTAATTTTTATGGAGGAAATTTGAGAGCAAAACTGCAGAAAAGTTTAATTGCCTGTGCTTGTCATGTTTTTTGAGAAGCACTTGGTTTTCCAATCACTAGTGCAGTGCCCATCGGAAGTATGTATTCCTATAGAAAAGTGGGAGCTTAAGTAGCTTTTTCATGGATGGCCAAATGGGGCTGCGTTAGCCTCAGAGACCAGCGTTTATTTGTCAGAGGAAGATAGGGACAAAATAAACTGCTAACACAGCATTTCGAATAGTATCTAGCAATAGGTTAGAAACGCTAGCAAGTGAAATCACAGGGAAGAAAATGGACAGTGGTCTCAAAATTAATGCGATAAAGCAGGGGTCACCAACCCTGTTCCTGTAGAGCTACCATCCTGTAGGTTTCTGCTCTACCTCCTATTCAGCACACCTGATTCAACTAATTAGCTACTTAATTGCCCAGCTCGTGATCTTGGTGAGTAGCTAATTAATTGAATCAGGTGTGCTGAATAGGAGGTAGAGCAGAAACCTACAGGATGGTAGCTCTCTAGGAACAGGGTTGGTGACCCCTGCGATAAAGCAACGAATAGCCTATCCACAAGCGCATGCTATAAAAAACTCTGGGAGTATCAATCAAGACTGCACATATGCAGTACTTTGAAATATTGAAAACATGCTTTGGTATGGGAACTTTCGGCAATGTTTTAAGTCAATCAGACCATGTTCTAGCCATGTCAGCAAGCACGATGAGCAGATGAGAACAGTGTGGTGAAACTTAAGAAATAGCCTACTTACAGATGAGAATCCCATAAGCCTATGCAAACTTTCTGGTGAGCAAGGGCGGTATAGCAGTAGCATATGGGATTCTTTTAACTTTTTTTCCTGAGGCGTGGCTATAGCTGAGAGCGAGAGCTTGACAGGCTAGATAGGTTACACAGGTGTATGGGATTGTAGCTTTTTGAAAATGAATCAAAAAAGTTTCAAAATGAAGGATGCACACCATGCCGTGTGCAAGCCATATCCGAAAGCTCAGGCCGATCTGACAAACAGTCAGAGATATATGCGAGCCACAGACACACAGACAGACGCTTCTTGCTTTATAGATAGACTAGTGCAAGTGCCCATAGGGGGAGTGAAAATTTATGCAAAAACCTGCAAAATGAAGGATGCACATCATGTCCCATAGGAGATCATGACAGCGCGGTGCTTGTTTGGAACTATAGCGCTTCCCCACGAACCACATGAGCAGTCTAGCAACGAAGTCAATGATACTTTTCCACCATAAAGAACCTGGTGCTAGTGCCGTGCTGGTGGTAGTGACAGTGCTTAGTTGGTTCAACCCACGCACCTCCTAAGAACCTGTTTGCTTTTCCATCACCGAGGAGCCTAATCAGAGCCACGCGATTACGTGACTGTAATTTAAGACCAACAGATAAGGAGAAAATAAACTTTGTTCGAGATCTGTGTCTCTCTCAGCAGCGCTGACGTAACATCTGGCAATACATAAATACAGTATGGACTAAGGGAAACCACGAATAAAAATTTAAAACTGAAATAATGCTTGTGTTCTATGCTCAGTAAAGCAGCTTGCACACTGGACGTGAAACGAATTTTTTTTCGCAGGACAGATTACATTCAAAGTCAATGCAAAGACACAAATACACGTGTGTATTCGCGTCTTTGCATTGACTTTGAATGTAATCTGTCCTGCGAAAAATTTGTTTCGCGTCCAGTGTACTATTATTGTCACTTAGGTTTCATCGTTTTTAGTGGGGGAAAGGAATACAGCCTGATTGCTATGATCTCGTACTGAGTTAAGACCACATATTGAAAATAAATGTGTAACGTATCTTGCAGGGTTGTCCATGCATGTTAATCCCAAAATTTTAAGCAGCAACAGGGTGTAATAATAGGAACACGCTATCCATGGTTTCTCTTCCCAAGGATGCAGGCAGGAGAAATAAATGAGCAACCGTCGTATTTCATTCCAACTTCATAAGTTTGAATGATCTAACGTAGTTTTGTTTTGAAATAACATTCAAGTTCGCTAATGGTAATAATTCGCGATTGCCCTAGCTAGCCAGCTAACTCATATTCGTAATGCTTAATATAGACGTAAGCGGTGCAGAAAACATGCCTGAAGCAGCAAAGTAAAATGCAATATTAACGCATCTTGCAGATATAGTACAGATGCTTCTTTATTCCAACATTTACTGTGGGCAGAACGCTGAAAATACTTCCGTGATCACGCTGGTCTTGTTGGTCAAACTCCGCCCCACGTAATCGGTGCTTGCACTGGACCAGCAAGGAGTTTGTGCTTACTCTAGCACCAGTTTTGAGAGCCAGGAGCTGCTGCTTAGGCTGTGTAAAACCAAAGAACCGGTCCTAAGTCAGGCTCTGGCTCCAAACCAGCACTGGAACCAGCTCGGTGGAAAAGGGGTATGAGTGGCGCCACTCTGAGCTATCTACCGCTCTGGTGACAGATAACATGCTTCATTGGAAAGCGCCATGGCGACATCTTTTGGTCAACCCATGAACTCGCCAAGTCAAGGGCCAGTTGGCTTTTTCATCCAAGTAGTGCAAGTGCCCGCAGGGGGAGTGAAAATTTATGCAAAGACCTGCAAAATGAAGGATCCACACCATCGTGCCATGCGCAAGCCATATCCGAAAGCTTAGGCCGATCTGACGAACAGTCAGAGAGATATGCGAGCCACAGATGCACAGACAGACACACAGACAGACACTTCTTGCTTTATAGATAGATGTGAATTTGAAGACAAATGAGCACACAGTGTTGTGATGGCCCTCCCCCTGTTAATTTTCTTAGTAGAACAAGCTGGTGAAGAATTAAAATGGCTTCAGGTCAAATCTGAATTCACAGATAAAACCAGCTGAACTTTCCCTGGAAATGAGAAATATTGGAGTATCAACTGATTGTTGGCATTAGGCAAGAGTTAAGCTGCTTTCACACTGCACGCGAAACTAATTTTTCGCGAATCAGATTACATTCAAAGTCAATGCAAAGACGCGAATACACACGTTTCGGCTTTACCCTGGAGAACTTTTGGCTCAGCTTTTAGTGCACATAACCAAATGATACACTCCCAGTATTCTGGCTTTATCATTGGAATACAGTTAAAATCCTCCTTAAGAAATACACCAGGGCACAATTACGACGATCATTTACTACCACACAGCTTATTTCATGTTTTGTCTAGTTTTACGGACAGGCAGTTCACTCGATTAATCGTGAGTCAAAGAACGAGAGACGACCAAATACAGGCCTAAAATTCATCTAATCACATCAAGGTCCAGGAAAAATATAATACAGTCTATCATCAGTCAAATACAGCATCCATTGAGTGATGGCCACAGGCACAATCCATTTTGAACATGGCGCAGAATTCTGTTGATAGCGACAGTCGTTATCAAGATTTAAAAAATCTAAAGTCTGGCTTGAAATGCTCAGGCATTCAAGAAGAACATTTAGATAAACTTCAACACAAAAGCCATGGAAAGCTCTGGAATATCTGAGATTAAAAGAACTCACTTTGCAATTCTATATTTCAGAGATTCAAGTGAGATGCTACAGAGGCTGTGGTTGAACTTTGACTGTGCTGTGCAATCAATAGCTCCGCAGTGGTTGATTTCAGTGAGAAGTACATGATATTTCTTTACAGCTCGCAAATGGAGAAAAGCTGAAATTGTATAAAGTGAGCCCTGTCAAATAAACTGATATTAAATATGTTCTTACCGGCTGAATGAGTCATCCTCTAGGGCCAGCTGCAAATATTGTATATGATTTATATTTGAATTATGTTTTTGCCTGGAGTATACAGTAATTGCAGGCATAATGTTTCCAAAGAAAGATACAATTCCCCAGTTGTATGATGGTTTATTTGCTTCAGCGCTCTTGTTCAAGCCCTGCAAACAAGAATCCAGAGGTCACAGATTAGCCAATGCCATTGTATCAGTACATCCCTTCAGTCACAGCTCACTTGGAGTCGTCTTAAAGGTGCACTATGCAAGTTTGTTTACTTTCTGTGTGATTATATTTTTGTCTCAATTCGCCGATATCTCCCCACGATCCGCTAGCTGCCTGCCCCTGAATTCACTGTGAAATAAAACCCAGGCTCTGGAGACCGCACAGGCATCACAAACTGCAAATAAACACAAGGGGCACAGGCTGTGCCCCATAACAGACCGTTCCGGCCAATCACCGACAAGAGTTGACAGTTATGGAAGCATGGGAAGGAGAGAACTATGGGAGGGAGGGGCGGGCTACCTCTGTTTTGTTTGAATGTCAACAGAAGTGATGTCAACAAACTTGCATAGTGCACCTTTAACTTGGACCACTAAAGGCATAGTGTTGCAAACGACATCCATTGCCATTTCAAGATGCCAATCAAGTGCTCTGAACCGTGCTTTGTTTAAAGCCCGGGATGCTAATGTAGAAGTTTATTGTCAATTTTGTAACAAGGACCGACCTAATGCATAAGTCACCAAGCATTTGGGTTGAGGGCTCATTTGGAAAAGGATGTTCACTAAAATTCTGCATTTCTCCAACTTGGGAAATGGAGATGAGTTGTCTCATAAGTACGAAAAAAATATTTGCAGCAGTGTTTTTGAAAATGCAAGATAATGGTGTGGGAGAGAATCAAAGAGCCATCTGCTTTCTCTTCTGAAAATATCACCCCCATTCACTTCAGATGTAGCGCTCAAAAGCTGCTGGTGTCAGCCTTTCAATGCACTCTCTCTGTGTATATCCATCTCCTCACTTAACACTTGTTTGCAGTCTGCATCAGCAAATTACCACAGCTAATTTGTGTTCCTTTAACTTCAGACACAGACTGATTAATACATGGATTTTCACATTAAATGCTTGTACAGAGAAGCTGGCATCGTGGTAAAGCAGGATCACATCCAGAGTTATTGATCGTTGCTGTAAATTCATCCCTAACGAGGAAATCGACACAAAGCGCTGCAAAGAAATTACAAAGCATTTTCATTAGTCCCCAACAAGAGCATTGCACTACTGTAATTCAGTCCATCTTTCCCTCTCATTTTCCACAAAATAAGTGTACAGTTCAGATAAAGTGTTGTGTGAGGATCCCACAACACAATTTTGGCTCGAATTCAAGAAGCTTTATTCCTTACATTTGCCCACAAGGATTCTGTCTTTGCATAGTTTCTCCAGTTCATTTCATGATGTCTGAACTTGCCAAAATGAGCCACTATGAGGGAAAAAAAATGTTTGCATTCAGGATTTTTTTGCCTGAACAAATTTCAGCTGCAATTTAATGGAAAGAAAAGGAATAAAAATAAAAAAACTTCACCATGGTTATAATACTTCCATTTTCTATTTTCTGATCTTTGCGTTAATTGGCATCTGATGGACATTAGTGCACCTTTGAAGGTGCATTTAAGAAATGCAATCCACATAAAACATGCCAATGTATTCCTTTGCAGCAATACACACTAACAGCTTTGTCTTAAGAGTGTTTGCATCACTGTGCATGTGTACCATACCACCCACACTGTAACTTCCTGGGCCAGGATATGGTCGTGCCTTTGCATTGGGTGTTTTTTTATAACCCTTAGTTGACACAAACATCCCTGTACCAGACATGTTCAGTAATCTCAGTGCGATACTATGTGGCAGAAGGAGCAATGGCAGGACCCGGGATTTCCGTGGGGAGTTATGGGAGCGGAGGCGGGTGGTGGATGGAGGCACAGAGCAGATAAATGGAACCCTGTCAGCAGACTCCTATCTCCACTCAGCACCAGGGCACTACCACCAGCCCCAGAGCAAGGCTCCGTCACAGCCGCGCTGATGCTGGACACAGATTGCTGACGCTGGTATACCCTTGTGATAAGGCAGCAATTTCAGTCAGAGAGTGAATTTCCAGTCGCCTAGGCAGTGTGTGCAGCTCCATCTGACATGTGCAGTTATCAACGATAGGCATTCACACACCCAAAACCAACATGCACCGCTACGGCTTTTTTTTTTTTTTTGGCATTTTAACCCCCAGCGTGTGACTCCAATGAATATTATTGAATATTAAATTTTCAACTCAAATGTTGATATAAAGAGCATGACAATTCATGAGACAAATACGATGCAACAGCTTGTAATTTTATTCAAAAAAAATTGACTGATTTTTTCCTTCATATACCTTTATAGACAATGTTGTAGTTTTTGTTTTTTGCATAGTTGTAGTTAATGTTTAGAGGGTATCTGAATGTGTCAAAATTATATGAAGAAAGCAGTATGATGCAGTGGCTGGAAAACAGAGTAACCAACGGTAAACCATACGAACACAGTGAGGATAGCAGACTCCATACAGTCCCAGGCTGGATTGGGGACCGATGGGCCTTCTTGATGTAAGGTAATGGTGCTACCCGATATACCACACCGTTAGTTATGCAGACTTATTTTGAATGAAATATTAAATAGAATGAAAGCCCCTCCTTTATGTATGACATTTACTGTACTTATGTAATGTGTACATTTTGATGAAAAAAAATGCAAAATGGAGAGAAAATTTTTTTTGGAAGTGTTCAATGAACTTTTCAGTGAGCGACTAACCAAAACCAAAATAATCACTTCCTACATGTGAGGACAAAAGGCAGACACATAATGAAGGGGATTTTGCATTTGTTCAACCAGTTTATGAAATTTCAAATGATCAAATTTCTTGGAACTTTCCCTTTATTTCCCCCTAATAATCTCTATGAAGACTCCAGTTTACCCGTCTCTTTCTGTCAGCCAAAGGCCACAACAGTGACTCCAGTGATACAATAGTGTTTTCAATTTGATTGATTCTGCTTCTCTCAAGACCAAGAATGGAACAGACTGAAGCAAATTACTCCTGGGAAGATGATACCATAAGAAAAAAGATAAATTTACAGCTCTGCTATATAATGATCAATTTTATTTAGTCATCAGACTTAAAACATTAATGCAGTCTGGCCACACCTAAGTGATAATAACGATCACAGTGCACCTTGAAAACTTATTACCAGATGTAAATGAACGGTGTTCAGTGGATCAGTCAAGTTATGATGACATTAACATTTTCAGCCCTGTAACTCAGCGTAAACTTTGGTAAGACAACTCCCCCAATGAACAATGACTCTCTTCTTTTAAAATGTGTATAATCCAGATAGCAGTGTTATACATACAAAGAAGTATGCTAAAGTAAACACATCTACAGATTTTACAAATTTTTTAACTATGAAACTAAATGTAAAATTTTGCAAAGGGGCATCTTCCAGCACAACACCAAGGGAAGAAACTTCGAAGGAGCATTTTGCCTCAAGAGTCATTTTGATCTGTACAGATTTGGTATGTGCGCATAGGATTAACTTGGTTTCAGAATTCTGACATTGACTTTAACTGTGAAATTAATATTACATAACACATCCCAAAATTACCTTTGTCTGTTTTTATAATTGTCTAATTAATTGCCAATTCATTTCAAAGTGATGGGCCTAGGACAAATCACATTTGAAAAGATTTGCTTAAAAAAATTGTAACTTTATTATGGCAGTTGCGGCTCTGTTTCTAGGCTGCTTAGTCATCACAGCCTGTACCATACAGCCATGAAATGCAGCCTTCATCTCGACTGACGTCAGACAGAACTGACCCTTCCCTATATCCTGGCCCTCCTTAGTTACTGTTGCTACTGTAAGCTTTCGCCTCCGGCATGTCAATCTATGGCCTTTTTAATGACAACAGAGAGATTCCAGAGGAAATAAGTGCTAATTTCTACCATAAAAAATCTGAAATTTCAGACGGCAGGACACAGAAAGGACTACAATATGCATATGAGGGCTACACTTGCAATATAATTTGTCAGAAGATACTGTACAAAACGTGAATGTAAAAATCTGGGGAAAAGCTCACTTGTCCCAACACAAGCATTAGGCACCCCATGCGTTGACAATTCTTGTTTGGGTCAAACATATGCAGAAACAATGTCCTCGCAGAGCAGGGGAAGCCAATACATTTTTTTTTTTTTTAACTTTAACTATTACTTTAAATTATGGCCCCCTATAGCCTTCATCATCAAATATATGGTAACTATGTTTTAACCCAGTGTTGGCAAAACTAAATTATTCTGCTTTTCCATTTCTTAAAAGTGCGCCAGGTTATTGCTTCCATATTGTCAATTTGATGTACACACAGGATCAAATAAAGGCACAACAGGAAAACCCAACTAAATCCTGCATGTTTACCACAAAACTGGCACAAATCAAGGGGAGCTAAAATAATAGCGGAGCCCATATCATCTGTGGTGGTTGCGAAGGCCAGACATGATCACAAGCAGAGATGAGTTTTCTGTCACTACACAGAGATCAGGTAAGTTGAAGTTCACAGGCAGGGTAAGCTATTCAAAGTCCACGAGTTAGTGACTGGTTTAACTCAAAGTAAGTGGTAAACCTTCTAAAAAAAAAAAAAAAAAAAAAGCCTGAGAGCCCTTTGACTTCTTCAGAGTAATGTTTCATCAAATATTCTGTATAATAGATAGTGTGTTGATAGTTATTTTTTCCACGGGAGTTGCTCAATAACAGTCGTGTTTTTGGCATTTTGGAAAAATGAGATATCCCCCACAGAACTTTGAGGATATCTGCCGTCGGATTTAGTGGTTCCTGGGTGCATCTTTTTGGCATTTCAGTTGTTCAGAAAGCTCAACAGGACTCCTGCATCTAGTTACGTTGGCTAACGTAGGATTGGTCAGTGGCTGTTTAAAGGAAGGGCTAAGCGATGGGTCAATTGCCAGCATGGAAACGGATTGTAAGCAAGCTGACAATTCCGTCTGATCTCGGGCAAGATGACTGCTGCATTCTCCACTATATTCAATAGCACCTTCGCAATGGAATAGCCTGTGATGATGTAGCAGCCTAGAAATACACCCTCCCAAGGCTGCTGCCTTCAGTTTGTGAAATGTCCGATGATTTCAGTTCAATTCCATTCAAAGATAAGCTCGGCCAATTTCAAGCCCTATGAAAAGATATCAAATTGGGCCCCACCACCAAAAGCTACCCTGCACAATTGCTGTAACCACGCCTCAAGAGCCCAATCAACCTATTCAAAGCTTTAAATAACTCCTCCTTCACCGCCTTGCAGCTCTGCTGTAGTTCACTACTAACTGTATGATATTTACTGACAGTAAGTTGTGAAAATAACTTAAAATTTCTATAACTTCAGTTTACATTAACCTTTTCAATTAAAATAAACTTGATCATTTATAGAATGATTTAACCTACAAAGAAAAAAGTCAACAACAGATTTTTGGACTAAGCACACATTCCAACTACTACCAAATAAGTGACTATAAAAGTGGCAATGGAAAATGGAAACCAAAATGAAAAAGGAAATGCAAAGGTCCTGTAATCTATTACCATTTGTAATAACATTATTACCAAAATCTCACTTACTACCATTTCATTCACTTAAATTCACTGCATGCATCATGGAAAAAATTAAACATTGCTGAATTCCACAGAATATTTACCCAAATTACCTGCAGTTCTTTGCTTCACACAGTCCAGCATCCAATACAGTCTGAAGACTATTTTTGTTTCACATAATGATCATTATGTGGAAAAATAATTACAGTTTGAATTCTCATAATGGAAAAAAGATTTCATCGTTGTTCTATTTTCATAATAATAAAAAATAAATTCCCGCGGATCCCCTGCAATTATGCAAACTGACATGCCATTCAACACAATGCTGCTCACCTTCTTCAGATAGGAGTGGGGCTAGTACATTGGTGGGGGTATATATACATTTTTCTCAGCTATCATTCACAATTCATCTCCACATCGACTGCAATATTTTCCATATGTGTGTCATTGAAGGAGGTCATATTTCACAAACGTTCATGATCCAGGTGATCCTACTTCAGCTCTAAGGGGATTAGCTCTTGTGTCATTGTCTTGCTGTAACAAAAAGTTCCTTCCATTTAATAAGCGAAATTTAACTAGTAATTCCAAAACTTTTGATTGGAAGTGTACACGGGCCTGGCAATCCCATTCATGTAGCTTTTGAGACTTGGAGAGGGAATTTTGAGGCCTGTATTGTACTGAAATGGCATGCTTGGCTGTTTTTGGCAGCTGTGTAACTGGTCCATCTTTCAAATGAGGGGAAAGCAAGAAAGTGTTCCCTTGGGTAATGAAAATGGATGTGCTATATTAGCATACATCAAAATTATGTCTCACAATTTTTTCTTGGAGTAGACAGATACTGAGGTAGAACAAATTTGGAGATAAAGGGAACAGATGGACCTTTCAGCAACATTAGTCTTGTTCAAGGACATTTTCTGAAACAGCATGTGATGTCAGTGCAAACTAAGGTAAGGAAGCACATATATATTCAGGGGAAAACATTACTCTGCATACGATTTCCAGTGGATGAATCACTCAAAGAGATGCATTATTTTACATGCAGAATGTGCATTTGATGGGTTGATTTCCAGAAGTGCGCAAGTCGGTTTTCGTCTGTTTAGAGAAATGAGATTTTAAGAATTTGACAACTTGTGGGTACCATGTTACATGTTAAGCTGATGTAAACGTAATAAAATAACAGAAAAGATGTCTTAAAACATATTAGGGGACCTTCTAGCCTCTATCTTGATTCTTGGCCCAGATATTTCAAACACCAGTTTGCGGACTTGAGTACTTTTAGAGACAAATGCCTCAAAATTACGAAAATTGAACTCGATTTAAAAAAAATTAACCGTATTAAATTTTATTATTTCAGAGTACTAAAACAGATAATCTTTTTGAAAACAAAACAAAACACATTCTAATGAAAATGAACAGCAAATATTGTCATACCCGTATATGATAGTCATCGAAGTCAAAAAGCTTCTTGAATAAAATGAAAGGAGGATACATACAGTGAAATGGAAGGTAAATGCAGCTGGTCACAACAAAAACCAACCTCCATAAGTTATGGGCAGTACCACCATCCAAACAGGTTCAAAGACTTCATTCCTCATTGATAATGATGTGGCGTGGTAATTAGAAAGTTTAGTTAAAGAATAAGCAGTTTCATCCTGTGGTCATGTACTGTATTGCCCCCCCCACCCCACCCTCCTATATCTTTCCTGTCTACCTACAGTCCAATCTAATAAACACGCACAAAAAATAGAGACAAATGGTGTTCCCTAGGCCATGTCCTTGACTCCCTTTCATTAAAAAAAAAATATGCATCTGACACATTTGCCTCGAGTTTCAGAAAAACACAAACATTTCCAATAGTTTTTAATACAGCTTTTTTTTTTTTAGCAACAACAACAATACAAATAGTATGAGCAGTGAGTGTTCTTCATTGTAATTACATTTGTAATATTGGCCTATGAACATTTATATGTAGACTATTCTTAGCCTCTACTACTGACAAAGGTAAATCAAAGGCTTTATATGATTACCACAAAAATGCCTCACTCACTGTAGACACACCATAACCACAGATTCATCCACATGATTTTGCCCTGTAGCCATCCATTTCATTATCAGGGACACAGATAAATTCACCTTTTGGTCCAGGGACAGGTTGAGTTGTGGCTGGCCGAAGTCTAGCTGAGTCTTCACTAGTCTCTGTGGCTGTGACTGAGGTTGCTGCCTGTTCCACACTTTCGCGCAAAGTTTCCGTCTCTTTTGTTCCTCCTTTGTAGGGATGCAGTTATGTTCTGGCTCTGAGTCTCCACTCCTTTTATGCTATCTTGCTGCCCCTGCCTCGGCTGCCTGTTCATTGATTTTGACTGCATAGTCATCACTATTGTTAGGACTCCGCCTCTGCTGATCCTTCCCTGTCGACACAGCAAGAGCTTATAGAGCTCCAATTGCCACTGCTTCGCCACAAATGGATTCATTCCATTTTCTGTGTAATTACCAATACGGTATCATTGTATATAGGAAGGCTTGCTAGCTTTATAGCTAATTGAACCTATCCCTCGTTATCTAGCAAGCTAGCTAGCTGTCGCTTGATGTGTTTCTTCATAAAGTCCATCATTCACAAGCTAGCTAGCTGCACTAACCTAATTAATAAGCCAAATGGCAACGGAAAACAGTGTCACTACCTGGCCACGTTCAGTTAAATTCAGTGTCCAGTAAAGCTCCATTTACACGAAAAAACATAAGTGAAAAGTGAAGCTAAGGGCAAAAGCATTTTGTTGAGATCCAGAAGTACCTTAATTTATACGACGAAAGAAACATTGCACGTGCATTGGTATCGTTAGCTAATATAAGGGCCATAGATTAGCTGGGTAGCAGCCGAAATAACCATGGTTTAGCCTTGGAGCCAGATGCCCAGGTGTGCTAGCATTGGTAACCCGTGCATATGCTAGCCACTGAAGCCAATTAATTCGGCATTCACCGAATTCAAAATTTAGGGTGATGGATCAAAAATGTGCATTGTGAGGAAGGAAAATAAAGGTCCACCGGGCTTGCTAGTAGGCTTACGATATTCAATGTTAACGTTTGACTGGCCATACCACCATTAATGTGACGTGCCTAAAGTGCCTCAAAAATCGTAGCCGAGCACCACTCGTACTCCTACGGGTGAGCCGACCGCCGCAATTTCCCAGCGGTGTACAGCATTTGTCTCGCAACCATTTCACGGATATAAACAGCGTTCGACCGCCACCTCAAGCAACTTGGCAGGCTCCTTTCCTTTACTAGGACAGATATGACCCAGCATCTCGGCCACAGCAGACTGTGTAGCATCGAGCTGAGTTGCCCTCT
Source organism: Gymnothorax javanicus (assembly GCA_029692085.1). Taxonomy (NCBI): domain Eukaryota; kingdom Metazoa; phylum Chordata; class Actinopteri; order Anguilliformes; family Muraenidae; genus Gymnothorax; species Gymnothorax javanicus. The sequence continues at coordinate 19,002,070 of CM056203.1, forward strand.
TAGCCTAGTTTGTAAGCAATAGCTAGCTTGGTAGCTTCGAACTCAGAGGGTGTTTTTCAGCAACCAGGCTCCATTCAGCTTGCCTCAGCTCCAGCAACGGTCCACCTTTTAGCCCATTTTTGGATTAGCCGGGGGGCAGGCTAAGTTAGGAGTTAGGTAAGTGCCAAGTTGGCGACCAAATGAGCTTCACAATAAGTATTCAGAAACCTATGAGTAACATCACAGAGGCTTTGTTGATGTTTTATACAGTCAGTGCTCTGGGGGGGCCAGTGGGGTGGCCAGCAACTTTCCAGGGGGTGCCATTGGTTTCTGGCTGCCTTTTTTTTTTTTTTTTTTTTTTTTTTTTTGGTTGAGTCCTAAGACACATGTCCTGGCCTGTAGAGTCAGCCATTTTGGTTAGGAAGGAAAGCTACAGTGGCTGCTATTAGCCAACCAGTTTTCTAAGTGATGCTTTGATTGGCTGACTGGACTTGTGCACTTGTAGAAGTTTTAGACTGGACTTGGTCACCACTTGAAGTAGCTTCTTAGGGAATTTCCAATTCACTGCTCATTTTATATTGTACTTGTGTGCTTCTTGGCCAAAATTAGCTTATGTGGCCTATTCCTCATCAATGAAAGAATGGATTTGTAGTGTTATCTGATTTTCAATGAATATGGACTTGTATTTCATCCAATTTTGCCAGTTCTAAGGCTATACAATGTCCTACCATTCAAACTTCTGATTTAACAAAAACATATGGAATTAAACTACAATAGCAATCTATTTTCTCTATCTATCCTCTTTTAGTGCTAGAAAAACACACATTGACCTACACAGCAAAAATAAATAAATAAATAAATAAAGACACGCTTGATTTTTAACTGCCACTCAGTTTGGAGCCTTCCTATGACATATTTGGGGAAAGCATTTCAAGACGTGCATTTTCTGAAATCATGACGTTGCAACAGACTCATGTAAAAATACCCGCACAACTGCTAGGTTTGCATTTAAATTCTACCCAAAAAACCACTTGCACTATGTCTGGTTCAAACTTGCATATCGGCTAAAGCTTTGATTAGGTGGCTCTGTCTGAGTGCTTCAGTGAGCACAAGGTGTGAATGAAAGCATTTTGTTCAAGTAACACCACTTTATATTTATTTCAAAATATGCCGTGTTTCAGGCTCTCTCTTCACAGACGATAAGTGGGTGCGTTTTAAGATTTGATTGGCTGCCTGAAGTGTGTACAAAGTAAAAGTATGTCTCAAGAGATTGCATTTAGTTGTAAGTCAATTAAGGACAAATGTAAATCATCGAGTCTTGGTCTGCTTTCTTTCAAGGGTTATTTGTTCAGTCATCTACAATCACATTCCAAAAAATGAGGGAGACAACACTGCATTTAGTTTTAGGAAATTGAGATGTTAGACAGGTCAACAGTAATTCATTAAAATTCAGTCCTACACTCACCCTCACGCAAAAGTGCAATTATCCGTGCGTCACGTGATTCCTGTATCTTCCACTGGTATTTGACTTCTCTCAACTTTGCTCTCTACTTTCATTTGTTTATTTTGATCACTGTTGCACAAATTCTGTGAACATAGAAAAATTTGGCCCACAATTTTTGAGCTTGAAATATCTATTTAGCTGGAAACTGCATAACATACTAAATATAATGGTTTTCCTGTACATCCTTGCAAGCTGTTAAAAAATAATGTTTGGAGATTTATTGGGATGTTTATGATGAATCACAACGGGTGATTAATTTAAATAAGGTTTGCTAGTGTGTTCCCCTTCTTATCTTTCTCATCTTGTTCACTCTTCCCTTCCTTCCAAATGCGTGACATCAATAGTTTTTTTTTTTTTGTCTAAAAAGATATTAAAAACTGATGAGATGTATGCAGTGCAATGTCTAGTGTTGATTTAACAGCAATTTATACAGTTTATGTGAGTGTAATAGAGACCACACTCTAAGAGTTAATGTAATGGCAAATATTTTGGGGTGCGCCTCTGGAAAGGTACTCAATTGTGTCCAGTCGGGTTGTGAGGTAACAGAGCTTATTTACATTAGACTTGAATAATTTAATTTCAGTATTCTGTATCTGATAAAACAAAATCAATGCCAAGGATAGCATTAGGATCAGAAGTTAAGGTTAAAAAATACTAAACAAACAAACAAATAAAAGGACTATATATTTGTACTCATCTTTGACTGCATGAGGGAGAGCTGGAGTGAGAGACAATACAAACTTGTTTTTTCTGTCATGGCAGCACACTAAGCTGCAAGTTTGTGGTCTTGGAACAGAAATTACTGAAGTGTTGACATAATTTTTTGATATTGCTATCCTCCAACAACAGAATTTCCTCTAGACACAGTTTTTCTCCTTGTAAAGTCAATATTCTAGGAACAATACAGCAACTAACAGCATGTACAGTATTGTGCAAAAGTCTTAGGCACATTTAAAGCAATTTCTTAGGGAAAATATGCTTTCAAAAATGATTAAATTAAAAGTTTCTAATAAGTGAGAACTGTGAGCCTGTCCTCCAACAAAATACGTCCGGAAAGGTAATTTGTCAAGCAGCTTATTACGAACAAAAGTTACATTTAGGAGTTAAGCGACCTCTAGCGGTCATTTAAATAACTACAATCTAGTTTCCATCGTCAGCATCGCCGTCAGTAAATCCCTAACCTAAACCTAACCATAATCCTAACACTAACCGTAACCCCAACTCAAATCCTTACCCAAACCGTTATTTTAAGTGTAAATATGACTGAAACTATATCTGGAACTGGAACTGTAACAGTACCTTCCTGCTGCCAGTAGGGGCGCGATTTTAGGAAACGCTCCCATAGGTCGTAAATCAGAGTAAATGAGAATAATCAACCTATTTGAGTGTATGGTTGGAGGACTGGTTGCTATAGACTGTTAAAAACTAAAAAGTTTGGGACACTGTCCTGTTGTGCTATAGTTTTAAAAGATGATTGGCTTTTTGCTTGCCCCAAACAGAGTGGAGAACTTGCCACCGTTATTCTGCAAACTGACTGTCTCACTTGCATCTATCCCTCCAAGAAATTACAAACAGCTATGATGATGTTGACATCAAGGCTCTGTCAAGACTATAATATCTGTATCAACTATTTTTAATTGAATACAAACATTAATTTTTGAAACTTTTCTTTAAATTAGCATTTGGAATTTATAACCTTTTATCTTCAGGAACTCTAATACAAATTTGAATTTTAAAAAGTGCAGGGTGCCTAAGACTTTTGCACAGTACTGTATGTGACTTAACAGAGGGAGGAGTGAACAAAGTTCACTTTTATTTATATTTTGTTCATCAGGAATTTGAATCACATGGCTTGACAGTTAACTAGGCCTTATATAAACTGGTCATAATTAGTCCAAGAGGAGATTAACAGAGACCTCCATGAGCCATTGGGCCACTCAGTAGTTTAGTCATCATGACAATGCACCAAAACACAGATGGAAGCTGTGGTGTACAGACAGCACTGGGCGGGCACCATACTCTAGGCCAGGGGTCACCAACTCCGTTCCTGGAGGGCTGCCATCCTGTAGGTTTCTGCTCTACCTCCTGTTCAGCACACCTGATTCAACTAATTAGCTACTTAACAAGATCTCTAGCTGGGCAATTGAGTGGCTAATTAGTTGAATCAGATGTGCCGAATCGGAGATAGAGCAGAAACCTACAGGATGGTAGCTCTCCAGGAAGAGAGTTGGTGACCCTGCTCTAGGCCTATGAAGCACAATGCGTTACACATTTCCAACCTTTATGAGCTTACTTATCTCTGTATAATGGGCGGCAGTAGCTCTGGCTTCGCATTTCTAATCTTGTGATACAGTTCGTTGCTGGCTGCCGCAGTTGTCTTGGGAAAAATCTGTGCAGGTTCTCAGGGGTTGTGCCGAGAGAGAGGCTCTGCGTGAGCGTGCATTTTTAGTGCCTTCTTAATCGCTGCCAAGTAGCTGTAATGACAGACACAAAAGAATACATAGCTGCTATTAGTTTCATTTTTAGTTGCCATAACACTGCGAGAAACATTGACTAAGTTTGGAGTTAGAGGGCATTGTGTATACAAGTCGCTATACCCAAAAAAATATCCGTAAGCAACATTCCAGCATCGGGACCACACACAGGTCATCTGCAAGAAATCTGCAAGCACACTTGGGTTGCAGTTGCACAACGCTGCTGCGAAGCCTCAGATAAGTTCATGCATACTTAATTCCCTTGCTTTTCGAAAAGGCAGAACGTTTCCCTGAGCCAGGCTGCAGGTTCAGTGACAGAAGATTTGGAAGAGCAATAAGTGTTTCAACAATATCACTCATCTCCGCTCTTGCACAAGGACACGGGCCTCAGATATACGTTTATTTTAAATTTCACATTCAAATATATTTACAAGGAAGGCAAGCAAGAAGATACAGGGGTAACTGCAACATTATTAGCCATATCCCGCAGTGATTGATGCTCTCATGTCATTCAGGCGTGTTTGAACGTTAAAACTTTATTGGATGTTTAGGATGTAATCCGGATGGCAGCACTGAGCATCTAACCTTTCGTGAGAGTTATATAATGGGCCCAGATGGGAATATTTTGTGACAGGACCTGGTGGAAAAATTGGAAAAAGTGCACACCCTATTGAACAGTGACCCTTACCTCAGTGTCAGAGGGAGGTGCTAAGGAACTTAGTCACCATACATAGTCACAGGGAGGAACTGGTAACCATGGTGAGACCAGTGGTGGTGAATGAAGTTCTGTTACGATCGCAGGAGGACACCGATAGCGAGTCTTGAATCCAATGAATTGACTTTATTGAACAGAAAATCAAACCAAAATGGCACGTGGGCCAACAGAATATCCACAAACCAAACTGAGCAAAGCGGGGGAAAGGAGGGCACGAAGCCAACAAAAAACTGCACTTAAAAAGCTGATAAGAAAAACTAAGAAATACTGCAGGCTTAAGGGGCACAAGGCCAACAAAAAACTACACTCCAGAGCTGGACTAAAGGGTATACAATGACTGGACATGAAAAGCATGGCATGAATAAAGAAGGGAAATACACATGAAAACACTCTAGACCGTAGCAGGGAACTGAAAAAGAACAACAGACCAACTGCCAACTGGAAAGCCTCCACGGAATAAAAAGGTACATGGCTTGATACAGGAACAAGGAACACCTGGGCAGAACAAGGAGGAAACAAAGCATGAACGCAAGACATTGGACGAGGGCTTAATGATATAACGAACTCATTAAGAAAATGAGCGTGCTCAGCTAAGTGCCAATAAAGTATGTAGATTGAAGGAAGAGTGAAAAAGTTATGCAGCAAAGCAAAGCGAGATCTGAAATAATAACACAGCAGGAAATCATGACAATTAACGCCCTACCTAAGTTAGTAATGTTAGTAAAGTGCCTGTCTAAGAAAAACACCTCCCCTGAATGTTATTAGCTGTTAGTAACTAAAAACAGTTAATTGGCATTAAGATTAGAAAGCCCTGAAGCCAGAACAGCACTGAAGGAAAGTGGAAATACCGCAGCCAGCCAATAGCGAAGAAGCAGTGCATGCAGGAGAGAAAACAAGATGTGGACTGGAACGCAGACATGAGGAGGATTCCATTGGCAGTGCGGGAACAAAAACCTGGCACAGACAAGGCAGAACAGAACAAGAACATTACAAGTTCTGGCTCATATGTCGTGCTACATGGATAAATCTGCCCTCATGACACTAAAGCTCGCTGTGATAAACTTCTTCTCTGACGAGGACATTAAAGCAGCTAGGATTACATTGCAAAACAATGTCAAGAACTTAATGCCTAGGTATAAGTTCCCAGAACGGGGTCATGTTGACTCAGTAAACCACTCAGTAAAGAGGGAGAATTGGATACCATTCTGGGGGCATTGAAAGCCATGGACAATGAGGATGGTGCCATAATCCCAAGATTTACTGCAGAGTGGTTGGATAAACTGCCACCAAGTGCCCCTGAGGCTGGGGGTAGCATGCTGGCCTGCTTAGAGCAACTAGCCAAGCAGCAAGGGCAGATTCAGCAGCTACAGACAACCATGGGTGAAGTGATGGCAAAGATGATACTCTTTGAGGAGAAGGATTTCGCCCAGCATCAGCAGCAAGGACACCAGCCAGGCCAAGGTCCTAAGGAACTTAAGCACCAGCTGCAGCAAGGTGACACCTGTGCCAAGGTCACTCAGAAGCCAGGGGGCGATCATGCACCCATGTGATCCAAGCAAGGATCCAGCAGTGACGGGGTGCTGAGATGTTTTGTCTCCAGTGGAATGTCTTCTCAGCCATCTGCAGGCCACACCCAGCATGCCACTCCTCCAAATACCCCTCACCAGGGAAGGAGGGGCAGTAGGAGGGACCCCACTCTGCCTGGCACAGATGACCTGGAGTATCAAACAGTTGGTCGGGGTGGAGGTAAACGCCCCTTGAACGGATCTAACAGGGGTACAGGCAGGCCCTGAGGCCACGAGCAGTGAGAGGTACAGGAGGTGTGTCCCAGCGGCTCAGGGCTGGCCCGGACTCCGTGCAGATGCAGATCACCAACGTTAATCCTCAGCTAGGAGATAATGACATAAGGGATTATATAATAGAAATGGATAGTACCATAGAGCCTCAGGAAATCAAGGATGCCAGCAATGAAGGTAGAAGTACTAAACGTTTTATCATCACTGTGAAATTTTCAGACAGAGATAAGATATGTCAAGAAGCTTCTGGCCCGATAACATTTATTTCAAAAAGTGGTTCACCAATTTAGGCAATTCAGACACTCGTAATGGATAGGCCAAGTATTAGTGTATAGTCTTATAACAGTACAGGTCTGAGTGGTGCCAAGCCTGAGTACGTCTCACAACTCCTAGACAGTAATAATATAGATTTCATGTAACTGCAAGAAACGTGGCTATTAAAGTCACAGATGGGGAAGTTAGGTGAAATAAATGAGCATTACTTCTATAAAGGAGTGTCTGGAATGGAGGAGACAAAGTTATTATCAGGTTGGTGCTATGGAGGAGTTGCCATACTGTGGAAAAAGAAATTTGCAGGCGGAGTTGAAAAAGTTGACAACACAGGATAGTGGCAGTCACACTGTCATGCATTAATATTGATATTCATATTATAAATGTATATATGCCATGTGAAAATCGAAGCAGGACAGTGGTGGATGATGAATTTATGCATGCAATAGATTGTGTTTAACAGCTGTTGATGCAATATAATTCTCATTTCACCATTTTAGCCGGAGATTTTAATTGTGATATCTCGAGACAGAATGCACATGATAAATACTATAGTGAATTTTTAACAAGGAATAATATAGGCTATGAGTGGAACCTGCAGTCAGCTGATGTAGATTATACATAATGTGATTACAGTTTGAATGCTTATTCATGTATAGATCACTTCAATATTTGTCATGGATTAAGCCACACTGTGTCTGAGGCTTTTGTACATGATGATCCACTTAACATGTCAAGACACAGGCCTATAGGAATGGCTAATGATGTGCCAGTCCATGGAAGCCAGATCCTCTGCGGTAGCAATGACAGGCGTCATAAGCCTATAACAAGGCACAGGGTTAATCAGATCACATTAATATGTATCAGCTCAGAGTTAAGGAACACATAGCTATGATATTGGAGTATGATGTGAATGTGTGCCAGAAGTTAGACTGTGATGATCCAGCACATAGAGACATGATCAATGTGTGGTGTAGCAAATTAATTGATGCATGTTTATATGCGGATGATGTGTTTCCTTGCGCGTCCGTAAATAAATATAGGTGTCCAGGATAGGATGAGAATGTGAAACCTTACAAGCAGGAGTGTGAGTGGTGGCATCATGTGTGGGTCACTGTTGGCAAGCCCCATGAGGGTCCCTTATTTGACAACATGAGAGAATCTCAGAGACAGTATCGATATGCTGTCCGAAGACACAAGAGACAGGGAGATGATTTCAGAAAACAGAAGATGGCCATGGCTGTATCAGAGCAGATCCCGTGATTTCTTTCGTGAAGTTAAAAGACTGAACCCCAAGTGTAGTACAGCCCCCAACATTGAAGGAATACACGATCCAAGCGATATAGCCAATCATTTTGCTATAAAATACAATCATCTCTACAATAGTGTGCCGTTGATTCTGATAGTATGAAGGAAATTGCCTCTCACATTCAGGAGGGCATACATGATCTCACAGCTGATGATGCAAAGGTTAAATATGATGATATCCACAGTAGTGTGAAGAAGCTAAAGTCGGGTAAAAGTGACGGTAATAAAGGATACTACTCTGATCATCTTATACACTCACCTCCAGAGTACCTAACCGAAATTGCCTCTTTGTTTACGGAAATGTTGATGCGTGGACACCATCCAGATGATTTACTGTTGGCCACCGTGGCCTCAATCCCTAAGGACAGTGGTGGTGATATCTGCAATGATGCCAGTTATTGTGGTATTGCCCTGTGTAACTGTATAACAAAGGTGTATGACATGGTGTTCATCAACAGAAATGAGACCGAGTTAAGCGCACACGCATTGCAGTTTGCTTTTAAAGGAGGGCATGGGACAACAATGTGCACACTGTTGGTCAAGGGTACTGTCCGGTACTATGTAAACAAGCAGTCCGATGTCTATGCTTGCTTCGTTGATGCTACTAAAGCATTTGACAGGGTCCGTTTCGACAAGCTATTCCAACTGTTGGTCAGAAGAGGTGTGAGGCTCTTGGATCTGAGGGCCTTCATGAATTTGTACATGAGGCAGACTGTGAGGACAGTCTGACTAAGCAGACACACAGAAGCCTTTCACATCAGTAACGGCATTCATCAGGGGAGTGTTGCATCGCCTATATTGTTTTGTCTCTATATGGATGAGTTAATCAGTCAGCTGGAAAAGGGCAGCGATGGATGTTGGATAGGTCCCTTCCTCTATGGAGCAGTCGGCTATGCTGACGACTTGACCCTCTTAAGTCCAACAATTAATAGCCTCCAGAGAATGCTGCATATCTGCGAAGAATTTGGGATGGAATATGACATGCAACTCAATCCCAAGAAATCAGTATGCATGCATTTTGGTCTGTGGAACACCACAGACGCTGATGAGTGGGGGAGCCCCAAGGCTGGAAGCGGCAAATGGCTGATAGCTCGGGAACTGGGCCTCAAGGAACTCCAGAGCCATGCAAGATTACAATAAAACTGTTTGGACCTCCTCCGTTATGATTGTGTCCAGGATGTTCGCTCAGCCTGCGAGTGGAAGGTGTTTATGGTCTTTCTGTGTCCTTGGTGTTACTCTGTATGGGGGGTAGTTGCAAGGCCTCTGGCTGACACAATGCCCCTGTGGAAGTCATTTAATTGTCCTCAGTCTTTTATAAAACTGGACCTTCACTTATGTATTTAAAATAATCTAAACCTCTGGGAAATTCACAATATGCTCATATGTTTAATATACTGATATGAAATCACTTCTGTACTTATAACCCAACTTGCCTGTATAATAATTCAGCTTAAGACTTTTTCATGACAACTGCATCATATTAATACATTTTCCTGGCTTGTTTGGTATGTATGAGGAGTTGAATGCAATATACAGTATTTCATATAAAAATAAAATTATAATGCATTTACTTTCAGAAACTCCCTAAAATTGGTTAAGGTAGAATCTCCTCTTGGGTAATAGTACTATTTGCTAAATTACCTCCAGATGGGGAAAGCCCAAATTTAGATTCAACCCCCCTTCCAGGTACTTTATGGCCATGCTGCCTGGATCAAAGACGTGATTTGGTTTAAAGTAAAGACTGACAACCCATTCAGGGAGGGTCGCAGATGACTTCCCACATGTGCATCTCTATGCCGTGTGTAGCCCATATAGACAGGGGAGATCGTATCCGATCTTTCCCCCACGCACGTTAGTTTCATCTGAAAGATGTGCTCTGTATGTGTGTCGCCAGGTATGACATTTTTCTGTGTCTAAATTTGTGGTAACGTATATTTCGTTTCTTTTAGTTCTTGCCTACCTGGTGAATAAATTATTGTTATTCCTTTAAACTTGCATGGTCTCCGTGACTCTAATCCTTTTACATTCTTTCTAGCCACGTTACGATGGATACTTAGGGGTTTAATTCTAACCGAGGACCGACTGGCCAGCGGCTTAGTATGGGAATTTGTTTTATTAAGTTGGAGAGACAACCATATTCTACTCATATAAAGGGTCTATGTAGCGCCGGTTCTGGGAATTTCGCCATAAGGGAGCCCTTGGACGAAAAGTCGGTTTCCGTTAAATTCCCTTAAGGAACCCAATGGTGTCTGCATAGACCTGGGTTCGTAGTTTCTGAGCCAAGATGCTATTGCTGTGGTGGTTCCTCCCATCCCCTGGTATTACAAACGAACCTAAGATTCGGCAATAATGCTAAAACCCGGGGGCATATATTGAGTAACGGAGGTTTTCATTTAAGAGTCCGAGGTGCAATAACGCGAGATCCACGCATGTTTGCACTAAATTCTAAAATCTAATTCTAATTGGAGTCAGATCTTGAATGGGAGCACATCTAATTTCTTATGGAGTCAGATAAATTGTAACCGTTGTGCTTTTGTGCCCTGTTCTACGAACAGAGAGAATTGATTAATTTTTATTATGATTTACACCAACCAAAAAGTTCACGCACTTTTAGATGCACTTTTAATGCAATATTTTCACTTAAAAATGCATGGCGTCTTATAAACCGGTGCGTTCCATACACCAGTGAAATGCTGCAGGAGGTAAAGGGGGATGTTCCAATGTGTACCCAGGGGAGGGCGCTGTGAGCTAGACCTTGCTCGCGTGTCCCAGAGCTTGGATTCAGTCTCTCTGGTCTCTTTACAGCTAGAAGCTGCGTAGCCCATGGCAACCTAGCGAAAACTTCTCAAAAGAGCGATAAAGCTGCACAAAAACATCACGTTGTGGACTTTGCTGAACAAAATGGAAATCGCCATTTTGTTTAAAATAAATTGAAATAGTTTGGAACAACTTGTTTATGTATTTTTATAAATGAATAGCTACTATAACACAGTCTTTGATATAAAATCCTTTTCACTGACGGTACACCCCACAAAATATACTGCGTCTTACATACCAATGCGACTTATCTACTGAGTTTTACTCTACATGTTTCCGCCCACAGAGTTGTTGTATGCGGATTGGAGACACATTTGAATTTACACTTGTGTGCAATGTGGCTAGAATCCGTCCCTGACCACCTTCAGAAGTGGTTTGAAAGATCGGATCACAATCCATCCTCACTGTGTCTTGAGTGCATTTACACCTGTACTTTTATAAGGTCAAGCGCTATCCGATTGCAATCCGATCACAAAAAATGCATGTTAATACCAGGAGTATTCGGGGCCGTTGTTCTATCTTGCGCAATAGCTGCAATCTATTTTAGACGTGTTTGTCAACAACAACTGGTGGAATCACAAAATAGGTTGTGTTCCAATTTAGACATGTTTTTTGCAAGTCATAAACAGAAGGCCTTATAGTTCAAGGAAATAAATATTGCTCTAGCTCTACCTCTTAAATTGCACAGCAACTTTGGCCATCTTTGCGTGGAAACTCCCCTAGAACTTGAACCGAGCCCTTGAGATCCAACTCACTGTCTAGTTGCACGTGGTGCTGGCGGAAAATAATCAATTGGTTTTTGTGCCTGATGAAAAATAAAAATAACGTTAGCTATCTGACTGTGCATATCTTCAGATCAGTGGTGTAGCCAGAGGTTAAAAATGTGTATGCACAGAGCATCACCTAGCAACAATTATTATTCCTGACTTGTTTTCTATCATTTTTCTTGATTAACAATACATTCACACTGAAAGCACTTCACACTATTAGGTGTTGGTGATCCTCCTCACTTCGCAAGACAACAACCATTCTTTTGGACGCGCAATTGGTGCGTTTCAATTACCCTTATTCAAAATTGTGTAAAGGTGCAGCAAGGGCTGTAAATTTTGTGTACTGTACTGCCCTGTAGCACGAGCCCTGCAGTAACTGTCCTGCTCCACTAGGGGGCTGACCAGCCCCCTCTCTAAAGGTGTTCCAAATCTTTGAGTTTAGTTTAATTTAAACAATTTAAACATTCCTAAAATGCGGGTTAGATTGCCTGATGTGCCAAAAAAGATCCAGTTCCAGAGCAGTTTACCTTTCGAAAAGCAAATACCTACTTATAAATTAATTATTTTTCTGAACGAAATTTAGCTTATTATTGAGTCGCCCTTAGGTTGCATCAAGAAAGAAGTTGTGTCTTTAATTGCCAATGGATTATTCTTATAATTGGAAGTCTTGCTAATAAAGGGAAATGATTTAGAGCAAGTCAGGACTAATATTTGTTGTGAAGGGATGTTCTGTGCCTGCACATTTTGAACTTCTGGCTATGCCACTGCTTCAGACCTTGTGCATGCAGGAAAAGCGGGCCTGTAATTCATAACAATCCTTCCTTGTGCCTGAACCAGAAATTGGTTGTGGCCATCAGTAAGTATGTACAAAATGTGTATTCAAAAAGTTAGGAAATAAGAATGAGGGGTTTCCTGAAGATATTCTAAGCATGTACTCGACTGCCTTCTCTGTGGAAATATATTTCAGCATGCATGATATAAGAATGATCGACCTGTAAAACTGCCCCACCCCTATGCCTGTACTTGGCATTGCTTCCGCATTTTAAGGAGCAAGCACATTTCAATTGACTTTTCATTAAGGGACCAGTGGTGGAGGCAATCATGTGCGTCGTCTGCCTCCTGTCCCACTGCTCAATCCGCTCTCTGCCACCCACCAGCACTCAAACCCTGTTCCCCTGGAGCTCCCCAGCCACTAAAACTCACTCTCAACTTCTAATCCTCCACCCTGCGTACCTCATTTACACCCCGGCGGCATTAAGTGGCCATAAATTACCCTTGGGACATCGAATGTTTGTCATGTGATGCCCCAGCCTCCATGTATCTCCCATTCTAGGACCCATATCTCATTTTTATAGGCCCTGTCCCGGGTCCAGCAGAGTACAGAATGATGGCAACATATAACTCTGGGTTAATAACGGGCCCAGGGCCCACCAGAAATGATAGAGAGCCCCTCTCCCCCCACTCCCCAGGAAGCACCATATTAAGCCCTCATTTTATTCAACAACTGTCCCTCCATTAGCTGCTCTGCACAGACACAGTAACAGACCGCCAGGAGGAACTTCAGGTGGACAGGAAATGAAAGAAAAAAGAGAGAAGTTAATTACGTTTTAACTATCCCATAGATCCCACTGTCTGGCCTGGGAGGAAGAATAGGCCATTGTAATGAACTGCCCGCAGTCGGTTGAGGGCATCTAGAGGAACCGCACGCAAGCCCATCTGCGGCCCTCTTTTAATCTGCCAGGTTGCACCCAGATCAGCAACTGGAAAACAGAATTACGGGCCATTAACTTGGTTTCCCGCTTTTTTACTTCTGCTGGCCATTGAAGTCATGCTTTGCTCCCCCATTTTTTCATTTTATTTCTGCTTTGGAAGTTTCCATAGATTAACTTGTCCCAATGGTGACACTCCTTTGCCAAATTATGGCAGCATAATTTTTACTTGCTGTGTCTGAGGAACCCCCATATCCAAGCCTCGAGCCCATTTTGAGCCTGGCTATCAAAAACCGGGACATCTGGGGCAAATGTCTTGCAGACTGCAAATCACTATCTGCTTCTTTAGCCAGCCAAATGACTCCCACCCTGTTTTCTGATGGGTCCTAAGTGAAATATGACTAGACACAGGACAATAAATCCTTATCCTACTTTTTCTCCACCTTTATGTCCTCTTTGAACATGCTCACCGATCGCTCTTGGAAATAATGGCCGTGGTCTAGTAAAGTGATGGCCATTACTTAGAAGTAAGTGCATATATGGTCCATATCCTATGATTTGCTGGGTCTTCAATGAGGTTTGTAAATCTCCCACATCCCAATGAAAGGACCTCTTTGCCAAACGTTAATAGAGCTTTAGTGATGTATCCCTTCCTTGCTAGACACTGGGGTGCGCAGGCTAAGCGCAGTTAGAGTGCAGAGGGAAATGTCGATGAGATGCTTGATATGCAATCTTGCTAATCTGACGAGACAAAACAGCCAGGCGGAGATGGATTGCATGTGTGAAAGTGGCCCATCCGCTTGTTATGGTGGGGACGCATGCTGTTCGTAAAGCTTGGAGTGATTGATCGCTGAGGTCAGCAGGACGCTAATGAAGCACAAACCAAACTGCAAAGGCTGCATGTAGTGACACTTTCCTGGTACATGGGCCTTATACATTCACTGCAGTGTAATAGAATGCAGTTCTTTCAGCCGGGTAAGACGACAAAAAAAAGAAAAAGCCAGCTTCAGAATCAACGGGACAATCATAATTTTAAAGTCAATAGTACATTCAGATAAATATGACAGCTTGACAAATTAAAAAAAAAGAAAACATTTGAAGTAGTACCAAGATAAAATATTTTAATATTTCATCTTCTTCCGAACTGATTAAAGGAGCTGTGTCACGATCAGAACTTTGAAAATTCTTAGCCAGCTCTGCAGTGGAGAAGAAGCAAACCATTTTTACTGAAGGAAGGATAAAGGATGATGGTGCATTTATCATAGAATGCTTTGCAAATCGGTGAAAGGCTGAGGAAAAATTTTGGCAACACAAGACATTAAGTTTGACCTGTTCCTAAAATTGCACCATGGACCATAATGCTAGGTCACATGTGGGTCCTTCTTTATGGCAGACAGGTAAAACTTTTAGTTATTTATTAAATTGCCACCTTGCTGTATCAGTTCCTTTGACAATGTGATACGGATTGACTTAGATGTTTATGAAAACTTTTTGTGACGCACAAGTTGTATGTTTTATGGGTAATAAAGGGGATTAAAGTGGGTAACGAAGGATGCTGAGAACTTGCTATTTTATCTTTGTTTTTTTAGGTCTTCTCTCCCAATTCTAAAGAGGAGGGTTTCAGAACTACCCAAGTGCACTCGCCTGCGCACTACACAATAAAATGCAAATATGTAAAACAATGAAATACAAAATCGTAAAACCTATTTGCCAATATTCAAATATTCAGTAATTAAAAAAATAAATATTCTCTACAATTCCATAAATTCAAAAATATCCTTAAAAAAAAGGAGAGGCAGATGTTAGCAGTGACAATCATAAACAGAAAGTGTGCTTCAAAACGTAACCTTTGAGTGGAAACTGAGTCACAACAGCTGGGATTATGTATTGTTGAGCAGTCAGTGGTGGAATTCATACATAATGATGTATTTACTAAAAAAAAATTGATGGCAGCATAAACTTTTCAAACTTTCCTTGACTAGTACTAGTAAGATACAGCCAACAATGTTTATGTATTACAAGTTTGTCTTTATTGTTTTCTATTTCAAGTTAGCTATTCAGTTGTACTCGAAAATGGTAGCTTAATGTATCATTGAGCTTATGCAAAGGTTTATAAACCCAAAGTTGAGGTTATTTAGTTTTGCAAATTCATTTTCACATTTTGTATTATGAAGCAGTGGTATGCGTTGCATTTTTGCAAACCTTATGTAGCCTGAATTAGTGTTTTATGCAATTATGTGCTCATGCACCAGATTTACAGAGACCTTATGCACTTGCAAACCTTTTACCACCTGCTAGGCAAAGAATGCGGCCAACGATTCACTTGGGTGTTTGATTTGCATCAATCATTGGATATGATATTGGCTTAGCATGTGCTAGAAGGTTCTGCATGTGTACAGAGTTCCAGTAAACCTGGTCCATTGTGTGCTGAGCACAAATGTAATGGGAAACTATCCTCGCCAGTTTAACAAAGGTAATTAAGTTACACTTAAATTGTGATGTCACAATGTAGATTTTCAGTCACCTACCAATCAAAATATATTCCCATCTAAACAAACTAGAACTGCAATCCTATGTTGGAGGGAGTATGGAACAACAATGACGGACCATGCACACGTATTTTGGATTTTTTCCTTCATCAAGCCATTTTGGGAGGAGGCAGCAAGTGTAATTTCAAAAATAATCGGAATATTTAGTATGTGCATGCCATTCCTTTCTCCATATCTCAATTAAAGTAAAAGATCTTTGTGGCAGCTAGCAAAAACACCATATCAAAATGTTGGCCATTGACTTCAGAAAACCCCCCTTCCCCCAGTAATTGGAGTTTACAAAAAGAAAATATTCACCAGGAAAACAGGACTCTTTTTTTAAGCCTATAATCAAGAATCCCTACAATTGTCTTTCGCTACTTATACTTTTAACGCTTGAATATTGTGTGTTTTGTGATGGTCCATGAGCTCATGTTCGAAGTGAAGTGTTTTGTGAAAACTGGTAAAACTAAGGTACAAAAACAAATAAGAATCCTCTCACGCCTGTGTACATTGCATTTTTTTTTTAAATATATTGTTTGTTATTTAGTTTTATTTCACTTTATTACTGGGAAATTGTATAATATGTATGTTGATTTATCGTGCCATTGTGTTTATTCTTTGTGTTTTTCTGTTCAATTATTGAACTCATTATTTTGGCGTTCAAAAAAGTTTGCATCGTGCACACAGGATATTGACTTTGGGTTTCTGTGTGTTCAAAGACGGCCCAGCACACATAGCTAATCATTTATAAATAACACACACAAAAACACGCAGGCATGCACAGAGACAATACATGCCCATACCTGTGTGCAAGCAAATGAAAATACCAAGAGAACTTTGCTTGCAACCCTAACTCTGAATACATTAACAAGACAAATGTTTAGGATATTGTGAAAGTACATTACTTCATATATAATTATTCTGCATAATTATGACAAATGCAAAACAAAGGAAGGCAAATGTGGGGTGGCCTACAGTAAATGGAATCAGGTGCTAAACCACATGGTATGCAGCCTGGCAGGACAGGAAGCTGAGAGCAGAATGGATGGTGCGTCAGAGAGAAGCTATGAATGACCATATTGAGCTTTCACTGAATTGAAGTAAATGATGGCCCTCCTGCTCGTCAGTGCCACACCAGGACATTTATAAGAGTTCTGCTGTGTGAATGCAGAAGATGCCCTCAACCTTAAAAGAATCCTTCATCTTTGGGGGGTGATTCAGACATCAAGTGTGACAGCACCAAGCATGATATTTAAAGTTCCCAAAAATCTTTTTGAGACATTCCCTAGAATTATAATGATTTCTCTCAGTGGGAGATAATCATACCTGTAAAAAGACATGAATATTCTGTTGTGTACCTGTCGCCCCATCAGCATGAAAGGTGAGATTATGAGGCTCATGGGTCTGACACCTGGCTCAGTACTGAAGAATCATGGGATAAAATGGGTGGAACACAAGCATTCCAACTGCTCACATCAATTTGCCATTACAAAGCTCCACTGACATGAAAAATATAAAACAGGGCATTTCATTCCACTTTTAAGATCAGTTTCGAAAAAGAAATAAAAATGGAACTTTTTGTTTTGTAATGATAGAACTTGAGAATTTTTTTCAACCATTGAATTATAATAATAATAATAACAATTTTATTTACTGCTGTAAATATTAAATATCAGTACTGTGAAGCTCACAACACTGATTTGATTGAGACTAGTTCAAACGTGGGTAAATTTGATTTCACGCTTATTTTTTGAGCTGTCGTTTGGTTATTAGCAACTATCTTACCAAGTGTAATATAGTGGAGAGCTTTGACTTGCGGCATCATTTATTTATTTATTTATTTATTTTTTTTGCAGTTTGCCAAAAAGTCATCTCAATCTTTTACAAATTTCTCCTCATTATTTTTGTGACCAGTACACAACCAATTCCAGCACCAACTACTTGGACCATTTCGAACTTGGTTCGTGTCCTCATCTTGCCTCAGAGACTTATCCAGGCCAGTACTGCTGGTTAGACCTCACTTATGCAGACATGCTGCTGATCAGCATTCAAAATAAGAGGCATGACCTTTGGAGTTGCTTTTGTAAGTGTCATTAGATGCCTAAAAGTTAAAGCCATTTTACAGCAGTGCTTCTGACTTTGTCCATCCCCTGTAGATATGCATTAATGCCATGATGTTTTTTTCCCCCCAATGACATGACTGAAAATAATCATCATTACATCTCTCCACAGCTGACGGAAAAGCAGACCGGACCCACAGTAAAGAAGAGCAAAGATGAAGGCCTTACTGCCTGCCTGCCAGCTTGTACCTTTCTGCTTTAGATCTCTGGCTAAAGGGAGGTGAAGCCACAGTAAAAAGGCTTTGCCCCCATAAAGTACAGGAGGGTAATCGCAGGGGAGGAGAGGGGTAATTTACGGCTGCCATCCATGGTTTATGAATTTCCCCGATAGCCTACAGTGCTTCAAAAGAGCCACCAGGAGCTGGTGAACATTTCCATCCAAGCCCCAGGCAGTAAAGCGCTGAAAACAAATGAAAGATGTTGCTTTTCCTTTCGTTTATAGTTCCATTATTGAGTTGCTCCCATAGCTGCACTTGCCCTGTAGATCTTGCCTTTCCAGGGTCAATGCCCCTCTTTAGATCCATCTGTTTATTTGTTCAAAGGATAGCTGCTTTATTTTGGGCTCTGGAAGTCAAACTATGGAGGGATAATGAGAAAGAGGAAATCTTACACCCCCATCCAAAGACTCGTAATTGTAGCGAACTTATATACAGGCCCACTGTCAGGGGTGGGGGGGTCAAAGGGATGACCCAGATGGCCCCAGTCT
Source organism: Gymnothorax javanicus (assembly GCA_029692085.1). Taxonomy (NCBI): domain Eukaryota; kingdom Metazoa; phylum Chordata; class Actinopteri; order Anguilliformes; family Muraenidae; genus Gymnothorax; species Gymnothorax javanicus. The sequence goes on from CM056203.1 coordinate 19,020,769, forward strand.
AATGCTCAGGAGGAGCCTATGCAAAGATTAGCTCTTCAAATGAGATCAAATACAACAAAAATACTTGCTGATTTCAGTGACAATACAATTAACGTTTTCTGTGATAAATAAATTTATTATTATTATTATTATTATTATTACTAAAACACATTTAAACTGTAATCCCATACCTCACCCCACCCCCACCCCTGCAACTATTGTGAAAATGTTGTGATCAGAATACTTGGCCGCTTCGAAAACCAGAAGAAATCTGCCACTCACATAAAGCAAAGTGCTGCCTGTCCAGCGAAACCAGTCTTGAGCAGCGGTCCAATACAGAAATCTACTTACCCAGGCGACTTACCCAGGCCAATGAACTTGGGAGGATGTGACACAGAACCAAAAATACACGCGTAAGCATCGAGGAGGAAGAGAAATCTTAAAGTTTGCATAATGTCACCAACAGTGGTGTGTACTGTGAAGCTGGAGTGTTTGTGGGTGGGGGACTGTCAAATTCATGATTCATAATTCAAATATAGTGTATAGTGCATCTCCATAATCTGTTTTTCTGAAGGTCCTATGCTTTTGATTCAAATGGACAACATACTATTGGTTGCCATTTATTTTATGTGATCATCTTGACAAAAAAAAATATGTTTTGATTGTCAATCAAAGTTTTTCAAGTTAAAAAAGTATTTTAAAGATTTTAATTTATGCTTAGGATATGATTTTAATCTAAAACTCAATTAATCTGAAAATAAATCTGAAAATAAAAAAGTAGGACCAAGGGTCCTGTAGCTTACCGGCAAGCAATTTTATAGTGATGATACAAATTATGAAAATTTCATGTGAAGTTTGACCTTCGAATCATTGAGGGTCAATGTCAAAGTCACTAAATAAAAGTTCACATACACTTATAAGACCTCCTGTAGTACTTTGTACAAACCTAAGCTCTGAAGCAGTTTTGGTGATACAACTCGTTGAAAATTCATGATGTCAAGTGTGAACTTTAAAGGTCACAGAAGGTCAAGTTGAGGTCACCAAATGGACTTCATATACGACTTTCTAAATGTCTCTTACACAAATCTTGGCTCTATCTGTGACCATTTTGGTGATACAACTCATTGTAATTTCACTATATCGAGTTCGACCTTTGAAGGTCACCGACAGTCAAGTTGAATGTCACCAAATGAAAGTTTATATGTGACTTCCTAGATGTCTGTAACACAAACCTAAGCTCCATCTGTGACCATTGTAGTGATACAAGTCATTGAATTTTCACTGTCACATTTGACCTTCGAAGGTCAATAAGAAGGTCACTTTGTTATGGCCCCAATTTGTTATGGCGTCAATTTGTTATGACGTCACGGACAGCAAGGGATGACAGACAAAATTCTTAAACTTCAACAGATTTAATTAAACAAACACTTAGAACTAATCTACAATCTACCCTACTGACCAAGATTGAAATGAAAAAAAAAAGAGATATTTACAGTCCCCTGGTAATTGAGATGGGCTGCTGTGTTGCGATGTCCTGGGACAGGAAAATGCTCCAACACAGGCAAAAATCCACAAAAAGCTTCACAGGTCTTGAAAAGAGTGACAGGTCTGGTCAAATGTATCCTTCCACAATTTCTCCTTGCAATTTCTCCTACTCCCTACTCTCTCAATTTTTCTCCTTATATACTCTTTTCCAGCCCCCTCTGAGGCATGCCCAGGACACGCCCCAAACCTAGCTCTAGACCGGGCTTAACAAAAAAAATTGTCAATACTGCCATCTAGTGGCTTTTTTTTTTCCACATTACACCTCCATTCCAAAAGGGAAAAATTTTGACTCATAAAGGCAAAATTTTTCTTTTCAATACAAAAATGGTTAAGTAGACACTGTATATATATATATATATATATATATATATATAATACAATATGCTAATAAACACATGTGATATATATATATATATATATATATATATATATATATATATATATACACATATACTCAAACACGGGATAAGCAATCAGCAATTACAATGTCAGTACCCTTTACATGCTTAATTTCCAAGTCAAACTCCTGTAAAATCAAACTCCAATTCAACAATCTCCGATTCTTGTTTTTCATCTTACTCAAAAACATTAACGGATTGTGGTCAGTATATACAATCATTGGCTTTTGCCCTGTACAAACATGAACCTCAAAGTGTTGTAAGGATAGAACCAGAGCCAACAGCTCCTTCTCAATTGTGGAATAGTTCTTTTGGTGGCGATTGAACTTCCTGGAGAAGTATGCCACGGGATGCTCAATGTCATCAGAGTCACTTCTCTGTAGGAGCACAGATCCACAAGCTTGGTCGCTAGCATCGACCGCCATGGAGAACGGTTTGTTGAAGTCAGGAGATTTGAGCACAGGGAAGTGACACAGCAGAGACTTTAGGCGATCGAAGGCTCTTTGGCATGCTTCATCCCAAGTGAACTTTACGCCTTTCTTCAGTTGGTTGGTGAGACTGAGAGCAATCTCAGCAAAGTTCTTGCAGAACTTGCGGTAGTACCCGATCATTCCAAGGAAGCGGCGCAAAGCTTTTTTGTTGTCAGGAACTGGAAAGTCCATGATGGCTTGGACTTCAGCATTTATGGGTGCCACCTTACCCTGGCCTATGACATAGCCAAGATACGTGACAGTAGCACAACCAAAGTCACTCTTGTTCAGGTTAACAGTCAGGTTAGCCTGGGTCAAGCGCTGGAACAACGTCTCAATATCTTTCAGATGTTCTTCCCAGGAGTCACTCCATGTGATCAGGTCGTCGATGTACGCACCTGTGTGTGGCAATCCGGCGACTGTAGACTGTATCATCCTTTGGAACGTGGCTGGGGCATTTTTAATACAAAAAGGTAGGACTTCATACTGGTATAACCCAGATGGTGTGGCAAAAGCAGAGATGCTCTTGGCCCTCTCAGTTAAAGGCACACACCAATAACCCTTCAATAAATCAATCTTGGTCAGAAACTTTGCTTGCCCTACTCTATCGATACAATCATCATTCCTAGGTATTGGAAACACATCAGTTCTAGTTGCAGCATTGACTTTGCGATAATCTGTACAGAATCTAGTACTTCCATCAGGTTTTGGAACTAGAACACACAGTGAACTCCAATCGGAGTTAGAGGGTGTGATAATATCATGTTCTAACATGTACTCAACCTCTTTCTCAGCAATCTTTCTCTTTTCAGGATTCATCCGGTACGGATGCTGTTTTATTGGTTTGGCATCACCAACATCTACATCATGAGAGGCTATAGAAACTCTCTTTGGAACATCAGGAAATAGATCTTTATATTTCTTGATCAACCTCTCAAACTGATCTTTCTGTGAGGGTTCTAAGTGCTGGAGTTTTACATCAAGATTTTGCAACACTTCAGAATTTGACAATTTACATGAAAGAACTTCAGCTTTAATTCTAGGTTCATCATCTTGAAACTCCCCCTCATCTTCACAAGTCTCGGCCATAGGAGGATCTGAAGTGACAGCTGCAACCCTAGCATTCCTATCATAATAAGGCTTCAGCATGTTAATGTGACACAACTGTTTTGGCATTCTCCTATCTGGAGTCTTCACAATGTAATTGAGATCATTGAGTTTTGTCAGAATTTCATAAGGACCATGAAATCTAGCCTGCAATGGATTGGACTGCAAGGGAAACAATACAAGGACCTTGTCTCCTGGTTTAAACTCACGGCTTCTAGCCTTATGATCATACCAAGTTTTCATTTTTCCCTGACTTGATTTCAAGTTCTCTTTGGCTAGGTCACAAGCTGCACGCAGTCTTTCCTTGAACTTGCTAACATAGTCTAACAGACTGATATGCGGCTCTTTCTCTTGCCATTGTTCACTCAACAATAGCAAAGGTCCTCTCACTTCATGGTCAAACACTAGCTCAAACGGACTGAATCCAGTAGACTCCTGCACTGCTTCTCTAGCTGCAAACAACAGCAAATGAACACCTTCATCCCAGTCTTTCTCATGGTCATAACAATGAGTCCTCATCATTGTCTTGAGAGTGGAATGAAACCGCTCTAAGGCACCCTGACTCTCTGGATGATAGGCACTGGAAAGAATCTGCTTCGCACCTAGTTCATACACAACCTGCTGAAACAATCCGAAGTGAAATTGCTACCTTGATCTGACTGAATTTCCCTGGGAAGGCCAAACAACGTGAAGAACTTTATCAAAGCCTTCGAAATTGCAGTTGCCTTGATGTTGCGTAGAGGTATGGCTTCAGGGAATCTGGTAGATGCACACATGATTGTCAACAAGTACTGATTTCCAGATCTAGTCTTGGGTAATGGACCAACATAATCAACAATGACCTAGGAGAAGTGCTCCCCAAATGCTGGGATAGGCTGCAATGGAGCTACAGGTGGGTCTAACTGGTGTTTTCCAACTACCTGACAAGTGTGACAGGTTTTGCAAAAGTTGGAAACATCTTTCCGAAGTCCAGGCCAGAAGAAGTGTTTCATGATCTTGTCAACAGTCTTGTTAACACCAAGATGACCTCCTAAAGGCAAACTATGAGCCATTGTTAAGATCTCATTCTTGTGGACCTTCGGAACAACAATTTGCTTGACCACTGCCCAATCTGCATTGGCAGGGATATCAGGAGGGGGCCACTTCCGCATCAACACTCCATCCTTGAGATAATACCCAACTGGAACTGCGTCTATTTCTTCATCAGGGAGGGCTCTCTTCATTAGTACACAAATTTCAGGATCATTGGTTTGCTCCTGAATCAACCGCTTTCTGGACAGAGACAAGTCTCCAGACACATCAGAATCACCAGACCCATCTGGCTGGCTGAACAGAGAACTGATAAAAGTGTCTGATAAGTCCTCAAACAGAGAAACCATAGTAGGCTGAACAGAGTCATGAGGCAAACCACCTGAGTCATGACTATTCAATGTGCTGGACGGCACCACATCATCCTCTTCTTGAGCCTTCTTGGCCATAGCACGAGTCACTGCACAGGAAGGATACAGAGATGGGTCTTCATCGCCATCTACAGTGCTCGGCTGTGAAGAAAGATGAACAGGGGGAACTACATTGCCCCCAGCCAGGTCATTGCCTAGCAACAGAGAAACACCCTTGATGGGTAGACTTGACATAAGTCCCACCATTACCTGTCCTGTAACTAAATCTGACTTCAAGAATACAGAGCGCAGGGGTACAGATACAGTCCTCCCTTCAATACCATGTACAAGTATGAAATACCCAGAAGCGGTCTCATCACGTAACTCCAAGGAGTCCATCAACAAAAGTGACTGAGAAGCTCTGGTATCCCTTAGGATATATATGGGGACAGGAGGAGAATGCTCATTCAGAGCCACAAATCCCTCTGACACAAATGGAAGAAATTCCTCCCTCACAAAGTCAGCAGTATCAGGCTTCTTAGCCTCACAAGGAGCAGGCAATTTAGCAGATCGGTCATCTACTACAGGGGTTTCTAACCTTGTCTTCACAAAGGCATTAGGTTTGGTCAGCGCCGTCGTATAGGGGGAAAGGTGATGAAAATTCTAAGGGCCCACAGTCCATTAGGGCCCACAAAACTCACAGTAGCCGCCATGACAAAATTATTGTGCATAGATTTACCTAATATTCTTACTAATGCATCAGAGTTTAAACTAAGCCATTAAGGCATGCAATATAATGAAATACATTTCAGTAGCCCCCTTCTTAAAAAATGGTTCGATCCCTGCTTCGTGCTTGTATTGGAAAATTGTCTGTGCGTTTTTGCTGGCGAGGTCGCGAACTAAGGCAGCAAACAGGGTACACCGCCCTTGCGAATATGATGTCAAAAAAAACAAATCTGGACACCAGAAAAGAATAGAGAGAGGACAGCAGGAGCAAAGCAGGGGTCCAGAACATAACAAAATTCTTTTCAAAGAAAGGTGAGAGTATTTAACTAGCTTACTATGTTAGCTGTTTAACTAGCTGGCTATTCAGCTGCTAACGTTACGTTAATGTAACATGTAGTCAGCTGTGTAAATAATCGCCTGACAAGAATGACATTACTCCGTTATTAACGGTATCATCCACAGAAAAGATCGGTAAGGTTATCATTCACCTGCTATTGTAATATGCTGTCAAAAAATCCGGTACCAGCAGCCTAGGACACGTTCCTCCGCTCTTATTATAAGTGGTTACTGCATACTTAGCTCTCTCTAGCTGTAAGTGACAGTACAGGCTAGGTTTGGCTAGCGAACTACATGCAGTCAGTGTGGTAACCTTAGGTGTAACTTAAATAATCGCTTGACAAGGCTGACATTACTTTTACCTTCTTACATAAGTGTTTACTAAAACTACAGTAAACTGCTACTTTAGCCTGTTGACATAAGTCTTTTTCATGCAGAGGGTAATTTTACAGAGCTTACCCTCCTCTTGACAATAGCAAAATTAAGCTGGGTGCTTAGAGCTATGGTACTGAGAAGCCCATTTAGATTTTGTTTATTCCAAGACTCGGTAGGTTAGTTGTTCATCAGTTGTTCCATGGAACATAACTTTAAATGTTTATGAAAGTAATATGAAATGGAACAATTAAACCTTTATGCACTGCTACTCCAGAATCAGCTGTGGTCACTTCATCTGAACCTGACCCAGCAATAGACCCTCACCGCCAGTAGTCTGAATATGTTTTTGATGGTGAGTGAGTGAGTGAATGTGAAAAAGACAACAAAATAATTCATAATTTACATTATGACATTCTCTTTGTTGAGAGGTTAATTGTAAAAAAGGAAAAATTGGGTGTATTGCATTAGGCACTGCCAAGAACACTGAGAAACAGAAAAATAAAGAATAACATCATGATACATAGTCGTAAAAAAATGGCAATGAAAAGTCGGGGGCGGGGGCCCACACCGATATTCTGTCAGGGGGCCCAGAATTCCTAGCAACTGCCCTGGGTTTGGTATCCTTTTCTTTTTCTTTCTTAGCTTTAAGGAACCAACAGTTAGTTGTAACATGACCAGATTTCTTGCAATAATTGCAAACTAGACCACTTTTGTCACTGTCAGCTTTCACACTTTGATCAGACCTTCGACTGAATTTCTGAGCACCATCACCAGATTTGTCTTTGTCTTTGGGTGAGGAATCTTGGGTATCACCGTTACCTTTCTTCTGAAATTGGGACCATCTATTGTTACTGCTAGACTGAAATTTGGACTTATGTGTGAGAACATACTCGTCTGCAAACTTGGCAGCTGATTGCAAATTCAGTGCTTGCTTCTCATTAAGGTAGGTCTTAATATCATCCTTGACACAGTTCTTGAATTCTTCAACTAACACCATCTCTTTTAGTGAGTTGAAATCATCCTTGACCTCCATAGAAGTACACCAGCGCTCAAAGCAAACCTTCTTCTCGTTAGCAAATTCCACATAAGTCTGATTGTCAGATTTCTTCAGACCTCTGAATTTCTGTCGGTAAGCCTCTGGAACCAACTCATAAGCTGTCAAAATAACCTTTTTGACAACCTCATAATCAGAGGAATCATCTGCAGACAAAGCCGAATAGGCTTGTTGAGCTTTACCCTTGAGGACAGTTTGCAACATCAGAGGCCAGTGTTCCTCTGGCCACTGACAACTCTTAGCTACCTTCTCGAAGCACTGGAAATACTTATCAACCTCCTTCTCCGAGAATGGAGGCACCAGCTTTACCTCCTGGCTCGCACAAAATTTGTTTTCAGCTTCCATTTTAATTTTTAGTTGCTCCATTTGGAGCCTTTCTTCTCTGTCTAATTTTTCTAAATCGAAATCTCTCTGTCTCTGTCTCTCTCTTGCATTTTTAATTTAAGTTCCATTTCTACATTTGGATTTTCCACTGGAAACTGTTCCAGATCTCCTGGTGCAAACACATTTTCATCAATGTAATATTCAACAATCTCTCTAGCCAGTCTTGCTTTTCGCATGGCTGGTTTTACATCTGTCAGCTCTAACTGTCTGCATATTTCTAGCAGTTCTGTCTTTTTAAAAGACTTCAAAACCTCTACGGTTGGTGATGCCAAGAAATCATCCATTGCTGTTGATCTGTCAATATAGATCTAGGAAAATTCAAAAAACTATTTCACAATTTGAAATTTTAGATTTTCAATAAATGACTCGCACAATGGTCTATCCCGGATGAGCCCCCACTTTGTTATGGCCCCAATTTGTTATGGCGTCAATTTGTTATGACGTCACGGACAGCAAAGGATGACAGACAAAATTCTTAAACTTCAACAGATTTAATTAAACAAACACTTAGAACTAATCTACAATCTACCCTACAGACCAAGATTGAAATAAAAAAAAAAGAGATATTTACAGTCCCCTGGTAATTGAGATGGGCTGCTGTGTTTCGATGTCCTGGGACAGGAAAATGCTCCAACACAGGCAAAAATCCACAAAAAGCTTCACAGGTCTTGAAAAGAGTGACAGGTCTGGTCAAATGTATCCTTCCACAATTTCTCCTTGCAATTTCTCCTACTCCCTACTCTCTCAATTTTTCTCCTTATATACTCTTTTCCAGGCCCCTCTGAGGCATGCCCAGGACATGCCCCAAACCTAGCTCTAGACCGGGCTTAACAAAAAAAATTGTCAATACTTCCATCTAGTGGCTCTTTTTTTTTCCTTTACAACCTAATGATAGTTCAAATATGTGATTTCCCACATGTCTCTAATAAAAACCTACGCGCTATCTGTAACGATTCAGGTGATATAAGTCATTGAAATTTCCCTGTAAAGTTTGAGCTTTGAAGGTCATCAAAGGTCAGGTTCAAGGTCACCAAATGAAAGTTCACATGTGATTCCTATAAGTGTTCAATACACATTATGTTCTATATCCTCAATGTTTTCAAGCCTTGAAGCCTTTCGCAAAAGATGTCCTGAGTCTTATTTCCAGAGTTAACACCTTTCAATTTCTTTAATTGTGGCAGACCACATTGAATTTCCAAGTTTGGTGAATATAAAGAAAAGAAAAATGTGAAAATTCGAGTTAAAGGACATATTCTCTTAAAACCATCTTCCCTACACACACAGCTGGTGAATATTGAGCCATTACATTTTTAATATTCTGCTTACTGGAAATTGATTTCTATTTTTTCAAAATAATATATATGCAGGACTCATTTAAGTCATTGCGCACAATGGTTTGGCCATATAAAAACAATTAGCTGGTCAGCATCCTCACCCACCCCAACAAAACTCTCCTGCCACAGACTTTTTTTTTTTTTTTTTGAAAGAAAATCCGTGAAAATCGCTCCAATGAAGAGAAAAGAATTCTCAGAATCACTGTCCGTGCAGCAGACAACCTGTTTGGCTTTTAGTCACTGCACTACCGATGGGTAAGGCAGATTTAAATATTATGTTCATACATGTTCTCTTGATTTGTTGTACAATCTAGATCTAATATTCCTATTATAATTAAATAAAAGATAAAAATTCTTCCGGCCTGCCCCTAAAAATGTAAATGTGAAGGATGCCAACCAAATTATTTTTTAATATACTGTAGCCTTGTTGTACTTTTCTAACGTCCAGACTGATGTGTTCAATTGGTAAGAGATGAGCAAAGAAGAAAAATGCAATTCTCTCAATACTTAAAATGGTACATAAAATCAATCGCTGCTGAACCAGAGATACACCCATGGGAACCCGTCACTAATCACAGAAATCCCTACCTCTGATGAAATTTCCATCTAAGTTCGTATCCAGCAGCTCGTCAGACACTGACAGAATAACAGTGAGGTACTGTGCACTTCAGAGAGACCAAAACGGTTCCTACAATTTAATTTAATTCAATTTAATTTGCAATTATGCATAAATTCTTCATTTCAGAAATGGCCTTCATGTAAATCTAAGACCAGTTGTCCTTCAGTTCACAGAAAAAGTTGGCGGTGAGGCTACCTAGCGGAGATGACAGGTTGTAGAGCAAACAGATCAATGGCACTCAAAACATAATTTGAAAGTGCCCGGCCATTTTTGTCTTGTCAGAATTTAATCGGAACCTGCTGAAACATCCAACCACTTGACAATATCCAGCATCAGGAATTATAATACAGTGAAAAGAAAAAAAAATCACAAAATTAATGTGTCATCCTTCAGAAACCATTGCAATGTTCATATTACATTTCCAATTTATTTAAGCTCCAACATAAGGAAGAGGAAAGCACTTCGAAAAGCAAAGACATGCATTTCATTAACATTTGTCCCCATCTTCACCTTACCAATGATTAGAGGAGCGACATTTTCAATGACTGCATATCTCTGTGGACTGTGATGTTTGAGACAAATGTTTGCAGGCATTTCTGATAAATTAGGCATTCAGTTACTTCCCAAGTGCAGGTATACAGGACAATAAAAGTTAAGGTTGCTGCTAAAAGGCGAAGAAATGAAAAAGTATCCATGAACCCTACATAAATACTGACCCTACCATCTTACTTTATGTGAAAACAAAATTCAAGACTTGTTTGTCCAGCCAACAATTTTGTCATGCAGTTTTGGTCCTCAAGTGCTCTCTGTAGCCTCATCTTCTAGTTCTTAACTGACAGTGGAACATTGCCTGGTATTTTGCTACTGTGGCTCATCCACTATAATGTTTGCTGTGCATTTCGAGACACCATCCGGCACTTTCCGAGTTTTAAAAATTTGTCTGCCGATTCTCCTCTGACCTTTCATTTCCAAATTTTAATCAGTCATGGAACTGAATGTTTTTGTGAGTGTGTGTGTGCGCGTGCGCGCGCGTGTGTGTGTGTGTTTCACACCGTTCTAGGTAAGCTTTACAAACTCCAATACATGTCGATCCAAAAAAGCAACTGTTTCTCAGATCAAACAATGATCAATGAGCAAACAAATTTGCTTTTCTGAGGTAGGTTACCCGTTAATGACCACTTGTGCATAACTAATCGATTGAGATACAGCCGAATGATTTTCTATTTGGCGGATATTTCCATTAAAGTGCAGGGGAACCTAATTAAGAAGTCAGTAAACGCATTCATACGTATGAAGAATTTCCACAAACTCCAATAAACCTCATAGATGAAAAGTTATCAGGTTGACATCACCAACTGTGGGAATCACCCAGTCAGATACTGTAAAATGAGTAAATGGGGACTGTGGGGTCAACAGGGAAAATTTTTTTGGAAAGTTGTAATGCAATTTTTATTTCCATTTTCCTGAGGATTCATGAAATTTATTTTTCCAATTAAAGTTTGATTATTGCTTGAAACATTGGTAGGTAATCAATTCTTATGGAGCATTTTCTCTATATGGATTTGTTCTGAGAAAATTAGTGTATTTTTTCCAAAGAAAATTTTCTTGGTCAAAACTTTATTTTTCGAGAGTTAGCAGAAAATACCACAATTTAAATCTTTACAACAGAATGGTGAATGGGGTGTTAGTTAACGAAACAAGAGATATGGGGGTCGTTGGACGCTTGTGAAAGTTAACATGAGTCAGTTTCTATTTATAGACTAGAAGTGACACAGTCATGGGGTGAACAGGGACAAAATGATGAGTACAAACAAGTCAAAGCCTGATGCAAAGACATACAAAAAGCATGACAGTAACCAAATTAAGAAGGCTGTAGCTGATATGGAGTGTGGCATGACCCACAGAAAGACAGCTGACAAGTATGGCATCCCCAGGAGTTCAAAAGTTTTGAGAGTAAAATGTTTTTAAAAGAGCTACAGTAAGAGGAAGCAATACTGTGCATGAGGTCAGTGTAGACCATAGTGAGCAGTTTTCAGATGCACTATGTTCGGCGCCAAAAATCATACAATGATCAAAAGCACAGAGATTATGCATCTTGAGCATTCTAATATTTCCACAAAAACTTGAATCCACGCACTATGTCTGCATATTTTGTGTGTTAAATGGCAACCACATGGTTCAATGATGTTAGGACCAGGCTATTTGCATTAACAGTAAGGTGTAGCCAATAAAGTCTATTAAAAGCTAATGAGTGTACTGGGCAGATGTTCAATCAGTATTTTGTTTTGTAGGAGGTGAAGGCTTGATTGTGTTTTCCTGACAGTTACTTTTGATGATTACTGACCAGATTTTTTTTTTTTTACAAAAAAATTATTGTCAAGAATATACAAATTTTAAGCCAAGCCTACTCTCATTAATGAGAACACCTGGAGCTCAGAAGATTCTTTTAAATAAGAGAATAACTTTGGGAGATAACTTTCATATAGAAAAAAGTTTAAAAAAATTAAACTGCGAGCATTTTCAGACAGGTGCAGAGCATCCTCGACAGCGCTGCCAAATCCCAATCAGATTTGAGTGGCGAGAAGGGTTATAAAAGTTTCCACGATTGCATTTCTTCTGTATTACAAATTACTTTGTGTTATACATTTAAAAAAAAAAAAGCTGAGAATCTGCTCTTTTTGATGATTCCTAAATGTGGAAGTGTTCAGCTTTCATCAGAGTAGTTTAACAACAGGCAGAGTCAGTACTCACATGCAGAGGGAGATCTAGTTCACAGGTTTTAATGAAAATCGAGGGCAGGCAATCCAAGTAACAGGCAGTGAGACTTTGGTACAGAGGGGCAAATCCAGAATCGTGATCAGGAACGGTCCAGTAATCAGAACCAGGCAGTCAGTATTCCAATTCCAAATCCGATTGAAAACCAAAGAGCCAAAACACAAATCAAGCACAGGTAATCAGTTAGACCAGAGGTGGGCAACAAGGGCCGTATCTGTCCCTAGTTTTCGCACTAACTTCTGGCCTTTCATTAGTTTTATTGTCTCCCTACATAAAACATTTTTCTTTGATCAAGTCTTTGTGCAAATCTATATTTGTGTATGCAAACAATTAGCCAGGGTAATTGATAGAAATAAAAGCCTGCATACACACCGGCCCTCCAGGACTGGAATTGCCCACCCCTGAGTTAGACACAAAGGGCAAGACAGAACTGAAATCCAGAAAACGGACCAAATGGTACACAGGAAAGTTTCAGAGGATAAACTGTGTGTATGCTAGACACTGAGAAACGGGCTAAGGGAAACTGGCAATGCGCAATAGGGAGTGAGAGGTATTTAAAGCGAAGCTGAGAGACTTATTCGGATGGGCAACAGGTGTGAGGGGGAGCTGAAAGGGTGCAGGGAGGTGTGGCTACAAATGAGGATGCAATCAAACAATTAACAATGACATTCCGCGTGAGATTTACTGGCATATTCATGTTCCCGTGCCATAGTCAGCAATTATTCAATCAACGCAATGCATGCGTTCCACGATCGTTCAAATTGTTTATATGAAATAAGACCATTTGAAACGTTTTTATGCAATTCCTTTGCTTTCAACCCCTGAGTAAAGAAAAGCGTGAGAAGTCCGGAGTCATAATTGATTTCCATGTTACTAGTGGTGAAATCCACCGTGACGCATGTGAAACTGATAAACGTCCATGCACAAGGACTTCAATTCCGCCTGAGAATCTCTTACAAACGCGCTCATTGAATAATTGCTGACATACAGCATGGGAACGTGAATATGCCACTAAATCTCACACTGAATGCGGGAGAGTTGGGAGCCCTGCAAAATACACATGAAAAATAACTAGATATTTTCAGACCTTGACATAGTTTGGCTCCTCGATGTCATTTCCCAGAAACATCCTTTGTTTACGATCCCTTGCATATGCAAACGTTGTGTATGCAATGCCACCCATTTCGTTTTTGCTCATCACTTGAAAAACATTGCACAAAACGACAGAAAGTGACGCTGTAATGGTATATGTCATGGATTCTGAGGAAGAGCTAAGTTGAACCTGAACAGTCATCTACAGGGCTGCCAACTTTCTACGCAGTCTCACGCATACGGTGCAAGTTTCACACATTTTGAAGGCGTATTCATCGTAGTCAGCAATTATTCAACCAACGAATATTAATGAGATTCTTACGCGTTATTAAAGTCCTTGTGAGTGGAAGTTTCAGTTTCACTTGCGTTACGGTGGATTTCACCACGAGTAACATGGAAGCGATTGTGACTCCAAACGTTGTGCGCTTTTCCTCACTCAGGGGTTGGAAGCAATGTGTGTGTTTCATGATCATTTAAATTGTTTAAACGAAATAAGACCATTTGAAACGTCTTTATGCAATTCCATTGCTTCCAACCCCTGTGTAAAGACAAATGTGAGAATTCCAGAGTCATAATTGATTTCCACGTCTCTAGTGGTGAAATCCACCGTAATGCATGTGAAACTGGTTAACTTCCATGCTCAAGGACTCAGTTCCGCATGAGAATCTCTTAAATACACGTCAATTGAATAATTGCTGACTGCGGCATGGGAACGTGAATGCCTCTAAGAGGCGTGAGACTCTTGGCGAATGCGTGAGAGTTGGCAGCCCCTGCATCCAGATGTTTTCTCTAAAGGAAATTCTTTTGGATAAATGGTTTTATCAGAAAATGAACGGCCTATGACACGTACAGCTTCCCCATAAAATATTTAAATGATTCTTTTGTGTGGCAGTGCTTTTTCTTTGCCATTTTGTCCGCATGTAGGCCTCACGTAGGCCAGGAACGAGTTAAAACCATTTTTGTTTTGCCATCTGAATTCCAAGTAAGGGTGCAAAGGCCACAATGGGCAAACCATGTAGAACAGAGATCGTGGCAACTGAAGACAAATGGGATTTCCATGCTCAAAATGGCAATTACCTCATGAAAGTGGGTCTTATTACGCATTTTAACGCCACATTTGCCTAAAATGCACAGCGGGCCCTCATGTTCAGCACAGTGAAAGACGTACAAGAGGACGGCTTCAATGAGGACTAAAAATTCAGAGAGACAGACTTATCAAACCCTGTTTAATAAACCAGTGATGGAGCAGGGAATGGTTTTCCAGATCAAGGAAGTATGGTCATTGGGACATTTTGCATCAGAAGTCATTTACAAGACTTTGAACCAATCCATGAAGAAATGCATACTTGGAGTTTATTTCGAAGTATGCTATAGTATAAGCAGTATCTGCCAAACAGGCGCATGCACACTTTTTTTTTTGTGCGTGTGTGTGTGTGTGTGTGTGTGTGCGTCTGTGTGAGTTGATCATTAATTTTTGCGCAGAGTAAATTTTTTTGACCAGTTAAAAAAAAAAAAAAAAATCATACAGCAACCAGATTAACAACATACATTATGGCACATGTTTCTTCAAGGAATCTTGAAAGGAGACCACATAATGGAAAAGTTTATATTCAGGAGATGTTCTCAATTAGTGTAGCCCTGAATCACCGAAACAGATGACTCCCAGGAAAATAAATTAAGTTACAAGCTACTGATTTAATAAAACTATTTTACTCTTATGGCCGTGCACCCTAAATCAATTAATCAGTTGTCTCTGTAATATTTTATCAAAGATGCACTGAATTTAATTTGACCACCTGTTGGCCCAATTTAAATCAATTTTTGAAAAACTCTCTGGCAGTACATTACTGTCATGGTTTGTGAGGTGTGCGTGTGGTTTGGACTTTTCTTTGCGGCTCTCGTCCTGGGACGATATCGAATTCTTTGGCTGTCGGATTCTTTACCCAGCTGGTTGATTGAGCTGGGGCGGCGCCTTCCCGGACTCTATATAAACAGGAAGTCCGGCACGCCCCCTTCGCTAGAGTGTCTGTGTTTTGCTTCGCACTATAGCCGAAGATATCTGTAGTCAGGTTTTGTCTGACTTTCTATCTTCTGATTATTGGAGTTTCTTCTCCCTTTTTTCCATCTCACTTTGCTTCCGTATTTCGGACTATTATACGTCCTTTGGAAGCGCGAGTACTTTCGTTTGGTCTGTATTATTCTCTGTGTTTGTTCTGTGTCCGTGCTGCTCACTTTCTCTCTGGTCGTTGCGCTTGGCCTCCTAATTCTACCAGCCATTACACGTTACAATTACACAAGCCGATTTTTTCCTTTTTTTTTCTTTTTATTTTGACAATCAGGTCATTGCCAATCTATGTGAAAAGGAACATCTAAATGGTTCACAGCTATGCAAGACATCTGCCAGGGAGCCCTGTGATTGGGTGTCTGAACCCAGTAACTGAGTAAATAAGTTTGGGTTGCAAGACTTGGAGGACTATAGCCCTCTTGGGGTGCAGCCCCATTACTTAAAAATGATTTTATGGTGCAGAAATTGTTTGAAAATTCATGTATCAGTTAGTTTACCCTGTGCTTAGGTTTACTGTAACCCATTGTGCCACAAATTGGTCTGACTGGTTTTATTATACTTTGGTGTTGTGTCAGTATCAAGTGCTGTCAATTTCTTTTTTACAATTAAAATGTCTGTGCGATAACTGGGCTTTGAAGGGGGCCCTGAAGGCAGAGTTAGCCTCTGGCCCCCCAAAATCTTTACCCTAAATGCAGCTATTGTTGCTCAATCATGTAAACAAGTCGCCACATGATAGGTTTTCAACAGCGCAAGACAATTAAATTTATATTTCTAAAAAATCTATTTCAGCGCTCTTAGAGTTAATGTGGCCCGTGGCGCGATGGACTAAGCAGTTTGGCTGTGGTGTTTGGAGGGTGTGGGGGAAGGGGGGGGGGGCAGGCGGGGGATGTGTGGATGGAAACACTGAGGCAGGAACAACTGATACCATGGACTGGATTATTGATAATTTTCAGCAAAAAGCATGAGTCATCTCTCCTCCAGCCCTTCACCCACGACCAGCTCCATCTTTCATCTCCACCCCAGCATTCCTTTCATTTAGGAACAAGAATGTCAGTAATGACTTCGTCAGCATCATAGGGGAAATCTCCTCTCAAATCCTTAATATGTGATAGTGCTGAAGTGTATTCAAAACAATAAATGTCAATGAATCTTGTCAACAACTTGCGCTAACCTGGGGAATCACGGTCCCTTTTTCTTCCATTGGTAATTAAATTTGATTGCCCTAATTTATCTCCAAGTAGGAAAAACACCATTGTAAATTTCTTGTCTGTGGGAACACCTTTTGATTTAGGCTACTCCTGTGTTAAAATTGGGCTGTGGTAGAGTTTTTTTTTCTGAAATAAATAAATAAACAAACAAAAATGTAGTTTCAGTGGTCATTAAGCGCATGTCCTCACCCTTTGCAGGTAGGAAAGAAAAGAGGAGAACAGGGTAAGTTGCATTTCCGCGGCTGTCTGTTCCGTTATCCTCTGGAACGATTTCAATAAATGCCATACAAAATAGAATTTTTCTGATAAAGAAATGATATGTTGGAGAAGGGGCCTCTTGGCCTATCCAATGATTTGATTGATTGTAATATTTCTGAAGAAGCCAAGTGTCAAGCTATCATGGTCCCTAAAGAAAGACCACTTATACCCTGAGCTTTCAGCCATTGCTGGTATCAAAATACTTTTACTTGAGGGAAAATAAATTGAGTTATTTTTCTCTGTATTGAATTCCTGAGCCTTATTCCTTATTTTCACTGAATCAGATTCAACTTTGCTAAACAGAAATTTTCAACCCCAAGCCTTCTCACCGAAAAACTGAAAGCAGATGGACCGGAATAAACCATCATTTATCATACAAAATGTTTCCTCAGCAAATGCACAAAAAAAAAAAAAAAATTTTTTATTGTTTCCTGTATTTGTCTCAGTCAGTATAAGCAGCTTTTAAAAATACACGACATGTGAATGAAGTGATAAGTAGGGAATTAGTATATTGGACAATACACACAATTCATTCTGGGAAAACATTAACGTTTCAAAAAATTAACATTCACACACAAAAAATGCAGCAAAAAATTCACTTGATTGTTATGGGCAATAGCCCATGAACTCTTTTACCCCAGGCCTCCAAGCAGTCAGGACACCAGCGTTGCAAATAATCATGAATTGTTTTGAGTTCATGCATGAAGAGTCAACACAAACAGATTTTTTGCTTCTGCTAATAAGCATTGAGCAAAACTATTGTGAGTGGCTGGCAAATTACTGCCACCTAGCACGGGGTCACTGATAAAATATCTGCTCCATGAGCAAATCCAACATTTTTGCATAGATTGTGAAATATGGCATCCATTAACACAGCAATTACATTTTTCACTGAATAGTAAATGGAAATTGACTCATGAATCCCTCTGACTCCTAGCATAAAAAAGTTAATTTGAATGTTTTAGCATAATATTTTCAAAAACGTTTGCCGTTTTTTCATGTCCAGTCTCTTGTAATGTAGGTTTCTGCATCACAAAATATATGCTTTTTGAGAAACAGAGCAGACAAACATGTCTTCCTGGGGAACAAATTAAATGGGTTTAAGGTTAATGGTATGTTAATGGCCCACACGAGTTTGGGGAGATTATTCAGGTTCAATACAGGGAACTGACATCAAGATATTTCAGTTTAAAGTTGTTGGTTTGTCTTCTGATCCAGGAAAGAATGTTAAATGTGTGCCCTGGGGCTTGGTTCCAAATCTAGTGCCACCATGGCACCGGTCTCCATTGAACCAGCTGGACTGAATCACAATGCTAATTTCAGCATCGGTTCTACATCAACAACGCTACATCAACAACCAGTTAAACCAATTAAATAGATAAGGTGTCTCAGTGTTTTAAAGGCAGAATCAGATAGGCCCCAGGTCAGTCATTGAGTAAGAACCAGAACCATTTTAAGACTATTATTTTCAATCTATCCACAGTTGCTAAAATCAGAAACATACTCAAAAAGGAAATGTCGACAGTGTGGTCTCACTTAAAATGATTCTGCCTACCAAATTTCCTAAACATATGGTTCTGAACATTTTTAGCAAAAACAGGAGCAGTGGAATTTCCCATTCCCTGCTCATTATTACGGCTACAGTTATACACATAATGTGAAATGGACTTTGTGTGAAAGCAGTATCCTGATTGAAACTATGGGGAGGCAGTGAGCTGTGAATTCAAAAGACTAAAGACCATATTGTATTATAAGTATTGAGGGAGTTAAATGGGTTTCTCAGAATTTGTACATGAGGACACAATATACTGCTAAACATTGAACTGCTGTGAGCCTTTAGAGAATGTCATCACTGTAATCATAATAATAAAAGCTGTTCTAAATTACCAACCAATCCAAGCAAAGTTTATCGAGCTTTTTTAAACAACATGCAAAATTAGTGAAGGGTATTCTGTTCCATAACTGGCAGAGATTCTAATGGTCAATAAAGTCACCTGTTAAGTGTTGTTGCTAATTAATTCAAAGAGACAGTGGTGGGAATTAGCAGGCCCATATGTGTACGCACACGTACGATTGTGATGTATGGGCGCGTGTGTGAGCTCGTCCGCACATGGAAACACAAACCTTTCCTTCTAAAAACTATCCTTTTTCAGACAAATGGCTGAACAAAAGCAATATGAAGAGTAGAGGTTGCAGCACACTCAGGCTTAAGGTTATTATGAATGAGATGTTAATCTGCAATTTTCTGAGTATTACAATGTTAGTCTGGAGTAGAGAAAATGTTTTGGAATGTAATTACGGTGACATTTGCCATAAATCCACCTCCATAATGCTACACCAAGCAATATGGGTGTTACAGTGAGGTGCAAAAATTTGGGCACCCCTGGTTTAAATGTCTGTCATCATTAATCTCCAAGGGCTCTAATTTCTTGGCGCAGCGCAGGGTGGCGCAGCGTGGCGCAGCCCATGCAGTGGTAATTTCGTCCGGTGCAGCCCGCGCAGTGGTAATTTCGTGCGTTACAACACCGTGCGCAGCCACTTTGGCAATTTGGTAGACGGACGTGCGCCGAGATGGGTGTGGCAGCGTAGTAGGGCGAGGTGTGACATATTCATCAAGACGCAGTGACAATTTCGTGGCAAAAATCTCCGCTGAAATTGCGCAGAAAGCTCGCCAGCTCCAACCTGGTTTACATTCTGTGCAGTGGTAATTTGGCTGACCGGGTGCACAGTAATTTGTATGTTTGTTTTAGCTTGTTTTTAGTTTCTGGTTTTACCTAGTTTTTAATACTTCACAGGCAGGTTTCTGGAATTGCCTGTCTCTGGTCTTCAGTGTTTTCCTCCCGTTTCTGTCTCGTGGCGTCTTGTCTTTTTCATCACACTCTCTTCATTTCAATGCTATGAATAATTACAGCAACCACTATTTAGTTAGATTAACTCCATCTGAATCAGGACATTCCAAATTATAGTATCTATATCGATTGTCCTGATGTCAGATCAAAGGCGGTTGGCACGCCTTTTTTTTTCCTCGTAATGGAAACTTGACCTGGCTTAATTTGATTGTTTGTAACTGAATCTTTGATTGATGCAAACTCTCAATTCTTTTGTATCCATCATTTCTTGTCAGCCAACCATTTCCCTTAAACTGCCTTTTGTGCAGCATCAGGCAGTGTGTGCCCATAAATAATGCTTGATGCTCTATGTCAGTAAAGCCGCTTGCTGAACTGCACACTGACGCCGTAATGAATTTTTTCGCACAACTGATTACATTCAAAGTCAATGCAAATCTGAATCGGACATAAATTAATACTACGATTGTATTCAAAGCGTCTTGCATTGCGGACCTATTCGCGTTTTGCATTGACTTTGAATGTAATCTGTCGGCAGTGCGTAAAAATTTGTTTCTATGCTCAGTAAAGCCGCTTGCACAGTGTGCAAGCGGCTTAATACTACTATTATTGTCCCTTAGGTTTTATTGTTTTTAGTGGGGAAAAATTTGGAATACATCCTGATTGCTATGATCTCGTGATTGAAGTTAAGATCACATATTGAAAATAAATGTGTAACGTATCTTGCATTGTTGTCCATGCATGTTAATCCCAAAATTTTAAGCAGCAACAGGTTGTAATAATAGGAACACGCTATCCATCGTTTCTCTTCCCAATGATGCAGGCAGAAGAAATAAATGAGCAACTGTCGTATTTCATTCCAACTTCATAAGTTTGAATGATCTTACGTAGTTTCGTTTTGAAATTCCATTCAAGTTCGCTAGCGGTAATAATTCGCGAATGCCCTAGCTAGCCAGCTAACTCATATTCGTAATGCTTAATATAGACGTAAGCGGTGCAGAAAACATGCCTGAAGCAGCAAAGTAAAATGCAACATTAACGCATCATGCAGATATAGGACAGAGGCTTCTTTATTCTGACATTTTAAAGTTCAGGAGAGGAGCTCATTTGACTGGTGAAGATTTAACTCGGCTGTTAAATCTTCACCAAGGCCTTCTCCCTCCCTTTGCCACTTGCGCCGGCAGGAGGGACAGAGGCGGGACAGAGGAGTACTTGCGCCGGGCACGAAATTGCAAAATACGCCTGGATACACCCCCTTGGTGTGGCGCTCCCCCCATTCGCCACACCTGCGCCTGGTCAACGAATTTAGAGCCCCAAGTGATTAAAAACAAACCTGAACATCAAATGCTACAAAGTTAAGCATGACACCTTTCTTCAAATTTAAAAGCAAGATTTCTTTTTATTTTAATTTTTCTGAGTTTTAAAATGATAAGAAAGGAAAAAGGGCCCTATGCAAAAGTTTGGGAACCCTTTTGAATTATTCTTTGTTACCTTTTAAGAAGATGATTACTAAGGCCCACACCCAGGTGATTTACTCGTTAGGGCTTCAATGAGTCAGGTGAATATAATTCCCGGGTTGAACTATATATTCTGAAGTAACTCCATGCCTTCTAAAGTATCCGACTGTGGTGGCTGTTGTGTCTGGTGTTAAAAACCACGTGTTCTTCTAAACAGTTGTCCAGAATGTCAAAATCAAGATAATTCACTTCCACCAAGGAGAGGGCTACAAAAAACTTGCGCAACGTTCCAAACTACCCATTTCTACTGTCAGAAACCTCATAAGAAAATGGAAAATAAATGGAACAATTGAAGTCAAGGCAAGATCTGGAAGACCAAGAAAAATTTTGGATAGAATGGCCTGAGATCTGTTGAGAAATGCTCAGAAGAACCCACACTTCACTGCAAAAGAGCTGCAGAAAAGAGTAGCAGACACAGGTCTAGTTGTTCACAAGACAACAATACAGCATTCCTTAAACAACAAAGACCTACATGGCAGAGTTGGAAGAAAGAAGCCTTTCCTATGACCTCAACACAAAATTAAGCGTCTGAAGTATGCAAAAGAAAACCTTGAGAAACCTCAAGCCTATTGGAACAATGTGCTTTGGACTGAGGAAATCACAATTGAACTTTTTGGCCACAACCAAAGAAGGTATGTTTGGAGAAAAAAGGGTGAAGCATTTGTAGAGAAGAACACATTGCCAACTGTTAAGCATGGAGGTGGATCCAATATGCTTTGGGTTTGTGTAGCAGCTGGGGGCACAGGCAATATTGTGCAGGTGGAAGGAAGAATGGATTCCACCAAATATCAAAACATTCTGGAGGCTAATGTTCAAACTCAATCCAGAAATTGAAGTTGAAGAGACGTTGGGTATTCCAGCAAGACAATGACCCGAAGCATACCTCAAAATCCACCGTGAAGTACCTCCAGGAAAGATGGATGAAGGTTTTGGAATGACCATCACAGTCCCCAGGCTTGAATATTATCGAAAATCTGTGGAGAGACCTAAAACATGCCGTGCATGCAAGAAGGCTGAAGAATATTTCTGAGCTAGAGGTGTTCTGTCAGGAAGAATGGGGAAAAATTCCAAAGACAAGAATTGAAAGACTCTTAGCTGGCTACAGGAAGCGTTTGCAAGCTGTTATAGCTGCCTGAGGAGGAGTTACAAAGCACTAGCTGACAGGGTTCCCAAACTTTTGCACAAGGGCTTTTTCCTTGTTTTATTATTTTGAAACTGTAAAAAGTTAAAAATGAAGATTATTCTTGCTTCAAAATGTGATGAAATGTCTCATGTTTAACTTTGTTGCATTTAGTGTTCAGGTTTGCTTTCAATCACCAGAAGACTAATTGTAACAGACATTTAAATCAGGGGTGCCTAAATTTTTGCATCCCACTGTATAAGACAAATTTTTTGTTTATTACCCAGTGACACACTTATACAATGGACTGTTTCTGCTCTTCAACGTTCAATTGACAGCATCATGGCGGACGATCGCAGGTGCACTGCAGAGCAGAGGGGGGCTCAGTTCTATTACCGTTCAGTGGAGTCAGAAAATTAAACAAAGTTGTTTTCTCACTGAAAAGTCCCTTCAAAAAGTAGATTTTTGGTTTGTCTTCAAAAAATATTCATTATTCCCCAACAGGAAGCGGGAAGGGGGGTACTGGATTGGGGTCCGTCAGTGTGTCCGTGCATGCGTCCATCAGTGCGTCCATCCGGGCCATTTCTCTGAATTTCTCTGAAACTATTACATCTAGATGCGTGAATTTTTTGTAGCTGAATGAAAATGGACGTTGAAGCATATTTTTTTACTTAGTCATGGCCCTTGATCCTGGCGGGGCATAGTGATGACACTGTCGTCTTGTTTGTTTGTTTTTTGTTTATTTATTCATTGCTTGTTTGCCTCAATAATGTCCTCAATAATTCAGAATTGTTGAGAAGATTCCTCAGTTATTCCCTACGTTTGCCTCTCCATCTGCAGCACAATAATGGAGTCCACTCATCTCAGTGCTCGGTCAAACCATTTACTTAAACCATGGCATTTTACAAAAAAAGAAAGAGGAAACAGAAAACTCTGGCCCAGGCAGGGGGAAACTCGCAACTGGCAGACAGGTGTCTCCACCTTCTACCATGGCTTCAAATATACTAATGCCCCCCATTTCCTACCAGTGCCCAATCAGGCCACAGGCTACAATTATAATTCACAGGGCTGCCATGCCTCTCAGTGAGTGTTATAGAAAACAAACAAACAAACAAAAAAACTACTGTAGAAATCAAAGAAACCTCACAAGAGAGGGATATTTATGACTCGCAGTCATCACCAACCCCCATAGGCGTGCACACACACACACACACACACACACACACACACTCTCTCTCTTTCTCTCTCTCTCTCCGTCTCTCTCAATCTTTCATGAAATATATGCAAATGCCATTAAAACAGTACAAACTAGAGATTGTTTTTAAGGCAAAAAAACAAATGTCTCCCCGCACCCCAATGCACCCCCCACCACCACCATTGATGTTCACGGACACAGACATCTGCACACAATGGTGAAAGAGTGTGCAAGGTTTGATGTAAATATCTTAAACGGTTTCTGAGTTACAGCCCGGAAACAGTGGGTCTGCGTTCGCGGACAGGAAACCAAACAAAAACAATGTCTATCCTCCCTCCTGGGGAGAGACATAATTAGCCACATATTACATATCAGGCTGCTAATTTTTGTCTTATTTAATTATCAGATGTTGATTCTGATAATAAAACATAACACAGATTGCAATGTATGCAATGATTTGACAATATATGTGAGCAAAACGTCACAGCAGTGGTGCCAAACTCTGACTCATAAATGGTTCATGATATGCCATCAAACTCACTTTGAAATATTCATGCGGTTGATGCACTCATTTATTTTCATAGAGGGATTAAAACTGGCTTTTACACATGGAGCTTCTACGGATTTAATAATTCATAAGTCTGTTACAGCACTTTTAAGCTCCGAGAAGCAATAACATTAAATTCACTTCAGCAGAAAATTAACTAAAATGCACGCTTATGCAAACAATCAATTCATTGAAACGTATTGCTTTTCAATATAAAAATGATGAGCAGCAAACCTAGCAGATTTTGAATAAAGAAGGTGTGCTGGTTTCCCAGCATATCCAATTTTAAGGCTCCAAGTATAATACCCTTACAGCTCCAAAATGGAACTGTGGATTCCAGGACATTTTGCCAAGGCAGCACTTGAGTTTTCATGACACAAACAAAGGCCTCCTCAAGATGGCAAGAACTATTTTGGACACGCAGCCAGTAATATGATATAAGAAGTCATGCCAATCATTAGGAGATGCATTGGCATCCCATAAATGACACCAATTGCTTAATGCAGGCTCTATTGCCGTGAAGGAGAAAGTCATTCTACTTCTTTTTATAGCCTTAAGATAGCCTTTAAATAAACATACACTGTTGCATATATATATATATATATTTTACTTCTTTTCATGAAATGATTGTGACAATGGCCCTCATTTATCAAACGTGCGTACACAAAAAAAATGGGTGTACGCAAAATCTCCTGCAAGGATCGGCATTTATCAATCTGGGGCCTCATTTATCAAAAAGGGTGTAAAAGTGGTACTAAATTTTAGCCTACGGCGAAAAGCCAAAAATGGTGTACACCCAAAATATTTACACCCTTTTCAGATTTATCAAACTGTGCGTATGCACAGCTGTCCGCAGTTTCCATTGATATATTGCACCGGGCCCAAGAAAAGTGCGGACGTAAACACGCCTCATATCCCGCCCTCTACACGCCCAGACACAACCATATATGGTCAATGCAAATGAGCGCCTGCATATAAAGTAGCCATGTGCGCTCAGGGGATTTGTGGAGTGAGGTCAGTGGAAGACGGTGAAGCATGGATGGAAAACGCGGAAAGAAGCGAAACTTCTCAGAGAGTGAGATACACGTGCTTGTTGGTGAGGTGCAGGAGAGGAAAAAAGTCCTCTTCGGCAGGTATTTGCACTAATTCTGTATGATCACTCCGTCTTGTGGTTTATTTAGGAACAAGAACATATAACTAAGAACACGTAGAGAATCACAACAGAAATGAACACATAATGTTGGACCAAACAATTTCTACTCCAGAAATTAAAACAATCTCATTTAATCAGTCACAGCCCCGCCCTCACCAACAAGCGTAAAACCGTTGAGTGCTGCGGTCACAAGTCTTACAGAGGCAATAAAAAAAGAAATGAACCTTCTTTTTTCGAATCTTTTGTCAAATGCAGGAGGTGTGTGTTTTGTTTCAGTTGCATAGAGGGACAAAAATTACAATGTTGTGTTTGATATACATGAATTTATTTCTGTCTCAACTTGTGGAAATCAAATGTACGAGAAATGAAATATAATGAGGTTCTTGCAATACTGAAAACTAAATAAAACTTTGCAAGACTGAAACTGAGAAACTCGTAGGCTATAAACACACATTCTTTAGCTCAACATGAGGGGTGAGAGGTGGGGGGGGGCGGCTTCACAACCGCTGCATCACCGCAGCTCGTGCCCTTAGTCCCCGTTGAAAACCCTCATGACGTGGAGGGGGCTGTGGGTCCGGGGCCATATGCTGGGGTGGAGGGAGGCCCAGCGGCAGCACAACCCCACACCTCACTGCCACATTGTGCAGGATGGCACAGGCCCAGATGATTCTGCAGACCTTTTTCGGGTGGTAGAGGAGCCTACCACCCGACCCATCCAGGCAGCGCCAACGGCCTTTTAGAAGCCCGATGGCGTGCTCCACGACGCAGCGCGCACGGGCATGGACCTCATTATACTGGGTTTCCTGGCCACGCTGTGGGTCTGGGATGGGAACTAGCAGCCACTCCCTCAGGAAGTAGCAACTATCACCTGTAAGTCAGAACGATGGGGTGAGTATCAGCCTTGAATTGATGATTATAAGCAGCAGCTTTCAGTGAATGAGTATACTGTGTAGCCTACATGCACTCACCAAGAAGCCAGCCGTCACGCACAGCGCCTGCCCCCAGTCTCTCCCCCACACTGCTGTGCGTCAGGATGAATGAATCATGTGTAGAGCCAGGCCACCGTGCCACTACATTCGTTAGGAGCATGTCGGCATCACATATGATTTGGGTATTGATCGTATGCACATTTTTGCAATTCACATATACGAATTCATTCACCAATGGTGCCCTAATCATGATGTGAGTGCAGTCAATGGCTCCGATTACATTAGGAAAACCGCAGGCGGGTCGTTAGACCTGAAAATTCCGGGGCTAATATCCCTCCTGGCTAATTCTAGATGGTTTTCCTTTATTAACACGTTTTCCAATTCAAGAATAATCAAGTGGCAATTGAAGACACGGCTTTTCTCCCCCATGCGATATAAAAGCGAAAATAACGGGCTAGATTCAGTACCGAAAAATAACTTGATTATAATTAGGTCTATGCACCGTCACTCGGCGGCGGCATTTCAGAACTCTTCAGCGAATGAAGGTAATTTCGGCGACAAGTACGTACACCTGTTTTTGCAGCACGGTCACTCAACTCGCTGTAAAAATAGACAGCTGTCCGATTGGAAAATGTAAACGGACGAAACCACGTACTAGTCACCAAAATTACCTTCATTCGCTGAAGAGTTTTGAAATGCCGTCACGTGCATAGACCTAATTATAATTAAATTATTTTTCTGTACTGAATGTAGCCCATTATTTTGTCGCTTTTAGATCGCATGGGGGAGAGAAGCCGTGTCATCAATTGCCACTTGATTATTCTTGAATTGGAAAACGTGTTAATAAAGGAAACCCATCTAGAATTAGCCAGGACTAATTATTTTCAAAAAAGGGAGGGACATTAGCCCCGGAAATTTCAGGTCTAACGACGCGCCTGGAAAACTGGACATTGCTGCGGCTTTGATTGTTCTTTTAAATAGGTTATAATCGGGGGCTGCCGGATAGCTCACTCGGTAAAGCATCGCGTTGCGAAGCAGAAGTGACTATCATGTCGCGGGTTCGAGCCCCGCTTCGTACCAGCCGGCAGTGGTCGGCAGCTTTTTCAGAGTAGAGCACAATTGGCTATAGCGCTACAGGGTTGCAAATTGGGAAGGGACTGCCGGAAGGGATTACAATAGTTGCCTTGTTCGTTGCTCAAGCGCCTCCTGTTGGCCAGACGGGCGCTCGTCAGGAAGATTCTAAGCCTGGTCATGTCCGGGTATCCTCCGCCCTCGTTCTGAACTTGCGAAGATTCAACCAATGAGTGTATAAGAAGCGGTGGTTGACAGGCGCGTGCTTCGGAGGAGAGCCGCAAACTGTCTACACTCTCCTGAATTGGCAGCAAGGGGTTGCATACGAGCAAGGCTTGTACATAGTTCACCAATTGGGCATTCCAGATTCGGGTGGGATTGGAGATGCCAAATTTATTAAAAAAAAAAAAAAAAAAAAAAAGGCTATAATCCGCGCTCCTCTCTCCCTCGCACTCTGCAATTCTCTGACTCAGCAGCTGCGTCGCCAATTCCTCCTGTTCTTCAAAAAGGGTGTAAATCACGGTATGCCATGGTCAAAATGGGTGTAAATATCCGCACTTTTTCCCGTTAGGTTTGGGTTTGATAGATCCCAAATTTGGCGGAGAAAAGTGTGTACGCACAAAACGGGGGGAAAAGGGTGTAAAAAAAGGTGTATGCACAATGATAAATGAGGCCCCTAAACGTGATCAAACGGTCCGCAAAAATCTCACGCCAGGTCTGACCAGGCATATGCAGATTTGAAACCAGTGTGCAACATACAGGAACGAGTGCAGCTGTCAAAATGAGTACCATATGCAGCGATGCGGACGTCATGCTGTTGTTGCTCTTATTAGTAAAATGAATAAATAGGCTAAATAAATAAATAAATAAATAAATAAATAAATAAGACACCTGTGTTGAGAAATTAATTAAACTTGAATTTTGAGACAACCTGCTTGTCAGGCCAGACGGCTGACAATTACAATCAATTTGACTAAGCGCAATGCGTGGCTTGGCAGATATGCAGTGTGGAATGTCAGATGCTCATCCAGTCAGATATGTACTGAACAACAAAAGAAACGCAAGCTAATTAAAGGCAGACTGGAAAATAAGTTTGCGCCTGATAATTTTAGAAAATCAAATGTATTCCTAGCGCGTGCACATTTACAGTCATTTCATCAAACTTTTCTTTATTTTGCGGTCACTTTAACTGAGTAACCATAAGAGTACAGTACCTAACTAGGTAACTTGCGTTTCTTTTGTTGCTCAGTATATTTAGGTCTACAGACACTGACCGTGATCACATTTTGACAATGGCAGATCTTCTATTGTTAGAGAAATAGCTTCTTTCCGACGTGAGAGGAATTTTCGGCACAAAGAAGATGTCCTACAGGAAAGTGACGAGTGGCTGCTCGTTTTGTGTGGCACCCAATAAAATGTCATGGAGTAATACTAATAAAAGTACAATGAACAGTAATCTCTGCAGACTGTATTTTAACAATTACCCTCATGCAGCTCCGATCGAGGCGGTGGAGACTCATCCGTGTCCCCACCGCCTCGCATTCCCACGATGCAGGGGGAGCCCATCAGTGCTGCCACGCACTCCTCAAACGGTGACAGCTGGAGGTTTGAGTCTTGTTGGCCTCCACCGGTCCGTGCGCTGCTGCGCCTGAGCGCCGCAACCCGTTTTTTTGGCGGCAGTATTAAAATTGGACAACTTTTTTTTACCTACACGTAAAGCATTTGGATTGTCAGTTATGTAAGCTATACAACATGAAACATCATGGATCTATAAATTGAATTTATTAAGGCCGATGTTATTCGCACTTATACGCGTGGCCAATGCTGAATTTTTTCTTGGCCACTCTTATAAGTGCGCCAGTTGATAACCATTCCAGTGCAGCGTATAAAGTACTGCTTAAAATAAGTTTGGCCCAGAAAAACATTTTTAGCTTTGGGCACACTTAAAATACGTGTGGGCAATGGAGAAATGTGCATCTTGGCCACACTTATAAGTGCGTCTAATGCAAATTTCGATCAATTTTTGTGCTTGGACGCACTTAAATAAGTGCGAATAGTCACTTCAATTTATTAATGAATTAAATCAAACTCCGGATTTCCACCCCAACGGTGTTTACCGCAGCAGCAATAGTTTTCCAAACTGCAGCCTTCTGGGCTCCCTTTATGCCACTCTTAAGGCTCCCAAATAAAATTATTTTGTTTTTCTCCACCTCAGACGTGATAATTTATATTTCCTCCTCAGTGAAGTTCTTTCTTCTTTGCTGTATTGAGAGCCCATGTCGTAAAGTGGGCAGGACTATGCCTCCCGGAGCATGAATTTATAGGGGCATGTCATGTAAATTACGATGGTTTCAGCCGCCAGATTTATCAATGCCACGCCAGTTGTACACCGAAATCAGCGATGTACACACTTTTAGTAAATCAGACGTGACACCTGGCGAACGCTGATATTTACACCAGAATCTACACCAGATCCTACGCAAATTTGATAAATGGGGGCCATTGTGATTTATTCTTGATAGAGTATCTGAATACAAAATTATTCCAACTTTATGGGCAACAGTATATTACCCTACCACAGACTTATGCATAGATACCGTGGGCTTCAAAATAACTGGCACCCCTGACTAGCAATGCACAAACAAGACAAAAAATACAGATAATATAATAATAATAATAATAATAGAGAGATGGAATATACCAACATGTGTGCAATACTTTAATAATGTTTCAATTGAAACAACCAAAATCGTAACAATCATTTAATACAAAATAAATGTAAGTAAAATCAAGTTTCATCTTCATGGGCACCCTTCATTTAGTTCTTGGTGCAACCACCTCTGGCAGGGATAAAAACATGGAGTCTTTTCCTGTAATTTTTAGCAAGGTTAAGGCACACATTTGGAAGGGATTATGGACCATTCCTGTAAACAGATCATTTCAAGATCCTTCAAATTCCTGATTTTGTGTTTATCGACCGCCCTCTTCAACTCAGCCCACAGGTTTTCAATTGGATTGAGGTCTGGCGACTGAGATGGCCATTGCAGAACCTTGACTTTGTTATAAGAGAATCATTTCTGTGTGGATCTTGAGGTATGCTTTGGGTTGTTGTCTTATTAGAAAGTCTACCTATGGCCAGGTTCCAGCCTTCGGGCGGAGAAAATCAGATTGTCAGCCAAAATATCCTGATACTTCATGGAATTCATTATGCTATTAATCTTAACCAGTGCCTCTGGCCCCCTTGAGGTAAAACAGCCCCAAAACATTGCTGACGCACCATCATAATTCACCATTAGTATGAGGTGCTTCTCCAAACATGCCGATGCTCTATCTGACCAAAACGAGCAATTTTGGTCTCATGTGACCTGAGCACCTTGTTCCAGTCATAATTTAAATGATGTTTGGCAAACTCCCCAAGTGCTTGCTTCTGTGTCTTCTGGTTAGAAAAAGCTTTCCTCTGGCAACCTCTTGCATCTCGCTAAAGCTTGCAACAAATGCAAAATTTACACAACACCTTTCATAACTTTCAAATGACACACCCACTCATGTAAGATCCTCTATATCATTATAACGGCGCGACTATTGACACAACAAACTAGAAAGTGTTTTTACTCGTAAAAACAGATGTCTCCCCCTTTTCCGCCACCTGATCTCTCAAGATATAAATATCGAAATACATAAAAAACTGAGAATAACTTACATATCTATCTAGGAACTTGACATAGATTTATACCAAATTTTGTTGAAATTTGTTGAGTAGTTTGAGAGATATGCTCGAAACCCCGCCCTTCAAAATGAACCCTACCCTTCAAAATGAAAAAGAGCTAAGTCCCAACTGTTGCCATGGAAACAGAAAAAAACAGAAAAAATAAAAATGAAAAAGAGCTCAAACCCCCAAAAGGCACATCTACATGACATAGGGAAGGTTCATTCCAAATTTGGTTGAAATCGGACCAGTAGTTTTAGAGTTCTGCTCCGGAAACGATGGGAACGCCGACGCCAACGCCAACGCCGACGCCGACGCCGACGGGAACTCACCCGAAAACAATATGTCTCCCGACCCTTCAGGGGGAGACATAATGAGAGTAAGTTGACTCTAACTAACATGCTGACGCACTATGATAAGTCCCATCATAGTGATAGGTCGCACTATGATAAGCAATAATGTAATGCATATTAAATCAGAACAATAAATGAAGGGGGAAATGAAATCAATCAGCCAATCCACTTATGTAACAATTTCATCATTCAGGACTGCACTGCAACTTCAGTAACCACACCATGAATAACTAGTGGCAACACTTTTATGCTAAAACAACATTTAAATCTGACAGCACATTATATGACAGGCTGTCGCGTCCCGTCCCCCTTAATTGCTTTCCCAGCAGTCTTGTGGTCTGCATTAGTTTTGTTTCGTTCATTGATTCTAATTATTTAATAATGGTCTTCTTTGTTATCCCTCCTCCTGTATTCCCTTCCCATACCTCACACACCAGATCTGCCTGTTGTTGTCTTGTGTATTTAAGTATCTGGTTTTCATCTTTCCCCGCGTTAGACTGTTTGCCCCTATCCTGTTGTGTACTTGTGTGCAGTGTTAACTGTGAATCGGGTTATCAGTCCGCATATATATTAAATGAGCTTTGTTCATGTTCATAGTAATTCCTTCAATCTTACACCCATAAAAGTCACCTTATTGGCTCATTGAGGTCTGCATGTGGTTCCTGCTCCAGCTATTCTTACAACAGCACACAGGGATTCCAAACAATACCAATAACAAAACTGAACAAAAAATATGGAGCAGTACTCACCAGTTTCAAAGATGTTAAAGAGTGCCAAAGTCTTTCAGATAAATCTGCTAACTTTTAACAGATTCATTAGGCACTTAAAAGTAGATATCATGGGTGAGAGCAAGGTAAGTCTCTCTCACCGGGGTAGCAGACGTATATCTCAGCAACTGTTGAGATAAGGAGGGGACACCCATTAAAAAAAAAAAAAAAAAAAGAAGTAGATATCAGGTAATCAATGATACAAATATGGAGCTAGCTCGGCAGGTTAGTTCTAACGGGACATTCTGTCGAGCGCACCAAGATACTGAGTCTCAGTCAGTCATACAGCACAATACTCATTGCTAAGCTCAGTATGCTGGCCAAAATTCAGTCTGCTCATTGCCTCACATGACCATTCCACTTAAGCGTTTTTATTGCAAAAATTTTGCTTCTGCACTTGAACTTGATCCTCCGCTGCTGAAAATTTCGCTCCTTTTCATATGCACTGTGATATTTTCCTTTGTTTTGGCGAAGATGATTTGCTGCCAAGGTGAACATTCGTTGCTGTTATGAGGCAGACGGAATTTTTCACTTTTCCTAGTCATTAAAGGGCGCTGGTTTGATTTGAGAGTGGGAAGGGATAAAGGTAATGTGAGCGCATTTTTTGCACTAATTTGAGCACGAATACTGCTTTCTTCAATTTACAGAGATTATTCTGATGAGTGTTTCTTTATTATGATGCCAAGTTAGTCGCCTCTGTATTTTTCACAGATAAAAGCCATATACAATCCCTACTCAGAAAAAGTTGGGAAAGCTTGGAAAATGCACATAAAAACAAAAGTAGTGATTTCGAAATTTACTTTAACTTGCATTTCATTGCAGACAGTATAAAGACAAGATATTTAATTTAAATTTATTTGTCAACATATATCAATTCCTGCTATTCCGGCCTGCAACACATTCCAAAAATTTTGGAATTTTGGGATGGGGCAATTTAAGACTAGTAATGAGGCAAAAAAATGTAAATAATGATTTGATTTGAAACAGCTTGTGTCAGATTTAGTACAAAAGGCCTCACACTTCAGGAACAAAGATGGGCTAAGGATCGCCACTTTGCCCACAAATGCATGAAAAAAAAATCATAAAGGTTTAAAACAATGGTCCTCAAAGAAAAATACATAGGGATTTGGATATGTCACCATTTATGGTGCATAATGTGTTGAAAAGTTTCAAGGAATCCGGAGGAATTTTTATGCAAAAAGGGTAAGGGTGCAAACCTAAGATGAATACTACATCAAGAACCATCATTAATCTATAAATGATATAACCCTATGGGCTCAACATTTCTTTGGCAGTTCTTCGTCAAGTACCTCAATGCTGACATCCACAAATGGCAGTTAAAACCTTACTGTGCAAAAAGGAAGCCTTATGTTAACAGGGTCTAGAAGCGTCCTCAATTTCTCTGGGCTTGGAGGTATCTGCACTGGACCATTGCACTGTGGAAACATGTTTTGTGGTCAGAAAAATCAATATTTCAGGTCTTAATTGGAAGCAATGGACTCAGTGTGCTCCAAACCTAGGAAGAACCTGGGAAAAGGACCACTGAGACTGTTACCAGCAAAAACTCCAAAAGCCATGCTCTGTCATGGTATGTGGTTGTGTCAGTGCCGTAGGGTAGAGTAACTTGCACATCTGAACATGCAAATTAGTGCTGAAAAGTACACTGAAATTTTGGAACAACACTTTTTGCCTTCAAGACAACATCCTGTCCAGGAAGGCCCATGCATATTTCAAAAAGATGAAGCAAAAAAGCATTCTGCACATTACAAAGGCATGAATGCATGCAGATTAGGGATGGAGAGATTCACCGGTGCGTATCGGTGGTCCAATACAAACATTTGCGATGCGACTGCATCGGTAGCTTCAGTGTGTATCGGTCACAAATGTCAGCTGATTCGCAGTGTATCGTTCCTAACGTCCCTGTATCGGTAAAACGTGGTTTACACGATTATTTCAAGTTTTTTTCCCCTCACTCAGGTGTTTCCGAGGCGCCCTGAATGTAGGGTTTAATCCCGGGAAACGGGATTCCCGGGATTTGACCTCCAAACCATTTCCCGTTTCCCGGGAAATAGAAAACCAGAAACCGGGAAAAAAAAACATTTAAAAAATATTCATAAGATAATGGAATATATTTAGAAAATATGTAGGCCTATTTTACTTTCTCAAAACATATTCAGCTGTGTGTGTGTATGCGTGCAGGGGAAGAAAATACTTAACTTAATCGAACTGACTATTCACACTTATTTAAATGCGTCCAAGCACAAAAATTGATCGAAATTCGCGTTAGACGCACTTATAAGTGTGGCCAAGATGCACATTGCTCCAATGCCCACACTTAAAATAAGTGTGTCCAAAGGTAAAATTTTTTTCTTGGCCAAACGTAGGCTATTTTAAGCGGTACTTTCTAAAAACTGGAATGGTCATCAACTGGCGCAGTGGGTAAGTGCGGCCAAGAAAAAAATTCAGCATTGGCCACACGTTTAAGTGCGATTAACATCGGCCTTAATTGATTAACAATCACAAAACGCCCTGAATTCAAACACTTCTGACCGTTAACGCAGTTAGTTAAGTAACTTGTGGCTCTATAATCTGAATTAGACTAACACAACACAATTTTTGACATCAGCCCTGAGTGGAAATACTTCATAATAGCCTACTTCAAAATATTTAATAATGAGGACGCGCTGCGCTGTCTGAGGGAGGGATCAAATGCGCAAGACTGAGGCTCAACAGTCGGCTCACTGCAACATTTAAAATCTCAGACAAAACTCCAGGTGAAAGCTCAAAACTACAAGAACACTGGATTCATACTTTATGCAAAACACTTCAGACAGAGATGCAGCGGGCTTTGGTGAAATGGGGCTCTCATTGAATAAAGAAAAATCTCCTGAATCCATCTGAAACCTCCCACCCAGTGAGTGGATGCGTTTTATAACTTTGCCTTTTAACTTTGAGTGATCGCTGACTTTATTTAGCCGACAGTCTGACACCGCAGCACACATCGTGCCGGCAACCCGCAACGTCTGAATGCGAGCAGATGATGGAATCTATCTGAGCTCAAAACCATGACTATGAAAGCACCAAACTACTTGCCTTCACGAATTTCGTTAGTTTATAATATGAAGAATTGTAAAATATAATTTCCATGAGGCTGTTCAGTCAGACAGCGACAGATCACAGGCGTTTTCTCCCTCTCACCTGGAGCGAACGTCAAGCTGCATGCGGCTTGCGCAGTTTATATTGTTATAATATTGATTAATCTTGAAATTACGTTTTTGTGCCTCAATAAGAAATAAATTGCGTCTACCTCTGTCTGTACCATATTGAATTGCATTTTTATTTAATTTTATTGAATTTATTTGGGTAATAGAAAACAATCAAGTATTGAATACATCCCTGACAAGGAAAGAGAGAGGAAAGAATAATTGTGCTGGTGAGGTAAGAAACCAAATGTGGGCTTATAAATTATTTGCATAGTGCTGAATCGAATCGTATCGAACCGGATCGCATCTAATCGTGAACAAGGGTGAATCGTATCGCATCGTATCGGCAAGGGGCTTCACTGTATCGTTAATGTATCGTATCGCTGGCAGCGTATCGAGATGCGTATCGAATCGGCTCAGTGGTGGAGATTCACATCCCTAATGCAGATGCTAGAGTGGCCTGAGGGTAGTTCTGACTTGGCCTGAATAAAAAAAATTCAATTAAAAAAAAAAAAAAAAATATATATATATATATATATATATATATATATTAATAGTGAGATATTTTGACATCCATTCACTTTTTTTGAAAAATATCGCAAAAACCAAAATTGAAATAGGATTTTTTGTTTGAGAAATTTAAAAAAAAAAATTGTGATGATACATCAAAATAATGTGCTCTTGTATCATGTTAAACCAAATACAATTCAGAAATAATTTAAAAATCATTGTTTTCAGTTTTATTTATAGTTCGACATACTGTCCCAAATTTTTCCTATTCGGGTCTGTACTTGTTTTTCTATTTTGTGTCTTAATACTTTTGATGTGTCTCAGATCTAAGTAAATTGGTCCATTCACTCTGTTGTAAATAAATGATATTTTTAAGGTGACTACTTGGCAAAAAGTGAGCGCTGTTAAAAACTATTCTGACAGTGTCATCATTATTAACTAAATTATTAGTCAGATGCCAATTTAACACTTATATGACAGCTAGCATATTCAACAAACATATTGAGTTTTCTAGTCTTCTTAAGACTAACAGGTTTTGCAATCATGTAATACCTTTTACTTATATTTCTCTGGAATCTTCCATTTTCTTCAACATCTATCGAGATTTTATTTGGACAAAACATTAAGGTCTGAACATGCCATCTTAGCGGATATATTTAAAGGATATTGTCATATGACAGCGATATCAAAGTTGACTTACAGTATTAGGGCTTATTTATCCAATACAAATATAACTAAAAACAGCACAAGAATATGGCTTTTTGCAATAGACCATTGAAAGTAACAAAAATAAGATCCATAAAGGATGAAGTCAACATAATGTTTGACAATGTGCAGAACCTGCACAACATTCCCCATTCCTCAATGTGCAAATCTCAAATATCGAAGATAAAACTGAGATGCCACCAATTCATAGCTGGTAAATGGTATGCCACTCTGGGCACAATTTAATGTAGCCTAATGTTACTCTCGAAGCTGATGTTGAGTTGCCATATCAAAGAGTTAACCCTTTCATGCCAGCATATGGAAATTTCTGTATTATGCTAATTGACTCACCTGCCAGAATACTGGATTTTTCTGTGTTTTTCGATTGCCTTGGGGTCTCAATTTTATCCAGAAAAAGCCAGCGTTGGTGCAGGCTTCCATTCCAACACAGCAGCTAGACACCTTATTCTACTTATCAAGAACTTCAGCAAAGATTCAAAATAAAACTGATCATGTATCTCTGAATATTTGCTCTCCTTATGTAAAATCTGTTCCATTTTGCTGAAAATAAATGCATCCAATTTGAGCTGAAATGTATAAGCAATGCTAAATTTTACCATTTCATACCATTAAATGCTACGGTTAACTCAGAATTTAATAAAACATTTTGAGCATATCTGATTTGGGTATCAGTGGTCTTAATCTACTTAGCAGGAGCAGTCATATTTGGTTTTGTAAAAGCTGGGTGTCAGAGGGTTAAGCAAGAGTCAGTCTATACCACCTTTGTTTTTGCATTTAATGAAGGTGAATAGTTACCATAGGTTATTGTTGTCAAGTTCTTGAATCTCAGCAAGTGTTTGATATTTGTTCACTTGACAAAACCTTCACTAGCTGCTGAAAGTCACCTCTGCGTGCTCCTGAATCCCACTCAATTCCAGTAGAGGAACATAATAAACCAAATGCATAGAAATATAGTAGCCAGTGTTAAAACAAACCCTACCCCTAACTCCTAACCCTAACCCTAAATGTCATATAAAAATGCCAAAAGGCTCTATTTGCGTCACATATGGACACTTGGTTAGATAATGTCACTCTATGATGAGACAGGATGGGAATATGTTGGCATATCATCCCCAAAGTGAAAGCACTTCCTGAATTTCAATTTTCCCATCTCCCTGTTCCAGTTTGGTCCAAACTGATCAAGAAGTTTTTGACAGACAAACAAATAGACAAACAAATGGACACAGGCAATCACAGAAGCTCCATTCAACTTTGCTGGAAGGTGAATAAGACAATATACAGTATTAAGGACTATAAAACTGAATACAATTTGAAAATTGTAAAGATAGAAGGCAGATAAGCTGTTACGGTTTGTGGTCTGTCAGGATACGTTAGCTAGTGTTTATGCAAAGGACTGTAAGCATGTTAGCCTGAAGATGACAAGCAGCCCCCTGGGTCCTCTTTAAATATGCATTATTCCTGTCCAGTTATTGCCAGGGTCAGCAAAGTTCCTGCTCATAAACCGCACCCCAGTTGCAGCGTCAAACTGGAGAGCAAGCTTGAGAAAACCAGCCACTCATGCTTAATTTACAGTCATTCTGCAACTGCTGAAGCAATTGCAAAGGTAAAAGGATCTCAAGCTGAAGTGAAACAACATGTTGAAAACTAGTTCAAAACTGATCAAAATAGCCTTAAATCTTTTCCCCTTGTGATTTCAGAGTGTGTGCACTTGGCCAAAATACTAGGCATATGGAATTTACCAGGTGCATATGCTTTGCAATGAACTTTGCATTGGCCTGCCGCGTGTGAAATGGCAACGGTCAATGCGGCTACTGTTCGTGTGGCGTTACTAGTCAAGATGTTTCAAAATCTCAGGATTTGGATTAGAGCTGCATTTTCTTTTTATGTGATCAACAAGTTAATTAACTTATGGGAAAAAAGTAACTCTGGCTTTGTCTTAAAATTTTTGGGGGGGTGAGGTGGTGGGATTATAAAAGCAAGCTGGTCTGATGGTGTCTCCACCTACTCCATCCAAAGCCAGCAACCCCTCTCGATAGAAGAGGGCTGATGCTTGGGGGGGGTTAAATGAGCGCTCCTCTAGGATATGTATGCACTGAGGCATTTCAACAATGTATCGGAATAATGGAAAAGATCTGGGCAGGACCTGTTCGAAACCGGAAATTCACTTAATTCCCAGAGAGATCAATCTGCCGCTACTGCCGACATTTGGGGAGGCAGATTCTACTCAGGATGATTAATGTGGAGAAGGGAATAAAACTTACAGCCTGCAGCACAGCCACGTAAATCACAGACTCTGGCCCCTCCCTCCCCACCCCCTGTCCACATTTACAATCGTTATGGAGTGTTTGCCTTTGTAATGGCACAGAGACACTCATCAAACGCCTAATTTATCTCAAACCAATGTTCATCCCGCAGATCATGCCAATGAGCAGCTCATTTCCGAGTGACTTAAAAATACCTTCTGGGCTTTGGGTTTGACAAAGTTCTGCTCTCCTCTGGATAAGGGGATTTTGCAGCCTCAAAATCAAGTCATGCAGATAAATCGGTAACACATTACAATAAGGGTACATTAATTAACATTAGTTAATTAACTATCAGTTATTTACCAGGTAACTAATGC
The DNA here is from genome assembly GCA_029692085.1 of Gymnothorax javanicus. NCBI lineage: Eukaryota > Metazoa > Chordata > Actinopteri > Anguilliformes > Muraenidae > Gymnothorax > Gymnothorax javanicus. The sequence continues at coordinate 19,060,136 of CM056203.1, forward strand.
ATTAGATAGCTGAATAAGCATTATGCAACCATAATTGACCATTTATTAATTTGTTTGTTTCCCTTATAGTGAAGTTGAAAACATCCCTTAAATATCCTTTATTTAGAACTTCAAACTGTTAAACCATTTAATAATGTAATAATGTATAAATTGATACCTTAGTTGATGAGAACATCATTTGTAAATGATTACCAGATGCATGAAGTAAATGTTAATCAGCTGTTAGTTAATGCTTATTTTCTGTATTAACTAATGCAAATTATTGTACCCTTATTGTAAAAGGTTACAGATAAATCATCTTATATTTTATTTATGGTTTTCAATAATTAACAGGAATTGGGAGCTACTTTTGAGGTTTTAGTTTGTAACAAAAATAATGCTATTTATCAATGACTGAATAAACACAAACACGCACAATGACACATTCAAATCCCACTGCGGTTACCAACTGGATAATTGTGCCAGTCCACTGAAGTGTCAAATTCTACACTTGTTCAGTATATTAATGGCATGTGGACACTGATGCTCTGAGTGCAAAGAGTGCGGATGTTTCGTGAACAAGCAGGTTCCACATGGGAAAAAAAACAGATAAATGTTTTTCGGTGGCCAAGAGCAGGGAATATTCCCAAAATGACAGCATTCTCTTCATAGGCAAAGTGCACAGTTTGGTATAGAGTGCTCAACAGGAAAAAGTACAGGATAACTGAAGATCAACAGAAGAACAACTCTGGGCTCCTGGAATGTTCACAGCAAATTTTTTCAGTGGGTGACCAATATCAGCAAAACTCTTTCTCTGTGCACCAGAAATAATCAAAGTTTGAAGTAATTTTGATAAAAAATTTGAGTTGCTGCATTGGCAAATTTTAAATTTGACCGAGTTGTCAACAGGAAGCAGGGAACTTTACAAAGCCACCATAATCAGTAACTTCCTCCTCTATGCTCCAGGAATGTTGAAAACAGATTTGACATGGTTTCCATTAAAGTTTTTGTTTGAGTTTTTGCCATTTTAATAGTTTGGCCTGGTTGTGGCGTGACAGCATAGGTCATAGGGTAACTAACATCAATAACAGCCCTTCTCTATGTACCAGAAACAACTGGCAGAAGGGTGATTTGATTCCCAGCAGAACAGTTTGAGTTATTTGATTTGGAAATGTTCATTCTGACCTGGTGGTAGTGTTATAGGAAAGGTCATATGGTCAGATAAAACAATAAGGTTTAAATGCACAAGGAATGAACAAAAGAAGTTTCATACAATTCCCAGAAACTATCAAGTTATTGCTATTTTTGAAAAATGAAGTTTGACCTGGTGATGGTGCTGTAGCAAAGGTCATAGGTTTGCCAATATCAACAAAACATCCTCTTTCTGCACAAGAAAAGATTATAAAAAAGTGAGGTCTGATTCCCATCAAAACCATCTGAGGTTTTGCATTTGGAAATATAAAGTTTTACCTGGTGGTGCTGTTACAAGAAAGGTTGCAGGGTCACACAAAACAACAAAGGTCTGGCTGTTATGCAGCAGGGATAAATTCCAAAAGTTTTGTGTAATATCCATAAAAACATGAACTTATCATAATACTTAAATTAAAAACTAGACCAGGTGGTGATGCTATAGCAGAGATAATAAGGTGACCAACATCAATCGCATGCTTTCCTTCTGCCCCAGAAACAATCACATGTAATATGATTCCCATCAAAAACTGCTCGAGTTATTGCATTTGGAAATATAAAGTTTGACCTAGTGGTGGCACTCCAGGAAAGGAGGCAGAATCACTGAAATCGAAAGAGTACGTCCACTTTGCACCACGAATAAATACAAAAATTTTTACCATAAAAACATTTGAATTATCAAGTTTACACAAAGTTATCTCCGGTGGCAGCCTCCAAGCCAAATACAATATCCCCAAACACTTCATTTCAGGAATATAATTTAAATGTTTCCTATTGCAACAAATTAAACCAAATATTTTTGCCAAAAAAACTAGCCTTCTCACTTTGTTTTATTGATTGAATTTGTAAATGCCGTGCAACTAAGCCAAGGAGGGTCCTAGTTGAAGGCGGAAGGTCTTGGCGTGTTTACCTAGGCTGCAGGGGAAAATAAAGACTTACCGGTCTCCATTATAAAAATTGTGCCACGGCACTGTAGCTCATCTGGACATTCACTCCACCAAAGTTTTTAACTCCTTTTGTTTAAGTCAACCATTGAATGGTGTTATTTCAGTTGCCAATTAAACACAAAGGGCTCTAAATTCATAGACCAGGCACAGGCGCGGCGAATGGGGGGAGCGCCGCGCCAACGGGTGTATCCAGGCGTATTTTTCAATTTCATGCCCGGTGCAGCCTGGCGCAAGCACTCCTCTGTCCTGCCTCTGTCCCCCCTGCCGGCACAAGTGGCAAAGAGGGAGGAGAATAAGGCCTGAGTGGGTTTAACACAGCTAAGTCAAATCTTCACCAATCAAATGAGCTCCTCTCATCACCTTTAAAATTGGAATAAAGAAGCCTCTGTCCTATATCTGCATGATGTGTGAATGTTGCATTTTACTTTGCTGCTTCTGGCATGTTTTCTGCTCCGCTTACATCTGTATTAAGCATTACGAATATGAGTTAGCTGGCTAGTTAGGGCATTTGCAAATTATTACCATTAGCGAACTTGAATGGAATTTCAAAACGAAACATTCACACTTATGAAGTTGGAATGAAATATGACGAATGCTCATTTATTTCTTCTGCCTGCATCATTGGGAAGAGAAACGATGGATAGCGTGTTCCTATTATTACACCCTGTTGCTGCTTAAAATTTTAGGATTAACTCGCATGGACAGCAATGCAAGATACGTTACACATTTATTTTCAATATGTGATCTTAACTCAGTACAAGATCATAGCAATCAGGCTGTATTCCTTTCCCCCACTAAAAACGATAAAACCTAAGTGACAATAATAGTATTAAGCCGTTTGCACACTGGACGCGAAACGAATTTTTCGCACGACAGATTACATTCAAAGTCAATGCAAAGACGTGAATACACGCGTGTATTCACGCCTTTGCATTGACTTTGAAAGTAATCAGTCATCTTAAATATTTGTTTCAAGGTCCGTGTGAAAGCATCTGAAGGGCATATACCCACATAGCCTACACATGCACTAACGCGCCCACACGTACACATCTCTCTCTCTCTCTTTGATCTGACATCAGGACAATCAATATAGATACTATAATTTATGTGCTGATTCAGATAGTCACATTAAAAAGTGGTTGCTGTGATTATTTATTGCATTGAAATGTGCCTGACATTCTGGAAACCTGCATGTGAGGTTTCGGTGATGTGTTCGCACTGTGCGCCGGTCAGCCAAATTACCACTGCACAGAGAGTAAACCAGGTTGGAGCTGGCGAGCTTTCTGCGCAACTTCATCAGAGACTTTTGCTACGAAATTGCCACTGCTTTTTGATGAATATGTGACACCTCCCCCTACTACGCTGCCACACCCATCTTGGCGCACGTCTGTCTAAACAAATTGCCAAAATGGCTGCGCACGGTGTTGCACCGCACGAAAATTACCACTGTGCGGGCTGCACCGATTTAAATTACCACTGCGTGGGCTGCGCCACGCTATGCCACGCTGCGCCACCCTGCGCTGCGCCAAGAAATTAGAGCCCAAACACTAAAGTTATTTTTACAATTTATTTATAAAAAAGAAGAGGTGAAATGAAGGTCAAAATGCATTGCACAGCAAAACCTGTAACATGTTTCAGCCTTGCTGCTTAGCATCTACAAAGGAAATTTCAATATGGCTGCCACTGTTGCCATATTTGAAATTGAATCAGAACACCTCGAACAAATTTTAATCTACCTAGCTACAGGAAGGTGTATACAAAGTTTCAGCTCGATCAGTCACACTGTTTCAGAGAAGAAGATTTTTAAAGATATTTCTGAAATTAAGGTGCGTGGCCCCATGACAGAAGTCAAATGAAGGTCAAAATGCAATGCACAGCGAAACCAGAGTTATATATGTTGAGTCTTGTTGGCACATACATAGCAAATTTCAGCTGAATCGCTCCACAAATGAGCGACTAATGAGCCATAATGCCATTTTAAATATGGCCGCCGCAGCCGCCACATTTGAAGTCAGATTGGAACGCTCTGAACAAACTTAAGTCTCCTTAGTGGTAGGAAGATATATGAGAAGTTTCAGCTCCATCAGTCCGTAGTCTCAGAGAAGAAGATTTTTAAAGATATTTCTGAAATTAAGGGGCGTGGCCAAATGACAGAGGTCAAATGAAGGTCAAAATGCGATGCACAGTTAAACTCGTGATATATATGTTCAGTCTTGCTATTTGGCACATACATAGCAAATTTCAGCTGAATCGCTCCAGAAATGAGTGACTAATGAGCCAAAGTAGCATTTTCAATATGGGTGCCAAAGCCGCCATATTTGAAGTTGGATCGGAATGCCTCGAACAAACTTTGATGTCCTCGTGGGTAGAATATGCATGCCAAGTTTCAGCTTCATTGGCCCAGCAGTTTCGGAGAAGAAGATGTTTACAGACGCCATCGCGCATGATGACGGACAAGCAGGCCATGACATAAGCTCATGGACTTTGTCCAGGTTAGCAAAAAATGGGGTCTGGCTATAGCATCAGAACTAGGCCACTGCCTCAGGTCAAACATGATGACGTCGACTCATGTTCTGCTTTCAGTGAGCCTGAAACATGTCTCGCGGATGCTGCAGCTTTAATATCTTACAATACATCTGACTCCATATCAAATTCAGAACATAAAATTTAGTTATAACCCTTTGCGGTTACGATTAAATTTTGAGTTTGCACAAAATTGATCTGACTCCAATTAATTAATTTAGAGGTAAGTTGTGCATCAGACTCATAACTGGTCTATACCCTACGTCCTCCGGACCAAAACATCTGTACAGCCCAATCCGATGGAAAAACTCAGAGGCTGGCAGTCCTATTAAGTACAGTAATTTTGAATAGAAAATAGCTATGACCAGGGATTACCAGGGCCCAAAGCGAGTAACTCCAAGGTTTAACGGTATACACAGCCATTCAGGGACCTCGTGTCTTTTAAGATTTCTGCCCAGGGACCGAGCCGACTCGGTATATAAATGGAATCTACTCGAAGCCAATCAAAATAACACCAATCACAGCATGGAAAATCTACCTTATAATGCAGAAACCAAGTGTGTTGATCAGGCACGCGATTACCGTCTACGTTATTCAATTAGGAAATAGGACTCCGGGCTGGAAGGATATAAGTTAGTTAGAGTCAGAAACACACAACAGAATGCAATTAACAATTTATTTTGCCAGGCGGGCACAAGCTTAAATCACAAGAACCAATCACATCGTTACAGAAAAAAAAAGAAGTCAAATTGATACTTGATGCAGCTCACAACTACACATATACACAAAGTGTACCATGTGGGAAGGATGAATACAAGCTTCCATAGCAATATCATGTCTACACACGACTGCAGGAGCACATGTGGGAAATGGTGTGGGTGATCTTCCATGAACAGATTAAAGCTATCCATGGCATAGAGATGCATGGGGGAAGTTGAATGCAATCTTCCATTGTTATAATGGCTACACACATGCAGATGCATGTGCGGGAAGTCATCTACGATCTTCCATAACTACTATTGGCTACACACAGCATGGAGATGCACGTGTGGGAATTCGGTTGCGGTCTTCCCTGAATAGTTTATTTCCCCATCTTTTATGCCCAAACTCTATAAGGGTCTCCAATGGCGGGGTTGTAAATTATTGACTTCGCTGAATCAGGAATATGGCCCCTCCACAGGGAAAATTTAGGCAGGGACATTTCCAGATGGGAAATTTGCACAAGTGTGTTCTTTTCAGTCATTAAATTGGGGTTTGGTATAATGCTAATTTCTTCGAAACATGCCTCATGTGATTTCGGAAATTTTGCGGAGTAGAATGATACCAAACACGAAATGATTGCGCTATGGTTTGTCATGAAACATCCGGTACAGTACATAATTACAAAAATAATTTGTATTAATGTTAACAATCAGCTCAAATCAAACAATATAACAGAAATACATATTATATTTGCAACAGTACGGGTGAAATCAGGATTTTAAATCGATAGAATAAATCCTTGAAAATTTGTACATGGGGAGTAATGAATTATTTCACTGTAGTAGTCTCTGAAAAGTCCAGTTGATGGCAATGTGGCATTGTCCGCACAGGCCAGTGTTCGTAAACAGTTTAAGAAAGTTTAATGACTAAACCAGACATTGACCATTAACCCAGAGGTTCGTGACTGCTCCAGCCATGGGCCAATGAGGTTGGGTGCCTTTTGGGTCATAAAACCCCTTATTGATACTCTCCTTCAAAACAGAAATTCCTTTGCCAGGTGCTGGTGCCATTAAGATAATGGGGGTAATCCTGTGTACGTGAGAAAGTGCACAAATCCAACATGCAGGTTTTCTGCCGCTTACAAAATTAATTTTTGCACATTCACAGACAGCATCAGACAGCATGCTTATTTCACTTTTACAGGTTTTTCCACATGCAGAATTCATATCCTGAGCTGTAAATAAACACAGCCATTTGAATTCCACACTAGATGCTGCCTCCGACTGTGTCCCTTGGACAATCCATAAGTGCTCCTCTGTTGATTCCAGCTGCAATGCCAGTTGCTCTGTCTCAGCTGCTGGAAAAAGCCCAGTGCCCAGTGAGGCCAGTGTAGCACGCATGCCATTCACATGCACTCTGTGTTCCACCGTAAATGCTCCAGTGATTTTAATGTGGAAAAATCAAACATATTCCCACCAGCCTGCTGGCAATCCCTCCTCATATTATGCAGGTAAATTCATAAAGCAAGACCTTGAAATTGATTCAGAAGCCTGCCGTCATTTCCCTCTGGAAATAATGCGGGGAAAATTGAGATCCTCCTCCATCGTCACCATCTCTTGTCTCTGTCCGATTGTCTGTCAGTCTTTTTGCCAGAGAGCTGATTTCCCCCACTCCAAACAAACCTCACACAAGGGAGATGTTAAGGTGATTAGGCCCCAGCCAAGAAAGTTCCGTAATGTTCCGTATTGTTAGTTACCTAACTGCTCACATCTGTGTGGAAACAGCTGGTTGGGTTTTCCCTTTAAGACATGGCTCGGAGGTTTAAAGACAACAGGGGTTTCTTTGGTAGGGAGGGGGTGGGGCTTTTGGGAGGCACCACTGGGTGAGGCACTTAACGTGAATAGCTTTAGCAAATAAGCAGCTGCGTGAATGGATAATGCATACTGCGTGGGATGCACTATTCTCAATGGAAAAGAGTTTTGAGCAAGCAAATGAATTATGAAATGGAACCTGGAGACACCTGGTGACTGCCTGTTCAGGCCTCACAGGTATTTTTTTTTAATCAAAGCTGTGGTCAGAATATCCCTGAATTCCAATTCGGGGGCAGGCTGACCACACTAAAATCTGAGGACTCCTGCCTCAACCTGATAAATGGTGGGCGTGATGTCGCACACACCAGTGCTCGATCCCACTCTCTTGCTCTCTCTTCATCTCTCCATCTTTCTGTCTCTTTTTATGGACCACCAGAGGGCAGAAACCGTGCTTGACTGTCCATACATCACTTGAGAAATTCAATCTCTCACCACGTAGCATTCCTGTGAGGTGTTGGGATTACTCCGTACATTAAAAGTAGAATGCACCTTCTTCATATGAATGGAGAGCTCTCCTCAGTAATTTAGCGAGGGGAAATCTCTCGGGCGTATTGCTGCAACCAGATCTGCAGATCTCTTAAGTTCTCCCCAAGAACTGTTTATTATGCAGCAGAAGACTTCTTTTTGCATGGTCCCATTTTAACTGGTGCTCTGGATAACTGTGTTCTCTTATTGCCTCAGTAGCTTGCTGCAATGCAGAATTGAATGACATGCAAAGATGTGTACTGTGTCTTCATTAATAAAATTGTTTAGATTTATCAGACATGTCACTTAGATTGGTAATACTGATTCAAAAACCTTGTGGAAACGTGCTCAGTTACAGCTTGCTCTTGTACGCTCCAAGACAGTTTAACATGCAATCACATTTCTACAGAATAAAACTATATTTTCCCTGTACCAGTGTTTCTCAAACCTGGCTATACAGGGGAATAGTATGCACTTGCTTGAATTATGTTGCTTTTATGAATTTATATTCTGATCTAAAATCTGAAAAGTGATCGTCTCTTGACCCATGTTAGGCTCCTCAAGTGCCTGAGGCCGAAAAAAAATACTGCAATGCACAACTATTGATAAGTGTTTTTGGTTTGGAAAAAAAGAAAAGCCAGAATTACCTGTATCTAGGGACAAAGGGATCGAGCAAAACATTTGAATTTGAGATGACCTCTCATTAAGTCATCTTTCGCAGCAGCAATATGCTGTCATTGATGGCACATATTTACAACAAAATTTGGAGTCAACCTTTCTTCACATGGCTGCCAAACAGTTTCTTCATCCAATCACAAAGGATATTTATGAGAGTTGTGAATGTCGCTGTGCTGTTGCCACATCTGAGTGAAGAAAAAAGCACAGGACTGATATGCGGTGAGGAAATACTGATGAAATGACTGGTGTTGCACTCTTAATGTGTTCATCATTCCTAATCAGATGTGCCTTAAATTGGGCCAAGGTAAAAAATGGAAGATGATAAGCATGTTAACCATGTGATTGTATTGTATTTTTCACTAAAAGACCATCCATGGGCATCATGTTCACCTGCAGAATTCAGTCTTCCACAGTGCCTCCGCCAAAAGCAGCACATTTGCATGTGCTTCATGTGTAAAGCAATCAATGGGCAGGTGCATTTATATGTACATTACCATATGCATGCAAGAATGGCACTGAACATAGCTGAGGAATCATATCCAAATATACACATATTAACAGTTATTTTCCCTTAATGAACTGTACATTTTGGTTTATATTTTCTTTTTTAAGTCCAGGCTTATGTGACTATTTAATGGTCACGTGGCGCAGTAGCAAGGACCATGGGTTTGCTGTGCAGTGCAATGGCTTTGAAGGCCTGTTGGAGGGTAGAATTGAGGCTTTTGAGTGGATTAATCTCTCATTTACCAGGAAGTCATTTTGTTAATTTTCAGTAGTATTTGGGGTGAGCATTGTTGCACTATTTCTTTGAACTGCCAGCACGTGATTTCAGAGAGTCATTGAGCAAGCAATTAAGCATCAACTTTGTTATTACACATCCAATTGATTCCAGTTATTCATTGCGTTTTTAAAACCTACTCTTCATTGAGAAATATGTAGCATAAGGTTATGAGAGGAACTTCTTTACAAATTAATGTGATCTGTAACATTTTGGAAGCTGATGAGAAGCAATGATTTCAAGGGCAAATAAGAAAAAATGTTTTCACAGCCTGCCATTGAAAGGAATGTTCTTTTTCTTTCAGTATTCAAGGCATCTCATTTCTTTTTAGCCTAAGGCATATTTAATCCTTAGCAGCAAATAGCATTCATCATTTCTTCGCGAACATTTAACATGAACAGAAATAACTATGAATCACAGCAAAAAGAAACTGCTCCAGGGCAATCTGGAGATCCATTTACTTGGGTGAAAATGCAATGCACAATAAATGAATGTTTGAAAAAAAAAATCTTTTCACATGAGGAAATATACATGGACAAAATTTTGTGATAGTTATTTATTTCTCCTGTGCTCCATGTGATGCCAAACAATATGCTGTCAGAATTATTGGCACTTTCACAAAAAAAGAAGTTTGTTCACAGTCAGGTTCATAAGCATTTGGACACTGACTAAGTATGTGGGGAGCACATTGGAGTTGAAATAAAATCATGAATATGAGCTCAAAGGGCTTACTTCCAGCTTTAATTTTAGGATATTTACTGTATATCTAAATCAGTACTACAGGGTATGAATTACAGTACTTTTTATACATGGCCCTGCCAAGGAATTGAACAGTTGGCTTCTCAGCTGTTCCATTGCCAGGAGTGTGCAATTCCCTCATTATTTAATTTACAAGTAAGCAGATGAATAGTTTAGGGCCACATTTTAACAGTCAAGATCAAAGTGCAAAGCACAGATCTGAAGTCTATGGTTGCTGGCATGCTGAGCATGTCAGACATATATTTGGTATTTTGGTGACCAGCGCAGCACAGTTGGAAAGAAAGGGTTGGAGAAGGAGGAATAATTATATGGGCGAGTTTAGGGCTCGCTTCAGCTTTGGCCAATGAAACCAGCTCCTCTCATTCCCTTAAATACCATGCATTCACCTTGGCACCTTCAGAGGAACGTCACCTAGGTGGAAACCTTCTCCTTTGGGGCATACAATTCTGCCTGTGTCTGCCTTAAGTCCTATAATGCCTCCTCTGTAGGGTCATTGTGTCATCCATGGTATATCGCAATCTTATGCTGAAAATAAAATACCACAGAGAATGCACTGACTCTCCGAGGGCTGTTGTACCCCCGATTGGTCCAAACACAAGAAGCACATTTTTAACATTCCAAATGTTCTCTTGATTACTGACCTGGCCCAACTAAAAACACTGTTAAAAAATGCTCCCTCTGTGTTATGGGCATGAGTTATGATGCAATCAGCTATGATTTTAATGCACAGCCATCATTGCCTACCAGCCACCCATTCACGGGGCTATTACCTCTGAAAACAGAAGGAATGACAGAACTGGTCAAGATTAATAAATCACGTGCAGACCCAGGATAATTGGCATACACGTCACCTGGCAGTTTGCTTAAGAAAACTACTGGATAAGGGGGTGGATGCTCGTTTGATTCACATACATTAAAGTTTGGGCAATTGATACACGGGTCATTCTACACACAACCAACAATTTGGCTAGGGTACTTAACAAAAATTAAGATGTAGTCTAGACAATTGATTTCAAAGTATTTTATTGCTAACATATCAAGGGTCAACCAGACAGAGTATGCAAGCTTAATCAAGTTCATAATATATAAAATTTATTACAACAGGACAGATAAATTTGACAGAAAGTAACTTCTGTTACTGGACAAATACTCCCTTTATGCTATAATATAATCATCAAATATTATACACCTTAACTGAGATTTAACTCCTTCATGTGCCCAAAAAGTAATTTAAATAAAATATACCAATTTTTTTTGAAGTGGTAACATTCAGAACAAAAAATTATACTGATCACTAAACTCAATTGTTCCTTGAGATTCAGAAAATATGGCACAATGTAACAATCTGACCTTTAAATTTTACCACCTGCCCAGAAAACTGTTGCTTCCAGTGGTCTTAATTATAGAAAAATAGTCATCATAGGACAAATATTCAGTGTACCTTCATAATGATCTCCTTGGGTAGAGTAACAGAAATTACATGTACGTAACAGAAGATACCAGTGGTAACAGAAGATGCAGTAACATAAGTTAATTCTAAGAGGGTATTTCTAAGAAATGGAGGAGTAATCCTCTATTATCACCCAATGAACACATTTATGACAACATAATTCATTAACAAATTATTTTGAACATGTTAATTTATGGTTTCCATGATCTATGAATGACATATGGTCATAACAGAAGTTACTTGTCATATCAGTACTCCTGAAATGTTAAAACTTAAAAGACAGATAAAAGCACGTCACTGACTCACCTTTTGAAAACTGCTAAACAATGATGTGCTGCCCTCTAATGAGCTCCAGAGGATTTCTTGTAAAAAAAACTGTCAGACTGACACCTGTGGGCATTATGATTCAATCAGGGTAACAGAAGTTACACAAAAAAATGTGGACAAGACAAAAATTACCCCAAAATACACAAAGAACATGAATTGATTGGAAAAAGTGTTGTTTATATAGATAATTATCTTGTGCAGTGCAAGGAACACAAAAACAATCATTTATTTGGAAAAAAACAGATTTAAACCAGAAGTATCTATGCAACTTCTAATCTGGGGACACAGGAAGTGGGGTAGCTTTGTCATAATAGTCATCCTAAAAGCAAATCAAGAATTTTTTTCTTTTGGGCTTTCGGGAATTTCAGAAAAAAATGATTAACTCACTGGCATGTCGGACTAGACAAGAACAAACGGCATGTATAGCTAAATTTGACAGCAGACTGGCTGACACCAGACACCAAGCTCAATGTATGCTGGAAGGACCTAGTGGCAAGAAATGCAAAATCTGCTATCACTTCTTCAGCAACTAGAAGAGAACCAGAGACCTGTTGGGTTCCGGCAACCCAGCTGACAGACCTCATTTACAATGTCCCAGAAGAGATGCAGCTTCTCCTAACACTCTCGGTCACTATGATAAGACAAGGAAACTTGAGGCGTGGGCTGAACTCCCACCTCCCAAATGATGCATACCATACTATTTTCATTTGATTTGAAGCAGTGTGAAAGTAGCCCATGTCATAATTTGACAGTGTTTGCCATGACAGTATTGCCTTGTGTTCTGATATAGCCTGTCATTTCAATGAAATGTATCTAGTTAATTCATGCAGATTCTGTGATGACAAACCCAGAGAGTTGATTTTTTTCCCCCCTTTTTCCGTAGTCTGACAGTAGCATTTTATTACCCTGATGGACATTCAATTAGCTGAATTAGGCAGGATTGTTTGTGTGTCATGATGCACATCGACTGATTCTGAACCCCACGGTAACCAAAAGTAGGAAGCTTTAATGGCTTGTCCCGATTACCAGGTTATCCCATAAAACCTATGGACCCATATATGCATCCAGCAAATGCAGCTGGTGTATTCAAACCTATGGAACTTCAGGCCTATTTTAATTCATTTTGGAGATCCCACTGTTCCCATCCATCCCAAATATGTCCTGCTGAATTACAGAGTTATTTACGTGGGTACATTCAAAGCAGACCTGACACGGAGTTTTGATGCAGAACACGCTTAGAAGTTTATTTATTTCCACTTCAAAGTCCACACATTCCTACTAGCTGCATATCTCGCTTAGCCGAACGCTCAGACCGGCTCATTCCTCCCTCTTCAGTTCTCCCTCTCTCAAATCAAATTAGGAAGCCCAACCGGAACTTATCGTCTTCTCTTTCCCCCTAAATTTTGTGAATGATTTTCAAAATAAAAGTTCCCACATACGTCATGTGCTATTATGTATAAAATGAAGTATAAGATCTAGATATTTTCTATTTGATGTAGTGCTGTGGCCATAAGAACACAGCATCCTGGGTTTGAATATTTCTCTCAAGACAAGTGTGATGTAGTGTAAGTAAAGCAATGCAACCAGCCATGAGCATAGATTTTGGTGGAGATGGTCGGGATCGTCCCAAGCAACTTTCTGTAAGTACTGTATATCCCAACCAACTTTTGATCTATGGCGACAATAAAAGAAACAAAGAATTGTAAATGATACATGGTCCAATGTAATGTTAGTACTTTCGTGGTTTGCAGTTTTGTCCAATCTGAGGTGTATATCTTAGCTGTAGTTGCATAACTGCTATAATGTTGTTCCAAGGAAGCAATACCGCACATAAAGATGCTTATAGGAATGGGAAGGATTGCAAGCAAGCTAGCTAACGTAGCTATATATCCACTCAATTGGTTTTAATGTCCACTCTGCTACAACTGAGCGGGCTTTAGGAGTGCTCAGAGGTGATTTGCAGTAGTCAGTGAAGGTTGTGGAGAGTGAACAAATTTCAAACATTAGCTGATATTCAAATACTTGACGACGAGTGGCGGAAACACCAAGGGTGCAGTTGCATCCTGGCCAGCATGTGATGGGGATTCTTAGGGGGGATGGGGATGCATAGTTGTGGCAGTCAAAATTAAAAGCAAATTTCCCACATCTAGGTTCATTATGTTTTTTAGAAGGTGGGAAATTTCTTTGTGTAAATTACTTGCTTTTGTCATTCTTCTCTTTTATAAACAGCAATAAAGACAAACAAATCTCAGTTCTGGGAAGTAACAATTTTAAGATTTCAACCCATCTATGTTTAATAATCATATAAATATGCAGGGGCCTCCATTAGACCTAGGTTACATAAAGAATTTATTTTTTATTGTAACTGATGGTGGTTAGGTTACATATTTCCTGTTTATATTAGGGTACTGCCTGTATAATAAACAGTACAATCACTAATAAGTTAAAATAAAGGGGAAAAAAATCATTTGAATGCAAAATATTTTAATGCACACTGCCAATAATTCTGAGCCTGGCTGTACTATTGTCAAAGGTTGCAAGAATTGTAAATAGTTTCCATGTTCTAAGTTCCATTTCTAGACTTCTAAATATTGCACTGGCTTCACTCTGGGTGCATCTCAGTTCTCTTGAATTGCATTTTTGCTTCCATCACTTACATCTTTTCCTTGTGTTTTAGTCTCTTTCACCAAGGATGCATGGCAAGATGCAAGGAAATCTTGTCAGCAGAAAAGAAACAAGGAAATATGTTTTTAACCCTTTAACTGCTTCAACCTTTTGGTAGAGCACATTTTGAGCCACTGTGTAACAGCTTTTGGTAGAGCACATTTTGAGCCACTGTGTAACAGCTTTTGGTAGAGCACATTTTGAGCCACTGTGTAACAGCTTTTGGTAGAGCACATTTTGAGTCACTGTGCAACCTTTTGGTAGAGCACATTTTGAGTCACTGTAAATCTTCTTGGTAGAGCAAATTTTGAGTCACTATACAACCTTTTGGTAGAGCACATTTTGAGCCACTGTGTAACAGCTTTTGGTAGAGCACATTTTGAGTCATTGTACTTAAATGAAAGATGCATTGAACTTAATTTCTTTTTTTAAAACTGTTATTTCTTTCAAGCTTTTATTGACAGCAAAAACTTCAAACCTCTCCCAAGACAAAGAAGGTCCAAGATCAGGTCTGCTTTGCTCCATTTTTTTTTCCTTTTCTGATGATGTAGATACTGGCTATTTTTAAGTCTACTATGTTTAGATGAAGAAGGTATCTTGCCTCTCATAACACTTTAATTTAATTACTGGATATTTAACACAGGCTATTTTAAGACTTTATTAAAAGACTGAGCATCTTGAATTTTGTTTTCATTTAAGACTATGGGCAAAGGTTCCTTGCTTTGTGTGTTTTACAGAATGATTTTGACATAGTTATAATTGTCTTTTCTTTTTCTTTTTAAATTTTGCTTATCCAAAAATGACCAGATTGTGTCTCAAATGTGATACAATTCGAACCATGAGTCTTCTGATCCGTTGCACCTCTACAGAACTGCCAGTGTCTGTTGTTACCAATCTTTTATCTGCTTGGTTGTAGATTAAATTATTAGGTAATAAGATACACCTGATACCACTTTCACAGTGACATTTAGACAACCGGATCTATTGTCACTTTGACTAACTGCTCTCAAATCGGATGTCAGCATGCAGATATATTAATACTAAAATTCTAAAATAATTTTATCAATCTGTGTCTTTCAGCTGCTATATACTTGGGCCTGATTTGACAGCTTAGCGAATTCAATCTGTTTCATGTTCCAAATTAATCTGAGGAGTTTACCGTAATTATTGCTTCAAGATACAAGTACCATATAGATAATGTCACAGCAGGACAGACAACCCATCTAAACCCTGCCACTCCAGAGTTCATTTTTTAACTGTCAACAGTGTTAAAAAATTGCACTCAAACGCATCCCTGTCATTCATGAACTGTGCAGAGAGCGCCATCATAGCTCTGAGTTATTTATTTTTCGTGGCTTATTTTTTGGAACAGCGAATAGAAAACTTAAGTCAAACAGCATGCATTTTTCAATCGCCAAACTTAATGTAACAGAGAGCCAACACCACTGGATGCATTGCAAGATATGGCCTGAGCACATGGACAATCACATTTGTGCTCTCCTGATCTTGTTCAGTATTCCAGGACCAACTGCAACAATTAATACCAACAAAAAACAACAGGAAATGCCCAAGTACACATGCATAAACACTATGAAAATATTTGCAACATCTTACCTTAGATAGATGACAGCCTCATTTAATTCAGGGGGTGATAGAGGGCATTCATTTCCATTTGTCTGTTGATGAAACCAAAATTCATGAGACTGGCTCATGGTAGGGCAAATTTTTGCAATCAAATTGTGTCAGTGAATGAACAATGTTATAGATTTGCAAAACTGACCAAGCAGATTATGGAAGACGAGACAGGAATGAAACCGAAAAGATATCATGGGATTTTGGAAGTAAACATAAAATTGTGCACACTTATTCTAGCCTACATTAAAAGTATGAGATAGCAATTCCTATGACTTTTGGTTGTGATCATGGAAAGCATCGAGGAAATGCTGTAAAATACTTTGTATAAAAATCCTCCACTCATACTGGTTAAATCCAGTGGAAACATGTTTCTGTAAAAATGTACAGTAAAAAAGCTACACGAAGCAATATAAAGTGCTTTTGTTTTAAAGCATCATATTTTGGTACATTAGGTCTAACCCAGCTGCACTAAAAGGAAAGAAAAAAGAGGAATAACAAAAACATATAAGTCTCTGGAGAACAGTTCCATTCCAAAACAACCATGATAGACACACTCTGCCACAGATAAGCTATGAATTTGAACGAGTCTCCTGGGCAAGATAATTTGAAGCAATAAACTGTAATTCCATGAAATCTACAGCATGGTTGGTCATACAAATTAATTGTATTGCTCAATGCATTCTTCGGTGGGGAAATTAGAATGCACAGAAGAGCAAGCTCTGACAAAAATGACCGAAAATAAAAATGTGCTTTAATTGACAAGTTCATAGTTTACATTATTATACAGTATAATACTATGTACAATGGGCATGTGGTCAGCTGCGCTGTGTATGCTGTGCTAAGCTACAGTATTCTCTGGGCTGGGATGAGGTGGCGCATTTACACCAGTCTAATTAACATTACCCTCAAAATACCCTTAAAATTGTCCACATCTATGGCTGTGAGTCACACTATTTTGCGAACAATAAATTGGTGGCCTTAACACTGCTTCATGGAAGATGATTGATTAGCTCCTGAAGATCACAGATTTGAAATTCTGAGTTGTGCATTTCGAGACTGTCAGAGTCGCTGGATCTATGAATCTGAGAATGACTCAAAATTAGAAACTAAAAAGAGCTGAGAAAAGATAGACTGACTCAATGGGTCTTTTTCGCAAAAGCAGGTAGCTTGAGTAGACTTCTTTTTCAGATTATGGACCTTCTTATTTTTGACAGCAAGTCGCATTGTCTTAATATGCTTCCCAAGAGAAAAGGAAAAAGCTGGCCTGTTCCATGGATGTGGTTTTAATATCAGAAAGATCCAGTTAAGTAATAAAAAGCATCGAACAGATTCAGGGCCAGATTTAATGAATGTTTTTCATTAGGGAGTTTTTGCCCTATAAAACCACAGCAAAGTAATAATGGCTCCACTGGCTTTTCTCTCAATAAAATCGCCTCTCAGTCAAAGGTGACATATGAACAATTTGTCTGAGCATGGTTGGTACATGTAGAGTGCAGTTTGTACTGTACGTGCGTCCACTACTGATGGATATATCACCTCCTCTCCCTTGATAGCCCATTGATTTGTCTCCTGCTCGAGGGATATTTCTCTTTCAGAATGAGGTTATCTCTGATTAAAGCTTCAGCAATGAGGGTCCTGCAGAATGCTGGCTGCATTGATGCTGAGGCCACGTTCCCACTTAGGGCTCATGACTCTGCTGTGGAAGGATGCGGAATAGAATCTGCGAGCCTTCTAAAGTGGGAACACAGTATGAGAGACATGTTTCAGATTGATGACTACTTATCAGTTCAGACAATAAAGGGTGCTTGAATGGGAGATTTTGGTGTCACTATGGACCACAGTGTTTTGGTTTAATGTCAAATTTAAAGAGACCAGGTCCAATCATCAGGTTTCTTTTTGTTTGTTTAATAATATACATTTAATTTCATTGGGGCTGCAGTGCTAGATCTCTCAGAAAAGGAGCTGCTTGTGATGTAAGAGTGAAAGCCACTGCATTGGAACATATTCAGCTGTGGTCTGAGGGTACTCGTCTAAATCCAAGTAGAAATTTTGGGAATATAGTTTGAGTATTAAAAAGCCTGTTTTTGCTGCCGGATAGCTCACTCGGGAAAAGCATCGCGTTGCGAAGCAGAAGTGACTATCACGGCGGGGGTTCGATTCCCGCCACGTACCAGCTGGCAGTGGTCGGCAGCTCTTTTCAGAGTAGCGCGCAATTGGCCAATGCGCTACAGGGATGCAAATTAGGAAGGGTCTGCCGGGAAGGGTATTGTAAATAAGTTCTCAGGCGCCTCCTGTTGGCCAGACGGGCGCTCGTTAGGAAGATTCTAAGCTCGTTCATGTTCGGGTATCCTCCGCCCTCGTTCTGAGCTTGCGAGGTTTCGACCAATGAGTGTATAAGAAGCGGTGGCGATGGGCACGTGCTTCAGAGGAGAGCCGTAAGCTGTCTCACTCTCCTGAGTTGGCAATAGGGGGCCGCATATGCGAAAAGCTTTGCACATAGTTCCCCAATTGGACATTCCAGATTGGGGTGGGATTGGAGATGCTAAATTAAAAAAATAAAAAAAATAAAGCCTGTTTTCATCACGATGGTATTATGAAGGGCCCAGTTCCATTATGGGCCCCCGTACTCCCCGGGCCCCAGTGCGACTGCACTAGCTGCACTGTCTGTACTCACGCCAGTGACTTGCAGCATCATGGACAGCTGCACATAGAAAAAGTCCAATCAGTTCCCTTTAGCCAGACCAATTTATTGTTTTGGATTGCGGGCCACCGAAATACAATTTGGACAGATCAAAATAAAAATAAATTTTATAAACTGCATTTTTCATTTTATTTCTGCACCAAAATAAATATTCATGTTCCAAACTAAGACATAAAAAAAAAAACCGGAGAAATATTGATGCTGCTGGATGCAACAGACACGGTTTCATTCAACGGAATCTATCAGCCAGGGCAGGCATTACTTCATCCCAAACCCAGTTATTTTGACAGCAGTGTCAACCAATCCCAGTGTGGCAAGGAGAGGTTGCAATAAGAAACCTAAATCCCCGTCAAGCTGAGAGAAGTGCACCCTTCGGGACAGAGACTCGGTAGGCGGCATTTTCTTCGCAATAATCCTGTTTCTGTTAACATTAACAATTTGTAAAAGAGCAACAATTAAATTTTACGCACACTCACACACACACACACACATACACACATGCACACACACACAGTAAAAATAATAAATAAAGATCTAATTAGAAGTGTAATGTTGAAACTGCTGGAGGGGGGCACCACACTCCTACATTAATGAAGTATAAGATGTAAATAGTATGGTTGACTCTGACATCACTGAGGAAATGGCTAAGTAGCTTATAGGAAGGAGCCCTGAAAATGTTTGAAAAGATAGGTAAATAAGTGAATTTATCAGGGAGTAAAGCCTGGCGAAGGCAGGCAGGAGGCAGCAGGAGACACAAACAGCCAAAGAAGCAAGGACGAGAGAAAGAGGATTGTTCTGGGTAAAGGTCCCTTCCTTAAGTGAGACCACAGGAAGGAGTGAATTATAGGAATTTTATTATTGTGAGACTGACTTTTTAAAATTCAACAGGCATGTCTATCTAAGGCCCAACCCTCTCGGTAGAAGGCACATATGATCAGTCTGTGCACTTTGTGAAATAACCAAACTATCTAAAGATGAGCGATTATAGGTCAATTTTATTTGAGCCATTGTTAAGCAAGAGATTGGGTTGAGAGCTCTTTTTGTGTTCTGTTGAATTTTAAAAAGTGCACCGATCCAAAAACTCCTTAAAGGTCTTAGAAAATTAGGAAAAAACATTGACATAAAGCCCAGGGTCCTCATTAATAACACCGCCCATCATGTCGGGGGGAGAATTCTGCTGATTTCCTGGGAAGCCCTCAAATTACCCAATTTTAGAATGCTGAATTTAAAAAAAACAACTGAAAACCTGTCTGTCTGTCTATCTATCAATCTATCTATCTATCTATCTATCTATCTATCTATATATATATATATATATATATGCTTTTATGCACTGATTAAAACAGCAACAAATGTCATTTGAGTGTCGTGAAACACCCACAGATTAAATCTGGATCATGTTTGCATTTTCTTCTCTCAGTGGCCATACTATAGTTGTCATGCACTGAGTAAGGTTTCACAAAGACAAATTTCTTCAGAACGATGTGGTGGCTATATTAAATCAAAAACTAAATGCTGGCCAAAACTATAAAAGTAACTCTGGAATCTTAACATGTACAGTACCGATTTACCAATTACCTTTTTATCACCTGTCTGGTGGTCATAGGCTGACAATAACTGCTCAAAGTCTTAAAGAATTACAGAACCTTACTGTGAGATGATTTTACACAGGCATCCTGCTTAGGCTTTTCCCATTTTGCCTCATTGTTGTATCCAGTTTCATTTTCTATCACATGCAGAAAACTGGTGCAAACAAACATATTTTGAAAGAACTGATGCTTGTACAATCATGCTATATTTTCTCACATTTCCTTGCACCGCCATAAAACGCAGCATTGAAAACCCCCAAGCGAGGAGCTATGGTGAGAACAATAATCCATACAGGTGGCTTGGGATTTTGAGGCTCCATGATGTCGTGCTTCCATATAGCACAGATGTTACATATGATGCATTACGGACTGTGCCAAAAGACCAAGCCATCTCTCCTAGCTTTTCTCTCTGTCCCAGTGAGTGATTACTTATTTTCCTCTGAGCTTCCCACAAGCCTCTCCACCACGGAAAAACCAGCTCATTACTAGATTGCCCCAAATAAAAATATCAAATGATTGTATTTCTTTATCATCCATTCAGCCTGACCAGAGGCTAATATGCAGTTTTTCAAATGTACCAAATGAAGTGGTGAGTTGCAAGTTACTACAAGCAGACCATCAGTAAACAGCATTGGTTCATCGATTCAAATTCCCTATTCCCAACAGTGAGCTGGAGACCAATTGTCGCGGGGATATACTCCAGGCTGTCTCTGCTGCTTAATAGTAACTCTGAATCCACATGAGGCACAACACTCAAGTGGAGTTTTAACAGCGTGAAGGAGAGGCTGATGAACAGATACAATCAATTCGATTCTGCAGTTTTTCTCCTGGCTGCCAACACTGGCAGATAAAGGAGTAAAGCCCCGTACCTTGGGCACAGGAGGCAAATAGAAAATAATAAAAAAAAATATATATAAAAGCAAGATGATAAAACAAGTAAAGAGCAGATAAACTCATTTCCACTGCCAGTCGACAAGAAGTCCCGGCCTTTTAAAGCTCAACTTAATGGAGAAGTGAGATGAAGCAAAAGCGAGAGAGAAAAGCCAATGCTTTCAGATCGATGTCGCTGAAAATATTACCTCAGCGGTTAACTGATCGCCACTTTCCACTCCGAATCTCCAATTACAGCCGGGAATCTTCACACAAGAACTCACCACAATGCACACCTGCACAGAAAATAGAAGGCCTGAGGATCTTAATCATCAAAATAGATCAGACTCTTTGTCAGTGTCAGAAACCATCCCAATATTACAAGGGTATCACCAGAGATGTTAATAACATTTTCAGATTGAACTCTTCACTGAATTTGTGTGATGCAATCTTTTGGATTTCTTCATTGTTTTCTGGTTCATTTTCCCCTCATATCCTGGAATGTCGACAATTTTACTTCCACAAAGTGAACATCAATGTATGATGTTCTAAAATATTACAATGAAAAAATGGAGTTCACCTCCAGTCATCTGATGAGACACTCTTTTGTAGAGTAAATCAGTATGCTTGCTGAATGTCCCTCCCTGAATTGCCTGGGTATGTTGTTGCCCTTGAAAGGTTAGAAATGACATTCAGGGCACGAGCGGTCAGCTTCTCCGAGCTGTAATTACATCCCACAGGATGGGGAAACTATCATTGATCTCCTTCATTTCTCCTCCCCAACAATGAAACCATTTCAAGGTTTTACCCTGAGATATTCTTCAACATCTCCAGTTTCCAGATCTTTTAACTCAAGAAACAAATGACTAAAACCACACTGTGAACGAAAAAGGGATGCTCACATTGCTCTTCCAAGGATTTAATTTTCTCATTGTTTAAGGTACATCTAACAATTAGATGGCTCGGCGATTTCAGAGGCCTTCTCTTTGAACCCATAAGCTTCCCAATTAAGTTTCAATTTTAAAACCAGAGCCTTTTGTGGTGTAATTGATTTTGCAGTCCAGACCTGAGGCTTTTCTTAAAATGTGAATTGAGTAAAGAATATGCCAGAGAAATGCATATATTTTCTTAATTTAAGTACTCCACCAGGAATATATTTATGGGGCGTGCTGAACAAAATATTAGATAGATAAACTCTTATCCCCATTGTACAGGGGTAACATCATATGATAATTTCTGTGCCCAAGTATGGAATGCAGCAGAGTGTCAATGGTGCTATACAGGGCTCAATGTGATTACCAGAACCAAAGCAAAACACAAACCAACCTGACAAAATTTTTTAAAAACATAAGTATTACCCATTTATACTTTTCAGTTGAAGGAGTAATATTATTTATGAGATTATAATGTTCTCAACCAAGGACTTTGATACCTGAAAAAAGAGTTAATTTATTGCCATGAAGGAGACAGGAGTACTCCTTCAAAAAAAAAAAAAAAAAAAAAAAAAAAGGCCAAGTATTCTGTGATGGTGAAACCTATGCTATATGGGCCATTTGATAAAAATACAATACATTAACAAGATAATACATTTCATCTTATATTCACTCAAGAAAAAATTAGAATTAAATTGTGCTGATAATATATGACATTTAAAAAACCGAACAAAAATGTTTCAGTTGCTCACGGAGCTTGCAGGTAGAATATCCGCACGTCTGTGTTGGGTGGAAATTTTTTGCGAGTTACTCACATCAGTGCTGCTCCATGCAACAGAAAAGAAGCAAAAATTAGCCAATGTTATATTGTTGGGACATCGACATCTCACCCACTAATGTCGTAGTATAAAGGGCTAATTAAGAATTTAATCATGAAGGTTCTTAGCAGATCGTTATAATGCTGGTGTTACGATGATCAAAAGTCACTGAAAGTAATTGAGTTCAAGAGCACTGACTGCATTCCGAAGAAAGCTATCATACTTTTCAAAGGGTTAAGGGACTTCCATGTCATTTGAAAAATCATTATCTACAATTGTTATGCACAATGTTTAGCTCAGCAGAATGGCTTTTTGCACTGTATTGGACTGGCAGTGGAGGATTGGAAGCTAGCTACATGGAAGGTGAGTAGCTCTCTCTAATTAGCAAATAGCCAGGAGCCAGGTCAATCATTTCTCTGGACTTTGAGTTTAAGCTGCCATATATGTTAATAGTCTCAGCTTATTAGTGAACAGTAGTTGCTAGTTTTATTGTATTTGGAAAATTGATGCCAGATTATATTAAGAGTGCAGGCCAGTAGCACAGGTTGTGCTGTTGCCTCAGAGCAAGAAGGTTGTGGGTTTGAACCTTGCCTAGGGCCTTTCTGTGTGGAGTTTGTTCACCAAATCCTTCTTGCATTAACTATATTGTCACAGTAAACAACTGGTGAGTGTATTCATTCTTTTTTGAGTAATTTTTTAATGGAACAAATGGAACAGAAGGACTCACACTCCGTGTGAGGATTCATGCCATTACTTCAGCTATCAGTAAATAAATTTGAGAACTGTCATCTCACAAAAACTACAATGACTCCTATAATTTAACCATTTAATTGATCTAAACGGTAAAAATCAGCCAACATGAACCACTTGAGTGGGGACAACAGCTCTCAAAGCTCCTCCTCTCGACCTGTCTTTATTGCACCAACACTTCCCTCAGTAACAGATGACCTACAAAGTACTGCCCAAAAGTTTTTTGTGCACTTTAATCATGTTTTGGTTCATGTTCTAAGTTAAATAAATCAGCTAAATAACCTTACATGGCATAGAGCAAAATGTGAATATTGAAAGGTAAAAAGGATCTTTAATTTCATAGCAAAATTGACTGGATCTGTTGCAATAAAGAAGCCACCATTCATCAATCAACAGGTTACCAAATTATATCTATTTTCCAGCAAGGGCAGTAAAATCAAGTTAATCTGGAACATCTGGACAGAAAAATCAAGAAGTTCCGACCCACAAGTGTTTCATATTGTTGGGAGCTTCCACCTTAGAGTAGGGTGTCAACTTTCAGAACACGACTCCCATTGTAGACAAAGATAATAAATATGCTCAGCAGTTGGTAAAGGATAGCTGTTGTGATAAATGAAAGATTTTGATACTTTCTTCTACACTCTGTGTTTCTCTGGGCCAAATTTTTCTGCATGCGCAATGTCTGATGATTCGCACTCAGACCCATCTCTTTGCCTACCCTCATTTCCTCCTGTAACAAGGACCAACTGGTATTTTTACTTGAATGCTGCACTGAACTGGGCGGAGAGATGAATATTGAGGGCGTGGTTTTTTGAAAGGTGTGTTTTAAATGTAAATTAGATGAGACCAGTTGGAATGTTATTCAAATGACTTTGCACTAGGTGATATTTGGAATTTTTCTGTAACTTAAACCAGACCATATGACTAGCCAGAAATACAGAAGCACAACCTATTCATAATTTCACTGGAAGGTGCCGTCATCAAAATAATCTGTATGTATTTAAGGGAAATTATATAAATAAATTATAACTGTATTGTGTTAAATAGAACCGTCAGTTTGTATTACTTGAATGTAGTGTTATATGCAGTATTTCTTGATTTATAACACAAATCTGTTGATATTGTTATACACGTCATTATTAAGTCTGCATCTGAAACTTATGCAAGCATCAAAAACAGTATTCAAAATCATGACACCATGGGCTCTAATTTCTTGGCGCAGCGCAGGGTGGCGCAGCGCGGCGCAGCCCGCGCAGTGGTAATTTCGTCCGGCGCAGCCTGCGCAGTGGTAATTTCATCCCGTGCGCAGCCACTTTGGCAATTTGGTAGACCGATGTGCGCTGAGATGGGTGTGGCAGCGCAGTAGGGGGAGGTGTCACATAATCATCATGACGCAGTGACAATTTCATGGCAAAAGGCTCCGCCGAAAGTCTGCAGAGCGGTCACCAGCTCCAACCTGGTTTACTTTCTGTGCAGTGGTAATTTGGCTGACCGGCGCACAGTGTGCACACGTCACCGAAACCTCACAGGCAGGTTTCCAGAATGTCAGGCACATTTCAATGCAATAAATAATTCTGATGTAACTATCTGAATCAGGACATAAATTATAGTATTTATATCGATTGTCCTGATGTCAGATCAAAGGCGGTTGGCACGCGTAATGGAAACTCGACCTGGCTTAATCAACGCAGCTGAATCTGTGATGCAAACTAACGACTTCACATCTTTCTCAGCCAACCACAAACTGCCTCGGCATCAGGTAGTGTGTATATATCCGGTTTCTCTCATCTCAAAAAATGCAAAAGAAAAGAGAAAAAGAGAGACGCTTGGCAATGCCTCCTTTACGCACAGGTGCTTCTGATTTCATCCGCGTCACGCATGGTATTTGTTTATGTTTTGATCTGTGCACACTACTTATCTTTGTTACACGGGGTTTAAATATAGCTTACTAAATATGAGTGTCTTTATTAGTGGGAAAATATGTTTGCCTTACCCGTAATGCCAACCTCAATCCCACCAAAGCCCTCGACACTGACGGCTGAGAGGGTGGAGGACTCAATGTCCTCCGCCGAGCTCATGGCCACGCTGGTGGAGGGGCCGCCTCCGGTGGCCATTTACCCCTTTTCCACCGAAAAGAACCTGGTGGTAGTGCCATGCCGGCGCTAGTGCCAGTGCTTAGTTGGTTCAACCCACGAACCTCCTAAGAACCTGTTTGCTTTTCCATCGCCGAGGAGCCAAATCAGAGCTATGCGATCACATCACTGTAATTTAAGATCAACAGATCAGGAGAAAATGAACTTTGTTCGAGACCTGCGTCTCTCTCAGCAGCGCTCACGTAACAGCTGGCAATACAAAAATACAGTATGTACTGCGGGAAACCACAAATAAAAATTTATAACAAAAATAATGCTTGCGTTCTATGCTCAGTAAAGCCGCTTGCACACTGAACGCGAAACAAATTTTTTGCACGACTGATTACATTAAAAGTCAATGCAAAGACGCGAATACGCATTGACTTTGAATGTAATCTGTCGTGCGAAAAATTCGTTTCGCATCCAGTGTGCAAGCGGCTTAATACTATTACTGTCACTAATGGCTCAGTCCCACTGGGGATTTAGCATTTTGCGATGGTCGCCGATGGGGAAATTTGGAAAAGTTTGGCGATGCCTTGCGATTGTGCGTGACAAAATGGTCAAAAAAGTGGAGCAGTCCCATTAAAATTTGCTCTTGGAATTGTTCGCCGAAGGAAGGGATGACATTGTGCGATAAATCGGCGACAGTCTCGGCGTTGCTTCGGAAGACCATCACCAAGAATGTTCGCCGACTGCTGGCGACATATCGGCAAATGTTCTGCGATGTTTGCCGAAGGTTCGCCAAATGTTCGGCAATAGTTCGGCGAGGGTCGCTGACACTTTTTCAGTTTTGAAAGTGTGGCGGATGGTTCACCGATGCAGCGGATACATTCGCCGACCGTCGGCAAACATTTGGCGAACATTCTGCGACAACTTTTGAGAGGAAAACGTTGCGAATGGTTCGCAACAAAATTCAAAGCAGGCTTTGAAATTTTTGGGCTTTTTGCGATCCACTCGTGATCCATTGCAATGGCTAGAATTTGCCTGTGACACTGGTGAACGCCGCCGCACATTCTGCAAATGTTAAGCAAATGTGTTTTGCGATGCATTGCGACTCTCATTGGGAATGCCTCGCAAAACCATCGCAATCCCAGTGGGACCTAGGCATTAGGTTTTATCGTTTTTAGTGGGGGAAAGGAATACAGCCTGATTGCTATGATCTTGAACTGAGTTAAGATCACATATTGAAAATAAATGTGTAACGTATCTTGCATTGTTGTCCATGCATGTTAATCCCAAAATTTTAAGCAGCAACAGGGTGTAATAATAGGAACACGCTATCCATTGTTTCTCTTCCCAATGATGCAGGCAGGAGAAATAAATTAGCAACCGTCGTATTTCATTCCAACTTTATAACTTTGAATGATCTGACGTAGTTTCATTTTGAAATTCCATTCAAGTTCGCTAATGGTAATAATTTGCAAATGCCCTATCTAGCCAGCAAACTCATATTCTTAATGTTTAATATAGATGTAAGCGGTGCAGAAAACATGCCTGAAGCAGCAAAGTAAAATGCAATATTAACGCATCATGCAGATATATGACAGAGGCTTCTTTATTCTAACGTTTTAAAGGTGATGAGAAGAGCTCATTTGATTGGTGAAGATTTGACTTAGCTGTGTTAAACCCTTTCATGCCTTCTCTCCTCCCTCTTTGCCACTTGTGCCGGCAGGAGGGACAGCCCACATGGAAAGAATCTATATGAACATGTATGCGCATATATGCCGCATATAGGCCAAATTCAGGTACATATATGTGCTTATTGAGGGCATATAGGTCTCCTATATAGCTCATATACCCAGTGGCAGGTTCTGTTTGTCATACCTATTGTATAGCTCATATCTCACTTTTGCAACTGTCATACATGATGCCTAGCTGATATTTTTTTCTCAAGGTAATATCTGCATATTAGTCCAAAGTCCCTTACAGAAATAACAAGAATTTCACGCAATAACTTATTAATCGCATGTGAACAAGTGAAATTGGCATCACATTTGATCTTAAATATATGTTGACATGTGACAACGGCATGTTATGTGTAAACCAGTCATTATTAACTATGGCAAGTGAGAGGAGACAAAAAGCTATGATATCAACACAAATATCTAATACTATTTGTTGCATTTTTTTCCTGAAACATTAACAGTAACAAGGTCATCAATTCTTTCTTGACCATACTTATTTCCATTCTATGAAGATTGAGTTGTGTATTGTGGAAGAGAAGGAAATTTATAAAAACAAAATGGTTTGATTTTGTTTATTTCATCAATTAAGCATTTTTTCAAGTTTAATTCACTGCCAGATTCACCACTTTAGATAAAATTGGATTTTCATCATTACAGCTCATACACATCCACTGAAAGGTAATACACTATACTGTTACCTCCACCAAATGCAATGTTTTCTATCTTGTCTGTAATGCAGTTTCTAGATGAATATGGCTCAGAGGTCCTTAGTCTAAATGTAGCAAAATAAAACAAAAATAACAAAATAAAAGTACATAGAAGAACATACATTCAAGTAAACATGCCTTTCAAAAGTCATTTTCATCCCCACATCTATTTGAGCATTTCACTGTGGTTAATGAATTTGAAGACAAAGTCTTCATTTCTGTTCACAGTTTTAATGAACAGACACTTGTCTTTTATCTGAGATGCTTGTATAGCTACTAAAGGTCCCAAACTTTTTCCTACAGGGATGAAATAACAAGAATTCTTAAATTCCCACAGGAAAGAACCTATATAAACATATAGGTTTCAATCCCTGCCTCGTATCAACCAGCAGTGGTCGGCAGCTCTTTTCAGAAGTAGCGCGCAATTGGCCAATTCGCTACAGGGATGCAAATTAGGAAGGGCCTGCTGGGAAGGGTTATGTAGATTAGAGTTCCCCTAGGCATCTCTTGTTGGCCAGAAGGGCCCTCATAAAAAAGATTCTGACCTCACTGTTTTCTTCACAACCTCTGTCCTCATCCTGAGCTTGTGAAAGCTCACCCAGTGAATGTGCAAGAAGCAATGGCTAATGGGTGCGGGCTTCAAAGGAGAGCCACGAGCAGTATACACTCATCTGAGTTAACAATATTGGGCCGCATATGCGAAACAGCCTAAGTACTTGTACATTGTACCCTAATTAGATATCCCACATTGGGGTGGGATTGGAGATGCCAAATTTAAAAAAAAAAAAAAAAAAAGACATTTAGGTTTTAGTATAGGGCGACATGAAATTGGCCGTTTTCATATATTATAGGTACATATATGTACATATATGTACCTATAATATATGAAAACGGCCCATTTTATGTATGTCGCATATATGCGAAACTTAATCTGGCCCTATATTAAAACCTACATTTTTATATAGGTTCTTTCCGTGTGGGAGAGGCAGGACAGAGGAGTACTTGCGCTGGTCTGCGCCGGGCACGAAATTGCAAAATACGCCTGGATACACCCCGTTGGCGCAGCGCTCCCCCCATTCGCCGCGCCTGCACCTGGTCAACGAATTTAGAGCCCCATGTGTCAAATACAAAACTTGTCCATGACTTGTTTCACTTCACAAAATGATAAACTTTACGGAGACTTTGCGCCAGCTGACCACAAATGGCCCATTTTGTAATGCAGTGCACAATCGATACTCAGGTGGTCACAACTCAAAAATAACTGAAGTTTCGGTCAGGAATTATTGCCTTGGAGTTTGTTCTGAAGTCTGCTATCATTTGTCTGACGGTATCAGCTTCATATATTGCTCCAGGAAAGATACCTAGCGAAGGCCCAAAAATATAATTAAACACAAGTTTCCACCGCAAGTGACAGTACAAAAGACTGGAACAATAATGAGGATACGGACAGGCTGTAATTCACACAACCACACCCTGGTGATCAGAGATGAGATATTTTGGTATTTCCTCCCGGGAAAAGCTTGTCTTCCAGCTATGGATCAAACTCTCCACTACATGCAGGAGCTGAAAAGCACCATTAGAGGTTCTGTGCAGGTATGCAAGGTCATCCATCTTTCAGGGACACAGTCGGTGTTGATCATAAAAATATAAAACCACATAGTGCTGAATTTATTACTTTTATGTGTTGCTCTGTCAGAGTAAACAGGTTCTGTGCTGCCTTTTGTAGGTTTATGCCATTAGAGAAATTCGTATTTATAACTTTTGCTTGTAAGATTGACCTGACTTGTAAACATCTTACTCAATAGACTTGGGTCATTCAAGGTCAACTCACACGGAATTGAGAATTTTATGGAAACATTTTGTCCCAGTAAAAATATCTAAAAAGGTGTGT
The DNA here is from genome assembly GCA_029692085.1 of Gymnothorax javanicus. Classification (NCBI taxonomy): domain Eukaryota; kingdom Metazoa; phylum Chordata; class Actinopteri; order Anguilliformes; family Muraenidae; genus Gymnothorax; species Gymnothorax javanicus. The sequence goes on from CM056203.1 coordinate 19,090,177, forward strand.
TTCTCAGCTCTGTAGATACATTTTGCAAGATCTGTGGCACTCATTTTTTTAATGCAGGACCAAATATCCTGTGATGAAAGTAAATTGGTAGTACACAGATTCAGCATTGGTGTCTCAGGGGGAATGGGTGCATTACGGGGATAATACTCCTCTCCTGGACTCCTGTGTCCCCCTCTAAGTAGAACTAGCCAATGATGATTTTTTTTTTTTTTAAATTAACTACGTGAGAAAATAAAATCATGAACCCAATTATGAACAATCAAAACACAAGATGTAGTTGGTTAAAGTTTGCTAAAAATCCCATAATCAACACCACCAGCATATGAATTTCATCTCTTTGTGTGACACCGTTTCAAAAATTTCACTGGCGCAAAGGGTGGATATGTGGACTACTGACACTGGATAATTTACCTACAGTGGGCTACTGCTTTCACCTCAAGAATTATTCCTGTTAGAATGTGAATTATTTATTTATCAAGTACATTTTCAAGCATGTGATTCAGATAAATTGGCAATGGACCTTAGAAAATAGTTTTCTACAAAGGCCGTGACTGAAGAGGCAGTGGCTGGTCTAGCATGAACGCCGCAGTAAGGCTTGCTATGGTTCCATTGATGCGGCTATTGGCGTAGTTTTGGAACACGGGAATGACAACTTTAACCCTTTCTTTTCCTTTGGACATAAAAAAGACCCCGTGTGCTCAGGAGATTTGGCAGAAACAGCCATTGCATTCAGCTCCCCTAAACGTGAGTAGCCATTTGATTATAATGAACAAATAGGCTAGGCTGTTTTGATTTGTCTTAGTTATAGGCCTAACTTAGTAATTAGGCTAGCCTACAACCAGTTTTATGCACTTGACTATGACACTGAGATGTTAGATTTTTTATTTATTTATTTTTTAATCTTAATTAAACATTTTGAACATTTGTATGCAGTGATGGCTGGACGCAAGGGCTTCAGGCAAACCTTTTTAACAAGGAGCACTGGTGTTTGTAATGGGTAATCCTGCACCCTCGTCAGATAGACAAACGTTACCTTGCCTATTACGTTTCCTCTTGAAGCACATGGAGAGCACCGGTTTCAATTACATTGTAATAGGCGTAATGCTCTGTAACCTATTCCCACGAGAATATGTTCATGAGAGTATGTACATATATTCACATATGCATTAATATGATTGATTTTACACTTCAAAATTGAATGAGTTTTTTGCAACTTGTTGCAACATATTTTCACGTCATATTAGCATTAGCTAGGTTTCCATTCAAATGTTTTGCAAAAGTGAGCAATCTTTTTTTTTCTTTGGAGGATTTGTTTAAAGAAAATGTGATTTTTTTTTTTGCTTGTTCCCATCAATGAGCCAACGTGATGTCCAAGTGCAGTTAGGTTTCGTTGCCTGCAGGTTTGTTTGTGGGCGATGAATATATGAGGAGAGGAGCTCAGGTTGGAGCAAAGCTAATATTTCTTTCCAACTGAAGTAACTTAGCGAAGCTTGGATCTGTAGTTTTTTTTATCTTTTTTTCTTTGATTTAGTTATCTTTTGAAGTGGTGTTTAAACCCTCTTCCCCCAGATTATTGATCTAGTGGCCCTGTATTTACAGGATCAGAACAGAAGAAAAGTGTAAATTTCATAATCAGGCCCACTTCCTGATGCTACTCTGTATTTACATAACACGAACAAGAAAACAATGTAAACTTAATAATCTAGCCCACCCCTGTTGTTATTACTCTTCATTAATGGAGTGAAACTCAGAGCTTGTAGAGCAAGAATGGGAGAATAGAGCAAACTTCATAATCCAGCCCACCTCCTGTTGTTACTTTAAGAGTACTTACTCTGTAAACCCAGATTCAGAACAGGACAACAGTGTCAAGTTCATAATCCAAAACACCCTCTGTTGTTACTCGGTACTCACAGAATACAAACGAGAACAGAGTGAGAATGGTAGAAGTCATAGTTTCCAAGTCATTAAAGAATAAAGACGGTTTTCCTTAAATTTAAGTCTCAAATCCCAACCAAATCTGGAATGTCGAATCGGCAATCTATGTACACAAGCATGCTCGTATGTGGCTCATTATGCCATCTTGGAAGTGTGAAGACAGTCCGCGGCAGTTTGCTTTCTAATTCAGCCTGCTTGTTATGAACTGCTACAGTGCTGGATGAACATGCCTGTAAGTGCAAACCCATTTCTCAACTTCCTATTCTAAATTAAACAATGAAGTAGAAGACATAATCATAACTAGAACTGCGTTTCGTCAGGACGAACCTCGAGTGTGTGCTTGCTAAAATGTCTGTCTGTCCAACTGTCTGTCTATATCTCTCTCTCTCACACACACACACACACACACACACACACACACACACACACAGAGTCTACTGATTATGGTGTTGAGGCTGCCCTCTGAGCCTAGAGTGGGCCAGCATTCCGTGATGTCATAATGGCAGAACTCCACTATGCATTTTTAATGAAGATAAAAAGGGATGAAAAGCAGGGATTGCAAAAGAATGAAAAGGGGCTATGCAACTGTGTGTATAAGGCTCAGAGACACAGTCGGGCTGGACGTTTCAGCTTTTTAACCGTGTCTCTATCGCAAACCCTCGGGCACTTGATAAGGGACAAAAAAGTGTGTGGGGTGGAAAAATAATAACTAAATGGACTTAAGAAGGACAATGTGCCTTCGGCCTCTGCTTGCCGCAAGCACACAATAAATCCCTGGGGTGTGGTTAAGCTCGTCGGTTGAAATAACAAGCTTGACAGAATGACTCTCACAACTGCCATAAGCAAAGGGTAAAACCATTTGTTTTTATAGCACTTCATCTTTGTAAATATTCCGATTCATGTAGGGAAGTTACGCCATAAGCTCCAGGTAATTACACAATAGATGTCGGGAAGTTACACTCTAAATCTTCAATTGTTAAGGCCTTGTTCCTCCTCTTGTTTTCATGTGGTGCACCTATATTTAAGTACCTACAGGAACTGGCAAATATTTTATTCATACAGATTCATATAAGGAAGTTGCAGCGCTAGTTCTGGGAAATTACATGGTAAATGATAGACAGTTGCACTGTAAATCCCCAATGTTCACTCTCCTGTTCCTTGTTGTCATGTTTTCTTTTACTGCACCTACATTTAAGTAGCAGTAGGAACCAGTAAGCATTTTAAGATTCATCTGAGGAAATAACACCATATGTTCTGGGATATTACATTGTAAATGACGAGAAGTTACCCTTAATGCGACTGTATTGTAAAGTGTCACCAAAACCGGTGCAGGCAGATATTGTTCATATGCTGAGAGGATGAACCACATCATTCAATTTCTTGAGTGAGCAGCATCAGATAGAAGTTTATAGCTCAAAAAGTGTTTTAGTGTGCTGTTACTCTTTAAATAAATGAACAAAGAGGAGTCCATTTCATTTTTTCTTTTCAAAGGTAGCTTTAATTCAGACTCATGCCTTTTGATGACAGCTGGCTATCAAACAGTGAGCTTGACCTAAGCCAGCCAAGCACTACCTCAGCACTCCAGGCAGACTTTTTTTTCATCTCAGCTCTGCCCTCTTTATGATGAGCAGACAGTGATAAATGATGGTTTCTGCTGTGCATCACAGTCTCCCGGCCTCATACCTGAGACAGTGCCACAAAATACTTTGTGCCCTGTCCAATTCACGGGAGGTCTCACATTGTCGTACATCCAGAAAATCACATCCTTCCAGCTCAAATTCTCTTGTCGTATCAGTGGGCTTCACTGATCCAGTGGAATCACTCAGAAGTGGAAAGTCAGGTCATGAAATGTGAAGCAGGTCCAATGAACAGAGACTTAGATAAGCAGGACTCTGGAGTTTGGGGTCAGGTGGTGAAGCGCTGAGGCCAAATATTTGAAAGCGTCAGTGTCTGTGCGCCCTTAATGTCAATAGCTCTGGGTTGATGCACAGACTTTCCATTTTAAATTCAGTGCAAAAGAGTGCTGCACTGTAGCTTGTGTTGACCTCTTGGTTTCTCTGAAAAGATAAATCATGACTTTGCTTGGAAGGAGGTTCATAGTTTTGTTTCTCGAGAAAACTGATGGATATGTTCAGTACTTGCACATCTAACAGCAAATAGGTAAAATTATACAAGTAAATCTTGCTGCATGGTAACTGCCATCACAACATCCATCGTGGGAAATATACATATATATATATATATATACACACACACACACACACACATATACATATATACACACAACGTTACGTTATGGCAAGCTGTTTAGGAAATTATTGTATATATAGATTGAAACTCTGAATATATGGAATGAAACTTGAATATATGGATCAAGCTGTAGCCCGCCTTTCAGCTGGTGTCCCACGTGAATGCAGGAAAAGGCGTGGCACCATATAAGGTCCAGGGATTTATGGACAGAAACTGCAACAGGCGCAGCAACAGCGCCACATTCCAGAGGAGGGTGGAAGAGTGCACACACCTGGAGGACATCAAGTTGCAATCAGTGTGGGGCATAAAATGGGGTTGCTGCAGTGGAGAGGCGGCAGTCTGGAGCAGACAGAGGAAGTGTTTGGGTGCTCTCCTGCCCTCTGACGAAGTTGCAACCATTAATCCTGTGCTTTTTTACCCAGAATGGGGAACAGAGCAGGCGCTGAACCCCTAGAGCCAGTGGATGGAATGAACCCCAAGTCTTGAAGAGCCCATGTATGAAAGGAAATAAAAGGTTGTTTTTGTTCTAAATTCTGTGTCTGGTAACATTTCCCTACTTCTGTCCACACTGCCCATGCGAGATCAGGCTGGGAGGCCACAATGGATTGAAACTTGAATAAATTGAATGAAAGTTTGAATAAATGGAATAGAACTTTGAATACATGGAATGAAAGTCTGAATATATGGAATGAAAGTTTGAATTTATGGAATGAAACATGAATATATGGAATGAAGTCTGAATATATATAATGGAACTTTGAATTTATGGAATGCAACTTTGAGTATATGGAATGACACTCTGAATATATAAAATGAAACTGAATATATGGAATGAAAGTTTGAATACATGGAATGAAACGTGAGAATATTGAATGGAAACTGACGTCACCATCTTGTGTTTTGAGACGATTAGTTATCGCTGTTCCTGCAAAAGTGAGTGCGACATTATAAGTGAGTCAGCACGAAATCTGGTCTCAGCAATATTAAGTAATGAAGATATACACTGAACAAAAATATAAGCGCCCCATGTCAAATTTTTGAGTTTTTATTAACAGAAAACTGGAACCGGGATTCGTCTGTGAATAGCACTCTTCTCCAGCATGCCAAGGGCCATCGAACGTGTGCGTTTGCCCATGCGAGTCGGTTCCGACGCCGGACAGCGGTGAGATCCAGACCAGGGTGAGGACGCCGAGCATGCAAGTTGGCTTCTCACAGGCGGTTACAGACTGTCTGCGGTGTGATGCGTCTGTTGTGCAGACCAACGGTCTCATCCGCTGTGCGTGTCGCTGATCTGAGCCGATCCCGCAGGTGGATGAGCCGGATGTAGCGATCTTGTGCTGGTGTGGTCACACGTGGCCTATGTGGATGAGGTCGATTTGCAGTACTGCTCGTCTGTCGGAAACAAACTCTCAAACAGCCTATCATCCGATAGTTAACATTCAGCTGCACAACGACCGCTCTGGTCGACATCCCTGCATCCAGCATGCCAATGGCGCGTTCCCGCATGACCTGAGACATCTGCGGCATGATGACTTTTGACAAAATTTGACATTTTGGGGCAGCCTTTTATTGTCCCCAGTATAAGGAGTGTCTGGGTACTGCTCATTCTGTCTGATCACCGTCTGGAAATGCCACACCCATGTACTGAGTGAAATCACTGCATCACTGAGCAAATGCTCACTGACAGAGAGATGGATTAAAAAATGGTACACAAATCAAGAGAAATATCCCTATTGTACAAGTAAAAGTCAACATATGCTCACTTAGAGTTGTTAACTCCATGTGGCATCAATATTTGACATGGGGCGTTTATATTTTTGTTCAGTGTAATTAGCACTTTGGCAAACGCATGTATGGGCCATAACACCCATAACCGAATCCAATATTGTTCTACTGATGAAGAAATGTATTCACTCTTTCACAATGCAGGGAGTGCCGCAGGCCACAGTGCCGCACGTCAGGCAATTCAGGCCAATGTTAATCCTGGAAGAAACATGCCTTCACCCTCGCAGGTGCACTGCGGTCAAGCTATCACCAGTTCAAAAAACGACGGTCGAACTATCCCCGCAATAAAATTGATGCGCAAATACAGTGGATAGCGCGGTAGTAAAGTCATGTGATGCAACTGCTGTCAAGAACCATGTTGTGGAAAGAAATAACGAGGTTTATTCAACGAATGTATGCGCGTATTGTGTTCAGAAAAAAAACCGTGAACAACTTCCATAATTTGGTTTTAATATGATTTTTATTTATTTCTTTTTTCACTAAATAGTTGGCACTTTGTACAAATTGAAACGTAAGATTTTGGTGAAGCGCCATAACTCCAGGTCACAAACAATTGCATCTCACATTGCCAGTGTTCTACTATAGGCAAAAAAAAAAGGCAGATATTACTCAGAATTAATGTAGGAATTGCCATCAAAATTGGTGTTGTAGAGGTGGACAAAAAAGGAGAAAATTAAAGTGGGGATCATTATACTTGATTCATAATACCGTAATGCAACAGTACTGCCCAAAAATCACTTCTACGAGTGAAACATTAAGGCGTTTTGCCACGAAAAAAATTAACGCCAAGCAACTGTTACATACTATTTTATTTTTTAAATGAAATGTCACACCTTTTTGGAACATGCCCACAAGTAAAAGATTGAGACTTCCCTCACCTTTGTTTAAAAGGTACAGCTGATGGAGGATTCCATTAGTCTGTTCACACTGATTATTACAAAATAACAGCATTTGATTTTGTGATTTTCTTTTAACTTTAGACAACAATGCATTGTTTGTTTGACATCAAAAATATGTCCACAAACAGCGCAAATGTCATTTGTCAATCCAGTGCATAGATGGGAAAGATAGCAAACTGCGCCAAAATTAGTGCCCATGAACATGTTGTTCTTAAAATGAGGTGTGGTCAGGCAAATTGTTGGCATGTTGCTATCTTGAGGTGGCATAAAGCTTACGTTCCATTGACCAACTAAAACCTGGTCTTAAATCAATCCTCAGTTTTCAGCTATTATTTTGAGGGCCCATTACAGATAGGGTAGATCCACTGTGCCATAAAGTTCTGCAAGATGAGTCTGGCTCGCGTAAATTTACATAAACCTACGTATAGTAGTCAAATCCATAGTGCTCCGCAGGTGACAGTAAAGACCCACAAATTGATAAGGCAGTGGATCTGCAGTCATGTGAATATACAGAAACCTATACATTCCGCTATGGAGAATTTCTTTCAATCATGCTATAAAACTTGTCTATAACGTTGAATTTTTTAGCTTGAGGTGAGTTTCTTTAAATATTGATGTTTCTCATAGATATTTGGACATTGACAGCAGATTACGGCATGCTGCATTCCATATATTCAGAGATTAATTCAATATATTCAGACTTTCATCCATATATTCAGACTTTCATTCAATATATTCAGACTTTCATTCCAAATTTTCAGACTTTCATTCCATATATTCAGACTTTCATTCCATATATTCAGACTTTCATTCCATATATTCAAGTTTCATTCCATATATTTAGACTTTCATTCAATATAATGAAGTTTCATTCCATATATTCAGACTTTCATTCCATATATTCAAGTTTCATTCCATATATTCTAACATTCAATATATATATTCAAGTTTCATTCCATATATTCAGACTTTCATTCAATATATTCAGAGTATACTCTATATATTCAAACTTTCATTCTTTATATATAATGATAATTTCCTAAACGGCTTTCCATATATATATATATATATATATATATATATATATATATATATATATCAGTGGTGGCTTGCGAACTGTCAACAGGGGAGGCTCAAACAATCCCTTAAAATTACAGTTTTTCTCAGTCACTTTGGTGCATTTCTCACATCACTATTAACATTTGCACAACAGTTAGTGCATTTCTCAAAACATTTAGTGCAAACTGCAAAACCTGGTTGATAACCTGGCACTTGCAAAATGCATAGTTTATTCCTCAAAAGCAAGTATTCATGTCAATGAAACTGTCAATGTCGTCAAAATGATAAGTCCTGACACCATTGTTTATGAACCAGATAGTCAAATGATTTTGTCATGTTTTCATTATGACAGTTTACTCTGTGTTCTCCAATGCAAAAAAGTCAAATCTCGGTGACACTACCTTACAGTTTTTCTCAGTCACTTTGGTGCATTTCTCACATCACTATTAACATTTGCACAACAGTTAGTGCATTTCTCAAAACAATTAGTGCAAACTGCAAAACCTGGTTGATAACCTGCAAAAGCGTGTCACTTGCTCAAAATGCATAGTTTATTCCTCAAAAGCAAGTAATCATGTCAATGAAACTGTCAGTGTCATCAAAATGATAAGTCCTGACACCATTGTTTATGAACAAGATAGTCAAATGGCTTTGTCATGTTTTCATTATGACAGTTTTACTCTGTAACTGTTTTCATCAAATCTTGGTGACACTACCTGAAAATGCTCAAGACAGCACTATACACTATTTGTATAGCCATTTCAAAAACTACAGTTTTACACATTACTAACAGTAAGACACTTTGTTTCACATTTTACTGCATAAAAAATGTTCACGGCATTGTGCAAAAAGAAAAATAACTACAGTCATTTTACAACAAACATAAGAAACACCCTTTGGGTCAAACTGTAAACAATATTGCAGTACATGACATAGAGTACTGCAAATCATTCCTGCACATCCAGACATTCCTGTCTCTCTGGCCAATATTTTCATCTATATCACAGTGAATATCATCCCCTGCTATGCAATTGCTTGATTTTGACAACTAGTTCAACATTTTTGTAATAGTCCTATTAGTTTTATTGACTATTCAGCATTCATAAGTATAGTTCATTTTGACTAACATGACATAAGCAAATGATAATGTTATATAAACAGCAAAATTGTTGAACAAATAGTTGTCCAAAAGCATTCGCAACTTGTTCAAAGGAATGATGAAATTTACTGTGATGTAGATGAAAATGTTAGTTCGGAGGTTGAACTAGACATGGGAATTTTAATTCTGATCAGAGAAATGCACCAAAGCAACTGAGAAAAAATGTAAAATGCAAGACAGCACTATACACTATTTGTATAGCATTTCAAAACTACAAAAGGGTGTTTCTTTAGTGTTTGTTGAGTAAAGACACTGAATACGTAGTTATTTTTTTTTACTGCATATGTTCTTGAACAAATTTGTTCAATTGCAAAAGAAAAATAACTATAGTCAAAAATTTACAACAAACATAAGAAACACCCTTGGGTAGAGCTGTGCAATTACTGTAAACAATATTGCAGTGCATGACATACAGAGTTTTGAAATCATTCTGTACATCCAGACATTCCTGTCTTGAGCATATTTTCATCTACATCACAGTGAATATCATCCCCTGATTTGAATTGCTTTTTGATTTGAAAACTAGTTAAACTTTTGTATGTAATGACATGACAAAGAAATTAACTATCTGTTTTATAAACAATGACTATTCAGCATTCATAAGTATTTTTTTGATGACACTGACAGTTTCAAATGATAATGTTATAAAACAGCAGAAAATTGAGGAAAGCAAATGATGCATGTCCAAAAGCATTTGACACTTGTTCAAAGGAATATCAATTGCTGGTTTTGCAGTTTGACTAATTGTTTTGAGAAAATAGTTACTTTTAATTCTGATTGTGCAAATGTTAAAGCAACTGAGAAAACTGTAATGATTGGTCACGACCTGTTTTAATTTAAATTTAAATTACCATTACAGAAACTCCAAAAACTCTCAACATGATCAGGTGTGGCCAGTTTTCATTTATAACGCATACCTGTCAACTCTCATGCATTCAGTGTGAGTTTAAGTGGCATATTTACATTCCTCTGATGTAGTTAGCAATTATTCAATCAACATGTATGTAAGAGATTCTCGCGCAGAATTGAAGTCCTTGTGCATGGAGGGGTTGGGAGCAATGGGATTGGATTAAGACGTTTCAAATGATCTTATTTCATTTGAACGATCATGAAACACATGCATTGCTTCCAACCCCTGAGTAAAGAAAAGCATGAGAAGTCCGGAGTCGTAATCAGTATGCATTATAAATGAAAACTGGCCATTATTTCTCACCTTTAATAATCAAATAATGTATTATAAAAAAGTGTGGGCCATCCAATGGGACTTAGTATTTTAACTTGAGGAGAGATGAAGTTCAAAACTGGGCCCTGCAACAAGGTTCGAAATCCATTAACAACCCCTAACCCCTCATTGTATATGTCAATCCTTGCCCATTGTTCCTGACCCAAATAAGGCTTTATAACTCAGGATTTGTGTCACATAGTCTGTAAAAATTATTTTAATGAAGCAAGACATTGGTCTCATTTGGAAATTCAGTTACGGAATTATTTAGCAATTAAAATTTCAGAATGTTGTGGACACAGGGTCTATTATGCACAGAGGGGCTAAAGGGTTTACGCTATTGTTAATCTCATTGTGTGTGTTTTTTTTTTTTTCCTCAAAGTTTTATTATTTTTATTGCAATAATTGTGTGTAATAAAATTCCTTCATAAAGCGATTGAGTTCAATAAGAATTGCATCCATGACCAATTGCTTCCTCCCAGTTCGGAAAGTTTTACAATAGCAATGCAACTCAAACAGTGCATTTTATTTTCTTTTTAACTTTTTCCAATATAAAATGAATACATGTATTACATGAATATATTTGCAGAACATCTTTGCATTTGTATAGAACTTCAGAAAACATAAAATATAAATTCTCAAACTGTTGAAAAGCAGAACAGTGAAAACTAGGTGATTCTAGTCATGGAAGAGCCACCAAACAATGACATTTGGAATGTTTGGTTTGATTAATTAAAATTTCTTTAAATGAATTCCAGAGTAGCCCAAAGAACAGTCTCTTCCAGGAAAGCAACAGATTGAACATGATCAAACTAGGAGAATTAAATGATAAGGAGAATCATGATAGCAGAGAACACAATACAGATGCCATTATGCAGAAACATGTTCCCTGCAAATGGTGTCTCTTTCTAAATATCGCGCTAACCCTCAGCTTTCAGCATAAAAAATAAACAATATGAATACAATATTAGCAAGCAAAAAAAAAATAAAATAAAATAAAATAAAATAAAAGACAACACATGGCGGCAAATATCTACAACTAGAGGTGCATTTCAAAAGGACAAAAATATCTAAATTACTTATTGAAATACTATGATGTCAATGCCATACAGAAGTAGGTTGATATTTTTCTTGATTCGATTGCTCTTTTTGTTACTTAATTTCTTTTTGTTAGAAGGTAAATGATGATGAAAATTGTAGTTGTAAATATTCCTACATAGTTTTTTAAAAAATATGGAGTCAAATGTTTTTGTACATTTTAATTGTTTCATGCATTTTATGAGGAAAAGTCAGTTAGGGTTCATTTAATGAAGCAACTCTGATTTTCTCCATGAGGCAGCCTGCGGGCAACAGAGTGAAAACAAGTAGGCAGAGAGGACTGAAATGGGAACTGAATGCCCACTCTTGCCATTTGGGCAAGCGGAGTTCATGCATGAACTCAGTGGTTTACAATTACTTCGCATTCCAAACTCAAGTGTGAAATCACGTTTGACACGTTAGCCACAAACAAGAAACAAAAGAACATCATTAAAAAAAAAAAAAAACTGTACTCAATAAGTATATTCAATTTATGTATCATACAGTGTCTTCTCAGGTAAAGGTGAGAAAAATGCCTGTCTGCACTCTCCACATCCCAAAACCCACGGGAATGAAAAATACTAGTATAAACTTCACCACACATAAGAAAATGGACTGAGCATAATCCTGAGTGAAGCATTCTGGGAAGGCTCATGAAAGAAGGAAAGTTGAGGAGAATTTCAGTAGCAGGCAGCAGCACGAGTAGTGCACTTATTCGAGCTCTATGGTGCCTGCCCTCGAGAGGGAGAGAGTACATGAGAGACTTGCTTTCAGCAAAGAGAAAAGAAATTTCCAGACAGTGTGTCCAGTATTGCCTGTGTAGAATGTGCAGTAATTGAAAGAAAAAAGTATTTGCTACCTGTCCTGAATTGCAAACGAGTGGAATTCTTCTCAAAAAAAAAAAAATTAATTAAAAATTTAAAACTGTATGACAAGAGTTACAGATAAAGGACTTCATTTGATCACAGCTGCCGTGAAAATGTAATCCATTATTTTACTTTAAATGAGACAAGAAAACAGATGAGATCAGAAGGCAAGTGGTGGGAACAGGTTGGGCAGAAAAACGAAAGACTCAGAAAAATCACTTGCTTAGTGTTTTGCTTTTCACAAAGTACGTCCAAGACTGGATGCTCTCGTTCTGACCCCAACCTGGAATCCTGACTTCGCTGTGCTTGCCCCTTAGGATCCTGATTGTCACCTAACTTTTGCCTTACTATGCCCTGCTTGCCCTTCATTTCTCAGTCTGCAGATTCTTGACCCTGCACTGCCGATTCTACCAGTGAAACTCTGGTGACCCCATCCCTGTTTGTGTGCCTGTCTCTTTTAGTTCTGGCTGCTCTGAGACTGGTTGAGTCATATGTTAGTTTGAGGGGCATTTGACAAAGGCCGTGACTTTCCCTGGTTGTAACTACGGAAAAGGGGATACCAGGGCTTTAAAATATTGTATTTCATTGTTCATTAAGCATGTCATTAATTGCATATATATCAACAACTGAAACTTTTGTACACTAAAAATTATTATATCCCATAAGCTTTTGGAATTGTACATTGATAATGAAAATGATAAACGTTCAATGTATAAGGTGTGAAAACAGTGGTTTCACAAGAGAAATGAGTGGAATAGGCCAACACAATTTTTTAATTTATAAAACACAGCACATTTGTGGTTCATTTGTTATTCTCAGAGTGCCAAAATGATGGATTTATTTGAAATTTACGTTTTTCTTTGATGCTCGCATGCTCTTGGACACCCCTAGAAGTATATACCCTGTCTTAGTACAATTAAATATGTGCCAGCTCAGCTTATTCTGTCTTGACTGTAAGAATATTGTACTCTTGAAAGTAAAGTGCAAAATAAATAGAATTGTTATTTATTATTTTTCACTTTATAGTTAGTCTCCCACCTGATCTTGAAATAGCCCAGAATTTTCATTGGTTGCCATGAGGAAAAGAAAGGTGCTGGATACATCAAGATATAAGCCAATTTGGCAGCAGTAGAGTAAGAATCCAGACTGTACAACTGGTAATGGATTAAAGTTAATGGATTGTGGTACCCCTGCTACCACACAGGAATCAAATATTGAATTTAATAGAGCTAAATTATAGTGTCTGGAACTAAAATAGCTCAAGGTATGTGTTCACCTCTTCAACTCTATGGACCCATTTGTGGGTTTGTCATTTGCAGCTGCTTTTGAAAAAAATAAAACAGTTCAAATTATGAGCCAGTTTTAATATTACTCAGTAAAAATTACGCAGGAATATTATTTCAATACGTATCAGTGTTGTAAAACACCTCAAGCCAGAAAAATCATGGAGCAACATTTTTATTTTTTAACATAGAAAACTCGCCGTAGAGACACAGTGCACCATGGCCTGATGTGCGCACTTGCAAAGTTTTACATGGAGGCAAATGTGAGCATGTGCTACATGTAGCCAGCCTACATGTGGCAATGTGAAACTGAAATGAACAAAAATTCAATCACGCGGATACGGCTTCGTCTGGGAGGCACGGCTACGTTGTATTTGTGCTGATGCAATTTACTCCACCGGAGATGTCATCAGGGCTCAGGTCAGCTATACTGGAACTTTGCAGAGGACTTCAGGAGTTGTAAAGAAACTAGCCCAGTAACAGATGGAGCGTTTCATTGGTTTAAGTTTGCTAATGAATGGAATCTGACCAATCACGACGCGAGATAGCTGTATTAGACATGTTTAATACCAAACCTGTATCTCATGAGAAAGGATCATGCACCCCCAGCATGATGTTCACACAAGACGCAGAAGCTCCCCTAACTGGTGTAGCTACTGTTAGCATTTAGACATTTTTTGACAATGTTGGTGCATGCAGCTCACCAGGTGATGGAAATTACATTGAGGGATCATTGCCATTCTGTGACTAATTGCTGAGCCATTTGCCTGAGGTTGACTGCAGTGATGTGATTTGATCAAACTTGCCGCCCTAGTCCATTCCAAGCATGCTCAATGGCTGACAAGTCAATCTGTGTGCTGAGCATTCTGTTTCAGGTCACCACCCTGGCAGAATAAGGTCTTATGTTTTCATCCTGGAGCCAAGCTCCTGGTCCAATCCGCAGCAGAAGTGGCATTACCAGAGGCTGAACAATCTTATTGAGATAATACTGACCAGTCAAGTTTCTGTTGATGACATACAGGGTGGTTTTGTGGTTTATGGATATCCCTGCCCACACCATCACATTTCCTCCTCCAAATGGTAGATGCTGAGCAACTGTGACATCAGCAAATCTCTCTCCTTGACGACGAGCCCAGCCGTCATGGAACTGGATCAAGAACAGTGACTCATCTGTGAAAAATTCTCTGCCCACTAATCATGGTTCCACCAGATATGACGTCCGCGCCAATCTCAGCAAGCCCCTCTGTGACTGTCAAGTAGCGGAGGTCAGACTACAGGACGACGGCATCGCATATGCTGGTCTCACAGATGATTCCTAAAGGTTTGGTCGGACGCACTAGTGCCTCTGGCAGCTCTGAGTTGGTCCCGAAGATGCCGTGCGGTCACAAAACGCAGTCACAACGCCGTTATCAGCATGAAGTGGTCTTCTTGTGTTATTGTTGAGTGGAGTCCTCCAGAGCAGGGGCAATTCTGAACTGCTGTAGTTATTCTGAACCTCTAGCAGAGTCTGCCAATAAGGCTTTGGCTTACATTTAGATGCCGAGCCACAGTTCTGAGTTTTTCCGTCTCGAAGCAGGCCAATGGCCCTTCCCTGCCTTGGATGCTGAATTGCTGTCAAACTATTTTCAAATTTTAAGCGGTGATGAATGGAAAATGCTTGGCTCTTTTATTATATTTATTATTAACGCATGAAATGACACTCATGTAAAACACTTGCAAATGGGCAGTTTGTTAATTTAGTCTGACCAAGTTGGTGCTTCAAATCCATGAAAAGGCAACCTGGGTTGCCTTGAAAAGTTTCTAGAGGTAAGTGCAATGATTGCATGTCCCATGATGTGATGTCTGTAGTCGAAATGACAACCTAGAGGAGGATATTCTAACCCTTTCTGATTTAAAAAGACAAACTTAGAAAAATGATCAAAAAATTTCCTTTGACCCTTAAATTCTTTTTGAGTATTTTATATTATACAGAGAGAGAGAGATAAGGAAAGAACTTATGAAATTATTGAAATTATTGAAATTATCCAATCAGAAACACAGAGACCCAAACAACACAAATATACGCCTTCTTTACTGTGAAACACTGAGGAAATACAAACGTACACTCAGAAACAAAAAAACACAATATACCCAGAAGCAACTGGCAGAAATTGAGGAGTCAATAAAGACAAATCAATTTTGGGAGCGATGGAAAAATCTAAAAAAATCACACTTTGATGAATTTGCAATACAAAATGGGGATATCTGGACAAATCACTTTCAAACTCTTTTCAAAAAAGTAGAATTAGGAACAAGTCCAGAGAAAAAATGAAATACATGAAAAAAATTACAAGAACTTGAATTGGCAATTAAAGATTACCAAAATCCGTTAGACTCCTCAATCACTGAACAGGAGCTTAAAGGTAAAAAATCAAAACACTAAAACCAAGAAAAGCATCAGGACCTGATGGTATTTTTAAATGAGATGCTAAAATGCACAAGCACTAAATTTCAATTGGCCATCCTAAAATTATTCAATTTGGTTCTGAGTGTAGGTTACTTCCCTGACATCTGGAATCACGGTCTCATAACACCAATATACAAAAACGGAGACAAATTTGACCCAAACAATTACCGAGGCATCTGTGTGAGCAGTAATCTGGGGAAGGTTTTTTGTAGCATTATAAATTCTAGACTCATAACCTTCCTTACCGAGCACAATGTCTTGAGTAGAAGTCAAATTGGCTTTTTACCAAAGCACCGCACAACTGATCATATTTACACCCTACACACCCTAATTCAAAAACATGTAGCCCAAAACAATAAAAAAATATTTGCTTGCTTTATTGACTTTAGGAAAGCTTTCGATTCTATTTGGCACCAAGGATTATTCTACAGAATTATAAAAAGTGGTGTAGGGGGTAAAACATATGATCTCATTAAATCAATGTATACAGGAAACAAATGCGGCATCAGAATTGGCAACAAAAAGAACAAATTTTTTCTCTCAGGATCGCATTCAACATTTATATCAACGAATTGGCAAACATATTAGAAAAAATCAACAGTACCAGGTCTCATCCTCCACGACTCTGAGATTAAATGTCTCCTCTATGCAGATGACCTGGTCCTGCTGTCCCCCACAGAACAGGGGTTACAGCAGGGGCTGGATCTGCTACAGCAGTACTGCCAGACCTGGGCCCTGGCAGTAAACCTCAGTAAAACTAAAATCACCACATTCCAGAAAAGATCCAGATCTCAGGGAACAAAACACAAATTCACAATAGGAACAAATTACATTGAGCATTCAAACACTTACAATTATTTAGGGTTAAAAATCAGTTCAACTGGAAATCTCTTCAGAAATGCAGTGAATGAATTGAGGGAGAAAGCACGCAGGGCCTTCTATGCCATAAAGCAACAAATTTCTGTTGAAATCCCAATTACAATTTGGCTCAAAATCTTCAAAGCAGTAATTGAACCAATCGCTCTTTACGGCAGTGAGGTGTGGGGTCCTCTCTGCAGTCAAGAATTGCACATGGGATAAACATCCAATCGAAACCCTGCATGCAGAATTCTGCAAATACATTTTAAAAGTAAACAGACACGCAACAAACAATGCATGCAGGGCAGAATTAGGCCAATACCCATTACTTATAAATATACAAAAACGGGCAATCAAATTTTGGGAACATTTAAAACAAAGTGACCCCCACTCACATCAATACAAAGCCTTGCAATACCAAGAGTTGAGCAAAGAAAACAATCCCCTCACTCAGCTGATCCTGAGCCTTAGTTCTGTTACACTAACACACACTAACACCTCACCAGCTCAGGATCAGAACAAAAATACACATCTAATTAGAATCAACCAAATTTCAGCTAAACTGAAACAGAATTATACAGCTCATTGGGAATCACAAACCAAATCACAAAGTAAAATGAAATGTTATCTGGCCCTAAAAAGACAGTACACAGTAGCAGACTACCTCACCACTGTCCGGGACAAAAAACTGAGGACCACCTTGACGAAGTACAGACTCAGTGAGCACCGGCTGGCCATAGAGACCGGCAGGCACAAGAAATCATGGCTGCCAGAGGAACAGAGATTGTGCCAACAATGCACTAACAACCAAACAGAAACAGAGGAACACTTTCTGACAGAATGTACTAAATTCGAACAAATTCGTAAAAAATTCTACCTCAAAATTATCCAGAAATGTCCCAAATTCAAATATACAAGTAATACTGAAAAATTGCCCTTCTTATTGGGGGAAAATGAAGACTGCTGCATCTTAGCAGCACAATTCGTCTCCCTCTGTCACAGTCTGAGGAACAGTGAGTGACCCTGTGCTGCGCACGCCCACACACACACACACACACAAAACGTACACATGCACAAAACACACACACAATCCCCCCTGCACTACTTACTAATTCTTCCCAACACCAACCTGTTGCTGCACACACACACGGACACACGCAGACACACAAACACCCACACATGCATAAACACACACACACACACACACACACACACACACATCTGTTCTTGCTTCACACAAGCACAAGTTCTATTATAATATTATTATTATTACTTTAACATTTTTTATTTTTTTTTTATAAGAAGTATTTTGCATAAATATATATTATGTGTTGTTGTTTTATGATTGCTTTGGCAACACAAATGTAAAACTTTGTCATGCCAATAAAGCATTTTGAATTTGAATTTGAATTTGAGAGAGAGAGAGAGAGAGAGAGAGAGAGGGAGAGAGAAAGAGACTATAACGGATATGGCGTTTGCAGGTTCCAGAAGTTCTGAATCAAAGAACAGTACCAAATGCATCAAAGTGATTCATTTTTTACCTTTTCTATATTTTCCTCATTTGTTTTGAGGCAATAGTTTTTCATTTGTTTGAGGTAATAGTTTTTTCATTTTTATTGGTCACCACAAATACATTTTGGCATTCATGGAAGTGTACAATAAGCTGACAGTGCATCATATTGCAGACCAACATAAAGTGGATTACAGTGAGTGGTATTTTTCACTGAACTCCCATCGGCATATGAATGTGGTGTTATCAGTGTTTAGGTCAGGTTTCTGACTGGATATGTTGGAAAAGCATTTTCTATGCAAAGCATAGCATCAGATTCAATAAATACAGTTACCAGGGTTGGTATTAGGAACAATCTGTAAATCACATCTGTCAAGATGTCGGTTATGCAGTCCATACTAAAGCTGCACTGTATACAGCTTATATGCAGTATGGAAAATCAATAACAGAAAAGGTGTTTGGAGTCAGTTAGATATTGCCTTTTATTTAATTCCAAAATGGTACTGGGTTGTTTTCCATCAATGATGAAAACCGGTGGAGATTTTCTCCTCAGTAGTAACCACAGCAATCATCTCAGAAATAGTCAATAAGCCCTATGACTCAGTTTGCACTATCCAAAGCAATGGGGAAGACAAACAGCGGTGTTAAACCATAGCATACAGTTATGCATGGATTTTCTAAGACAAATATTGCATTTAAAGTTTGTCATAGAACCTTACTAGCTCCTGTCTGTGGCATTCCAGAACCTCAAGGCCAGTCATACCTGAGATTCATGATGAGCTGAGATGCACAACGACTTGGAAAGAAAAAAAAAAAAACCGCAATGCTTGTAGGCTGCTACCCTCTGAAAAATGTCCAGTTTCCATCAATGTAATGGGACAAGACAGAGTATTATTTCCATGGCAATGACTATGGAAACTTACTAATAACTTTTGTGTCTGTAACTCATGGCTTGTTGTTTACAGGATACTTTCTAGCATCTTAAAATATGAATAAAGAGACATATAGTGAGCATATGTTAAAGCTTGTGTCAGAGATACATGACTGTTGCTCAAATAAATTGACAAGGTAATGTTACTCCATCTGTCACAATCAGCCACATCATCTAGCTGACTGTAGCAGACTCAAACAACTAAATTTGCCATGAGCTGATGGACCGTTGAAGCAGATGATGTCACGTTCAGTGGCCAATCACTTGTGACATGATGAGGTATTTGGCAGGCCATTTGCTGGTCACCATCAGCCATATCAAATGGAGACAACGTTTTACTCCACTGAGTTTTCTACAATGGTTTTGGTAACACTTTCTATTAAGGTCCTTGTAATAAGTGGTAATTAATAGTTAATGAGCTACTTATAAGACATTTCAAGACACTGTTACCACTTTAGATCCAGTAGCTGCAAAGTAGCATTGTTAATTGTCAATAAGTCATTATTGAGTCTTATAAATATTAATTAATATCTTATTAAGGTTCATAAGGTATGATATAACTTCTTAAGTTTATAGTAAGTGCTTACAGGAGTGCTAATAAGCAATAATAATTATGTTAGTTTTTGATTTTAATTAACACTGACATGGTCTTATTAATGAAAATAAACATCTTACTAATCTTTATTAGCTGTCTATAAACGTTAAGTAACTTGCTACAAGTTTCATATAAAACAATAAAAAATGTGTTAATTACTCTCTACTTATCCCTTAAAAAGTCTAATTAATGATAATAAACATAATATTAATGGTTACGAGAGGTGTTTCAGCTGTGAAGTTTCTAATTAGAGCCAAGTTCTTATAAGCAATAATGAATGTGTCAATTATGCTTTTTCTGACAATTATATAGAATTATTAGGGCACGAGCACCAACCGGTGCGAAGGCCCTATTGTATTTGCAAAGATTATTATAATTATTATTATTATTTATTATTATTCTTGTTCCGACATTTCAACTGCCCCTTTGACCCCCTAAACGTGCCTGAAAAGTCACCAAATTTAGCACACAAGCTAGGTCTGCCGAAAAATTTTATAGTTCATGGTGTTCATCAAAAGGCGAGGCAAAATGACTCTATAGCGCTCCCTTGAAATTTTCAAAAACCCCTCCCCATAGGCCTTATTTTGGAGTTGGTGGACAAAAATTGGTATGCATGTAGTAGTTGTCCTGAAGCACAAAAAAGTCGCTTGGCATCATGGTCAAACCCCAACAGGAAGTCGGCCATTTTGATTTGAATTTTTGATTACCGGCGATTTTCTCACCTCGTATTTTAACAAACTCCTCCTCGGGATTTCGACCAAACAACTTCTCATTTGGTACAGATCATCTAGAAAGCATGCTGATCAAAAATTATTAAAAGATACTCTGTAGGTCAAACGGCGTGGCTGCTAGGGCGTGACAAACTTTGGTGACTTTTCGTGATTTCGCCATCCATTTTCCAACAGCTCTCACGCCCACATACTTTATTCGAACAGCTTCAAATTTTATGGACATGATGATGGTTCCACCCTGAACGCCCCCATATATTAATATCCCGCCTTACTCATAGCGCCCCCAGGTGGTAACAGGAAGTAACCTTTTTTTACTCTACCATGTACTGATCCAACGTAGTTGACCCCACCAACTTCATTCCACTTCTAAGACATGCAGAACAATTCATTGAAGCTACATTATGAACATTGGGAAGCTACGAGCAATGGCGTCCGTCTGCCAGTGTGGCGACTATCAATCCCTCGCCATCAAATTACGTTTGGCTTTTTCATGGCTTTAACAAAGTCATAACCTCATGAAAATTGATACACATGTCAAGAATGGCGAGCACTTACATAAAGTAGGGGTGTGGCCCATTAGCGGGGTTAAATGGCTCCATAGCGCCACCTAGAAAATTTCAATAAAGCAGCCCTCACAGCTTCTTTAACCAGGCTTCCACTATCCAATTGTTTTGAATGCACAGGTGCACCCATCACAATCATGCCACCACCCCCAACGTGCACAAGTGTGCAAGGCCCCGTTCATCGCTGCTTGCAGTTTTAATTCATGTTTATAACTACCTTATAAAGTCTTATAAGGTATAAAGTCTTATTAACTATTAATTACTTATTACGAGGACCTGAATAAGAAGTCTTGCTTGCACTTAACAGAACATCAACAAGAAAAAATACACTACATCACAACACCAACACGGAATAGATACACAACATTACAAAACACCAAAAGGGTAAAGAAACACTACATAACAGAACAACAAAACGGTAAAGACACAGTACATCAGGGAACACCAACTGCGTAAAGAAACACTAATTCACAAAATACCAACAGGGTAAAGATACACTAAATCACAGAACACCAATAGTGAAAAGATACACTGAATCACAGAAAACTGACAGGCCAAAGATACACTACATCACAGAAAACAAACAAGGAAGATACACTTACAGAACGCCAACAGGGTAAAGTAAAATCACATAACAGAACATCAAAAAGGTAAAGGCATAAGAGAATACCAACTAGGTATAGAGACACTACATCACAAAACATCAAACGGGCAAAGAAACACTACACAACAGAACTCCAACAGGGTAATGATACACTATATCACAGAACACCAAAAGGGAATAGATGGACTACATCGTGAACACCAAAAAGGTAATGAAACACTACATAACAGAACACCAAAGGGTAAAGACACAGCGCATCACAGAACACCAACAGGGAAAATATACACTAAATCACAGAACACCAAAAAAGTAAAGATACAGTACATCACAGAACACCAACAGGGTTAAGACATACTACATCACAGAAAACCAACAGGGTAAAGAAACTCTACTTAACAGAATACCAACAGATAGAAGATATGCAACATCACGTCTATTCTTTGGAAAATGCAGAAACTACTAAAACGCAAGTCACTTAAAATAATCTATTCAGCACTCATAGCACCCCACTTACATTACTGCGCTGAAGTATGGGGGCACACTTAATAATAATAATACAACAGAATCATTGTTTAAACTCCAAAAAAAGGCCCTTAGAATTATTCATTGTGTTCCTTATGGAACTCATACAAACGACTTGTTTATTAAGGCAAAGTTTCTTAAATTACAGGATATAATAAAATTCAACTCCTTGCAAATTGTATATTTAGGATACCACAAAGAATTGCCTACAAATATACAATGCCTATTTCTTCAGCGTGAATGTACCCACGACCTCAGAGGCAGAATGTTGTTGAAAACGAGAAGGGTCAAATCGACTCGGAGTGAACACTCCTTATCTGTGGCCGGAGTCAGTGCATGGAACATACTTGAAGACAATATTAGAATGGCAGACAATCTGAAGGCCTTTAAGTATCTATTGAAATGTGCATGTGTGAATAACTATAAACTTATCCAATAAAATGGCATTGGGTAAAGTAAACGGAATCATAACGGGCATAAACACTAGGGGTTGTTTAGACTAAATATGTGGACTGCTATTGTTAAATCTGTGACGCTTAAATCGTAGTGTGAACGGACACTCAGCTCTGTTGTGATTTATAAATCTCTATGATATCTTAACTATAATCAAACTGTTTTTCTGGGAGTTGGGGGCGGGACTTTGATAAGCGATCTCGCTTCTCCCGCGACCCTTTCGGTCATGATACATGTTGTGTTGAAATTGTCATGAAACGACTATACAATCATGCCGAAATAAAAACAAACAAATAAATAAAAAAAAAAAAAAAAATAAATCACAAAACACAAACAGGGAAAAGATAAACTATACAGAACCAAACCAGGGAAAAGAAACAAGAGAAGGAGAATGTATGTGTGTGGAAGGGGAATGTATGTGTGTGAGAAGGAGAATGTATGTGTGTGGAAGGGGAATGTATGTGTGTGGAAGGAGAATGTATGTGTGGAAGGGGAATGTATGTGTGTGGAAGGAGAATGTATGTGTGTGGAAGGGGAATGCATGTGTGTGAGAAGGAAAATGCATGTGTGTGGAAGGAGAATGTACTGTATGTGTGTGGGAGGGGAATGTATGTGTGTGAGAAGGAGAATGTATGTGTGTGGAGGGGAATGTATGTGTGTGGAAGGGGAATGCATGTGTGTGAGAAGGAAAATGCATGTGTGTGGAAGGAGAATGTACTGTATGTGTGTGGGAGGGGAATGTATGTGTGTGGAAGGAGAATACTGTATGTGTGTGGAAGGGGAATGTATGTGTGTGTGGAAGGAGAATGTACTGTATGTGTGTGGGAGGGGAATGTATGTGTGTGAGAAGGAGAATGTATGTGTGTGGAAGGGGAATGTATGTGTGTGGAAGGAGAATGTATGTGTGTGTGTGGAAGGGAATGTATGTGTGTGGAAGGAGAATGTATGTGTGTGGAAGGGAATGTATGTGTGTGGAAGGAGAATGTGTATGTGTGTGGAAGGGGAATGTATGTGTGTGGAAGGAGAATGTACTGTATGTGTGTGGGAGGGGAATGTATGTGTGTGGAAAGGAGAATGTATATGTGTGTGGAAGGAGAATGTATGTGTGTGAGAAGGAATGTATGTGTGTGGAAGGAGAATGTATGTGTGTGGAAGGGGAACGTATGTGTGTGGAAGGAGAATGTATGTGTGTGGAAGGAGAATGTATGTGTGTGAAGGGGAAATGTGTGTGTGGAAGGAGAATGTATGTGTGTGGGAGGGGAATGTATGTGTGTGGAAGGAGAATGTGTGTGTGGGAGGGGAATGTATGTGTGGGAAGGAGAATGTATGTGTGTGTGGGGGGGAATGTATGTGTGTGGAGAATGTAGTGAGAATGTATGTGTGTGGAAGGAGAATGTATGTGTGTGGAAGGGAGAATGGAGAATGTATGTGTGTGGGAGGGAAATGTATGTGTGTGAGAGGGAGAATGTATGTGTGTGGAAGGGGAATGTGGGAAGGAGAATGTATGTGTGTGGGAGGGGAATGTATGTGTGTGAGAAGGAGAATGTATGTGTGTGGAGGAGAATATGTGTGTGGAAGGAATGTAATGTGTGTGTGTGTGTGTGGAAGGGGAATGCATGTGTGTGAGAAGGAGAATGTGTGTGGAAGGAGAATGTATGTGTGTGGGAGGGGAATGTATGTGTGTGAGAAGGAGAATGTATGTGTGTGGAAGGGGAATGCATGTGTGTGAGAAGGAGAATGTATGTGTGTGAAAGGAGAATGTATGTGTGTGGAAGGGGAATGTATGTGTGTGAGAAGGAGAATGTATGTGTGTGGAAGGAGAATGTACTGTATGTGTGTGGGAGGGGAATGTATGTGTGTGAGAAGGAGAATGTATGTGTGTGGAAGGAAATGTATGTGTGTGAAGGGGAACGTATGTGTGTGGAAGGAGAATGTATGTGTGTGGGGGAGGGAATGTATGTGTGTGAGAAGGAGAATGTATGTGTGTGGAAGGGGAATGCATGTGTGTGAGAAGGAGAAAATGTATGTGTGTGAGAAGGAGAATGTACTGTATGTGTGTGGGAGGGGAATGTATGTGTGTGAGAAGGAGAATGTATGTGTGTGGAAGGAGAATGTATGTATGTGTGTGGGAAGGAATGTATGTGTGTGAGAAGGAGAATGTATGTGTGTGGAAGGAGGGAATGTATGTGTGTATGTGTGGAAGGAGAATGTACTGTGTGTGTGTGAGAAGGGGAATGTATGTGTGTGGAAGGAGAATGTACTGTATGTGTGTGGGAGGGGAATGTAT
The DNA here is from genome assembly GCA_029692085.1 of Gymnothorax javanicus. Lineage (NCBI taxonomy): Eukaryota > Metazoa > Chordata > Actinopteri > Anguilliformes > Muraenidae > Gymnothorax > Gymnothorax javanicus. The sequence goes on from CM056203.1 coordinate 19,115,212, forward strand.
GTGTGTGAGAAGGAGAATGTACTGTATGTGTATGAGAGGCCGTTTGAGAGAGAATTCATACTTGCTTTCACACGTACTATCATACTGTCACACAAACACCATCATTCTCTCATATACACACCATCATTCTCTCACGCACACGCTATTATACTCTCACACACACCATCATTCTCTCACGCACACACCATCAATCTTTCACACACACACCATCATTCTCCCTCACACACACCATCATTCTCTCACGCACACACTATCATTGTCTCACACACACACTATTTCTCTCACACGCACACCATCATTCTCTCACGTGCACACCATCATTCTCTCAACATACCATCATTCTCTCACGCACACACCATTTATCTCACACACACACACACACTATCATTCTCTCACACACACACATTATATCTCACACACGTGACATCATTCTCTCACACACACCATTATACTCTCACACAAACTTAAACTTGTTCAAGTGACAAAATGACAGTGAATGTAAAACAGAATGATAGTGTATGTGAATGAGAATAGGTGATTGTGTGAGAGAGTTTGATGGAAACGGAAGTTAGTTTGATGGAAACGGATGTAGTATTAAATTCTCAGTTCCTGATTGGTTATAATTGAAATCTTTGAAAATTTATTCAGAAGCGGGATTTCACGGACATATTCCACCCTCCCGTTCGACAAGGAAGCATGGTGAAAAAACTGCATGCTCGTCGCGGGAGCAGCACGTCTTTCCAAATCCATTTGAAACGTGAAGTGTTGCTTGTTATTCATCCCAATTCCGTCCGGAAAGTGGAGTACTATAGCTCCAAAGTGAAGTATATCACACTATAAAATTGAAGTATAGCTCGTTATTCTTTCCAATTGCATTCGAAAAGCAGAGTATAGCACCAGAAGAGAAGTATACCTGACTGCACCAAAAGCGAAGTGTCGCTCGTCTATCATCCTAATTATTCAAAAAGTGAAATATAGCGCCAGAAGAGAAGCACAGAACATCATTCACTGCAATTACATTCCAAAAGTGAAGTATAGTTTTAATATTGCTACTAAATGGACTGGGGCAAAAACAGGTCTCATGTTTCAATTACTTGCGAAGTCAATATCCATTTCAGAGTTTAAATAATCTATGTAATTGCGTCGCGACAAAACATCAGCATGACACTTAGGCTCATAGCCTACTAGCTATAAGGAACGCAAATTGCACGAAGCTGGTTTACTCCACGACTTCGCTTTTTATGGATCTAAAGCCCCGTTATGTAGCCGAGTAAATAATAAAATTTAAATGGTTTGAGCGAATGTATTAGGCTACACTTATATTATAATATAGTAAAAGGAAAATTGAAACGAGGTTCCGTAAATTTATATGTGCTGGAATCTCACAGCACTTCTATCAATGGTTTGGTTTAGCAATAGAAAATACGCGAAACGGGGCTTTAGGCTGTGCAAGCGTATAGCTTAAGAGTAGTTACAGACTATGGTAAAGCTATAGCATTATATACCGGCTGCTATCACCCAGCGGAAACAAGGAACAGATGGTTCCAGATTAATCGATATCAGTTAATTAATTACAAAGCCTCTAATTAATTAGATTATTTTTTTTAATCGTGTCCCACCACTGTCCCGTCAGGTTCTCGGTTTCTATTACAGTCCAGCACATGCACCGGCCAATTAAGACCTGGAGCGCTGTTATTGCATCAGTCAACTGGAATATACATTACATCGCAGAACACAAACAGGGTAAAGAAACAGAACACCAACAGGGAGACAATAAACTGCATCACAGAACACCAACAGGCTAAAGATACACTATATAATAGAACAATGACTGGCTAAAGATACACTACACGACAGAACACTGACAGGCTGAGGATACATTACATCACAGAACACCAACAGGGTAAAGATACATTACATCACTGAACAACAACGGGGTAAAAAAACATACATCACAGAACATGATCAAGAAAAAGATATACTACTTATAGAACACCATCAAGGAAAATGCACATTCATTCACAAAACACAAGTAGGGAAAAGAGACGCTACATCACAGAACATCAACATGGAAAAGATACACTATATTACAGAACACTAACAGGAAAAGATACACTACATCACAGAACACCAACAGGCTAAAGGTACACTACATTACAGAACACTAACAGTCTTAAGATACAGTAAATCACAGAACACCGACAGGCTAAAGACACACTACATCAGAGAACATTAACAGAGGAAAGATAAATGATAAAAATTAAATACAACAGAGAAAAGAAAACACTTTATATTAAGGTCCTTGTAATATGAAGTAATTAATAGTTAAGCCACTTACTGCATAAGACCTTATAGGATTGATGTAAACATAAATAATTCTATATAAGCATCAATAAAAGCATAATTGACACATTTATTACTGCTTATAAGAACTTATAGATACTTCTTAACAGCTCAAATACCTGTCATAAACATTAATATAATGTTTATTATCATTAATTAGACTTTGTAAGGGATAGCTAGAGAGTAATGAACCCATTTATTATTGGATTATAAGACACTTGAAGTTACTTCATGTTTATAGACAGCTAAGGGAGATTCATAAGATGTTTATTAACATTAATAAGACAATGTAAGTGTTAATTAATATCATAACTAACCCTATAAGCACTTACTATAAACTTTTTTTTACATGTTTATAGTGCCTTGAGCCTTAATAAGATATTTATTAACATTAAAAAGACTTAATGACTGTTAATAATAGGATGAAACACATTTATGCTTGGCTTGTGAGATAATTCTGATCAATTATAAGAAATAAAGTAACCGTCCAGAGACCATTTAACAATGTTGAAAAGATGTTTAATGACAGTAATAGGACTGTAAGAGCTTTTTTCATGTTATACAAATATTGACTTCAGTTGAGGTGAATTCAATGATTTATCCACCTCGCCTCAGTGAATTTCTTTGTCCTAGGTGGATGAATCATTAGATTCACTGATAACTGAAGTCAATAGCTATTTTATTACATGGCCCTTCTTGAAAATATAAAATAAGAGAGGGGCAAAAACTCTAAATTAAAGCTCTTCTCAGGGACAAAGCTACATGAAATGCGGACACTGCCAGGAGCTCCTGCGGGGAAGCCGAATCTGTTTTTAGCCTGAGGTCGTCGTATTCTTATATTCACCTCTCGCGCACTTTCGCTTGGTGAATATCACTATTTACAGTGACTGGCGGAGCTCGTCTCCACCAATCAGGAGAGAGTGAATCCTCATGTCATATAACAATAATGCCTTATAAATGCTAATAGATCATTTACAATGGACTTAAGAATTAACAATACTCCTTCACAAACTGGTTCCAAAGTGGGAACGGTGCCTTATTAAGATTAATCTTTTAATATGCACTTATTAACAATTAACAGTGCTCCTTTGTAGCTACTGGATCTAAAGTGGGAACAGTGTCTTGTAAAGTCTTATAAGTGACTTATTTACTATTAATTACCACTTATTACGAGGACCTTAATGTAAAATGTTTCTGCGCTTTTGTCTTGTCATAAGTCTTTTTCTAAACGGGCTTTTAGACCCAGCTTGCACAGATAGCACTGTTACGGACACAGACCAAGCTACATGGGAGCCCCAGGAGAGAGAAAAGTCGAACATGAATTAAATTCAAACGCAGCTCACATACATAAAACATGAATCACATTGCAGTGGATGCTATCGATTTAACACTGAACATTTTGCTGTGTTTAAGAGCGGGGTTTGAGGGTCATCACAGGTCATCCTGCACTCCACCATGAATCAAATCCAGGCCATGAGCTAGATGCCTTACTCAGACAGACTGAATGAAGATAAGGGAGCACAGGAATGAGAGAGCAATGCGAAAGCAGAATACTTGAGCACCCATAGAACCTCTTAACGTGCTTCTTGTATGGAATATGCAGCTGAATGCAATGAGCCATGTAGAGATGGAATTAGTCGTATAGCTTCCTAAAAAACTCAGCAGACAGTGGGACACTGTCAGCAAGGTTCAAAGGTGAAAGGGGCTCAGACAGAAGGTCTTGCAAGTTTGTCAAACACGAGCTCACACTTGATTAACCTAAATGCAGAAAATCAGTGGAACTTTAGTAAATGCAAATGTAGGTTATGTCTTTATTACTGTCCTGGGTGAAGGTAGCCCTGGGATGGGGGATAGAGTGCTTAATGCTCCCTGTCTGGTGCAGTCTGAGAAATGAAGGAATACACCATTTGTGCATTTGTGCTCAGCTTTGTTCTAATGGCTGGCTTTTACCCTTTAAAACCTTCGAATCCATATATGGGTTAGTCAAATGTAGCTGAATTATTCAAGTCTGTGGAACTTTAGGGCTATTTGAAATTGTAGTGGAGATCCCAAGGTTTCTAAAGATCCTAAATAAGTCCCGCTGAATAACAAGGAAAAAATGCACAAGATATCGATATTGTCTATTTAATGTAATGCTGCGGCCATGAAAATATGGCTTCCTGGGTTTGAATGGTTTGAATATTTCTCTCAATACAAGTTTGAACTAGTTTTAATGAAACGCTGCAACCGGAAAATGCAAAATATGTACGTGACATTGCACTGCAATATGAAAAAAACTTTGATCCTACTTAAGGGGAAATTCAAGCAAAAATCAGAGTTTAAGGGATTAACCCCATAAACTTTAATTTTTCACTCAAATTTTCCCTTAAGTTGGGGCGCCTTGGTGGCTCATCGGTCTAAGCGCGCGTACCATAAAGGCTGTGTCCTTCCCACAGCGACCTGGGTTCGATTCCGGCTCAGGTCAATTGCTGCATGTCTTCCCCCATTCTTCTCCCCAACCCTCCTGTCTCTCTACACTGTATAACTATCAAATAAAGGAAAAATTCCCAAAAAATAATCTTTTAAAAAAAAAAAAAAAAAATTCCCTTAAGTGGGTATATAGTCAGCATTTTTTTTTTTCATATTATAGTACAATGTCAGATACATATTCTGCATCTGCTGGTTGCAGCACTACACTGAAGCTACATCATGCTTATACTGAGAGGAATATTTAAACTCCAGAAGCCATGTTTTTCTAGCCACAACCTAACATCAAACACAAAATGTCTTGCTCTTGTGCATTATTTTATACACATTTGACTGTAATTCAGTGGGACAAATTTGGAAAAGTTGGACACCTTGGAATCGCCACCAGGATTTAAAATAGGTCTGAACTTCCACAGGTTTGAATACAGCAGCTGCATTTGATGGATCCATATATGGGTCCGTAGGCTTTATGGCATTAAATGATGGAAAGGAACCACATTTTTATGGAAAGAACATAGCTGAGAATTCGATTTTAACCCTTAAGGCAGTGTGTATTCAACCACAATCGAGCAGTGCTATCTACCCATGAATAAATGCGCAGCACTCTCCCAAAGCGTCTCCATCAGTGCAATGGGGCATTGGGGTTTATTTTAATCAGAGGGAAAACTGTCTCCTATTGGCCCACTGGCACTACTTTCAGCAGCAACATACTTCTCCCAGATGGTCCCATACAAGTGTCAGCTGAACTCAGACATGCTTAACTTCATCCACTCAACCAGAGCAGAATGCATTGTAGTATGGCTTCTGGAATGCATCGGCTGGACATTTGGAGACTTGGCTATAAAGGTTGCTTACTTGAATCTTGTGCAAGATTTCATTCTTGAGCAAAGCAGTGAAGCTAAATTTCCTCAGGAACTTGGCAGAATTATATATTCTCTCTAAAATGCCAACCATAATACAAGAGTTTCTTCAATAGGTAATAACAATCAAATGCTTTATTCATGAATGGAGGGACCCACTGTTTGAGGAAATTATGCACAAGTCCTCCTTTGAGTCTTTGTGTTTGCTTTTCATTTTTATTCTCGTTGCTGGCAGGTATCCCTGGCAGGTTCCATAGTGCAGATTCAGAGCTGTGCTACTCCATCTGAGCCCACAGCAATTGCAACTTAAACAGGAGTGCACGGGGCGGAGAGCAATCTGAATCAGTGTCTCTGGGCATTTCAAATTCAGCATCTCAACCTGCCACTGCCAGGGGCTAGAAGATTTCCCCAATGATGATTCTTTTCGGGATCAGCTAACATTTTCAAGCTGCCAGTGATGGCCCTACAGCCAAGCAAAACTACCGTGTTATGTGCTTTGGTGCAGCTGGGCCTTATTGACCTTAATGGGGACAAGTGGACCTGCTAACTGGCATGGCTGTGTTTGACACAGAGCACTAATGGGCAAACTGCTAATCTTTTGTAGCTTCAGTGGCAGGGCTTTTAATGACGAGCACAGATCCCATTCACTTCCAAAATCTCTGCAGCTTGCCATAAAACAGAAAGAGCCACTGAGGACTTCCTCTGTGTAAACTATCCTCATCTCGTCCCTGCACAATGCTTTCCCAGAGCACAACACAGAGCCTGAACTAGTCAATGAACACGGAGTGCAGAAGACAATTCAACTGCTGATGGGTGGCAGTGCACATAGTAAAAAATATATATCCCTGCTAATAATCAGCTACAGTTCCATTAATTATTTTCCTTCCTTCAAAGGCATTCCTGTTCTCGTTAGAGACCTGTGGCCCTGTTGATTGCAGGGTCTGTGGCAATGAAAGGCCTCATTTTTCACGGTGCCTTATTGCATTGGGAACTGGCAGGCTCCTAATAGCTCAATGTAATGAGGGCTATGATATACTTGGTCCCGTTTATTGGCAGGGGCACGGACGCTTGGCCCTCACAAAAAGCCGTTTGTCACTCGGTAAGGGGGCTCAGCCCTTACAATAATGTCTTAAGGGAAGGAAGAACATGAGAGCTTGCAATATAGTTTATGAAGAAAACAGACATAAATTGTCCCTCCTTTGTCAATGGTAATGATGGAGGCGAGATCCCCATGCTTGAGCGAATCCTGGAACGGCTCCTTTGCAGTGCAATGGGTTTTACAACCTCTCTATTGCCACATCATGGGCTTAAAATGTTTTATTGAATCACCTCCACTGTCTTATTGTGCACTTATTGAGGATTGCTCGAATGCTGATGGAGCCTGTATGCAGCAATGCTGTGGTTTTGACAATAAATCAATACTTTCTATTCCCAACATGGTTGGAATTTTCTCATTTTTGTCCTATTTTTGTATTCATCATGTAACTGCACTGTAGTGAAAATAATACAGGAGTTGAAATTTTTCATTAAATAAATAAATTACCTAACGTTCTTTAGAATAATACTACATCCTGAATACAAAAAACAGAAAAGTACATTCATACACATACACACAGTTTTTATACATTTCAATTTAGAAGCTGCATCTTTCCCTATGGATAGAATTGAATATTAGCTTTTTTTATGATCATGGAGGTTGAAGCTCCTAATATGACAATACTTACATCAATAATAATAATAATAATAATAATAATAATAATAATACTTTTTTGTTAAGGTTGCCGGCACCGTACAATTGTTTTTTACCTGCCTTTAATGCAGCAAATTGTACCTTTTGCCTTTCACCCATTAACTGTGAACTGGAATCATCATCAAGATCAGGGAATAGGCTCAAAGAGGGAAACATTTCCGATTAAATTTGAATGTGCACAAGTGATGTGTGCTATGCACAATGGCAGTTTGCTGAAGTCACTCCAGTGCTTTTCATTTCTCTATTTAGCATAGCAAGGAGGTTGTGAGCATTGTAGTGAGTTATAATTTATGAAAGGTGCATTGCAATCTGCGCCGCTACATGCTGTTGTTCTTGTTTCACAACTTCCTCTTTCTTGGAAATTTTAATGACCTTTTGTTTGAGATGGTGAGGCATATCCTGTCACATCTTTCACAGGAGATTACACATTTGTGTTCAGAGATTGATTTATATTCTTTCTTATTCTTAAAATGCACTGCACAGTGTGGTGTACACAATAAATTTCAGCATGATGGCATCATATTTCTTATAAATAAAACAAAAACAAAAACAAAAAAACTTCTAAATCAAATTGTTTTCAAGACTGTGGGAAACTAGGTATCAGAGCCTTGCAAGAAAGTCAAATTTCAATGTCAACATTCACTGTGTTCAACATTTATTCTGGCCAGGCATCTCCAGAATTTTACTGCTCAGACAAACACCATATTGGTTGAATAATTATAATTCTGTCCTCGTCTGAATTTTCACTTAATTCATTGAATTCAGAGAAAATGACATGCCCAGTGAATTAACACCCGCAAGTTACTTCCCCCAAAATTTGCCATTACAAGTAATTGTCACTTGTGTGACTGTGTCCCCTGCCACATGTACATGTTGGTGCTAAATATGAGCAAAATTGGTCCACTGGTTCTTGAGATATCGCGATAACACCAATGGGATGGATGTATGTACGTACAAATGGATGGAAGGAGCTAAATACTAAATCTCTTGATCAACAGCGACGGGGGATAAAAATGATTATATGCAAAGAGATCAAAGATGACAGCTCCCCACTAGGAAAGTATCATCGCAGTCTTTAGACATTAGATAACATTGATGAATGAACATAATCATTACCATTAAAAGTTATATTCTTTTAATTATTACCAACAACCCCATTTCCAAAAATGTAACATTGCGTGAAATGCACTTAAAATAGAATGCAATGATTTGCACATTATTTAAACTCCACATTTAATTGAAAATAGTACAAAGACTATGAATGAGACGTTGAAGCAGAACGTTAATCGTTTTTGAGAAATGCCTGCTCATTTGGAAAATGATGCTAGCAACACTATTCAAATAAAGTTGGAACAACAGCATGTTTATCGGACTGTTGCATCACTTTGTTCTTTTAACATCTCTCTGTTAGTGTTTGGGATCTGAGGAGACCAACTGCTGTAGTTCTGATAGCTAAATGTCTTCCCATTCTTACTTGAAGTAGGATTTCAGTTGCTCAAGACTGTGCAGGATCCTTTGTCATATTTTTTTATTCAATTACATCAAATGATTTCAATAAGTGACAGGTCTGGAGTACATGCAGGCCAGTTTGGCACCCAGGAGCTTTTACAACAGGCCATGTTATTGTAATGCAAACAAAATTTTGTTTTTAGCTTTTTGTACTGAAATATGTGAGGCCTTTGGTGAAAAGGATGTCTGGATAGCAGCATCATTTACTCAAAATCCTGTGTATATACAGTTGCAATCAATATTATTCAACCCCCATTGCAAATTGGATTTAATATCAAAATTTACAAACTTTCAACTGCTTGTGATAAACAGATTAAACAAGAACATTTTAAGTAGCTCAACACAAATACCTATTACGAGTGGTTTCTCCAAATTTAACACAAAATGCCACTTTTAATGACTACTGCAGTCTCAAAATTGTTCAACCTCCCAAATAGAATCCCTCATAAGAGCATATTTGCAAATCAGGTGTTGTCTCAAGCACACCTAATGCAGCTAATCAAGGGCTTACTTAGTTGCATCAGGTTTGCTTGAGATAGAACACATCAAATACTTGCACTCACTTGGGGTTTGTTGACAGAGACATTTGATTGCATATTAGAAATATGGCTGTCAAACGAATTGTCCAAAAAGTTAATAGAGAAGATCATTCCCTGGCACAAACAAGGAAAAGGATACAAAAAGGTAGCACAGGCACTGAATTTTCATAGAGATACAGTTGTAAGCATAGCTTGCAAGTTCTGAGTTAAAGGGAGTGTGGCTACAGTACCAGGATGTGGCAGAAAGAGGAAGCTATCAATGGCTGTCACCAAATTCCTGAGGAGACGGGTGGTCAAAAACACTCGAGTGACTGCAGGAGACCTGCAGCAAGACTTTGAGGCAGGAGGCATTGAGGTTTCAGTTTGCACAGAAAGGCGCATACTAAACGTTGAAGGTCTCCAAGACATACACCACAACTGATCCAAAAGCACAAGCTCCAATATGCTCAAAACCATATAAATAAGCCACAGAAGTCTGGGGATATTGTTCTGTGGAGTGATGAAACAAAACTGGAATATTTCGGGCTTATGAATCAGTGATATGTCTGCAGGAGGAATAAAGAAGCATATGCTGAAAAGTACACCCTGCCTACAATGAAGAATTGTGGGGGCTTTTTGATGCTCTGCGGCTGCCTTGCTTCCTCTGGCACTGGAAATCTGCAAAGTGTGGAGGGCAAGATGGATTTAGCCAAGAACCAGGATATCCAAGGAGAAAATGTCATGCCGTCTGTAGGGAAGCTGACGCTTGGGCATCATTGGACCTTCCAAAAGGACAATGATCCTAAGCACACCTCAACATCCTCCAAGGCTTGGTTTCAGAAGAAGTCTGGGAAGATTCTAGAGTGCCCATCACAGTCACCTCACTTGAAACCCATAAAAAAATCTCTGGTAGGATTTGAAGAACACAGTTGCAGCATGCAAACCCTAGAATATTAGTGAACTGGGGGCCATTGTCCATGAGATTTGGGCTAAGATTCCTTGGGAACGCTGCCAAAAGCTGGCGTCTGCCTATACATCACATTTCCAGCAGGTTATAGCGGCAAAAGGGTACTCTACTAAGTATTAAAGATGCTTGTCATGAAGGGGTTGAATAATTTTGAACCTGCTGTAGTTATTAAAAATGGCATTTTGTGTTGAATTTGGAGAATCCACTTGTAATATTTGTTGTGTTGAGCCATTTTAATTGTTCTTGTTTGATTTGTTCATTGCAAACAGCTGAAAGTTTGTAAATTTTGCCAGTAAACCTAATTTGCTATGGGGGTTGAATAATTTTGATTGCAACTGTAGTTCAGCATCAATGATGTTTTCACACTGGTGGAAGTTACCAATCCTATGAGCATCAATGCACCCGCACACTATTATGGATGCTTGCTTTTGAACTGTGTGCTGATAAAAAGCCGGTCCCTCTCTATGGCTTGTTTGGACATGGCGTCCATGATTTTCAAGAAGAATTTCACATTTTGATCTGTCAAACCACAGGAAAGTCCATCTTAAATGAGCTCAGTCCCAGAGAAGGTGGCAGCCCTTCTCGATCTTGTTTATACATGGTTGCATGGTTGCAACTTGCATCTGTGAATGCAGCGACACACTGTTCACTGACAATGGTTGACAGAAGTGTTCCTTATCCCAAATCCCTTTGAGATTTCCACAAATTCTCAAAATCTTTTAATGATACTTTATACGGCAGAGGATGAAATCCCCAAATTATTTGTAATTTCACATTGAGAGATGTTATTCTTGCATTGTTAAACTACTTGCCAATGCAGCCTTTCACAGAGTGGTGAAGTCCTCACCATTCTTTACCTTAAGGACTTTTTTTTACCCAATCATGACGCTAATAAACCAAATCAGCAGTGAGATGTTCCACCAGGTGTATTTTTTTTTAAGCATCACACCATTGCACAACTTTTCCAAACTTTTTTTGCCCTTGTCCAAATCTTTCTGAAACCTGTTGCTGGCATCAAATTTAAAATGAACATTTATTGAAAAAAAAAAAAAAAACATAATAAAATTTCTCATTTTGTTTTTGTACTCTTGAATTACTCACAGGGTTTGAATGATTTGTAAATCATTGCATTGTTTTTATTTATATATTACCCAGCTTCCCAACTTCTTTGGAAATGGGGTTGCAATTACTATCATGAAAGTATGCTTAAAGAGTGGAAGCATTGATGCTCCAACCATCGCTGTCACACTGGATGACCACTAGACAAGTGAACAGCAAAATTAAGTAGAAGACAATGCACACAGAATCTTACAAGCTGAGAATCTAAGTGTGTTGACAAGAGTACTGTTACTGTCCCTGCTCTTTTGTATTGCACAGGAACATTGTGAATTTCATAAGATAATTTACTTTTTGGATCAACAGAGTTATAATACAAAAATTTAGCAAGCTGTAGCGATGTAGGCGTATTGTACGCAAATGACATGAAATTTTACTGGCAATTTAGATCTGATCACATGCCATTGTGCCCAGAAGTGCCAGTGCTTATTTTAACCTAAAACAAAAGAAATCTTCAGGGAGCTCACACAGTGAGCTGGAAGCAACAGGCTTGAGTGTTGGCAGGTTACTTGGTGAAGGGCTGTGCTCTACAATTCTCCGTGAAAGGTAACATTTTACAAAGATTGATGAGTAGATACTGTAGATCCTGAGAGAGAATAGCACTGTATCAAGTACTCAGGCTGAATTTCAACATCTCAGTTGAGGAGGAAGCAAGTTCAATTTGTTTCCCCATCAAAAATTTTGTGTGCCTTGTTTCAGGACCATGGACAGAGACAGGTCTTTTTAAATTTTTGCTTGATGAACTGCTGCCGCTACAGAAAGGGCACCAAACCAAAGCATTTGAGAGCCAAATTCCAAGCCAAACACAGGCTTTAATGAGACTTCATTGTCCACCCTTGAGTCAGTTTATTTCCATTCCTTTTTTCCTGTTTTTATCCTTCAAAATTTTTGCTTGCATTTTCATTAACCCCTTTGTGCAGAATACAAATAATGACAATTTTCGCATGTTGTGCATGAGCCTATTTAAGGCTTTATAACTCAGTATTTGTGTCACAGAGACTGGGGAAAATTATGTCAGTAAAGCAAGACATTAAGAAATTCAATTACAGAATTATTTAGCAATTAAATTTTGGAATTTAGGATTTATAGACTGGCGTCTATATCTCAATGGGTTAAGAAAAGATAAAAATGACATGAGCCTAATGTACTGTCGTGTCTTAGATGCTCCAGCAACATAGCAACATGGCTGTGCACACATATGCTTGAACAGGCGAACACACACACACACACACACACACACACACACACACGCACGCGTGCGCACACACTCAGATTTTGGGTTTTCATGTCTTGTGGGGACATTCCATAGACTTGCATTCATTCCCTAACCCCTTTCCCTAACCTTAACCCTCAACAGCACATACCTAACCCTAACCCTAATCTTAACCTAACTCTAACCTTATCCCAACCCTAACCTTAACCCCTAACCCTAAAATAGCTGAATTTCCTCATGGGGACCTGAAAAAGTCCCCATAAGGACGAAGAAATCTGGTATTGCATTACTTATGGGAACATTTTGTCCCCACAAGGGTAGGTAAACAAGGACCACACACACACACACACACACACACACACACACAAATCAGTACACATTTATTTTCAACTCCAAATCACCACTTTTGAAATGAAGAAAGTGCTTTTTTTTTAATTTGTGGCCTGGCTCAGCATCTCATGTTTTTGCCAGCTATTGATAATCTCATATCTAACACAACCCAAGCAGAGCATCAACGCACACAGAGGAGTCATATTCCACCCAGTGGGATGTGCAGCTTAGCAAACATAGGTGGTCACAGTCCCATGCAAGGAATATTCTAGCATAGCTCTGCTGGGAGAATATGGTGGCCAATCAGTCACTCGCCTTTCTGCCAGAGGGAAGTCTTGCCAAACACAGGCCACGTAATTGCTATTGTATGTACACACAAGGAAAATATTCCGTTTTAAAATGAGATTTACATGATGTTGATTAGGCAAACAATGACAGTTCCAGCAAACACTTACATATGAATGAGCCAAATAAGAGACTATGAAGTAGTGATGCAGTCAAGACCACCTAAACCAATACCAAGACACGATCAAGACCACATTGTATCGAGACCGAGTCAAGACCAAGACTTTTAGAGGCCGAGGCCGAGGCCGAGTCAAGACCAAGACTTTTAGAGGCTGAGACCTAGTCAAGACTAAGACCAAGGCAGGGAAAGATTAAGTCAAAAGAGCAAATGTTAGAAAAATGGTTTCAAATAAGCAGAAGTATAAAAACCTCATACACTTATGTAAAATGTATGTACTGTATTGGAACATTAATGTGCAGATCAACACAATGCATACACAGCAAGGGCATTATGGCAACCACTATTATCAAATAGTTGCAAAGATATGATTGATATGTCATGATATGCCCAGACCAGTTAATTTCCTTACCGTAACACAGACATACAAAGGAGTAAATGTGTATTTTTCTTTTAAGTATGTAACATCCTTTTTTTTAAAACAAATGTTTGGTAGAACATTATATGTTATTTTATCTGCAAATGTGCATTCAAAGTCAAAATTAGCACTCTTAAAGTAAAGTGCCATGTGCTTTTGGCCAAGCCATGTAGCCTTCTGTCTCCATCAAGGCAGCATCTGTCCCCACTCTGCTGTGACATCTCTAGCTCTCTCACTGAAGTGAGGGAGCGGCACTATGACCTGTAACTACGTTTCTGGCTGGAGTGGTATGCAGCCAACACTAACGTTTGGTTGCAAATAGCTGGCAAGCAACTGAAACTAGTGCCTTGAAACACACAGTATGTACATAGGTAGCTAATATTTACAGTCGCTAAATCTCTTACGGTGAAAGGTGAAAAGATTTCTGAAGAGTTCTGGTACAAAGGCAGATTGCTAACATTCGCTAGCTAGCTTTCCAAGTGTGATTTAACTTTATTTATGCTTCCTTTCTAAGTGCCGATAAAAGTTCAACGTGGCCCCAGATATCTCAGTAAACATTGCATTGCAGAATTTGCATGCCGCCGAGTGTTTTCTGTTGGATGTTGTTTTGCAGGTAAACTTTTTGTGGTTTTGGTAGCCAAACTTTATTAAACAAGATCTGGCGACATCTCCCCGACTGTAACAGCTTCCTCACCTGTCCCCCAAATTTACTTTTTGGAGCACATGTTAAGGGGGGCGGGAGAAGGGATGACAGCCGTCAAGTTAACGTTATTGGTCGCATTTGAAGCAAGAATTTTTACATGCAATCACAGCAATGATGTCAAAAATAAATCAGACAATTCACAGGCAAATTAGTGATACGCCTGCAGCTGTGGTCTTGACCAGTCTTGGAGAAAAAAAAATATCCCGAGTCCACTTTGTCCGAGACCGAGACCGAGTAAAAATGCGGTCGATTCTGAGACAAGACTGCGACCTCAAAAAAATGATCTCGAGACCGGTCTTGAGACCAAGACCAGTCTCGAGTACTACAACACTACTATGTAGAGTGCAGTGTTATAAGTCATAATAAACACATAATGTATTAGGTTATGAGGAGTGATTAAGGAACACAATGTTGGTGAAAGTATGTGGATTCAGTCCTATTTTCAGAGAAGGCACTTTGAAGTGTTTTCCATCTTTTTTAACACATCAATGTCTCTAGTATTGTACTTGAAGGATAGCAACACAGAATTTAAGGAATCAATTTCTGCATTCAATCACCCTGATGTATGATATCAAGTTTGTATTTTATGTACACCCAACGCTGTCGTATAGGGGGGAAAGGTGATGACAATTCTAAGGGCCCACAGTCCATTGGGGCCCACAAAACCCACAGTAGCCACCATGACAAAATTATTCTGTGTAGATTTACCTAATATTCATACTAATGCATCAGAGTTTAAACAAAGCCATTAAGGCAAGCAATATTGATGAAATACATTTCAGTAACCCCCTTCTTAAAAAATGGTTCGGTCCATGCTTCGTGCTTGTCTTGGAAAATTGTCTGTGCCTTTTTGCTAGTGAGGTTGTGAACTAAGGCAGCAAACAGGGGGTAAAGCCCTTGCGAATATGATGTCCAAAAAAAAAAACAAAACACACACACACACACACACACACACACACAAATCTGGGCACCAGAAAAGAATAGAGAGAGGACAGCAGGAACAAAGCAGGTGTCCAGAACATTGCAAAATTCTTTTCAAAGAAAGGTGAGAGTATTTAACTAGCTTGCTATGTTAGCTGTTCAGGCTGGCTATTCAGCTGCTAACATGACGTTATGTAAAATGCAATCAGCTGAGTAAATAATTGCCTGACAAATATGACATTACTCAGTTATTAACGGTATCATCCAAAGAAAAGATCGGTAAGGTTATCATTTGCCGGCCATTATAATATGCCATCAAAAAATCTGGTAGCAGAAGACACGTGCCTCCATTCTTATTATGAGTGGTTACTGCATACTTAGCTCTCTCTAGCTGTAAGTGACGGTACAGGCTAGGTTTGGCTAGCAAACTACATGCAGTCAGTGTGGTAACCTCAGGTGTAACTTAAGGTAGAATACTGCTATTGAGCATGAAAATCTTTATTTCATCACTTACATCAAATTGCTTTATTGATAAGAGAAGCAAACATTCAAATTAGCAGGGATGAAGGTGATTTGCATAAATTATCCAAATTAGGTGTCCAAGATGGCCGCCGCAAAGGGGCATATCATGACAATTTCAAAACACCATACCTCAGTAACTAATAGACATATCAACTTCTTATTTTGCACACAGGTAGCCTGATCCAGCATCTATGGGCTAAACCTCTTGAAGTTAGATACTTTAACAAAATGCAAAGGTTTTATGAAATTTTGCTCTTGACTTGAAAATTCTCTACCTCATTATAGATTCAGCACCCCCTGAAATTAAAAGAGTACCAAATGGGCCATATTTTTTAGGTTCAGGACAACCATCATGCTGTAAACTATTTATGTTCCAAACTTCATTAAAATCAGACTAGCGGTTTTTGTGAAATGGCGCATGAAAAATGTGGAAATGGTAATGGTATTTTTATGGCAGTAATCAACTTTAAATAATCGCTTGACAAGGCTGATATTACTTTTACCTTCTTACATAAGTGTTTACTAAAACTAAACTGCTACTTTAGCCTGTTGACATAAGTCTTGTTCAGTGCTTAGAGCTATGGTACTGAGAAGCCCATTTAGATTTTGTTTATTCCAAGACTCAGTAGGTTAGTTCTTCAACGGTTCTTCCATAGAACATAACTTTAAATGTTTACGAAAGTAATATGAGATGGAACAATTAAACCTTTATGCACTGCTACTCCAGAATCAGCTGTGGTCACTTCATCTGAACATGACCCAGCGACAGACCCTCACCACCAGCAGTCTGAAAATGTTTTTAATGGTGAGTGAGTGAGTGAATGTGAATAAGACAACTAATAATTCATAATTTACACAATGATACTCTGACTCCTTGTTGATAGGTTAATTGTAAAAAAAAGGAAAAATTGGGTGTATTGCATTAGGCACTGCCAAGAACACTTAGAAACAGAAAAATAAAGAATAACATCATGATACATAGTCCTGAAAAAATGGTAATGAAAAGTCGGGGGCAGGGGCCCACACTGATATTCTGTCAGGGGGCCCAGGATTCCTAGCAACTGCCCTGTGTACACCATTTTCTTGTGTTTCATTTTTGGTCTTTCAACAAATCAGTGTCTCTAGTGCCATACTTGAGGGATAGCGGTTCAAAGGAACACTCTCAGCATTCAAACAACTAATGTCTGATATCAAGTTTGTGTTTGATGTTTTCATTTATTTGTAGTGTCCACATCTTGTTTCAATTAAATTGAAAGCATAAGTTAACATTACTTGCCAATCGACATACAGCATAAGGACATTGCATCATCCTGTGTACCTGATTTGGATGATGTACAGAACAGTGGGTGAGGTCAGATGTGTGGTTGAGGAGTCTATGGCATTGCTCAGTCAAGCTGAAGTATCTGCTGCTGCACAGACCATCTGGGCTACTACAGGAGCACAACTTGGAACCTCTCCCCTTGTCTGCCGTGCACTTTGGTGATCTGTCATCATCAGGCTGGAACAGACTGAAATGCGTGACGTGTGGAATGTAATTCTAACTTTCCGGTCTCTGTACTGTGGTCACTTGCATAATGTGGATAAATGCTTGAGTGTTTTATATACTTTATAGTCCTGTATATACACTTGGTTGCCCTGTCTTATCTACCCGCCTAGGGGCAAGAAAAATGGGGGCTATTACATCTTTGTTACTTTGGAGGACACCCTCTTTATCACCTGTAGGAACTGAAATTTCAACAGCTGCGTTTCGATTGTAATCTCGTAATTTTTTTCAAGCATTAAAGAAGACTTTGCTGAGGGGCTAGTGGAAGATAATTGCACTGAAATCTGACCATTGAGTGAAAGAAACAACATTTTCTTTTGTGCAGGTCAGTTCACATAATGGGCTCTAAATTCGTTGACCAGGCACAGCGAATGGGGGGAGCGCCGCGCCAAAGGGGTGTATCCAGGCGTATATTGCAATTTCGTGCCCAGTGCAGCCCGGTGCAAGTACTCCTCTGTCCCGCCTCTGTCCCTCCTGCTGGCACAAGTGGCAAAGAGGGAGGAGATAAGGCGTGAGTGGGTTTAACACAGCCAAGTCAAATCTTCACCAATCAAATGAGCTCCTCTCCTCACCTTTAAAATTGGAATAAAGAACCTCTGTCCTATATCTGCATGATGCGTTAATGTTGCATTTTACTTTGCTGCTTCTGGCATGTTTTCTGCTCCGCTTACGTCTATATTAAGCATTAGGAATATGAGTTAGCTGGCTAGCTAGGGCATTCGCGAATTATTACCATTAGCGAACTCGAATGGAATTTCAAAACGAAACTACGTCAGATCATTCAAACTTATGAAGTTGGAATGAAATATAACGGTTGCTCATTTATTTCTTCTGCCTGCATTATTGGGAAGAGAAACAATGGATAGCGTGTTCTTATTATTACACCCTGTTGCTGCTTAAAATTTTGGGATTAACATGCATGGACAACAATGCAAGATACGTTACACATTTATTTTCAATATGTGATCTTAACTCAGTACGAGATCATAGCAATCAGGCTGTATTCCTTTCCCCCACTAAAAACGATAAAACCTAAGTGACAATAATAGTATTAAGCCGCTTGCACACTGGATGCGAAACAAATTTTTCGCACGACTGATTACATTCAAAGTCAATGCAAAGACGTGAATACACGCGTGTATTCGTGTCTTTGCATTGACTTTGAATGTAATGAGTCGTGCGAAAAATTTGTTTCGCGTCCGGAGTGAAAGCAGCTGAAGGGTACATACCCACATAGCCTAAACACGCACTCACGCGCCCACATGTACACATCTCTCTCTCTCTCTCTCTCTCTCTTTGATCTGACATCAGGACAATCGATATAGATACTATAATTTATGTGCTGATTCAGACAGTTACATTAAATAGTGGTTGCTGTAATTATTTATTGCATTGAAATGTGCCTGACATTCTGGAAACCTGCCTGTGAGGCCAAATTAGCCAAATTAGCACTGCAAAGAAAGTAAACCAGGTTGGAGCTGGCGAGTTTTTTGCGCAACTTCAGCGGAGACTTTTGCTACGAAATTGTCACTGCATCTTGATGAATATGTGACCACCTCCCCCTACTACGCCGCCACACCCATCTCGGCACACGTCCATCTACCAAATTGCCAAAGTGGCTGCTCACGGAGTTGCACCACACGAAATTACCACTGCGCGGGCTGCACGGGTCGAAACTACCACTGCATGGGCTGCGCCACGCTGCGCCACCCTGCACCGCGCCAAGAAATTAGAGCCCAATGTCATAACACGCCCGCTATCACCCATGTAAAAATGTCAAAAATGGCAATAAAAAAATCTATTTGTCACATCGTTTGGAATTAGCTTATTTGGAGGAAACAGATCTTTTAATAAAGTCTTAAAAAGGCAGTATTAATGATGTGTTTGTGAAAATGTGGTCGGTTAAAGACCATTTGATCCGCTACTCCTTATGATCCGTTAACTCTTAATATACTGTAGCTTACAGCAGAATACATCTGGACTTTTGTGACAGCAGAGAAAAATTGGTTTAGGACATCGTCAGCAAAGGCTGTGTCCATTCTTTACGTCTGAATAGGCTCTAACAGCTAAATATACAAGTTAGCTTAGCCAGTGCGTCATGCTAGCAACTAGCTACCAAGCTTTCCATGACTACAGAGTGCCCAACAAGATAAATACATTAGCCAGTCAGTAGGTATCTTCGCAGGCAACCTGAATGATCATTCCTCTCACTTGGTTACGTCGACATTATAGTTGTATTGTTGGCTACTTGACTAAGGTGAAACTACAAACAGTTAACAAATCAGCCAGCTCCCGCTCCATTGAAGTAGAAGCCATTGACATATTGCAATAGAGCTGCTATATCTACAATATAACGATAGTCACAAGGCTTGTGGTGTGAAATACACATACCTTTGTCCCACTTGCCAATTTAGCGAACTGGTCCAATGCAGGAGCAATGAACAGCAAGCAAATGTCACTGATCAAACCTTCTAGTTTCCTGGCTCCCTTCGGAACCACACTCTTAACTCAGTATAAATAAACGTTTTGAAAAGGGGGCGTGTCTGCATTAACCCTCTTTGACCCGTTTGTACCCATTTTCAACTGCCTCTGTATCAAAAACGAAGTAAGACATCAAATTCTTTTCTTCAGGATAGAAGAAGACACTTGCTCCATAGTACTTAAACTTACATCAACCCTTTGTGGGCCATGCAATTGACAACCAAAAAGTGAAAAAAGAGAGAATATAAATGCCATCCATACATTTTGAGCAAAATGAACCCCTTTCCGTCCAGTCATATGGGCGTGGCCCATTTAGACCCCATATTTGACCAAGTGGGTACCCTTTGATTTCAACAACAAAAATGTCAATTTAAAGCTCTTTATGGGTTCAAAAATAATATCAAAACCAACACGGAATAAGTAGCTCTCCATGGAAAAATATGGCCATACTTTTTGGTTAAAAAATTGCTTTCAGCATAGGTCTATGTACAGTAAATGTGCACAAAATGGACAATGATGAACAATGAAGTGTGAAATCATCTAGAACTCCAAGTCCAAGCTTTTTCAAAATTCAACTATATTTAATTTGAAATATACAGTAATTATGACAAATTTGCACATGTAATGACTTTAACACTCTCCCATAAAACTATTGCATAATGATGAATATCGGGAACAGTGCACGTCCAAGAAAATCAAGATGCTGTACAAGAACACCTGATGACAAGGACACCAGACAGACTGATGAGACATGGAAGCCATTTACAAGTGACAGGAGAATGCCCACACAAGGAAACTGGCCGCGGCAATTTTAAAATGCAACCCTAGCCAGCAATTAACCAAGTAGGTAGCCACATGGTGATTTGAAATAAATCATGAACAGATGGCAGTATCTGTTGCTCTTAAATCTCTACCTTTTGCCATTAATGTTGCTTCATAGACATGCAAGTTACTCTTGCCAAGAGCACATGCCAGGGCATGGCTTTTTAACTTGGTCTTGGTAACTGTCTAGATGGTCCTTTTCATCCTTGATACGAAGCACATGGCATCCATTTTGTCCAAAAATACCAGAATTTTTGATTTGCTGGATCACAATATACTCTTCCACTGTGTGAAGGTAAATCCTAGATGCCTCCAGGCCCAGAGAAGTGGACAGCCCTTCTGGATACTGTGGCGCTCCACAAGGTGCTGCAGTGCGACCAGAGACCACTAGGGAGCATTAGACCCCCCCAGGAGGCTGCACGCAGACGCAGACAGACCTACTGTTTCAGGACCGTGGAGAGCTGCCGCACTCCTGAAGGAGTCAGCACCAAGGACAGGGCTACATTCCTGGAATGCCAGAGCACCTACAGCTCGCCTGAGCAGCCTTAACAATCAGGCAGGAGCCCTATTTTAGGGTGCGACTCACCAAGCAAAGGGAGAGAAGTCTCCTGCTGGAAAAGGAGTGGTGAGCATGCTGATGGGGGGCCTTCTCTAACATTATCATTGCAGCTCATTACCAGGACCAAGGCTGGGCCAACGGAGGGCAGAAACCCAGGCTGAGGGACGAGCAGGAAACGGGACTCTTCAAAAAGAGAAGGAAAAAGCCACAGGGCTGGCCAAATGGAGAGATGTAAGGAACCCCACCGCCATCAGTGTGCTTACCTCTGTCTCTTAATCTTTCACCCAGGACTGAAGGCTGGACGGACCACCCCCCGGCAGGAGGAGCGGATTACCCCAACTGGGATGGACTTTCAGTTGAACCTGTTTTGGGCATTGGAGCCAAAGTTTTGTTTACCCATTCTTTTTGTTCCCACCCCCTGCACAAAGTCACTTAAAGGGCCAGGCCCTGAATAAAAGAAAAAAACTACTTTTTTTTGTGAAATCCTTCCTTGTCCCTACCTTTTTCCGCTCGACCACAGGGGTGCCACTCCCCAACTCACTTCAGGAGTTCACAATACTGATAATATAAGGCTACCTTATCGCACAGCGAAGTTTTTGCTGGCATTTTGGATGTAACTAAAAGGTTTGCTACAGTAATTCTGAGTCACTGTGGTTATATGACTTAGGCATAAATGGAGGTTCTTGATGGAAGGCTGTCTGAGCGATTAGACATCATGAGTAATCAGCTCAGGCTTGTGCCTTTACCCTTTACCAATGGAAATTTCTCCATAATTTCTTGAATTATGATCATTTTAATTATGTTATGCTATTTAGAGGGTGAAATATCCAAATGCCTTCCAATCTCTTTTTTGAGGAACATTGTTTTTAAACCTTTCAATGATTTTCTCACATATTTGCAGACAAATTAGCAATCAATGCCCTATCTTTGCTCCTGAAGGACTAGGCCTCTCCTGAATGCTGCTTTTGTACCAAATCATGATTACAATCACTTGCCGACATCAGTAGTTTGAAAATCACTTCATTATCCATTTTGATACCTCATTACTAGTCCCAAATTGCCACCGCCTCAACTTTTTTTTGGAATGCTGTGCAGGCCTGAATGGACGGTACATTCCCAAATAAAATTAAGTTGACCAAACTAAACTTACAATCTCATTTTCATGCTGTCTGCAATAAAATACAAGTGAAAATAGAAATACAAATCTCTGCTTGGTGTTTTTATGTACATTTTTTCCAGATTGGGGGGTTTCAGAAAAGACCCGCTCATCACATTCTGAAATGACCCCTGGCGTTAGACTGCCAAATCAGTCACACCATGCTGTGTACACACCGTGCAGAATGCTGACAGCCACCTGAGACAGCAGTGCACACCATCACACCACGCTGAAAACCCCATGCTGTGTATACTGTGATTTTAATTACGGGAAATCTGTTCAGCTTCAACAATCCTTTCTTTCCTGACAGACTCAAACAAATTATGCATGCTGCAGAAAATGACAGTTTGGTCACCGTGCATGTATCTTGACAGTGTCTGGAAGTCCATCTGCTCCATATGTCTAATAAACACCAATCTTACTACCATCCGAAGTCTATGCAGCTCTTCAGATTTTTCCAGCAAACACTGGAAGGGTATTGGCCCTTTTTAAATTCAATTTTACCTTCTTCCACTTAATAAAGTTCATAGAAATTGTTTTATAGTTGAGGACATCCCAAATGAATAGCTGACTCATGTCTTATTGCATATTGAAAATGACAAAGCTATAAAGAAGCATTTGGCAGTTTGCACAAGTGGAAGTAGTGCCATCATAGCTAACAGGCTATAACTGTAGGACAAACCTTAAAGTTCACTTTAACGACCTTAACATGTAAGTCTAGAAAAGTTACCACATCATGCAAAATGCAAACGAAACCAAAAAAAGAGAGATCTAATTTGAAAAATCCATTCACCATACTACATCAGAATAATACAACAACATATTATTTGTTGTTTTTTTCACGTGAATTCAGTTGCTTTTTGGAAATATGTATCTGCTGACTGCAAGAGACTCCAAGAAAGTCAGCAGTTCACTGTTTACCATTGTGTATTATCACCATGTGTTTTAATCACACACATTAAGCATTTAGGCTCTGATGAAACCAGTTGTTGGAGTCTAGCAAGCAGAATATCCCACATTTCTACATTATGCAGGTCTTCACCAGTGTAACTGAATGTGGCTGCAACATATTTCACTTCATAATGTGCCATACATCCTCAGTGGGAGACTTATCAGGAATGCAGGCAGCACCTGCTCTCAATGTTTTGGCAGCCATGCACTTGTTCTCTGAGCAGAATGTGGTTTGGTGTTGTCTTGCTTGCAAAAGCAGGGATACTCCTTGAACAGACAAAGTATAAATATCCACATCCGTTGCTATAAAATATGTACGTATCTTTGGCCATTAATGGCATCCTCACAAATGTGCAAGTCGCCCATTTCATGTGCATTGACACACCCCCACACTATGAAAGATGCAGGCTTTTCAACCTGACGCTAATAACAGCTAGAGACGTCCTGTCCCTTGTCTTGGTCCAGAGAACACAGCAGCTGTTTTTTTTTTTTTTTTTTGCCAAAACCATTTGAAATGTCGACCCGTCAGACTACAAAACATGCTTCCACTGTGTTGCAGTCCATCTGAAATGACAGAGTCCAGAGGAGTCAGTGGCACTTTTGGATAGTCTTGAAGTATGGGTTTAGTTTTACGTGGTAGTTTTACCTCCTAAGAATGCCCTATGGCACACTCTCATACGTGAATATCCCTAAGAGTGCCATATGGCATTGTTTTAGTTTCTGTGTTTAGATCAAAGTTTCAACTGGTTGCTATCCTTACTCAAGCAATCAGAAAAAGCATTTTAAATGACATTTGAATGGTTATGTGGCACGGCTACACTCAAATTTTGAGATATGTCCTCGATTTTGCAGAATGGCATGTCTGGCCTGTAAAGATCAAATTTGTCTTGATTGCTTCGCTGACTGCTCAGAGTGCCATGAAATGGCGTGGGAAATTCAAATTTCAAAGCATGAAAGAACTTTTACTTTACTTAACATTGTTCATATTTACTTTTGTTTTCCTTCCAGTATTATAGATGACAAACCCTGCTGTTGGTTTGGCAAGAATATGTAACTCCTGTGAGTGGCATTAGCATTTAAATATAGGATCATGTTTGAGCACTGAGTAGTCAAGCAGACAATTTTTTGTGAATATGCAAGTACTCAGGAGTCAAAACAATTTTTTATCTCATCATAATTTTATTAATTCAGCCTGTGATCAGATGTCCGATGTGTCCTACAACTTTTCCATATGACGATGTGATTTAGCTTATATTCATGGCTGAACAAAGCTTTTTGTGAAGGTCCCATAAATAAGTAATTAACTGGCTGACACAGCCTCAAGAAAAAGGGTACATACTTCACTCCTGGGAGGGAAATTGCTTCCATGATAATGGTGGCAAATGGCATTAACTGAAAAAAGTTTACCAAAGTGTTTTGGAGCCTGCGTCATGATATCCATTACAGTACCATGAAGGTTTTTGAGAGACATTTAAGTTATTGGAGATTATGGACATTTAGAAGGACATTTATGAAAGATTCCATTGGTTTTTACATATTTTACATGGTGTAACTTCTATGCAACAGCAAAAATTCCATTGGAGAAACACACTGCAAAAAAAACATATTTTAAAAACATGCAAACCACAAAAGCAAATGCAAGGCATATCCAAGTCAACACAAACGTGCTGCAACGGCCTAAAACATCCTCAATCGAAGAAACGCCCTGCAAAAACAGAAACGACGCAAAGACAAAAACACTCAAAAAACAAAAGCAAATGCAAGGGAAAAATGCTGCATTTAGATATCAATACAATGGAAGTACTCCAAGCCGCTATAGAGAGCGCCAACTAGAACAGTTTTTATTTTTGACTTCATCAAGACCGGCTGGAGTGTTTCGTTTTTTATGGTTTTACACCACAGCAAAGGGTTTGCCAGGGCTGCGACCGGAGCATGTGCAAAGGGCTCGCTGAGCTTTGTGACCTTATGAGCATGCACAAAGGGTTCGCTCACGATTACGGCCTTCAATGTAATCCAAAGAAATCAATGAAAAGCAGAGAATTGGTAAAACCTAGCCATTTAGTTAGTATGCTAGCATTTACATGCATCAGATATGACTAGCTAAGTCAATAAAAAGGCTTTCTATGTAGCTGACATTAGTTTTCTTGCTTAGCAAGCTAGTTCGCTAGCCTAGGTAGCAAACAGTTAAATTTGGTATAATATAAATGCTCGCAGTTCAACTGCAGCTATGTCAGCTAGCGAAATAATCATCATTTTTATTCACTTATTTTCTATTGTTGTCCGTGCACCAAATATAATTGTTCACTTGCAAGGCTAGCAAACTAGCTAGCTAAGCAAGCAAACTGATGTTAGCACACTAGCTAGCTAGCTAGAAAGCCTTTTTGCCAGCTTAGCTAGCTAGTCTCACTCTGGTCAGAAGTAAAAGCTGTTCTAGTTGGCGCTCCCCATAGCAGCTGGGAGCACTTTCGTTGTGTCGAGGTGGATATGGATATTAGCCAGCAGCAGTACCACTACTCAATCTGCTCCAGCCGTGTGGCTGAAGCTAAGCAGGTGAGGGCTTGGTTAGTACTTAGACGGTCTATTGATTGACACATTTCTTATCCAATTCCAGAGAGTATAAACTTTCCACAGTAACTGAAAGACATCGATTAGACCATCAGAAAAGTATTTAAACCTTTGTGTAACAGCAGTTAGGTCATATTCTCTTAATGTTGCACAACTGAAAATGATGTGACTGCACAGAAAAAAAGACTTCCAAAACTGGTCTGAGGTGCTCACTTACATTTGTGGGATTTAAATGTGATAAGGACTTGGTAAATGGGAATTATTCTAAATGAAACAGGACTGGAGGGTTCCTTCTACCGAATAGATCTATTTCTCCGGAGGAATTCAACTAAGACAGGCTTTTGTTCATTTTATGAGTAAGTGCAAATATATTTTATTTTATTCTCGGTTTACCATGGCCATGATGATCACACAGCTTGTTTGCCACATTGGTTAATCAGAATTACCATTAGTCTTTGCTGAAAATACTGCATTTGGTAGCGTTTTGCTCAATGTGGCTCTTTGTTTTAGAATTTAGAATTTTAGGATTCCATATTCAACAAAATCAAATCCCGAGGTTTTGGCTCATTTACAATGCGAATATCTCAAGAACTTCGGTAGACCCTCTGCTACGTTCATTGCCCCATTCTGTTCAATCGAGGGTAGCATATTACCTGCTTTTTTCCTAGTAGTGGAATGTCTGTTCTGTTAGTGAGTTATATGTGTTCCTTATAAGGTGTGGAAAGTGTTTATATAAGATTGCAAGCTCAGAAGTGGGAACTGCTAGCTTTTTATTGCAAAGTGAATGTTCAAAAAAATGACAATTTTTTTATAGTTTCAAATCAATACATGTCTACTTTAATTAGGAAATGACTAAGATACCATCACTGGTCTACATTGAAAATGTAAATATAAAACATGCAATGTTGTTAGGATGACAATAACGCACATGATTAATTAATCCAAAACTTTCTCTGAATTCAATCTCCTGTTCAGCATTTTTAGCTACATTTAAAATAGAAACATCTTTGTGTTTTACCCAGTGAAACACTGGCACAGAATAGCATCTCTTATAAGCCCGGCTATTATGTGCCGGTTCATAAGCTACAGGACATCACTCCAAAAAAAAAAAAAAACATAAAAGAAATTCCTCAGACGAAATCCTCGATTTGAATAGAGTGATTTATCGTGTTTGAATGATTTACTTTCAAGTAAATGAGCCTCCTTTACTGATGTTTCATGAAAGTTATCAGCAAGAACATGCCACAAATACTTCGGATACAACCCAGAGGACCATTTCTGATACCACAGAAGCAGCGTTTACTCATTTAATGTAACAGCAGCACCACACCTTCAAAAATAAATAGTTACAATGGGGTAGGGTTGAGGTTAGAGTTAAAGGTTTGGGAAAGGCGATTGTCATTAAATGAAATACAGTCAAGCTTTTTAAAAGACCATCATAGCCCACACTTTGAAATGTTAGGCTTGCAGAGGTGGGAATTGAGCACCAGTCGCCAGTGGGTTAGTTCTTTATTTTATCTGCCAACCCAACCAGGCTGATGTTCAACCCTCCAAACTTTCACTTCATATACTAACATCATCTCATTTCCTCCCATGCTGTGCTCGTAATTACCACCACCGCTAAAGGGCATGTCACTGAGGTCATTTTCCCCGCTTGCATTGACAACCTATTTGGGCATTTTCCTGAGGAGGACAGTCTAAAAAATATATACACTATTATGACCATCTACAACGTGTATTTATGATTTGCAAAAGAGGGTAAAGATGGGATAAATTGCAATGACTGCAATCAGTGGAATCAGCCCATACTTTTTCTGTGCATGAATGATGAATAGGGTAAAACCAAATGGCAGTGCATAATACAAGTGCTTTTATGAGATTACAGAAACTTACAGTTACATCCTTGCAAAGTTCTTTCAGGCTACAAAAACCAGTTGCTCTTGCTGCATGCAACTGATGCTCGGCTAAGTGATATTACTTGCCAGTCCACTTTCATAACTGGTGCTCTTTTCAAAATGACCTATCTCTGAACACTTGGCTGCTTCCTCTTGCAAGCAAGTTTCAGCGCCGTGCCACTAAACTTGCTTTTCCATACGCCTGCCTGCTGCTGCCAATAAAAAAACCCCCCTCTACTACCCCAACTTCTCCCTCACATATTTATTTCACAATTCTTAAAGGGCGATACGACATTGCAGCAAACTGCACTGCCACCTCACAGCAAGAAGGTCCTGGGTTCAAATCGACCAGGGCCTTTCTGTGAGGAGTTTCTATGTTCCTCCGGTGTCTGTGTTTGTTTCCTTTAGGTACTCTGCAACAGTCCTTCTTCCGCCCCCACCGTCAAAATTTGTCATCAGTCTATTCTGCATAATTTAAAACTGACAAACTGCATTGCTGTTGGATCTGCTCTATGTGGCCTCTATGGGTGGTTTGACAGTTGTTCTCCCTGTCATACATACACGTGCTTGTGTGGAAGGTGGTAGGGCATACAGATCAGGACTAAGCCACCACAGACAATTGCTTTGTCTTTTTCCTAATAAAACTGCATTTTGATGCACATGGTTCTGCTCAAACTAATGTTACATCTAAGATCATAGTTCAAATTGTCATCACGGCTCAATATGATAATGTGCCCCTTCTTAAGCAGAGAACGAACAATGCAGGTTTTCTTGCGACTCGTGACTAAATTTCAAGATACATCCGTCTTCATAATAGTGAATTAATGGAATTTTTTTTTATCAACTCTTGGGTCTCGTTCATCCACTCTAATAGTGTCTCTGTGGGAAAAGATTATTAGGTTTTGAGAATGTAGCTTGTTGTGTATTAAATAAATGGTTTGCACACGGGAATACTTGATATAGTTCCATGGTACTGTTATATTTGCTTTTTTGTTTTTCTCTCAATTATCAATTAGATTCCAAAGTTGATTTTGAACTGAGCATTTAGGACATTTGGGAATGTAAGTTAATTGCATTCCCTTCACTGCATTCCCTTCTCTGCAGTGCAACACAAAAAAAACCTAATAAGACATTTCATTAGATTCCTGAGCCACATGTGCACAGTATGAATTGCTAATAAATCACTTGACTCTCACATGAAATTCAAGTGATTCCCAAGAGGGCTCTTAAATATGAGAGAGCACTATTGCCTGGTGTGTTCCTCTTCATTTTATCAATTCTTGATTCATTCATTCCCACTATTTCATGAATAAAGTTGGCTTTACCAATTTTTCTTCTTTACTTAAATGCATGAAGTAAACCAACAGAAGTCCTGAGTGGCAAGTGGTGATGTAATTCCTCGTCAGGCTGACGCGCTTTTCCAGCTTTCAGCCATGTTATAACAGTGAGAGACGGCTGTAGGCTTTGCGCTTGGGTAAGCAAATGCATCGTTACGTTGCCATTTCATTGATGTCATAATACATTTTTTTGCCCCGTGTACAAATACATACTGTTATTATTGTGAATGATTAGATACGGCACAGCCGAATCACATTATATAGTCGTCTCTGTCACTCATTCACTTTTGCCTTATCATTAAACCATTCACTAGTTTCAAGTGTCGACATTTGCCAGACAAAGAAGTGATCAGACAAGCTAGGATCAAAATGATGGTAATTTGCAAATGTTAGCTTAAGTTACATTAATCATGAGGATCTCCAGTAGTAACATTGATGAAAGTCTAATGTAACCTTTTACAGGTTTTTGTGTAGTTTTGGTAATGAAATAAACATTGAAGTGGCAAGCACTAAATGAGAGATGAAATTCAGCTTATTTTTGCTTATTAGTTGCCTTGGAAGAGACTCAAAATGCCCTTCATTACTTGCAAGTCCTGGGAATGTGATGGGTGCGGAAATTCACCAAGGTTGTAGGGGCTTCAGCCATTGCATAAATATGACTGGAGCTCCGTGGAAAAGGGACTTTAGATTTGTCTATTTCAGCTACTTGCTCTTTTCAAAACTGCTACTGTTTCACATACTATGTTGTACAATGTTTCTGGAAAACATTTGTAAGACCTATGCCTTTGTAAAAAAAAAAAAAATAAAAATAAAAAAATTACACATATGCACACATTCAAAAAAGAGTAAAAAAATGGACTTCATATGGTGAGCCTTGTAGGTTCATACAAATACACACTGCTGAAATTCATTTTCTCACTAAGCTGCTGAGAAAAACAAGCCATTCCCTGATTAAAAAAAAAAAAACAACTTCAAAACAATATTCACCCAGACAATTCTAACAAATGTTTCTTCCGCATTTTCCACCCACTGAAAAACTGATAACATATGTAGCCAATAAAATGTAAAATAAGTAATGTGTTTGACTTATAAGTTTTCATCAGGACCACACATGGAGAAGTAACACATGCAAAAGTTTATTTATTTTGGCCAGGATCTCATTACCATGAATTCCTCATTTTAAATGTCCTCAACATGAATAAATTGGCCCCGTCTGTATGCATACAACAGTCTGTCAAATGTGAACCGATCATAAATTAAGGGTAATTGACACGTGTGTACATTCGGTCCATCTGCTCCATGCTGCAAGTCAAATGCTTGCGGGAATTCTGTGCGTGATATTATTGCTTAACTGTCAGTTCGGCAAAAACGTATTATGTCCTCTAAACTAAGGCTGACGTTCAACTGAAAAAGGCCCATTTGATGTAACTGAGCATTTTTCAAAGCACTCTATTATTCATCATGCTCTAGTGTACAAACAAACAATACAGACAGAGGTGAAATGAGGATAGCGCATTCCGGTTTTTGTGGCAATGCTCTAGATTGACCCTATAAAACAGTGCCACATATTAAATAAACCCTCACAAATGCGACTAATTACAATGTATTTTCAGGTCAATCACTGGCCTTTGTGACTTCACGAGTCTTTGAGATAGAATAAGAATCAGATGCTCATCTGGAACTGTCTACAGTTTGGAACCGGTCATTTTCAGACTGCATTTATTCTGTAATAAACTTGCCATTTTCGGAACAGCCAGTCATCGCAATTCCGTTTTTTTCCCCCCCTATTGTGTTCCGCAATGGTGCATGAAGTGAAAATCAATTCACTGGTGTTTTCACATAATATTTATTTTTGTTGAGATATAAGTATACATTCTATTCATTTCTACACAGGTTCTCTAAATGTCACCTTCCTCACTCCATTGGCTCATTGGCTAAACATAAATGTTTGATTTATTGATATTGTCCATATCCCCACTGCAGTGAAAAAAAGAAACAACTAAAAAATGAGTATACACATTTTTAAATAGCAAAACAATTTATGTAAGAGTGCAATGAAATTAACGTTGCTGCTTCAAGTTAAAAAAAAAAAAAAAAAAAGTTTTTTCAGCTAAAGAATCAATTGTTCTCTGTTCAATACATTAAATGTGTTGCTTGCCATAGCAGCAAAAAACCTTTGAGGCTCTTTACAGACTGTTTTAATGCTATTCAGTACACCAATCCAGGCAGTTGAAAGATTGCTAGTGACAAACTTATGATTAAATCTGTAAAAGTATGATATTATTATAAAAGCGGTGCATATTTGATGGCTAGAAAACTGCTTCAAGTCTGGGAAAGTGCTCTTGAGAAATGGTACTTGTCAGAGTATTTTTTTAGTCAAGTCCTGAGTATTTTCCGATAATTGAGTGGCATTTATGATGCAAAATTCTGACAGAGATGTTCGCTCAGCTCTCTCAGTTCTTTGTTGGCCTCTAAACAATTGCTGCATATTTAGGGAGTTTTCAGGTTAGTACCTTACAGCAGGCAGGTAGGTACAGTTTGTTCTCACCTTTCAGATTTTACCTGCTATGGCAGCACTGTACATTTTCAAATGACTGGCTAATGCTGTAGTAATTGAAACCACCATATTAGATCAATTAGAAAACCATTATCTTCAACATCTCTTTCCCAAGTCTCCTCTCATGCGTCAAATCTTTTGTGAAATGTGACAATGTTTTTCATTGTAGATGTGAAAAAAATCTGGTATCCCTCATCCTCCATCCCTCTGAAGCTGCTGACACGTCTTGCTCACACAGCAAAGTGCACAATTCTGCAGGAGGAAGTGGAGATCAGCAGTTCTCTTCAGGGAATTAGGTAGTCATGAGATTATAGCTAAGTACTATAACCATAACCCCACTATTTACTGTTTTGTGCTTTGTGTCTGGGAGACAGGCGAGAGTTCCTGGCTGTGGCAAATTAAAATAAACAAAGAGCTCAGTGGGGATGAGAGATGGCAAACATGATATGACACATGTTTGTCATGGTTCTGGATGTTTGTGCGTGTGTTTTGGACTTTTCTTTGTGGCTCTCATCGCGGGACGATATCGAATTCCTGTTAAATCGAATTCTTTACCCAGCTGGCTGATTGAACTGGGGCAGCGCTTCCCCGGACTCTATATAAGCCAGATGTTTGCCATGCCCCTTTGCTAGAGTGTCTGTTTGTAGCTACGCGCTATAGCCGAAGATATCTGTAGTCAGGATTTGTTTGACTTTCTATCTTCTCGTTATTATTGGAGTTCTTCTCTCTTTTTTCTATCTCGCTTTGCTTCCGTGTTTCGGACTATTATGCGTCCTTTGGAAGCGCGAGCCCTTTCCGGTGGTCTGTATTATTCTCTGTTTTTGTTTGGTGTCCATGCTGCTTGTTTCCCTCTTGTCGCTGCAACTGGCCTCCACATTCTACCGGCCATTACAATGTTGCCATCGCATGAATGGATAGAAGAAAAAACAATGCTGATCCTTTATCAAAAGATTTTGAAATTAAATTTGTTGATCTTCCTGACAAGGTGGATGGGGAGGAGCAGGGTACTGTTGGACAGACTTTGGGATGTGAAATGAAGAAGCTGACAGCAGAGACAGTCTGAGCTCTAGAGAGCTCTATACAGAAGCATCATCACTAAAAGATGCTTTGCAGAACAGTAAAAGGGCAAAAACCAGGCGTAAATCTCAAAAGACCAAACACTGAACTTAGGGGAAAAAAAAAGGTTTCAAATTCACATTAAAATATCATGCTGCCGTAATTCAGTTTCACATATACCTCAAGAATACATAGGAGCTGCATTTGAAATGCTTAAAAATAATGTCAGAGTTAGTGATTTTTCAGCATACATGAACAAAATATGTCATGCTTCTGAATTCTCTTTTTCCACGACTACATAGCCAATTTGGCTTTGAATTTTAAAACCACAAGAACCACCACAGAACAAGTAAGAGATTGGTTAAAAAGCAAGCAGCGATCCCATCTGACCAGAATCCTCAGTTGTGGTGGAGTAACCTGCTAAGCTGTATCTGAAACAAGTGAACATTCTATGCTTTTCAAACAGGGTGTGGTTTTCACTGACACAGAAAACTGTCAGTAAAAATTCACAAGCAAGTGCACCATAGTAACACAGGCAGGCAAAATTATAGAGAGCCATTTATAAAGATGTTCCTCCATTACGATGAGGCCCGGTGCCCATGGTTGATGCTTTGTAATAGAGGTGTTGTGGCCAATCTAAAATAGTTTCATGAGAAGAGTATAAAATGGTTTTGTTTTTAAATAATCCATAATGTATAAATGATTTGGGCTGGGTTGATAGCCCTAATTTATAAATACCATACTTAAATCTGAAACTGCCACTAATATCTACAGCAGGTTTATACATACAGCATGATGTAAACAACATATCACAAGGAGTTTAAGCTGTAAAAGATATAAGAAATTTTAAAAAATATGTTAAACATGGTATGCTTCAGAAACTGTGGACTCGCTATCACACTTCAAAAAGCCAACTGCTTACATAAAGGATAACTGCAGGCATTTCGTAACATTCACTTCTTATCACTGTCATTTTGACAACCAAGCATTATTTAATCAATCAATTCTACAAACACATTTCTGCATTATGAAGGCAGCGCTGGACTTCAAGACGCCCTAAGAATTTCTAACATTCAATCAAAATGGCAAATTCCTTCATTTGACATAATCCGGTCTTTACAGTGAGGACTGCATGCTCTTATCACATATTATTCTCAGTGCCTTGAAGTATTCATTGAAAAGAACACTCTATAGGGACAAAATTGTGAGATCATGCACTTTCTTATCACCATTTTCTCGGATATCGTTACTAGAATTTTACTTGCATGAAAAAAATAGTGGGACAGAGTGAGACATTCTTGCAATGTGGTGGAATTAAAAAGGACCCCATATCATGGATAATATCGTTTCTCAGTTCACTTCATCGATACAGTGATCTTTGCTGCATCTAACAGCCCAGAGATGGACAAGGTCTGAAATTCCTGCCACTTTTTACATTACAATCAGACCTGCTTCGTATAGTTCACATCAATCAGTACAGTATGAGCTGCTAGCTTCTTCCCACAAACCTCCCCACCTCTGTCTATCTTGGAGCAATAACGATCGCATTTAGCCCTGTCTGCCGCTCAATGGGAGCAGAGCTGATTGTCAAAGAGGGAATGGCCACTGAAAACAGCCTGTTCTTCAGAGGAAAGAAAATGACAGGCAGCAAATGGCCAGGAGATGATATTTATGGAATTTTACTAAAAAGTTTTACACCTCCCTTTTGGAAATCGGAGTATACAATAACTTACTAATGTGGAAACTTTAAAATAAAATACAGTCAAACTCTGGTGGTTGAAATTAATCTGATTTAAATAAATAAATAAATAAATAAATAAACTTTTCCTCATACTGCGCAGACTTGGAATTAAGATGAATTAGTTCATGATACCTTGTATTGAGTGGTGCATGGCAATGCATCATTTAAATGACAGGGAGACTGCCTTCCTCTCCACCCTGATACGTGCATATCTTGATACTATCACCAGAGATTGGTATGACTAGCTTTTCTATATTTTTGTTCCAATTATGATCCAGACAGGAATCAATTGCAGAGCACAGAGTTGGGTTTATTGATAGTAATACGATAACAGCGGGATGGAACTCAGAGGAGGGAAGCACAGTTCAGTTCAGATGTTGTGGGTGAAGTTGAGGAGGTGTTGCCATTCGCTGGCCAGTGGCTTTCTGGGATGACTACCAGGTGGAGTGAACACTTTGCCAGAACCAAACTGCCAGAGGGCAGGGAGCAGTTGCATAGGAGGAATTTAGTTGCAATCCTGATGACTGTGGAAGGATTGGGAGCTTGTTCCTAATAAACTGGACAGGAGAACATACTTGGACAGGATTTAACAAGAACTTGTTCTCGACCCCAGGACCCTTGAAAGAGCCTAGGAAGCTTGTTCTTATTAACAAAAAAAAAGGAAGGTTGCTGCCGTTAATTGTGTCATTAAAAGTTATGTTTTACTTTCAAACAAAGACGAGTTTAAATGGCATGCACTGACTTGGTTTAAGCAAACATATACAATCCAGCCACTTGCAGCTCAAAGGAAGGGGTTTAAATACACATCACAGATACAAGGGGTGAGAACTAAGAAGTGAGACACAGCTGGAGATAAGGCAGCAGGCAAGACGCAAAAAAGGAAGCATTATTTCCAATAGATAATGCGTTATGCATTATTTCCAATAGACACGCAAGTCACTGAATAGGAGGAGACACAGAGGGCATTCACACTAGGGTTGTGACAGTTCCCTGCTTTGATTCTCTTCGATTAAAGTTTGCCTGTAGTTCTTTTTATTACCTGTATACTTCAACTGCAGTGTTACATCACATTTTAAAAATTCATCAATAATTATCATGGGTAAATTGAGCATTATTTTAGGCATGAGTGACTGTATTATGACATTACTTTACAAATCCATGCTTATAAGCTTTGGCATCAAAAACAAACAGTAACTGAAGAAGCATATCCTGACCTTCCAGCCTGAACCATTCAACTTCTTATTCTCCATCAGATGGAGGAGATTTTGAAAGCACTAGTCATCGATTTATTTCCATCAGTTGGCAAATAACAGGATTCTGCCGACATCTTGCCCTTTGGAGAAATTGCTCTGCTGAGAGATTCCCCATAGTTTTAGCCAACAAGGAGGAAGCAAAATCTTTTTTTTTCTTTGACATCAGAACAAAAAGACCCAGTGCATGCACTGAGTACAATAGTATGACTGGTGTATGTAACACAATCCTCAAGTTTCAACATTTTTACATACACCACTTGTCTTTCAAATCCTATCCCTGAATGTCTTGGCTAATATGTTAGAGTTTGCACTTTTTATAGAAACCAGGTTGTACTTGCAGCACCCCCACATACTTATACTTGCCACATAGAATATTCTCCTTGAGCAAATAAATCCCAGGTTGTCAGTGTGTTGGGGGGAAGGCTTTTAAACAAATAGAGGGATTGCATTTGTATCAGTTTGAGCAGGAAAGAGTTGTGCCAAGTGCTTTCCTCTTCACTGACTTTGAGCCAAACTATCAATGAAAATACCTTTTGCTAAATTAATGTCAAGCCTCTGGGCTTTTTCTTCACTGGGGGTATGGCATTATTGATTGACAACGTTTGACTTGTGATCAGATTACGACATTTTTATCTCTGATCAAATCCCTGTAACATGAATTGTTAAATTTATTCATTTTTTGTGGATTATTTTCTTTGCCGACATAAAATTTTGTTTATTCTGTGTCAGGAAGTTGAGGTTTGTTATTTTCTATTTCTTTTACTTGTTAACTGACTCAGACCTGTCATTAGGATGTTGATTAGGTGCAGGTTTGTGGCTACAACCTTTTTATAATGTCCTGCCCTTTTGAATAAACTGTTTGCCTGAAGAAGGTCTTGGACCGAAACGTTGCTATGTAGCTAATAACTATTGAATATTTTTTTGCAAGCGAGACGGCGTGACGGGAGTTTTTTTATTTTTTAATGATCTCATGCCTCTTCTACGCACCTGTCCTATGTACTAGATGTGCGGAGCTTTTTTTCTATTCTTCAATTCACTCTCAGCAGCCCTGAGAGCCATGGTAATTCTCAATGGCTAACTACACCATGAGATGGTCATTGATTAATCTATGATTAATGATAATTCTGTCATTACTTTACAGTTTTCATTAAATAATGTTTTTCAAAATTAAGATGATGATGATCATCATCATTAAACTGATTCTGACTCTGTAGAAAGGGGCTGTCAATGTTGCGATTAAGAAGTTATTTTCTGAATGTGAAAACAGTTCATAAAAAATGTGCTTTCACAAATGAACACAGAATTTTCTTTATGGAACTTATAAAGAGTAAAATTTGTCAAATAGGAATTGCATTGTCTGCAACAAGGTACAGCACTTTATTGTTTAGGTCCATAATTTTCTATTTAATGTCGCAGAAAAGTCACTAGATGTGACCATCTGAAGTGTTTTTACAAAAATGTATTTAAAAAAATAAATAAAAAAAAAAATTCTGTGGGGAAGCATTCACCTGGACCCCCCTAAATATACTGTCTTCTCACTGTTCTGCTCAATTCTTATTTAATGCATGAGTCGTTCTGCTTAATACTTGCCACTGATCCATATCATGTGAACCATGCAGAAATGCTAGCCTTTTTCACATGGGCACTGTCTGAATATGCATCAACTGCACTGAGCATAACATCAGCCATTTTCTATGTAATTCATTCCCATGCAAATGTGATAGTCCTACTGGAGTTTCATACTGCTGAGATTTCAAATAAGTGATACCATTGCGAATGGAAATTCAAAAATTCTGCAGTAGGAGTGCCCTTAAAAGTCTTTTGGTTACTCACTCGTGTTTTAACTGGAGAGAAGTGCAGCCTCCTGGAACAATCGCATCCCATCAGATAACTTGCCAGAAAGTGCACACATTGTGGAGGAGGGAGAGCACGCCGAGCAGGAACGAGGACCGACACAGCCGTCATGTCCTTTAAGCTCTCGGGGGACATGTAAGTCCAGTCAGCCTGAAAGTACTTTAATGACCACAGGCAGAGTGGTAAGGCCAGGACTGAGCTTTTGTAGTCAGAAGTCAGATGGATAGAGGGAAACCCCCTGAAAAGACAGCACACAAACTCAATGAAGCAATTAACTTCGGGAAAGTCGGCTCTTGGTTTGACGTTTCGGTGATTTGCAGCATCCAGGAATGTGGCAGCGAATGAGGTCAATTTGCATCAATAGACACAATCAGTGTACTGCTGCGAATGCTTCAAGTGAAGGGCTTGACTAGGAAGCTGCTCTCGCTTATGGAAGACTATTGAAGATGTAAAATAACCCTACAGCTGGATAGGGAATCCCAGAGGAGCCTTTTGCAGTCTTTTTTTTCCTCTGACAGGTTGCTGCAGGTGATCTGAAGGGCCAGAAGCCAAGAATGTACTGAAACAAACTCTCCAACCTGCAAGCAATGTTTTCCATATAAGTTCACAAAGAGCATCCATTTTGGTGCCACAAGGATAGAGTCAGCTAAAAAGAACAAAAGGGAATATCTGATTGGAAAAAAAAAAAAATAAATGGATTCAATGCTGCTTGCAGCAGAAAAGCTGAAAATGCAGTCCAAACAGAAATAAAGATTGGATTCGCATACTGCATGTATTGAAGTAAAGCACAATGGCTCAACCGCGCCCGAGCAGCGAGTGAGCGCGGTGCATAAGTCCGACTCATTGCATTTTAAAGTTGTGTTACACAAAGAATTGGGCACCATATCAGCTTTCATAGAATTTATTATTTGGTTGTGCCATCCTCTCTGCTGCATTTCGTACCTTGTCTCAGTTTAACAGGCACAATTATTTTGAAACTAAGGCTGAACAGCTCTTGATGACAAGCTGCCTCAGAGCGCACAAAGAAAAGCACTTTTGAAGCTGAGCTACCGCAGATCCAGTTTGAAGCCTAATTAATTTTGTGAGAAATTATTTTTTTGTTTTTTGGATGAAAATTGGTGGAGGGATAACAGTGGCTAAATAACAAATAATTTTGCTGCAAGCCTGATCAATGGTATGGGTCAGTAAATAATGTTTTCATGCTTAGATCTGATTAAAGTACAGAAAATGGACCCTTTT
The DNA here is from genome assembly GCA_029692085.1 of Gymnothorax javanicus. Classification (NCBI taxonomy): domain Eukaryota; kingdom Metazoa; phylum Chordata; class Actinopteri; order Anguilliformes; family Muraenidae; genus Gymnothorax; species Gymnothorax javanicus. The sequence goes on from CM056203.1 coordinate 19,154,320, forward strand.
GAGTGCATGATATAAACTGTATGTCACTGTGCTCAGCTGCAACTTTCTCTTACCCTCAGGTGTTCAGCTGGCAACAGACATCATTTTTTATCTTGTTCTTGCATGCTAATATGTAGCCTGCAAGATAAAGCAAAGCATGAGCATAATATAAAAAAAGCCTTGACTGACTGTGAATATTTTTCTGCCAATATTTCTGTTTGCTTTGGCGGCCCATTTAGAGAGACTTAAGATACGGCTTGGCATGTTAAAGGATAAGCAACTTGTAACAACATAAAAATTAGAGAAGTTAGTTTCCAGTAGTTCAGATAGCTTTGACTATCATGAGTAGATAGAATCAGCTGCATAGCTCAATTCTGCATAACACCTCCGCAGAGCCAAGAGGCAAGGCCCCTCCCTCCGCATAATAATAGGTCTAACACATCCCAATAATATTAATACAAAGTATTATGGGTATGTCAGCCAAATGGGTACAATACAATCATGATACATTATTTGTACTAATGCTTCTAATTTCGTGCCATATTACTCCATTTCTGTCTTTGTGCGTATCGTCAGACTATGCGCATGCAGGAAAAGTGAGCCCGAAAATGTTTCGCTTATGCCTCTTTTTTGAGAATATTGTGATTATACTGCAGTATGACTTAATACTGCATATAATTTAACGCACAGCATGACTGGCTGTGACTGAATGGACTACCTTGAGTTACTTATGGGGAGAATGTGAGCCCAGAGATACCTAAATGACTGAAGAGAGAGTCAGTTAACAAAACATTGTACCCCCTTAACTGTCAACTGCTTCACCAAAGGCACTGGTCCAGACCAGAGCTCAGTGGCTCATGAGAAACATAAACTAATTCACCCTGTGGAGGCTCTCCACCCCCACTGCTCTATGCAATCTGTTACATTCCATTTATCATTGGCCGGAAGCACTTTCGTTGTACTCAGTACATGTCTGTGATTCATTCAAGTACTGCTGCTCTCCAAGCAGCTTGCAGCAGGGGAGGGCACACGTGGCAACCACCTGGCACTTTAATTTTAATGTTTTTTGTTTTTTTTTTTTTTTTTGAAATAGACAACACAATTGCAGGACCAGGCAAAGGCTGCTGGAGGCATGGCCCCAGCAAACTCAATCCATGATACGATGTAGAGACCGCGACTGCAATGAGTTCTGCCATTGTGGCCTTTTGTCTCCGACTCCACAGAGCCTTGCAGGCAGGCAGTGACACATTCAGTTTACACCCCAGCATCAATAATAAATTAAGTACTGCCATGATATCCAATTGCATTATAGCGGTAACTGATTGATATCTCTCTGAGTGAAATGAAGAAAATGGTTTCAGATAAAAAATAAACCTATCACAGGGTTACAGACAAAACTTTTATGGTTTCATCGTTTCATTTTTTGAGATTATGTTCCTGTTGCAGCCATAAAGGACACATAGCTGTTACAAGAGGAATAAACCACTGTGCCCATAATGGGGCAGATGAAGCTGTTCATTGCTTGCTTGCCAAGGATATCTCTTGTTTTAATGTATCAAAATATTATAATTTTATCCCCTTTGCATTGATGACAGTAGGTCACAGAGTTAAACTTTTTCATGTCTATTAGGGCTTATTTTGTCAAATTGAGTATTCAAACCAGTCATCGATAAAGAATGGTAGCCACATTCACAAACACATACAATGACTGAACATCAGTCAATCTTAAATGAATCGCAATAGGCATCATAGCTAAGGCATTCAATATGGCGGAAGGTAGCAAGTGGAGCTGGGCAGCACTTCTGAACAAAGCATGAACAATAGGCAATAACTTATTCCAAGTTTTCAAAAACATTACTGAGATGAGATAAGCAATTGTGCTATGAATTTAGGATCATAACTGTATGGGAAAAATGTTGGGCTCATTTTTCTGAAAAAAAAAAAAAACTCAATTTTTTGACTCCAGTTTAAAACAAAACCTACCCCTTAACCCCAACCCCAACTGTAAACATCAAATAGGCATGCCAAAAGCTTCATTTTTTCATTATATTGACGCTTGGTCACGTAGCGTCACTATATGATGAGTTGGGATGACAATGCATTGAGTAAATGCAAAAAATAGTTCACAATGTGACCCATTGGGGCTCGCCCTCTTGCTGAAGACCTTTAGCACGGTGCAATGCAGCATGTTTACAATACAGACGGGTGGTGGCACCTCTGTTCAGCAAAACTAGGCATGTGCAGCAAACAGGACAATGGGGGACTGCAGGTGTTTCAACGTGGCAATAAAATATGGGCATTTTGTGGATAAAATGTGACATGGTCAGATTTTATGCAGCTATATTTTCACATAAAATTGCCATTCAGTAGTGACAATTTCATAATTCATTGGCGCAAAATGTACAATATTTATGAGAACATGCAGCTATAATAATGAACATAAAAATATCTGCATCTAATGACAGAAAAAGCCAAATCGCAGTATTTTTTGCTCATTTTCTTTATTATCATTATTAGACAGCAGGGAAGCAGTGTATAGGTGGCACATCCCCAGCTGCCACAGATAGAAAAGGCTTATTAATTTGATGTGAAGTGAAGTAATTTCATGTAAGTGGAGGAATAAAGTCCTCACTGGTCCTAAAGATGGCAGAAATGATCTTTATCAGTGATGAAAATGTGAATTGTATTATGTAATATACCCATTTAAATTGTTGCTTTTAATTCAAAGAATGGCTAAAGGTGTAAAATATTACTGTAAGTGCGCAGTGTTAGACACATTGATGTTGACAGTTCAGCTATCTTTGCATTTTGCATGGAAACCACTATGAGTTTAATAAATTTTTCAGTTTTAGTACCATCCTATGTTTCTTCATTTGTTTGGTTTTTTCCTCACTTGGATGTTCCCAATAATGAGGTTGAATTAATTTTCACACTGATTTTTGTCCTATCCTTTTGGCTACATTAACATTAAGCAGAAATTCATGTGTATCACCATCTATATCAAAACCATATACCTTTTAAACATGACTATATTTCTTTGATACTCAATCTTGTGCATTTTGATATTTTCATAAAAGATGCATTTTTTTCTGTAATTGAAAAATTTGCATATAGTTTGTATGCAAATTGAATAAAAAAGGTTTAGTGAATTTAGACTGTTCATACACTCAATTAATTAAATTCAATTTAAAAAAATGAAAAAAAAAACTTAGAATTCCAAACTTGTTTGTCAGAGTCAACATTACCATGTATTCACTTCTTTCTCTCGTTCTTACATCAGCACTGGTAAATGTGAATATACCGTCACAGAATTCATTATTATTTCCACCATACAGCTTTGTTGAGCTAATCCCATTGGGTAGACCATAATCACAAGAAAGTTCCATAGCTATAATGCATGGAATCAGAGAAAAAACTGCCTCTTTTCTCATTTTGGATTGCCATAAGCCTGACCCTTAAATTGTTCAAATCCATTTTGACCATAGTTTCTGAAACTTTCCCCACTAAAGAACAAATTCAGGACTAGAGTTACACTCGCAGAGCCCAAACTTCCAGCCAATAGTTTACTTTCTAGGATCGAAAAATCTGAATGTGCAGCCATCGTATTGTTACAATTTGGAATGTTTTGATACCATTCAACTTTACAACCATCCATTGGATTTTGAGATTTTTAGCATTTATTCCGCCCTTAGCGGCCAAATGTCATATCTTGCAATGTTAAGAAAAGTGGAAAATGATTTGTGTATTTGCCCCGTGATTTGGATTTGCTCCAAAATTTAATGGTTTCTTGAAAATTGGGTCAGTGGTATTTTTGTAATCCTGCTAATTAACCAGCAAACCCAACTGATCACATAATCTACTTGGAAGAGGCAAAAATGAGCCTAATGCAACAATTAGTGTCTACTTTACAGTGTCTTAAAAATAGATGAAAACAAACTGTAAACAGTTTAGGCAAACCCATCCCTTTTTTCAAACGCGTATAAAATCTGAATGGATGGCAATCTGTTTTCAAACCGTTTCCTTCATTTGCCATACAAAACAAAAGACAAGACAAAAACCACAAAAAATTTGATTTCTGAATCCATGACCTGGGGAACTCTGGTGATCATGCGTGCAATTTGCCTGCAACATATCAGCCAATATCATACAATTTCTTTAAATTTAAAATATGCCTTTGACATCTCAAGACTTGCAAATAAAGTTTGAAACATGAAAAAAGGTTTGAATGTGCAAATAAGGAGAATGAGTTTGAGTCAAATTAACTGGCAGTACATGTAAATGCATTTGCATATACAACAACTATACAACCTTAACTCCAGCATTTTCAGTTAGTTCTTTTCCAGACAAGAAGGTTTTTGTGGACCATATCTTTCATCGTCTTCAACTGAATTTCCTTTTTCAGAAGATAGCGTTTCACAATATTGCCAATGAGGCAACATCCAGCAGACACGACAGGCTCCAATATGGCAAATTAGGAACTGCTGTCAATTTTATTGGCCTTTGTAAATGAAAGCTTTGAGAAAATTTTGGGGCTTATCTAACAAATGGATTTAACTCACGAGATGTAATTGATGTTGGGGATCATATCACTGTATTATCTTATCGGGAAATTAGTTTTTGTGGGGATTACAAGAGCAGTGAGTTGCACTTTGCAGTGATGGTCACATTGATGGTGTGTCTTAGGATCATGGCCCAAATGAGTAAATCAACTGATCTCTGACGAAAGCCAACTGTCGATGGACACCCTTTCGTGCGTGCTGAAATCAATACTAATCAGTCATCAACTGCTGAGGTGAGTCGTGGTTGTCATTGGACAGTTAGTACCTCTCAATACAGATCCCACACTAACTGATAATCAATGACTTGACTCAAGATGAGGTGGGTGTTAACATCTGTTTGCGATTGATCCATGAACAATATTGACTATGCTCCAAAGTGTTACAATTTGTGGAATGGCGCAGAAGAGCATGTTTAATTATTGGCCTCTCATCAGTATATGGCAGGTCTATAACAGCAATTGTAACATGTACATGCCATCTTCAGAATGTTGTAAACATTCTGGCAGCAGAAGTGAAACGAACCCGTTCTATCAGTTTTAAAAAATGAATTATTGTGGCCTCCTGCTGCAAGCAAAAACTTGCCACCGCTGGCTTGGTTATATTAGACTTGTTAAAAGCCTGCTTCAGCCGTCAATTCTCCCAGAGTAACATCTATGACAGCTCCTTTGGCAGATTGAGCGATGCCATTGATGTGGGACAGATTTGTTGTGGCCATTTAGTTTCTAAACTACTTTGACAGTCAGAGTTTCACTGATTAAAAAAATACAATGTATGATGTCCTTTGGTTAGATGTAGGGTTTACATGAACATTGAGTCAGACATCCTGCTTAAATTAACATGGACCAGTAACACAGCATTCTATTGGCCTACACACTTAAGTCAGCATTAACATGGCCTAGATTCCCCTGACAATATACATATTGACAAAACAGAACCAAAAATACCTTGTTAACAATATACAGACCATGCTACCAGATAGCATACACAGAGGAAAACTCCTACATTGTTCTCAAACATTTTAGACAGAGGGAGTCATGTTATGTCAAGTTTACAGTATTTTTAAACACATTTAAAAACAACGTGTTGAGCCAAAGTGCTGTGCAGAGAGAGCCAGTTAAGAGCAGCTATGTTTATCTATAAAATTAATACATCCATAAGAATAAATAAAATAAATAAATAAATAAATACAGGATCCTTAAAAGTGGTCATGCATTGCCAGAACAAATAATTTTCATGAGACTGCGGACACATGTAAAATACACTTTTAGGCTTTCTGTGGGTGAACACCTGAGCCAAAAACTAACTCAGTCAAAATTTGAAAGATACTTGATGTGTCCATTTTATAGTCCTGGCACAATGCTTCACAGATCTGTCTGAATCTCAAACATCTCTGGTAAGCCCTGCTTTCTCTCCAATTCACAGAACATCCACACGTTTACACAAAGCCCAATTCGGGAACAAAAAGTATACCCTGATCAAAGCGGCAATGTAACTGGAAAACTTTTCCTGACAGTCGGTTATTATCGGGATGTGGTTCTGGCTAGTTGTTTTCCACTAATACCAAGGTTTGCAGCGAGAAAAAGAAAACATTCACCTATCCTTGGTCCACTGCAAACCATCAGAATTTTTAAGCGTTTTCCTCACGCTGTGTTTTCAAGGGTATTATGAACAACATCTGTTCAATTCACGCATCAACTGGGCTGCAGTCTTGATTGAAAAAAAAAAAAAAAAATAATAATAATAGTAACAATAATAATAACTAACTAAATAAATAAATAATAACTGCCATCAGATGGCGGCATATCCCCCCGGCCCCATGTCATCAACTTCGGATTAGCAAAAGGCACCACGTCAGGTCATGATTAATATGTACACCAGGTTTTGTAGAAAAATATTGAACGGTTTTCAAGTTATGCTCCGGAAACGAAATGTTCACAGATAGACGGACGGACAGACGACCACACACGTCTATATCCCCCCCGCATTAGATCCCGGGGGGATAACAATATTATAGTAAAACCCCAATTCCGAAATAGTTGGGACAAAATGTAAATTGTTAATAAAATCAAAATGCAATGACTTTCAAATCACACCAGCCAGTATTTTATTCACAATAGAACAGAGATAACATAGCAAATGTTGAAACTGAGAAAGTTTACAATTTTATCCACAAAACGGGCTAATTTCAAATTTGATGGCTGCTACAGGTCTCAAAAAAGTTGGGACAGGGGCCTGTTTGCCATGGTGTAGCATCCCCTCTTCTTTTTAACACAGAGTGGAGGCGTCTGGGCATTGAGGAGACAAGTTTCTTGAGTTTTGCCATTGGAATTTGATCCCGCTCTTGTTTAATATAGGCTTCCAGCTGCTGGAGAGTTTTGGGTCTCCTTTGACGGACTTTTCGTTTAATTATGCGCCAAATGTTCTCAATCAGTGAAAGATCAGGACTGCAGGCAGGCCAGTTCAGCACACGGACTCTTCTACTACGAAGCCATGCTGTTGTAATAGCTGCAGTATGTGGTTTTGCATTGTCCTGCTGAAATACGCAAAGCCTTCCCTGGAGTAGATGTCGTTTGGAGGGGAGCATATGTTGCTCTAAAACCTTTATATAAGTTTCAGCATTCATGGTGCTTTTTAAAACATACAAGTGTCCCACACCATATGCACTAATGCATCCCCATACCATCAGAGATGCTGGCTTTTGAACTAAATGCTGATAAGAGGAGGGGTGGTCTTTCTCCTCTTTAGCCTACAGGGCACAATGCCCATGATTTCCAACAAGAATGTCAAATTTGGACTTGTCTGACACTTTGGACACTTTGCCACTTTGCTACAGTCCATTTTAAATGAGCCTTGGCCCACAGAACACGGCGGCGCTTCTGGATCATGCTCAACAATGGCTTCCCTTTTGCATGATAGAGTTTTTGGTGGCATCTGTGGATGGCACGGCAGACTATGTTTACAGAAAGTGGTTTCTTAAAGTATTCCTGGGCCCATTTAGTACTGTTAATGACAAAATCATGCCGGTGAGTGATGCAGTGGCGTCTGAGGGCCTGAAGATCATGGGTATCCAGTAAAGGTCTTTGGCCTTGTCCCTTACGCACAGAGATTTGTCCAGTTTCTCTGAATCTTTTGATGATGTCATGCACTGTCGATGATGAGACCTTCGAAGCCTTTGCAATTTGACGTGAGGAACATTGTTTTTAAAGTATTCCACATTTTTTTTTACGCAAGCCATCACAGGTTGGAGAGCCTCTGACCATCTTTACTTCTGAGAGACTCAGCTTCTCTAAGATATCCCTTTTATAGCCAATCATGTTACACACCTGGTGCCAGTTAACTTAATTACTTGCTAAATGTTCTTTCAGCTGATTCTCTTATATATTAATTGCTTTTTCAGCCCTTTTTTGCCTGTGTCCTGACTTTTTTGAGACCTGTTGCAGCCAGAAAATTTGAAATAAGCTCATTTTGTGGATAAAAATGTAAAATGTCTCAGTTTCAACATTTGAAATGTTATCTATGTTCTATTGTAATTAACATATTGGCCCATGTGATCTGAAAGTCGTTGCATTTTGATTTTATTCACAATTTACACTTCGTCCTGACTATTTTGGAATGGGGGTTGTAGTAATAATAATGCCAGCAAAAGTTTGATCAAAGATTCAATTTTCCAAAGTAGAGAGAAGGCATTATTTAAGAAAAATCTCTCGAGATATATTTTATTTTATCACATACAGTATACCCATACACATGCATTATCCTTCCTGTCCAAGAAGATGGCCTGTTCCTGTAAAATCATCAGCACTGCTGTCATTTTAGAAGCATTAGATCCAGGAAACATGCATGTGCTAACTGAAAAAAAAAAATCTAAATAAACATACTCTAAATACCAATTGGGACACATTTGTAGATACCCAAAACATTCAGAGCATATGCTGTACGGGAAGGATAATGTTGGGGTAAAGCTCAGGTAATTTCATTGGTAGAATGAGGTAAGAGAATGAGACTGTCCCACAAATTCTGATGACTGTGGTTTCGAAGGAACCCGCTCAGTCATTGACTGGCACATTCATCCACACAATGCATCAGTAATGAAACGTGGTTTCTCATAAGGACATAATGAACGCAGAATTGATCTTAGAAAAAGGAAGTCACCATGTTTGCTTGGCAAGTGATTATGACCCATGGGTTTTTTGAAACCCGCGCTGTTCTCATCAGAACCACACATTCTCCAGTGAGAAGAAAGTATTGAAGCCATCTACTTCTTTGAAAACAGTTTTCCATCATCCTATTAAAGGAGGACAACATTTGTAGAGTTTCAACCAGTTCCATTTTCTATAGTACCTCTATGGTGGAGTGATACTTAACTGTTGCAACTGCATTGCCTGTGTTCCTTTGATATACTCGCCTGAAAGATGGGGACCATTTTTCACGCTGAAAATCGTATGTGTACTATAGGAGACCATTTTTCACCCATGACAGCTGGTGACCTATTGGTACCCAAGTGACCCAAAAAATAAATTAAAAAAGAAACATTGAACGGCACTTCGGGCAACTGCAATAATACTGACTGGCATAATGCCCTGAAAAAAGTAGGACATACTGTATATGTAGAAATAAGGGATCAATCTCAAAGAATAACCCAACTTCAAACACACTGTATGCAAGCACATTTTTAAATAGCAGCTTTAAGATATTACAGTACATGCTCAGGAAATGTATTTATGCAGTGTGTATTAATTTTCCCACAAGTTATCCTCGGCTTATTTGCAACACTTGTGCATAGTCATTTTTTTTTTCAAGAAAATGCAATCTATTCGGTAAAAGCATGAATGAAAAGCTAGAATAATCCGTGAGATAAGGACTGATCCAGCTGTAATGCAGCGCTATGTTTCCTGATTTAAACTTAAGGTTTAACCTGCAACAAAGCACATTGCAATCCACCTCAAAAGCACACAATAGGGAACATAAACACAGTTTTAAGCCACGTTAAAGCTGTGAGAAGATGCCACAATGACAAAAGAGAACTCAAATTTGAATCTCCCATCCAAAATGTCTTAAGAAACTTATGAGCTCAAAATCAAAATGAATTAAAGATGCATTCAGGAATTCTCCGGAGATATGTTTGACATGTGGCAGCCAAAATGGCAAATGCCTTGAGCTTTTGAAGTGACTCTCCTCCCTTCCAACCAGCTTCCTCAAATATTGGTGACATCATTGTCTTGATGTTCTAAAAGAGGAAAATTCCTTACATAAACCACAAATACAGCCATGCAAAACAACTGAACGATCTCCCTGCATTTTATGGCAAAGAACCAGGGTGAGTCCACCAAATAGAGTATTGAACCCTTCCAAAGTTAAGACATTCTGCTTATTATTTATTGGTGGGCATGCAGGCACTTTGCAAAATGCACTCCCACAAAACCATTTTGTGCAGGTATTCTGACCAGTTGTAATTTTCTGAAAAAAAACATTAAAAATGCTCTTCACTGTATAAGAGTGTGCATCATGTCAATATTTGCACACAGAAAATACAATGAGTTCAGTTTCATGTTCTGTCTCAGGTACCACCTGCAGCTAGAATTACAGTGTGAAAGGGGGAAAAATCCATTTAATAAATTATTTCCAATCCACACACTTGTCTTGCTTTATCCATGCAAATAAGACAATTATGCATAATGTTTAAAATGACAGTTTATTACATTTTAATTACGTCAGTGTCAACAAGTAAGATGGCTTCAGGGAATTCCCTGAATAGACAGGCCAACTGAGCCTGTGTGTGCTTGTAATTCAGATCAGGCATTTCCCAGCGTTAATGTCTGCTATGAGAATTTAGAAACTGTATCACTGCTGAGGCTTATATTCTGCTTATCAGGAAGCGCAAGCCATCCAGTTATAAAACGACATGTACGACAGAGGGAGAGCACAGTCAATTTTGATTGCAAACACGTTGCAGTCTGTACGTTTAATCTTTTACATGGACAAAAGCGAAAAGACTGACTAATTCTATCAAGCGCAATTAATATGATGGTGCAGCTATTGTAACATCCTTTGAGGTTGTTTCACAGACTGATTGCAGACACTGCCCCTGAGTTTTCTACAGAAAAAAATCACCCCTCGAAATTGAATTTATTCAGGATTAAACTTAATCTGTGTCAACAGTACTCACTCTCAGGGTTATGAATTTAATCAATGGCGTAATGCCCACTTCTAATCTTCCTTGACTTTAAGGTAATTCACACCTGCTGCAAAAGCAATGGAAACCATTGGGTTCTATCTCGGAGAACTGATGTCCCCATTCCCTCCGCATTGCATTATAGGTGAATGATGTGGAGCTCCTATTACTGACGAGCTCATTTTGCACTGACAAATTAAACTATAATAGATTTGTCTTGTTCTCTCATTACGGCTCCCATGCTGGCCACAACAGTGATAATAAAGCCTTTCACTCATCTTCTCTATATAAATGAATAGACGGCACAGGTGCCATACAAGCTCTCGTTGTTTCCTCTTTAAAACTGTGGTAGGATTTCTCCTTCCTCTTGTTACACCAGTCCACAAAGCTGAATGTGACTGCTTAGTTAATTAAAAAAAGAACAATTAGTATTTTATTTAGCTGGAATTTCCTCTTCATTATGTTCTCATTTAAGCCTGCACATTATGAAACCAAACATCTTATTCTAAGCACTGAAACAATTAGTGAGATATTTTCAGCTTTCCATTAAATAAAACACAGCAATGAAATTGAGTATATTAAGCTTGCTCAGATTTAAGTGCCTGCGGATCTTGATCTGATTATTCCTTCCAGAGACGCTGTTGTTGTATTACTCATAATTATGCTCTTTTTCTGTTACGCCCCAGAGGTAAATATCATTACTTACCATGACTTTGCCTTTACCCATCTCACAATCATTTCCACACCGTTTAAATCTCCTGTTATAAAAATATTCATATTTTAGACAAGCAGTGGAAAAGTGGTTTGCTATAGGTTGCAAATCAGGAGCACGATTAATGAAAAATGCGAGATGCAATTAACTCCCCCCCCCTCTTTTTTTTTTGAACAGTTCACAAAGAAATGATTATTATAGCTAAAAATTCATGTCAAGGGCATGTTTATGAAATGTAGTGAATACATTGGCTATCATCCGCCTGCCTCGTAGGTTTTGCATCGTTGCTTCTTTTTCTGATGTGCACAGAACTCAGTACCTCCTAACGCATCTGGATCTTGAGGGGGGGGGATTCTGCGCGCAGGAAAGAATGAATTGTCATTCAACCAGCCAACTCATTTGTAAAGAGTTAATTGCAGCATGCGCAAATAGATATAATGATAGTTTGGCATCTATGTTTTTAACTTGAAACACCCTGCGGCCCACTGTCAGGGTGTCGCCTTCTCTGGGGAAATATGCAGAGCCTGTAGCTGGATGATTGGGAGGAGGTGGGATGTTACCTTGCAGCAACAGAAAGTGATACAGCGCGGAAGCTGGCAAAAACATGCACTGTACTGTGGAGGTGGAGCAGGAGAATGCTAAATTACCCCTCCTCAGAGAGGGGTGGAGCAATGGCAGATATGCATGGGAGAGTTTATGAGCGCGAGGGCATGTCTCCAGTTCACTGCTACAGTACTGTGCAAATTTAAAATTTAAAGGCACATTTAAAGCAATTTTGTTGGGCAAATATGCTCACAAAAATGATGAAATAAAAAGGTTCAAATAACTGAGAAATGTACTATACAGAGCTGTAACCTGTTAAAATCTAAATCAAATCTACCCTTTCCCAAAAAGTTTGGGACACTGTCCTGTTGCGCTATAGTTTTGTAAGAAGATGGCGTTTGCTTGTTCAAAGCAGAGTGGAAAACTTGCCACCATTCTTCTTCAGACTGACTGTCTCACTTGTGTCTGTCCTTCCAGGAAATTACAAACAGCCATGATGCCGTTGACATCAGGGCTCTGTATCGACTATTTTTAATGGAATACAAACATTAATTTATGAAACTTTTCTTTAAATTAGCATTTGGAATTTCAAATTTACTTTTTATCTTCAGGAACTCTAATATGGAATTGAAAAGTAAACATATAATACAGATTTAAATTTAAAAAAGTGCAGGGTGCCTAAGACTTTTGCACAGTACTGTATGTCTCCTTAGTATACCAAGCTTACGCCATTTGTTATACTGAGGTAAAACATATCGGTCACCAGAAGCCATCCATCAGCAATTTCACCAAAGTGGTGCCACTAATCACATTTTCCCCGAATGTTGCTGTTGACCGTGTGCCTTTGACCGCACCATTTAATATACTCTGTGACTGACACATTCAACTTGAAAGTATGTTTAACAAGAAATACCCTTTTCCAGGCCAAACAAAATGAGTTTGTTCTCAGTCGAGCACTGAAGGCAATTTGTAAACATATCAGTTGCTCCAAGGAATTCAGAAAAATACGATTTAGTGCAGTAGGCTATTAGAAGATTCTTCGCAGAGTCATTTGGAAGCGGTGTGCATTATTAATTTGAACTGACACTGCAAGAAAGCTGTCAGTTGTGCAGGCTGTCAATATTTACAAAAAAAAAAGGTGGAAAATATGCCTGAAGTACTGAAGTAACTTGATCTTAGTATGCTGAGTCTCTTTCAGGCACACATTCTAACTTTCCTTACGGAAACTGAAGATGGTTGGTAACATTAAAAAAAGAACACCAAAAAAAGTAAATTCTTTTATGCATTTGCATGGTGGAAAAGTTGTGCATTAGCACAGTGAATTAAAGCAGGACTGAGGGGAAGAATACGTTTCAGCATGCCACTTTTATCGATGCTCACTTTCAGGTAAGGTACATTCCTTATCAAGACTAGCATTGGGAGTGGTACCTAATTAAGCCATGCGCTAAGAGACGGTATCCAACTGACACCGATCAGGTGAGTTACACAAAAAAAAAAAAATACGTCAACAATCCCATATGTACATGAATGTGTGTTAAACAATCAACTCAATGTGATCACTGGGAGTGACACGTAATTAAGACACATTTTTGAAGCCTTGTCAGGATGTAAGATGATACTTTCCATGTCTGCCAGTCATTCTATTTCAGGCTTGCAATATTTCAGCTCAGAGGGATCAACCTCATCTGAGAAAGAAAAAAAGCATAGCAAGGAAATGGAGTAAAATAAATGTTCAGAATATAAGTGCCTGCAAATTGTGATCCAATTAGGAGAGGCAGAGATATTGAGAAAAGACTCCTATAGAGAAAAGCAGAGAGAAGAATATCCTTAATTTTTATTTATAAATTAACATTGAAGTCCTAGTCTGGCTCACCTGAACCCAGATGAATTCTAGCATCTGTTTCTATTAAAACTGCCCTGAGTTTATTGTTTAACTTCTATTCATTAACGTGCAGGGTAACACATAATGTTCCAGAAAATAGATTAATGAATTAAAATGAGAGGATTTTACTGATGAATTAATCAATTTCCTGAACAATTTGACCAAAATAAGTAAAACTAGCGAGTTTTGTGGCGACATTAACATTGTGGGTGCAAGATAAGAGCGCTCATGGGAGTGATTAAGCATTCATATGCCAGTAGCTAGTCACAAAAACACCAACCCTAGCTGTCTCCAAAGCTCATTTGAAATGCGGTTGTCATTAGCACACACAGGGGCATGAATTTATGTATGCCTAATGAGAGGTTTCCTGGCCATAAGCCATTATTCTGAAGGCTTTTGTCAACTTGCTCTGGTATGTGATGATTTATTTCTACTTTTTTCTGTTAAGAAAAATGGACAAAAGGAAGTAGATTCATTAGGGCTGAGCTCACTGAAGAAAAAAAACAAAAAAAAAAAAAAAAAAGGACATAGGACAGGGTGACTAATTTTGGAAACTGAGCTTTCATGGCTCTTGTCCTTTAATGGTTATAAATTTTAAGAGCACTAGTCTTTTCAGGTCTTTCTAATGGCTCTCCTGCGAACCAAGTATGTTCACTTCACCCTTATATTAATGTTGCTGTTGATTATCAGCATCCCTTCGGCGAGGGCTTGGCTTTGAAAATCTTTCATTTTGCACTTTGTTGAATGTAATGAAGGTAATCTGGAGAGTCCGGGCAACCACTGCATTATGGGTTTCTCCCAGAGAGATCATATTGAATTCTGCCGCCACAGTCATTGATTACTTCTCCCATTACTTTGTCTTCCCCTCTTTCCTGCTCTTTCTTGGATACTCTCATTCACCCTCATTTGGTTTTTCACTGTTTCTCCTTTACTGTTAATTTGCACAAATGTACATGTTTGCACATGCACATATAGAGCCCCCCCAGTCACATAGGACTTAAAATCAATAATAAATATTCCCAACAACAGCAAGGGTAAAATCTTCCCATCAGCAATCAAAGTGAGTTTATATAATAAAAATATTAAGGTGTAGCTCAAGAAAAAAATAAGATGCCACATTAAAATTCTTTGTCTGCAGTGAGCTGTCCAGGGTGCATTACTGCCCCTTGGCCCAGTGGATGCTGGGATTAGTTTTATAATGAAGGAATGCAACCCAAATTCTTAATCAGAATATATGGGATTAAAAAATGCTTTTAAACTGCAATGTAAATTGGAATAGCCCATGTATGGCACAGTGTGACATTTCTACTCGCACTCATTTCATTGACAGATAACACTACTTTTCCACCGTGCAGTTCAGTTATTTCAGAAACTAAATTTGGGAATAATGTCATAACATTGTTTGGGTGCAGGATTTATCAAGGGTGTCAGTTTACAGCAATTTTTTTTGTCTGAAAAGGTCAGGTGCAAGTTTTTCAGGGTGGGAATTCTCCCATGAGTTGCTTTTCATTAATTCACAGAATGCCTTTATTCCTTCTCATTGTTTCCCCTTGCCATTATTCAGGTCCGAGTTCAAAAACATCATTCCGCAGGTGGGCTGAGACATTTTAACAGATGTACCTCCATGTTCTGAGGAGAAGCTTTCTGCAAAAAGTGGCTGAATTCATTACCTTTATTTGTCATTATACAAAGATTACATCTTAAAAATAAATACATAAATAAATAAATGCAGCCCAGCCTTTCACTTCGCTTCAATGATTTCACAACCTGTGGCAAGCCCGAGCAATCATGTTACATTTTTATGTCAGCATATTTATTTTTAATATCCCCTTCACATGACTTTGCTTCATTGCATTAGCCCCAGAAAACAGGGTCAGATGTAGAAAATTTTTGAAATTCTGCTTTTCACAGAAGTGTATATTTGATCAATGACAGTGTCAATTGCTCTAGATTTGGAGTCCAAAACATTAATGACTGAGTATGATGATAATTGGACTTCTAAAACAACCACTTGGACACCAATTACTGCTGCTACTACACCTACTTCAACTCACTGGCACCTGCAGCTGCATGTCTGTGTGCACTGTGTGTACATCAGCACAGCTTTTCAATTTCTTTAAAATACTCTGTTGCGTATATACATTTTGCTTTGGCTGGTGGGCCTAGTAGGCTGTCTAATGAGCTCTCAGAGGTTAACTTCTTACTGCAGAAAAATACAGCACATTCATTGGTTATAACTTTGGTTTGGTTTGTTACTTCCTTGTCACAGTCTTATTTTTGCTTGATCATGTCTCATAACCAACAGAGAGTCGCAGAATTAACTTCAAATATACAGGCCCAAGAAGTGGTGGATGAAGTAGACAACACAAAGTCAACTTGAGTCAAAGTACCTCAGTAAGCGTATAACAGCTTGTAAACATAAAGCAGCTTCCTACAGTATCATTCTTTCTGTCACTATATCAAACAAAGGCAGCTATATGAGTAACTATTGATTGACAGAAATTACTATCAATATAACACCAAAATCAAATACTGTGCTGAAGTTTTAGGCACTTTTTTTTTTTTAAATTTGGTCCCAGATGTTTACATTTTGTTCTCCACAATAGGATTATTGACTTGGCTTGTCCCAAGCATGTTGGAGAACTTGCCACAATTTTTCTGCGGCAATGTCCTTACCAAAAGAACACTGATCTTATAAATTTGTTTCTGCAGGACAGTGTCCCTAATTTTGGTCAAAGCCTTGTCGCATAAAATATTGTTCAGTCAGGTCCACTTTGTCAAAATCTCAAAATTATATCATTTGCAGCGAATTTGCATGCATCATTTGATTGTGGCAGGATGGCTCTGTTGTGGGGTCTCCCTGCCCTACCACGTGTATGCATGAAAAGCCAGCAGGCTGGGAGAGCCAAAAACCTGCCCTTCCATGCATACGCATGAAAGCCATGGCCGCCGAGAGCAGCGGCAAACCCCCCCTCCCAGGGGTACAGAACAGGCCGAGCCGTCAATGACTGCGACGTCATCAACTCAAGTCAGAAAATCATGTAAAGGAGGAGCTGGGGATGGTGGTGGGTTGCAAAATCAGCAGAGAAAGCAGCAATAGAGGGCAAGCAAAGCATCTTTAAATATGGCGCCTTGTTTAAGATTTGCCAATTTAGTGCCTGGAAGGAATTAGCTGAGCTGTCAGCTGATGTGGGCTTGGCTGAGATCTGTACCATCACTAATGAAGGCAGGCTTGCAAGCTGGGTGTGACTCCGTGGCCTGATTGAAGTACCGCTGTGCTCCATATTTGGTCTAATTATTAACAATTCACAATTCTTTATAGAACATTTTCCAATATTTTGAAAAATTTGATTTCATCATTTTTGGAGGCATGTTCACCTCTCAGAATTATTTTAAATGTGCTGTAAAAAAAAAATAATAATAATAATTTAAAAAAAAACTTTTGCACAGCTCTGCACAAAAATTTTGCACAAAATGTGTGGGGTTTACTCAGTGGTAGTGACTGCATGCATGTTTAGAATGAAGGGATACCCATTCATTCTGAAAGTCTGTATGAACATAAATTACAGTCTTAGGCCCAGTGATGTTACACAATCTTTCAAGCCAGCATTGTACTTAAGCACCTTTTCCAAGTACTTGTGCTCTCCCTCTATTTTGGGAAACTTGAACTCAATTGAAGACCTGTGTGCAAGAAGTACTTAAGTCACATTTTGCAAAAAATAAGCAGACATCAGTATTAAAAGCTACAATGGCCAAAGCATCATCTGATACCAAAGATTTCTGCAAAGAAGCACTCAAGTCTCATTTACTGGTGCGTTTCCATTGTCCATTGTCATGATCTGCAACATGCGCTGAAAACTTTGACCCCCAAAATCTCAAAAGTATTATTTTGTGACTTAGGTACTTTTTGCGCACAGGTCTTCAATTACTGTCCAAAGCCACATATCTGAGATTGATTCAGCTGCATTCTGGAAAAGTATGCCTTTCCACATTTCTTCAAAGTGAAGATAATATCAATAATACTAAATAGGCATTTTTCAATTGAGGCAAGCCAGTCTGGATCTTGAGTAGCATTGGGAATGGTCGTTCAATTTAAAGACTTGAGTCATTTGAATTAGTTTGTTCGAAAGATTTGTTCATTTGACTTGTTCAGATTGTCCACTTAAACTTCCAGAGGGCTGCTCCGAGAATCTGACTTGGTTCAATCCCCATTTCTTTCACTGGTGTGTCCAACTCGTTCATTCTGTAGTACATTTGGCAGAAATTAAATCATCCAGTTTACCCTCAATCATAGCTTAAACCTCCACACTTTCAATGTAATCTGCTTATCAGTAGAGATTCATTGTCAAGACCTGGGTTGTTAGAGAAAAACAAGCTTATGGGTGCATTACCACATACTGGGCTGGAGTGTGGAGCACTAGATGCTTGTCAATTGGTAGTTCAATAGTTCAATGGCCAATTTTAAAGGACCACCATATGGGTTTACCCTCATGGCCAGACTGGGCATTAACCCGCCAGAGGTAGTTGGCTGGGAGTAGTGTTCCTGAATGGAATGATACGCACCCAAGATTGAGTATTTAGTTGAAATTTAGACTAAAAATACAAGCTGAATGGATTTCCTGTAATACATGATCATATGTAAGATGTATAA
This sequence comes from Gymnothorax javanicus, assembly GCA_029692085.1. Lineage (NCBI taxonomy): Eukaryota > Metazoa > Chordata > Actinopteri > Anguilliformes > Muraenidae > Gymnothorax > Gymnothorax javanicus. Next base: position 19,172,818 of record CM056203.1, read on the forward strand.
CAGCGCAAACAGCACATATTTTGTATCTCGATTAAAACCCACATTTCCTTTTGGGAACTATATTTTGTGCGGACGTACATTCACGGGGCAAGCTGTCACAACCAAACACACTTCCTGCCAGCCAAGGCTACCGGGACAGCCCGAATTCGGGTTTTCAGTGCCATACTGTGGTCCGTTAAATTTGAAATGGCCGTATTGGAACTAACAACAAGGGGGAAAAAAATAAAGTCATTTGTGCAGCATCTAAAACTTGGATTCATAAGTATGCATATATTTGTACAAATCAATGCACATTCATTCAAAAGTCAATTTCCAAGACACAAGTAGACGCTAATTAGTATTAATAATTATAGGACAAATTTCTTTACATATTATGTGGCTTAGCATATTAACTTTATTGCGCAAATATAGATGCCCGCATGTGTAATTTCTGAAATTAATTGCTAAATAATTCTGTAATTGAATTTTCAAATGTCTTGGTTCACTGGAATAATTTTTCCCAGTCTCTGTGACACAAATACTGGGTTATGCTTTAAATGGGCTCATGGACAACAAATTAAAAAATAGCATTATTTCTATTATCCATTAAAGGGTTTGTGACAATTGATGTTGGATGAACATAAAAATAATCTGGCCTTGATATTAACATTTTTGTTGGTTGTGCATGTGAATACATTGACTGTGCATATTATAAGATAAAGTTCTGTGAGCACCCTTGCTTCAACTACTACAAGTACTACTACTGATACAATAATTATGATAATAAACAGAAAAAGAACAGATGAGTGGAACATCTGCCGATGCTGAACGGAGAGCCCAGTGATTGTTGTCCTGGTGATACAGGGATACAGGGAAGAAAAAGAAAAAAATAAAACTCTCAGCTGTTACACACTCTGCTGGCCTGGGAGATGAATATGGTTTTTCAGCTGCAGATGTGAAATGCACATCATCGCTGCTCTGCCACTGCTATTTTACAGGGAATCATTTTCTGGGCTGACTCACGAATGGGCCCCCTTCTCATCCCTCCATACGCCTCAGTGGAGATATCAGAGGCACAGTCAAGACAGAAAATCCAGGTTTGTGTGCTGATAAACTCAACCTGCACCATGGGCCAATATCCCTGGCCATAAGAGCCACCAAAAACAGGATCGGAGGATGGAGGGTGGGGGTTGTGTGGGGGGGGGGTGTACACGTCCATGAATCAAAGTGCAAATTTCGTGCTGATAAATTTCAGGAGCACCCGTCGGTCTTGGCGGTAAGCAAATTACCTTCCATAAAGACAAATGGGTAGCCTTTCGCAGCAGATGTTAAGCTGAGGAACTGCTCAATTCGCCGTTTATTGGAACACAAGAAAAAGCTGTTCAGGTGGCCTGGAGCCGAGGCGCAAGTTTCTCATTTAATCTTCATTTTAAGGCAGTTCCCAGGGCCGACGGTGATCAATACCAAATTTTCTCTCTGCAAACAGCTTCATACTAGAGCACTTTTAAAGAGCGTCACATCATAAAGCCATCAATGGAGGAATCCATTGATCCCATAACACCACTTCATAGAGAAAATAAATTTTGTTTAAGGCTGAGGTTAGTATAAAGTGTTTTTCTATCCAAGAGGCAGAAGAAACAAAGCTGGACTGAGGGTACACTCACCGCGACGTACACTAGCATGGAATAGAGTTCATCTTGAATGAAGGCTGCAGAATGGGTGACAAATGAGAGGGCAAAATACCAAGCATTGCCGCAATGCCACAAGCTACCACCACAAGAGGACAAAAATATTTGTGCAATATGAGGGGAGAATGAATCCAATATCTAGTTCTGTAGAATATGGGTTAAAATTGCTTTATGACGCTGCTTTCTGCCGCGACATGGTGTAGATATGGCATTTCTTTTCCAAAAATTTCAGTGACAAAGACGCATGATCCTCCCGTTGTTCTGGAAGGTCAATAAGGAGTGAACAAAGTACAACCTCAAATCAGAAAAAGATGGGACATGAAGAAAAATGCACATATAAACAGAAAGCAGTGATTTATAAATTTACTTTGACTTGTATTTCATTATTGACAGTATGAAGATAAAATATTTAAAATATTTGTCTGGTCATCCATTCCAGTCAATTAGGTCTGCTTTCCAAAAACATCAGGACTGGGGAATTTTAAAAAAAAAAGAAAAAGAATAATGATGTGATTGGTGACAACTGATGTCAGCAGATGATTGTCATCAATGATTTAGTACAGAAACAGCACCTGGGAAAGGCATAGTCCTCCAGGAGCAAAGATGGACAGAGGATTTCCAATTTGCCCACAAATGCATCAGAAAAGCATTGAAAGATTAGAAAACAATGTTCCTCTAAGACTAATAGTAATGGATATGGATATGGGTTGAAAGCAATAATGCGTTTAAGAGTCAGAGGCTGACAGCACGCTACTGAAAATCCTGCAGTGCTGACACTACTACATGGGGGGCTTGGGGTTAAAGAGGTAAACAATCCAGTAGTTCTATCTGACTCTCTACGGTTTGGTCAAAAGCGCCAAATTTAAACACTAGTTGCCAGACAGTTTGTACACTCGGACCTCCATCCCTGGAGCTCGCCTCATTCAAACCAAAACAAATGTACATCAGAGATTATATTCATGACAGTACATTTCCCTCCAGGCTAACAGGAATTCAAAACTATACTGATGTTTTGACAGCTCAGCATTAGCAAGACAACCCCTTATTGTTTTTGCTTCGCGCAGATCTTGGTTTAAATTTATGGCCATGCATACTATCCACCTTTAATCTTCTGCAAGCTGATTATCCAGAACATACATGCTGTAAATTTCACATGCTCACATGCAATTAATAAGTTATTGCGTGAAATTCTTGTTATTTCTGTAAGGGACTTTGAACTAATATGCAGATATTACCTTGAGAATAAAAATATGAGCTAGGCATCATGTGCTCTATCTTTCAGACTGCCTTACCCGTTGCCACTACCTGCAACCCGTGAATTACGCATTTAGCAGCTTCCACTATCCCTAACCGATATCTTGCGGCTACACTACCCGCTATGCATTATGCCGAATCCCTTATTTGCGCCTGGAGGTGTGCCCGGGGGCGTGTTTATGCGCTTTCCCTACAATTGCTATCTTGACCATACAGGTTAGGGAAAGCGTATAGCGGGTCCTAAAACCACCCGGTACCCGCATTTGGGCTTTCACAAGAGCCCTATGCACTAGCACTCCGCAACGGAAATTTTTTTTCCAGCGAGAGCGGCATTTCAGAACTCTCTTGCGAATGAAGGTAATTTCGGAGACAAGTATGTACACCTGTTTTTGCAGCACGGTCACGCAACTTGCTGTAAAAAAAATAGACAGTTGTCCGATTGGAAAATGTAAACGGACGAAACCACATACTTGTCACCAGAATTACTTTCATTCGCTGAAGAGTTCTGAAATGCCGCTCTCGCTGGGGAAAAAAAAAAGTTACGTCGCTGAGTGCCTGTGCATATACCTAATTTTATTTTTCTAAAATGGGATTTTGTTCTATGCTTCATTTCAGACGGGAGAGGGAGTTGGAAGTGCATGGCGAAACGCAGTTTTTTCTTTTTCTTTTTCTTTTTTTTTTGAAGTTTCCATCACAAAAGGGGTAGGCTTGATTTTTTTTTTTTACTACATACCAAACATTAAACAATATGCCAATGTCAAATAATAATAATAATAATAATAACAATACAATTCATGATTAACTTAACAAAAACAGATCCTCCCCTGACTGGATTTGACCTCATGCACGGGCAATTTAACTTCGTCAACGGAGAAACGAGGCGACCTTCCTCTCTCCATCACGGGTTTCGCTTTGAGGATTTGGGATAGCGCAGCCTGCTCCGAAAGGCAGTGGCAACTGGCACACTGATTGGTTTAACTGGCGTAACGCCCCAACCACGCCTATGCATAATGTAACGGGTAGCGCTGGTGTTTTAGGGATATAGGCAGGTGTGCAAGATAGCAACTTTCGCGGGGGAACGCCTCTTACGCAATGCGAAATCCCCAAATAACGGGTTTAGGGACTCTGGCGTAAGATAGGTGTTGTGATCCTGTCCTGCCTGAGCATGTTTTGATTATTTATTCTGCTTTGTCTGACCATGCTTTGTATTTTGTATTGTGATTTAGATGCTCTGCCATGTTTTTGTTGTTGCCATGTTTTGTATTGCCATGCCAGATCCATTATTCTGTTAGATTCCGGTCCATGTCTTTGTTCATGCCCTTCATTGCACTTTGTCTCCCCTGTCTGTTCTTGTTAAGTTACAGCTTCTCCCCAGTCCTGCGTGTCACGTGTTTAGGTGATTTCATGGTTTCTGGGTTTCAAACATTCCTTCTAATCTCGTTTGCTTCCTTCGCCTTGCTTTTCTATTTTTTACTAACCAATACTAACAGTTTGTTATTTTGTTAAAGTTACTAACCCAGACTAACATTGTATATATACTAACTTACTAACGAGCACCAGGGATTGTATAGCTGCACTTACTAATTGATTAACAAGCTCTCAGCACTCGTCCTGTTCTAGTCTCCGCCTCTTGCCTTCTCTTAGTCTTTGCTGCAATTCAGCGGATCCTCCGCACCTGCTCCACTCTGTCCTACCTCTCATTATCTGTGCACGTTAGAACTCCCTAACCGGAGCTGTATGTTTTGTCATAGGCTGTCTCGTGTTCCCTGTCCGCGTTTTGGCTTTTGCCAATTTCATGTGGTTAGGTTCTCCTCATGTTTTGCTCCCACGTAATTAGTCTGATCCAGTTCACCTTTCCCTAATCATAGCATGTGACTTCGCTTGAGTGTATTTAAGCTGTCTTCTCACTGCAGTTCCCTGTCAGAACGTTTCTCTTGTTTACCTGTGCTGCTATCGTCTTCGCCTTGTACTCATAGTGTTACTCTTCTGACTGGACCGTCCGACTTCGATTTTTGGTGCTGCTTTTTGGTACTATTATCTGCATCTGTTTACGAACCCTTTTTGCCCGACTACGAGTTTTGTGTTTGCTGCCCTGTTAACGGTTTGGATTACGCCCACTGGATTTTGGCTTTTGCTTCTCTGACAATCCTGTGCCTGTGTACCGAACCTGTTTTTGCCCAACCACGAGTTCTGTGATTGCTGCCCTGGTTTTCGACTCTGATTCTGCCCTACTGGATTGTGATTTTGGATTGTGGACTCTGTACCGTTGCTTTCTGCCCTGTGGGGGTTTACCCCCCAACTTCAATAAAACTCACTTTTGCTGCAACTTCCTGGTCTCGCATTTGGTTCCAGAACGGTACATCACAATAGGGCCCCATGTATGACAGTTGCAAAAGTGAGATATGAGCTATACAATAGGTATGACAAACAGAACCTGCCACTGGGTATATGAGCTATATAGGAGACCTATATGCCCTCTATAAGCACATATATGTACCTGAATTTGGCCTGTATGCGGCATATATGCGGTGTATAGGTTGCATATATGCACATATATGTTCATATAGATTCTTTCCATGTGGGCCCCCTTGTCAGAAACCATTGAAATAATTCCTCCTCGTAATAAATAACCCTTGCCTACCATACGCACCCGTCTTTTAGAAGTTACAGACCACTGGCTGTCTGTGTAAACTGTTAAGCTGGAGTCAGGGCTGATATAGGCCAGGATTGTTCTGTTTAATCAGCACATAATAGCCAGTGAGTGAACTTTGTTTTTGAAGGGTTACGGTACAGATCTACAGCTCTGCATCATGAGTAAAAAAAAAACTAATCAAAGGGAAAATCTTAAAGACTTGCAGCAGTTACCTCAATTTAAAAGCTGATTAAGTGGCGTTTGTCCAAGCTTGCTAGTTCTACGGGTTGAAAACGTTGACAGGCTTTTAGCTCTGGATGACTACCAAGGTAAGATCATCAATTTCAACATATTTTGATAAATCTGAACAATCCTATACAACTGAACTTATGGGACTCAATTGACAGGCGGAGGGTCGTTATGATTTTCGCTATCGTACCATAAAGCGGCTAACACAGTTATATTGCTGAGGCAACAAACTTTCGAAACCAATATAGCTAGTTCTCCAATGTAGCACAGTATCTGTCGGCAGGCTATAAAAACACAAATAGGCGGCTCACCCTGGGACTGATGCTAGTGAAAGGTTTAGCCAGCTTTTCTTTACTTCAACTTAGCTAGTAAAAATAAAATTTCTTCATTCAAAACTTTCTTGAATTTCTTGAGTCATAAAATTTATGATAACATAGTTACCTCTGTACTTTACTACCTCTATATCTGTGTAAGTGTTTCCATTAGGGCGTACATTTACTCAACGGATACTAGACTTTCTATTTGTTTGGTTTATTTTTTCACTGCTGAGAATATGATGCAAATCAATTCCATTAGCTGTCAGGCGAATGAGCTAACGATGGTTCTGAAATAACAGTGTAAGTGTAGGTGTGAAGGACATTGTAGCCTTTAAATGGTCATTTGGGCTCAGGCATTTTTCAAAGCTTTCTATTTGTCTCTTTGCATGGCCATGGCCTCGTGTGCTGAATGTATAGGCTATATGTACACTTGTCTTATAAAGGATTTTTGACTTTTGGTTTTATCTTCTGGGACATAATTAACATAAAAATGTCTTGCCTGCCAATATTTAATTTGTTTGGTCCCCATTTCTCCGTTTTTGTAAGCCTAATGAAAGCATGATATATTTTTCATTTTAATCTGTATTCTAAGCCAACATTTTCTGGGGGAAAAAAGGCCCATCCACATTTGTTCAGGCCCACCCAAAAGAAAAATATTCTGCCTACATCACTGCACATGAGTGCTCAGAAGTTGTCAATCCTCTCCTCAGAAATGCTCTCCCTTTCAGCAGATAGGGTGTATGACACGCAACAACTCACTAATGCCTCAGTAGCTGGTCTGATGGTGGCACTTTTTTTGTAGTTAAGCTGCCAGTAGAACTAAAAGTTTTAGTCAATAGTAGGTTTGATCAAAAAAACACTGATTTGATGACATTTAGGCTACATCCACACCTATATGTTTTTATTTTAAAATGCATATGTAACTTCTGCTAATTTTGTTCGGAAAACAGTGCTGATTCTGTTTTAATTTGAAAGCTCCTGGATTGCGTTTTAGTGTGGACGGAAATTGTTTTAATTTTAAATGTCATGATGGAATGAAAACGCATTTGTGCGGATGGAACCTAAAGGTGTGGACACATATGTACAAAGTATGGACGTAAAACATATTGTGCTCTCACGTTCATTGCGATGAACAGGGCAAAAAAAAAAAAATCGATGCCGTGGGTGAAGAAATCTTCATCGGATCAATTGCTCCTAGTACAGAAGTTCCTCTCATGACAAAAGATGATTACTTTTAGTAAAACGCCTCGTACTCGGATTGAACTGCATTCTAAAAATCAATAACTAATTTTGATTGCATTTGATGGGGAAAAATTACACACTTACACGCAATACCAACATATAAATAATATCAATACTGAAGTATGGAAATCAAGCTTTATTTATGTCGTCCTCATTAACTGCAGTTTCAAAAATGGACGGACAGCACCGTAATCGTGCTAGCAGTGGTTGAATTTGCAGCAGGTTGAGAGAGCAAATTCCTTTTCCAATTTCCAAGCAGCAGTGTAAGAACACAACTTTAAATCAAACAAATTCAAGCAAAAAGCAGATATTACACATTTAATTAAAATGCATTACGAACAGTGAATGTCACAGCAAACTATTGGCTTTAACAACTGAAAAAATAGTGGCGAAAGCACTGCGACCACTTGGCCAAACATGGCCATTATTGAGCTTGGCCTAGATTTTCATCCCACATACAGGCATATAAAATATGAAAAGGATCAGTGAAAAACTGAAGGCATTAGAGTACTGACAAGGCAAAAAATTTACAGATGCACGAACGGACGACAGACCACCATGAAGGCATCTAACCACCGCATAAGCCCGATTGGCCTAAGCGGGCTAAAATATAAACAAGATTTACAAAATGTATTATGAACCAAGAGTTCATTCCAGCAGACTGAAAGCACCTGTTTAAGAGCTCTATCAAATCTCTGATATCCCTGTTATCTTTTAAAGTATTAGAATTGTCAGGAATTTTATTATTCAATGAATGACTGTCAGAGATCAGGGCATAAATTCCTTGCGGATCTGACAAAACTTTATTTTTTTAAAATGCTGAATGAGAACAGGATGCTGAATACTGCCTGTGAATTTTGCGGGTGAAATGATTTGCATGCGATCAAAGCAGTTAAAAATCGGCATAAAGAAAAGTCAGCCACATTGTCAACACTCTGCATATTACGTTGACACCAAATGTTCGAATCAGCTCCGCATACTGTATGTACTACTTTGCCTTAGTTTTGTTGACACTCATTCAGGCAATACTGCCTACCTCTTATCGACCATGTCAACCTATATATCTTAAATGAATAAATTTAATAAGATGGCAGAGAAACATAACTTCAGTATCACGCAATTCAGATAGAACTTATCAAGTAACATCTTATAACAACTTCATTTGAGTTCAGTTTTGTGAAACCAAAGACACTGCTCTATAAAGACATAGGCCTAGAAATTAGAGTTACGTTCAAACGAGTCATCTTTCATCAAACTCGCGACAAGTGGCAGAGTGTACAGTATGTGTGGCATCCAGGCTTGAACTCTGGCATGGATTGAGTTCACTTGTCTTCTTAGAGGGACGAATCACTGCAGTTTAATTCAAAGTTATGAATAATCACCATTAACCTACCATGAAAAATGTTTCCCCTGATGGGAGTGAATCTCTTCTGGGAGGAAAACGCCATCCTTAAGCCACGAACAGTCACGACATGGTATGAAAATGATATGAACTATGTGCTATGGCCTTCACAGTCACCAGATCTCAACTCATTTGGAACCTGAAAGGAGATTTTGGACTCAAGGGTTTGACTGCCTGCCCCATAATTATCATTAAAATAGCAAATGCGGGAACTGAACAAAGGATAATCCATCCCTCCAGTAGAGTTACAGAGACTTATAGGCCCTCATTTATCAAACGTGCGTACACCAAAAAAATGGGTGTACGCCAAATCTCCCGCAAGGATCGGCATTTATCAATCTGAACGTGAGCGAACGGTCCGCAAAAATCTCACGCCAGGTCTGACCAGGTGTATGCAAATTTGAAACCAGCGAACAACATGCAAGAAGGAGTGCAGCTGTCAAAATGAGTAATAAACCATATGCAGCGATGCGGACGTCATGCTGTTGTTGCTCTTATTAGTAAAATGAATAAATAGGCTGAATAGATAAATAGGCTAAATTAATAAATGAATGAATGAATAAATAAATAAATAAATAAGACACCTGTGTTGAGAAATTAATTAAACTTATATTTTGAGAAAACCTGCTTGTCAGGCCAGACGGCTGACAATTACAATCAATTTGATTAAGCGCAATGCGTGGCTTGGCAGATATGCAGTGTGGTATGTCAGATGCTCATCCAGTCAGATATATACTGAACAGCAAAAGAAACGGAAGTTAATTAAAGGCAGACTGGAAAATAAGTTTGCACGTAATTATTTTAGAAAAGCAAATTTATTACTAGCGCGTGCACATTTACACTTGTTTCATCAAACTTTTCTTTATTTTTTTATGTCACTTTGACTGAGTAACCATAAGAGTACATTGACTAACTAGCTAACTTGCGTTTCTTTTGTTGCTCAGTATATATAGGCCTACGGACACTTTGGCCATGATCATATTTTGACAATGGCAGATCTTCTTTTGTTATTGGAATAAGCTTCTGTCCAACGTGTGAGGAACTTTCGGCACAGAGAAGATCTCGTCCGGGAAAGTGACGAGTGGCTGCTCGTTTTGTGTGGCACCCAATAAAATGTCATGGAGTAATACTAATAAAAGTACAATGAAGAGTGATCTCTGCAGACTGTATTTTAACAATTACCCTCATGCAGCTCCGATCGAGGCGGTGGGGACTCCCCACCTATCAGTGTTGTCACGCGCTCCTCGAACGGTGACAGCTGGAGGTTTGAGCCTGATTGGCCTCCACTGGTCCGTGCGCTGCTGCGCCTGAGCACTGCAACCCGTTTTTTGATGGCGATCTTAAAATCGGACCACTTTTTTAACCTACATGTAAGCATTTAGATTGTGTAATTATGTAGGCTATATAACCTGAAATATCATGGATCTATAAATTGAATTTATTAAGGCCGATGTTATTCGCCTTTACACATGTGGCCAATGCTGAATTTTTTTCTTGGCCACACTTATAAGTGCGCCAGTTGATGACCATTCCAGGGCCGCTTATAGAAAGTACCGCTTAAAATAAGTTTGGCCAAGAAAAAAAATTTAGCTTTGGATAAACTTAAAATAAGTGTCGGCAATGGAGAAATGTGCATCTTGGCCACTTATAAGTGCGTCTAACACGAATTTCAATGAATTTTTGTGCTTGGACGCACTTAAATAAGTGCGAATAGTCACTTCTATTTAATAATGAATTAAATCAAACGTCTGCTGCACTCCGGTTTTCCACCCCAACGGTGTTTACCGCAGCAGCGATAGTTTTCCAAACTGCAGCCTTCTGGGCTCCCTTTATGCCACTCTTAAGGCTTCCAAATAAAATTATTTTGTTTTTCTCCACCTCGGACGTGATAATTTATATTTCCTCCTCAGTGAAGTTCTTTCTTCTTTTGCCGCCTTTAGAGTCGATGTCATAAAGTGGGCAGGACTATGCCTCCCGGAGCATGAATTTATAGGGGCGTGTCATGTAAATTACGATGGTTTCAGCTGCCAGATTTATCAACGCCACGCCAGTTCTACACCGAAATCAGCGACGTACACACTTTTAGTAAATCAGACGTGACACCTGGCGAACGCTGATATTTACACCAGAATCTACACCAGATTCTACGCAAGTTTGATAAATGAGGGCCATAGAATCTATACAGAGTCTCAATGAAGCTGTTCTTGTAGCCTGCAAAAGCTCAGCACCTTAGTAAGACACTGTTGGTTTTTACATTAATTTGCCTCCTATCCATAATTGCAGTAGCAAAGTCAAGTAGCCAGAGTGACTCATATTTCATTCTCGTAACCTCTGCAATGAGGTTCCATAACGCCGTTAACAAATATAAAGCCTTCTAAGAGTTCAGCTTCAGCATGGTGCAAACAGGTGAAAATGACTCTCTTTCTAGTCTCTCACCTGTGTCAATTATTACTGAACTGCGCTGACCTTCGGCTACAACTCACTGCTAAATAAGAAGTACTGCTGAACATGGCTCATAGGAAGCCCCAGAGTCAATGAGAAGACAGATTAGAGAAGGCCCTGTATCCTCAGTATTACGGTTCTGGAAGGTTCATTAATATAAATAGGTACAGATAAATTATTAAGGTGTTCAGAGATGCAGACGGGCAGTTCTGCAGTGGAAGAACACGGAGACAGTAAATTCTTTGCATGGTGCAATATGGGCCCCTGAAGCAGGAGATTGGGCCCCCTCCCAACTGCACTGATCGAGGGCACCAGGACCGGCCTGAGACCAAACAGAACACTGCCCTTGGCCCACCTCCATCATCTCCAACTTAATATGGGGGACACAGATGGATGGGCCCTTTGCTCAGTCCAAGTTCTGACTTGAGTCCATGCAGCACTGTGACTCATCTGTAATGTCCCAGCTTTCCCTTTTCTTTTGGTTTGTTTATACAAATGCAATATACTGAATGATTAAATTTGCTCAGAAGTTTTACTTTGCATAGATTCCAACCCCTGAGAAAAAAAAAAGCGTGAGAACTCCGGAGTCATAATCAGTTTCCATGTTACTCATGGTGAAATCTTCCGTAACGCATGTGAAACTGAAAAACTTCCATGCACATGGACTTCAGTTCCGCGTGAGAATATCTATAATAAGCGTTGATTGAATAATGATTGATCCGCATTCCAGTGAAATATCGACTTTCACTCTCGGTACAGAGTGGGTCAATTAAAAATAAAGGAACTCGGCAATTAAATGTAATTTTGTTTGCCGAATTAAAATTTTCAATCTTCACTTTTGTTATTAAGTGTAAGACTGCTGACTACGGACTGAGAATGTGACATGCCACTAAAAGCGTGAGATTCACAACATATGTGCGAGTTGACAGGACTTTGATCCATGTAAAAAAAAAAAAAAAAAAATCAAACGCAATAAAGGTTCACTCTGATGAGATGCAATTGCAGTATTAGTTGTTAGCATACTCCACAGATCATGTTTGAATTTCATTCACTGTTAGGCTCATAGATGGACCATGTGCATGAGAAAAGTCTAAAGAGAGGGATCTTACGTTCTGTACTGGTAATATCTCCGCATTAAATTCAAAATGTATAAATACTTTACATGTGGTACATTAGATGCATTGACTTTTTGAGATTTCTGAGACAGTACTGCGTTAAAGTTTTAGACAAATTTAAAACAATTCTGCGAGGCAAAGATGCCTCCAAAAATCATGAAAAGAAAGGTCTCTGAATTTTAAAAAATGTACTCTGAAGATCTCTGAACTGTTGAATAATTAATCACACCAATATTTGTGCTGCAGTTTTATAGTAGGATTGACTTTTGCCTGTTCTGAGCATATTGGAGAACTTGCCACAGTTCTTGTGATCCCCTACTTTGCCCCAATAAAGCCGTGAGGTGATACTATTGTCCTTGATATCAAGGAGTGAACAAATCTGATACAACTTCATTTAATTCAAAAACTTTCAAACTTTATATTTGTGCTATAAAACAGTCAAAGGTTGGCAGTGATATTCTGAGAAAACGAGCTGGCTAAAACTTTCGAATCTAAAAAGTTGTGCTTTTTCAGTATTTATTTTGATCAGACGAGACAATCAAGCCACTCAATTTTTACTCTGCCGTTTTCACACACGGAAGATCATGTAGCGACTGTTGATTGCCGGTTGAGTCATGCCCTGTGATGTGGTTTTCTCTCCGCTCTCGAGAGTCTGTCTGGCAGGAGGGAGGAGGGGGCCGTGAGCTCAAGGAGGAAAAATAGTCATCTCTTGTACAAGTCCTCATTATCTCCGCCATTTGAGGTCCGCTAAAAAATGGTCTCCCATGTGTAATGACACTCGCACTGGACACTGGATTGTCTGCAGCATTATAACGCCTGCTCGAATTTCCATCATTAAACCACATCCTTGGTGAAATTCCATGTCCTCTTGTTGATTTGATGGAACCCTTTTTTTTTTTATTAGCATGTGCCAGACGCTAACGAGGCTGACAGAGAAGCGGTCAGGCGCTGCACATATATCTGCGGATAATTTCCTTCTGATTGAAAGTCACAGCTATTGCCCGTCTGATGTAAAGCTACATTTTTTAAAAAATATGATTCACTTTTCCGTTTAGCATAATCATATGAGTACGTGTGATGAGAACAGGCCGTTCAGTCCTTCTGGGTTCTTCATCTTTTCTTGATTGGAGGCCATTTAGCACTGTGCCCAGACTGCGCCCTGCGGCACTTCACCTCCACTTTATCACCAGGCAAGTTGTTCCAAACATACATGACTCTTGCTAAAATAAAACTCCTGATATTACTTTTGGCGGCTACACAGATGATAAAAATAGTTCCATGCAATCCGTAAACAATATCACAGTTTTCACTGTGGAGAAACTGACTGAATATGTATAACTGGTAAAAGATGGATTACAGGGTTCAAGAAACATAAATGAAAGACTGAATCAATTAATCTGCTGCAATAAAGAGTTTAAATGCTGCTGGCAGAATTTTTTCAATTTTTGTTTTATTGTTCCCAAAAAGTTACAAGATCAATACCCTGATGAAGGGCAATGCTGCTCAGTACTTTAAACGAGGCATTTGACCTGTATTGATTCGGCACACAACCAAGAGGAAAAATGCACACAATGCAATAAATAAGCAACAAATGCTGTTTATGCACTCTGGAGAAGAGAATTAGATACACCAAATTTCATTTGAAAACTTGCTTGGAAAAAAATGAAATACACTACCGCTCAAAAGTTTGGAGTCTTTTGACATTTAGGAGCGCTTGCCATTTTATTCAATAAAAGTGTATGGGCAAGAATAAATTATATGAAACAACACCTCGTCCAAGATTAGCCATATTGTATTTCAAATATTGTGGGGCGAAAATGTTTTCAAATGATAAATAACACCGCTTAGTAATTTTTCATCAAAGTATCCACATGACATTTAAACACTGCCTTACAAATTTTTAGCAATATTTTCCATTATTGTGTTTTTGAAGACCATAGCACATCACAATGCTTGCATTTCAGGTGATCCCACTCAGCTATCTAGTGATCGCAAACTTTGGAGCAGTAGAGTAGTACAGACAGTAATCATAAGTGACAATGCTGAGGAAATGAAGTCAGACAGTATAGATGGTGTGTAAATGAAAGTAAATTGAATGAATGAAAATTTTTAGGACAAGTCTGTGTTTGACAAATGACAGCATTCAAATTATTCATGCCGTGATCAGTTTTAAATCACTGGCAATGCAGTTGAATAAAAGTAAAATGTTTTGCCAAAAATGAAGTCAATAAAAAAATATTTAGATTAGACAGTTAAATTGGCCCAATTGCCGAGGTAATGCCACGCCAACTGCACCACTCTCTTCTGCTACAGCCTTGCATTGCTCAACTTGTTTCTCTTATCACTAGTCCTATTACCTTCTGGACTCATCACAACTCCTGAATTGCGTGCCTCGTCAGCAGGTTGCATGAGTCTGTGCGTGGGCTTTCTTCTGCTTTTGCTCTGAATGCTGATCGACTTTGTTTCCATGTATCTATTTATGGTGGCCTGTTTTGCCTGCCAGCTTTTGTACCGCAAGACTTTGTCTAGTTATGTTGAGATGGAGGAACCATTTCAGGTACACTTTCTGAACTCATATTTGCAGTGAATGTGTTACTCTAAACATTGAATACGACCCCAATTCTGAAATAGTTGGGACAAAGTGTAAATTGTGAATAAAATCAAAATGCAACGGCTTCCAGATCACATGAGCCAATATGTTATTTACAATAGAACATAGACAACATTTCAAATGTTGAAACTGAGAAATTTTGCATTTTTATCCACAAAATGAGCTTAATTCAAATTTTCTGGCTACAATGGGTCTCAAAAAAGTTGGGACACAGGCAAAAAAGGGCTGAAAAAGAAATTAATATATAAGAGAATCAGCTGAAAGAACATTTAGCAAGTAATTAAGTTAACTGGCATCAGGTGTGTAACATGATTGGCTATAAAAGGGATGTCTTAGAGAGGCTGAGTCTCTCAGAAGTTCAGATGGAAAAAAATCTATGTGCCTAAGGGACAAGACCGAGAGCCTAAACAAAGATGGCCAGAGGCTCTCCGACCTGTGAAAGCTTGACATAAAACATTGACTGAAATTGTGGGATACTTTAAAAACAATGTTCCTCAATGTCAAATTGCAAAGGCTTTGAAGGTCTTATCATTGACAGTGCGGAACATCATCAAAAGATTCAGAGAAACTGGAAAAATCTATGTGCCTGAGGGACAAGACCGAAGACCTATACTGGATGCCCGTGATCTTCGGGCCCTCAGACACCACTGCATCACTCACTGGCATGATTCTGTATGGGCCCAGGAATACTTCAAGAAACCACTGTCTGTAAACACAGTCCGCCGTGCCATCCACAGATGCCACCTAATTGCGTAATTGTTGCGTTAATGTGGTTAGCTAGTTTGTGGATGATGGACTTCATGTAGAAACATTTTCAGCGACAGCTAGCTAGCTTGCTAGGTAATGTGGGATATGTTAAATTATAGCTAGCTAGCTAGCCTTTCTATTTACGATGATACCGTTCAGTAATCGCACTGAAAATTGAACGAATCCATTGGTGGAGAATGCAGTTCTGTAAGATACTGCTGTGTGAATCTACTGAGTGTATAACCACGGCAATCTCCGGTCAAGCCTTCCAAATACTCCGGGGAATCAGCTAAGGAGCCCCGTCATTTGGTAGCGTGCTATCGTGGTTCTAATGTTGTAGCTGACCAGCCAGTTACGTTGGCAACCTGTTATTCCAACCCCTGACTGACAGCTTTTTCAAAAAAAGCATGTTAACCCTAAATTCACTTTTCTGTTTAATGCTATTACTTTACTCTGCATGCCTGTATAATAACTGTGGCAGGCGTTTGCAGGGGAAGGGGAGGGAGGGTTATTGTATTCATTCTCTGGCTAGTTGGCTAGAGAACAAACTAATCTACTATTTAACGTGTTGACATAGAATTTTATTTGAAATAATATTAGAATTTCATCATCTTACAAAATAGACCACAAACTCCTAACCACACAACAAGACATTATCACCCTGATATTTTCGATAAAAAATAATCTCCAGTCAGAAATTATCACCCTGCTCCAGTCAGAAACGCGGCTGATGGATCAAGTTCCGTGACTCGATTGAGCCTAGGTAGAATACCAGCCCAGAGGTGACTAGAAAAGGCCAAGGATTAGCAGCTAGGCTAGCTGAGTTGTAGTAACCCCCCTCCCTCAGACAGCCAGGCTGGGCTCGTGGTTAGCGGTGGGGCTTGGCGTTCCTACTCCAAAGCCCGAGGCTGTGTAGGCCTGTTCTCTAGCCTAGCCACAACATAACCGGATGAGACGACTCCCGCCCAGAGACTGTAATTCAAGGTTCTGTCACTCAACGTGGCCACGCCCTTAATTATGCAGAAATTTAAGCCTGTAAATAGTAGAGTTAGAAAAAATTACAAAAAAATTCACTCCCCCCACAGTTTTCACGGAGGGGAAAATTAGCCATAGAGACCAAAACCGTATTTTGAACCAGGCTGTAAACATGTTTATTTTTGCTGTAAAATTGGGCTTTTTAACATGGGAGTCAATGGGGATTGACTCGTTTCTGCAGTCAGCCTCAAGTGGCCATTCGAGGAACTGCAGCTTTTGGCACTTCCGTATTTGCTTCACTTTTCAGCCTCGCAGGTTGCCGCTTGGCTGGAAATCATGGGCGTTGTGCCCTCCGGGCTAAAGAGGAGAAAGACCACCCCTCCTATTATCAGCGTTCAGTTCAAAAGCCAGCATCTCTGATGGCATGAGGATGCATTAGTGCATATGGTGTGGGACACTTGCATGTTTTAAAAAGCACCATGAATGCTGAAAGGTATATAAAGGTTTTAGAGCAACAGTTGCTCCCCTCCAGATGACATCTATTCCAGGGTGGGCCTTGTGTATTTCAGCAGGAAATTGCAAAACCACATACTGCAGCTATTACAACAGCATGGCTTCATAGTAGAAGAGTCTGTGCGCTGAACTGGCCTGCCTGCAGTCCTGATCTTTCACCGATTGAGAAAATTTGGCGCATAATTAAATGAAAAGTCCATCAAAGGAGACCCAAAACTCTCCAGCAGCTGGAATCCTGTATTAAACAAGAGAGGGATCAAATTCCAATGGCTAAACTCAAGAAACTTGTCTCCTCAATGCCCAGACGCCTCCCCTCTGTGTTAAAAAGAAGAGGGGATGCTATACCATGATAAACAGGCCCTTGTTCCAGCTTTTTTGAGACTTGTAGCAGCCATCAAATTTGAAATGAGCTCATTTTGTGGATAAAATTGTAAAATTTCTCAGTTTCAACATTTGCTATGTTATCTTTGTTCTATTGTGAATAAAATACTAGCTGGTGTGATTTGAAAGTCATTGCGTTTTGATTTTATTCACAATTTACACTTTGTCCCAACTATTTCGGAATTGGGGTTGTAAAAACGGGGCTCCAGAATGTAATACCAATCATTTATGCCTGGTTTCATGGGCTCTCTGTAATGAATGTGTTATTATTCCATCCTGAATTCAGATCGAGTTGAACTGGCACCACAGTTGTTAATTCCCCAGCTAGGCCGTTAGTTTGTCTGTCAGTGATCCAATTAAGTGCATTAAAAAATTTTAACATACAGGAGAACTATTTTTCATAAAACTGCCTCATCACTGAGGTAGCAGCTTTCCATTATGGAGTCAAGCAAACTACTAAAAGGACAATTTAGTAACAGCAGATTAAATGCCATTTTCAAGCGCAGATTCAGTCCGAATGAAAATTAACTTTTTTTTTTGTATTTCTGATATAAATTAATAGGGTTTTTCGGGCTTGTTTATGTTTTATAAAAGTACTAAATGACTATTTTCAGCAAATTTGGCATATTGATAGTTTAATGTTCTCTTTCAAACAGAAAATTAGACCACAGTACCACAGTAAGTCATTTGATGTTCCAAAAAAAAGATAATTATGTTGCAAGCTGCTGGCGTTTGACTGTTTGTAATTAGTCATTAAATATTTAACCCTTTAACTGCCTGCTTCCTTTTGGCCAAGCACAGTTTGAGTCGCTGTATTAAATTGAGAGATGTGTTGAACTTAGCCTGATGAATCCTTCTCCAATCATCATTTGCAGTCTGTAATGCTGAAAAAAAAATCTGATCTGTTAAGTTCAACACATCTTTCAATTATAAATTGTGACTCAAAATGTGCTTTGCCAAAATTGAGCAGGCAGTTAAAGGGTTAAGCAGAAAGTAAACAGGAGAACAATCTCACAGTTCTCATGATATCACAATATCGTACTTTATGAGATGTGTATCACTGGTGCTCAAATGAGTGAGTGAGTGAGTGTGAGTGGGGGGCCCAATTTAGTAAAATTTGTCCATCTGTCCATAATTCTTAATGTCTGACCTCAGAACTGTCCGACGGTCATGATGAACTCAGACTGATTCAGCTTATTCAAACTGAATAAACAACTGCATTGGATTTTTAAAAAAAAAAAAATTTGAATTTAAAAAAAAAGGAACTACTTTTGCAAACCAGTCCTAGACGGTTAACGGCATCACTGTTAAATTTAGCATGAATCATCAAGAGAGGACTCTGACAAAAAAAAAATGGCAAGAACAGCGATGGGTCAACGGATATAGCCACAGTCATCAAATGATATTGGATAGTAAAAAAAATTCCAAAACAGAAAGCAAGTCATATCTGAGCATTGCTTTGGTTGAGTGATGCCAAACTTCGCAGACTTCGCTGTATTAATAATACTGGGTATGCATCAAGTTTAGTGAAAGTTGGTCAGTTGGGAGTGCTACACAATTAAAATGACATTTAAATCCCTAACACCGTGCCATTAAGGTAAATATTTCAAGTAAATTTTTTGTGCTTTGTTGAAGATCCTCGCTCGGAACTTATGAATCCTTTATGTCAGCTATTTTGTGTTTCATACATCTTTGATTCTGAGTAAAACACATTTTACCACCCCCTCCTAGAATTATTGCACGATGAGGTTTTGTGTATTGGTCCATTAAGAGTTAAAGGACAGTTGCCAGGTTGAACATTTTGCATATGAAGCCACCATAAAGAAAGAGTGGCCATATCTTTGCAATGCTTTTGCTCATTGGCATAAAACTTGGTACACAGGCTTACCACAAGGCCTGTGTGGCACATACCCAGTTTGGTGAAATTTGGCCTCTTTGGGGTGCTATACTGCAAAAACCAGTAATGTGTCCATGTACTTAGATTTTGAGGACATTTTATTCCATTGGACATCACAAGGCACAGACCACATAAAGAATAGCAGATTTCAACCAATTGTTTATTGATTATTACCTTTTTACATGTCAGATCCTAGTACCTCCTGCTGCTTTAGATCCACTGTCGCAACTGTTATTATTTTACATTGTGTTGGTGGAGTGCTTGGACTTTCCATATTGGTCTGTATACAATACTACACCCCTTTTTTCCCCCAAAGTTGCACCTGAAAACTGGGGTTGTCCTACATTGAAGGACCAAGCCTCTAAATGTCATTACGGATTAACAGCAGATGGGTCCATTTATCTGAAAAATTATTTCTTTTCACCAGGAGATTTTTCAGTGGTATTCGAAATTCCAGTGGACTAGTTTAATTTTATTTAATTAAAGTACTGCATTCATCTGAAAACAGTATATTCTATTTAAAATGTAACCATTTCTTTAAAAATTGAGATTTGATTTTAAAGTCTTCTACAAAAAAAGTGTTGAAAAATGGGGAGTCCCTCTCTAATCAAGGCTGTGATGTTTAATTTTCAGCGAATCTGGTATGTTTGCTGCTAATTTCCGAGATTTTAGATTAACCCCCCCCACCCCCCACTGGACCACTGGAACTTTGATTGACAGCTTCTTAAATGAACATTTGTGTGATTGAAAAGCGCTCAGTATGCATTGCCCAGTCTTTACTGCCTACAGTCAGTGACTGATTCTTATTGCACTAATTAGTCACAGCCAGCCTCTTGGCATTGCCGGGGGGGTGGTAGTGAAGCACACTGACATTTCACACAGAGCCTAAAACATCACAAGTCTCAAGTTTGAAGTTCAAGTTGAAAAGGTCAGCTTACTTTTGCGTGTAAAAAATGGCACATGCTCCCTGCTCCTCGCGGCCTGCTGCAGTCACACAGCAAACACTTATGATCAATGACACATTCAAGAGGCCATGCTCATTTTGGTACAGGGCAAATATAATCAACTGGAAAGTGCCATAAGCCTCGTGTGGCATTTGCTGTAACAATTGTTCATGTTGATTAACAGAGGCTGTTTCACTGTGTTGCCCTTCAGGGTTATACTGCTGAAATGCTGCTGCCATTGCCCAGGCAAGCAGTGTTTCCAGATGGAAATGATTCCCTTTCTAATTAATAGGTGTCCTGAATAATTATAATTATAATAATAATAATTATGATTATTATTAATATTATTTTTATGGTAATGCTTTACAATAAAGGTGCACTAATTAACATGAATTCATTAACTATCAGTTTATTAGCAGGTAATTTATGTGTTAGATGGCCGAATAAGCATTATTCCCTTATTTTCCTTATTGTGAAGTTGAAAACATCCCTTAAGTATCCCTTATGTTGCACTTCACTTGTTAAAACTGTGATGTATAAATTAATACCTTAGTTGATGTGAACATCATTTGTAAATTATTACCAGATGAATTAGTTAAATGTTAATTAGCTGTCAGTAAATTCTTATTATTTCATGAACTAAAGTTAATTATTGTACCCTTATTGTAAAGTGTTTCCATTATTATTATTATTATTATTATTTATTATTATTATTATTTCAAACTGCCCATCAATTCCTATAATGGCACAATGGTCAAGATTATCCACCACTTAAATATTATGAGATATTCGGATGAGCCTAAATAGACCGTTTTGAGATGAAGAATGGCCAGCAGAATGAAGTGCCTTTTTTTTTAATAAACTTGGACACAGCGAAAAATCAATACATATGTCAAGATGACAGGAAATGAGAGTTTACCAGACAATGCATTTTTTTATTTCATAAAAGTATCAGGCTGCCACAAGCACTGATCTCAGAATTTGCTCAACACCCCAGCATCTAGGATTACCCAGAGAAACAGAAGCAAGAAAGATGGCCAGTCTGCATAAGGTCTATGACAGGTTCTCCAAAATGCATGGAACATCACTCCAGCTACTTTTATTTAAAAACTGCAGGACAGTGCGCACTAGAGGAGTGATACTGGTTAAACAACAAAGAGTAGTCATAAAATACTGATGGGATCTCAGTTCTAACAATTTATGGTTCTTTATTGTCCAGTTTGTTATACTTCTCAAAGCATCTTTGCTATACTCATTTTCCTGTTAAACATACCAAATATTTTTATGCAGAACTTTGAACTGAAATGTTCAGTTTTTGTCCATGAACAGACATTAACTGATTTTAGCTGCCCCCCACCCCCAGTCTGAACTCTGGAACTATATGGCCAGAACACTGCACATGCAAAAAACACCACAGGCTCTCATCAAACCAGACTGGTTACTAATATGACAGACATAAGACATCATTGCCTTTAGAAACCGTCTCCCATCGGAAATACCCTGAACCTCTCCCTCTTTGGACATGTTTTTCTGAGTATTAGAGCGTATTAATTTACATACAACAGAATTGTAAATTGGCAGTTTGACATTTTCAGCTAAATCCATGGAAACATACACAACATGATATCGTTTTTTTTTTTAGGTTTTGGGAAGAAATGCTATTAGGACAGTTGTGTCAGAGTTTTTACCTGCTTAGGCAGCCATCTGGCCGCTATTACTTCAGTTCTATGGATGTGAGCACTGACTGCTGAATTAAAATGCACGCCTTGGGCACGCCAGAGGAGGATGGGCACCCACATTCAGATAAAACAGGCAAGTTAAAGAGGAGTTCGGGCTTTTAACGGCAATTTGAAGCCAGTCAGCACCATGCTTTCATGTGCTACAAAAATGTGTTCCAAGGCGCAATGGCAATTTGTTTACTTGTATACTATTGTTGAAGTACCCTCCTGCATCTGTCACCATATTCAGTGTGGCGCTTTTACTTCCTCTCCGTGAGCAACACTGCTGCGGCATCAATTGATTTGGGAGGCAACGATGGCATTGACCACTGAACTACTCCACTGTCCACCCAATGACGACAACTTTCAAATGAGAGCCATCGTATTGCTTCACAAAAGGGGGATGATACGACTCTCAGGCTTATATATCTGATGTCGGAAGCAGAAATGTGCATCTGAATGAATGTGCAGGTCTATGAAAAGCATTTGGCCGGTGGAGACACTGCCGCAACTTTACAGAGCATTACAAAGTAGCTTTTTTTGGTCCCGATTTCACCTGCTTTGAAGACAAGAAAAGTGGCAAAGAAAAAGCAGCATGCTAATGAACACTCAGGGGAGTCTTCAAGTCCTTTTTTGAGAAGAGACACAGATCCTCCAGACGTTTAAATACATATTTATATATGGAACACCAGCGCCTCTCGTTTTCAACACAGGGCTATGGGGAATTCCAGCTGGTCCTCAGTTTACATTAAAATCCTCAATAGTAGGTCCTACTTCTAAAAACAATAAAGTGTTTTACAGCAAGGTTAAGTCCTGACAAGACTTTATAGAGCAATGCGCTCCAGATAGTGCATAAAAAAAGCACCAGCAAGACGTACCACAATGAACCAAATGAAGAAAACTCTACTTTTCTCCAATTAGCAGTTTTAAGAAGGGGTGAAATGTCATGGGGTGTTGAACTAACTAAGCTGCTGATTAAGTGCACTGCTATAAGATTAGAGGATTGCAGTCTTTGAGCATTTCAGGCAGACTGCAGGAACTCACTAGACCAGAGGGGTCTTCGGACTGAGGGACTGCAGAGAGAGCAGTTTCTCTGCTTTACTCTTTAAGCTGTATTCGCCCTCTCTAACTAAGAGCTGAATGCTGTCCTCATTAACTGCCACTTACAGGAATAGAACTCTTAGTTCTGCAATGACACATGGATCATTAGTTTGTCAAGTGATTCATGAGCAGTTTTTTCAAGGAAGTTTTTTTTTTTGAAGAAGTTCTAATTGGTACAATGCTATGGGCCTGATTTTCCCAATAATATGCTATATATACAAGGCCTATTATAACCTCTTCTGCACTCTGTCAGGGGGAGTGATTCCTCTGTGTAAACTTGAACGCATACACACGTTATAAAAAAGTTGTAAGTGGGGGTGGTAAAATGAGCATAATCAATCTAATGAGTTTGGGTCAACTTTAAGACCAATACTGCCGCCCTATGTCAGGCCTGTGATGTATGTACAAGAGGAAGGCGCACATGTAATTTACTTTTTTGTTTGTTAATGTATATGCCTTTTTTTGTGGACTTTCTTAAAGAATGTTTTCAATGTTTGTTTTTTTTTTTTCATTAAGAAAGTTCTCTGGTGCACTCATGAACAACTGCATACAATGGAACAATGGCTATATTAAAAATCACACACTTATTTACTGGCTACTGTGCCAATATACGGGCCATACAATTACACAGCAGCCTGAGGCCTCTGCATGGAGTTTGCATGTTCTCCCCATGTTCACGTGGGTTTCCTGCAGATATTCCAGTTTCCTCCAACAGCCCAAAGACATGAATGTCAGACTAACAGGAGACTCTAAATTGCCCATGGGTATGACTGAGTGAATGGAGTGTGTGCCTAGCGATGGACTGGTGAGCTGCCCATGGTGCGCCCCTGGCTTTCGCCATAGTCTGCTGGGAAAGGCTCTTGATCCTGCAAGACTCTAGTGAGGAAAAAAATGGTGAAGATAATGGATGGATGGATGGATGGATGGATGTGTCAATATATGACATGGATGCTACATGCTGCTCTTCATTGTTGCATGCAGTGTATTAGCCAGTAAGTGACAATAACCATTTCATGTGCTACACAGCTGGTCACATGACAAAGCTATTAATCTAACCTGGGTCTTGGTGGGATTTAACAATTGATTGCGCTGTATTGTCGAGTACAGTAGGCCACAAAGACAGAACTGCATACTGCCTGTAATCAGAATATCGTTGTGGCTACCATTAGTAAACGGGTGAAACGGGTCACTCCAAGATTCTGTTGCTCCTGCATGTCATGCAAACAGTTCAGTCTCTCGCTGCCTTGGTCTTTATGTTATGTCCAGTGCATTTGCAATTCTGCATGTTCCTTATCCTGTATTCCAGCCTTGGGTAAACCCAGAAAATAATAGACTTGACAATGCTAGATAACATTGGAAAATGATGTAAACTTCCCATAACTAAAATGACCATAGAGAAGCTTGAGGCATAGAACAAATATGTTTTTCACTGAGAGTACAAAAGAGCAGTAGAGGCGATGGACACTAAAATTTCACCTTGCCTTTGTCCTGTACTTATTTACAAACAGCAGTGCATTTGCTCTTCTGTAATGAAAACAACTTTTCTTTGCTCGGATGGCAAAAGCGCGTTTGACACATAAGCGTTGTCTAACTATTCGGAGGCCTCGGCAAAATGGTCTTTGTTAAGCGATAACCCTAAAGAACATTTAATTTCCTCGCGCAGCGTCAAAACCTCGGGCTACCGGCGGGTGAGGCACCAGAGGGCCCATCTGTGGAATAACAATAAAGCGGGGAGTGGTGTAAGGTGCCTCTGCAGAACCTGGCCCGTCAGCCTGGCTCTAATTTACTGATAAACTCCGCTCCCTCGCCTCGGCCCTCATCCCCAGTCTTCCCCGGAGGGGCATTCTCTGTTCTCTTCCCTTCTACTCCCGCCCTGGTGTTAGCAGCATTAGGCCTCTCTCCCAGAGGCACAATTACTGCGCCCAGGCAGACACCGCTGTGCTGACTCCACAGTCCTGTGCCCTCCCATGAGCTTTTATCAGTCTGCAACACTCTCTCGGCTCACAGTGGTTTCTCTCCAGGGGGCTCCTATCTACTCCTTTCTAAGAGCCAAAAATACCACCCAAAAGTATGAACAGCACGGTGTTGTACGTGGAGGATTACAGTTCCTTCAACCCTCCTCTTTGTGTTTTCTCAGAAGGGAAAATGAGAAGCTAATCAAAATCTATTCACTTTGGTAAGTTGTAATTACTCTGGTATTGTTTGTGGTATTTGTTATCCTCACTGTACTCGTAACTTGCATGGGCCCACTCATTTTCCATCTTATTTACCTTTTTATTATCGTTGCACAGTCAAGGGAGGCTGTGGATAATGATTGCTCTGCTTCCAGAGAGCGGTGACTGTTGCAGTACACGACTATCGTCTGTTGACTTCACAAACTTTGAAGTTTGCATCATTAATTTTAGGTTGCTCTTTATAATGAGGTACACAAAATTTTGAATCATTACCAAGGAATGAATGAAGAACTTTTTGGTTGTTCAACATCAGTTAACGAGCAGTACCTTAAGTAAGTGCTGATCGAATTTTATGGAGTATCAAATGATTAGTTAATTAAAAAACAAATAAGGAAGAACTGAGAAACTAACTGCAAGTAAATCATTAGTTAGCAGGCAGTTTTTGAGCAACTCCTAATCAAATTTTTTGGAGTAGGGGTCATTCATGTTCAGTCACCAGAAGAAACTAGGTTTTGATACCCACCATCTCAGATGAAGAGACTCTATCAGATGATGTACTGATAGGAAAAATGTTCTTTAAACATTTTTTTTTTTTTTTTTTGAAAAATTGTTTATTGGTTTCCTAAATAATAATTCATTTATGAGGGCCTGGTCAGCCATTTTGATGGCAGATATTTTTTCTACTCTCAATAACTTAAAAAATTTTAACTCAGATTTGGACCAGCTTTTACATTATTACTGATTTAAGGTACAAGGAATCCAAAACAACATCCAAACACCCCTCACTAGGCCTTTGAAACCCCACAATCTGATTATTCAACTGGACTGTATACCATACAACTGCACCATGTGGGACAAGACATATGGAGCTGAACTTCTCAAATTAATTTCTGTACACTTGATAGATTGTTATAATTGAAAATTGTGATTTTTTTTTTCTGTCCTGAGAATTATGTTTTCAAATCCATGACATTTATTAAAACCATGATCACTGCAGCAATAGGGAAAACTCCAAAAGGGATACTGTGGACAATGCAGGTGCAGCTCGTGCTTTAATGAAAATCAATCAAGAAGCATTCTGTCAAAAGTAAAAAATTTATTTCGACTCAAGAAATGTGATATTCAAGAGATTATAAAAAAAAAAAAAACCAGAATATATTCATTACAAAATGACCAGCCTTCTAGACAATTAGGTTATAACAGGTTCCCAAAAACTGTGTATTCTAAGCCAATATATTGATTCCTTGTAGCAAAGGTGTAAGTTACATATTTCACCAACTTTTTGCTATTATATCACCACTCAATCTGCTCCAGCCTTGTGGCTGAAGCTAAGCAGGTGTGGGTTTGGTTAGTTCTTGGATGGGAGACCACCTGGGAAAACCAAGTTGCTGCTGGAAGAGGTGTTGGTGGGCCAGTAGGTTGCGATCTTCCATCTGGTGTAAAAATCCCCAATGCCCCAGTGCAGTGACGGGGACACTGTACTGATGGAGAAGCCGTCTTTCGGATGAGACGTTAAACCGAGGTCCTGACTTTCTGCGGTCATTAAACATCCTATGACACTCTCTGAAAAGAGTGGGGGGGTGGGTAGGGGTTCCCCAGTGTCATGGCTAAATTCCCACCCTTTCAACCTGCCACCTAATCATCCCCTGATCTAATTGGCTGTGCAACTTGTCCTCTCCCTCCCCACCTCAACCCCCCAGGCCTCCCTTGAGAAAGAGATTTCAATCTCAGTGGGACTTCCCTGGTTAAATAAAGGTTAAATTAAAAAAAAAATCTTGTAGCATAGGGTATATACAATGTGCATTTGCCAAAGTTTTAATGCGTAGTTACCATCACTGTGTATATACTCCCAAAACTGTGGCAGTTTGGGTAACTGATAACTGATAGCAGAACAAAATTCTTCAAAAAAATAACTGGGTGTTATTCATGCTGTGCCTGGACAAAACTGTGTGCAAATTGCTCTTGTTATCTATAGCTACCTGCTTGCAATCAACAGTAATCCATGGAACGCTGAGCTAAATCACAGTTATTTTCCTTAAATAAACAGTCATTATTTGCACCACTAACCAATGTCATGTTCTTTTTTCCCCTTCTTGTTTTTTTATTTTTTCTTCCTCTTTTGAGATCCAGATGGATATGCCCTCTCTACCTTGTTTAATCTACCAAAAGGTTATGTTTTTGGTTAAGTTTGTTTGTTTCTTTGTTTGTCTGTCTGTTTATCAGCGGAATTACAGAAAATTTACAAACCTCATTTTCATGCAGTTGGGAAAGGTGTTGTATGGGCCAAGGGAGAGCCCAATAAATTTTGGAGCAGTTCCAAATCACTGAACAAATACACATTTTTTTTTTTTTTTTTTTTTTTTTTACTTATTTTAACATTGCATATGCACTTGGCCATGGCAGAATAAATGGCATACACTTTAAAAGTAGATGG
Organism: Gymnothorax javanicus; assembly: GCA_029692085.1. Lineage (NCBI taxonomy): Eukaryota > Metazoa > Chordata > Actinopteri > Anguilliformes > Muraenidae > Gymnothorax > Gymnothorax javanicus. Next base: position 19,200,633 of record CM056203.1, read on the forward strand.
TAGAAAAGTTTTCTGGTGAAAAACCAACCAATTGTAGAAGACACTATAGTGGTTCCGCTTGCAGATTTAGCCATTCTAGAAGACATGGACTATTGGTCTTTGTGGATGTCATGGTTTTGACGGTGTTTGTGGTTTTTAGACTCTCTTCGTGGCTCCTTTCTGAGCCACTTCTGTTCCTTAAATTTTCGGATTCCTTCTAGCGGTTTCATCAGGCGTGGCGGCACCTTCATCTGGGTCTATATAAGCCGGATGTCCGCCACGCCTCCCTCGCTGGAGTGTCTGATTTTAGCTAACACAACAGCCAGAAGATATCTGTAGTCAGGATTTATTGGCGATATATCTTCGCTTTCTTTTTGTGGTTCCTTTCTCTCTAGGGAAATTCCCTTTTCTTCCTTTCCCTCTCTACCTTTGTGTTGCACCATTTTAGTTGCTTTGTTTTCTCGGTTCCCGAGATACTTCCTCTTTCTCTCTCCCTCGCGTTGCTTCTTTGTTTCAGATGGTTGGGCGTCCTTTTGGTAGCGCGAGAGCTGTCTCTGCCGTGGATTCGCTCCCGCCGGATACAAATATCAATGCGGCGGGAGCTAGGACCATGGGCCTAAAAAGGAGTAAAGGACCCAAACGCCAGGCTGGAAACCACATGAAAAATTTAATGAATAAAATAAAACACAAAGTTAAAAAGAGGGGAGCAGCACCACATTAACAACAGGTATAAAAGCAAAAATGCAGTGACAATCAGCACTGGCAACTGCCAGCCTTATATACCTAGATAATCACCTCCACCTTAACGAGCAACAGATGCAGCTCGTTAAGGTGGAGGTGAGAGCAAGCCGCAGGGGAGGGACTGCAGGGCGAAAACCCTTACAGTGGAGGTCTGTGCCCTCCGAGTGCCTTCTAGTTATTTATTGTATGACAACATCCTCAAAAGCAAACTTGCGCATGAATAACAATAGGGTCACATTCCATATGAAGTCAACCAGTGGTCCCCAGGTCACTGACTCATATTTGGCTCAAATTTATTTTGGGAGTTCTTCTTTATTCATAACGAGCACATGAAATATTTTAGGGTCCAACTCCAAGGAGTTTCCGAGATATGATCCCCAAAATATTGGGGGCCATGCCCCCTTTTTGCCCCTGCAAAGTGCAAACGTTAATTTATAGGGATTTTGGAGGCCAATATCTTTGGGACAAATCATAGGTATGGACTGAAAATTGCTATCCATGGTAATTTTGGTCCATGCTTTCATAATCTCGTCAAAATTGATCTCTCTCTTTATTTTCAAGATATTGGCCTCTCAAATATAAAACTTTTTATGGGCGGAAAACAAAAATTCAGTTTCCAAGGGCCCCCTATGAGCCAGGGGTTGGGAAGGACAACAAGGCCCATGGGTCAATGGCCCGTGTCATGGAAAATCAATGGGCCATTTTCAAAATGTATGGGCCATTCCCGAAATTCAATGCGCCAATAATTTTAACCATAATAGATCTCTAATCCAAACGTATACTGCATATACACATACATATACATACATTTTGCTTTGTGCGCTTAACGCTGAAAACAAAACTGATGCATACTGTACATTTTGCTTTTAATGTTCAGCATTACAATATTGCTTAGAACAAAACGGATCGATACGTAATACAAAAGACAAGATTATGCACTCAAAAACACAATGGAAATCGGCCGTTGCAATTTCAATCATTCAGTAAAACTACTGGCTTTAGCATTAGTCTACTGATACACTGGTAAGCAGCTCTAAGTTGATGGTTTTTGACTTTACTCACACAGTTCACTACCATCTTGTAGCGGCACTGGCCACAGCTCTACATTGACGAGTGTGAAAATTATTTGACACTGAAGGAATCATGGCTAGAGTATGAGCCTGGTATCATAATGTAGATCAGAATGAGACCTTTCATATGCCATAACTTGATTTGATCATCATCCACACACTGATACAACCTCGCAAAGTTTTCCTAACACGCATTTTTTCAAGTTTTCTCTGGTGAATTATGAGAAAGCACATGACAAATCCATGGTTCCAATAGTTGTTTTTAATACACTATATTATGGTTATTAAATTGATGCAGGGTTGCCATTGAAACTTTCACTGCTCTCATGCTATTGAAGCTTGAAATTGGTAACAGAACAAATCTCGTTGAAGAAAATGCAGATTTTGGCTTAAGACTGTGACACCTAGAATTGGCATACAATTGATTTCATTGCAGTTTTTAATAGTGCTCCCATATGTTTTTCATTTCTGAAAATTTCATCTTGCCATCTTTAATACACACGAAGTTATGAGGAATCAAAAATGCTGGGAAAAATTGACGCGAGTTTGAAAGGTTGAAATTTCGACCTACTCTGGTGTACTCTTAGAGCCTGTAACTCAAAAAATATTCACGAGATCAGAGTGATATATGGCAAGTATTCATACTGGTTATTGTACTAGAATAATTTTCTGATTCCGAGGAGGTCAGGTGTAGGCACTTGTAGATTTAATATATTATGAATAACAAAGGAATTACTATAGAAACAAATAGAATAAAGCAAATTCACACATTATGCCTCAAATCGCAAGTTAATTGCAATCCTGAGTGAACATAAATGGCTCTCCAACGTAAAAACGTACCCTACGCGGCCACCTACGGTTTTAAAGCGTTGTCACATTAATAAACTATTAAATTGTGCTAAAAATGCCATATATGCATGGAGAATGTTCCGCGACATGAAGTTTAAATTGGTGTAATCGCATTACACAAATAAATGATGGCCTTCATGCAAAAGATGCAAGTTATATTTGGTTAATTGGCTCTAAATCTCTAATGGATTTGGCTAGTCAGACTGGCCTCAGTGACGAGCATCTGTAACCGGTCTCTTTCGGAGGTAGATACCGGCGGGCTTCAACCCCAAGTTCGCGTTAAGGCAATGGCTATTTTTACTGCGGTGGTTAACTTTAAGTTGCATTTGGACAGCTCGTTATGCATTAACAAATACAGTTCCAAATTAATTTGCCTATAAATAACTCGGTTCGCGTTACTTTAGATAACATATTGCAACTCAGTCTTAATGTTCACTGATAAAGCATATAAAACACATTTATACGCGGAAAGAATATTCAGTAGGTTCGCTGATTTACGGTTCGCAAGTGTACCCTGTGCCATGTTCGTTGTTGAACTGGGTATGCAAAACTTAGCTTGGCAAATTTATTCCAGTTTTTTTTTTCCGACGGTCTGCTACGAAATGCTGCCAAGCTCCAGATTTTTTGTTTAACATTTTTTCAAGGCTTTATCAAAATGAACAAGTAGGCCTATGCCTATATCACAAATCTTAACTGTTGCAAACCATAAGCCACGACTGAAACGCACATTTGTGTGCATATTTAAGAAGGGTATAATGCAGGTATGAGAGGAGGTGTTACATGTTAGTTTTACATATAGGCTATGTGATATAAAACTATTAGGCCTACCTACTATAAAATGTAACTTTTATTGGTTTAGATTAATTGTGCACAACATCAATATTACCTTAACTACCTAGTACAATTTATTCAGAGTAAACACAGGTCGGGTTGAGAGTGAAGGACGTCAATACCAGCCGCATCGCAAATATATCATTCTCGAGTTATTTGCGGTTGCTCGGCCAAAACAAATCCTGGTCACATCCAAACAATCGACCAGACCGCAGTGGTGGTATTTCTAAATAAAAGATTACTGCTCGTTTGTTCGATTCAAAATTAATCTGACCTGCTTTCTTGTGTCAGAAACCCGTACATGATGATTGAAAATGAACCCTGAACCTTTCCCGTCAACAACTAACAATTTGACAACAAAGTAAACAGTCTCTGACTATGAAAAACAATTAAGAAATTATTTTTAAAAACATACCCAATCAGTATTGCAACACTCGGTTCCGGGACAGTGTTATTTGATACTGCATGCTGATATAAAAGGACTTTGTCACGGACTCATTCCGCTAAGAAAATGCACTCCAAATCATTCAACCGATAGACATTTTTACAGCCTCGCAATGGTGATGGACCGCGCGAGGGCCTGGAATTAGAATTGATCGATCAAGCATCAGAATGCACTTGACCAACTGCGATCAGTCGACAGTTTCTTTTTTCCGAAGAATTTTGGTACTGTATAATAGAAGAAAAATTAAGATTTAATTGGCACACAGGCGCATTCATGGCCCGCTCAGTGGCTTTCTAATGTGCCATATTTTTATTTTATGCACCATTTGCGCATGGCGCGCGGCCTTCCCAACCCCTGATGAGGCCAGGATCCCTTACAGAGGCTAAATTGTGCCTCTGGATTCCTTCTATTTGAGGATAGGTCTGTCTGTACAAGGAAGATTGACAGCACTCAAGGCATAGTAGTGGAGTAAGGAGACCATGAAAAGGGTCCCGGCATTAAAAGTGTCACTTTTTGCCAATTTTGGATTGGCAAGTTCACCATGCGGGCAGTTACCCATGGTAATGAAACTTGTTCTACATAAATGTATCTATCTTACCTTTATTCGTTCAAAATTTACAACTTGTTTTCTCATCTTCTTCACTATTTAATCATGTTAGCAAATATAGGCATTTTGGGGTAAAAACACCTATTATTATCCCCTTTGTTCTGCAACGAAAAGTTTTAAATAGACAGTGCCTACTCATAAACTCAAGTTACATCATTTCAACATACAGTGAAGTAACTGAGAACAAGCCCAAGTCCTCTGCTTTCACTAAACGTGGGTCTGAAGACAAAGAATTTAAACCTTAAGCCCTCCAGCCACGCAAAAAGTACTCAAAAAATTTGTTGACCACTGTCATGCGATAAAAACCAGCTGACAAGCTAGCGGTTATAGCTAACATTTTAGTGGAAATTTACTGCAGTATGGAGGTAAAGGCCTGGTAGTTTTCCGCGTCTCTGCATTAATCTTAAATTTCAGTTGAACACAATCATGAAATATCCTGACACATTTTCCCCTTTCAGCTTTAATTTGACTTTCATTCGAATAGAATATCAAACAAAAATAATGCAGATATTGCTGAGCTGCAGTCAATAAACTACTTATGACCATCAATACAACAAAAGCACTATTTTTTTTCCAGAGTTAATAAAGTGCTGGGTTTAAAACGAGTCCAATCTAATGGGGCAAAATTTCTATTGCAGACAAAATGGAAAAGCACTTAAATGCCATGGCTGAATTGACAGACAACCATATACTGTAAGCAAGTGAACTTTTCATTGGTACCATAAATATGAAACCGTCTAAAACATCAAATGTGTTGTACTCCGCCATTTAGGTATCATCTGTGTGTGTTTGTTTGTGTGGGGGGGTTGAGGACTCTGCTGTCTTTCTGTTTGTAGATGTGTGAGACTTGTGGCCAAAGTGATGTTCAGGAGTACCAGAAGTATTTCTGTTTATTCTCAGTCAGTGTCATCAAGTAAGACATCAATATCAGCAATTGATTGGACCGCTCTCCTTTGATTTTGGAAGCAGAAGGTAACACACCGAGTTGGTTAAATTAGTAATGATGGCACTGATTGGCTGTGCCGACAAGTCACAAAGTTTGCTCCATAAACCCAGGTGTACTGGACCTCAGCAGACTTCATGCCGCAGTTCTAGAAACACTACTCCAACATCAACAACTTTGTTTTCAACAGGAAAAGGCATGGTCCCATCACATTAACAGGCTGCAAGGGTCCTCTGGTGTACTGACAGAAATAACAAGCTGCATCCGTGTTTTCACTGCAGCAAACTCATTCAAAATACAACTGGTCCTGTACAAGCAAGGCGAGAAATAAAGCAATATCAGGCCTACCAAAGAAACTGGGCAAGCTGCCACAAAAGTTCAGCTTTTTCAAAAAACCAGCAATAAGAAATCGAAAACATGCCACATTCCCGCAAAGCTTCACACCACAACACTTGAAAGTCGAAACATTTTCACCAGAACCAAACATATAAATCACAGGGCCTGTGAAAAACCCAGAGACGAACCAACTGCGCATGCGCACTTGTGAGTTTGGTTCTTGTAAATGCGCATCTTTTATTTTTAGTTGAAGTCACAATAAATAAATAAACTAGTAGGCACTCCTAGAGTGCAACCCTCAGCCAAGGCAGCACAGTCCAAATCTTCGTGAGTGGGAGCAAAGTTCAGTTATCACGTCATACAATTTTAAGATGGCTGCTATGGCGGCCATACTGTTTGAGTGATCACGGAGAAAAGATAGTGTCCATCCCTGATGTAATAGCGACCCACCCACAAAATTTCAGGGAGATACGTTCATTACTTTTTGAATTATCTTGTTCAAAACAAACAAACAAACGACACCTATCACATAACCTATTTCCAACTTCATTGGTGGAGGAAATATATATAGTGTACCTCCCAAGAGGGGGGGTGGTCGGTTGGGGGAAAAAAAAGAAAAGTTAGACATCTGACAAGCTTTTGTTGCAGCTTGGCTGTTTTTTCGCTAGGCCTGAATATTATATCTGAAAATATTCTAGTTGGGAAAGGGCACTTGTAAGTTCTCCATTAACTTTTCCCCTTTGACTACTGATTTGAATGCATATTGTTCTACTGCATTATTGTTAAATTGTGAAAAAAATATTAATAACACTTAGAGTATTTTCATATTTGCCGCCTTCTTGTTTTCTTATGTTTTTGCATATGTCACTACTGTTTCAGATCTTAAAACTGACATTAAATTAAGACAAACAGCCTGAGTAAATGCAAAATATAGTTTGATTTTTTCATTTATTGAAGGGAAAGGGTTATCCGACATCAACAAAATCAGCATAAAAAAGTAATTGCTTTAAGTCACACAATCAGCCTAACAGTAACAAAAATTGGCTGAAAAATGAAACCAAATTTGATGGATAATTGGGTTGGATTGTGCTATACACATCTCAGCCCATTTTCTGCCAGCCCCATCGAAAGCTAATATCTCTTAAACAAAACCTTTTCAGCAATATGATTTGGTTAAATGGTCCCCAAATCGACGAACTGTGTCGTAATCATAAATTACGCCAAGGATGCAAATGAAATTTATTAAAATACACCAGTCTCTGTTTGTTACAGAGCCATTTCAAAGGCTCTTAGACACCAGCAAACCACTCGCCTCAGACTAAGATCTGCCTCCATACTTTAGAAAAAGACTGGGGGAAATAACGATACCCACTTAGCTGACAATGTCACCCTTAATAGCATTTAGCCACTAGCTACGTGACATTGTCAGTTATCACATCTGGCATCACATGCTGAGTAAAGATGTGTTATTTCACCATTTACAAAGCATGATATTTGCCTATGCATTATTTATGAAGACATTATGTCTCATTTATGAAGGCATTATACATGCTGTATAAAGCCTTTATGAGCAACGCTTTATCTAAAGTGTGACTGAATATCTTTCTCCCTGGTCAGCTAACAGCAGTAGTTTATTCATCATTACATTACATTACATTTAGCAGATGCTTTATCCAAAGCGACTTACAAATGGAGCAAATCAAGCATCAGTGGCAAAGTACAATAAGCAAAATATTATCAAGTGCACAAGAAAAAAAATAACTGGGTGAAGTGCAATTGTAGCAAAACAGCAGGACAGAAAAAAAAAATAAGTACCAATGGGATTTGTTTAACCCTCTCCAGCCCAATTTATTATTTTGAGATGTGAAAAATCTTTAATTCATGGAGAATAGTTCTCATACACTAAAATAACTAACAGAATTAGTCAGAATTAGATATCTCACATTTTGAAGGATTTTGAGGTTGGTTGCATATTATCATTTATAGTTTATTATCATCTACAAGTATTACTTTTTCATTCTACACAACTATTTTTTCGTCTTAAGACAATATCCGTGATACCTCAAAAATGCAGACCTACTTTCAACAAACTTTGGTTCTCGTGGAAGCTTCCATTTTGCAATGCGATAGTGGTGGCTTCTAGTGGCTGCAGGTGGAACTAACGTATTTTTGCAATACTTAGCTGGAAGGGTAACTTTATCAAACCATTTCCTATATGCTCTTTATATTTTATAATCAGTCATCAATTGATTTATTGTTGCAAATTTGCAACATGAGCCTGGAGCGGGTTAAGGAGAGAAAGACAAGAGTGAGTTAGTTAGTAAGTTGGTTAGGAGAGAAGGTGGACCCAGAAGAGGTGAGTCTTCAAGAGCTTCTTGAAGCTAGAGAGGGACGCCCCTGCTCTGGTTGTGGCTGGCGGGTCATTCCACCAGCGTGGAACTGCCTGTGAGAATCGTCTATCCTGAGAGTGCCTTGTGCGTAGGGATGGCACTGCTAAATGGCGTTCCTGGGAGGAGTGCAGTGATCGGCCAGGTGTGTAAGCCTGTATGATGGGGTTGAGGTAGAAGGGAGCAGACCCAGATATCACTCTGTAGGACAGCAGAAGTGATTCGTATTTGATTCAAGCTGCGACAGGAAGCCAGTGGAGGTTACTGAGTAGTGGAGTGACATAAGCCCTTTTTGTAGAGGTTTTTGCAATACAGGCCGGGAGGCCAGCCAGGAGGGCATTGCAGTAGTCAAGCCGAGAGATGACCATTGCTTGGACCAAGATTCGCGTAGCATAGCTGGTTAGGTACGGCCTGATTTTCTTTATGTTGTATAAAGCGAATCGGCACGACCAGGTAACCGAGGCAACATGAGTTGAGAAGGAGAGCTGGTCATCGATCATGACACCCAGATTCCTAACCACTTTGGATGGAGTGATTTCACTTGAGGTGATACTGATCTTGAGATCATAATGGATTGATGGCTGGGCAGGAATGACTAAGAGCTCGGTCTTGGATGGGTTCAGCTGAAGGTGCTTTTCCTTCATCCATACAGAAATATCCGAGAGGCAGGCGGATATTCTTGCCAAGATGGTAGGGTCATCTGGCTGGAATGACAGCATGGGCTGTGTATCATCTGCATAGCAGTGATACAGAATTTGCAAAAAATGAATGACTTGGCCCAATGCTGTTGCGTACATGGTGAAGAGCAGGGGCCCCAGCACCGAGCCTTGGGGGACCCCTGTGGAAAAAGGTTGCGACGGGGATGTTTGCCCTTGCCATGACCCCGAAAATGAACGCCCAGTGAGGTATGACTCAAACCAAGAAAGTGCTTTGCCCGAGATGCCCATATCAGCGAGGACTGATAACAGAATTTTGTGGTTTACCGTCAAAAGCCGCAGACAGGTCCAGTAGAATAAGGACTGAGGATAGACCTGCTGCTTTGGCAGTTCTTAAGGACTCTGTCACAGACAGCAGAGCCGTTTCAGTGGAGTGTCCACTTTTGAATCCAGACTGGTAAGGGTCTAGGATTTTGTTTGCAGTGAGGAACTGCGTGATTTGTCTGGAAACCTTTCCCCTTTCCATGACCTTTGATAAGAATGGGAGTAGCGAGACCGGCCTGTAGTTCTCAACCCGAGTAGGGTCAAGATTTACCCGTGCCTGTTTGAATGTAATGGGAACTGTGGCCAATGTCAATGAGGCATTAATCACGTGTGATTGCAGGTGTCACTGCTGCGGATATTTCTTGCAAGAGTTTGGTTGGCACCGAGTCAAGTTGACATGTAGTAGGACGGCTACAAGACAGGAGTTTTGACACTTCACCCTCAGTGAGAGGAGTGAATTCACGGAGTTAGGTATGATCGCCCTGAGGAGACAGAGATGGGCATGTCGTAGGACGGCTACATGTGTTAAAGGTGTCGGATGGCCCATTCGAGAGAAGCAGACACTGGGATGTAGCAGGACAGCTACATGTTTGTTCAAAAGGAACGCCCTTTGGATTTGTGAACTCTCTGCTGATACCGGCCACTTTATCTGTGAAAAAGGAAGTGAATGTGTCTGCTGAGAGGTTTGTGGCTGCAGGTGGAGGCCATATCTACTTTCCCTCATTCAGTAAGACCTGGCCTGCAGTGCCTCAGCTTTGGCTGTAGCTGAGTGGAGATGGCTGACTTTGCAGAGTTTAACGTACAGTCTGACTCAGCTCCCTGTGTTTACCACGTCAAGACAAAGGTGCCTGTTAGTACAGAATATGAAGAAGACTGGTTCAGAGGCATTTCTCACACTGTCAAGGAGTCTTGCAATGGTCTTTAATGCCATGAGCAGAAAAATTCAACTATCACATGAAAGCTCCTAGCATAGGCAAACAAAGATGCATTTGTGGTTCTGGTCTGCATTTATTTTGAAAATCTCCAGGTTTTCTCCAAAAAATACAGGCCAATGTGAGCGCAGGTTTTTTTTTTCTGCTTTTTTTCCGCAGTCTAGCAGTAATTGTGTGTCTGAAATTGTATCCTCACTGCTGAGAAATATGTACTGTTTAACAGACCTACAGCAAATTACCAACTACATGCCTAAATACTCAATTTCCAGAACAGAGAGAAGAGTACACTGCATGAAAAGGTTGTTTCCTGCACAATATTCTCTCTCAGGTACAATTTATGGTGAGCACCATAATTCATTGATTGGACAGTGACTTTTCTTTTTTTTACTTTGGTTCTGTAGTCTACCACTAACATTGTGAAAGGATACAATGGCAATGAGGTTGAAGAGAACACAGACTTTTTAAATCTGAGTGTTATTTCTCAGGCGCCGTTGAGGGCAAAAGGTGGTCAAAACTGGATTGAATTTTAATAACTCCATTTAACTCAGTATACCTGCTGCAATGAAGGTATCACATAAGATTTTGACATCATTTGTAGAAACACATCTCAATCTCATTTGCCTGAAATAATTTTTGATCTTATGGCAAATATTTCCCAGCCATTTGTTACATTTTGGAGAGGCAAGCATTATTTTATCATGTAAAGCTTACCGATAATTAACACAGATTAAAGTGCTATGTGCCCAAAGGTGATAGGAAGGCTAAATATGTAATCTATACTCCAAAATGCCTTCCCTGTTCTGAAAGAAGGTTAACAACTTATTTATTAGAACATGGAAATAATGACAGTGAATGTGAATATTTGGAATGTTAATTTTCAGAGGAGAAAAAAAAATCCCAAGAACTGTGCTTGGCATCACATGCAGCTACGTGTGGGTCACTAGGCAAAACTTTTGAGAGGCTGAAAAACTGTAAGTCACCAACGGATTTGTAAATCTGTTCCCTCTATGCATAAGTTTAAATAAATGAATAAATTATTAAAATTTGAAAGAAATCCGTGACTATGGACCTGGGAGCCCTGGTTGATTTCACGTGGAATGACCCGTGCGCAGTTCTAGTTGGCCTCGCGGGGTACCTGGACTCAACTCGCAACGTGACTGGATCTCTCTTGAATGATGTGTTTAGATCACTGTAACTGTCGTCCACAACTGTGTCTCATAGCTTTTATTTATATCGAACAAACTGGTTAGAAATGACCGTACCTTTTGTATATAGTCCCCCCATTTTTGGGCATGTAAAATATTAGGCAATTTAACAACGTGGAGTAAAGTACTCGTCAATACACGACTGCATGTCTTTTGCGTGCAATGATCAAAATCACTGGACACCCTGGCTATCTTTCCTGGTGATGCTATGGGACTTCTGGCCTTGAGTACCCTCTTCAGCAAGTTAAATGCATGTTCTGTTGGATACAGATCCAGTGATTGGCTTGTGTATTCAGGAAAACACTTCAAAAAAGTAAGTCACACTTTTTTATATGAAGCAGCAAAAATGTCGATGAGTCCGAGAAGCCAGTTTTACCATTATAAAATCAATCAATCAATCAATAACCTTTATTGCAGGGAAGTCCCACTGAGACAGAGGTCTCTTTTGCAGGGGAGCCCTGATTATAATAAAACAATTACAATGGAAGGTTAAAGATAAACAGCACGCATAAAATACACAAAAGTCACAAACAACAATTTTAGATTAAAGGAAGTTTTAAACTAGAATAAAACATAATAAAAATTAATTTTAAAAAATATATATATACATACATACATACATATATATATATATACATATATACATATAAATAAACACATAAGAACATAGGACAGAGAAAAATAAATGAGCAAATCCTACCATAAACTAAAAGCAAATACATCTGGCCTCCAGAAGCAATATTTTTCCAACACTAATTTCTTGAAAGACACGAAGGGGACAAGGCAGTCTAGCTTCAAGGTATCCTGGAAATTATTCCACATACAAGGAGCGAATGCACTAAAAAAGGTACCTCCCAAATTTGTTCTAGTCCTGGGAGCCTCTGACAAAAAACATTCTTGTGATCTGGTATGCTGACTTCTGATTTTGATGGATAAGAGCTTAGTAAGATATAAGGGAAGTTTGCCTAACAAGGCTTTATAAATAAATAAAATACAATGTAGCTTTCTTCTAAAATGAAGGGAAAACCACCCCACAGAATTATATAAAGCACAGTGATGGGTTCGGAAACCATCACCTGTGATGAAGCGCAATGTGCCATGATAGATTGCATCCAAGGATCTTAACGTACTAATAGAGGCATGCCTGTAAAGGACATCTCCGTAATCAAATATGGGTAAAATTGTTGCCTCTACAATCCTGTTCCTATTGTCCAAAGAAAAACAGGACCTGTTTCTGTAAAGAAACCCGAAAAAAGTATGGAGTAAAATTCTGATAGTCTGCAGAATATATTTGGTGGATCAGATGCATATTGTGGACACAGTAGTTGCATACATGCCAACTATCTACCGCTTTTGGGGCGTTTTTTTCAGAATGCAACGCCCCAGAGGCGGTGTTAGACCCGAAAATTATTGGCTATTATTCCACCCTTTATTGACAACAATTTGTCCTGGCTAATTCTTGATGGTTTTCCTTCATTAACACGTTTTCCAATTCAAGAATAATCAAGTGACAATTGAAGACACGGCTTCTCTCCCCCATGCGATCTAACAGCGACAAAATAATGGGCTACATTCAGTACAGAAAAATAATTTTATTATAATTAGGTCTATGCACCGGCACTCGGCGACGGCATTTCAGAACTCTTTAGCGAATTAAGGTAATTTTGGCGACAAGTACGTACACCTGTTTTTGCAGCACGGTCACGCAACTGGCTGTAAAAAATAGACAGCTGTCTGATTGAAAAATGTAAACGAACGAAACCACGTACTTGTCACCAGAATTACCTTCATTCGCTGAAGAGTTCTGAAATGCCGTTGCCGAGTGCTGGTGCAATTACCTAATTACAATTAAATTATTTTTCTGTACTGAATGCAGCCCATTATTTTGTCGCTTTTAGATCGCATGGGGGAGAGAAGCCGTGTCTTCAATTGCCACTTGATTATTCTTGAAATGGAAAACGTGTTAATAAAGGAAAACCATCTAGAACTAGCCAGGACTAATTGTTAATAAAGGGAGGGATATTAGCCAAGGTCTAACGCCGCCGCTGTAAACACCCCGAAAGCGGTAGTCTACCGCCAAAAGCGGCAGAGTTGGCATGTAAGTAGTTGTGTATGTCCGCACACCACAAAACCGAGGAACAAAGCGTATCAGGTATTTAAAGTATACAGACTTAACATTCTCATCCAGTACTCTCAATTTATGTAATCAAGAGCAAGCATGAAAGCAGTTTCAGAAATGGTCGAAAACTCCTGATTGTACTCATCAGCACTGTGACTACAATTAATGTCATCAGTCCAACCAGAGGTCATCGTACAAAGCGAACACAAAAACCTACACTACACTGTCCTCCTTGTTATCTCTGCACAGGCGTGATCCTGGATAGGATCATGCATTTGGTTGTCTGCGTGTGCATAGGTCCTTGTATCGCAGCTAATCTTGCATTATACTGGACCCATTTGTGCACACATTTGACTGCATGCTCAAAGACCTCACAGGGTCACAGTGATTCACAGTTTTTGTAAAAACAATTTTATTGATCGCACAGTTTTATACAGTTGTTGACTGCTGATTCTCTCTCTGAACTGGCTGCTCGGAGCGGCGAGCGATCAACAACTGTAGCAGTTTGGAATCTTGTTTCCACTAGGAACAACATATGCATCTGGTGGGGATCTGCAACCTTTTTGGTCAAGAATGGAAAAGTCCTGGATACACTGTGGCACAGCTTTTCAGGCAGAGGAAAATTCATTTACTTATTTGAGGATGTACGATCATTTCAAGTGCAGCCACATGTTTTCTCATTTTCAACTATCCCAAGTTGAATAAAAGCAAATTCTCAGCCAATCAAAGTCCCACGAGGAGGTGAGTGCACCATCCTAACAGTGGTAGCAGTTTTCTCGAGTCATGAGAATACCAGGGAAAGCTCTTTAATTTAGCTCATAAAACACAAGATGATACTCAGGAATTTCATTCATTTGCCACTATGCTGCCGGTGCGTTTTTAACTTATGCCAAAGCTTGAGGTGTGCCACCTTCTGTTTGACATCGCAGCATGATTAACAAGTGAAGTTGGTTTTACCTAGCAGAGCTACCATTAACTCACAAATGTCATCTGCTTTTAGGCAAACAGACTTAAATAGCATTCACTAAATGTGCAGCCAACAGCACACAACTCATGTGGCTAGAACTTTATGAAATAATTATTTGAAAATTTCACCAACAATTTGGGCAAATGTTTAGGTAATTAGGGGATAATTTCCACTAATTATCACCTACTTACCATGAAATTTCGGACCTGTAAAATTATGTGTTACCAAATAGTTTCTTATTACAAAGCAAAACAGTTTCTTTTCCTGCTCAACATAGATCACATCAGTGAAACCAAAGTCAATCGCTCACATTAATGACATAATGTTGTAAATTGGGATTATAGAATGCCATTTCAGGGGATGAAATATTGTAATACTCTCATTGTTTAAACATCATTTCTGGCAGATATCAACTGAAATCACTGAGGCACCTGATTTTCATTCTGAAATGGATTTCTTTATAGAAAAGGGTCTCCATAAACAAAGTAATCATGATCAATATTGTTTTTGGGATGGTCACGGTAATTTGTATCACAATTGAACATAAGCACACATGATGTGTACGTATGAGGCAGTTTGTGTGTGTGTGTCAGCACATGTATTTAAGTTTCCCTCGGAAATGCAAGAATATAATATAAATATTGTCAACATAATACTTTCAGCACAGTGCCCTTGACTCATATCAGCTTTGATTATGTACATGGTGTGATGGAAATAAAATGCCTACATGTAGACGCAAGTGAAATGACAACATCTTGATTCTCTAGGCCTCGTTGCCATGGAGACATCTCCAAGTAAAGCTCCTGGGTTAAAAAGGACATGGCAGGAATGAGTTGCAATTCTCAAAAGCGGAGGAAGGATAAATAAATTGCTGAGGTAATCGCAAGAATGGGAAGAGGTTTTAAATTGAAAAAACCAGCTTCCAAAAGCAGAATTTTGGTTCTTTCAAACAAGATCTTTTTATAGTAAGCTCTAAAATTCATTTGATGTAAGGAATTATCAGACCTCCTCCCCATGAGCACCTACATGGCATCAAGAGAGAAGTTTCCTTGGTACATACAGAATCTGTTCCCTATGAATATCACTTGATAGAATCATTTTACTTCCTGCTCACTTTTCTTAATTCCCAAAGCACACAACAGACTTTCCCCCTGAAACTCCTAATCCCCTCAACTGCCACCTCTACTGCTGACCACTCAGTGATCGAACAAGCTATTGACGTAAAATCGGCGTTGTCTCCATAAGCTCTAGTCTGTTAGGATCCTTTCTGCCATTGATCGATCCACCATCTGTGCTTGAATGGCTGTATTTAGGTGTTCACAGCATTTCAGGACCGCATAGTCCCCGAATTTGGCGTTGGTGAAAATGAGTGGTGCAGCGAGTTTTTTGAAGAACGGTATGCATTATCATTCCCTCTTTGTCACACAGAGGAAGAACTGGATACATACAGACCAATCTGAAGAGCAAGCATTGAGAGAGCAAGAGCATTGTTGCTTCTCAATAACGAGGTTCTGGGTTCACATCCCTACCAGTACATTTGTGTCATGTTCACCGTTGTTGTCAAATACTGATGGTTTTGGCTTTGTATGAAAGTCTATGGGGATACTTATATCAACCAAAACTAATGTAAAAGGTTTTGGCATATGATGACGCCCGGAGTATCTGCCCAAGCATAAAAATATGACGACTTGGGAGCAATAATGGACTCAGCAATAACCCTCAATGAAGACAAAGCAATTAAATCAGACAATGCTGCCGCATGTGCAGGTCAGTTAGCTCTGAAAACCAGGTAAATAAAGACCAGTTTAGGAAACTGTTACTGTTCATCTACCTATGGGCGAGGGCTAATGGGGCAGCAGTAATTATATGGTCATGGTGGCAGAGGCTGTCCAGGCGATTGACCTCATCCTCAGTGTCTAACTAGTCTAAGTGAGATGGAAAGTTAGACAGCAGGCAGATATCCCTGGAACCTCTCAATGAGAAATTATCCAACATCATCCAGACAGAACGGGCTATCCCCACGCCATGCCCAAGCCACATGTTACAGACACTGGGTGTGTTATGCCACCAAATGTAATAATTGCCCCAAAATGTAATAGTAATCCAAAAAGTAATAACTTTAGATGCAAAATGTAATAGTACAGTGTGCCCAGACTTTTTTGCATTTTTTTTTTTAAATTTATCAGTGAATTTTCATTGAACAAGAAAATAATACATTTACCAACTCAGACAGTGACATCAAAAAAGGTTGCAAGTAATTAGAGCTCAGTTCATAGTGAAATACATCTTAGAAGTAGATGTAACTTTTCAAACTTTGATAGATGCCATCAGCAATGGAATAACAACTTCACGTTTTATACCGAAGCCAATAGTAGAAGAAGCGACAATGAATCTGCAAATGCGTATGCAAAAGCATGCAATAAAATGGCACCGTTACGATTAACAAAATACAAGATAATCAGGGCGTTCTGCAAGCCCCAACGGCCAGCAAATTCATCGATTACTCAGTCCTCTTCCACAAGCTGCTTTCCTGACTAATTGAAAAGTTCTTAGGCAAGTTTTGACGCGTTTTAGGTTGATAAACGCTCTTGAATTGGCCGAGTCACCTTCTCTTCACCACTGTATTGAAACGTTGTTCTAAGCCGTGCTGTGATTACTTGAGATCTATTTCAACATCTAATTATATTAAGCATCATATGAACTCCAGTAATTCTACTTCGTCATCTTTGAAATCTCAATCGGTACCTAGCTGAAAGATGTCACCAAAAAAGAAAAGGAGCACTCCGAGAGCACAACATCCCCGACAGGAGTTGCGACTGCGATATGCGAATCATCAGTCTAACTGCAGCATATATGCAAAGTTTCAGGGATATCCTATGAGAACTGTAGGAAGAGTTGATTTCACCAGCCAAGTACCTTCCAATATGGATCGACGGATGGATGGACAAACAGATGTTGGCAAGGCATAATCCCCCTTTCAGGCTTTTTCCTGGAAAGGGGTAAACAGCTAGACAACCAAGCTCTGTGTGCGGAGATTCCTTGATTTTTGCCTGGGGTTGAATTCCGTTTTTATTATTGATATTGCTGCAGTTTTCTTTGAAACCTACTCAAGTTGGTCCTTAAATCTCCTTGTGGTTATGATTACAAATGACTAATAATTCAGAACCAAAGAAAAAGCCACAGGCATTTAAAGGAAAATGTCATCATAAATGACAAGAACTTAAATAGTGAAATAAAAGTTTAATTGTTAAGAAATACATGCATTAAGCTGCCTATGGTGCACTAAAACACACCAAAATGCACCATTTAAAAAAAAAAAAAGAAAAAAAACCTTTTTCTATGGGAGCATGCCTAAGGACTCCCCTACGCAATGGTGTGGGGCCACATGCTTTTCTTGTCTGGCTACTTTTTTCATTTAACTCGCTACTTTCATTTCTAGGGACTATTCTGCAGATAGTTATTTTTAACAAACTGCTAGTGCAATTAAGAACAGAAAATATCAGGAGAGTTTCATATCTCAGAAACAATTATTTTTTGCACCTCTTTAAGGTTACTCCCCAGTACTTTTGCATTGTTTTCAAGGTCATGAGAAAGCAACTACTACATCTTTAAAGTACTTAACACTTGTCTTCAATTTGAGACTAATGACAAAGGGAAATTGCAAAAAATAAATCTGCACTCTAACCCAGTAAAAAACTGTCACATGCCACAAACTTTTTTTTCCTGAAAGTTAAAAAATTAGTCTCCAGGGGTATGTCAAAATGGAGATGGTGATATTTCACATGAGTGGAGTTAGTCATCTGTATTCTTCAGCATCAATGAACACAATGTCAGTTTCTCAGTGAGTCACCCTAGCAGAATACCACGGTTTCATTAAGCTTTTCCAAAGCACAGTTAAATCCAAAACTCTACTGTGAGGGGGAGGTATTGGTGAACCAGACGCGAGAGGAAACCGTGTCATAAAGCCAACAAAAAGGTTGATGGCCACTAAAATACCTAGGGAGGCGAAACAAAACTAAATAGTGATAAATCAAAGCAACCCCAGCCAAAAATGCTGGGCGAATAGGAAAATGCAAAAGCGAAAAGAACTTCGCCTTAAAATGAAACGGGCAAGATAATCACACGCAAAAATCCTAGTTCTGGGATTCTTTTAACAAGCAACGAAACCCGGAAGTTTGCCCAATAGCGATACTCATAAAAATAAATCAACCCAAAACAAACTCCGCCTCAGAGCGGAGCGAAACACTCAAACGTGGGCAAGGAAGCTCAAATATGTTAGCTCGTAAGAACTAATATCTCCAGAGAAAAATACCCTCAAGGAAAAAAATGCGAAAAGAAAAACGTACTTCTGGTAAAAAAAAGTAAAGAACTCAAAAGCACCCGAAACTTCGGGACAACAGCAGCAGAGGGCGAAAGAAAATAACATAAATAGTTTACGAGAAAATCCACCTGATAGGACCTCACGAATGAGGCCAGGAAATAGAACGACCAGAAGTAAGATGCGGAGAAATCCGAAGATGACGTTAAATGCGTACTGAGGAACAATAAGCAAAAAGGTCCTTATTTAACAGCGAGACGCAGCTTCCAAAACAAAGCCCAAACCCGAACGCAGTCGAATAAACCCCACTAGGACACCCTAGTGAAAAACCCACCTCAGAAATTTTCGGGACGCAGCCCAGAAAAAAAAAAAAAATCAAAAGGACCTTAAAAGGAATCAAATAGGAAGACACTTAGAATACTGGTTGGGACAACGAACAGAAAACCAGAATCCTCTAAACGGACACAGAATCAAAAGAAATATTTCTTTTTAAACAAAGATTCTGTCAACACCATCCGGACACTCAATACAATACCGGCTCTGTGCAAGGCTAGTTTGACACAGAAGCAAAGACTGCGCGAAGTCAGCTTAAATAGAGGCACAACCCAAAACAGGTGCCGAGATAAACGCAATCATGATTCTAATCAGCCCCAAGTGGCAGCACCTGGCCACTACGCTCAGAACCATGACACCACCCCCCCTCTAAGGGGCGACTCCAGACGACCCTCCAGCACCTTGCCTGCAAAAGTCCTGAATGAGGTTAGGGTCCAGGATATCCTTAGACGGGACCCAACAGCGCTCCTCAGGACCATAACCTCCCAGTCGACAAGATACTGCATCCCACGACCCACTCGCCTACTGGCCAAAAAATTAAACCGTGTATGCCGGTTTGCCATCAATGATACGTGGGGGGGGGCGGTTTCTCAGGAGGAACTAGAGGACTGGTGAGCAACGGCTTAAGTCGAGAAACATGAAATGTCGGGTGCACCCTCATGGACCGAGGAAGCTGAAGGCGCACAGTCACCGGATTGATCTTTCGAATAATCTTAAATGGCCCGATGAACCGTGGAGCAAGTTTACGAGACTCCACTCGCAATGGAAGATCTCGTGGAAAGCCACACCCGCTGACCCACTCTATAAGAAGGGGCCAAACGACGATGCCTATCAGCAAGTCTCTTCTTATTGGCACCTGCCCGCAGAAGAGACAACCGCACCCTTCTCCATGTAGCACGGCACCGCCAACAAAGGCCTCAGCAGAAGGTACCCCTACCTCCTTCTCCTGTTCAGGGAACAAGGGAGGCTGATAACCGGCTTGTGCCTCAAATGGGGGAAAGACCCGTGAGATGAGTTAACATTGTGCGATACTCAGCCCACGCAAGATGTGTCGACTCCAAGTGGATGGTCTTGTGGATACCAGACAACGGAGAATAGTCTCCAGAGACTGATTAGTGCGTTCAGTCTGCCCATTGGTTTCCGGATGAAAACCAGACGAAAAGACTGACCGAAGCACCAAGCAAAGAGCAGAAGGCTTCTGGATATAAATTGTGGGCCCCTATCAGAAACTACATCCACGGGAAGCCCATGTGCACGAAAACACATGGTCAATGATAAGACGTCGGTTTCCGGGTTGAGGGCAACTTATATAAGCGGAATAAAGTGGGCCGCTTTAGAAAAGCGATCCACCACAACCATGATGACAGTATGCCCATCAGATGGTGGTAAACCAGACACAAAGTCTAAAGCAATGTGGCTCCAGGGTCGACTGGGGACAGGTAATGGCCGCAAAAGCCCTGATGGGGCTAGCCGAGTCCCTTTATTGCGGGCACAAACAGGACAGGCGAGGACATAGTCTCTTACATCCTTCTCCATCCCTGGCCACCAAAACTGTCTGGACAAGAAGTCTTTAGTTCGATGGACTCCAGGATGCCCTGCCAAATGGGAGGCATGACCCCACTCCAACACTCGTGAACGAACGGAAGACGGAACGAACAAACGGTTAGGAGGGCCCTCACCAGGATCAGGTTCACGAGACTGTGCCTTACGCACCAAGTTCTCAATACCCCACAAAACCGGAGCGAGAATCTGCTCCCCAGAAACAATAGGCTCCGGTGGCTTTTCAGTGTCAGACTTATCAAATACTTGAGAGAGTGCGCCTGGCTTAATATTTTTGGATCCAGGTCGATAAGTCAACAAAAAATAAAAACGTGAAAAGAATAATGCCCACCATGCCTGTCTGGAATTCCGCCTTTTAGCATTCTGGATATATTCCAGATTTTTGTGGTCCGTCCAGATTACAAATGGATGTTCAGCACCCTCTAACCAATGGCGCCCACTCCTCTAATGCCAACTTAACAGCCAGTAACTCCCGATCCCCAATGTCATAATTTCTTTCGCAGAAGAAAGAGCCCGAGAGAAAAAGGCGCAGGGATGGACCTTTAGGTCACTGGGAGAGCGCTGAGAGACAAAATGGCGCCAATTCCAACTTCTGAGGCATCAACCTCGACAATGAAGGGGAGGGACGGGTTGGGAGTCGTCAAAATAGGTTCGAACAGAACCGTCTTTTCAGCTCAGTGAATGCCACCTCAGCACGAGGATTCCACTGAAAGGGTTTCAGTTAAGGCTGTGATGGGTGCTGCGATAGAACTAAAATTTCAATAAAACGCCTATAAAAGTTAGCAAACCCTAAAAAATGGGACTTGTTTCACTGACTCGGAGGGGGCCACTCCTTAACGGCAGTAACCTTAGCAGGGTCCATTTGGAGCTTGCCTGCTGACACCACAAACCCCAAAAAATGAGACCGAATCCGCATGAAACACACATTTTTCGGCCTTTACAAAAAGACGCGCCTCCAGAAGACGTGTCAACACCTGTTGAACATGCTCAATGTGTTCAGTAAGATTGACGAGAAAATTAGAATGTCATCGAGATAGACATATACAAATCTCTCCAACATCTCCCTGAGGACATCATTGACAAATGCCTGAAATACTGAGGGGCATTAGATAACCCGAAAGGCATAACCAGGTACTCCCAGTGGCCGTTGCGTATTGAATGCAGTTTTCCACTCGTCACCCTCTCTTATACTGAACCAGATTGTACGCATTCGGAGGTCGAAGTTTGGTGAAAACCCGTGCGGACTGGAGACGTTCAAAAGCTGAATTCATTAAGGGTAAAGGGTATCGGTTCTTTACAGTGATAGCGTTAAGGCCCCTGTAATCTATACAGGGCCTTAATGAACCATCTTTCTTTTCAACAAAAAAGAACCCAGCTCCGCAGGCTTAAGTAGACGGTCGAATGAACCCATATGATAAGGCTTCTTCTATATATTCTCTCATAGCCTTTTTCCTCACGGGCTGAAAGAGAATACAGAGATCCCTAGGTGGCACTGTGCCTGGATGTATCTCTATGGCACAGTCGCACGGTTCAGAGGAGGCAGAGTGGTAGCTTTTTGTTTACTGAAAACCTCTGCTACTGCACTGTACTCTGACGGGACATTAGGAGGAAGAGAAAATGAGACAGCTCCAACAGCTGACGGACCCTGAACACTAAAGCACGAACAGATGCTTTCGATCTCAGAATCAAGGTCTTCGAAGGAATCCCCTGCATCTGTTAATGGATCCCAATCAAGAACTGGATCCCAGTCAAGACTATCAGAACGCCTCATGGATCCAGCATCTTGTCTGTCTCGCCTCTCAGGAGAGACCACTTGATTCTCTTCACTGTCTGAACAAGAATCTGAGTCAAGCTGTTGGTGCGATAAGTAAGGTAACTGCTGGCTATGATACCCACAATCTGTGCCCCAATGCACAATGGGCTCCACTCCTCTACCCCAATGGATATAGGGCTGATGTTCCACCAACCATGAATGACCTAACACCAGGGGGTAAGTAGGAGAATCAATCACAAAAAATCTGAGCTGTTCAATATGCTCTTTGAAGGGAATAGTCATGACGATACTCTGAGTAACATGACTAATTACTCCAGAGCCCAAAGGGCACCCGTCTAGGGCGTTAATGGTGCGTGACGGGGACAATGGCTGCAAGGGAACCCCCTGTTTCCGGGCCCATTCCATGTCAATAAAATTTTCAACAGCACCAGAATCTAAAAAGGCATCAGCCTTTACTGAAGAATCTCCCCAAGCTAATTCTACAGAAACGAATGTGCGGAAGACTGATTGCCCCGGTCTCACAAGTGGCTCCCGCTTCAATTGTGAGACTTCTCTTTTCCCTGTAATTTAGGGCAGTTCCGACTATGTGTCCCCTCCGTTTAAATAAAAACAAACAATTCCAACATTTTTGCCCAATTTAGGAGACATTAAAGAACTATCTAACTGCATGGGCTCCTCCTCCCTGGGAGTCATGTCAGTTTTAACGTTAACCGGCTTAGCGGATAATCGTTCCCTACTAGCAAGGGAATAGCTCTTTCTCTCTTCCTTCTCCCTTTCACGCTCCCGGACCCGGTTGTCAATGCGGATGGCTAAGGCAATTAATGAATTTAAAGTTCATTTATAGTAGCCAGAGCATCTTTGACAGAATCTGATAGAGCATTGGTGAACAAAGTGATCAAAGGCTCATCTGACCAACCAGTTTCTGCTGCCAAAGCCCGAAAAGAAATTGAGAACTCTGCCACACTTTGTTTACCCTGAGTTAACCTGGTTAAACGTGTGGCTGCTTCATGGCCAGATATATCATGGTCAAAGATGAGGGCCATCTCATCCATTAATGCCTGTGAACTGTTTATTATAGGAGCCTGAGAGCGAATTAAAGGATCTGCCCACGCTAAAGCTGCCCCTGTAAGCAATGATAGTATAAATGCAACCCTAGCATCTTCAGTAGCAAATCGAGATGGCTGGGATTTAAAAAAAAACACTGTGACAAAAACCCTCTACACCGGCCCGCTTCCCCTCCATATCGCAGTGGAAGTTGAAGTTTAGGCTCTCTCACATTAGCTGTTAGTATTTGGGAGGGAGGAATGGGTAAGGATGCTTGTGCAACGGGTCTGTAGTGGCATTAGTTAGCTGACCGAATATTACCGCCAGCTCCATTAACATTTCCTGTTGACGGTTAAGCCGCTCAAGAATCTCCCCCTGCCTCTGGGAAATTACAACCTGCTGGTCTACAGTAGCAGACTGCTGAGCATGTAACGCTTGGAGATTTTTGCCCTGTTCCTCAATCATAGCTTGTTGGGTGGCTATAGCTCTTCCAAATGGGCTGCTTTCCATAATGACACGGTTAACTATCGCTGGTACGCCGAGATGGCTTCTGTGTACTGTGAGGGGGAGGTATTGGTGAACCAGACGCGAGAGGAAACCGTGTCATAAAGCCAACAAAAAGGTTGATGGCCACTAAAATACCTAGGGAGGCGAAACAAAATTAAACAGTGATAAATCAAAGCAACCCCAGCCAAAAATGCTGGGCGAATAGGAAAATGCAAAACGAAAAGAACTTCGCCTTAAAATGAAACGGGCAAGATAATCACACGCAAAAAATCCTAGTTCTGGGATTCTTTTAACAAGCAACGTAAACCCGGAAGTTTGCCCAATAGCGATACTCATAAAAATAAATCAACCCAAAACAAACTCCGCCTCAGAGCGGAGCGAAACACTCATTCAAGGAAGCTCAAATATGTTAGCTCGTAAGAACTAATATCTCCAGAGAAAATACCCTCAAGGAAAAAATGCGAAAAGAAAAAACGTACTTCTGGTAAAAAAAAGTAAAGAACTCAAAAGCACCCGGAAACTTCGGGACAACAGCAGCAGAGGGCGAAAGAAAATAACATAATAGTTTACGAGAAAATCCACCTGATAGGACCTCACGAATGAGGCCAGGAAATAGAACGACCAGAAGTAAGATGCGGAGAAATCCGAAGATGACGTTCGGCGTACTGAGGGAACAATAAGCAAAAAGGTCCTTATTTAACAGCGAGACGCAGCTCGAAAAAGGAAAACAAAACAAAGCCCAAACCCGAACGCAGTCGGGAATAAACCCCCACTAGGACACCCTAGTGAAAAAACCCACCCTCAGAAATCCCCTGTCGGGACGCAGCCCAGAAAAAAAATCAAAAGGACCTTAAAAGGAATCAAATAGGAAGACACTTAGAATACTGGTTGGGACAACGAACAGAAAACCAGAATCCTCTAAACGGACACAGAATCAAAAGAAATATTTCTTTTAAACAAAGATTATGTCAACACCGTCCGGACACTCAATACAATACCGGCTCTGTGCAAGGCTAGTTTGACACAGAAGCAAAGACTGCGCGGAAGTCAGAGCTTAAATAGAGGCACAACCCAAAACAGATGCCGTAGATAAACGCAATCATGATTCTAATCAGCCCCAAGTGGCAGCACCTGGCCACTACGCTCAGAACCATGACATCTACACATACTATATTACTGCAGTGCAATTATATGGTCAAATACTGATGAGCTGGAGAGGTACTTTTTTAGAACAGAGATGTTCCCACATCAAATCCATAGCACCAGTGGCCCTCATAATTGGGAAAAATATTTTAAAAAAATGAAAAATATAGAGTCAAATCACTCCAGAATTCACCTTTATTATTGTTGCCTTGACACAACACAAGAAAAAAAATCAGCTGCTACCTTCCTCAGGGTACTGATCCACGTCAAATAAGAAGTCAAAGACGACTGTCTCATTATGAAACTTTTTCAGGAAAATATGTACAAAGTGGTCCGAACCGTTGGTAAATGAGATCAGAGAACAGACCGCACCATGACATGAAAGCAGGGCTGCGCTGGTTTATAAAGTTATACAGCCATGAATGTGATTGGATGTAAGAGTGCTCAACATTTAAAAACCAAAGACGATAATGTTAGTATCAAGTACAATCCTAAGAAAAGCCGGGAGGGCGAGAATTATGATAATAAAAGAGAGCTTTAATTGAAAAATTTGCTTTTCACCTAAAATTACTAATTGAAAACAGTATACATTATTTCAAGATCAATTTGATCTTACTTACACTACTCTTATTCCAATTAAATATTCTTAATGTCCAAAACACACCCTCTGGTAACCAGGCTGATGGGTAGCAGCTGATGCTACCACGACTGTCGATTAGCATTCACATTCATGAGCAAGGATGGTTTGAGGTTGACCATTTTGTTTAAGGCTGTGTAAGCAAATATGCGAACAGTTTATGAACACTGTTTTTCAGTCCATGATTGAAGGAATCTAGGGATTTCACCATATAGCCTACGGTCCATAATATTTACAGATTCAGAGAATCTTGGGGGATCGATGTGCGTAGAGGGCTTGGCCAAAAATTAATACCTAATGCCCATGACACTCAAGTCCTCCGGCGGAACTGCCTTAAAAATTGACATGCTTTTACAATGAATACAGAGCCTCTGTATACTTTGGATAGATATCATTGACCATTGCTCGTCACCGCATCAACTGACGCAAGTTAAGACAGTACCGTTCAAAATCAAGACTAGATACCAGCAACATACAGAAATGCCACCAACCTGTGTGAGCTTTAGCATTTTGGAGTTGTCAGGTTCAAATTGGAAGTATGTGTTGTAATCTGACAAGTCTAAAGCACAAACCATTTTAAAAATAACTGATATGTTCTCGAGGCCACAAGGAAAAGGGCTACACTAGCCTGGTTTACATGCAGACTTTTTTCATTCTGATTGAAATCATTCTGATTGAAGATTTCAGGTCAACTGTTTACATGTGATGTCATCTACTCCGATCTGGTGCTTATATGCGCCACCACTTTTAATCAGAACAGATGTTTTCCAGCTGTGTGACATGTGCAAATAGATGAAAAAAGTATCCACTTTCATTGTTGTGCTGTTTAGGCTTATAGTAGCCGGTCTTCAGAGTTTTTTCCAGCGGTTCGAATTCGTTCGACGTTTCGGTTTATCCCAGCTTCGATGAGTTTTTTGTGGACTTTTTAAACAGTTCACTAGCTATTTCTTGTTTTCCTTCCATCTTAGCATGGGATAATTTTCAGTTCATTGAGTTTGTATTAAAAACAAACACTTTGCCGTAGTCCACAGTTCGGCGTGCTGTGCTTGGAAGCCACCAACACCATAATTGCAAGAGAAGAAACATCACTGTGCATTTACGTCAAGATGAAGCATGCGCAGACAGAACGCAGCCAGTCAACTTTCCATTTCACCATTTACATAATAAAATTTTGCTTTTAATCGGTTTGGGGAAAGGAATATTCTACCCCTCTGCAACCGAATAAAATTCCTTTTGTTTTCGGCCTGTTTATTCTGAATGAGGTGTTTATGTGGAGCATTTTTATTCGGTTTGGGCTTCTAAATCGATTCTAATCGGAATATTAGGCTCCATGTAAACCCAACTACTGAATTTTTAATGCATAGTTCAAATCCAGTGTCTATGATATGGGATAGTGTTAGTGTCTAAGGCATGGGTAAGATATGCATTGCGAGGGCACCACACACACTTTGGAGCAGCATACACTGCCCATCCAAAAAAAAAAAAGTCACACACTATAATATTTTTTTGCGCTACATTTAGCTGTGATCAAGGCGCAAATTCATCATGGTATTGTTTCGACAATCTTAAAATGTTACAACATTTATTTCCAGCTAGATTTGCATTAATTTTTGGCTGAGATATTGTATTGACAATGGGCTAGCCAAACCACTTCATAAAGCCTTCTCCAGCACATCCCAAAAACTTTCAATTGGTTAAGGTCAGGGCTCTGAAGTGGCCAATTCATGTGTGAAAATGATTGTTCATGTGCGCTGAAACATTTTTTGGAATAAACTGTAATTACTTCCACAATTAGTGGAATGGTACAGTGGTAAAAAAAAAAAAAAAAGCCTATTTTAGAACGTGTTGCAGGCATCACATGCAGAATAAGTGTATATTGGCAAAACACAGTTGATTAGTTAAAACATCATATTGGCTGTGAACCATTTCCATCTTGATACAAATCTAAACAGATTTGCAAATTGTTTGTTTTTTTTCTTTTATAAGCGCAAATTGGAAAAAAGTCAGGACAGAGCGGTAAATGACAACAGAAAGTAGTAGCAGTGATTTCTACATTGACACCTTTGTGCAAATTAATTGAAACACGCTGCAATTATTTCAGTCTTTGATACCAATTCATGTTCTCAAGCAAAAACCTTCCTGTTTGTCCTTATTTTTGCATTTCTTTGAGCAGGACAAAATTAAATCATACTGTATAAGAAATCTCATAATATTTGTGGGGTGCGTGATGTAAAACTTGCGCGCGTGCAGTTATTACGTCAATCGGTATTACACCACGTGCTTCTTGGTTATTTGCCGTCTTTTGTTTCCCAGGCTAGTTGTTTGTGAATCAGACGATGTATGTGACGGATGTGCCCCTGAGAAAACACACGAAGATCCTGTCTTTGCACGACCACATCGGCGAGTCATACAGGGATGTAGCAAGAGTAGTTGATGTCAGTCTTTCAGTCATAAAAACTCAGGTGGTCATATTATGGATTTATGTGAGTAAATCGATATGATTCGTCATAAAAGTCCAGTCAAAATTTGAAAAAAATAAAATAAAATCTAGCATTTATCTGTTTCAGCATGTTTCAATAAATTTGTGCAAGGGTATACATTGACTTTTATTTAATTGCAGACAGTTCGAAGGTGAGACATTTAATGCTCTGTCTGGTCCACTTTATTTGTAAATATATGTCTATTCCAGTCAAATAGGGCCTAAAACACATTCCAGAGAAAGTTGGGATCAGGGCAATTTAGAACTGTAATAATGCAATAAACTAAATTTGAATAATGACGTGATTTGACACAGCAGATGTCAGCAAACGACTTGGAGCAAAAGCTGCATTCAGCAAAGGTCCAGTCCATCACGAACAAAGATGGGTCAAGGATCACCAATTTACCCACTAATGTGTGAAAAAAAATCACTGAAAGTTAAAAAAAAAAATGTTTCTCAAAGGAAAAAAAAGGAAGGAATTCTGATATTTAACCCTTTACAATGCATAACAATTGAGCCCCTGAGAACAAAAGTGTCTAACTCCATATTTGTCTTTTTTTAAGCACTAATCTTAAACTGATTCCTAAGTGGTCAATATGTCTAGTGCAATAATGGATTAACTCAGTGTAGTTCCAGTACTGCACAATGGTTGAGGGATATGTTCTTCAGTTCAAGAATGCATAAAGTGCTCAGTGCAATTGTGGTTCAAAATGAAAAATTAAAAAAGTGAGTTAGACCACTCTGGTTCTAAGGGATGCAATTAAGATTCAAGGAATCTGATTGAATTTCTGCACATAAATGGGAAGGGGACAAGCCTTAACTAAATACCCGTGTTCTCGAATCATTCAGATGGCACTGCATTTTTCAACAAGTGATATAATGAGCTCAGACTAAAGACAAAGAAGATAGAGAAAGGAAATTTTGCCGTAGCCGCGAACTTGTGTTTACATGCAAGCCGGAACTATCACTGCACGCAACAGAGAGAAGTGTGCTGGTGTTTCAACAATCAACTTTGCCTTTGTTGCACGTATAACAACATCGCTGAAACACGATGTTGCGTGCGATGATAGTTCCTGCTTGCATGTAAACAAGTTCGCGGCTAGAGTAAGTTTTCCTTTCTTTTTCTTCATTGTCTTTAGTTTACTGTGTCCTCCATGATAATGAATCTTGAATCTTTGACTTCTCCTGTGATGAGGAACATGGCTCCTAGCTCAGAGGCTACATTGGGAATTTAGGCTAAAAACATGGTGAAAAAGATGTCTTTCTACGTCAAATTTGAATGCCGGGGCTTATAGACAATTGGATTACACCACACGAGTAGTATGACGGCATTTTGTGTTTTTTCAATGGTTTTTTTTTTGTAAGAATGGCAACCATTGACTTCAGTTGACTTGGATTTGTCTTCAATGCTGTTTTTCTTTGAAACTCCAGAAGTTTTTTTGAGGACTAAAGGACACTTTGAGGACACTCGCCTTTCAGTTAGCCTTGGGGTGAATAGGTGGGTGAAATTACATATCTGGGTGAATTATCCCTTTAATTTCAACTCCAATATTCCATGGTCGACAGCAAAAAAACAACACTGTCAATGTCCAATTATTTATGGACCTAATTGTATGTTCAGATATTGCTATTCAATTTCGTTGGTTCTGTGCAAAGTAGCCCGGGTGTACAGCTTAGTGTGTTCAAATGAAGTATATTTCAGTCCCAGTCCTTACAGAATCTAATCAACTACAGGATAAAGCATAGAGATGTTACAAACCAAGGAACAGGACCAGTGTTTATTTATATGAATTTTAAGACTACCTTTCAGCATTGGCAACAGGTTTCAAATTATCCAGCGCAAACCAATTTTTTTTTGTGTCAGTCCATCCCTCGCTATAAGAAAGTATGTTTGCATTTTAGGGGGTAGGGTGGGTGGGCCTCCAACAGACATGTGCCCCAAGGTCTCACAGGACCTTGATCTGGCCCTGTGCTTCAGGCGTACTCTTTTTTGACATACATCACGTTATGGTATCACTTAACATTTTTCTTTTCTCCCCATCTCAACTCCTGGGCATTTGGGACCTTTGGTTGGGGCCCTAACTCTTAAGTCCCAGATCCATGGTCCCCAGCGGCATCTAATATCCAGCCCTTGAATCCCTTGCCCTGAACCTATGACCCTAGACCTGCTTCTGGGTTGAGCTGAATTCTGGTTTGTTGACCCCTCCTCTCCAACGGCTTGCTCTGGGGCCCTCCACCGTTCAGCTTCTAGTAAAAATAGTCTCCTGCTGCTATAAAGTTTGGCGCTTTTCCACTACACGGTACCGGCTCTACTCTACTCAACTTTTTTGCTTTTCCATAAGGGAAAAAGCACCTGGTACCAGGTACTAGTAGGTACCTTTTTCTGGTACCTGCTCTCCTAGGGTTCCAAAAAACGGCCGACCAGGTACTAGTAGGTACTAAAATGTGACGTGCAACATTGCTGCCCACTGATTGGTCAGAGAGAATTGTCACTGTGAAAGACGACTCCGTAGTCGACCTCGGGACATCTCATTCGAGTTAGATTGACGAGTCTCAAGATCAGCGTAGTTATTATGATCATCGACTTATAATGTTTTAGGCTACTTGTTCGATATGCTGTGCGTTGCCTGCCTTTCAAACACGGTTTAAACCACCAAAAGCTGCAACATTCATGAAATGCGTTTCTCTTTGCCTGTGACACCGTTCGTGGCGAAATTAAGTGACTGTATTGTGTCTAGTTATGTTCCCCTTAATAATTCCCTTTGAGAAAGTTATGTGATGCTACCCCCGTTTAAAGAAAATCGCACAGAAAAATAACTTTACTGGTGTTGACGAATCATTTTTGTCTTAACATTGTATCAGATGAGATGACGCATCGTAAAGCGATAAATTCTAATACTCTGCCATCTCCTGCGATTTGCGCATTTGCTACATGTTTTGCCTTCAATTTCAAAGTGAAATGTTTCGTGAAGCCTGAATGTCAAGATAATAAACAATAATTATTTTGTCATATGTGTTATTTGCTTCTTTGTTATGAAGGGAAAAAAGGTAAATTAACATCCTCGGTGTGTGGTGATTCCTTAATGACAAATAGAAATTACAATTAAACACTCACGGACTTTAGTGCCATAACGTGGTGATGGTAGTGCGCGTGCCTGATTTAAACACATAAATATTTAACAAAATCAATGGAATAAAAGTAAACTTGATATAACTGAGGATGCCGTCGCGTCAGTAACATACTGCGTCGCAACGACAAGCAGGTACCACGGAGGCGGTACTATCCTCTAATGGAAAAGCAACCCCAAAAAAGTACCCGGTGCCGAGTAGAATAGAGTAGAGTAGAGCCGGTGCCATGTAGTGGAAAAGCGCCATTAATCTTCATGTCCCTATCCTCTTGGATCCTCTGACTCAGATTGATGGTGATAACTGAGGCGTCTAATATGGGGCTCCGATTTTGTAAATTTCAAACTCATTGTACTTTGCCCCGGAGTTCTCATTACCACAGGTGATATATTTCATGCAACTACTAGAAACTGATATGGCACCATACTCTGCTGCATATTTTATGTTCATTATACTGTATGTTGTGTCAACACAGCCAAGCGCAAAATTAATTTCCCTAATCTCATTGCACAAATATTTTCTTATTTTGTGTGCTCATGAATGAATTTGGCTGAAACAGGTCAGTTCATTGCTGATTTTCAGGTCATAAATATCTTATAACAGCCAAGTCTAATCACTGCTCAAGTCATGCATAAGAGCCACAGCTGGGTCAAAGCTGCACATTGCATGCAGGGCATTGCTGCCTTACAGCCATTGCTGGATAGGTTCAAGCTTGATAAAATTCTCAAGGTCATCAAGTCTCACTTGTCATTTAGCTGTAGTCCCTAATTCCCAATGCTCACGTCATTGCTGACCTTTCTTGTCTAAATCCTCTCAATGCTGATTTTAGGTCTTTGTGTCTTATTATGAATGATTTAAACTTTGTAAGTAGTAGGAAAGTTCCAAAGCATTTTTTTTTTTTTGCCATTCCCGTACACCAGCCATGTTACTGAATTTCAAACTTTGTTAGCTTTTCAGGTTACTGCCATCCATTAGCCTTTGGTAAACACTCATTGCTGGCAGGGCATCGTTTCTTTTACAGGCTAACCTATTATAGTCACTGCTAATGATCAGCTACAGCTGGCTAGAGCTTTACATTGCAAGCGGGACATTGCTGTCCCATAGCCATTGTGGGAGAAGACATTCAGGTAATTGGTAATAATTATCCATTACTGGTTAAAGCTATACTTGAAATCCGGTCATTTGCTACCTAATAGTCATTGCTGGGTGAACAATTTCTATGCCTGCTTATGATTGGTTTTTGCAGACTAAGGCTACACATTGAAAGCTGGGCATTGCTGCCCTATAGCCGTACGGGGATAAGCTGTTCAGGTCACTTCTAATTATCAATTGTTGGCTGAGGAAAAAATTAAGTCGACTTTAGTAAACTAAATTCAAATTATTCTGAGTCATGCTCATCAGGTTTCATCCCTAGACAGTGTTTGGCATCTCAGATTTTTCTGGAAAGCTGGGTAATTGGGAGGGGCTTAGGCCCCTTATTTCTGAGGGATTTATCTGCTGCTACTCAGCGCAGATGCGCTTTGACAACTGAAATCTCTCTGTAGAGTCAAAGAGCCAAAGACTTTCTGGCAAGACTTTATTCATTTTATAGCTTCGTTATCTGGACAATTTGGAATCTGTAATAAATAATTTTCTTCATGCCATTCACTTGTCTCCCCTAATTTACATATCATCTGACAATTGATCCACAGTTATGCTGCTGTCAAATTTAAAAGTGGATTTCAATGAAAAGTGAATGAATGAAGCTTTTTCCATTGTTTGCTTGTCTATAGAAATGAATAGCCCTATAGCAGTGGTAAATGACTGATTCATGCAGGGTGCCATCGCACAAACTTCATAAGGCATTAAAGCATAGCTTGAACTGTGTGGGTGAGCACACCCACAAACAAACACACACACGCGCACACACATGCACAAACTTTCCTCAGAGCTGTATGATTCATATGCTTTCCCACCAGACACTGCATGACCTTTGTATGCCGCCCTTAAGTCAGTCAATGCAGTTAAAGAAATTCTTCAACGCCGGATTTATAATTCAGATGTTATCCTTATTAAATTAGCATAAAATTGCATGTGTTTGTCAGGTTCTTTCAGAGCTAGTGGGTCTTAAATGAAATGACTCACCAAATTTCCCATTGGCTGACTGATTCAGTTCAGATTTATCTTGAAGTAAAATAAAGTGCAATGACTATAATCAGAGATGATTCTGTTAAATTAAAATGGCATAAATAAACACATTCAAGGTCAATCCTTTCCTTCAAAGGCAATTAAACTGCATCAACAAGAGAATATTCCCCTTGAGGATATTCATCTTAGGCAAAGTGGATGATTTCTGTTCATTCCTGTGAATCATCCAATTAATCAGTTTCACATTACAATTCTGAAAAAAAGAGACGGAAAGTAATGCTTAAGTTTGGTAGTAAGCAAAACTGTTACAGTGTGCGAGTAGGAAGGGCGGTCTCTTGCGGTCTTTGGGGCGTCAGAGTAATTTCTCTGACCAAGACCTCACAGTTACTTCACTCCGTTTTAGCCAGCCAGTTCAGACTGCCTTGGAACAGGACGTCAGAGTAAGAGACAACACAGACACCATCCTTCTCTGACTGTGTGAGCCTTACTAAAGTGAGAGCTGAATATCCACTCCACTCTGCTTCAAACTGGGGCTTCATATATCAAAACAGTTAATCATCTCTCTTTCCCTCAGAGGCTAGACATCTAATGCTGTGTGCTGGCTACATGTGTTTCTTCTTTGTAGAGGGCAGATGCATCAGGGACAAAGTGTTTTCAGACAAGTTTTCGTATGAGGAAGTTTGACCAAGATACACATCTCCATTTTCATCCTTGCTCTGTTCTGTAAAGGAGCAGTCACTACTAACACGCTCAATATCCTAAATTCTGGAGGTAATCATTTGCTGAAAGGCTAAAATGAGCTATAAATAGGCACCCCTCTAACCAAAACCACAAATGTCAGTCTGGTTCAAAGATGTAAAACCAGGAATACCAATTACATTAGCTCCTTCAATTGTTGCATGTAGTCAGCCCATGGGCAGCTGCTGATTTTTGGTTTGAATAAATAAATAAATTAGAAAAACCATGCATTAAAGGAACATTTTTGTTTTGAGCATATCATGATTGTGGAAGTCCTCAATGAGGATTGCAGGTCCTGTCCCCTGTCGGCGTTTTATGAGCGTTTTGTGTAGGATTTGGTTTCACCATTCACAAACAAAGTGCCTGATTGGTTGAGGAAGAGTTCAGCAGCTGACGACAAATTTTTTTGCAATGAACTGACAGAGGCATTTCCTACAAAACACTCATCAGGTGGCAGGTATGGATATGCCCAAGATGACTGTCAGCTGACAATATCATAAACTGAAATGCAGGGGCTATTCGCCAGGGTTGGTGAAGTACAGCTTAAAAAGTACCTCGACCTGAGGTCCTATGAGCACAAACTTTGCTGCCAATTTTAGAAACTTAGTTATTGTATTCAAATACTATTTAGAATCATAAACCAAGCCAACGACAGAAAACAATGACATTGGATTATAAGTTTTAAATCCACATGCTAACTTGGGAAATGACTGGCTTAATTACCTATTGTTTGCAGAAGTCTGCAAAGACAATGTAGCCCCAAAAAATGCACTTTATTACAGTGTGACTGCCCTGTCATTAATCAACATCCTAGCCAATGAACTGCTGGTTTTGTTTGCATGTAGGCAGTAAATTTTGCCAATTTTCTTCTTTTGTTTTTCCATTGCCAGCCTTACAGCCCTTACAATGCTCTCTCTGTTGACAGTGCTCCACAGCTGAGCTCAAAAAAATCATTATGACTTGTAGGATTTATAGTGAAAAGATTTATTTTGCACTATACAAATTACATGTTGCAGTGGTACCAGGGACATATCAAAACCTTGCCGACATGCACACTACTAAGAATCATTCTGCTCACTGAGGTTTGATCGCTCTGCCAGTTAGGAGCAGAAGAGTTGGAACAAAACAATAAAAAAACAACAAAAAAAAATCTGCAAATAAAAACAGTTTATGTACCATGTATAAAGTTTGAACAAAGAGAGAAAAATTGTCTATTTCAATACATCAATTGGTTCATGAAAATCATAGGTGTCAAAAGTATTGGTACCCATGTAAATTTTTGTTCAAAGAGTCAAATAGTTTAAATTGTAATGTTTTTACTTCCATTAATCTTAGTCTCTAAATAGTGTTATGCCATCACTTCTTATTCCACTGGGGTATAAAAATGAGCCTCATAGCATAATTGCCTAATACCCCCGTTCCACAGAGCTTTCTGGCTCATCGGTCACTCGTCAGAAGCAAAGTTTATTTCTTTTATCCGATGAGGCGAAATTGTCCGATGAAGGAACTAAGCTGCTTAGTTCCTTCATCAGACGATTTCGCCTCATCGGATCACGCCCGACACGTCAGACACTGACCTGATAGTGGACAAACACAAATCAGATTCATCAGCCTGTGATACGATAGTCTTCCGTGGGTGACTGGTAGAAATAAACTTTGCTTCCGACGAGTGACCGATGAGCCAGAAAGCTCTGTGGAATGGGGGTATTAGGCAATTATGCTATGAGGCTAACGATATACAGCCTTTTTTTCTTAATTTTCATGAGAGTACCATCTATTCTGCATCCAACCATTTAACTAGAGAGGTTACGTATTGCTTCGCCTGCCATATGTTTCACAGATGAACAATCAGACAAGCAAACAAGCATAGGATGCCGTCCACAGCATTTGTACGAGGTACAGTACGGTATTGCTAGGGAGAATAACACCATGTTACGTTTACATTATGACATTCTTAGACCAAATGTGCCACTCAAGAGCTGTTTTGCAATGGTAACACATTGGCAATGCGCCTATATATGAGTATATACTGTACATTTAAAATCCTTGTAATCCAAGTGAAATTGGAGTCCCTGTCTCTATGTATGTACGCATGGTATGACTGTCCTTTAACTGTCTTCACAACTGTTCATTGACTTCACACTTGGTGGGTGTATTGCTGAGGATCCAGCAAAGAGCAGTGTCAAGTGTGAAGTTTTTTGGCTGTAAATAACCTGATACTGGCACTGAAAGCATAAACGGTACAATGCAAGAGAAAATAAATCCATGTTTCTTCCTAAAAGTTATTCGGCAAAATTAAACAAGCTGTATTTGCATTGAGTTCCGGACCATTATCCCTTCCCCTGGACAGCAGCTTGAGTGGGAGGTGATGACATAGCAGAGCACTCCTCCGCCGCTAATATCAGCTTTCACTTTTCGTAATAAGAAAAATATTGACAGATTTTCCTCTGAGGCATCACACCTCAGAGAGGAAGTTAGGGCAATGTCAAGGAGTGTAATATTTGAGATTTGAGGGATATGACAGATGGTGGCACCACACTGTTCTGGTTGTCTACATAGTTTGTGGCTAATGGAGCCAAAGCTTCTGTTGTTCCTCAGAGACAGAGGGAAGCGATTTAATTAGTCACGTACATGACATCAGAGGAAACTTCAAGGCAGCTTTTTACAATTAGGCTGTCAATTCACATTGTTTTTTTGCCGGCCAGTGCACTCCTACCTCCTCTCATCCATCCAAACAAGCATGCAAATGTTACTCTCCTGTCATTTTTTTTTTCCTCATTAAAATGTACTCCATTAACATCTCAGAACAAATTTCTCATAAAGCCTCAATGAGAGACACTTGGAAACAGCCCCCTTTAATACTCAGTGTTCCCATTTAAAACTCAATCAGAAGCATTTTTTTTTTTTAGCCACCGTGATTGGATTATCAGCTTTGAAGACTACCAGACAAGGCGCCTCTCCATCAAAAATCATCAGGATAGGGTTCATCGAACTGTTTGGGCGTCCTTCCCAGTTTTCCTCAAAAAAAAAAAAAAAAAAACAGTACTTCTTTGCACTGGAGGCTCTTATGCTGCAGTCTCATTATTCTTCAGGGTCTTGCAGTTTACATTTGCATGAAGGAAGCCAGGTCTTCCCCGATCCACCTCCATTCATATGCTTCTCAAAGCTTGGCCATCAAACTACAAATACTGTATTTGATATATCTGCTACGCAGGAAGTCCCACTGGCACAAGGAAGAAACTGCATTCCAGTACCTTGACACATAAATATATTAGGGGCCGAGTCTATAAAAGCCTATGGAAACCATTTATGGTTAAGCTGTTCTCTCAGGTTTTCCAAACGGTTGATTCGACTCTGATTTCATTGAGAGTCGGGTAATAAATGAACCAACAAACCAAATCAAAGAATTCCCACCTCCAAA
This sequence comes from Gymnothorax javanicus, assembly GCA_029692085.1. Lineage (NCBI taxonomy): Eukaryota > Metazoa > Chordata > Actinopteri > Anguilliformes > Muraenidae > Gymnothorax > Gymnothorax javanicus. The sequence continues at coordinate 19,238,231 of CM056203.1, forward strand.
AACAAACCCCAGCTTTTTAACCACAAGTCCATAGAAGATGCCCCATCAACAATAATCACCAGCAATTCCTAGCCTAAGCAGTCACATTATGCGTCAATGTCCATCAAGTATTTTGGTGTGGGTCTTAAGCGAGGTCTTCAGTGACTGATGCACATTCAAAGTAAAACCAGGGGAGATTTGATTGTGGGAACTGATATGGAAAATATAATTGGACTTACAAATAAAAGGGTTTATATAAATGGACGTGACATACCAAGGCAAAGGGCATTCATGCACTTTCCAGTCCAGGTTAGAGCAAGACTATATGGGAAAATGGATATTGTTGGACTCTGTCCCTCAAACTAATTGCAACACAAGTAATGGCAATTTGATGCTTTGTTTTACAAAGCCTGGGAGTGCCAATTCAGCCCTGGTTCTCTGTGACAGGCCATTAACTCAACAACTGCTGAAGTGTGACAAACTCTAATGATTATTATCCCAATTAATCAACCTTTAAAGATTTGTTTTGACATTACTTTAAAGTGGCATATGGTGGCAACACTTGCGTCCAAATGCATAATTGACTGAGATTAAGGTGGTTCTAAGGGGGTGAAGCACCAAAGTTGCTGGATCCCCATTTAAAATTAATAAATTAAAAAAGAAAAAAAAAATCTTCTGTTGCAATAACTCAAGGGCAGCAACCACTGCAAGTTTTTTTTTTTTTTTTTAATTGGCAGGTATGTTTCTTGCAACCCCCCTGGTAATCAATCACAATGAATCCTATGATCAATGTGATGGCACTGCAACACAGTGATAGAACGAAAGATCTCTCAACACAAACCATTACAAGGTGAAGGATCACAGGAAAGTACTGGAATAAATTTTAAAAATCAATAAATAGGCCCAAATAAATAAAACTCAATTGCATTCTTTGCACCATGCGGACAGTTAATGCTTGTGAACTTGGTGACGTTAGCCCTCGGTAGGCTGTGGGAGCAAGCCGACAACTATGGTCACTTCAGAGGTGTGCATCCCCCAATACATTGCAGTTATGCATTTGGTGCAAGATAATACACACATGGTTTGGCGGCAGTAATACACGTAAAACTGTGGTTGCTAACCATTGGAGGAAAAGATGAATAAACTGAGCCAGGATAGTTTTGTTTGCCTATGCCTGATAAAACTGTCATAACTAAATGCAGCTAATATTTTTACTCAGATTGTTCTACTGCTCATCATTCATGATTAATTTATTCCCAAAATTATAATTGTAAACACATGGGAAAAAAAATGCCTTTTTGCAAGATACCATAGCTATAATTGCAACAGGTTTATGATAATCATGATACAGATCACAAACAGAAATTTCTATATCACAAATTGATGCAGCATATCGCTAAATGCCCGTGTGTCGCAGTTATTTGTAGTAAACGCCTCTGCCTCATTAAAATGAGTCTGCAGGCATTTCTCACGATTTGTAAAAAACAGTATAGCGCTAAGGCCACTTACTGATGATCGATCAATCGAGGTTTGTGCCGATAGTGTAAGGGCAGGTGCAGTCCATTTAAATATCACACCCACTTTCCCTCAGCTCACCAAGAGGTCCCCCATGTCTCTTATGCTGTTACGCAACACCAAGGGCTGAAGGTACGTGAACAAGGGGGAAGTGGACATACTAACGTAGCCCAGAATCACAAAAATGGCTTAATCCCAAACTAATTAGTAAAAAAGTGCAAAAATTAAATACAAAAACTTTACCGATGGAAAAGGAAATTATCAACTGGTTGTAGTATTAATGGTGGTAAATGCAAGCAAACCTATGACTGCATAAACAAGCATGCACAACTCTGTCTGTATATATACTGTGTACACAAATAATGTAAATTTACTAATAATGCTTATCACCTGCAAATGATACACAAACCATCTAAAATGATTTTAATGAATTGTAATATGAACCTGATGGGTTGATTTTAAGGGAAGGAGTATTGAACTCATATGAACCTTCATGTAAAAGTTAAAAATATGTAACTTTCTGAACTCCGTATAAGCTTACTTAAAGTCCCAACAAATAGAGAAGATCAAGATTTACTTACCAACTTGGTGCAAGTCCATTAGTATCCCATGCTCCCTTTTTCCTAATCAGGTCAAGACAACTTGTTAGTAGACATATAGTTAGTAGACATAAGGCTACCCAACAGAAATGGTTACATCAAAATCAAATGAGGGAGCATGGAAAACTTTGACCTCCCAAAATGCCAAATTTCACTTTTTCCCTGACTGAGGCACCAGCTATACTCTTGCACCCTCAACATCGCACACTTAATTTGTGTTGATTATGTAAAGGACTTCCCATAGTATCATATTATGAATAAGCCATCTTGGGCTGTTGAGGGCACAGTGTGGAAATGCTCCTGATATTACAGCTGAAATGGCCAGAAGTAGCATTTGCAGCCCCCCCTATAGGATGGACCCTCAGCAGCCCACAAACATTTTCAGATTAATGCAAACCCTCCATGCAGTAGATTGGCATATGTGAAAATGAATGTTGTCAGCGCAATGATATAATTGCATTTCAAAAAAAAATTTTCAGCGCACATTTCTCATCTTGGAATCTTTGGCCCTTCTGGTACCCCTAAAAAAGAAACCGAAGGGTATTGGCACCTAAAAATTTGCTGTTTTTCTATTGAACCAACCATCTTTCACCAAAAAAATTTTAGGCAAATCTGAGACCATCATTTATCACCCTCTGCCTGATAGAAAAACTGGCTCTTAATTTACGCACCACCACCCAACCTATTCATGAAGCAATATGTTCAGCCAGACCAGGCCTATTGAAAATGGTACCTCCTGCATCCCAGATATCTTTGTTTTTCAGCCTTCACCTTAGGGAAGAATGGCTGTCAGCTATGCACTGCATGTTCTCACAGTCCTCTTCCTCGCCAGAGATTCAGAACAGCTGGTGCCTACCCAGAGGATAATGTCAAACACGTCCCACTTAAGATCACACCAGCAATAGACAGGCCAGTATAAACAACAACTTCCCTCCCAACTACTACTGAATCCCTTATGTAGAATCCTCAGGTTTAACAAAAACAGGATTCTCAGAGGATTCTCAGAAGCTGCTCCACTACTGCAGATAAGCCGAAAACATAACATGTTCCAAGGGGCTGTATTATCCCGGAACCATAGCTGGGCCCACACAGATGTGAAAATCCTTATATTGTCTGGACTGTCCACAAGCAGGGAGAGTACATCGAATGAACCACTCGGCTTTGTCTAGCATGGCTTTGAGGATTTGCTTTAGCTTAAAAATACATGGTCCAACTACAGAAATAACATCTGTTCAGGGATAGAGCAAACCTATGAAATTATATGCCATCTGCATTCTGTTTTAAATCGGTGAAACATCCCATTCCGCCAACCCACACATGCTTTCAAGAGGGGACTACATTTTTCATTAGCTGCATGCAAATTAAATCACGGATCTTTTTCCCTGACAGCTGGATGCCAGGCACCTGGATTAAGGCCCCAGCTGGGAAATGGCAGCTCTTTCAGTTGTATTTCAAGGCATGGTAGATTCTGCACCAGAGACGCTGGTATCAAGGAGCTGAATTCAGCCAATAAGAACATCCCATCGTCCCCTGCCAGTCCTCTTAATCTGTAGTGGGAGTACAGACCTAAGAGATTTCTCCTAATGCCAGCTACTGGTCGATCTCCAGAGAGAATGTGCTGCTCGAAGCTGAAGGAGGATTTAAAGGGGACAGATGCTTTGCCAATTTTGCCTTCTGTAGAGTTCCCACTAATGGCTACTCCAACTGTAATAAACCTCACCAAACATGGGTAAAAGCTAATCAAAAACACGATTGCCAAATATGGGACACTCCCCATCAGATTCTGCAAAAAGATGACATGTCAGAGCGGTGCAGGAAAATTTAGCTTTACTGTCTACAACTGGAACAAATTCAATGTAACAGAACCATGAATATCTGACGCTCTGTTAATATTTTAAGTTTTGCTCAGTTCTCATAGTTATGCCCAAGAGATTGCAAATGCCTTCGAATAGTTTGCTTCTAAATGGATCTCCATCCATCTGAGTTGACAAAGGCATGCCTCTGGCTGGTACAGTGCTCTGAAAAAGTATTTGCTCCTGTTCCAATTTCTTATATTTTTGCATATTTGTCACTCTCAAATGTTTCAGATCAAACTAATTTTAATATTGGGCAAAAATAACCCAAGTAAACACAAAAATGCAGTTTTTGAATAATGAGTTTTGATTATTGAAGGAAAAACGCTATCCAATCCAGCCAGGCCCAATGTGAAAGAGCAATTGCCCCCTAAATTACTAAATCAACCTATTGAATAAATGTAATGGATCATTTGATTTAATTTTCAGTAGTCACACTCAGGCATGATTACTGTCACCCTGCATGAATCTAAAAATAACTTGCCTAGCAATGTGAAGTAGGAAAAAAGTAGCATAGTAGTACCACGATCTAAAAAAAATTAAAGATATGGTGAGAACCAAATTCATTATAAGTAGCTTTTTAGCATGCTTCTATATTAGCACTGTAGCGCTGGTCTCCATATTTATTTACAGTGATTGGGCTCCGGTTGTATTCATGTATAAGCAATCTGTGGGTTACAACAGTCGACAGCATGTAATACTTAAACTGTGCCTCTAATAACCAGTGCCTTCATGTGTTTGACAGCCTAGCGTAGTCCTGTAGTTGTGCTTTGCTGAGCTCGGTCAGGCATTGAAAAATAATAGCCCACATAAAGCCAGTTCAGTAGGTAGCTAGCAGCCGGGAGGTAGACTTTACTCATGTACAGGGAAACAAACTAGCTTGTCTTTTTGAAGTTCATTAGCTTCCCTCCCCCTGTGGTTGGACCTGGAGTGTAGTCATCACCACAGTCAAAACTCTCATCTTGTGCTCTCAACTAATGTAAAAAGTTATGTTATTTGTCTCTTGGCAGCTTTTGTAATATGTAGGGGTAGTTACTAGGTTTGGTAGTAAATCCTAACGTCGTGTAGGTACCGCTAGTTTGCTCACTTGTGCTCATCTAACACAACATTCCAAACCCGGTGGCATTAGAGGTCCAGGGCTGCTTTGCTGCTTTAGAACCTGGTCAACTTGCCATACTTGATGAAAACACAAATAGTGCGCTCTCAGGAAATCCTGAAGAGAAATGTAAAGCCACCAGTTTGTGACCGAAAGCTCATGTGCAGTTCGGTTATGTTGCAGGACAACAATTCAAAACGCACTAGCTAGTACACCTCTGAATAGCTAAAAACTAACAATTTGAAGAAGGTTTTGGACTTGCCTGGTTAAAGTCCTCACTTCATCTGTTTGAGATGCTGAAGCAAGACTTTAAACAGGAAGTTCATGCTCAAAAAAATCTCTTATGTGGCAAAATTAAAACAATTCTGCAAAGAGGAGTGAGCCAAAGTTCTTCCACAGCAATGTAAATAACTCATGCCAGTTGTCACAGACATTTGATCAGAGTTGTTGCTGGCAAGAGTAGCAGAACTAATAATTAGGTTTAAGGGGGCAGTTAATGAACTCTGGACCACTCCCAAAGTGGAGGAGAGTGTTGGGTGGAACTGCAGATGGGAGATTGGGGCGAGTGAGATGTTGGACTTGGGCTGTGATTGTGCAGACGTTGGGTGTCCCCAGGTGGCGAGACTCAGGGTGGGGCTCGTGTCTCTTGTCGGAGTTGGAGTGGCTCACAAGCCCCAAAAGAGTTAATGGGTCAGCGAGAAATGGGCTTTTTGTACGTCGTTGACGTTATTGTGAATATAGTTTGCATACGCGTTCGATATCCAGCGGCCGAGGATTTTGATCAGGTGGTCCAGCACTCCTCGCTTTGATACTGTGGTGGCGGCGCCGATGCGGAAGGAGTGCCGAAGAAGTATTTGGGTGGAATGTTGGATCTAATTAGAATGTGGCGGAAATGGTAGAGGAACCAGTGGCGAGCGGCTATGGTCCCCGTGTCGGTCGTGAACAATGGGTCTTCGGGAGAAGCGTGGTTATTGTATCTTGAAGTGACGTGGTTTGATATCGGCACGAACGGACTGAGGGCAGAGTCAAATGAAATAGGAATACGGGCTGAGAAATGTCAAACTGATCTGTTTTACTACTCTTTATCTTGAACATGAGGCAGTCGGTGGAGTAGAATGAAATGTTGTTTAGGCTGGCGTGACGAGAAGGGTTATAATTAGCGGAGAGCCGAGCGAACTCGGCGCATCTCAAAAACCTAAAGAAGGCCAATAGAAACATGGCTTCTAGGGTGGAATCCGTGGAAGGAGAATGGTACCCTGAACGCAGCGTCTGGATGCAGCGAGAGAGGAGGTCCGCCGTCAGGGGTAAACATTTGGTCAGAGCGGGGGATTCTTGTTTGCGTAAACCTTTCAGCAGTGATTGCACATGAGAGTGGGAAATAGACAGGCACGGATAACCGGTGGCCAGTTTGACGAAGAAGTTGATGCCGCTTAGGTAGACTTGTATTGAGGCTGGTCGATCGTGGTGTATGATGTTAATGTACGAAATGAAGCTCGTAATGGCGACGACATCGAGTGCCGGGAATGGCAGTAGGAAGGCTGAATGGAATTTCTTGAATTGCTTCTATCCAGCGAGGTATGAAGAAAGGGAACGTGGAGCGAACCCGTTTAAAATGGCATCTCGGGATAAAGCAGCGAGTGGATTGAGTTGTGGAGTCAGGGGTAGACGGTCGCAGAAAACGGAGGAACCGGAGTGGGGTGAATGTCAGAGTGCGGTGCCAAGCGTCTGAATCTCTGCCAAGAAAAACAAGATAGGGCGTCAGCGATAGCATTTTTATAGCTGGGAATATGTGCGGCCTTGTGCATGAACTGGTGTTTTGCGGAAATTAAGGTGAGTTTCCTGAGGAATGGCACGAAGGAGAGGGAGCAGGAATGACCTTTGTTTATGATGTCTACTGTGGTTGCGTTATCGGAGTGTACGGTTATACATTTGGCGGCCCATTTGTGACCCCAAATGAGGGAGGAAACGACGATGGGGTACAAATATGCGAAAAAGGTGGCGACAGCAATGTCGCCACCCGAAGGAAATTCCGGAGGCCACGGGGAAGCGAACCAGCACCCTCTGTAATATCCCCCCAAACCCGAAGAGGGAGCGGTGTCGGTGTATAACTGGATGTATCTAGACCTTGGTATGGGGGAGACGAAGGAGGGGTGACGATGAGGAAATCGTCGAGGAGGTGTGTGATAAACAGCAATTTGTAGTTATTGCACAGAATCCAGCACAATGCTTCTGAGTCGAAAATCTTGGGGCTGCTTTTGCAGCCGAAAGTGAGACGAACGGCAAAGTAATTGTGCCCCTTCCAGGAAACGCCAAAAAATCCCCAAAAATGTGGGTCGAGCGGGACGACCTTAAAGGCGTTTGTGATATCGGCTTTAGCCAACCAGGCGCCGCGGCCGGCGAGACGGATGAGTGTGATAGCGTGGTCCACAGAGGAGTAGTGCATGGAGCAATCATTGCTGGGGATAAGGCTGTTGATACTGGGGAGGGCGGAACCATGAGGGGATGAAATCTATGATTAACCACTTTTTTCCCGAGTATTTACGGGTAGCTATCCCGATAGGGCTAATGTGAAAAAAGGGGAAAGGTGGCTCGGTGAAAGGTCCACTCATGAAACCCGCGTCGACTTCGTCTTGTATAAGCTTGTCGACGATACTAGGCTGGTTTACTGGAGGGGTGGCTTCCGCCAGATCTGGAGCGGGGAGGACGTCACCGTGCTTGGTGACGTCGGCGCTGGTGATGCCGGCGACGGAACCCGGAAGAGCTGTATGGTCTTCGGCTGGCAGATGGGGAAGATCAGGTTGATTGCTGAGGTTCAGGTTGATTGTGCTTTTTTTCACATGGCCGATATACGTTTTGAATAGCGCATTAGCTTCAATAAATAAAAAAGATAATTTCAAAGCTAAATATGTGGTTATTAACGTTGCCTTCGGCCACTTTCACATTCCAAACCTTATTATTCAATTCCAATTTTTTGCTCAGATCAGATTTGCCCATTTTGACGGTTCACATCCATTATTACAAGTGACCTGTATCAAACAGCAATGTGAATGCACTGATACGTTTTTTGCACGAGTATATTGCCAACAGCAAAAAAAGTCATCTGTGAGAGCACTCATGATATTCACACCTGATTAAAACAGAGAACATGGACACGTTTGTTATGAATGGATAGGATATTACCTTGGACGATGGCAAACAGTTTGTCAGCTGTGCGTCAAATGGTTGAGTAAAAAAGCCAGATGACCAGCTTTTATGGTTGTAACAGCTATTGATAGCACTGGTATGATGGCACTCAGTTCATGCGTACAGGAAAAAAGCCGCAAGGGTTCCAATCTGACTGTTCTTAATCATGTCGCATTTGAAATGTGTTGCTGGCATCAAATTCAAAACGAGCACACATTTTCCAAAAAACAATAAAATATCTGTTTCAACATTTGATATATTGTACTATTTTCAAATAAAGATAACGATTAAATGATTTGAAAATTACTGCATTCTGTTTTTATCTACATTTTACACAGTGTCCCAACTTTTTTGGAAATGGGGTTGTAGTTGGATTCTGTGGAATGCTTAAATGTGGCAAATAAGCAAAAATACAAGAATTCTGGAAGGGGGTGCATACTTTTTCACAGCACAGTACGGGCAATCATAATACAACATATTTGCGATGGCATTTAAGTGTATAGGTGAGGGACAGCTTGGTACAGACATTCCACATTCTATGTGCATGTTAGGATCTTTAACCCTTTCAATACTGAATACAGTAATATGAATCAGAGTTACCCACTGGACATATGTCACTTTTGTGGCTATAATACAGATTTGGCCCAAAATGCCAGGGTTTCTGAGATTCATCCTGTTGGGACACATATTTGGAAATATTTTGGTATGTTTGTCCCATTAGTACTGAAAAGGTTAAAACAATAAGTGAGAATTCCTTAAAAGTCAAATGAGGATACAAGTGATTGTATGATGTGCTTGAATTTTGCATCATGCAAAGGTGAAAAATACGAGTGGATGTAATGGCTATATGTAATGAGTGTCACACAGGAGACCATGTTGTTGTCTCTCCCAGAGCCATTCCACCTTTCCCAATCATTTATAGTCAGGGGGCTGAGGGGGATCCTGTGTGCAATCAGATGTCCCCTCATTTTGACTCTTGAACCTGATAGTAAACCCCTAGGTAAGTAAAAAAAAACTTGGGTGGAAGGTCTGGATCACGGGCAGGAGGGGTCAAATTCAAGATAGCGTCCAAGATGGCTGCCATATCATAAAATCATCCATAACTCCTCAAGAAAAGGGGCTAGAGAAATATTTTTGGTGTCTTTACCTAGGTTTTGGGGGTCAAGGAATCCAATGAAGCCATGTTTTTGGTCATCACCATATGTGGTAATGGTGAAATCCAATATGGCGGCGTAAAGGGGGCCGTGAGCTGTAACTTGCTTAATACTTGGTCTAGAGTTACAAATCTGGTGTATTTCCTCGGTTTTCAGGGTCAAGGAGTCAATTGAGACAATTCTCAGAAATGATAGTTTATAACTTAATGGTGAAATCCAATATAGATACAATCGGCAACAACGGGAACACCCACAAACGTCACATCTGGTTAGAGCCGAGGGGGAAAACAATCCTTCCCCCCCATCCGCTATACTGTAAAAATGCGGAATTTAAACTCGTTTTGCTAACGCTAAGAAATTGTCATGACGTACTTTGAGTCGCTATTGCCTGCTGACAAGGATCAATATATTAAAAAATTAAATACACTGGGGTTGGATTGTTGTCCACACATTTTAAAAACTGGGCGAATGATCCGACTCAGTGGCCTGCAGACATACATGTTCTGTTGTTGGGTCCCGTCATAATCTGCCAAACTCATCCTCTCTTCTGATAGCTTGAAACCATTTCGTCCTTCTTTGTGGTTCCGTTTTATTATTTGGTAAAATGTAAAACTTTAATCGGTGATTTTTTTGTTTATTTGCTGCGCAAAAGGGCGCACAACAACTCTTCGGCATTATGGCTAATGGCAGAGACCGGTTTGTTTTCCCCCTCGGCTCTAACTGGATGCGACATTTGTGGGCGTTCCCGTTGTTGCCGACTGTATCTATGGCTGCATGTATGACATCCACTGTTAGTCAGTAACAATACATAATCATTTTATTTTGGCAACAGGTGCAGATGGTTGCAAGTAAGCATAATCAGCTACCGTATGTTGTTTGTGACAAGACAACAACAGCCTCATCTTAAAAATAAGCTAGACATATTGAAAAATACCACAAGAAACACCTAGGGTAATACTATTCGCACTACATGTAGTCCACTTTTTACAGTGCAGTAAATTTCATGATGAATTTTGCCTGAAATTGATGCAATTTATAGAAAAAAAAGACTCCCAAAACCGGCCTGAAGTGTTCAGTTACATTTACAGGATTTAAATGAGGTAAGGACATAGTCAATGGAAATTATTTTGAATGAAACAGGACCGGAGGGTTCCTTCTACTGGATACATCGGTCTCTGGAGGAAGGATTCAATGAAGAGTAGGTTAGGCTGCTACTTTTGCTTTTTGTTTCGGAATATATACCATATTCAACAAAATCAAATGCCGAGGTTTTTTTCCTGTTGAAAATGTTAACTGATCATGCATTTCGGTGGACCCCCTGGTATGTTCATTGCACCATTCTGTTGAATCTAGGGAGGCATATATTGTTTGATTTTCCCTGAAAGTGGAATGTCTGTTCTGTTAAAATAAGGTATGTTTCAGAAATCAGATATTACTGAGTTGGTGAGTTTTACTTGTTCCTTAGAAGGTGTAGAAAGTGTTGAAATAAGGTTGTGAGCTTGAAAGTGGGACCTGCTAGCTTTCATTGTAGGGAAATGTTCTGACCGTTTAATCAGCAGTTTATTTAATGAGTCTGTGTGCTGGCTTGGGGTACTTTGAAGAAAATGGACAAAACTCTAACCTTTATTATGGAGAAAAGGCGTGTTTTGTGTTTGGAGAGGTTACTGGTGACCAATGATGTTCAACTGCACTGATATTGATAAATTCATGCTTAACTCAACCAGAAAATCATTAGTTCATATTAAATTTCATGCTTTAAAAGTTTATTTGTGTTAAATATATAACTATTTAATGATTTGGCAGTGCACCATTTTGAGGGATCTCAGACTTTGGGGAGCCACCCGGATAGCTGTCTAATTTGGCTCAAAGCAAGTAGGTAATCTAGAATGTAATGCTCAAGATGAATTATACTTGTAGTCAAGGAGTTTATGATCCCAGAAATGTATAGTTTTAAGCCCCAGCAGTTTTTCAATTCTCAGTATTATTATTATTTTTTTTTTTTGCAATTTCAATGTTGAATTTTCAGGAAGATTATTTGTGTTTGCAGCCCCCTGTCTCTACCAAAATCATTAACATAAACTGAAATATGGGAGTCTAAATGTTTCAAGTGTCTAGACTCAGTTCAGCCATTCCTTTCCTGTCTGTGAAGTTGCAATCTTGAATTACAAAGCCTTAAATAAGGTAACCCCCAAATAGCCAGATTTGGCTTCTGCGCAAAGCGGTTAAGATCTTGTGTTTAGCTGTAAACAGTTGAGGGCATTCTCAAGGGACATTCATCATATCATTTTAATCAGAAATCTGATGAAGAAATGGCATCAATATCAGAATGTTCATGTACATTTCAACAAGGTTCTTGTGTAACACGACTGATGATGCAATAGTAATTATCTTGCTATTTTACAGTTGTCACCACTGTTTGAGGCCTAAGGGGCTCGTTTCAAAGTTATTTACTCCAAAGTATGCCCCAGTTTGAAAGGGAGATCCAAATTGGTTTGAATCTGCTTTCCGGTGATGATAACTCCAACGGCTATGATCTTAGCCCATGCCAAGACAGAGATAGTGATAGCCATATTGAATTTCACCATTACGTAATGAACTATCATCTCTGAAAATGGTCTCAATTGATTCCTTGACCCTGAAAACCTTAGTAAGGACACCAAATTTGTAACTCTAGACCAAGTACTAAGCAAGTTACAGCTTGCGGCCCCCTTTACACCGCCATATTGGATTTCACCATTACCAAATATGGTGATGAACAAAAACATTGGATTCCTTGACCCCCAAAACCTAGGTAAAGATACCAAAATTATTTCTCTAGCCCCTTTTCTTGAGGAGTTATGGATGATTTTATGATATGGCAGCCATCTTGGACGCCATCTTGAATTTGACCCCTCCAGTCCGTGATCCAGACCTTCCACCCAAATTTTTTTTTTTACCAACCTAGGGGTGTACTATCAGGTTCAAGAGTCAAAATGAGGGGACATCTGATTGCACACAGGACCCCCCTCAGCCCCAGGACTATTACCCAAAAATCTAAGAAAAACAGTGAATCATCTATGACAATCAAAACAAAATAGTAAAATCAATGACCCTGCATAGATTACTCTTGAATGCATCGCAGACCAGAATGACCATTGCATCACAGTTAATGAACCCATCTTACTCTGTATGACATCAGCTTTCAAGACAAAATATGAAGGCACCGTTTGTGGAATTTCCAGTTAGCACAAATTGAAATCAGCAGTTGTGATGGCAATCTGGAAAAGGCAGCACAATTATTCGGCAATTGAGCCATGTGTCCAAGCATCGTCTCCTAGTCCAACCACCTTGCCAGCGTAGAAAACAGCCCGGTTTTCCTTTGGGTTGCGAGAAAGAACATTTCTCTGAAACACCCACCAGTTTCATCTGAGAAATTATATTCACCTGAGATATCATGCATTTCTCTCCGCCTCTGACAGACAAATTGGGCTTTGGAGTATTCTAAGTCAAGTCACCAGAGTAAAACAAGTTTTTGATAACCATCATCTCAGATGTTGCTTAAACTCCTTCAGATGGTGCACACTAATGAAAGAAGCGCCCTTTAAACTTTCTTGTAAAAATATTCACCATTTTCATAAATAGTTTTATTATATGGGCCAAGTCAGCCATTTTGACCGCAAATGTTTAACTATCAATAACTTTCAAATTATGATTTATTTGGACCAGGCCTAGTTGATTACACACTGAATTACCCATCCAACTTTCCCTGTCCAATCTTCATTGGAGTGTTGACATTTACATTCCCATGCATTTTAGACATGCTTGGTATTCTCTGAAAATATTTAAACTTATTGGGTACTAAGAACAGATTATCAGGACATGAAGGAAGTTGCTGCTCTTGCCATATATACCAATAAGCATGCAACATTTTCATTGTTTTTTCTCCGCATTTTCTGATATCAGATCGGCAAGAGGCCAAGTGCTTTTCCTACATAGCATGTGAAGAAATCGCTCCCCCCCCGCCTCCGAAAGACTTCAATTACAGCATTGGTCTAATGTTTAGAGCAGTTATTTGCTCTCTTAACTCACAAGTTATCAGAAATATCTATGTTTGCCATCAAGAATAAAAAATACCATATTCACATTGCGATGTATTGGAAATAGCAGCGTAAAATTAGAGAATACAATGTAACCAATCAAATGAAAGATGTAGTTGGCTCCTAATTGGTAAAAACTAATTGGCACATCATGACAAATTTATTCGACAAGCAAATGGTAAAGAGTCAAACAAGTTTTGTATTATGTTAATCTAATTAAGTTCACGAAGTTTTTTGAAAGAACTTGAAACAGTTGTGTCCAGTAGCCTGATCTGGGGTTTACTGATTTTCCCAGTGTCTAATTTTATCTTTTTGAAATGTTAAATTACTTGAAAATTTTTGCAGTAGAGAAATAAACACACTATCCTCAAGGGTATTTTATTCTTCATAGCATGCATGGATGTTTCTATGTAACATTTGGCTAAAGAGAGTAATTGACAACTCTAAACATGAATAACACTTACAGCTTGTTAAAATCCTGCAATTACAATTGTGGGTGGAACAAAAACCGGCATATACAGTGGGTCCCCAGACATGACGTTGAAGACCACTGAGTTAGAGTGATAAAAATATGAGTACAGACAGTGGAGCCTCCTTTCTAAGCAAAGCCTTCATTTAACTAGAAAAAAGGATTGATGGACTGAATTAATTCATATTGTAGTTTCCACTCTCAGCAGAGCAGGGTGCTATGTTGCTATAATAACTGCATCATTTGCATTATCCATTTTCCTTAAGCAGCATAATTGCAACAACTTTGTCTGTGAGAGTGTAGGGAGAAGGAAAGAGAGTAAATAGCACGTCCAAACACACAATGTTCCATCTGTATTCAGTTTACAAGTGAATACATGCCACATGCAAAAACATCATGCCAACTTTAGACACATCATGCTTGATTCAAGGACAAAGAACATGGAAAAAGCCAGTTCATATAAATTTTAGGCAGTGGAGGAGCCCAGCCGATACATGTCCAAATTCCCATAATGACTGATGTTAAATTAACTTTGTTATGAACCTTTTTTAAGGGGGGCATGACCCTACAGGAGTTCACTGCTTATAGTGAGAAATTAGGCCAGCAATTTTTTCATTAAAAAGTGCACAATAAGATGAAGAAAATAATGAACTTCTTGGTGGTGGCTTAGAACAGCCTAAAGGTAAATCAAATGGCTTACTTTGATGTTGACACCGAGCACTCCTGCAGCCCCATTCATGCAAACATGGCCTTTTTCTCAGGGATTGGCGATCAATCCATACGTGAGAAGTGGAGCAAGAACAAGAGAAAAATAAAAAAGAAAGGAATAAAATATAAAGGATGTTCCAGACCAGGAGGGCAGGCTTGAAATATTTTCATCTTAAACTGACATTTAAACACCAGCAATAAGAACAGAATACACTAAATCTAAAAGTCTACTTTGAGCTACATTCAGCAAAAGAGAGCTCTTACAGGTGTGGCTGGTGTCCCAGTCAGCACAAGTGTGATTAGTTATTCTTCTTCTTTGGTTTTGGAGGGTTAGCGAATGGTGAAATGTTTACTTCATTCAAAAAACCCTTACCAACTTTCATAAGCTTTTTTTTTTAATAGACTCCCATTCCAAATCCTATATTCCGGATCACATACACTGCCGGCCCAAAAATAGTTGCAAATTCTTTTATTTTACAGGACTGGCTTTGGCTTTTAACATGGCGCACATTCGTTGTGGTATTGTTTCAACAATCTTATGCAATGTAACTTTTATTTCATGCTGTTTTAAAAATGTCGATATTTAAATGTTGGGAATACCTGAGTGAGTTGTTGAAGTGTCAGCCTCCTGTGGATTCGCGTAATGAGTTACAGCGTCTAGTTCTAAAGACAATGATTACAACGTAAATTTAGATCACATTTGACTGCTGGGGCACTGGTTAGCTGGTCGTGGGTGTTCCAGTAGGCCTAAAATCTAGTCTAGCAATCAATAATTTCACTTGCTTTATTATCTTCTTGTGGTTTCCTTCATTTACGCAAACATTGATTGTTTCATTGAAAATTCCTGCTTTAACCAGTTTCTGTCATACATCTAGAAACTAGCTGCTAAACAACTGCTTCCAAATACAGAGAATTTATACCACTGAAATTGAGGAATGATGTTGAACATTATCTTCATGTAATCAAATTGAAAGCACTTGTGGTAAATTTAAAAAAACCTTTCTTTGATTGCATGTATGCATTTTAAGAAGCGATCACTTTTTGGACTTTGGACTTTGGACCTTTTAATCCCTATGGTCACACTTGTGACCGATTTTATTTTATTTTTTTACTTCTAGAAGCTCTAAAAGTGTTGTTGTTGGCTTTGGGCAAAAAAATGTGACTGTGAATTTAACCATCATGAAATCAAAAAAATATATATACAGTTTATGTGCGAGGGAGGTTTAAGGAGTAAAATGTATTCTGGTTTCCTCCCACAGTCCAAAGACATGCACATAAGGCTTATTGGAGAGACTAAATTGCCCATAGACATGAGTGTGTGAGTGAGTGGTGAGTGCGCCCTGGGATGGAGTGGCGAACTGTCCAGAGTGGGTCCCTGCCCTTCGCCCGAGTCGGATAGGCTCCAGCTCCCCCCTGAACAGTCATGCAGGTCTACGAAAGGACAGGGATCGGGGGTATTAGAGAGCTCTGCTCACTTTTTCATTTGTTTTTGATCAGAGTTACATTTATTTCCAGTCGAGATCTTGTATTGACAACGGGAGAGTCAAGCCATTCCATAAAGCCTTTTGCAGCTCATCCCAAAGACTTTCAGTTGGCTGAGGACTGGACTTATGTGGTGGCCAATTTATGTGTGAAAATGATTAATCAAGCCCAACGAACCACTCTTTCACAAACTGAGCCCAACAAATCTCGATATTGTAATTCTGGAATAAGCCTGTGCCATCAGGGATAAAAAAAAAAAAAAATCCATTGATGGGGTAACCTGGTCAGTCAGTACATTCAGGTAGTCTGCTGACTTTTTACGGCATCATTCATTGCTGAGCCTAGACCTTACTATTTGAAGCAACTTCAGATCAGCTCTGCCTACAGAGGCTTCTGCAGTGAGCACAATGCATGACGGGTGCATCGGCCAGGGTTATTCCACAAGGTTTCCGCCCTGGGATGCCACTGGCCGAGCACGGACACGCCCATTGCCAGTCAATACCATCTATGCTGGAGTGTTCCTTCCCTGCTCTGGACTTTGGCCCTCTCATCAATTATTACAGTGTTCCTATCAAGAAATACTCCTCATTGGATTGTACTCTGAGTCACTTTGGTTCCTTGTCTCAATCATAATAGTGCGAGGTATCAACCCTCTGGTTAAGACATCAGTTGGGAATTGACTGTGAGGACAGCTCTCAAAAACTATTTTTACTGAGGTTTTGAGGGTTAAGCTGTAACGCTCAACAGATCCCTCATTTCTGGTATCATGTTTGTGATATGACTGTATTTCCTGGTGTGGAGGCATTTGCCATAAATTAAGCAGAAACTCATTGCAATTCTGCTCATCAAGACATTAAAAGGTTGGGAAAAATTGTTTTGCAAGCATTGAAACAAGGAATGACTATAACAGCAAAAAAGCAGTTGATGATTGGGGCCAGTGAGGGTGGTGGAGCATTTTATTTGCCGTGCATAATTTCAGAATAAAATGGATAGTTGTCTTTTACTAAATTATACAGTTATTTACCTGCACATTTTGTGTAAGACATTTAATGGACAAGAAAATACCCTTAGCCCCTATTCTTTACAGTGCTCTCAAATCACGCTTTTGTGCTCCTAAATTAAGGGTTATCAAAGCAATTTAGCGGTCTTTGAATGAAAGTAGCATTTAAGGTTGGATCAAGCCACTGCAAAGGGAGATTGTATTATATATAATCATCTATTCTGTATCTACCATTTTGAGATTACCCAACGCTTGCTAGCCTTCTTTCTTTCAGTGTCACATGCAATTATCCGTCAATTATCGCATAGTGAAACACAGAAGTGATATGCTTTTGTTGAGCTTCATCCTGGTTCAAATTTTTTTTTTTTTTTTTTTTGTGAGCAGGTGTGAAAGGGAGAATTGTATTTCTTTTTTGGGGATTTCCCCCCTATTTTCCACTGTGAACACAGCCTGACTGTTTATTCCACCTCAGTGACTAGCTCCCATTGACTCAGGCGGAAGATACCAAGGCATATGATTCCTCTGATCTTGTAATGTCTAGCCCCTCACTTTTGCACTTTGCAGTTGCACGGCTAATCACACACTACCCATGGGAGGATAACGACAATATCAGTGTACGATTTGCTTATTCAGGGACATGCATCTGGCTTACCAGGAGACGCCACAAGAGAACAATGAGACAAAATCATTTGACTCACTTCAGCCATATTATCCATGACGAGGCTGAGCGGATTGTTGCCTCACCCATGTGGATCTCCTGCCATAACCAGTAATAGCATGGCTGGGATTCCAACACAAACTATTTACTGCGAGCCACTCTGAGGCACAAGAAAATGGTATTTCCATGGACCTACAGTATTTAACTTTAGTTTAACGTCATGGCGCCTGACCATATACTGTATTTTCAGCGACAGATTTTCAACAGGCTATTTATTTTATTTTATTTTTGGATCTAGAGAGTGGTGTAGTTATTATGCAAAAGATTTTTGTCCTGTTGATTCGGAGGTAGTCCCTAGTTGAGCTTTTTCATAGCCTGAAAAAGTTTTATTTTTCTCCCCTTTGCAAAATCTAGAGTTGAGAAAACATAACCCAGGAGACTTCCTACCCATTTTTGTCCACAAAATACTGTCCACATGAGCTCATGACTTTTGTGAATAGAATTGGTTTGTAGTCTACGGAGCCTTGTGTCTCTCATGTAAGTCTCCGCATCAGTTTCAGGTTTCAGAAAATCATTCACTCCACATATTGACATAACCCGGGCCACTGCTTGTATAATGGTGTCACAAATTCATATTTCACTTTAGTGAGAATTATGAGATATAACCCTATGAAATTTAATGGGACACACATTGTTATATTTGCCAGAAGTGCTTGTATCTATGCACTGTGGAGGAAGGAAGGGAGCAGCTTAAGGTCCTGCCTGCCAGAGGCACCTTCGCTGTAGGTCCTCCAAGGCCAGAGCCTCTCTCCTGCAGTCGCCACAAGCCTTTCCAGTATGTGGAGGTTCAGTCGCCTGCTGCTGTCGCCATGAGTTCTCCCAGGCTGGAGCCTCCAGCAGACAGCAAAAGCCCTTGTACTATTCCCATGGCACATGTTCTACTGCAGTTTCATTTGGGTCGCCAGAGGCAGAACTTCACTCATCACCTCCAAAGAGTCCAAAGATGGTCGGCTGGATCTCCTATCCCTTGGATTATTGCTCCCTCACATGCTTGAAGCTGGAGGGGAAGGGTGATGTGGTAGGGCTACATCTCTGGTGAATTCTAATGACCTCAGCTGTGGCCCCTTGCCTTAATCATCAAAGACTATATGAAATGCATATTTTAACCCTTAAATGACCAACTATAGTAAAAGTTGAAAGAAAAATCTATGTATTCTGTTAATATGTCCTGGGGAGGGGCTAATAACAACCCAATAGCAATTTTTAATTTTTGTGACCTTTGACCTCATTTTAGTTTTGTGACATATATGTCACAATGGGCATTTCGGGGACCTTATTGCTAAAATGACTTGAATGATAAAGCAGTTGAGATATAGCTGATTTTTCATTAGCTTATCTGTTTGTCTACTTTATCCAGTGATGAATGGGTGCTGATCTATCATGTGGATTCCACCATGGGGGCGGCCATATTGGAAAGGTTAGCTGGTGAAGCCAGTGTAGTGTCAGTTCCACTTTAATGCATCAGATGGCAGCACTGATGGTCTAAATATGTCACTAGGTGCATTAGGTTGCAAAATTTATGTGGGGTCAGTGGTTTTGACAACCCCCAAAATCGTGTGACAAATTTGTCACAGGGGGCATTTAAGGGTAAATCTTTTAGGGTAAATTTATGTAAACCGTGAACACCATGACATATTCTACAGTGACTTTATCTTGGTTTGGTTGGCCAACTCAATCAATACCCAGATCTGAATCCAATTGAATATGTATTTTAAAATGTTGAAAAGGAGACTTGAAGGAAAAATTGACAAAGTTTATTTTAGAAGGGTTATAACTCTTGGCAAAAACTGCAGAACTCTAAATTACAGCAACACAAGGCGTAATGTAGTCGCCTGATGCTGCAGCTGAAAGACCTGTACATCCTTCTGGCAGACACTTTGTCTCATCCTGAATGTTTCTGTAATTGTTTCCCCACAATCCAGCCATCACTGTCAGTTTCCAGTGCTGTCTACCTTATTGATTAATTATTGTCTCATTTCTCTCCCCTTCCTCCATGAATCTTCGAATGTCCACTAATCTTTTCCTAGTTCTTTATTGGCATGGTGTGTTCCTGTTTTTTTTGTCTTCTTTTTGCTGAATTGTCTCGCTCCCTTCATTGTGCTTTAAGCCAGTTCCTAGTCAATTACTCTGTAACGTTCTGTCTATGGTGATTTAAAGACAAAGTATTGAGGATGTCTCCCTGTGTTCAGCCGCACTTTGAATGGCGATCTCACCAGCCTTGCAGTTTAAGAAAGTGTACAGTTTTCATGCCCAGTCACCCACAGATTGCTTTCCCAGTGCTGATCTCAGAGCAGTGTCTGACAACGGCTCGACTGCGCCTCCAGAATCTTGTTCGTCGATCGCCAGACCCGGACTGCTCCAGACTATTTGCTTGGCCAGCTCCTTTTGAGTTTTCATATTTTTTCTTGTGCCACCTGTGGCTTGAAAAGGTTGTTATTAAAAGTGCCAACAGAATTTCAGCAGATCTGCACTTGGTTTCTTCACTGTAACTATTTTAAAAGGAAACTTCCACTTTTCGCCCAAACACAGTAAGCAAATTCAAAATTGGTTGGATTATTTATTCTCCTTTAAAACGACAAAGAGCAGAAACCAAATTCAAGATGGCAGCAGTGACGACCATAATAAAAATCGTGATGAGCCCGCTTTCAAAAGGAACTTTTCTCAGCCCTCCTTCATCTCACACTGCAAATTAAAATTTTAATGGAACATCCATTTTCCTTGAAATTGAAGAAATCAAATTCAGAATGGTTGCCATGAGAGCCATACTTTGTAGTGCGCCCATTTTCGAAAAGAACCTTCCTGTACCCACCCCCAATGCACAAAACAAATTCAGATTAAATCAGATCATCCGTTTCCTTGAAATCAACAAAAACCAAATACATTATGGCCGCCATGACGGCCACACTGAAAACATTCACATTACATTCACCTTAGCCAAATATATATAAAATAAGTTTTTCACAAATCTTGACTTTTAATCTGAGTAAAATTCATTTAAGAATGCAAAACATCAGAATAATAGTTGAGAAAATGATTCATTTCAGCTTTCATTTCTTTCATCACATACCCAGTGGGTCAAAGGTTTTCCAACACTTGGTCTTTCGGTAGCATGGGAAATAAATTGGTTTACTCAGGTGAATTGTTTCGAGTGGCTCTCCATAAGCTGCTAACAATGAGTTTCTGGAACTGTGGCCCGCTCCCCAATCAGAATGGCTGAGGCAGAGCCAGGTTTTGAGGCCTCCTTGCTCCCACATGCCTTTTCAGTTCTGGCCACAAATTTGCTGTTTGCTTGAGGTCAGGGCTTTGTGATGGCCACCCCGATACCGTAATCTCATTATCCTGAAGCCATTTTGCCACAACTTTGGAATTATGGTCTTTAGTCATTGTCCATTTTGAAGACCCATTTGTAACCAAGCATTAACTTCTCAGCTGATGTCTTGAGATGTTGCTTCAATATATTCACACAATTTTCCTTCCTCATCATGCCATCTATTTTGTTAAGTGCACTGGTCCGTCCTACTGCAAATCATCCCCAAGAGATGATGCTGCCCTCCCTCTGCTTCTCGGTTGGGATGGTATTCTTTGGCTGGTAAGCCTTCCATGTTTTCCTCCAAACATAACGTGGTCATAATGGCCAAATAGTTCATTTTTTGTCTTATCGGACAAGGGGATATTTCTCTTAAAAAAATTAAGATTTTTATCACCGTATTCCGGCTTTCTTTTGGCAGTCGAGGAACAGTGGCTTCTTTCTTGCTGAGTGGTATTTCAGGTTATTTCGATATTGCACACATTTTACTGTGGATATGATACTTTTGTATCCAGAATCTTCACAAGGTGTTTTGCTGTTGTTCTGGGAATGATTTTCACTTTCTGTATCAAAGTACTTTCATTTCTAGGACACAAAACACGCCTCTGTCCTGAGCGGTATGACAGTTGTGTAGTCCCATGGTGTTTGTACTTGCTATTGTTCGTTCAGATGAACAAGGTACCTTTAGGTGTTCAGAAATTACTCTGAAGCATGAACTAGAATTGTGGAGGCCCAAAATTGTTCTTTTTCTTTTTTTTTTTTCTGAGGTCATGGCTGATTTATTTTGGTTTTCCCAAGGTGACAAGAAAAAAGGCAGCGAGTCTGAAGGTAGGTCTTACAATACATCCACAGGTACACCAGCATGTTGGAGAAATTACTTGTGTCATTCACAGAGGGGATGTCCAAACCCACTTGCCAAAACTATAGTTTGTTTACATGAATTCTGTGGAGTGGATAAAAATGAGTTTAATGACTTCAAGTGTATCAAGATTTTTAACTTGTCCTTCTTTCAAGGCTCACCAACTTGCTAACAGATGCGCAAGCTAATAATCCATCATTTTTTGAACAAAGTTTTCGATTGACAACTTGGTAGGATCTGGGGCATTTCATCCTTTACAGTGTGAATTATAATTTAAAGCTGTAAGTTGAATCTTAGTTTGTAAAGGATAAAGCTGAAAATCACTTCTGAATTTGTATGATCCTCAATCCCTCAAGTTAGAACTGTCTTAAGGAGCATCATGCAACTGTAATGGATATCACAACATTGGCTTGGTAAACCTTTTGTCACAACCCTCGTGGATTCCTACTTTTCCTCCACCAGTCCAGCAAGTTGTGTGTCTTTCAGGTTTATTGTTTCTTTTAAAAGGCATGTAAACCCTGTTTCACCGTTTGTTTTTACCTTATGGATTGATTATTATGATCCTGGAGTGCTTATCCAGGGCATGTATTCAGGATATGCAGCAAATTGCAACAATGAGTGAACACTGCGATTGAAACATTTTGAGTAAGGCTATGACTTTATATTCTGACCGGAAAAAGGAGTTGGTTATCAAGAATGGATGTCTCAAAATCATTATGCATGATAAGTTTGATGTGTTTTGCTGACTATATATTAATAAATTAAGAAATGTATCGGCTCATGTGAATGCTGTTGCGCCCACACTACCTCAAGCTTCTTGAAGGCTCATTTGTCTAGGGCTGTAACCGTACGTATTCTTCTGTATGTCTTTGCTTCCACGACTATTGTCCAATCCAACGTCACTCCAGTCATCCAAATCAGAATACAAACTCTCGCTCTTAAATCCAGTGTTTGCCATATTTGACATACTGGCACATGTCCGTGTGTTCCATCGCAGATGTAATATGTTACTCAGTACGGCTCGGGATATGGTCGGCAGTTCCTGTTCTAAGCTGCCAATAATATTGATTATTCTTGATTTGGGATTGATTTCAGCCGAAAGAAATGTGTATTTGTTTCCTCTGATACGTTCTAGCTTTTTATAATTTTGATCATGTCGTAGGGTTGACATGCCCTTTAAGTGATTTAGAATCTTGTGTGCCTCCCCTCAAGATGCAGTGTATTTGTGTTGCCCATTTCAGTGTGTTTCCATTGTGCATAACTTTATTTTCAGTCATGCGGAGTTGCTGGATTGTCCTTTGCTATATGCCCTTAAGCAACCAGTCAGTTTCCTTCATCGTGGTCTAAGAGTTCATCGTCTTCTGAGATTAATGTAACCATTAATGACTGTTTATACAGAGGCGCTCCTTATAGTCTATTTAATGGGAACAAGCTCCCAGTCCTTTTTCCTGATCTCCAGGATTGCAACCATGTTCCCGTTAACCTGCCTCTCCAGTATGTTCCTCTGCCCAGTTTATTAGGCATACCACTAAGCTTTCAGCGGTCTCCAGGATTCAAATTGTGTTCCTGCAAATACTTAGGACCTGCCTTCTGACAGTTCTGCTCTGGCGAGGGTGATCACAATCAGGCTTCTGCCCCGGGACACCACTGGCTAGGCTTGGACACGCCCCTTACCCAAGCCCATCTACCACCTGAGCTGAACTCTCCTCATTCTACTCTAGGCTCCATCCCACTCTGTCATTGCAGTATTCCTATCACTAAATCCCTTCATTGGATTGTACTCTGACTCAGCATTTGGTTCATTGTCTGGATCAAAACACCTTTGTCTGTCAATATCACTCACCGCTGCATCCACAGATGTCAAGTTAAAACTTTATTGAGCAAAGAAAAAGTCATACAAAGTGTTGACTTCTTTGGGCTTGGCGTAACCTGAGATGGCCAGCAGCAGAATAGAAGCTTGTTTTGTGTTCCAACGAGACAACATTTCATGTGGTTCTTGGAAAAAAAAAAAACAGCCACCGAGTTCTTCAGAACAAAGACAATAAGGGCAGCCCAACACTGTGAATCCACAGAGTGTGGCACACTCCAATGTTTGTGGGAAACGATTACCTAAAAAAATTGTGTAAGCCAACTTAATCACCTTGTGTGAAGGGTAATTGAAAAAACATGGTGTATATTTTGAAAAGTAATTTACCGGTAACCATTTTTTTTAACTGCTGTGAACACAGAATCATGGAGTTTATTTTTTGAAGTAATCAGTTTTCTCAACAAATTTGTGTGCACTATAACATCTGGGTTGACCATGAAGCATCAGATCCAAAAGCCAGCATTTGTCCTAGTATAGGGAAGTATTATTGCACATGGCATGCGTGACATGCATATTTGTTAGGGCATCATTAATATTGAAAGATATGTACGAATTTTGAAGCAACATGATGGCATTTAGATGTGTGCTACTCCCTGCATTTTTCAGCACGACAACGGCAAACCACATTCTGCATGGATTACAAGTGCATGGCCGGGTATAAAGCAGAGTGTGCATGCTAGATTGGACATCTGGCAGCCCTGATTTCCAAATGAGACTGTATGGCACATAATGACACAAAAGATATGGCAACAAAAGCCTGCACAACTGAAGACCTGCATGAAGGAGGAATGGGGGATATTCTGCTTCTGAGATGTTACCAACTTGTTCTGATCAAGACCACGAACCAATTGTGGAAGCATGGTAAAATCCAAAAGTAGAGTTTATTGATAGTAATACTGGACGACAGAGGAACAAAGCCCAAAACAGAATGACAAAATTCAGTTCAGATTTAACAGACAAGGGTGCGTGGGCATATCTGTGCCTGGCCAGTGGCTTTCCAGGACAGCTGCCAGATGGAGGCCACACTTTGCCAAAGCCAAACTGTTGGGAGGCAGGACAGTGGAGTTTAGCTGGAACGCGGACCCAATCTTGATGACTGTCAAAGACTTGTGAGGTTGTTCGTAATATACTGGGCAGAGGAACAGACTGAGGTTTGATTAATAGAATCGCAGTGCCAATCCTGGAGTCCAAGATTAAAGCTTGGGAGGCTGTAACTATGGTCCGAGCCATTAAAAAAGCACAGGTGAGGTAAGCACTGTATTTGGTGCGTATTGAAGAATCAATCGATTTTTATTGTTTTTCCAGTGCGATACGAGTGGACACAAAAAAAAGCATATGGTATTGTCATCCCGACGTGTGCCACATGGACGCGCTAAGCGCATTATTAACAAGAGCAATCCGAGATTTCTGATCTCCGCCAAGGGATGATGTTGATACAAATGCAAGATCATTACACAATTTTAATGGAGTCGTCCCTTGACCAAGATCTATCTCTGGTGAAAATTTCATGAAGATCCGTCAAGTAGTTTCCAAGATATGCCACTAAGATTGTAAATACAGATCCGGATCCAGAATCCAGATCCGGATCCGGATCATCACAAAATTTTAATGGAGTCGTTCCTGGCCCAAGATCTGCCTCTGGTGAAAATTTCATGAAGATCCGTCCAGTAGTTTCCGAGAAATCCTGTCCACAGACAGACAGAAGGACAGACAGACAAATAAATAAATAAATAAACAAGAGCAATCCGAGATTTCTGATCTCCGCCAAGGGATGATGTTGATACAAATGCAAGATCTTTCTCTTTGGAAGATTTCAGGACCACCCATGTGACAAGTTTAAATGGGATTTTTGTATGTTTGAAGCATCCATTCTCTAAAGCCATCATCAAAGTACAGAGCGATCCATGATCATCACGTGACCATGATGTCACGCGATGATCGTGTGATTCGCAATCGCATCGATGTGACTGCACAGGCCGTGATTGGACAATCACTGCCGGTGTATGATTGCGCAATCAGTGGTGTGATTGGATAATCACCGCCCGCTGGCGTGTGATTGGACAATGGCGCGGGTGTGATTGCGCAATCAGTGGCCTGACTGGACAATTACCCTCGGGTGTGATTGCGCAATCACTTTCCACCTTGATTTGATCAAAATCTGTTCATTAGTTTCGGAGAAATGTCACTGAGATTGTAAATACAGATCCGGATCCAGAATCCAAATCCGGATCTGGATCATTACACAATTTTAATGGAGTCGTCCCTTGACCAAGATCTATCTCTGGTGAAAATTTCATGAAGATCCGTCAAGTAGTTTCCAAGATATGCCACTAAGATTGTAAATACAGATCCGGATCCAGAATCCAGATCCGGATCCGGATCATCACAAAATTTTAATGGAGTCGTCCCTGGCCCAAGATCTGCCTCTGGTGAAAATTTCATGAAGATCCGTCCAGTAGTTTCCGAGAAATCCTGTCCACAGACAGACAGAAGGACAGACGGACAAATAAATAAATAAATAAATAAACCGACTCGATCGCATTATCTCCTTGGCGGAGATAATAAACCGACTCGATCGCATTATCTCCTTGGCGGAGATAATAAACCGACTCGATCGCATTATCTCCTTGGCGGAGATAATAACGAACATTGCGTTGTTTTTGATACGGTAATGTTTGACTTTTCTTTCGGGTGTTCATTTAACCTTGTCTTTCATGCAAATAGCCTGTGAATCGTGGCTATAAATTAAAATGTGAAACCTGTGTGCACACTGAGAACGTTTCATTTTTAAACCAAGATTTGTGATCTCAGTGACCATGGTATAATGTTTAGAGGCAGATATGGTGGGTCTAGAATCTCACAAGCTACTGGCCTCTTGGATTTGTTTTCAAAGCTTCTGCAAAACTAGAAATCTGTCAAGCTGTGGAAAGGGTGCTTTCAGTACTCCTCCCTCATAATGACATTTCACTGCCAATCATGCCCACGTACTCTCCACTGATCAAATGAATAATTCTTACCTCTGTTCAGAACAGAATACTGTCACGAACATAAGACACTATCATGACGTTAGAATTCCACATTTGTTCTAAACTGCTATAGTGCACAGCCAGATAGAAAACAAAACAAAAAAAAAATAGAATTCCATCTCTCTGCCCAACATCAGACCTTCGACTTTCATCTACATCAAATGCAAAGTTCTGTCAGGTCAAGCAGCTGGGGAAATAACCTGCTTTGCAGCACTATGTCAGAATGTCCTGACATATCTCTGCCAGAGTTAGGACACAGTCATGGGCATTGTATCTCTACCCGTAACACCGCCTTGGGCAAGTAAACCTGCAGATTGAATGTAAAATCATATCACCCACATGATTTTATATTTACTGTTTGCAAATGTATCATCTCAAAATGTCTTATTATCAACATGCACACATTTTATTTGCAGCTCTACAAACCGTTTAACCCATTCGGACACAACTAAGAAGTCATTCACCTTCAGTTCAAGTGAGCACTGCAATCACTGATGACAGACTAACGAAAGACCATTTCATTATCAGGAGATGCAGGAGCAACGTACAGGTTCATCACAGTGATGTATAATACTGACCAAAGCAACAATATATCCCTTTGACTTGACATACTTGTTTATTGTTTTCTATTTTGGACAGAAATTGCGTTCTTAGGCTACGAGGATTCAAGACAAAGTTCGTAAGACAGACACTACTTATTGGTGGGATAAATTCTTTGTTGATTTTTCATTGGATTTGTTCATTTGTAAGTAAAATATAGAAGAATGGCAGCCTTTCACCATTAAATATTTAGTATGGAAACAGAGATAGAGCTTTGGAAGAAAAGATGAGCAGTATTGAGCAGCACAGGAGTTGACTTTTGGATTGAGGACCCCCCTGGATGCCGCACAGAGAGTGATATTTTTCTCATGCTGGTCGGGGACTTCTACAAATGCACATAGCCCCATTCACATCAATAAAAATGTACTCAGGCAGAATGGAGTTTTCATCGAGTTTAAACATTCTCAGAATGAGAAAAAGAGTTTGGTTCCAATGAAAGTTTCTGTATATCCAGGGAGTTGTCCTCAGCAAGTTTTGTTTCATCCTTGTGGGGATTTAGGCTAGAAGAATTTCTACGGAAATTAACTTTCTGTCCATCATTTCTTCCTTCATGACATAGCTATATATTGTGTATGCCAACATGATGACGATGTTAATACAGACTTTGTGATACCGTATATCTCAGAACCACTGGGCCAGGTTTTTTTTAATGCGCTATGTCTTCCTCATACATAAAGCATTCCTTTATATTGCAAGAACCACGTCTAAACTGAAGCTCAATATTTTTTTTTTTCCTAATTTTTGGTATATGGAATGAGTACTCTAGTTTAGGCCTACATTTGTGTTGATTGACAGAGTAGCCTATGGAATACAAAGCTGGCTGGAGGCAGAGAGGCATGCACGGTGAAAGAGTGTTCAAAATTTAACTGACAAGGAGTGCTGGAGGTCTTTTGCTGAAGGTCCTGGACATCTGTGATCCTAGTGATTCAAATTGCTTCTCAATTGCAGTCAAAATATAATTTGCCCTGACCTTATTAGCCTATTTATCAAGGGTGTAGGTTTGTATATGGAAGGTCCGGACATGTCCCAAACAATATTTTGGGAAGCCAGATTGTCCCTACCAATATTTCAGCAAACTCGTTCTTATCATCTTTTCAGACAAGCCAAATAAGACCCGATTGTGGAGGATACGTCTCCAAAACAACCTATTTATGCATTCTAGAATTTGATTGGTTGAAAGGGTGGGATTCTGTAAAACCCACAGAACAAAACCAAAAACGGAAATTGCAAGGGCGAAGGTTTATGCGTGTTCCTTTGGCTGGCGTTAACTCGCACGATTTCCTGGCTGGTTTGAATCGCAATAAAATGGATCTATTTTCTCCGTTCGAAGAACGGGGCACAAAAGCACAACGGTTACAATTAATCTGACTCCATAATACATTTAGAATACCAAATTTAGTTATACCCCCATTAAATATCTGACTCCAAATTAGAATTAGAATTCATAGTTTAGGGACACATGCGTGAATCTCGGGTCGATTATACCTCGAACTCTTGAAAGACAACCGCCATCACTCCATTAATGTTCCCGGGTTTTAACACCACGTCCGGATCCCAGGTTCGCTGGTTAGATTAGAGGTTGGAAGTCAGCCATCACTGCAACAGCATCTTTTGGCGTGAATACAGCGAACCCAGATCTATGCACGCCCATGGGTTCCTTCAGGGAATTTTAACAGATAACCGACTTTTCGTCCATGGGTTTCCTTAAGGCTAAAATCCCAGAACCAGCAATACATAAACCCTTATGTAGGTAGATCATGATTGTCTCTCCAACTTAATAAAACCAATTCCCATACCAGGCCGCTGGCCAGTCGTACCTCGGTCGGGATTATACCCCTAGGTATCCATCGCAACGCGGCTAGAAAGAATAAAAGGATTAAGAGTCACGGAGACCATGCAAGTTTAAAGGAATAACAATAATTTATTCACCAGGTAGGCTAAAGCTTAAATCAAACAAATCAACATTAAGCCAATTACAAGTTACACACAATTTAGAAAAGGAGAAAAAGTCATACCTGGAGGAAAAGAATACACACGCACTGACGTGCGCGGGAAGTTCGAAATACGATATTACATAATTGAAAAGGCTACTCACGAACTAACATGCGCGGGGAGAGATCGGATACGATCTTCCCCGAGCAGCTCATTTCTCTTTCCTATAAACCAAACCAGCTACCCCCTCCTCCAACCAGAGAGCCCCATAAGTTAACCAGGTGGGATATCGGGTTACAGGTCTCAGGACTGAGACAGAGTCAGGCCATTCGGTTGTAAAGGAGGGGTCATTCAGACAAAAGGAACTACACTTTATTACCCGAGAGAAGATTTTACCTTACCCAAATTTAGGGAGTTTCTAATGTAAGACCCAAAAAACAATAACCAACGGCGGAAATTGTAGGGCGAAGGTTCAACGTGTTCTTTTGGCTGGTATTAGCACGCGCGACGTCCTGGCTGGTGCGAATCACAATAAAATGGATATATTTTCTCCGTTCGAAGGACGGGGCACAAAAGCACAACGGTTACAATTAATCTGACTCCATAATAAATTTATAATAATGAATTTAGTGATACCCTCGTTAAATATCTGACTCCAAATTAGAATTAGAATTAGAATTAGAATTAGAATCCATAATCTAGAGAAACCTGCGTGGGTCTCGAGTGACTACACCTTCAACTCTTAGGAGACTACGCTGTCGCTAACATGTACTCCGGGTTTTTAGTACTGTTACCGGATCCTAGGTTCGTTGATTAGATTAGAGGTTGGAAGTCAGCCATCACTGCAACAGCATCTTTTGGCTTGAATACAGCGAACCCAGATCTATGCACGCCCATGGGTTCCTTCAGGAATTTTAACAGATAACCGACTTTTAGTCCATGGGTTTCCTTTAGGCTAAAATCCCAGAACCGGCAATACATAAACCCTTTATGTAAGTAGATCATGGTTGTCTCTCCAACTTAATAAAACCAATATCCAGAGATGGCCGCTGGCCAGTCGTACCTCGGTCGGGATTATACCCCTAGGTATCCGTCGCAACGCGGCTAGAAAGAATAAAAGGATTAAGAGTCACGGAGACCACGCAAGCTTAACAAGAATAACAATAATTTATTCACCAGGTAGGCTAAAGCTTAAATCAAACAAATCAACACTAAGCCAATTACAAGTTACACACAATTTAGAAAAAAGGAGAATAAATACACGTCATACCTGGAGGAAAAGGATACATAATTGCAAAGGACTAATCACGCACTTACGCACGGGAAGTTCAAATTACGATATTACATAATTGAAAAGGACTACTCACGCACTTACGCACGCGGGGACAGATTGGATACGATCTTCCCCCTGACTATATAGATTGGCTACATACAGCATACGGAATGGCTACTCACGCGCAGGACAGACGATCTTCCCCTGGACAGATCAGAATACGATCTTCCCCCTGACTACATAGATTGGCTACATACAGCATACGGAATGGCTACTCACGCACTTACGTGCGCGGGGACAGATCAGATACGATCTTCCCCCTGACTACATAGATTGGCTACATACGGCATACGGAATGGCTACTCACGCACTTACGTGCGCGGGGACAGATCAGATACGATCTTCCCCTGACTACATAGATTGGCTACATACGGCATACGGAATGGCTACTCACGCTTCCCCTGACTATATAGTGCGCGGGGACAGATCAGATAATCAGATCTTCCCCCTGACTATATAGATTGGCTACATACGGCATACGGAATGGCTACTCACGCACTTACGTGCGCGGGGACAGATCAGATACGATCTTCCCCCTGACTATATAGATTGGCTACATACGGCATACGGAATGGCTACTCACGCACTTACGTGCGCGGGGACAGATCAGATACGATCTTCCCCTGACTATATAGATTGGCTACATACGGCATACGGAATGGCTACTCACGCACTTACGTGCGCGGGGACAGATCAGATACGATCTTCCCCGAAAGGATTGTTTCTCTTTGCTTTAAGCCAAACCACCTCTTTGATCCAGGCGGCATGGCCATAAACACCTGGAAGGGGGGTCGAATCCGGTTTTTGGGTTTCCACTATTGGGAGGATGTAATAAAACACTTCAGCAGAGAGAGGAGAATAGGGTGATTACCAGAGAGGATTCTGACCGAATTCTCAGGAGTTTCCAAAGGGAATGAACCATAATTTCAATGGGAATGAAACATACTCCATTCAACTCCTTGGATTCCCCCGAGAATAACAAGACCAAACATGATATGAATATGTACTAATATGATGCAGTTGTCATGAAAAAGTCTTAAGATGAATTAATATATAGTTTAATTGGGTTATAAGTATAGAAGTGATTTCGTAACAGGATATTGAACATATAAACATATTATGCTCTTCTCAGAGGTTTAGATTATTTGAAACAGATTAATATAACTGGACTTTAACGTAAGACTTAGGCCAGTAATATGACTCGCACAGGGGCATTGTGTCAGCCAGAGCCCTGCAACAACCCCCCCGTGGTGAGACCATTGTCACCTCCTGGAAGTCCACAAAAGTTTTATTGCTATCTGGCATGGCTCTGGACTAAGCTTATCAGCCATTTGTCGCATACAGTCGCTGGGCTCCCCCACGCATCAGCGTTTGCAGATCTTACAGAGGTGCCGCTCAGAACCTAACCCAAAGGCACAGACGAATTTTATTGGTTTAGAAATGGAACAATCTTTTGTAAAATGAAATATGCAATGTCTACAGTTCTATTGCCATTTGGCCTGGCTCTGGACCGAGCTTATCAGCCATTTGTCACTTATATTTCCCGATTCTACACTAAAAATGAATGAACTATAATTTCATTTGATATGAAACATATGCCATTCAACTCCTCGAATTGTAACAAAAACATACATATCAAACAAGCCAGGAAAATGTATGAGTATGATGTGGTTGACATGAAAAAGTCTTAAACTAAATTATTATACAGGTAAATTGTGTTGTAAGTACAGAAGTGATTTCTTAGTAGTATATTGAACATATGAGCATATTGTGACATTCCCAGAGGTTTAGATTATTTAAAACAGATAGGTTAGGGTCCAGTCTT
This sequence comes from Gymnothorax javanicus, assembly GCA_029692085.1. Classification (NCBI taxonomy): domain Eukaryota; kingdom Metazoa; phylum Chordata; class Actinopteri; order Anguilliformes; family Muraenidae; genus Gymnothorax; species Gymnothorax javanicus. The sequence goes on from CM056203.1 coordinate 19,270,812, forward strand.
ACAACAGATGATTGAGGACAATATGGAGCATTGGGTAAGCCAAAGCCCTCCCACGCAGGATGACATCAAAGGCGCAGAAGCCATGCAAACCCCCACTCCCAGCTCAGAGGCCGGGTTTATTGCCTCCTGTCCAGCCATTCACCCATACAGCTTGATCACACTTTGCATCCCCCAGTTCAGGTCTCCAGTCTCTTACGGGCATAAACCACCCCCACTTCCCTTCACGCAAACCCCAGCAAACAAGCTGCTTGTCATCAGGAACTCAGCAATTTGTTACATTGCATGGTGTTGAAGTCTTTTGATGCTCAGAGGGCCCACCAGTCTTGCTGCAGTGTCACAGATGCACTCATCAGCGCCAGCGATGCTCCAGCCCCCCTTTTCCCATCTTACAATTCTCTGTAGGCTAAAAGTCAAGAGTAAACTGACTATGCTATTCAGGTCATGAATATTCATTTTTGTCCAAAGCGTCGCTTGAGGCTCGCAACTGGATCACCAGCTTTGATTACATGTGTTTGCAATGGCTTACCCGTAGAAGAGAACCGTAATTTGGCATTTGTTCCAGATTTTTCTTCATCGCGTAACTATAGCACTTTTCCCATGGCCCAACTCATGACATAACATTGATATTACCTTAGGTACATATAACTTTTGTGGAAATTTTATTGTCTGAGAGCATAAGGAAAAAAAAGTCGCTCCATGTTAAGTCATGCTGCTAATATTTCACCAAACTGAATGCCAAGTGTAATGTTGGTTGAATAAGTGATCTAACTAGTCAGAAACAGATAGTTACTTAAAGTGAAAACTTGCTAGCTACCTTAAGTTAGTTTTTACCAGAAAATAATGTCAACGAATGTTAATTAAACATGTTCGCTAGTTTCAGCTAGCGAACTAAACCTGGTTTCTGTCACATGTTGGTTAGTAATCGGGTTGCTAGCAATAGTACATATAAGCCACTTAGATATGTCAAATTATGAGGTGAATTTCAGTGGAGAAATCCCGCAAAGGTGCCATTATTAATTAATTAATTAATATGCAGGAACCACAGCAGCAAGCTAGAGAAACAGAGCAAGCTGTTGGGGATACAGGTGTATCAGGGCTTCAGGTGAGGTCATAATTATGACTTGTTCTGAGGAATTATAGGGAAAGCATTAAAGTTAGTCTTATGATGTTCAGCAAATATAACCTTTGAAAGTCAAAATGTCCCAACCAACTTTGGCTCAGCGGGGGAAATGAAAGAAACACGTAATCGGAAATCTAACCTGATCCAGTCCGATTAACGCTTGGTTTGCGGCTTGTCCAATTCATAGTTGGTGGTCCATTTTTAGGTGTTTATGGCGGCTGCAACTGCGTTACCGCATATTAAGATGCTTAATAGAGAGGATTGCGAGCTGGCTTGCTAACGTAGTTATAAATCCACTCACTTGGTATCAATGTCTAGGTTACAAGATCTGAGCGGGTTTCATGAGTGTGCTGAGATGGTTTGCGGCTGTCAGTTAAGGTTGCGGCAAGTTATGTATGTGGCATCTTTGTATGAAAATTTTGGAGGCACCTTGCGTAGCATAATTAAAAAAACGGAGAAACACGCATTCCGATAATCTCTGTATACAGTATAGGGAGTATCTGCATTCAGATTTACAAAAATTTTCCAGCTCACGCGCTCTGCGCACTCCCATCACATACATGTCCCCATTAATTCTCACATTAAACCTACCCCCTTGCTATTTTTAAATTCATTATATTACAGATAATAGATTTTGATTCCAGAATTGAGTTTTGGTGGCAAGTGATTATGGCCATAGTAGCAACTTTTAGGCTACAGTATGCGACCAGCCTGAAATTTGCCAGTACGCCAACAGTACTCAAATGGCAGTCTGCAATGGCCATATTGCACAGTAGCCTAAACATCCAGAGTTTTCTTTGCAGTGTACTGTATTCCACAGTACAGTCAGATCAATCATGTACCGCAGAGAACCAGACGATTTCACTTCGCAAATGTGTAGAATGCAATTTCTCTCTTATTCTCAAAACAATAAATGCCCCCAATAACTTCTGTGTTCTATTATGAATATAATAAAATGAATAAAATGTGCATTAGATTAATGTCCACAAGATAAAGGTAAGTGCCTTAACAAAAACAAACAAACAAAGTAAATTACACATGTGCTATTCTTTTGCTAGAACATCAAATCTGATAAACGGTGGTAATATTGGTACTGAAGTTCACCCAGCCCCACAAGACAAATCGACCCTTTTTCAATCACGCCAACATTTTAATATTTAAAGAACCACTCCCATTGACGGCGGCTGCTATTCTCTATAGGGCTCAGGCCTATTGTATATGACAGAAAAAACTGCTCTCTGAATTACTCCAAAAAAATCTACAATTCTGGGCAACTAGAATTACAATAGTGTTATTGTGTTATTCCTACTGAATCAAGTATTCTTCCTTTCAGAAAGAGTGTTCCGCATTAAATATATTAACAGATTTCACTTTTAACCGCTTTCATTTGAAAACATACTTTTGGTAATTGCTTGTCATGCAAATGTTTGCAGCCATAGATATACAATATGCCTTGATTGGTAATTCATAAGAATCTTGCATCATTCTGATTGCTATTCTTTCTTGTGAGAAACTGGGATGGGTGAATTAACACAGTATGTAGTCTTTTATCTCAGACCAGATACTAAGCGCTCGACTCCAGGTCTTTTCAGCAGAGCGCAGTGTGATTTTTTTTTTTTTTTGGCTTTATTTTCTTGAATGAGCCTCTTGAATACGAGTCATTCCCCAGTTCAATAGGGTACTCAAAGCATGCAATAAATAAATGCCATGTTGATTTGCTCCTGTACACAGTGTGCTGATCCACAGCCTCACACTGTGTACCCGCTAAAATCTGTTCTCCTGTCCACCTGCACATCCTGACTGACATTGGGCACCAATCCTTCGCGGCAAGTACATGGCCTGCAATTGAAGCACTTTGTGAAGGAGTTGAAGCACATGCAGTCACACAGTGAGGCCAACTTGTGCACAAATTGTACAATGCTGTCACTGTATGATGCCTCTCAGTATATGGTGGAGGCGACCATAGCGCTTGCAGTCATAAGCAAAAAATATCTGAATATACACTTTATCACTGCGCACTAAGAAAAAAAAGGTTCGTTTCAGCACCTTTTACGGGTGCGCACATTTGCTACAATAGCAGCCCCTTTTAAGGTTCTCGTGAGCACCTTTTTTAAAGGAGCTCACGAGCACCCTAAAAAGGGGCGAACATAAGCACCCTAAAAAGATCTTAATGAGCACCCTTGCATGGGGTGAACGCAACAACCCAAAATGGTGCTAACAAGCACCTCTATAAGGGGGTAACGCAACAGCCCTAAAAGGTGCAGATGAGGACCCTTATTAGGGGTAACCACGCGAACCTCCGTAGAGGGTGACTGCAACACCTTTTAAGGTTCTTGTTATCACCATTTCACAGTGTGCACATACGCACTTTTTCTAATGGGTGCTGCACCTCTAAGGGTTCTCTCTTATACCTTTTTTAAGCACCCAAAAGGCACTTGCAGCCTCAGAGAGGGTGTTCTTTTTCCACCCTTACAGATTCTTACCCTGGATAAAACACCCATGTGCACGCACACATAAGCAAACACATGCATACACACCCTCAACATAATCCTTAGGTTCCACACATGTATCAATCATTGTGTAATGTCTCGTGTCCTGTGCACAGTGACTGGTACGGAGGACAGGAAGTGGTATGGACTCAGTGGTATGGCATTGATTTGAGCTTTTATTATGCCCGCACAGCAGTGCAGCGGGCATCAGCGTTGCAATCAGATACCCCTTTTCCACCAAAAAGAACCTGGTGCTAGTGCCATGCTAGTGCTAGTGCCAGTGCTTAGTTGGTTCGACCCACGAACCTCCAAAGAACCCGTGTGCTTTTCCATCGCCGAGGAGCTAAATCAGAGCCACGCAATTACGTCACTGTAATTTAAGACCAACAGATCAGGAGAAAATAAACTTCGTTCGAGACCTGCGTCTCTCTCAGCAGTGCTCACGTAACATCTGGCAATACATAAATACAGTATGGATTGCGAGAAACCGCGAATAAAAATTTTAAACTGAAATTAATGCTTGTGTTCTATGCTCAGTAATACTACTATTGTCACCTCGGTTTTATCGTTTTTAGTGGGAATAAAAAAAAGGAATATAGCCTGATTGCTATGATCTCGTACTGAGTTAAGATCACATAATGAAAATAAATGTGTAACGTTTCTTGCGTTGTTGTCATGCATGTCAATCCCGAAACCTTAAGCAGCAACAGGATGTAATATAGGAACATGCTATCCATCGTTTCTCATCCCAAAAATGCAAGCAGAAGAAATAAATGAGCAACCTTCGTATTTCATTCCAACTTCATAAGTTTGAATGATGTCACGTAGTTTCGTTTTGAAATGCCATTCAAGTTCGCTAATGGTAAGAATTTGTGAATGCCCTAAGCTAGCCAGCTAACTCAGATTTGTAATGCTTTATATAGACTCAAGCGGTGCAGAAAACATGTCTGAAGCAGCAAAGTAAAATGCAGTATTAATGCATCTGCAGATAAAGGACAGATGCTTGTATATTCCAATATTTACTGCGGGCAGAACGCTCAAAATACTTCTTGGTATTTCTTGGTATACTTCTTGGTATAAGACGCTGGTCTTGTTGGCCACTATAACTCCGCCTCACGTAATCGGCGCTTGCTCTGGACCAGCAATGAGTTGGTGCTTACTCTAGCCCCAGTTTTGAGAGCCAGGAGCTGGTGCTTAGGCTGTGGAAAACCCAAGAACCGGTGCTAAGTCAGGCTCTGGCTCTGAACCAGCACTGGAACCAGCTCGGTGGAAAAAGGGTAAGTATGAAACAAAAAGGAACTGAGGTTCCACAATGGGAGATGGTAGTGCAGCAGTAGACTAAGTATTACACAATCAAAGAAAACGGAACAAGGTTCCTTTGAACAAGAAAATAAAAGGGCTGCTTTAAAGTAAGCGGCTCTTAGTTTATAATTTGGCTAAGTATACGCAAAACACGGGAACTGTCTTACAAAAGACCTACAGCACCATTACTGTGTGGCATATAAGAGACATCGCAAAGAGCCTTCGCACAGGACTCATATACAGTTGCAATCAAAATTTTTCAACCCCCATTGCAAATTGGGTTTAATAGCAAAATTTACAAACTTTCAGCTGTTTATGATGAACAGATTAAACAAGAACATTTTAAATAGCTCAACACAACTAATATTACAAGTGGTTTCTCCAAATTTGATTGCTGCAGTCTCAAAATTATTCAACCCCCCCAAATAGAATTCCTCATAAGAGCATATTTGCAAATCAGGTGTTGTCTCAAGCACACCTAATACAGCTAATCAAGAGCTTAATTAGTTGCATCAGGTTTGCTTGAGATAGAATACATCGAATACTTGCACTCGCTAGGGGTTTGTTGGCAGTGACATTTGTTTGCATTTTGGAAATACGGCTGTCAAAAAAATTGTCCAAAAAGCTAATAGAGGGGATCATTGCCTGGCACAAACAAGGAAAAGAATGCAAAAAGGTAGCACAGACACTGAATTTTCGTAGAGATACAGTTGGAAGCATAGTTCACAAGTTCAGAGTTAAAGGAAGAGTGGCTAAAGTACCAGGATGTGGCAGAAAGAGGAAGCTATCAATGGCTGTCACCAAATTCCTGAGGAAACGGGTGGTCAAAAACCCTCGAGTAACTGCAGGAGACCCACAGCAAGACTTGGAGGCAGGAGGCATTGAGGTTTCAGTTTACGCAGTAGGGCGCACACTAAACGTTGAAAGTCTCCAAGACATACACCAAGCACAAGCTCCAATATGCTCAAAACCATATAAATAAGCTACAGAAGTTTGGGGATTGTTCTGTGGAGTGATGTAACAAAACTGGAATATTTCGGGCTTATGAATCAGTGATATGTCTGCAGGAGGAATAAAGAAGCATATGCTGAAAAGTACACCCTGCCTACAATGAAGAATTGTGGGGGCTTTTTGATGCTCTGCAGCTGCCTTGCTTCCTCTGGCACTGGAAACCTGCAAAGTGTGGAGGGCAAGATGGATTCAGTCAAGTACCAGGATATCCAAGGAGACAATGTCATGCCGTCTGTAGGGAAGCTGACGCTTGGGCATCATTGGACCTTCCAAAAGGACAATGATCCTAAGCATACCTCAACATCCACCAAGGCTTGGTTTCAAAAGAAGTCTGGGAAGATTCTAGAGCGCCCATCACAGTCGCTTCACTTGAACCCCATAAAAAATCTCTGGTAGGATTTGAAGAACACAGTTGCAGCACGCAAACCCAATAATATTAGTGAACTGGAGGCCATTGTCCATGAGGACTGAGCTAAGATTCCTTGGGAATACTGCCAAAAGCTGACATCTGCCTATGCATCACATTTCCAGCAGGTCATAGCAGCAAAAGGGTTTTCTACTAAGTATTAAAGATGCTTGTCATGAAGGGGCTGAATAATTTTGAGCCTGCAGTAGTCATTAAAAGTGGAATTTTGTGTTGAATTTGGAAAAGCCACTTGTAATATTTGTTGTGTTGAGCCATTTTAATTGTTCTCGTTTGATTTGTTCATTGCAAACAGCAGAAAGTTTGTAAATTTTGCCAGTAAACCTAATTTGCAAAGGGGGGTTGAATAATTTTTATTGCAACTGTATATATCCCTCTGCTACCACTCAGAGGGAAGAACAAACAGGTGTGCAGGCTGATTGACTAATGACAGATGATAATTGAAAAATCATTAGAAGTGCGCTCCAGGGTCTCATGGAGCAATGAGCTGGCTGGCAGGAGGCGTGTCCTTACACATTAAGTGTCCCTTTACACTTAAAAGGGGCAAACAAGTGCATGTCAATGACAATCACATTGCTGCCCAGTTTTGCATGTATGAAGAATTTTTTGGTTTCCTTTTTTTTTTTTTTTCATGTCCATTCATCCTCTGTCGGCTCCTCCATACTGACACTGGGAACAAATTAAAAATAAGACATCTGAATTTCATGTAAAGTAAATGCATTTGTTTACAAACCAGATATCAAAGCAGCTGCATAAAAGATATGATAAGAAGAAATGGCAAAACAAATCCATATTAGTACTTTAACAATCTTCTTGTAGCGGGATGTCGGCAGCCATGTAACAAAGTGAGCTAGCGTATATAACTTGATGAACAAAGCCAGCTTGAACGCGACGAACGCCAGTTATTGTCCACGTCGATTGTCCTTGCTCGTACAAGTCTCGCGCTGCCATTGGTTGTTGTATTTTTCAAGGAGTAGTCTGATCGAAAAGTCGTTAATTGTATCAGTTGTAATTTTTGTGTCCCAGTGTATTTTATTAGAATAAGTAAGGTTTAAAATGCGACAGCATTGCATTCTACTGATTTTGTACAATAAAAAAAATGTTATACAAGAAGTTCAACACAAAATAGGCCCAAAGTGTTTATTAATGATTGGTAGCGCGGTTGAGTGAGAGACTATTCAAGAGTGCGGACGGGCACCTTATAGGTTTCAGCTCCATTTATAGGTTCTGAAGGGAACCATTCCTAAGTGCGAACCTTTTCAGTGCCAACGAGCACCCTTCAGGAACCTTTTTTTTTCTTAGAGTGTGACTCTGTCAAGCTGCGGCTTTGCGGATCAAGTATCCACAAATCTTTAGTCAAATATCTTGAGTCATGAGCTTGGATGCAATTCAAAATAAGTTTCTCACTCTCAGTTTAATGTAATTCTATGGGAATTTCAGATGCATCTTGATTTGTAATTTCCCTCTTTGCAAACTAACCAAATCGTAGCGGGAATTCTTTCTCTTGTATACACCTATCAGAGTGTGCTTGGCAAAAGCTCCTGCCATTTCAGCACTTTGAAGACAGGCACAACTGCTGTCTAATTGCTGCTGGCCCATCGACAGACTCTAAGCCACTGATGGGCCGCTTTGTGCTAACTGGAGGGGTTTAGTTTTAATCACTCAGCAGGCAGGCTGGCGTGAAACTTCTCTTCAGCTTGCTGACTGTTCTGACTGCCTTTCCCTTCAGCTAGTAGCAACCAATAAGCATATTTGCTTTTTGGGCTTTTTTTTTTTTTTTTTTTATTAACCAGCCAATCACTGTGATTGGATGATAATCCTCCCACCCTATCTTTCCCCGTACGAGGGAAACTGCGCAACCAGCAATCATTGTAATGCATAACCTCTGTGCACAGGGTTATTTCCGTAGACCAGCGACTACAGTGGATGCAAATTGACTAAGGTTTGTTAACCCTTCAGTAGTGATTTCCAGAGAAGTGCCATTACAGTTAAAGCTTTGGCAATGCGTTGCTATTCCTGTTGGTGGATATGCACAAGAGCCTATCGCCTTTTTTATTGGCCTTTAAAATGGATTAATGTGATGTATTGCTGCTACCAGTCTCTCTTACTGTCTTGGTCATTTTGAAGTTTTATTACAAGTGAGAAGCATATGAAGCTGTCGACTCTATGATGCCAAAGGCAAAGATAACATTTTTTAAAGGGTGCGGGACTCATATCAAATGGGTCTCATTCCCTTTGTTAGTGCAACCCAGCCCCCCACGCACCCTGCTGCTCACATTATGCTCTGACAGTGAAATATTAAAAACATGACACAGATCACTACATCTAATGGCAAGGAGACCGAATAGTATTCCAGTAGAGGTCTGTCGTGCCAATGAACCGAGGAATGAGGCAGCAGCATATGAACCACAAAGCACGAAAGGTTAACTCCCTGTGAAGCTTTGTACATAGGAAACAAAGCAAAAGGTAAGCACGGTGTAAGGCATGCCTTATTTGCCTCGATTAATATTAGGCTGCCATCCATCTTAGAAAAGGAAATATGTATGGATGACTGATAAGATTATGGTTGGTTACACAAAAATCACCTGAAACCAGCGTAATTGTTGCAGAAAATTGTGGACACTGGCCTTTGCTGCCTGAAGTTTCACCACAGAGTAAAAGTGCCGCTCAGTCTCTGTTGCTAATGCCTTCCATTTGCAGTCACCTTGAAAAGTGCTTCTTTTGCATCTGTTCAGTGCAAAACATTAACTGAAATTATTCAAAGTATTCCCAAGTAGTCAGCATCTGCGGTTCTGTGATATCAAATCTTGTTCATCTTCCCAGATGCTACAATCTGTAGGGCCTCTCATGTAAAAATTCTAGAGTTACCAGTGAGGAAGGGAAACAAGCACATTAAAAACCAGGGTAGGAAAGTTAGGTTTGAGCCAGTGTTTCTCATTTTTTTCCGTAATGTGCAGACTCAGTGAAAAGGAGCTGCTGTGCGATGCACACTGCTGGAAGGTTCAGATTTTCTGAAGTGGGGTCGTATGAGGTACTGTATCACTTGCAGTAGATAGCGGTCAGCAAACTTCCACTTAGTAGAGGCGGAGTGTAGTGCCAGCACAGAAGCAGAGCAATACACTAATGCGGACGGGTCAGCTGCAAAACGTATGTTAGCCACCTAAAAGAAGGTCCACCTAAAATAAATCAATATCGGTTTCAGTTTATGCCATATTTGAAATATTTTTAGCATTTCACCTTGTCCTCAGAAAGCCCTTTCCTGTATTTTCTCAGCCACTGAACTTCCGTATTTATCTATGGTTGAGAAAATGCAGTACCAAAAGAAAGGGCTGGCTGATGGCAAGGTTAAGAGGCAGAAATATTCTAAACATTGCATTAACTTAAACACAGAGCAATTTTTTAAAAGGTGGTCCTTGTTTTGTTTCGCTGCTGTCGCTGTCTACACCAGTGTATTGCCCTGTTTCTACTTCTCTACCCTCTGCTTTTTACAAACTGGGAGCTTGTTGATCACTATCTACAGCAAGTACCACTGACTAGGAATGAGTACCCAAATAAACCCAAATAAAAAAAAAACCCGAACTATCCCTTTAAAGGAACACTGACACAGCCAAGCATACACAATGGATGCTCATAGGTTCAGTGGGGTTCTTTGAGTGCAAGTAGATAGCTTGCAAAAAAGCCAATTTGTGTCATTTTAGCAGTCTACAAAAAGTAGTGAATGGCCAACTACATTTGCATATATTCATTGCTTCAAAAGAAGGGGGTCAAAGTTAGCGCAAAATGTATTGTGACGATTTCAAATAGATAAGTCATTTGAGAGAGAGTTAGATGCACTTCCCGTGCCTCATATACCGCACGAAAGCGAAAGGCAATTTTATTGTTTTAGGCAAAGACAATTCAACAGGGACAACATCCGGGGGGTCGCTAAGCACAACATTAATCAAACTTACGGTGTTACTTCTTAACATCACTTCAGCAGGCTTTTACTGAATTATAACACACTGGCATTAACAACATTAACCAGAACCCTCTCATATAACACACACAAGTAAAATAACCATAAAGAACACAGCTAATTAAGTGAACATAGAACAGTCATGTTTAGAACATAAACATGAACGGTCACATGACTCAGATGCTGCACGGCATTAATTGTCTCTGACAGCGAATCTGTGGGTGGCTGCTGCTCGCCACAGTGTGTTAAAAAAGCTGACCTTAAACATACTATAAATATGACCTTAAACATACCATGCATACTATAAACATACCCCTACCTTAAGTAAATAATTTCTTTACACAAAGAACAACCCAAGGATGGCCATGATGAACAGCAAAATAAACAAGAAAGTTCCACCAAGTTGGTTAATTTTTTTCTCTGTTTCTGGAATGGTACTGTGCATGCATCAGTTCTGTGACAGTGTTTTTTAAAGATTGGTTTAAGTAATTAGGGACAACTAACTCTTCTTTCCCCTTGTTTATCCCTGCCGGACTGTTTTTAATAGCAGGTTGACTAGCCATCCTGAACAAAGTTAATAGTAATCATTCTGTAATGAGTAACTCAGGGGTTTACACCTCATTTGAGCTCCAGGTCTCCAAGGTGGGATGACTAAATCCTTTTTATTCTGTGTTAATTTACCGTCCACCTGGCTTTAATAGTTGTTTTACTTCAGAATTTGGTGATTTTCTATTTATTATTAATTTGAATAACATTCTTATGGTTGGTGACTTTAACATGCATATCGATGATATTTCTAGCAACTTTGCTGCCGATTTTATGAGTATCACAGAGTCTTTTAACTCTATCCAACATGTGTCTGGTCCCACACATAGTAAGGGTCATACCTTGGACCTTATCTTTACACTTGGTTTAAATGTCGACTCTGTTTGCTCAGACAATTTGTATGTTTCTGATCACAGTTGTGTTTTATTTAATCTGTCTTTTAGTACAGACCTACTACCCTCAAAACGTGCTCATCAGTTTTGAGTTTTAAATCATCTTTCAGCAAAAAAGTTCGCTGCAGCTTTTAATTCTGGGGAGGTTTTTTCCTCTTACACCAACATTGATAGTCTTGTTAATAATTTTAATTCTCACTGATCCTCAGTCTTAGATAATATGGCCCGTCTGAAAACCAGGTATGTCCCTTCTGTAAATTCTATCCCCTGGTTAAATGAAACTATCTGCTGTTTCCGGCGCATTTGTCGGAAGGCGGAACGGCTCTGGAAGTCCTCCAAGCTGGATGTCCACTGTTTATACTACAAAGATTATATTACATTTGAATATAATAACATGGTCAAAGTTGCAAGGACATCACACTTTGCAACCCTAATTTCTAACAGTAAGCGAAACCCTAAGGCTTTGTTTGAAACCATCAATAATATTGTTACTCCTGCTCCCCCTGATGTCCCTGTCTTTTCCAACAAAGACTGCAATGACTTTCTGTCCTTTTTTGTGGATAAGATTAATAATGTAAGAGTCAGCATTGCTCCCTCTTCTGCTTCATGTGCTCTGTTGCCATGTAAGCCATCAATTCTGGATACTTTTAGCCCAATCTCACTTCATGATTTAAATGATCTGGTCAGCAGTATGAAGTCATCCTCTTGCCTGGTGGACATCTTGCCAACATCTTTATTTTAATCTGTACTTCCAACAACTGGTCCCTGTCTAGTCTCCATAATGAACAGCTCCCTGCAATCAGGCCACGTCCCATCTTATTTTAAATCTGCTGTTGTGGAGCCTCTTCTTAAGAAGAGCAACCTGGACCCATCTGTTCACCAAAACTACAGACCAATTTCAAAACTGCCTTTTATTTCCAAAATTTTAGAAAAAGTTGTAGCTAAGCAACTCATGTCTGTGTTGTTATGGCCCCAATTTGCTATGGCGTCACGGACAGCAAGGGATGACAGACAAAATCCTTTAAGTTCAACAGATTTAATTAAACAAACACAGAGAACTAATCTACACCCTACACTACTGACCAAGATTGAAAAGAAAATAAAAAATGAGATATTTACAGTTCCCTGTAATGGAGATGGGCTGCTCTGTTGTGATGTCCTGGGACAGGAAAATGCTCCAACACAGGCAAAAATCCACAAAAAGCTTAAAAGGTCTTGAAAAGAGTGACAGGTCTGGTCAAATGTATCCTTCTTGCAATTTCTCCTACCACTCTACTCTCACAATTTTTCTCCTTATATACTCTTGTCCAGCCCCCTCCCATTTCTGGGACTTTCCCCTCTGGGCATGCCCTGGACATGTCCAACCTAGCTTCAGACTGGGCTTCACAAAAAAAAAGTCAATACTGCCATCTAGTGGCTATTTACCACATTACAGTGTTAACTGCCCATATGTATTTTGGATACATTCCAGTCAGGTTTCAGACCAAAACATTCAACTGAAACAGCTCTTCTCAGAATTTCCAATGATATTATGATATCTTTAGATGCAGGTAAATGCTCGGTGTTGGTTCTCCTCGACCTGAGCTCTGTGTTTGATACCGTGGACCATAGCATTTTAATAGATAGACTCAGACAGTGGGTTGGTGTCACAGGGAGTGCCCTTGACTGATTTTTTAGCTACCTGTCTAATAGGACTTTCTCTGTGTCAGGTGGTCCATATGTTTCCAAACATTCTTCTATGTCCTGTGGTGTGCCCCAAGGATCTGTCTTGGGGCCTATTTTGTTTTCTATTTATATGCTTCCTCTGAGCACCATCATCAGTAAATTCAAAGGAGTGTCATACCACTTGTACGCTGATGACATTCAATTGTATATGTCTTTCAGACCCACTGAAACAGATAAAATTATGATGTTGCTGTAGTGTTTGACGGCCATTAAAGACTGGATGAGTGACAACTTTCTTCAGTTAAATACAGATAAAACTGAGATTCTCATCATTGCCTCAGAGAGCATCTCTTCTCAAGTTGAGAAATGTTTTGGATCCCTTTCTTCCTCTTTAATAAAAATAATGTTAAAATCTTGGAGTAACACTTGATAATTTAATGCTTTTTGATGAACACGTTAAGTCACTGACTCGTTCTTATTTCTTTCACTTAAGAAACATCTCTAAATTGAAATCTGTTGTGTCTCAAGTTGAGTTAGAAATGCTGATTCATGCTTTTCTATCTTCCCGGCTTGACTATTGTAATTCCCTTTTCACCTGTTTGACTAAATCTTCCCTTAATCAGTTACAGATGGTTCAAAATGCTGCTGCAATATTACTGACTAGGTCCACTAGAACAGCTCACATCACTTCAATTTTATTTTCCTTGCATTGGCTTCCAATTAACTTCCGAATTCATTTTAAGATCCTTGTTTACTTATATAAAGCCCTTCATGGGCAGGCGCCCGATTACATTTTAGACTTGCTCCAGCCATACATCCCTAGTCGTTCACTCAGGTCTTCTAACCAGGGTTTACTTGTTCCTCGAGTGCATTTAAAAACTAAAGGTTACCATGCTTTTGAATACGTGGCGCCTACTCTCTGGAACTCTCTTCCACTCCAGTTGCACTCATCTGCTTCATCAGAGGGTTTCAAAAAGGAGCTTAAGACACATCTTTTCAGATTGGCTTTTGAACATTTAAAACATTGATGTGGATATGTGCAATTTTTCTATAGTATTTCATATTTTCATGCTTTGCTGTTGTTTATTTGTTGTATTTTTCATTTTAACTGTTGTAAGCACTTTGTGACGTTGTTCTGTGAAAGGTGCTATACAAATAAATTTACTTACTTACTTTGAGGAAAAGTAAGATATTAGTAGTAGGGTTTAAGCCATTGTATTATAGCAGCTCACATATGAAACTAGAATAGGCTTAATGTCAAATGGGTATCTCTGTCTTCCAAATCATCCCCTTCCGACTCTCATCCTTTGTGCTCTTTGAAAATGACATTATGCTCTTCAAGTGAAATATGAAAAACATGGTGCAGATGATTGAAACTTGCCATGTTGAGAGGGAATTCAGCGAAGGGCAGCAGCAAACTATGAAATTTGACGGCCTGATGCAATGTGCTTTTTGCATCTGAACCACAAAGCACAACCTTTCTGCCTCTTTTAAAGCTGCAAAAATGGAAGAATAGGATGAAGCTCCATGAATAGGAAGAAGCTGTATGTTAGACTTGCCTTATTTAGCCAGCTTTGGGTAAATCTGGTTGTCACCATCCACTTAAAACTCCTTAAAACCCAATGGGATTTACAGAAGTCAATAAATTTCACCTTCACTTTCACACATCTCAGAGTCTGATTGACCATAGGGTCACCACCGTCACGTTGATAACCATGTTCCTCACTGGCCATGGTTCTCAGCTATCCGTAGTGTGGTGCTCAGGTCCAGGCCAGTCCATTCCCTGATGTTGTCCACCCACCTCTTCCTTTGTCTACCTCTCCATCTTCCTCCTTCCACTGTACCTTGTAAGAACGTTTTTGCGGATCCAGATGATTTTGTGACATGCCCGATCCTCTTCAGTTTGCATTTTTTTACTATCATTAGAAGGTCAGCCTATGTCCTGACCGCATGTTGAATTCTGTTTTTCACTTTTTTGATCTTTGAAGGAGATGCCGAGAAGTTTTCGCAATAAATTTAATAATATGCTAATATATAATTCGCAAAAACATCAATATTAGCATGCAGAATCCTTTTGAGACATCCAACCTTGATAACCAAGTTGTAGTGGTTCCAGTCAAAATATCAAGCTATAGCCTTAATCAAAACATTTCAACAGTGATGTTCACTCACATATATTTATTGCAGGTTGCTGCCTCTACCTAATACATGCCCTGGTGAGCATTCCAGGATCACAACAATTCACAAAACTTGGTTTCAAAAAATCGTTAAGCAATTGGGCTTCAAGAAAACCATTTAAATGTTTTTATTTATTTGCCATTTATTTTTATACGATTTTATGAAGGTAACCAACGGGTGCAAGGCAAATCACCCTGAAGATTATGCATTAAATTTCAGAACCCACTTTACCTCATTTTAGAGCCTAATTGGTTTACACTTTTTCACTTATAAAGTGACGCGACATGACTGGTGATTCTCATGATGATCGATTGCATATTTGCTGCACTTGCTTGACTGATTGGGACTCTTGCCAGTCCCACTTTATCCATGGTAATGGAAGTGTCTTCCGGTTTACTTCGTCGCATGGTACGTGTATGTGTCAGTCCTTTTCTTCACTTGTCAGTTGAACCCAGAGCAACTTATGTTCCTTGTAGGTTTTTTGTTGTTGAAAGCAAGTGGCACATTGAAATGTATTAGAGTGGCCATCTACACACCAGAATTAGGCACAGTGCTATGCTGGATATAACAAGGATTCTTTTACCTCTCAACCTCTTATACTTGCAACCTTCAATGACTTGCCATCAGAGGTATAAAAATCTTTCAGTAACCACCCCCTATAAAACCCAATTACTTCAAAGCGGTTCACGTTTACTTTTTCTAATGATCAACCATTAGTTTGCTCACTTGCAAAGAATAATTGGTAGAATTAACAGCCGAGTTGTTTTTAGGGGGATTATTGTACATTGCATCACATAGGCTAGATATTTGGCATTTTCCAATCCAAATTAATGATGACATAAAACTGTGTAGACTGTCCTTATATTTTACCTACGTAATGAAGGGCCATTATAAGTGCATGAAAATTGAACAACTAACACTGGCTGATCATGAGTGCTGGCTTTATGTATATTATGTTCTCTATCAGCTCATCAGAATTAGGTTCTAATGGACAGCTGGCAAACTATTTTTAAACACAAACAGGGACCTATTTGAGACGGAAGAAAAACTAAATGTAGGCTTTGCCCTGAGGATGTCAGATTTCTTCTTTTACAGGAGAGAAATGTGTGATATTTCTCACTTTCTCTATCACCAGTGCGACCAATTTATTACTTGCCTGGCAAGTTCCAGCGCCCTGTAAAATAATACAATCACATGTAAAAGGATGGCCAGTGTCATATAATGTAATAACAGACCTACAGTTACAGTATATTCTACTCCCTTAATGAATTTTAATCTTTAAATGTTCTGCTTCTGCTAAATTATTTGACCATATATTGCCAGTCCTTATGGTTGAATGGAAGAGAGGCAATCAAAACAATCACAGATCTCATGAACTGCCTGAAATAAAAGATCAATTATATTGACTGAGCTCTGCTGGTGGCTACCATTAGGAGAGAATAGTTTTTGCATTTAATGACAGCAGTTTTCTGTGCTCACTAAAGAGTGAAATTAAAGAAGATTGCATACAGACATTGCTCAAACAAACAAACTATGATCCAAGGACAGCAGAATAATGATTGTTGCTGTCAAGAGGTCTTGAGTTATACATTCAATTAGTAAAGTTGCAACACAGCATCGATCCGCAGTAAAAAGGCTGGAAATCGAGCTACAAAACTTTTATTCATTGCTAAAACACAATACTCTTCTAAATATTTATGTGAACTAACAGGCAACAATGCACTAACAGCAATGTTTGATATTTAATATAAAAACAATATGGCCTGTATTCGTAAAGAATATCAGGCTTGTGCTGCAATCCCATGGAGTGAACTGCACTCATTCAGGAGTGTGAATTATGGGTGGAGAAGCTAAATGTGGGGAAAGACATTGTGCGTTGGCTGAAGATAAGGAGACTTCATTCATTTGGTTAAAAAAAAATTATGTGCGGTTGAGCCTGAGGGAGCTGATAAGTAACTTGTTCCTGGTTTGCTAGCGCTGCTGAGTAAACTATGCTATGCTAAACAAAAGCAGTTAAGGGACATTACTAAATTTCCTTGCAGTTCGTAATTTATTGCACTACCCAGCATGTGGAGAAAAAAAATTCAGCTGATCTCACTAAAAGGCCTCATATTACCTAGTTCGAGGATGCAGAGTTCAAAAAAATTGCAGTAAAAAGTTTCTATCACGTACGGTTTTTTTTTTTTTGCAAAATGAGAATAAAAAATTTCATTATGATTTCGTATATAGCTTTTTTCACAAAGTCTGTAATTTTCTGTTGCTGTTTGGGTGTAGTGAAACGCCCACAGCTGTAGCAGAAAACATCTGGAAACAATTGTCTTTGGTAATGATTTGTAACCTAAAATGAAAGTTACAGAAAATACAGAAGCACACTCCCTTGTGTTATAGATATGAAAAGGCCCACAAGCCTTTCTCTTGGTCTCCAGGATTTAGATCACGTGCCTGGTAAACAGTCTTTAGTATGTTCCTCTGCCCAATTTATTAGGAACTCCCGGGTCCAGCTATATGACAGCTGTGTTTCGCCGAGAATGATCTCCATCCGGCTACTGCCACGGGACGCCAGATGGATACGCCCTACAACCAAGCCCACCACCATCTGCACTGAACTGCGCCATTTTGCTCTGGGCTCCATCCCTCACAGTCATTAAAGTGTTACTATCAATAAACTATACATTTGGTTTGTACTCTGTCTCTGCATCTGGTTCCTTGTCTGAATCATAAGATTGTCATGGTTTAGCTGCAGTGAAGAGGGCGCCAAAATTAACGACATTTGAACTTGACCTGACTGAAATCTTTGTATCTACGTGGTAAAATGATTTTGTATTCATAGCATTTTGAAGCAATGATAATGTTCATCAATTTTCGCAATCTCTCATTAACCGGTAGAATGGAGGTTGCGACAAATATTCTCCCATAGATGTTCCATGAGACTGCAACAGAAGATTCCGGATATTAAGGCAGGTCCCAATCTCATCCATTATGCATACAAACCAAAGCAAGGAGGAGATCAGCAGCCCTACTCTGAGGTATTTGGTGGATTTAGGCCCGAATACTTAAAAAAGGCGCTGGTTCCTATAGTAGTTTCTTTCTGTAAAAGGGTCACACTGTATATTCAGTTAAATTACATTTTTCACATACTGCTCTTCCATCAAATATTCTAGAGTTGCCTGCCTGTATTGCAAAGAAAAATGTTATTTATTTATTTATATCAGAAGAGCAGTACTCTGTGGATTGCTTTGCGTTGCATTTTTTTTCTGACATCTTTTGCCCTTTGTGGCTCTGGGAGATTCTGCAGTACAAATTTTCCATTAAAAATGTTTCAGCACTAAAAGTTGTCAAAACTGCTGTTTAGTTTTATATATACAAGTTGTGCCACCTCAGGCTTAACTATGCCTTGAGGCAGATAACTTTTTCACAAATATGAAAACGTGGGTATCATGAATCATTTTTATCAGAGCTCAATTCACACCCCCAAATCAGATCACGATAAACTTCCATCACATTTTTCCAGGTCTCCATTGTGGGTAAATGAGAACTTAGCCATACTCTAGCTATTCACAATGAATTGTTGCTGCCATTCCTAATTGATTTCTATGGGCTCGATTTTTGTTCCTTCTGAAATGAAAACACATACAGCGGTAACGTTATCAACAATTTTGTCCGTTGCAAATAGCACATTATTGCCTTAGCCCTGTTTGGTATTTTTATGCTCTGCTGTAAATGCATTTGTGACGCAGTAGGTTGAACTGCATATCAGAGGGTGTGTCAATGAATTAACCTGTCACTGTGCAGTATTCATGTCAAACACTTTGCCTCCGTTTCGACTCATCCAGACCTTTTAACAAGAATACTGCTGTTTACTGGTTGTTTCATGGAATTAATCCCAGCCAGTGGAGCTGCTTGCACACACATTGTTCATATCGTTTTCTTTCCTGTCTTTATTTAAAATTTAATTATATAGGCTGCCTTATGAATAATTCCTAAAAAGTAGTGGTGGGATCAGATGGGAAAGGGAGGGTAGATGGGGTATTTTTATATGCGAGTATTTTTTTTGTGTTGGGGAAAATACAAGTAATTAACCTCAGACTCGCCTTTGTTTTTATACCACAAGTGCCTTTTGTATTGATTGTTTCACACAGATGTCACAAATGTTTGCATACCTTTCCACAATGCACAGCACGCTGCCAATTTGCTTCCTTGTGCCCCCGTACCACTGGAACACCAAAAAAATGAATTGCAACTGCAACAGAAAATACAGTATACACAACAAATTACTTGCTAACACTTGTCCTTCAGCTTCTAATTGCATTTTCGCACCATGCAGTTTTGATTACCATTTAGCCTACTTTAATTTTTTTGATAGTAAGCAAATATTTGGTCCAAAAATATGCAACAGATGTAGTTCTTTTATGGAGCTAGCCCATGCTCAGTACTTGTTTCTCACTCAATCTCTCTCTGGAAACAGGGTCCCGACTCCCAGCTGAAGAAGGCCGGCTTTGCTTTTTGTTGTAGGTTACACAGCAGGGACGTGTGGTCAGGGTAGGCAGTGACTTCTCCTTTTTTATCGCTAGATTTTGTCAACCTGTTTCCACGTCCTATGCCTGATTTTCAATCAATCAATTTGACCTTTTTTCTGGTCAGTTAAGCCTGTAATGATTAAGAGGTGATAGTGACAAAAAGATTAATTTATCTTTATGCTTTGATTCGAGACTGCAAGGAAGTAAATCTTATTAATAAATTAGGAAAAAATCTAAACTCTCTCGGTAATTCCGTATATTGTTTTGATCTTTTGTTTATTGGATTATGAAAGAAGACTGAAAATAAACTCTCTATTTTTTAAAATGGCATTAAAAAGTACGTGTTTAAGGGGGGAAATATTATTGTAAACATATTGCCCATACATTGAACGCCGCATAAGAAAGGTTTTAATATTTGTTAATGGCATTGCGTTAGCATCCTCTAAGCAAATATGATCAAACTTGCTGTCTAGTGAGCATTTTAAGTACGATGCACTGAGCAATAATGTCGTGGATGGAACTGGCACGCAATTCTGTCGTTTAGTCTTGTAAATTAGTTAGTCAATCCTCAGATTCCTAATCAAGCAAAGTAATAGAGCTTTCATTTGTTTAACGGTGAGGATTCTGCTTACCCTAGCTGATCTCCGACGGCACGTCACTGTTACACAGATAAATGTTTTCATTGCAAACTTTAAACATTGGTAATGTGCTGCAGGGCCATATGATAATATACTGTATGTCTATTTGTGGAAAGGAATATTATGATAGAAAAGGAGGAATCACAAAGATGTCAGAAGGCTAGTTGAAATTGTTCATTTATGGTAGAATTCACACTTGATCCACGTTGAACATGGCTCTTACAATCAATGCTGTCCCAATGTTATCAGGAGGTCAGGTCATCCTACATGGTGGGCTACTGTACTGAACTGATAACACAAAGTTAATCATCCAGATATTTATGGTTGTTAACTATGGCATGCTACATTTTTGAAAAGCTAAAAATAATGATGTTACAATTGACAAAATGGTGTCAAAACATAATGGTGCGATTCCACTTCCGAGGTAATATCTCTCCCATTATAACACCTTTATACTACCGTCGTCTTTCAGCTAGTAAGTCTGGTCACCCTGCTTAGGAATAATCCTCTGGGTTTTATAATAACTATGCCACTTGCTGACCCCTGGACAATAGGTACAGCAAAAACACCTAAAATTGGCATTAAGAAAATTGCTTAGTTTCACTACAAAGAAAACACAATTTAGGGAAGTAAAATGTGGGCTTGGTTAGAACTTGGATGGGAGACCACCGGGGAAAACCAAGTTGCTGCTGGAAGAGGTGTTGGTGGGCCAGTAGGTTGCGATCCTCTCTCTGGTGGAATAATCCCCAATGCCCCAATGCAGTGACGGGGACACTGTACTGAAGGAGACGACGTCTTTCGGATGAGACGTTAAACCGAGATCTTGACTCACTGTGGTCATTAAAGATCCTATGACACTCTTCGACGAGAGTAAAGGGTTCCCCGGTGTTATGTCTAAATTCCTAACTTGGCTCTTTTGACCTGCCACCTAATCATCCCCGGATTTAATCGGCTATGCAACTTGTCCTCTCCCTCTCCACCTCAAGCCCCAGGGCCCCCTTGAAAAAGAGATTTCAATCTCAACGGGATTTCCCTGTTTAAATAAAAAGAAAAAAAAATTGGCTGTGGTGTCATAACATATTTTCTGTGAATTGGTTGATGACATCACAAGAATACAGCCCATATGGTTTAGATCAGGAGTGGGGAACCTTTTTCCAGAAAGGGCCGGTGTGGGTGCAGGCTTTCATTCCAACTAGGTAATTACACACCTGATTCTACTAATCAAGGTCCTTAGCAAAGATTCCAGAGGTTGATTAGTAGAATCAGGTGTGTAGCTGCTTGGTTGAAATGAAAGCCTGCACCCACACCGGCTCTTTCTGGATAAGGTTCCCCATCCCTGGTTTAGATGGTGAACATTCATACGAAATGTAATGACACTGGCTTTTTGCTCTCCTCTTTGCCTCACCTCACTGAACCGCTCGCTACATTGGAGCACGGTTCTCAGAGGGCTGAAGGAGGTGGCGGTGGGGCAGGCCACAAGCCTGTTCTTCACCAGACAAAAGTGCCAGTTTCTTATTGCATTCAAGCACTAATTTCAAAAGGAATGACAGCAGTTGATTTGATGGGCTTTAATGAAACCAAAACGTCACCACACCCAAGGTAATGAAATAATTTTAGACCAATCTTTTCGACAACTGCGCCACAGTTGTGCTATCACCCCCCCTGCCATGAAATTATTGAAAATTATTGGAGTTACGCACGCCTAAATTTGAGCAGCAATCCAATTTGCACTTGCATTTGCCGACTGCGTTTAGGTCGCCAAATTAGGGCCCTATAAGTGATATGGCTTAAGATAGCAGCTCTAATCTAAATCTCTAGTGAAAAAACATGGAAAGTAATTCCAGTCAGTTCACACCTTAGGACTACCAAACCATCTCAGTACCAGATATGTGCTCCTCTTTCTATCTGGTGATATTTGAAATGAGCACAGTGTAACAGGGTAAGACTAAGTGTAACAGGGGGCTAAGCCTTTACTTGGGGAAACTGGTCTGGCATGTACTCTTACAGCATAATGATTTAAATTAAAAACATATATTATCTAGGGTGTGAAAGAAAATTTTTGGAGACCTAAGGCTCCACTAAAATACAGTAGGTCTAGTGACACCCCTGATTCGAGATAAGAAACTGCCAGGAGCATTGAATCTGAGATTGCTGAATAAGACCTTATTTGAAATGTAGAAGCATCCTGGGAAGATGAATGATGGCCCTTGAAGAGAAGATACCTTCATCCTATGGGCCGAGATACCTGGAAAATAAAGTGTTTCTCTGAACACTGACAGCAGTCTCTTCATTGACAATCATCAGTGGATTTATGAGCTGAGAATTCCCATTTGATGGTGTCAGGATCTGCTGTCTTCTTTAGCCATGAAAAAGCAATGCATAACCTGGCAGCTAAGGGACATGCATCAAATAGTGTTTATTTTTGCTTGTTTTAATGCAACAATGCTGACAGACCTGTAAAATTTATTCAGCTTGTCAGATTAGTCTGTTGCATGAACAGAGTATTACAAACTGGGAACATAGATTAGCGTATGCCTATAACTGTGTCAGGACATTTACAACAATGTCTGTCAAAGGAGCAATGATTGATTTCAAACCTTCCCCAATATTCCCAGCATGCAATGAGTACTGATCTAAAGGATTTTGAATAGGAGTCGTCTGCTCCTGCCAGAATAATGAAAAAAGAAATCATACTGCTTTGCTTGGAAATACACTTTATTGCCAGAAGTGCGTGGAAACTTCACTGGGACCTTTTCGATATACATAGAAAATGGACATTTTTAAATTCTAAATATCTCAGAATCAGAATCATTTATTAATGGCCACACAACCAGGTTGGTGGAATTTGCTTTAAGTACAGCAACTCAATCTGTGTCAGAAACATATAAGTACAAATGACATTGGCAGCACACGTCATACAAACAATGACAGCACACATCATAACAAACAGTCACAAACAGTGCAGGTAGACAGTAGACACTGCTATAAACATTGGTGCATGTACAGTTAGTGCAAAACGTTCAGAGTCCTTATGACTGTGGGGAAAAAACTGTTTTTGAAGCGGGATGTTCTGGCGGATAGGTATTGATATCGCCTCCTAGAGGGCAGCAGTTGAAACAGATGGTGGGCAGGGTGAGAGGGGTCAGAGGTGATATTTTGTGTTCTTGTGATTGAGCGTTTGTGATAAATTGATTCGACTGATGGGAGGGGGGTGCCAATGATCCTGGATGATTTAGTGACGATGCGCTGTAGTTTTTTGTGTGAGTTGCTATCTAGGCTGCCGTACCAGACTGTTATGGATGAGGTGAGGATGCTCTCAATGATGGCGGAGTAGAGCTGGAGGAGGATATTAGTTTTGACTCTAAATCTTTTGAGCTGTCTCAGGACAAACAGTCTTTGGTGTGCTTTTTTGTGAATGTGGTCTGTGTTGGTGTTCCATTTTAGTGTATTATTGATGTGAGTGCCGAGAAATTTGAAGGAGTCAGTTATGGCTATGGGTTCACCAGAGATGTGAATGGGAGTTTTGGGAGAGGCTGTGCACCTGAAATCAATCAATCTGACATGTATTTTGAATTTGGAACAAATTGGTCAGTGTGGCTTCATAAGGCAGACATTTAGCTTCCATTTGAGGGTATTAGTATTCAAACCCATCAAACCATTAGGATTTTGGAGTAGTCTGTATACCCTTTTCACCCCCTCCCTTTCTGAATGCTCCCTTCATTGAAATCAAATGGAGTTACGAAGGGAGGGGAGCTCGCACAAAACAGACAACAATTTCCAAATCGTGGAGCAAAATTATATTAAAACACCCTAAAATCAAAGCATGAAGTCTGTCCTATCGGCCCGTATTAACCATCCATCCATCCATCTATCCACCATTTATACCACATATTCCACACTTGGGTCCCCGAGGAGCTTATATGGGTGAAAGACGGGGACACGTCCTGGACCGCTTGCAAATCCATTGCAAGGTGGAAACATCATTCACTCACACATTCATACCACCGGGCAATTTAGAGTCTCCAATTAGCTCATCGTGCATGAGATGTCATTGGACTGTGGGAGAAAACCAGAGTTCTTGGAGGAAACCCACGTAAACACAGGGAGAACATGCAAACTTCATACAGAAAGGCCAAATTCAAACCCTTGACCTTCTGGCTTTGAGGCGGAAGTACAAGCCAGCAGGCCACCCCCGTACCAATTCATTCCAAATTCAGTTAAAATGTCAGATATATATATATATATATATATATATATATCAGTGGCAGCTGGTGAACTGGCGATAGGGGTGGCTCAAAACAATCCCTTAAAATTAATAATTGACCATGACCTGTTTTCAATTATTCATTTAAATGACCATTACAGAAACTCTGAAAACTTTCAACATTGTCAGGTGTGGCCAGTTTTCATTTATAACGCATACCTGTCAACTCTCACGCATTCGGTGTGAGTTAAAGTGGCATATTTACGTTCCTCTGCTGTAGTCAGCAATTATTCAATCAACGCTTATGTAAGAGATTCTCGCGCGGAATTGAAGTCCTTGTGCACTGGAGGGGTTGAAAGCAATGGAATTGCATAAAGATGTTTCAAATGATCTTATTTCATTTAAACGATCATGAAACACATGCATTGCTTCCAATCCCTGAATAAAGAAAAGCGTGAGAAGTCCGGAGTCGTAATCGGTATGCGTTATAAATGAAAACTGGCCACAACTGATAATGTTGAGAGTTTTCAGAGTTTCTGTCTTGGTATTTAAATGAATGATTGAAAACAGGTTGTGACCAATCATTCATTTTAAGGGATTGTTTTGAGCTCCCCAATCGCCAGTTCACCAGCCGCCACTGATTGAGATATATATATATATATATATATATATATAAAAAGATGAGGGCACCCACTTTTGGGAAATTACAGAAGTCAAGGGCTAAAAACTAGAAAAGTAATGGCAAACAATAGAGCTGCAGTTTTAGGAGTATATTATTACATTCTTTTATCTTGTGTTATTGATCTATTGGACCTTATTTATGTGTTATCTGCTCCTCTTATTTGCCCTGTCATTATTGTTATTTGCCTCGTTTATTTTATTGCCTTATATTAATTGTCACTACCTAGTTTTTACTGGACTCAACATTCATGGCTCACCAGCTTTTTTTCCCTCATTTATCTCAGGTGACTTAACTTTGTTGACTGTCACAGGTCAAAGACCAAATCTTTGAGAAATTACATGAATACATGAATGATTAATTCTGTTAAGAGTTTCATGTGGCAACCAGGACAAGTGGGTTAAGCCAAAGCTAAGCCACAACATGTCAGATTAACTTTTCTTCTCCAAGAGCATGGGAGGATTTGCTGTCACATTCCTGTAATATAATTGGGATCTCTTTATTTTAGGCCACTTTGGATGATTAATGACCGGCTCTTCTTCAAAAAAAAAAAGCTGATTTATCGCTCAGAGAGAGGGGTCTGGCAATGACCCAGACCTCACTGAATTATGTATCAGGCGTGCCACCTTCGAATCAACTTCAAATCTCCCTCAAGATGGAATGCACAATAAAAAGGCGATCCACCAAGGAGAAAATGATGAAGACAGTGCTATCAGCTGAGACTCCTAAGAGCGGGAGTGATCGCACAGCCTGTCTCCCTCAGTCAGTGCATCTTGGTGGGAGAGCAGCCACTGAATAGGTTGATCAGCTTTACTGAACGTGCACAGACGTCTCCATTGTCAGTGAGTCAATTTTCAAGTTACCTTGTGCTATCAGCAAAATGACAGGACCCAGTGTGGGCACTTGAGAGTGATGGGGACGCCAAGCCAGTTTGACATTAACATGAAAGTGCGATGACAGGGAAGTCCATCTTAGCGAGGCACTAATGGGCACTCTAATGTGTGCTCATCTTCATTGATATATCTGTATTTTTTGCGCGCATGGAGGAAAACGGTTTTAATCAGGCAATAGGTAGCCCAGTGTTCGTTCTTAAGCCATTGCAAATAATGCATCATTTTCTTTTTTTAAATATATTTCAGATTTTTCCCCCCTTTTTTCCCACCCCAAACACAGCCGCACCGTTTAGCTCACCGCAAAGCAACCAGCTTCCACCGACTCAGGAGGAAAGTGCCAGGACATGTGATTATTCAAACTCATTCGATGACTCACCCTCGCTGCTTATCAGTATGCATTCGCACCGCCAATTCCACACTACCTATGCTGTTGGAAGTAGTCAGCGCACAGTTTAATTTGTCCAACTACATGTGCTTGGCTGACCAGAAGTAGTTGCTACAGAGCGATGAACTAACAAATTTTAACCATCTCAACCTCTATTGTCCTTGGTGAGGCTGCTCCAATCCGCTTGTTAGGCCGTGGCGTAACACATCACATGATAATCCTGTTTCCCGGTCCAAACGTTCTTGACACTGTACTGGCAGGATGCCACAGCGTTGTATTCCGATGTGTGTTAATCCGTCAGACATGTCCGGAGTTATCATTTTATCGTTTAATCGCCGGTTGATGAAAAGGTGAAGGGTAGATGGATACAGCTCATAAGGAAAGTTAAAAAAGAATTCAGAGTAACGTTGGCCCGATGTGAGTAGTCCAGTATGTCCCTCACACAGATTAATATTTGCAAGTGGGCCTTTTAGCAAGCCCCATTTACATCGGGGTTTGCCGAGTAAATATTTTCACTTTCCAGGCGCAGGATGCATTTGGCTTGGGCTCAGCCCCACTTTACTGACCACCACATTTCCCCTGATCTCACGAGCACGGACCCCACATGGTTCGATTTATCAGATTTTTTTATCCCTTTTTGACCCATACGGGGACTTCAGAAAAGAAATTTGCCTGCCTGAACATGGCAACTGGCTCGGCCATCTCTACAGTGTACTGCACGTGATTTTGCTATTTGGACCCGGAAACAGCATTATCACATGATGCGTTATGTCACACTTATTAAGAGGATAGTTCCCTCGACCATTCGGACCTCCGGCAGTAGCCAGTAATGGCGTGGCTGGGATTCAAACACCCAACCACAAGGCCAACAGATGATCGTACTTGCGAGTCACCCGGAGGCCCAATAATTTATCATTTTTATTTCCCCCATTTTCCTCCGTGACTTGGCTTAAGTGGTCATTTGTGGTGGGCGAGAGCTGATTGGCCATTACAAACCCAATCGAGGGGGCCACTAAAGAACACTGGGCACTGAGCTTGTGTTGCCACACACATGGCCAACAAAGGACATGACCAGTTCTGACACATTCGTGTCCCCTCCAAAATTCATTTCTTCACTTTTCCCTCACCAGCTGGGAGACTGCGAGACAGACTCTCAGGCTATTTCAGTGCAGAGCGTGCTGAGCGAGAGACAGTCGCTCTGCGATAATGACAAGCTATACATCCTCATCGTTTCGGCCATACCTCAGGGCTATACCTACCTTATGTCATGACCTTCTCATTTACCTGCGGCATGCCATGATGGAGATCCATGGGAGGTGCCATTGGACTGACCTCGGATTTTATGCCTGTATCATAGCAATGGTCGTTTTCTCAAGGTTCCCGAAGCTGATGACCATCCATCCAGAGGCGCATTATTTGCATGTACCCTGAACCTAAAAATATCCTTCGCTCCGCAATGTAAAAAAGATCCCTTGAAAGCAACCAAATCACCCAGTAATGCAACAATTTCTCCCAAGGCCCCCCCCCACCTATTTGCATGAATAAAGTATAAGTCTCCAGTCTGTGTCTCAAGTCTCCCACAGGCTGCAGACTGATGAATTATGAGAACAGTCAGGTGCATGTTATTTAAGAGTAGCTGCCAGGGACAGGGAAATGAGAGAAGAGAGCACATAAATTTTAGGCCTTGGTCTAATGCTGTAGGCTTGGCTACTGCAAGTATGAGAACATTGATATGAATCCATTTGTTAAATGAGGCATGAGCTAACATTTCACTGAACAACTATTATAATGCAGTTTTAGCGCACCTCGGCTTATCTTAATTGTTAATTAACTCTTTCCCTACCAAGGACATATGTACGTTAGTCAAATTGTGAAACCAGTCATTTCTTGAAACGACTAAAACATTTTAGTGACTTTGTGAAATGACTGAAGTTAAGTCCCAGCCATTTCATGAAATGACTGGTTTCTGATCTGACTGTAACATATATAGAAATTGTCATATGTGTCAAGCGGTGTAGAGGAGAGTTCAAAAGAAGAAACTGCTATTGTACAGGATGAAGATACGTTGGAGAATCAGGAAAACAAGGAACCGCAGTTCATTGCACATGGTTGCATTTTCTTTTTCTGAACACTCCTCTAAGCCGCTTGGCACATAAAAATTACTGTCTTCGCTCTTTTCATCGTATTCTGAGTGTGCATCCGCAAAAGTTTTGTTTGTATCTTTCCCTCTGATGTGTACATGAGGAGGACACACTATTGTGACATTCAAAGCATAAACAAGTAGGGTTTCCTGGAAAATAAGCAAATGCTTATTGTCAGCAGTCTTTATCAGTGAGCTCCAGACTCTTCATGGCCACAGGCACAAGTAGCGTAGTTGTATTCGCACGACCCAGACTGGGTCAAACAGTTGTTTTGAGGACATATATACTTCTTGGTTCACTGCATGGCTGCAGCAATGGCATAGATATACACATCCATAGTAGGGATAGAGGTTAAAGGGGAACTCCAGGATAATGCATAATGCTGTTTTATACAAACATAATTAGTAAATGAATGTTGTAAAATACAAAAATGTGGAATTTTTGTTTTCAAAGGCTAGATAAATGCGATTTTATTCCCCCTAATTAGCTGTCGTCTGCTACAATGGTCGCGTGATAATGACAAAACGTTGCCCTTCGCCTAGAGGTATGCGCTGTTATTGTGTTGGATAGGGTGATTGTCCCAGTCCATTATTTTATGACAAAAGATCGTTCAATATGGCCCATTGGCTAGTTGCAGAAGATGGTGTTGAGTACTTTCTGAAATATGCAGGGTTGCTTCAATATTAACCGTTTGCTTCTGTTACTTATCAGTCTATATCAGATGCTGAGCAGATGACAGGTATATCATCCGAGAAATGTGATTTCAGCTATCGTCGATATTCCAGGGCCAGATTTTCTGTTTCGGTTTCATATTTAATTTACTTTGACAATTTCCGATGCAACTACCTAGCTAGTACTGCTACATCGTTATGGTTTTCTCAGATGTGCTCAGCTAACCATAGCTACAGAAGTGATGGTCGTGAGACCGCAACTGATGCCGAGTTGGAAGGTAAACAAAGTATTGACAATATTAAAATATGCGTCGATCGCATGTTAGATTAATGAAACAGCATTTCGACCTTATGGAATATTTACACATTAATTACCAGATATTTTCACATTTGTTATCTGTTGCTTAAAGCCAGTTCATCACTCATCAGTGAGAACGGCTGGAAATCTCATTTCTCGGTGGAGCAGCTGATGTCTCATTAAGAGTGCCAATGAACAAACATCAGTCAGAGGTAATCGAGACAATCTTGCGAACATCATTCGCGGTTAATTAAGCCAAATCATGGGAATATCGGCGATACCTAAAATTACATTTCCGGGATGATATACCTGTCATCTGCTCAGCTTCTGATATAGACTGATAAGTAACAGAAGCAAACCGTTAATACTGAAGCAACCCTGCATATTTCAGAAAGTACTCAATACCATTTTGTGCAACTAGCCAATGGGCCATATTGAATGATCATTTCCATTTCAAATAATGGACTGGAACAATCACACAATCCAACACAATAACAGCACATACCTCTGGGCGAAGGGCGACGTTTCGTCATTATCACGCGACCGTTGTAGCAGACGACAGCTAATTAGGGGGAACAAAACCTCATTTATCTAGTCTTTGAAAACAAAAATTCCACATTTTTGTATTTTGCAACATTTATTTACTACTTATGTTTGTATAAAACAGCATTATGCATTATCCTTGAGTTCCCCTTTAAGTTAAAGTGTGATAGGAATGTATTTTTTTTTTTTTTTTTTTAAAGACATAGATTATGCAGGACTATGTCTCTTGCCAAGGCAAGATTCTAAGACCCAGCTAATTCAGTAACCAATCAAAACATTTCCTCTCGTGGCCCTCTTTCCAATGAGCTAATGCTTGCCAAGAACAATATTTACAGTAATAAAGAAAGGTAGATAGATGAGGAACTAAGCGCAATTCAAGAGACACAGGTTGCGAGTGCATGATTACATACTGCGCACAGTTGTTTAAAAATATTATCAAGATGAATATATTGCAAGTTATGCTGTTGAAAATTCTCATCAAAAAAATTTCAGGACCTGAATCAGAATAAATAAAAGTGTTTTATTTTGATATAGATCAGTGGTTCACAAACTCAGTGCAGGGTGCCACTATATATGCTGGTTTTTGTTCCAACCACAACTGCAACTGAGGGATTTTAACAAGCTGTTAATCTGTCCTAATAAGTTAAATTTATGTTTAGAGCAATGGCTTCTCCTCCAAAGCCACATTTGTTCTGATATCTATACATGCCATGAAGAATAAAAATTCCATATCCGAAGTGTGATGTACTATAAATAACTTCATGGAAGAGGAAAAAAATTACCTATCTGGGTAAACTATCGGGTAAACTATGAACAGGTGGTTGCGAAAACGAATGATTTATTAGGCAAGCGAATGATTGTCCAACGTGTTTTGAGTCATGATTATATTTTTAAGTTCAAGCAGAATATTGTGAGAGAACTCTAAAAACCTGTGTTCACCAAACTAATTTGGAGCTTGCTGATTTTTTCAGTGTCTAATTTGATAGGTTTAAAAATGTTTTCTGACATTGTACACAATTAAGGAACATAAATCCAAAATGTTCAAAAGTCTTTTATTCTTCATAGCACACAAGGGTATTTCTGTCAAAATGAGGTTTAAGATGGCAAATAAGGGCTTCAAACATGAGGTATGCAGACTTGGGACAAATTTACTGCTTATGAAAAACCTATGATTACATTTACCGGAGGGGGGCACCAGGACCCATAGATGAATTCAAAATTAATTTTCACTATTTGCCAAAATCTGATTTCCTAACTAAACTCATTGGATTAAACTAGGATAAAATGTTAAGACAAAGAGTTGGCTGTCTTTTGAATAGCTCATTGCTGTCCTACTTTCAGCAAAGCTTTAAATTTCTTTGCCAGTTTCTGGAAAGTCTGTATGCCTTCACAGTCAGTACCCAGCCCTAATTTTTCATTCAATTTGCCACCTCTCAGAAACGGTATCTTTAGTCTTACTACAAAACACACATTTTCCATTAACATTGAATTAAAGTTAATTATGTATTTTTTAAATTTTTGAAATGCAAAAACATTTTATTTTATGCAATGTCATGATCCATAATTAGTGTGAGTTAAAATTGTGCTTGTCGTCGTGAGACGGAAAATTGACTGAATCCAGGCCCAATGAATAAAAAAAACCAAGCAGCAACCATATTTGCAAAACAGGTTTTTTATTAGAAATATCTTTTTTTTGTATAAAAATGAACATGCTCTACACTTTTCCATATGTTTTCTATAGATAAGTCATAAATATCCAGGCACTGTAATTCTTTTTTATTTTCTTTTTTAATAGGTCAGTACATAAAGCAGACATAATCAATCAATTATTTTTTTTAAATAACATACATTAACTTGCCATTTAATTTGGTCAGCACTTACATACTCTATTTTGCAACACAGACAATGTGTTGAAAAAAACCAGGTGATGGCAGAGAGGGAAAGAAAAAAATGCTTAAACTCATTGTATACACAATCACAAACAATCCCACAATATTTTATCAACGAAAAACAAAACCACACCTCATTTCGCCACAGCCTCTGCAATTTTTATCGAAGCCAGGACTGTTGAACCAAAAAAAAAAAAAAAAAAGCTTGTCCTTTTTTGACATTTTTTCAAAAAATATTTCGTTAATCGCCTCTTCAGCAAGTTTTCCTCCTGGAGCTTATAAAATCATTGACCCAGAGCGTCCTTCCTGGTTTTAACATACTAAAAACCAACAAAGTGCACTTCTTTCCTTCTAATCTACTTTATTATTTATTATTATTTTTTTTGTTTTTACAAAGATAAACTTATAGATTTGTACTTTGTTGGGACAATTTATGAGTGACACAAAGCTGACTGGTTGGTCCTCCTAAATGTTTAAAACACAACAGGACTCATAATGAGAGACCAGGTATTGACTTCAACTGTTCTCAACTGTTTAAAGCTGGTTAGCCCCTCTTTCAATGCAGGCCCAGGGGAAGCCATAGTGATTCTAATCACATCAGACAGGGCAAAAAAAATGAAAGACTAACAACAGAAGGAATGAATATCCAGTCATGACCATGGGTCTTCAAAATCTGCATTCAGGGCGGGATCGACTCGCGAAACCGTCCAAGTTGAATCTGCCTTTCTGGTCATATCATTGTTTATTGACCCCACTCTCGAACATAGATCTATACCTACCAATGCAAATAAAGCTAATTCTGGAAAAAAAAAACTGGAAAAAAAATCGTACACCCGAATTGTCAGGATTAAATAAGCCCTGCCAAGCCATAAACTGGGTAGAGTGGGGAAAAGGTGAACCATAATGGAGTGTGCTTTGTAAGTTTGTAATATATTTAGAATAGGTAGTGGATTATTAAGATAGAAAACTAAGGAAAGTTCCAGAAGGAATTACAGTACAGAGCAGTCTTTCTAGTTGGTGTGTTTCTCGTTTGAACTGATTTAATATTTGAATACACAGATAAAATAAATATTAGGCACAAACAGAAACAAAATGAACTGATAAAATCTATCAGTATTCACAAGACCTCAATAGTTTTGGGTTCCCAGATGCACCACTGACCTGAACGGTGACACCACAGTAAATAATTTTACCACAGTCCTCACAAGCTGCATTCCGACTTTGACGACACAGTACACACAGTATGTTCCAACAAGCATGCTTGATATCTGAGCAAAAAGACCAATCAGTGTCATGTGGTACAGTCTCCTTTACCCTTCATGGAGAAAACAGAAGCTGGAGGAACATGAGTACTGGTTTGGGAGGTTGATCTAATTGTAAGCATACATAGGAATGCTTTCCATAAGCTGGTATTCAATTTTCCAAGCAAGTTTTGTATTTTTGCATAAAAAAAATTGAACTGCAGCTTCCTAACAAAACCTAACAGAAAATAGAATTACTGCTCAGTCAAAATGACCTCTGTGTGCTGTTGATGTACTGACTGACACAGTTATCAGCTTTACTTTGTTTTTTGGTCAGAGAAAAAGGCTGTATTAGAATTCCAAAATGGCTCCATTTTATAACTGAAGACGATAAACAAAAGAAATGAACACAAGAGAACGATGAATTATATGGGCTTCATTTATTCTTTTTAGCCCTTTGTAACAACCTCGAATGACAGGGAGAAACTCTAGTTAACTTGTCACACAGCTGCAAAAAATACAACACAGCACATGAAGATTACAGCCTTTTTTTTTCTTTTACAAAAAAAAAATAATAATAATTTTCCTCTTACAGAGAAGCTCAAATTGACTTCAGAAGAGACATTTTGAGAGTGAAAATAAACTCCAGAAGGAAAACCTGGGTCCTAAATCCATCCATTCTGGCTGTTACCATGGAAACGTGGCTGCCTGTAGTCTATCACGGTTGTCGGGACAACGCCGTCACATTTGACATGGCCCACAGGGAGCCTTCCCTGCAGCATTTTTTTTTTTTGTTTTTCTTTGTTTATTTTGGCATTCGTTTGCCAAATCTGGTCCGCAAAGATCCTCTTTTTAAAATGTTTTAAATTGGCCATCTCTGATTTCGCATTTCCCAGCTGCTATTCTGTCTGTGTGTTTTATGTGTCTGGTGTGAGGTCAGATCCAGGCATCGGATGGCTACGTCTTGTCCTAGATTGCATGGTTGCTGTAGCTGATGTAGGTTTGCTTGGTAACTATGGGCACAGAAGCAAAGAGAGAGAGAGAGAGAGAAAGTTAGACAAAAATACGCTTCAAAAAAACTTTTTCTCACAACGTACATTCACTGCTCATTCATTCAGGGTAAAAGCAGCGCATCTCCTGTATCAGCTCATTTAGTCAATGTTCTGATGTGCTGGGAAACACAGGTAGAGCAGGCTACGGTCCAACAGTAATTGATATAAATAGCTTGGAAAAAATAGAATTTTTTGAGAATGCCATTTCCATTGTAAAAATGACTGGTCTCGCAGGAGAATATATTGTGCTCATCTGCATCCAAATTCAAATACTGTTGCTCAGACAGGTGAGGAAAGCGGAGACAAATGTGGGCCAAGCTGGCAATAAAATGAGTGTTTTTCACACCATTTTCTCTACATATCAAGGACTCCGAGGCATAACCATCATGCACTGTATCGTTCATATTGCACCAATAGTTCTTTTTTTTTTTTTTTTCTCTTCTTTAAATTTATTCTTTTTTTTGAGCAAAAATGCATTTTTGTATTTCATAAATATCACAATGATCAATCTCCAACGATGTCACATAAATGCTTTAATTTAAATTCAATTTTCTGGAAAACCACTTTTTGTTCAGATTGAAGACCAGCCTTGTTAAAGCAGAACTTTTTTTGTTTCTTTTCTGTTTGATATTGCTTTGCTAAATCCAGTCCTCAGAAAGCAGATTCGTGGCCACATTCTTCTGTATTTACTATCTAATCAGATCTATTATTATCAATCATTCATGAAGAATTTAACCCTTAATGTGTGCTCGCTCTCTCATCAGGGCTGAGCAGTAAAACGCGAGGTAACTTTCGCATACAGCAAAACAGTGGAAAAAAGTGGACTCAATCATCCAATCAACATGCAAAACTCAGAAACTGGCCCCTGTTTAGCATGCGACACATGCTGCAGTGACTCAACAGTTCTGACCTGTTCAAATCAAAGAGTGAATCAAATGGATGTACCAATTAGACATGGGCTCTAGGGGTTTTCTCAAGACATTCAAGCCTAAGAGTCAGAATTATCTTTTTAAGGGCAGTGTTTACCCCCAAAGCAATTAGTGTGTTTGGGTGACATCTGAATTTCATCCGTCCACACATTGCCTTACGGGATCTTTTTTTGCGGAGAAAGGTGGGTGGGGGGGGGGGGAGGGGCATCACAGCATCCAGTGGGTGAAGGGAAGGAAACCACTATGAAAAGTTTACCAATCCATCACAGTGCACAAACACCATATAGTCACGCACTCACTCATTACCAACAGGTAGTGTACAGTTTCCAATTAGCCTGAT
The DNA here is from genome assembly GCA_029692085.1 of Gymnothorax javanicus. Lineage (NCBI taxonomy): Eukaryota > Metazoa > Chordata > Actinopteri > Anguilliformes > Muraenidae > Gymnothorax > Gymnothorax javanicus. The sequence continues at coordinate 19,306,314 of CM056203.1, forward strand.
ATATATCTAAGTCTTTGGACTGTGGGAGGAAGTGGGAAAGCCCAGAGGAAATCAACGGAAACACATAGAGAACATACAAACTCGACTTAGAAAGGCCCAGCCCAGATGCAAATTCATGATCATCTTGCTATTAAGTGACAGTGCTACCAATTAAGTTCTACGACTTTAACAATCAGAGTTAGGTTTTGTGACTGATTTTTTTTTTGTCTTTAAATTTGTATTCCAGCAAGTATGATAGAAAAAAGGTGACAACATTTATGGACAAAGGTTTTCAATATTTCATGAACACAGGGTATGTTGCATTCCGTAGAGACACCAAGATTGTCGACCAAGATTCTCTGTGTCGAAACATATTAACATTATTTACGTGGCAAAAAAAAAAAAAAAAAAAAAAAAAGCCAGGGTAAATATTATCTGCTCATTGCTCAGTTAACTTTCCAATGCATTTCAAGTAAACTAAAAATACAAAAAGGCTCATATTGTAGTAACTGTTTTATGTTGATTTGCCAGATTTTATTACATATTTTGAACAGAAACATCTTGCATTGCTGTTGTAGATGTGACATGTGTTAGCCATCTAAATAACCCTCTCAGCTACATGGCCATTTACATCTTTCAGATTTAAACAGTTTAAATTAGTCATCCATGTTCTCATTTTGCTGTAGACTGTTCCTCATTTTTTCTAAGAGAGGTATTTTAAAAATTATACAGCAAAATTGGGGAGGTTTAGGATGCCGTAATAGAATATATTCCACCAGACCACCAAACATGTAAAACTCATTGACTTTCACTGTTACGCATTTTTGCAAATGAGCTGACTGCATGACATGCAGCATCCCTGCAGTGTCCACATTCATTTGTGTTCACTCCAGCATTAAAAATGGTGTCAAACCTGACATTTTTGGGAAAATAGTTCTCTAGAAAATACAATGTCAAAGCAATGCTAATTTGGACGTGCTGGTCAGTATTTGCTCAAGGAAAATGTGAAATTTTTGCAGTCCACTCATTTGATTACTTTCTTCTGGTTCATATTCTATCTATCCGAAATATATTCATATTCAGGTTTGTCACACTCAAAGTATATGACCAAAAATTTCATTCATGAGGACGAATAAAAAATATGTTCAAAAGTGTCATCACAAAAAGGACTTCCATCATTTTTCAAAGAGACTGGACCGTTCAAACTGGAACTAAAATAATTCCAACTAAGCTGCATGCAAATTTGCACGTCACACTTTGGCTTGCTATTAAAAGGGATACATTACGAAATACTCACTTTTTCAGTGCTTGTGCACAAGCATTTCGGTCTCTTAACTACTTAGCAACCCATAAACTGTGAAATAAGACAACTCAGTTTTTTTGCATGCTTCTTCTTTCATAAAACAGGACATTCAGTATGCAATTCACAATTGGCTCCCCGTCCTACATCACATGCAGGATCATGAGAATTATTCTGCCCCTCATTGGAATATCTTTACCCACGGCTTGAGAGTTATTTTTGAGAAGGTGCGCGATTATTCTCACGAGTGCCAGACCCACTAGCATTGCGTACAAACAAAGAACTAAGCACTAACTGCTCTGCTGTTGGCTGCAAAGACCAGCACATTGGCTCCCTGCCTCAGAGGACAGAAGAGCCGAGTGAGTTTATGCAAGCGATGTAGAAATGGAAATATCACTGTCAACAAATAGAAAGGTTGACTGAAAAAGTTGAAAAAAAAGGTTGACCATTCATCAGTGAGTGGAATAAAAACTACGAATACACAGAACCTGCAGACGGGAAGCCAAAGTACTTTTGTGGTAAAGGAGTAAATTCTCTTATTTGTGCAAGTTCAGGCCTATCTGTCATGGCTGTGCGGTCTCTAGTTTCTCTTTTGTAGCCTTCATCTCACTTTATTTTATGGTCATTTGTGTAAGCAAAATGTGCAAACAGATTTATGGTATGTTTTCATTACAAATCAAAAATGCACGTGTGGTAAAATGTGCATTTGTCATGGTTTGTGAGGTGTGTGTGTTGTTTGGATTTTCTTTGCGGCTCTCGTCCCGGGACGATATTGAATTCCTTGGCCATCGGATTCTTTAACCAGCTGGCTGATTGAGCTGGGGTGGTGCCTTCCCGGACTCTATATAAGCAGGAAGTCCGGCACGCCCCCTTCGCTAGAGTGTCTGTTTTTAGCTTCACACTATAGCCGAAGATATCTGTCGTCAGGTTTTGCACGACTTTCTATCTTCTGATTATTGGAGTTTCTTCTCCCTTTTTTCTATCTCGCTTTGCTTCTGTGTTTCGGACTATTATACGTCCTTTGGAAGCGCGAGTACTTTCGTTTGGTCTGTATTATTCTCTGTGTTTGTACTGTGTCCGTGCTGCTCACTTTCTCTCTGGTCGTTGCGCTTGGCCTCCTTATTCTACTGGCCATTACAGTATTGGTAGGCACAAGTAAAAAAAAAAAAAGTTGCAATAGGTCTCAAAGTGTTGGATTTAGTTACAGATTAAAGCAATTCTTACCTTTCTGGCATGTCGCACAGCACTTAGTAAAAATTTGAACATGAACAACTCCGCCTCCCTCCAAAGTCCCACCCTCTTCCCCCTGCCTGACCTCTGATGCTCCCCTCCTCCCCTGACGCGTGCGGTGAGAAAGTGAGCAGTGCGAGTGAAATGGGTCAATGGAGTCAGATTCAGAGGCATCGGTAAGTGAAAACTAACCAACAGTAATTACATAATATTCAATTCTATATGTGGTATAAATTAAAATGCCCTTGTAACGTTTCGTTATCTTTGTAGTTATTAACGTAATTATAGCATTTCAGCATCCGTTTGTTTTCAGTCAAATGCGTTGTTTTCCGGCAGAATTCATACATATTTTCTCGCAAAACTGCTGTCATAATGTCTTACCTCACCTTGGTCAGTCGTTGTCAGTACTTCGCCGTTCCTTGCTATCATTCACAAACCACTCTACCGCTTTGCCAGAGAGGCGCGCGACTCGCAAGCGGTGACAGAGTAGGCAACTGGAAGAGACGCGGCGACAGATGACAGACAGGAAGCTCGGCAAATCATTTTATTTGGACCAAATATCAGAAATATATGAGAGCTGAATATTGAAGAGTTTCAACACTGGTGGATTTCTTTTACATTTTAGTGTGCCATACGCTTATTAGGAGCATTTTAAGATTACAAAAGAAAAGTGTGAAAATACCAGAAAAGTAAGAATTGCTTCAAGTGTCAAGTTGACATCCTTTTTTTTTTTTTTTTTAAATTTGGCATTTCTAATCTCACCTGAATCTGTCCAGCCAAATTACCAAACTATGTACACAAGCTTGCTAATATGCGACCCCATGTTGCCATCTTGGGAGAGCGAGACAGTTTGCGGCTGTCCTCAGAAGCACGCGCCTGTCAGCCACTGTTTCTATTTACACTCCGTGGGCTGAGAATTAACTGGACCTATCACCACTTTTTACTAAATAAAGAAAATGGGATGTGAAATTTTGCTGCATCATAATTTCTCACTCCAAGTATACTTTTCAGATATTAATATTCAGGGGAGTTATTTGGACTGAAAGGTATAATATCATGCAGTTATACCTTTAGTAGAATAATTTTAGATGGGGGATCTAGGAAAATGTAAATGGAGATAGACCTTTGTAATGTTCAAAATGTCATAAATTTTGTAGGTATATGGTTCCATCTCCTAGATAGCTCCTTGTATTTCCAGAAATGTTTAGCCACGAAATTCTGTCTTGCCTTGTGTTTTTTTTTTAAAAAAAAGAACACAACAATGTGACTCCACCCAAATCTGCAAATTACATGTTCATGGTAAAAGGTAATACAGAATTCGAAAGAAAAACAGAGTATCTGACAATAATAATCACAGAAAATGGGCAGCCGCGTCCTGTCTGAAAATAAATAGGAAACAAACCTTGTAACACTGAAATGAGCTATGGAGTCTCGAGGGTGTTCAGTGTCATTTGCTGTCATCTCTAAAGCCAGTACAAGTTCATCTGAGTACATTTAATGCAGACATGATGCACACTACAAAGTAAACAAACTCTGGCCTTGGTCTCAGTTTCAACGAGTACTATGTCCATCATATTGTACTTGTTCATGTGCATACACATGCATCTTGCAATGCATAAAATATAAGATTGGAAATCAAGTAGTACTATCTTAAATGGCCCCCTGGAATAAGACAGCCCTTATTAAAAATCACCACAAAATACTACACTAAAAATACTATAGTTTTCTATAGTAACTTTGGTATTTTTGCAGAATTACTATAGATATACTATAGTAACTGTAGTTTACTATAGTGATGCTAAAGTAAATCACAAAATTATAAAATTATAGTAATTCAATTACAACAGTATATTTGCAAAAAACTATATTTTACTGCAGTAAAGTGTAGTTTACTATAGTTTACATCAATTTTACTGTAGTAAACTATAGTAAATTTTTATAAGGGAAATGAAGGGTTTTAAGACATAGACGCTTCACTCAAGTGCTGTAGTACCTACCTATCTAAAATATCCCAGATTTCATCATCTTACAACCTTCTATTTGGTATGTTAGAGAGATTTTGCTTTGAAATGGTAGAGTGGATGGAACCTTTGCTCAGCGATCTTGTCATCCTGATCAGGTGACCCTATACCCAGCTCCCTGATTGGACAATGTGGACATAGAACTTTTTAAACTGAAGAGGACTGAAAATTCTTACAAAGTACTATGCACTTTCTGGATGTTCCTCCCAGCTGCCATCTATCATTGAAAAAATTACATCAGGATATAGTACCTATGAATACTGAGATTATTCCTGTGGTAGAACATAATTTTTGATGATAAGTGGAGATAGGCCCAGTTAATCCTCAGCCCACGACTGATAGCTCAAGACTTCACAAGAGAATGAGGGCGGAGGATTCCCGAACATGAACAAGCTTTTCTCTGACGATTACCCGTCTGGCCAACAGGAGGCATTTGAGCAATGAACAATGCTGCAATTCAACCATCCCTGTCCGGCAGTCCCTCCCAATTTATTTCCGTGCAGCGCAAAGCCAATTATGTGCTGCTCTGAAAAGGCTACCGACCACTGCCAGCTGGTACAACCAGGGTTCAAACCCGGGTCGTGGTGGTCACTACTGCTCTGCAATGTGGTGCCTAAACCGGATGAGCTAACCCGGTAGCCTATGTTGCCATACTCTGAGGAAAGGAAAAGAATAACATTATTGGGACAATTTTTTTTTTTTTTTTTGAGAATGTACCCCTTGAAAAATGCAGATAAATAGTTTGCTCTAGTATCTCACAGGCTACTGCGGTGACAAAGTTTTGGATAGAAAACAAAATCTCACCATGTCAAGTAATTAATTAATCATCTCTTACGTAGAATTTTGAGTATTTTATCAATGAAAATATAATATTGATATAACGCGGTGTAGCATTATATACATCAGAAGTTCATAGATTTTATTTTTCCAGTGTATTTCCAGTATTGTAAAACCAAAAAAAACAATACCATCATTTCATTAAAATTATTTACGAGTCCAAGTTCGTACATCAAGCACTTTGAGATGCATTAGTCATGGGAAAATAATAATGTCATATGAGGAAAAACTAAGAGGATTAAAAATATATATATATATTATATATATTGCTATGCAACTGCACTATTTATTATTCATAAACCTGAATTATCATTGCTAAACTCTGACTAAGAATCATTCAACTTGCCATAACATTTTTAGAATTATTTAAGCAGGTATGCCATATATTAGGTTATATCTCTATATCTCTTGATTTTAAGAGAATTCTGTTTTTTTAAAAGCAATATCACGTGTAAAAAAAAAAAAAAAAAAAAAAAATTAAGTGACCTTCACTGTTCTGCTATTTGGTGAAAAAGAACTGGCAGGTTGACTGTGTGATGCATACAGTACCTCATTTATGCCCACCAGTTTGTGCTCATGCCAGAACAAATAAATATAACCACACAGATGAAGTGCTGTTGAGTACATGCACAAGCAAAATCCAAACTTCCTCAGACTTTAAATTTTGCAATCTCAAATAAATAAACTGAAATCCTTCGTTTATCACAAAGCTATATACAATCGGTCAAAAGTTTTGCTCACTTAAGTCATGTGTTTTGAGAAATGTAAGCCACTATATTTAAAGAACCTTAAATGGCACAATGTAAGAAGTGAAGAGTGAAATGTCAATGAGCCTCTTTAATTTCACTGAATAGATGCAGTAATTTTTGAGTTAACAGAGAAGCAAAAATTCATCAATAAAAAGGTAAATAATTTCCAATTTCTGGCAAGGGCAGTAAGTCCAAGCTAACTGAGATGTATTGAACAGAATAATCAAGAAGAAACCCATAAGTGTAGCACATCAGTGGGAACTTACACAATAGAGGTGGGTGAAGATATATGACTGTCCTTGCAGAAAAAATGCGATGAATATGCTCAGCAGTTATGGAAAAAGCTGTATTTTTGATGTATTATATTTTGGTGTATTAACATGTGAATTCAATTGCTTATTGGAAACACACAAAGTGATGACTGCCAAAAAAAAAAAAAAAAAGTCCAAAAAAAGTTTGCATCACCATATCTTTTAATCATACTCTTAAGTGTTTTGGCAGAGAAGGCACCAGTTGGTCATATCTAGGAAGCAGAATTTCCCCCCCATTCCTGCACTATGCAAGACTTCAGCAATGCAATTGTACATGGCCTTTCTTGCTTTATATTTTGCTTGATAATATATAGCAATATACTAAGTTAAGAATCAGGAAGGCAGACCAATCTCGTAATTGCACTCTGCTTACGCAGCCATGCACTTGTAATCTGTGCATAATGTAGTTTTATGTTGTCTTGTCATAAAATTCTGGGACGTCCCTGGGACAGATGATGTCTAGATGGTAGCATATGTTGCTCCAAAATTCACACATATCTTTCTGCATTCATGGTGCCATTGTGCCATGCACACAGATACTGGCTTTTGGACCTAATGCAGATAACAGCTTGAGTTGTCCTTGTCATTTTTTATCAGGAAAACACGGCGGCTATTTTTCCAAAATCTAGTTGAAATGCTGCCACGTCAGACAACGAAACACACTTGCACAGTGCTATTGTCCAGCTCAGATAACACTGAGCCCAGAGAAATTGGCAGAACTTTTGGACAGTCTTGATACATGGCTTGGGCTTTGCATAGAAAAGCTTTAACTTGTACCAATGGACGCATTTAAGACTGTGACATCTGAGGGATCAGAGAGTTGCATTCAGAGATGGTTCTCAGCCTTGCCCTTTATGCACAGAGATTGGACTGGATCCCTTCAATCTTTTCATTTTATGACGCACTGCAAGGCTGGAAGGTGGAATGTCAAAAATCTTACTGATTTGTCCTTGGGGAAATTTTTTCTCTGTGATGAATTACAGGTCTGTTGACAAATTAGTAAGCCTCGACTCATCTTTATTCTTGAGGGATGAGACCTATTTAGGAGGCTCCTTTTCCTGCAAACATGATTAGCTCACTTGTGTAACATCACCAATTTCACAGTGCCTTCTTATTGCAACTTGTTACATTATTGTTAGTCCTAAATTACCCCATCTGTGAACTGCCCCCGTAGTCAGTTGGAGTCATCAAATTTGAAGTAAGCATATATTTTTGATAAACAATTAAATTCACAAATAACATGTTGTCATAGTGTTTTCAATATTGTAGAGGGTGATGGACATTTCAAATCTCTCCTTTTCTATTTTATTCACATTTTCCATTAAGTGAAATATTATAAGAACTGGGGTTGAAAGATTGTTATTTTCTCAAAAATGTAAATCAGCCAAGTATTTATCTTTCCCCTCCTCCTCCAGCTGCTTGTAATGTGTGGGTGTTCGAAGGGTGGTGAGCATCGTTTCAGAGTTTTTGTCATTGCTGCAATCATCTCCCTGAGTATCTCCATGCTGAATGGAAAATGCATAACATTCGATCATTCAATAGAAAGATAGCTATCTTTTTGCAAGGCAAGGATCATTTTCTAAACTGGGTAATTATCATATGGGGCAAAGAAAGGGGGAGAAAATTGAGCTCAAACTGGGTGCAGAAGAAAATAGAACTGCAATTTGGAGAAAGTTTGGATGACCAGAAAAATGCACCCAAAACCAAATAGCAGTGATTGTTAATTCATTTTGACTTGTATTTCACTGCAGACAGAATGAAGGCAAAATATTGAATGTTTTGTCTCATTAACTTAATTCTGTTTGTAAATATCCATCCATTCCTGTCTTTAAGGCCTGCAAAGCATTCCAAAAAAAGTTGGCACAAGGAGAATTAAGGACTAGTAATGAGGAAATAATTTTCCATAATGATGTGATTTGAAAGATTCGATGTCAACCAGTGATTGTAATCATGATTTACTACGAAAGCAGCATCCAGGAAAAGCCTAGTCCTTCAGGAGCAAAGATGGGCTGAGGACCACCAATTTGCTCAGAAATGCGTGAGAAAATCATTGAAAGGTTCAAAAACAATGTTCCTCACAGAAAGACAGGAAGGGATTTGGACATTTCATCCCCTACACCTCATAACCTAATTAAAAGATTCAGTGAATCTGGAGGAATTTATATGTTCAAAAAGCAAGGGGGATAGCCGTAGCTGAGTAACCATGATCTCCAAACATTCAGATGGCACTGCATCAAGAACCATCATTTATCTATGAGCAATATAACCAAATGGGCCCATGATTACTCTAGCAAACCTTTGTCAGTGGCTATAGTATGCAATTACATCTACAAAAGCCAATTAAAACTATCCTGTGCAAAAAAGAAGCCTTATTTTATCAGTGTCCCAAACACTGTCGACTTCTCTGAGCTCAAAGTCATCTGCAATGGACCATCACACATTTAAAATGTTTATTGTGGTCAGACAGATCAATATTTTCTGGGCTTTAATGGAATGAATTGACACTATGGGTCTGATTTACTGAGACCTTTAGCACATGCAAAATCTTTTTGCCCTTGCAAAACCAATAACATTGCCCATGATTGGCCAGGGTACTTGCCTTGCACCAATCAGTGGCAATGTTATTGGTTTTGGCAAAGGATTTTACATGTGCTAAAGGTCTTAGTAAATCAGGCCCTATGTGCTCCTGATTAAAGAAGAAAAGGACCATCCAGGCTGTTACCAGTAAGAAGTCCAAAATCAATTCTCTGTCATGGTATGGGCTTAGGTCAGTACCCTTGGAAAGGATTTTGCGCTTCTCTGAAGGCATCTTTGATGCTGAAAAGTGCACTGAGAAATCAAAGGTACATTTCCAGGGATGCCCAAACCCAAGCATATTTCAACAAGGCAACACGAAACTGTATTCTTCATGCATTACAAAAGCATGGCTGTAAAAGGATAGGCTGCGGGTGCTGTGCTGGCCAGCCTGCAGTCCCGACTTCTCCCCAATGGAGAACGTGTGTCGCACGCCTTAAGACTCCTTTGCAGGAAGAATAGGACAAAATTACACATGAAAACACTTAATGTCTTCAATCCATAAACATCAATTAAGTACGGAGAAAAGTAATGGCAAGATTGCAAAGTGGGAAATACTTTACTGTTCTGATGTTTTTGAAATATTTTGCAACAATCAAATTTGAAAGAAGAGTATATTTAAAAAAAAATCATGTTATGAAACTTCAAATTATGTGCTGTTGTATTGCTTTCAGCATAATACACGTCAAAGATAATTCACAAATCACTGCTTTCAATTTTAATTTTAATTTAACATACTATTTTATGATTCTGGATTGTGCTTTACTCTTGCCGTCTGGTTTCATGGTGCATGGTGGCTATTAATATGAAACATATGGAGTTTTTATGACAGTAATTGGGAGCTCTTTAATTTCATGGGGGGGGCATTTTGGGTAAATACTGTGGGGATGGCGGCCTAGGGGCATGAATGCACAGTCTGAAGCATAATTAGGCCTCAAGGCTGTTAGAAATGCAAGGGTCAGCAGAATAGGGGAGGCGACAGAGTAGCAGACAAAGTGGACAGAATTTTGTTGGATTTGACCAGCACTCTCAGCGCATGACTCACTCGAGAGCCTGAGGACAGCAATATGAGCTTTACGCAGGGGGGGTTAGAGAGAGGGAGGGAGGCTTACGCATGCTGAAGACCCGACATCAGCTTGCCTGTTCTGCTGTGTAATTGGCATGAAAATTCAGCCAATGTGGACCCTTGTAGGCTGACCGCATGAGTCAGTGTAGATTCATCTGAGAGGGACGCAGCTGACGGCTCAGGATGAATTGGGGGCGTGAGAGCAAGGTGAGGTTTCAGGTTAACTATGTTGGACGATTCACTCCCTCCAACCCCCAACCTCCATGTATCAGTGAAAAATGAACCTTCTTTAAATATTTATGCACTGCAAGCTGCAGATTTAAAAAAAAAAGAAAAAAAAGATGGTCCAGAAAGAATTGGAGCCGGCAGTTCCATATGTCTCCCACCTCACCATTTGTTGTTGTCATCCTGTTATGGAAAATTCCTCGACACAGAAAACAAATAATGGTACGGGTGGGGAGGGGGGGTGGTGGTTGCGGCAGGCTGGTAGATTAATTGATTGATCCCCACTGTTCCAATCCACAGAATCTACTGGAGGTGAAATAGGAGGACAAGTGGCCGAGAGTCACGGCAACGTGCCCATGCAACTGTGGCACATTAATATCAGGCTTAACATGCTTCCCTTGACTACCTGTGACATGAGCCCAGAACACAGGCACGCCTATGAGGCTGGCACAGAACACAGACAAACCTGTGAGGGGTGCACAGAGCACAGGCACAGCTGTGAGTTGGGCACAGAACACAGGCGCACCTGTGACATCTGTACAGGGCACGGGCCCACCAGTAAGATGGGCACAAAACACAGACGCACCTGTGAAGTGGGCACAAAACACAGGCGCGCCTGTGAGGCGGGCACAGAACACAGGCGCGCCTGTGAGGCGGGCACAAAACACAGGCGCGCCTGTGAGGCGGGCACAGAAGACAAGCACACCGTGCTCAAGGGAATGAAGTGCTGAGGGAGTGAGAAGTTAAGTTGACTCAGTGTGTTACCTGTGGGAGGGAGCCTTTACAGTCCCTCACCGTGTTCCCCGCCCTCTCCGCAGTCTGGCATAGGCACAAAAGGTGACGGTTAGTCACAGAGGGCTCCGCCCACAAGACTGCACGGCCTCTTAACACAGGATGCAGTCACTTCCCCCAAGTCCACTTTCCCTCCAATATGGTGGCTGAACGCTACAATCGATTGCCCTTCCAGCTCCCCGCTGGTTCAGTGCAATTCTAATTATATTATGCACATTTATTTACGTTGCAAACACCCACATCCTGAGAAATCTATATTTCATCTTGGAATCCATTTCTTCGGCAAAAAAAAAAAATTCAGCAAGGCATTATTCTTTAGATTTTATACCTTGTCAATGAATCACAGCAGTGGTCTACCTGAGACACAATAGTTTGGTTCATAAACTGGTAAAGTGGCACCCAAATTCTGGCCTCTGGGGGTTCACTCCTGTTCAGTTTACTTCAATGAGGAAACAGGTTGGCATCTGTGAAAGTACACCTCCTCCAACAACTTCAACTGACTCCAAGTGTGCAAGCTGCTATTTATCAGAAAACGGCCAGTTCCCCAAGAGCAGCCAGAGAGAATGCTTTGTGGGCACCGAAAAACTAACTTCGAATTATGTCCGCCTGTTTCAAAGGTAATTATACAGCACACTGTAAATAATCCAGAAGGATACCTTGAATGCCACTGATTATATACTGTGCAGTGAAAGAGGAAGATGCTTGAGTACACCCAGGGCCGTTTCTTTCAGCTCTAATTGCAGTGAAGATGAAGTGAAGTATATGAGGGGATTATAAGAGGGTATGTGTATTATTAGTCCAGGGATTAGACATTTCCAACTGTAAATCTCAGATGTTTTATTGAATACAAAAGCAGCATCACCACGTGCTTCAAGATGGCCAAATCACTCTTTGGTACGAAATGGAACTGAAAATACCCAGTATACCAATGATGCTTGAAAGCTGATAGCATTAATACTTTATGTTTATAGATCAAACTGCTAATAGAAGCAGGGTAAAAGAAGGTGGGTTTTACATGGTGGGTGAAATAACAGGCTCTCAGTCGATGGGGGGGAGGTTGGGGGGAGTAGGCTGGGGGAAGGGGGAAGGAAGGTATCGTTGCTGAGAAGGGCCCACATGCTTTTCGAAAGAAAGGGGTCCAGAGCAATATACTTTCAAGAGGCCAAGAATTCCTAGGTATGCCCTTGTGCATCAGCAAATGTCCTCTGGTCACAACAGTTGGTATAGCTAGAGTTTTTAAGAGTCCACTGTGATCCAAGATGGTGGATACTATATCTGCAGATGGATGTAAATGTTCTGGGGTGCGTTTCTCAAAAGCGTTGTTGCTAACCAAGTTAGCAACTTACATAGTCCATCCATTCACAGTCATTGGGCCCAACTATGTAAGTTAGCATCTGTGATTTCGGTAAACGCTTATCTCCCAAAAGCAATAAGCAGACTGACAGCAAATCTTCTTAATTTGTTCCTCCTCCTCAGCGTGAACTGGGTTAGAGGCCAAAGAGTGAATCAGCACAGCTCCTAAAAATGGCCACCTGAAATCCAACCGATTTACCGCCATCAATATTCAGTGTTTTACAGCCTGCTTTCAGCGGTGTGTTCCAAAGTATCAGGTAATTTTAATGGCTTCCAATTCACTTGAAGACAAAAAAAAGGCTCTTCTCCCAAAAGCTGCGGAAGCGTAAAATAAGCACGGCATCCGCTTTGTGAGCGCCCCAATGACTTTGAGTATGAAGGACAAAAGGAAAGTGAAAATCTGGGAAGTGACTCTGACGCAACACCTAATCCTCATAGTCTCCGGCCCTTAACCCTTCCCCCTCGCCACCTCTTTTCCCCACCCCAACCCCACCACCACCTCGTCCCAGCCCCAAGGCCCAAACCCACCTTGCGTTTCCAGACTCTCGCACAGCTCTGATTTGGCCTCCCCGTTGGGCCGCAGACCTCCCTTGGGGAACTTGTTGGACATGGTGGCGGCTGTGACCACGGCCTTCAGGCTGCGCTTGCGCTTGGGGACGTTCTGCTCGGGGCGGAAGAGCACCACGTAGACCTTGGGCATGTAGAGCATCCCCAGGGACACGGAGGCGCTGAGGCTCACCGAGATGGTTAGCGTGGTTGTCTGGATGTACATCTGGACAAACAGGGAGAAGTAGGAGGAGAATGTCAGGAGAGGAAGACAAAAAGTAGAAGGAAGAGGACAGTAGGGAGAAAGCAGAAGGAAGACGAAGATCCAATTAATTCAAAATCAGCATCATCGGACCCCAGGAACACGTGGTTTAAGACCAAAGAGGCTAGCACCACCCTGAATGCATAATGCTAGCTGACAGTTTTGTAAATGAGAGCATTTGGCAATGATCCAAGGAAAGTGCCATGAAGTCACAAACTGTCAGCTACACTACATTATTACAGCATCAAAATCCACCGGTAGCTTAAAGTTCAGTGCCCTCAAAATTCTTCTAGTGAACTACTACATTAGCATTTGGCTATAATTGCCACGTCTCCAACCAGTTGTGACACTGAGAAATTTGTTTAGTCTCGGCTCTTCAATTCGCCTGTCAATACACAGCTGCATGGGTCGCTAAGAATGCTAATGTTTCTCAAAGTACATCAAGAACACCGAAAAATAGCAATTTTATGGTTCGTGGTCGGAGCCATTTTCCAACCTCAGGGTCAGCCGGGAGGCTAACTGACGGGCGTGTGTCACATGTAACATAATCATAATAAATCATAATAATGTCCCAAAAACTTTGCAAGTAAATGGCAGCAGGTTGTGGCTACTGTTCTCCTCATTCCGCCATAATGCAGGCCATGGAAGGGAGTACCCAAGAGCCATTTGCTCAATGGCAAATCAGGAAGCGTTTCATTTGCCTGGAATTTCCCTCCTCTCCTGTAACCACTCATCCGATCTATCAGTGGTCGCGCCAGACTACTGTAACCACCTCGTTTGTTAATTTTCTGCAAAGCTGCACTTAATATTGCCGCTTTATCAACCTAAAAACTGCTTCCTTGTGCCAGACAATTATCTGCCCCCTCTTCTCTCTCTCTCCCATGTCTTGCATCACTCTCACCAAGCGGCAAAAAACTTCATAAATCTTCCACCTGCGTTAAAGATATAAGGAGAAGGCGTGATATCCACAGAGTTCTTTTCATTATTGTGCTCCTTAAACAAGTCGTGACTAGGAGCACCTTTTGAGGAGGACTTATAGGAGGTTACCTGCTTGGTCTTTTTACCCTTTATCCTTGGCCGTAGGATAGATGTGTTTTTTGATGGCCATTGTTTTTTCAGTGTTTTTTCTACATTTTTTTACTCATTTATTCTGGCACTTCACATACAAACATATGCCGCCTCTAATAAAGTCCACTGGCACTTAAGATTTTCCTTTCGTTTTCAGGTTGGGCCTCAGCTAAGGGGAAATGAGTCCATAATGATGGAGGGAGGGGTTAATTTTGGCATAGTGTGTCAATCACTTACTGTGCTTCGGTGGCGTTTTTACTCAGCCAAGGTCAACCTAATCAGAAGCTTCATAAGGAGGAGGAAAAAGGATTTGCACGAGGGATGCTAGGCTAAAGATGCCAAGGCGAATCCTCCTCCGTGACTGTAAAGTGATCATCACCAGGCTCAAGCCTGCTGGCGTTTGGTAGAATCAGTGCACGAGGCAGAGGAGCAAACCATGCAACAAACAGGGCCTTTCCTGCTTCCGCGTCAAGCACTGCTCAGCATGTCTTTATTCATGTGGGATGAGCAAGGGGTAACTGTCAGACTGAATCAAAAGCAAATGATGGACGCAGATGGTACGATGAGAGTGGATCTGGTGTTCATGATAAGCAGACAGCAGCAAAGCATTTAAAACCAGCATGGTCCTTTCCTGCACTAATTTTGACTTCTTGGCAGCTCCTTTCCTGTTGTTGACTTGATTAAACATTGCACTATTCCCAGTGTCACATGACTTTTTTAATGGAAAAGTGCAGTATGTGCTTTTAACTAAAGAAATCAGCATTGAAAAAAAAATTCAAGTCCTGGATGTTTTTTCCCCCTAATTTGACAGGTCAGCAAAATGCTAAATAGCTACTGTAAAATGAAAATAATTGAAGTTCATACAAAACTTAATCCTCAAGCCACTTTAATTAAGGTGGGCAATGCCAAACTGTGCCAATAATACATTTTCAAAAATATTGGTCAGATCAAGTTTTTGTCAATGTCAGAATGATCTACCAATAATCCAAAAGCAGACTATATTCAAAGCAAATGGTCAGAAAATATGCCCGGTTTGAAAACTGAAGCAAAAGCCATCCTTACGAAGACTATGTCACATTTGAGTTCAAAATCTAATCACTACGCAATTATGTAAAGGTGTTATGTGCACATTTAAAAAAATAAGATCTTACCGGACTTTTTTCGATTGCCTGTAATAGCCTGGGGACTGATTTATATATGTAGAGATATAGGGTCAGATTTTAGGAAATATGCTCCCGAGTGCCTTATGCAACAGTAGCGAACATTATGGAGACTGCTAACGTCAATGAATAACTGGTAATAGTAACAGTAAAATAAACAACAGTACGCTGCAAGGCAAACTACAATGATGCATGAAATGACGAATACATGGACTGTATTTCAGGACAAAGCCAAAACTATTTTTTTTTTAATTACCTGTAACAATATACATTATGTGTGCATTATATGCAGTCTAATGTTATTCATCTTACTCCCATCATCCGTTCATAACTGACGTAATACAGTATTAGGATCAAGTTATCGTGCACTCAACCCACTGCCAGACCCATTCAGCACATTGACGTTAGTCAGTAATTTAAAAAAAAAAAGGTGTATTCGATTAAGCTGAAATGACGCATTGATTCAGTGTAATATGAGTTGTAATGGAAGCTATCACATCAATAATGAATTGTGGCAACATGTTTTGTTTATAACATTGCACCTAGTTCACAAATCGTAAGAGTTATCATCCAGAAAATACAGCAAGAGCTAGGACAGAGAACAGTAAACCTGGCCCAAATTTAACGAGGGCATTGTAAAATCACGCCAAAAATTAGCGGGGGCTTGGCAATGTGATTGCGATTTACTGATTTCAGCAAGCTCTTTGCGACCTGTGGTCTTCGTGAATCACAAAATTAGCAATGAGATGACTTTGCGTGTTCGCAAAATTTGGGATATCTTTGAGAAACCGGTCCCTGGTCAGCAAACTAACGTTATCTTTTCATATAAATGAGGTCAATGTACCATGCTGCCATAATACAAATGGATTACATCGACGTCCAAAGCCTAAATTGTGCTTGCTAACAATTTTACACTTTATAAATCCAATTTCTTGAAAAAAAAAAAACATGTCATTGTATAATATCAGTGTAACTTTACTCAGCTTGCCAGCTTCTTCATCTACTACGTTCAGTCTTGCAGGTGAGTGCGAGCACAGCAACAGAATGCTGACTGCAGTGTCAGTATTGACAAGGAAATTCTGAAAGTTGCACATAGCACCTGTAAGAGGACTTGGAGTGATGAAGTCAATATGAACACAAGGCAGCCAGGAGAGAATGTGAGTGCAAGGGTCAATTCCTCTCCTCTGGATTGATTCACGTCAGCAGGATTGTTGGCACAAATTGCAATGCGGGGCCAGTAAGCCTCCCTACCCAGTCCCAGGGCCAAGAAGGCAAAAATCAATGCCTTCAATTTATACGGGAGGACTAAAGAGCATATCTGAGGCAGAATGAAGCTGTGGGATTTTGGCACTCAGCGGATCTGCCTGTTGTGAGCCTATTTAGCAATAGGCCCCATAATAGGATATACAGGACATTGCCTGTAGATGGTATGATATATGAAGACCCTTTGAACTGAGCTGTATTACTTGAGCTGTTTTTCACAGTTCAAGTTACGGGCCTCTTGGTTCCAGTCAAGGACAATCATATTATGACATTCCAGAGGACATTTGTTTTTCCATCTTTTTGGGCAAGGGTTTTCCTATTTCACATAACAGTGCACCCATGTAAAGAATGGGTTCCATACATTCTCTGTTGAGAAGCACTTGACTGACCTGCGTAGAGTCATGAATTCAACTGCAACAATAACGTTGGGATCAGCTAAAAAGCCACCTTAGAGCCAGCTTTAACCCCTTGCGTATGGGAAAGGCACATATGCGGGCTGGCTTGCTGACCCACACACCGGGAACCGCAAATGCGCGGAGTGTTCTGCTGACCACCGTGGCCTGATTTGAGTACGCGGGCACGCGACTGTGGCCGAGATTGTTGGCACTCTTTTGTGACGATTGCCAAGGAAGTATTTCATTCTTCGCCTGTTTGCTGTGATGATTGCCAGGAAAAGTAATTTATCCACAATTTTTGGATGATGGCAGATCATGGCACAACACGACAATAGAAACTGGATTTTTATGCTTCATTTTTCACTATGTATAAATGAATACAGAAAAATATGCAAAATCACTTAGTCATATTCCAGTACACCCGTTTCGTGTGGTACAGTTTATTACACAGTTCGACGCGCAAACTAACTTTGCAAGTGTCACATCTTAACCAGGACTCACAGCGAACTTTGTTCTTGGAACAGACGATGCACTGTTTCCACAGTTTTTGGGTCTTTGCAGAGTGTGGATGGCTTATATACCAATTGAAGCAGCTGCCCGTATGTTTTGACTTAAATGCCCGGACGTTCGAAATTTATATCATGAGATCAGGATACACAACCAATGAGCGATCTGGTGCTTCATTAGTCTGACCCAAATTGGTACAAAATCACTCGCAGAAATCACCTCGCAGCAGTTGCATATTGATACCAAACACCATCCAGCATCCGCGAATACGTGGTTCGCGGCCACGGGAACAGATCCCCTACTCGCACATATGCGGGTCCTGCCTGACTGCCTCATATGTATTGCATATACGCAGGTCACTTGGACTTACAGTCGAATACAAACCCATACGCAAGGGGTTAATCATGCAACATCACTGCCCAACCACCACGAATGCTTTTCTGGCAGGAATGGAAGCAAATTCTAGCAGCAAAGTGGTAACATCAAGTGGAAAGCCTTCCCAGAGGAGTGGAAGTTATCAAGAAAAGGGGGACTAACTCCATATTAATGTGCATGATTCTGAAACAAGATGTCGGATAAGCAGGTGCTTACAATTTTATGACCATGTCATATATGACATCTGAGACCGATGTTTTCATCAGAAAGATGCATCACCCACATCTGGCCCATTGCTCTTCCACAGAATATCAAAACTCTCTCTTAGCCTTTATTCAAAAAACAAGCAGCAAAGTATTGTTGTTCTCGTTAAGGTTAACAAATCATCAAGTTCATTTCGTGCAGTGCAAGGAGTCCTCCAGTCAACAGAAAATCGGGGTGCCTTTCATATCTCCGGAATTTTCCTCTTCTCCTGTCTCGACCCATCTGATCCACCCGAAACCTAGCCAGACTACTGTACCCCTCTCTTTTTTGTTAATTTTCTGCAATGCTTCTCATAAGAAGAGAATATGCATGCCTGGTTTACTGACATTACTCCCTAAAAGCTGTGTTACACAAGGGTAGGGGTAAATAAATTCTGCAGGAGCCTCATTTCCCAGCCAGCCACAGGCTATACACATGAATTTACACGGGAAGATATTAATATAAGAGCTGTCAATTCCCTGCTTGTATTGAAAATGCCCCTGGGTGCTGGGTTGGGGGAGATACTAATGGAAATGGTTGTTAGGGCTGTAGAATGAAAGAAAAAAAATCAGGACATAGCAGCTGAGGCTACTGAAGATTTTTGATCATAAGTAAAGTCAGTAATGCATTACAGTTCCAGGTAAGATAAACATGTCACCAAGAAAATACAGAGCAGAGCAAAAGTATCTGGACTGTGGCCCTGTATCAAAAGGGTAGCAATTAATTCATGATTAACGTGATATGGAAGTAAATAACAGCAAATTTAATCTGATGGTCTCTAGTTTACAGTTATATTCATTGTTTTGAAATCTAATGCAATTCGTGACTCTCAACTCTTACGGAGTGCACTGTCTAGCAAATGTTTTTTTTTTTTTTTCGATGGCACATCTGCAAGGAGTATTGCTCCACCATAGATTTCTAAAACCGCTGGGTGTTCTGTTTTCAACGTGCTTGAAGCGCACACCCCCTCATTGTAAGGGAAGACAGCGGGCGAAGGTTCGGATCAATCTGCAGCCCTTGGGTGCGCCAGTGTGGATGAGTAACCATGTTCCGCAGCCTGCTCATTAAGTTGTGTAACAGCAGGTGTCCCAAATGCAGAACTGCATCCCAGACCATTAAGTCCTCTCTGTGCTCATTAGACAAACGGCAGGAGACGGCTCGCTGTTGCTGAGTGGTGTCTGGAAAAAACTATGGGAAGACTAATGCAAAAAAAAAAAAAAAAGTCTCCCCTCTTCACCTGATTGGACAGCATGGCCTCAGTGTTGCTCCGCCCCAATCCATGTCTACTCAGCTCTGATGTACAGTATGTGCCTGTGAAGCATTTCTCCAGCCACTTTGATTTTACCCCAATGCCCCTGAGGATTAGCGAATTCCTCAAACTGTCTGATGGATGGAAAACGAAATATTTTAACTATGTTGTGCACTTACGATTTAATTATGTGCAAAAATGAAGGACAAAAGTTGCTTGACTTGACGCTAATGCGAAGCATAGAGAGGGAGGGAAATGGATACGGACCTCCATTTCAAGTACTCTAGTCTACCTTGAGTAGGAAGGCATGACTGAAACCACAGCACCAATTTAACAAGCTAATGCAAAGATTATGTTTCAATTCTCACCACGCAGATGGAAAGCAATCTCATACACGGCTGTTTTCACACTCGCCTCAGCCAAGCTATTTAAATGAATGACTGGTGCTGCATTTAAGTCTTTGCAAGCGACAGCACTTCCTTTTGCTGATGTGGTTATAATAAATCTAGGCCTATCTGCGAGCAGCACAGTACAGGACTAGTTAGGTAAGTTTACTTCACAGTTAGAGTGAGGCTTGCATTTTCAAACCGGACTTTCACAATTTTAAATGATCTCTGTTGAGGACTATCAACAGTGGGGAAATGACTCTTCAAATGTGCTTGCTGACCTTTTGGGCACTGGTTCCAAATATAATAAGTGA
This sequence comes from Gymnothorax javanicus, assembly GCA_029692085.1. NCBI lineage: Eukaryota > Metazoa > Chordata > Actinopteri > Anguilliformes > Muraenidae > Gymnothorax > Gymnothorax javanicus. The sequence continues at coordinate 19,326,519 of CM056203.1, forward strand.
AAAAAAAAATGTTTTTATATTTGAAAAACCTGCAAATGATTAATAGAGGAGTATTTAAAAAGAGGCAATACACAGAATCCTACGGTAATAATTATTTTGGCCTAGAAGCAATGAAATTTGTTCCAGATTCATAGAATTTTCACTTCACATGATTTAAATCACAGAAATTAAATTAAAGCCTATGATTTGGGAATGGCAGCTTCTTCCTGGGAATTACGCACCATTTCAATTCTTTGTAACAGGGGCTGTCAAACTTCAGTCTTGCAGAGCCACAATCTCTGTCGTTTTGTCTGATTTTCCTACCAATCAGCAGCCAACTTTGGCTTTGGAATTGGAGCGCGCAGACTATTTAGCGAGTCAGTGGCTCACATTTTGCAATTACGTAAAGGAACACATCAGAAACCAGCAGACACAGCAGCACAGCGGGGTGTCAGTCGGTCTTCCCTGCTCTTTAAACATATAAGAATGACATTCAGTTGGCATCAGCATTTGGCATTTGCATTGTGAGGAGAACTGCAGCACTGCGAGACTGCGAAAAGTGCAATTACGGGAGGTGGAAACGCACAATAAATTGAGTAAAATGCGGAACCTTGACAATGAAATGCGCACAAGCTGAGGGGAGACACCAGCACAGGAAACAGCTCCAACTACAGCAGAACTCAGAGCGGGGAGCCATTCAGGGAAATAAGAGGCGGCTTGGCGAACCCGCGTGATGAGCTGCCTGATGACCCCCCACCCCGAAGACAGAGAGGTGAGTGTTTAATCTGGCCCTCAGAGCCTCAGCCACAATACTGCCCTCCAGGCGGAGAGCTACAGTGGCGGGGAGCGGCTGGAGATCAAGACCCTCGTCTCGTCCGATTCCCAGGCACCTCCTTCTCTCTTTCGCATGTCCCTGCTCCCACATAATTCTGCTGAGGAAAAAAAAAAAAAAGGCCCGATATTATCTGCAGTCGGGCTTTATCGCTCTCCCAAAACGCTACAGTAGGGAAACTCCGGCGGAGAGCCTGTTATTAAACCCCCTGAAAGAGCGGAGGAGTCCTCCGCCAGCTACCATTATACTCCCCATCTCTGCTCCTGAGGGTTTTCCACAGAGAGCCCCGCCCACCTCGATGGGAAGGCCTCCATTTCAGACACAGCTTTACAATAAGGCCCCAGGCCTGTTCAGCTGCAACAATCAGCTCGGTGTTTGGCTCCAGTGCTATTGAAAGAAAATTGGATCCATTGATCATGCTGTTGCATAAATCCTCTGAGAAATTGCATCTCTTTTGCCATAGCTTTGTGAATTCTGCTTGGGATCAAAATCTGAATGTCAGTCTCCATGAGATAATTGGACGCGGATACTGCACTTTCCCAAACTTCAGCTGAAAGATGTAACGATAATATTAACCATTTCTTCCAAACATTCCAGGGATTATGGCTGTCCGCACAGACGGGAAGTACACAATGAAACAGTGGCACATAGTATATGGCAACAATTTCATCTACCTATTGTTGGCTGCACTGCAGTTCACTGCCCTATTTCCAATGACCTCTTTGCCGAGATATATGCATTTCCTGCTAAACTGCACATTCTCAAACAGAAATATTAATCTATTGAAATTAACTGCACCAGAGACGTTATAGAGAAGACACAAACCACTCACAGCATTTTAAATAGAAAAGTCTGTAACGGCAGAGAAGGTGGTTGTATGACACATATCTTGGCCATTGCCCCGAAAAGCCAGCCATTTGGTTCATACAGCGGAACCCTGAAACTTATCGAGCCAATTGTGTTGTTATATTGATGCAACCACACAATTAAGATTCAGGACAATTTCACCCTTTTGGTTTTTGCCGATTTGGTGGGTTTTTTTTTGTTCAAGTGCTGCAGTGGGATGAGCCCATCAAATGTATATTATTCAGTTCAGTAGGATAAGTTGACAGCACTATGTCAGAGCTCACCATAGTTGGTGTAATGAAACCTTGCATGTGCATTTTAAAAGTATAACCAGTGGGGTAAAAAAAGCATTTTGAACCTTATTTTTGGGCAAGGTGACCACACATTTTAAGCGGTTTTAATCAGATTTGACTGGTGATTCTGTGCATGCAGTTTTTTTTAATGTCCTGGTGACCATTGAAAGTGAAGTAATGGCTCTTTCCTTGTTCATTTTGATGAGTCAACCTGAAAAAACTGCCCAGCGGCGTTGCCAAAATGGCAGCTGAGTGGCAAGACTCGCCTATAAAGACTTTGACTGCACTGAGCAGCTTGGACACTTCCACAATAACCCCCCATTTTCTTGCCAGGCAGAGTCCCGCGCAATGGAGTCACTACAACTCCTGCAAACTGCCAGTCAGAAAGAGAACCACTCACAGTGTCCAATTGTGCCTGGTAACCCTCAGTGACCACATTGAGTGAATGGATGGACTGCACGACATGTGTGCAATTTGGTAAGTTCAAAATAGCCTCCAGAAGAATAAGTCTCACTCCAGTAATGGTCTTATTACCATCTATAATCCTGACCAGTGAACATGCCTGCCTTATCCTCTCACTGGGTGGGCAGTTACCAGCGTGAGTCAGAGCTGGGGCAGTAAGAACTTCTAACAGATAATGCTCTGAGAGCTGGGCACAATGCTCCTTTTAAAGCAATATAAAAAGCTTGCAAGATCCTGCGTCATATCTACCCTGAGGCTGCATAAATAACTTTGAATGTCTGCTGAACTCCGCATTGCACTATGCTGTAAAGTGCAGTCAGGTAAAGATGACCTAATAAGGCAAAGACCGTTCCTGGCTTTGGGATGAAAATGAGCACACACAGTTCCAGTCAAAAGTTTGGAAACACTTTGCCAATGTCACAGCACTCTGATTTCAGAGAAATTTAACGGCTTAACTTCTCTATGTTATCTGTAATGGAATCTGGTAAGAGGCAAGCAGTCAGAAGTTAAAAGAGAATAATTTACTTGTTTGAATAGTGTCTTAAATTTTGGAATTCTTAGAGAAGAAATATTTAAGCTGTAGACAGACAAACAAACTCCTTCCATTTTCAAACGGCTGAATTACAGTCAAGCTGTTTTGGGACTTATTGGGCAAAAAGGTCAATGAGAGGCAAACCACAAGTGCAGCACATCTTTGAGAAGTCAGACAGCCACTCAGCAGTAAACTCATTATAGCCATATGACTGTCCATATTAAAAAAAGAAAAAAATCGTCCCATGAGCAACTGAAGGTCGTAGGTGACATATATATATATATATTATTTTTTTTTACGAGCAAAAGGGGGTGACGCTGCCTTGTACATTTTTACTGAAAGCTCAATTTCCACTGAATGCTCACTTATGACCTTGTGTTGCTCATGGGACGCAGTGTCGGCCCCTTTTGCTCGTAAACAAAAGTAGTAACTGACATACAAAATGTCACTTACGACCTTGTGTTGCTCATGGGACAAAATATCAGTACGCTCAGTATCAGTAATATCAGTATCAGCAATCATGATAACAAATGCTGGTGAGTTTGATGGATTTAAGATTTAGATCTGTTTTGTAAAATAAAGAGTGCTTATTTCTTTTTCTTGACATGTATTGTAAGAAACATGTGGGCATGTTCAAACTTTTGACTGGAACTGTATGTGAAAGCCTGATATATTTTTAGATGTATGCAACTAAGCCCAGATAATCAACTGCATACATTCTTCCAAAGAATTTCCATAAAATGCTACACCCACCAAATTAATCAAGACATTTTAAATTAGAGATTAGGTCTAGTCTTAGCAGATGCAAAAAGAAGATGCGAGATCTTGGATAAGATTATGACAGATAATTATATCCTTGAATTCATTAGTCTGAGTGTGGGCGAGTCTGTCTACATAAGCAGCTATGCTTTCACATAGCCAATGCCTCAGCCTTAAACAGAATATAACTGCTATTTTCCATTTATATTGAGGCCCTCACATGAAAATAGAATACAAAACTTTTTGGAACCAAATAATTTCTGGTGGGATAAGCATTATAACAATAACAAAAGATTCTACTTTTCTCCAAGCCACAGTTAGGCATCTGAAATTACATCAAATATGAATATAACATTTTTTATGATCCAGTCAAGGAACCAGATGCAGATTCAGGGTACAATCCAATGAAGGTGTTTTATTGATAGGAATACAGTAATGACAGAGGAAGGCCAAAGCCCAGAACAAGAATACACAGTCCTGCTTTGGTGGTATAGTGTCATGAACATAATGGGCATGTTCGCACCCGCCCGGTGGTGTCCCGGGGCAGAAGCCTGTTGGAATTCACGCTTGCCTGAAGCAGGACTGTGAGACAGAAGGTTGGAGAATTTCACAGAGAGGAGGAGACAGAAAATAAGGCCTGGGAGCTTGTTCGTATTCGTAAGGCTCCCAAGAATAATTACGTATCTCACTATCATAAAGGTTACGATAATTTCCAAAATGATTACACAATTCCAAACTAGAAGACATAAACTGATTGGTAGCTAAAAGGAATAAAGCTTGACACTCCAGCAACTCTGTAAGACTCAAAGTAATGCTATATATTCCACAAGAACACAAGGGAAAGGGGCACACAATGGATTACACCTGGAAAGGGGAGGCATGCAAGACACTAAACCAATAAAGGTGACAATACATCCAAAAGACGTGCAGGTTGCTGGAAAGGGGGAGTAGAAAATTAATGAGACATGAGGGTTGTGACAATAATTTGCAGAGACATGTATAGTCATTATGATTTGGTGGAAAAGATCGACTGCGGCAATTCCTACTAAAATTTATTACATACTACAATGATACTTATCTTGAAGAACTTCTGCATAAACGATAAAACCCACATTGCCATTTTGACGAAGGAAAAGGTCTCAACGCTGGTAATTACAATTCCAACGACCATAGGAAGATGGATATTATTGATCCAGGCTATGACCTTGAGTCCTGAGATCAGATATTGCGAGCCTCTCTGCCTCAGAAACTCTACCAGTGCAGCATTGACTGGAAAAGCTAATTTCTTCTCCAATTTCACATCCAATACATCTTTGAATTTTCAACATAGTCGATAGTACTGGTCATAAAACATTTACCACCACATCAATTTTCAATTTTCTTTTCACAGATGCAGTGGATTGTGGAGAGAAATTAGGTTAGAGCAGCATTTGAATATCCTGTGAACTCTGCAAAGCATGTGAGGGCTTGAACTGAGTCATAATTATGGCTGAAAGTAACAGATGTCATGGATTCTGTGAGCTCCAAGACTACCCATGTTTGACCCCCATTTCTGCAAGTTTTTTCAGCCGTTATATTCAGTGAATACGCCATTAAATGACAAACTGGCAAGAACAGGCCATTCAGTCAAAGAAGAGTCACCATTTTCTTTCGACCAAACTGTACAAGGCACTTAAGTTAAGAGTGTCTTTTTCTAAGATCAGCCCAAGGGTGCCAACTCACCATCTCCAAATCTCTTCATACTTCATAATTATTGAGTTTGGGGCTGGGAATAGGGAAATCAGTCACGACCTTGGTAATTAATCCCTCCCCTGCTGAGCAGCCCATGCCCACTTTTCTGCGCTGTATTGAGCGGTAAAAAATTTGACTGCTCCAAATTTCAACCTACATGGAGGTCCCAAGTTTTTATCAATTATTCTTGAAACTAGAGTTGGTGGACTGCAACTTGAAGAGAAAAAAATCCTGGGACCTCCATGTAGGTTGACGCTAGCGCCACCCGAAATCATAAGCGATGCCATTTCCGACACATGGAAATTGGGTCCTAGTTCCATCCTACATAAAGGTCCCAAACAAATTACAACTGTTTTCCAATCTTTGCATGCCAAACATCAATAGTCAGCAAAAAAAAGTTTTGGGACCTTTGTGCAGGAAGAAGAATAAGGGACCAAAAGTGGGGTAAATGGGCCTTGTTACCCTACTTCGAGCCATGTCCACTAAAACCTTCATGGCCCCCCAGGTAGACAATCACCAGTATCTGCTTCATCCACATATGAACTTTCAATTTTGCCAATAAAAAGATTGGTACCTTTTCATTCCATGACGATATTAACCCTTTTATTTGTCATATTCGATTATTTCATCAGTATTTGTGTACATTATGTACATAGAAAATACATTCCTGTTTATTTCAATGTAAGTTTGATTCACAATTAAAAATTCTTTTGTCAGGATGAGTTAGTTGATATTTCTGGGAGTCCCATTCAAGCCTCCTAATTTTAACTCTATTTGTCATATTTACATACATTTTAACCCTTTATCTCTGTCAATGTTTCGCTTGGATACAGATGAAATGGCCCACAATCACCAAGTCCTTTGTGATGGAAAATGCAGTTCCTGTAGACCGCCATTCTGGCCAATCATCAACAACTTGTGAAAGAAAAAGTATCAATAAGTCAGTGGTTCTCAAACTCGATCCTGGCGCCCCACAGTGATGCTGGTTTTTGCTCCAACAACAATTGCAATGTTAGGATTTTAACAAGCTGTTGATTTGTCTTAACCCTTGTGTGGTGCTCATATTTCTGTTACTCAGCCAGTGTTCGTGGGTCTGGTGGACCCGCTGCTTTTTGGTGTTTTAAATTCAACACAATCAAACAATTTTACATTAAAATACTTAACAGATGGTTACTTCACCCCAATTACAAGCAAAATAAATGGCAGATATGGTTAATATTTGCCCTTTACCTTGTTAGATTACTTTTATTTTAAGAAAGTGATACTCATTTTTTGTTTGTTTTTCAATAAAATGTAATTAAAAAACAGAAAATCAATTAAAGTGAAGATATCAGTGGAAAAAAAGATGTTTATCTTCAAATTTACAAATATGGAAAATTTTTCACTTATGGGGAAAAAGAAAAAAACAAAAACAAAAAAAACTTCCCAATATCAGTCTTACATCAATCCTGGTCTTAACTTCCATTTATCACCCCCTATTTCTGCAAACAGAACTTAAACTAAACAATTCTGCGTAGTTAACTTTGCAAACCACTTTTACATATCCAAAGGGCTCCCTCAGATCATCTTGAGGTCTCATTTACTATGGCTGAAAGGATAACGATTCTTCAATCTTTCCTCCAAGCTTTTATTTCTAATACCAGGAATGATTTGTGTGGCTCTTTAAACCTTTTCAAGAGCCAGTAAATATTTCTTGTACTATGGTCTCCAGAACTGCAATCAATACTCTTAAAGGTCCACCAAGTGTTTTTTTTTTTTTTTGGACAAGAAATTTAATAAAAATCATAAAAATAATTACTCAGACAAATATGTTAAAAATTATGTACACTTGCATGAGATGAAAAGTCAAATTGCTTCATATGATGAAAATGGGCTATTTTATTTGCCCAACATGGCGGGTGCGATGTTTAAGCAACTAACCAATATCCAGAGGTTGACAATCCAGGTTCAGAAAGTAAAAGTCCTCCCCAGTATTTAGTTCCAACCTCCTGGATTTGCCAAATAAAACAGCCCTCCAGACCAGAGGTTGGACTAGTTAAGAAAATCAGCTGGTTGAGTTGATGGATGGAAGTAAAACATGGTGGGACTTTTACTTTCTGACCCCTGGAATGTCCACCTCTGCCAATATCATATAATTATTGTATTTTCTGCCATTTTGCCTCAGTTTTCTACGATTCTCAACAACTTAGCCGTGACTAACAAGATTTCAGCTAACATTTTCCATGACAAACGCGAAGTCTTACAATACCTTTCCCTGAAACTGCAGTTTTCAAGCTCCACTGTGCAAATCTTGTCAGTGCTGTCCCCGGTAACTTTATGATTCGACTGCAGTCTCCGCAGTCAGTAAAATCGTCATTATGAAAGCAGTGAATGAAATAGCCCTGATCATCTCAGTGCAAATATCAAGCATTTTCTAAAAAGTGAAATTAAGAAACAAATATGAGTCCTTAAAAAAACTAATCCAAAAAATTATCAGAGAGAAGAGCTAAATTAAAAATAAACTGCGTAGAGTTCCAGGTTCACTTAACAGATGGGACTGGCTGGGGAGTGAGATGAGAGAGGGAGAAAAGCAGTTAGAAATCCCAGATGCCAGGCGGGCCCAGGCTGGTTGAGTCTGTCAGGTACACAGCAGGCACAGCAGCAGCTGCCTATGCCATCCTCTCAAAATGCAAAAGACCCCTTTTCTCATAACGTGGTGCAACATATGCCGCATTTTGGTGGAATAGAAGTGGAAAAATGTGGAAAAAAACACAACATGTATACAGTCATTATACACGCAAGATAATATTTAGGCATTAGAGACAATAAGAAGTATCAAAGGTGAGAGTCTCAAGTCTGAAATTGTCAAAAAGTAAGATGCCATTGTGTGAAAGAGGGCTAGCCTGAGTCGAGGGGAGGACCAGGTTCTATCATCGTCTCTGCTTCTATACTCGACAAAAAAAAGTTAAGGAACACTCGATTTTGACCCGAGTATGTGAAATGTAAACACTGAATGCAAATCCCAAGTGTTGTTTACATCATTGGTGTTAATCCGAGACACAAAATGCAAATCAAAATTTGATCAGACAGCATTATTACCCCAAAACAGGGTATCCACAGGGAAGACCAGAATCACACCAAGTAGACCATTAAATCAAAAAATCAAACAATGTCCAAAGTCATTTCAATGTCTTGTGTGACCACCACATGCTCTCACCACAGCATGACAGCATATTAGGAGGTTCAGAACAAGAGAAAATAATAGATAGAAAAAAAAAAAATCTGTGGTCCTTAACTTTTTTGTTGGGTATATAACTCTCCCCCCCTGCAGTAACACTGGTGCTTAGTGGCAATGCTGAAAAGCACTTCAACCCACGAATGAGCCATTGATCATCACCATCATTTGAATCCTGCTCCAAGCCTCCAATTTGCGCACCTGGCATTGATGGCCACCCCCTCCAAATGGCTAATGGGAGCCTGCCAATGCTCGGTGGCATTTCTGAAAGGCAGCAGCAAACCCCAGCGGCACTGATAGATGCCAGGTGATGGGACCTCCCACCGTACCCTGACAACCCAGTGAAAAGATAACAGCGCGGAGAACGGTAATGCAATTATGAGATTAGATACTCCCGCTGTGACAGCTCACTCACTTCCATCCACATACATGCTCTAATCCAAATCGCCCTGCCCGAACGCTTTCTAACACCATGCTTTCTTCTGCAACATCAAAAGGAGCTGTTGGGATCAGATTACCCTCCGCTCCCACGTGTGACCTTCTTTTTGAATCATTTGTTTGTGTCAAAGATATCATGCTGGGGTACCAGCCGAGATGTAGAGATTCATGCGGTAAAGCTCTCCCTATAAAAAGAGCAGATAGCGAATGCATTTTAATTCATTTTCTCCTACATTGGTCAGTCTGTTTTTTCTTTTTTTTTTGAACACTTGTACATGAACTGGGTAAAAGGTCATCTCGCTTCTAGATGTGAACACATCAAGTAAAAATTTACATTACATGACACCTTGTGATCTTGAGACAAAGGCTGTTAAAGTTGAGCAATTTTTACTTGATCTGCAATAACGGTTTACTGCTCACTGATTCCATTGCAACTAATAGGTGAATCACTGTAAATTTTTTTACATCAAATACCTTATAGGTACGTACAACAAACTATAGCAAAAAGTAAAAAAAAGTCCAAGTGCCATGAAATGTCATTTTTTTTACTTGCAGTCATATATTCCAGGTCATTTATCTGTTCAGTTGTCAGCTAAGGTTTTGAACGCACATTTGAAATTAGTAGACTAAAAATATTGAATAAAACAAAACAATAATTATATGTAACCAGGTGGTAAACCACTATTCATGGGAAATAAATTAAGTTCTCTGTTTTGTGACCTGACTGCAGGTGCATAATTTAGGCAGTAGGGGGCATGAGTTAAAATTTGGAGGAGAGTTAGGTCTGCTGATTAGTTAAGGAATTCGGGGAAATGTCTGAGGAAATGCCAGAATGAACTACCTCTCCTTTGAAATGGCAGGAAATCTGATCGGATCGAAGACGGTTGCGGACGGTAAACCGAACACATGTTGAGCTAAGTTTGCTCTTTGAACCTGCTGTGCCACTGCCGTATCTGTTTTATTTTAGACAGTAGCCACATGCGTGAGCACGCATTTGCTATCCGTGCGGGAATATAACCGGGTCTTTTACTTTATTTCAGTATTTTCGGTAAACTGAAATCTTGTCAATCTCTGTAAATAAATGTTCCTAAATTGCTACTTTCTGAATTTTGGGGGAAACGAGAGATTTTATTCAGTGATTGAAAAGAAAAATAAATCCCCAACGAACTGTATTTGGAGTTGTGTGTTCAATTTAGCCCGGCTTCATATATTTAAACTGGCAAAAAAAAAAAAATCAGGCAGAAACAGCAGAGTTTAGACCAAGTTTCTTTCAATTTCACACATCAGAATTTCTATCAAGTGGGCATATTTAGGCTTAGGCCCGATTTGTATCAAATCAACAGAGGTGTAAGATGTGTGCATGCTTCACTGGGAGCTCAGAGATGGATGTTTTCCTTTCATTGTCTTTCACAGGCTCATCGAGAAACAATATGGCCAGGATGCAATGCTTCAGTGCATAGTTAACTAAATCATGCCTTTCGAAAAAGCAAAAAAAAAAAAAATGAAACAATGTGAAAGTCAACGCAGTGTTGTTTCCAATGCCTCTGCCTGTCAAAGCTGTATAAGTCCTAAAAGCTGGTCTTCGGTTCCTGCATATAGCTGACCTTATGTGACCTTGACCTCTGACCTGATGATCTCCAAAACCTATTCACTTCAGGTGCCCTCTGTGGGGAGTTAGCATGTCTGATTTGGTCAAAATCCCTCCAAACGTTCCGTAGATACCGCGCGCACGTAATGTGTGATGAACAGATGGATGGGGCGACGGACGGACAGAAAACTGAAAAATAGTATGCCTCCTGCCCGCTGTTATTAGCCTTAAAAAGGTCAAGATATAAAGATTTAAAAAGCTACACAAGAATTTATAATGAAAGTTCAAAACCTTAAAAAATTATACGGGGGTAGTCATTTTTTAGCTATGACATAAGCTACTGACAGTGACAAGGTTTTTTATGCTTAAAAAAAACTTAAAACTTTCCCACGTAATACCTACAGCTTTAAAACAGGAACATTTTGCGGTATTGAGCCATGTTTTGAGACAGCCCAGAAAATCGTTCACCACACAAATTTGATTTTAAACTCATTTTAGGTAATGCATTACTTTTATTTTCAAGGCAGTTAATAAGGTATTTAATGTGCAGATTCCTACTCCGTGTCTTATGATTTGGCAATGTTTCAGAGGCAAGTAATAGGAGAGTCACTAAGTGCTGGAAAAAAAGAAAAAAATACTTGTTAGGTACAATGAAAACAAAGTTTGCAGCTTGTTCATACCACTCAAATCAAAATAGTTGCTTAATTATTACTCATAAATAGCTCGTATTTACGGAGTAAATGCTATATATAAATGAATGGCCAATAAATTAATGACCTCAATATGTGATTAGCCATTTTCAACCCCTACTGCATCGAACTTTAAAAGGCAAATGTAACAATTAGCCATGAATAATGTTTCTTGTGGTTTTGTCTTCACTCTCACAGAGGGCACAGTGCTATTCAATGATAGTCAAATTCACACAATGATCAATCAGACAGACGTATTTCCAAACAATTGCGATTTCAAGCAAAAAAGATTTTTAAACAAAAGAATATTTTCTGTTCAACAATACAAGCCCCTTCAAACAGAATGCCTATCTAGAGAAATACTAAAAGCTGTCCAGCAGTGAGATCTGCATTCATTTCTAAAGATAAATGAGCAATCAAATCCGGAGCCTGAATGCCTATGAGCGACATATAAGGTAACCACTACTCCACATACAAAACAATTGAACTTGCTTTGTGGAAAATTACGTGTGATGCATCTGAAATGAAACTGCCAGCCTCTGCATTTGATATTGCGGCTTTTAGGAAACTAAAAGAAAAGCTAAACATAAATGAACAGAACAGTCAATAAACTCTGATTACTGCAAACACAATAGTGCGTGCCACATCTTTTAGGGGCTTTACATGCTAATCCATGACATCTGGCTGGAATTTTAATGGACCCAGTCCCATTACCCTGCGATCTCTTGGCAGGCACTCTTATTTAGAGTGACTTACAATACAGCTGATCATTTATGTGACTGTATTTCCCAAAATTCAAGGCAAAAAACTGCCTGAATTCACACTTCATCTTGACAGTGATTGGATTGCGTCCGCAATTCGATATTATTCACCACTTCCGTACGATAGTCACACAACGAGATATTCTATCCCCCAAAATCAAGACAAAATTTCGGGGGCACAGTTTGATGAAATGAGTGAAAATAGTAAGAAGCATTATAAACTATGAAAGGACATGTTCTGTCTACGCCTGTAAATCCTCTGACTGGAAATTAAGTTCCTTGGAGTGGAAGGTGAAGGCCAAGATGAATACAGGAGGCAGATTTCATAAATCATAAGAAAATCAAAACAACGGCTTCCCGCTCATTGCACTGCATCACACATACAGACTTAAATTAAAAACTGTCATATTTCTGTGTAATCACAGAGGTATTTAATGAGCTTTTTCCTCTGTTGCGGGCCTCTTGAGTTGCAGTAAAAGGATTATTTTTATGTCCTTAATTAGCAATCTCTCAAAAATGTCCCCTCATCATTGAGGATCATGATTAATGATGTGCTTCCAGAATAAATAAGCCTGCCTGAGATGGAAGAAGTTTTCTCAAGTTTAAATTTTTCAGAAATCTTCCAAAAAAAAAAAGGACTTCAAAAGGAAGTCTTTTTATATATCAGCCATGTTGTTGGCAGTATATGCTCAGCTCTGTTTTAATAGTAACACATTAAAGCAGGGATGGTGTCAGCTGATTGCCCCCCCCACCCCACACACTCACCCATGGGGTTACCTATCCTGACTTCCACCACAATCACCACCCTTTGAAGTAAGCCTTGCAAAATTGTATTAAGAACAATGTATACACATGGAATAAACTTCAGGGATGGACATGTTCAGTGAATTCACGTTGGTCCAAATAAGCCTCTGTGCTTGCACCATAGGTATGCCTTTAGTACTGAGGTAGCTAGCAATAACATTTTTATAGCTACATTGTTTTGAGCTAAGCAGGCCGAACTCATACTCACGGTATTTCTGACTGCTGTTAAAGGTAAGTAAATGAACAAAGATCTAACCGCTAAGCTCACGCCAAAAAAAAATCTGTTAATGTGTAATTGATTGAATATTGTAGAAATACTAGATTGGCTACCTCAGTCACAATGACCCTAGGCTATTTGGCAAGCCTTGTAAATAACACACACAAAGTTGAGTGTTCCGCTAGCTCACTTATTTTATTATTAGACTTTTAATGTAATTCTTTTTAAAACTTTTTAATTTGCACATAATCGCTGTATGGCCAGTGACAAGTGTCAGGTGTATGCGCAGCTCTCAACTTTAAAACTTGTAAAATATTGTACATCTTTCTGCGGTCAACCATGACAGATGGTAAGTTAATAGATTTAGCGAACCTTCTGGAAATAAAATCATGTGATTTTTGTCGTAATAGTCCCATTACATTACTACAGTAGCCGAGCAAGTTACTGTTCAGCAGTAACAGTTTACAACAACATAAAAATCATCCATTCATTGTTAATGTCATGAGTATTGCGTGTCTTTTGATCAATGTTGAAAAAAAAAAGAAACCTTAGGCACAGGATATGGCAGAGTGTATTCAATGTTTAAGGGCTTTATTAATAGTACACAAACATAGCAACAAAAGTATGGCTTGGGACCAGACAGAGAGGTAGATGGATGCCTTGTTGTCTTCAACATATCATATTTGAAACGTTAAAAAAAGTTAAAGACCCCCTCCAAGCATTGATTAAACCCCTAAAAATCATGTTTGTTCATCAGAATGACATATTTAGAATTTTTTCCAGGAAAAAAATCCATTTAAACTTTAACGGCCTGATTTACTAAGACCTTTAGCACATGCAAAATCTTTTTGCCCGTGCAAAACCAATAAGAATGCCCATGATTGGCCAGGGTACTTGCCTTGCACCAATCAGTGGCAATGTTATTGGTTTTGCACGGGCAAAAAGATTTTGCATGTGCTAAAGGTCTTAGTAAATCAGGCCCTACGTGGCTGAAGTGTAACTTTTTCCCTCATTTAGAGACCACAATCATTTGAAGAAACGCACATAGTCATAACTATGTTTCCATCACCCTGGTAGGTGTTTATGTGCTTGATCTGTTACAATGTCTGCAGCGCAGAGCAAGAAAACATTTGTTTCAGGGAAATACCACAGGTACAGCTTAATTTTTGGCCTGCAGCACATTCTAAAAATAGTTGGGGCAGGAGCAATTTAGGACTGCTCATGAGGTAAAAAAAAAAAGTAAATAATGATGCGATTTGAAACAGCTTATGTCAGCAGGTGCTTTATCATGATTTGGTACAGAGGCTGCATTCTGGAAAGGCCTTGTCCATCAAGAGCAAATGCGGGCAGAGGATCGCCACCTTGTCCACAAATGTGTTATATAATCATTGAAAGGATTAAAAACAATGTTCTTCAAAGAAAGACAGAAAGGAAGGAATTTGGATATTTCACCCTCAATGATGCATTAAATAAACCAATTTAAAGAATCTAGAGGAGTTTCTCTGCAGAAGGCAGGGCGCAACCTTAAGCTGAATTACCGTGAGCAATGGTCACTCAGATGGCACTGCATCAAGACCTGTCATTTATCGCAAAGCAATTTAAACGCATCGGCTCAAGATTACTCTGGCAAAGCTTTGTCGAGAACTAAAAATAACCATTTACATTCAAAAATGCCAGCTTAAAGTTTGCTGTGCAAAAAAGGAAGCCTTATTTCCACAGTTTCCAGAAGTGCCATCAACTTCTCTAGGCTCGGATGCTTTTGCGATGGGTCATCACAAGGTGGAAATGTGTATTGTGAATTGACAAATTCACATTTCAGATCTTTTTTGGAAGTGGACTCCAAACTGAAGAAGAAAAAAAAAAAAAACATTCAGGCTGTAACCAGCAACAAGTCCAAAAGCCATCGTCTGTCGTAGTATTGGATTGTGTCAGAACCCTTTCCAAGAGAGGGCCTCAGTGTTGATCAGCGTTCACGACTGGGGAAAAAAATGACATCCGTGCGAGAGCTGCAAGGCGCAAACCACTGCTGCGGATAGAGAACACAAAGGCTTGTCTCCCATTTGCCAAAAAACATCTTGATGACCCCCAAGACATTTGAAATAATATACTGTGGACGGATGAGTCAAAAGTGGAACTTTTTGGCAGTCCTCTGGTGTTACCTCTGGCGTAAAACAACACAGCATTCCATGATAAGAGCATTATTCCAGCAGTCAAACATGAAAGTGCCAGTGTGATGGGCCCGGGCTGTTTTGCAGCTTCAGGACCTGGTGGACTTGCCAAAATTGATGGAGGCATGAATTCTGCTCCCTACCAGAAAAGCCTGAAGTAGAATGTCCAGCCGTCAGTTTATGACCTAGAGCTCAAGCGCACTTGGGTTATTCAGCAACGATCCAATGTACTCAAACAAGTCCACCTCGGAATGGCTTAAAAGAAACGAAATGCAGATTTTGGAGTGGCCCAGTCAAAGTCTTCACTTGAATCTGATTGAAATGTTGTGGCATGACCTTAAACAGGCAGTTCATGCTCAAAAACCCTCCGATGTTGATAAAAGAAGAGTGGGCCAAATTCTTCCATGGCAATATAAAAGACCCAATGGCAGCTTTTGTAAAAGATCGATTACAGTTGTTCCCACCAAGGTAGGATAACCAGTTATCAGGTTTAGGGGATTTTTTTTTTCCCCCACATGGGTGATTTAGCTTTTCAATAACCATGCACCTTCAGTAAATGAAATGATCGTTTAAAAGCTGCATTTCATTTTAGCTCAAGTTATCTTCATCTTCTATTAAAATAAGTTGGGTGATCTGAAACAATTAAACGTGACAAATAAGCAAGAACAGAAGAAATACTGTTTTCATAGATAAGGTTGAAATGGTAGAAATACTATGGGTGTCTACAAAGCTTTCCTGATAGCCCTGCCAATAAATGTTTATTTTGAAAATTCAATACAATTCACTTGTGTATCAGCACATATTGTGCAGCTGTATTGTTTTCAGGGCTTCTGGTAGACCTTTAACTCTATGGGTATTTTTCAGGGCAGAGTTTTTCTCAGGATTGAAGACATTTAAAGGCCTAATTTATGACAGGTGAACCACCAAAACAACGAGAGAAGGATCTGGACATTGCCACAGTCATAGTACTGAGGGAAAAAAATTGGAATCCCGCACTAGGTACCCCAGGAACTGTGACAGGCTTGAAGAGTAACACCATTTCAAAACTACAATGTAATCAGTTGTCAGATCAGCTGTTCCTTCAAAATTGGCATCGTGCCAGATTAGTGACAGCAATAGGGTTGAAAAATAAAAGGAGGTGACAAGTCAGTCAAATACCTCAAATTTGGTTGCCTATGCTTGACATTTGAACTAAAAATGAAATCCAGAATAATCGTTGTATCCTTTTCATTATTTAGTTATTTTAACAACAGAAAACAATGATTTATTTATTATTTTATTCATTTATACAGCAGAGTAAAGGATTTTTTTACTGTCAGGCCCTTTAGATTCCACTCCCTACATAAAGGCTTGGATCTGCCACTTGCGAGTTTAAGTGGATGATAACCACTTAAAGCTGACAGATTGAAGATTAAGTGAGATTTTGAATGTTTTACTCCCATCCAGTGTGTCTGGGAAGAACTGCAGTTGTAAACACCTTTGGTGGGTTGCCACTACCAAGGAATATATTATTTAATTATTTTGCCTCTGCCAGGAGGTAATAAGTACTCACCGGCATTTGTTGGGTTGTTCGTTGAGTGAAATACGGTGGTGGATCTTTGATGTTGTGAAGCTGTATTTATTTTAAAGGCTTTGTACAACTTGCAACAATACATGGAATCATGGCAACGTAAAAGGGATTAAACAATCACAGGACCAGGGTTCTGTCATGGCCATCCATGACCAAAAACCCACAGAAAACCTACAGGAAAAGTCTACAAATGTGGACCTAGGAACTTGAAGCATCTGAGGGGATTCTGCCCAAAGAATGCTCTCAGATCCAATGTTAGTGGAATACACAGTACAGTATTTGTTAACTCGTGATAAATGCATTTAATTGAAGATCATTTTCATATCACTGGATAAACATCATGAGATCAAAGGTTGAGTATTAACACTCACATCAGCTGATTTCAATTGAAGTGGTTAGTGAAAATGATTACTAAAGAAACTGACAGGTTAATGCTGCTTAGTAGTTGCAGTATAATTGCACATTCATGGGCGCTTGATCATAAATTGCTTCTGTTTTTGCTTTATTTAAAGAGCAAAGCCTTGCTATTTATAATAAGCTTCATAGCTCTTATCAGACTGGGGCACAGTGGCTAGACTGTGTCACAGAGTGAGCTAATTTGATGCGTCAGAAACAGGCTGCTCACAGCTGAAGCCTTTGAGAAACAGAAGTGTAACTGCAATAGTAAAAATAGCAAGTTTTGCATCATTCAATATTCAGTTCTAGGAGCAGTGCAAGATCCGCAGTGGTTGGCAGATAAATAAAAGAAATCCAGATTGATAGGTTGTTCTGATTTCAGCAGTTTCTACGCTATAACTGAGCCTTCAGGGGGTGGGGGCGGGGAAGGGGGAAGGATGGAATCATCCATATGTCCAGTCAAAGTAATTAAGAGGACAGTTTTCTTAGACATTTGTGAGGGGGTGAGGCAAAATCCCTTCAGTCACTGGTAGTAAATCTATCAGTGCCTAAAGCGAATGAGTGGAGAACAAGCAGAGACTATAAATATTTCTTATGGCGGATGATTCAGCAATGGCTGCAGACAGGGGGAAATACAAAGCTGAATCACTCTGAAATACAACATGCTGTATGTGCTGCCGAAGAAGGCCTCACTAAAATGATCGATAGCCGAGATAATAATTTCGCTGACCTTGCTACAATACTCAGACTCAGAAAGGAAATCTACCAGAAAAAAAAAAAAGATTCCGGGTTTTCTGACTGAACAACCAAGGATCCATGGTGAAATATTTTTCAAGATTAAGAAAGGAGTCCACTGATGTGGAAGTTTTTTGGGGGAGAAAATAAGAACAAAAAGTGTCAGTGAGCAGTTTGTGCACCAATGTTTGCTGTTCCATACTTTGTTGCTTGGTGTGTTGGTTTTGACTACTACCCTTAAAATGGAAAAGGAGGCATACAGCTGCCACAGCATTCGTCAATTTCCCTCTTTTATTTTTTCACAATCACATATGGCAGCCACAACTGGGCTGCTGCCGCTGAATCACTCTGCCTTCGTCAAAGGTATGGAACATAACTGGGCAAACCATTCCAGTTCCTCAGCTCTGCAAATGCAACTACATCACGGGCCTTACTGAAGTGCTTTTTATATTTGGATACTAAAGCATTGAGCTGTTGAAATATGGTAATGAAAATGCCAACCAATTTCAAAAGCATAACTTTTTCCAGTTTTCCAGAAACCGCATGGTAAAGGGAGGAATAAATCTCAGAGAATTCAATTGAAATTTGATTGAGGCATGCAGTTACCCCTGACTTCTCACTCTACTCTGCCAACTGGGCAGCAGTTAAATGACTCAGTATATGAAATGGGTTGAAAACCTTGCCCCCCCAAGAACCTGGAAAAAAAAAATATAATGGAGCTTGGCATAAATTCAATCTGGAGGACTACCTTATTCCCCACTCCCTCTTCTGTTTAGCAACCTCAATAGGATCCAATCACAAACCTGTCCACTCTTTAATACACCAAAATCAACTGTCCCTGTAATCCTGTCTCCTGCCCAGATTCTGCTTTGCTCGTTTGACCAATGCTTGCCCGTCTACCACCAGTATTACGACCCCATTCAACATCCAGGTCAAAATTCCTATGATCGACGATCAGCCATAAATTGGGTCTACTCTAAATTGTAATTTGTTTGGTCAATTAAGCATTGAAATCGTAAACTAGCCAACCCTGATTGAACTAAAGCTTGTAACGTTAACAATCTACTCATGGGTATATAAACAGAGTTCAGAGCACTCAGTGAAACGTGCAAGTTTTTGTATTTTTTGGCTGGAATCTGAAATCAACGAATCATTGAACAGATAAATAAAGCTAGGAATGGTTTACCATAAAACATGTCTACATCAGTTCTCCAGTGATCTGGAAAAACCAAGTACGTGTGTCACTTTTGGTAGAAACTTAGTTTAACCTTCATTTGCAGTAATTAAGAGTGGTGAAAATCTTGAACTTTCAAAATTAAGTTTCTATCATATTTTTTTCTGTTAGAAAAAGTCCAGAACCTAAAATTTTTGTTCAACTGCGAGATTTTTGCCACTGATAAACTTACTGGGTTTTTCCAGATCAGAGGAGAGTTGTACCCAAATTCAATCTAACTGTGTCCACTGATTTTTGTTCCAGCCACAATTGCAATCGTAGAATTTTAATGAGTTGGTAATTTTTTAAAATTTCACATATCATGATTATTTGGATTATTTACCCTTTAAGCAACATTATGCCCTGAAGAGCTATATATTCAAACTACTATATTGCCAATTATTTTTATTGCATAAAAAAGGGGGAAAAGTGAGACACTTGAACCTGCAGAGTCAATTGCCTTCAGTTGGTTGAAACTGTGGACATGCGGGGCCTGATTTTTCCCCACACTCTACTTCTGATGAAATGTGCGCAGACTGGTTGCCATGCCTATTCCAATCTTCCTCCTGCTGCAAGGACTAACTCGTATTTTTCTTTGAGTGTTACAAGCAACTGGGTGGAGACAAGATTATCAAGGATGCAGTTATATATCAAGGGGTGCTTCCCATGTAAATTAGATCAATGAGAGAGTCATTTAAATGAGGCTGCACTTGATTATTTGTGATATCGGTCTGAAACTTAAAGACCGCATATGACTTGCCAGGACTATGTCCAAACAGAATTCAACTTACTCATACTTTCATCTGAAGATGCCTACGAACAGAATAATCTGTCCGTATTAAAAGGAAATACTAAAATAATTTATCATGATTGTGTCCTGTTCAGTTGTACCAAGACAATCAATTTATATTATTTGCAGGAAAGCAACTATTTGCATTGAGGAGCTGGTGTGCTATTCTGACAGCTGAGTTCACCCTACATGTCGGCTGTGTCATGTGAGACTCAAAAATGTGTTTACATGATCTTACCGGTTCTACCCACTCAGTTTGGAACAGTCATTGTTCGTGTGCTGGATCTGTACAGTAGCCTACATTTACGTTTATTGACAGTCCATGGAAGACATAATTTCCCGAGGTTGAGACATAGTATTTTCGGTCAGTGTTCTAAACTTATCTGAGGGAGACTGCCGGAGACAAATTTCACTGAAGGTCTTGGACAACTGTTATCCAAGAAATCAAATATCCTCCCTTTCCAGTAAAAATAACAATTACCCTGGCCTTATATGCCAATTTTTAATGAATTTTATCATTTCAAAGTAATATTATTAGTAAATTCCGGGAATGTGTTCTGGAAGCAAGTTACTCTGCAGGTCATTTAGCCTAAACAACTCCAAGTTCCCAGTCTCTTCAGACAAGAAGTGAATCGTTGAAGAATGCAAAATATTTAATTGGAATGACAAATATCACTTCCATGTTTCATGAATTTCCTTGATGAATCCATGCAAATGCTACGTGGGACACCCATGAAGCACCGTGTCCCCTTGATACCGTACACATACTCGTTCACCAAAAATCAAACTTATGTCGGCGAAAACATCAGATTATTTCCCATCCATCAATACAGTCATGCACTTGATTAACAAAAATAATGAATAGAATGTAGGGGAAAACTGGTACGGATTTTTAATGGGACGAAAGTAACATGACGATTATCTTCGTCATTATCTTCGCCAAAGCGCTTTAGCATATATAGCATGCAACACCAGACCAGAACCGGAAACAATATCATGTGGATACATCATACATTGGGCAGTTTTACCCAAAAGCTGTTTTGGGTCGCAGTGAGTGAATTCACTTGAGCAGTTTATGTGTCATAGTCATGATAATTTGAGACATTATTTAATACTTTCACACATCCTGATGTTTGCCATGTCAGAGTTTTCAGTTTTAAAGCAAGTCAGATTTAACCATTAGGAGTCATTGTTGGGACAATAATCACAGATGTTTCTTTTGGCCGTGTACTGTAACAACGACTATGTCTGTCACAACTGTGACAATGGTTTATAATAATAATAATAATAATAATGTTCAAAATACAGAGGAAAAAAATGAGTTATTTTATACTGCAAAATCAATGGTAAGGTCCCATTGACACCGTGGTGATCATGATGACTTGGTGATGTGGCTGTAGTACAGTACATAGTCATGTTCTGGCAAATACATTGTACTGTTACCAATATATACATAGTGTAGCATGAATTATTCGGTATATGATGACGCACCATGCATACTAGAATACAATTTCGGACACAGCCTTTGTTGCCTTAGTGCACGCACTGCATGCTTTTGATATTTCTTTTTAAAACAACAAAAAAGCAACAAAAAAGTTTCTTAAATGGGTCAATGACAAATAAGCCTTTTAAAAATGTTTTGTTTAATAAATCTTTAAAAATTTACAGAATACATTTATTTGAAGTTGGAAGAGTGTGTTTAAACAAGTCTTAATGGTTGCACAACATTTACAGGATTTTAGTACAGTTTTAGACTGTATTTGCAATTTCACCAGCCAAAAAATGTCAGGTGGCACAACCAAAAGTTTCTTGAAAAAAAACACACTTCCCTCTTTTTTTTCTAAGTGTCTTTTTTATTAAGTATACCTGAGAGTGTCTACTCTGCCTAAAACATTACTATTTTGTAATTGAGCTGGGTATTAAAAGTAACTTATGGATTCTTTATTGTAAGGGGCAGGTATTTTGGTTTTCTAAACAATTTAAGAACAATTAAACTATTGAACTTTGTTTATTTGAAAGGTTTTCAATATAAAATTATGCCCCCATTTTAATATTATATGAATTCATATTTTAAATTACATATTTATTACATTTCACATGGTGTTAACTTGCTCGGACGGTTGCGCCACCTGACATTTTGAGGGTTTGAGATGGCAAAACATAAAATACAGTGCCCTCCATAATTATTGGCACCCCTTGTTGAGATGTGTTAAAAGCCTTAAAATAAATTCAATTTTTATTGCAGAAGCATACTCTCACACTGAAAATTGTAGAAAAATGTAACCTTCAACTCAAGTGAATTTTAAGGGAAAAAAAATCCCTGACTAAGAAATAATTATTTTTCATAGAAAATCACCTGTTCCACAATTATTGGCACCCCTAACAATTCCTAGGAAATAAATGTAATTGAAGTATTTCTGTCATTTCTACAGTAGTTTACAAAGTTGATCAGAGTATCTAGGAACATTTAATTAGTAATTCATCACTTCCTGTTTCCCTGGGGTATAAATATGACGTGACACAGAGGCCATTTCTCTTATCCACTCTTCAACATGGGAAAGACAAAGGAACACACCATTCAAGTAAGACAGATGTGTGTCGACCTTCACAAGTCAGGCAATGGCTACAAGAAAATAACCACTCGCCTGCACCTGCCCATATCTACTGTCAGAGGAATCATTAAGAGGTTTAAAACAACTGGAACAGTGGTAAACAAGCCTGGACGAGGACACAAGGTTATTTTGCCACCACGCGCAGTGAGGAGGATGGTAAGAGAAATAAAAAGTTCTCCAAAGCTCACTGTTAAAGAATTGCAACAAATGGTAGCATCTTGGGGTCACAAAGTCTCCAAAACAACCATCAGGCGCTATCTACATGCCAACAAGCTGTTTGGGAGGCATGCACGGAAAAAACCTTTTCTCACTCACAATCATGAACGCAAACGTTTGGAGTTCGCTAAGCGGTACTGGGACTTCAACTGGGACCGTGTGCTTTGGTCAGATGAGACCAAGATAGAGCTTTTTGGCAACAAACACTCTAAGTGGGTCTGGCGGAACACAAAAGATGAGTATGCAGAAAAGCACCTCATGCCCACTGTGAAGTATGGGGGAGGATCGGTGATGCTGTGGGCCTGTTTCTCTTCCAGAGGCCCTGGGAACCTTGTTAGGGTGCATGGCATCATGAACGCTTTGAAATACCAGGACATTTTAAATCAAAATCTGGTGGCCTCTGCCCAAAAGCTGAAGATGGGTCGTCACTGGGTCTTTCAGCAAGATAATGAACCTAAACATGTGGCCAAATCTACACAGAAATGGTTCACCAGACACAGAATCAAGCTCCTCCCATGGCCATCTCAGTCCCCAGACCTTAACCCCATTGAAAACCTGTGGAGTGAGCTGAAGAAGAGAGTGCAGAGGAGAGGACCCAGGTCGCTGGATGATTTAGAGAGATTGTGCAAAGAGGAATGGTCAAAGATCCTCTTTTTCTGCATTCTCCCATCTTGTGAAACATTATAGGAGAAGATTAGGTGCTGTTTTGTTGGCAAAAGGGGGTTGTACAAAGTATTAACATCAGGGGTGCTAATAATTGTGGCACACATGATTTGATGTAAAAGAATTATTTCTTAATGTGGGATTTTTTTTCCCACTGAATAAATGCACTTGAATTAAAGGTTGGATTTTCCTCTTTTTTTCATTGTGGTCCTATGTTATTTAGAAAAAAACTGAATTTATTGGAAGCTAAAGAACACATCTTAACCAGGAGTGCTAATAATTATGGAGGGCGCTGTATATATCATTTTTATGATAAACTGGAAATATGTTCAAATTAAACAGGTTTTACAGAATAAAATGATGCTTATTATGAATCATTTAAAATTATTTTAAACCAAAGAAGTGCGCTCGGACAAATGTCACGTCATTGACCCTAATATAACAGATAATGCAATTAGAAAATGCGTTATTAATATCCTAAAGTAGCCGTTTGTGCTCTAAGGAAAGTAAGAAAAGTCAAATACAATATGTATGCACCTTCCTCTCGAGCATATACAGTATGAGAGCCCCAACAAAGGGTACCAGCGCTGCTATTGATTTGAGCCAGCCTCTTTTGACTGACTGTTGCTCTTATCACACCTACTTGTGGCTTTTGCAAAGTGTGTGCGTGTTTTTATATACACTCAGAAAAACTACTCCAGTTGACAGATTACAGATGAGGTTGCAATGGTCCTTGCGTATATTGCATATGATAGGCAAAATCAGGCCTATAGTCACAGAAATTAATCATTTATTAGATAGTTTAGACTTCAGAAACAAAGTTATGAGTCAGACCTTTGGTGTTATTTTTGTTTGATTTTAGAAAAAAACCATCTGGAAAGAACTGTGTTCCAAAAGAAGTGTGTTCATAAACCTAAATAGCAGTTCATCGATTCACCACAGTCTTGATATAAATAATTTAATGCATAATGCAACCTTGGCTAGGCTTCCTTAAAAAAAATTTCACAAAATAAACTTTTGAATGTCATTGAATGCATCACCATGTAAGTCAGCACAATTTAAGTATGTGAAACGTTTCTCTAAACTGAAATGCAATTAATTCAGAAAAATTAATGGATTGTTTGTTCTGGGATTGTGATTGTGGTCAGAACAAAAACCAACACACATAATGGGTCCCAAAGACCGAGTTTGGGAACCACTGGACTGAACCATATTTGACAAGTGTCCGGAGCTCACCTTTTCTGTGGACTGTGAGGTGCCAAAAAAGATGGGGATGAAGGCCAGCCAGACGATGCAGGTGGTGTACATAGTGAAGCCGATGGGCTTGGCCTCGTTGAAGGTCTCAGGGACGCCCCGTGTCTTAATGGCGTAGACGGTGCAGGTGACCATGAGCAGCATACTGTAGCCCAGCAAGCATATGAGGGACAGGTCCGAGATGTCACACTTGAGCACGCCGCGAGCGAAGTCCGGGTTAGCCGTGCGCTGGTCCTCGTAGTCGATGATGGCTTGCGAGGGGTCCACGCCGAACCAGATGCACACCCCGAGCAGCTGCACGGAGATGAGGCTGAAGGTGATGACCAGCTGGGAAGCAGGGCTGATGAAGCGGGGTGCAGAGACAGACATCTTGCCCTGCTCAAAGATGCGATAGATACGGTTGGTCTTCGTGAGCAGTGCCGCGTAGCTAATGCTCATTCCCAGGCCCAGGAAGATCCGACGGAGGGAGCAGATGCCCACATCCGGGGTGGAGATCATCAGGAAGGTGGTGGCGTAGCACAGGAAGATACCAGTGAGGAGCACGTAGCTGAGCTCGCGGCCAGACGCCTTCACAATGGGCGTGTCGTTGTAGCGTATGAAGGTGGCCACCACGAATAGCGTGGCCAGGATGCCCAGGATGGCGATGAAGACGGGGATGACGGCCCAGGGAGAGCTCCACTCCAGCTTGACGATGGGGATGGGCCGGCAGCCCGTGTGGTTCTCGTTGGGCCGCAAGTCAAAGCGGCACATCTTGCAGGTGTAGGTGTCAGCCTGGTACTGATAGCCATCGCATCGCTCGCAGTGCCAGCAGCAGGGGATACCTTTCACAGTCTTCTTGCGGTGGCCTGGGGGACAAAGCTGGCTGCAGATGGAGACGGGCACTTGGCGGGAACCCCCTGGCCACTGCATGGCCTTAATCTGCAACACAAGGTAGATGTACATGAGTGAAATGTGATGAGAATGTTCTTAACTGTGCATCCCATCGACAATGTAAAAATCACAACTGGAAACTGAATATCATGGATCTTCATCAATGTAAACTGAATGAGAATTTTGAAAAAAGAAATTCCAAAAAAAGAGTCAAAAGAGGGTGAGAAATAGAGTACCACAGGGTTGAAATTCAGTTTATGGATTCCATTCACAAGTTCCAACACAATGTAGTCGAGTTAAGGAATAAATATGAATTCAGTTTGTTTGGCTGAAAAATATCTATGGATTTAATTAAAGGTGGTTGGAAAAAAATTCCTTGTCATAACAGACACCGGTGGCTGTTCAGCGAACTACAGTTAGCAGTCTGTCACTTGCGCACGCACTTGTACACGAGACGGAATGTGATAGATGAGGTAGCTAGCTGAATAAAGGAACACTGTTACTATAGTTTGAGTAAGATTATTATTATAATGTTTTTTGTTTTTTTTTTAATTTATGCAGTATAATATCATCAGCTAGCACATTATAGGCTAGCAACATAGAGCTAATCCATTCTCGTTACTCAAACCTTTTTTTTCCCAAGAATTTAAAGACCTGCATTCAGAAATCTAATTAGGAGCTCATTAATTTACTACTATCTTGCCAAGTATTGTCTCCAGTAATGCAAGTATTTGGAATATGGTAACATTAACAACATATGAACACTGGGCTTTTATTCTTCACGAAGATTGTAGTCATTTTTGTTGTGAAGTTCTTAAAAAGAGTAACACACTTGCAAAACATGAAAATCAACTACAGTAATTAAGAAAAATAAACAGCCTGTTAAAATTCTGTGATTGCAACTGAGATTGTACAAAAAAGAATTTGGGAGCTGCTTGTATTGGGAATTTTAAACTGAATGCACAGTTGTCAGTTTTTGTTTTTATAATCTACGCTTTTCAATATAAATGTACTGCTTAGGTGGAGGAACTACTCTTGCAGGTAAGACTTCACATCAATAATAAATTTGAGGATTGCATTTCAGCTTTAGCTAACGCTACACCTTGGGTAAAATCTGATCTGAAACAAACAATGGTCTTGTATGTTCCCATAAGTCAAGGTTATGTGGGTGCGTTTGTCCAGGGCAGTGGCATGCACAGATAGACTCTAGGTGGTAGGTGGTGCTATAGCACCTGCCCTTTGCCCTCTGGACCAAGCAAGTGCCCTTTTGAAAGTTTTTTTTTTTTTTTCGCTGTAATAACGCGATTGTCTGCATTGCTTTCTCTATCGCATTCTCGTGTGTGCGCAAAAAAAAAAAATTAAAAGTACTGGAAAACGCGGAATGAGCGCAATAAGAAGCAACACCCCCGCCCCCAAACAAAAATAAGCTGAAGTGCCCTTATTTCTCACTGAGCACCTGCCCCCCAAAATGTCTGTGCACGCCACTGGTCCAGGGTAACACGTTTTCATGGCAAGAAGAAATTTGTGACAACTTCAGTTATAAACAGATGTCAGAAGTGGGATGAATAATGCGAGACTGGAAATGATGCACACAAAATGTAAAATGTTATTAAAAAACAGGTTCTAAAAAACAGATGGTTTTGGCAGTATACTAAAACATAGTCTATGCATTCCTAATTTATTCATGTATCATTGTAGTTTACCTTGCTGTATCATTACAGCTTACCATTGTTAACTTCATTGTTACTGTCATCGGTCATTTGTTGACGTTAGTGGACTCCATTCCTAAGCTAAGGGAGCTTACAAGAGGCAACACGGCACCCGGGAGCGCATACAACGTCACTTCCTTTGCATTTTTAGCAAAAAAACCGACCTGATACCTCCTCATAACAATCAGACCACAGTCAACCAAGGAAGTTGGGAAAGGTCTCTTTTTTTTAAGTTAAGGTACAGTCCATTCATACATTGGCAATACGATGTATTTTGTAAAAAAAAAGATGCACACAGTACCTTTAAATATTAATTTCCTAAATTGAAACAACTGAAATTGCATTGATCCCCAAGAATACTGTGAGGGAAAGGTGGGCACACACAGGAAAGATAAGGCCCCAACAAACCTGTGTGCTTTCACAATAGGATTATGCATTTAAATTCAGAACCCTGACTTACTGAGCACTCGCAGGCTCCAGGTTGACTAATTTAAATTGCATGATTGAGTGAATCTCATGACTGAAAGATAAGGCCGCAGACACTGCAGTACACAGTCATTATAAAGAGAGTACATTCTGGTTTGTTTCCATTGAAGGAATACTCTAGGCCATACACTCCAAGCTTATCTTGCATTTGCAAATGTTTCCGATTGAAGTGGAAATTAATTAGCGTAGAGGCTCAGAAAATATGCACTCACTCTGACTTTATTCAATCATGTTATTTAGGTTTGTGTTATTATTCATTGATTATTAAATGCCATAAACCAGTCCAGTTGATTTATTTTTTTGGCTGGATTGGCACAGCCAGTCAGGCCCTATGACCACATCCGTGGCTGAGTGAATGAGTGAGCGATTAAGATACACCATTGGTCGGCTGGGCGAGTGTGCTGTCCCAATAGTGCTCTGCAGCCGACCTCCAAAACATTACTTCCAAACTGGCACAAAAATGATAGCTAGAGACTTAAAACCTTATACGATTATAACAACTTTCCTTCAGCTTTAAACATGTCCAAAAGCTTGAGAATGTAGCCAGTTCAAAAGATATGTTTTATACGATAATTAAGTGTTTTCTTTGTGCACATCCACTTAACAAGCGCAAACATACCAAAAATTACTTGAAACTCAAAATGTTTTCTTTCAATCACATCCCAAAGCTTGAGAATGCAGTGAACATTATAGGGGAAATACTTTAAATATTCTTTAAGGATTTTCTTTATCCATGTCTGCTTAATGTGCTAAAACGTGCATAAAATGATAGCCAGAGACAGGAAACCTTCCATAATGAGCCTATAGTATTCCTACAGAACTTGAAAACGTAGGAAGTCTTACGTTTTGGACTAGATTGTTTTAGACTGTCACAATTTCAATGAATTAAACGTATATATAATTACAAATAGATATGTTATGATTCACTACTAAATTAGTGATTAGTGGCATAAAACAGAATGCTATCGTGATTATGGCTAGTCACTCCCCCTTTTTTGTCAGTCGCTCTTCTTGCTTCCTTTTCATGTGATGTCCTCGGTGTTAAAGCCATCACTGTTAAACAATGAAAATGTCAGGGATGGCAACAGAGGTTGATGATTTTAGCTGAAACCTAGATGGAGGTCTGGGCAGAGCCCAGTAGGGGGTTCAGGGGTGCTTTACCCCCCTGAAGCCCCTGGGTTTTGAACATTTGTGTATTAATTAGAAGTCATCTAAACTATCAATAACTAGATACACAGATGTAGTGCCATACTAAAAGAAACTGAGACTTACTTGTTATTCACAGATTTTCATATACGTTTTTGCAAAAATAAAAAAAACACTCGAGAAACTCAACTACGTTTCAAGAACTTGCCAATTTGCCACCACAGAAACATTACTGCAGGAAGTATGGGTGCTGCAACACCCTGAAATTTTTTTACCCAAAATTAAAATAAAGCACATGTTGGTTATTTCAATCTATTTGCCAACTTTATATAAGACAAAGGACTAAGGTCTAGTTAAATATTGAGACAGTGATGAAAGAGGTGATACACCTCAAGGGGTTTACTCTAATAAAGGAATTTATTATAACACCACGAAAGTGCGGTGTCTCTAAATGCACATGTTCCAGGCTGTTCATGTTCGCAAACTGAAGCTCCATTATATTGTAAGCTGAAATCAGATATCAGGCCATATAGCTTGTCCAAAATGAAACGAACATAAACATTAGCAGCCAAGCTCGTTCAGCATCTAACAAATCATAGTTTATATTTTTAGCAATCTATTGAAAATATTGGTCAATGATCATGACGTTAGCTAAGTTGCATGGGAAATTAGCTGCCATTCAGGTATCATCGGAGCAAGCATAGCGACATTACAAGGCAAACAAAGGCATTCTCATCACGAACGATTAGGCTACTGGCCAGTGGAGAACTATATTAACTTCTGATCAGACTATTTCTGAAATATGCATTTTTTTGCGGGATGATGGGTCTTAGCTGACCTAGCTAGTAAATATTGTGTGCTCATTCCTAATCATGCTAGCCAACAGATGGAATTTGATTATTAGCTTCACTGTCGTGGTGTGGCGTCCGTCGTCCGGTGTCCGTCGTCTGTCGTCCGTTGTCCGGAACATTTTTTACCTTTTTTTTGGCCAGATGAATTTTCGTGTAAATTTGCAATAACATACTACTAGACCATATCTCCAGACATTTTTCTTGGATTTTTGATTGAATTATTTTTGTCTGTTTTATGGGCCCTTGAAATTTTGGCACCAATGTTAAAGATAGGACTGAGAAATTTAAAAGAATTATTTCTCAAAAACTGCGTGACAAATTTTTTTCTAAATCAGGCAATCAACTTACCTTGGTACTGTCAATGTACACTGCGAGCACCATTTTGATTGAATCGACGGAAGTGGGTCTATTGGCGCTGTACTTTATGAATATGCAAGATGGCCTGTGGAGGCCAAACGGTTGCAGATAGAGATTAAGTTTGAATTATCGACATATAGGAAGCCATATATGACCTATGTTTTGGCAATATTAAATTTGACCACAGATGACTTTGAAAGGTCAAATTCGTGGTCAGGGAATATATTAGCAATGTTAAAAGATATGACTTGAAATTTCAAAAACTTATTTCTCAAAAACTGTCAGATAACTTTTTTTCTAAATCTGGCAATCAACTCACCTTGATACACTTTATGTACAGTGCGAGTGCCATTTTGATTGAATCGACGGAAGTGGGTCTAGTGGGGGTGCTGTACTTTAACATTGGGTCTTATGGAGAATGGGCCAAATCGCCTGTGGAAGGTAAATGGTTGCAGGTAGAGATTAAGTTTGTATTACTGACATATAGGAAGTAATATATGACCTATATTTTGGCAGTATTAAAGTTGACCTCAGATGACCTTGAAAGGTCAAACTTGAGGTCAAGCAAAATGTTACAATTTTCAAAGGTTTCTAGGCTTGAAAATATTGAAGATTGGGAACATATATGCACTGAGCACTTATAGGAAGTCATGTATGAACTTTCATTTGGTGGCCTTGAACTTGACCTTCGGCGACCTTCGAAGGTCAAACTTCACATAGTGAAATTTCAATGACTTCTATCACCAAAACTATTACAGATAGAGCTTAGGTTTGTATTGCAGGCATATAGGAACTCATGTATGAAGTTTCATTTGGTGACATTGAATTTGACCTTCAGTGGCCTTCAACGGCCAAACTATACAGTGAAATTTCAATGACTTATATCAGCAAAATCATTACAGATGGTTTTGGTTTGAATTGGAGATGTATAGGAAGTCATACATGAACTTTCATTTGGTGGCCTTGAACTCGACCTTCAGTGACCTTTGAAGGTCAAACTTCACATAGTGAAATTTAAATGACTTCTATCACCAAAACTATTACAGATAGAGCTTAGGTTTGTATTGTGGCCATATAGGAAGTCATGTATAAAGTTTCATTGGGTGACCTTGAACTTGACCTTCAGTGACTTTTAACGGCCAAACTATACAGTGAAATTTCAATGACTTATATCAGCAAAATCGTAACAGATTGAGGGTGGGTTTGCATTGGAGACGTATAGGAAGTCATGTATGAACTTTCATTTGGTGACCTTCATATTGACCTTTGAAGGAATAGAGAAAACTCAATGACCTCTGTCACTGGAAAGGTCACAGACGGAGCCTAGGTTTGTGTTACTCACATAGGAAGTCACATATGAACTTTCATTTGGTGACATTCAGCTTGACCGTTGATGACATTTGAAGGTCAAACTTGATATAATACAATTACAATGACTTGTATTGCCAAAACAGTCACAGATGGAGCCTAGGTTTGTATTAGAGACATATAGGAAGTCATATATGAACTTTCATTTGGTGACCTTCGTGTTGACCTTCAAAGGTCAAATGTGACCTAGTGAAAATTCAGTGACTTGTATCACTAAAACGGTCACAGATGGAGCCTAGGTTTGTGTAACTGAAATCTAGGAAGTCACATGTGAACTTTCATTTGGTGACATTCAACTTGACTGTCAGTGACCTTTGAGGGTCAAACTCGGCAGTGAAATTATCCTGACTTTTATCGCCAAAATGGTCACAGATGGAGCCAAGGTTTGAATAGAGATATAGAAAGTCGTATATGAAATCCATTTGCTGACCACAACTTGAAATTCTGTGACCTTTAAAGTTCATAATTGACATATTGAATACATATTGACATACTATAATGACTTGTATCACCAAAACTGCTTCAGAGCTTAGGATTGTATTACAGAAGGTCTTATAAATGTATGTGAACTTTTATTTAGTGACCTTGACATTGATTGTCATTGATTCAAATGTCAAGCTTCACATGAAATTTTCATAACTTGCATCATTGCTGTAAGACTGCTTGCCGGTAAGCTACAGAACCCTTGGTCCTATTTTAATATTTAGGGATTAGGCCTGTGTTTATTTGGTTTACTGACTCATTCAGCACACGGTGGCAAGTTCAATGATAACTTACACTCCAAACGATATTTCAATCAACCAGTTAAGCCTGTATTTGTTCATATTATGAAAAAGTCTCAACAAGGAGGGAGCAAAAATATTAAGCACGCAGCTTCCTGTGAACTGTTGCAATATATTGGTGTTTACTGTTTCCATGATGTTAAGCACCACGGAGAGCGTACAAGCACTCCATTGTAAGGACGCACCAGCCAGTAGACCATATTTTATCATAGTTATATGCGCACTGATAACGTCATACCTGCCTGTACTCTCCCCCCCCCCAAATCTCAAGAACGATTTACTTTTGTACTTTGATCTGAAATCCGCGGATTTCCATAGATCCGCAGAGAATTGCCATCCTAGAAATGTATGTCATTGGTAAATTGAGCTCCTGGAACCTTGTCGGTGATTCAAGTGATAGGATGTTTTAATAGGCTCTCTCATTACTCATAAACAGCAATTCCGACAAAGCTGCTTCCCCGAATCCAAAGGAAAAATGTGATGCAGGCATAACATTGGCAGGTGATCTTTCAAACTGATTTGGCACAAACAGTTTCTATTGCGTCATCAGGGGGCATAGACAGCTGATCAACATAGATCCACTCAATTTTCCATTACATCCCCAGCAGCCTTTGTAGTGGCTTCTGACTCGAGCATCAGATTGGAACATATTGGCTTCTGATAGCACCATAAACAGTCCAGCCACATTCTAGTTTTTGACCTAGTTATTTTCCTCATTATGTGTGTTTTTAACCTTAATTTTACCAGGGAAATTCCACTGTGACCATATTTCTCTTTTTCAAGGATGCCCTGGGAGAAATTCTAAAAACAACAGAAGCAAGTGTGGAGGGGCACAGAGAAACAAGGGTATGGCCCCTAGAGCAATTTCTTTGAGGTTAAGGGCCTTGCTCAAGGGCCCAATGGTGGAGTTCTTCCCAACTGCATCTCTCTAGATCAAGTCAGAATCCCAAGCACCATTGGGCACTTAAACTATCAACTTTTTTGTGACTAGTCAAGCAAACTACCACAAGAACTATCCTGCCGTGTCTCACCCTCACACCACGTGCAGATACTCCAGTAAGTCACAATCAAGGGCGTAGATTTAATGTGAGAGTTGGTAGGGACACATATGTAATGCGAGCACGCCTAACGCGCGAACTGGAATTTTTTTTGCAATAATCTGAGTGCCAATATTGCCTTTTCCATACACAGAGATTATCCTAATCAGTGTTTCTTTGTTTTTTATGATGCTAAGCGAGGTGTCTCCATAGTTTTCACTAGATTCTATCAGCATCCATCTGTATTCATTTACTTATTTTTCGATTTTGTATCTAAATACTTTTGATTTGATTTTTGAATACAAGTTCACAACTGTCATTTACAGTGGTGTGCAGTGATGATTATCACCTTTCTGCAGACTTAGACGCCTGCGGACATAGAGCAGCTCTTTTTATGGAAGCAGTTGCACTACTCTATCACAAGATGGCACCCCCGGATCAGTTATTGAATATATACAAGCCAGCAGAGCTGGAACACAGTCTAGAATATTGACAAGTTCACTCCTATCCCTGTTTTTCAAGAATTGCATGAATTAAACTCCTCAGCTAAGCCTGATGTGCAAATTGCTCAATATCCTTGCCCATAGTATCTATCCAGCATTTTAAAAAAATGATCTCTTGCAACAGAAAAAATTGTTGTCCTCTGTAGCAACCACTTCAGTTACAGTGACTCAATGGTATTCCAAGTAGTTAAAGGGGACCTATTATGCTGATCTTTCTTTTAATACATATTAGTAATGTTGTAATGTTGGTTGTCCATGCTCAACCTCTGAAAAGTTTCTAAACATAAGATTCAGGGGTTTTGCCGTAATCCAAGAACGTGATTTTGTGAGTGTGATTTCCTCTCTGAACAGCTCCTCCCAAGATCTTCACGAGATCTGGGTAAAACCTGACGTCAGGTTGTGCCATCCAATTAGTACAGACCTAGCCAGAGCCAATCATGGCGCTGGACCTGCCCACACCGGAAACTATTCTAGCAGGCACTAACAACGGCCGATCATACAATGCCTTAGTAGCATCTTCACTTTTGGAAATACAAAAGAAGAACCGCAGATCATTTGAGGTGCAATTTTGTCAGTATCTCTCCCAAAGCTGCTTGTCCGTTTACTTTTGGATGCGAAGAAAAACAACAATTTTTCTTCCAAAAGACGATGCCACCAGAAATCAGTGGGTAGCTTTTTTTGTTTGCTGGCAGCAAAAAGCCACGGCCAAAGGGAACGTTAGCTGATTGTGCTCAGCATTTCACCAAAGACAGCTTTATCAATAAAGGATAATTCGACACAGGATAAGCGTTTCAGCTGCTTCTCAAACCTGAAGCAGTTGCATCGATCAAGCGCTCGGAGCCACACACTGTAAGTAACGATATAACAGCAAATAATGTAAGTGAAGCTAACATGTTACGGGTGGCTAGCAGGACCGCTAGCGATAGTTAGCACTAACAACTGGCCTCAAACGCAGGCTTGGTAAAATATCTGAAGATAAAGCCTGTATCGGTCGTGACTGTCCATGACTCACAGACACAGAAGCTGTAAGTTGCTTTTACTGCATAAGCCAACCTGACGTGACAGCCAGTTGATTGTGGCTGTAGCACAGCGGCTAACGTAGCCAGGTTACTGTTGCTAATGTTTTTGTCCTAAATATGCAAGAGTGATATCAGGGGAAATTCTACAGAAGGTGTGTGAACATAAACCTCATTTGAAGCTAACTTTTAATACTTGTTTGTAATTTGGATGCTTGGTATAACTGTCCACGGTAACAGAACTTGCTGTCTGTAAAACGTGTATTGCAAGGGTTTGTCTCTGTGGTTATGACCGCTCGGTTACCAGCTACTGCATGTTAGTTTGCGTGTCGTGCAAATTAAAAATGCTCCTGGTTAACTTATATGCAGTAATTCTGATCGGTATGCTTGTGTTACTTCGGTAAGCATCAATGTGGCAGTTTCATCATAACGTTGCCCGATTGTAGCCTCTACAGTTAGTGATCGCTTCACTTATCCATGACCGGGATCAGCTGGATACTTCACAAATGTCTGAGCAAGCTCTCTGGTGCTACCATGAAAGCAATGCGAAACGCAGAAGCTCTACCGGTTTACAAATGATTTCTCTGCACTACCTTGACATAATTTCATCCCCCTTTAGAAATTGTTGTGGCTAATAAAAAGCCGAAAAAGGCGGAGATTAAATAGGTCATTCTTTCCTGTAGAAGTGATCGATTCGCTAGCTCCACATAAGCAACTTGTCTGTGCTAACGGAACGTACGGTTTGCAAAACCTGTATTATGTTCATAACATAACCGAGCTCGACTGTATTATGTTCATAACATAACCGAGCTCTCTCTAGCTGTCGCGTACTATCCATAAAGCCGCTTTCACACGGTCGCGAAAACGAATTTTTCGCGCCACAGATTATATTCAAAGTCATGACCACTTATCAGCTACTGCATGTTAGTTCCCCTGCTCTGCTAATTAAAAACGCTCCTGGTTAACTTATATGCCGCGATTCTGATCGGTATGCTTGTGTTACTTCGGTAAGCATCAATGTGACAGTTTCATCATAATGTTGCCTGATTGTAGCCACTACAGTTGAAGCTAACCGGAGAGGTGCTGTATGTGTCTGCCGAGTTGGGCTGCAGTTAGACCAGACGTAGGTTTTGCAAAGCTTGGGGTGAGTTTTTGGGTGCTTGTGAAACGATCGCTTTACTTATCCATGACCGGGGTCAGCCTGATACATGCCCAATGTCTGAGCAAGCTCTCTGATGCTACCGGTGAAAGCAATAGGGAAAAGCACAGGCTATAACGTGTATGGTATCACAAATGATTTCTCTGCATTGCTGTCGATTGAATATTAAATCGGCGACTGAATATTAAATTATTTCCTGTAAAAGTGATCGATTCGCTAGCTCCACATAAGCAACGGTTCACGCAGACGGAACTTACGGTCTGTAAAACCTGTATTATGCTCATAACATAACCGGAGCTCTAGCTTGCTCTCGAGCACAATCCATAACGCGCCCATTTTCCGCGAGGAAAAGCTGGTCATTCCGAAGCAATAAGTAAACCATTACCACGGGCAATTTCCGAAAAGGCCGTTAAGCCTGGAGCTTTCGCCCCTCCATCATATACCAGCGCAGAAGCTGTTCGTTGCTCCACACTAACAACACACCACAGCTATGCACACGACCCAGCAGGTCCTAAAACACACCGAAGCAGTCCATAAGCTGTTGGTCCACTTTTAGCTGCTCCTCACTGTCCATGTTTCCCTCTAAACTCAGACCCACCGGATTTCTACGGTCTCCGGTCTACACCTGGGCATGTCGACCCGTTCTACAAATGTGTCTATATGGGGTGGATTCTAGCTTCCCCTGCATCCTAGCTAGGAGTAGAAAAACCGCGGTACTCACCAACTGTTGCAGTAGCAAACTGTTGCCGCTAGCAAATTTGAGCTTGCGCTGACAGATATTCGCACTGCGTCCTCCACTTTCACCGCTGCGTTTGTTAGAACAAGATCAAGATATTAGATCTATATTCAAGTATAACGTTAGATTGCGGAATTTGCCCGCCGCTTCCTTATCAGATTGCAGACATGTCTCAGGTTTCACTCTGGGGAGCCGGACATGGAAAACTGCGTTCTGCAGCCTCGTCCCGCCCAACTCCGCCCTCCACAGAGCTGGCCAGTCAGAAGAAAGTGGGTACACGGGGAGTGGGGGCCATAGCAGAAGAGCCACCCCAGTGAGGGGTTTCAGGCAGAGACTACAATGTACTACAAATGCAGTTTTTTGAGGATGGCAGTATGAGCAAAATAAATTCCCTCTTTTTACTTTGCGCGATCAGGAGTACTCTAGGGGAGTCAAAGACCAAAATATAAACTTGGAAAAATAGCAAAATAGGTCTCCTTTAAAAAAAATCTGTTTCCTGAGGCAAAAATTCGCCATGATATTGACACTATGTCATACTACTATCAATTTCAGTCAACACAAATTAAAAACGGGCAACTTCCTATCGTGGATTAATGCGTAGATATGTCGGTTGAAGAAGTTAGCTGTCTTTTAGAGCTTCATACAAGCTGTCATGGAAATCCAATCACTTTAATGGTGATTCAGTGGTATCTGCGTGAAAGCCCAGGTGTAGTTCACGCCCACGTGAAATTCTCCTGGTAACTAGAAAAGGCAGTTTCTCATGAAACTGCGAGTGGGACTGCTGTCTGCTGAAGCTGCTGATGCTGAACTGCAATTGCAGAATCAAGACAGAAATTGTTTGAATAAAAGTCAATTTTTTAAAGTGTGAATGATTGTAATGTTACCATGAATTGCTGAAAATTGTAAATTTTTTGTAAATACAATTGTAAATTGAAAATGGAAAATTGCTGAAAGAGTAGAAAGACTCTTGAAATAAGTGTGAATAGTTGTCATAGTAATAGTTTAAGTTTTGAAAATTCCGCATTCATTTCAAATGGGAAAAATTTGTCGGAAAATGTGGAATATCTCGGAAATTTGCGGTTGCTATGGTGTTCTGGGTGGTTGCTAAAGCATTGCTAGGTGGTTGCTAAGGTGGTCTGGGCGGTTGCTAAGGTGTTCTGGGTGGTTGCTAGGGCATTGCTAGGCGGTTGCTATGGAGTTCAGGGTGGTTCCTAAGGCATTGCTAGATGGTTGCTATGGTGTTCTGTGTGGTTGCTAAAGCATAGCTAGGTGGTTGCTAAGGTGTACCAGGTGGTTGCTAGGTGGTTGCTACGGTGTTCAGGGATGTTGCTAAGGCGTTGCTAGGTGGTTGCTAAGGTGTTTTGGGTGGTTGCTAAGGCCTTGCTAGACAGTTGCTATGGTATTCAGGGTGGTTGCTAAGGCGTTGCTAGGCGGTTGCTGAGGTGTTCTGGGTGGTTACTAAGGCATTGCTAGGCAGTTGCAATGGTGTTCAGGGTGGTTGCTAATGCTTTGCTAGGTGGTTGCTGAGGTGTACCAGGTGGTTGCTAGGCAGTTGTTATAGTGTTCTGTGTGGTTGCTAGGGCATTGCTAGGTGGTTGCTAAGGTGTACCGGGTGGTTGCTAGGCAGTTGCTATGGTGTTCTGGGTGGTTGCTAGGGCGTTGCCAGGTGGTTGCTAAGGTGTTCTGAGTGGTTGCTAAGGCATTGCCAGGTGGTTGGCAAGGCATTCCTGATGGTTGCTAAGGCTTTGCTAGGCAGTTCCTATGATGGTCTGGGTGGTTGCTTGGCTCTTATCAGAGCAGGCTAGAGTGTGGCTAGAATTCTGCATTCATTTCTAATGGGAATTTTTTTTTTTGGAAAACGTGGGATATCTCGGAAATTATGAATTTTTGGAATATTTTGAATACACCCGATAATGTCTGAATTGGGCTGAATAATTTGAAGTTTGAACAGTTTGAATATGTTGAAGTATGTGGAAGTAGTTAAGGTCCGTAAAACGGCGGAAGAGGAGGAGGAGGAGGAGGAGGATGAGGAATAATAAATGATCTGGTAGAATAACATATAGTGGGATTTGCTTGCAGCAATCCCACTCAATTACCAGTTGGTTGACATGATTTTTATCCAATTGCAGACAGTATACGCTTTCCTCAGTAAGTGAAAGACATTGATTGGACCTTAAAAAACATACTAAAATACTTGCGTAATATAGGGTTACGTTGTATTCAATACACTTTACGCAGCTCAGACTGACGTGATTGCATGGGAACAAAAAACCTCCAGAACTGAGCCTGGAGAGCTGAGCTTATTTGCGGGATGGAAATGTGATTCTGAGATGGAAAATAGCAGTTATCCTGAATGGAACAGACAGGAGGGCTGACAGCATTGATACTTTAGAGGAGCAGCTCAATAATTCTCTTGAAAAGTGAGTAAAGCTGTCTTTGTATGGTGTAGCTCTATCTTACTTTTAGCCTGCTAGCTAACTAGCCAGCTAGTTCTTATTTTTGGTTTACCACCGTGATCACAGAGCTAGTTTGTCACATTGGGTAACAAAAGAGTAGTCGATACTGCAGTGTGCTGGCATTTTTCTTAACTAGGCGATCAGTTTTAGACTCTATACCACATTCAATGAAAAGGAATGCCTTTCATTTTCGTTCTTTTAAAGTGCGAACAGCTATTACTGTGATCTGAGTTATACTTGTTCCATAGTGGGTGTGAACGGTGTTACAAGCTTGCGTTTCGCTGGGATGATCGGAATTGTAAACAGCAAGCTTTCCGCCTGCGTGAACATTCTGACTGTAAAATAAGCAGTTCCTCTAATGAGTAACTGTGCTTGCTGACACAGCTTTGTAGATAAATGGACGAGACTCTGAACTTTATCGTGGAGAAAAGGCATGTTTTTGGTTTGGAGAGGTCAGTGGTGACCATTGATGTCCAGCTGCGCCTATATTGATAAACTCATGCCAAATTCAACCAGAAAATCATCCATTCATATTGAACTTCATGAGTACAAAGTTGATTTGCGTTAAAAATATGATTACTTTATGAATTGAAAGTGCACCATTTTTAAGGCTCTGGGAGTTTGGGGAGCCACCTCGATAGCTATCTTATTTGGCTCATAAAAAGTGGATAATTTAATATTTTTATTTATTTAACCCTTATTTAACCAGGGAAGTCCCGTTGAGATTGAAATCTCTTTTTCAAGGGAGCCCTGGGGGGTTGTGGAGGGGAGGGAGAGGAGGAGTTGCACAGCCAATTAGATCAGGGGATGATTAGGTGGCAGGTCAAAAGAGCCAGGTTGGGACTTTA
This sequence comes from Gymnothorax javanicus, assembly GCA_029692085.1. Lineage (NCBI taxonomy): Eukaryota > Metazoa > Chordata > Actinopteri > Anguilliformes > Muraenidae > Gymnothorax > Gymnothorax javanicus. The sequence continues at coordinate 19,366,605 of CM056203.1, forward strand.
GCCATGACACCGGGAGATCCCCTACTCTTATCAAAGAGTGTCATGGGATCTTTAATGACCGCAGTTAGTCAGGACCTCGGTTTAACGTCTCATCCGAAAGACGGCGTCTCCTTCAGTACAGTGTCCCCGTCACTGCACTGGGGCATTGGGGATTATTCCACCAGAGGGAAGAGCGCAAACTACTGGCCAACAACACCTCTTCCAGCAGCAACTTGGTTTTCCTAGGTGGTCTCCCATCCAAGTACTATTACTAGTAATATTTCATGTTCAGATGAGGAGTACTTGTGGTCTAGGAGTTTATTATCCCAGAAATGTATTGTTTTAACCTCCAGCCATTTTTCAATCCTCAGAATTATTTTTTTTACAGTTTCAATGGTGAATTCTCATGAAGATTTTTTATTTTTGCAGCCCATTTTCTCTACCAAAATCATGAAAATAAACTGAAATACGATGTAATTCTAAATGCTGTAAGTGTCTTTTCTGAGTTGAGCCACATTCGTCCTCTTTATGAAGCTTAAATCTTGAATTATAAAGCATCAAATTGGGTAACCCATAAATAGCCAAATTTGGCTTCTGCGCAAAGGGGTTAAATACCACCACTTTTGCCTAAAAGGGGATCGATATGTAAGTTCTCCAAAAGTTTTTGGTGAAAATGTATTGAAAATAACTATTGTAGGCAATGAGAACAAAAAAAATCATTCCCACAAGTATCCTGAGGTAAAAATATGGGTCATAAACAAAAACACTGAAAACATAATTTTTTTTTATAACAATTGAAAGGTGTCACAAATTTTATTTTCTTTACTCCTCCTTGGCCTGAATGCATGTTTGAAGGCTCAATCCATGATTATTGATGTTGAAAAATTAGTTTAAACTGGTTTGAGGCAACGTTATTCTCCAAAATTACCTCTGATGGTCAAGTTGAGGTGGTAATATTATGGTTTGGGGTTCAGTCTGCTCGAAAGGTCATTAAAATTGACAGAATCATGGATCAGAAGAAGTATCACAGCATCTTTGTGAGGCACGCATTGCCATCTGGAAAGAGACTGATTGGTCGAGGCTTTTATTTTCAACAAGAAAATGACCCTAAACACACGTCTAAGTTGTGGAAGAATTATCACATTTGGAAAGAAACATCTGGTGTCATAAAAGTTCTGAATTGACCAGCTCAAAATTCAGACCTTAATCCGATGGAGCTAATCTGCTGTAACATCAAGGAATCTCCTTGGAATTAATTTCAAACAGTATGAAACGGTTTAGCGAGTGAGGATATTTTAAAAAAAATCTGAAAACTATGCCTGAAAGATTAAATGCTGTAATACCAATTTAACTGCTTCAAGCAAAAAGAATTTTATTTTTCATTATTAAATGATTTCTAGCTGCTGAGATCTTAAATCTCCAATTCTGTGTCCATTCGTACTTCAGACAAAAATTGGTGCTTGCTAAGTAGGCAAAATGGTCTAGCTTGGAATGAAACCAGCTACATGCAAAATAAAGTCCCAAGCCAAAGGACAGGAGTAACGTTAGGTTAATTAGCTAGCCACCCAGACAGCATCGTGGCTAGCCAAGGTTATGCCATCTGAAGTACTCTACTGCTATATTTCACACAAGGAGACAAAAATAGTAATTTACTCTTCTCAGTATTATCCTCACCTCATTTTCCTCTCTACTCACTTTTTTCTCCCATTTTGTGCCTGTTCTTTGATTTCAGGGAAGTCAGGTTCAAGGAAGTCAATTTCAATTGCCATCATATATCCTTTAAATCTCCACAAAAAGAAAGCAAATGGAAAGTTATTTTCCATAATACAAACAGAGAATATGCAGCCTAACCTCCATCAAATAAAATAATTTTTTTAAAAACTTATGCAACTTAGACCCCTAAATATTTACATGATTATTAAACGTTACTGGATTGAAATCTTTTGAATGTTACTTCCCATGATTGAGATTTCTTTGTCTTGTTCACAGAACTAAAAAAAAATTTTGCAAACAAATTGACTTTATAGAGCAGTTTATCACATTGAGAATGTTGGAACACTTGGGTAATTTACACGATCATTGTCAGACTGCCACAGCAATCATATCGCCACAGCCTAAGTTAAATTGTTAACTGATCACTCCCACATGCAGGCTTAATTGCAATTTTACCTTCGGTGTTTCAGCCACTGGTCATCAAGAACATGATGTTTGAATTTCATTTACTTTCCAAAACCTGCACTAACTCTAACAAATCATCTCAGCGCACTCCAGAGACCCGCTCAGTTTGAGTAGAGTGGACACTGAAACCAAGTGATCGGATATATTGCTGCATTTGCTAGCCATTCGCAATCCTGTCCATTGAGCAACTTTACGTGCAGTGCTGTTTTAATGAAATGTGTCGGTAGCAGAGATATGCACTTAAAATTTGACTGTTGACTATCTATAAATTTCACAAAGTCGCATACCGAGCATTACATTGGACTGGTTCATGTAAGATTTATGATTCTGTGATTCTCTTATTTACCCCACTGATCCAAAGTTGGTAGGGATATTTTTTGTTCTTCCGAAATTTAGATGGGACAAATCCCTACCATCCTTGTCCAAATCTCCGCCCTGGTCACAATCAAGTGTTCTTTATTAGAATGCTGAGCTATGATCTGGAAAATTAACTCCAAAAATGTACACCATGCACAGTGTACAAAATGTGCAACAGACTTCAACATTGCAAATATGGGCAAATCAATCCTGAAGAGCCTCATGAAGAAGAGGCTCGAGACTGCTGTTGCCTCAGCTGGCACCACTTCCAACCCAGTTTATGCCTATTTCTCATTAACCTAGGGCTAGACTACAGTCATTTGTTATTATTAAATGAGTTGTTCCCATTCTTGTCGTCAGACATCTGGGCATTTTTGTGCTAGTGCCAGTACTTTTGCGTCGTTACGAGCACAAAAGGACAAACCACTCGTGAGCGAGGGGAAAATAAAGCCTGCAGCGGTATATACTACGAGAAGTTTGCGTTGTCTTTGTTCAATTTTGCAGTACAGTATTCTTTGGTGTGGTGGATCTAGGTTAAAGAAAAGATATTTAAGACTAGCTGTGTATATGGATGAACCAACAATAAGTCCAAATGCCCATATTTATAATTTTATGTGATACCAAATCGAATCACAGAGCCAGAGAGGAGATGTGCGTTGTTGAGTTCATCATGCATTGATATGACACAACAAGCTCAAAAGTAGAGGAATCAGTGAAGCACATGAGAAAACTTCAGCGATAGCTCAAATGACTCTGATAAAATAAACTGATCCAATTCAACGACAGAGTCGAAAGCATACACAAAAGCAATGCAGCAGCGTGTGCATTTCATGCGTTGATGCCCCTTTGTTTGCCCCTTTGGCCAAAAATCACGTGACAGAGATGTCATCCTGAATATGGTTCAGGTGTAATATTAATGTGGTAGTGTTAGTTAGTTAGCTGCTGATATTAACCTAGTCGATCCTAAGTTAGTAGGCGAACTTTAAGCTGCACCGTTAACATATTGCTTTGAAAATTCTTTATGTTTCCAAGCTGCTAATTCAATTGCTAAGATGTGGTTAACATTAGCTACTGAGCTCATTAATGTTTGTGGACTAGTGCTTTTCACGACAGCTGAGCCAACTCCATGAGCAGCTGAATGGGTGGGATTATGTCACCGCTTGCAAACTAGAATACAGAGGATCTTACGTGAGTGGGCGTGTCATATGAACATTATGAATCGAGTGGAGTAAATTTTGCATTTGTTGTGCGCTTTAGTGTTTCATAAATTTTTATGACCCGACCACAAGTTCAAGATTCTGTTTTTCGCATAACTGAATTCTGTAATATAATAGAAAACTAAGGATATGTCCTGTTTTCCTATCATTCCAGCCCACTTTTGTAAACTTGCCCAAAGTTCTCCCAATTTTGAGTTAGAATGAACAATACACGTTGAAAGATCATATTTTGACTTTTTTCGTCTCTTACAAAGTGTTGATAAAGAATGAGAGACAGTGAAAGACGCCCCTTTTTAGCAGATCTCATGTCAGTTGAAACTCTCCAAAAGCTCGAGATGCTTCACAATATGTTTTCCACTTCGTATATGTTTTGAAACACTTAAAAACCAAGGCCATCTTGAAAAGGTATATTTTAAGAAGTCTTTTTAATGATATGTAAAAATTCTACAAGAGGTGGAATTCAGAAGTCTGCTATTTATAGAGATTATTAACATTCTTTCAATCTAACACGGTAGCCTGGTTAGGTCCGTCTGCTTCTCATTATCTCTTCTTTATCATTATTGGCCATATTTTGGTTTTTATCAGTCAGTTGGCTGCATAAATGGCATGATTGCAAGTTAGGCAAAGTACACGGGAATTGATTTAAGGTAAAATAATTATGCCAAGGCGATGGAGCCTGTCCAACCTCGCTGGTAATTAGCGGACTTCAAATCACAGTTTTCTTCCCGGAAGCATTTCAAATGACCGCATTAGGTATGTGTCATAGAAAAGGTAATAAGCAAGCATGTCTGTCTGTCTCATAGTGGCAGTTACTTTTATTGCGCTTGCGATAACCGCGATTCCGTTTATCGTGCAGCCCTATTTAATATTAATAAAAGAATCACAACGTCTGGCTGGTTCTAAAGTCAGTGTGTGAAGGCTCTTATAATATATCCATTGCATATGCATGAGGGCACAATTCAATTTACTATTAGTGGATTCATAAAAACCTACAGTGATCTATATCATGAACAAGTGACAAAGTACACAAATCAAAGGCAATTTGTGCAAAGGACCTTGTAAAATATTATGCAGGAATAATTACGGAAGGTAAACTTATCATTTCAATAAAGGAAAAAAATGGGTGGGGTTTGTCATTGAAAGTTTGTTCTTCTTTCTTTCCAGTTCTGTATGGAAAGCAGCTCCTATTTGACAGCCTGTTGATGTGACGATTGAAAAAAAAGAAAAGAATAGGGCAATGCTTTCAAAGGGGGATGCAAGCCTGTGTGGCGGGCCCCCCTCTCCTATAATCGAAGAGATCTGAGACTGACAGCGGATTCAGCAGAGACAGCGGCTGTTGCCGCAGAAGTGGTCATTACTGTATAGCCATGTTCACTTTAATCAGAATGCTTCTTTCCCAAACCTTTATCCCTTACTTGATCTCACAGTACTCTTTCCCAGACTTTGGGTGATGTCATAGGTTAATGGATCCAGTTTCCTTGCATTGCTCACAGCGGTTCCCTGATGCTTCCACTTCTCATCGCCTTCAGATAAGAACTGAAGCTACACTTGCTGCAGCACAGCCGAGACATCCTCTAAGTAGCCCGACACTAAAGCTGTCACAATATAGACAGTCAATGGCCTGAGTTACCCGCTTCTGAACTTCTGAGAGCAATTCAATGCCAGAGCCATAATGTGCGCCTGGGAACCAGGCAGACTCACAAACCTCTCGCCTACCCAACCAGAAAAAGTGCCAAATGCCTTGCTCTGCTTTGGCGACTTTGCAGGACACAAGTAGCTCAACGAAAACTGAAAGTCGGCCAGTTTAATAATGATTACAACGAGCTTACGTCCAAATGGAGCTGGTCAGTCCAATTTCCGATTGCCTTGTACTCTGCAGAGCTGTTCTTGATCTGGTACTGGAAGATCTCGTAGCGACCAGGCGCATCTCCATTCACATTGAAAAGCACTGGGTTCCCAGCGATGCCTGTAGAAGGAAGGGAAAATTGCCATTGAAGTTGAATAGTTATTTGTCATGTTAAAATTGATCAAATATACGTGTAATTCTAGAGTAATTTGGGCACTGCATTTAATTACCTTGAGGCCTAGTATAATATTGGTGATTTTTTTATACAATAAACAACTCTATCACCAAGGGCATCCCACAAAATGACATTTAAAGGAAATTATAATTTCAGTGCAACCTTTAGAGGGAACACATGAAAAACTCACTTTTTCAGTGCTAGTGAACATACATTTCAGTATCAGGAGAGCCTTCGACCCACAAACCATGAAAAAAAAAAACCTCAGTTTTTGTGAGCTGCCTTTTTCAGAAAATACGGCATTCGGCATGCCATTCAGACTTGCCTCCCAAGTGTTCCGCCCCTAAAATCTGAATATCTCCACCTGCGGCTGATTTTTCAATGGCAACATCTCAGCTTCAGTTGGCAAAAACCTATACATGTGCGCTATCCATTTTTTGTCTGACTGCTTTACACTGCTATTAACCTGGGTCAGTATAATGCAGGACTGGCAACAAAATTTATGGTAAAGGGACCTATTATGCTTTTAAAAAAGATACAAAGAAGTGGTGGTCTATATTTATTTTCAAGGAGAATCTGTTGCTAGCTGGGTAATATGCAAGCAAGGTATAGTAAGTGTTTCCAATTTCTGTTCATATTTAGAATGAATTGCAAGTGTTACTCCCTTGGTATTAAATTGACAGTGAATTTAGAAGCTGTCGCTAGTTTTGCCAGAGTTATGTAGGAGACTTGTTGATGGGAACACATAGAACGGCTGACCGTTTTAAATGAAATTCAGTCTGTTTATAATGGAGTAACGCTGCTATTTAGAATAAACGGAATGTTTTGCAAACGGTTGCTACAATACAGATACTAACCGCAGATCATTCTTAACAGACTGAATTCCAAGTGAAGTTAAATGTTTCTGGTGACTGCATGTGGCATTACCTCCTTAATGTAATGACCATCCATGTCTAACCTGCAGACGTTAGCTAAATTTCTGTACTCAGGGTACTAAGTAACTAGCTACTTTCTCCGTCATCTGTATTTAGGGATTTGCCAGTAGCCAGGGAATTTTGACCTTGTCGCTCTCTATTGACACGATGCTCAGTTCATTGGCCAATCAGAACAGAGCTCATTGCATGGAGGGGATGCCCACTCAAGACAGCCTGTTTTCAAGAGGGTGAAGAATGGCAGGAATCAATTTGCAAAGAAATCATATTTTTTTTTCATGTTTTTTGGCTAAAAAAGTTTTTTTAACCTCCCTCTTCAAAATACAAGAATATTATAACTGGGGAAATAAAACGGCATATTAGGTCCCCTTTAAAGGACATTTTATTTACAGAGCAGTAAGATTCCTAAATATGCCTTGCTTAAAACACTTTGCGATGCAAAATAATTACTGTTGACCACCTCTATCTCCTGAATGGGTTTCAGTCCATCTCGTCATTTTCAGTGTTGTCACACAACATGACCCATCAAACATGATGACACTTGTTTACCAATGGATTGACTTTGCTGTTATACTGTTGAGGCTCCAGGCTGTTCTTTTCCAGCCAAGACAGTCATTTGTCAAGGGCATTATTAACATGTTCCATGCCCATAAACATCAGCTGTCATCAGTGTGTTACAACAGTGTGTCAGGGAAGTCATTTTCCCCAAACGCCAGAGGGCTATAAACCAATCTGGGCAGTTCAGTCGTCCTCTGTAGTGGAATTGATGCGATTCTTTCTCAATTATGAGCTTTCAAAAAGAGAGTGGGACAGAATTTTTTTTTTTTTTTTTTTTTTTTTTTGGAGGAGGAGGAGGGGTCTGTTTCCCATCCTCCTTTTTGCTACATCACTGGTATTAGTAGTACACATCATGATGAGCCCTTTAGAGGGGTACTTGGCCATAATTGAGGAAGCATTCACAGGCAGCGGTGGTCAGCGGAGTGCCAGGGCAGGCGTGAGAAATGAGGGTGGAGCCTGGCACATGGGTGGCATAGCTTTCCTCACTGAGATGACACTACTATCATACACAAGCTCTGTTTCAATTTTACAGCTTTTAGTCGTGCTTGTTGTTATAATACAGGCTGCCCTCTCGCTGACAAGAGCCAGCTGCATAATTGAAGGCACCCCCCCCCCCAGGATTGGTTGGCCGTCTTCCACCCCTTTGCTTCATTCTGAATTACCCATATTGAGGGAAAGAATGCAAAACTATAGGACAGAATGGGTCTGTGTTCTCCTCTAATTTGCTGCCAAATATTTCCCCTGAGCTGTATGATAAATGATTACTTTATGTAGCCGGTTTTTTGTTTTGTTTGCATTTTGGCAGAGACTAACTTGGACTGTCCCTGAATGTCAAAGCGTTTACAAGGGCCTCGTCCGTGTGAAGGTTTTCCAAATTGAGGGATTGTCGAACATTCCAACAACTCCAAAAAATGAATGTGGATTTAACAATGCAGGCTCTGTCTAGGGGAAGGACACCAACTCCACGTTAATCAGCTTCTTTTAGCCCAAGATCCATATTAGTGTCTGCCTCCAAGCCTGCACAGGCAGATGTCCCATACCACTGCATCTTTCAGCTTTACAACAGGGGCTAAATACACTTTGTCTCAACACCCGCTTCTTTCCCTGTAGAAAAGGATACCAGATCCCTTAACACAGTATTTGCCATCTCATCCAGGATTAAACTGGTTGTGCATCATACATCTCCTGATCCACCCACACGCTCTTCATATCCTCAAAAATGTAAAACGAGGTATTTTTAGCCACATACTCATTGAGGTTAAACTGGTTTGGCATCAGTGGGAAAATGAGTGCTGGAACTTCGAAAAGCAGGTAAAAAAAACATACTACCTCAATCAATATTCCCAGTTTAAAAATAGGTGTTAGAGGAAGTCCTTAACATTCATTACTGCCGAATGCAAGGTAAGTATCTAGACAGTGACCCTCAGTAAAAATGGTTCACACGTGTGGTTCAACTGTCGCAGCTCCTATTCCTCAACATAGACTCATTTCAAATCCAATGTCCCAGAACATATGGTCAGAAAGCAAAAAATGTTCTCCAGTCCAAATGCAGAGGCTGCACTATAGACAGTGTGAGCTCATTGAAGAGCTGCACGCTAAAAGCTCAATGACTTCAGAAGCCTTCGAAGTTGGCTGATATTGTTCAGATGCATCATAAACACAAGAGTGGACAGCCTGTCTCATGTTTATTTATGTTGCCCAACTACTTGCAGTAGACTGGTCAAAGCTAGGTTGAGTCTCAACAGTCTTCAAGATAAAGGAAATGTTGCAGGATGAGGAACTGAAAGGTGTTATGTGCAGGTTCTCCTTGAAGGGTTCGGCCAATATGATTCACACTGCACCACAGCCTGATGGCTTCTTGACAGGAGCAGGCAAACAGCTTAGTCTCCATCACTGAGGGGCACTCAAGTGCATCCAAGTGTAGGATTCTAGAATATTCCTGGCAATTAACCATGAGCCTGCAAGAATAACCCAGTATACTGATGAGATACTCATTACTAAGGCATAATAAAAAATGCCTGATTTTATTTATTTTTTTAAATTTAAAATGAATTTCCATATGTGCCTCCACAGCAAATAAGTTGAGACAAACAGTGATTATTTGTCAAACTGCCAGCATAGTGAGATGACCCAGTTTTCAAAATCCATTGTGGTTGATCCTCTGTAATTCTTTCGACAAAGACAAATGCATGTTTTGACAAACATGAATATCTACGCAGAATAGTACAGCCTAGAAGCAAAAATATCCACATGTAATTTATACATCCCACATAATAAAGATAGCAAACTCCTTCAAAATACTGTGGGCATCATAATTCATGGTGTAGTGACACATTTTTCATTTCTGTTCTGTACTCAAGCACTTCGAGTTTGAAAGCTTTCAATGACAATAGGGTTGAAGGTCAGAATGTCAGCTTAATTTGGAGGGTGTTTTCATCCATATTGGATGAACAATTTAGGAATGACAGCACCTTTTTTTATAAGGAGCCCCTATTTTTGGGCACCTAAAAATATTATGCATAAAACAGAACAATCTATACATATTTTTAATATTTGGTTGCATATCCTTTGCATGACCGCTTGAAGTCTCTGATGCATAGACATCACCAGACAGGCATCTTCCAAGGTGATTCTCTATCAGGCCAACACTGCCGCCATCTTCAGTCCCTGCCTGTTTCAGGGACTTTTTGCCAAGACTGTTCTCATCAACATGTAAAGTGCATATTCATTTGGATTCTGATCTGATGACTGACTCAGCCAAAAGAACTAAAATAACAAGAAATGAGTCACTGTCCAATGAATTATGGTGCTCACTCTATGTACAGTGCATGGTCTTGATCGACCATGAAGGGCAACTGGTCAAAATTGCCAAAAGTATTGAGTATTGCCAAAAGTATTGAGTTTATTGCCAAAAGTATTGAGTTCAAATCCAAGGAGGTGATGCTTCTTTTGTACAACACATTCGTTAGACCACATCTAGAGTATTGTGTACAGTTCTGGGGACCATACTTTAAGAAAGACATAGAGGCTTTAGAGAAAGTTCAGAGAAGAGCCACGAAGCTAATTCCGGGTATTAAAGATGAAAGCTATGAGAAAAGGCTGAAGATCCTTAATCTCTTTAGTCTTAGGAAAAGGAGACTTAGGGGTGATCTGATTGAGGTCTTTAAATATGTTAAAGGGATTAACAAAGTGAATTATGAAGGATTCCTTCAACCAAGTGTTGTTAGCAGAACTCGGGGTCACAAATGGAAGCTGACTAAAGGTAAATTTAGCACTGATATTCGGAAATATTTCTTCACCCAAAGAGTAATTTCAGTGTGGAACAGCTTGCCTGACCATATTGTTGAGGCAGAGACCTTGGGAGTTTTCAAGAGCAGACTTGACTTAAAGCTAGATACCATTGAGTCATTGAGTATCTGAAGTGATATATTCACGATGGTACAAAAAAACTGGCGAGCCTAGTTGGGCTGAACGGCCTGTTCTCGCCATTCGTCTTATGTTATGTTATGTTATGGTCGTAATCGGGGTAACTGCAAGTATAGACGTATGTGACCCGAAGGCTTCAAGCCTGGTCGTGAAGAAGACAAAAAAACGACAGTCATCTCTGGTGTGGATTCTTTTAGCCGTCCATAAAACATGGCAGCAATTGAGCAATGTGATTGGCCCTTGTCTGGAAGACAAGACTTTTGCAGGTCTCATAAGCCTGCTGAAAGCAGTATGGTCAGAGTGAGAAGGTCTCCATTTGGCTCAAATGAATTAAAGCCCACAAACAGCAGGGGCTTAGATCTGATTTACTAGCAGGCTTGTAGAGTAAATGCAGTTTTTTAGAATATGGTCTGGATTCGGTCCACATGTAAGCTTAAGTTTATTCTTCATCAAATTAATTACACAAGCCAGGCAGTTTTTCACGCTTTTGGCGAGGCTTATTTGATCAGTATTAAATAAGCCTCGCCAAAAGCGTGAAAAACTGCCCCAGACAAAAGAGTGTCCATATATTAGGCAATGTAAGCAAAGCTTCAGCAGAGACTATATAGAGTGGGGAGACAAACTACGTAACCCTTTCAGTACTAACGGGACACACATTTCCCACAATATTTCCAAATATCCTGTTGGGACATATGAGTCCAAGAAACCCTCGCATTTGAGTCAATTCCGTATTATAGTCACAAAAATGACATATAAATCCAATGGGTAAATCTGATTTGTATCTCTGTATTCAGAATTGAAAGTGATAAAGCTTTTTGAATAGAAAAACCCACTGTGCCTGAGATGGGGTAGTATGACATATCCCACCCCTTCTTCCCAAAAGCCTGTCGTCCACATTATACAGCCAAACCGGGGAGCATATCTTCTTGTGTTGGTGCGTTGCAAGCGCACAGTTTAGATTCACAACAGTTTCAACTGATTTTGCGGGGTTTTTTTTAAATATTTTTTGTTCAAGTGCTCTGTTGGGATGAGCCCAGTGAGTGTATATCATTGAGTTCAGCGGGATGCGCTGAGGATGTCACGGCACGACATAAAAGAAGAAAGTGTTGTGAAACTGTGCGCTAGTTCACTAAAAGTACAACCTGTGGGGGGAAAAAAAGCATTGTAAACCTTTTTGGAAAAAGTCACCAGAAGTTTTCAGTGATTTTTATCAGAAATGATGGGTGATTCTTTACATGCAGATGTTTATGTCCCGGTTACAACTGACAGTGAGGTTATGGCTCTCGGCATTCATTTAGGTTGGTCTTGATAGCCTGAAATTACTGCCTAGAGGCTTTGCCAAGATGGCTGCTGAGTGGCGAGACGTGCCTATGAGGACTTTGGCTTTCATCAAAGTTACACAAATCCATCAAAGTTAACCCATTTTTTGTATGACTCTTGTACCCTTTGCCCATTAAGGTGGGTAACTGTGGTAATGTTTGTAACCATTATAAAACAAAGGGTTAAATATTTAATTTTTAACAGATAACACAGTGTTTGAATTGCTCGGTAATAGTCTAGCAATCAATTAAAGCATGCATGGAGTAAACTTCGTATACAGCCTCCAGACAAATGAATTACTTTATTTCCAGGAATTATTTATTCATTTTTGTGATACAGGTTTGATACTTACTCTATATTCTAAAACAGCTTTACATAATCACAGCCAAAGGCATTGCCGTATTTCCAAGACTGACTTTCACTCATGAAGTGCGGCACCTATGCTGCCGAATCCTAATCCTGGAGAACTACCATCCTGTAGGTTTTCACTTTAACTGTAATTTAGCATACCTGACTCCACTACTTGGCATCTCAACAATATCTCAACTAGTTGAATGTGGTGTGCTTTGTTAGTGCTGGAGTGAAAACCAACAGGTTGATAGATCTTCAGGAACAGGATAGGTCAACCTTTCGCTACACTATGAGAGATAGCAGGCTGGGGTCCTTCCCAATTAGAGCCCAAATGGATCACACTAAGAATGACACACTTATGTACCCACAATCAGAGAAAGCCAGTTTTTTTCCCAAAACTTGGGTGAATGACCAGCAGCAGAGAATTGGGCCTCATTGCCATGCACAGTAAATAAATCCCATCACAAATCAAACAGCTTAGTCTGTGATTGCAATCATTTGGGGAAAATACATCTGTCCGAGGAACGGCACACTCATGTGGATTCCATTGTAATTATGATTGAACTTGAACTCTTACCTCCGCTGAAGGAAAATCTTGATGCTACTGCATACAACTGCAGATGATTCTGTGATTGGGCAAGTTTGGGAAAGGCATGATGGGACTGCTACGGACTTATGACTAAGGGAGCATGGAGAAACATTCCTTAAACTATCGTGTCCAGACTGCACGAGCAAGAGCTGAGTTTACCAAGAGCCAGGTATCAAGATTATTGAAAGACACAAACGAACACATGAAGGAAAGTCCAAAGAAATCTCTGCTTCTTTCTCACTCACAGTAATACACAGACGAACAGTTTGTAAAGGAGCACACTCTGTAAATACCTGTATGTCTGGACTTGCATCATATGAATAACGAATTGATTTAGTTCCGTGACGTTTTGAGCCTGGGAAGGTAAGGTACTGTGAAAAGAACTTGGAAGCTGGCATTAGCTGTCAGAAGAAATGTGTGACATAGATTCAAAAAGACTTTGCTTTCATAAGCAATTCCAGGAAATAAGATTCTGACCTCAACCCACCTGTTTCATTTTGATAGGCATTAATGGAGGAAGAGAATAAACCACATTTTGGAATCAAGCACAGAGGCACAGTACCAGTCAAAAGTTTGAATATACCCACATATTTCTTACAATAAATGTTAACTAAAGAAACAGACACTCTATATTTTGCAAAAAAGACATAATTCCTAAATTCATCAAATTAACCAGCATTTGTTGTCATATTTGGGGAGCATACTCACTTTTTCTTTTTTTTTTTTTTTTACTACAGCAGTTATATGGCTATAAATAGTTTGCTGCTGAGCAGCTGTCTAAGTTCCCAAAGATGTGCTGCACTTGTGGTTTGCTTTTCATCAACCTTTTTACCCCAATAAGCTCCAAAACAGCTTGTCTTTAATTTGGCTGTTGGAAAATGTAAGGAGCTTGCTTGTCTGCTTACTTTGCAAAATATGGCTTCTTTGAGAATTCTAAAATTTTGGACACTATTCAAACAAGAATATTATTCTCTTTTAATTCTGACTGTTTACCTCTTACCAGATTCCATTTGAGATTATAATAGAAAGTTAAGGCATTTAAATTTCTCTAAAAACAGAGTGCTGTGACATTAGCAAAGTGTGTCCAAACTTTTGACTGGTACTGTATGTAACAGGAAATAAATTGCTCTGAAATGAGACTAAAACTGTTTTACGGGTTGTAATCTCAATTAACTTTTCAAGCACATTACCAACTGCAGTGCCCAACTTAATTAGTACAATGAGGTTTAGTTTTTGTACGGTCACACTTTTCTAGCTTTTTGACTCTGAATTCCAGAACATGGGACTGAAAACAGTACATATACAGCTACAGCAAAGAATGGCAGCTTCGATTTGCAGGTGCAGTTTTCATATATCCATGTAATGAGAACATAATCAGAATTTCAGCCCCTTTTACACATTGTCACTGTCCACATACCAACAGACCTCACTCCACAACTGCAGTACTGTTCACTGTGTATTCACGCAAATACTCAAATATTAATGCAGGTCTTTCTACAGATCTTCAAATCAGGCTACAAATTTAACCGGATTTACTCCTATGTTCTCAGTAGCATTTCCTGAATCGTCCCAGGTTTAATAATGTGGTTTTCTGAAATACTTAAGGGAAGCAGGAAGTCTCTTCAGCATTAAAACCATCTCTCGACTAGACATGCTTTGCTATAATTCACCTAATCTAGCACCAAGCTGTGATCTCAAATTAAAAACCTCCAGCAATCATTCACCACGTACCATGAGCAATTACAGCAGAGCCTTCACTATATCACTGCTGCTTGATGCTCTCAAAATTTTGCAATGTGTGCAAACAAACGAGGCTTTGTTATTAATACATCAATAGTCATTATTTTGAGAGAATTTAAAATTATGAGCAGACTTGATACACAGTTATTTAAACCAATGGTGGCTGCCACAAAAAAAAAATGTTTTAGAATATATCCAATGAGACCGCTATTGCAATTTTCCTTTGGTGTTTTTCAGCCGTCAGTGTGATGCAGTCGTGGATGGCAGCTAACAGCTCTATTATCCAATCAGCAAACATAAAGAGGAACTTTTCAGAATTCCTCAGAAGTAACCGTGTAACTGGCTCAAGAAGTAAAATCAGATGTGACTGTCATCAAAAAAGAAATAAAGAATAACTTTGTCGATAGTTATTGATATGTCGATAACTTTGACCCATGCAATGGTAAAAGTATTTCCAAGGCCCTTCAAAAGACTCTTTCCTTATATCAAGGAGAAGGCATCTTTTCCATCCTTACCAATTAATGAAGGGACAATAATTGAAATTACGGAAAACTAACTTTATCATCGTAAGTGTATGCACTGGAGGGTAAGTAATGTCGATGGGAATGATTAGGTGTTGAATTATGTGTACATTATTATTGCTACAGCTTTTCAGCATAACATTAGAATAGACTCTATTCAGAATACTGAATCCGCCATCCTATCAAATGGCAAATAAATAAAAAAAATTGTGCTGCACCCCAGCATGAACATTACACCAGCAAATATTCTTCGGTCACATTGTCACAAGAGAATCGCAGGAAAAGTTCACTTTGTGTAAAGACAATGTGAACCTACACAGTGGTTAATTTAGCAGCCTTCGTCAGAGCACTGCAGTGATGGATCTATAGTGAGAAAAGGTTATTTGAAAACCCACTGCATTCATCTCAAAATGAATGGTGGTTACATTCAAAGGGAAAACTGTTTCAGAACCGGCTGCCTTCGAAATGGATTTACTGTCTAGAATCAAGTAATCTAAGGACAACAGTGTGGGAAACCAACAACTGAGTCCACACTTGGTAAATTTGTTTGGAAACATAAGGCCACAGAAAGTAAACTCTAATGATTCAGTCTCTACCATTTCACTTTATAACAACTTATTTACAATCTCTCCTCTGCAGTGAAATTACCAATGAGCAAAATGCTAATACGGGAAGCTCCTGCCCTTTTCCCAACACAGCACAAGATCGCAGTGAAAATGTACAAAATTAAGCCTGCTGTTTAGCCTCTGGAGAAGCAATACACAGAACTTTGCTGGCCAGGGTAGGCTACGCAATATAACCACGCCAAACATGAAAGCACTGGGTCGTCAGCACCCAATACAGTTTTCTGAGAAGGTATGATGATGACCCAAAAGAGATACAGCCCCAGACACATGCTCATATTGAGCACAGCAAGGATACCCCAGTCTGAGCATGGCTATGTCCGAAATCACTCACTCATTCACTATTCCCTATTCACTATAAAGGCGACTCATAGGTGTAGGTGATTATATAGTGAGCTCATGGGCAGAAGGAAGAAACGCTTTTGGACACTACTCGGTTCGTTTTGTTGGCTCTGTTAATGGCGTCATTACTTCCACACAATTAATTATTCTACGGTTTGTGTGCAATGCATGATGGGACGTATTGCTGGGTTACTGACCATCGGTTGTTCACTACATTTCGGGGTGGATTGTGGGATGTAACGAGTTCACTATATAGGGGATAATAATTCTTACACGCAAATTGGACAGCACTACAAAATGGTGAACCCACTATATAGTGAGCAGTGAGTGATTTCGGAGACAGCCCATGTTTGCCTGTGCCAGGCAAGGACAGATAAGGTTCCTTGATATGATCTGCTTCCTTCATGTTCAGCTGAGTCATGACAGCAGGACACAGCTGCTCCTGATGCTCATCACTGGGTAATTAATCCAGGTGGGGCGGGTCACGTGTGAGTTAAAAAGCGGCCTTTTCCCACTTTGTAACTGCACAGGCTCTCGGCCACATTTCGCCTCATCCAAACCTCTCAGACAGGGTGTAATTAGTCAGCCCTTTTATCACTGCAAAGACACTAAGCCCCTGGGTTAGCAACAATGGCGACTTCTGGATGATTGGCCTAATGAGTCACAAATTGCCTCACAGACAAGGATTTACCGGCGTGTTAAAAACTCATCCTCAGTTGGTTCATTTGCAGCAAGTAGGTTTTAGCACTGTGGTGGGTGACTTGTCATTGGGATGTTTAGTAACACCTGCATTTCTATATCCCTCTTGAGAGGGAAATGTCAGTGTGCATGGGAATTTGCTGAGGGAATAATAAGGGAGTAAAATAAAATAAAATTTAAATATGAGTTGTATTATGCACTGCCTGGTCACTGTCTAGATTTAAATAAGCAAATAATTATGAGCCTACGATTCAGTCATAATTGCAGTGATTTATGTGTTTCGGCTAGCAGCAATTCTCTAGACCTGATTGATGCAGTATGCAGCTTCTCATAAGTGTGTCGAAAGGCTTAAAGTTTCAAACCATGGTCGTGGGGAAGATGTTACTGTGTGTCGAGGGGCAAAGTTTTGATCAGTATCAAGCAAAGAAAACAACTATGGAGATCGCTGAAATCACTGAAATTTGGTCAAGAACTGTCCAACACATTAATAAAACCTGGAAGTATAGTGTAAGGCCAGACCTCCAGCCGTCCAGTTCCCCGGTCTACTAAATCCCGGAGTGCACTTCCGTCATTAGTCAATTATCATCTGTCATTATTCAAGTATCATTTGCTCCTGTTCCCTGATGTCTTTGTGTGGTAGCAGAGCATATTTTAGACTGAGCTTATCAAAGCCTTTGTGAAGTCTGTGTAACCTCATGCCTGTTTTACATAGTGGTCTGTATAGGCTTGTTCTCTGTACTAAACTCGAAACGCTAAGCAAAGAGCTGTTATAATTTAACACAGCACTTTTATTGCTTTTTAAATGAACATCGTTTCCTTTTGTTTTGTGTAATACATAGTACTGCAGTGCTTCCCAGTTCTACTATTGCCTATTGTAAACATCTTGTTTGGAACCTCTGTTCCTTTTATTTTGTCTGCAACGTCTGTGTCCGCTGCATTACAGTTGGGCATAATAAACCAACCAAATCCATCTCTGCACTTGAGTCCAGTCCTCCACTTCCTGTCCTCCGTGCAACTGCACTCTGCATTCCGGATGAAAAATTAAAGATAGTAATGAATTGTAAACTTTGCAGAAGACATGGCTCGGAAAAAATATAATGAATGATCATGATTGCAAAAGAGAAAATTCTTTGTGAATTCTCATTGTAAAAACGACCGTACAACTCATGGCTATGTTTGTAAAAGTAAGAGCATTTCAATTTGCACAATGCAACAAGAATTTGCTGGACTGGGACTAAACAGCAGCCTGGCCACAAGAAAGCCACTTGATAGTAAGGCTAATTGAGGATTAAAAAAAAAAAAAAAACTTCCATTTTCTAGGGAGCAAAAAGATTGGATTGTGGAGCAATCTAAAAAAGGTCATATCATCTGATGAGTCTAGATTTATCCTAATCCAGATCAATGGGCACATCAGGGTAAGAAAGGAAGCCCATGAGGCAATGCACTTGTCATGCATAGTGCACATTGTACAAACCTCCGGAGACAGTGTTATGACCAGGGATTGGTTCAATTGGTCAGGTCTAGGCTCAGCAATATTATGCAATGATAAAATTAAGTAGGAAGACTAATGGATGTATGGAATGACCAGGTTATCCCATCACAGGTCATCCTATCAATGAATTTTTTTTAATCTTGATGGCACAGACATATTCCACGGTGACTATGTCAAGACATATTATGAAACTGTGAAAGAGTAGTTCTGCGAGAAAGAGGAATTATTTTCACATATGAATTGACCACCACAGAGTCCTGACCTCAACCAGCTGAGAGTCGTTGGGATTGCTGGGAGGGCTTCACAGAATGGCTTGACACTCCCAGCGTTAATGCAAGATCTCAGCCAGAAATCAATGCAGCTTTGGTCAAAGTAAATATTGTAACATTGCATCAGAGTGTCAAAACAATGCCTTGGCAAATGCATCTATCTGATATTGCTGTGTACGTGTTGTTCTGAGATCAAAAAAATAAAGTTTATCTGGGAGTAAAATTGTAGACCACCAATGAATACCAGCTGTGCTACGATGATGTTAGGCAACCCACGCAAGCTTTATAGCAGTGCATTGCACGCGGCTTGCAAGGATGTCAGCTAGCAGTTTGAACCAGCGAAATCCTGAAGGTGAGCAATTTAAAAGTGAAGGTAATGTGAAATTTTTGTATAATATTTTTAAGGAAAAAATTATTTTGAGTTTTCTTGATCACATGCATTTCTGCAAGTCTCCGCTCATCTGCATAAAACGCTGACTAACATTAGCTAGCGAATTTTAGACAACTGAAATGCAAAACATTTGTAAGCACAGCATTTGAGCTGCTACTTAAATGTTACTTCTGGACGAGCATTAATCCGAGATCAATAATTATATCATTATTGATCCGAGAACAACATCAGCATAAGATCGTGGCAACAAATGTACGCCGTGATCAAAGCTAAAGGCCATCTAACAAAATATTAGAGTGTGGGCCTTTTTTTTGGCCAGGCTGTGTAGTACGTGGGCTTTAGTTCAGATGGGACAGTTTGTGGGACATCCAATCAGGAGCCCTTTTTTAAGGGGGGGTGCTGTAATTGCACCCAATCAAGGCAAGTCATGAGAAAAAAAATAATTGCCCCATGATGTTTTTCTACATGTAATATGCTAATGAGATTACATGCCCCAGTGAGAGGGCCTTTCTTACAAAGGGAGCTGATTAAAAGCAATAACAACCTTCACTGGTGCAATCAGGGGGAACATATACATACACGGAAAACTGAAGTCCACCCCCAATCTATGTGAGTTTCTTTGAAAACAGCAAAGGACAGGACTCCCCTCTTTCAGCCTGTGCTATTCTGGCAGCATCAGACACTCAGTGGCTGGTGGAGGCTGATTAGGTACAGTGGGGCCAAACTATTTTTCATCTCAATGCAGCTTTCCCAGTCCAAGCCATGGGCAAACACATAAGGCAGCAGAATTACCTATGCTTTCTGGTACATACTTTGACATGCAGGATATTTTGAAACAAACAAACAATAAATAAGATAAATAATGGTCATTTAAAATTTTTAAAAAATAAACCTTTTCACATTGTTTGGTCAGTTGCTACTACTTTTGCTGTTGTAAAAGAAGTTTTAATTATTTTTAAGCATCCATTTATGCAGTAGGGTACTTTGACAAAGTAGTACCCTATCTGGCAGGCATAGGAGTTGAACCTGCAACCACTAAACCAAGTTTGCCTCTGCAACCATTAAACAAAAGTTCTTTTTTCTTAAACTTGGGAGCAGAGAGATACCCCTGGAAATGTCAGAGCTGGAAAAACTTGCATCTTCAAGAAAGGCACATTTTTGGGTCTTTTTGTGAGACATGGCCCGAGCATAGGCCACAAAATCCCATTTTTCATTCAAGTCAATGATAACTTTAACCCTTTATCGTGAATCAGCCTAAGGGTGGGGCGCTAGGCATAATTGGATTTTTTTTACGGTTAAATATTGAGCTACGTAGGAGCACTTATCATTCGAAAGTGTGAGGACTCAGCATTCTGACTCCATAAGCCAATTTATGATGATAATACAAAAGACAAAATAGTAACATCACCATTGTGACCAGGTTTAGAGAGAGAGGGAGAGAGGACCACCTAGTGAAATCTAAATTACAGCGATCTAGCAAAGGACGAAAATTTTTAGTGAAGAGTTCAGACAACGATTTAGTCACAACAATTCCCAGATATCTAAATGCTTCTGTGACCCTCCCTCTTTACTAAAAACTTTCGTCATAACGGCCCTCGGTTTGACTGTGCAGTTCCATAGGTTTGATTGTAGAACATTGCACAGGTCTGTCAAAATGTATTGATATTGATGTTCTCACCATGGTAGAGGTCCAGCTATCAAAGCCAATTTTTAATCCGCAAAGCTAAAAAGCTTGGGTTAAAATCACTAAAACCACTTTGACGGACACAATAACTGCGCGACAAGTGAATGCCAGTCCATAGATTGCATAGTATACCATCAGGAATAAAATATGTAATCCCACTAACTACAACTATTATACGTTGTTTCAGTAACAGTAAGTGTTTCAGCCAATTAGCCTGCACTCTAATATATCAGAGAAACAAACTCCTTTTAAGGGATGCTGTGCTGATTTTCAACCGGCCTTGTATAATTACATTGTGGTTAGCATATGCTAATGAACAACGTTTAATGTTTGTCAAAGCATTTTTTTCTTTATCTAGTGTTCTCCCTTTGTATCAAATTTCAACTGTGTTATTTATTTATTTTTTTTCTTTGCAGTGCTATTTTATTTAGGAAGTGCTTTTTGCACAAATCAGTAGCAGGTAGTCACTACGTCGACTTCTGGACTATTCAAACAATGCAGCTGTACAGCACACTCTAGCTCCAAAGCAAAACCAACCGCTAATGTCACAGTAAGTTGTTCCATATTTTTATGCTGTATATAGTCCCATCACATACAACCTTGTTTCGAGAAAGGTTGGGACGTTGTGTAAAATGTAAATAAAAACAGACTGCAATGATTGGCAAATCATTTAAACTCCATAATTAACTGAAAATAGTACAAAGACAACATATAAAATGTTGAAACTGAGGATTTTTTTGTTTTTGTTTTTGAAAAATATCTGCTCATTTTGAATTTGATGCCAGCAACATGTTTCAAAACAGTTGGGACTGGGTCATGTTTACCACTGTGTTAAATCATCTCTCCTTTTACAACACCCGGTAAGTGTTTTGGAACTGAGGAGACCACTGTAAGTTTGAAAGCAAAATGTTTTCTCATTCTTTCAGAATTCAGCCTCTGAACACTTTTGCAGGCTCTTCTGTCACATTTGTTGTTTCATAATGCACCAAATTTTTCAATGCCTGACCTGTCTGGACTGCAGGCACAATAGTTTAACACCTGGGCTCTTTTACTATGGATCCATTATGTTGTAACATGCACAAAATGTGATTTGGCATTCTCTTGCTGAAATAAGCAATAAGTACTAAAAAAATATGTCTGGATGACTGTATATGTTGCTCCGAAACCTGTATATATTGATCAGCATTAATGCTGTCTTCACAGATGCGCAAGTTGCCCCCCTGCTATCATGGATGCTGGCTTTTGAACTGTGCGCCGAATGTTCCCTCTCCTTCTTAGCTTAGAGGACATGGCATCCTTGATTTCCAAAAAAAATAAAAAATCAGATTTTGATTGGTCAGACCACAGGATAGTTTTCCCACTTCGTCTCAAGCCATCATAAATGAGCCAAGGCCCACAAAAGGCGGCAGCGTTTCTGAATCTAGTTTATTTATGGTTTTTTTACATAATAAAATTTTAATTTGCTCTTATGGATGCAGTAACAAATTTTGCTCACTTAGAATGGTTTTCAGAAGTGTTTCTGAGCCCATGCATGGATTTCCACCGCAGAAGCCTGGGGCATTTTTTACCATTATAAAACATTTCCAATCTTCTGTTGCCCCTGTCTCACTGTTTTTGAAACATGTTGCTGGCATCAAATTCAAAATGAGCAAGTATTTTTTTAAAAACAACAAATTTGTCCGTTGCATTTGATATGTTGTCTTTAAACCATGTTTGACTAAAATGACGTGTCAATCATTGCATTCAGTTTTTATTTACATTTAACACAGCATCCCAAATTTTCTGGAAATGGTTTTGTAGGGGGCTTATGGAGTAAGGAGTCCATCAGGAGATAAAAATGATACATTTAAATTACTCATTGGTTTCAGGATGGAATAGTTGCTGCGCCAGGGTTTTATTTATCCACGTCACATTTTTTTTCCATTCCCATTTCAGTTCATGCTTTGAAGATAAAAAGCTCAGACAGTACTGGAAAACTACTCCGCACGCACAACTCTATTATTCCATATTTAGCTTCGGAGGTGCTCCCATTATGTCAGTATTGCAGAATAGCAAATGGATACAGGAAGCAGTGCACTGTTTAAAAACCTGAATTAGATTTCCCTGCTTCTTGGTCCATATAGGGCAATTAGCACACAGAAGTATGAGCCTTGGATAAAAGCACACAGTCTAGCTCTATTTCTTTTGAGCTCTTACAGGAAATGCCAGGCTAGATTGACGTCTTAAATGCTAAAGCGCTCCACGGGAGCTGAAGCAGAGTATGCATCTGCTATGGCACCTATGGCAAAGGAGATGGGAAAACAGAGGGAGAGCCGAATTTTATTATGGTTTACCGAAGCTTCTCGACCATCCTGCTCAACAGGGCAATCGAAAGTAAAGGTGGACACCAGGGAGATGGGGAGAGACTGAATGGAGATTGAATTTCTGAGGGGAGCAGATCAGCTGCAAGGAGTCCGGCTCTTTCCGCTGTTGTATTGTTTAAAAGGACATTTTGAGATAAACAAGTAAAGGGAAAAAAAGCAAATTTGTGCATTGTAGCGCATTTCAAATATTCATGGCTATTTGGTGCTTTGAAGTCTAGAGAAGAATGCGAATTCGCAGCCCGACTGTAAAATGAAACCAAACCGCGAAATGGAATCCTCTTTCAGTTTCTGCATCATTCATTGTATAAGAAACATCTATTTTTGTTTTTTCCGCCTCATAAATCAATCAGAGCATGAGGTATATAGGCAAAGAGCATCTCAAGTTGTAAGTGCACATGACCAAATAATTATTCAGAAACATTTAAACAAATGCATTAACACTCACGGCATTATATTTTTATCATGTATTGCCGTCAGTTGTGAAAATTTT
This sequence comes from Gymnothorax javanicus, assembly GCA_029692085.1. Lineage (NCBI taxonomy): Eukaryota > Metazoa > Chordata > Actinopteri > Anguilliformes > Muraenidae > Gymnothorax > Gymnothorax javanicus. The sequence continues at coordinate 19,390,147 of CM056203.1, forward strand.
GATCCACTCTTGGTGAATAATAATATGCTCAACAGGAAGGAGAAAATCATGGAAGCACAATAGAGTCTCTGAGAAAGCCCTCTAGTGGCCGCAGGCAGCATAGCAGCTGTGTCTCAGAGGGTACGGGCAGGTTTAATGCTGTATGTCATTTCGTTCTGCACTCATGTCAGACTTATGGGTGCGTGAAAGGGCTGGCGGAGTCCAGCGGAGAGGCTCTCGTGCGGAGAGAGCATGTGTCTGTGTGCGGGCACCCGAGCTGCCCACTGCAGCAGGAGCAGCTGGCGCAGAGCTCCGTGGCGACCTGACGGAGGTGAGGGGAATACAGCTGCTTACAGCGACCGAGTGAGAGTGTGTGTGGCCAACCACGCGAAAACACACACACACACACACACACACACACACATCATCATCATAAAGCCGCAAGCCCGCACACACGTAAACTCATTCACAGACACAACAACACATGCATGTTAGCCAAGAGCTAATTCAAGCATCTATGTACACAAGTGTACACACACATGTGTATATATATATATACACACACACACACACAGCATCAACATAGGAATAAACAAACACATGAACACAAATATGCGCCCACAATCTCACACACACACTCACACACACGCCTACACATTCCTTTTTCCTCCCACTTTGTGCATGCGTAAAAATACCCACAAGCATACGAATGCACACGTGCACGCATACTGTATACCCCCTCAAACATGCACACACACATTTGTACCAAGACAATCACACGCCTGCGGGCAATTAGGCTCACACACACGCTTACACACACAGAAAATCAGACACACATACGTGCGTGCTCGTGCACACACACACACACACACACACACTTGCATAAATTGCACACACATTGCTCAAACACACAGATACACGCAAACACACACACACACACATGCGCGCGTGCGCGCGTACAACAGGCATACAGACTCCTTTTTTCTCCATTAGACTCACTGATTAATACACATTGGGGCCGAGCAGAGCTCAGTCCTAGCCCCCCTGACCCAGTGTTGCTGAGAGACACTCCAGAGAGCACACGCTGCTCGCTCTGGTGACTGAATTCCCCAGGCAGGTCAAACCCTGCAGCGGCCAACACCAGCACGGTCCACAAACAGAGCAGACAGATCGCTCCAGCTGCAGATACAGGTCATTTACTTTGCACAGAGGGTGGGTTTCCTCCCTCCCCGCACACAGCACAAGACGCCGCCTAACAGGACTAAAAGCTACCACTGGAGCTGCTGCAGACCCCAGTTACTCCTATGTGCTCTTATTTTGAGAGAATTTAGTTACATTTCTCTTCCCTCCAACTTGGAGGCATTAACGCTGAATCTTGACAGTGCGTGTTTATTGTGCCGCAACTTCAGTCGCTACCTTGGCAACAGGATTCAGCCATTCAAATGCAGATGAGCTTATGGGACTAAAGAACAGGGAGCTTGTGGCACTTGTTTGTTTGCAAGTAGAGCTGTCTGTCTCAGCATGAATGCCTTTTCTCCGCACCCTGTGTGGGAAGCCACTTTTCATGCGGTTCTTTTAAACCAAATTCTTCTGGACCTTTCTTTTTTCAAGTCAAGGAATGATGTCTCTAATCTTCCTGTTCTACTAAATATTGACTTTGTTTAACAATACGAGATTCGGGACCCGAGCTGAGCTTCAATTTTTGTACTTTTTTTTTTGCCTCTTTGAAACCACATCAATCCTGTGTGTAAATACATTTTGCTGTGCTTCAGAGCCTATCAGTTTGCAGGTCTGGTGGCGTGGTGTGTAGGCTTGCTTTTGTGTGTGAGCCTGGGAGTGGGAGAGAGAGTTTTTGTGCACGCTTGTATAACGTTATCATGAGTAGGATGAAGATGTTTTTGTGTGGGTGTCTTCAAATGTTTAAACTGAGTGGGAGTTCTTACGTGCGTTTCTGTGCACGGACACACAAACATACAGTACCAGTCAAAAGTTTGGACATGCCCACATTTTTCTTACCATACATGTTAAATAAAGAAAGAAGCACCCTTTTTTTTAGCAAAAAACGGTCTAATTCTTAAATCCATCAAACTAACCAGCGTTTGTTGTCATATTTGCTGAGCATACTCACAAATTCCCCCTTATTTTGACCAATAAGTCCCAAAACAGCTTGACTTTAATTGGGCTGTTGTAAAATGGAAGAAGCTTGTTTTTCTGTTTACTTTGCAAAATATGGCTTCTTTGAGAATTCCAAAATGTTGGACACTATTCAAACAAATAAATTATTCTCTTCTAACTTCTGACAGTTTACCTCTCACAAGATTCCATTTGAGATTATGTAGAAAAGTTAAGCCATTTAAATTTCTCTAAAAACAGAATGCTGTGACATTAGCAAAGTGTGTCCAAACTTTTGACTGGTACTGTAAGTACACACGTACGGCGGTCTATGCACGCATGATATATTATGCATGTGCAAACAATGCTGTGAGCAAATGATGTATTTGTGTGTGCAGGTGTGACTGTGTGTGCATTTTTACTTGGGCCAATGACTGGGTATTTGTTTGTGTGCCAACAAGTGTGTGTACGATCATAAACGTGCACATTTCAATGCACCCCGTGACTGTTTGCGGAACTTTCGGCTGTGGGTTATTTGTGCATGAGCCCATGGCATCTGGAGAGCATACTAGCACGTGTGCTATTGACGTTGCAAGTATGTATCTGCGTGTGCGCCCAAAAATGTGTGTCTTTGTACATACCCCATGACTGCATGTACTATTTATGGAACCAATGACTGTATATGTGCGCATGTATTTGTACAGGCGCCCATGAATGAGTGTGTGCGTGCCAACGCATTCTCACTCTGACTCGTAATAGAGTGACACTACCTGACCAAACGTCGATATACAACACAAAAGGAGGCTTTTAGCGTCCTTGACACTTGCGGTTAGGGTTCCGGTTAAGGGTTAGGGAGTAGGGTTCATTTTTGAACTTTGTTGAACTTAAAATTTCAAAGATAGACGCCAAAAGCCTATTTTTGCATTGTATATCGACGCTTGGTCAGGTAGCGTCAATATATGACGCGTCAAGATGAGACTGGACACTGTGTGCGTATGTGTGCATGTGCCCGAAAACAGTATGTGTGTGTGTGTGTGTGTGTGTGTGTGTGTGTTTCTGTGCACAGAGGCAGCGGCGGACGACTGGCCTGTGAAGTTGACGTTGCGGATGAACTTGAGTAGCATGGTGCCGTTGATGGGGTCCATCTTCGAGCAGAGGCCCACCTTGCCCGGGCACAGCTCCTTGTGCATGTTGTGCAGCGCGTGGGCCATGGCGTAGACGGCGTCGATGACGAACTGCACCTTCCCCTCCTGCTCGTAGGACGAGTCCTTCCCGATCCGCTCATGATCTGAGGAGCAGACAGACAAATGAGCTGTGATATGATGCTTACGGTTATGAGGCGTGAACCTTTGACGTCCTTCACCAACACGGGGCGGGTGAACAACTGGGCCTCTCCAAACACCAGGGGTCTCAAACTCAAAACCTGGCGGGTTGCTGTGGCTACTGGTTTTTGTTTTGTTCCAACAGTTAATTGCCTCATTGCAGTTATTGATTGGCTAAGGAGTCTGTACGCCTTGTTAACCCTTAGAGCACTGAAATAAATCTTTTAAAAATGATAAATTAAATTATCTCGAGCTGTTGAAAACCTATCATGTGGCGACTTGTTTTAAACAAGTCGCCACATGCTAGGTTTTCAACAGCTTTGAATTTGATATCTTACATCATTCAGCAACACTATTTGTATTTAGCGCTCTAAGGGTTAATGAGGCCTGAGTTCACTGCTCATTGAATGGAATGCCAAAAGTTTTAGACGCTGTGGCCCTCAAGGAATGGAGTTTGAGACTTCTGATATTCATAAGGTCTGCGTTCTCAGCTATTCCTTAGTCAGTTGACATATTTCTTAGAAAAGTATTTACCTGATGCCTCACAAGGCAGCCTGAACAGTTCACTCATTGAGAAATCATGGCCAAACACACATCAGCAACTTTATTCACAGTAACCCTGCCATTTTGAAAATGACCTGGCAAGTATCTGGCGTGCAAACGGGCGGGCAGGGATTGTAACACATTCCAAGCATACAGCAAGCACGCTCAGTGCACCTTATGGGGCAGGCTAGCTATCGTGCACCATTTCTTTTTCTTGACAACAAACATTCACGCCTGAAATGATTGAAAACAAACAGCTATCCAAAAATTGGAGGCCTGGACAAATCCTTCCGGGAAAAAATTGTTGAAAAGTCGGCTAATCACCAGTGAGGCTGCACATCTCACCTTTTAATGGATGATTACTCACCACCTGTTCTCCTGTACTCAGGCTGAATGACAATCAAGCTATTTGTTTACCTATAAATCAACACCAGTGTGTAAACTGCCATGCAAAACAAACAAGAACTGATCCTGAGAAGCAGATATGAGATTTTAAGAGAATAGAAAAAAATACAAACTTTCTTCACCTCTCATTTTTACGATAAATAAATTCAATTTTTAAAATTTATTTTAAAATGGCATTTAATTTAGTTTTAAGTGTTGGAAAACATAATCTTATAGTGGCAAATATTCATAGTGAATTGAACCATCATTGTGACAAATTACTTTGATGTTGGTCAATCATACTCCAAGCCAAGCTGAGAAATTTACCGTTGAGCATTTAATGTTCAGCATAGTCTTGCTGGCTAAATATTCATTGACCAGCGTATCACTTAGTCTTTTTGATTGAGCAGATCAATTGTTTGACTGATGATCAGGCAAGTTATTGGGAACAAGTTGAGAGTTAAAATTTGGAGGTTGAAAGGTGAGGATTCTGACCACACAAATGTATTCCATTCCATCAGCATGTCACCAATGGGTTCTGACAGTGGATATCATGGAACCACTGAAAGGCATGCAAGATCCTTTTTAACGCTCAATTTATTCTTATTCTCATTGTACCATATTGAATATTATCCACATAAAGCCTACAGACCCATATATGAGTGAGTCAAATGCAGGTACTGCAATTCTAACCTGTGGACCCTGCAGCCCCAATTCAAATTCTATTGAAGACCTCAGAGTTTCCAACAATGCCAACTATGTCCTGCTGAATTACAAAGAAATGTGAATAAAATGATGTAAAAGACCTCGATATTTTCCATTTGATGCAATGCTGTGGCGATAAAAAACATGGCATCCAGGGTTAGAAGATTTCTCTCTATATAACTGCAAGGTAGCCTCACTAAAAAAAAAAAAAAAAAAAAAAAAGAAAATAATTTTCTGCAATCAGCAGATACAGGATATGCAACATTGTCCTTATGTAAAAAAAAAAAAAGAAAAAAAAAAAGAAAAACAATTTTCTGTCCTTCAACCTACTCAAAAGAAAAAAAGTGAATAGTTATAGTTTAAAGGGTTAAGGTGAAATGGCCTTGTACTTCTAAAACTTGGGAACACAAACCTGAGCATTTTTATGAATTAAACGGGTTCAGAATCCTCACTAGACTCATTGATGTTACGACATCATCAACGTGGAAAGTAAAATGTCTCCCGACTCTGTGATGCTGATAATAATGATATCAAAAATAAATTAGCCGCAGTCATTCAACCAATTACTCTTTGCAACTACACAAATCAATGTTCGTTTCCTAATCAGGCAAAGTGAACTGCAACAGGTTCAGATTAATTAAGCGTTAAAATGTGGGGTTACTGAGGCCTTTCATACCTCCAATAGCCACTTAGGAATGATATCAGAGAAGTTCTTTCCCAGAAGCCTTCACTTAGTTTCCAATGTTTGGTAGCTGTTTGCCTTAGATGACTTCAGGTATGAAGCTATGTTTCAAGAAAAAAAGAAATGGTGGACCATTACCCGCACCCCCCATGGAAGTAGTTGGTCTTATTACGCTTTTAAAGAAAATCAAAATTCATAAACGGCACATGCATACCTATATGACAACTCTAAAATAGTATCTGTTCAAACAACAGGATGTTTACTGAAGTATTTCATGTTAAATGTCTTGCTTAAGAATACTAAGACACACCCGCAACCGCTAAGTTACCAGGCCAGCTACCTACCCATTATAGGTAATATGCGGCCTTCCTGAACACTATGACTAAAAGCATACAATTGCTTCATTGGAGGGATAGTAAATTTACTCACGTGCACAATCTCAAACCACTGTTATTTCTATATGTGGTCTTTGTGTGAGTGGAAATATAGGTAGGTGGGGGGGGGGGACTTGAGTAATCACCATCCACAGCCAGATTACATGATTGTATAACATGCAAAATCAAGAAAATGACAATATTTCACTCGTCTCCAATTGCTCCATTGTTGGTGGCGGTGTTTATGAATTATTTCAGGCATTGCATCTGTGGGAATTGCCAATTAAGCAACAATCGATTAAACACCATTCAGAGAACCCGTCTTTTCAAATTCATAGATTTTTTTTCCAAAAAAAAAATGTTAACTTAAAAGTGCCTTTGAAGTGCTCATCAAGGCTCCAATGTGTCCCTGATTGAGGATGAGGACCCTTGTCGAGGTCGTTATTCACCACTTGAGAATAAAGGGTGGCAAGCAGGGCTGGGTCGTGGTGTGCAGCGTTTTCCGAGCGGCCTTAGTATTAATCTCTTTCACTCTCATCTTTTTTTCTCCTCCACTCAAATTGGAGGTTCGGTCGAATTGCTAGCATGCAAGAATTATCACGCCTGTGGGTTTGTTTTCTCTACCGTGCTAATGGGACCATTTAGTTCAATGAAGATATTGACCTGCCTCCTGTTTTCTCTCCCTTTAATTGTTAGGTCAACAGGACAGAAGTCTGTCAGTTCTGTCATGACAAATGCTAGGGTAACTGTGGTCACAACAGGGAGGCTGCTGGCTACGTTCAATATCAGCCTGTTCAGGAGAACATAAATGCCAGCCTCAAATAAGGAAAGTGAAGCACAATAATCATCACTTCACTGAGTGACGACCTTTTAGCTCTGATGTGCATATTCTTACACTGATCTCAAAAGCTGATCTCTTCTCTTCTGCTATGCTATACTTGCATACCTAGCATAGTATTCAAAAATAACAGAAACTTTCAAAGTCCATTTTTCAATCAACACTGGTCTCAAGCACTAATTGAAATAGCGATTTTACAACTAATTTGTTTCTTACAATCATCCCTGATTTTTCAAAAAGTGCACATCTAATTGGACATCTCGCAGTACTATGTTTAAACAGCTATACTATCAGTAGCACACACACAATCTCTCCCAGGAAGACGGGACTAATCATCTCTCTGTACTAATCTAATTCGTTATGACAGGTGTATATTAATGACAGCCGCGGTTTTTCAAATACTCAAAAAGCTTGTTAATTACCTAGAGAGGTTTCAATTAACACCCTGCTCCGGCGATTAGATGTCATCTTGTCAACGCGACCCCCGGAGAACGTGACGGATAGCCATTTTGAGGTCCAGCAACCTTCTTCTCTGTTGTTCTGGCCCCTTTAACAAATTGTCCCAGGGCAGCCTCAGCATTCAAACTAAATGTCAGCTGGGTGCGAGTGGCAATGGGTTCGACTTGCTAGTCCATGCGTGAGGGACTGTGGCCACCGGGTCTTGATGAGAAAAAACACACAGATTAAGGCCACTGTGCAACTTGAATTATGTATGTTGATAAACACCTGCCATCCTGAATTATAAAATGGCATCACAGCCTTGAAAACTAATGTTGCGATCAACATGCTGGGTGAATCAGACCTGCGGTAGGAGTGGTGATAAGAATATACACTCAACTCTAACTTACATCTACTCAATCAAATCCACTGCTGAACATCTTTAACACCCCTTAAAGCAAACACTGACAGAGTAAGTAGTGCTCAACAGCAAAACAGTTTAAAATCCAATCAGGTTTAAAAGCAGAATAGATACTGTGCAAATTAGGAGACAAAAATATTCGTGAAGAAGCATAACTGCTTCACTTTAATTTCTGGGAACTGACTGAGTGATGGCATGCTTTAGAGAAGCAGCTGAGGTAAATGTCTCCAGATACCTTGATTTACCCCGAGCGAGAGAAGAGGTGGTGGGTGTGCGGATAAGGAACAGTACCGGAGGGTGTCGGTGGCTGATCTGCGCCCGCCAGTAAAGTAGCAGCATCAGCCCATGAGCTCTTATTGCCTGCGACACCTCCTCGGCTCATTTGAGCCCTAAAATCAACATGAAAGATGTTCAGAGAGACAGAGGCTGCTAACACACTTCCACTCAGTGAAATACCTCTCTCAGCTACAGGATCTCAGAGCTAAACCGATGGCTTGCGTGAACCCCTTCAAAACAGCACAGAGGGCAATTAAATGAAATATCATTCAATGTCTGGACCAACCAAAAATTGCACACCTTTCTTTTAGCATTTCTGGCTTGGGCTGTTCATATAGATTCTCACAATTTTATGAAGAGCTGTAACTCAGGGTTTCAAAATGGCCCCTAGGAGGAGTTCCGGCAGAACAGATCCCAGTGCTCCAGGAATACGACTGCTGTAAAGATTATAAGTAAATACATTATGTCCAACAGAACAGAGACAACTTGTCCTGAATGCTACACAATTCAGGGTGCTTTTAAATAGTGGGAACCGGTTAAAGCTGTGATGGGAATGATACGTTTGAGAGGGATAAAAGCTTTTATGGTCATTTCGTATTTGTATATGCAGTATGAATGGGATATGAGATATCAAAATGCTTACACTCAGAGAAAAAAGAAAATCATAGCTTGAAAGAAAACACTAACCTGTAGAGTTGAAACCCATGAACATTTTGATTCTTTTTTTAAAAATTCTCAGATCACTGTTCATCTGCGTGGCCATTGTAGATAATCTATTGAGAACCAGATGGCAGAAATTGCTGGGTTTTTCACAGCAACAGGATTGAATAGCTTTCAAGGGCATCTTAATCATCAGTGTAAAATAGCACTCCACGATCTCTCACATTATTCCTTTTAAAATGCATTTTTGCATATGCGCAAAAAATATAGCCTGACCTATGAATGAAAGACAAGAAAATAATCGGGTTTTGTGAGCTATCTGACCTTGAAATGAGAAGCTTTATGCGTTGATTTGCCAAACTTAATGTCATTAGGGCCAAACGAATGAGTCATTTACACAAGGGGGATATGGGCAGGTTGCAAAGCATTCTTTAAATGTTAGAGCCAAATGAAGCCAAATCAGTCGACTTAACCTTGGATTTAGAAAAGGGATTCTACATGAAGACATTTTCAATGCCATATACATAGCATATTTTCACAAATATCACAAAAATCTACAAGCGATTCAATGTATGCACACATTAAACACGTATATGACTGTGTGTTTGCATCCCTGTGGACAAATGACTGTCGGCAAACGCAATTGTGCTATTACTTTAGACCTCAAAACTTAGTTTACTCCGGTCTTTGAGATTTTTACCTCCGCCAAGGAGGTTATGTTTTTGCTTCCATTTGTTTATTGATTTGTTTGTCTCTCTGTTAGCAGGATATCTCAAAAACAGTTGCATAGATTTTTACCAAACTTTGCAGGATGTTAAAGTAGCACAAGCGATTGCGTTTGGCATATTTAGGCCAAAGTACAGCTGAGATATAGGCCAAAGTTTAAATCCAGTTATGCTGGCGGTGGTATGGGCTCTCACGAGTCCAGCTCTAGTTACAGCTGTTTTCTATGAATTCAGTTAACCAACAACAGAACCAAATAGTGGTAATCATGGTAGTGAGATTCCAGTGTTTGAACAGCAGTGACAGAGGCTATTTTGTCAACCACCAATCCCACCTTGGTGGACCACAGCACATACAACCCCAACCGCTTTATTAATTTCTCCTTCCCAACACTCCAGCCAGGCCTGTGGCATTACCTCACAGCTCTAACATGTCTTCCACGGGGAAACCTTTTCCCAGATGCACCATTTTGCCTAATGTAAACAAGATAGAGACTTCAGGAGATAAGATAAAATCAGAGGGATGTGGATTTATAAGGCAGAGCCACACTTTGTTTTGCTTTGCACGGCTCCTGTGTCGTGGAGGTCTGAGAATTGGCTCCTTATCGAAAATGGAGCCACTTAAAGTTAACAAATGTTGAGCTGGGAGCAAGAGATTTCATTTGTATTTCTTTGCAAACCTGCTTTTAATCTACTGTCAGCGAAGATGTGGGTCTTTAGCAAGAGGATAAAATTTTGCATCCCTGACAACTCCCTGCATAATCACAATGCTCAAATAAAAGGCTGTTCTCATTCTGTTTTCATGGTCATACTGAACATGCACAAGGTAATGCACTCGAATGTGTCTGCATCCTGCAAAATCATGAGCCAGGAGGCTGTAATCATGTGACCTATGACATTTTTAGACATTTTTATACAGATGGGTTTGTGTGTCTCCAAACAGAGAGGATGTGCAGGCAGCTTTAAGGCAGAAAACGTTCCATTCGACGCTGTTGCTATGACGAGTGCATGTTCAAATTCAACATTTAATTTAAGTTCTTGTCGTAAATGAGTATTTGGAACAATAAAGTCCTTTCACGTGGACAAATATCTTGTTGTCTTTGTGTTGATTTGGGTTAAAAATAGTGGGTTCTGTTTACCTTGAAAAATTCTTGAGAAACAAAGTGTATATATGTGTTCAAGTGCACAGGCGTACAAGTCGCTGGACACAGTTAATTTATGTTCTTTGTGGCCATATAAATAAGATTAAATACTGCGGTGCTTGCTTCAAAAACAATCTTTTCTGCCTTTAAGCTGGGCATGCACCTCGATTGTCACGTAGTTGGCAAACCCATCGATAGCGCCAATGTCCGCTTTGGGTTGGGGTCAGGTGGATAGTTGGGACAACAAAATACATGGGAGAAGGTGTTTGATTCCTTTTTCCAATCACAAGATTAATACTTGCAACAGCAAGTCACAAATGTCTTTTAAAAACCACCATTGCCTTTCCCTAACCCTAAACCCTAACCCTATGCTAACCTCAACCTTTTCAAACCACGAGTTTAACATTTGCAACTGCGAGTCACGAATGTCTTTTAAAAACCACGCTTGTCTTTCTTTAACCTGAACCCCTCATTAACCTCACCGTAAACTTAGCCTTTTCTAACCACGAGTTTAACATTTGCAACTGCGAGTCTTCTCTGTCTTTTTAAAAACCTCGATTGCCTTTGCCTAACCCTAAACCTTTTCTATCCATGAGTTTAACATTTATAACTGCGAGTCATGTCTGTCTTTTAAAAACCACAATAGTCTTTGCCCTAACCTTAACCTAAGCTTAGCCTTTTCTAGCTAATTAACATTTAAACTGGGAGTCATGTCTGCCTTTTAAAAATCATAATTGTCTTTGCTTAGCCCTTGCCTGCACCTTAACGACAACCAACTCCTAACCTTAACCTTTAGAGAGCATTTACTTAAACCGAGGCCACAATGTTTTTATGACTGCAGGCAGCACATTGAATGCTGATGTTGTTGAAAATTTGTAGGTGTTAAGAATTCAGGACACGTGACAAGCATAAATCACAGACAAAGCCCTTCATTTAATACTATAATGAGGTTTTAATAATAAACACAGGCTGGAAACTCGAATAACAGCAGGTATAGAGGTTAACAGTCCAGCAGGGAAGATGGACACCAGGAGCCTAAAAATACCAAAACACCAATTAGCAGAGTGGGAACCGGTGTGCAAAGCACAGGAGTGGAACACAAGAGGAGGGGTAACGAACAAGACAATAACAGAATCAAGAGAAACAGTTAACAAAACAAACTGAAACTGTCAAAGATGGCTGCACAGTGGGGAAATCAAGTACGGAAACATTCAGGACTTGACAATAGGATTCGACAGAAAATTGCGCGTAGGTTTTCGCAAGATATCATTCGTGCTGTTTTATGAAGATACATTGAAAAGAAGAATAAATTCAACTTGTCTAACCTCATCACAGCATTCAAAAGTTGCCTCTACCTGCAGAAGTCTATGAACCCTCCTCTAAGACACAAACATGCGCACACAGACACAGAAAATACACCACACAAATGCACACAAACCTACTATATAAGGACACACATAAGTAAATGTCTCCCCACACACCCATCTTAAAAAAGGAAAAGGGAAGGAAGAAAACTGGCCTCAATATAATGCTGTGTAGTTACAGTATGTACTCCTGGAAAAATGCAGAGAAAGCTGAAACAAGCCACCGTCTGAGGGATTTTAGAATTACATGGGGACTGTTAGACCTCTGCAGAGATGAATAAATGAAGCTTCCAGAAGTCCAGCGAGAGAAGAAGCTTACATGCAGAACTGTCAGCCATGTACTTTGAACAGAAAGAAACTCAATTTTATGACCAGAACATGGCTCCTGAATGCAGAACAGAAATCAGTATAGATTGAGTAGGAGACACTAAACCCGCTGTTAAATCCACTGTAATCTGATCAATGTGTGACCGTGAGTCACAGTGAAGGGCGGAGACGCTATCAATCAACAAAAATGTGTCACAGAGTATTCGTGAGCCTCTGGATTGGAGACTTTCCCAATGACTTTCCGTGTCTCGGAATTGCTGGATTTTTTTGACAACTGTGACAGGAAATTCTGTGTTTCTACCACGTAGGACAAAAGCAAAGAATTAATGGTTAGTTTGACATTTTAAATTGAAATCAATCCTTTTACCGTGCTAAATAGTAAGACAATGCACTCTTATTAATGCATTTTCAACATTTCAAAATAAAACTCTGAGATATATGCTAGTTTTTTTTTATTTTTTTCATCCAGGTTGCTTATAAGCAACTCAAACAGAAAGCAATACTGAATAAAAAGCTATCATTTGGACAGAACTGAAGGCACCACATCCTGCCGACTCAAAGCATCAATCTCTCCCTTCCATCTACTGAATGATGAGCTTGAAAATGCAACGACTCAGAACTTCAGAATCAGAGCGGCTGACTGTATGGTATTGTAGCTACCGTACACTAGAGCTTGTGTCACCCACCTTCTGTTCCCAGTCAAATAACTAATACATTTGTCTATAGGCCATCCCTCACAGGCTAGTCTTTTTTGCCATTTCTGGTTCCCAGAAAATAATGCTGTTCAGGGAATAAGCTTTGACTTTTTTATTTCTAATCTGAAGAACAACGAGTCCGAATTATTTCACCAGATATATGAATATATTTCGATGGGGATGGTTCTTTTTTTTTTTTTTGGATGAAATACTTCAATTTAAACCTGTTGCAGTGGATTTGAAGTAAAAGAAAAACAAATTTATCAGTCAGTCAGAATGAGACCCGTCACTTTCCAGTTCCCAAAACACAAGGCATTTTAGAAAGTGGTATGAAGTACATTCATTATTAAACGCCAAATTACTGTGCAAAAACCGTTTATTTGTAAAAGACTCGGCATTAGGCATAACGCCAAGGACTTACCATGGACGACTTCACCTGAGAGAAATAGCACCAAATTGTTGGCTCTGAATACAGATTGTGGTTCTGAGAGCGAATAGCAATGGATAAATTGTACACTGGAGGACCAATTACAGAAATGAATGAAAAGGGATGAAGGAGATAAAGTAATTGCTTTGTGCCAACTCAAACACCAGCACAAGCAATTCAATAGTTTTTCACTATGCATCAATAGACCAACCAAACACATTTTGACTTCTCACCAGGCCAAAGAAGCTGAAAACTAAATCTGGCTTTCCTAGAGTAAATCAGAATGTATTATAAACAAATGTATTACAGAGCAGAATGATAATCTGAAAACTTGCTGAAAGGCTGCAGTAATAATCACGTTACTTCCATGTTGGCCTGGGGCTCACTAAAATTAATGTTGAACAGAATAGAAGCCCAGCTCCTGATTATTCAAAGTTCAGCATGTTTAGTACTTGCTTCTTCGACATAGAAACTTCTTCTGATAATCGCTATGAGCGCAGAGCAGCACTGCTAACCTTCCCTCAGATGTGCGAAAAATCTAGGTGTGCGGCAGTTTCCACGTCCACTTCACCAGGTACAATGGTGTGTACTGCACCACCCTATTGACACTATGGATGTAAACATGGCTGGTGGACACAATGCACCATCTGTTGACAGTTAATGGGCATTATCCTGCCACAAACCCCTAAAAGCTGCCATTAAAGTGCCAATGTCATCATGTCTGCTGATGTCACAAACTATTAGTATGGTCACTAGCTACACCCACAGTGCACCTTACTATAACTATGGGTAATCTTGTATATATTTTATGATCAAAAAAAGCAAATTTTACCGAATACCAAATACCTTTGTAAAGAGCTGAATGATGCCATTCTTTAAAATATAAAGTTGGGGGGTATGCTTACTAATTTTACCGCGAGATGGACGGGGTCAGGATGATGGCAACTGTTAATTAAACTGTTGTAATGAAAGGAGATCTTTTTTGCATTATTTTATCTGTACAGTGTTTTCTCTTTTTTTTGGATGGCCTTTTTGTAGGAACATTGACAAGCTAAGAAAATGATATCACTGTTGCAGATGAATGAATGCAGCTCTCTATGAACTGAGTTACTCTACACGAGTTTCCAAGATGAGCAGATAGAAAAATTACCTCAGTAAAACTTAAATGTCCCATATTTGTTTGCTTATTTTAGAAAAAGACATCACAAGAAGCCATAAAACAATCATACGTGCTTGGGGAATTGGTGAAGTATTGGCTTCACATACATTCAAAAATATAATTACCCTTCCTTCTTTAATCTAGCTGGTGTTGGGTATCAATAGGTTTGTGGTTTTGTGAGAAGACTGTGTTTACTGAGACATAGACCTCCATCTCACACCCAGCGCAGAGCGTAATGCAAGTCTCTTTGCTACTTTACAACCGACGCAGAAACCATTTTCCCATCCAGTGTCCATGCTGCATACAGTAAATAGCCAATGCACTTGAGCGTAAATGTTGTGTTGGTCTCAAAATGAGGTGTGGCCAGGCGCTCAGCTGGCGTGTTGCTATCGCGAGGCAGCTTAAAGCTCCTGCACTATTTACCAACAAAAACCTACTCTAAAGTCAATAGTCAGTTTTTAACTGCTATTTTTAAGGGCATATTATTAAGACAGTATTATGTGCCTTTGCAGGCGAGTGCACAGCGTGTGTACCCTCGTCTTGTTATAAACACGGGGACGAGCAGCAGCACGCAGACATGCAAATGATTAAAAATAAAAAAATTACAATGTGACAGATTATTATAGGGTAAATCAAAATATTTAAAAAAAAAGATGTCTTAATGCTGAAGGTGATCTTTTGCACAACTGTGCAACTGTGTGCCTAATCATTGGATGCTCTGATTTATTGAAATCATGAGGGAACCTAGTCCATCAATATCCAGGTGTTTTGCAATTCAGCGGGCAAGATTACACATTTAGGTATTCGCAAATTATTAAGGATAAAGCCATGCATGACTACTTTATACAAGAAAACTCTGCCATTCTTGCAGCCTTCTAGGTTATACCCCACAGAGGGATAGCTGTTAGGAGACCATGGCATATCATGCCTGAAACTGTGTGAATTTCCATTCAATCGAAAATAAGAAATACAAGTTAGTTAATATATTCGAATGGTCACCAAGTAGAACTGACCGCAAAAAAAGATATGTTTGAGGAAATGAATGTAAATGAGCATGTGCTAATAATAAATGAATTTTTTATAATAATTACTCAGATTCTTAGTTACTGGTCAGTCTTGTATAAATTTTCATTTCCTTTGTTGCTCAGTATAGAAAGAATGTTTGGAGGGCTTCAGACGTTTGGGTAAGTCAGGCACGGATCAACCCATTACCCGCAATTATCTCAAAATCAATTTTGAACCAAACTGACCCACAAAAACAATACCAACAACACAATACGACAACACACTATTACCATCCTTAAAAAGTGGATAATACCATTTTACTGCATTCTTTCAACCATCATAAGATGGCACACTGCCATTTGGTGGCTATATTATTACACTGATGGCACTCACTTTCATGGCTTACTAATGGCAGTTCAGTAAACTGAAGACAGCAGACCTCGGCAAGATGGTTTTTGTGCGTTGTGTTTTCCTGCATTTTCCTTGACTTGGTAATAGACAGGCGTTGAGGACACCGCACTGCCAGGCACTTAAACAAACTGCCCCTTCAGTCCAGCAGCTGATGGAGGACATTGGCTATTTCTAACTACAGTCACAGGCTTTGTGTTTGTTTTCATTTGTTTTCTTGTCAGTTTTTCAGTCCCTATTTTCTCAAGTCATCAGACTAGCATTTAAGCTTCGTGTTTTTTTTTTTCTCATTCTGACGATCGTTCAATCATAGTCTAAAAGCCACACCTTCCGCAAATCTTTTTATCCTCGGAAAAAAAACAAACACTTGATTCAAAATGTGTCATTGTTCCACTCAAAGTGTTATCTGCAGCAGATAACCCTGCCACACAACTGAGTTCTCGCTCGGTGCAGAAGGGAACGATAATGTTTCTTATCATGAATACAGCCAATCTTTATCATAGTCTTCACATTCCATCTGAATAAATTTACCATTACAAGAAGAATCCAATGCACTTCTAAAACAGTAATATATGCACCATTTTACTTTCAACTGTTAAGGAAAAACTGTCAAGAGGAATACATTCACGGAAATTTAGAGGGATTATATTGTTTTTTTCCAAAAGCAACAACACCAGACCTGGCATTGAAGATACAACAATGCAAAATGTTGTGGTTTGAAATGATACAGAACCATCCAGCATAGGCAACTCACTATATGTTCTCATTTAGTCTTGCTCAGTGAATGTCATGATAATAAATATTCGAAAGAGAGCCAAAAAACAAACAGAGCAAAAATTCAATCCAGGCTATAAGTATTTGGACAAGTTTGAACTGGGCTGAAATTCTAACACAGATGACAGGATATACATGTACTGTAAGCACTCATTAATTCATGTGACCAACTCCATTTTAACCCGATATTCATTGTCATCAAATAGACAGGGCTAGAGTGCAAAGCCAAAAGTAAAACAAGACGACAGTGTCATCACTATCCCCCATCACGATCAAGGGCCATAACTCTGTAAAAAAAAAAATATATGCTTCGACATCCTTTTTCAAACTCAGCGTCGATCATGAGTAGCTTATTAAGGATACAAAATTTCACGAATCTAGGCATAATAGTTTCAGAGAAATCTTGTCCCCATTGTAGCCCGGACAGACATACGCATGCACGGATACACGGACGGACGGACCCCAAGCCAATCTCTCCCGGCCCCACTTTGAAGCGGGGGATAATAATGAGTTACTGAACTTTCGGATGGCACAGTATCCGCAAACAAGGGAAAGAGCGTTCTTTAGTTCTATAGTACTCAATGGGGGCACAACATCTGACAGATTCACTGAACACACACTGCGCTATCCTATGTTGCAGTCTGGCCTTTTGTGGGGAAATGAGCTGAAGTCTGATGCAATGTAGAGCAAACAACTGCCGATCATATTTTCATGTTTTCAACCGGGCAAATTACCTCAGTGGCAACTTCCTCATATACAAATTGGCTGCACGTTCACTTCGCCCGCATCATTAATTCATCACCAGCGCTGTGTGCAATCAATACCAGTCCCCAAATAGTTTTTCCCAGTCCAACAATTTTCTCAGCCATCTGCGGTCATTTTACGCACTTATAATCTCAAACATCTCGGCTCTACATTGGCATTCACCACAAACTCTGCCTTCATATCTCCCTATAGCTCAATCAGACCCCCTGCCAAGTAAGTCTCTATACAACCTGGCCTTGCTTAGCCGTCAACCCGAAATGCAGTATTGCATGGATCAGCAGGAGGTCTGGAAGGCCACATCAAGCTTTGGTTGGTTCAGATAATCAAAAACGATGTAAGGTAATTATCAGAGGGCACTCTCCAGATGAGATCTACACAGAGCCAAGCGCTCTGTTGTTTGTTGGTATTTCCGCGACCTGCGAGTGATCGGGCTGACGTGAAGACAGGAGCTGAAGAGTCTGTAATCTGTTTGACTCCCTGTCTGGGGGGCATTAGTGCCATAATGGGCGAGGAGCCAGCGGATTAGAGATGAAGTCGTTTGATTCGCCCTGCTCCAGTTCAGCGAGCAGGCATTGATCCCGGCACATCATCAAGGCCAGCTCTGCGAGCTTCAAAGAGAAGGACCTCGTCAGCCAGGCTGTGAATTGACACACACAAGCCTTGGACTGTGCATTGCCTCGTTCATTATGACGTCTCACTGTTTCCCCCTCCGATGAGATGCATGACTTCACTGTCAGGCGGCCACAAGCTGAGGACATTGATTATTTTATCCGTTAACATACTCTGCATTGAGACATAATTAAACCAACAATATTCTGGTGAAGACTCATGACGAAGCATACAATGGCACAGCCTCAAATGAGACCTCTGGACTTCAACTTCAGCTCTGTCAACTCTGCGCCACATTGTTTTAATTATTTCAAAATAAAAGGCATTATGGAGTCCTCAGCTTTAACTTCGCCTCAGCCTCTGTGATTCGCATTTGCCCCAGTGTTTTACGGCCCGCTCCATTAAACACGACTGCAGGAGAGTAATAGTGTCCCAAACTTTGCCTGAAGCGGCTATTACCACGATGGTAGTCTCCTTATGATCCTCTGTGTCGAGCCTCTCTAATCATTTACAGATATTGATTGATAGTACAAACTATTGGGTCCAGAATCGGTCATGAACCACCCCGGACACAAGAAAACACAATCATACCCCTAGCATACATAATAACTGATTTGTTCCCTCAAGTGTCAGCTGGTTATTTCAACGAAAGGAACGTTAAGACTGACCTCGCTGTGGTGGCTGATCTGCAGAGTCCCTGCAGACACGGGAAAATGTGAGGTCTGAAATGAAGGAGCTCACACAGGAGTGGGCTGTCTGGCTTCATTCAGCTGCCATTCTCATTTTATGTTGGCTGATTCATGATGACAATTGTCCACATGTACACTACTGGTCAAAAGTTTTAGGACATCCCAATTTTTCTAGTTTTTAGTTTTTTATTGAAAATTATGCAGTTCCAGTCCAATGAATAGCTTGAAATGGTACAAAGGTAAGTGGTGAACTGTCAGAAGTTCTAAACAAAAGGTAAGGTTCCCCAGGTTTTTTGTACGCCGTCGAGTAGGTGAAAAGATGGTTCTTCAGTGTGTGATATCAACTGTCAAACATGGAGGAGGAAGCGTGATGGTCTGGGGCTGTTTTACTGGATTCAGGGTCACTGACTTATAGAGTGAAAGGCACCCTGAACCAAAACGGCTACCACAGCATTCTGCAGCGCCATGCAGTACTATGTGGTATGCGCCTAGTTGGTCAGGGGTTCATCCTACAGCAAGATAATGATCCAAAACATAAGTCCAAGCTCTGCCAGAACTACCTTAGGAAAAAAGAACAAGATGGTAAGCTTGAAAACATGGAATGGCCAGCACAGTCTCCAGACTTAAACCCCATTGAGATGGTTTGGGATGAACTGGACAGAAGAGTGAAAGCAAAGCAACCTACAAGTGCCACACATTTATGGGAACTTCTGCAACAGAGTTGGGAAGAGCTTTCTGAAGAATATTTGATTTCCATTGTGGAAAGAATGCCACGAGTGTGTTCAGCTGTTACATCTGCCAAAGGTGGCCACTTTGAGTCAAAAGTTTAGAATACATTTTGGTTTATAAATTGATTCCATGATTTCTTTTTTTTTTTACTTCGATTGTTAATTTGTTCTATCATGTCTATGCTTTCATTCCAGAGTACACTGAGACATTAAACTGCATAATTTTCTATTAAAAAACTGGAAAAATTGGGGTGTCCTAAAACTTTTGCCTGGTAGTGTAGATAAAGCATAACCTAGCATGTGGAGAACTCCAGCTACCCATGAGGAAATATTGAACTGAACATGCTGTCATTGGCATGGACCTTAAATATACTCCAGGAGATCCAGAGTACTGAATCGTGTAGTTCAGGTGCATTTTGCCACGTGTTTATTTATTTATTTTTTTTCACACTGATTGGCTTGTGTGTGACAGAAAGCAGGTAAACCCCTCCACTTCCCTTTGCCTCTCTGGGTTGCAAAACAGTCTTTCAAAATCAAAATTCTGCAACCCAGGTCCTGGAGTTTCACATGGTTCACGCAAGAAACTTAGGGCCTGATTTACTAAGACCTTTTGCATATGGAAAAATCTTTTTTCCCGTGCAAAACCAGAAACCTTGCCACTGATTGGTGCAAGGCAAGTACCCTGGCCAATCATGGGCAATGTTATTGGTTTTGCACAGGCAAAAATATTTTGCATGTGCTAAAGGTCTTAGTAAATCAGGCTCTTAGTGCGCTCTTTTTGGCCATTTCTCAGAGAAAATGCAGTTGGAAATGAGGCCGTTTCAAATTGCTTATTTCTCCCTTCCTTATCTCCTTCCTCCACGCCTGACACAAATTGATCCATTGATCTGGGTCCACCGTCACTAAGGAGATTCCAGTTCATTAATTGTATCTTCAGGGAGGTTGGCAACAGGAGTTTACCAGAAGATAGTTTGAAGGTGGTTCCCAAAAATAGTTTGAACAAGAAGAGACAAGTCCATCTTTTCTAGGTGTATTCTTCATGAGAACATGTAAATGATCAATCTGTGGTTATTCCACAACCCATTTACCACACATCTGTCACTCCAGTAACTGACGTTGCTTCAAACTAACATTTGAAAGAGCAAGGACGTTCTACAATGTCTTCCTGAATCCTCTAAAATGGCTTCCATTTCTCTCAGTGGGATTATGTAAGGAGTAGAAAAAGGCTTGAGGAAAGGGGGGGGGGGGGTTATGAACCCCTGGTGTTGACGTAGACAGAAACTGTGATTTCTTTTTTCACACTGAGTGCACAATAATAAAACTTTGTGGTTTTCTCTATTGCACAGTTTTTGTTTTACCTTGTTACTGTTAATGGCCATTGTTGTTTGCGGCATTTCATTTTGGTAAGAAAGTAGTTCCCAGGGTAAGAGATTGGTTGACCGAGTATCTGCGGCAAGAGCAATTAATTATGCATGCTGGAAGCATAAAAAGAAACCTTTCTTCACAGCTAATTTTCAGGCATCACTTCAAACTGCTTCTTTTACTCCGCACTGATATAGTCAAATTATGTATATAATGATTACTAATGTTGGTTAAGACTCAGTGCTCTTAAAGAAACTTGCTGATTTTCAACTGTGGATAATGCTGTACCGGCTTGTTGTATTAGTTCATTGTTCTTCTCCACATAGTACATTAATTCTGATTATTGATGTTGAAAAAGTCTTCAGAGAAAGTCTGCTTAAAAAGCCTCCATTACCGAGGCTCCTGCTGCAGAAAGTGAGCCAGTAATTTGATAACTGTAGCTTTGATTGGCCTACTTCAAAAATAATTGCTTTTAAATTGTGAGGTCAGCCGTGCATTAATACTCCAGTCTAACTTGCAATTACGCCTAAGTTCTGAACATTATCATCAGCATATTTTGCAAAAGTCGTGTTTCATATAAATTGTTATTACATGCTGCACAGAAAACTGTTCTGTACTGCAGTACATTTCATCACACATGCAATGACGTTAATTGTATATGAATATACAGAACCATATGCAAGTGCAATTTTGTAAATCAACCTTATTAGATACACAGTTCTGTGCACTTGAGAGTGGCAAATGGATTCAGCAAATGACATCATACACTGCACTGCACTTGGACAGTATTTATGCTAGTGATTATGGGACCGAGGTACACTGTCCCTTTTACACGAAATGGTCACAATGTCTCATTTGCGTGAGAATCCATACAAAGCAGCAATGAGCAGTACAATATTTCAGGGGTCATATTATGCCTTTTGGGTTTTACCCTTTTCTTTAGTGTGTTATATAGCTTTTGTGCATGTAAAACATCTGCAAAGTTACAAAGCCTAGAGTTCATTCCAAAGGGAGTGATTCCCTCCAACTGAAAACATAGCTGGTGAATTGCCTGAAAGGCATTGTTTGTAGTCCAGCCTTTTCTTTCATGACATGCCTACTTCATAATTTAACACATTTAAATTGTGCCTGAATAGGGGCGAGTTCGGCATGCCTTCGCACAAAGCTAAATTGAGCAGATGCCAGGAAGTTTGGTTTGTATGGATCACAATGTTGCGAAGACGCTGTTTACTTCAGTGCTAAGGCAAATTCGATTTGTATGGACTTCAACTGCGATAGTTCACTGTTAAAAACAGTAATTTGTCCCAGTGAAGTGCCTTAGAATCTGGAGCAAACAGAGAGAAATCCAGCACTGACACAAATGATATTGGACCACGAATGAATAACTAATTTAGCCCTTTTGAAACTTCTGACAGACACACTGGCAATGGTTAAACTTGCAATAAAAAGCAAGGACACAAATATGAAATATGAGACTAGTCATTGATGGTATCATTGCTAACAATTGTCATTTACCTCTGCAGAAGAGGCATTCATTAAGTGATAAAATGTGTTTCACATAGGAAACAAGCGACGTCAGCATGATGGCATTATATTATGCTTCTACAGTATGTCAATGATAAAAATGCAACAATGTTTTCACTCACTAGATAATCGAAATGTATTGCATTGAATGAAGGTTCTCAATCGTTTTTTGTTTTTGTTTTTCAATATTTTGGCAGCAAAGAGGGCAACACTGGTCTTTTCACTGGCTGTAAAACCTCTTGAACAAACGACCTGTTCTATCAAATTGAGTCAATTTCAGCAAAAATAAACACAAAGGTTGAAAAAGAACACATTGCCATGGGTGCATCACCACCTTACATACAGTATATCTGGAGTCACCAATAAACTGAATCTTTTCCTTTACAATTTATTATTAATTTATTAATTAATTATTCAATTTCACAGCAAATAATATTAATAGGGCAGAAAATATGCCATTATATAAGTGAGCCTAGGGACTCACAGATTTGTGTGTGTGTGTGTGTGTGTGTGTGTGTGTGTGTGTGTGTGCGTGCGTGTGTGCGTGTGTGTGTGTGTGTGTGTGTGTGCGTGTGTGTGTGTGTGTGTGTGTGTGCGTGCGTAGATATACACTCACATTTTTTGTACCAATTGTTTTGGCCCTTTAGGAGATATTACCACTAATCACTGAGGAGGCACTCTGAGTTATGAGAGATGTTTTAAACATTTGGGAAAGATATCCTTTTAAGTAGCTTAGCGCACAGTCAGCTCCAATAAGACCAAGCTGAGCATTAGGACAATTTTAAAGTGGCAGTGCTACTCCTTGGCAGCACCCATAAAGCACAGCCAGGATTTAAGATGTCATTAAGATCGCTTCGTTCGACACATGCAATTCCAGGGCTGCCAGTCTCATTTCATGAGCACTGAATGGGCTAGTATGGTGAGTAAAAAGTAAAAAAAAAAAAAAAAAAAAAAGCCATCTAGGCTTCACCTGTAAGTAAAAAAATAATGAAAATGTGGATTTATTGGTTTCTTGGCAATTGGTATGGCAGGGACCCACAGCGCAGTTCAGATTGTCTAATGTTTTTTAAACGCATTTTAGCATATCACAATTCATCTGTACTCGTACTTGCATTAAAAGACAGTTATACACTCAAACGCAAAACGGACGTTGCATCTGTCCTTAATGTGAGATGTAGCGTATACATCACATCCGTGTGTAATGGGTTAATGTAGCTTGGAGAACACTCGCCCACCCCAATCGGAAATAAGACTCGGTCCAGTAAAACAGTTTTTATGGATCATAAATAAGATGTGTTTCAGCGACTGGAGGAACTAACTTTCAAATATATGGGTCGCTCGCATCAGTCGTCACTCGGGAGACAGAAATATAGACGGCATTAAAAGGAATTCTCAAAATGAGAGGATCCGCCCATCTTGCCCTCCCTCACTCTTTCGCATAATAATTTTTGTTGCTGCACAACAGTGCACTTTTAATGCCTTGCTGGGCACATGGCCATGGTGAAAACACGAAAAGCCAACACATCTGAGCGTGTCTGCCGACAGAGTCACCGTGACGATGGTTTTGATTGGGGGGTCTCCCCTCACCAGGAACTAATTAAGACGGACGGTAGGGTCGGTGTCCTCGAGCTTTGACCCCCTGGAATTGAACTAGAGCCCATCTGCTTCTCTCCAATTGTGAATCAATATCAATTACAGTTTTTTCGTTGCTTGATAAGGCTTCCCTCTCTGAATGGGTGCTGCAGATACACACAGTTGAAACAGACAACTTGCCCCAACCCATCAACTGTGTACCTGCCCCTCTCCAGCCAGCAAGTTAATCAATGATGTCATCTTGCAGGAGAACACTGAGAACATGAGAACACATTTGAGAGAGGAGAAATGGAGCAGGCTTTTGGAACTGGCTGAGCAGCCATTCCTCCCGGCACATTTCCAGGCCATGGATGCATGTTTGTGAATTAAACCCTATGGGAAGTCTACAAGTGAGCCAAGCTAAGTACAGACCCCTATGCTGCCCTGCATAGGCCAACACAGTGAATACTGCAGTAGAGATGTCTCCACCAGAACACATCGTTTACCAATGAAACTGCTGTAGAACTCCTGTGTGTAGTAGCCTGGAATCCATCCGTATCAAGCTTTGGTCGCTCCCAACGGTCACTTGCTTGTACGTCTGGCCTCACTCGGTAGGCCAGCGTTTGACTTTCAAATATTCGCACAAAATCCCAGCGAGATCTGTGATTGGCTCACAGTCGCAAGGGTGCCCCCCTCCCCCCTTTAGACAGACTTAAAAATAAATAAAAATACCACAGTTCTGCATTCAACGGAAGTCCCGCCTCCCGGCTCGTGGTTTATACGAGTATTCATCTGAGTGGCAGCAGAGTCTCTGGGCAATGAACGAGCCGGGAGGTGGGACTTCCATTGAATGCGCGAGCTTACTTGAAGCATTACTGTGGTATTTTATTATTTTTAGCGAAAATAACCGCATTTCCAGAGTTCTGAGGATACAAATGGACAAAGCTGACTTTGATTATACTGGACGATGCGTTGGACGATGGTTTGAAAGTTTGTCAACGGACGTTTTGTGGAGTTTGCCCATTGCTACTGCGTGACCCCATTTGCTTCCAGCAAAAAAGGAATTTGGATAATTTTTCAAAACTCTCCAGTGGCCATAAAGTTGCGCCAGGTGAAGAACAACTTTGTTCGTTCAAGACATCTAGTGGTGAATAATTGATATACAAATTATAGTTTTTGGGTGGAGAATCACTTTAATCTAGCTGATGCAATCATGCCCTTCGAGCTACAGCTAATGCCAATTACCGTGAAATACGTTATGTAATTTGCGTGGTATTTAATTTACCCTTTATTATACCGGGGAATCCCACTGAAATAAACAAAATGCAGATATGGCCAAACATTATCCTGTTCAAAACCTAACAACCACTCCAAGAGTAAACGCAAGCAAACCACAATCTAATTTTTAAGCTCATGTCAAATAACATTCACGAATGCCATTGCTGGCCAGCTAACTCATATTCGGTTGGTGGTTCTCACCAAGAGCAAAAAATATGAATATTCATATATTCACTTCATCAGTGACGTAAGGGCTAAACGCTGGCTATACGACTGAGGCCAGACTGATAAGTCAGTGACCGTTGGGAGCGACCAGCACTTTATCAGTATGGATTCCAGGCTAGTGTGTAGCGCCTAACTGACTGGACAGTCATGTGATCAGATTTGGAGCAGTAATTCCTTGTAATTGGACTCTGATGATGAAATTGGAGCAATACAAGACTTCACCTGGTCAGCCATATCACTCTTTTTTTTTTCAATTTGATTCACTGACAAAGGAAAAAGTCTTTCTTAAAAAAAAATGTTTGACCAAACAAGCAAGTACCCTGACAAACACTTCTTTCTTATTTTTGCTTCCATGGCAATGTTGCCGTTTTTACATCCAGTGATCCAAAATGGCTTAAGTCAGGGCAAATGTTTACCATGTAGAATGTGTCACTCCAAACTGATAATTTGCCGGGGTTAAGAATATGATATGGCTTAACCCTTAGAGCACTATAGGCAACCATTGTTATCCAATGATATAAGATATCAAAATCAGATGCTGTTGAAAACCTATCATATGGCAACTTGTTTAAAAGAGCTCCCCTAAGGGAGCTCTTTTAAACAAGTTGCCACATGATAGATTTTCGACAGCTCAGGATATTTAAAATTTTAATTCCTCGAAAATTTATTCAGTACTCTAAGGGTTAAATCGGTAAAACTGGGAGTGGAGAGCTAGCCTTTATAGAGCCATCCTGATCCACCAAATTAGGCACTGACAACCGAACAATGCTGGTTACCAGCCATGTAGAAATAGTCTGACAAATCTCCCAGCTTGCCGCTCCTCTAAATTTGCTAACACAAGTGTTTTTTGGTCCAATTTATCTTGCTCTCCCCATTTGACAGCACAGAAAAAGATTGGCCTCGGTTGCTTACAAATCCCGAAGGACTAGAACCACGGTCACAAAAAGGTGTACTTACTGCTGCAGAGAGAGAAAAAAAATTACAACTGGGTCACTGAATAATATTGGCAATAACACTGCGTCCTGTCATTTCCCCTTCATTAGTTATTGGTTGATGGTCAGTTCTCTGAAGGAATAGAAGAAATTACAAATCAGATCAGAGCTTCAGCCATCTTACATCCATCTGCTCTGCATACGGCTGCAGAGCTGCAAACAGGTGTTGTAAGTTTTCCCTGAGTACGAGACAGCAGGTACAGATCGATGAGTAAAGGGGAGTCGGGTGGATGGGGGTGCAGTCCTTTTCAATGTCTTACAGCCTCAGAGCTCTCAGTTTGTCATCTGAGTGTGCGCGCGTGCGTGTGTGTGCGCGCGCGTCAGTGTGTGTGCACGTGTGTTTGTTCCTGTACTTGCCACAGCGTGAGGACAGAAAAACTTTTTTTTTTTCCTACAGAGTGGGGACATTATTGGGAAGCGGGGACATTTTCACCTGTCCTCATGACTACAAAGGGAAATAGTGACTTATTAGCTTATCATCAAGATTAAGGACAGGCTGTTGAGACACAGAGTGACTGGAAGTCAGTGTAATGTCCTCACGAGGATAGAAGTTCAAGGATGGGTGTGTGTGTGTGTGTGTTTGTGTGTGTGTGCGCGCGCGTGGGCTGCACTCTACGTATGGTTTCCACAAGGTGTTACAGACATCCCTCAAGCTACAGCCATAATGCTTTCGAAGGTCAACAGACATCTCTGGAGTGTGAGCTCAGAAGCCGCCGGACTGGGACTCAAGCTGTGACTTGGCCATAGCCTGCACCCCAGGGCAAGGTTTTTCACCAAGGCAAGGTGCAAAGGAACCGACTGAACTAGTCTGGAAGGTAAATGTGGTGACCCTGTGAACTCAAGATGATTCACCATTCTAATATTCCAAAAAGTAGCTACTTGTTGAAAAGGAAAATGCAACAACTACAAAAACTTGAATCGAAAAATCAACCCAGCTGGTTAGGATTAGGGTTGAGGTTAACCTCAGCACTTTTGGCATTTCTCAGGATAGTATCTTGATGGGGTATTCTACCTTAAAGGTGACATCCCAAATTATGGCCCCCCCATGAAAAAAAAAGTAAAATTATATTCTCAAATGTCCAGAACAGAGATGTATAAGCTTTTAGCTAAAACCCCAAAAAAATCCATCATATCTTGGCCATTTGCTTTCCTTTATTATCATCCCTTCCCATGTGAAGAACAGGCTGTTTTGAGGGGGTTTCTCCTCTCTGATAATAAGCTCTGCTCTGATTGGCCTGTGAACAGAGCTGTTGTAAAAAACAAAATGAAAAATACATCTGTAATGTCAGTGCTATGAGGGAAGGGGTGGGGATAATGGCTGTGGGAGGGCGCAGGGTGCACTTACAGTGCTAATAGGGGTGAACTATGCTGTGTAGATTAGTTTTTGACGTAGAAAACGGCAAGAATTTCAAGTCACATACTTCCAACACTGAATTCCAACATGTATGCCCCCGCTACTGTTTGGTAAAAATTTTACCCAAGTTGAATAACAAGTATGAGGTGCACACGAACACAGAAGATAACCTTACATGCCCCCAGCCATATATATATATATATGGCAGGGGCAAAAAAGTGGGGTCCATCAGCTTAACTGGGAGGTCTTAAAAATAATCTTTTTTCAGTGCGGTGAGCTGCAGTGGAAATCATTGTGCAGCTGGACTGAGCTGGGGAAAAGTACTTCCCATAAGGGTATTTTGAGGATACTAAAATTTTTTTGCAGTTATCATACCCCAAGGCTGACAACAAAACTCACAAAACCTGGTCTAATTTGCAATTTTGCCTTTTCCCCAGGTCTATTCCCAAAGCCCTCTATGATATTTTCCTCTCTTCTTGGCTGTTAGGCAGAAGTGGGGAACAGTTTGTAGAGCTAGTTCAGGCAGGCAACTCGAGACATGTCCTCATTCTCATAGACACTCCCGTGAATATCTGCTGCTACCTCACCGGTAAGGCTCATTAAAGCTCCTTTCGTGCTCCACCTCCATGCCAGAAATCATGCCTCTGCCTGTTGCTGTGCTGCATCATTCCCTGCTAGTGCTAGTTAACGTCCTATCTCCACCCAAGCATCCCCTATGGGCTATAAATTTCCTTTGGGGGCGGGTTTAGGAGTATTCTGACACTTCCTTATCTCTTCTGCACAAGTTTTGAAGACTGTGGGGTGTATTGGGGTTAGAGCCGACACCAAACTACCATAACTGTTTACAGGTGATAGGCTGACTGAAATACCCTATAGGTTCTCAGGAGAATGTATGGGGTGGGCACATCCCTAAAAATGGCAACTAAAAATGAATGAACAAATCCTTCATTGAATAAAATGTAATACCAATTGCACTACCTGCTACCTGTACTTGAGCTAACGCCCTTGAGCAAATATAAATTTTAAAAAATTGTGTCCATGGGACATGTATACCCCCACTAATGTTAGGAAAAATTCCTACTATAGGTCTGCCAGGTTGCACACAAAGTATGAGGTGCACAACTTCTGCATCTCTAAAAGACATGATTGCAAGCACAAAGAGGTTTTGTTCTTTGGTTTTTGAGATGTGGATGCACAATATCCCCCATCAGATGGGATAGACATAGATACAGACAGATGGACATGGAGGGTAACCCAATATGCCCCCAGCCATATACATGGGGCAAACAAAAATTAAACACTGAGATGATAAATGGAAAACAGAGTGAACAAAATCATAAAAAGTATACACAAGAACTTGTTTTCAATGAACTCATGATAATATGAATCCCTTGCCTATGGACGCTTGTATCATGATCATCAATTACAACCAACGCTGCTGAAACCATGATTGTGACACAACTTGCAAGGAGAAAAGGTAACAATATCTTGATTAATTAATCGTTTAGTCACTTTCCTTCCTCGTTTTGATCACACTGGAGAGAAGGAACGCGAGAGCAGCACTGGACAGCTTCAGTTCCTAATTACTGGCCCTGTACGAGAACGTAATTGCCTGTGATTTTGTTAATCAACATAATGAAGAGAGAACAATTTGCTCTAATCTACTGTAATGACACAAGTTAGTGCCTCCTGGTCAGGTGGGAGTGGTTCAATGGCTGGCTGTCCTGGTGGTGCATTTTGCTCTATAATTAATACACAGGATTAAATGAGCTTTGTGGTTTAGGACCAGCCTGCCCGCTCATTGATTGAGCTCAGTGAGGAGCCGGATTTGGGGATTTTGAATGGAATCCAGGCTCTGTGGCCTGGAGCACAGTACTTTATCCCCAATACTGCAAAATGAACCCTTAAGCCAAAAAGCTGCAGGTCTGATATCATCTTGTTTGAGCCTGAAAGATGCCCAGATACTCGAGTATCGGTTGCACTGTCAGCAGGAACAGTACTTTTCAGCTGGCCTAAGTCTACAAGATGAGGTGTGAGATTTCTAATGGCATGCTTGGTACAGTAGCGGCTAAATTCAGGTTTTCTACTGTAAAACTTAACAGAGCACTGGATGATATAAATGAACTAGAATGAGAGCAATACTAACCTAGCACAATCATTGTAATTCGGTCTCATTTCAGGGATAGGACCCTATATATAATTTTCAGTCTTGAAAAAGCGCCACTTTAAGTTCCTTTGAGGATCACATTGCTCTTGTTTCAATTAAGGTCACTAGGGTAATCTCTCAAGAATTCTCAAAGCAAAAACAAAGTTGGAACTCAACTTATGCCCAAGATATTTAACAGTATATTATATTGACAAAGTTGTTTAAAAAAAAAAAATCCATTTGGAAAGAAGACACATTAGCATTCATCTCAGAACATCATCTGAAATGTTTCATTCTGCATACCTGAGATAGCTATGCACAAGCTTGTACTACAACTGCAAAACAGTTTTCATTAATACTCCAATTTTGTTGGATAACTCATTTCCATAGGTATTTTAGTACATCAAGTACCACATATTAAATTTCAGTTTTCAGCAGGCATGTTGTCAAAAAATCAAATGAACAAGAAGCATGCTACGCCTTACTAGATGCTCTGAACTCAATGTCCTTTCCATATCAGAGATATAATTATGCACTGTTTCCATGACAAGCTTCTCATTCACCCTGTCCAATAAACTCTAAAACTGTGAAAAAGTTTTTGTTATAAAATATAGAATGTGCTGAAATAAGAATGCCTGTATATGTAATTATTTCTCCTGTAGCAATCCAGTCTTTTAGCACGAACTCAAATGAAATTGGGCAGGAAGGCATTTATTTATTTATTTATTGTTGACACTTTACTTAGCACTTTAGTACATTATTTCATGGCTATCTCATCTGCTGTACGTTTCAAAACATGGAGGATTCACCCAGATATTCATATCTATGGGTAATTCAGAGTCTCTAATTAGCCTGAAATGCATGTCTTTGTACTGAGGGAGGAAGTAAAACCCCAGCGTAATCTCATGCAAACATGGGGAGAACATGCAAAGACCATACAGAAAGGCCCCAGGCTTGACCACTTTCTTGCAGTGAGGCAATTGTATGTAATCTTTTATCAGGAACTACTCCATGCAGGAACGCAAATCAAAACTATTATATTTGTTAAGAATAGTGGTCATACAGTGAAAGGTGTTTATATTTTTGTTCAGTGTAACTTTTCCTTTTTAAAGGTATCTACAAGAACTTTTCCATCAGACTGCATTTTTTAAATTTTGAACATGAATAGGATGGAAAATGCTGACAGATGTTCCTTTAAAAACTGCAAATTGACGTGACATTTATATTCCGTCTTCCGGGGGTAGACTTCTATATCAACAGCATATCAATTCCTCATTCAGACTTTGGCTTGAACTCCAAAGCCAGTGTCTGTCATCACAAACAAGTTTCACTTCATCTCCAGGAAACAAGCAGCATCATCATCAAGCAGGAAATGATGCTTAGGAAAAAAATACTCAAAAGAACGTAATCCATTTCAGTATTTACTTTTTACCCTTGTCATTTGAAAATCAAATCACCGCACTGCTTAATAAAATATTCACAAGTTTGCAAATGTCACAACTGGAGATCAGTTTGTTAAAATTGAAACAATGAAGATCACCCGCAAATACGTAAATTCTGTTCCACTGCTATAACATTGTTTTACACTAAATGAAAATGCTAGGGCTGATGATGTTTCTTTAACCCCTTAAGCCCTGAGCCTCTGGCTTGAAAATGACATGCCCAAAATCATCCAGTTTTAATCCAGATTTGTCCCCGATATGTATGTTGTATGTTGTATGTTTTATGTTGACGGGGTAACTATCAAAAATATGTGATATAATGCAGTTGTCAGTCTTTTGGTCATGTCGCTTGGTTATTGTGATGCGGTTTTCTGTTTTGCAATAAATCCAAAAACGATTTGCCAAAATTGAATTAGGTGTTGTCCTTGGGCAAAACCATATGTCTCGCTATGTGAGTTTGATGGCAAAAGTGTGATATACTATTCAGCGCTTAATTTGTAAATCTGAAGGTTACAAATGGTATTTTGGTACAGCGTGTCAGTGATTGAAAAGGACACGGAACGCTGTTAAGCTAAAGTTACGAAATTAAATAAAATGTCATGAAAAATGTAACTGTTAAGAATTATGTACACTTATTCATCATATCTTTCAGAACACTGCTCAAAATCTTGAGGGGAAGCTCGTCCACAGAGACAAAGCTGCAGTTCTCTTTCTCCAAAACCTTTTCTCTCTCACGCTTTTTGGCTATCACTTCACTTAAAGGAAAAGTTCACCCAAAAATGAAAATTCACTCATCATTTACTCCCCCCAAGGCTAATCGAAGGGTCCATGAATTTCTTTCTTCCTCAAAACACTTTTGGAGTTACAAGGAAAAACAGCACTGAAGACAAATCCAAATCAATTGCAGTCAACGGAGACCACTTTTTCAAGAGTAAAAAACATAATTTAAAAACCACAAAATGCCTCCATACTGCTCGTGCGGCATAATCCAAGTGTCCGTAAGCCCCGACATTCAAATTTCACTCGTAAAGACAGCAAGACAGCAAGATTCTATCAGAGAGGCCTAATAACAGTAAAATGCTGCACCATTGACTTAAGGGAACCTATAGCCAAGCAAAATGCCAATTTTGGTTCAAAATTTTAGTTTTGACATAAGAACATGAAGTGGTCCTTCAAATAGTCTGTAATATGGAGAAGGAAACATTTGTCACAAACACTGTCTTCAAGGCTGGAACAGCTATGAGTGTGGTGACTTTCAATGATGGCCAATGAGGAATTGCCTCCATTCTTATGAAACTTGGCATAAAGGCAGGGGCACGCTCAATGAAAGGCTATCACAAAATGGACAGAAAACGTGTGAAACAGAGTTAAAAATGCGCACAAGAACTTGAAAAAAAGAAATGAATAGACGCTCGACAAGCACGTAAAACTAGGGAAGAAACAGATTGAAGAAGAGGGAGTTACTTATGAGGCTGGTGCCTTTTAAGGAGGTAAGAAAAATCCTAAAAACCACTAAAAACAAAATACTAAATGTATTCCTCCTGAGAACATCACAGTCAAACTTCATGTCACATTATTACTGCCGAACTAAAATCAAGTTTTTCAAAAAATACAGATTTTCAACAAGAAAATACAGATTTCTCAGCAACTGTACATCCGATTAACTTCGTATTTGGCAGTTTTCTTCATTTTGTGATGATCTATGTCTGTACAGAGCTCTTTTTGCAATATGTACCTCTGAATGTGAGGAAATCAAAATATGCATATTTATTTAGCTGTTTCCTGCCAAAATTGATTTACGGGGGTCAAAATCAATACTAAAGCATAGATTCCTGGAAAAAAAGCTCTGTAGTGATATTAGGAATGTTTTTTCCTTCACATTACAGCTGAAATTATAACTACTGTTTAGTGATCTCAATAACTGTGTTTCTCTAAGTATCTATATATTCATTAAAACAGCCGTTGCCATGGCAACCGCCGATGTGATGCTACAGAAACTCAGCGTTTTAAGTTGCAATTTCTAATAGAATTATTTTGATAATAATTCTTAGTTTAAAAAGTGAATATCTTGGAAAAATGTTTGCTTAACTGTAAGTCCCCTTAAGACTTAAGTTTTTGTTGGTCAGTGAATTAATTGCTTTCCTCTACCTCAAGATAGTGGTTCACCAACAAATACATTTGCTATTTAAAAAACATGGGCGCAGGACAAGGAAATGACAACTGCATTGGTCTGAAATAAGCAAAGACCCTTTGCGCTTGAACACTTTGTGCCAGGTATAAGATAGAGTCCTAATAGTTGTTCATGCCAACTGATCGCTAGTTGGGCACATTATAACTGTTGCCGCAGACCGGTGCTTATAGTGAACAAAAGACATTCTAAAAGCCCCAATTCCCAACTCCCAGTTGATAGGAAAAAATAAAATAAAAAAGTCTAGAGGCATCAGTTGATGAGCAAATACAGGGAGCCAGAAACAATTTGGCTGAAGAGGCTCCACTGCAAAACTTCATCATTTAATGTGATGCAGATACTGGGATAAGCAAAGTCATTAAACGCCTTTTTTCTTCCTCAAGCAGTATCTGTATTGGGCACTCTGACACTTGAGGGTGCCTCTTTTGATTCAGTCTATCACAACACCAAAGTCTAACATATAATTCAGGCGTTCAAATAAAAAAATAGCTGGTCTATTTTGGGCAGGGTGGGACTGTCTGATGCCTTTTGCATTGTAGCTCATTACCAAATCTGCCAAAAAAAAAAAAAAACCCTCGCAAAGTAGCTCCTTTATCTCCAGACATGGGTTTGGTTGTCTGTCCGTTCGTCCGTCATTTCGTTTCCGGAGGACAACTTGAAAACCGTTCAATATTTTTCAACAAAACTTGGTGTGCACATTAATCATGACCTGAAGTGGCACCTTTTGCGAATCCGTGGTGGGGCCAGGGGATATGCCATTTCCTGATGGCTCTTGTTTATATTTGCTGTCAACCATAATTGTAAATTCAATCTATGCCCTGAAATGTGGAGCTGATGTGCATAGATACATCTGTGATTCTTGTGATTAATATTATTATTATTTACATTTTTTTTTTGTGGGTGGGCTGGGGGGTTGGGATGGGGACTCTTGACGATATTTGATTTCAGGGATCCGCTTTGGTGTGCGCGTGTGGTCAGACTGCGTGCCACCATCACAGCAGCGGACGCAAACAACCTCACCACCCTGATCCAGTCCCCACACAAGGACATTCAGATATTAATCCCTCCCAGACAATCCTGTAAAGGAGGGGTCTCAAACTGGTCAATAAAAGGGCCGAGGGGCGGCAGCTTTTCAATCCAGCCAAGCAGAAACACACCTGATGCTACTAATCAACTGTGCAGACTGGGATCAGTTGACTGATTCAGTTGTATCAGGCACGCTTCTACTCGGTTTGATTGAAAACCAGCAGCCCCTTGGCCCTTTTACGGACCAGTCTGAGACCCCTGCTGTAAAGTCTGGTGTGTAGCTTACCTGCCTGAAAGATCATCTTAAACTGCCATCAGTGGATTTGAAGCTGAACTATAAAACAAAGGGGATCAGTGCGCGTACTATCTTCCCATTTCTGAACACTGACTGAGAACTTTGGTTCTGATGGCAGCAGGAATAACACGAGAAATAGGGACCATTAGCTTTCAAGGAAGCAGAGTTTGATACCAGTATTTCCAGCATTCTCTTTCATCTTCTCCTACCTCCAAGTGCCCTTCCAGCCAGAAAATTGAAAAATTTCTTCTTTCCCCAATTTGGATTAATTTGAAGAGAGAAAACAAAGCCTGTGTTGCAAGATACTGTAATGGCAAGAAAGCTAAAGTGAGGGTGCATTAAGAATGTTAGATCTAAAAAGCCCTCTTATTTAGTCTGAAATTGCTCGAAAAAAGGCGCAAATGCACTGAAGGTCGTTTTATAAAAATGCCTCCCACTGACAACCACATGCACCAGGCAAACCTCAAGTTACAAAAAGTCCGTCAAAATTGTTGGTTCGGCAAAAAAAAAAAAAAAAAATGCAAAAGAGAGCAATTTCCATTCATAATGTTAAAATGCTACTTGACAGTACTTTAATTTGTCTGTAATTAGATTCCATGATTTTATTGGGCCAGAAATTGGTGCAAGATATCCAGCGATTTGCTGGTATGATTCCAAAGATCATTCATCTCCAATATTGCCTGTAAAAGTGAAAAATGGTTGCAAATGAGAATATAAAATTGAAAATTCTGTCATCGCATGTGGTAATGCATGCGCGCACAAGACTGCGTACTTCAAATCCTATACATATCGCCTCAGCAAACATAAATAGTAGCACAATCAATCTGCAAGTTAAATCATTAGTCTCTATTTATTTCACTTTGTTCGATTTTCTTTCCATTCATTGCAACAAGCTCTCATCCTGACGCATCATGTAGTGACTTTCTAGTGACACTTGGCCCAAACATCGATATACAATGGACAGGAAGTCCTTTGGTGCCACTATTTAACATTATTGCTCTACAGGATTGGGGAAAGGAAATTGTAATTTCATTAATTTACTGCACTGATCCAAGATGAGGATGAGGTTGAGGAAGCGAGATTGAGGGATGGAAATTGCAATTTCATCAC
The DNA here is from genome assembly GCA_029692085.1 of Gymnothorax javanicus. Taxonomy (NCBI): domain Eukaryota; kingdom Metazoa; phylum Chordata; class Actinopteri; order Anguilliformes; family Muraenidae; genus Gymnothorax; species Gymnothorax javanicus. The sequence continues at coordinate 19,426,209 of CM056203.1, forward strand.
TTTATTACACTGAACTGAGATTGTACTGGAGGCAAAGTATATTTGTTTTTGTCGATGCATCAGGTTAGCATGTCGCACTCAAGGAGGCTCTAGGTTTGAACCCCGGCTGAAGAAAAGGAATCATAATTCACCATATTGGCCTGAGATGGGGAGACGGTCTATTTTTTTTGTCGCAGAGTGAGGCCCTAACCTACCGTATCTAAAGGCGACACGAAAGGACTGGTATAGTGACGCAAAAGGCATCTGCCTAAAAGTTAACATTTGCTGATTTAACCCTTTGAGCGCTGAATAAATTTAAGGAATTAAAATGTAGTTATCCTGTGCTGTTGAAAACCTATCATGTGGCAACTTGTATAAAAGAGCTCCCCTGTGGGAACAAGTTGTCACATGATAGGTTTTCAACAGCATCTGATTTTGATATCTTACATCATTGGGCAACTATAGTTGCCTATGGCGCTGAAAGGGTTAAGGGTGAGAACAGGCTCATCATTCATATGACAGACACTATTATGCAGTACAATAACAAACATAAACAGATTTCAGGACTGTTTGGATGCTACCAATTTCAGGGAAGCATCGCAACCAAATCATCTCCAATACAGTGCAGTTCCAACAGGATCCACAAAGTGCTCTATCACAGAGTACCCCATTAGGGTTACATTTGCCATTGTATGTGCTGTTTAACACAAACCCGCTTTTGTATCCCACAGCAGCAGCTCAAGTTTTAATGCCAAACACCAGTAAATGGGCAGAAAAACAAACACAAGCCGATTCTCAGAGTCAAAAGCAGCAGACTCGAGACATTCAGACAATGTATTTTTCCCCCACTATAAAACACTGGCTCTCAGTATATCAACGTGGCAAGTACACAGTACATGAGAAGTGAGCAATGAGAGCTATATCTATTTCTTGTTTTCCTGTCAGTTTCTTCTCTTAATTGTACTCCCCACAAGACTGATGGGGCATACAACGGTTTTGGAAGAGAACCGCCAGCGTCGAGATTTTTTCGTCATTGCAGGAGAGCAAGAAATAATTCAAGGATCTCTTACAGATTTTTGGCACATTGCTAGATGGAGATCTAAACAAAAGAAAGTTCAATAAACCGGGTGATTTAAACCCTCTATTTGCCCAAAGGAGGCCTACATAGGCCAAAAAAATGCACAAAAATTTTAGTTTTCATGATAGCTGACTCATTTTTGGCGATCCCACCAAACACTCGCAATAAGAAGATGTCACAAACAGCTCATCTCAGCTTATCATTCCGACCCCTTTGGTTGTGTTGGGAAACGGGGAAGGATTGCTGAAGGGGAAAAGGGCGAACATCGAGAGATACATTTGTACTCGGACGGTCCCCAGGGCCGAATGCTCTGGTTTCTTAATTAGCCTCATGTCATTAACAGTTTATATATATTTAGTGCCTCATGAATGAAAGCCAAAGACTTCTTTTTTTTTCGCCATAAAAAGTTCGAAAAAGATATTCAAATAAACAGCTGCTCGCGAATACAACTGATTATCTGACTCGGGGTTATTCATAGGAAACAAAAATGGCGAATTAGATACAAACAAGCCCTCCAGGACTAGGGAACTGCACGGCCCACGAGTACTTGAATGTTTGTCCTTCCATTCCGGTAAAAGAATCTGAGAAAGCCTGTCAGAGGCCATGAAAGCAGTTCTGGGAATTGCAACCTGATAACAGAACACCTGAAGTGGACCTACATTTTCTCACTCTAATCTGAGCATTGCTCAGATTCCATGATTTTACTGGGCCAGAAATTGGTGCAAGATATCCAGCAATTTCTTGGTATGATTCCAAAGATCATTCATCTCCAATATTGCCTGTAAAAGTGAAAAATGGTTGCAAATGAGTATATAAAATTGAAAATTCTGTCATCGCATGTGGTAATGCATGCACACACAAGACTGCGTACTTCAAATCCTACACATATCGCCTCAGCAAACATAAATAGTAGTACAATCAATCTGCGAGTTAAATCATTAGTCTCTATTTATTTCACTTTGTTCGGTTTTCTTTCCATTCATTGCAACAAGCTCTCATCCCGACGCATCATGTAGTGACTTTCTAGTGACACTTGGCCCAAACATCGATATACAATGGACAGGAAGTCCTTTGGTGCCACTATTTAACATTATTGCTCTACAGGATTGGGGAAAGGAAATTGTAATTTCATTAATTTACTGCACTGATCCAAGATGAGGATGAGGTTGAGGAAGCTAGATTGAGGGACGGAAATTACAATTTCATCACTTTATTACACTGAACTGAGATTGTACTGGAGGCAAAGTATATTTGTTTTTGTCGATGCATCAGGTTAGCATGTCGCACTCAAGGAGGCTCTAGGTTTGAACCCCGGCTGAAGAAAAGGAATCATAATTCACCATATTGGCCCGAGATGGGGAGACGGTCTATTTCTTTGTCGCAGAGTGAGGCCCTAACCTACCGTATCTAAAGGCGACACGAAAGGACTGGTATAGTGACGCAAAAGGCATCTGCCTAAAAGTTGACATATGATGATTTAACCCTTTGAGCGCTGAATAAATTTAAGGAATTAAAAATTTAATTATCCTGAGCTGTTGAAAACCTATCATGTGGCAACTTGTTTACAAGAGCTCTCTGTGATGGTTCTGCCCTGCAGTCCCTCCCCCTCCTGCTGTCTTCGCCTCCACTTCAACGAGCCGCACCTGTTGCTCGTTAAAGTGGAGGTGAAGTTTAGAGTATTTAAGAGCTGCACTGCCAATTGGCAGTGAAGCTGCATTCTGGTATTTTAGTTGTATGTGTTGCTGCTGCTCCCCTGTAGCTTTGTCTCTTTTAAAAGTATATTTATTAAATGTCTTTCTATTTTTCTTACCAGCCTGTGCTTGAGTGGGTCCCTTTTTCTGTCTTTGGGTACATGGTCCCAGTGCCCACCGGGTTGCATGTAGCATCCGGCGGGACTAAACCATGACACTCCCCTGCGGGAGCTCTTTTAAACAAGTTGCCACATGATAGGTTTTCAACAGCATCTGATTTTGATATCTTATATCATTGGGCAACTACAGTTGCCTATGGCGCTGAAAGGGTTAAGGGTGAGAACAGGCTCAGCATTCATATGACAGACACTATTATGCAGTACAATAACAAACATAAACAGATTTCAGGACTGTTTGGATGCTACCAATTTCAGGGAAGCATGGCAACCAAATCATTTCCAATACAGTGCAGTTCCAACCGGTCCACAAAGTGCTCTATCACAGAGTACCCCATTAGGGTTACATTTGCCATTGTGTGTGCTGTTTAACACAAACCCGCTTCTGTATCCCACAGCAGCAGCTCAAGTTTTAATGCCAAACACCAGTAAATGGGCAGAAAAACAAACACAAGCGATTCTCAGAGTCAAAAGCAGCAGACTCAAGACATTCAGACAATATATTTTTCCCCCACTATAAAACACTGGCTCTCAGTATATCAACGTGGCAAGTACACAGTACATGAGAAGTGAGCAATGAGGGCTATATCTATTTCTTGTTTTCCTGTCAGTTTCTTCCCTTAATTGTACTCCCCCCAAGACTGTTGGGAGATACAACGGTTTTGGAAGAGAACCGCCAGCGTCGAGATTTTTGCGTCATTGCAGGAGAGCAAGAAATAATTCACGGATCTCTTACGGATTTTTGGCACATTGCTAGATGGAGATCTAAACAAGAGAAAGTTCAATAAACCGGGTGATTCAAATACTCATAGGCCGAAAAATGCACAAAAATGTTAGTTTTCATCATAGCTGACTCGTTTTTGGCGATCCCACCAAACACTCGCTATAAGAAGATGCCACAAACAGCTCATCTCAGCTTATCATTCCGGCCCCTTTGGTTGTGTTGGGAAACGGGGAAGGATTGCTGAAGGGGAAAAGGGCGAACATCGAGAGATAAATTTGTACTCGGACGGTCCCCAGGGCCGAATGCTCTAGTTTCTTAATTAGCCTCATGTCATTAACAGTTTATATACATTTAATGCCTCATGAATGAAAGCCAAAGACTTGTCCTTTTTTTCCCCATAAAAAATTCGACAACAATACTCAAATAAACAACTGCTAGCGAATACAGCTGATCATCTGACTCGGGGTTATTCATAGGAAACAAAAATGGCGAATTAGATACAAACAAGCCCTCCAGGACTAGGGAACTACACGGCCCGCAAGTACTTGAATGTTTGTCCTTCCATTCCGGTAAAAGAATCTGAGAAAGCCTGTCAGAGGCCATGAAAGCAGCTCTGGGAATTGCAACCTGATAACAGAACACCTGAAGCGGACCTACATTTTCTCACTCTAATCTGAGCATCGCTTTCCGCATCACTGGGTAGGATAATGCAAAAAAAAAAAAAAACTTTCTTATGTCATAGACACACACATCTTGGAAACTCCAGAATTATTTCTGCTCCATTCGGTTGTGCTGTTGGAGCACTGGCAGTTATTTTGGTGCGTGGCGTGGAGGACACTTGGCCCAGGTCGCCGCGGAGACCAGCACATAGTATGCCTGATCGTGCCCAGCTACCCTCGTGCGAGGAGCTGATGGCGGAGAGCAGGTTAGGACATGGCGGCCCTGGGCACAGTACCACGGGCGGCGGGCACACCGCCACTCCAGTTACATTTCACTCGATTTACAAGCAGCACTTTAGCTGCACAGCTCCCCAGTCTGCCACCAGTCAAAACCCATCTTCGTCTCATTCGCCTCCCTCTCGGAAAACACAAAATATAGACGCATTTTTAAACACGCCGCTTCCACAAACACCAAAATGGAACTGAGGAAATTTTTTCACTTGATTCCATTATTCAATTTCAAAGCATTTGACTCCTTTGTAAATTATTGATGTTTATGCATTAAAATAGCCTCTGAAGACCACGATCGAATGGAATATTGGAGCAGGATTTCCCATTAGAAGGCTTCAGTGCCAGCTGGATAGGTGGGGAGCGGGCATATTTCCCAGCAACCTTTGCCCCCAGTAAAAAGCAAATGGGAGACCCCCTCCGGGACAGGTTTGAGCTGAATGGCAGCGGGGTGTAATTGGCAGAGTGGCTTTTTGTTTTCTTTTTTTCGGGCACGGTGGATGCACACAAACCTGCTGCTGTCTGGTTTGAAGCCAAGCTCCATGGCTGGAAGCAGAAATGCCACCATTTCAAACAAAACACATCAAACAATACAGACAATACATCTGCTGCTGCTGTGCCTTGATCCCATTTTTATTTATTAATTTTTGCATAAATTTCAATTTCAGCTCAAGTCTTCAAGCTTTAGAAATGGACCCCCCAGCCTGCAGTATGAGTCACACAAACTTTGCGCTGTTTCAGCGCACCAAATTGAAATTTGACACTTCAATTTTTTGACAATTTTTTTCCCGGCCGAGAAGAATGCCCAACACAAATTCCAGCCATGGGACCTAGCAATCCAACTCAATCTGACAATTCAGCATTGGATATGCTTACAGCTTCATGCTGGCCTGATAATAGACTTTGTACACCAGGTCTGGCCACATTTATCTCTTTTAATCAAAATGCGAACACAAAGCTCACTCCAGCAAATCATTTGTGCTTGTTAAAGAGGCTCACCATCGTCTGCATAGAGAAGTGAGAGACTAACTAGGAGAGCTATTGATTTTAATAGCAGTGAATCCCATCACTTAATGCGCTGATTGTATTGCCGTTAATTATGTTTTGGGCGAAGGCCCTGGTCGAGTACAGCTGATTGCTATTGTGCTTCAATGGAGACAGAACTCTGGGAGGTCGATGAGAAGGACTTCTTTGGACACTTAATCACGTTTGAAGATGCCACAGTTAACTGTTGTCTCCACACAAGGAAAATCTACATCCTTCTGGCTCTTGCGTAGTATGAGAGACTCTCTGTCACTGGAAATGAGCAGATTTGCTCCATGGCTGGGCTACTGTGTTGTCATAGTTTTTCGGTCCCGTCACATTTGCCGTTAAAAACAAACCAATTTGTTTAGTGGTTAATACCTTTGCAGGAATGGCTATCCTTACACTAAACACGCTCCAACTAAATAAAGCAGCATAATTTATCTTTGCAATAGACAAGGCTGTTCATCTTCAGTAGGCTTACCTTGTTGGTTAGAAAGCCACCAGCAGGCAGAAAAGTGGCAAATATGTGTTAACTGTGGATGGATCAGCATTTGGATCAGTTTCTCATGCCTTCATCTTCAAAGGCAGCTAACAGAACCAGACCCCGTTCGCTGAGAAAATTCTTTGGGGGTACAAAGGGCTACAGCAGATGAAGGCACAGTAATCTTGGGTTAGAAATTAGCACTATATTATCAATAGCTCGCTCCCACCCCATCTCTTTGAACACTATGCTATTCTGCCTGTGAGCAATACTCCTTCCTTATGAGAAGCCTAAATTGCCTTCACGTTACAACCCCGCCTCACTAATAACCGTGGTTTTTAATTAACTGGATTTTAATTACATTAGGACTAACTTCACAGCCTCTGATGAGTGTAGAACAAATTTATGACGCTTAAAAATGCGGCAACCCATTGATCATTTAAACAGTTTATTACGCCATTAACTCACCCCACCTGGTTTCTTAGGTCAGTACTGCTCTTGGAAAGAAATAATATCTTCATTTTTTTGTTTACGCAAATTTAATCCAATATTTAGTGCTCTGTATTTTTACTTGCTATGTACACCTACTTTATAGCTGATCAAGTTGAATTTGTACATTTCACTTTCCATTAAATACTGGAAATGTACCAAGAGGATTTGAAATAAAAGGGCCAAAGAGAGACTGTAAGTCAAAATAGTGGAAGCCTCTTACTTGTGCACTTTTTGATCCCGGATCCTTTCTTCAGGGCATGGCGGCTCAGTTTGCAGTGAAAGTTGTCCTCCCAAAACTCCGCAAACCAGATATTCCTCCTGTTATTGTCGAGAGTGCGACTGATAAAGTAGCGATCGAAACCTGTGGAGACCAGCGAGAGTACGTCAGGTCTGAGAGATGGCCCTAACAGCAGACCAGCAGCACATTGCTTACGGACCCCGCCAGAGGACAGCCAATCAGATCGGGTCATCAGATAACCACCGGAACACCTCCTTTCAAACACCACGTGCAATGAATTGGAATAGCAAGACAAAGGATATTATTCCATCATTCCGTGAAGCCTGCCCCAACTGTATAGCAATAAACAACAAAATATCAATGCTGGCTTGATAAAGCGTACAATAGATAATGAAAATTACCGAGGACCTGACAAGGCTTGAACCCAGTTGTCTGGAGTGGATATGCTAACCACAGCACCAAAGACAGTGCATGGGTTAGACACAACAAAAATATACAATCCCTTAACCCTTAGAGCGCTGAATAAATTTTCAAGGAATTAAAAATGTAATTATCATGAGCTGTTGAAAATCTATCATGTGGCAACTTGTTTAAAAGAGCTCCCCTGCGGGAGCTCTTTTAAACAAGTTGCCACATGATAGATTTTCAACAGCATCTGATTTTGATATCTTACATCATTGGGCAATTATACCCGCCCATAGCGCTCTAAGGGTTAATGTCAGCCTGTGCTTAGAACTGAAAATGGCATGATAATACAATCTAACCAACTGCCTTCTTACACAGCGATACATAGGGGATACAGTCTTAGAGGCAGCGTTGCTTTGCAGGTCGTATTCTCCAGATAGCATTCCTACCCCTATCTGCAGGACAGTTGAGGTGAGGCAGTCGAGATGAGGAACAGTCAGTTAAAATAAATGGAATTAGTTGATGAGAGGTCCTGCCAGTCGCACAGACCTGGAAGCCAGACAGCTGGCACCAGCCATGCTTTGACTGGAGCTTTCTGTCTGGGCCTCAATGCAGGGGTAGGGTTACGACTTGTTTCCCTGAGTAGTGCTTTTCAATAAAGCTTGCAGAATTTAACTGCGAGGCGGTATAACTGGCCCTGTAGCCCACAACTTTATGAGTGCATCAATACAATTCAATCGTCTGATGCACATAGAATGGCCTAAATGACAGAGAACCTTGAGCTTCCTTCCATGAAAAAATACACACAAACATGATCAATATTTGCATAAGTGTCCACGTGTGTGAGTGTGAAGGCATGCATGCACTTCTGTGTGTCTGCGTGAGCATTTATTCCATGGTTACAGGCAGAAAAGTTTGTTCTGCAACATTTTGCTACGCCGATCATTGCAGTCAGTTAACATCAGATGTGTCAGACTTGCCTCCCGAAAAGGTGCAATCACAGATTGGAAAAACTGCGTGCTCGACAAACAAGGTGTGTTAATCCCTGGCAGATGTTTGTTGTGCAGTGAGCTTTTCTATTTTTAATTCTTTAAGGCTTCACATTCAGCAGCTTAAATTACTTCTTCACCTGCATTGCACAAATCTCTGACTACTGTAATGCAATTTGACATCCCCAACGTAATCTCCGTACAGTAAAACTAAATGACCAAAAAAATGAAAGAAAAAAGGAAAAATGTATTCATTATCAAAAAAACAATATTAATAAGACTGTATTTTTCTATCACCTACTCTGCCTCAGGACAGTGGTAATAAATGACCATTAAAAATGAAAGAAAGGTAAAAATTAATTCATTGTCAATAATATATTGTTAATGAGACAACATTTTTACTCCTGGATAAGTGAAGCTTAGGAAGGAGTGTTGTGATGAGGCTCGAGCGTCAATCAATCAATCAATCAATCAATCAATCAATTAATCAACCAATCAATTTGCCTTTAGCACGACCATGGGCGGTAAAATAAATATGATCTTGGGATGGATGACCGGTCCCTAATTCACAAAAAGCTTATCCAGGAGCTCACGATCATGTCACTTTGATTCTATCATCTAGTCTATCTTGATCACCTAATCTATAATCAAAACACATGAACTGTGTTGCCCTACAGTGCAGGCAGGCGTAGCACCTCTCTGTACCTCTGACAGACATGCGTTTGGGTAGGATGGTGACGGCCCCTTCCGCCATCTCCTCTTGATGCAGCACAGGTGAGATCTTGGACCCCCAGCTGTCTGAGCCCACCCACAGGAAGTGACCTGTCTGGTTGGCTTTCTTAGCTGCCTGCAAAAGCCGCCTGCAAGAAAACAGGATAACGTTGTTAAGTTGAGCATCTTTCACCAAAAAGATGTGAACGTTAGTCCCCAAAGGTTCCACAACATTGCATTTTACTAGCACTGAATCCATGCAGCAGACCTTCTTTCCCAAAGAGACTTCAAAGTAAGTGCATAATGCACCGCAATGCATTAATAAATCCAGAGCTACAAAAATGCATGATTTACATTTTATTCACTCAGCAAACAATCTCACTCAGTCTCTAACAGCACCATACAGCAGAATCATATGAGAATTCACCTGATTAAAATTAATAACTTTGTTCAAAGACTCCGTAAAGAAGCAGCAAAGTAACTTTTCTAACTGAGAAAAAAGTCAACAAAAATTCACAGCCGCTCTTTCCGACACGCAAATCATTCACAGCTTAAAGGTATACTGAGTAAGTTTCGTCCGTTGCGGTTTGTAAATGCAATATTCAAAGTAGGTACCTCCTCCACGGCTCAACCACACCACAAGCACATGCCCCCTGACCATAATTCAAGCTGTGCTCTGAGCGGGATCATTTTGTACAAAACTTAAGCAGCTAGTGCACGCGTAATTTTAGATAGTTCGCTCAAAATTACTCTGTATTGTGGTTCTAGACCAATGCTGTATATGCCAACATTGCCATATCAGTACTGCAACATTATAAGAAATACACTGCCTACTGTCATCTGCTAGCATATACAGTATAAGTGACCAGCTCAGTACAGACACTTAGCCCTGAACCTCCTGCAATTGTTATTGCTGTGAACAGCATGTGTTAAACAAAAGTTGATGCCAGCTAAGATCAAACTTAGCACGACATACTTCAAGGGTTATTTTCTCAACACATAAAGTTATTTGCATTGGTTGAAAACCGGCCAATTCCATGTTACTCTTGATCCCCACAATCTCCTTTAGGATTTGCTGGTTGCCTGATCAAAGCGAAGCCCAGATTTACTCTCAATTTGAAATTGACTTTTCCTACTTGGCATTGAGCCTCACCATATTTACATTTTTTGGTGCTGTCTCTTATTTTTGTAGCTTCCTCTTAAGAACTTGGGTCGCCTGCGTGCCATTATTGGCAGGGGGCTACACACCCAATGCCTAAAGGCTGACTCCCAGAAATGTCCCAAGCAAAGTAAAATAACAAAATACAGGCAGAAGGCGGGGTCTCTGGAGACAGAGACACCCCCACACACTTCTAGCGGGTGATGAGTGATGATTGAGATAAATTATTTTTGTATGAATCTATACTTTACTTTTTTTTTATTTTTTTAGGAAAATCCTACTCAGTGTACCTTTAAGGGCTTATGACCCACACACTTTCAGCCACTATTTATGCTAAAGAGTACAGTGAATGTGCACAGTGCCTCTCTTCGCCAATATTTTAACCCTTAGAGTGCTATAGGCAACTACAGTTTCCCAATGACGTAAGATATCAAAATCAGATGTTGTTGAAAACCTATCGTGTGGCAACTTGTTTATAAACAAGTTGCCCCATGATAGATTCTCAACAGCTCAGGACAATTACATTTTTAAATTCTTGAAAATGTATTCAGCACTCTGAGGGTTAATGTTGTACTGTATCTTCATAAGCAGTCAAAAACCAAGGCAATCCCCTGAGCCATAATGTTATAAATACAGCGATGAAGGAACGCATCTCAACACCTATCAGTGTCACAGAAATGTAAAAAAGAAAACACAACGATAATTGTTCAGCACTTGCAAGCTTGTTAATAACCTTGCTGGCCAGTTTGAACTGGATCCCACTGTCTGTGGCACGCAATGCAGGAAATACAGTAATGGTACATTTCCTCGTGCTGGTTACTTCTGTGGGTCTGCACGGAGAGCACACTATGAAAAATAAGGAATATTTAAATTCACCCAACTCTTCACTTGTTAAGTCACTTTGGTCAAAAGCGTTTCCATTATACTGTGATGTTGACAGATAATGTCTTAGGTTCAGTGGGTAATGTCCCCTGTGGAACAATTTGAGTCCTTCTCTGTCTCTCAAAACAAGGTCTCCACTGTTCCCTGGTCACAACTACACTTGTTGGTTAAGCAGGAGGGCGGTATACATACTACGAACAAAAACCAGGAAGAACAAAATAAAACCAAATACATCATGAGTGTTATACATAAATACACAAAATATCTATTTTTAAAAGCTCCCCTTCCATATCCCCAGGCAAGAAGTTTATGTATTATACCACTTTGTAGAAATCACAATGTTTTCTGTGGTAACCTCCTCCCCTTATTCAGAAGGAGCCTGTCAGTGAATTCAAATCTCTTCAATGCCATTTTCAAGGTAATTGTGTTGGTGAATTTCACAGGACAAATATGCATCTTTGAAGGTTGACAGGAAATATATTAATAAAGACAGTTGATAATGCTGCTTCACTTCTAGTTTTCAGTGGCAATTATAGCATGATCTTGAAACAGTGAAAGTCAGCAATAATGATGTCTGCAAGTGTACAATGTCTTTTATACCATTAAACAACAGTACACAGCTTGAGAGCCAACAATGCAATGAATTGCAAGAATAAGGACCTTCTGAAGATGTACCTCACAGTATTGCAATATACTGCTGTCTCTTCAAAAGGCAATAATGAAATTCTTGTCCATCCAAGCCAACCACTACAAACATTATTATTTGAAACGCTGTTTCAGTCAGTTGGAGTGCTGTTGCAGGACTAGGGTTGGCGGTTATGCACCAAGGTGCACAGCATACAATTGAAGGAAAGATATATACGGTGAGGTTTTAATCTCTTCCATGGAGAACAGCCACACACCATTCACACCTATGGGAAATTTACAGTTTCCAATTAGCCTGACATGCATGTTTTTGGAAAACTGGAGTACCTGTGAAAATCCACATAAACATTTGGAGAGAACGCAAACTCCACACATTACAGGCCTCAGGCTGGATTTGAACCCCCGACCTTCAGTAACGCGACCTCGGGCTGTGCCGCCCAAATGCTACTTACATTGCAAAATATTATGAATTTATTTTGTTTGTGTGATTAAATCACACTGATGTATAGGCGTAATACACAAGAAACTTTGCATAGTGATGAGTGATGATTTGCACTGCATGCGGCGCAGAATTTGAACGACAACGCAACGTCCAAAAAAGTTGAGACGGTACGGAAAATCATCGGCCTATATTGAATAGAATATAATACAAAATATTTTATGTTTTCCCTTATCAACTTATTACTTTTTGAATACACACTTATTCTGCATTAGTCACGTTCTGTGCCCCTGTAAGTGTTTTTCGGTGTTTCTGGCTGCTCGTGTAGTTTCTGGTTTCAATTTGGCAGTTGATTTCAATATTGTTTCCTACCTCTCCAACTGCTCAGTGCATTCTTCATGCCTTTTTCCACACCGTACCTCCCTGTTCCTTGTTGTTCCTGTGCATTTAAGTTTGTGTCTGTCAGCCTGTCTTTGCCAGATTGTCCAGTGCTCGCCTTGTGCTTCTTTCCAGCTCTCTGAAAGTCTCTCAGTGTTTCTTTGGCTCTTGATTTCTTGCTCCTGCCTTCTCGTTCCTCCATGATACAGCTGTCATTTTGCCCTGTGTTTTGTCTGCCTTCTGCAGTCCCAATATTCTCGTGATCGCCACCCCTGCTCTTCTTCAACGTGACCTCCTGGTTTTGACTCCAGATTTGATTCTAGGTTACACTTGTATACAGTTTGACTACCGTTCTAGCATATAAAGTATTCCCAAAAAAGGCAGCTAAGACAGAGAAATGTGATTACTTGCACAAGTCCGACAGTCCTGGTAATTACAATGTACCCCCGACAATTACCCATTATGAGAAAGGAACAGTGAATTCCACCGTTCTCATCACAATACCACCAGGTGGTCTCTTGAAGTCCACTGAGATAAATTCTCATTTTGACAAACCGAATGAATTGAAAACTGCATGCATCCGTGAGTCTGCATGGCCAAGCATTGTTTTTTAATCTATTCCATTATTTTTCTAACCTCAGCCCGAGCAGGGCATTGACTCAAGTCTTTATTCATAGACGAATTAAAACTACAGCTCCTGAACGCTGCTCTTTTTTTTTTTTTTTTTGTCACATTCCAGCTGTGTGGAATGGGTCAGGTGGATTTTTATAGCAGGAAGGCTGAGTGAAAGGGAGTATTTAGGGGTCCTGCCAAATATATATTATTTTTGTCATTACCCATTACCACTTTCGTCAGTTAGAATTTATTAGCAAAGAAGCAATGCAATTTTCTTCAGAGCTGCGTTCTGCTCTGCAAGCCTTGCCACAAGACAGTCTGGTCACCTATGACCGCTTCAGGGTAACCCCAATGCCCGCCTGTGATATGTTGAAAACTGTAACCTACAGAGTGTTCACAAGCCATACTCTGAAACCGGCACACTTTCAGCATGAAATTGTGCTGTATTTAGCCAATTCTGTTGCCATGGAAACCAAAATCAAAAGGTGTTGTGACTACATTATAACCTATGCCCACAGCACATATCGAAGGAATCAGTTGAAATTTGCGGCCTATAGAGGATCCGAAAGAAAATCTCTACGGTCGTGGCGGCGGTGGCGGTGGAGACGACTTCGTCCGGGGGCCAATATTATACAAGATAGACAGACAATTTTGCTTGATTGTGGGTGGAAACCAGTAGGGGTCCATTGGCAGTAACAAAGACCTTCTAAAACCTCACCTTTCAATGCTTAATAACCTAAACCTCTCGCGGTTTACTTTTCCCAAAGAAAGAGGCTATTCATCCCACAGCGCTTCGGCTCAGAAGTTCCAAGAGGAGAGCGATTTAAAAAATGAAATATTTTATTGGCCCAGCTGTGGGGCAAATAGCAGAAGTGCTTCCCTCATCTGCCCCGCTGCGGTGCGAATAGTAGGACTGCTTCACCTGTTGGCCCTGCTGCTGGACAGATAGCTGATCTCCTTCCCCCAATTCATCGCGCTGCGGGGAAAATAACCACTTCCTTTCCTGATTAGCAACAGTTGCTCAGACTCATCGGTAGAACTGACGACAGTCTAATTTATTGTCTTTCCTATAGCATTATTATACATTGCACCACAAAATTGAGGTGCTTTTTTCTCCCACACATAAATGATGATGTAAAATATCAATATGTCTTCATAATTTCTGCACTCGGGTAGCTCGTGAAACAGCACAGATTTGCTTAAATTAGTTTTCAAGGCTCAATAAACATTAAGCCACGAGAACCCGTTCTATATTCTGAATATAGTCACGGCTAATGGGCGGCGTTAGGCACGATGCACAGCTGAGAGACAATTGTAAGGATGGCGAAAATAAATGCTGCAAAGTCAGCGAAAGTTATGGATTTTTGCATTTATATTGCCATCCTTACAATGCCATATCAATTATATATATGTAGGCAAGAGGCATTCACTTTTTCATAATCATTTCTTATTATTGGTCATGTATTGATCTTGGTTGTTCAGTCGATTGTTAATTGGGTGAACTTAAACGAGACCAGCTTGAGGGCAATCGAGCGGTAAAGGGTGAGGTTACTAAAGGCTCTTTGAATATCTGATGGCACGCCACTAGTCGAAACTCAGAGAAAACCCATACAGTCATAGGAAGAACATCGGCATTCTATCCAAGAAGTCTGCAGTCAACAGATCAATATGCTGCCCATAATGGGTTGTCTTCACTGCACATAAGGGTGGAGTTGGAGCACAATTGCTGCGATACATTAAAAAAAGACCTGTATAGGACACTCAGGCGGACAGACTCCTAGTAGAGAAGACCTTCACAATGGTGCAAAAGGCCGGAAGGTAGCAGTATCAGTAACTCAATCCTATTATAATTTTGTATTTTTCGACTTTGCCAACCTGCTTTTGTCCGACAATTTTTACAGAAACAGGTCCCCGGGTCAATTAGCGACAGGCAGTTCGCTTTACTTTAGTGTTTTTCATAACTTCAAGTAACTTTATCATATCCAGCAAAATAATCTTTGCCTGATCGCAGACTTGAATTGTGAAGTGTAAACAGATTTCATCACCTCCTCTCTATTCTTATCAAAGTTCCAAACTCTGTGACATTCTGAGAAGTACAGCAGATTCAGCTAGTAATTTTCTCAGCTCTGGCTTTCCCGCTCGGTGGTGAGAGGTTTATGGATGAGGGGGCTTGCAGTGTTTGTGATGATGTTTGCCACACGGAACAAAAGTGTCTGTGTGACTGCCTGAAAGAGCATTCCATGTCGCATCGTATTTAGGATCCCGCCACTGCTACTTTTTAGAAGAGCAGCAAATATCTCATGCATTATCCAGGTGTACACCCTTCCGCGCATTTCCGATTGCCTCATCCCCCTAAACGCGTGATGATATTTGAAGATACACGGACCCCTATGGCAAAAATAGTTTCTGCTTTGGGAAAACAAAAACAGCTCCAAATTCTCAGGTAAAATTGGAGACGTTGAGTCACAAAAAATGGCTGGCAGTTACTCAGACTGAATCAAGTCAGGTGTTTCACATGACATGACTCACACAATTTACTCAGTCATAATGTGGTAAAATATAGCCCTCTTCAATGTGGTGCCATATATGCATAAAATCCAGGTACAAAAATAGCTCTCCCAAAAGGTTGTACCAGTCACCTTGATTTGATGATTAACTCTATTCTTCTGCCAGAAGCCCAAACAAATCCATGAAATCAGCCAGCTGGAGTCAATAGGTAGACAAAACAAGGAAACAAGAATTTCTGACCCCTGAAGGTTACACCTCTGGACGCCTGTCTGCCATATCTCCACCCCTCACGGCCTCGCAGAACATCTGTGCACCCAGGCCCCGTGAGTTTATGCGTACGGAGGTTCCTCACACTGGCCTTCACTTGCGCAATACAGCAAGTCACAAGGAGCTGACGCCGGCATAGCTACAGGCGGCTTCAAATGGGACGTAGGAGAACACGGGAGATTACCCTGAAATTAATCCTGTTACAGACGGAAAATGAACACAGTGAAGTGCGGGGGGGGACCCACACAAGAGGAAGCCCCAGAAAAAAGAAAAAAAAATGGGTTTGCCTTGCCGTAGGGACCGTCAAATGACCACACTGAGAAAAGATATTAAAAATACAGCCGAGCACACCGGTGGCTCACCATGGTAATTATGTAACACCAGATGCCTGGGAGTACTGCACTTAATTTCTCCATCAAGAGTGTGCCTACAGGGAGCCAGCACACAAAATATTCTGCTCATGGCTTAGGATACTTCGAGTGGGTGTGCGACGTCTTGAACAATTTTTTTTTCTATGCTACTAGGAAATTGAGCATGGAAACTCTTTTAACCTCCATCATTTTTTAGCTACTACTTTCACTTTTTCTTCCATAGTAGAGACACTGAACTGTAACACATAGACACAGCTCCACAGTCAGAACAGCTAGATTGAGTTATTTCTAATCTCAATGAATTTGTGCAACTGCACAGCAAAAACTTCTGGCCCATTTGTTTATCTACTGCAAAGCCTCCCTGGTGTTTATGTCGAAGTCCCATTGGAAATAATCACTATGTCCGTACTTTGGAAGCCAGACACGGCTAACCTATAGCACTGAACACAAACATGCCCATTTACTCCAATTGGACTAAGAGGGACAAAGTTGACTATTCCAGGAAAAACCTCAGAGTCCTTTACTCACCTGATGTCATCCTCGTTGGCAAACAGAATGACAACACGGGCATTGGGGTTTTCCCGAAGCCGGCGGATGATTTTGTCAAACTCTCCAGGCTTTGGCTCACGTGGAATCTTCACGGACTGGGCAATACACACTCCTCCTAACAGAGACAGGGAGAGAGAGAGAGAGAGAGAGTATGAGAGTAAGCTGACATTGGGCAGATCCACATTTGATGGACAGTGTTGTAAGAACTACTTGCCCCTTCTCAATTTCTTTTATTTACTGCCAGGCATGTTCAATTTTAGTGATTTTAGATTCAGTAGGGCTGGCAGTAATCATGCCGAGGTGTAGCTAATGAAATTGAACCATCTTAAAAATCTAATTTGTTTAGTAGGTTGACTTAGAAACCAGGGAGGAAATTCCTTTTTCACAGAGGGCAAGGTAGGCTTGGGTAGCTTTTTTCTTTGAAACATGAAATTATCATTTAAAAAATGAATTGTGTTTACTTAGGTTATCTTTGTCTCACATTAAAATTAGCTTGATGATCTGAAACGTTTATGTGTGACAAATATGCAAAAATAGAAGAAATTGGAAAGGGGGCCTCATACTTTCTCACAGCACATCTGACTAGTTGAAGACAACAGACGTAACCTGAAATTTAATGAGTCGACAGACTGAAAGAAAGAGAAAGAACAGAATGGAATGGAAAAGTGAGGTGAAAGTTGGTACCTGATGACACTCTGAGACCAAGGTTGAGGACCAACCCAGTGGGCACTCGACGTCATTTCAGCGTTGAAATTCAGTTGATATTTGGTCATGACGTCGCACAACGTTGCTTCAACGATGAACCAAGATTACACCATTCAACCTCCGACGTTGTCAAAACTCTAATTTTGAATCAACGTCGATTAAACATTAGCTCCTTCAACGTTATTTATTGGTTGAAAATACAACGTTGTGTCGACGTCGAGTTATAGTTCTTTGTTTGGGCGCCAACGTTGATACAACGTCAGATTGCCAATGTTCACTCAACTTTCAAATCCAACCTTATTTCAACGTTGTTCCAACATTTCAACGTTGCTTCAACGTTGTTGTGCGCACTGGGAATGAAATAGAGGAATGTGAAAGAAGATGGAAGCAGGACATTTGTAGACCACGGTTGAAGTCATAAATCATTACAGTGGACGAGAGCACATTGGTTAACTGACAGTAAAGAATGCTATCAATGCAACATCAGATGTGCGTTGCTCTTGAAGATGACGAAAATGCTTTAGCTTCCTACCGTACGATTCAGAGGAATTCCAAAGTGGATGTGATAAAACATGCATGTTGAAAACTATTTTGTTGCCCATCTGTTTCCCAAAAAAATAGAAATAAAATTGCCACACCATGTGCAGTTCACCATCTGGGATTCATATTGAAAACTGCCTCTATCACAGGACAATATCCACGAGCAACACCCCATAAATGCTGCCATTTATGGGGTGTTGCTGTCATTTACGGAGCGCAGTCAAATCATGCTATCCTTGTACCGTGTACCATCACACATATTTTCCTACATTTACCATGACCCATTTGCGCACAGCATAAAGTTTAGTGATGTCAGTTTGTGAAGTCATCATGGATCATCATTCTGAAGCAGAGTCATTAATATCTGTGCACGCCATTACGTTGACATTTCATTTCCCACCGAGGACTCAGACAGAAAATTTGCCCGCTTGTGCTCTTCTGTGCCTGACTGCAACAGAATGCAAAAACCAGGGTGAGGGCAAAGGAAATGTTGAGGCAGTAAACTCCTGTTTGAAACTGTCCGTCTGAAGACAAAGTGTCTGACCTCCCCATTTTATCACCACATTGGGTCTCCAAAGCACGAGCAAATAGGTAGCCCTGAGAAAGAGATTAAACTGATACTAATGCCCAGCCCAAATCTTATACTGTTTCACAGCAGTCAGGATGTAAGATTAAAATTGTGCAGGTATAGTATTTCACAGTGTGGGAAAGGCAGGGTCTTATAAATAAATAATAAAAATGCCAGAGTCCTCAGGGAGAGGATTTGAGACCCATCAATACAGTTTATGTGACTGTCAATAAGTCCGGAGGAGTTGTGTGGCAATTTGAAGGGTGCTGAACTGGTAATTGGAAATGTAAGGGTTAGTGATCTTTAGAGAGACAATGTCAAGAGCTTTACACAAAGCTCTGTCTGGTTCTTCACTTCTGAGCCACCCCATGGCGCCATAGATACAGTGAAGTCTGTCGGGGTTATCTTCAGATTATTTTTGTCTGATATTTAGTTTGATTACATTTCTTTAGATGTTCACTCATTTGTATTTAATGAAAACAGTTTCCTGTGGAATGTAAAAGAAATATTTATACTCAGTGAACTTGGGCACAATAAAGCACCCGAGCAAAAAAAAAAGGTCTCATTGAATGTCTAGGGCATTCCGTTGGCTCTGTACTGTATATGGTTTAGCAGGCAAATCAAATAGGACATGGAAATAGGTTTGGGTTCTCAGCATCTCCATTTCAACACCATTCATCCTTTTAGGGCCAGGAGTTGAACATGTCTGAGCCCAGTATTTGCAAAGAATCGGCATTAGTGGGCGTGCATTATTAAATAGAGACCAATATGCTGGAGTATGTTCTGAAACGCTAAAAATGAAGTTATGGACATCTATTTTCATCTTCAGACTAAAGCCATGGACAACGGTCTCATCATATTTCCTTGAATTGCAAACAAACAAAACGCATAGGGCAGCTGGCTAAAGACTTCAACCATGGTCACCAATGAGCAGCAGTACTGTGAGTTTCTGCTCACTCATTGGGCTACTCAGCTGAAGGTATACCTCCACCGCAATGATAAAGTGAAGTACATACAATATTTAAATTAGAAATGTAGACTGCTTATGAAAGCAGAGGCTGATACCAGTTTTGCAGGGGCTAATCAGACATGGACGCATTCAATGGTTTAGCGCCTTGGACTGTATAATTTTAAGCACTACTGCAATGGAGGAAGCCAAGAGGTGAACAGGTCAATCATTAACCCCCAGCTAAGGCCGATTATGGATCTGACATTCTATAAGCTGCTATCTTGAGAAGCCTGGCTGATACTGAGAAAGTTTTCATACGCAAATTCAGTCTTGCAGCAAGACTGACTGTTCACATTTCTTTGCTGGGTTTTCCAATAGTTGCCTCTGCTGCTTTTTATTGTGACCATAAAAAAAGTGTTTGTCTGAAATGCTTGCCTGAGTTATGTCTGTTTACTGAAGGCCGTATAACGGCATTTCAAAGTCCATATATTACGCATTCATTACTTATTCAGGCAAATGACATCCAATGCAAAAGTCCAGACAATGCAATAAGGCACGGCGTTAAAGACTGACTGCGGTTTGAGGGTCAGATTGTATACTACTTAAGCGGAAAACCTCTTCAGTGTGTACAAAAAGAAACCAGGTTTCTTGATTGCAGTCGCTAGATCATTTGTCATCTCAGGCTTGCAACAATCAGATTTTTTTCCTAGACAAGGTGCATTATATTTGAACAAGTGTGGACTGATTTTTAAGCTGATGGAAAAGCTGACAATTTTTGCTCAGTGATGCACATAAGTGTCGACTTAACCATCAGGCTTCTTGATCACTTTGGAACCAGCCATCAGACACAGCAAAACAAAAATAATATTACATGCAATCACAATCTGGGTAGACTCAAGCAATCGGGGAAAAAAAGAAACAAGCCTGGTCTTGTAAGTGGAGGGTATTTTGCCGTGAATAATAAAAAAAAAATAATAATAATCTAAAAAAATGTCTGAAGAACAAAATGATAATTATGTTGCCTATCAAAATGTTTCCAAGATTCGGCATACGCAATTACACGAAAATGTTATAAATGAATGGTTGATCATATTGCTGACCACTGCCAGAGGAGCTGGCATCATATCTGTTGTAGCAGACAAAACAAGGCGGTCTCAGCATGCAAGATTTATCTTCTAGACTAGAATGTGCTGGTGGATTAGTGATGTATTGGGGGCTGTTTTGATTCCAGAGGTCCAGGAGAATGGGTTAACATCAACAGCTCAACACCAAGTATCAGAAAATTTTGGCAGACAGAAAGCTAAAACTTGGCTGTTGGTGGACTTATAATGACCCAAAGCACACCTCAAAATCCACTCACATTGGTTCTGGGATAAAAAGAAAAAAAAATTCTGCAATGGCCATCTCAGTCACCAGCCCTTTATCAAAAACTGAAGAGTATTAGTTGCTAAATGCAAACTTAGGAATGTGGCTTGTCTTGAAAGGATCGGTGTACAGGAATGGTCCAAAATGCCACTGAATATGAGCCTTAATCTTGCAAAACAGTAAAGGAAAAGACTTCATGCTGCTATCCTTGCCAGAGGCTGATGCACCAAGTACTGAACCAGGGGGGTATTAATTTCAAAACCTTGATTGATTCTTAATTTGGGGCTGCATGGTACTGCAGAGGGTAGCACTGTAGCCCCACAGCGACAGTGGGGCCTTTCTGTGGGACATCTGCAGTTCTCCCTGTGCTCGTGTGGGTTTCCCCCTGGTACTCCAGTTTCCTCCCGCAGTCCAAAGACATGCATGCTAGGCTAACTGGAGACTCTGAACTTCCTGTTTGCATGTAGAGTGAATGTTGTTTGCGGCATGCAACGGACTGGTAAGTTGTGCAGACAGTGCCCATGCCTTTTGCCCATAGTCAGGCGGGAAATGCTCCAGAGGCCATTTATATAATGGATGGATGGAAGATTTTTAATCAAATAAATAAATAATTTTGGGTGGTTCCATTGAAAGATTAATAAAAGCGCAGTTTTTTCTCACAATGCCACTTAGAGTTTGTCTCCATAATGTTACTATTTATTTTACAGTATTAAAGCGCATGTCCAGTCAGGTGGTCCCGCACAAAATTTTAACTGCTGGGGGCAAGATCCACTGCATGACATGATTTTTTTGTTCATTTTTTTCACGCATCTTTATTGGGTTTGTTGGTGGAATTTAGTCATAAATTCCTTATTATTGCTTATTGTGTTATTAATTGCTTATCCTTTGAGTAGCCTAGGTCATGCATGATTGCTAAACTTATGTAATATAGCTTTTACATAAG
The DNA here is from genome assembly GCA_029692085.1 of Gymnothorax javanicus. Taxonomy (NCBI): domain Eukaryota; kingdom Metazoa; phylum Chordata; class Actinopteri; order Anguilliformes; family Muraenidae; genus Gymnothorax; species Gymnothorax javanicus. The sequence goes on from CM056203.1 coordinate 19,448,029, forward strand.
TAGAAACGTCATAAACTGTGTTTATTGTGTATTCATTCTATTTGGCTTCCAGTGGGACCAAGAATCTATTTTCTGAGTTATGTGTGTTCCCAGGAGACAGTTCCTGCAAAGCCTGCAGAACCACAAGATAAGCAACAGATAACTGGGGGAGAGAAAGACCTCTCTGTGCTGCAGATATGGCTGTCAGGGTCAGCCATACGTGGGATGCCTACTCCTGGCCGAAGAACGGCTGGAACCAACATAATGATGTATAAATCAGCCCCAAGGGGAGGAGATTTTGACTTTGTGCTCTTACATATATCCAAAGCAAAGGAGAGATTCCTTTGTCTTTGTTCTTCCATGTAACGAAGACCCTATTTGCAAATAGCATTAAACTGGATCCTATTTACTCACTTTATCTCAGTGTGATTTCTTTCAGGAATACAAATTAAAATTCCCACAACAGGTTGACAATACACAACAAATATCAACCTGAAAGAATGATCATGTCATCCAGTTTTACATCATTATAAACACACCAGACCCCAATATACAAACAGATCCCCCCCCCCCATGAGAACCATGCTCATATTGACAAATAAATAAATGAATAAATAATTACAAAATTTTAAAAATCTTCCAAAGAATAAATTGAATTTAGGAAGTAGAGAACAGGAAGGTTATTAAGTCTTTGAGCCAAGAATTTGGAGATGGAGGTTTTCCATAATGTAACCAAGTAGGACACGCTCCTGGATCAAGTTCCCGCATTGCAATCCTGAACCAACACTGCAATCAGCCAATCATAATCCCTGAACATCGTATGTCTGCTCTATATTTTAGGTGGGTACAAGACTAAGATGAAATATTAATGACTTAAAGACATGCAGTTAAGGATTCTGTTCAGTTTTATGGAGGATTTTGCTCAATTGAACTAACTTCAATTCGCGTACTTCTGAAAAAGTTCAAAGGAATTTTGAAAGCTGCACAGCAGCAGGACATTGATGATGTCATAGGACTGTGATTGGTTGATCGTAATGTCTGTCCAGGATCACAATGTGGGATAGGATATTTTCTTGAACTTTGTGGGGTAATTTGTCCTCTGCATTTTACCATTCTTCGTCACTTAGGAGCAGTGGGCAGCCATAGTGCAGCACCTGGGCACTAACTCCAGTTCTACCACCCAAGCCTTTGTCAGGAGCACTAATAACAGTGTTCCTATAGATCTTTTATTGTGGGGGAAACCAAAGTACCCTCAGGAAATCCAAGTATACAGGAGAGAACGTGTAAACTCCACGCAAAGGTCCTGGCCGGCTGGCCGGCACTGAAACTCGGAACCTCCTTATTGCAAGACAACAATGCCAACCACTCCGCCCCATGCTGACAAGATCACGTCCTGCAGGATGGACTGATGTTTCAGAAGAGCTCCATTGGGCCCTCTGTGCTGCCTCTGGTCCCATCAGTCCTCTAGTTTTGACACAGCGCCCATATTTTTCACTAGTCTGAGAGCCACTGGTTCACCTCAGTGTCTGTCCTGAGCATGACTGCAAAACGATTTATTTTCCAATGTCCGGGACACCGTGGCTATGCAGTGCAGAATATGAACAGGGCTGGAGTTGGGCAGGCCTCAGATGCTCGTCAGTGCCATTTCATGGTCAGAGAGCAAGACAAGGGCTTCGCAGGTGCTGGGGCAGGGGGGTGGTGGGGGTTCAATCCTGTCATGGATTCGCACCCGCCGGATACAAATATCAATCTGGCGGGAGCTAGGACCATGGGCCTAAGGAGAAATCCAGGACCCAAACGCCAGGCTTAAATAACTTAAATTTAATAACTTAAATAAAACCAAACACAAAGTTAAAACAGGGGAGCAGCACCACACTAACACAGGGTATAAAATCAAAAATGCAGCCTTATATACCTTGATAATCACCTCCACCTTAACGAGCAACAGATGCAGCTCGCTAAGGTGGAGGTGAGAGCAAGCCGCAGGGGAGGGACTGCAGGGCGAAAACCCTCGTAGATCCGATATCAGCTAAGGAGGGATAAGGCATCCTAGGAAAATGGGGGCATTCATGTGATTGTTTTCATCTTTTTTCATTTGCAAAAATGGCATTTCTTCTGGCTAAAATGGCAAGGAGCTTGTATGCTTGCTAATGAGTACGCACTGTTCTCCTTTTTCGGTACTGAGAGAAGACTTGGCCTACTGAGCCATAAGAGGCAGAATATCCACTGAAGTAATCTACCTTGGCCTTTACCTCCTCTCCATATCTAGACTCTGAAACAATACTTCTCAAAATCTTCTGGCCAGGAAACTGGCTGAACTTCCACTTTATGCTGAAAAACAGTGCACTGACATTAAAAGGAAGAGTAAGAATAATTCTTTGGTTTCACCACTGTGGCCATGCAAAAATTCTCCAACAATGTGGTCTTGTTGTTGAACATCAGAATGTGAAGCACAAAACCAAATCACACCACAGGAACAGGCAGTTATTGTCGAGTATTTTGTCGCACACCTGATTCTTAATATGAGTTGTACGCTGTTTTTACATTATTAACATTATTATTTGCATTAGGTTAGGAGATTAGAAAGTCACAGTCAAAGTACAGGGGGCATGGGCAGAAAAGGCTCCTGTAGGATGGAGGATTAAAAATTCATCAAGGCAAACAAAATTTCTGCTGTCACCTGAAACCTGCTAAAATGGGAGTGGGCGGGCATTCCATCAAGGAGGAGAATCTTTGAGGTGGAGGGGAGCATTCCTGTCGGATAACACAATTTTCATGTCTTGGGCTCTTCATTGCAGGAAATTTTCTATGTGAAAGGCTCTCATTAAAAGAGGATAGAGCGTGTTAACTGCTTACCTCTACAGTCATACAGTGAGGTCAGAAGACCCTCACACTGCTTCAACCTCTCTCATTGGCTGCATTAATCAGCCAACATAATGTTTGCAAAAATATTTAGCAATATGGACTTTTCAGCAGCAATTATTTCTACTGAAAAGTGTCATTACTGCAAATTTGCATAGTTAACTCTTTTGGGGAAATAATCTGGTAACCACAACAAGTTCAGGGACTCTTCATGCATTGGGCAAATGTTTTATCTAGTTTGGAGCAAAATACAGAATATGATCCTGATATTATCTGTAACTTGGATCTGTTATCCTACAAATCCCATCTATGCTTGCAAATAATGCTCACAAGATTATTCTGAGCATTAATTTTAAAAACTGCTTGCAGATTGACATCCATGTCTCATTGTCTGCACTTTCGTCTTCTTGTCCAAAACAAATCAAAAAAAGTTGGGTCACTAACTTTTTAAAAATAGTTTTTATTGTTGTTGTTGTTATTATTATTATTATTATTATTATTATTAATAATAATAATAATAATAATAAACAATATATAATATATAAATTTCATTTTATTTGCAAAACAAGAACATAAAGTAAAACTACTTCCTGCAGTCTTTTACATAATAATTTATTATTCTATACAAGGTTTTCAACACTTTATGATAATAATGCTATTAAGTAACCCTAACCTATAAACTAAAATGCATGTGTAATGATGTATACTATTTTGTAACATAAGGGCATATTTTTAATGGTCTGGAAAAAAAGGGTCCATTAGAACACAAAATGAATTTCAATATTTCCTTCTGACAGAATAGTTATGTCATGATATCATTTGGCAAGACAGCATGGAGGAATTTTGTTAAATTAAAAGTAAATGTCACAAGAGGAAGGTCCATTGAAAATAAGTGAAAAGACAAGTAAAAATCAATTTAGAGTGCTCACAATGTGAAATTCCATTTAACAGCAATTGACAATGAAATTAAGGAATGTATCTTAACAGTCGAAGAGCTGAGACAGCGGTGAGCCACACTGCATGCCTTCAGGGTGTGTTCAGATTTAGTTTCCCAGCTGTCACTGCACAGATCTTAGGTGCAAGGTTCAACAAGCCAGGTGAAAGTTTAAAAAACATGGACTACGTGAGTTAACTCATTGATAAGAGTGTAACATAAACCAATTATATTTTTTAAAAATTATAAATAAATTATGATGTCATCTTTAATTCATCAATTAACTTTAAAGCCAACTGCGTTTGCCCTCTGATTTGGCTGATTGCAGAAGTAACGGTGGATCTTGCAACACTTCAAATGGACAGATTCACCTCAGCTGAAATTGACCCGCTTGAGCGCAAGTCCACTAGAAATGTCTTAACTGTATAAAGCGGTGCTCATTCATTTTAACTTCCATTATATAAATAAGTTCATTTTTACTTTCTTTAATTGGACTTTTAGTTCTCGTTTGACTTTCAAAATTTCATTAAGTTCTGGATTAAAAAGTTGAATAGCTTGAATTTTAATAGCTAAAAGTAAAGAAATGTAGACGCTGTCACTTAAAAACATCCCTTTAAATGCCAGGTGCACTTGCACCTTTGCAAATTGCTATTATGCAGGCGGATTTGCCAAGTAGGGAAAAATGGGTGATTTCATTAAAATTGAAGGACACACACATCCTGAAAAAAGGGGTCAAAAACGGTCATCCCCCACAGGGGGTAAGATAAGGGTCAATATTACCAAAGAACTATAAATGCTACAGGTTATTAATTGGAGGCAATAGAAAGCTCTTGATCATTACTAATAGCTGATATTACCACAAATCCACATATGTCATCAGATAGGTGTGAAAATGGTACCCTTAAATGTGTATGTTTTGATACCGGTTTGTAAAAGTAGCATTTTTGAGAGCCTATAAAACCACAAAAAAGGGTTAAAACTACTTTGATTGGCAATAAAGGGTAGTACAGTGCCAAGAGAACAAGTTCTGAAAAAATCATGTGGTTAGCTTTATTACTTCCAGAGTTACAGCCTGTTAAAAATGGGGGGAAAAAAGCAAAATTTCGCCAACCGGAGTGCCACGTCCACTTTTTTGAACACCATGGCCCCCCCCCAAATTAAAACTAGTGGGCCGATTGAGCAAAAACATCGTATTTTTCATTGGCCACCCAAAGCAACATTCTATTACAGTTTGAAGAAAATCCATGACTATGCCCATGTAACTTGTCTGAAAATTCCTTGATCTCATATGGAATGACCCAGACGAGGGTGCTGGGTGGAATCAAAGCTTTTGTACTTCATAGAAATTAGCAAAGCATGATCACCGTTTTGACATGGCACTAGCTAAGCACTAGCAGGAAAGTGTTTGCACATTAACATCAGAAATTTGTTTAAATTTATCAAAAAAACCATATAGCTCAGTATTTAGCCTATTAACAATCTACAGCTTCCCTTCCCTGCCCGGAAAGAGCTTTAAGAAATATTCAGTTTCCAACTGTGAAACTGAACTTCGGTAAACGGAAAACTGACACTGCACATGTTCTGATCTGAGTAGAGTTCTGTCAATGGTCTTGGAACAATGATGCCTAACTGCATCTCAGACCCCAAAAATGTATTTTATTATAATTTGATAAATTATATTTGACAAATTCAGTTCAAGTGAAAAGACTTCAAATTGAAAACAGCCCAATTAACACTGACAAAATAACCAAGTCTCCCCCGAATAATCCCATATAAAAGACTTTGATCAACTTCCAACAGGCATTGTTCATGTTTTGATAATCGGCCCAGTCACAGGCACATCATGCATGAGTGTTATACAACAGTGCTCAGCATGACCTACTCAACACAAAGATAGAGCAGGCTTTCATTTCTCAGATGATGAAAACAGTTTGCTGTTTGATACAGTGTTCCTTTTTTGTATTCTCAGGAAAGCAGAACCATAACCATAAAAAATCCTGTCAAATAGTTTTGTCAAGTTTCACATGCTGGCTAACAAGAACATCCCATTGTGGCAAAAAGTGGAAATTCACTGTATCATGATCAGAGGAAAACTGCAACACCATTACACTTGGCATTGCTACGAGCTGCTTAAACCCCTCATAAAACTTCTCAATGTAATCAAAATCTGATGCAGAATCAGTTTACTCACCTCAGCTCATATTGCATGAGATGAAAAATTGGGAAAGGGAAACTAATTTGAGATCAGCACCCCTGATTTCTGAATACAAGCATCTTTACAGGTCTACTAGAGAAACCTGAATAAGAATGATGATGGAAGGTTTGCCTAATTTTCAAAGGCTCAACAGGGCATTGCATCAAAAGCCAAAGACACTTCCAAAGCATAATCTGAGGCTACAAATTCCATTCCAGAGTAAAAACAAATAATTAAGTGCTATATCAATTCAATTCAATACTATGCATTCAAGTGAAGTTTTCCCATGCTTGTCAGCTCAATAGGTTTTCAATGAGAAGTTAAAGTTGATGAGCTACAGTACTACTCTGTTCCATTGTAGAACACAATGCTGTGAGTACTGCCCTGTATGTATCAAATACCAAAGGAAAGGTACACACATACAAAATTTACATGTGGTTTGGAATCTACTTGTACTTGAAGGAGGGATTTTAGGTGTTTATATGAGATAGACCCAGTAGGTAAAACCTGATGACCTCTACATACCATAGATATCCAAGATATGATAGCTATCCGATGATGGAATTGTTTGTCAATAAAGCTTTGATTCAGTCCTAGACCCCTAACATCACAGTCCTGCAGTTTCCATTTCCCAAGGAAGCACTGCTTCTCTCCTCCAGGCCTCAAACGCCATCCACAATATATATATATATATATATATATATCTTTTTCTTAGACACATTCATAAACAAACACACTCTCTCCCTTCCTTGTTCTACAGCTTGTTCATCTCTCCACAGTGCCCTGATGATTCATTTTTAAGTTTTTATTCACCATTTATTTTCGTACATCTCCTGACTTAAAATGCTGTTGTTGTGTTCATCACTTGTTTCTGTTGCTCGGTGCATATTTATGCTGTTTTAATTAGTCAGCCCAAATGGGATTCAACACCTGTTCAGAGTAAAGAAAACACACAGCTGGAAGGAGGCAAGATGGGCTCATAGTTTAAGAACACCAAGAAATCTTCGCAATTCAGGACTTAAAAGGACTACAAGCACACCTTTACAAAGTCCTAGTCTTTGTGGCACAGCTAACAAACCTTCAATTGGAGCATTAATAATTTTTGGGATAGCCAAAAATTTCAGTGTTGTAAGTTACTGGCCAAGTACTATGATTACAGCCAGAGTCCAATGTACTTCATGCAATCACAGGCAGGCCATTTTCACTGAGCTCCCGGTGAACAGTGCTCAACTTTACTCATCCCGCCCATCGAGCAGCACAGTGGGAGCCCTGACGCCATGTTGCTCGAGTGCTTGTAGAGCGCTCGACAGAGCCTCGCTCCGCAAGCCAGCAATCATGGCCGTTTATTCCTCTGAGCGCAGGAGTTCCCCTCAAGAGTGAGGCATGTAGGTCTTCCCTGTGGAGACATTGTTACTGCATCTTTTGATCCATGTCACTGAGCAACACTGCATGAGGAGCAGTCTTGCTGAACATCTGTTGTGTGTGTGTGTGTGTGTGTGTGTGTGTGTATAGTTCTGTGCGCAGATGACTGCGTCAATATTTGTTTATACGTATGGTGTTTATATATGTAATAGTATGGTGTGCATATATCAAAAGGAATACATATGTGATTGTGAGGTGTTTAGATGTGTGTGTGCATGAGTCTTTCTGCATGTGGTTGTGTGGTGTTTAGCTGTGTATGCTGAATGAGCATAGGTGTTTGTGTATGTGAATGTGTGGTGTTTAGCTGTGTATATATGCACGAGTCTTTGTATATCTGTGTGTTGTTTAGCTGTGTATACATACATGAGTCTTTGTGTATGTGACTGTGTGGTGTTTTTGCTGTATATGTATGCATGAGTCTTTCTGCATGTAGTTGTGTGGTGTTTAGCTGTGTATACTGTATGTGCATGGGTCTTTGTGTATCTGATTGTGTGGCGTTCAGCTGTGTATATGCATGGGTTTTGTGTTTGTGATTGTGTGGTTTGTCCATTTGTCAACTCACTTGTCAACTCAGTCCGAACCTCGGCAAAAGCAGAGAAAATGTGTGCCCTGCAACTACCCAATCCAGACAAGTATTCCATTCTACTGGCACAAGGAGTCAATTTGCTGTCTTCTGAGACTGCAAAATTTTTAAAATGTGCTCTTTTGACCCCAAGTGAAAATTCAGGACCGTGACAAAAGGGGACTCTGCCACGTTCAGCTCAGCCATCACTGGCCCCGCTAATGGGTTTTCCAGCGGCAAAGAAAGCTTAACATCTAGCACAACTTTCATTTAATTGGCTTATTTCAGTTCTCCAAGGGTGTCATCGCTGTTGTCCCAGACAAGGCAAGCTCATTTGCCCCAGCGGCCTGAATCTAAACCTCAGTCTTGTGACACATCCTCCATTTGCAACTCGAATGCCCCGTGTTTAATAAAGCCGTCTAACAAGCAGACCGACGGTTGCTGGAAGTGCGGTGTGGATATTCGCCCCTCAATGTCATCGATCCACTTTTTGTATGCTTTTAAAATATACTGGGAAAGAGCTGAGATTCTGGAAAAGAAAGATGATCTCTGTTCTTCTTTGAAATGGTATTGAGGCAGGTCTTAAAGCCTGAGTATGATTAGTGAGAGCACCCCGCCAATCTTTTTTACACAGAGACATTGACCCTTTGAGCGCTATGGGAAGCTATAGTTGCCCAATGATGTAAGATATCAAAATCATATGCTGTTGAAAACCTATCATGTGACAAATTGTTTGAAAGAGCACGGGAGCTCTTTTAAACAAGTTGCCACATAATATGTTTTCAACAGCTCAGGATAACTACATTTTTAATTCCTTAAAAATTCATTCAGCACTCTAAGGGTTAAGGGATTTTTTGCATTCCTTCAAGAGGTGTATTCTGCAGAAGACTAAACAAATGCGAGAGTGCAAACAGTAAGCAATCAACCGCGTCAGGAATGTTACTAAACCCCTTTTTTTTGGTCTGACACATCACTTTCACAATGTGAGATGAGACTTTTTTTCATTAAACACGGCCAAAATGTCTCAGGAGGAACTCCAGCTGTAAAGCCAAATCCAATTAAAACAAACAAACAAAAAATGAACAGTAAATCAATCGCTGGCTTCATTCATTATAAAGTTTCAACCCAACCTGAATTTCAATGAGAAGATTTCTAAACAAAAAAGAAAGACTGGGCTCCTTAACAAGAGCAAAACCACGCAGACCCACAAACATCCCGCTAAACGTTGATGAGTGAATGAGTGAGGCAGTCTGTGCACCAAGGGAAAGAGACAGATGAGTTTAGGCTTGTTTATCACCCTGTACTACATATGGATTCTCCATAGGAATCTCCCTAGACCAAACTTGATGGTGACCGCGACACTGATTTAAAATCAGTCCAGTATCCTATTTAGCATGTTCAAGATAAACCCACCCAGAATGAAAACATCAGCACACATGACTACCTCAGCTCTGGAAACAAAGACAACACAAAATGCAGAGGCGAAATTACACCAGAAGAGTAGGCCATAAATTACTGACCAAAGCAGTTGATGTATAGTGCAGTTATGATAGAATCTGGCTGATCTCAAAGGTACACCAACTGTGTCATATATCCAACACAACCAATTTCAGACAGTGGTACAGTTTCTGTGTATGTACACAAGCAAGTACAGAGGCTCGTCTCCACTACGTTTAAGAGTCTGTAAAGTGCTGTAGTGAACATTTTAAATTACGGGTAAATGCCTTGTAATTTCAGAGCAATAACTGGCAATGACTCAGATTGCCATAAGTGAAGATTAATAACAGGTAATTACTTGGTAATGCACTTGTAGAGGAAACACCTTACTTGAACCCATCAACGTAAGGCAGAAATAACACTGCCATTCACAAAATATAACCGCTGTCACAAGATGATGTCAGCTGATGTCACATCAAAAGTATAATGAGATAACACGGTCATTACTTACAGTGGTAAATGTTATGACATATGTTATGACATTAACCAGACATTACTAAGTGAGAAATGGCCTGGAATTTATAGCACTGCCAAAGTTAACCTATTACTAGCTCAATTCAACAACCTTTTCCCTCTCTGGGAGAACTCCACAGTCGCTGTATATCTTCTATCAGAGATTTCTCAGGCACATCGGTGGCTCCGCCACTGATCCCACATCCATCTTCAGGCGTTGAGAGCGTAAGGCTGGCAAGGCTCCTGTTCGCCCAGTGCATCAGCATTTGCTCCAAAACAAGGAGAGCTGCACTCCATCACCCTGCCGTCAGGGACCCCGAAAATCCCAGGTGGCAGAACCCCACCCTCCGGAACATTCTCACAGTTATTATTAACCAGGTCAGGGATTCGCTGATCCCCAGGTGGGAGTGATCCAAAAAAAGAAAAAAAAGAAAAAAAATTAGCTTCTGACAACTTAGCCAGCCCAAATCTTTTATTAGCTTTGGCAGCTCCATCAGTTACGATAGAAGGCAAAGCTTCCTGCAAACAGGCTCCAGCTCTGGCTCCTGTTGTTTTTGATATATTGCTGTCCGCTTTGAGTAAAAACCTTTCAAGGCACCGGGGTGGAAAAAAAAGGTGGTGAAATCCAGGGGCCATAAAATAAATGTCCTGCCAAAAGTTTCTTCCCCTCGCAAATTTAGCCATCCAATTTTGCAAATTAGTACAGCCATCAGGCTGAAGAATTGCTCAAGTTGGCAAATACAGAGGTTTGGAACAGTACACTGGGGAGGCCTTTTCACTTATTCTGGATGAGGATTTTACACCTTTGGAATGACATGTTTGGTTATATCATCAGTGTTACCACTGTTTAAATGGACATAGCAACATTCATGCATGGGCAGCACCAAAATGGCTGTCCTTTTGAAGCCAATACAAGTGTACTGTAGGTATTCCTATTCACCTATGCGTCATGGCGCCAAACAATGAACCTGAAGAAAACAACGTCATCCTGGAATTTCTTCTCCACACAAAAGGCATGTCTCGATTCTCCTTGGCCGAAGGACGGTCTTTCATTGGAGAAAAGAGCCGGGGCACAAGAGTTTTTTAATACATTTTATACAGTGTGCTCTCATCTGATGGGGACAGCCTCCTCTGAAAGCAATCCATTTTCACCCGCAGATGGCCACTAAAGTACAAACGAAGGCATCGATTCATCGATCGATTAAAAAAGGAGAACAAGCAGCTGATGTACAGGTGGTTCGGCCTGGTTTCTGTTCATGTCTATTTGTGGAAAAATATAATTATCCAAGCAGAGCATAATTACAGAGGTATTTTCTCAGACCCAGTGTACTGTGGCAATATTATCAAACTCAGGGAAATGCGCAGGGCTACCATGCATGAAATGTAAACACAGTTTGTTTGGAACATTACAGACAGCCATATTATTGATATACACATTTTCATTCTCTAACAAGAAAAAAAATTGAAAAGCTTGATAAAACTGTGGTCAGTAGAGAGAATGTAGTGCTCCCTCCATTCCTTCCACTGCAGTGACAACTTTCTGATTTGCTTTTGATGCAAACGCGATAATTGTCTCATTTTGATTACTAAATTAAACTAAGCATTATGCCTTTAGCTCTGAAGCATGCCCAGAAGGAGAACATACTCAAAGGTATGTAAGGGAGCGAAAGAAAATGAGAGAGGGAGGGAGAAGTTCAAGGACAGAGACAAAGGGAAAAAGAAACAGAATCCTTCACGAAACTTCATTTCCCATCTACCATTTATACCAGTGTAAATCACAGCAGTCTTCACCTGACACCACCATAAACTCACTCAGTGTCCGGGGATGCACATAAAAAAGCATTCACAAGCAAAAACATTTTTTTTTCAAAGAATAAATCTATCCTCTGTCCCTTTGTGATTGATGTTTAGCAGAAGTGTCAACAACCTTACCCCACAGCCAAATTCTGACTATGCCTCTAGACCGAGGGAGTAAAACTGGTCCGTAAAAGGGCCGAGGGTCTGCAGGTTTTCAATCCAACCAAGCAGAAGCGCGCCTGATACAACTAATCTAATCAACTGATCTCAGTCTGCTCGGTTGATTAGTTGTATCAGGCGTGCTTCTGCTTGGTTGGATTGAAAACCTGCAGCCCCTCAGCCTATTTATGGACCAGATTGAAACCCCTGCCCTAGACTCCAAACTCAAGATAAAAGACATAAAACAGTGCTCATGTGCAGCAAGTATTATAAAGCCTTCCCACCTCCTGCTTTTCTATCACATCCTTTTGTATGTACAAAAAAGTATAAATAAAGTCCACAACACATAGCTAACTGCCACCCAAAATGTTAAGTACAGTATGTTCAGAATACAGAGAGGAATTATGATATTTCCAATAAAGTTTATTGCAAGTTAAAGGACAGCATTCGTGAGGTCTCTCTGCTCTTGCTTGGGAATTATCAAGCTGCAACACTGAATGAATATTTTGCAAAGCTTGAGCATTACCTAACAAATTCACAAATACATGGGCTAGCCATTTGAACAGCAGGTGTGCATTGTGCCCAAGCATGATTATATAAAAGTTTTCATTCAACTGGCAGCACACTGAGGTGACATGATAAACCATCTGCACAGATGAACTAAAGGAGTGGAAATTGACTGAAGGCACTGCATTGAAATTTTGTGGCACCAATAAAAAGATCGGCCTTGCTGGGACTGAGTGAGGAGCACGTCCCAGTCGTGGAATAGCCTCTGTGGTGGCAGGATCACGTATCTAAGACTGCATCTCCAGCCCATTAGCCAAGGCCATTAACTTTTTTACCAGCCTGTGAGGGGACGGTTCATGGTGTGCGCTAGTCGCCTGCTGAGGTAATTAAATGTTGCGGGCTATGGCTGAGCCGTTGCTGTTTTGGGGAGGCATTGCTGGCAGTTCAGAGTGCCTGCCTTCCTGCTTTTGAAGCGGGTTCTCTGGGAGTGTCCCATCGCATTTAATGACGGTGAAATCCTGCCCTCTTTGAGTTTCGCTGCGTGACAGGAGGGCGCTACTCGAGGGTCTGATGAGCTGGCATTAGCTCAGGATTAGTGACTGGAAGAAGATGGTGGCTGCAGAGTTTTGGTCTCAAAAACGGACTGTGTGTACATCTGCAGTCTTCTCTGTACTGCCACGGGAATTTCAGAGAAACGTTAATGTGCGCAACCATTCAGTAAATAAATATCTCATAGATTTTTCTTTTTCTGGATCTAGGAGTACCTTGCATTTGGTGTCTGTGTACATCCATGTCACTGTACGACAGGGTGGATGTTGTTAAGACTGTGTGCATTGTTACGACTCGGCTCAAAAGCCGTAACAAGGAGAGAGATGCAAACTGATACATTTAAAAAGCAAGATTCAATTTATTTCACAAATTTGAACTTAACAAAAAGACTATGCAAATATGGGGTGTGAAAGTCAGTATCATCAGTAATGTAAGTGAGTGGATGTGTGCAGAGTAGTGAAGCAGTGTTGTATGCAGTCCAACCAAAAAGCAAAAGTCACAAGGGAGAGAGCCCCAACATGGGAAATGGGCTTTTTTTATTTGCTCAGCAAACGAGCCACAGGTGCTCTCTATTGTACCAATGAGCCCTGGCTCCGCCCACCAGGCACCTGCAAATTGGCCTCAAATGCAAGCAGAGTAGGGGCCGTAACACCTCCCCCCATAAAAACATGGTCCCAACGGGATCCATGTATACATTAATGCACACATGATCCAAGGCCCCTGGTTATCTGGCCCCTCCTGCCAGCTCAGCTGCTGGTACCTGAGTGCAAAACCACCAAGAAGGAAAACACCAGTATAACAAATCAGATCAAACTGTCCATTCTTTAAAATGTCTAAACACGACGACTCGCACAGCCTTGCTCAACCAATTTGTTAAATGCATTATAGCAGTCCCAAGGCACTTTCTGGCTCTGTGGAACCAACAGGAATGGAGTTTTAGCCTCCAGTGGAGCTTCCCCAATAACTAAAAACTCACCCCTAGTCTTCATGCAGGTACTTGTGGTGGGTACTTATGCACTGAAGCCCACTGGGCAGAAGAGCGACCAGTAAACTGGCAACCCTTCAGACACCATGGATGTGCCCCCGAGACAAATGCTACAACCCACGTTCACCGCAACACTACAGAAAATAAACCAACGAAACCCAAAAGGGTAACGCTGCTGCAGCCTACCAGGGGACAACTCCAACTCACGAAGTACCAAGCGGTAAATACTCCTCTTCCCTTGGACCACTTGCCATCAGGACAAAATTGGAAGCTTAAAATCATTCTCCTCAAAGCAAGAACCAATCAAACAACACATGCATACAGTGCATCTCCACAAAGGAACCATTTCCAGATAGCCGACAATACACACCTAGAATTTAAGCATGCCCACAGCACACTTGAAACCATTTCCCTGATTACCTGCTCCCCTGACAAACCAACTTGCCATACCAAATCAAGGAAGCCAAGTAATGGGTTAAATGCGAGCACGATTATCGCCACTATAGCACAAGTTACAAAAGAACAAATCTGGATCTGCAAAAATGAAATCTTTAGCTAGACAGACAAAGACAAAGTCCATTGCATGGACTGGGGGAAAAACAGGCCATCCATGGAAAGCTGAGTGTCCAAGACTTGACAGCACTCCATGCAAAGCTTTCAGCATAAACCATCTATGTATGGCAAGCAACAAAATCCAGATCTGGAACACCCCAAAACTAACCCCATGGAAAGCACACAAAGTCCAGTTCCTGGACAAACAAAAGCAATCCATCAGGTGAGCAACAAAGCCCAGATCACAGACCGAACAAAGCAAGCGTAGATGGTCAACAACCAAAAATGTAAAACATTCAGGACAAAGGAGTATGAAGTTAAACTCCAGATCTGACACAAAGCTAGCCCACGTGGCTAGCGAACGAATTCCGGACGACAAAAAGCTAGCCCACGTGGCTGGCAAACGAATTCTAGATCCCCGGACACACACAAAGCAAGCCCACGTGGCTAGCGAACAAATTCCAGATCCCTGGACACACAAAGCTAGCCCACGTGGCTAGCAAACGAATTCCGGGTCCCTGGACACACAAAGCTAGCCCACGTGGCTAGTGAACGAATTCCGGGTCCCTGGACACACAAAGCTAGCCCACGTGGCTAGCGAAAGAATTCCGGGTCTAGATGAACCAAAGTTTCTTTTTGTTTGAATGATTATTGCAAAACACAAACCATAGGTGTCCAGCTAAAAATTTGATCAAGAATGAGAAAATACAAAAAGAATCAGGGCAATGCTGTTGCACTCCATTACAAATCCAAAATGACAGCTTTAAATCAAAGCTATTAACCCCAAGATCCAAATTAGTAACCAAATCACCAGTTACCAATTAGCACGAGTTCACATGCAACATTAAGGCATACATGGCAACCAAAGAAAATTATTCAAAATGCAATGACCAATTAACACTACTGCGCAAATGTGTTACAAGCTTAAGCTTAATGTCAAAACCCAAGCACATGCTATAAACACAAGCCTTTAAAAAGGAAGACCAATTCCTGATTCTGGACAACAGAAAGCAGTCCCCAAATGGCAAGCTACAAAGTCTCAATCACAGACAACTCAAAGCAAGCCTCAAATAGGATGCAACCAGAGTCCAGATCATGGATAAGACGAAGTAATTCTTAAATAACAAGCGCCAGGACATTGTGACAAAGCAATGCAACACACACAGTAATCTCACACAATCAATCAAATACTGCTTCTCCCGGACGAGCCCCCAATTGTTACGACTCGGCTCAAAAGCCGTAACAAGGAGAGAGATGCAAACTGATGCATTTAAAAAGCAAGATTCAATTTATTTCACAAATTTGAACTTAACAAAAAGACTATGCAAATATGGGGTGTGAAAGTCAGTATCATCAGTAATGTAAGTGAGTGGATGTGTGCAGAGTAGTGAAGCAGTGTTGTATGCAGTCCAACCAAAAAGCAAAAGTCACAAGGGAGAGAGCCCCAACATGGGAAATGGGCTTTTTTTATTTGCTCAGCAAACGAGCCACAGGTGCTCTCTATTGTACCAATGAGCCCTGGCTCCGCCCACCAGGCACCTGCAAATTGGCCTCAAATGCAAGCAGAGTAGGGGCCGTAACAGCATGTGCATTTGTGTGTGCGTGTGTGTGTGTGTGTGTGTGTGTGTTGAGTGAGAGTGAGTGTATTTTCTCTCCAAATGCATCGGAAACTATGAAAACCAGGAGGAACGCAATGATATTGTCTCTAATTGCATGTTTCGGGTTGTAGCTGTAGGGAAATGCAAAGGTTGACCCTGCTCTGTATAACACCTACGTGTATTGCCCAGAGACCCAGGCCCAGGCCTCTCTTCACTGCCCTGGGCTAACAACACACCAGAGTAAGATTCCAGCGGACCTCCCCACTCAAACTCCATCAGAGACGTGCCTGTGTAGGGCAACAGACGGTGGAGAAAGACTATGTAGATGATGCAATGAATGTTCATGCCTTGGCTGCTGATGCAGTATTTATTACCGAGCCCCTCGCGGGCTCCGCACACAGTCAGTATATGGTGATGAAATGGCTGGAGTCTTGATGCCTGGAGGCTTGGGAGTTGTGTTGACGTTCAGCCGAGTTGCCTGGTGTTGAGGCTGGAATGAAATGGAGTTCTTGGAAGGACCAGCCTTAGTTACTATGCAGAGAATGCTGGGTGTTTCATGAACATCAAGCCAAGCAGTGCAGATGGGAGGAAGAGAGAGAGATAGAGAGAGAGAGAGAAAATGAAAGAGCAAGGAGAAGAGGGGTAGACCAGAGAAGGGATTGTAAAGAGCAGGCAAACAGTTCTATAACCCCATAACACCTGCATGCACAGGTAAAACTCATACAAACACATACACACACACACACACACACACACACAGACACGACTACTGAACATTTGGGCAGGCATGCATGCGCACAGACAAAACACAAACATGTGAGAGCCAAGGGTACTAGTACACATGCATGCACACGTATCCAATATGACAACACAATACTTATAAAATGCAAAGCGCAACTGGAGCTGGACTCACAAGAGCCCACACCTCCGCCAGCATAGCTGGATTTTAACTTTGGCCTATATCTCAACTGTAATTTGGCCTAGATATGCAAAAATTTTATTACTTGTTCCTTTTGTGCTACTTTAACATCCTGCCAAGTTTGGTTAAAATCTATGCAACCCGTTTTGAGATATCCCGCTAACAGACAAACAAATAAATAAATAAACAAAAGGAAGCAAAAACATAACCTCCTTGGCAGAGGTAAAAATGTATCAAATTGCACTTGGTATAAACAAGTATCCAGTGACGAGCGTTGAATATTGGACATAAGCCCTCTGTCCTCCTTCATTTGTTAGGGAAAAAAAAAACCCTGAATATTTCCAGCTATGAAACAAACATTCTGCTTTCTTAAAGGAAATGCCATTATTGAGTGAAATTGAGCTCCAGCAGCAGAGATACGATGTATCATTGAATAAAACTTTCAATTGAAGTCAGCAGCTTCTGATTCACAGTATTAAAATGCCTTCTATAACATCCTCCCACATCCCAACAAACAAATCAATAGCTAAAGATGTAGCAGCTACAAATAGCATCACACTATACAGCAGGCAGTATCAACAACACTGTCAGAAATCAGACCTAAAACATTGAACCAGCAATGGCAATGTATTGAGCAAACAACACCGAGCGAGTGTGTCATTAATAATACTAACAATAATAATAATAATAATAATAATAATAATAATGTGCTGATAGCAATTATATAGCAAATTAATGAAAATGAAATCTAAGCTGTCTTTCAATTCTATCTCCCCCAATTCATATTGCTTTTCAAACAGTAAGCCCTGCAAACACAAATTTGTGCAGTTTTATTAACATTTCATGAACAAAATAAAGACAAACTAAAAATAAATTGCCCAGTCATCTAACAGATTACTCTGATGTCCCAAAATCATTTTACCTTTGATGATGTTTGAATTACAGTTGAAACACGAGGCTACCATCCTATAAGGCAATGTCATGGATGATTTCAGTGTTCCAACAGAGCTTTTGAAACTAAATTACGTTGTATATTCAGCTTGACAGATGCCCAGATGCCAATCATTTATCATCAGTGTCCACCACTTGCTAGTTTTAGGATTTGTCAAAAAACTGCTCTGTAGCTCAATCGAAAATTACGACTCAAAATCTGAATCTAATTGCGCTCCGATTTACATGCAAACACAACTAAACCTCTGTCAGAAAGTCTGCAGTTGACCAACAGCAAAACAAATAATCACGCCACTGTGTTGTTCTAGCAGATCCATTCTGGCACCAACTGTTGTTGTTCTCACTTGTGATCAGTCGGTGCTCGTGTGTGTCCCACAGCGGGCAGTTATAGTCAAAGTCAGCGATTACAAAGCCCATCCATTTAAAGGAAAGTTATGATTGGTCAATTCTACTGTCATTTGATGTCATTCTCCTATTTACTATCACTTGAACCTCTGTAAATTCATAGCTGGATCACCAATCACAGACTTTGGAGGATAGAATATTTATTTATCACAATGATTAAGGAAAAGTTCTTAAAGAGAGACAAAAGGGTTTTTTTTTTTTATATCAACTAATCAGATCCCGGCAAAACTGTATGGACAGGATTGGAGGGTTAATTTTTGCGAGCAAACATTTGTTTAGATAGAAAAATTATCAAACTATG
The DNA here is from genome assembly GCA_029692085.1 of Gymnothorax javanicus. Taxonomy (NCBI): domain Eukaryota; kingdom Metazoa; phylum Chordata; class Actinopteri; order Anguilliformes; family Muraenidae; genus Gymnothorax; species Gymnothorax javanicus. Next base: position 19,466,655 of record CM056203.1, read on the forward strand.
AATTGATAAAAGTTTTTTTTTTTAAATTAAAAAAAAAAATCGAAATATCTCTGGGCCTAGAGGTTGCCGGTGGTTCCTCTCGGCAAGTACCCAACTTATATAAGTGCACACAGCAGGCAGTTATAACACTGAAGAGTGTGCCAAAAGTAAGTTAGCATTTGATTAATTGGTTTAGCCCAACTCAGGTAAAATTATTACGGTGAATGCACCACATCCTTCATGCTCAACAACAAGTGATTACAGTTCTCTCCTCACTGAGTTCAGTAGAGCAGCATACAGTACGAACACAGTACTTCTCCTCATAACGTGAGGCAGAGTGGATTCATATACGATGATCAGTACAAATCTCTTGCATATTGGATGATAAATGAGACAAACAAGAATGGGGATTCTAATTATTTGTGAGACAGGCCATTAACATATTTCTGTCTAATTTATCCAAGGGGTCAAGACTTGCTTGCTGTTCCGTGCTAATTGATGTCATAAAGCAAGCAAACATTTAATTGAACCAAAGCCAGATGGAGAAAAGAGCGCCTTTTTACTGTCCAATCTGATCTGATACTCGCTAACTACATAATTCATTTTTTTTAATATTACGAAATGCAGCTGGAGCTCAAATTCTTCAAAGATCCTCAGAAACTCCTCATCTTTAACGACTCAAATTGTTAAAGGAACTATATACTTTAAGGAAATCCACCCACACAGTGAGATTCTTTTTTTAATGCCTCGCTGTTGTCGCTGGGCCTGTGTGTTGATGATCGCACCCCAGTACTTCAATTGGCCCTCTGCGTTCACAACACAACCACTGCAATCACGTTGATTTGTGTCCCTGCTTGATCTACAACGGACAGATCATCCATCTTTGCCCTGTTATGGCATCCCAGCATTTCTCTCTATGACACGAGCTCTTTAGACGAGTTACTACTCTACCCATCTGCCAATCAGTGTTGTTTACAAGAAGGAACATTTTACAGAGGGAGCGGAGAACCTCCCGTAGCTTAGCACAGCCTCACAAGGAGTAATTAGCATCATCTTCAGTTCATTAAAACCTTGAACAGCTCTGATGCTGTACACTGTTGGGTCCCCATTAGACCCATACACATCATGTGGTCGATATAATACTACAAAATTTTCTGTATTCTCCAACACTACAAAAAAAGCACAACATTAAGACTGCATCACTTTAAAATACCTTCCCAAACACTGATGCATATCTAGTTCATTCAGCCCCTAGGCAGTATAGGCCCTGGTATTGCCATTACACCAAGCATATTAGGTTACAGTAAGGATTGTGAAGTCAGTGTTGTAATTTGTTGTTTTGCAAAGTAATTTCTGAATGCACATCCTCAAATTAAAACACAGCAAACTGTATGAGGGACTGAAACACTACTGCAGGTCTAGTTTAAAGATTGAATTAACACAGGGGATGGCCTCTTGCCTACTAGCTAAGCTGATCGACTAAGATTGCTTGACCTCATGGTCCATGCGCCATTGCGGCCTCGATAAGCCGAGCAATTAAGCCTCTTAATGCTCCAGGGGAAAACTGGGCCTTGCTTAGTATAGTCAACTGTCAGTCGTTCCAGATAAAAGGGTCAGCTAAATAGCGTAATTCTTTACAAGTTAGAAACAGAGAGCACTTGGATATACTATATATATATATATATATATATATATATATATATATTCACACTAGCACTCCCAGCCTCCTGCCAACATACACAGTGGCCATTTGGCAGAAACCAGCCTTTCTTTGCCATATGTGCTGCTCTCAATAGCTCTTCAAGCATTTTAAAAGTGGCAGCAAAGTCACACATCACTGACTTGTATCCAGTTTATGCATCTAATTAGGTCTCATTAGGTTATGATTAGCATAATCCACTTCCATACTCCCTCTCAGTTATTATACCCATAATTGCATACATATGCATTCAGTTTGAGAATTAGTGCAAGCAAAATCTAATGTTCCTTGATCTACAATGGATGTCAATACATCTTTAGTTCTCAGTAAGCACTCTGTATTAGTTTTGTGAATACAACTACAGATATTTGAGTAAATATGTTTCAGCAATAAAAGAATATAGATGTTCCTCATGTCTGCAGCTATTATTCAATGGCGCCCCCAAGGGGGGGCCGTGCTGGCCACCCCACCCCCCCCCCAGAGCACTGACTGTATAAAACATGGATGTAGCCTCCGTGACGTTACTGAATATATAGGTTTCCGAATATCCACTGTGAAGCTCATTTGGTCGCCAATTTGGTATTTACCTGACTCCGCCTACCTCCCGGCTAATCCAAAAATGGTCAAAAAGGTGGACAGTTGCTGGAGCTGAGGCGAGCCGAATGGAGCCTGGTTGCTGAAACACGCCCCCCGAGATCGAAGCTACCAAGCCAGCTACTGCTTACAAACTAGGCTAAGAAGCTAACTCAGTTCGATGCTACATAGTTCGCTATGGCCGAGATGCTGGGTCATATCTGTCCTAGTAAAGGAAAGGAGCCCGCCAAGTTGCTTGAGGTGGCGGGTCGAGCGCTGTTTATATGCGTGAAGCGGTTGCGAGAGGAATGCTGTACACCACTGGGAAGGTGCGGCGGTTGGCTCACGCCTAGGAGTACGAGCAGTGCTCAGCTCAGATTTTTGACGCACCTTTGCCACGCCACATTAATGATGTTATGGCCAGTCAAACGTTAACATTGCATAACGTAAGCTTATTAGCAAGCCTGGTGGACCATTATTTTCCTTCCTCACACGGGCATATTTTTGATCTATCACCCTACATTTTGAATTCGGTGAATGCCGAATTAATTGGCTCCTGTGGCTAACATACGCACGGGTTATCAATGCACAGCTGGGCATCTGGCTCCAAGGCTAAACCATGGTTATTTCAGCAGCTACCCAGCTAATCTATCACCTTTATATTAGCTAAAGATACCAATGTGACTTGCAATGTTTCTTTCGCGTCATCTAAATTAAGGTACTTCTGGACCTCAACAAAGAGGCTTTGCTCTTAGCTTCACTTTTCACTTAGGTTTTTTTCTTTCTCTCCGTGTAAATGTTGCGTTACTGGACACCGAATATAGCCGAACGTGGCCAGCTAGTGACACTGTTTCCGTTGCCGTTTGGCTTATTAATTAGGTTAATGTAGCTAGTGAGCTTGTGGATGATGGACTTTACGAAGAAACACATTTAGCGACAGCTGGCTAGCTTGCTAGATAACGTGGGATAGGTTTAATTAGCTATAAAGCTAGCTAGCCTCTCTATATAGAATGATACTGATACAGTATCGGTAATTGCACTGAAAATGGAACGAATGCATTTGCGGCGAAGCAGCGGTAACTGTAGCTCTTGCAGCAAGGTAACATGAAAAGAGAAGAGACTCAGAGCCAGAACATGACTACATCCCTACAAGGGAGGAACAACAAGAGACAGAAACTTTGCGGTAAAGTGTGGAACAGACAGCAACCTCAGTCACTGCCACAGAGACTGGTGAAGACTCAGCTAGATTTAGGCCAGCCCCTACCAACCTGTCCCTGGACCAACAGGTGAATTTATCCGTGTGTCCTTGATAATGACATGGATGGCTACAGGGTAAAATCATTTGGATAAATCTGTGGTTATGGTGTGTCTACAGTGAGTGAGGCATTTTCATGGTAATCATATAAAACCTTTGATTTACCTTTGTCAGTAGTTGAGACTAAGAATAGTCAGAATAGAAATGTTCATTGGCCAATATTACAAATGTAATTACAATGGAGAACACTGACTACTCATACTATTTGTATTATTATTATTATTATTATTATTATTATTTATTATTATAGTTGTTGTTGCTAAAAAAAAAAAAAGCTGTATTGAAAATAATTGGAAATGTTTGTGTGTTTTTCTGAAACTTGAGGCAAATGTGTAGGATGCATATGAAGAGTTTGGTTCCAAAACACAATAAGTGCCAAAATTACAAAAAATTTAGATAATACCATAGAGCGATAGCCCTGTGCTTCTTACACATGGTGCAAAAAATCCGTTTTTAGAAATTCATACTTTAATATATATTTTTTCATGGTCAAAGTTTGTGTTTTTCTGTAAAATGCAATAGGTGCCAACATAGAAAAAGCTGATTCACTCAAAATGAGTAAAATGGATATATTGTGTTTTGGAAACAAACTCTTCATATTGTCTTTTTAATGAAAGGGACTCAAGGACATACCCTAGGAAACAACATATGTCTTTATTTTTTGTGAGTGTTCATTAGATTTGGCTGTAGGTAGACGGGAAAGACATAAGAGAGTGGGGGGGGGGCCGGCATGCAGTGCATGACCTTGGGCTGGAACTGAATCCGGGTTATCACAAGGACTGAGCTGGTGTGCCACCCTAAGATTTACACTGGCCCCATCTAGCCACCCCTATGAAAATTTTCTGGGGGCTCCACTGCTATTATTATAGAATATTATGGCATATTAGCTCAGTTCATGTACATTGTCTGGGTTTACAAGCACATTGCAACATCATCCAAAATTTTGGAAAACAGAATAGTAATATCTTTGTTTTAATACAAGTCAGAGGTAGCGTATCCAACTCTGCTTCCCTACTTTGATACTTGTCTGTATAACTGCTCCATATGTACGTTGTACATGCCCTGCACTGTACTGGTCCCACTTGTAAGACTCATAGTTTTTACTTGCTCAAGCTGTGGGTTAAATGTATACCACCCAATAAACCAACAATTCAGTGATTGCAATGACTGATATTTGTAGTTCAAGGAGTCATACATAATCAGTCACCCAAAAAATTCTTTGGTGAAAAAAAAGAGTCTCACATAGGGCTAAAACAAACTTCTATTCATAACTCATGATGACATTTTCAAATGAACCCACCTCCCACAGACAAAAAGCATATTGCAATGATGCAAACGAGTGATTCCATACAGTTTCAACAAATTTAAGAAAATTTTCCCACCTGACCCCTCAGATTTGCCTGAAAAAATTCTAAATCAAAGCTTTATTAGTATATAGGAACTGTGCAAAATGTCAGATCTGTATCTGTAGTAGTTTTTGCAATAAAAATAATAAAAGGAAGCAATATTTAGCCATATTTGTAGCTCGTTCTACAGTCACGAAATGAAATCCAGTTTTTAAATGCTCATATCTCAACAACTATGACAGATATGACTTTGAAATTTGGTATGCTACATATATGGTATTAGTACAGTTGGTATGTGCAGTATGAAATGTATTGATTTAATTTCCACAATGTTATATCTATTTGAAAATGCTTTTCCATTTTTTGCTGCTGTATGAAATACCATTTTTAATAGGCTGTAACTTCAACAATAATCAATGCAGAGGTTTGCAATTTTTCTTGGAAGTTCTACTACATGAGCTTGATGAGTACCATAAAAAACACCAGTAAGACATATATAGTTTCCAAGAAATGTAGGTGCCAAAAGAGACAAAAACTTAATTTTGAGTTTGCAGTCAAATTGCCAATGTATGACTAAGTGCACCATCCTGAAACCTGGCTTACATAAAAGATCATATTTTGGGCTTTCTTTACCATCAGTTTCATAATGGGATCTGGGGGAGGCTTTTGGCGTCATTATTTTTTTTTCAGGGTTAGGGTTTGGGTTAGGTAGGGGGTGTGTTTTAACACTGGCGTCAAATAAGAATGCCAAAAGCCTCTTTTTTCATTATATATCGACACTAGGTCAGGTAGCGTCACTATATGATGAGTCAGAATAAGACTGCACTCTCATTACTCAGTGGACCTACAACCTCAATTCCGGAAGAACTGCAAAAATGTGTAATATGAGAATGAAACAGCAAGCAGTGATTTGTAAATCCTTTCTAGCCTGCATTTAACCAAAAAAGTACAAAGATAATAAGTAATGTTCCAATTCAAAAACTTTATTGTTTCTTGAATATAATAGCTTTTTCAAAATGTGATGTGTGCAACACATCCCAGTGAAGTCAGGTAAGGTGTATGCTCAACACTGAGATATATTTTTGGAACTGAGGACACTAATTGTTGGAGTTTTCACGGCAGAATTTGTTGCCATTTTTGTCAAAAATTGGACTTAATTCGGTTAACAGACCAGACTCTCTGCTGTTGTATTTTGTATTTCATAACTGCCCACATTTTCAATGGGAAACAGGACCAGGGACCAGCCAGGCCAGTCTATTAGCAAGGCTGCAGTAATACATACAAGGGGTATACTGCTGCAATAAGTTGGGGCATCCCTGAGAAAGGTGACATCTGAAAGGTAGCATACCCTTCTATGTCAATTGTACCTTCACACATGTACAGTTAGCTCGTGCCAGGAGTGGTAATGCAGGCCCAGACAGTGACAGATGCTGGCTTTCAAACATGTTGCTGATAATGGTCTGGATAGGCATGCTCCTCTGAGGCACTGAGAACGCAGCGTCCAATATTTCCAAAAACAAATTCTAATTTGGCTCATCAGACCACAGAACTCCTTAACACATTGTGCCTATTTATTGTAGAAGAGTGAAATGAGAATTTGGCAGATGGTGTTGATATTCAACTTCCTCTTTGCATACCAAACTCTCAACATGAATTTGATGATATGAAAAACTGCGTTCTGACACAGGAGTTCTGATGTATTAACAAGCCCATGTTATGTCCATTGCAGAAGCATCTTGGTTCTTCTTACAGTGCCGTCCGAGGGTTTGAAGGCCACACGCATCCAGTAGGCCTATTCTACCTCATCCTTTACGCGCAGAGATTGCTAGTTCCTCCCGATTTTAGAATTCTTTTCACTATATTGATGACGGCGAAATCCTTCAATTCTATCACACGCTGGAGAAATGTTGTTCTTAAACTATTTGACCATTTGTTCACACAATGTTTTTGGCAAAGTGGCCAACCTTGGAGAATTTTGCTGGCGAATGACCGTACCTTTTGTCACTGCACATTTAATGCCCATCGTTACTGAATTGCCTGATAGCTATTCACACATTTACCCATAGAATTTTCCAAGCAGGTGATTTTCTGAAGATTCAAATACTTTTCCAGTTTTTCCATTCTGCTGTCTCAATTTTTTTTGAAAGGATCGCAGACATAAAATTTGGAATTCTCAAATCTTGACAAATATCAATCCAGTTAATAAGGTGAAACTAAAAATAGTTTCCTTTGTGCCGTTCTCTACGAAACGTACAATAGGCAGAAGACAAATAATCTCATCCTGTATAGAGCACAGGCTCAAGGTTCAAGCCAGTTACATTTTTATACTGTCAAATATTGAGTTACAAAGCAAGACTGTGTCTTTCAAAAGTATTAACACTCAGCATTCAAGTTTGTAAGCCATTTTATGATGCAGATACTATGATGAAAAAAGTATTTCCATTTTTTTTCTGATATAAACCCTCAGCCTGACCATAGAGTCCCATAGATTTGATTGTATGCCATTGTACGTATCTATATAAATATGATTAGATCAATTTTCTTTCCTTGGTAGAGGTCCAACGATTAAAACTCATCATAGTTTTCAAGACACAAAACAAGCTAGCATGGGCAAACATAACAAAAACAACGTACTTTGTCATAAAAACATGCGCCTGTTGGTGAATTTCATTGTGATAAACTTTTTTTACACATGAATGCAGGTCTGCAGATTGTGCAGTAGCCCTTCAGAAACAAAATAAGCCCTCCTGACTCACTTGCTGTTCTAACTGAACTACTTTTTGTTTACATGGAGTGGTCTGGCTGGAACTTCCAAGAGACTGATGTGTTTGGTAAACTGGAGATAATTTTTTTTTATATATAATCATGAATTTCTTTAATGGCTTCTGATGGGGGGGAGAGCATCAATTAAGCAAGAGTTTTGATGTGAATTTATTATGTCTTTACAGACACGAGTAAAAATCCAAGTTCAGATGGGGAAAAACAGAAGGAAAACAGAAGTAAAACAATTGCCAAAGAAAACTACACAGTGATAAGGAAGATGGGTCCATTATAGTCTCCAACATTGTTTGATGAAACACACGGACATTATTTAAAGACTCCATCGTTTTTAATCCACGAGGAAAAACAACCTTGGGGAAAAAAATCACACCACGACTTTGACATTGTGACAGTAGCTGCGAGTCTCGATGAATTTCGCCGTGATTAACCTTTTTTGCATACAAATGCCAGTCTGAAGATTGTTCAGAATCCCTTCAGGAATAAACCAAGTGCTCCCACAGACTATTATCTGCTGTTCTCACTGAACAGTATACATTTGAGCCAATTAGGCCTCACTTGAATGCATTAGACGAAAACACTTAGTTTACATAGGCAGCAAATGGTCTCAAACTTCCAAAAGATGGATGCGTCTGGTAGTGCGGAAATTACAACCATGAATTCCTTGCATAGCTTCTGACAGAAGTCTATTACTGCTAGAAATGAACAAAGGTAACTTAGATCGGGTAAACGGCAATGGCGACCCACAGCCAAGCATAATGTGACGTCTGATCACATGATCTGCGCAGTAAATTCACGAAATCCGTCACTTTGTGCAGAGAAGCCCACTGTTGGAGAAATCCGTTAATTGTCGGTAATTCTCGATGGCTTCATTTACATAATACACGCTGAATTGTGGGAGATAAATTTATGCTGGATTGCTTTAGGAAAAAAATCCCATAATTCCATGTGCCTTATAGTTGGACTGGTTTGTGGACAGCCTGCACTGCATTCGCGGAGAGCTGTGGCAATTCGGTTTTAACATGATCGCCTCCCCTGACCGTTTCCGGATTCACCACTAGAGGCGCCCAAACTCACCTGATATGATATTAACAGACAAATGCCGTCTACGACACTCAATTGGCGCATCTCAAAGCCTAGGCTGCAGCCTTCGAAAGCTGCATTTTAAGGAGTTGTCACTTAGTTCCATCTGCCAACATTAAGGGTTATGGATAAGGTTAAATTTAGGGTAAGGATTCGATTTGGGGCTAGGTTTAGGCTTAGGGGTTAGAGTTAAGGTTATGTTTCGGGAAACCAGTGACGGCTCGCTTAAAACAAAGCTGTTTAACGAAGAGGAAAAGACGTTATGCCAGTTTGGCAGATGGAATTAAGTGACGACCACTAAAAAATCAAGCCTTCAAAGGATGCAGCCTATGCTTTGAGATGCACCCAATGAGTCCTTGCACACTTCTAGGAGTAACAGACCTCTGCTTCTGACAAAGTAGGGTTTCTCTCGTGGTGGGCGTTACATTTCCTCTTAGGGAAATGGAGACTTTGGCTGTGTCTTATTTGCAAGGAGGCTTCCTATAACCTCGGTGCCTAGTTAGAACACCGCCTTATTGGGAACCATTCATTAAAAAGGTTATGTGAATAGAAACACTCTAACTAGGAAGCATCATGTGACTAACGCGGTTTATGTTGCAGCGCGGGGACAGCGGTTTCCATGGGAAACGTAAATGTTGGCTTTCTGTCAGCCTAGTTCATGGAGCTTCAGCACTTAATTCACTGTCCTTTCCCACAAAAGAGCCAATATCTGCGTAATCTACACAGTCAATTTCACGCCACAAAAATGATCAGAAGCAAATTTTATGATGAAATGGTACTTGAACTCGATCAAATACCGACTGTTGCCGTCGCTCGTCTGTGATCTAAACGGTGAATCCCCAGCTTGTCGCAAGGCATTTTGGGATTTCCTTCGCTGAGAAGGGACCACTTGATGTTTCCTTAAAATTTTGCTGAAACGAGGTAACTAACTAGGTTGTTTCCTACGCTTCCTATTGAGTTGAGACAGTCCTAAGCAGCCATATTTCCTAAAAATGGCACCTACTTAGGATGTCTCCTTGCAAATGAGACACAGCTGTTGACTCTGTTCTTTCGGAGGATTCACTCATAGTTTTGTTCACCAGTTCCGTAGTTCTGACTCCACTGAACGAGACCTCGAGTTATGCAGTCACTGATTCGGACCACGTACCAATGTGTCCGATTTTAGACACCAGTTCCAAGTGAACAAGACCAGCGAGGGTATTGTAATTGTCTTGGTTTGTACATTTATTTATTTGTTCTTTATCAAGATTACAAGAAAACCACTGCCTCAATTTATCCGAAATTTGGCAAAAAGTTGGGCCATGACCCAGAATAGATTGCATGAAATGTTGGAATAAATTGGGTCAAGAACAAGGTCAAATGTCACTGAAAGGTCAAAATCGATTTTTGCCCTTAACTCTGATAAAAATGGTCTGATTTACATCAAACCAATGCCAAAAGTTTCCTTTTTCAGTGTATAAAATATAATTCCATCTTTTTTTGTAGTGAAAAGTGTGAAGTTTCAAAGATTGGTAGGGGCAAAGTTCAGGGGGGTCAAAGTATTTGATGTGATTAGCCTAATTCACAAAATATCTCAAAAAATCACTGTACATGGCCACTTGATTACAACTAATCACATGTAGGAACTCATATATGGCAAGTCAAATGACATCGTGACCTTTGACCTTGAGTGACCTTGTGCACCATCGTGCACATGTGCCCAAAATCTGGACCAACTCACTGAACAGCTAGAATATGTGCGATGGGCAGGGATTGCTGTGCGCGGCCCTGCACCTTGTTTGCATTTTACAGTACATACTGCCCTGATTCTTGTGCAACTGACATTGTGTATCTATACTATGCATATTATATTCAACACACTTTAACTCTAGAATTTGCAAAACTGATTATATTTCAGTTTAATCGGCATTTTTATTTTTTGTGCGATCCAAATGATTCTTGGGAAAATAATTTGCCTCAGAATGAAAAGATCACACACAAGGAATCACACATCCTGGTTTTTTCACATGTTTATGTGCAAATTAGACACCAATATTAACGGAGCTATTTAAAGATTAATTCCGGAGTTAAAAGCATTTCAGCTCTTTGGTGGGAGGAAGTGAGGCATGACTGAACTTTCTCTGACAAACAGAAATTCAAGCCATGGGAATCAGACTGACAAATAAACATAAAATGACTTTGTATTTGTTCTGTCTGTGGGGGATTTGAATTAATGAGGAAACTGTGATTTGGCTACCGTCATAGCTTACCCTTTCAGCAGCTCAACAGACTCAAATAGCACTCGGAAGTATCATCACCGAAACTGCATCATAAAAAGTGGCTAAATGGACGAGCATTACTAAATAAAACTGTATGTTCAAAACAGCAAAGGGCTAAATGACGACACGGATTTTCAGCTTACGCAGGCGAAGGGCATGAAATGAAAGAAGAGGCTTGAGTGGGCTCTCGGGCTCGGAGCATGGCTGAGAGATGTTGACATTTCCTTCCACGAGAACTTGTGCACTCGGTTTAAAATGAGTTTGCCAGGCAGGCCCGGGGCAGAGTTTACAGGCTGGATAGGGAAAAGGGACAACACAGTGGGTGGCGGCAAATAGCGGGTGAGCCTGAGTGACATTTTCCACTGTAAGGGGCTACGCTGACGTGACTTGGGCCAGGTCCAAACTGAGGTCCAGGCCCTGAGGCCCTAAGCTGCCTGCATATAGAATCAGAGAGGAAAAACAGGCCGGTCCACTGAGGGGTAGAAGATGCCGGGAGAGACAGGCTAACCCCCCAAGCTCACCATCAGCAGGGTAATGAGGGGCGGCAGGGCAGTTACGGGGAGAAAGTTGTCAGTATCACTGAGAGGAGAGGGGCGTAGAGTGTCTCAGAGTGAGGTCGGGAGAAAATCTATAACTCCTCAGGATATTTAGCTTCTCAGGCAAGCACCAGGGTAACTTCAAGAGCGTACATGACTGCGAACTGAGAACGGCCAGACATCATGCATTATGGAGAGAGGGTTGAGCCCGAGAGACTTGCACGTTAGCACGCTGGACCATAAGCACGGCGCATTATTAGAACAGAATGCAATCCGTTAAAGGAGGCAATGACAAAAATGGCAGGAAGATTAAGTACTGAACCTCGACCATCCGTCCAGCCGACTGCGCCGCTGATGGCAGACCCTCCCGCAGCGAACCGTTTTTGGCAGTTTGACCTTTCCGCGGCTGATGGCGGCCGCTTCTCTCCCATCGAAAGGTGTTAATTAAAACTGAGACGAGGAGCCTTACGAACGCCATATGGGGAAGCTAGTGACGCTCTGGGGCGGGAGCTCAACCCAGCACGGGTTAGCGCCGAAGGGCAGGGGTTGTTTGGGGCGGGCTGATGCTTACGGGCTGACTCTCGGGATGGGAGGTGAATGGGGGAGGGGAGGTTAAGATGACTCATCCAGGACACCCTCTCCCTTGCTAAATCGAACAGCAACGCTCCAGGTCTCTCTCTCTGAAATATGTGCACTGGCATCTACTCCCCCAGCACCTTCTGTTGTCTCTCCCTTTCCCAGTTAAGGGTGTGAGAGAGCATTTCCAGAGAAGAAAACAATGCAATCTCAGGTGACAACCGGAGCCAGGATTGAGGACGCGTTTGCGAATATCATTTGAAAAGGTTTCACGCACTATAGGGATGTTGAGATTATGTACAGTACAGACGTGATAGCGGGTAAATGTAAAACTTTAATTAGACAGCAGATGGTGCAAGCATGGTCGGGTGTCGGCATAGGCGTTTGGCGAGACGTAACAGAAAAATTTGCGAGTGCCTCGTCCTTTCAGAGGGAGTCGATACAGTCACTTATCTTCAAAGCTGTCTGCCTGATACCGTCACAGCTCAAAACATGAGATGGTATTGGGCTCATGACAACCAGACAGCTCACTGTGGAGATCTTGTAAAACGCACAGTGCACTTACATTGTCTCCATACCCAATGCCTGCATCATGCATGTATTTTAGAAATAAAAGACTACAGCAGGCAGAGAAAAACTACACATGCACATTTCCAGCTCTGATATTAAATCTCCTACAGCGTCTGTAGAAGGAATGAGTCGAATGGCGATGAAGTGGCTGTGCGCTACTCCATACATTTCTATGTTGCTGCCTGCGGTAGGTCCAGTGATAGCTGAGGGGAGCTGATAGATTTTAGTGCTGGTGGGGAGCACCAGACTAGCTGAAGCTGAAGAGTGAAGATCAGTATGGACTGAAATAAAGGATTCCTGAGGCACTGGGTTCTATCCAAGGAGCTGAGTGTGAGAGGGAAGAGGAGAGTCGATTAGCCACACTGTCCATCTCTGACTGCCACCTCCCGGAGCGCACTGTGACTCACATACATCAGGCATCGCCCAACTTCTCCAAAGAATCCTGAGGAAAGCTCTTTTAGAGCTCAAGGAATTACCACTTCAGAGTGGCCAGAGGGAGGTATCAATACAGCTTCTTACAAACATTTTCAGCAGCAACCAGTGAGCTAGCCAAGGGCCTAGCATTGGTAAACAGCAGAGGCAAATAAAAGCTTGTATTGACTAGTAGATACGTAACCACAATGCTGCAAAACAGCTTAAATGAATGAGTTAAGACTTAATTGATGTGTGAAGAAAAGAGCTGGTGTCAAAAAAAAAGGATTCGGTGACCAGTAATCAATTCCAGGGAGTCAGTGCAGAGCTGTGGCTGACCAATAGCGAAATAGTGAGAAAAAGATTAAAAAAAGATGAAAATTGTTGGCTCTCAGGTGTTAAAATGAGCAGGACTAATTAATTCTGGCAAAAAAAATTAAAAAAGCTCATTAAAGCAAAAAGCAGACCTAAATGAATGCTGACAGCATGAGTTCACAGCAGTAGGCCCTTTATCCAGCAAATAAAAAAAAACACTTTCGCACAAAAGAGAAAATGTTCAAAAAAATTTCTTTTGTGATTAGTCGTTCATGAACTAAGTTAAATTCTTGAACAGAATTTACAATACAGTAGGTCTCCTGAGCTCAAGTAATTAGATGCAGGTCCACAGAGAAACCGCCTGTGCAGTAACGGCTTGATAAAAAGAATCACACGTACAATGAAAATTAAGATCTTGACCTTGGTATGTCATTCACTAAAGACTTCGGGGCCAATCACACCAAATGCGTTTTTTTGGCGTGGAAACGCCAGGCGACTCGGACCTGTTTTTTTTTTTTTTTTAAGCCAACATTGTAAAAGGGCGCTGGACGCGTCTTTTCTGTGTTGCTAAGTAACGCTCCTGTCACTCATCTTTGCGTACATTCCGAAATTCACCGTTTCAATGGACGAGTCAAAAGCGAACGGATTTCAGGTTTTTTTTTGTGTTAATTGTTTTTTTTTTAAAAATGAATTATTGTGGGGAACTCGCTTTTGAGAGTGAAAGACAAGTAAAAAACAAAAGGAGATTAATCAGAGTTCAGAGAACTCTGAGCGGGGGAAAACCATCACCACATCGAAACTCTGAGCAGGGGAATACCATCACCACATCGAAACTCTGAGCAGGGGAATACCATCACCACATCGAAACTCTGAGCAGGGGGAATACCATCACCACATCAAAACTCTGAGCAGGGGAATACCATCACCACATCAGCTCTGAGCAGGGAATACCATCACCACATCGAAACTCTGAGCAGGGGAATACCATCACCACATCGAAACTCTGAGCCATCACCACATCGGAGCAGGGGATACCATCACCACATTAAAACTCTGAGCAGGAGAATACCATCACCACATCACCACATCGAAACTCTGAGCAGGGGGGAATACCATCACCACATCGAGGGGGAATACCATCTGAGCAGGGGAATACCATACCATCACCACATCGGGAAACTCTGAGCAGGGGGAATACCATCACCACATCAAACTCTGAGCAGGGGAATACCATCACCACATCGAAACTCTGAGCAGTGGAATACCATCACCACATCGAAACTCTGAGCAGTGGAATACCATCACCACATCGAAACTCTGAGCAGGGGATACCATCACCACATCGAAACTCTGAGCAGGGGAATACCATCACCACATCGAAACCTGAGCTACCATCACCACATCGGCTCTGAGGGGGGAATACCATCACCACATCGAAACTCTGAGCAGGGGAATACCATCACCACATCATCACCAAACTCTGAGCAGGGAATACCATCACCACATCGAAACTCTGAGCAGGGAATACCATCACCACATCGAAACTCTGAGCAGAGGAATACCATCACCACATCCACTCTGAGCAGTGGAATACCATCACCTGAGCAGGGAATACCATCACCACATCTAAACTCTGAGCAGGGGGAATACCATCACCACATCGAAACTCTGAGCAGGAAATACCATCACCACTGCATCTGAGCAGTGGAATACCATCTGAGCAGGGGAATACCATCACCACATCGAAACTCTGAGCAGGGGCAGGGGAATACCATCACCACATGAAACTCTGAGCAGGGGAATACCATCACCACATCGAAACTCTGAGCAGGGAATACCATCACCACATCGAAACTCTGAGCAGGGGAATACCATCACCACATTGAGCAGGGGGAACCATCTGATCGAAAACTCTGAGCAGGGAATACCATCACCACATCACAAACTCTGAGCAGGGGAATCTGAGCAGGAGAATACCATCACCACATCGAAACTCTGAGCAGGGGGAATACCATCACCACATCAAAAACCATCTGAGCAGGGGAATACCATCACCACACAAACTCTGAAACTCTGAGCAGGGGAATACCATCACCACATCGAAACTCTGAGCAGGGGAATACCATCACCACATCGGAACTCTGAGCAGGGGAATACCATCACCACATCGAAACTCTGAGCAGGGGAATACCATCACCACATCGAAACTCTGAGCAGGGGGAATACCATCACCACATCGAAACTCTGAGCAGGGGGAATACCATCACCACATCGGAACTCTGAGCAGGGGAATACCATCACCACATCAGAAACTCTGAGCAGGGGGAATACCATCACCACATCGAATACCATCACCACATCGAAACTCAGAGCAGGGGGAATACCATCACCACATCGAAACTCTGAGCAGGGGAATACCATCACCACATCGAAACTCTGAGCAGGGGGAATACCATCACCACATCGAAACTCTGAGCAGGGGGAATACCATCACCACATCGAAACTCTGAGCAGGGGAATACCATCACCACATCGAAACTCTGAGCAGGGGAATACCATCACCACATCGAAACTCTGAGCAGGGGAATACCATCACCACATCGAAAAAACTCTGAGCAGGGGAATACCATCACCAAACTCTGAGCAGGGGGGGAACTCTGAGCAGGGGAATACCATTACCACATCGAAACTCTGAGCAGCGGAATACCATCACCACATCGAAACTCTGAGCAGGGGGAATACCATCACCACATCGGAACTCTGAGCAGGGGAATACCATCACCACATCGAAACTCTGAGCAGGGGAATACCATCACCACATCGAAACTCAGAGCAGGGGGAATACCATCGCCACATCGAAACTCTGAGCAGGGGGAATACCATCACCACTGTAAAACCCACAAAACAATAACCAGCGGCGGAAATTGTAGGGCAAAGTTCAACGTGTTCTTTTGGGCCAGTGTTAGCATCTTGCGATGTCCTGGCTGGTGCGAATCACAGTAAAATGGATACATTTCTCCGTTCGAAAGGGCCAGGGGCACAAAAAGCCTACGGTTACAATTAATCTGACTCCAAAATAAATTTAGAATACCAAATTTAGTTATACCCCTCGTTAAATATCTGACTCCAAATTAGAATTAGAATTGATAGTTTAGGGACACATGCGTGAATCTCAGAACAACTAAGCCGCCAGACTCTTCCGTGAAAACCCAGTTACTCAACTGGCGCCCCGGGTAATAAGCGCCAATTGCGGATCTTAGTTCGGTGAGAGTTCTAGAGGATGGAAGAAATTACCATGATAGTAACAACTTTGGCATAAACATACCATGAACCCAGATTTATCTTTCCACAGGGCCCCTTAAGGGGATCGGCCAGCACCGGCTTATAAACTCAAAGAAAACCCTTAGGTCAATCCCCAGGACCCGATGCTACATAATCGCACCACAGGGCCCCTTAAGGGGATCGACCAGGTACCGGCTTATAAGCCCAAGGGTGCCCTTAAGGTCAAATCCCCAGGACCCGATACTACATAAACCCTTTATATAAGTGACCGTAATCTGCAATCCAACTTAAAACCCATCACTACCTTTAAAACATCAGCTAGCTAGTCTGGAATGCAAGGACTACCCCCTAAGTACCGGTCGTTAGCATTGGCTAGAAAGAACAAAAGGATTAGGAGTCACGGAGACCACGCAAGCTTAAAAGAATGACAATAATTTATTCACCAGGTAGGCAAAAGCTTAAATCAAACAAATCAACGTTAAGCCAATTACAAGTTCGCATAATTTAGAAGAGGAGAATAAAGTCATACCTGGAGGAAAAGGATACACGCACTAACGTCGGCGGGAAGTTCGAAATACGATGTTACATCATCGAAAAAGGCTACTCACGCACTAATGTGCGCGGGACAGATCGGATCGATCTTCCCTGACTATATAGATTGGCTACATACGGCATACGGAATGGCTACTCACGCGCCGTGCGGGGACAGATCGAATCGATCTTCCCAGAATGGATTGTTTCTCTTTGCTTTAAGCCAAATCACGCCTTTGATCCAGGCGGCATGGCCATAAACACTTGGAAGGGGTCGAATCCGGTTTTTGGGTAATAAAGCACTTCAGCAGAGAGAGGAGAATAGGGTGATTACCAGAGAGTATTCTGACCAAATTCTCAGGAGTTTCCAAAAAAAAACGAACCATAATTTCAATGGGAATGAAACATACTCCATTCAACTTCTTAGATTCCCCGAGAATAACAAGACCAAACATGATATGAATATGTACTAATATGATGCAGTTGTCATGAAAAAAAGTCTTAAGATGAATTAATATATAGTTTAATTGGGATATAAGTATATAAGTGCTATTTGGATATATAAGAACATGATTTAACATATAAGCACATTATGCACTTCCCAGTGGTTTGGATTATGAAACAAATTAATATAACTGGACTTTAGCTTAAGACTTAGGCCAGTAATATGATACTTCGCACAGGGGCATTGTGTCAGCCAGAGCCCTCTAACAACCCCCCCATACAGAGGAACAGTAAGACTGTTAACACCTTAGCAAGCATTTTGGGGAGAAGTCCACAAAAGCTTTATTGCTATCTGGCATGGCTCTGGACTAAGCTTATCAGCCATTTGTGCATACAGTCGCTGGGCTCCCCACGCATCAGCGTTTGCAGATCTTACAGAGGTGCCGCTCAGAACCTAACCCAAAGGCACAGACAATTTTTTTCGGGTTTAGAAATGGAACAATCTTTTGTAAAATGAAATATGCAATGTCTACATTCCACCCCCTGAGCGTGTGGATGGGCTAAGCTCCACCCACAGGGTCAAAAATAGCTTCAGGAATATTTGCTGAGATTATGGATGGAATATTGATGAGAGATTCCAGATTTGAGTAGTTCAGTTTTTTCATGACAGTTGCATCACATGATAAAATGGAAAAAAAATGGATTGTTTCCTCTCACTGCAATATAATTGAGAATTTAGTGAAGTGTGATTTGGGAAGTTAAAAAGAAAGAGAGACAACCGTTTTATTAAAATGAAACGTGAAGAAATTAAAAGGAAAAACAAACAAAAAATAAAATTAAATTAAAAAGTATGTTATCTAGGTTTGTTCTATGAGTCTATTATCTGAAGTTAGTGTACCAATTGGACGAATGTTATTATAGCCAATGGAATGATGGTTCAAAAAGTAATTTTTTTTTCTAACATCAGTAAAAATAGAAATCATAGAAACAAACCAGCACATAAACCAAAAACTTTCCCACACTTGACTAGGGAAAGCAAAAAAAAAGATTATATGTGCCACTAACTAAGTAACCAACCAATTGGAAAAAAAAACCCCCGAGGGAAAAAATCCAATGTCGGTCACAATATCAAATCATTTAAGCAGCTGATTTAAAGTGCAAAAAAAATAAACAGTTACAGATGAAGAAAAACAATAGAACATTTACATGAGCTATACTGAAGTGATATGGTGAAATATTGGAAATCGTGAAAATTCATATGTCCAGACATTCAGCAATTTCGTCACACATGATATGATTTGGAGATTAACTGAGAGAGTGGGGCTGATACACATAATAGGCTGGTCAGAAGCACTTTTGTAGGAATTCCCAATTTAATTCTGAAAAATATTAAAGGTAAATGGGACTTATTTGGATCAATGCATATGTAGTTTTACCTCACTTTATGAACTTTTAAGGCACACTACCTTTGGCCTTCAGTGTAAGAAACCTCTATGCTCCAGTCCATTAAGTGCCACATTATAAAATAGAATTTTGATTGATTCCTCTCAACCTATTTTTGTATCAACCCACACTCTTTACATGTAATTTACAAATCACAATCACAAACACCACTGCAGTTTGTCCATATGAAAATGTCCTTTGTCCTGTATGAATCCGGTAGCTGTAGAGATGTTTGAGGTCCGGCGGCCGCCCGCGTTGGTGCACATATTACTGGAATTTGAATGTGTGTCCATAATAAGTTGAATAGTGGAAGAAATGGCTCCCAAGAGCCAGAAGGGTGGACAGGGATTATTGTGCCCTGGCGTGCCACCCTCGCTCCGCTACCATGTTTGCGATGAAATCCCAAATCCAAATCAGCCAAAAACATATAAATGAAGCTTCTGTTACTCAGGTGTAAATGGCAAAGTCAGGTCCTCGAATCCTTGATGCCTGTATAGAAAAATTTTAGAAACAGT
Source organism: Gymnothorax javanicus (assembly GCA_029692085.1). NCBI lineage: Eukaryota > Metazoa > Chordata > Actinopteri > Anguilliformes > Muraenidae > Gymnothorax > Gymnothorax javanicus. Next base: position 19,486,309 of record CM056203.1, read on the forward strand.
ACCCTGCCAAATTGACAACAACAAGGGAGACCAAGACAAGACAAGACCACGACCAAGGTAATCCGTTATAACTCAACCTGTAGGAATCAGAAAGAGTGAAAGTTAATTGGAAGCATTTTGAAATTAGACACTCAGGATGCATTTGGGTTTTCCTGAGCCAGCAACCTGTCCTGTGGAAAACAATGGATGAAAGAGTTAATGCAGTGCATGCAATTACCCCACAATTCACATGTCCCCCGTCTCTGGGTAACTTTATGACACCTCAAAGGGACAGCGACTGAGGACGCAGTGAATGGCACTGTTGAAGATTCCATCACCCCTGTTTTCAGAAAAAAGAACAGACGAAGTTAGTATCAGTTTTAAATGAAACAATGCTTTATGGCTTTCCCTTCGGATCAGGATAAACACATACAAACATGGAGAAAGCGCAAGTGGTGTATGTGTGTGTGTGTGTATATGTATGTGTCTTGTGTGTGTATGTATGTGACTAAGGGTTGTAAAGTGGCTCGGATGGGGCCTGTTACCCACGAAGCCCGGGTGTTTTATGGCCCAACTTCTTCCACCCCTGAGAGGATGTCATCACCTTAGACATCTGCTGTAAAACCAAGGCTCTCAGGTGTGAAGACTGTAAGAGAATGAACTATGCAGGGTGAATGTCTGCATAGCTTCAGACACTGAAAAGACAATGACAAACAGACATTAAAAATAGGCTGAACCATGCAATCCAGTAGGAATGCAGGCAACCATCGTTGAGTTACTGATGTACTAGTAACTCTGATTAATTCATGCACTCTATAAAAGAGTACAGGCTTATAGATTGAAGTGATCCATGTTTCGAGGAACATAGTCCTAACTGACAGAGGGGTGAATAGGATCAGAGAGGGAGCACAAGCAGAGGAATGGCAGGCTGTGAGAAACACAGCAAGTATGAGTAGAAAGGCATTCATCTTTGCCAAAAGTGACCAAACCCATCTGGCTCCAATACTTTTAGGACGGATGCAAATTTAATAGAAATGAATTACAGGAAAAATAAATGTAGGGGAGGAATATTTCTCCTAAAAGGCAACTCACGTAGGCATTCTAAATCTAATTACCTACTTCCATGAGGCCATAAACAGTACCCCCCTGCTGGGGCAGACAAAAAAAGACTCAATGTCCCACTAGACATTTAGAGCTCAGATGTTGATTGATGACTAGTGGCAATGACAGTATACAACAATGGTTAACCAAACATTAATTCCAATAAACGTATTTGGTGGTTGGTGAAATCCACAAAAAACGTAATTATGTTAGACGGTTTTGCTTCAAATATAACGGTTAAAAAAACAAGTCGTTGTTAGTGAATGGCCACACTCAAGATGGTGGTCACAGCATGCGACTTAGTGCTGGTTCCGCCTTCTCCTTCTCCTTCCGGCAGGAAGACCGGAAACTAGCATGAAACGTGGCAGTGATTGGCGATTTGAAGAGCGCCATTTGACTAGCATTTATGATGAGGCCGGGTCAGCCCACCAGCTCACCCGCAACGGGACTCGTCACCATATTACACGGATTGACTCCGGGCTGTATCAGCCAACCAGCTCCCCGCGAATAGTCCGTGACCCAATGGGTCGGCTAAGACTTTCCCCCCTCGGGAGAAGCACCTACCCACATGCAGACTCAACCAATGGCTGCCTCAGATGAAACCACGTTATATTCCCCAACAAAAGCGAGTCAAAAATGGCGGGCCGTTCAACATTAATCCTTTGTGCAAAAAGTAATATGGCAGCTTCAATGCGTACTTGGGATAAGCTTAAATGCAAGCAGATTTTAGAGCGGTTATAATGGCAATTTCCCAATTTTACGTGCAATGCAAAAATATTCAACCCTTTCAGCAATAAGCTTTCCCGTTGCTATGTCCAGGACACATATCTTCCCACAACCCGCACCGTCTAGTCGCCTGAAGCAAAACAACCTGCAGTCCGAGAAGCCCACGTGGCCCGTAACAGCAAACTTCAGCCCATACCGAAACTGCTGAACATTCCGCTTGCGAAAAACCATATTACAAACACAATCAAGAATTAGTCTAATCACTGTCCGTGTCCCAAAAGACTGCCGGCAAGAAAACTTCTGCCGAATTTGACCAACTTCGAAAACCAATGGCGCAGAATGCACCCTACTTAAACTTTTGAGTCCAAATTATTACAATTTTCCGAATGCCGTTTTGCATCTCTCTCAGGGCGCTGATCAAAAAGAGCGCACACACTGGGCAGTGAAACCGTAAGCTATTACCTTTACACAAAGTTTAACAAGACAAGAGGATGGAAATATTTGTCAACTCAAACCGAACCAATGATCTTGGTCAGAGCACTAAAAAACATACTTGCAACCCCACTTTGATCCTTTGAACCTCCCCTCTCAGGCGCAGTTCTAGGCTAGAACCCTTCCACAGAGATCTTCGCCCGGGCTCCCCCAGGTTCAGAACTCTGTCTTCTGCTTCCCGGCGTCTTCTTTTCAAAGCTCACCCGATCACAGAAGCACCACTAAGCCTACTGACGCATTAAACTTTTGGCTTATGGTGGCCTGACTGTACATTGAGCGGCGGCGGCCAACAAAAAGGGACTTACTGCCATCTGCGACCCGACCGGCCGGTGACCCAGTCGATAGCGATCCCCGAATCCCGTAGTGGTTATCAGCCACCCAGGTGGGAGCCGACGGTCTGATCCCCACCCACTTAGCTATGGGTATAGAAACTTTGACCGTTTTCACCAGCCTTGCCTGTTCACAGAGGTCGTGCCGGCGTCCATCTGCTTAGGTGTGGGCTATCACCCACGTTACCACGTGCTGCCCACACACTTAAAGGCGACAACACGCGCCGACTAGACGGTACCACGGCAGTATGTCAATTCATACTTCACTGGACACGAGGGCCTTCAGTTTACTCCCTGCACTATACAATCGATTTAACGTGCCCTCGAGCTTTGCAGCCCCGCCGCCGCCTGTTGCACACAAGGTTAGGGGCCTAATCCCCTACCCTCTGTGCGATTGTTACAACGATAAAATCCGTAAGTCCAATGATATTTCGAAGCTAATCTCCTCACTCCCCTACGTACAAGACTCCTTCAAAATCACACTGGCATTTCACCAGTGTCCCATTTCTTCAGTATTTGGGCAAGATTGTCTGCACAGTTACAGCAGGACCTTGCACCAAATCCATCAAATGCACACATTGCGGATTACTTTACGGTACACATCGCAAACCTTCCGAACACACAATCTTTCCTGGCTTCAAGAACAGGCCAAGAGTATTCAACACTTTCAGTGGCAAGCTTTATCCCTGCTATGGCATTACCACGGATCAAGCACAAACAACCTACGGTCGAAGAAGAGTCAAGCCCGATGTGCCAAGCAACAACAACAGATATTCGCATCCACTTAAAAATGCCAAAACCCCGACTGCACACAGAAACCCAATCACCTCCAACTTGCCATTAAACCTTCTACACAAAAGCATGAAAATATCAAATGACCGGATTAATCTGAAAACAGCGCAGTCTGAAGAGATAACAGAAAAACAAAAGAAGGCTCATGCAAACATTCCTACAACTTGCACACCATTCTCTGATCCCGAAAAAGATAGAATTAAAACTTGTGCCTGGTTTCTCACGGTCCCCAGGCCTATTTGGGGATATGTCGATCCCTTAACAGCGGTTTCTATGCAGTGAATTCTTCCTTTTCTACAAAATAGAAAGCACCGCTACTACCACATGTGGATGACGACTGATGGAGCCGGCCAGATCGCGTAAGAAACCAGGATCACATTGGATGTGGAGATTCACACTTCAGCCAGCACAATGCGGAAACATCTCGGAAGGCGTCGGAAAACAGAATCACGCTCCCGATTCTAGGCATAGCCCGTATGGTGCATAAACGCCGTCACGCCGCCAAAATGCAAAGATTCCCAAACCGACATATTACGGTATAATACACGAAAGCCATCACGGAGGCAGGGTCACCAGCTGTAAAACCCACAAAACAATAACCAACGGCGGAAATTGTAGGGCAAAGGTTCAACGTGTTCTTTTGGGCCAGTGTTAGCATCTTGGCGATGTCCTGGCTGGTGCGAATCACAGTAAAATGGATACATTTCTCCGTTCGAAGGGCGGGGCACACTTCCTAGCACAACGTTACAATTAATCTGACTCCAAAATAAATTTAGAATACCAAATTTAGTTATACCCTCGTTAAATATCTGACTCCAAATTAGAATTAGAATTGATAGTTTAGGGACACATCGTGAATCTCGAACAACTAAGCCGCCAGACTCTTCCGTGAAAACCCAGTTACTCAACTGACGCCCCGGGTAATAAGCGCAATTGCCGGATCTTAGTTCGGTGAGAGTTCTAGAGGATGGAAGAAATTACCATGATAGTAGCAACTTTGGCATAAACATACCATGAACCCAGATTTATCGCGCACACAGGGGCCCTTAAGGGGATCGGCCAGGCACCGGCTTATAAACTCAAGAAAACCCTTAAGGTCAATCCCCAGGACCGATGCTACATAATCGCACCACAGGGCCCTTAAGGGGATCGACCAGGTACCGACTTATAAGCCCAAGGGTGCCCTTAAGGTCAAATCCCCAGACCGATACTACATAAACCCTTTATATAAGTAGACCGTAATCTGCAATCCAACTTAAAACCCATCACTACCTTTAAAACATCAGCTAGCTAGTCTGGAATGCAAGGACTAAGCCCCCTAAGTACCGGTAAATAGCATTGGCTAGAAAGAACAAAAAAGGATTAGGAGTCCGGAGACCCGCATAAGCTTAAAAGAATGACAATAATTTATTCACCAGGTAGGCAAAAAGCTTAAATCAAACAAATCAACGTTAAGCCAATTACAAGTTTCGCATAATTTAGAAGAGGAGAATAAAGTCATACCTGGAGGAAAAAAGGATACACGCACTAACGTCGGCGGAAGTTCGAAATACGATGTTACATCATCGAAAAAAAGGCTACTCACGCACTAATGTGGCGAGGACAGATCGGATCGATCTTCCCTGACTATATAGATTGGCTACATACGGCATACGGAATGGCTACTCACGCACTTTACGTGCGCGGGGACAGATCGAATACGATCTTCCCAGAATGGATTGTTTCTCTTTTGCTTTAAGCCAAATCACGCCTTTGATCCAGGCGGCATGGCCATAAACACTTGGAAGGGGTCGAATCCGGTTTTGGGTAATAAAGCACTTCAGCAGAGAGAGGAGAATAGGGTGATTACCAGAGAGTATTCTGACCAAATTCTCAGGAGTTTCCAAAGAGAACGAACCATAATTTCAATGGGAATGAAACATACTCCATTCAACTTCTTAGATTCCCCGAGAATAACAAGACCAAACATGATATGAATATGTACTAATATGATGCAGTTGTCATGAAAAAAGTCTTAAGATGAATTAATATATAGTTTAATTGGGTTATAAGTATATAAGTGCTATTTGGATATATAAGAACATGATTTAACATATAAGCACATTATGCACTTCCCAGTGGTTTGGATTATGAAACAAATTAATATAACTGGACTTTTAGCTTAAGACTTAGGCCAGTAATATGACTCACAGGGGGGCATTGTGTCAGCCAGAGCCCTCTAACAACCCCCCATACAGAGGAACAGTAAGACTGTTAACACCTTAGCAAGCATTTTGGGGAGGAAGTCCACAAAAGCTTTTATTGCTATCTGGCATGGCTCTGGACTAAGCTTATCAGCCATTTGTCGCATACAGTCGCTGGGCTCCCCCACGCATCAGCGTTTGCAGATCTTACAGAGGTGCCGCTCAGAACCTAACCCAAAGGCACAGACGAATTTTACGGGTTTAGAAATGGAACAATCTTTTGTAAAATGAAATATGCAATGTCTACACCACATCGAAACTCTGAGCAGGGGGAATACCATCACCACATTAAAACTCTGAGCAGGGGGAATACCCTCACCACATCGAAACTCTGAGCAGGGGAATACCATCACCACATCGAAACTCTGAGCAGCGGAATACCATCACCACATCGAAACTCTGAGCGGGGGGATACCATCATCATTACACTCTGAGCAGTGGAATACCATCACCACATCACCACAGTGGAATACCAAACTCTGAGCAGGGGGAATAATCACCACCATCACCACATCGAAACTCTGAGCAGGGGAATACCATCACCACATCGAAACTCTGAGCAGGGGGGAATACCATCACCACATCGAAACTCTGAGCAGGGGAATACCATCACCACATCGAAACTCTGAGCAGGGGAATACCATCACCACATCGAAACTCTGAGCAGGGGAATACCATCACCACATCGAAACTCTGAGCAGGGGGAATACCATCACCACATTAAAACTCTGAGCAGGGGGAATACCCTCACCACATCGAAACTCTGAGCAGGGAATACCATCACCACATCGAAACTCTGAGCAGGGGAATACCATCACCACATCGAAACTCTGAGCAGGGGGAATACCATCACCACATTGAAACTCTGAGCAGGGGAATACCATCACCACATCGAAACTCTGAGCAGGGGGAATACCATCACTACATCGAAACTCTGAGCAGGGGAATACCATCACCACATCAAAAACTCTGAGCAGGGGAATACCATCACTGCATCGAAACTCTGAGCAGGGGGAATACCATCATTACATCGAAACTCTGAGCAGGGGGAATACCATCACCACATCAAAACTCTGAGCAGGGGGAATACCATCACCACATTGAAACTCTGAGCAGGGGGAATACCATCATCACCAAACTCTGAGCAAATACCATCTCCACATGAGCAGGGGAATACCATCACCACATCGAAAACTCTGAGCAGGGGAATACCATCACCACATCGAAACTCTGAGCAGGGGAATACCATCTGAGCAGGGGGAATACCATCACCACATTGAAACTCTGAGCAGGGGGAATACCATCACCACATCGAAACTCTGAGCAGGGGAATACCATCACCACATCGAAACTCTGAGCAGGGGAATACCATCACCACATCGAAACTCTGAGCAGGGGGAATACCATCACCACATCGAAATACTCTGAGCAGGGGAATACCATCACCACATTGAAAACTCTGAGCAGGGGGAATACCATCACCACATTGAAAACTCTGAGCAGGGGAATACCATCACCACATCGAAACTCTGAGCAGGGGAATACCATCACCACATCACCACATCGAAACTCTGAGCAGGGGGAATCACCATCACCTGAGCAGGGGAATACCATCACCGCATCGAAACTCTGAGCAGGGGGAATACCATCACCACATCGAAACTCCGAGCAGGGGGAATACCATCACCACATGATTGAACAGCAGGGAAAAGACTGACAATGTCGTGAAGCACCTTTTTATCAAGGCACCTCAAAATAGCACTGTGTTTAATACGAAGCGCATCAAAAAACAGCGAGGCGCCAGGGGCGCTTCAACGCAAGGCGCCCGATGTGCAAAAGCAGGGTACAGAACGCGTCGAATCATTGAGAATATTAACAAAAAGGGCGCCCCACGCCGATAAAGCGCGTTCGGTGTGATCGGCCCCATAATTATTCATTCTCAGAGAAAACTGGCAAAACTAGGCTTTCAGCTACAAGTGAAATAGGTTCTAGATGATCCACAGATCAGATGTGTCAAACTCTGCAATCTATAAATCACAATCTACAATGGAGCAAAGAGGAAAATGTGGACACCTGAGTGGCCTTTCCCTTTCCAACACTGCGGATGCATACGGCAGAATGGAGCCTGTCCCATTTATAGGCCATTTGCCCAAATGCAGGAGTAACCAACCCTGTCTCTGGAAATCTGCCATCATGTAAGCTTTCATTTCAATCCTAAATGAGTGCACCTGACTCAACCGATTTGCTGTTCAATGAGATATAGCTACAGTAAGTGGTTTGCTTTGTTAGCATTAGAGTTAAAACCCACAGAAGGTTCTCTACGTAGTGCCTGGACTATTTCTGCCCTAACGTGCAGTACTGTGCAAAAGTTTTTGGTACATTTAACACAATTCCGTGCGGCGAAGATGCTTCCAAAATTATTAAAGGTTTCCAAATATTTAAAAACGTACTAAGTGCTGTGAGCTATTAAAAACGGACTCAAATCAATATTTAGTGAGACTACCCTTTGAATAAAAATTTGGGACACTGTCCTACAGTTTTGTAGTTCTATGAGATTATTGGTTGTTCGGTTTTTCTAAGCATACTGGAGAATATGCCGCAGTTCCTCTGCAGGGTCACAGTCTCACTTGAGTCTCTCTCCCCAGGTATTCCCAGATAGCATTGATGATGTTGAGATCAGGGCTCTGTCATGGCGTAATTTATTTTTTTTAAATGCACATCTAACATCAAATTCAAAAATAACAATCTGGGGAGCCAAGGACTTTTGCACAGTGAAGTATGATGCATCTCTTACCCCTCAGGTTCATAAACTCTCTGTTCACAAGAGATATCAGATACAAAAGATACCAGGGAACAAGAGTGCCTTGGCTGGAGCTGAACAAGCCTATTCTGGAACGTTCTCAAAAGAGCTGTACATGATGACCATTCTCAGGAGGTGCCTCTCTTATCCAGTTTGCCAAAGACAAAATGGAGCGCAAAGGAAATGCAAATGAGAGGGAGGCAAACACATTAAATGAATAAAAAATTACGAGCTTATTTTTCTTCAAGTGGCCGAAAAAAGCAGGGCCTCCTGCGGTGCAGGCAGAGGCGCGTGCCGCACAAGGCTTCTAAGTGGAGCGCAGGGCTCGACCCATTTTCTATCAAAACAGCATGAAATCAAAGAGACAAAAAAAAAAAAAGACGACTTGTTATGTGGTCTTAACGCCCACAGGTTCCCAAGCATGGTATCTTTTCCTGATCCATTAGATTCCTCTGTGGACTTCAGAGGATAGAACATTATTAGTTATGCATTATTGAATTTTAAAGAATGTTAGCCGCAGATATTCAGTGATTGTGCTCCTCGCTGCATATTCACATGAGATATATTTAGTTTGCATCCATATAGTACAACGCAGCTTCATATTTCTGATGCTTTCTACTTCATCCTGAAGGCAAACAATACACATGAATGCACAAGGTCAATCTCATAGTTGGTTGGATCACAATGCGAATCACTTAGGCACTGATGGCAATAAACTGGTCTTAGAGTGCAGGATATGTGGGCATAAACAAAATACATTGTACTGGATTTCCCCCGCTGCAAAATAGATCTTTCCCATGATAGCTACAATTAAAGCATGCCTGTTGTCCCCATACCTTTCTAAAAAACAAAGTTCGTAATTGCTGCTTTTTTTTAAAAACAACAAAGACTAGAACCACGCTTAGAAAAAGAATTGAGCAAATTGCAGGGTGACAGAAGCAGCATAGAGCAAGGTCAGGCAATTCCTGCACACTGCACTGTTCTTGTTTAAGAGCAAATCACCATCCAAACGATGACCTCAGCAGCGAGCTCTTTACCTTATAACTAAGTTAAGATAATCAGAGAAGGACTGGCTTTTAAAGTGTCCAATTGCAATGTTTTAGAAAATTTAACGGTTCAATGTTATCACTGACTGTAGACTCCCGTAAGACACTGTGGTGCTTAATTACCCAATGATTCTCATTACACTTTTACAAGATGTCAGTTGTTCATTAATTACAGAGCTACTTAGGCTGTAAAATGTTTATTTCTGCAGCATATTGCTTACGCATCTGACGAGCTACGTAAAACTAAATGTGTTCATTCGGCATAATAAATTACAGTAATTATCACTGTACACAGAAGTAGATATATAACAAATGTAGAATCTGTACCATCATTGATTAATTGATGACTTGCACAGCTATAAAGTTCATCTCGGTTTGAAAAAGACCAGAATGGGCTCGGCAACCTCGGCAAAATTCAGCTATCAAAATATAAAGCCTTTTAATACTCACTGTAGTGGGCTCAATGTTCCCTCACGCTGAAATGTATAAGTTTGAACAGGTTATGATGCGCGAGTGAATGCTGCAGCATGTACTGTTGTATTTGGAAACTGAAAAAAAAACATCAATTTGCAGCATGGCATGTAAATATTGTGTTCCATTTGACAGAATGACATGATGTAGCACATCACAGTGCGCACAGCAGAGTACAGCCCCCATGTGCCAAATTCAAATTACAGGATAATTCATGTGCTGTCACCATACTGTTGAGTGACACTTTGACAATTAGTATCATAATGATTTCGCAATTCTGGGGTAGTCTGATCAAAGATAACTTCCACAAAATCGTCAGAGATCATATTTGCAGTGTAATCACAATTAGTCGCATCTGCTAAAAACATGTTGTTGACTTATTAAATTTAACAATTGATAATCCGGAGATTAAGCTCTCCAAATAAAAGCATCAACATACAACAGTACTGCAATTCTTCAAAAAGAATAGGGACAATGTGTATCATATAAAAATAAATGAAAAACAGCAAGTAGTCATTTGCAAACCCTCACTAGCCTATATTAAATATATATGCTAAGACAAAGCAGTAACCTGCATGAGGGTATTGTTTTCTGAATAGCCATTTCGAAATGCGATGCCCGAGACGTATTCCAATAAAGTTGGGACAGGTGCGTGTTCACCACAGGACATTCGTTTTGGAACTGAGGACACCCAACTGTCGGAGTTCTGAGAGCTGAATTAGTTCCTACTCTTGCCGGATATAGTACTTCAGTTAGTCAATAGCCCGGGGCCTCCGCTGTTGTATTTTGCGCTTCGTAATCCGCTGCATATTTAACTGGTAGACAGGTCCAGGCTGCAGGCAGTACCTGCACTCTGTGACAACAAAGCCCCGCAGTTGTACTACCAGCAGAGAGTGGTTTGCATTACCCTGGTGGAATGAGTGGGGGCGTCCCTGAAAAACACAACGTCTGGTAGGCACATATGTTGCTCCAAAATGCGCTTGTACCCTTCTGCGTCAATTTTACCTTCACAGATGTGCAAGCTGCCCATGCGGAGTGCACTAATGCAGCCCCGGACCATGACAGATGCTGGCTTTTGAACATTACACAGACAACAGTCGAGGTGATCCTTTTCCTCCTTTTATTATTGGATCCTCCGTAAACTAATGATAAAAAGGGGCAAAGAGGCAGGTAAGGTTGGAGGCCCCCGCTAAAGTCAGAGCCATTAGCAGATTATAGCTCAAAGCCCACAGTGGCATGGCAGAATGAGCCTCAATGTTTCAGAAGTACGATGTGTTTACACTACACAGCTAAGGTGACTGAGATATGCTACATGGACAAAAGTATGGGGACACTTCCAGGTCAGGGGCTGTTTAATTGTTCAGGCTAGGCCTTATTTTTCATCAAAGAAATATGTTGATGCTATTGCAAAGAATGATATTCCAGATGACTCTATTCTTGGAAGCACTGAATGATACAGCATGGCAAAGCTCCATACATGGTTTGCGGAGACTGTCTGCTTTGCGCCAACCTACTCACCCATCAATTGCTGAGTTCAATAATTCAACCCAACCCAAAATGGATGCAACACGTCCATGATTTTAGAAAGAGAATGAGGTGTCCATAAGCCAAACGCTGTACATGCCTCTTGCATTGAGCTAGCTGTTTTATTCTGCAAATCTTGCACTGAGGAAAACCTCACGAAAGAAGAGGCCATGTTTTTTAGGGAGAAATGAAGGGATGTCATTTGTTTTAAAAACTAAAAATGTATAAGAGAGAAAAAGACGCAAGCATTTGAGCATAAAGAATGTAGTCATCCTCTGTCTGCCACAGTTACAACAACAGGATGGCAGGACCGTCTCTTCATGCGCCACTGGGCCTGGCTCCTCCGCAAAGGGTTCTGTCACTCAGGGAGGGGGTGGGGGGGAGGGGGCGGGTGCTCGGCACAGCGGGCAGCAGGGGAATGCTGGGTAACAGGGCGCCTTATTATTCATCCGTAATTCTGCAAGGTGTGCTACCCTCAGAGCACCACAAGTGCCACCACTCATCAATGCAGGAGAAATAATGAGTTTGGAGAACACGAGGCACGAGGCTCTGCAGTCACGTTTAAAGATGGCAGCGTCGTGTATAGACGGGGCACTGGTCCGGCATGGAGAGCAGGTAGGCAGGTGGACAGAAGTCCTGGAGGGGTAAGGGAAGTACGACAGGAGAGCAGGAGTGTGACTGGGGATGCCATTGGGACCTGAGGGTGGGGACTGAGAGCAGGAAATTCGGTACTCTATGCAGAGAGAGAGAGAGGGGGGTTATTAATTTGGAAAGACGCCCATGAACATGGCCCGATGCCTTCCTGCTCCACCTGGTCCTCTCTCGGAAAAAGGGAGAATTAATCTTATGTGAATCTGTGCTAGCCTTCTCTTAGGAGTAAAGACTCTGGCATAAATTGTGCGATGAAAATTCAAGAGTAGCTAACAGAAGCCTAAAACTATATATTGATAATTTGCATGTCCATGCAAGCCAAGATCTAGCCTTCTTCCAAACACAGTATATCCCAACAGATAACTAGTCAGCCAATATCAGAAAGATTGCTAAGGACAGAATTAAATTTGAGGACTTTCTAATTCAAAAGCCTTTAAAATATGTGCCACGGGTGAGCAAAGCCGTCTACACAACATCAACTGCCAGTTGAAAGCTTTGCCGGACGCAAAGACTGAAAAGATAATAAAAAAAAAAATGAAGACCCAAGAGTCACAACAGTCTATTATGAAGTTCAGTCTGTGTCATTATCCGACTGTGACTGTCCCTGTGCCTCGGAGGTTTGCCGCAGCGGGACGGCTCTGCTCTGACAGAATGTATTTCAATCCGCGAGGCTGCCGCTGCATTGGATCCACCGGGCGGGACATGAGAGGCGCGTAGGCTGGTATAAATCTGGGAGCAGAGCGTGGGCAGGGACAGTGGGTCTCGAGGGCAGAGGCCTCAGAGCAGGGTACATGTCAGCTGCAGCGTCCGTCGTGCAGCAGCGTGTCACAGTCACGATTTGAAACAAGCATTTGGTCATTTCAACTGGCGAGGTGGGGGATTTGACATGCAACCGCAAATATGGGGACTCAGCAGGAAGTTGATTACCAGGGTCTGCAGTTAATGACAGTCCTTCTGTCCGTTTTTTCACCAGGAAGTAGGTAACCTTGCTCATGCGTGCGAGCAAGACAAAATCACATTATTGAGCTGTGCCAGGAGCGCAAGCCCATGTCAAATGAACAATGGCAGGTGGAAGAACATCGATGTTCTATGTATCAGAGCGGCCATTACAGGGCTGCTGGCCCAGGACTTTGGTCTCAACAGGAGATGCTTCATGTTTTGGGGGAGGGTACTTACCGCCTCTTCAGCTCCCAGTTCTTCAATAAATAAGAAGTACATGACAGCAGAGTCAAGGGCCACAATAAATTAAATAAAAAATGAATAAGTGGCTTTTTTTTCCCCCCACAACAGTCTGGTTGAATGATTTATGAGCAGGGGGGACACTGGGCCTCGCAGAGCTGCGAAAATGAGTCAGCGTGACCGGCAGGGTAATGACTTCCCTCACGAAACCAGGGAGTGAGGACACAACACCAGACCTTCTCAGGATAACAAACAAATAGCTCTCCTAATGAAAACAACAAACCCCCACAGCCCATCGGTTTTTATAGCAGAACAACCCAAAAAGTCCGTATAGCTGCGGCAGGATTAAGCTAAGTCAGGGTCTCCACAGTAGCATAAGCCTACATAGAGTAAGGCCTTGTGGGGTCGGACTGTTTCTGTTGGAGGCTAAAGAGGTCTCCTTGTTATTCTCTGTTTGTTGTCCAGCTATTCCCAAATGTGACAGAGTGAGGCTTAGTGCAGAGTAAGCCTGGGTGGCAAGGGTGCCCCGTGTTTGGGACCCTGGTCACGTCCGCCTGTCCGCCAAGTCTGGAAAAAACTGGCGCGAGCGGTTTTAACAAACCCGGGATCAGTGCTCCAGCTCACACACCAGCCAAGCACATGTCTGTCTCTCCCTCTCCTGGGGGAAAGCAGGTGAAGGGTAGTGTCGAGGGGTGTGGGGTGCACATATAATGCACTCTCAGGAAATTAAGATGGAAAAAAACTGCCCAAAATGCTACAAGTTGTGTCACTGGAGGGACAAAATTGTCTTAAGTCTGAAACTTTTTTGCTAGTAAATGGCGGGCAAACTAAAGACATTGCACCTCTTGGGGTACATCTTTTTGAATTTAGTTCCTTCAATGACAAAAATGCACTTCCACTCCAACTTAATTTCTAAGGCGCTGTTAAACCCTTTAAGGGGCAAGATCACAAATATGGGACATTTCATTATGCTCTTTACTGAAGATTCAACTACCCTCATGAAGTTGGGTCACTGTAAGCATTGTGCCTTAAGAATACCTACTCATAATGTTCAATATTCTTTCCAGGTACTCTTAAAAGGTGCTGAAAAAGCCTCTCCTACCAGCTACTTCATTAAAGACTGGCCATCCAGCATAATAACTAGCGTCTCGGGGTCCATCTAACACACATTTACACAATTCAAAAACACCTTCTCATTTTCTTTCTCTGTCTATATATCCTCCTCGGGTCAGCATTCACTTTTCTGTCCTTATCCAAGTAAAAAACTGCAGTACATGGGACAACCAAAAATAAAATAAAATAAAATGCACACCCACGCACGCACGCACGCACATACCCCCCAGTCAGCCATAACATTATGACCACTGACAGGTGAAGTGAATAACATCGATTATCACGTTACATCGATACCTGTCAGTCGGTGAGATATATTAAGCAGCAAGTGACTATTTTGTCTTCCAAGTTGATGTGATGGGAACAGGAAAAGTAGGAAGGTGTAAGGATGACAGTGACTTTAACGAGGGCCAAAGTGTGATGACTTAACCACTGGGTCACGGCATCTCCAAAACTGCTGCTCTTGTGGGGTATTCCCAGTCTGTAGGGGTCAGTACCTACCAAGAGTCATCCACGGAAGGAAAACCGCTGAACCAGTGACAGGTTCACGAGCAGCCAAGGCTCACGTGGGCAGCAAAGGCTGGCTGATATGGTCCAGTCCAACAAAAGAGCTTCTGTAGCTCTAATTGCTGGAAAAGTTCATGTTGGTTCTGACCGAAAGGTGTCAGAACCCGCAGTAGCTGCGCAGCCGCAGAGCAGTCAGGTTGCCCATACTGCCCCCTGTCGAGAGCCGGAGGCATCTACAGTGGACACATGAGCATCAGAATTGGACCATGCTACAATGGAAGACGGTGGCCTGGTCTGATGAATCACATTCTTGTTTATATCATGTGGATGGCCGGATGCATGCGCGTTGCTTACCTAGAGCAGACATGGCACCAGGATGTACTATGGGAGGAAGACAAGCCAGCAGAGGCAGTGTAATGCTTCGGGCAATGTTCTGCTGGGAGACCTTGGGTCCTGCCATTCATCTGGAACTTACTTTGACATATACTACTTACGTAAGCATTGTTGCAAACCAAGTACACTCCTCCATGGAAACAGTATTCCCTAATGGCACAGGCCTCTTTCAGCAGGACAATGCATCCTCCTACACTGCAAAAATGGTTCAGCAATGGTTTTGAGGTACACAACAATGAGTTCAAGGTGTTGACCTGGCCTCTAAATTCCTCAGTGCATCTGTGAGACATGCTGGACAAACAAGTCCAATTCCATGGAGGCCCCACCTCGCAACTTACAGGACTCACACGATCTGCTGCTGACGTTATGGCGCCAGAAACCACAGCGCACCCTCAGAGGTATAGTATAGTCCATGCCTCCTTAGGTCAGGGCTGTTTTGGCAGGAAAACGGGAACCTACACAATATTGGTTTGGTGGTCATAATGTTATGGCCAATATATATAAAAATACAAATATTTTCATTCTAGGTCTCGATAGGATGCGTATACACACGCACACACACACACACGCACACAAAACAGCAGATGAGGAGAGTGAACTCGTTGAGAGTGACACAAATCAGAAGCACAAAGGATTTCAGCACTTTCAAAAGGCTGTTTTTTAGATCAATTCACAAGTGCTCCACAGTGGGACTGCATAATTTTTTTTTGTGGGAGGTATCCCGCGCTCTAATAAAACACAATGCGTGACAAACACATTCTGCGCCTGATACAGAGTGTGAAAGCCAAATGTTGCCTTCTAATTAAAAGCTTTGACATTACTTCAGTCTCAGTGAATGCATTCAAACTGTTTTTTCTTAGCTAGGACCATCACCAGTAGATTCTACTCTGGCCATTGTGAAGCCAACATGTTATTAGGACCTTCTGTGCAATCTCAAATAGTCAACATTAAGGGGTTCTTTGCACACATATGAAAGCACATTAATGACCCACACCATTGTCTGAACACCAACGAACATTATTTTCTCTGATAGCTTAACACAAAACTATTTGAAATCAGCAAATGAAGACTGGTTTTTGGAGAGCACACTCAGGCTGCCACAAACCATCCCACTGCGTTGCCTCAGCAAAACATACGGGGGCCAAAAGTGCGAGGCTTGTAACAGTTTGGCTAATAGCCACTAAAAGCTGTGAATTGATCTGAGGTCTCAAAGCCTTCGACAAATCTAACCAGCACCAGGCACATGATGTAGCACCTGAATTTTCTGAACTGCCATTTTAGTTTCCCCATACTTGCCAAAAACTAGACCCCACTGAGCAGGGACGTAAAAACAAACACTGCGCACAGAAATTCATTTGAGCCAGCAGTTGAGCTCTCCCACGATCTTACTGGCTGAAATAAAGGAGGACAACACAATTCGTACCATGATTCAGAATCAGGGGAAAGGACTCCCTGAATATCCTTACTTCAGAAGCATTTGGAATCAAACATATTGGCACAGGTCTGAGGGCTGTGTGCTGCAGCTTATGTGTTAATTAAGAAGTTCACGAGACTCTCAGCTTATCACCGCAGTCTTCATTCAGCCCCTTCATTTTTCTTACAGTTTCAGTCCTAAATTTAACATGGAAAGGTTCTCGGGTTGTGAAGAAGTAGGCCATGCAATATATCACAATGTTTAACCCATTACATGGCTTTGAAACCTGGCCCTCAAAATCACCTTTACATGGAAGCAATATGTTGCCAGTAAGCACATATACGTCGCCGCTATGTAATTGAATTGGAGGATGTATTATTTATATTGTTTGCGCATTGCCCCTATGTTGCCGAGACGTCGCGGTTGGATTTTGTTGGAACAGCAGGCAGCGACGTCTCAGCGACGCAGGGGCAATTAGCAAACAATGGAAGTAAAACATTTTCCCTTCGCATTCTCATTACATCGCCTATGCGTCGCGGCAACATATGTGCTTACTAAGTTGTTGTTGCTTCGAGTGCATTTGCATTTCTAAAACACTTCTGAGTCACAATGACATCTAGCTCTCTAAAATATTAAAGATAAAAAACCCTTCCTGCAAACTTTCACCTAGGGCCACCAAGCTCTCTTGTTATCATTTTGTAAATGACATATATATGCAAAATGTATTAAAAAAATTACTTCTGATTAATTATTTTGACCAAAGCAACAACTTTCCCCAAGCTTGCAGATATAAATGGATGCTTATAAACAGGAAGAGTACCATACATAAGCATACTTATGTTTGGAGTAAAGTCAATATAAGAGGCTTACAAAGACTGTAGTCATAATAGGACATGCAGCATGCTGGAGTCAGATTCAATTTTGAGTGGTAAGTCCTGATATACAGCGCGCTGATCTCCACAGGAAGCATATAAAATCGAAGCTTTAAGATCATAGCATAAGCCACTATGCAGATCCGATCATTGAAATGCGTTTATTGTTCTTATAAACATACGCCATTCCCAAGAGATTGGAGTTCTCTTATTTGCTTGGCTGCATTCTCAGGCAAAATCTCTTTTTGTCATCCACAGTTGTCATCTCCCTGAAAAGGCAAGCAGGAAATGGGGCAATAAATCTAAGGCATTATAATTGAGCTGGTTCTTGTTTTGAAATTTTAATCTTCTTTATCGCCCTGACTGAACACACCAGCCAATATTTATACTGTAAAGATCATTTTAATAAACAAAGCTAATGATTGTGTATTTACAGGAAAGTGATCACAGGAAAAACTTATCAAATGTATTGTATTTATTATTGTGCTTGCGAAGTGAGCACACTAATGTGATTCCTCTGATTTACAACTGCTACTAATAATAATAATAATACTAATAATTATTATTATATTATAATTATTACTATTTCAAATTATTACTATTTCATACAACTCTAAGGAATATCTTTGACTTGGAAACTAGTTTTGACTAGTTATTCAATATAATATGTCAGAACCCTTGTGTGTCACTGCTCCTGTGATCTGGAAAAACCTAGTGAGTTTATCAGTGGCAAGGGTCCAATAATTGAACAAAAACCTTTAGATTTTGGACTTTTCCTAAAAGAAAAAAATAACAGAAACTTGATTTTGACAGTTCAAATAACACAAATAGCAAGTGTTTTAAGATTTTCACTGCTGTAGATTACAGCAAATGAGGGTCAAACTCAGTTTCCACCAGAAGTGACATACGTACTAGGTTTTTCCAGATCACAGGAGATTGGTTCCTACCTTTTTTCAGCAGTTTGCGCGTGTTTCTGCGGTTCGTCTCCTTTGACTGATTTATTGTGTTGTCTCCTCTCTTGCTACCAGGTTTTATTATTTGAATGCCTCGCCTTTTGTGAATGTCTTATCTATACAAGTTCACTGTCATGGTAATGTGGTTGCTGGATTATCATGGTTCATACACTACTAAGCCTTCCAGTCAGCTTTTGCCTCCTAGTATTGAAATTCCAGTATTGAAATAAGCTCTTCCTCTGTGTATTTATTGGTACTTTAATGATAGAGAAAGGCGTAATTACTCTTTGTGGTCTTATCAATAGGAACAAGTTCCCGAGCCTTCATTTCGGCCTCAAGGATTAGGACCGCGTTAATCCATGGTTCCAGCCTGTTCCTCTGAGTTAGTTTATTAGGAACACCTCCCAAGTCTTCATCGGTCTGCAGGATTGGGACGATGCTCCTGCTTAATCCCACAGTTCTATTGTCAAGCAGTCCTGGTTCTGCAAGGGGGATTCACCACCTGGCTTCAGCCTCGAGATGGCTCCCCTCCAGTAATTGCAAACTTCGCTGGTCTGCCCAATGAGCCAAAATGCCAGTGAGCCAAAACACTAGAGCCACCAAAAGATGCAGCGTAGAATGTTGATTAGCTCATAACAAGGGGACATGTCAAGGTCTGCAGATAGATCTTAGACGTTAATCAAACAGTTGATTGTCGTGTTCAGTGTGTTGGACATGGGGGAAATGGGAACTGAGCGACTTTTACGAGGGCAACATCGTTATGGCCTGACACGTGGATTGGATCATCTCCGAAGTAGAAAGACTTCAGATGTGAGCACCTACTGACAGCCGTCCAAGGAGGGACAAAACATGAACTGACAACAGGGTTTTGGGCGTCTAAGGTTCATTAAGGCACGAGGGCTATAAAGTCTGGTTAAAACCGACAGAAGGGCAACTGTGGCACAAGTCGCTGAATATTTTAATGATATTTACGAAATAAATGTATCACAAAACAGTGCATCATACCCTGTTGTGTATTGCACTTTTTAGCTTGCAGACGAGTCCAAGTGCCCACTCTAACTCCGGTCTTCCTCTTAAAGCGCCCCCTACTGGGCACCTGAGCTTCAGAACTGGACCTTGGAGCAGTTGGCGAAAGTCACCTGGTCCAGCGAGGCCCATTTCCTTTTACTTCATGTGTTTTGGCTGGGTAAATGTGCAGCATTTACCCGGGAAGAGATGGCATCAGGATACATTGTGGGAAGAAGAAAGCTGGTGTAGGGAGAGTGATATTCTGAGACGTGTTCTGCTGGGAAACCAACAGTTTGGTAATTCAAGTGATGTCAGTTTGATAGAGCCGTTTTCGCAGTGCAAGGGGGCCCTTCATTGTATTAGGCTGGGGCTTTAATCTTGTGGCTGATCAGTCTGTGTGTGTGTGTGTGTGTGTGTGTGTGTGTGTGTGTGTGAGCACACGCGCTTGCATGTCTGTGTGTGTGCATGCAAACATGGATGTGTGGTTTTGAATGTGCACATTTTTCTGATTAACACAGAACATCAATCTGACAACAAGTGCACTGCTGTGGGGCACAATAAACAGTATTACGTAATTATTTGAGATTAAAGGTCCTTTTAATATGTTTTCAAGGAAATTATAGGAATCTAAATGTCCCACATGATTTGCTTTTCACAGGAACTGGTTACACAACCGCTGATGATAAAACATGAGTGGCTGAAGGTGATGCCCAGTGAAGTAAATATTGGTCTAAGGTTATGAACAGTGACTCAGTCACTTGCAATTTCAAAGGATGTTTACGAACAATATTTTGCAAGTAGTTTGGTGGGAAAGGGTTTTTTTTTCAAATGGTTGGGTTAGTGTGTCTATTCCCTGTCACAGTAGCTGAACAACACAGCTACGTAGTTGCATTAGCCTTCATTCAGCACAAATGTACATTGTACAAATCAAACTCCGCAAATGAACTCACTGTTTCTTATCCTATAAATCTTTTCCTTCCCTAAATAAGACTGGAATTCAATACATTTTTAATATCAGCTCAAGGTAAAACATTTTTTTATGGCGAGGGCAGCTTTAAATTGAAATGTAAGATGAAACAGAAAATACATTTCCCCTCTCTTTTCAAGGGAAAAAGTCCCATCAGTCCAAGTAAAACCAAATATAATTAAATATGTACTCCTGCTTGAAGAAATTCAATATCTCCGGCAAAAAATAAATGAGCCAATGCAGTGAAGGATGTTCTGAGAGCACCACATTAAAACACAAAGCAGATCTATGGAAATGAGACTGGATGAAATAAAAGGGTCCAGGCTAAGAGCCATGTCACTGGTAATGAAAATGACACTCTCTGAGCCAGAGAGACATAATGCCAGACATTTTCCCGTGATATCTGTCAATTCTACTTCCCCGACACCCAGAGGAGAAAAATAAAGTTGTTACAATCTTTCCAAGATGTCAAATTTGATTGAAAGGTCCACCAGGTTACGGAGTATTTTGAAGTTGGTCATTTATGGAAGTTTGTGAGTGCCACCGGTTAATGGAGCCGTACTTCAACTACTATTACAACAGCCAATGATCAACTCTGAATTGGACTGTTAAGGATGAGGTCAGAAATGACCTTGAACTGAAGAACTTCAACCTTGACTGCTTTACTTTCCAGAAGAGCTTTCCTGCCTCTCATCTCTATTTTCTCAACAAACCTTTTGATTGTGTTTTTTTCAACCGTATCATTATCCATCACAGCTTTGAGACCTCAGGTACTCAGTTAATCATTTCTATTCTGAATACACAACATGAAAAATTTGTTTGTTAAACTTGGCCAAATGCTGCTCTGCGGCGATGATGTCGCACCTTTCTCCTGTCAACCCAGAAGTCAGACAATAGGAGGAGCTTTATCGCAATCATTGTCTATGAGCTTTGATCAATCATATTAAACATCCTATCACACAACCGACGATTCTAGGGGCACAATTTACCAACTGCATGAACTGTCACAGTGTTTAACATTTGAAAAGATGGCTTAAGTGCCGAGGACTTCCCATGACAAGGAAGCGAGAAGAGCCGCTTGACAACAAAGGAGCAGTGATTAGCCATTGCCACGATAACACTCTCTTTTCTGCCAATAATCACTAATTTTATGGTGATTGATGATATATCCATTTTCAATATACTGTATGTTTAAAATATTCTATAAGTTTATATATTTGAACTATGATATATTTTTAAGTTTTATCGGCCACGATTGGCCAAGTTTCACCATTCACGTAACATCTGATTTTCCTGACAAACTAGGCATCTCAAACAAATTCTCTTACTTTCAAATGCACAAGATAGACACTATTTTTTTGTATGTGGATTATTCATTACATCCTCAGAATATTGTAGAAAGTTAAATTACGCACTTAAGAGAATATTTTGAAGGAGGCAAACGTTTATCTAATTAGCTTGAACATGGCAGATGGTTACATGAAATTTTCAGCGAAAAGAGGCGTAAATATGAGTACAAAATTCAAAATATGTACAAACTTGGAATGACTTTTAAAGCGAACTTCCCTTTCAATATTTGTGTTATAATTTGAGTGATAAACCAGATAGTAACTCAAATACAGCAATACATATAAATATATGAAGAGTTTGTTTCCAAAGCGCAATAAGTGCCAAAATTACAAAAAATTGAGACAATACCATGGCGATAGCCCTGTGCTTCTTACACATGGTGCAAAAATCCATTTTTAGAAATTCATGCTATAAGGTTTGTTTTTTCACGGTCAAAGTTTGTCTTTTTCTACAAAATTAAATTAAGTAGGCGCCAACATATAAAAAAACTGATTTACTCAAAATGGGTAAAATGGATATATTGCGTTTTGGAAACAAACTGTTCATATGGTTACCATGCCCATTTTCAAGGGTGCAGAGATGATCATTTTTTACAAACATTTTGTTATTTGAAAGAAAATATGACTCATATTCAGTTGCAATTGAATTTTCTAAATAGCATAACTTAAATATATTATGGATCTAAAATAATGATTTTATTGACAGTTGGAAAAATATGCTAAAAGTGATCAAGAGCAAATAAGGAGCCATATTGCCTCCGTTACAGTCAAAGCAAGACCGAAATACTCCCACACCCAAAATTTGGCAGATGTCAAGATTAAGAAGGGCTTTATGCTCATCTTGTTGTTGCACGAGTGTTGCACACTTGAGATGGCCTTGAAAACGTGCTGCTCTGGAACTGGAAGCCATCGTTATGAATGTGGGACAAATGTGGCTTCATACTTGCCAAATAAAATTTGTGAAGAGGACAACAGAAGACCAAAATCACATGATTTAAGGCTGGAATTTCATTTGTATCATATTTGGGAATCACTAGTTGTTTTGAAGTCCTTTTGTCTGGTATAAAACTGGCACTGTGCAGTCCAGCGTGATCTAGAGCTAGAGCTTATTTGATCTCGACAGGGATTCCCCAAGCTCAGCCATCAGAATTTCAGCTCGATGACCATTGCAACTTGAGCATGCGTTCAAGCTTCTGATTAATCATCTGACCACTAGCTATAACACTGAAAGGAGAGAAGTCTTAACCTGTCCTCCAACCATATGCTCAAATAGGTCGTTTATTCTCATTTACTCGTATTTATGACCCATAGGAGCGTTTCCTAAAATCGCGCCCCAACTGGCAGCAGGAAGGTACTGTTACAGTTACAGTTTCAGTTCCAGATACAGTTTCAGTCATATTTACACTTAAAATAACGGTTTGGGTAAGGATTCGGGTTAGGGTTAGGGTAATGGTTAGAATTAGAATTAGGGTTAGGATTAGGTTTAGGTTAAGGATTTACTGACGGCGACGTTCACGATGGAAACCAGATTTTAGTTATTTAAATGACCACTAGAGGTCGCTTAACTCCTAAACGTAACTTTAGGTCGTAATAAGCTGCTTGTTGGAGGACAGGTTCTACTGTAAATAATTTAATATCAACCAGTACCTTAACTATATTTCTCAGATCAGATTGCTCTTTCCCTTTTGCTTGTATTGGTGTGGGCTATTTTTGTTTATAATGAAACAGACAGAGCAAAGTCAACATCATTTGGATCAACGAAGTCGGGCCAGCCGCTGACAAAATGATTACTGCAGACTCTAGTGTGATCATTCGAGACAAAGTCCTTCCGATTTACAGCTCAAATCCACGCCTGCCATTGTCTCTTGCCACGGGGAACACGAAAAAAAACCTTATGCCCCCGTCTTTACGATACCGGTTTGTACACACCACCAAGCAGCAAGTTGCCAGCATATTTCCTTTTGCCGCACATCAGGTCTACTGCGCACGCGCGCACGGACTTCGGGCCTTGAACCGAACTCGTCTATTCAAGGGACCAAGAAGGCGAGCCTTTGTTACAGTTACATCCACTCATAAACCTTACCTGACACGCTTTACTGAACATTTTGTGGAATTAATATGAACAGCTCATCCACCATGATGAAAGTCACTTACATATTGGTGTCACTAAATTAACGTGCATCCTTTTAAGTATACTGCAGTGTTCAGTGTATTATAAGCGGTGTGCTCTCAAGTGTGCTTCTGAGAGATGGCATTAAATTGTAGTTTGATAATGGTATGGTAATTCATTGTTGACAAACAGTGGAATAAAACTGCTAAGGGTTGCACTTTCAACAGTGAGAGCTGAATTACTGTCTTCATGCACCTGGAGAAGGAAGAGCAGGGCCCTTTGATATTTGGGTAATAAGCGTTAATGTCTTTGCTCTTTGAAAAATGTTCAATGCATCGTTTACCACAACAATATAAGACAAAGTAGCTGAACCAGCTGTCGTCATGTCTGGCCTCTTTAAATCAAAGGGACTCTCCTCCATCACTCTTATTAAGTTTCACGTGGTGCTTTCCAAGACTGCCTTTTGAGGAACCAGCGCCTGCCGTGATTTGTCACTGGATCATACAAATTAGCCCGCATTGCAGACGGGCCCGCAATGTATCCTCACCCACATAATTCACTCATTACTCTCCCTCTCCTAATGGGATTCTTAAGGACACAAATCCTGGAGTTTCCCAAAAACTGACAGGCCTGCGAGTTTTAATGTTGGCTACCAGCTACCATTGATGGCAGGAATTACGGCACCATATTATCTCCTGCCACTCTTGAGCCAAGAGGCATAAAAAGGAATAGATAGACAGTTGAAAATGGATAAACAGTCCCTTTGATTCTATCATCTGAGTGTGCAGACAGGCCCATTGAGGGAAAAGATTTCCTCCTCTTAAAGTGACATCATAAGAAGATTATGGTAATTGAGTCTTTAATGCAATCTGTTTGGGAACTATTTCCGTGTCAGCTATGCCTCCAGTCTGCAACTTTCTCCTCTTGCAGGCTTTTTTTTTTTTGGTAGAAAGGATGAAGGGGCAGCCGCCTTAAAAATGCTGCTCTGCTCACTGATGAGTGGACAAAAAAGGTCTTGTTCCAGACCGTGCTGAGTCCCCTACACTGCCTTTTCTTTAATTAGAACTCGTTTCATGCACATTAACAGAAAATCTTGTACATGTCTTGAAGGACAGCCTTTATTTGGCCTCTCCAGTTCAACTTTTTGCGAGCTGCAGGCAGATTAATTAAAGAAGAAACTAGCGAAATGAGATGGTGTTATAAATGTGCATGAAATATTTTTTGTGCCTTAGAAGCGTATAGAAACTGAATTCAACCTAAATTATTCATAAATCACGGCAATCAAGGAGCTGATAAGCATAACTCCTCAACTGCAAGGGTTTTTGATTTAAATGTTTTGACGAAAAAGTTGTAAATAAATTAGATGCTGACTGAAACAGCAAATGCCGTGCCATGCACTGTAAAACCAAATGTTTAAGTTCTAAACACTTTTTCCTGTAACACTTTTTAAATGTCACAGTATTTAGATTCAGTTTTAAAGTGTATTCAACAAATTTGAAAAACCTTGATTGCAACATCCAATAAACATCAGTGCGTTGAATGAAAACACCTCTTTACAAAAATAATCACCAGGCATTCAGCTTGTACACACCAGTGTTTAGACTATAAACATGGCACATGTTCCACGTTTTACAATGTGAAATACAGAACCCATTCTGTGGAACCATGGGGGCGACCCTCGAGCTGGCTCCAGTGACTGTCACCAGTCTGCATACCAGCAGCTTTTCATTCGACTGGCCGAGAGCATTAGGGAAAACTGTGACCATCTTCCGATTAGCTAACACCAGCCGTTCTTCCAACCCCTTACTTCCGGTGCCCTTGCTCGGACCACAGCCATACTTCAAACTTGAGATCAAACATTCATTTTGATCTCAACTACACACCTGTGCATTTTTGTGACTGCACCTTGCATGGTTGTGACCCCATTGCAGCGACAAAATCTGCCCACAGACAGGAATAAGCACTTGGTAAAGTGTTCAAAACCGCTTCGGCGAATGTTTCATTAACAATAGGAGTCTGCAGGACCACATCTGGCCATAATGAAACACACACACACACACACACACACACACACTCTGATTTACAAGGTGAAAACAACATCAGCCATTGCCGTTGAGGCTGGTAATAACCATATTCCACACCAATATCAGGAATCATAAAGAAAAGTAATAATAGTTTGCATTAGCCTTTGTAATTATGAGGACCATATTCTTCATTCACCCATGCATTCTGTGATATGCGTGTAGGAAGTATGAACAGGCGTGTTAATATATTTCATATTAATTCTCATATTTGACACTAGTGCTGCAGGCCATTTTTCTAGAGACTCGACTTCCACATGCAAAAAAAATAATTAAAGCGAGGGATCCCTCCAGGCAAAGCACACAATCCATGTGTTAAATGTTGATGGAAGTAAACAGTGATCTTCAGTGACATACAATTTTCCATTTTGTTCAGTTTGGGATAAAATGGAGTGAAAATCCATTGCAGCCATTTCAGTTAACCTGATTACTCCCAAGGCCCTGTCAGCTTCTTCCGCATTAACAAGACACCCCTGGAGCTTCGGCTAGAAACTACCTGCGCAGAATATCGGCTTAAATGTGTGACCCTACACTTGCTGTGTCTAAGATCAGTGTGACATTACAACTGGTAAAACACACTTTAGCTTTATGGCGGATTAGAGCTAGGCTGTTCTTAGCGCTGTTGCTAGCTCAGGTGTAAAGACTGCTGAGATCCTGAGGCTCAGAAGCATCTATTTAAGCAAAGCTAGGACCGCTGCCTCAGGGCAGCCAATAATGACCTCTTTAATTCAATGGAATTCTAATGATCTGCCCACATATACTGTACAGCGTCAATGATTTACAATCAACTTTCATCAGTAATGCGGAAAGACCTGAAGAAAATATGGGTCATATATCATTTTAAGTAAGACAAAAACGTCACCTTAAGGCGTGTTGATGGAATTCTAATACTTTCATCCAGCTAGCAAACATGTTTCGAATGCAAACGGCTCAGTAATTTGTCGCTGAAAATGTCAGTTATTGCAATTGATCTGAGTAAATTCCATTTAGATATGCAAAACATTGTTAAGAGCAAAGAAAATGTTGCAATTTAATTCTGCCTGCCCTGTTTATTTGGAGGCCTGGGCTGTAATTCAAATGTTTATGGTGCACCTGGGACAGTTAACTAGGATATCCCAGCATTCCTGTAAATAATGACTGAACAGACCTCATCATCTGTTTTAACTGCTCATTATTTCTACAGCTGTCCATCTTGTACAAAAGCCATTTTTCATTATTGTAATCCAGAGGGTAGTTTAAGTAACAGCATCACGAAGTGGTACCAAAAGGCCTGTGATATTATGTTATATTGGAAAGCTCACTGAGACAGTGCACCTCCTTGACCTTTTCTTGGCCATCTACTCCCCACCTTCCCCTTCCTCCTCTTTTAGTTGACAATTTTGTTACAATAACCAGCAATCACGACATCATTGCTCGTTTCCTGATGACGTTTCTTATTCATTTTTGCAGCAGCTTGCTTTTTGACTCCGCTACCCTGTTTGATATTCGTGATTAGATGTCCTATACACATCCTGTGCACGTGAGCAATACCGCAAAGCAGTCACAAACGATGATTGTTATGCCTTTTCTCCATTTGTGCCAGTCCGAGATAAAATAAAAACGGCACATTCACGATATGGAATCTTCTGATGACAGAGCATTTCTTTAATCGTCACTATGATGTACGCATATTATCACATGGCCCAGCCTTATATGCACATTACCAGCCCTTTGCAGCAGTGATATCTGAACTCTCCCATAACTTGGTTGGTAAATAAGCCATTTGTTGCAGAAAAAAAATATTTCAGATCTAAAAAAGAACTTTTTTTTTTTTTTATTTTCCTAAAACGCAAGAGGTCCTTGTGGAGGTTTCAGTGGTATTTATTGTGGTTGCCATTGGAAGAGATGGTCATCGATTTTGAAATGGCTTCTTCCATCAGAGCTCTCTTCTCTCTTTTTCAGCAATTGCTCTCGGGCAACAGTGTTTTGGCAGCGTTTTCACTGTTTTAATACTTCTGAAAGAGAGAGCCATCTGTGACAACAGTGCTAGACAGTCACTCATCCTTTCTCATTTTGAGATGTCCTTTAGTTTCATGTACAATATAGACCCAGACTGCATAGATTCAGTAAACTGAATTTAAGCAGCTTTGAGCCTCTCTGCTCTGTTTGTTTTTTTTTTCTGCTTATTGATTCTTCTTCTTGCTTCAGGTCTCTAACTCAGTGAATCTATTTTCAATTGCTCAAACAATACCAAAGCCTGGACTGTTTTCTGAAACGCTGATAGATATGCATCTATTGGATATTTTCCTCAAATGCTGGCATAGACACTAAAGCATGCATGTAGTATTATCATATGTACTCAGTCATAACAAATTTTTCATTTTTCTAACATTTTCTATTTTCATGGCAGTACAATCGAAGAGTGTGTTGGGCTGTGAACTGCCAACCCCATCACATGTTAGCTGTGAAAACAGATTGGCTTCACCAGGACTATCTTGATGGAAAAATAAAAATAAATAATAATAATAATAATAATAATAATAGAGTAAAATACAACGTAAATAAAATGATCCATTATTCCAATGCTTTAAGGCCATACTTTACGTAAATTTCTTATGATAATTTTGTGACCATGTTCCATATTTTCACTACAGCTGTTCACTAATATGAGGTATTCCAGCCGCACTCCTGGGTGAGAGGAGTGAAAAATGGACAATTTGGTCCACAGGACCTGTATTTCACTGTCGCTGTTGAGTACCTCAATTTCCCAAAGAATATCCTCACGTTACCGTCGAATAGACTGGATTATGTGGCAGTAATGCCCGCAAGGGCTGAAGGCAATTTAGTACACTGAATTAGGGGGAGCCCGTCTCTGAATGACAGACATATCTGAGTTCAGGATGGGATATAGTATAAACCTGCTGCTGCCGTACCGAGTTTGATTTGTTAAATTTCTGAAATGGAGTCGTAAAGAGGAGCCTGCTTGGAGCATGATGGAGTTGGTGCGTCTGTGAGCAAATAGGATTCCCACAGTAGTACTACAGTGGTGTGGCAGGCCTCACGTGCTGCTCTGTAAGTGTCAATTAAAGCCGAAGTGTTGACCAACAGCCTTTGGTTTGACTCCTCTACCAACCATTTCCCATAGATCATATTGATATCCCCCTCCTCTCTTTGTTCCGTGCTGCTTGAAGCTTGCCATAAAAGTTACTATATGTTTTATCATGTTTAGTGCTGAATGCCTGTCTCGATTCTGTCAAAGCACAAAGGTGCCAAGAGGGAATTGCTGTTGTTGTAAACCAGTCTCTGTTGTGGCCTAATGTGTTTCACTGCACGTCACCGTGGCAGCACTTCAGTTTTGATTTGATGTAAGTTGAGTCTGTAGTCTTTCATGAATTTGGGCTTTAGAGAGGTTTTTTATTTATTTATTTTTCAAAAAAATGACCAAATGTAAAGTCTGGTGTTGCTAGCAATACTTGTGTGCCACTGTTTTATTGCAAATCTTTTGGAGATCTTGGATGGCAAGATGTCATCTTGTGTTCATTCAATCCATTCATCACTATGCACTGTAAACCCTGATAATGTGGTGAACTCAGGTTTCGTGAAAACCGATTACCTCAAAAAAATTGTGTAAACCAACTTAATTGCACTGTGTGGAAGCAACTTGAAGAAAATAAGTTAGTTATTTTTACATGTTTTTAAGTGCTGTGAACACAAATCATTGAGTTGGCATACTCATTTTTTTTTTTTTTTTTTTTGAGGTAATCGGTTTCCTCAAAACATTTGAGTTCACCACACTTGTCAGGGTTCACAGTGTAAAGTAACCTGAATTTTTGGCAGGTCAATACTCTTACCCCAATTAGCACCCTCAAACTCCTCTCGCCCCTCGGCACATCAACACCAAAAAGCACTTATCACACCGTAAAGGGCTGTGCTTCTAATGAAACACGAAGCGCTGCCATTTATGTTTTATAGAACGAAAATATAAAAAGTTTTGGGAGCTTCAGAGGCATAAATGAGAAAAAAGTATCCTGATCCTGTTGCAGTGATATTACACCAGGTCCAGCCTTTTGCTGAATGAATTATGCCGTGGATATTTTGTAGAATGGACAAGGATAGCTGGGAGAAAACAGGGTACAGTACTGAGGAAATACAATCGCCCCAGGACGTACAATGCGTGCTAATGCTAATCAACTTCCACATGTACACTCATCTCCCATAGGGAGAGGCTTTCCGTATAGCCTTATTATTTTTGACAGCAGTAGCTCTATGAAAAAAATGAGGAGCTTTTCCTGTAGCTGGTTGAGAGAAGTCTATTCTATCTAGGTCACCGTGTGCATTTCTATTACAATCTCTTAACTGGCACTGTTATCCAGGAAAATGTACAGATGTCAAGAACATCAGATTAACTCAGCAATACAAAAATATCACCAAGGAGGTACAATAGCACATTAATAATAGTATTAAAATAGAAATTTAAACAGTCAAAGACAGAAAAGCTGGTTAATCCATTGAAGGGGGATCATGTTAGCTGGTGCAGCATAAAGCTTCATCGATCTGAAATACGGGCAGGTTTTTTGTTGTCCTGACTGTACGGCAAAGGTCATTCAACCGCTTGGGCACACCAGAACATTCAGGAAGCGTCATCAGGAGTTGCAGGTGCATATGGGGGAGGTGCCAGGCATTCACTGATAGCAAAATGTTTGAGTCTGGAAGGTGTGTATGGTCTGATGATTTTTTTTTTTTTTTTTAAAATAGAATTAATTTTAATTTTATTCCAACTGATATTTGTTAATTAGGCAGAAGGGGAGGATTGGGGAGGGTTGGGGTTTGGGAGTGAAATGATTTTGTTTTGGGGAGGATGGAAATCAGACAAATGCTGAGAAGTAGTGAATTGAATAGCGGTCTGCAGCCAAACACTTTCCAACCAGCACAAAACTGGGAACTCTGGCAAACAAGCATGAAATACTCCCCGCAATAAAGGATGACTGATATCTGGCCTAAAAACAAAACACAGAAGAGGGATGGTTGAGGACGGGCAGACTGCCAGGAAGATAGACAGAAGTATGAAAAGGTGTATCTACACAATAAGATGTAGCCATATATTACATTTCATGGAGAAATATTGAACAGTTTAGGAATTCTGGCCCGTAAAAGAACAGGATGGCTGATATCTGACCTAGAAACAAAATGCGGTGAAGGGACAGACGGACAGACAAGTGGACAGATGGAAATATGAAAAGGCATATCCATCTATTACATTTTGTGGTGAAATGTCGGACAGTTTTGGAGTTCTGGCCTGGAAAAGAAGCATGACGCTTATTGAGCTTTAATCTACATTGCCTAAAATGAAAACTAGGCACTCAAAACCTTCCATGATTATAATTTTCCTTGAGCTCTGAACATACCCAAAATCCTGAGAATGTAGCCAGTTAGAAATGATGCATTTTCAGTTCAAATCAATTTTATTTGTATTGTGCTTTACATAGAAGGACTTTAAGAAAGACGCTTTACAGAGCAAAAAGTGCTGTGCCCAGCCTAATCCCCAAAATGGCAAATTAGGCAAAAAACATTCCCAGTAGGTAGAAAAATCCTCAAACAGTGGTGAGTAAAAAAACTCCCCAGTGGGAAGAAATCTGAGGAAGATCCAGGCTATAGTGCAGGAGCCCATACTTCATTGGCAAGCTAATTAATGAAGTTGGATTCAAGTTTATATAAGAAAAAAAAGTGGAAAAAACTAAGTGGTCCATGGACTCCGTCTTCAGGGGTGAAAGGATCCCCAGAAAAAGACACAAGGGGCGAGGTTAGGTTAACGTGCTAAAACATACATAAAATGTTAGCCAGAGACTTGAAACCTTCCACAGTTAGCCCATGTATTTCCTTCAGCACTATCCAAAAGCTTGAGAATGTAGGTAGTCAGAAGAGAGATGTTTTAAACAGGCTACTCATTAAGTGTTTTCTATGCTCTTATGACTGAACAAGCTGCTGCCCCACGATAGCTAGAGAGTCCTGAGCCTGTCCTCTGACAAAATATACCTGCAAAGGTCGTTTGTCAAGCAGCTTATTTTAAAGTTACGTTTAGGAGTTAAGCAACCTCTAGCGGTCATTTAAATAAGTACAATCGGGTTTCCATCGTCAGCGTCGCCGTCAGTAAATCCTTAACCTAAACCTAATCCTAATTCTAATCCTTACCCTAACTCCAACCCTAATCCTTACCCAAACCGTTATTTTAAGTGTAAATATGACTGAAACTGTATCTGGAACTGAAACTGTAACTGTAACAGTAACAGTACCTTCCTGCTGCCAGTAGGGGCGCGATTTTAGGAAATGCTCCTATGGGTCGTAAATCAGTGTAAATGAGCATAAACGACCTATTTGAGCGCATGGTTGGAGGACAGGTTGATTATTTAAGTTGGCCAACTAATTAACCAAGAACTATTTCATCCGTTGTTGTTTCAAACTGTTATTGTTGTTGCAGTGTCAAGTTTTTGTATCCACATTTTGAAAAGGGACTGAAATAATCATTTGGTTTCCTTGTGATTTCCATTTCATAATTACTTGCTATATATGGACAGCAAAGTTGAATTTGCTTGCCAGTTAGTTTTGCGGACATAAAATAATGTCATTAACACCACTATGATTGGGTACTATGCCATAAGTCAGCTAAAAGCTACAGTGTTCTTGTGACAAATTCGCATTGCTCAAAAAACCAGCAAGCACGCATGATCCTAATCTCCTCTCAACACGGATTAGTGCGCAGGTACACATGTAAAATACAAGGCTATATCATTACTGTTGGACTGATGGCTACACATTTGATTTCGAATTTTCATTTGTGCTGAAAATAACCTCGAGGACTTACCTTGACATTATCTCGCCGATATAGTCTTTCAAGTCTACGTTGCGCTGAAGGAGTCAATGCTTTCGGTTTGTAGGAGAAAACTAATGGAGCTTAGTCTAACTATATCGTCAGGGGGAAAGAATTGTGTATCCAACCTCCACCTTTTTATTTGCCAGAATGATTTTAAAAGGGGGGCGCCAATATATCTTAGGGGTTTTTTTTTTAGTGAGAAGGGGGTTTAGAATTTAATATTAATATTTAATATCACAAATGCATGTGCTGCGCCTACCCTAGCAACCCGGTGTGTCATCAGTATCATGGCAGCCGCCGTTACGATATGCTGCTTACACGAATAGCAGCACTTGAAACTAAACTCTAAATTTCCTTGCCTGGAAGTACGCTTGACGTGTTTACATATCCTAATGTTTCTCTGGGTACCCAAACATCAATCGATATTGGCATAGGTTGAATACAGAATTCTTAATCTCGCCATCCGGACACTAAATGTACACCGCACACCCTAAAATTTTCCTGAACAAAAAATATTCCTGTTTATACTCCAAATCCAAGCTGTAAGCTGCCTTTTACCACAGGGAAAGTGAAAGAACTTATAATCCCCCCACTTTTCATTGTGATTTGTTCATCTTCTGCCCCCCATAGTCTGCAAAGAGCATGCGCCCTCCAAATCTCGCTTTTTCTCGCCCTTAAACCAAAAGGGTCTATTTCTCTTGAAACTCCTGTTTTCGTTTTCATTTTTTTCAGCAATTACAAATCAATATGTTTTGATCTGTTCAATTATAAAATCACTTTATCTGAAATACCTCATTTTAAGCCCATAATATGGAATCAACATGAAACTTAATGGTTTTCTTTGCTAACTTATATTCTGTTAATTCCCATGGCTTTATATCACCCGAAAGCCTTGATTAACTTCAAACTTGTGGAAGGTGAGTCACCGACACTTTTTTGCGACCATATCATTTAAGAGTGATGCGCTGTTCAGGGAATAGACTGAACTGAACAGACGTAGAATAGATGTGGCAGTAAAAATGCATGTGTGGGAGTTCAAGAAAAGTTTTCTCACAGACTCTTCTCCCAGACAGATATAATCTCAGGAACACAGGCGGTGTTATCTGAGGAATGTATGGAGTTATGAGTTCATTCCTCAGAGGCAAAGTCAGTCAGCGCATTGAGCTATCGTCCTCAGTGCCATCATTAGACTTTATTTTCAGATAATGAGTTTAGTCACTGCAGAGCGCTTGTGCAGCTAAACACTCCTGGTTTTTGGAGCCAGGCACCTATATTTCACAGGGTAATTTCAGATCAGTGCCAATGAGAATCATGATATCCCAGTGATCTTTTTCAAGACCAATCCTAAAGCAAAACCAAGAATAGTTTGCTGTGAAACATATCCGGCATACAGTATCTCTAGCATAATTACAAGAGACATGGTCTACTGTCATTTTGGAAATTTGTCCATTTTCGGCTACATTGATCAAACAGAGTCTCTTATGTCCTGAAGCATCTTCCAACATATTTATACAGGATCCTGAATTCTCACATACAGCTTACAGCAGCTTAACTTAGTGTTATGTGGTATACAAAGTCTTTCTTCTGTATTTTCAGTTTTTAAATAAGTGACCAGTGTTGTTTCAGTCTTTAACATCTTTTGTGGTATGTGCAAGGCTGGTTTCTTTGAACTGTGTTTGCAATTCTGTTTGCAGTTTGCTTTTAATTCTAGATGCCTCGTGCTTAGTGCAATACATTCATTACTTTTCAATAATCAAATGTTTTCAGCCAAAATTAAGGATCAACTGATCTGCACGTACAAAAACACACATGAATGGAGGTCTCTTGATGGAGTTTGAGAACCTCCGAATTTGAAAAATATAGTCAATTTCAATTAACAGCCAGCAAATCAACAGCCAAGATAGTCATTTTCTGGAATGGTAATACATGACTGAATTCTGGCCTGTAAAAATTAGCACAATGGGATCCTGAACAGCTCAGTTTCATAAAATGCAGCTATCAGGTTTCAAGAAACCAGGAACAAAATCCTGTCCTGTCTTCTGAATGAATTCTAAGTTGTCACAAGATATGGGCCACCTTCAAGCAGAAAAATTTGTTAAGGCACCATGCCTAAAGACGTGATCACAGCTGTGTGTTATGATGCTTCACTTCACTTGTATGTGCTTGAGTTACAACAAATGCTAATGAGAGCTTATCTTCTGGGGTAGATAAACTGCACTGAGTTTATTTAATTAACACTCACCTGTGATTTACTAAACATAGTCAGTGGAGAAAAAAAAAACATCAATTGCAGATCCAACTGAACATTCAAGTGGTACTTGAATTGCATGTATATAGGAACTGTACAGGCTCAAATTGTTTCCATCTTGTACACAACTTTTATATTAAATATATTCATGGTACTGTAGGATTCCACACTGGGCAAAGAGCACCCAGGTAGCACCTTAGCCAGGTAGCATATTGCCAACTCATTGTATACCCATTGGCAGAAGGTTAATATTTTGTGTTTAATGTGGATTAATCACACATTTCGGTTAAATTCAGGGCTACTTAAATCCTCATCTTTGGAATGAACTAAATATATAAATCATGACAAACTGTTAATCATATTTTTTGATGGAAATGTGTCGCTGGAAATATAACTTCAACTCAGAAAAGTAGGGACAATATGGAAAATGTACATTAAAACTAAAAGAAGTGATTTTTGAATTTGCTCTGAATCGTATTTAATTGCAGATAGTAGTGTTATAGTCAAGACCACCTAATCCGAGACCAAGATATTGCCAAGACCGGAGTGTATCGAGATTGAGTCAAGACCAAGACTTTTAGAGGCCGAGACCAAGTCAAGACCAAGACTAAGGCAGGCCGAAACCAAGTCAAGACCAAGATCGGACCAATGCAAATCCTACGTGGCATGGCACACTTATGATGAAATGTAGAACATGCAAACCATAGGCACTCCTTAAATTGATCTGACATATCCACATTTGATAGATAGAAACACCCACATTAAACAAAAAAGATTCATCTTCTTTCACCTCTTTTATTGCCATTCACTGTATATGCATGTTTACTACAAGAAATCTGTTGATAAAATAATCAAAAGCCATTGCAAAGGTGAATTTTATGTGTGAGAACATTCCTTCGTTTTCTGTGAGCAATCAAATCCAAACACACACTAAGGAGCTGAAAACAACTTCATATTTATTCAACATTCCTTTTCCATGTTTAACCATCCACCTAACAACACAGTCTTTTTGTGCAAGCATCAGGTTTTCTGGGTGACTACTTTCTTCCCCAAGAAACCATCATTAAGTACAGAATGTATCAAACAATTTAATACTTAAGTCTTCGCTCTTCTCTCTCCCTCTTTTTTAACATAGTTTTTTTTTTCCTTTAACCCTTTCGCAGGCACAGCGACATTTTTGTCGTTTTAACCAACGTGTTTTATAAAGTCTTCTTTAAATTCCCCGATTGCGGGAATTCCCTTGTTAGTTACACTCATTACCATTGGCTGTCTCTCAGGTCACCCAGCACTGTATTTTTAGCCGTGAACGAGGCATGGGATTTCCTAAAAACGCTAAATACGAGACTACTTCCCGGTCAAATTGTGGGACATGTGAACATGGCATCGACGAGTACAAATAGCCGGCATTCTAGCCGTGTTTCTAAACGTAAATACAACGTGGATGAAGTTTTTGCTTTATTGAATGACTCTGACGATGAGTTTGAATATCCAGAGAGTGGGAGTGACTTGGATCCAAACGATTTTAGCGATTCTGGAGAGGATTAAAACATAAAAACATCAGTTATGGGAAACTTATTATGAGATTTGGTGTTATTTTATTGTTATTTTGAATAACAATCATATTTTGGTAAAAACCCAAAATTAATCCGTCCGTGGGGGTATGCATCTGGGCCAAAATTTGCCTGCGAAAGGGTTAACTTACTTCAATGATTTTTGAACCAACTACAATCTTTGTATAAATGTACAGCTGTCAAGTTAATGTTATTGGTCGCATTTGAAGCAGAAGGTTTCGCATCCAATCACAGCAATGATGTCAAAAATAAATCACACAATTCACAGGCAAATTAGAGATATGCTTGCAGGTATGGTCTTGACTGGTCTTGAAAAAAAATCCAGAGTCCGCTCTGTCCGAGACCGAGACAAGACCAAGACCTTCAAAAAATGGTCTTCAGACCAGTCTTGAGCCCAAGACCGGTCTCGAGTACTACAACACTAGCAGATAGTATGAAAACAAGATATTTGGGGCTCAATTTTTTCTACGTAATACACATAAGGACCATCGCAACCTCATCCATGATTCATCAATGGGAGTAGTCCTTCAGAGTATATTTAAACAGTATAAGTAACGGCAAGTATATAAAAATAACATACAGTCCCGACTTTTTAAGATTTGCGTTTGTATGATAATGCCATCAAGCCTGAGCATTGTCCTAGATTAAACAGAAGCCAGAATCTGCAGAATGCATGTCTAAAATTATTACTCCCCCCACTACTACTTTTTCCTTTTTAGTATGTTGTACAAGCATAAATTCTTCCTGGGAGAAACCTTTGTCCTGAATCTGCCATGTCATTTCACATTTCACTCAGGACAAAAACAGTAGGTTTGCCAGGCGAGAACGGCTTGAAGCCATAACTCTGAGCAGCTTTCCTCGGCAAGACGTTCAGTATCCGTACCAATCTACACCAAGGCTTGCTTGAAATAAGGCCGTGCTCATGGCCAGTAGGAAATTGGTTTGCTTCAGGCTTGTGAAAATCCGTGTGTGCAACCCTGACCAGTTCACCCGAGTGTCTCTCAGGAAAATCTATAATTGAGAAAGGCAACAGAAAACAATAGGTTTCTGGTTTTAGTTGAGACATGAACCATGCTTCATTCTCATGGCAGGAAATATCAGCTCAATAAATATGAGAAAGAAAAAAAATTGCTTGATGTCAGCAAATGTGGCCCGAAAAAAAATAGACTGGCCACAATATCAGAGCCTATTCAAGGTGCTTCAGTGGGGGGAATTTTTGCCACTGAATGATTTCAACAAATACTGGCAATGGACTGCCGCTGCTATTTTTATTCTGACATAATTATACCATCTGGCACTAATTCATGTAAATTGCTTTGGTATAATGAGATAATTTCACTTTTAACAATTCTACAAAATTCAAAAAAGAGGCAGCATTTTTATGTTGTTTAATGTGCAAAAATATTTTTACAATGCCTTAACATTTTAAGTGGTTTTTTAATAGGCAGAGAATAATTTATCAATCCTCTGTTTTTTTCCATGTCAGTTCTTGAAACTCACTGAAGCTTTCTGCAGATTACACACATTTCACTACCTGTGAGACGTGCCCTAGCTAATAAAATCGTTACCCCAAGAAAGCAGTAGCCGTAAAATGTACAACTCTCATCTTGTTTATTTCATATTGCCCTGGATTCAATCAACACTTATTCATAACATAAATACTCCAATTCATGATAATACTAGTACATGTATTTGTTTTTTTTAAAAAAAAAAAAAAAATCAGATTGCCAACTAAAGCTTTATTGATTGTAAACCTATCATTCATCTTTTGGATGAAATGACATAGCCTGTATTCATTCAAAGCAAAACACAAATCAAATAGTTCTGGAAAGCTATGGAATATGAACAATGTCTGAGGACACTGTCAGTTTTTATGGACTGTTGTTCTAAATAAATGTATTCATTTGTTATTCATGAGCCCTTCATCTCCTTTAAATTCAAAAGCAACATTTCTCGTTACAGCTCTGCATCAAGCAGTGGAATTGAAATGGGTCACACAATTGGACATCCTCCGCTCAAACAGCTATCCCACAGACAGGTAGATTTTGGTGCTCATCTAAAATGTGAAAGGGCAGTTTCAAACACCACCGCACTGCTGGTCCGCAATCCTAGGGCTGAACGCTGTGGTCGCCCAGTCACAAGATAAAAGTACATGGCAGATCCCCATGTCAAAAGCCAGGATAACATAATTATTTAAAAAAAAAAAACAGCACTTGGAATTTGAATAATTCATTGGGATGATTGTGCAATCTAAGATAATTAATAAAGAGTTAAAAGGGAATCGTGGACCGAGTTAATGGCTATAAGAGTGTAAAAAGGAAGGAATGTGTTCACTGTAATGCAAAACAATGGAAAGAAGCCCTCAGGTACAAGAAATCACAGTCAGTGGTTGCCTTTGAATGCTCAGGAAAATTAATCTTACAAATGATAACTCACACCTCCAAATTATCTTTGGAAGTGATTTTTTTTTCTCATCCAATAGATCCCTCCCTCTAAATTTCAATGAGCAGTGTATCTGAATGAACAGTGTACTCACTTCACTGTGACAAAGCCTGCAGAACAGTACATCCAACAGAATAAATGCAGCCCAATTTGCATTATCTACTATCCATAACTGCAGGGTGAAATACACACATACCACTAATTAAAAGCTAAATGGCTCTTACCCCTCCCCCCATTATCTCATTTAATTACTTGTGCTCTATTTCTGACAATGCTCTTTCAATTAAAAAAACCAAACAATGAATGGAATATTCATTTGAGAGTCTTCATTCAAAAACAAACAGAGGGGAAACATGAAAGAGAAACGGAGTACAGGCTCATGAGGGAGGACGCATTACAGTCCCAGCTGTGCGGCAGGGAAGGGGGTGGGTCGGGGGCGGGGTTTGCAGGATTTCTGTCTAGCTTGGGGTTGAATCTGATTTTAGCAGAAATAGCCAGCAGAAGTTGTTGCCAGCAACACCGCAAAAAAAAAAAAAAAAAATGTTTGTCTTAACCCCTTTAATCTGAGACTTCATTTCTCATTTTCCTCTCTAAAATCCAAGATAATAATTTATTTAAAGTTGAATTTTGCTTGACAAGTGAAATTTTCTCACCCCATAGGCAAATATAGAAATTCTCACCTCAATGGCAGAGTATTCATCTCACTAAGCAAAAAAAAAAAAAAGTTCCAGAAATAATTGTTTTAAATTTAAACTG
Organism: Gymnothorax javanicus; assembly: GCA_029692085.1. Taxonomy (NCBI): domain Eukaryota; kingdom Metazoa; phylum Chordata; class Actinopteri; order Anguilliformes; family Muraenidae; genus Gymnothorax; species Gymnothorax javanicus. Next base: position 19,526,273 of record CM056203.1, read on the forward strand.
ATGACTGAAGTACTCGCTGAGATGGACTTATTTAGCATTTTCTGCAGTGCGGTATCCAGAGTCCGATACACTGGTGTTTATGAGTGTTGCCCAGTGACTGATTCTCCAGAAGGACCTGTCTCATTAGAGCTCAGAGGACGAAGCGCAGGACACTAAACTGCAGGTGCCCAGACAGGCCAGTGTGCAGCATCTAGGGTCAAGGGTCAAAAGCACCCCAACACTCAAACACACAACCACCTGCTATCAAGGCTGGGATTTAAGACTCTGCGCCAAACATTGTCTCTGTGAGAGCATTTTCTTAATCAGGGGAAGTGACAGGGAAGGAGTTTAAAATCGGCATCCAATAAAAGGTAGAGCCATGCATCTCAAAAACAAGCAAGCCAGCTCTCTCAAAAACAAGCAAGCCAGCTCTTTGATAACTGAACAAATATTGTCTCATATTAACTGCACCCTCCCAGCACTTAAACATCAAAAGAAAAAAAAAAACCTTCATTTCCGAGTGCACACATCAAAGACAAAGAAACTCCAATGGTGCAGAGATTTTAAATTATTATAGGTTCTGTTCTCTGGTTATAAATGGTGTTATAATGTTGAGTAACAATTTGTAAATGATTAATAGCGCTAGTACTAAGTGATTAATAACTACTATGAAGTTATTAAAGCGATATAGGACAATTACTTTATTTTAGCACCAAAAGCTGTCAAAGCCAAATGGAACAGTCATTAAATTTAATGTCATTGGCGTCTGTAATGGAGGGATGCAGGAATCCAAAGATTCTAAAGACTAGGACTTGAGATGTCTTTAAACTTTTTTAAATCAAGTGTGAAAGTATAGAGCGAAGAATCAAAGGAAAAGCTCCCTAAAAGCTTCATAAAATTATATCTGCTGAATTTCTATTTCCTGTATACCATTGTAAAGGTTACCACCTTTGACTGGACTGCTTCAGAACCTCAATCCCAAAATAGCTTGAAACCATGACAAAGAAAATTATGTTGGTTTATAATGGTAGCAAATCGTTCACATATGCTTTGCAATTTTGGATTCAGATATGCGCAACATATTCACAGATGTGTGCAGTACGGGAGCAAATGGTTGCTTTTTTGAACATATTGAGCTGTGATTGTCAAGTGTGCCGATATGCTTTGTATTGCAGTTGCCAGCAGTTCTCAAACTGGGACTTATCAGAGAGTCAAGCAATGCCACATTATCGTTATTATCGACAAAGCCTTCATGGCCCTGCTAGACGAACGACACCAAGGCTTTGCGCACCACAGAGACATTGTTACAGGTCCTCTCTGGTGGGAGTGTGATTGCTGAAGCTAGGAAACACAAAGCTGGTATAACCAGGAGTAAAACCTGTCAGACATCGGCTAAACATGTTGCCAAGACCAAAACCCAATGCTTTGAGGTATCGGCCACAAAAAAAAAATTATGAGGGAAGAGTGAGACTATGGGCCCAATTTTTTCCCCATCTCATTCCAGACATACAAGGACTACCGCAACCTCTTTTGCATAAATTGTGGTTCTTCTGTGTTCATTTAAGCACATGCACTCTGCGATAGCTGCAAGTGGGAGTCATTGAAAAAAGCAGCGATCTATGTAAAGAGGCTGGGTCAACTTCAACACCAATACTGCCACTCTAAGTTGGGCCTCAGGAATGCGTATATGTAATTTTCTGGTTTAAGTTCCATCCCATTAGCCTGGTAAAACCAGACTCTGCTACTTCGCTTTGCTTCGTACACAGTCTGAACAGTCGTGATTGACAAGTGTTTACTTCCTGGTGGGTGGGCGCTTGTCAGAAGTTTAAAATCATTGGTGTACCCGTAAACTAATCACTAACGTTTGGCGATGACGTATGTTATGCGCCCGCTCAGCCGCCTAGTACTTCTGCTGTAAACATAGTCCTTCATACCAGGAATGCAGCGAAAACAAACTGATCAGTACATTAAAGTTAATACTGTACTCATACATATGCCCATCTACCAAATTTTAGCCTTCACTCATTCACTTAAAAGAAGCAAAGGTGCTCTTGCTGTTCTCCTTACAAGAAACAAACTATTGAGCTATCGTTTATCCTGCCGATACTGCTGCCATTAAAAAAACGTAAGAGACCCGAAACCAATAGCAGAATCGGTGAGAATAACACACTATTTACATTAGGACGAAATCTGCGTTGACACAAAAACTGAACTGTTAACCATACTTGCGCTAACATCATACCCAGCTCGCTATCTAACTTTATAGTGACATAGTTTGGCTCTAAGTGTTTGGCTGTCTCAGACAGTCATTTCATTCATGGGTAATGACAACATAACACTGAGACAGTGAATAGGTCTTGTGACACGAACAAAAACACGGCTTTTAAGAAGTTCGCTGCTAATTTAAATGGTGTGAAATTCGCAGGCAATGTAACACTAGAAGCTACAAGCTAGCTGAGGTGGTTCGGCTGTCTCTCACAGAGATGAACTGGGTGCCTATTTCATATGTTTCATGATGGATATTAAGTAGATATGACTGCTTTTCTCGAAACCTGTAGGGAGTGGCGCTACAACATCATTTCCATTCAAAAAACTAACCAAACATTCCTCTAGTTGTGGCTTTAAGTCGCAGATACCAGGGATTTTCTCCACGACAGAGCGAATCTATGTCCTCCCGTGTATCTATGTCCGTGGCCATTGTTGATTTCGGAGACTACAATTTCAAACTCGCGCAGCAGCTACATTCTGGCTCTTGGCCACGCCTTCTGTTTGTTGGTTAGTCCAGCGTATTTTCTGCCGACGTAAATGAGGCAGAGCTCCGAGTGACCAGACTGAGTAATGAAGCGAAATGAAATTAAGTGGAAGTACGAAGGCTGGCAGAGTCAGGCTACCATCCCATGTCTTTATTTTGTGGAAATTAAAATAGCTTATTATTGTTTGTATCCCTGGACAAAGTCAAGGGTACTATGGACTCATGTTTGTTCCACAGCCGTTGTATCTGTTGCCACTATGTTCAGGTAAATCACCTTTGATCAGAGCAGGTCACAATTATGACCTGATTTTATTTACATTAGCCACAGGCATTAGGAGTAGTGAGGTCTCACAGGCTATCAATTTTGGTTGAAACCTGATGATAGTTGTACAGAATTAATTAATTAATTAATTAATTACGGCTCTCAGTGGTACAAAGCCATATAAAGTGGTCCATACAACACTAACTTGTCTCATTTAGTACTTAGGTTTGTGATAGGGACTGTTAGGAAGTCATATATTGCTAATCAGTTTGTGACCTTGGGCTTGACCACTGACCATAGGTTCAATGTCCTGCAAGAAAATGCTCTATCTTCCTTCTTATTGCATTGAGAGTTTAGGTCTGCTTTGAGGACCGACTGGAAGTCATGCATTGGCACCAGTTTCTGACCTTAGATTTTTACCTTTGATCATGGGAAATGGCCTATGTCTTACTTTTAATTGCCTATTGAACTTAGGGACTAAAAGGAAGCCATATATTGACCTTGGATTTTAACTATGACCTTGGATTTGAAGTCAACAGGAAAATGCCCTGTCTCTTGCTTATGACTGCAATTACACCTTAGGAGTGTATTTGGGACTAACAGGAATTCATATTTTGCATATTACTCTGTGACTTTGGATTTTGCCTTTAACCTTTTCCTCAGGGTCAAACGTGAAACTGCCCTTTATCTCCCTTATTAATGCATTTTGAAAAGAAGTCATACTAATAAGAAGTCATACTGTGACTTCTGGCCTTGAAAAATGCAGGAAAAGCCCTGTATCTGTCTAATTATTCTATCTCAGACAAAGCTGGCGTACTCTAGATTTATGTTTTTACCGCCATGGTTTCCACCATGTCCACTGCCGCTGCTACATCTTTGCATGTTTGTTGTGACCAAATTGCAGGTCGCAATTATAGCCCAATTCTGTTCATAGTAGGCAAAGGCTTTGGTAGTGGTAAGGTTACAATGCATATTAATTTTAGTTAGTGTTGGACAAAAATGAATATACTCATTAATTATGAATCTAATTGAGCCCATACAACATGGCATGTATCTAATTTATTATCACAATTAGGGCTCAAGTTTGTATTGAGGACTAATAGGAACCTATATGTGGTGTATCAGTGGGGCTTGAGCTTTGGTCTTAGGATCAAGGCCAAATGATGATCTTTCTGTATTTTTCAGGTGAACAAGTAATACAAGCGTCAAGGAATACAAGTATTGGTCATTAGTGACCAAAATGACTGCTTTTGACTTCAACAGGGATTTTGAATCTCATGAGATGATCCATGATGTACAGCGTGACAAAATCGTGACAATTTTGCTAAAATAGGGGAAAACAGGAAGGGGGAAGATTCTCTTTTCTGGGCACTGTGATTATTATCTCTATACTCTGTCAGGCAACACTAAAATACAAATTCCAAAAGTTGTTGCATAACTTGAAATAGTAATACATATTTCAAAAACTGAGAGGGTAGAATTAAATAAAATTCAGTAAACAGATAATTTTTGAGCCAAGAACTGATGCATTTTGAGTATTGTACAGCCATGTCCTCATATTCGCCCGTGGAGCTGGCTGGGAGAAATAATTCACATTGCAAATTTAATTCACATTTTCAATGCCTAAATGTACACTACCAGTCAAAAGTTTTTGCACACTCCAATATTTTCTGCAATTGTTACAATTTTTGATATTTTGTTCTTGTGTGATAGTTTCATATTGGTTGTATTACAGAAAGGTAGGAAAACTGTATGTATAAACCATGTATATAACAAAACAAATTAAGAAAAAACAGGATCAGTCATTTTGTCAGCATTTAAGCAAATCAGTAACGATGGTCTAATCCAGTGATTCTCAAACCTCTCCTGGAATACCACCAGTCCTGCTTTAGATCTCTCCCTGCTCCAGTACAGGTGCTTCAAATGATCTACTCATTATCAAGCAGCTTCAGCGGGATGATGGTGATCTGATCATTTTAATCACCTGTGCTGGTGTAAGGGCTGTGCTCTGCATCCTTGTGCTTGCCGTGGAGGACAGAAAGTTGAGGACTAGACTCAGTTTCAAGGATGGAGTTGGTTGTATTTATTAGTAAGTCTTCTACAGAGCAGCAGGCATTCACGAAACAAGCAAAACAACCAGGAAGCGCACTTCCTGGGTAGAGGTGCTGGATAAAATGATAAGCAGCACTAGGTTTAAAGAGTTATGGTAAATACAGGCAAAAAGCGAGGGAAAGAAGTCTTATACAAAGACTAGAACGCAACACAGACATGTGGTTACGAGACTTCGCAATGACTGAGTGCGAAGCTCGATCTTCAATAGCACACTGCAACCACTCAGTGGAAATGACAGGCAGCTGTAGGTAATGATGAGAAGTTGAGGAATGCAGTCCGGGTCTTAATAGACCGGTGAGCTGGACGGCTGGAGGCGTGATCTGACAGCTGGATTCCTTGTGGATTTTTCTTGTAAATTTACTGTTTGTAATAAACAAGTATTAGATTCCAGTGATTTCTTTGTCGTAAACATACATGAAAGATAAAGACTTGACAAGATCTTAGGGTGTGCAAAAACTTCTGACTGGTAGTGTATGCCAACAAGTAAGCACTCAAATTTTATATACATGATGGCACAATATAATTATGACACATAATTTATTTTAACACTTTAAAAGAAAGAAAGAAATAAGGAAAGAAAGAGAAGAAAATGATCAATCTAAACTAAACTACTAAACTATCACTCAATTTTTCAGTTCACACCAAATTTTCACTGCACAATAAAATGTGCACTGTTATTTTGACTAAAAGAGAGTATATAGAGAGTACATTACATGAGTGAAACACAGATTGCATTTACCTAGGGAAGTTGATTGAATACTGGCATTTTTACTGTATGCATTAATGTGACCAATTCTCAAGTATTTTTACATCGTTTTGAAAAAGAAATTTGAATATATTGTATGATATTCTTTGACTAGCAGGCAACAAGGAAGCCCACCATATACACAAATAAAGAAGAGGATCTATTGGTGGAAGCCTAAGCATGCAGAAAATGTATTTTTAATCTCACGCCAATATTTTCATGACAAGAACACAAACACATTCTCTCTTCACTGGAAAATCCTACAAAGCCATGCTCATTTATTTAGATAACTGAAGATGCTAAGATATGATAAGGCATTCACATACAGCAAGTGACTAGATATACGGATAGCCAATATCTGTTTACGGTGGTTTGAACCTCATTATTTATGGGCATGCGGTTTTGATCTGAACCAAATGAAATGAACATTCATATTCAAGCACGTACTGTGGACCGATTGACTTTTTGAGGGAGTGGGGAACCTGCGATAAAACAGAAACCAGAGCATGATGCGAGACAACCTGTTTCCAGTTTTCCACCTCAGTTGAGATTGCATTTCAGGTGCTGCATTTTACCTTATCGCCATGTTCATCAAACAGTTATTTTTTCCTGTATCTGAATCATCTAGATTTCATGTTTTGGTGGATAAAGTATGCGTCTTTATTATTATTATTATTATTATTTGCAATCTTTTTTTTTGTGCAAGCTTCGTAAATTATTACCATCTGGATTCAAATATGTTTGTACTTCTATCCATTCACAATCACATGCAACTTATTTTCATGACAAGTTTCATTGACAAAAAGAACATTTCCCTTCTGTGCAGCACCAAATCAGATAAACTTGAGACTTTTTGATAAATTAGAATTAAAACTGAAAACAGTGATTTGTATATCATCTTTGACCTGCATTATGTTGAGACAATACAACAGCAAATTACATTTTTCATGTTTAGCCTCATGAATTTCATTGCTAATTCAAAATAAACACTTCTTTCAATTTTGATTCTTGCCAAATATTTCAAAAAGAAGTTGGGGTGGTAAAATATCAACCACTTTGTAATGCTGCCATTCCTTTTCACAGTACTCAATAAACGTTTAGGGACTGAAGCTACCAAAAGTTTGTTTCAGGAGTGATTTTATCCCAGTAACCAGTCTTAACATGTGCAACAGTGCGGGGTCTTTATTGTCGCATTTTACATTTTAAAATCCACCACACACCCTCTCCTGTGGATAAGTCCAGACTGCGGACAGGTCAGTTCAGCACGCACACCCACTTCCTATACAGCCATGGCCTTGTAATCCGTGCCGAATGCATTTTTACATTGTCATGTTAGAATATGTATGTGCCTCCCTTTAAAACATGTCATCATTAAAGTAGCATTTATTGTTTCAAAACTTCAGCATACTTTGTAGCATTAATGATGCCTTTACAGAAGTGCAAGTTACGCTTGCTAAGGACACAGCCTCATACCATGACAGAGCATGCATGGCCTTCGGACTTGTTGCCAGTAAAAGTCTGGATGGTTCTTTTCTTCCTTGGACCACAGCACACAGCATCCATTCAATTTGTCTGACCACAGCACACATTTCCACTGTGCGATGGTCTCCAAGCCCGACAAATTTGACGGCGCTTCTGGACACTGCTCACATATGGGTTAATAGGTTTATTAAGTTTTAACTGCCAGTTGTGAATGCAACCACATATTTTAGTACTTGACCAAAGTTTGATGAAATAGTATGATGCCTTTTTAGATATACAGTATCACATACATATAAATGATGTCTTTTGGGCAGGTCCTGAAGGATTAAGTCTTTGCTGGATGCGGCTTTTGTCAAGAAATAATAGCTGCAATCACCTGCTGACAATCTGTTTACAATCTTAACAAACCAACTTACCAACTTACTTTCTGGCTTACTAACTTCCTTATGTACTGATTTTCCTTTTTTACCTCATTACTGATTCCACCTGTCCCCCTATCCCTCACTTTCTTGAAATGTGTTGCTGGTTGCCAGCTTGAATGGTGGGAATGGATGTACAGTATATTTACAAATATAATTAACTTGACCTGACAAAACATAAGATTTTTTGTCTTCATGGTGTCTGCAATGAAATATTAGTCAAAGGAAATTCAGAAATCCTTACCATAATTTTTTTGTTTTTAGTTTTTTTAATGTGCATTTTCCATACTGTTCCAAGTTACGGTTGTAAGAAACAGCCAACAGCAACTCTATCCCGAAAAAAAAAAAAAAAAAAAAAAAAATCACTGACACTTGCCATCAAAACTGAATTTTAAGGATGATTTACAAATGTCTGCTTCATTAAAACTAAAAAAGCAGAAAAAGGAGCACTCTCAACCAGTCTAATTCTTTCAGGTGCAAGACCGCAAAAAAAGCTTATTCATAAGAATACGAAAGGTCAGTACACTCAGAAAGTCTTTTTCAATAGATTTGACTTCTATTCAGGACCACAGGCTAACAGTGTGGCAATGGACTCGTTTCGGACACAAAGCCTTCCCCAGCCAAAACCAGGCTTTGTGTTTGAAAGTCGTTTCCAGGTTATGTTCATTGGCACTGATGCAAATAATTCCAGTTCAGCTTCCAGAGCAAGTCAGTTGAAAGAATTGGTAAAAAAAAAAAAAAATACAAGTCCTTATTTTCTTCAGCAAGAAATAAATTTGCAAAATGCATTTTTTCTGCCTTTAATGTGAATTGGTTGAGATATTATTTTGAAAATGTGTAATATTTCTGGACAAACCAGAGAAAGTATTCATTTCTGCAGAGTCACCGCATTTCACTGGCTTATTAACAAAGCGGAACTTCATGCCTGTACCTCATTTTACTACAGCCACTAATTCCAATTTGTGCAACATTATTATGCTGGTAAACCACACTTTCCCATCCACAAAACACTTCACAAGCCCAGGAAAAGTCACTGGACGATGTCCCCGAGATTTGGACCATATTTTTTCAGCAGTCTATGGGCGCTACAGCCAAGCGCTTGGCTTCTCTTACACAGAAACATTTAGAAATTTTATACAAATGGGAGAGTCAACACTTGAGCTCAAAAGAGCAGGATGCTAATCGAACACGTCGTGCTTTATTGGATATTAACTGGGCTGTTGGACTGCCTCCCCCTTTATGTTCAATTTTGTACCGAACCAGTAATAGGAGGCTTAACTGCTGTTGTTTCGCGCTCGTTCTAAATGCCACAATGCCACGGTGCGGCTGTCTGCCAATGTATATTGTTAACCTGATGGATGTGCTAATTACATCTCTGAAACTGCCTTCCAACAGCAGCGGTCAGATGATACACCGTGCTTGCTGTGTACCGAGACCACAATCAGCCTGAGCTGAGTCAGGGCCATGCTTTGTATAGTAATTTATGAATTCAGTTTCATCAGCCACCCAGCAAAAAAGGCAAGATGTTGACCTGCATGAAGGTAGCGATCAGTGAAGAACTTGCAGGCGGACTCATAACAAAGAGGTTGTGCTTTTAAACCCCATATGGAGCTGTGAGTTTGTGCTCTCAGGGGATCAGAGGGAACGGAGGGATGGCGGGGGGGCAGTTGGGTCTTGTCTGGAAAGATCACATCCACCGGTGGCCTGGGTCACAGGTCTGTATAGGGTTCAGGCGAGTGCGCTGCTCTGGGCAGGACATAGCCTCAGCGAACGTGTCACGTTTTTCAGCTGTTGTTAGTGTGACTTGTGTATGTGTGTGTGTGTGTGTGCACGCGCGTGCGTGTGTGTCTTTCTCTCCTGAAATTCTCCTTCCATTTCTCCTGCTCTTGACTTCTCTTTCTCCTCTCCCTCATCTCCTGCATTCCCCTTCGTGACTCACATCCCATATTTTCCGGGAGAGGCGCCCCAGGGCTACCACTGTGGCCTCCGGACAGCTGCACACATTAGCATTTTACTCTCAATTCTGGATAACAGACTCTCTCCTCAGTATGATATTTCACCACCAGCCATGCTCAGACTCTGAAGCCCACCTTGCGGTATAACAGACAGTGTGATTGGCTCCAGAGGAAGTCATTACTACAGCCCGTGGAATTCGATTTCCCTCCCCCAGCCCTGGTTACTGCCCGTCTGCCGTGATGGATCTCAACTCTACTGCAGATTTGTTACACTGCCTGCCTGGCCAGACCAGCAGTCTGTAGGGTTTTTAAAACCCACAGTACGGTATCAGGGGAACTGAAGCCTGACATGCAGCTGTGACCTCTGACCTATGATCACAGCTCAGCGCCCCTACTTCTACTCACAACCCCAACCATCCATACCCAGAGACAGCGCTCGAGGCAGTTTAAACTTGATTCTTACTGTGAGTAAATGTTGGCTACGGGTAAACCCTTGCAGAGCTGTGTTCATACTGATAAGTCAGCTGAGCTATTCTGTTATTTGCTCGGCAAACATGTTTGTTTGGCCTCTGTGTGGAGATACCTTTGTGCCGTCTCACTGTACATCCGTATGAGAGAGTACTTTTCGCTCTTTTTTCTTAGTCCATTTTTATTTTCCATTCATTCTTTCTCTTTACAGTATCATCATTTCTTTCTTTGCATTCAAAATGTGTAGCTTTCGAGACCTTTAAGCGTTAAAGGGCATCTAAAGTTGATTCTCAGACGGGATGTTGAACGTCCAATGTTTACAAACAAATCACTTGCTTTTGTTGACATCTTGCATTGTCACATGACCTATTTCATTCATATAAACCAATGTTTTGTGTACATGCGCAGATAATCCTTCTATTTTGGTTTGTTTGCGCAGGTGCGGCTCGCTGATTGGCCGGTAAACAAAAACAATGGGAATCGACTTTAGATGCCCTTTAAAATGTGAACGACAACATTAAGGCCTGAGGACATTTAGAAACAAATAATACAATTCTTGAGTTCTTGATTACTGCGGTCTAGCGGTAACTACTTTGGTTTACTGGTAGCCCACATAATTTACCTTTTTGTCTCGTTCTTTTTTTTTTAGGGAGTTTATAGTAACATTTGACAAGGGATTACAGGCGGAAACTAGCCTTTTAGCTCATTCCGCCATATATACAGCAATGTTCCTAAATATGCACTGTCCCCGTCAAATTAAATATGAAATAAAATGAAAAGTTCAAAGAGAAACACATTTTCACAAAGCTGTTTAGAATGTGAGGTCATTAACCTAACCTTGCCGGCTGAGACGAGACACGACGCGAAGCCACTTTTGATCAATGGGGTCAGAAGGCTCTCCAAGGTCTGCAGCACAACAGTGGGCGGGAAAAATGAGGGTCTGGAAGGTGACTCGCAGTCTCCCGAAAAACACGAGCGTGCAGACACCGTTTCCCCACATTCGGAGAAAAAGCAGCAGCTGTCCTTCTGAGGAGCAGGAGTTTGCGGAGTATTGGAAGGGGGGCAGGTACGAGGGGAGGTTTTTGAGGTGATTCCCTGCTGATTGAAGTGGCCTCACAGCACACAGTAAAAGGCAGGCAGATTACCCCGCGGAGGCTCAGAACACACAGTACTGCAACCAGGGAGGACAGATGGGCACTGGGGTTAAAGGAGACACGTCCTCCTCCAGACATCAGAATAGAGCCATGAAAGACTCCAGTATAAAGTCAAAGCACTGCTGTAGCTAACAGAGACACACACACAGACTTACTTTGGTGGGTGTGTAAACGCATGCAACCCTCCACTAATCGAGGGCCATCCTCACAGTTCTATAGGAGCCCATACAATTCAGACACCGAAATAACTAGAGCTGGACTCGCGAGCTCCCATACCTCTGCCAGCATAGCTGGATTTGAACTTTGGCCTATATCTCAGCTGTACTTTGGCTTAGATATGTCAAAATTTAATCACTTGTTCCTCTTGTGCTACTTTAACATCTTGTATAGTTTGGTTAAATTATATGCAACTGTTTTTGAGATATGCTGCTAACAGACAGAAAAACAAATAAATAAACAAACGGAAGCAAAAACATAACCTCCTTGGAGGAGGTAATAAATCAGCACCACCACATCCTTACAGTTATGCGCGCACCTATACACATGTAGTATGGAGATTTACTCTATATGGTGTCAACATGTGCATTAAGAAGAGACAAGTGTCTTATTGTCACGGGCGAATAAAAATATATCCATGTATTACATGAAAAATTTCCACACTGCTACAAATTATATATCCAATATTTTTTTTGCACTAATTAATCTATTTTCCCCATGGTGTCAACCAATACCCACCTGTTTCTCTGCCGATGGTGCCAGAAATTACTTCCACTCGTCAATCTACACCAGATTGAGCCAAGGTCCATGACAAAGATAAATAGCCTCGAGGGGGTTTGCCAGTGAACAACAAGAAGTCAAATCAATCATTTCCCATAACATGACTGTCAGGGGCGTGACAGAGCAAGTGAATTTTGAATTGAAAAAAGAAACTAGAAATGTGTTCATTGCCACAGAAATGTGGTGGGTATTTCTTCCCAGCCTATTTTGGGGAACGTGGATTTAGCCCCAGAAGTTTCACTTTTCTGTTGTCAGGCTGCCTCATTGTATTGCCTAAGTGGGATGAATTACACCAGCAGGAATCTGTTTAGGCCGCTATAACAGAAAGAAATATAATTTGGATCTGCAAATGGATTCTTGTCAGACAACAAAAACGGGTGGCGCAACATAATCCCTCCCAACAGAAACAAGCAAACACACACACACACGCACGCACGCACGCACGCACGCACACACACACACACACACACACACACACACACACACGCGCGCAGCACACACGCATACGCACCCAGTGTGTATAAACACACACAGACGCACACTCACACTCATATACACACAAAAAACGGATAGGATCATTCACCTGTATAACTTCACTTATAATTTAATTTCACCTCCGTTCACAAACAAAATGGATACGGTGACTACAGCCATTCAACAGGATAGACCTTATTGAACACCTTTCATCTTTCTGAGGAGTTGACGGGAAAGTTTGGGCCATTTCCATTTGAATTCATTCAGTTTAGTTAATGAATTGAATTCAAGAGGCGAACTGAAAAATACTCATGGAACATTATGCCCATTTTTCAATTCATTTGGTTCAATTTATCTCCTGCACTGACCGAATTGAAAAGAGAATTGACTCCCAGCTTGGCTCGCAGGTGCGATGCATCCAAATCCCCCATTTTATCCTACTTCATCTTACAGTATGTTGATGGACTTGCAATTTTGGGGTCACACACTCCCTGAGAGAAAAACTTCCCTTCCACTCACAAAATGAGGCATGCACGCGCATCCATCCCACCCTCGCCACCCCACACGATGGACGAGACCAAAAAAACACCATAACCTCACAGGACCAACTACAACCAAGAAGTGGTACTTAAATGACTCACAAAACTAAGCTTATCCAAATACCAAAAGGTCTCAAAAAAGGATTGTAGACTTATTTAGACTTTGCTACCTCTAAAAATCTGCCAATGAGACTGAGGAAACATACGAAAATAAGATTTCAAGTCTCATAATAAAACTAAAACACATGATAAAACCAACAATTTTTTCTTTTTTCTTTTTGTGCAATAAACAATATTTTATTAAAGCATTATGAAATGGGCCAAGGCTCTCAAAGTCTTTTGATAGATTTGATGAAAATGAAACATGACATGCACTCTGCTTCTCATGTGAAAAATGCCCAGGAAGGACGAAATTTACATAATGGATGTATAGGGGACGGAACATCAAACAATAATAAAGCCATGTGAAAAGACTTGCATTTACAAGGCTGCTAAAATTGTCCTATAAGTTTTCCTTCCTTGAACCAATGCATAATCATCACTGGAGAGCTCCGTGGCTGGAGTTACTGTTAACTCCTTTGCGCAGAATACACCTAATGCCAATTTAGGGCTTTATAACTCAGTATTTGTGTCACAGAGACTTTATTATTCAAGTGAAGCAAGACATTTGGAAATTCAATTTCAGAATAGTTTAGGAATTAAATTTAGGTATTTACGGACGCCGGCGTCTATATCTGGGCACAGGGGTTAAATCCTAAGAGTGGCCAGTAATGCATTGTTGAGTCTGCTGCCCCCCCACAATCCCCCACAATCCCCCTCTTCCAGGAAAACGCTTCACACAGTGTTGTTGAAATACCTCGACTCCCTGCACGAATGCAGACAGGAAAAAAACAGACTTTGGGAGGGTGCACTTTGTGTCGGCACAAATTGAGAGGGTGGCAGGAAAGGTATAAGGCGGAGGAGGAGCGAGAGGCGACATCCACTTTCATTATGCGTCAGTCATCCGTGCGCGAGAGCTGCAGCTACGGGCACTCAACCTCACCGCTCAGGAGTGACACCTTTCTCATTGAAATTTTCAACCACAGTTCCTCCTTCCAAACACCCCATCCCAAACATGACCCTCACTTTCGCAGAGATGATGAGGAGCCGCAGCTCATCCGGAAAAGGTCAAAGAAACAATATTTGGCATTAATTACCTCCGGTCTGAAGGCACAGAAACAGAGAAAGTGAAACGCTAATAAACGTGTGAAAAATGCCGCGTCTCCGAGGTAAAGTGCGACAATGTGTATCATTCTTTTGTAGCTATTTTTTTTAATGGGAATTTGACTCACCGTCCTCGCGGCACTTCTGAATGAAGGCATCCACTCCGCTCTCCCCGTAGTTCCCCTCGGACGCCACCGTGGAGACGTAGTTCCAGCGCATGGCCTTGACGATGTCCACCATGGCCTGGGCCTGATAGGTGTCGGGCGGGACCACGCGGGAGAAGAAGTCATAGCGCGTGTTATCGCTGAGTTCGGGCGCCGTGGATGCGTAGCTCACCTGCGGTATCTGTAGAGAGAGGGAACACCAAAGGGAGAGAAATAGACATGATGTTATTATGCCCATATGTTTATATCAACCTGCCAAGTGACCACAGTTGGAAATTAGCCTAAGGCTACAAACCGGTATATTTACATGTCTAATGTTTATCGATATGCACTGTCCCTATTAAATAAATAAATAAAATAAATGGCCGTCTACTAATCCTTTAAGATTTGAGATCGCAAATATTTCATTATCGCGATCAACACTAGACACTCCAGTTTGTATATATCAGAGGAGCATGTGTATCTGCCAGTACTATAGGTGCTGTGAAACTAGGAGCCATTTCCACTAAAAGAAACCCCAACACTGCGAGTAAGCAGCAGCCTAGGTAAACAGAGATTCTGACTGAGGTTACCTGAATTAGTTTGAAGGCATCAAGGGATCATAATCAAGCTCTCAAAATATGTCAGAGGTCTCTCTATCGTTGTTCTTCCATATATCACTCACTAAAGCTGCATGTCTCACTGTAATGATATGACACTCACTAAACCTGCTTCTCTCTCACTGTAATGATATGACACTCACTAAACCTGCTTCTCTCTCACTGTAATGACATAACACTCACTCCAGCTGCCTCCCTCACACTGCACTGCCATATATCACTCACTACGCCTGCCTCTCGCTCTCACTGCAATGAGGAGAAACTCACTACACCTCCCTCTCACTGAAATCACATATAACACTCACTACACCTGCCTCTCTAACAGTAATGACATAAAACACTCACTGTGTATCTCTCTCTATTTTTTTCCAACTTTTTATTGGCATGACACATTTCATTATATAATTGGGTAAGGCAGTGATTGCTGTTTCTGTCTCTCTTACAGTGAAGACATCACACTCACTACACCTGCCTCTCTTACAATAGCAACATATAACATTCACTGTACATGTCTCTTTTTTCCAACTTTATTGGCATGACATATTTCATTACATAATTAGGTTAGGGGTCACTGCTGTCTCTGTTGGTCTTTCTATCACAGTAAAGACGTCATACTCACTATACCCGTCTCTCTCCCTCTCTCACACAGTGAAGAGTGAAGACATCACACACACACACACACACGCACACACACACTACACCTGTCTCTCTATCACAGTAAGGACATCACAGTCACTACACCTGTCTCTCTCTCTCATGGTAAAGACATCACGCTCAGTACACCTGTCTCTCTATCACAGTAAAGACATCACACACTCTACACCTGTCTCTCTCACGGTAAAGACATCACGCTCACTACACCTGTCTCTCTTGCACAGTAAAGACATCACACACACTACACACTAGTAGCACCCAAAAACCGAGAAAGTGCACCTTTTCCAGAGAAATTCCTATAAAAACTTAGAATACACCGAGGTTTACTGAAGATTTGAGGCCAACTCTGTTAACCTCGGAAAAATTTTACCGAGGTAGACTGGAGTTTGTCTGCTAGGCCTGTGCTCACACCAGAACAAAGGGGAGGTGTGAAGACAGTCAAAACACATGCCTCATTAAAGACCTCACTCCAGTACTGCAGTCCAAACACCAACTAATTATGCAAATTTCCAGTAATGCTTGTTCAACGTGGTGCAGTGTAATTAAGCCTGGCCCTAAATGCTGTACTGGCCATTCCAAAGTTCCCCAATCCGAAATTCGCCGAATTTTCAGTGATAATTTCTTCTGCAAATTTTCCTGAATTTTTTTCGGCTACCAAATTTTTAATGGAAAACTATAATAAAATTTTTTTGGTGTCCAAAAAATTTTCAGATGTATGAAAAAACATGAATATTCACCAAATTTCATGGAAACTTTGGAATGGTCAGCACTGTAGTTCAGCCGTCTGCGTCTGTGCTGCATACAGGAACTGGCAAAGGGCAAACCACCACCATTATATTAAGAACAACTAAAACACATGTTCAGTATTCAGAATATATTCAATCTGCAAAAGCATCAATTTACAAACAAATCAGATACACACAATTTTTAAAAGAAAAGAGTAAGTGAACATCAAGGTGTTGTCCAAACTTAAGTAAACCGGACAGACTTCGGGATACCTCGGTTTACCGAGTTTGTCTAAAATCTTCAGTAAACCTTGGTGTTTTCTAAGTTTTTGTACAAATTTTTCGGAAAAAGATGCACTTTCTCGGTTTTTAGGTACTACTAGTGACACTGTCTCTCTCGCACAGTAAAGACATCACACGCACTACACCT
This sequence comes from Gymnothorax javanicus, assembly GCA_029692085.1. Lineage (NCBI taxonomy): Eukaryota > Metazoa > Chordata > Actinopteri > Anguilliformes > Muraenidae > Gymnothorax > Gymnothorax javanicus. The sequence goes on from CM056203.1 coordinate 19,543,166, forward strand.
GTCTCTCTCTCACTTTAAATATCTCATACTCACTACATCTGTCTCTCTATCACAGTAAAGACATCACGCTCACTATGCCGTCTCTCTCTCACTTTAAATATCTCATACTCACTACACCTGTCTCTCTATCACAGCAAAGACATCACACTCACTACACCTGTCTCTCTCTCACTTTAAATATCTCATACTCACTACACCTGTCTCTCTATCACAGTAAAGACATCACACTCACTACACCTGTCTCTCTCTCACTTTAAATGCCTCATACTCACTACACCTGTCTCTCTCTCACAGTAAAGACATCACACTCACTACACCTGTCTCTCTCTCTCACTTTAAATATCTCATACTCACTACAGCTGTCTCTCTATCACAGTAAAGACATCACACTCACTACACCTGTCTCTCTCTCACTTTAAATATCTCATACTCACTACACCTGTCTCTCTATCACAGTAAAGACATCACACTCACTACACCTGTCTCTCTCTCACTTTAAATATCTCATGCTCACTACACCTGTCTCTCTATCACAGTAAAGACATCACACTCACTACACCTGTCTCTCTCTCACTTTAAATACCTCATACTCACTACACCTGTCTCTCTCTCACAGTTAAGACATCACACTCACGACACCTGACTCTCTCTCTCTCTCTCTCCCTCTCTCTCTCTGTAATGACATAACATTAATTACGCATATCTCCCTCTCATGGTAAAGACATAAGAGTCACTACACCTGTCTCTCACTCACTGCAATGCTCACTCAGTACTCTTGTCTCACTAATTGCAATGTATTATAACACTCAGTACTCAGTAAACACCATGCGTTTAAACACTCAGAACACCCATCTCTCTCACTGCAATGCATTATAATACTCAGCACTCTTGTCTCCATGGCTGCAATGTACAAGTATTATAACACTGTACAATTGTGTCACTCACTGTAATGCATTATGACACTCAGTGCACTTGTCTCTCTCACTGCAATGCGTAATAACACTAAAAATACCTGCCTCTCTCACCGTTTGGCCATAGCCTAATAGCCCGGCCCAACACTCCTTAAAAATGCAAAAATTTGCATACAAATACATATCAGGTATCTGTAATCTACAGCGATTATTTTAAGCCTCAATTGAGGACCGCTGATAGACCTGCCTGCGCTTTCCCTGCTTCATTCCTTATGACCCAATCACTGAAACATCCAGAGGCAATAAACACTGCACTTCACAGCATTTATATCTGTTGTCTCTTGTTATTTGTCTCATCAAGACCAGCACAAGCGAGCGGAAACGGTTTATTCACACGCCACAGTTTCCTTTGCCACATTAAAGTGTTATTTCTGCGTATGAGGGGGCCAGGAGTCCATTTTGCGAACGTATTGAAGACTCATAAATACGCTTCAATTAGTGAGGCAGCAATCAAAATGTTTATTGTCGACATATAGCTAGAATAGAGTTGGAATTCACAAATTAAATTCCTTCAACCCTCAAGTGATCAAGTGTTTTCAGGGAGTTTTAAGCAAAAATACTTATTTTAATGACCATTTTTATGTTCATCATATACACATCGCTTCATTTATGTTTGACAGATAAACAGCCCATTCATGGAAGAAGTCGCACACTATAATATTTTGTTGGGCCACCTTTAGCTTTGATCGCAGTGCTCATTTGTTGTGTTATTGTTATGATGATCTTATACAATGCTTCAAAATTTATTTCCAACCACATTTGCATTCATTTTTGGTAGAGATATTGTATTGACGATGTGTGAGTCAAACCACTCCATTGAGTCTTTTCCAGTACATCCTAAAGACTTTCAATTGGTGAAGGTCCTGACTCTGAGGTGTCCAATTTATGTGTGAAAATGATTCCTCATGCTCGATGAACGACTCTTTCACAATTTGAGCTTGATGAATCTTGGCATTGTTATCCTGGAATATGCCTTTGCCATCAGGGATTAAAAAGTCCATTGAAGGGTTATTTGTCATTCAGTATATTCAGAAAGTCTGCTGAATTCCTTTTACTGCAGCAGAACAATGCTGAGCCTAGACCTGACCAACTGAAGCAGCCCCAGATCATAACACTGCCTCCAGAGGCTTGTACAGTGGGCACCATGCATGACAGGTGCATCACTTCATGGGCTTCCTCTCTTACCCTCAGGAGCCCATCACTCTGGAATGGGGTAAATCTGGACTCATTAGACCACATGACCATTTTCCATTGCTCCTCAGTCCAATCCTTACGCTTCTTTGCAAACTGACATTTTTTTTCCCAATAAGCCTTACAAACAAGTAGCTTACTTGTGGGCACACAGCTGTTTAGTCCAAATCCTCCAAGTTCTTGTTGCATTGTGCGTATGTAAGCGCTCTTTCCTTCATAATTAATCATTGCCATTTTTTGATTTGCCGTTGTTGATTTTTTTAAAATCTAAATGAAAATTTTAGTAATCCCTGATCAGGATCAGTCATGATTTTTCTCTGACCCATTTCTTCCTTGAAGTTAACAGTTCACCACTATCCTTCTAGGTTTTAATACATTGTTGAGCATTTCCTGACCCAATTCCAGCGATTTCAGCAATCTTAGCCGTTTCCTTTGCTTTTCTTTTCAATGACCATAAGATAGCTCTTCCGACATGGTTCTTTGAGAAAATACTGTAGAAGTTACCCACTGAATCAGTCATGAATAAAAGAATTATTGCCTGCTGAAACATATTCATGACTGCAATTATGACTCAATCATAGGCTCTAGAGTATTTGCTAATTTAAATCCAAACAGCGACTTTTTTTTGGACGGGCAGTATATAATTAAATGATCTAATGTAATTAGTAAAGGGTATGATTGATATTTTTGTGTGCCAAGAATAATGGAAAGTTGTGCGGGGTCATTTATGATTCTATAAAATATATATGTTTTTCCACCGTATGGGCATTGATTTTATTGCAATGGTCAAATTTTATTCACCAAGTCTTTATGTTTTGCAGTAAACCTTGCCTATCAGATCCAGAATAACATGATTTATAGCTATTTTTACCCCTGCCAAGGAAGTTATGTTTTCATTTGTTTGTGTGAGTCTGTCTGTCACCAACTTCACCACAAAGACTAATAGTGCAATCTACACCAAAATTTACACTAGGGTAGATATTGGTCCAAGGACCAATATCATTAAAATTTGATCTGAACTGGGAAAAGTACTAAGGAGCTAAAAATATCAAAAATATGGGGTCGTAAATGACTCCACTTGGCAGCTTGAAGGTTAAAAAGACAGTGCAGTCACTGACGTGGAATTTGTATTTAGAAGCAAATCAATTAATGTCATGCGAGTTCCAAACTTCAAGAAATTCACCGATTATGCTAATCAATTTCCCCTTCGTTTAACTTGATTTTTGATGACTTACATAATTACATTTCAGATGAAATGTGTTCACACACAGGATTAGCTCAATGATGACAGGGAAAAGTAATCTGAGAGGGGCTAGGTATTTGCCCTATTTTCAATGCATAAGAAGCCAAGGGAGTAACAGTTTGTGTATGTTTGGGGGAAACAGACAAACTGAAATTCTCACATCCACACACATACATTTTTTTCATTGATTTCACGCTCATCACAGCACATAATTATGGGGGGACGAAATGGCTTTATTTCAATATTGGGGAGACACATAACTTCACCTCCCACCCCCCACCCCCCCGAGACAACACCATAGTACAATAGTATGTCCTAAAACAAAAATATTGAATAACTAAATATTTGTTTTTAAACAATAAAGGAGCAGTTAAATTTCAGTTTCAGAAGCGGTTTTAATGCTTATTTTATGCTTTCAATGCATCCTTATCATTTTTTGCGAATGTGTAAACATGTACTAGTTTGTGCACATGTACTTAGTCTTACAGAAGTTTGTGTGTGTGTGGATATGCATTTGCAGTGTTGGGTGATGCATCATTAAAAAAGTACAGCAACAATGCAAATCCTGGCAGAAACTAGCGCTGGACGATAAATGCCCATTGACCTGGGACTAACATCAGATACAATACTTAGATAAGCATCATAAGAATCCAAAATAGTACATAATATTGCAGGTCATATATCCCAGCCGTGCAGCACATAATGTATGCCTGAGCATGCGTGTTTATACAGGTGCGTGTCAGCAGTAAGCAAAAATACGATGCAGGAGTATAAACTTTTTTCAGAGGGGCAATTCATCCCGTCTGAAGGCTCGCGATTCCATCTGAATGCCTTTTCATCGCTAAATAGATTTAAAAAAAAAACTTGATAACTCATTCCACTTTTTGTCAGTGTGAGTTATTCAGGATTTATGGAGGGCAGTGAATGCAGTGGGAGCTGTGTGCTGTATTTTCTCCGCCGAGCACATTAGAGATAAATGGGTGCATTTTATGGCATTCAATAATGTGTTTCATGCTAAGATATAAAATCTGAAAAGCCCTTCTCATGCTAATGCATATTTTAATGGCCAGTCCCCCATGATATTTGTTGCTGTGTGGATCTGACAGTAAAGAACAGTGGCTTTAGATTACAGTTAAATCCTCCGTTCAACTTGGCGACGGAGAACTTTTCAACATATATCTCAGGTTGAGTGGGGACACTGTTAAGCATGCACCAAAAGCACAGTAATTACACATTATAATTTAGCAGCACTGAAGCAAGTGCCACAGGCTTTCCCCACTTACATTGCTCACTAATACAATAATTAATTTTACACTGTGCTACTGCTGATGCCAACATTAAAGTCAGATCCATTGGTGGGTTTGATAAGCAAAATGAAGTAAGATAATATGAGCTTGCGCAAAAACAGCGGTGCCTGAAAGTAGAATGTTCCGGATGAAGACCCTGCCTGAAGAAAACATGTGAGCCATATGAGCCATATTAGAGCAATTTTTTAAATGATTAAAACCCATTTATTGTTTTATTGCTGCAGGCTTCCACCTTCTGTAGAATAATTTGCAACAGTAGCTGTGTTCAACGAAAAAAAGTCATTTTGTGAATTGCTTTTAAGAAACAGAAACAACTCACAGTTACAACAATGTGCATTCATAATCAGTGGAGGATGTGTGAACTAGCTTGCCAGGGCATGTTTTCACTGTTGTGTTTAACAAACATTATTATTTTTAATTGCAAGGTACTATTAATTATTAATTCCCCCCACAAAACTCGTTAGCCCGTAGGAAGGGCAGACTTTGTGCCAGGCCTAATAAATAGGTCACTTTGATTAGAGGATAAATGAAGAAAAATAAACACCCCACCCCTCTTTACAAAAACTCAGATGTAGAACATTCCATTACTTCAGTAACTTGACCAGTGAACAGACAAGGTTGTAGAGGTCAGAAAACACAGAGATAATAGGCATTCATCATGCATAACCTAATTTGGACTTTGTAAGTGGTCTCTTAATCTTTTTTGTAGGAGCACATTGGGCTCTCTGTTTTTAACCCTTAGAGCGCTAAATACAAATAATGTTGCTCAATGATGTAAGGTATCAAATTCAAAGCTGTTGAAAACCTACCATGTGGCAACTTGTTTAAAAGAGCTCCCGGAGGGTAACTCTTTTAAACAAGTTGCCACATGATTGGTTTTCAACAACACAGGATAATTTAATTAATCATTTTTTGAAAATCTATTTCAGCGCTCTAAGGGTTAACATTTGCTTTTACTTCCCATGCCTTCTTTAATTCCCTGTTATATTCTCAGTGTACAGTAAATAGTGAACGAATAACACGATAAAGTGATTACAAATAAACAGCACGAAGAAATCAGCCACAATTATAAATTCCAACCAAGCTGGACACAAGCCACTAAGCCCCCGGCTTTGCAATTCACATTTTAACGCGTGGCCTCAATTAAAAATTTCACTTGCAGCAGTGTTGGTAAACAAAACAGAAACTATTTGGATAATGTCACATTCAAAGATGTGCAAACTGAAGCGATCCAGAGTTTTTCCCAGATGCTGTCGTGTCATGCGCAGCTGTCTCATGAGTATCAGCTAATATGCTGAATAATTAGCCTGAGGGATCGGAGCTCTCCGGGCCCAATGCAAATCTGAGGCGGCCAGTCAAGCTTGTTGCACATTCTACACGTAACAGTGATTATTCCGTTCCACGGCCTCGATCTTATGAAACTCCACAGCAATAGCAAAACCGAAGCGGTAGCGGTCGTCTGCCCTAGTCCTGGACAGCCGCAGGCCCAGCTGATTTTCACTGCTACTCTGCACTCTATTGATTAAAGCCGTCGACTACACTGTTAGCGCCCCTCGCACAGTTTCTATGGGATTATTAAATAAAATCGAAAACCAGCAGACCCAGCCGCTCTTCAAGACCAAGGGTTAGGACTAGGGCTCCTCTAAGGAGCAGGAGCAGGAGAGTAGCTACTTGTCGTCGTGGTGAGCCTTGGAGGAGGTTGGGGGGAGGTGAATGGGGGGTTGCAGAATTAAATTTAAGACACAGGTCACCGGCTGGATGAAAATGCTCACCTCTTGTAGAGCTGCTGGCTGCAAGGCACCTCTAAATCTGCTAAATGCGCCAAGGCAGGAGAGGAAGACTTTTGGCACCCGCTAATTTCCGCATCATAAATAAAGCGGGAGATGCAGAGCCGTGGAGGGCCTCCATATATTTCAGAGCAAGACCCCACAGGGAAGCCAACTGGCGCTCTATCATCAGACGCGAGCAGCAGATAATCGATGCTGCTTCCACCCAGCACTGCGGAGGCATGCCAAGAGGAGGGTCCGGGGCGTGACTCATCTGTAAGAGCTGATAATTAATGAAAATCTCAACACCTACGATCCACAATAGAGTGAAAAAGCCTCTAATATAGCAGATCTTAGATTAGCCACACAGTGTTTCTCTGAAGACGAGTACTGATCCAAGATCAGTGAAATGACGGCAAAAACCGGTAGGCCGGGATTAGCAGCTGCCCTTGCACTTATTATCTACATATGTATGTCAGAACAAGGATCAGTGCTTGGGGGGGCAGGGGCTCCTGCGCCGAGGGTCCTTCTGCGATCAATAGCACATCTCCGCCATGATAAACGCCTTCTCCTTTCCGCCCACTGACCCTCTCGCTTGTCGGCCTTCTGGCGCTTGTCTATCGGTTAAATTATGCAAATGCGCGATGACCACGCATCTAATTCCAAGCAGCAGACATGACACGAGGCACTGTGTTAATATGTAAATGCCGCTCTCCGGATTAACTGCAAATTAAAGGAAAAGGTCATCACGCGCAGACGGCTAGCGGAGAGGAGAGACAGCCCTCCTCCGCTTGGCGAGAGACAACTGCTCACTCGCGGGCTAAAGCAGGATGGCACCTGCCGCATCGCACCTTTCTCAACAAACATCCGGCGCATTAACATACGATGTACTGAAAAGAGCATAGAAGGTACTACCAGTATGTCGTGCCTGGAAACAATAACCACATTTATAAGCAGCTTACCGCTACATTACCGCTAGCGCAAATGATTTGGCTAATAGGGCTATCGCAAGTACAGTGCAGCGGTAATGTGAAAAACACAGGATTTTAAACCATGCTAATTGCAGCCTCCGCTCCGATAAGCTCTTGCATATACGAGGCACGGCGCGAAGGCTGCTGCAAATCCTGGTCTTCGAGCTTTGCCATTATTGTTACCTTCCCTAATAAACATTCTAAACTGTGCATGGCAAAGGGCTGTCAGTCAAAGAGCATAATGAGGTCTTAAAACAAACTTGGTGCTACATGACAGTAGTGCAAGATTAGCTTGTGTGTTCTACTAAGCCAGAGCTGGCATTTACATAGCTATATGCATCTTATCTCAGGTAAATGCATTCAGAAGAGTTATCTAAATCTGAAGCATCAAAAGAGACACATATTTCAATTGAATTTAACACTCAGATCTGTTGAAAAGGGGGCCAGAGGTGCTCAAGGATAGTGCTTGCTTTGCTTTTATGGCATAACAAAGGTAGTTTCGTTTGAGCATTTGTACTCGGCAAACGTTCATCTTTCACAAGGTTTTTGGACAAGCGTGTTTCGCGCTCATGCCCTTGATAAATAGTATCAAACCCAAGAGCAATGACTGTGATAAAGCTGGTATCAGGCAGCCAAAATGGAACCCTTGCATAATTTACCAGCAATCATGTCCTTTGCCATCCACCAAATAACTATTCTGGAGTTGTCAGTTATGTAGAGGGCAGTGGGGCCTTGCCAGGCCTGCTTTTAGGCGATTCATACGTGCACTGCGCGTCACTCTCTATTTTGAGATCAAATGTTTGACTTGTGAAGTTTGTTCAACTGTTCCATTGGGATTCGTTTTCCCAGTATGCCATGAGCAGTTAGAACACCAACATTATAGGACAACGTTTAAAGACAATTGCCGACATCAGAATGTCCCTTGTTGTTGGAGAATGTTTGACTGGTGTGCCATGAGCTTTATGATAGTTCATGAAGGCTACCAACTGTTATCATGGCATCTACTATTTATTTTCTCTGGAGACACCTCTTGTATGAGAAAAGCCAACAAAGCTTTGCCCAGCAGGGTGCAGATTTGTGAATGTGAAACTGAAAGTATCAAACATCTCGCAGCAACATCTGCTGATCTTACCTACTTTAAATGCTTGTAAAATGAGTCTTGAAGCAAAACAAGACAACAATATTCAACAGCCATTTATGAGTAGAGAATATTGTAATTTTTATGAGGGATGGGTAATGTTCTACTTTGTTCATGTTAAAATGTGACGGTTAAAATCTCTCCTCACTAATCATATGCAGGCAACTGAGAACTGGTAATGAACACTGGCTAAAACCAGTGCTTTCAAAGACACTTTATTCAAAGATTGCAAACCATTTGCAGCTTATTTTTCAGCGGTGGTCTGGATGTACTGTTTAGATGAGCCGTTCTTTGTCAGAGAAATCCTGAAAGGAAGCAGGAGTGCTGCCATCAGGGCCCAGTCTCTTTCTTTCACCACCTGCTGTGATCAATCAGGCTTTGTTTCTTGGGTGCTCAGCTAAACGCGTCTATCCCGGTGGATGCAGTCACTATCGACAGCCGTCTGGCGTGAGTCTCTCACCACCCAGCCAGATTTCGTCATTCCGGTTGTAACTTGTTTTTATGTCTAGCACAGAAGTTGGAAATGATCACTCTCACAACCTAGCGATCATCTGCTGTAGAGTTCTACCAGGCTCATACGAGATCGAACAAGCTGCAGGTGCTCGTAGCGCTGACAGGAGGATGAGGCGCAGTTTAAATCAGGTAAAACAAATAACCTTGTGTGTGGCCCCCCTTGAGCCCAGATGATATGGGCCAGGGCACCGTGAATCACTGACAGATGGGATGCTGAATTGCAAATGAAAATCAATATTAATAAGTTTAGAAGGCAGAGGGCATGTAAGGGCTGGATCCAGCTAACACTTAATGGACATTAGCAAAACCTGCAAAAAACTAATGCTTGAACATGATCAAAGCCCTGCGGTGGGAACTTCCTTGAGTCCCTCGAAAAAACATTAATTTTTTTGTCAAAACTGGACAGATTTGCGGAAATTATGGCTGTCTTAATTTCCAGAAACATCAGAATGGCTCGTGAGAGCTTTTATAAGCGTTGCTGACTTGCAAATACTTTGTTTAAAATATTCCTACATCTGTCAGAAAAAAGGTAATCCAGGTGGTTTTCTGGGAAATTACCCAAAGAAAGTCTTGAAAGCATTTTTAACTTTAGCTTTTTTTCTCGTTTGTTTGTTTTTTTTGTGTAATTGGCAAGCCTGAATCTCGTTTGCTTTTTATTAGCTGAGAAAATGAGGGATACTTCAATTAAAATGGAAAATCTCCTCAAATCCAGTAAAAATCCATACTCTAGCGGAGTCAACTCAACATTTAACATTTTACAGCTTAATGTAAATACCAGTGTGCCCTATGCTTGTAAATATATCTGACAGAGCATCTTGGATTAAATTGATATGCAAACAAAATGAAAATAAAAAGGCATTACCGGAGCGAGGTGAATAATCATGCTCACACTGTAAAATGTCACCGTGTTTATCAGTGAGGCTTTTACAGTTATTCTTCATTACAGCCAGGGGAGATGTGCTTATCCTTGATATCTATTCATAAGTTTTCCCCCTTTAGGGCCTACTCTACGAGATTCATGATAGTACCTCGATAGCAGAGTTTCATACTGCTAAAGAGCGGATTTTGCTCATTAGGCCATTGTGAGTAATCTGCATTTGAGTGTGCTCCTGATCAGAGTAGGTCCTCAGTCTACTCCCATGGTAAGAGCACAGAAATACAACAGACAAACCTGAACCTGTTTTCAAGTGCAGATGCAAGCCATTTAACACGGATCACCCTTAAAGGGGCAATAAGCGGAAATGCATCATTTCTAGATTGAAGGAATAAAAAAAAATCGCTATGTGAAGAACAAGAGGTGTAATTTCATCTGGAGTATAGCAGGACGTCACACACCCGCTCTCTGTGTTGATCTCCAGCCCCTTGTTTACAAGCCGGTCTGGCTGCGCATTCATGTAGGTTCATGTGAATCGCCGCCTCCTCCCTCCTCTCGAGCCCTTGGCCCTCCCTCCCTATAAAAGGCTACAGCCAGTGAGCAGTGGCAGCGCGTATTTTCAAAGCAAACTGGCGAAGAGCGGAACGAAACGTTCACCTGAAGACGACCAGGATCCAAGATTATCTCTAAAGCAACAACGGTCGTTGGCGAAGTTATTGTCAGATAAAGAAAGGGACAGAACCCGGATTAACATTGGCCTTGCATTTCCAAGGTGGAGATCACTGCGAGAGCTAAAGGGGCTACAGTTTGACTCGGAGTTAGCTCTTCTTCTCCTGGACAGGTAAGTAACAACATTAGGTCAAATGTCTGCTTTAATTAGTGTTTCAGTAACGTTAGGCACATGTTGCTATGTCGATTCAATTAAATTTAATGTTGCAATCGTAGCATGGGTTAATGTCCGGAGCTTGAGTTGTTGGCGGCTCGGTCCCAGCAATGGGTCAGGCGTTACGGTTGTGTTAGGTGAGTAGCCCGGCAGCCAGCTAACATAGATTGTATTTGCAGGAAAGCTATTTACTGCCGTCATATTATCAATACATTACAAACTAAACTGTCTGCTAACACCATTAGCGGCAAACAGACAAGTTTGATGCCAATGGTGACACACTAAATTATTGGCATAATGATTAATTTACAGACAAAACAGCATAGAAAATTTGCCAAAAGGAAGTTTTCTTTCTTGCGGCATTATAACGTTATAAGTTACAACCCCAATTCCGAAATAGTTGGGACAAAGTGGAAATAGTGAATAAAATCAAAATGCAATGACTTTCAAATCACACCAGCCAGTATTTTATTCATGATAGAACAGAGATAACATAAGAAATGTTGAAACTGAGAAATTTTACAATTTTATCCACAAAATGAGCTCATTTCAAATTTGATGGCAGCTACAGGTCTCAAAAAAGTTGAGACAGGGGCTTGTTTACCATGGTGTAGCATCCCCTCTTCTTTTTAACACAGAGTGGAGGCGTCTGGGCATTGAGGAGACAAGTTTCTTGAGTTTCGCTACTGGAATTTGATTCCACTCTTGTTTAATACAGGCTTCCAGCTGCTGGAGAGTTTTGGGTCTCCTTTGACGGACTTTTCGTTTAATTATGCGCCAAATGTTCTCAATCGGTGAAAGATCATGTAAGGGTTTTCCCTTGCAGTCCCTCCCCTGCTGCATTCCTCACCTCCGCTACAGGTGTGGCTCGTTGAGGTGGAGGTGAGGGCGGGTTATTTAAGGGTTGGCTGTGCTACTATTGAGTGCAGCAGCATTCTGAATTTTAGCCCTGGTTTATTGTGCCGCTGCTCCCCTGATTTTGTGGTAGTGTTGTTTATTATTTTTTATTAGTTTATTAAAAATCTTTATATTTTTACTCAGCCTGTGCATGTGGGTCCCTTCTCCAGCTTTTGGGTCCATGGTCCCAGTGCCCGCCGGATGACAGAATGCTGCTGCCAGTGTGGGACCCAGCCAGGCTGAGTTTTAGGGGAGCAGCGTTTTCTTTTTTTTTTTTTTTTATTCAGGGACCAGGTGGGGAGCAATGTTCCAGGTCCGGCGGAGTGTGTGGCTCCAGGGGTCCGGCAGCGCCGTGTGTTCCGGGTCCGGTGGGTGCCATTGTGCTTTTCCTGGCGTGCCTTAGGGAAAGGGTACTGTAAGGGTTTTCCCTTGCAGTCCCTCCCCTGCTGCTTTCCTCACCTCCACTTCAATGAGCCACAGGTGTGGCTTGTTGAGGTGGAGGTGAGGGCGGGTTATTTAAGGGTTGGCTGTGCTACTATTGAGTGCAGCAGCATTCTGAATTTTAGCCCTGGTTTGTTGTACCGCTGCTCCCCTTTTTTTTTTTTTTTTTTTTTTTTTTTTTTGGTGATGTTTAGTGTTTTTTATTAGTTTATTAAAAATCTTTATATTTTTACTCTGCCTGTGAGTGTGCGTCCCTTCGCCAGCTTTTGGGTCCATGGTCCCAGTGCCCGCCGGATTGCAGGTTGCATCCGGCAGGACTAAACCATGACAGATCATGACTGCAGGCGGGTCAGTTCAGCACACGGACTCTTCTACTATGAAGCCATGCTGTTGTAATAGCTGCAGCATGTGGTTTTGCATTGTCCTGTTGAAATACACAAGGCCTTCCCTGGAATAGATGTTGTCTGGAGGGGAGCATATGTTGCTCTAAAACCTCTATATACCTTTCAGCATTCATGGTGCTTTTTAAAACATGCAAGTGTCCCTCACCATATGCACTAATGCATCCCCATACCATCAGAGATGCTGGCTTTTGAACTGAACGCTGATAACAGGAGGGGTGGTCTTTCTCCTCTTTAGCCCGGAGGACACGACGCCCTTGATTTCCAACAAGAATGTCAAATTTGGACTCGTCTGACCACAGGACACTTTGCCACTTTGCTACAGTCCATTTTAAATGAGCCTTGGCCCACAGAACAGGGCGGCGCTTCTGGATCATGCTCAACAATGGCTAGCTTTTTGCATGATAGAGTTTTAGGTGGCATCTGTGGATGGCACGGCGGGCTGTGTTTACTGACAGTGGTTTCATGAAGAATTCCTGGGTCCATTTAATAATGTCAATGACAGAATCATGCCGGTGAGTGATGCAGTGGCGTCTGAGGGCCCGAAGATCACGGGCATCCAGTAAAGGTCTTCAGCCTTGTCCCTTACACACAGATTTTTCCAGTTTCTCTGAATCTTTTGATGATGTGATGCACTGTTGATGATGAGACCTTCAAAGCCTTTGCAATTTGACGTTGAGGAACATTGTTTTTAAAGTATTCCACATTTTTTTTTAGTGCAAGCCTTCACAGGTTGTAGAGCCTCTGGCCATCTTTACATCTGTGAGACTCAGCCTTTCTAAGACATCCCTTCTATATCCAATCATGTTACACACCTGATGCCTGTTAACTTAATTCCTTGCTAAATGTTCTTTCAGCTGATTCTCTTATATATTAATTGCTTTTTCAGCCCTTTTTTGCCTGTGTCCTAACTTTTCTGAGACCTGTGCAGCCAGAAAATTTGAAATAAGCTCATTTTGTGGATAAAAATGTAAAATGTCTCAGTTTTAACTTTTGAAATGTTATCTATGTTCTATTGTTAATAACATATTGGCTCATGTGATCTGAAAGTCATTGCATTTTGATGTTATTCACAATTTACACTTCGTCCCAACTATTTCGGAATTGGGGTTGTACTTCCTTCGTTACTCGAAATGTTCCACAAAATGGTGATGTTGTTTTGCTCAGTGTGTTTGCACTTTGCAGATAGTCGTTCGCAGAAGAGGGCGGGGGGGGGCAGCAGGTAGAGGGAGGTGTGGCTCATGACACACTTTGTTTTGGTCTACAGGCAGTGCACAACAGCAAACCTAGCAGTGAAATGATTTCCCTTTTTGCCCCTTTAACCAAGTCAAAGCCTTGTATCCTGATGTTTCATTGGATGCATTACACAACATTACTTCTGTAAAAAGTTATTTCGTAAGATCACCTTTATATGATGATACATCCTTGACATGCTGGGATGTGTCCTTCCAGGATGACAATCGCCCAATCCCTACAGGCCATAGGGCGTCACTAAATGGTTTTGTGAGTATGGAAATTATCCTGAATATGCCAATGTCTTTACAGTCACCAGATCCCAAACCAGCTGAACTCACTTGCAAGATTTTGGAACAAAGTGGTAGACAGCGCTCTCTGTCACCATCAACACCACATCAAATGAGGGAACATCGCTTGGAATAAAGTTACTTCCATGCCTCCAGTGAAGTTGTACACTTGTAGCCTCTATGCCAAGGCATGTTATCTGATCTGGCAGCATGTAGAGGCCCAACACCTTCTTAAGACTGTTTGTGTTGATTTTTCCATTGATTTGTCTCCTGTCTGCATAATAAGGCACTGGGAAATACAGACACCGTTTAAATATGGCGTAGTTACTGATGGTTATGATCACCAGATGTTTGCATCATTTCATTAAAGGTTCAGCAGCCAAGATTGAAGAGGAGCAATTATCCAGCAGACTAACATCTCAATATTGCCTCTTGGAACTTAAAACAGTTTGACCTGGCCTTCCTGATAGACCATCTGTCAATATTTCTACATGTTTGATGATCCATCTCAATGCTATATACTTATGATACAGTCATTGCTATATAGTTTTTTAAGCTGTATCAAAGGGGGACAAATACAATATTAGAATATCCAATATAACCATCTGCTATCTAAAAAACATGATTTCACAAAGAAGACATTGACTGAACTCATTCAATTGAAGCCCAGATGTATTATCTAAGGCAGCCCATCAAATTTCTATGGTAAATACTTGAAGATGAAAAGAATGGAAAAGCTGTTGATACAAATGTGTAGTCTGAGCACTGGTGAATCGCCCGTGGATGGAATTAACCAGAAGCTGAATAGCATTTAAAACTTTAGCTGAGTGGTGGCGCGTACTCTCAGAAAATGATACCCAGGGTTGTGTGTTTGGAGTGCGTCTGTTTAATCAAATGAGGCTCTCGTTTTAAAGCTGATGAAGATTTAATAGTGGAGAGATGGTGGGATATTCTAGCTGTGGTATGTGCTGCAAACAGTCAGAGGTCAATCAGTGTAAAAACCAAATCTAAATGAGCACCATTGACAGGTAAATGACACCGAGGCCAAACCTGTGTAAACAAAATCGACTTGATGACAATAGCGAGGCAAACCCAGAATGAACACAATAAGCCACATCAAGGCCGGGAAATTATCTGGAAATAACCCTTAAATGAGGACCCTTTACAGGTAAGTTACAGCAAGGACAAACTGAATGAGGACCACAGCAAGGTCTAACCAAATCAACACCATGAACAGTTAAACCACTGCAAGGCCAAACCAAATCAACACCATCTACATTTGAGCCACAGCACGGCTAAACCCGTATCAACATCATCTACAGTTCAACCACAGCACAGCCAAACCCGTATCAACATCATCTACAGTTCAACCACAGCACAGCCAAACCCATATCAACATCATCTACAGTTCAACCACAGCACAGCCAAACCCGTA
Source organism: Gymnothorax javanicus (assembly GCA_029692085.1). Lineage (NCBI taxonomy): Eukaryota > Metazoa > Chordata > Actinopteri > Anguilliformes > Muraenidae > Gymnothorax > Gymnothorax javanicus. The sequence continues at coordinate 19,558,720 of CM056203.1, forward strand.
TCAACATCATCTACAGTTCAACCACAGCACGGACAAACCTATATCTGTTCATACCACATACCACCGCTAAAACATCTCTTCACTATTATACCATCCTTTGCTGTAAAACTCTTCCTTCCTCGCATTCAGCCTCTGGGTTGATTCCGTTCATTGGCTGAAAATGGCCCTTTTTAAATTATAAATATCTGAAATTTTAATTAAATTTGGAATTAATTAGTTAGGACGGCCTGATAGGACAGACATTCAGCTTCCATTTGAGGGTATTGCAATTCAAATTAGTTTCACCACTAAGATTTTGAAGCACTCTGTATACGCCATTCACCTCCTCCCATGCTGAAGGCTCCATTGAAACTAACTGCAGTTGTGAGGGGGTCACATACAGGAAGGGTGACAAATCGTGGCGCAGAATTGTACGATTATACCCTTAAATGACAGTGGAAAGTCTGTCTTATCAGGCCATAGAGATCAATTAATTCCAAATTCAATTAAAATTTCAGAAATGTAATATTTAAAAATGTTTGTATTCCATGTACAGTGCTGTGAAAAAAGTATTTGCTTCCTTCCCAATTTCTTCCATTGTTGCTTGTCATATTTAAATACTTCAGATCATCCCAAACTAATTCTAGTAAGAAGGCAAAGACAAAATGAATAATCGCAAGGTAAAGAGTTATTCAAAACTCTTGTCAAACCTAATGATTGATTGTGCCGCCCTCGGCAGCAACAACTGCAGCAGCAGACCGTCGCGCTGCCATCGCTGTGCTAGACTGTTGGAATGATGTTCTTACTGTGGAATGCTGTTTTAGCTTTATGCCTGATGTTAACTGGACTCATGTCTTCCACAAATGTTTCACTTTTGTCTCATCAGTCCACAGAATGCCATCCCAAAAGTCTTGGAGGATCATCAAGACTTTTTTTTTCCCTTTTTTTTTTTGTATGTTTGGTTTTGTAGATAGGTACTGTAACTCTGGTGACATGAAATGAAGGTGAATGCATTACTGGAGAGCTTATAGACAATCTGTGCCTTACAGTTAGCTTGTCAATCACCTGTGGTACAACTGAAATGTATTACCTGCTGCTCCATATTAGTCATACATGTTTTTCTTGTCTATTATCACAGCTATTGTCACTTATAATTTGGTATTTTAATGCATTCGAGTGCAAATGGATGTGACATGCAGAGCGATTGACAAGCTAACTGTAAGGGATGAAGCCCTGTCTCTCGCCAGAAGTCTCAAAGTTGAGTGCCCAAAGTATTTTTTTTTTTTACTGACGTCCCCTACTGACAAACAACAAAGTATCTGCTTTGTCTTTCTTATAGGGCGTATTTAAGGCACCAGTTTAGTATTTTCATTAACTTCTCTCCACCTCATAACGTATTAATGGAATTATTTCTCATTTGTATTTTTTATCTTTTGATATAAACTGAAACATCAATGCCTCGTGGCAACTCAAAAGTTTGTAAACATATGCTAACCGCAGACGTCAAAAAAGAGATTGGTGCTATTGCACTTTTATGCAACAAAACACACACGCAGAAGAAAAACAAGCTGGAATTTTGAAGCCAATCTCGGTCCTTCTCATTTTTATTTTTGCTGTTTGATGCTTCACTCACATCAGTATCGGAGGCTACATTGATCTTTAGCTCAAATTGATAAGGATGTATATCAAACTCGTCAAACTCTCAAAAAAAAAAAACCAGCCTTGAGAAAAGATTTCATTCCAGCCATCATTCTCCTGAACATGAACTATTTGCCTGACAAAATTTTCTGGTAATATAGTCGTAATCTAGAAAATTTTGGTGAAATGAGAGCAAAAACTTCAGCAAACTGCATTAAACTCTTGTAAAGAGAGTGGGGTGCTCTTTTTAGTTGACGCTGTGACATCACTGACCAACTTTGCTAAGCCTGCAATGCAATATGGCATCACCCATAGCAGTCAATTCGAGTTTTTAGAATTTATTTTCTCAGACGTGGATGGTTGAAACACTCTAAAAATGAGATTATTTTGGCCTCAAACTGACATAGTCACAGAAAAAAAAAGAATGTTAATTTTTTGGCCTCAGTTTCCCTTTAAGTGTCATTACCCCTTTAATAGGAGAGTCAATTTGACCAAAAATTAACAAAAGGGTTTACTATGGTAAAAGGATTTGATATGTGTGCCCCAAGTTCATACACATCCGATTCATTTCCATGGCTTTGAAAGTTATGCTTAATTACAGCTACATTTTGAGTTGATTTTTTATGCAGATTTAACTTTCACACCGGTTGCTTTAAATAACTGTAGCTTTTTAAAAATGCAGAGTTTATTTGGCATAACATCAATGCAGAATTAATGGTACTCATTAGGAGTGCAGAGAAATACCATATATCTGCACTGCCAGCTCAGAGAAAAACCTTTGGTAGAGCATCTTTCTGGAAAATAAATATTTCACTCAGGTTTGTGCGCTTTGATGGCAAGAGGAGACGAGCAGAGGATTTTGTATTGAATGAGCACAAAGCACTTTGTGTGACTGTCCGGGCACATTAGCAAAACTTTCCACCTGTTACTCTGTGTCAAGCTGGAATCAACAGTCAATATAAGACCAGTGCTCACCAGCTACTCCCTCAGATGAGAGTGAATAGGAATTTGTGAGTGTGATTGAAATGAGAGCGAAGAGGAATTGGTTTAACAGCCCCAACTCTTTGAAAACCAAACTTAGGTTCTTTAATTTCTTTATTTTTTTTATTCTACTCTAAAATAAAAATGGAGCCTCTTAGCAAAAGGTTATTAAAAATGGTGAAGGTAAAAAAATAATTCACAGTTGTAATATAAATACTATAATTGTAAGTAATTGTAAATAATATTTACAATTCAGTTATGTAATACAACGTACATTTAACATGTGTTCAACACCCTGCTGCAATATTTTGTTGCCACATCTAGAGCAACTCCTTTGCCTGTATTTTACAGTACAATTCACTTTTTATGAATGCAGTATTTAAATGTGCAAATGCACTCGACTCATGAGTATTCAAGTAAATACACACACGGATAAGATAAATTGCGAACCCAGCAATCTGTCTCTTGAATTCGCTCAGCCTTTTTTATTATTATATCACAAGCAGGAGATATCTCAATCCTGAGCAGCTATGCTGACAAGGATACAACCGTACTCATGCATTTTTCATGCATTTTAATATTTTTTTTCTTTCACTGCTTTTCAATGATAGAAGGGCCAATAGGAGGACAATGGCCAGCTGCCAGTTCAACGGCCATGGTGTTCTCAGTGGAAGACGTCAATCCCACCATATTCCAGCGACATGGGCGACTTCCATCGTGGCGAGAGGAAGAGTTCAGGTAAGGTCTTACATCTGTCAGTCCGGTTCCATTATTGCCAAACTCTGACATTGCGGGGAGCTGGTCCCCCGGGACCCCCTGTGGCTCGGTGAGACGTACTTTTGTGGACGCATGACTGAGCCAAGTTTGCTCTGGAGCAGAAGACATAAAAAGCGAGGGCTGGTGGGAAAAAAACCTCAGAGAGACAAGCGAGATTGGATTGCCTCACAAAAGGTTTGCTAAGGTGAAATTGACTTTGTGCCAAGACGCACAGTTTCTGTTCCCCTCGAATTCACACTGGCAGTGCAACAGGACAGCCATTCCGCAGGCTGTCTCTCTATTCCACTCCTGGATCATCCAATACCAGTGCAGACTGGTGCTAGTCTCCATAACTGAGGGTCTTAATTTGGCCCCATCTCCTCTGATATTAAACCATTATACGTATTAGGTATGTAAGACTTTGTAAAAAAAAAAAAAAAAAAAAAAAAAAAATTTAAAATAAATTTAGATGCACTTTAGATGACGATATTTAGAGACAAAATTCTTCTAGCGGACCCCTGATTATTTTCAATGCGGCATGCCAGTGGTGAAACATACGATCAAGTATTATGATTGCATTTTGAATATTTGCTAGACATATACAGCATGTTTCTTTGAAAAAAATCATCTTCAAAACTTCTTGACGGTCTCTAACATCAAAATACTTGAAATAGCTATTTAAATTATTATTGATGTATTTAAAGTACTGCTCAAACACTGGAGCATCAAATGAACTCAGGGACAAAAGCTGCAAACCGTGATGCAGTCCCAGCATAAGAGCGCATGAGTCCGCAGAGCAGTGTGGGAAGTTTGGAATTTCATCATGTTTGGGTCACATCGTCCTAAAAAAGATCAATTAGAACAGACAAGTGCAACGATACAAAGTATCAACAGTGGAGAGGACTGGTTTCCCCGCCCATGGCATTGTTAGCTTTCATTCATCTTATAATTAATAGGTACACCACAAAGACGCAAAGAAGGAGAATGTAGTGAGTGTACAAAGGGTGGTGCTCTGTGACAGACATCCCGCTTAATAAACTGGGAAAATTTCAAAGGCTCGGGGAACTGCCCTCTCTCCAGCAAAACAGACTCAACTCAATGGGGATGGGACCTTGACGTGACCCTTTGCATTGATCCAGAAATGTGTTTCACCTACCAAGGAGTGCAGTGATGAAAGTGAAAGAGCGCAATGCCAAAGCAATCGCTGAATACCTGACTGTACTTTTTGAATGCCGTCAGGGAGGATAGCCGTGCCGCTGAAAAGTGTCCACTAATCTTTTATCGTAAGAGAGCTTCTAAGAGGGTTGAGGGCAATTGCAGCATTAACTCAATACCTTGCATTCATTCTAAAGTCAGTTTAATGTTATTCTAATATTTAAAGTCATTTCATCTTGATTTTAGGAATTGTATTTTTGTTCCATTCAGTGATATTGCATGAGTGCTCCCAGTATGAAATTAGCAAGTAGCCACATTGAAAAAAAAAAAAATGCTAGAAGCACTTGATCATTCTGTTAGCTGTAGCCACATGAAAGCTGAAGAATGTTCAAGACCTCTCAACATCGGAAAGATTATTCCGTTATTGTTGCATTATTGGAGTAAGGTGGGAAAGTATTTATATAGCGCTAAGTCCATTTAGCTTTAGAAGACCTTCATCCAGGTGCAGCTATTGAAGAAGTGAGACTGGTAACAGGTGTTTAAGTAATACATGACAAGAGAGTGTTAAATCTAACCATGGGGGAGATCGTCTCGCAAAACCAGATGGACGCCCTGTTCTTTAAGATGCTGTTTATCTTGCAGTCAGTTACAATGATCTGGACATGTGCCGTGAATATGCCAACTTATGTCTGACTTTCAATTTACAGCAGTTACGAGTAACATTTTATTTTATTTTATTTATTTATTTTTTACTATTTGAATACAAATAAATGGAGATTCCTGCTCTCTTTGATCGCTGTGAAGATGAGGGGACTCAAGTGGCGGAAATCACAGAGACTGTTGGCAGCTGAAGCCCTGTTCTGAAATCGCTGAATGTGTCACGCAAAATGTTTGGACTCAAAAGCGTAATTACAGACCCCGTGCCAAACAGTGCATATTAGTGTGATCACAGTACCACAGATGTGTGTGCCAAAGCTAATGAGCGGACAATAGCAGGCTCAGGACACATTTCTGATACTCAGTGGTCTGGAGCATCGAGGAAGAGGCACTGCTGCTCTTCATCTATAATACATCTCTAACATACATACAAACACCACTGTATGATTTCTCAGCTGCTGCAAACAGAAGCACTCTTCCTCACTTCACCTGAAGAGTGGGTTAAGTGCTAAATGCATAAATTCAATGTTTCCATTTAGTAATAACGACAAGAACTCCTCTCTTTCTATGTTTTTGGTTTTGAGGTATATACCTTTAAGTTGTCATTTGAATATGAATTTGAAGTAGTTAAAACTTGCTTAATACTAGGTTGATTAAACTGCCTACCATGAGAATTGCACTGATGATGTGTCCAAGTCATTTTTGCTAAAGGCATTAACAAAATAAACACACTGAAAGAGAGCTGTATACGTATGAAATTACTGAAAAGCACTGATGTGCTTTTAATTCAATCATAATAAAACCAAATTGTAGGCCAAATTGTGTAAGCCATGCCAAGTCATGTTCATTAGACTAACAGTAAAATTTAATTACCAAAACAAAGTGGCCCAACCTTCCACATCTTTTCCAAAGAATGTAAAGAGCATAAAGTCTTGAATATAAACAAGATGCTCCGCATGCTGGCAGATACCAAGACTAAATCGATCAAAAACTATAAAATGAGGAAGCCATTACTGCAAAGTCAGTTCTTATAAAATATAACCTTTGTATTATTTTATTGTAAAACAGGTTTTACTTGCATACTTCAATGCAAGTCGAAAAAAGAAAAAAACAGAAAATAAAAATTTATTATTTGGAGATCAATATCTTGTCCTCAAAATAAAAGTAACATTTAAAACACAAATGTATCTACTCGATGGTTGTTCAATCTTTTTGATTACTATAACTAGAAGCAGGCCTCCTTGATTCACTTTCTTGAAACCTATTAAAAATTGATGCCTTTCAGATGCAAAACGCACCAATTTTGTCTTTGATTTCTACTAATTTTAACTGAGAAGTAACCACAGTATATCGTCCCAGACAAACAGCAAAACCCCTGAAGATCGTTATGATACAGTCAAGCAGTTCTATATTTTTCAGGTCTTCTGCTGTTAAATATTGATTTTGAAATGAAAGTCAGAGTGAGCTGTGGGGATTTATGCTGCTAAAAAAGTTTCATTTGCAAAAGCAATTTTTTTAAATGGAGGCAGGCTGGAAGGGGGCTGAAATGTCAATAGGAAGACGGGTAGGGGAAGCTGACGCGATGACGTCACCAATGCGCTAGATTAGATGCCTGAAAAGTGTTGGGAACCAATAATACATCACGGGTCCAAGCAGTAGCAGCAGTTTAAAAATGACGCACAATACTCTCAATATGAATTCTGAGTGTCACAGGGACAATTTACGGTTTAGAATAGATTAAAAAAAAAACATAATAATAAGAGGAAATGGTAGAGACTATCAGCTTTAATATGTGGGAATTTGCACCAATTTAATTTGAACCATGTAGGTATTCCTGTACTTTTGTATGGTGTCACGATCCAAATATAAATCATTGGAAACACAGCCAAAAACAATAGCTCTGTAAAGCTCATGACATACTGCAACTGTTGAGACTGGTTCAGACATGGATTGAGTGAATGGTAATTTTTAGACCTGTATTCGTGTAGTAGCATTTGTAATTATCCTACCAAGTGTCTGTCTGTGTCTGATGGAAAGACTGGCGGCCAAATTTCTTTTTTTTTTTTGCTGTTGTTTTTTTGGCATATTGTATGATACCTTTTTAATTTTTTCATAGTACCCCGGTCAACTTCATTTTATTTGTCAGTATACAGCCATTCCAGCCAATCAGGCCTGCAACACATTCCCAAAAAGTTGGGACAGGGACCATCTAGGTCTAGTAATGAGGTTAAAAAAAAGAATAGATTTGAAGCAGATGATATCAGCAGGTGATTGTAATCATGATTTGGAACAAGAGCAGCATCCAGGAAAGGTCTAGCCCTTCAAGAGCAAAGATGAGCTGAGGATCACCAATTTGCCCACAAATGCGTGATAAAATCATTGCAAGGTTTAAAAGGTTTTCCTCAAAGACAGCTAAGAATGTGCTTGGATGTTTCACCCAATATGGTGCATAATGTAGCTTAAAAATTCTGGAAGAATCTGGAGGAATTTCTGTGAGTAAACGGTAGGGATGCAAGCTTAAGCTGAATAACCTTGATCTATGATCATCAAGACAGCACAGCATCAAGAACTGCCAGACTCTTGCCAGCAACAAGACCAAAAGCCATGCTCTGTCATGGTATGGTGCTGTAAGGGTTGTGCCCTGAGCGCCGGTGATGTGCACGGAAGACAGGAAGTGTTGGACTGGACTCAGGTGCAAAGCCTGGACAGCAAGAAGGCAAAAAAGGATATAATACAAAATAACAAGGAATCGAGGTTCCTGAAAAATACCATTAGTAATAGCAACAGAACAGTACAATCCATTACAAATAGAACAAAACATCAAGGAATCGAGGTTCCTGGTGCTTACGTTGAAGTGCGATTACTAACAATGAACAGCACTAAGTACATGAGTTATAATATATACATGCGAAACACGGGAGATAAGTCTATACAAGACCAGTGAGTAAATACAAGCTTGTGGCTTACGAGACTTCGCAATGACTAAGTACGAGGCTCGGTCTTAAATAGCACAACATTACAGCACAGTGGAAATGAACAACAGGTGCATGCAGTGATTGCGGAGCTGAAGAATGCGGTGCAGGTCTTAATAGACCGATGAGTTGGAAGGCTGGAGGCGTGGCCTTACGGGGGCTGTGTCAATGCCCTAGGCAATCGTAACTTACACATATGTGAGGGCACCATCAATGCTAAAGGGTACACTGAGATTTTGGAAAAAAAATATATAATGCCTTTGAGATGACATATTTCTGAGGGACGCCTATGCATATTTCAATGAGACAATGCTATATCACATTCAGCACATTCAGCACACATTATAAGGGCATTGCTACGTAAGAAGAGGGTGTGGGTGCTGGATTAGCCAGCTGGCAGTCCTGACTTGTCCCTGATAGAGAATAAGTGGCACATTTGGAAATGCAAAATGTGAAAATGAAGACCTGGGGCCTTATTTATAAAAATTTGCGTGGATTTCATACCTAAATAACAAGTATGCACAAAAAATAAATGACATTTTGTGGAAAATAACCAAATTTATAAACCTATGGGTAAAATAAACTGCATGAAATTTTCATTTATTTAATCGGAATGGACTTGGAATTTATTGACATTGTGCATAATCTTAATAATTTCCCTTTTTTTAATGTCAAGTTTGTTTTTATAAATCAGAAATCTGCAAAGAAAGTGACGTACATATCTTTTTTGTGCCTATACACCGTTTATAAATGAGGCCCCTGGTTCGGTTGAACACTTCACATTTCTCTGCAAGGAAAATAAGATAAAATTACACCTGAAACACTTAATTAGTTGGTGTCTTTAGTCTCTAAATGTTTCTTTAGTGCGGTGAAAAAGAATAGCAACATTACAAAGTGATAAATACCTCACTGTCCCAAATTCTTTGAAAAACATTGCAAGACTCAAAATTAATTAAGTGCTTGTTTTGAAAAATCAATACAATGACTGTGGGGAAACATCAAATAATGAGCTGTTGCATTGTTTTCAACATAATACAGGTCAAAGATAATTTACAAATCGCTGCTTTCAATTCTCGTTTTAATTTAACATAGCTTCCCAAATTTTTCTTATTTGGCGTTTTAATTAACAATGTGCTTTTTGAAAATTCATGTCATTCTGGCATTAGGAATGGATCAGGATTTGAGTCCCCCAACTGTGCTCTGCAATATTATAGACAGAGGACAAGAAACAGACGATCTCAATATGATCAGCTTTCTTATTTACATCTTAGACAAAACTAGTGAAGATAAACATATGAAGGTGGCTATTTGAGGCACTCCTCATAAAATCTACCCTGTACTTTCCCCCCATGCAATATTGTTAAGCATGTGTTAGCAAAATGGCAATCATTAATTTGAGCTCTGTCAACAGTGATTAATTATCTCATTACGGATTGAATTATAACTTGTGTTCAATATGCAAATTCTGGCAAATAACATTTGAAGACTGTTTGAAATTCAGAGAAATGTCTATTGTGAAGAATTAAATGCTCCCGAAACTATGACGCACTTGTTTACTGCAAAAGTATAATAGGGGCCATAAGAAAGAGCAATTACTGTTAGAATGGGTTGACCTTCTGCCCTCGGCAAAGTCAAATTAGGGCCCATAATTTAATTATGATCCGGACACTGCCTTCAAGTCAAACAGCCTGAATAGCAGCCATGTAGGAGCAACCTGAGATTTGACTCCAATTAGGCCTGCAGAGAATCGCTCATTCCATAATCTTCATTGTGATTCAGATGGGGCTTTGTGCATAATCTCAATTATGAGAGCAGCTCCTGTTTCAAACGTCTAATTTGCTGTCCAAATCTCATCTTGTGGTGTAATGTCCTTTTAATCTACTTTGGAATTACAGCTTATGATTAAATCTAAGTCAAAATGAAGTCCCAAGATGCCGGCTTCATAAATAATGGTGTCTTTTGTATTCTGTGGTTCCTTCCAATCTGCTATTCTCCGGCTAACTCCCAAGGCGGCAGACATTTTCTGCAGACCTGGTTCAGAAATAGCTGTTAGGGGAATAAGGGCCTTTCAGATGCCTTGCAATGAGCTGGAGCTAAAAAAAAAAAAAAAAAAAAAAAATGTTGAGAGCAACTCAAGCCTTTTCCGTTTCCTTACATATTTACTGCATTAAAAATAAACAAAAGGAAAAAAAAAAACACAAATACAATGTTAAACAAGTCACATATCAATGCTACAGAGACGACTGCTATAAAAATCCCAGGTTGCCTATATCTTGAAAGTGATGTTTATTTGTCATGATGTTTCATCATTTTATTCTATCAGAAAATTGCTTCATACAGCAATAACGAACCGCAAAAGTGAATGCAGCCAGTTGATAATGGCAGAAATATGTAGTAATTACATGCATATTAGCAGCCATGCATATGCAAGCATAAGCACATGATGAGAGATGGGGGAACTGGGCTGATCACACTCCTCATGCTGAGTGTGGACCCTGCAGCTTTGCTCCTGCTGTTATTCAAGGCTATGCAAATAACACTAACTTGAATGTTCAAGGACATCACACTGCAAACTGATTCTGACCCCTGTGCACTATCACTCCTTAAATACCAGTCTTTAGCCAAAACAGCCAACTCCCTCTCCAGGAATTATGCAACTTGGCATAAGATCGATCTCTCGCACGTACATTGCACGAGTGGCTTATAAGGCTCTGGAGACATATTTTGGCAGCCACATATGCAAACTTCCATTATCTAAAAGAATTACAATATTCAGTAGAAAAACAGAGCTGCGGACTCATTAGCTTTCTCATCACAAGAGGACAGCAATGTCTACATTTGTACATTTTTTCTTGAAGTAGATAAATGGTTAGCTGTTCACAGTTGTTTGTTAATTGATGGCGAATGAGAAATGTCATTGATGAATCAAAAAATTGCACCAAATTGATTTGCACAATACTGTTTTTTATGGAGCAGACCTGTTACTACAATTGTAACCATATGATACCAGGGGCTCTGTTTTCCAGCTGTCATATGACGTGTGGCATACCATAGCTCTGGCGCAGACATAATATTGACATAGATTTCTATGTGCCTGAACCCATTTGGAAATTTGGTGACTCACCATTTGCCTAAGTGGGAATCAATTTTGCTGTCAATGTCACCTGTAATTAGCACTAAGCTGTCTGCATTCTCAGAGCAGGGCTATGATGCATGTCACAGTGCAGTGAATTTCTCATTGACATATTGTGTTCTACACTACACTATCAGGTGTGGCGCGTGTCAACTTGACAACATCCTAAAGGAAACATTGGAGAACTTTAGTCGAGGGAGGCTGGACAGCATGAACCTTTTGAAGGCTTTTAAAATTTTGGCTTTTATAGTCATGATTTCTGTTTATTTTAATTGAAATCTTTGAAAATTAACTGTGCAAAATAGACTGCAACCCATATTATCAACCAAGTTAATCTGAAATTTTTATTGTTCCCTCTTGTATGGCCTCATCTCACGAGCAATCAGCTTGAAGTGCCATAGAATCTACCAGAGCAATTCCACCCACCAGGAACAGGTACCACCCGCACCTCAGTCTCCTCTCGGTGGAAACCTTTTCTGATGATCCTCATCCTCCTCACCTCTGGGCAGTGTGGAGACAAGTTTCTTGAGTTTAGCCATTGGAATTTGATCCCACTCTTGTTTAATACAGGCTTCCAGCTGCTGGAGTGCTTTGGGTCTCCTTTGACTGACTTTTCGTTTAATTATGCGCCAAATGTTCTCAATTGATGAAAGATCAGGACTGCAGGCAGGCCAGTTCAGCACACGGACTCTTCTACTACAAAGCCATGCTGTTGTAATAGCTGCAGTATGTGGTTTTGCATTGTCCTGCTGAAATACACAAGGCCTTCCCTGGATTAGATGTCATCTGGAAGGGAGCATTTGTTGCTCTAAAACCTTTATATACCTTTCAGCATTCATGGTGCTTTTTACAACATGCAAGTGTCCTACACCATATGCACTAATGCATCCCCATACCATCAGAGATGCTGGCTTTTGAACTGAATGCTGATAACAGGAGGGGTGGTCTTTCTCCTCTTTAGCCCGGAGGACACGACGCCCATGATTTCCAACAAGAATGTCAAATTTGGACTCGTCTGACCACAGGACACTTTGCCACTTTGCTACAGTCCATTTTAAATTAGCCTTGGCCCACAGAACACGGCGGCGCTTCTGGATCATGCTCAACAATGGCTGGCTTTCTGCATGATAGAGTTTTAGGTGGCATTTGTGGATGGCACGGTGGACTGTGTTTACAGACAGTGGTTTCTTGAAGTATTCCTGGGCCCATTTAGTAATGTCAATGACAGAATCATGCTGGTGAGTGATGCAGTGGCGTCTGAGGGCCTGAAGATCGCAGGCATCCAATAAAGGTCTTCGGCCTTGTCCCTTACACACAGAGATTTTTCCAGTTTCTCTGAATCTTTTGATGATGATATACACTATCGATGATGAGACCTTCAAAGCCTTTGCAATTTGACGTTGAGGAACATTGTTTTTAAAGTATTCCACAATTTCTTTACGCGAGCCTTCACAGGTTGGAGAGCCTCTCGCCATCTTTATTTCTGAGAGACTCAGCCTCTCTAAGACATTCCTTTTATAGCCAATCATGTTACACACCTGATGCCTGTTAACTTAAGTACTTGCTACATGTTCTTTCAGCTGATTCTCTTATATATTAATTGCTTTTTCAGCCCTTTTTTGCCTGTGTCCCAACTTTTTTGAGACCTGTTGCAGCCAGAAAATTTGAAATAAGCTCATTTTGTGGATAGAAATGTAAAATGTCTCATTTTCAACATTTGAAATGTTATCTGTGTTCTACTGTAAATAACATATTGGCTCAGGTGAGCTGAAAGTCATTGCATTTTGATTTTATTTACAATTTACACTTCGTCCCAACTATTTTGAAATTGGGGTTGTAGTAGTCTATTTGATATGCCTCAATACTTTAGAAGAATTCATTTTAAGCTAATACCCAGAAGTGGGCTTTCTTGGTTTAAAAAAAAGTGGATGCATGGCCACAAAAATCTACTGCAAAAAGTCAATTGAGTAAATGAAGTTTGCAAAAACAATCATGACATAACTTAAACTCCATGAAAAGGATAGTTGAGCTTGAGCACAAAAAACTTCACATGATATAGGAATATGATATATCATATGATGTATGATATATATGAGTAAAACAAAAAATTTCAACAGCATTTTCAAAGTACAGGGAATTGTTTTGATTTACATTAAATGTAGCTGCACGTTCTGAACAGTGATGATTTGAACAACTTTGAAAAAATGTTGATTGGTGGGGATCGGATTAGAAAGGGAGAGAGACACATGCCTGATAGTACCTGATAACATCATATTAAATTATACCTGATTTTTCAGGAAGTGGATGGAAACCATCTTCAGCAAGAAAATACACAAGTTCCCTCATTTTATAAATTCCCTTCAGGAATTTACACTTTTCATGTATTGTAGCTATTTAGAAATAAGCAGATAATAAGTTAATTTAAGTATAGATATAGTCATTGATTTATTCTTGGATTTAACAAACTACACTTTCAGAAACCAAATTGGGGACCTCATATATACAGTGCTTTATATTAATTTTATATAAACATTTGCAATACCATGGAATCAGCACAGAGAAAACTTTTACTTTTCATGGTATGAAAAGCCATTTCAGGTATCATAGTTAAAAGAGGGCAACAATCCCTTTGTACATGAAAACCATCCCATTAAGAAAAAAAAATGGTTTGCAGAAATAAAAATACAGTCAGAAGGAGAACCAAAATACAAAAAGGTCTCCAGCAACCAGTGACAGAACCACAGGTTTAAGTAAGTTCATATCTGTTTGTTCCTGATGGAGATTTAAATACCTTTTCAATTACCTCCAGTTAAAGCTGCTTTACAGGTAGATTCATTAAGAGAAAATGATAAGAAATCGTTGAACATAGTACACACCAAAACTAATTGGTACATACATGGGAATAAATTAATTGGCATATTCAGTCTTGAATGCTCACTTTACTATACTTTATATGAGCCCTCAATGCATAAAAGGTACAATACTCAGGCCTCTAGTTAAGGGGGCTTGCGGGAAGATGTCCTCCCCCCAGAAAACATCCAGACAAATATCATCATCTTCGTAAAACCACCTTTCCATCCCTTTTAGATTCAAAGCACCAGACAAAGCTATATATTGCCATGTCTTGAAAATACAAACTTTATCAGTGATATCGAAATATCCATATCCATGTGATTTGCATTCCAATTTGTGTTTCTCATGTTCCCTGTGCATTCAAATTCACGGTCAGAGCTCCGGTGCTGGCCAGTGTGCACACCCGCCCAATGCAAGGATGCTTATCAGCTTGCTCATTGGCCAATGCATCTTCACCCCAAACTTTGCTTTAACTGGAACTGACTGCAGAGGGAGTCTGGACCAGTGTTTCTCAAACTTTGTAAGGTTACTGCCCAGTTATGCATGGCCCTCTGCTGCCAGAAACCACTTAAGTCCAATAAAAAAAAAAAAGAATAAAAATGAAAACTAAATTAAAACAGAAAATAAGAGAAGGGGAGCTATATACACTGGTTTCCTAATAGCCTACCAAACTTTATCATGCTCAAAAAACAAGAAAAGGAGACTGAACATCTCAGATGTCGCGTTCTCTGGCCACGATTTACAAAATGTAGAACTGAGAAAATCTCCATTGCGCTCTTAACGTAAATAAACAAGCATTATTGCTGTGTTGGATACGTCAGTGGTCTCGTCCACTTGCAAGACAAAATACTTTGATATACAGTCCCTTTGCAACATCTGGGACTCTAACGTTAAGCTTCCATATCTTGGATTCGCAATGAGACTGTGTCAATGGACAGGGGCATTCGACTGACCTTGTTCCCAGCAGCTGAACTCCTCACGGCATCAGTACTACTAAAGACATCACTGACTTTTCACACATCTTGAGTGGAGCTCTAGATTTTGAGGTTTGATAGGCCAATAGGTGAGACATTTTAACAAATTCTTAGTGTTTGGTTTGGTGAGTATGCATGACTTTAATATGACTGGTTATTCAATCTTTCTTTCAAAATAATCCTCAGGTTTTTCCTTGAGATGTGCCTGCTTTGTCACCAAAGACTTCCAAAGACACCAAAGACTGCAGACTTCTTTGCTGAAACAGACCTAGCAGATGGGGCATATCTAAGTTTCAGCGAGCAGTAGCGATATGAAAACAAATTGCATGCACGCAAAGTCATACCTGTGTTTGAAAGGGCTGTGTTTTCGATGCAGGTTTGTTGCAAGGTTCTGCTGGATCATTGCTGGTAGCTACTGTTATTTTATTGAAATAAATGTCTGGATGTTATTGCTTATAACAGGCCATGGCAAACACAAAAAACGGAATAAATTGGGACATTTGCAGGCCAGAGGCAGAGACTATAGGTCAGTCAGACTAAGTGATTGTCACGATAATGTAAAAAGTTTACTGCAACTGCTGCCTTCTGCTGAGAAACCCAGTTGGACAAAGTATAATCAGGTAAAATCAGTGATGCAGAGATAGAATTTTAACTACCATGTAACTACCATGTTACAGTAATAACTACCATGTGACTGCCATTTTACAGAATTGACAACCTTGTAACTGCTATGTTACAGCAAAACTACCATGTAATTGCTATGTAACATATTTAACTGCCATATTAAAACAAAAACTATCATGTAAAAGCCATGTTGCAGCACTACCTACCATGCAACTGCCACATTACAGCATTAAATACCATGTTAATGGTGTAGTAGGGCAGTAGTATTTTAATAAACTACAACCCCAGTTCTGAAATAGTTGGGACCAAGTGTAAATTGTGAATAAAACCAAGACGCAATGACTTTCAAATCACACCAGCCAGCATTTTGTTCACAACAGAACAGAGATAACATAGCAAATGTTGGAATTGAGAAACTCAGAACTCAGCCGTCACATCGCTGGACTCTCGCCAATCGGGCTAATGACTGAGAAAAGACGAGCATTTACAAATTTGCCGCGAGTACGACTCAGCTGACATTTACGAGGTCGAATGCGTTGCCATTCTCATCGACGCAGGAGTACAGCCGAGCTGTGATTGGCTGATGGCACGTACAATGGTACCATAACCCATCTGTGATTGGCTGATGTACGTAATGGTAGCAACTGACCCGCAGAAAAAGATTTCGCAGCCTGAAGTGCCCTGCAGGGACTCCTATTTTTGGGGGGCATTTTAGAGTTTTTAAGACGTGCAGCTTCGCTCACAGGGCAGACAACTTACAAATATTGTATTTTCAGACTTTGAGGGTTCCCATGAGTGAGAACAGTCAACGGCACCCCTCCTTTAAACACTGCTGGACCAGAACAAGGCTAGAAGGCCTTTTCTGCAGCACATAGGAATGAGAGGTGAAGGATCTACTCTTACTCCGCAGCCACAATGGATGAAAAGGAGCCCTTTTCTTTTGTTTTGTTTTAAAAAAATCCTTTTACCACGCCAACGTCTTCAACATCCACTGTGCTCACTTCGGCAGCACGCCATAGTGAGAACTCAGCGGTCACATCGCTGGACTCTTGCCAATCGGGCTAATGACAGAGAAAAGACGAGCATTAACAAATTTGCCGCGTACCCAGGAATCCTGTTCATCTTTCCACAATGTTGCTAGTCTGTATAAATGCTGTGATTTTGGTCAGTAGAGAGCAGAGTTTTTGTTTTGGCAACAGAGTTACATAGTGGCATTAGAGTGTTATTATAAGATTAAACAGTGGATTATTTGTAGAAGTTTTTTTTTTTTTTAATCAGTGAAGAATAATTTGTTTAAGTTATCATTGCTGGTTTTCTTTGTTGTCATTTTTAAGTCATAACAAATTGGAGGTTCCATCGAGATAAACCATTCATTGGATCAACCATTGGATTCACCAAAGATTAAAGCTGAACTATTATTTTAAATCTTGTGACTATTTGAAAAAAACCAGCAATCATGACTTTTGATGTTGAAAGTTTTTTGAAAACTCCAACCCAGGAATCAATTGTGCTGGCAAAGAAGGAGGACTTGCTGCAAATAGCCTCAACCCTTGGATTATCTGATGTGAAATCATCAATGAAGAAACAAGAAATATTGAACATTTTGGTGCAACATTTCATCGCTGAAGATATTTTTGGGGAAGAAGCAGCAGAATTGATTAAAGATGTGGAGGTGCCTGCAACAGAGCTGCAAAGACTTGAATTTCAGCTACGCCTGAAAGAACTGGAAGAAAGAAGGTTGGAGAAGGAGAAAGAACTGGAAGAAAGAAGGATGCACTTGCAGTACGAATTGGAAATGAAGAAAATAGAAGCAGGTACTGTTACAAAATCTTATGGACTTTCTGATCATTTTGATGTTGTTAAACACATCAGACTTGTTCCTCCCCTCCTAGAAAATGATGTAGACTAATACTTTACCCATTTTGAAAAAATTGCTGAAAATTTGAAATGGCCAAAAGAGCATTGGACAATGATGTTACAAAGTGTTCTTACTGGTAAAGCTAGGAAAATCTATAACCAGTTATCTGTCTAACAGTGTTCTGATTATGATTTTGTCAAATCTGCCATTCTGAAGGGTTATGAATTGGTCCCCGAGGCTTACAGGCAAAAATTTAGGAATTCTCGAAAGGAAGCCAGTCAAACTCATGTTGAATTTGGCAGGTTGAAGGAACAGTTGTTTGATCAGTGGTGTAATTCCATGAAAGTTGAGAAAGATTTTGACAGAATGAGGCAACTTATTTTGGTTTAGGAATTCAAAAGATGTGTCCAGCCTGATATCACAACTTTCCTTGAGGAGAAACAAGCCAATACTTTGAAAGATGTTTCCACCCTAGCTGATAGTTTTGCATTGACTCATAAGTCTTCTTTTGTCCAAAAATCCACTTTTTCTAAATTTCAAAGCAAGTCTCAGTCCAAGGCTTCTTCTAATAACACTTCTAATGATTCTAAGGCCACTTCTGAGAGGAAACCTCCCAGTGAGAAGCAATCCTCTGATTCTTTACCTTCTGTGTCTTGCCAATACTGCAAAAAGCAAAAAGTCACCTTATTTCTGAGTGTTATGCTCTCAAGAAAAAACAACAACGAGAAGAAACCAAGCCAACTGCTTTCACTAAGAGAGAATCTCTTGTATCAAAGGTCAGTTCGCCTGATCTTCTACCTTCTGTGTCTGATTCTGTTATGCAGAGTTTTGAGCCATTCATCACCGATGGTTTTGTCTCACTTTCACATGATTTTTCCTCATCTGCTCCTGTTCGAATTCTAAGGGATACTGGATCTTCCCAATCTCTTATTCTTGGAGATATTCTGCCTTTTTTGGACAAATCGTCTACTCAGGCTAATGTCCTTATTCAAGGAGTAGAATGTGGTTTTACAAGTGTACCTCTCCATAATGTTCATCTCAAATCAGACTTAGTCTCTGAGCCTATTACTGTTAGTGTTAGGTCTTCTCTTCCTTTCAAAGGTGTTCATTTGCTTCTTGGTAATGATCTTGCTGGGGATAAGGTTGTGCCCTACCCTGTTGTAACTGACACTCCTTTGATTGATCAAGAAACTGACTCTATAGAGGAGGAAATTCCAGACCTCTATCCTTCATGTGCAGTTACTCGTTCTATGGTCAAAAAAGCTATTTAAGATGATGCTGACCTGGACTTCAATCTGGCAGACACCTTCATTGGGCAGTCTTTTCATCAGGAACCTTCCAGTCCTGAGATGTCTGGGAAATCTTCAGACTTGTCCTTGTCAGGTCATTCTAATGACATTCTGTCTCGGAAACAACTTATTCAGGAGCAACAACAAGCTCGTGATCTAGCGCATCTTCTACCACAGGCTGCAAGTGAACAAGAGGCTACTCAAGTTCTTGCCTGTTTTTACTACAAAAATGGTGTGCTTATGAGAAAGTGGCATCCATCTGATGTTTCTGCAGATGAAGAGTGGATGATCACCCATCAAATTGTTCTTCCAAAGTCTTATCGTCAAGAAGCTCTTAGTCTGGCCCATGACAATCCTATGTCAGGTCATTTGGGTATCAAGAAGACCCTTCAACGTGTCAGGAATCATTTCTTCTGGCCTTCCATGAGGTCCGATGTACAGGAGTACTGCAAATCCTGTCATACTTGTCAAATGGTTGGGAAGCCGAACCAGAATATTCCAAAGGCTCGACTTAAGCCCATTCCCGCTTTTGAAGAACCTTTCAGTCGGATCATCATTGACTGTGTAGGACCATTTCCGAAGACTAGATCTGGTTGTGAGTACCTTCTGACTATCATGTGTGCTTCCACTCGGTTTCCTGAGGCAATTCCACTTCGTAACATCAAGGCGAAGACTATCATCAAGGCTCTTACCAAGTTTTTCTGCTTTGTTGGTCTTCCTAAGTCTATTCAGTCTGATAAAGGGTCAAATTTCATGTCTGGCATATTTCAACAAGTTATGCATGAGCTTAGTATTAAACAATACAGGTCATCAGCTTACCATCCCGAGAGTCAAGGTGCTTTGGAGAGGTTCCATCAAACCCTGAAGAACATGATAAGGACCTACTGCCTTGACACAGAGAAAGATTGGGATGAAGGTGTCCATCTTCTTCTGTTTGCCGCCCGTGAAGCTGTTCAGGAGTCTCTTGGGTTCAGTCCTTTTGAGCTTGTTTTTGGGCATACAGTCCGTGGACCTCTGAAGCTTCTGAAGGAAAAGTTGCTGGCCAAAGATGATGTCCCAATGAACTTGCTTCAGTATGTCTCTGACTTCCGTAATCGTCTCTCTAAGTCTTGTGACTTTGCTAAGTCTAATCTCAAAGAGGCTCAGGGCAAAATGAAAACCAGATATGACCTTCATTCCCAAGATAGAAGTTTTAAAACTGGTGACAAAGTCCTTGCGCTTTTACCAGTTCCTGGAAACCCTCTAAAAGCCCGATATTTCGCCCTTACACTGCCTTCAAAAAGGTCACTGATCTAAATTATGTCATTTTAACCCCTGGAAAGAGGAAACAAAAACAAATGTGTCACATCAACATGCTGAAAGAATACATTGACAGAGACACTCAGCAAAAGCCAGTCAATATGGTAAATACGATTGAACTGGAAAATTCTGAAGAAGATTGTGACTGCCCCTTGGATAATGAACCTGGTCCAGCCAAACTTGAAAATTCAGACATTCTTCAAAATATTGATAGCAAGTTGTCCCACCTGGACCCGTTTCAACAACAACAGCTAAAGCAGCTCATATTTGAATATAGTAACATATTCCCCGATGTTCCATCAAGGACTGATATGGTTTACCATGATGTCATCCTACAAGATGATGCCAAGCCTGTAAAACAGCATCCTTACAGAATGAATCCAGAGAAGCAGAAATACCTTAAACAAGAAGTCAAATACCTGCTTGAAAATGACTTTGTTGAACTAAGGAACAATGACTGGAGTTCTCCATGCATCCTAGTTCCGAAACCCAATGAAACATATAGAATGGTGACGGACTACAGGAAAGCGAATGCTCTATCAAAAATGGACTCATATCCTATTCCCAGGATTGATGACTGCATTGACAAAGTTGGACGGTCAAAGTATGTCACCAAATTTGATCTCCTCAAAGGCTTCTGGCAGATCCCTCTAACCGAGAGAGCAAAGGAGATCTCTGCCTTTGTCACACCAGATGGATTATACCAATACAAGGTCATGCCCTTTGGAATGAAAAATTCTCCGGCCACCTTCCAATGTCTGGTAAACAGAGTGATTGCTGGACTACCAGGATGTGAGGCCTACATTGATGACATTATCATCACCAGCGACAGCTTCCAAGAGCACCTCACCTACATCAGAAACTTCTTTCAGAGAGTGAGTGATGCCAAGCCGACTATCAACCTTGTTAAAAGTGACTTTTGTAAAGCTACAGTTGTTTACTAAGGTCATATTGTAGGACAGGGTCAAGTCAAACCAATTGATGCAAAAGTAAAAGTTATCACTGAATTTCCTGAGCCTACAACTAAAAGACAACTAATGAGATTTCTAGGGATGGCTGGCTACTACAGAAAATTCTGTCAAAATTTCTCCATCATTTCTGAACCTTTGACAAATTTACTGATGAAAAATGCAAAATTTGTTTGACCTACTGAAAGCTATCCTCAAAAATGCACCAGTTCTCTTATCTCCTAATTTCAAAAAGGAGTTCAAGTTGGCTGTTGATGCCAGTGATATTGGTGCAGACGCAGTTTTACTGCAAGAAGACACTGATGGAGTAGGTCATCCTGTTTGTTACTTTTCCAAAAAGTTTGATAAACATCAGAAAAACTATTCAACAATTGAAAAAGAATGTTTGGCACTTGTTTTGGCTTTACAACATTTTGAAGTCTATTTGACTTGTTCAGCTACTTCCATCAAAGTCTTCAGTGATCACAATCCCCTCACATTCTTGCATAAGATCAAAAACAAGAATCAAAGATTACTGAGATGGAGTTTACTTTTGCAAGATCATGATTTGGATATTTCCCACATCAGGGGAAAAGATAATGTTATCCCAGATACACTTTCACACATGTAATTTTATTTCTTTATTTGATTAAGAAAAATGTATTTTTACTTTTCTGATTTGATGGCAAAAATTGCACTGGTTGTTATGTATATGATTGTTATAATAATCAATCATACTTTTGTGTAAAGTTCAAGATTATACTGATTATAAAACTGTGTTAATTTTAACAAAAGAAAGCACTGTATATCATTTGTAAATGGAGATTTGTTACATGCTGTTTTTGCTGCCTTTCTGGTCAGCTATTTATTTTGTTCTTCAGCACCCTCTGGTGGTGTGTCTGTAGCAAAACATGATCTGATGTAATATCACTTCTTTGTAATAGACTAGTGCTTTCTTGAAGCTTCTGGCATCTTCCTGCCTGGAGGGGGCGGGGTTACCCTGTAATC
This sequence comes from Gymnothorax javanicus, assembly GCA_029692085.1. Lineage (NCBI taxonomy): Eukaryota > Metazoa > Chordata > Actinopteri > Anguilliformes > Muraenidae > Gymnothorax > Gymnothorax javanicus. The sequence continues at coordinate 19,580,843 of CM056203.1, forward strand.
CTGTAGATCTTTCCACAATGTTGCTAGTCTATATAAATTCTGTGATTTTGGTCAGTAGAGAGCAGAGTTTTTGTTTTGGCAACAGAGTTACATAGTGGCATTAGAGTGTTATTATAAGATTCAACAGTGGATTATTTGTAGAAGTTTTTTTTTTTTTTTTATCAGTGAAGAATAAATTTGTTTAAGTTGTCATTGCTGGTTTTCTTTGTTGTGATTTTTAAGTCATAACAAAAGTCTTACATGTTGTCAAGGTGTGTTAAGTTGTTGTGCCAGACTGATTTCCAATAAACAAAAGAGGCATCCAAACATTTAACTTAAAAATGCTTTTTAAACAGACTGGAGGGTGAGCATTCTGTTGTTATTTGCTTGTGATAACTTGATCAATTGTTACAGATTGCCACAGCATTCAAATTCAAATCTGACAGTTTCAGGGTTTTTATAATATCTATATTCATGGTTGCCAACCCTCCCAAATTTGCCAGGAGTCTCCTGGAATTGATGAAAGTCTCCCGCAAAACCAAACAAGATTTATTTTTTGTGGCCATGCAAAATTTTTAATTGTGTTAAAATTGTTATGAATATGTTCATTGACAAAGACTCTTATTTTGAAGACTATAATTGCGGTCTTTAAAGCCGGGCATGGCCGGGCTTGCGCTGGAAACTTGGCCAGTTTTTTGGCCAAAGCTGTTAATATACTGACCAAAAAAAGAAACGCAATTTTCTATTTCTTGATTTTATCGAGTGCAACTGCTATTAATCAACAATTCATTGGTATCAAATGAAAGAGGGAATCTCAGACAATAGATATAACAGAAAATCAGATTGGAATATCGCCATGTTGGCTTTTATTTAACAAGGTGAAGTTCGACATTACGAAAAACACATGACACTATCAGTATCTCGTATGCCCCCGTTAGCGTCGCACGACGGTACACCTGCGTCTCAGAGACATCACCAGACGTCTGATTGTTGCTTGTGGAACGCTGTTCCACTCTTCGGTCAGTGCTTGTCTTAGCTGATGTACTGTGGCTGGCGGTGGTTGACGTCTCCGGATCGCTCTATCCAGAATGTCCCACAAGTGTTCTATAGGTGAAAGATCTGGAGAAAACGCTGGCCAGGGAAGGATTTGCACGTTTTCGGCTTGAAGGAACTCCATACAGATACGTGCCACGTGCGGACACGCGTTGTCCTGTTGGAAAGTCAGTTGGTGACGTCGGACAAATGGAGGGACGACTGGACGGAGAATAGAGAATAGGTTTTAAGATTAAGAGTAAGATTGCATTTTACATTTGAAGACATATCCACATTTAATAAATGGATCACTTCTTGCTCAAATGTTGACAACCTCTGATTTAGTCAAAAAGGTCACATTTGCTGTAGAACTTAAAGGTATGAGAGAATGCACGGAAGATGTCCAAATCAAAGGTGAATTTAGACCACCAACAGCTTTGAAACTACTCCATCAAACAGTGTTCCTACTAATTATCAAACAGTGTTCAAACTATGTATTTCCACTGCTGGCATTAGTCAAATGAACACTATATGTGTCATAGAAAGGTCACATCTAGTGCTTCAAAAAAACCCTCAGTTTGGATAAGATTTCCCCATGATACTTTGCCTGTGCATAGGTTCAGATTTATATGTCACTGTTTCATAATCAATGACAGGGCCTGCGGAGGATGAACTACTTAGAGACAAATGAACGATTACGACAAATTGTGAGAAATTCTGATAGATTGTCATGCATACAGGTGTATGCAAATGTTTGGGCACCTCTGGCTAAATTCCTGTGTTCACAATCACTGTCAAATTTATTACAACTCAAAATTATAGGCTAAATTTTTGTGCACTGAACTGAGCTGTATTCTGAAAACTACTAAGGGTGATTCCGAGGGCAGTTCTCTCTTATTTACCACAAAGTGATAAATCTTTATTGGCTGTCATATTTTCATTGTCCATCCCACTAGTACTCTATAATTAGAGTAATTACCATCAAACAAATCTTCATTGCAATTGTGTTTAATCATAAAGCTAGGAAACATTCTCTGAATGTCTCATATGACACATACGGAATTGCCCATGATAGCTTTCAAATATGTTGGATACTTTGCTGAAGTTAAAATAAAACAATTACAATCATATTTGAGGTGAAATGTCACTTGATAAACCAGAAGAATGCAATCAGAGTGCCAGGAGCTCACATTCTCTCAAGCATGAACAAGATTCCAAACTACAGCAGTTGTCGATCACCTGCAGCCTCTACCCACTGGTTAAGAAGAGAGAGGCATCAGCTGTCAATGGAAGCTAAAAACGGACCAGTCAATAAAATTGGTTTTTCAAGCATTGTGAATCACTGGAAGCACAAGAGGTGCTTGAGCACAGTCATAAATGTGCACAAAGATATTAGGCTGATGGGTCTAGTGGCACGTGAGATAAGCAGCGGAGAAATAAACACACGGACACACGGACACAAGATTATCAGGATAAGTCAATTCAGGTGTGGCTCATCCACCAGGCTCACCTCTGCCGCTCTAACTTGCAGGCCTCGTACGAGCTCAAGTGCAGGTGGGTTATTCAGCAGGACAATGATCAGAAGCAAGTCCATTACTGATGCCTCAAAAAAAAAAAAAAAGTGAAAATTTCAGAGTGGCTAGTCAGTGTCCGAATATGAATTCAATTTAGATGCTCTGACATGACTTTAAACAGAAATTCATGCTCAAAAACCTGCCAATGTGGCTGAATTAAAACAATTCTGCAAATCGAGAGTAGGCCAAAATTCCTCAACAGCAATGTAAAAGACTTGTTACCAGTTATTGCAAACTTTTAATTGAAGTAGTCGCCGCCAAGGGTGGCACAACCAGTTATAAGGTTTTACGGGCAATTTTTTTTTTTTTTTTCATGTGTGATATCTCTTTACCTTAAATCATTGAACATTTAAAAGCTGCAGTTTGTTTTTATTTATGTTGTTTTTAAGTTATATTAAAATTTGTTGGATGACCAGGAACATTTACATATGACAAATAGGCAAGAATAGCAGAAATTGGGAAGGGGGGAAATACTTTTTCTCAACATTGTGAATACCATCATCCTTCCATCCAGAGCAGGACCATCCCCCTTGAATTCTTTTTTTACAAATCAACCGCTGGCAGTACTGTTTATGAGTTTATAAGAACTTTTAGATTATATTTGCAGGTTTTAGTGGAAAAAATCACCAAGAAGCAGAAGAATACACATCATGCATTGAGCAGAACAGGGACATCAATGCGGCATACATTCAGTATCAGTGTATCAGTATACCTCTTGTCACCACATTCGTTATAATTTAAATACAAATGTATGCAGTGGTGTCAACTTCATGAAGAGTTTTAGCTTTCCCTTTAACTTGATACAGTACTTAGCAACCACTGAATGAACTAGCCAGGGTGAAAAGGATCATCATTGCTTGGCCCTGTTTCAGAAGGTGCTAGAGGGAAACTGCGCATGGTTTGAACCCAATTATCCTCAAAATTATGCGGAGAGCGATAAACATCTTGGGCAGCCTAGCTGTTTAGCCAAAGCCATCTTTATTCAGATGCAATTCCCTTTCCCACAATAACATGGTGCAATTAATACTGAATACAAACTGAGATGTCAGACCTCAAGGGGAAATATTTGTGTCGGGTTTCTAAATATTGTGCGTACACCAGACGTACAGTATTGCTGTTGGGTATCAAGATTCCTCAGAAACACGTAGAATAGGCCCTATACAAAGAAATAATAGACATGCTTAAGAAGGAGTTAAAAATACATGACCCTTCCACCCACCACTCCTTACTGACAGATGACAGGTAACTTCAACAATGGTGAAGTTAACATTTCACCATCGTATCATATTTCTGAGACAGGCCAAACAGTTAGGGCTGGCAAAAAAAAAAAAGCATCATATCAAACAGCTAGTGGTTTACACTGACCCCATGGAAACATTTCACACCGGGTGCTTCATTTCCTGTTGTTATTCACTACATGTGACAGAAGCTAGACAGACAAAAGTAAGTAACACTCTGACCATTTAAGCAGTGGTTTACTGCATACCACATTCATGCAACGGTCCAACACAACTTTTCCCTTTCGCTTACTAAAGCAGTTATCTGCTCTCTGGAGGTATGGGGGTAATTAGAAATGGGAGTAAAATATGAGCATTGCACATTCAGTATTAAGAGCTCTAAATCAAAATACTAAAACATAAGTCTGTAACAAATATATTTAAATCAACTTCCACTATTCAATTGGATCATAATTATTTTTAATTTTTAACTCACATTTTATTAAAAAATTATGGGGCCTCCAAAAAATCTAAAATTACAGCACAAGCCTAAATGGCATTTAAGTCCTGCTATACGTTTTGTTACACTAATCAGCCCGCCATTTAACAATAACATTAACTCGCATTCAGTAACTCTTAACTGTTGTCCAAGGTAGGTATGTGTGCTCCAGGAAGCACTCACAGACAAGATTCCTTCAGTGCAAATCAACACTCACATTTAAATCGCGGTGCAACTGATATTGATAAGTTATGCATATTTCACACCATCTTCAGGTGCAACCATTGGTAAACTTGAAATTGTCCATCGCTCGCTCTTCGCCAGGATTGAAAACAGAAACTGTGCACAAGTGTGTGGAGGAACAGGTCCAGAAGCTGACAGAAACTAAGTGGTTGTAGCTATCAGGTCACGAAGATAAACAGCACTGTCCGAAATCTCTGTAAATCATCTGGCACTGCGTCTAGAGACACTGCAGAGAAACTTGTTCGGTCTTTATTGAATAATCACATGGAATTGTAAAGGTTTTAAGGACCAGAGTTTGTGTGTTTGTGTGTGTGTATGTGTGTGTTTGTGTGTGTAAGTACTAGCCCACACCCAGTGCTGCGCACACCACGACGATGACCAGACTTCCGGGAACACTGCCCCACAACTTTGCACAGATTTGTCAAAAATGCTCATTAACGTATTAAATTTGCTTGTAAACATCTTAAATTTGGGTAAAAGGAAAAATTAGTCTCGTAAGTCCCTGCCTATGCCAATGCTCAAAGCACATGTGCAGTTTCAGACTGACTGGCCAACCGATTTAATAGAAACATGGATTGAAACCTATGGATGGGTGCAGTGAGTTTTCCTCATTTTATAGCGGGATTTATTTATTTTTATAGAGTATTTCAAATTTGCCATCTCCAATCCCAACCAAATGTCCAATCTGCAAACTGTGTATGAGCATTCTTACATTTGACTCATGCTGCAAACTCAGGAGGGTGAGATAGTTTCCACCAAAACGCATGCCTGTCAACCGCAGCGGCTTTATCCTCAAAGATCAAAACCTCACATTCGTACATGGACGGCAAAGGAAACCCAAACACGAGCATGCGCAGAAAGAAACTGACGAGCACTCGGCAGGCCAGCAGGCAACAAACAATGCTAACCTGCACCAACTATATCCCTCCCATATCCCTGAGCAGCATTATGCCAATTATACACTGCTCCCACGTGGCTGGTAGCTACAGTCCGCACTGGCATGAGACGGGATTTGATCTGTTGCCCTGGTGGCCACTCTACATGGTAAAACAGCTCCTTTACTGAGTGAGCCACCCCAACAATCCTGGATTATCTATCTTAGTGAAAGGCAGAAACCCACTTCAACCACCAACAATGAGCAGGACCCACCAGGCTGAAGAGCCAGCAGCCATTTTGCACCAGGTCACTTACTGAATATTAGTTTGGGCTCAGAAGGAAGTAAAGTTCAAGGCTATTAACCCACAGGATGATTAGGCAGGTTGAGAAATCTCTCAGGAGAAAAAAAAAAAAAAAAAAAAAAACAGTCACAGAAATATGTTGCCTCAGTGTCTGGGCTCCACATCTGTACTTAGGGCACTGAAGATGATTTAGTTGGCCAGTTGACCAGGCTCGCAACAGCACCTTAGTTTCCCCATAGAAACTCACATTCAAGCACTATCTACGCCCACCCTTGCTGCACTTCAGTCATGCGATAACAGCTACGTAGATAGAGGCTCAGCTGCTGGCTGAGTCTGCTGAAGTAGTTTTCCCGCCGGGATAAAAAGGCTTCCAGGGCTGAAAGAGTCAGTGCGTGCCGATGCTTGTTCCAGCTGTAATAGCCAATTCCAGCACCCAATTAGCCCTGCCCCAGAGGACATGGCATTTTATGAGGGATGAGAGCCCTTATGTAAACAACATAAGTTCTGTAACCAGCACACATAATTCCCATTGACTGCGCTATTCTTCTCTCACTCCTCGTTACGTCGCCGGCAGTTTCAGGTTGCGGCGGCATAAATCATCTCGGACATTAGCGCGAAGTGTCAATTATAAAGAGGTGGCACAAGCGCCGGATACAATGATGCGACGAGCGTGTTTAATAATCTGTACCCAGGAAACGCAGGAGGACTCCAAAGACAGATTGAGGAATACATAATGTATTAAAATGGCCGCATCTACTGTAGGCCTGGAGGAACCGAGATATGCAAGAGCAAATTCATATCCATACAGTGACATCATTCTGACACCAGATAATGGCAAAACAGCTAGTTACTGTTTGATGCATTGTGATGCATGAGCTGCGGATGAGATTAAGATGTATGGGGCTAGCAGACGTACTGGGAAATGGCCTGATAACTGCGCCGCGGAATGCAGGGTTGAGGAATGTCTGTGCCGTCAGGTAATTGATGGCCTTGTAATCCCGGATTACTTGTCACTCTTTACCGCAGAACAGGGATTATCAGGTGCATGATAAATGTGTTAATAAACACGGAGCTGTCCTGACAATAAACAAATAAGCACCTTAACATTCAGAGGCTGTTCATCAAGACTGCGTGACACTGAACAGGAAGTCCACTCGGAGAGAATAAGGGATCAGGAAAAAGCCTATTCATTGAATGTTAGACTGTAATACTGGAATTTGTAAAAATGTCTGCAGATGATAGGGGTCATGCCAAGCCCAGAAAGAACAGCAGCGAGAGAGAGAGAGAGCGAGAGAGACTCTAATAAGTGGTCAAGGACAGCCAGAGCTGCTTATTCAGCACCAACCATTCAGACACAAATAACCAGGTCAGTGCAGTTCATCAGTTAAAATTGGTCAGTTAAGTGCCAAGTGACGTCAAATATCAGCACAAACTGCATCAATCCGGGACCAGTGGTATAGACATGTGGAATACCGCAGGCTTACTGAGTCATCCAGTTGACTGAGTGGTTGCCAGTGTTGTGCAAGAATCACAGCAAAATCTTGTAATGTACAAGCCATGTCAAGTTGAGAAGTTGAAGGACTAAGTTCGGGGAATGATGTGACAAGTCCCCCAGATATAACATGACTATCGAAGCAGTCAATTTGCTGGTTTTCTGAGAAAGCAATATGGTAAAAGATCACTGCTGTCTTTAATAAAGCCATCCGACCAAACTTGGGGGTACCAGAATGTTCTGGAGACTTGAGATATCAGTGTTTTGCTTATTAGGTCTAACTTGATTTATCTTGCTGGGGTATGCTAATCCCAGGGAATTCCTTTGATCACCTCCTCTAAGATCATCCTAAAGCATCACTCAGAATAATTGTGAAAGGCGCCAAACAAGTCCAGTACACTGTTTTTTTTTTTTTTTTTTTTTTTTGGTCTTCAACACAAGACAAGTGCACCCTTAAGAACAGTTAAAAAGAATATTATTCTTTGAGTCTTTGTGTTCATAAGCTGTCCAGCCATCATTGGCATTGACTCATAAACACTTGAACTTCAAAGACCAATAAAATGTGCAGAAAAACACATACACACATAACTTAGACAATGATTGGTGGAGAACAAATACCAGTACTCATCATTGGTCATTGATTGTTGGTATTGTGGATGTTAAATGTTCCCAATAAATCGCAATATGAAAACACAATACATTTTATGGAGAATGGATAACATTTTGATGAAAGCGCCTGTCAAATAAATAATGATATTTACCATTGAATGACCAATAAATGTACGGTTAATTAATTGCTAAGGCATTAGCGGCCTTTCTCTCAGAATGAAGGGGCAAATTTGTGATTAAAAACTGCACACTGATGTAAGGCTTTGGAAGCAGGCAGTGGGAACTAGTGGGAATCGTTAGGAAACAAATGTAGAGGAACTCAGATGAATTCTCTGTAATGCCTGGAATCACTCACAATTAAGAATTTAAAAAAAAAAAAAAAATCTAATTTACAGGTCTCTGCTCTGAGGGGAATGTTAACCCTTTCGCAGGCAAATTTTGGCCCAGATGCATACCCCCACGGACGGATTAATTTTGGGTTTTTACCAAAATATGATTTTTATTCAAAATAACAATAAAATAACACCAAATCTCATAATAAGTTTCCCATAACTGATGTTTTTATGTTTTAATCCTCTCCAGAATCGCTAAAATCGTTTGGATCCAAGTCACTCCCGCTCTCTGGATATTCAAACTCATCGTCAGAGTCATTCAATAAAGCAAAAACTTCATCCACGTTGTATTTACGTTTAGAAACACGGCTAGAATGCCGGCTATTTGTACTCGTCGATGCCATGTTCACATGTCCCACAATTTGACCGGGAAGTAGTCTCGTATTTAGCGTTTTTAGGAAATCCCATGCCTCGTTCACGGCTAAAAATACAGTGCTGGGTGACCTGAGAGACAGCCAATGGTAATGAGTGTAACTAACAAGGGAATTCCCGCAATCGGGGAATTTAAAGAAGACTTTATAAAACACGTTGGTTAAAACGACAAAAATGTCGCTGTGCCTGCGAAAGGGTTAAGCGACTGCCTCCTGAATATGTCACTGCAATCAGCTTGTTCTTGTGGTGGACAGCGAGGGAGACAGCTCAGCAGGATGAAGGCTTAATAAGCCAGTGCTGCAGATGCAAATGGTGTCAGCCGGCCTTGGACTTAGAGCCAGGACTTTCAGACGATGAGACCATCAAACTCCCGGGCTCTCTGTGGAGACAGCTCTTGTTTTCATTTTTCCCCAAGAACATGTCCGCCATGTAAAGTCAGGCTCATTTTCAGACTGTTCGCGGACAGATTCTGAGAACATGGTCAAATTCACCACTCAAACCTTAAAGTTTCCCAAAAAAAAATGGACTTTAAAAACAGCTTCACGCCATTTTTCATAAAACTGTCATTTTAATGTCAGTTGCTCAGAAGAATTTAATGGTACTTGGTATACAATAGAAAACTTAACATTTGTACGTCAAATTCAGGTTGTAGATGAAGTAAAGTTGATTGAATCGAGCCAACGTACCCAGAGTATAGCTGTGTTTACAAGATACTTTTGGATGAAATTAAGGTCCACTTATCTTACTTCTTTTAGTTTTCTTTGATGAACAATTGTGTTTGTGTGTATGGGAACCTCCCACTGCGCAAACACATAGTTACTCAGCTGAAAATAAAGTCACAGCCTCTGAGATGTCAAACTGTTGCATTGCAGCTACTGAATCACTGCTGCAAGCATTGCTGTGTTCGCGACCTTTTGCTAGAGGGCTTTGCTCAAGCTTTCATATCATAAAATCAGCAGCTCAGAGTGATTTTACTCTCTGCCTCCAAAACTCCAAACTGCTACTGCTGTGAATATGCATGAGTAACTCATGAAATTATATTCACGGTTAAATGAAAACTAAAAAAAGAAATGCAAAATTCTAACAAGACCTGCACCATCTCCATCAGCGTACAATGGGAAGGGATGATTGAACACACTTATCCTTTTTTTTATTTTTTTTTTCTTTCCATCACTGAGTCAGGTACAGACACATGAAAATTACTACAGTTTAAAGTTTCAAGAAAATAATTAATTACTGAGCACTCAAGCAGTGATTTCAATGACTAAGGTTATCATCAGGACGAAAACACCCAAAACACTCTACTTGCATTTTGCTGCTTATTAATTGGTAAATTAAAATATTGTGTTGAAGAATGCACTTTATATTTGCAAGCTTTATATTTGGGCTTTGATTCTAACATCTACTTCCACTACTTCAGAAAAGCATCTGCATTAATAATTCATATGGTTTTATGAATTTCCCAGTCAACCTGTAGAAATATGAATGCTTTTGACGGCCATTTTTCAAATGAAATCAGATCTTAAGATTTCATGAACATATATGACTAAAGCATAATAATATTCAGACTTTAAAGTGTTAATTATCGCATTAGCATAAAGGTATGCCAGGCACAAGGTTTACCTACAGTCTTAAGTAAAACAGAAAGGACATGTATTCACTGAAATGATAAATAATTGACAGGAGGAAATAGAAGCATACTTAACATTTAATTGCTATAGACAGTGCTGCCTGAAATTTGCCTTTGAAAAGAAGTTGTATTCATGCCTCATGAAGTATGCCTCATGAAATTGTTTAGCAAGGACTGAGTGCTCTTATTAAATTCAATACAGCATTGTGCAGTCTTTGAAACTGTACCATTGCAGTGCAAGAGATTTACTTGCTAACAAACTTGGCCAGTTAAGCAATACAGAAGTTAGGGAGAAAAACATTTTTTTTTTTTTTTTTTCAAAAATACAAGTGACAGAAGCATAATAAATGAGAAAAGACCTACTTTCAAATACATTAGTTTTAACTCAGGCCACATTGAATGCACTCACAAAAAAATACGCTTTTCAATTGCCTAAAAGAGGCCTTGGTTACAGAGCATTAATAATTTATTTTTGGATTGGCAATATTTCTATGCAGTGCCAAAAGATAACACTGGAGTACACGCACTTACAAGCACAGAAACATGCTTACACAGACTATTACACATACATGTACACACAGATGCACACATGTACGCACACATCCACATTCTCGAACAAAATGATGAGAAAGACTAGGGTTTACTACACTGTAAACCCAGGTATTGTAGCAAACTCAAATGTTTACCTCAAAAAAAAATTGTGTTAGTCAACTTCATTGCATTATTCACATGGTACTTAACCCCTTTGTGCATATATAGATATCGGCGTCCATAAATTCCGAAATTTAATTCGTAAACAAATTCTGTAATTGAATGTCCAAATGTCTTTCTTCACTGGAATAATTTTCCAGAGTCTCTGTGACACAAATACTGAGTTATAAAGCTTAAATAGGCTCATGCCAATGAAAAATTGGCATAATTTTGTATTCTCCGAAAAGGGGTTAAAATAAGGCAAAAATTTAGAAAAGTTATTTTTTATTGTGTTTTTTAAGTGCTGTGAACACAAAATCATTAAGTTGTCTCACATTTCTTGAGGCAGCTAATCAGTTCCACAAAACAATTGAGTGCACCACACTATGTGGGTTTACGGTGTACATTTACATCAGAAAAATGCATAAGCTAAAACCCCTCTGTGGTTCAGAGACCGGGCAGCACTATTGCTCTAAGACTGAGCCAGCGATCGCAGCTGGGTTCACAGCCAGAGAGAAGCCTCTTAATGTGAGCTCTGACTGGTCTCCTGTCAGGGTGCCAGGCTGTGAGCAGGCCGAATGAGGAGGCCGCGAAGGCAGCCGCGGAACCTCCCCAGACTTTCCCATCCCATCCAGTCAAAGCCCGAGGGAGGAGCGTGTGCCAACTTTTAGCAATCAGCCAGTTTTTTGGAGCGAAGGAACTTTCCGGAGTGAGAGGAGTCCTCTGGGGGAATGAAAGTGCGCTCGGCTCAGAGCTCGCAGTGCCACACAAATGCCAGAGCTTGGCCGCTGCCGCCTCAGACGCATTATAAAATTTGCATCAGGGACTTTTTATATTTCTCCACATGCAGTTGACCTTTTGAGTTTTACTATTTCATTTCCCCAGTGGAAATATTCATGTCAATAATATTTAATTTAGAGCTCTCTCAAGCAGACGTCTGACTTCCTCTCCCATCCCGGGGGTTAGAGCCAAATGTGCACTGGGAGCTAATTCAGGCCTGAAATTTGTACTTACCGAGTCCAAACTCTAGTCCATAACCACTCAGTACAGCTGTGTGAGCACACAGAGTCTTGAATATTAGGGGGTTTCAACAACACTGCTGAGTAATTGTCTTCCAAATACACCGAGGTTGGCAAAGATGGTAAGACTTAGGAAAATTCCCTTGTTCTGATTGTCTGATCTCTTCACGACAATGTCTTTTTTGTTCTCTAGTGAGGCATTGAGAGACACAAGAAAAGAGAGGTAAGGACGCAAAAAAAACTTCTTTACAGAATTTGAAATTTCGAGGCAGTTCCCGCATTTAAGAAAAAGAAAATAAAAACAATGGCATTGTGAAGAATAATCTTAACACTAATGTTATAATTGCGCAGGATCAGTGCTCGAAAAATATTTTAGGCAGGAGGAACCAGTTGTAATCCTTGATATCTAGCACCCTGTACGTTTTCTCTCAAACTCTAACAAAGTACGCCTTATTCAACAGTCAGAGATCAAAGCACACCAAATTCTACAGTCAGATTAAACTTCTAATTAGCACAGTCACACCAACCTTAACAAAGCACACCTCATTCAACAGTCAAGGATCAAAGCGCACCAAATTCTACAGTCAGATTAAACCTCTAATTAGCGCAGTCACACCAACTCCAACAAAGCACACCTCATTCAACAGTCAAGGATCAAAGCGCAGTCAGATTAAGATTCTAATTAGCACAGTCCAGTGCGCCAGATTATGGAGGAGATGAAAACCTGTCAGACAGATTCCTCGGAAAAAGCCTAGTTAGCGCTGATCTACAGCGCACTCTTCCTCCGCGAAAAATCAGTTCACTATCCTACAAACTGCCAGAAAATGACAGGAAGAAACAGGATGCAGGTTCCCAAGGGCATGCTACGTACTGTAAGACACATCCTGTTTGGTTCATCTAATGGCGGAGAAAACGCATCGGCTCAGTTGGAATAAGCATGGGGGAATAAGAAGAATAAAATCATGCCCTGAATAAGTTGTTTGTAGCAGGGATAGGAGGGAGGGAGAGAAAGAGCGAGAGAGAGAGAAAGGAGAAAGATATCAGTCATCAGTTCATACAGCACAGGTCCCCAGCAGAAGTAGGAGCTATATGACAGCCGGAAATCAGTCCACGTGATTTATTTGTAAAAGAAAAAGGGTCAGTCCACCCTCCTTTGTTATACCTTTGCTTTATTTAGACCTGTAGCAGGAAGCACAAAGTACCAGACAGAGAAGGAATCATATAAGAGAGGGTGCCATACTCAAGAATGCGGAAAAAAGGAAATATGCTTGCAGCACAAGGCACTGTTGCTGGGGGTCTGTGCATCCCCCCTCCCCTGAGAATCTTTTAAAATTGGGATAGCATTTCACACAATCTGGCACATTTTCGCACCATATAAACACCCTCTAATTGTCTAAAAATGGCCAAGTTCTGTTTGGGTGCTTACCATATAACTATGCACAATCACTGGCAGGGGTGGAAAAATTTCAGTGTCAGTGTTTCATTTAGCATTTTCCAATGTTGACAAAGGTCAGGGGATCACATAGCACACATACGTTCATCATGTTTGCAGAAATATTTAGAAAGTCAGTTCACGGACATAACTTGTAGAATAGTTTTCCATAAAGGACACTAACCTAGACATATACAAGAACGACATGGTAATTGAGCTGCTATGATTGATAATATGACTCCAACCTATCTTCTTTGTTGATGGCAAGACATGCTACTAAAGCTACACCTTCACACTAAGTCAATTCATACAGTAGTATCACTGTTAGGAGCTTGCCTTGAATTATCAAGATCCGGTTTGTATTAAAATCAGGACAATTGCGCGTTAATATTTTCACAGTAGTAACTATTTTTTGTTACCAGAGAAAAATGCGAAAATGACTTTTCAAGCGTGGGAATGCAGTTCAAAAAATGCGTTTTGCCACGTTTCCTTTGCACACTGCACATCCTTGCACACTGCCTTTATGAAAATATCCTATTATTTTTTTTAGTAATATTATAGTATCTATGGCATAGCTATAGTTTTACTAAAGTTTGCATAGTGTAACTACAACAGTACAATAGTCATCACAATGTAATCATAGTATCACCACAGTCAACAGTACCATGATATTACTATAGACCTGGTCCACACAACTTTATTGCTGTAGTTTGAATTACTATAGTATCACTATAGTAATACGACACTATAGTGGCAAAAATATTATCCATTTACTATCGGGATAACTATTGCTTGGAACTATAGTATTTTTTTCTCAAGGGTGGCAAGGAAGTGAGGGCTCACATGTGGTCAGAGAGTAGGCTGCCTCATCCGCTGGATCACACCACACATCAGACTATTTATCTTTTTTATCGTCAGTTTACTTGACATTTCAAATTTGTCCACAAAAATGCATTTGTGCTGACCAGAATTAATTTGCACCATTTAAAATCATATTTGGAGAAAGGAACAACAAATTTGGGAACAGCGTATGATTAATTGTTAATTGAAGAATTACTTCTCAACTGTTTTACCATTGCCACAGGCATTTGGTGAATAAGAACTACAGGGCCAACTGCTGTTCAGCTTTAAGAGTTAATGAAGCCATGATTCACTCCATACTTTACGTGGCAATAGCTCAAGCAGCATCCTGCATGTTTTCTCAAAAGGGAATTATCATTAATGTTTCATGATTATAATGTATATAACAATGGATACATTAGCAAACAATAAGAAAGAGATTCACATCTGTGGACTAATGTCCCTCTTAGCTTGAGAATTTCTCCCCATTTGGAATGGAATTAACATTTCAGAGAGGTAAACGCTTGTATTGTTAAGCCACCTGTGTTAGTGTAGTCACATCCAGCTGTACCAGAAACTCCTGACAAGGAAAGCCAAAGCAGAATTGACCAGAATTTTGGCTACTGGCTCTAGTCTTGCGGGTTTTTAAATTTTATTAATTTATTTATTTATTTACTCAGAGAGAGAATAATGGGGATGTGGCGAACACTGTTGTTTACAGCACAAAGGTTGCGTGTTCAAATCTAGCCTGAGGCCTTTCTGCGTGAAGTTTGCCAGCTCTCAACATGTCCATGTGGGTTTCCTCTCGGTACAGTCCACAGTACAAAGGCATGTATTTCATGAGAGCCAGGACCCTCTGTTTATCCTACAATTCCCCAACTGCAGAAAGTTTTATAGGCCATTGTCTACAGGATTTCCATAGCTTGCAAATCTGGCCATCAGTCTAGGCTTAGACATCGACCTAAGCATGTCTCTGTGAAAAATACAATTTATCCTCCTATGTCTACAGTGCCCTCTATTCAGCCCACTCCTGTTTCGTTTTAATATCAGAACCCTGTTCCCAAACACTGACTATATCCATATTTCGATAAAGAAATCCTCCCCTGACATCCTTAGTTTGACTGAAACGTGCCTTTCACCCAAGAGTCCTAACACTGACATTTATGTAAATTAATATCAACAGAATTAATCCCTCCCAGCATATTTTGATGTTTTGGAAGACATTGCAAAGCTCTGGTTACTGTATGCCTCATCTCAATTTAAATAATAATGAGGGATTTCAACTTGGACAAGCTCTCTGACAGCTACAACAAATTAAAAGAACAGTATTTGGAATTTAACTTATTTTAGTTCATAGAAAAACCCATCAGACCAGATTTCAAATTCTCCTAACTCTACACTAATTGATATTCTCACAAACAGATCTCACAAAAATCCTGCCGTCGATGTTAGTGATCATTGTCCTATTGACTACGTCAGAGATGCTAAAATACCTAAAAATCAATCTCAGATAAATACCACAAGATAGCATCTTAACCTTCAGAATTTTTTGAATGATTAGACCATCTCTGACATTGACAATACCTTTTCAATCACTGATCCAGCCATGGCACGAGAAAACTTTTTCAAGGTCTCTTTATGTTATTGCTGACAGACATGCCCCTTATAAAAACCATAGAAATAAAAGTAGATGCTGGCCTTTTTTCTTCCTACATCTCACCAATGGTATCCACAAAAGAGACAAAGCCTTGTCAAAGGCTAGATACACTGGCACCCCTGAAGACTGATTTACTTCACTGGTTTACTGGCAACAAAAGAATATTTGCACCAGTATGATTAGGAAGGCTAAAATCAAATTATTATCGGTCAATTCTCTCTGCCTGTGACGTTCCATTATATTTTGGAAAACTATAGCAACTCTGTGGAATTCAACACAGTCACATCTACCTCTACAAATCAAAGGGATAGTGGGTCTAATTTCCAAAAGATTATCCATGGTAGAAGCTTTTAATCACCATTTTTTCTCTCGTCTGGCTCCTTATTTAAAGGTGCACTATGCAAGTTTGTTTACTTTCTGCGCGATTATATTTTTGTCTCAATTCGCTGACATCTCTCCATGATCCGCTAGCTGCCTGCCCCTAAATTCACTGTAAAAAAAAAAAAAAAAAAAAAAAAACCGGCTCTGGAGACCGCACAGGCATCACAAACTGCAAATAAACACAAGGGGCACAGGCGGTGCCCCATAACATAACAAACTGTCCCGGCCAATCACCGACAAGAGTTGACAATTATGGAAGCATGGGAAGGAGGGAACTATGGGAGGGAGGGGCAGGCTACCTCTGTTTTGTTTGAGTTCGAATGTCAACAGAAGTGAAAGTAAACAAACTTGCATAGTGCACCTTTAGTAGTTTGCCTGCCGCTTCAACTGTAAACAATTACCTAATCTGTCCACCGGAGGGCATTTCCAATGCCTCAGCTTCTTCTGACACCAAATTTTTTTTTCAGCTTCGGAAGCAGCGCAGATGTCTACAAAGCTCTGCTAAGGATAAAAGTATGCAAAAAAAAAAGAGAAATGGTGCTGATAAATTAGAGCCAAATGTTCATTTAAGTGACCCCCTAAGCTGTCCTCACTTACCAAACATTTTTACCCAAAGGTTTTTTGCTGGAAAAATCACAGCTCCATGGATATGCGCCTCAATAGTACCCTTACATAAAAGAGGTGATATTTATGATCTTTACTACTGTCGAATATCAAAACATCCATTTGCAACAAAATTTGTTTACAACTATACTCCTTTATTGATTCTCTAAATTTACTATAGCCACAACAGCCTGGTTTTTGCCTGAGTCACAGTACAAAACAGCTGCAGTTTCAGTCATTCAAAACATTATCTCCTCCATAGAAAACAAACAATTTTGCACTGCTCTGCTCAATGATTTTTCAGGAGCATTTGATATAAAATCCTACTCCACGAGCTACTGCCAATAGGTCCAGATAAAGCCACGCTTAATTGGTTCCACTCTTACTTCCCTGAGAGAACTCAGACTGTTGTTGCTGATGGTACTCAGTGAAGCCATCTTATTAATAAAAATATGTTGCCTCTGGGGTCTATCCTTGGTCCATAACACTTTACTTTTTGCATAAATAATTCTTCCAAATCACCACTTCAATGTTCATTTTTTCATGGGCAATACAATTATATACACCTCAGGCTCCACAGCCCTGACTCATCTTGAGTCTGCCTTCGATACTTTTTGACCACTTATGAATCACAGATTCAAATACAGATAAAGACCGAGAACATGCTATTTTCCTCTATGTCCTATGACTCTGATTATCCTACCCCTAAAACATTGAATGGCACTCATGTTTCTGCCTCTTCAGTCATATAAATACCTTGGGATTTGGCTTTACAGGAGACCATCTTTCAAAATTCATATTCATCATTTAACTCAAAAATCAAAAATTAAACTAGGCTTCAAATATAGAATTAAAAGATGCCTGTCCTCATTGGACAGTAAAACAATAGTGCAGTCAACCTTCATGTCTCTCCTTGATTATGGAGATATCCTGAATTACCCTGCTACCCCAGCAACAAATCAGCAGTTAAACCCTGTGTATTATAGTGCATTACGCTTTATCGCCAATGATTAATTTTGCACCCATCATTGTTCTCTGTATCACAAAGTTGATTGGACTTCCTTTAAGTCAAGAAGAAATAGCCTCATTATTTCTCTGTATAGCTCTGCTGTCAAAGCTTCTGAACTACCCAACATCTGTTCCCTCATTTAAATCCAGTAACTACAATACACAATCCAGTAACTACTGAATGTACAAATGTTGGCACATCTGGTTTTAGGTAATATGCACATTTTAAGAGGTATGAACAACATACTTCCCTCAAACTTGAATCTTGCATTCCCCAAGGAGATTCTAAAATTTTATTATGTAATGCATTTCATGATTCTTGAAACCGTTTGAATTGATTTTTTTTCTATCATGTTGGGTGCTGTTTGTTTGTTGATTGTTTTCTTGTTTTATAAATGTTTCTAGTTCTCATGTCTCTCTTGGAAAAGAGATCTAATCTCAATGAGCATGCCTAATTAAAGAAAAAATAAATTTAAAAAATTAATTGAATTTCAGGAGAATTGGAGGCTCTAAATTGCCCATAGGAATGAGTGTTTAAGGAAATAACGAGTGATCTCTGTCATGGATCGGCAGACTGTCGAGGGTGTGCTCCTCCCCCCTTGTATGCTGGAATACCCCTTTCATAGCCCTTGTCCAGGAATTGACAGGTGAGATAATGGATGAATGCATAATGACGATGATGTGGGAAGACATTTTTCCAAGAAAAAAAGTTAATGGAGAAAAGGAGAAATGGCTTGCCAGTCACTGTAATTGTGACAACAGGGAGTGAGGAAGCCAAAGTGTCCCCTGCAGAAAGCTTAACATTTGTCTGCTCTTTCCTCCATAAATGAAGAATCCATCATGGCTGGCACAGCCTCCACAGAAATGCAAGAGTACAGAGCATCTCAATACGAGCAACCAAATGTTTTATTTCCATTGAATGCTAATTAAACTCTGGGCATTGGGGACCAATTCAGTAAAGTAAAAAATTAAATCAGACCCTGAATTGAGTCTTACTGTCCTCAGAGGTAAAGAAAATTTACATTTTTTCTCCGGATGTTTTCTTTGCTTAGATGTATGTGCAGCTGCACACATGTGCATGTCAGTGTGGGAGCACACTTGTAGGTTGTTGATACTCAGTGTGTACAGAACCAACTGCTATTGTCAATATTTAAATTCTTTATACTAAACCCTGTACAATTAAACCAATACGCCTATGAAAGTAACATTCCCAAGCATGGGCTTTGAAATGATATGCAGCTGAATGAGAGGGAAGAGTCTGCTTTGAAAGGTGCTCCCCATTCAGCAGACTTTCTGCCTGATATGGTTTTTCACAATCTATAAGTTCCATAAATAAAACACTTAATGATATTTAGGCTAATATAAAAAAAGGATTAATTAGAGTGATAGCACAACCTAAACACCCCCCCCACACACACACACACACACACACACACCCCCATCTCTCGTGTTTTGGGCCAGCAATCTGCCGGAAGCGAGCGCTACATCGTAAAACCGGCAGATTCGACAGAGACGGCAGCGAGTCGCCGGCTGGCGAAGCGGAAACACAGGAAGGAGGATTCCTGAACAGCATCGTCCGCCTCTCTGCGCTCTCACTGGACTTTAACCAATTACAGGCATGAATAATTTATGCAAGGCCTAGTAGCTCGGTTGCACTTTCCGTCATCGAACAGGAAGGCACAGCTGACGGTTGGAGGCGCTCCGCCAGACGTTTTATAGCGCTTGTGCAAACACGGCCACCACAACACGACTGTAACCAAAGCTATGTGCCAATATGCAGACCCCAGGAGGGATATTACAGTCAGTGCAGACAGGCCTAATCTGCTTCCTCAGTTTTTACCGCCACAGTCGCCAGCAAAAACGCTCCACAAGTGGGTCTCCTGGCGTCCCCATCAAACTACTTATCTGTGAATGTCAGCCCAAACTCCCAGCTGAAGGCAGGTGGCCGAGCAGAGCGGAGAGGCTGAAAGTTAATGGGCACACGCTCGGTCAGCGAGCATCTCATCACATCACCGAGGAAAAGAAGTGACACAGAGGAGCTTGGTTAGCCAGAGGAGAGCCAGTGATTGATTTCAAGCATTAGCTGTCATTTCGTTTGCCTCATACTGTTTACAGAATTTGTTTTTTCCAGTGCATAAAGCCATTCATCATATCCTCACCTTATTACAACCCACTGCATTTGCAGGTAGCAATATTAATGTAAACAAAGTTGTAGATTGGAATACCGAGGGACTCCATGTCTGTGCTGCAGTCTTTCCCCACACTCCAGCACAAGTGTAGATTAAATACATTAATTAAACAAAGTAATTTGTTTAATGAAAAGGCATAAAACATAATGATGACAAGAGAGGTGGAGGGAGATGAATTATGTCAAGTGGATAGGAGGGTTTTCACGACCGGTTTACACTTTACTGTTGTGCTGCCACAGTTAAACAAGGCATTTCTGTGCAGTATCTCTTCATATCAAAAAAAAGCTCATTACAACAATAAATGTCTCTTTCGAACTGAAAACTTTCACAGCGCTGTGTTTCACAGTACTTTTTCGTGTTAGCAACACACCAGTGTATCCCATCATGAAAAGAAGCACAAAAATGAACCATGTAACAACAGCAAAATTTCCGTCATATTCCAGATGAACTATAATGAAATCCTGAGCAGAAGGGTGTTTTTTCACTGTGGCATATTAGAACACATCAGTTTGAATATCGGTGCCAGTAAAATCACTGAGGCTAGCATGTTCACAAACATTCTCAATGGGCGTGCTCCACTTCTGTAAAAGAACTGAAGGAAGTATTCAAAAGGGTTTTTCCAACTCAGCAAATGGTAATGTGAGCGAGAGAATTTCCCAAAACAAAACACTTTTGCATTTTTGCTGACCTAAGTATAGCAGCGCTTGGCGGTTACATGAATTGCGCTCAGCAACACTTAATTGATACCGGAGAGGTTGCAGATGATATGCATTGCAACTGGCTGCTGTGTTACCCATGAAACACTAGCGCTGCATTTTCAGGGGATTTATCTTAACTTTCGCATTTAATGAAGCCAGCATGGGGCACTGGCAAGCGATTAAACATGACCTTTGGTTAAAATCAAAATCAATTTGCTCAAAGTCACAGCCTCATAATATCGATGTCTCTAAATGAGATGCAGTGTCTATGGAATGGATTTATTTTTTCAACCAAGCTTTTTCAATGCATTTCTGCTTTAATAGAACAGCTTAATTGTAAGTTGCTCTCAATAAAGCCATCTGCTAAATGTCAGCAAGGTAATGAAATGAAAGTTAATTGTGAACCTAAGTGAGAAAGGAAGGCGCTGGAGAGATTTTCTCCTTCTCTTTTGCTCTCCTCTACCTGATGTGTGCCAAGTGTTGAGGCATAAAATGGCCGCCATGTATCACCCAGGTGGGTGCTACATATTGGTGGTGGTTGAGGCGAGTTTCCCGCTCAATGCTGAAAAGCAATTTTAGTCACCTCTGGCTGGTGAGAAAAGCACTATAAAAATGCAGTGATCTATCTATATAAATACCTATCTGTGTGGAGGTGGGGAGAAGAGAGGGGATCTAATGGATGTCCCGAGCAATAAAATCACTCAACGGGAGAACTGGGCGCAGTCTGAGCCATGGTTTTACTCTGGAGCAATTCAAACAAAATGCATAATGTGCCAGTCCCTGGTGGAGCTGAACTTGGTGTCAATTGCATTGTTTTATTCAAATTGTTCACCGCTAAATGGGGAAAGAGGTCGCATAGAGGCGGAGTCGCCCTGCTCTGCTTCAGGCATTCTCTAAGCGAGGCGCTGCCGAATAATTCCAACGTGGGTTGATGGGTTAATGATAAAGGGTAAAATAGGGGTTTTTAAAAGCATCAAACACACAAAGAGCTTAGGACTTCCATTCCAATCAGTCTCTTCCAGACGGTACTGCTAGCACACTGTACTGTCTTTAAATAGGTTCTTTTCTATCGAGCACAACACGGTCATTTGTTCTAGCATAAAAATACTACAGAAAGTCCTCCTCAGCTCAGCAAACCGTGGTGTTTAGAAACTGCTGGAGTGTGTCGGTGCTCAGGCACGTTACAGCAGGGCACTGATGGGTGGGGCACAGGGTGTCCATCCCTAAGGACAGAGCAGCTGTGAGTCCGAGAAGGAGGACTTGCAAGCTGGGGCCGTTCTGTCAAAACAACCCAGGAGCGGGGCATGAATGAGTGAGGGGGCCAAACCTCTCTGGGATGTTTAGAGATGATCAGAAAAGCCACAGATTTCTGACCCTCACTCTGTTTAGCACTTGTTAAACGTATGCTAACTCTAGCAATCTCATTAAGCAAATAGCTGCGCAACAATATGCGACTGTACCACAAACAAATAATTGCAGTGTACATTAGGAACACTTCTGTTGCAGCACTGAGAAAAGTAACCGTACGGAATCACATCCACCGGTACAAATGGATAATAATGTTGAACACGAGTGGCTGCATGGAAGACATCCAAGATGCACTAAGTGTGTCCTCACATAATGCATAATATTTGCTGAGAGCCAGCCCGGCACAGAGAGCATGCTCATTTTAGCTCGCCTGTTAGTTGGCCTGCCTCAACACCTTTGAAAAATAACGGAGCCTGTTGCAGTCTCTTGAGGTTTGCAGCCGTTTCAATGCAATAAAGGAGACGCTTTGATCGGCTCTGGGGTCACAAGGTCAGTACATTGAGCAGGGCTAATACAAATAGTTAGCAAAAACTCTGCCAGGTACAATTAATGGTTTTTCTCCATGTATTCAGTCGTTCAAAAAATAATTGATGACACATCATTGGTCATTGAGTTGGGAATGTCCTGAAATAGGTGACTGATTTGTTGAACCTCACAATGTTCAAGAGGTAAAGGAATGAGTCTGGTCGTGCTACAAATCATGCTAAAATTGTCTTGCGCTATCACAGAGCAACTGGCCAAAATAAAGATCGCTTTCAAAAAGCAATGTTTCAAAAGTTGCCAGAAACCCATTTCGCAATGAAAAACTGCAGCTTGTTTATTATCACCGGTTTCAGGGGAACAAAATATTATAGCAGCAAACCTCTGGAACCTTTAGAAGCCGACATCAACAACCTGTCTTTTTTTTATTACTCACTGCAGCCCCGCGCATTTTAGAAATTACAATCTTTCTCTGGGCTCCTGCGAACTCACTTACGTTCGTGGACGACCGTTGCCTGATTCCTGCACTAGCCGATTCTCAAATGACAATTCACAGTTGGTAAGTATCATCAGCAATCACACAGAGAAAAAACGGCACGTATTTTGAGTACATTTGCTTACTAATTAAAATATATCACATTTGCCTGAATGAGATAGCAGGGCAGGAGTTGGGGGGGGTTTAGACTCTGGGTGAGGGGTGAAGTGGAGTCCCACGCCGCCAGCAGATTGTTTTGCGGGAAAAACAAAGATATCAGCAGTTTTCCCCTACTTTTCTACTTGAAATGGCACCTTTCCCAAATACCTCCAGAGGATTCTGTCAGCTTTGATTTCTCATAAACATCTGCGTTGTAAAAAAAAAAAATCGACTGGGACTTTGAAAGAAGAGAAAGATAAAGCAGCAGCACATTGCTTTGGGTGGAATCCTTGCCTGAAATGAACACCGCCATCTTTGCTACTCAAAAACAGGGAAACAAACTGTTCTTGGCAGAGGCTCCACTGGAACAGAGAACACAAACAGACGAGCATGAGGAGATTTTGTGTCAGGTCAGCGGTTTATAACGATGGCCCTCCTCTCGCAAAAGGGCAGGGGTTGGGATGGCGCCAGAATGCACAGGGCCACAAGCGAAGACAACAGTGGGAAAATGTGGGTACGCCAGCACGAAGATGAGCAAAAATGGTGGCTCTCTGTGTTATTTCCATGCTAATGAGGCAAAAGCGTAACCGCAACACGCGACTGTGCCAAGATCCACAGCAAAAACAATCAAATACAGAGGTCAGCTTGGCTCAGGCACACGCTGTATTCCTACACTCATCTGAGGACGAGATTATGGGGCTCTAATTAAAAGAAATAAAAGACGGGGTCAGCCAATCCTACATCTAGCAGGAGTCCCTCACCACTCCATTAATCGGTTATTTTTATTCCCCATTCCACTCAGCTTCCAATGGAATTTCACATTTCCTGTCCGCAGCTAGACCTCCTTCATGGCACTCATTTAGCCTGAGGGCAATCACTTCTCATCGGGGCATCTGCTTTTACCTCCCAGGGAGTTAGAGAAGCAATAAAACAATGGGCATGAGGGGAAGGAATCGATTCGCTGACCTGAGGAGTCAATAACGTGTGAGGAGGGCAGTCAGACAGTCCATCCCTGACCACCTCCCCCCGTGCTTGCAGCAAAGGACAGTTCTTCCTTTCTAGAAAAATCCATATGCGCACAGGCCCAAGAATGAAAGAGAGAGAAGCTAACCGGCAGAATTGTGGTCAACTCACTCCGAAGCAGCAGAGCTGGAGAAACAGAGTAAGGAAAGATAGCAGAGAGGGAGAGAGAGCAACAGAATGAAAAAGAAAAATAGGAAGGAATTCAGGTGCTATTAATGGGCCATGAGATAACGGCAGCCATAATTGGCAGCCATTATATCCAAGATACAAAACAAATCAATCACCATCAATTCTGATCCAATCAAAAGGTTTTTTTCTTCTCAAAAACGCAATGATTAGTGATTTGATGCTGATTTTATCGAATGATTTAATAGGAGATTAATGTGAATATTAAATTTCTCCAGGTTTTGTTTGCATGTCTCGTTACCCTTTAATTCTGCGGTCATTACCATCATTCACAATACTGACAAAAATCTAACCTTGAGATAAAGAAATAAGGTTGACGGAACATTAATATTTTTCCCAGAAACATGTGCACCACAATTATTGGCACCCCTGGGAAACCTTACAAAACACCTAATTAAGGTATATTCCCATTTATATATATATATTTTTTTTTTAAAGTTCACCATAACAACAAAGAAAATTTCAATAGTAATCCAGGAATTTGTGTTTCAATGGGGTAAAAATATGAGGTGATACATGGTCAAATTCCACAAGTCATCCATCGCCATGGTTGAGACAAAAATAACCCATTAGAGACAGAGGTGGCATACCAGTTACAACTCCTGCTGTATGAACATTATTATATGACTGTCGTTAAAGCATTCATGCATTTAGATTTATTGTGATACGCTGAAACCGTGAGTGTTTTCATTATTTTATATAAGTGAGTGCTTTGGGGAGCCCGCTCATCATCAGTAGTATGACAGTGTACACTGTGCTTATGACAATCATATCACAATGTGCTGTACTAAATTTCTTTCTCTGTAACAGTACCAAGTGTGATATGATTTCTGAAGAACATCATAGCCCTTGGAATGTTGTGATCGTATACCATATTTTATTTTATTTACATTGCTTATGTATGTAGCATTTGCAACAGATAACGGCTTCTGATTAAAGCCAATGTCGTCGGCCATCAAATGCCTCTCATTTCAAGATGTTATCCATTTGAGAGGCTGAGAAATTAATCAATCAATTTTAGTACACATTGTCAAACATGGTTGTTTTTCATAAAACTTTCAGGATCTTTTTTCATCCGTGGCCTTCGTCCAAAATCAGTTGAATCAATAATATGCAACAGAGTGTTGTTTGCCTTCATACATTGAAATGGCTAAAAAGTGAGGAATGGCCATTTTGATTGTCAGGGCAATAATGAAAAGGTTTGACAAATATGGTAATAGTAAAAATCCACTTAGAAGAGGACATGTAGCAGTACTGTGAAGAGGATGGTCCGAGTGGTAAAGGAAACTCCAAGCATTAAAGTTGGAAAATTGCAGGGTCAGAAAGTCGACAAACCTATGATCAGGCATCATCGACTAAACTACAAAGCGTTTGCCAACTAAAGCCTCAATTGTCATCAATAATAAAAATAAGGTTGAATAAATAAGTAAAAAAAATTATTTAATTTAAAAACCGACTCGTGCACCGATTATTTGCCGAACCATGAGACTGCCAATTGAACTGGATTCTATGTTCAGATGGGACGAGCGACTATCTTTCACCCAGCGCAGAGCAACACCGAGCACCATGCAAGTGTCTTTGCTAGTTTATGATCGGCGCTATCGTCATTTTCCTGTCCAGGCACCAGTTTGCTTCAATAGCAAATGAACTTTTGCCAAACTGAGCACCATGGCCATGTTGGTCTTCATATGAGGTGTGGTCAGGTGAGTTGATGGCGTGTTGATATCTCTAGGCAGCAGAAAGTAATTACGGGATTGACCGACAAATACCTGGTCCAAAGTCGATTGTGAGTTTTTGACTACTAATTGAAGGGCGCATTATAAAATAGTCTTACGTGCATAAACTTTTTTTTTTTTCATATACAGAGACAAGCAGCAGGGCCTGCAAACAGAAAGAATTAAAAAAGAGAATACAATGTAAAGGTTATTATTGTGTATATCAAGACATTTAAAGAATAAATGTCATAATAGTTAGTGCGATCAGTGAATGCTCTGATGCAGGCTTTTTCAATCACAAGGGAACCTATTCCATCAGGTAATTTGCATGTGAGGTTACACATTTAGGTATTTTCAAATTATTCTGGATAAAGCCACGACCGCTTTATACTGCTAAAGTCTATCGTACCTGCAGATGTCCAGGGGATCCCCCAGGAGGGGAAGCTGTTTGGGGGCAATGGTAAGCGTATATATCGAACACATGGCATATCATGTGTAAAGCAGTGCATGAATTTTCGTTCCATCACACAAAACAGACTGTAATAGAACAAATGTTCGAAGCGCTGAAAATGCACTTCAGATGTTTGGAAAAGTCCGTTCAGAGTCCTGTTTGACTCGTTATCCGCAATAATTTGAAAAATCGATTTTGATTCCACTTTCACTTTGCATAGAAGCAGACCCGTTTCCTCTGCAGAGAAGCATTTTTTTTTCCCTGCTACTTGGCAAATCCACATTTATCATAGTAATTTGGAATCGTAGATGGCACTCCAGTTTATTTATGTCCAAAACATGCCTATGATCAGGGTTGGGTTCAATTACTATTCGATAAAAAATTCAATTAAAATTACTGTAATTGTAATTGAAAAATGTAATTGAACCCAACCCTGCCTATGATTAATAAAAAGATTGAGTATAACCCCTTTAAACCATGTGCCACCCTTGAAGCTCAGATTACCTTCTATTAAACTAGCGAAAATTGATTAGGACATGTCCCAAATGCACTTGCGCCCTACGTTTCAGACTGTGCGCTCAGATTGTTCAAATAGGGCCCTAAAATGGAACTCATGCCAATTAACACCAAAGGTGGGTTTTGCGTAAAGGCAATGATAGCCATCTGTAAAGAGCCCCATCCCAATAGCAAAGTATGGTGGTGAACCTTTGATGATATGGGGCTGTTTTTCTGATAAAGACTCCAGACTGCTTGTTAGGATTTATGGCATCATGGATTCCATAAAATACCAGCAGATATTGCCATTAAACTGTCTCCACCAGAAAGCTTAAACTGGACTGGGGTTAGATCTCCCAATAGGACAATGATCCAAAACATAAATAGAAATCAACACTAAACAGCTCACCAACCACAGAATCGAGGTTTGCCATGGCTATCCCAATCCTCTGATCTAAATCCAAATGAAAACCTGTGGGACCTGCTGAAGAGGGGAGTCCATAAACGTGAACCTGGGAATTTGAAGGATAAAGCGAGATGACACATGGAGAAATAGTCTCAAATCCCTTGCCAGATCTTCACCAACCTCATTCTACACATTAGGAGACGACTCAAAGCTTTTATCTGGGCTAAGGGAGGCTGTACAAAGTATTATTTTCAGTGAATCCAATAATTCTGACACATTTTTGAGAAAAATATTTGTACCATGATTGTTTTTCTGTCAAAAACTGGATTTCAATCAAATGTTTATTTTTTGTTATTTTGTCATTATTTTTAATTAAATATGAAGTGGCAAAACAAAGACCATTTTTGCTCATACTTACCAAGAATGCTGATAGTAGTGGAGAGCGCTGTAATTTTACTTATAAATATTTAAGCACAGGCCAAAAACATTAACATGTGTGGACCTTGAAACTTCTTATTAGTTGTAGCAACTACTCCAAAGCTTGCTTTAAACGAATATGCTCATCAGCGAAAGAGAGAGCTGCCGCTAGCTGACGGTTGCTGCATAACACTGAAGGCCTCAACACTCCATTTCTCCCATCTCTAAACATTTATGCGGACAAACGCTTCACTGGGTCCGAACATACTGCCTTTTCATGAACTCTGAGCTGCAATTAAGGAGTACACACAGGCCGCAGTGGACCAGCAGGGGAGGGGAGCATGACGGAAGCCGCACAACAAAGAAGTCCATTCATCTTCATTAATTAATAAGGCTTTTTCCACTTTAGCGGCATAGTCCTTTCACTGTGTGGCATGCACAATCATGTAGAAAATCAGACTTTAATGTGTTCTCTCCCCTCTCTCTCCATCTCTCACTCTCCATTTGTTTGCGGAGATGAATGTGCTGCTGGGAAGGATTTGTGAGATACCTCACACACGCGTGCAAAACCCCCAGTGCACGTATGGTCACTGTGTATTGAGGTAAATGTGATGGGGGTGGGGTTTGCGGTCTCTCTGCGTTTGACTGAATGTGTGTGAGTGAGTGTGTGTGAAGTAGTTACAGGTTGCTGTGGGGAAAATGCTTTGTGCGATGGTATGTAGTGTGTGGTTATGTATGCAGGCAGGGTCACTCAAGTGTCCCACAGAAAGTAGCGAGGGAACACAAAATGAGCCACTAATTTGCATTCATTTTCACTTTAATCTCTCCCTCACACTCTCTCTCATTCAGTCTCTCATTCCTTCTCTCTCGCTCCCTGGATTTCACTCTCTCTCACCCTCGCCTTTTCACTCGCTCTCCAGGGGAACCATAGTTAAGATCAATGGCAGAATGAATCCCATCAAGAACTGAGAAATTTAGGCAGAAAAAAAAGCAGTTTGTTTTGGCTCAGAGGCTGAGACTAGGTCATAGATGGATTTTACAGCAGGACAATGACCACAAGGTTGACCCAAAATCCACTTGATAATGGTTCAGTGGAAACAATATCCACATTGTGCAATTGCCATCTCAGTCTGTAGACGTATAAATCCCATAAAAATACGGTGATCTGGAGAAGGCGAAGTGCAAAACCAAGGATATCAATTTTCTTGAAAAAATTCCGCATTGAGGAATGGTTGAAAAATGCGCTCCCTCCAAATGTGTTCTCTGACCTTCTCACAAATTACAGGATGACTCTCAGCTGTCATCACTGCCAGGTCTGTTTGAAACCAACACT
Organism: Gymnothorax javanicus; assembly: GCA_029692085.1. NCBI lineage: Eukaryota > Metazoa > Chordata > Actinopteri > Anguilliformes > Muraenidae > Gymnothorax > Gymnothorax javanicus. The sequence goes on from CM056203.1 coordinate 19,610,025, forward strand.
TTCGACCCCCCTGGTTTTTAGAAAATCTATGTCAAAAATTTAACGCATGAATCGTTAATTTTTTATTATTGTTTTCTTTTTGCCTTTCTTAATCAAGATTGCAAATAATTATTGAACTGATATACTCTATATATGGGAGGATGATTTAGTTACACCCGACATACACATACAAGCGCACACAAAGTGTGAGTGTTCACACACGCACGCACACACAAACACGTGCACACACACACACACACGCACATAGACAGGCACACCTGTGCGTGCGCGCACACACGCACACACACACACACGCAAGCACAAATTTGTTTTCATGTTTGTAGGGACATTCCATAGACCTCCATTCATTCCCTAACCCCTTTCCCTACCTCAACCCTCAAAAGCACATACCTAACCCTAACCCTAAAATTGCTTGATTTTTTTTTTTTTGAGGGTACCTGAAAATGTCCCTACAAGTACAAAGAAATCTGGAATTCCATGTCTTGTGCGGACATTTGGTCCCTACAAGAGTAGGTAACCATGAGACACACACACACACACACACACACACACACACACACACACACACACAATAGCTCTCTCTCAGTCACACAAAAGCACACATACACAAATATCACCCATACAGAGCGTGCAGTGAGTAGAGCAGGAGAGGGACACAGATTCCAGTTCTAGATGAGCTCAATTAAAGCCCTGAACCAGAACAGCTGTGGAAAGGAATGACTTGATTACATTTTTCTTTACTGAATTTAGGGCCCCACAGCTAGTATTAAGAAAATGAGACTCCTAAAAAAACAGTGTCCCCAGCGTGCCCAAACAGTATCAATAGTGCGATAGAGGACATGGCATTCACGAAGCACTAAGGTGACGATGCCCTTTATGTTACCACGTTTTACACCTGCCAAATAAAAGCTCTGCTGCAATTTGGAGGATGGATGGGACTGCCGATGTTAACATCAGACAGAGACGGCGAAAACTTAAAAAAAAAAAAAACACCCTACGAAAACAACACTTCGTCCTCCAAGTCTGAGCCCATTGGACAGGATGTCATATCCTGTCTGCAGCCCCAGTATGAACCGTGCGCCTGTGATCTTCTACACACTTGAGGGGGTGGAAATCAAGTCAATCGCGACGATGCGGTTAAGGAAGCAATGTGCTGTAATGATCTGATTTGACAACTCAGAGTTGATGTGCGGCCAGTGTCTTAAGCAACACATTTAACTGTCAGCATATGTCACAAAAATAATGTGAAGGGGGAGGAAACAAGGTTCAGAAAATAAGGAATAACACCCCTGAACATATTCATCATGTGACGTGGCTGTCAGCGATGGAGAGGGTGGGTGCGGGACAAGGGGGCAGCGATACGTCTCTCTCGAGTGGGGAACACCTTTCCTTTGATTGCATCAGCTTTTATGGCAGGTCTACTCTCAATCTGTCAATCTCGCTTTTTTTCTCAGAGAATAAGACCGGTTTTACGGCGCCCGCTTCTATCCATTTATCTTCGGCAGATCGGTTTTTTACAAGACTGGAGGGGGAAGGGGAGGGCGAGGGGGAGGGATGACGGCGTCGCGTACGAGCGAGGGAAGCGTCATGCTGACCAGGACCTTGCCGATTCCCCTCGATTCCCGCAGGTGAAGCCGGGTTCCACTGGCCGTGTTCAATTGGCTGAGCCTCGGGATTAAGAGAAGCACACGCTGTGCTGTGAAAATCTACTCTCTACGGGGGCTACCGCTAAATACCAGGGGCCTGTTATCTTCTCCAGGACCTTCACGGGCTCAAAAATACAACTGGAAGCTCAAAGCAATGCCAGCTCTCTCTTGATGCTCTCCCCTCCCTATAGTGCTCTTTGGGTTTGAGGACTGAAAAAATCAGCTTGAATCTGACTTTTAACTGGCACATCAGTCACTCTGAAATGTATGCACAGTGAAGGGCAGTAATGGTCGCCAGACTGGACGCCGAGCAGGAAACAGCCGCCCGTTTTAAAAGGCGCACTTTAATGAAATGTTTTACAGCTGTTAACATATGGCACTTAGGCTAATAACATCGCCGCTCCGTACAGCTGGACTGAAAAATCTCTCCCTTCAGAACCCGGCCTTACAATTCGCAGAAAATCCATCAGACCGAGGAGTAACGGGACACGACCAGGAAACGGCACCTTATTAATACGTTTGTCGAAAACGAGCATCAAACTGAGCAAAGAAATGGAGGCGAAATGAATAAACAGTCACGGTGCAAGGTAAAGCGAAGGGGTGCTAGCAGGGGTGCAGAGGCTGCATGGCGGGAGGAGATAAGGCAAAATTCAATAAAGTGTCAGAGAGCCCAGAGTCCCGATAATCCAATATTAAATTCGGCGCGCTCGCTCCCAGCAGCGGAAACTTTATTGGCCTGGACTTAAAGCGAGGGGCACATTTCAAAAACCCACGGACCTTTACTCCCTTTGAGTAACTCTGGATAATGCAGGCCATTTCCCCACTTTGTCTGAATATGCAAGTGTGTGCAGTGCCACCCAAGGCTGTGTTTCAAGCGGCACAAACCCCACAGCTGAGCGGCATTCAGAATTCTGACTCAGGATCAGTTTGTGCTTTTTAAAATGGAGGATTTGGCCTACCCCAGAGAAGCCCCAGGGGATGTTCTCAGAGCTGCCAATCTAGAATATAAGCATTTAGAAAACTTCCAGGTGAAGCAACACAGAGAAGATGCATTCAGTATTCCTGGAAAATTTTGTCTATAGATATGCAAATCATTGACATCATAGAGATGAGCGCCTCCCAGTAAAAATAGCTTCAGATTTAATCTGAAAAGGTGGGCCTAAATCCTTTGAACACTGTATTGAATAAAGGGGTCGAGACCCCCACCTATGCTGAAACTCAGCTTATTGTGATGGGAAAACCACCTGATCTTAAACAAGGTCACATGACAACCAAAAGTCATGAGCTCAAAGTCACATGTTTGGAGGCTGGTTTTCCGGCATTCCGGGTGCACGTTCTTTATGCGGCCGCTAAACCAGCCTATAGGGTGCACAGGGTTAGGTCAATATTTAATTCTGCCTTCTTGACCAAGTGGTTTCATCACTGTTCGACAAAGATGAAAACCTGCCCTAATTAACATGGTCAAACATTCAAATCGACACAGCAAATAATTTCCCTCTTGAACAACTAAGAACATACATTCATTGAAGCCAACTGTACCAATTCTCTCCTTTCTGATTTGGGACTATTATTAGCCGAGCTATCTGCAATGCAGCGATCATCTAAGCATACATCAATAGTTGTGAAGTTTCAAATACTGACACGGCTCAACTCCTGTCAGGTCCCCAAGTCGCACTTTTAAGACTTTAAGCACGTCTTGGCAGAAGCTGCTTTATGGAGAGCGGGATTCAAAAAAAGTTTAGCCTGTCAGGTGAAGCTCAATGAAGCCCCAGGCCATGGATTAACCCCGTTGCTCTCATGTTAGAAAACTCAAATTTTGTGGTGTGGAAAATGCCAGAGATAGATAGCTGCTAAGAGAGATGTTACCTCATCTCTGCTTGGGGGCGTATATCGAGCAGACAAACCTATCCAAAGGCAAAGCATCATGCAGGGGTTCAGTCTGAACAGTCCAATATTCACTTAGCAAACCGCAGAACGTTCAGTGTCAAACTGGTGCCATGTCCTCTGTAGTCTCCTGGCTCCTGTTGATGACCTCAAAACTACTGACAACACACTGTTTTTCCCAGTTGACCTCTTTACCAACAGCATTGGGAGGAAGGGCAACACTTCATATTTCAGGTCGATAACGACCGAGTATAAGGTTAACACACACTACATATTATTAGGTAACCATTTTGATTGAGGTCAGTACTATAATAAGACTTCAATGGAAATTGTGAACAAAGTTATTAACAACAACTAAAATAGGTTTCCAAGCTCATTTCGTACTACTCACCTCTGGAATCAAAAGATCTCTAATAATGACACATAATAATGATACATAAGTATCTGCCATTTATGCAGTAGAAACACTTAGTTACTAACAATAAAATAAAGAATGACCAAAGCAAAAATACTTGATGTTGAGCCTACACTGCCTTAGGAATGGCAAGAAGGAGCCAATTGCAGGAGCCACTGGAATGTGAACTCCAGAGCTTTATTAGTAAAGTGGACTGTGCAGGGTCAGACCTGTAGTGTAGGGCAAACAAACCGTGGTCAAAGAGCAGGTAGAGGTTGGGTAGTGGTGAACAGAATCCAGGATAGAGCACAGGGTCAAGATGAGGGTCAAAGCTGAGGGTCAAAATAAAGAGTTCAGTCTGTGGGGATCCAGGGAATGGAGAAGACAGGAAAACAATGGCTGAGTGAGGCTAAGACAGAAGGCAACAAAAACAAACACACGAGACTGGACGAGGACAAGGAACCAGGGAAGCCTAAGTGCAAGAATGAAGAGGCGATGATGTAGTACCTGCACAAGGCACAACTAAATGCACAGAAATAACAAGGAGAGACAAGAAAAAGGTGCAAGAAGGGGCAAGAGGAATCCACAGAGGGGAAACAAGGAAACAAGACAATTAATCAACTGACAAAAACCCACTGCCTGGTAGGCCAAAAACACTGTGAAACACGAACACAGACGCACGAGACGCGACAACATGTGCTTGCGCACTTAGAATTGGCACCCAGGGGGAGATTTGGTTGGCCGCCCAGGATCGAGAGGGGAATCGGACAGATCTCCATCTGAAGCTCTCTGATCAGGATGGGGGGCCCACATCACAAAGTTTCAGCAGGGAAAATTCAAACAGGCATTACAGGCCTGATCATTTTAATTTTAAATTTCTCTGTCAAAGGATTTGGAGCACAGAAGTCAGATCGCTTGCGGCTGAGAGTGGGCTCAGCATGTAAAGGTACAGTGCACCATCGAGATGACTGGAGGAGATTAATCTGGAGGAGGAGCTTTTAAAAACTCCAGGGCCATTCAGCCTAAATGACAGCTATTAATCAGGCTGAGATCACATTTAACGAGGACTCGCTCAGACAGGCCCAACACAATGGTATCTGTGCAGGCCTCCATCAATTATCACCAGCTTGTGGCATTTTGGCGAGTCGCGCATCCAGCCTGAGCGCTTTTACTAGACACCAGTGGAAATTAGAAGTGCATTTTAGCTGAGCCAATAAACGGTGACAGCTGGCTGAATTAAAGGCGAGTGCGGCGGAGGCAACGTGGAATGATGACTGATGTCATCGCCGTTATTCATTCAATAGGCCGGCATATTGGCACTAAACAGCTTGCGTGCTTACCATGCTATCAATTTACCAAAAACACTGAGCGGCCAAATAGCATCTCGCACTTGTTTCCCTCTTCAAAACTGCTACTTTTTATTGTCCACTATTAAAAAGTAGCCTTTTTCAAAGCTAAAGGACTTATTGGGAAGTTGTTGATCTCCCCAAGTTCAGAATTTTTTACTTTTTTTGTTTGTTTTTTAAGCGGTAGCCAACATACTTTGTAGCTCCACTGCATCTCTGCATCTCCATCTGAAGGACTGTTCTTGGTATCCAGGGTGTGGTTCCCCTTAATCAATTCCCACCACTGTTGTGCTGTCAGAGGCTGTCATATATACACGCACTGATGGATGTTCAGACAGTCAGGCAGATGGATTTAAACAAAATTATTTATCGATCGGTTTCAGATATACAGTTACAAGGTTATCTCAAAATGTAATCATAGACACTGAGAAACTCGGGTGACAAAAGGGTATCGCTCTCACATCAGTGCGCCTCCGCAGGAGCTTGCAGTCCTCGAAGCCATCACATGAATTACAAGGCCTGTTGCAGGCATCTCAAGCAGGGATCGAGAGTTCTCAATTCAACACTGCAGTGTATTAAACTTTCCTCGTTTCCAAAGCAGCCTCAATACACAGTGGACTCGCGCAGTGCTCAGTGCTGACCATTACATAATGCCGAATCTTCTTTCTTCCATTTTTGTCCTCTTTTCATGATATTTCTCTCAAATTTAAAATCACCACCTGCATCCCTCGAGATACCACTAGTCTTTCCATCTCCAGGATTTGGGAGCTCTGTACAGAACCTGAGGCAAATACTCCACAGATGTGCCATACTGTGCCTCTGTTACCACTTTTGTACTCTACGGGAGGCACGGTGTTTCTAGACTGCAACAGGTAGCTGGAGCCAATTAGAAAAAGGTGCATCTCCTCACATAGCAGCTTGTGGTATCTGGCATGTCTTTTGGAGGGGCATCGGCTAACGCGAGGTGGGTCGGAAGTGTCTGCTTCATCACAGTGAGATCTGGTCTCAGGTGACTGACAGTTCTGAACTTTAAATGGGGATTCAAATGCCGCATTTACACTGGCAGATGCCATCTTCATTGCAGAGAAATTTAGACCGCAGAGCCAAATGGCTTCCATCAATCAAACTAGCACGTTACGGCAGGCCGTCGCAGCGAATGCGTTTGTGACGCCGCGATCCCAGCCATTTGTGAAATTTTGTAGCTTTTTTCCCCTCCCCTGAGGACAGCAGCAGAATCTCCCTTGACGTTCAAATCGCGGGTAATAAGTTCAAGCACGAGAGCGAGCCAGCGGCAGTTTCTTTGCCGCTAACACTTTGCAGAGCAGAATTTCCCACTTTATTTGAAAAGTTTGCTGCTTTCTATCAGCCTCCCACCTCCCCAGTATTTTGTGCGCATTCTTTCAAAGCCTCACAGCTAATTAACATGTTATCCTCAGAGGAGAGGTCGGGTTTCTCAAGCACGACGAACAAGTGAAAAAATCTCACATCCCGTCATGAGTCAGGTTGTCACCTTGCGGACTTGCAGCTGCAAATATCCGATGGGTGTTAACATCATGCGACATTCTGTTGTTCACCTCAGATTTTTTACTGCGTGATTTTTTTTCTTTCATTCTACTTTCAGGATCACTTGTTTTAATTATGCCATCTATATTTGCCTCAGTCTGTTCTTGTTCAGAAACAGGTTTCGTAAAGAAAGAGGCCAGTAAAAGTAGGGCGGTTCTCCAGTTACAAGCAGAACAGAGAATACACACACCTTAAGAATTATTTCCCCCCATGTAGACATAGTTTGATGCCATCAAACCTTAATTAAGCTTGGAAAGTTTCAATGAAGCTACCTCTTGGCTTTTAAAGTACTCATGCTCGAAACCAGCCCTTCAGGCTAAAATCGAATCCTAACTGCCAGTAGCCAGTACACCCAGGTGACAGGAGATAAACAATTAGTGACAGCTGTTAATATCAAAACTGTCAAACTGCCTCCAGCACACAGAGTTCACCACCAGTCATGAACATCATATCTATACAGCCATGGACAAAGTCAATTCAAATGGGGGGGGGGTTAGTTTGTAAGGATGCAAGCTGTCAATACGTATGCAGTGGACGTATGTTAGTTTTGTGAATAATTGTGTTTAACCCTTTGAGTGCTGAATAAATTTTGAAGGAATTAAAAATGTCACTATCCTGAGCTGTTGAAAACCTATCATGTGGCAACTTGTCTTTTAAACAAGTTGCCACATGATAGGTTTTCAACAGCATCTGATTTTGATATCTTGCATCATTGGGCAACTTTAGTTGCTTATTGCACTCAAAGGGTTAAAGATCACTGGACGGAGAAAATAGGAATGAGAAAAGTCATGGCAAACAGAAATAATGTTGGGATTGGATGAGTAGATCCCATGCATAGAAAAGGGGGGATAGGGAAAAAGAGGGAGGGAGAAAAGAAGATAGACGCACCAAGACTGCATTAGACTCACCTCTATGCGTTTGAGTTTAATGGGCTGGTATAGCTCCCTACCTCCAGAACATATTGGCATGGCTATATGAGAGAGGATGTAGCTACCGACAATCCTTTTCCCTTAAGCCTGTCTACGCTCTGCTGGATGTGCGGCGCCTCAGGGCCCTTCCCACAGCTGCTCCACCAATTTTTCCTGCTCAGCGGGGGCATGTAGCTGGAACGTGGGACAGACGGTTCGCCCTGTCGCCCCGGGGCTTAACGCAGTAGCAACGGTGCCTCTTTACCGAGTCTCTCATTGGGTCCTGGAACACAGCCCACCCACGGAGCAAACCAAATAAGCTCACAGAACAATCCGGAACTGAGGAAAATGTGATAGAGTGAAGCGGCCAAAACCAATCACTCTTTTCAAATCCTTTTTCCCATTGGCTGCTGCAACACCTGCTTTGCGCTGTTGCGGGACCAGTACAAACTACACTGCCCGTTTGCAAATCCAAAGTCGCCGTTTGGATTTAAATAAGCAAATACTTAGGAGCCAATGATTGAGAGATAGTGTAAAGATTGGACTGTGGAGCTATGGAAAAAGGTCTTGTGGTCTAATGAGTCCAGATTTATGTCATTCCAGAGTGATGGGCTCCTCAGGGTAAGAAAGGAAGCCCATGAAGCGATGCACCTGTGATGCATAGTGCCCACAGTATAAGCCTCTGGAGGCAGTGTTATAATCTGGGGTTGCATCTATTGGTCAGGTCCAGGCTCAGGTCTGTTCTGAAGCAATCAAATGAATTCAGCAGACTACCTGAATATACTGCACGAACAGTAACCTATCAATGGACTTTTTAATCTCTAATGGCACAGGCATATTCCAGGATGACAATCCCAAGATTCATTGGGCACAAATTGTGTAAGAGTGGTTCATCGAGCATGAGGATTCATTTTCATACTGAGTTCATTTTCATGAACTGGCCACCTCAGAGTCTGGACTTTACCCAATTGAATGTCTTTGGGATGTGCTGGCGAAGGCTTAAAGGAGTGTTTTGACTCACCCATCGTCAAGACAGTATCTCGGCTAAAAATGAATGCAAATTTGGCCAGAAATAAATGTTTCTACCATTGTGTAAGATAGTAAAAACAATACCACAAGGAATTCACGCCGTGATCAAAGATAAAGGTAACCCAAGGAAAAATTGTTGTGCGCAACTTTTTTTTGGACGGACAGTGTATAAACTAGCACGCCATATCAGCTACCTTTAAATTGAAGCAGATCACACTCGAATCAAAATAGAAAACTGCTAAACTAAATGCAGACCATTAAAAACGTTAAGTGAAAGAATTTGAGGAATAGAAAATGAATGGAAACTTAGAGTGATGGATCAAAGCCTTGACCTTTAGAGTTGGCTCAGAACCAAAGTGGAGATGACATTTATTTCATCCTTAATAAGCTGCAGAGAACTACCATTGTGCAAACGCGGCAGTTCCTGGCCAATGGTGATGCGCAGATTGATGCACAACCCGCAAATTACCCCCGAGTCTGCCTGGTTCAGGTCATAGTTGGCGCCATTGGTGGGCATTAGAGCGCCGAGCCCGCCCTATAAGTAAATGTATCTGCCCTGGCCAAACCTGTGAAACATTCAATTCAGTTCAGAGCTGAGTTTCCCAGCCCAGTCCCATGTCCCTGCAACCACTTGTCCTTTGCTCATTAAAATGATAAATTTCATGAAAAAGCTACTGTTATCAAAAATTATGGTTTTCTATACTCACAAAATCCATAATAATAGACGTGCTTTGGGCCTGATTTAAAAAAAATATATTTTTATCGGATTTTATTGCTGAAAGCTGAGAAGATTTCTGATCTGCTGATTGCTGAAATGATAGGTTACTGTTACGGGCAAAACTTATGCTGCAAACAAAATAAGGTTAGCCTCTATAGTGACGTGAGGAAGCACTCCCGTGCAACTAAACTTTGAAAAATGAAATGTAATGGATGAAAGATGCTTCTTTTAAAAAGCACGGCTAGCAGAGGACAGTTGCCGGGAGGTAACAAGATGTAGCGGTACGGAGAAGTGCAGTGACATTACTCCAGTGCTGAGACGAGCCATGCTAGTAACCGAACTGATACGGCTTGCAATGTCACCTTTTCCCACAGACATAATTGTAAGGAATGGCCATCACTGGTGGCAGGTGACCTTGGTATTGAGAAGCCCAAACGAATAATGCTGAAAATTTTTTCAGACACACCAATTCTCCCAGAATTTTCCAGGAGGAGTTGGAGGAAGAAGTTGGGGGGGGGCATGCCTGGGCCTCTCTGCTTAGTCTGCTACCCCTGCAACCCAGCTCTGGAAAAGTGGCAGAAATTCATGGATGGATGGACGAACGGATGGACGGACGGACAGATGGATGGATGGATGGATGGATGGACCAATTCTCAGCTGCTCCTGGTATCGAAGCAGTGACTGACTAGTTTGAGAGACATTCAAGATATATGATAAGAATGTCTCTGCAAGAGCGCTCCATTCGCACAGATGCTAGTCTGCTATCTGTGTAGGAAGTTATGAGCATCCTCATCTGCTACAGACAATAATAATGGACTTTGCGACTGGAAGCATGCAGGCGAAGCTGGAAAAGGATGTAGAGAATCAGCATCAAAACAACTTTTGACTTGTGAAGTTAAGTAGGGGGCACAAGGGACAAGGAGTTTAAAGGGGCCCCCACAATGCGCATGCATGAACTCTACTGTACATGCAAAGATTTGCAAAGGACACTAACTCAAAGATATTCCAGGAAAATCTTGTGGATATTTTGAACTTTTTTATTTTGGAACTGTTAGAAAGTGTTTTAAAACTGTCTAGCATTTGCTAAATTTATTAATAATAATAATAATAATAATAATAATAACAACCAGAATCGGGCAGATGAAGGCAGAAATAATTCCAGTGGTCATAGGCGCATTAGGGAGTGGTTAAGAAAGGAATAGCGAAGTTCATCTGTGAAATTCCAAGAAACATCAAACTCCAGGAAAATTCAAAAGACAACGTTGTTGGGAACGGCACGTATTCTACGGAAGGTCCTATCCATCAAGTGACAACAAAGACAAAGCAGCCCTCTAGTGCCCTAGGTTCATGGTTTGGACCCGGCCCTTGGAGAAGAAATACTGTGTCATGAACTGAACACTTTTGATGATAATCATAATAATAATAATAACAATAGTAAGACAGCAATACAGATTTACTTCGAACTAATGGCAACGAATGAACACAAGATTCCTGAGGTAAATTTCTCTCCATTGCCAGAAAAATTTGCAGTTTTAGCATTTTTTCCTCGTGAAACTGAAACTAACAAAGATCTATTACTCTCAGGAACACATATATTTAGCAAGTGTGAGAGCACTTGCTTTACAAAGAGAATGGGACAGCGCAATCAGATATGCCTGTGAAATATAAAAAATTTTGAGCGTTGCTCTCTTCGCCATTGTGGTACCAGGTCAAAACTGAGCATTAATAGAAACTCAAACCAGCTGAGTCTTGCTTGAAGTAGCTCTCCATCCGATAAATGAAGTTACAAGAATGTGATAGGACTCCGAACACATTAGGCCTCCGAAACAAAAATTACTGCTCAAAAATACAAACAATAATCGATTGGAATGACAAAACAGCTGAAATATTCTAGTGTGCAAGGATTGCAACAATAACATCTGATACTCAAAGACTCTCAAAAGTTTTCGCCAGCATCGTATCACAACTTTACGGCAGGTCTAAGTATCCTCACACTGGCAGCAATTAAATTATTGTCTGCTCAGTCCACAGTAGATTAGATTATTCTGCATTTGACTGGATTACTCTAGATTTGATCAGTTAATTTTATTGCGGTCCATCTCATTCTTTCTGCACCTCCTTGAAAAAAATGGCTCCAACAATACTGGGGGTAGATTTGTTTTAACAATAAATAAAAAATTATATTATTATTATTATTAAATGCTTTTTTTTGCACAAAAACACCATATCTACCAGTGAAGAAGAGATGGGTGTGGAGTCTATTACAGATTCCATGGCCACCTTTATGTGGAGTTATTGTGTTATTGTATTCAGCATGCATGATACTTGGATCACATAGTTCCTCATAAATACTGTTGCCTGAAACACGATAGGGCTCATCTGCTCATACGTGACAACCATAGCAGTTAGCCTCCTCGTGGAGCTTATGGATTGAGTAGAGTAGGTAAGCTGAACTGTGTCCCATTCTGAAACCTATGAGAAGTGCTGTGATTTTAGAAATGAAACATGAGAGCCCCTGCATCCTGCCGATTTCTACCAGGACAGCGGAGGTGTCTAGAAGATCGCTCGCACAACTGACCTTAGCAGACCAGTTAGTGAACCCCGTCTACCCCTTCTGCTATGCCAATTGCTATTTTATGTCATTCCTCACCAATTAGAAAGCACTCAGAGAGTACATACCTCTGCCAACGCATTTGTCACCAGGTTCTGAATAAATATGGCCGTGGTGGAGATATTTGAATTTGAAACAATTAAAGAATTTAATCAATTGTTCTTTGGCCCATGGCCCACATTTCATCAAAATATCATTGAAATAGACTGGGAAATTTGAGAGAAATATTTCTGAAACAAACAGACATGGATGAGTGCATAATCTTTGCCCAATTTTGTTGGCAGCGGTAAAAATGCCAAAATTCTGAATAAATTAGAAAGCTGGGAACAATGAGTGAGAAAAACAGCATAGGAAAAAAATCTAGGGGAAAAAAAACTAAATTAAAAAGCATGAATTTCAAGCGTTGCCATCACAAAATATTTTTTGTTGCTCTTGGAACAGCAGAGGGGTTGAAATTACACCTCAGCAACACTATCCACCTGACAGATAGATTCCAGCAACCTCATCCCTGTTGGAATTTCCTCTCCATTGAAAACGCTTAGAACGCAATTATGACCGTTCGCCCGAGCCTGCTGTGGGCAGGCCTCGCAGGCCCAGCTGATTAATTGATTTTGCTGGGGAGATTTACCACACTTTCCGACAGTAAATGGCACACAGGAAAGGAACAGGAATGAGCCCGGCCCGCCCGACGGATCGACTGAAATAGAGAGAATAAATTAATTGCCAGCCAAGGATGCTTGACTGCGCGTTTACAGCAGACAATAATTTAACACTGCTTACATTTGTCAAGTGTAGAGATACCTCCATCAGCAACACTCAACAACATAAGCTCGCAGAAATTCACAGACGATTGGTGTAAGTGAAAGTAATTATTGCACAGCAATGCAGATAGTGGAAATTGATGCAAGTTTATGCATCCCCTTTTCTTAATTAAAGCGGGAATAAACAAAGAAGTATGAAAGTCAAGCTCCCGTAGACAGTCTAATTACTTAGCTTTTTTTTCCCACATAGTAATGAGGAATAATATTTATGAGCAGCAGCGCAGCTCTCGGCCAAGTCTGTAATCTTAGTTTTTCCTGAAGCTGATGAAGACATTACCACCATTTTGTCCAGCTAGATGGCACAAACATGCACAGTAAAATGACCAGTGCTACTTAAATTGAAACAGAAATTGTGCGTCCATTTTGTCCATGATGTCTTCCATTTGCATTCTATTTCCATTTTCACAAATCCTGAGTGCAACCAAAATATTCGCTATTGAATAATGCGGTAATAATAAAACCACAAAACAGTTTTCTCAGGGTGATAGGATTACATATGCGCATCATATTTATGGATACATTTACACATCTTTGCGAGCGCTAAATGACCACTCACAGATGAAGTGAGTATTGTCGATTATCTCGTTACTACGGCGCATGTCTTGATGTACGAAAAGACAGACTTTAGATGATAAGTGAACAGGCAGTTCTGGTAGCTTAGGTACTGGACGCCAGAGGAATTGGACTTGAGTGACTTTGACAAGGTCATATATTTAAATTAAAATTCAAAATGCTTTATTTGCATGACAAATTTGTACACTTGTGTTGCCAAAGCAATAACGAAACAATAACACAGTACATTCAGAATAAGTCTTATAATAATGGTAAAAAATAACAATAGAACTTTTATATCTGTGCTTGTGTGAAGCAGGAACAGGTGTATGTGCGTGTGTTGTGTGTGTGTGTGTGTGTGTGTGTGTGTGTGTGTGTGCGTGTGTGCGTTCATGTGTAAGTTGTGTGCGCGTGTGTGTGTGTTTGTGTGTCTGTGTGTGTGCGTGTATGTGTGTTGTGTGCGTGTTTGTGTGTTTGTGTGTGTGTGTATGTTTTGTGTGTTATAAATTATAGCTAGGCAACTGGGTCAGACCAACCCTGAATCAACATGGCATAGAGGGGTGGCCCCAGTCAATAGCGCTGAGTACCTACCAACAGTGGTCTGAGGAAGGGTTATGGGATGATTGTGTCGCAAAATGTATCGCACCCTGATGCTAATGGGGCTTTGCAGCGGCAGACTGGTCAAAGAGCCCATTCTAACCCCTGTCCATTGTTGAAAATGCCTACAGTGAGCAAGCGAGCATCAGAACTAGACCTTGGAGCCATGGAATAGGGGTGCCTGTTTCTCCATCTCAAATTTTCAGTGAGATTCATTTCTCATTTCAATGCCCACATATTATGAAAGTTTTATTTCAGACTTCTGTTGCGGGGCTAGTGCGCACTGGACCACCTGGGTCTACCTCATTAACTCAAACACCTGTTCTTATCTCTCCAAGGCAGTTGGGGCCCATTTTGGAGGAGGAGTGCTGAGAGATCTTTGTCGTACCCCAAAGGAAAGGCTCGGTCTAATTGCTCTGAGAGCAAACAGCTCATCCATCCATCCCTTCCTCCCTCCCATGGCCATCAAACAAAGTCTAGTCCCACTGCGGAGCAGAAATGCCACTGCACACCCAGCTGCTCTCAACCAAGAGGGATGAGCCACAGAAAGTTCCGGTAAAAACAGCAGCATGTTGTGATGTTGTCTGCTATGTGCGAGTTGTGAGTGTGAATGTTACTGAATACGAGTGCTTGAATCCACTTGCTGAAGGCCATTTTTCAAATCCTGGCAGAGAAGGTGGGAATCCTTAATTTCCCTTAACCTCTGCCAGTACCTCCCACATTGTCCAGCCGTCTTTAGGGTTCCCAAACAATAACTGTGCAATCAAATTTCCACCTCTGTTTCATGTATAATTAGAGGCACTTCTAGAGGCACTCCTAGAGTGCAAACCTCCTCCCAGGCAGCACAGTCCAAATCTTGGTGAGTGGGAGCAAAGTTCAGTTATCGCGTGTCATACGATTTCAAGATGGCGGCCGTGGCGGCCATATTGCTTGACTGATCGCGGTCAAAATCAATAGGGTCCATCCTTGATGTAATAGCGACCCACCCACAAAATTTCAGAGATATCCTTTCATTACTTTTTGAGTTACCTTGTTCACAAACAAACAAACAAACGGCACTGATCACATAAACTCGTGCCAACTTCGTTTGGCGGAGGTAATTATCAGTGTCAAGCACCCGAGTCCCATTTTTACTATTCTGTTCCAATGGTAAATTCACCCCTACCTCAGTCACAGCTCAGTCTTGGAGCCAATAACCGGTTCATTCAAAGGTAGAACTTTCCCTCTACCACTGTTCCTACCTCTCTAGTGTTTAACTGTTTCCATCTCTCCTACTACAGCTCTCAGTCTCCATTTCACCTTCTTTCCCATCAAGTCACACAACCTTCTTTAATCCCTCCTAATCCCTCTTTCCCTCTGTCACACCAATCTCTTTCCAAAACCTCTTCCCCATTTCTGCTCATTGCTCTTTTCTCCCCGGTAGTTTCCTCTGAGCGATTTCACACCGTTGCCCTGCTTTCTTCTAGCGCTCTATCCCTTCACCAATTCTCCCCTCTTCAGCTGCCCCCTTTCTTTCTCCACAATCTTTCATGTTCTCCCTCTGCAAAACCTCCCTCTGCTCACATCTATCCAAAATCTAATTAGGCTTCTTCAGCGCCGCGAGGCTCTCAAGGTACAATAGCTGCCCCTGAGCCGACGCTTTTGATTTGCCAGAGTCTCAGTAATGGGCTTCACAGTCCTTCTCATTATATCCATTAATGGCTTCTTCAGTCGTGCACGGTGCACTCTCCGTCATTCACTCCTGTACTGGCCAGCACGTCTTTTCAGACACACACTCCATGTCATGATGTTGAAAATGAGATGTACTGTATGATGGGAAGATGTTGGAAAACAAATAGAAATTGGGAGGAGAAGGAGGGTTTGGGAGGATGGCAATAAAGTCGAGTCACCAACTTTCTAAACATCTCAGTGGTTAATGCTGCCTGCTGAAGCTGGATAATTGAACAGTGTGTCCAACAGCTGGATTATTGCCCTGTCATCAAAACACATAAATGTAGGACTGATTATATAAAATGCCTAATGGAACTTAATGGACTGCCAATTATAACCCAAGAGCTTCCTCGTTTCTACGCACCTCTTTACTGTTCGAGAAATCTATCCCCCTGCAAAGTTTATGTTGAGGATAACACTGCTGGGTGTTATCACCTTCAGTGGATAATATTTTCATTCAGATTACCTTGGTAATGCCCTGACACATGCTTATGTTACAATGCTCAGGACACAGAACTAGCAAGAGATTTTGACTGCTTTTCAGACTGCATCATATGATCTACATCAGACCCACTGAAAAGTAGTTACTGGTCAAAATCACCCGAGGATGTGATTTACATGGATGACTCCAAGCTGAAACTTTGTGTCCCGGAGGTTAATGAGCATAAAAGTCGTGAATTATTCATAAGTGTGACTTTAATTAATTCATTAATTAATAAGAAGTAATTAGTTTTCCAACTGAACTTACTGAAAACATGCCGTTGCTGTGACTCTCTGCCTTGCATGTGATTTCATAGGACTCTTGAAAGCTGGTAACAATTAGAGACACACTCCTTTGCGTGTGTGGCCGAGTTTATGTTCTGTGATAGGCAAGCTAATGAAGACTCCATGACCAAGCAGGGTGGCAGTCATGCGGTCAAGAGAAGGCCTACAGCAGGCCTGCCAAAGAAAACGGCCAAGCTGTAACAAAAGTTTGTCAGATGTCTACCTTTTTCAAAGAACTAGCGACAGGCAATTGAAAACTCATTTGGTTCATCTCTGGGTTTGTTACAGGCTGTGCAATTTTTTGAGTTTGGTTCTGGTGAAAATGTGTCAACTTCAAAGTGCTGTGGTGCAAAGTTTAGCGGGTAAGGTGGCATGTTTTCGATTTTGTGTTGCTGATTATTTGAATAAGGTAGACATCTGACAAACCTTTGTTACAGCGTGGCCGTTTTCTTTGGCAGGCTCGTAGAGGACAAAGGCAAAACAGAACTGAAGAAAGAAGAAGTTAATGTGATGTTCCTTCAAAAACTGAAATTAAAAATTCCCTGCGATGAACGATGAAGCCGCCTTCATGTACTTCCTTCTGGGTGGAGATTTAAAAGTGGGCTTCAGTTACTCTTCATGTACCGTATTCTGAACCATAAGGATGTGGAGGTTTCTTCCCCAGCCTCTGGATAACCATTTCTTGTTGCATTGCAGTATGAAAGTGTGTGCTCACCGTCATTTTTGTAACCCCACTTGTCTTATTTACAAGTGAGGGTGTTTAATTAGTTGGTTTCATAATTTAGGTCAGTTGTACTGTAAATGTCAATGTATTGGTGTGTGGAAATGCAGCAGAGCCACAGTATAGAGAATATTTCAAGCTGCCATAACATCCCTAGGAAACCTGGTATAAAATTGAGCTTACTCTTGAGTTTGAGGAATTGAACGGAGGAATCAGGTTTCATGTTCATTAGATCAGTCAGAAAGCTTCTCTGAGCATTCGTAAGCAGCATTGGTACATCAGTAATAGACTTCCCTCAAATCACTGAGAATTTCAGCAAGCTTGCAGCTTTCTTTCCCTCTTCCATTGACTCTTCCACTGCCACTTTGCAGAAACTGGATACGTTAATGCAGAATCTTTTTTTCCAGAACATTCTTACAGACAGACGATTAGCCGGATCCATATTATTCCTCGTGCCTCTCACTCCCCTTCCCCCCACCTTCAGTTCGCACCTCCGAAAAAAGTGACCCTCTCCACCTCAGCGTACACTCATCTCACCTCCAATTACCCAGCCCACCCTCGAACTCCATCTGTCCTCCACTCCCACCACTGCCCAGTGCACTAATGTGTGTTGCAGTGACTCTCTTTCCAGCTCAACATTAATTGTATGTTCTGCATCCTGCTCAGGTTGGTGCTACAATGTGAGGGCCCACAAGTAGTGAAAGGTGATACCAGCAAATTCTTCAGATCTCCCATTAATCAGTGCTCCAGCAGCAGAGCTGACCTCCGTCGCCACGGTAACATGCAGAGGCTCCACCCCACTTCACAACCAATGCTTTGCAAAGGCAACCCCATCAAAGCTAACCATGGGCTCTAAAATCAGTTAATTAAGCAAGATTTGGGAACATGTCACCTTAGTTTATAAGGAAGTTATAACAAATCGTTAGCCTCATAGCATAATTGCCTAAGTCATTTTTTGGCTTACTGTTGCAATATCAATAAAAATACCAATGTGCTTGCGAAAAATTGTGTTTTTTCTTGTTTTCCGAACTCGGTCAAATATGACGTAGGCAACTATGCTGTTAGGCTAACGAAATGTTTAAATGGTTGAAAACAATAAGTTACCATAAGTAATTTATGATTGGATGAATGCATGTTGCATTTATATATTGCATTTCACACAGGACCACAAAGAATTCAAGGAATACATCTACATTTTGGGAAAAAGACCCTCTTTCCAACTTATCCAGACTGAGACCTTTTTTTTTTTTCAAAAATGAGTCATGGTGTCATTCTTTCCCGAAAAATAAATTTATAGGATCTTCATATGCCCTACGTCTGTGTTTGGATTTCATATTGCAAAAAGTTTTTTTTTTTTTTTTTTTTAGTATGAACGGAAAAATATCAAATTCATTAACCTCTCAGTTTGACAGAGGGGTTTGAAAAATGCTCAGCTCACGCAGAAGATAGTGTGTCCTGTATTTTGATTGAGTAAATATTCCATCAGGTGAGTCAAACACCCTCCGGTCTGTTCCCTAAACCTCTGACGCGTCTTCAAGCAGAATTACGGTGAGACATTCAACTTACACTTGAAATATCACAAAATGCTTCAGTTGCATGACAAAGTTAGGCATGCTATACCAAAGCAATAATATCATTTCCCTGTCAATCCACATATGTGCAGTGCCTTCACCGCGTTAGAAGTGATGCTGTACTATTATTCAATCATCCCTAAGTAAGCCACATTTCACTGAGCACTCTGCCTGCACAGACCACAATGGCAACTCTTCTTCCATTGCAATTTCACAATCAATTTGCTCAAGGGCGAATTCACCATCTCAGGCAACACCCTTGATAGATGAAGAAGAAGGATAAGACTGTTGCTCACCATTATGAAGGGCCTCAAAGCCTAATAAACATCACGCTCAATCTCTGATTGGTCACTGCGGGGAGTGAAGGCTGGGTTCTTTCAGCCTCATTTGTTTGCATCCAGCATTATGAGTGGCGAGGAAGGATCACGCCTCAGTATCCCTTCCACAGCCGCCTGTCTCCCGAAGACAGAATGACTCACTGGCACCCCACCCTCCCCCCAACCCCCAAAGCTGCTACCACCCCCCTCCTCCACAAATGGGGCAGAAGACTGGTGAAATTCAGGTCCCCGCCACCATTTTGGCTTCTAAGGAGCCTATATTGAATTCTGAAAAGGGCCATTGGGTTTATATAGCTGCTGAAACTCTCCATAGAGGAGCTGTGAAAATAGCAGGCCAGCAGCCTTATGGAAATCCCCATTTAATGCACCACTAATGCTTCCCCAGGAAAGTTATGAGTCACAGGCTAGGCAACACAAATTCCATTATCCAGGAGGCTGAGGCTGTTTAAATGGAAGAGGTGACAATCTATGCGGCCGGATCGCATCGCCATTAGTTTAAATTTACTCCACACACAAAAACAAACAAAACAAGCAGGGGAAAAGAAAGAAAAACACCAACAGAAACCACTCTTTTCACTATGTTTGAATTTGAGTGACTGAAGGCTAAAGCCTCACAGCTGAGGAGATAGGTTTAAAAATGTTATTTCCGTGCTGGAATACGTGGCAGCGAGTCAAGATTAGGCTGGAGTGCACCTCAAGAAAAAATGACATCTAATGCATGTTTCCAGTCAGTGAATATGCTTTAAAATGCTTCTAATACCTTTATCAGGTCCTCAAACTAATCGAGCCCGCAATGTTTGCATTTGCTCGCTCCTGTTCTTAGCCTTCGCTGCACAATGCGCCGTGACTGACAGACAAAAGCCGATTGAGCCTAAATGGAGTTCTATCAGGTTTAAGACAGGAACTGCGTAATTGAAATCCGCAATAACATAGCAATAACGAGGGGCCATAACACACAGATAACAATGTTTATGTCAATGCCAGCACCGACGGGCGAATACGCACATTCACCTGCATTGAGACTCGAGTAAAGAAAGTATTTAGGAATAAACTCAGGCAGGTCACTTAATTTAATGGTTTACCTCACATGTTGATCACTTCAAGAGCCCCACAGTAAACATACTGAATGATTCCAATACAGCAGACCATACTTGCTCCGCCATCAAGATTTAAAATGGAGCGCTAGACCTGCAAGATAGCTCCCCCATTGATGCATTAATGACCACATTTCTCATACATATCAAAGCCACGTACAGATCAAATGAGCGCTCATTACAATAATAAGAGCAGGTTTGCATTTATAATCCGTCAACATGAGGGACATGGACCTGTGATTCATATTATGTGTAATTCTCCAAAAGAACAGGTTCATTAGTGCCCAGCTGTTGACTGAACCGGATAATGATACGTACCAGATTGTCGGGTGAGTAATGCGTGTGGACTGCATGCGCAGACGCTGCATCAATAGTATGGATCACATGGTGCTTTGAACCAACATTGTTTGAGCCTACTCATGTCATCAGATAATCATGGATGGTACATGTATGCATAAGATTCATGAGAAAAAATGAAAGGGAAACAAAAATGCAATTATGAATAGAAAGGTACAAGAAACATGCTTGCAAAAAATCACCAAGAGACAGGATATGAGGCATGAAACCTCTCAAAACTACTGAATTATACGAGCACCATTATGACTCACCATTGCAGAGATAGCTCAGTTGTATGCAACTCAAGGGAAGTTGTCTGTTTCCTTAAACATGACAGCAGTGAGAACGAAAGGCAAGATACACTCATTATCTAAAGAGGCCTTTTCCACTTGCTACAGGCATGTCCATCTCTTTCCGTTCTCATCCAAAGCTGCCCTCTGACATTTCTCCGCTTGCCACAAATAAAAAAAAAAAAAAAAAATCAACCGCACACGGACTGAGTGTGATTACCAGCTGAAAGATCTGTACTTCAAACTGCCTCAACAGACATAACAGTAAATATGTTTTTAAGCATGTTTTACTGAGCCATAAGCTTGATAGACCACAGCCCATATATCAGTGGATGCACTCAACGGAGATTCATGAACTGATGAACTGCGCACTTTGCTGGCTAGCAACACACTAAAACAAACGTCTGGGTGAGCACAGACCAGAAATTATGGACTTCTGGAATTTCATCTCAGTAGATTTCATCAGGATAAATTTCCAGTTTCTTGTTGTCAGCATGGGAATTCGTGGGAGTGTAATACCATTACAAGATTTGCGTTTTAAAGCTTCATAATTCAGAAACTTGCTATGAAAAGAAATTAACTGCAAGCTAAACCATGCTCGGAAAACCAGAGAAACCAGAGGCTTTTCAGCAGCGCGTACAAAATTTCCCAGATGCCAATGGGGCTAACGCAGCTCAATTAAAGTATTTCGCCCTGTTGCTCTATAAATACACTGGACTGGAGGGCTGTGCATCCCAGCAACCCCTGGGGCACTCCCATCAGTTCAGCTTGAGCCACAGACGGAGAACTCCCGCACACTTAGGAGGAGAGCTCCAGTAAACGCTTGGCACACGCTCAAAGAGTGAGGCCAAACCACTCCTGGCAGGGCAGGCAAATGCTTAAGACCTTCCCTGCACAGATGTGCCACGTTTCACAGTTGCATCTTCCAGATTATTCTGTCCAATATATCCCAAATTAGCATATGACTGCCTTTCTCTGAACTTTAAAAAATGAATTATCTTGTTTAATGATAATTTACCCATTTGAAAATTTGGCGAACATCTGGTGAAACTGAAGCTTCTTTTTGAGTTCTCAATATTCATGTCTTCCATTATTTAATTTCAAGTTATTTAAAGAAGTTAAAACAGCTTATATTTAATGAAAAATAGCAAAAATTTTACAAGTGTACAAAAACTCCTGGCCGCTGTAGACACCAAAACACATTCACACGTGCATGCACACAGACACACACACACACACACACACACACACACAAACACAATAACTGAGCCCACCAGAGCACTCTATTCATAATGTTTCAAAACAGCCAATATCATGGAGTCCCAGGTTTGGCCTGTGTATCAAACTTTTTTTTTTTTTTTTTACCTCTCAGCCTTCCTCGACTTCCACTGGCACAACATGGGAGCTTAAATTGATAATTATGTGGATATAATAGTAGACTACTAAGGCTTCAGTTAAGTCTGGATACGTCTCTTATTCCTCCACAAAGGAAACTACTGAATACACCTAATGAGATCATAATCACCAGCACAGCCATTAATCGACAACATTACGGTCCAGTTAAACAGCTGGACCATGAATATTAAACAGTTTATGCAACCAAAAAGTAAGAAACCATCTTAAATGAAAGCTGGGAATCTGCCATTTAAGCACATTCAATATCCAACAACAAATCTAAAACTAGAGAAAACATATGAAGAAGAATATTTCTGCTCCACTGAAAATGAAATGTAGCTCACTGCATGTCTCGGCAGTTGTGTATCAAGTGAGCCACACATGGTCAGTAAAGTTCCTCCTCGGTTTCGCGCAAGATAACATGCAGTGGAGTGTCAAAGAATTTCTGGCGCTGAGCGCCATCCGGCCAAAAAAGGCTTATTAATTTTTACTGTGGTTTTTACTGCTGCCGGAGAGGAGTGCAACTGGCCCCATGCCACCTGCACATATGCCCATTAACAACCATTTCAACTCCATCCAAATATTATGTACCATGAGGAATTAATATTGGCCACATCAATATTTTACACTGACTCCAAAGTATAGAAGCGCTCAGCATTACATAACTCCCAATCCCCAACTTGCTAAGAAGTAGAGATCGTAATTTATCCCTTATAGCATTATATAAGGAGTAATTTTCCCAAACATGCTCAGTAACACTAAAGTGGGACTGAGCAAATTACAAAACAAATTTTCCAAGAAATCTTTTTAAATGCTATTTTCTCACTTTACAGGCATAATACAATTAAACGGAGCATGTACTGCGGAATTAATGACCTTGCCAATATAATTCTATATTATGAAAATGTGCGAACACCATTCTTTTGATTTAGAAAATTTTAGACTGAGCACATTTTGAAAATCCGCTCCTCGCATCTCATGGCCAGAAACGGTTAAAATAATGTCCAATTCATGATGCAGACCATATACAGAGAGAGAGCAGCATCGCGAGCGATTTGGCATCTTCTTGATCCCGAGTCAAAAAGCATACGCCTCCCAAACTCCCACCATGAACAGCTTCGCGTTTCAGCCTGTGACAGAAATCTCCCCCACACGCGATCGCACGCACTAATGCGAGTATCCGAGGGACCCACTGATTTTTCACCCGCTAAGCTGCGGGCCAGAATACCACAGAGCAACAGAGAGAACAACGCTCCTCGTCTGACTCCGATGTTACTGCTGCTGCAATACAAACGGCTCTGCAAACGAAAGATCTGCTTCTGCCGGAGTTACCGGCCATAATGAGACGTTTGACCGCATCTATGCAAAACTCAACCTTCGTTTTTCTTTATGCCTCAATGGACTGAGTAGATTTTGAAAAAGGCTTCAATCTGCTGCCATGGCGACAGCAGCAGTCGCTTTATAATGAAGATTCAAGCCTTTCCTATTCAAGGTTTGCCACCACTGAATGTAACTGGGCATCTCTCCATTTTATTGCAGGTGTTGGTCATTTTGTTTAAACAAATAGTCAGATATCAACCAGCATACAAGAACATTTCCTGTGATCCAACCATATTTGGCCAAATAGGAAACAGGGTAAAGACAGGGTAATAACTGGGTAAAAACGTGAGCAGAACTGCTATGAGCCAAAAAGATAGTACGGGCATCAGGCTGACAGCCACACTGTGTATAAACTAATTACATTTAGTCTCCCTGGGTTTTATTAAAAGCGTCTGACTGATTGTTTTGACAATCGCATCCAGCAGGAAAAATGAAAGGAGACACTAGTGACTGTAAGACATAACACGGTGTCATTTTAGCTACGCTTATTGTACTTTTAACCTACTTTTTATGGCTGTTTGTCAGCTGCGAATGAGCCATGCCTCGTATATGTACGGTAGGGCCAACAGACTGTCTGGGGTGAGAGTGGTGGTGTAATTCCTAAAGGAGCCTTTTCCAAATGGTAGCTTGTGTTTTGGCACATTTAGCCTGCTGTAATTCAGCTTCATTTGTGGCCTTTTGTACTGTTTTTGTACTGTTCTGTGTGGAGGGTCTCTGAAGGCTGCAGAGCATCATGGTTAAAGTGGTGAATACAATAAAAGGACTAGAGATATGCTACCCCTTGGCTTTACAGCTTTTGACATTTTGACAAATAAAAAGTACACGCGTCCATTAAAATCCACATTTATCGATGGATAGCTTCAGGGCTAACCATGGCATCAAGGCGAGTCCCTGCAATCCAAGCCATGGCTGACGAGGCTGCACTTCAGGTATGGAACAGGTTGGGCCTATTTTTCCAGGATTATTATTATTATTAGTTGTACAGGTAGTATTAGTAGTATTAGTCGTAGTATTAATCCGTGCCAGGCAGGCTGTCAGCATGTTGTCAAATTTCATTAACAGCTGTGGTCTGCACTACTCCCTTCATGCGTGCTCCTCTGAAATGCTTCCCCGAGCGTAATAATTCCTCCTTTTAGCGAATGTAACTTAACTGTCAACCGAGATATGTGATGCATTTCAACAGCAAAGTGTGGACATGAACCATATGAAAAACTGATGATGGAAGTCAAATCAAGACGGAACATTGGAGAATGTGTGTTATGTGTTAAATGATAGCGATTGAAAATGTAAATCTGACATGTAGCTACATCTTGACGCATTTACTGCATCATATATTACACTATATATTTTTGCTTAAATCTTTGACTACACTTACTACAAATAACCCTGTTGGCTGGATTCTGATGACTTGGAACCAAAATAGGTCCTGGGAAGCAAGTTCTGAAATGGATGATGAGTATTAGTTTTTTGATGGGTATTCGATAGGAATGTGAATCATAGCAATTTATAATTTGGCTTAAGATAATTGAATGCATTTTTAAATATGTTCAATATTGCAAATTTTACAAACGAGACATGAATTTCTTTCAGCAGCTGTTGTAACAGGCTTTCAGGCACCACCAATGAACACTCAGCAAATGCCTTCCATTTCATGAATCAGTTATCTGTTACAGGCTTAATGATCGCATGAGTGTCTCTATCATTTTGGTAGTTTATCTTTTACTGAGCTTGTAATTTGAAATTTTATTTGAGTCTTCTCATGTCATGATACTACCAGCATGGCTGTCACTCTCGTACAACCTTCCTTTTGTCTAATGACAGACTTGGATATGGTTGGGCACGTCATTCACTTTCAAATTGCGGACTGCCCATGGTTATTAAAATGAACAGGGTCCGGAAATCTCAAACTGAAATTTAGATTTTATTTCTCATTTTTGCATGGCATTGGCATTATTCAGTGTAAATATACAGTCGACCCATTTGAAAATGGCTCACCTGTCATGGCATTTCCCATATGATCTCAGAACACTGTGGAGTACCATTACTAATACAAAGATGAACTGAGTCACAGAAAAAACATCCAGCCCCTCTGGAGTATGCAGCTCAGTTTATTTGTTTATTTATTTTAATTTGGGAACTCCAGTCCCATCCGAATCTGAAATGCTCAATTAGAAAACTATGTACACTCTTGTGCAAATTAACTGGATAAAGGTACTTGTCAATTGAATGAGCTGAATGGAGTGCAAATAGCAGTGCCAAGTGATGGATGTTTTACATGGCCACCTCAAAGATCACCGCATAGTACCTTTTAGCCCCGTTTCATTAATTTTCCTGACTTGTATGATGCAACTAATGCAATTGCATCATCAACACAGTTCTGTAACTGTGTTGGACTGGCCTGGTAATTCACCTGCCCTCAATCCCATTGAGAGTCTCTGGTTCATCATCAAGTCAAGGCTGCAGCAAAAGCACTGCACCACAAAAGCCAAATTCATTGATGCAGTTGTCTAGGTGTGGCTTCAAGACAAAGAAATCAAGGCAACCTGCAAAAACCTGGTCAGCTCCATGCCAAAATGGGTGTAACAGCTTATCAAGAACTGTGGAGGACACATCTCATACTGAGTGCTGAATGTAGATGCTATTAAAGTAATAAAAAGCCTGAAAACCTTTGTTGTTTGGTTTTTTTCCCACTCCAGCCTGCTTTATCCAATTAATTTGCACAAGACTGTCCACAAGCTTGCTCGTATGCAACCCCATGTTGCCATCTCGGGAGAGATAGACAGTTCCTGGCTCTCCTCCGAAGCACGTGCCTGTCAGCCGCTGCTTCTATTTACACTCATAGCTCAAGACTTCACAAGTTCAGAACAAGGGTGGAGGATACCCGAACACGAACAAGTTTAGAATTTTACTGACGAGCGCCCGCCTGGCCAACAGGAATGGCTTGAGCAACGAACAACGCTGTAATTCAATTATCCCAAACCGGCAGTCCCTCCCAATTTATTTCCCTGCAGTGCGAAGCAAATTGTGCACTGCTCTGAAAAGGCTACTGACCACTGCCAGCACTGGTGCGACCGGGGATCGAACCCGGGTCGTGGTGGTCATTACTGCGGCGCCTTAACTGAGTGAGCTAACCCCAGGGTTTCCCACAGCGCTTTATAATTAGGGCGGCCGCCTTGACAACAAATGCCCCCCGCCTTGACTACGTCCCCCCGAAAAAAAAAAAAAAAAAAAAATTCTGCTGCATCTACGCATGCATAGACAGTAAAATAAGGCTGCATTGTGATGAGGCCGAATAGCGGCCGCCATCTGTTGGTTAAATATGTTACTGCACCATCTATCACTTGTTGCTACACCAACATTATTTTTTTGTATCGGGAAGAAGCTAATTATCCGGATATACAATAACCTGTCGCCGTCGTGGGAAGGACATGTGGAGGTATGATAATTATTCATCTAAACTAAACATTTGAATAGTGTCTCCTATCAACTGCTTGTCCACATATTCTGTTTCATTACGCAGTGTCTAGAGATACAGCAGTTTTATGGGTATGGCTGTCGATTTGAAGGGATTAGGATAAGGATTAGGGATTATGGTTACGGTTAGGGTTAGGGTTAGGGGTCAGGGTTAGGGTTAGGGTTAGGGTTAGAGTTTGGGTCAGGGTTAGGTTAGGGCAGGGTTTGAAATTGGGACTGCCGTACCTCTCTACATTGAGATGCATTGGAAAACTGCCATACCCGTAGCAACTGCCGTTTCATTAAGATAGGCTGTAGGCCTATGCAATTCGTTTAGTTTCTTATCAAGGCTACCGATGTGTTTGTGCGTGGCTTTCTGCTATGTTTGACAATTGCACGTGGTTTTCTCTAGTGTACAGTAATGGATGGGAAAAAGCAGTCAAAAATATCAGGGTACTTTATTCAAAGAAGCCAGTGTTCTGTCGAATTTTGCTACCTATCAAAATACGCTACTTCGCGGTTGTGCACTTGCGCAAACCTAAAATCTTGGGGTCTATTTCTTCGCTCACATCTCAAGTATCTTCAAATATCATAAACATACATTTTTTTTTGTTGTGCCTTTTGACCTGTAAGCGTATACATAATTTCACGCACACGCTGGGTTTTCCTTAAAACGCAGAGATTGGATGATAATAGCATGTGGCATATATCTTTAAACAAACTTACCCAACTCATTATAACATCTGCTTATGTTATAATAAGCTAACAAATAACAAAGTTACTACTGTAAACTGATTCATATTACAAAATTTGGGCGAAAACAAAGACTTTACGATCGCTTTGCATTACGGTAGCAATTTCTGCGCCGCCTCCTCCTCCACCACCCCCTGCCACCTCCACGGTCCCGGCTCCAGTCCTCTAAACATCGAGGTAGTGGGTGGAACCCAGAGTGGGCTGTGGCCTCGAAATATTCAGGTTGGCTATATCACTCAGAACACAGTGAGTGTAGCATTAATCTTTTCTCAAGATCTCGTGATTACAAGATTAAGTGTGTATTTTTTTTATCCTGTGAATGCAATGCGCTTCCGTACATACGTTCTTCTCTCCCCAAACATAACCACAACCGCAAATCATTTGGGGAATTGAAGTCAAAACAGATAACAAATATTTTTCGTTCTTTCATTAATTTTCGTTTAACCCTTAGGGACGGTTGTGCGCCTTTTACGCGCTTTTCATTCTTCTTTTTTTTTGATAATTTTGGCTGTGTTCATGCATGTTGCATGAATTTTGGTAAGATTGTGTGTTTTTATTTGACCTTGTTATTTCCAGCGCAGCTCTTACAGTAAAGCTAAAATACACTGTGTACAAGCAAGTTTTACACTAGAAAAACTTTTTAATAAAGTTATAAGACTGTTGACTTTGTCACTTAGTTATTGCACTTTAACTGCTTTGTTTATTTATAAAGAGTACATAAACGCTGCCTGTCCCCCCCCCCCGGTGACCACCTTGACTAACCGATTTTCTGCGGGAAACCCTGAACCCCATAGCTGTCACAGGCCACACAGCATTCTCAGTATGCTATACTAACAATGTTGACCAAGAGCAGTAATACCATGTATATGGGCCTTCAAAGAGGGAAAATACACATTAACTGCCAAGTTATAATAATTTAAAGACCTATAAAATCAGTTCAATGTTTGGACAGAGATAAATAATAAATACAAAACACATTTCATGTTCCAAAGAAAGATCTAGATCTTTGATTAACCCCTTAAACTCAGATTTTTTGCTTAAATTTCCCCTGAAGTAGTTTCAAAGTTAGAAAAAGCATTTTTTTAGGGAGTTCCGATAACGTATGTTAATGAACAGGGCCACTCCCAATGCGCCTTCCTATTTGTCCTCACGTCTATATATACCTCCTACATTCCCACAATCCCCGCTCGTCTCGTTTCTACGTCCCTCCCACCCTTCCGCTCTCCAAGAAGGAAGCAAGAAACAGTCATCACCAGGGACCCCAGGGGGCTTGGGAGCCGCACCAACTCCGACAAGAGACACGAGCCCCACCCTGAGTCTCGCCACCTGGGGGACGCCCAGCGTTCGCACAATCACAGTCCAACATCACACTCGCCCCGATCTCCTATCCGCAGTTCCGCCCAATACTCTCCTCCACTTTGGCCGTGGTCCAGAGTTCATTAATCCATATTGTAGAGCATTTATTGGTTGCAGTGCTTCACTGAAGCTACATCACACTTTCATTGAGAGAAATATTCAAACCCAGGATCCCATGGCTTTAGGTCGCAGCATTACATCTAACAGAAAATATTTAGATCATGTGAATCATTTTATATTTCCCTGCGATTTAGTTGGACAAATTTGGGATCTTTGGAAAGTCTGGGATCCCCACTAAAATTTACAATAGGCCTGAAGTTCAACCAGTTTTAATAAAGCAGCTGCATTTGACAAACCCATATACCGGGTACAGCTTCTAGGTTTTATGGGGTGAATCAAAACAACCACCATTTGTAATCATTAATGCTGAGCACACTCATATATTTTTCTTTGTTGAGGGCAGTCATATGGTTCAAAAAATTCATACCAGCACAACAGTTGAAGTTTCCACAGAAAAGCTACACTCGAGATTAGCTTCTACTTGACCTTTCCATACAATTAGGCCCAAATCAGCTTGCTTTTAATTTACATTTTAGAAAATTTGTTGGTCTCCTTACTTTTGCAAATACGGACTCTTTATCAGTCCAAAAATCTTGGGGCCCATCCTGGAAATCATTAATTTTAACTTTAGACTGTTTACGCCTTACCTTGCGTTATTTGATGTTATTAGAGAGGTTTAACCACATCAATATCACCAAAGACTAAGTGATAATGCTCACATGTAAACAATTTTGGACACTTGATTTTGCAACCACATTTGATTTCCAGTGTTTTTCTAATATCAGAATTTCATTCAAACTTCTACATAACACAATACTGTATTTCAGGGCATTCTTTGTTTTAATAATGGCTTAATTGATTACACAAAGACAAAAGAAAAAAAATGCTTTGCAGTGATTTTATTTTCTTGTTCAGTTTGTATTTACCTCCATGTTGTAATCTCATTAATTCACTTGCATAATTCCAATAGCTGTAATTGGGTATGCCTTCTGAACTGTACAAGCCTGTACATGGTTACAAATTACTCCACTAAAAAAACATTCAGTCCATTGGATTTACATTAAAAATTTGGGGACGTTAGTTCCTCAATATTAAAATGTGTTTAATCAACAAGCCAAGTTCTTTGGATTTAATTAACTGTAATTAATAGTCAAGTATAGAAGCAACTTATTTATGTAATACATATCAGGATTTTTATATAATTTAATTTTTTAAAATATTTTATTTATTATTATTTATTTTATTATTACTACTACTATTATTATTATTATTTTTTTTTTACAATGGGAGACCCATTGTTCCCCATTTTTTCTCAGAGCTGACATAAATTGAGTGCCTTCTATGAAGTGAATGCTTTTATTTATTGCATTTCAGGTGGATTGATGGCATTTTCCCCTACATGTTTGATATTCATGTACATTTCCACAGCACAGAATGCAGGACGCAGCATAATCTCTTGAGCATGTCGTTTACTCTTCATCTGCAGTTTGGGAATATAGAGAGAACAGTAACGGGAGGAAGACATTATACAGAATGTGACCAGTTTAATGGCTTTTCTACAATTCAAGTGCAGTCATGCAACAGCAGGCTGTATATCACTCTCCTATTAGAGCGTATGGCGAGTGCCAAGGTGAATTAAAGCCATTACATCCTGGCCGTTGAGTTATGTCTGCTTCAACAGGGAGGTGAGGTTGGCCATGAGTGAGAGAGACAGAGAGACAGAAAAGTGAGATCGTTTTCACGGATGAGAGGAAACCAAGTGAGTGCTGGTCCCTGCCCGTCTCAGTGTGCTGGAGAGAGACTGTGTGTTTGATGGACTATCCAGTCAGCCACCCATTTTATTATTTCATTTGCACCCACAGATATGACTGCACTGCATACATGGTGTACACACATGGCTCAAGGATATAAAATCCTTTAATGTGCCATGTTCATTTTCCCTGATGTGCACGTACAGAATAAAATTTCGTTCATTTGGGTATCTGATCTGGATACTGAATAAGCATCTCACTTATGTCGCGTGTCACACATCAACCCGAAAAATGTAAATACAACCATGACTGACAGAAGTGGACAATCCAGCTCCAGAAAGTAAAAGTCCGTCCCAGTATTTTGCTGCAACCGCCTGGATATAATAATTGCAGCAACCCTTCAGCTGCCTGTGTCATGGTTTGTGCGGGGTGCGTGTGTTTTGGACTTTTCTTTGTGGCTCTCGTCCCGGGACGATATCGAATTCCTTTTCAATCGGATTCTTTACCCAGCTGGCTGAATGAACTGGGGTGGCGCTTCCCCGGACTCTATATAAGCCAGAAGTCCGCCAAGCCTCTTTTGCTAGAGTGCCTGTTTGTAGCTAAGCACTATAGCCGAAGATATCTGTAGTCAGGATTTGTGTGACTTCATATCTTCTCATTACTATTGGAGTTCTTTCCTCTTTAGGGATTTTACCTTTTCTACTTTTTTCTCTCTCGCGTTGCTTCCGTGTTTCGGACTATTATACGTCCTTTGGAAGCGCGAGTACTTTCCGGTGGTCTGTATCATTCTCTGTGTTTGTTTTGTGTCCGTGCTGCTCATTTCTCTCTGGCCGCTGCACTTGGCCTCTCAATTTTACCAGCCATTACAGCCTGAGCTCATGGCTGGAGGTAAAACACGGCCGGACTTTTACTTTCGGACCCCTGGAATGTCTACCTCTGATGACTGAGAAACACAAAAACTTGCAGAATCCTCTGCTCATATAGAAATGACCTGTTAGGAATGGCTTGGGAAGTGCCTTGCACCTGATATTATTAGCAGACGCGTGCTCCTCAAACAGAGTGCGTCTTTCACTCCATAGGAAGGTGGACAAGCTCTATTTTTAACAACTGAGTGCTTCAATGTGCCTCAAAATCACATGGCTTTGGCACTGTAACCAGCAGTATTTAAACACTGCCGTGTATTTAACTATGAATAATAATGTCCACGTGGGGAAAGACATCGCCTCACTGCAAAATAAAAAAAATCCAATTAAAATTACTGCCACATATATCAGCGTATTATCGGCCAGTGTGAGTTTACACCCAATTTGTTTCTCTTCAGTATAGTTTACGCAATGAGGTTTCGGTGATTTATGAAAGAATAGACCGATGATGGGCTGGAAAGCAATCAAATTTTACTGCATCTGTTGGTAATTTAATGAGGCGTGGCCAAACGCAGGAGTGACAGCAGCACCTGGACCAAATGTAAATAGAGAGAGCGAGTAAATTTATGGGTAAGAACTCAAATTCATTTTTGCGACAGTGACAACAATGCAGAGATAACGTGCACACTCTTCTGCCCCTCCCCCATCCAGCCACATTGGAGAGTTTTTAAGTATGAACCCCAGCTACAGAAACTCATTGGGTTTCAAGTCAGGACTGTGTCTAGGCCTCTTCAAAACCTTGATTTTGATTCCTCTGAGCCCTTCAGGGGTGGAAATGCACTTGCACATCGGACAGTTGCCTTGCTGCACAACTCAATTGCGCTTGAGCTACAGATCACGGACTGATGATCAGAAATTCTCCTTTAGGATTTTCTGGAAGAGCGCAGAATTCATGGTTCTGTCAATTATGATAAGTCCCCCTGGCCCTGAAGCAGCAAGGCATCCCCAACAGCATCACACCACCGCCATTATATGTCTGACTGATGTCTTTATTGTGGAACATTGAGTTCGCTTAGGGCAGGTTTAATGGGACCCATGTAGTACCACTTCCAACTCATCAGTCCACAAAACATTATCCCAAAAGGCTTGAGGATCATCAAGGTGTTTATGGCAAAAGTGACATGAGCCTTTATGTCCTTCACGGTGAGCAGTGGTTATCGCCCTTCACTGATCCCAAGGATACCATTCTTGCACTCCCTCTAAGGCCTGAAAATCCTTAAATGTTTGTTTGTGTTTTTTTGTGACTTAACTTCACGAATGAGTTGTCAATGCACTCTCGAAGGAATTTTGTGGAGAGAACATTTTCTACGGCTCCAAATTTCCTCCATTTAGAGATAATGGGCTCTATTTTTGTGCCAATGCAAACAGGCAGGCATGCGACGGGAACGATGTGCACGGTTTCGCTCATTGCAAATGGCACATTTATCGCCTTCCCCAGTTTGGTGGTTTCCTGCTCGAAAATAAAAGCGTCTGCATCTCCAGGGATTGGACAACGCGAAAGGAGGTGCATTCATGCATAAAGGTGGTACTGATCAATTTTTGTTTCACACATCTCGTTTACATTTTGACTCACCCAAACCACCTTTTAACGCAACCGCTGTCACTCTATAGTAGGCTGATGGAACTGAATGACAGTTAGCAGAGTTGTTTGCAAATAAACGCATTTAGTTTTCTTCTCAAATTCATTTTTGTCTTATATCCAATCAAAAATGCCTGCTGGTGGAGTCTAATCGGAAGGGGAGAGTGAAAGGTTATTTTTTAACACGAGAATATTTTCTTTGTGCGGAGGAAATACACAATACTTGTTTTAATACCTCGAATGCTGCTTTGTATACGGTATAAATTATGATCATCCATTTGTTCAAAATGCAGTACACTGTGAATAAATTCCTATCACCCCAAATGCCTCCATGCATTACTACATTGGAGCATAGTTCTCAGAGGACCAAAAAAGGCAAGGGTAATGTTAGTTAGGAACTTGGTCATCACCTGACGAAATTGCCAGTTTGTTATAGCATTAGTACACTGGTTTTAAAGGTAATAACAGAGGTTAATCTGATTGGCTTTAAAGGAGCCACACCCAAAGGTAATTAATTTGTCTCCTTGTGACAACAGCACCACAGCAGCGCTACCCCTCTCCTATTACAAAATGACCAGAATGGAGCCAGACACGCCCAGTTTTGATGTGCAATACCTTTAGCGCTGGCATTTGCTGACTGCTTTTAGGTCATAAAATAGGGCCAAATGACTAATTGTGGTTTTCTGGAGTCCCAAAGTGTTACAAATGGCTTGATAACCCTTTCCAGACAGATATATTTCAATAGCTCCTTTTTCATCTCTTCCAGAATGTGTTTACATTGCGGCTAGTTGAGACCATTTAGATGACTCTGTATTGCTGGATAAGGTTCTATCTAAGTGATGTTTGAATTCAGCAGGGCAGGCAGGAATCAGGCTTGGGAGTGTCTAATCTAATTCAATCCCATTATCAATTACAATTGGTAAACTGGCTGACTGAGTAACTAAGGAGGAAATTATTTTTTTCACACAGGGCCAGTTGGCGTTGGATAATTTTCACCTTCAATAAATAAAATAATCATTGAAAAATATATGCTGTGTTTATTCAGGTTGCCTGCAGACCCATTAGGTTGTTAATTTCTGTTTCAAGATCTGAAACAGTTAAGCATACCAAAACCAGAAGAAATCAGGATGGGGCAAAATCTATTATGTGGTTTATAATAGCCTAGAAACAAACAATTGAAAAGAGTTACTCGCATAATAGCGAAATAGTTTTCTTCATTACTCCTGATGAAATTTTCAGATCAATCTCCCTTTCTTACAAGGAGCAAATTGCCACTCTAAAGAAGCGATAACAACCATGCATTCCCTGAGCGGCGACCTTTCCTGTGTTCGGTTGTGCCCCAGTCGCCCCTAACGGCGAGAAAAACTGGAATCCTGTGGCGTTTTGAGGCAGATTTAGTCAGAAAATGATACAACAAGCTTCCCAGGTGGCACATATCACCCTCATCCTGTTCGCTCCCCACCTGTGACACGATACAGAGGGCGCTGCTGTGTGACAGGCCAGCATTGAGGAGACTGGCAAATGGACTGCAATAGAAGATAATTCCATGCACTTTCCTGGCTTCTTCCACCTGCTCAGCTTTAAAAGCTTCTGACTGAGTTATTGATCTGTGTGCGCTGGCTGCCAGGAGTAGATGCATTTGGGATCCTTTAGAACAGGCAACTGAACAGGGGAGAGGAGGGCTTCAGACCTGCACATATTTATTTGATTGATACCATGAGCTTAATAATATGATCTTTTTGAACCACATCACTCTGAAAATCCATTTCCTGACAATGGTCCACTTCTGTATGAAAGTACTAAGGTTAAAGTAAATCTCGAATGTGGAAAAGAAACGAATATGCAACATGGGAAAATGGTGTTTCACCCAAAGGTCTACAGCAATTAAAACAATTTTGTTATCAGTTTATTCTCTGAGGTTGATCTGTTAATGGTTGCGAAATAGTCCAATTGAATTTAAAGTAGCTCAGACATCATCCAGTTATATTTTTATCTTCATGAAACTGACCTTTACTTTTGTGAACTGCCTGCTTGCACTATTAAGCATAAATTACTTCAAGATGTCGTTTCCTAAATATTCAGGCATCAAGTGACTTTGATTTGAGCCTTAAATTCTCTCAGGATCGGCAAAGGAGCTCTTCAGAATGAGTGATTGCTTTTGTTTAATTAGCTATTAAAAGCTATTCATTGCCTTTTTGGAAAATGTGGGTAATTTACTTTTAATGGGTAAAGAAATGATTAATCACCTCTAAGTGAACTGGTGAAAACCTTCGCCGTTTCCCCTTGCCACTCCGACGGCCCGTCAGGGAACTTAAAAACAAGAACAGCTTTCAATTTACTTTGGGTACGCCTTGGATAGGCATTTTTTGGCAAATGTTACCGGAGTGGTAAGGGGTTAAAGCTAATACACCCGAAAGAGTGGCAATCATTTCCTTCACATCAAAAGAAATAACAAAATTAATCAAAAGCATACAATTGGCATCTACAGTGAAACAGTTTTTGATTAAGGATGAAGAAATGCATATCCTACACTAGGGTCCACTGTAGTAATCAGTTAGCTGTAGCGAAAGTACGACTGGTCGAAAACAAGTCAGTGAAACGTACAGCAATTACCCTGTGTGTCCCGCATAAAGGCAGCTGTCAACAAATATTGGCTCAGAAATGCCAAATGGCTTTTGACCAGACGCCAGTAAATGTAAAAACGGTCAGGACTGGCCGACTGCCCCTCAGATCAATACGGTCAGTGAACGCAGATTAACCATAATGTAGCTATTGTTGCTCAATGATGTAAGATATCAAAATCAACACTGCTGAAAACCTATGAAGTGGCGACTTGTTTAAAAGAGCTCCTGCAGGGAAGTCCTCTTAAACAAGCCACCACGATAGGTTAAATGTATATATATATATATATTTTTTTTTTTTTTTTTTTTTCCATGCTCTAAGGGTTAAAAAAAAAAAAAACAGCCAAAGGTAGATCGGCGCGGCAAAATAAGGATGGCAACTTATCACTGCATTTATAATGACTAGGCTGCACTCGCATGGCCAGTATATTGAATTACCAGCAGCACAAACAGTACCCAAATGCCATTAATGAGTCATGGAATACAGAGCAATATTGAAGGGTAAGAGGGAAAGATGGCAATAATGCACACAGGCTCGCATCTGCGTTTTTGCTTGATGCAGGTCTGGATTGATGCTACATATCTCAAGCATGTCTTGCCAGGTAAATGAAAACTTTTGGTCAAACTTTCACTCTTAAACAAAGCTACTAGAGTGATCGCCAACATTCACTCACTAAAACAGTGTGCAGAAAAAAAACTAGCTTGTGTAAGTCAAAATTCAGGCCAATTATTGCCCAAAGCAACAAATGAGTAGTTTTAAATAACACATTCAATGCTGACCACTAAGCATAATTTACAGCGCTCTACAGAGGAGAGGCGTACATCATCCATGACCACATCTCACGACAGAAGCAAGATGGAAGAGGCAGAAGCGGAGGAAGCCATTCAGCTGAGCACCCTGCAGGCAAACGGTTTAATATTTCATGCTCTTTTCAGCTTAACTTGCAGAAACAAGGAGCGCCGCAGCGAGAGAAGCCGGCTATGACGTTCGGGAGCCTAAAGTGCCCGACTGCACCGGCTGGCTCCACGTCCCCACAATCACACATTTCACAGTGAAGCGAGCAAATTGGGTCCTGTTCTTTTCTCCCCAGTCTGCGCTTTCTTTGATGCTAATGTACACACAGACTGCTTACCTCACACTCTTGAAGTACCTGGCTAGCCTTAACTGGAAGGAGTTTTGAATTTAAAACGCAGTTTGTGAAAACTGCAAAGAAGGACTAAAGGCAGGATCTGGGAGCTGAGTCACATTTCCCCGTACATGAGAGGTTTGTACAGTTCTGCAAACTTCAGCCAATATTTAACAATGCAGTTTTTGAAGTCATGAAAAGAGTATGAAACACACAGAAGAAGTGCAAAGCCACATGGACTGAGAATTTAAGCACAACTTTTTTGAAAAGCATATCCTAAACTTCATCCTGAAAGGTAGTCATATACCATAACAAAACGTTTATGTTTTTCATGACTATATGTGTTTCTGAAGAATTAAAAATGATAGTTTGCAATTTGTTATCTCCGCCAAACGAAGTTGGCAGGAGGTTATGCGATCGGTGCCGTTTGTTTGTTGGTCTGTTTTTTTTTGTTTGTGAACAAGATAACTCAAAAAGTGATGAACGGATATCTCTTAAATTTTGTGAGTGGGTCACGATTACATTAGGGATGGACCCTATTAATTTTGACCGCGATCAGTCAAACAATATGGCTGCCACGGCAGCCATCTTGAAATCCTATGACACGCGATAACTGAACTTTGCTCCCCACTCACCAAGATTTGGACTGTGCTGCCTTGGCGGAGGTTTGCACTCTAGGGGCCTGATCTAATAAAGCTCTGCGTGTATAAAAACGTGTGTAAATGCCATATTCCCCGCAAATTAACCAGCAATCTCATCTACTAAGGGTGTGCACTGAGAATTGCATCTTTGAAATGTGCAAATTTTCACGTTCTATGCAGTTTGTACTTCTGGCCCTGATGAATATGTAATAAGGGGCGTGCCTATCTTAGCGTGAAAAATATGGGAGGAGAAAATGCCAATACAAAATTTTAGTGCATAGTGACTTATCAAGCCTTAAGGCAATTTCAGTGATGGTGATTGCGTTTGCAATTTAATACCTTTGAAGGGTAGGTACTAATTGGCTCCACATAATTGCGCATAGACAAGGCTGCCATTATTTCCAGAGGAGAAGACACAGGTGGCGAGTACACCGAGAACGGGTGTTCTCCATCCGTGTGACAATGTTTGGGATGTCAGAGGAGAGAATAATCCAGACATATGGCCTATCCAGCAATGTCATTTTGGAGCTGTTAGATGAAACAAGGGCTGATTTGGAACCAGTTACAAGAAGAAGTCATGCCATACCTGCAATGACAAAACTTCTTGCTATTCTCCATTTCTCACAACTGGTTTGTTCCAGCGTACAGCAGCTCTCACTGCTTGAATCTCCCAAAACAGTTTCTCGTGTCTACTGTCTCAAATACTGGATGCCATGTTGGGCAGGATGGGCCGGTACATAAAGTTTCCATCCACACGGGAAGCACTGAATGAAACCAAACATGAGCTTTATGCAGTTGCTCGCTCCCAAGAGTAATCGGAGCGATTGACTGTACTCTGCAAATTTATCCTCCCTCAAACACTGAGCATGCAGTTATAAACTTGCACCTTTTTTGCCAGTTATTTTAACTGTAATTTTACAATCAGTTTATAACACAGATTCCGCGTATGTTAACTGTAAACCACAATTAAATGCGCACAGTACTCTACTTAAAGTTAAAATAACATGGAGACAATGCGTCAATTTAACTGTAAAATTCAGTCCATTTATAACAGTGTATGTGCTTCCTCCACAAGCACCTCCGACTCCATCGAGTCGAATTTCATCATTTCAATCTTCATATTCATCTTTGGATGGTTTAAACTATGATGGCTCCACAGAGCAGTCAATGGCTGCAATACTTGAACGACAGATAGTGCACCCACCTCTCGCAATACTATGACACTTATGGATTTTGTAATCGGAAATATGAACCAGGATATCAAAGTTTACCCATGCAGACACATATTCAACATTTGACTCGAAGAAAAAAAAGAACAGCCTTTTATTCAATGAATTCTGCAACTGCTTGGGTAGCAGCTCTTCAAATAAGTGCCCCACAGCACAGTGACATGTGTCACATTGCATTACTGTACCTTGTTTATTCAATTCAAAGGAAATGAGATAGAAGTGGATGACACTGCATGCCCAAATTAATTTGGACAGGAAACTGTGTTTACATATTTCCGTTATATTTGCCATTTGTTTCGAGCCGATGAGCACAAGCCGTGCAGAAACTCCTCCAAATTACTTCCAAATGACCTTTGCTCTGACGGAAACTGAATACAGAAGAGTGATGGCTAACAAGATTTCGAACTCAGAAATGACAAAAATAAAGATTCATATGCAAGGCCGCAATTTGTGCCAAGTTCAATTCAGCCTTCATATAAAATAAAGCCAGCTATTTTTTCAGCATTCAGGTCCCAGGAAAAATGTAGGCTCTGCTGGTTTTTATTGTTACTTTTGCACTTTAAAGATCAATTAAAGCTCTTTCTCAGACCGTTAACTTACCTCATCTTGTTTCTTGGGTCTAAATTGGAGGTTTATAGGAAAAAACAAAAACCGTTCAGGCCCTGGGTAACAGTCCGCACCCCCAACAAAATCCGTTCAAGAGAGCACTATGCAGGAATACCAGCCATGTGGAATCAACATTCTGCAGCTGCAATAGGACCATGCCTTCAACTCAGCAAGGTCCATTACTACAAACCTTACCTGCTCATACGCAATTGAGTAAAAAAAACATCCCGTGGCTCAGAGAGACCCAGTCTGCCCACTTTAGCTGGCTCAGCCGTCATCGACTCAACAGGGACAATCGTTCGCATGCAGTAGGTTCTATAAAACCCTAGCAACAACCCGGTTTTAGAGAAAGCATGCCCACACACCTGCAGACCCCATTAGGCTGTTAAAGTAAGAGCCCAAACAGCAGGTCTATTGACCAATAAATCAATGATACTCAAAGGTAACTCGCCACATCAAAGTGTTTACATTCTCTACACGCTCTCATGGAGTTAAGTCGTGGACAACAGCACGTGTGCTCAAGGGACTCGATGGTAGTTAGGCAGAAGGCTTGAGTCTGGCGAAAAAAGAGATAGTGGAGAGAAAGGCCGCAGACAGCAACAAATTATACTGCAATATACCGAATCAACAGATGCAACCAAATAAAAGCCACAAGTATAACTACACAAGGGATCAATGGTACTTTGGTAGGGAGATAAAATGTAGCGTAAGCGCTGCCAAAAATTAGAAAATGTGTTCAGAAATGTTAGATTTCAATATATTGTAAAACACTAGTAATCACCCCAGCCAAATGTTCAGGCTGCCTTTGAGAGCACTTCATTTTGGCAACAGTAAAAATCTGACAAGCTGATCTCTCAAAGCCTGACAAGAAAACCATCCAATTAATATTCCTGTTCCGCTAAATTACAGAAGATCAATGCTGAATTTTGGTGCCCTCAAGCAATTCGATCATAAAAAGAGTGCATTATTCTTCAGAGAAGTTCCGACAAAACAACGGAAATATATAGTAATATGCACTAAAGAAATAACCACAAACCTACATAAATCAAAAGACTGAGAGATTAGTGAAAGGGAAAAAATGGCTTAATATAGTGCAATATAAAAAACCATTAACAAGAATATTTGTTGTTTACCTCAATAGGGCAATTTGGGGAAGGAGTCTTCATAAAATTCCCTCAGTGCACTGAACATGGAACAACCAATGTGTGGCACAGTTGAACACTGAACAAATTCTTAGCCACAGGACGTTCACCCTTGACACAGCAAAGAATAAATGGCAAATTGCATTCGTCTGCCATGGATAATGGATTTGATTTCCTGCAAATACGACAGCTGACATCAGGGTGAAACAGAATTTCACCCACCCTTCACTGATGCAGTTCTTCATATTTCTGATATAAGGAATAGATGTCATGTGCCTTATTTGCATAGCCTTCAGAGGAAGACTATGTAAATTAGAACTATAATAAAATCGGAAAGGAAATATAAGTGCTGGAATTTTTTGTGATGCTGAATATGCTGAATACATTGGTTTGAACAAGGGAAGTTATCCTAATAGACAGAGAAGATTGAATGCAAAAACAGCTGGGCATTTGTTTGCAATCTTTATGGCAAGAGGTCAACAAACAGCTGGAGGTTGCAGCCATGGGCATTCGAAAACTTCCAGAGCAACTTTCACAAAGTATATCAAAAGGTAGTGGCCGCTGATGGCGAACTTATTTGAATCAACTATGTTGAGATTTGGAAATCAGAGTACAATGCAGCTGAAATTTACACTGGGATAATGGGGCGGCTCCATGTGTCCTTGTCTTACACCTTGAATAACCTCAACAGCATAACCATGTTACGAGGGTGAAGACATGCAGGGTAAGGTGCCCCATTATCTTCTATGCCTGCAGCGATAGCAAAGTAACACTGAATTTTACAATGAAGGTGTCGCTCATAAATTTTAAACACGAGGAGTAAACTCAGCAGCAATGTGGGCTGACGAGCAAACTTTACTTCCTCTGACTTTTTCTCGAAGGCCTCTGTGCTGGTTGTCCAGAATGAAGCTCACCTTCTCACTCTCGTCTCTGTCTATGCTCGTTATGTTTTATAATGAAGAAGGCCCATCTATTATACCTGCATTCAGTAAGGCGCCACCAATTACCAAGCCGGAACTGATGACCCTAAGAAATCAAGCCAGAACATGACAGCTACCAAAATGGATATTGGATTTGAGATAACACACAAATCAATTCGCAATGACTTTTTTTTCTTGGTTGGGAGGAGTCGAGGATAAAAGACTGGCGTAGTACTCGGTGCTAGGTGTGCGAAATGATCTCCTTAACATCCTCCATTCACGATCTACTGACATAACATTTAGCAACCTTGCAGCTGATATTAATTTGAGTTTTAAAGAGACATCAATGAAGACATCAGGTATGGGGAGGCAAGTGTAGTGGAAAATGTGCACTTGCTCCCAGCTGTCCATCAGCGAGCCATGTAATGGGCCTCAGTGTCAGGATCTGCTGTCTCCCCTTAGACTCCCTAAACCGATTGCCTGTGAAAACTGTACACCAGCAGGTGATGTATTTCCTGTGTCAATACTGAATCCCTAATGCAGGGGAAATGAAAATTGTAATTGGTAATAGAAGGGGCACAAGCCAGCATGCTCAAACAGTAGTGAGGCGGTTGTTAAGATTCGCCTTGTTAAGGGAAGTGTCCGATTGACCCTCCGAGGCCAAAGACAGCAATCCAATTAAAAACCGCAGGTGGCATGCCAAGCGTGGGACAATTTTTCCCCCCTTGCTGTGGATGTACATAATTTGCAAATCTGCTGTGTTAGCACCGGACCTGAGCGCTAAGAATGTGTGTAATCTGACGCACCCTCAAACATCAACATCTAACAGAAAATAACAATATATGCAGCTTCACAGGAGGAAATAAGGCTTTGTTAGGGGCCACTTGTCACTTTCCTTGATGCATTGTCATCGGTGGAAAGCACGACAACACCCTTAGCTCAACTGCCTGCAGTACTCAAGAAGTGTACTCAGAGCAGTAGAGTGGAGAGAACAACAATACATGAGAGGAGATGCGGTTTCAGGCATTTGGTAGAGTCGTAAAGGCAATGAGAAAAGATATTGAGATACTGACAAACAGAAACACAGGTGAAGCCGGAGAAAAGCAAGAAAAAAAAGCAAAGCTCAGAAAGAATCTGGGAGCAAAGTTCTCAGGATCAAACAACTCCTTGAGAGCTAGAGTAAAGAAGAAAATGGAACAGAAGGAGATTTATTTTAAAATACGGGATTCGTTTGATAAATACATATTCATTCTCTGTTGAGTGGGATTTAGCATCATTGCTAAGCACTCAGTGATGACCTCGGAGAGATGAAAAGCAGCATTGACTGCAGACTGCAGAGGGGCATTCTTTTTTTATTTTCTTTGTATTTTACACAATATATTTTCCAAAGATTCACTCAGGCAAAAATCTTTCCTCAAATTTCTATTTACGGCCCTCAAGTTTTTTTTGGTAAAAACGGGCAATTTAGCACCTACACAGAAACAGATGAGAGTTTTAACACCTAAACA
This sequence comes from Gymnothorax javanicus, assembly GCA_029692085.1. Classification (NCBI taxonomy): domain Eukaryota; kingdom Metazoa; phylum Chordata; class Actinopteri; order Anguilliformes; family Muraenidae; genus Gymnothorax; species Gymnothorax javanicus. The sequence continues at coordinate 19,653,363 of CM056203.1, forward strand.
GGAAGTTTGACACATTAAGCCCATCCTGCTCATTTTCAGCAAAAAATGCTCCTGAAATAATTGGTTTTATGCATGTGGTATCATAAGACACTCGTAAATTGTTCTTATTGCTCTTATTCTCAGCAGAACGATATAAACAGAATTATAAACACGCACTCACTTTAATTGCATGGCAAGTTTTCATACATATGTGCGCAAGTTGAGGGGACATCAACTAAAACAGAAAAATAAATGATCTGTGGGCCAAGTCTCCCAATCTTTCCTCATCATGAAGAAATTACTCATGTATAATGAATGCCTTATGCTCCACTGATGAAAACTGTGCATAGCTTCTCAAATAATTGGCACATAGAAGAAAGAAGTATCAATTAAACTAAAATGGGCCAAACAGTCATGCGGACTCCAAGAGTAATGGTAAGATGTACCTTAGAGAACTGTATGCAAGACTATCTGTCCTAACACATTCAATCAATGTGAACACCTTCAAAAAGCAGCCATACTTCACAAAAATCTCTGGGACAGAAATAAAATTATATTGACTACTGTGGGTTTGGAAAATAGGCAAGGCAGATGGAAACAGTCCCCATTTAAAATGTGTATTTACTTCCATACGGAATATAAAGTGACACTAAAAATCTGCAAAAATTCTACTTTTAACTTGGATAGTTGAACATGTGCTCCAAACAAACTCTGACAAGAGGGGGATGAGAAGAAAAAATATCTGGAGCAAAATAATGCATCAGTCTGAAGTTTCACTCTGCCTGCCTCCTCTGGAGTGTACGGGCGTTACCGACAGTCTTTGCCTCCTGCTTACAACTTCTGTACAATAAACAAAGAACAAGAAAATAGAGCATATTGATGCAAGCCTTCACGTTTCTTTCCAGAGTCCGACAACCCAATCTCCAACTCTACACGATAAATGGTTCAATAGTTTTGAAGGCTCAAGTATCGACCAATGACCAAAGGGGGCAGGGCTTCAGCAATATAACATGTGATCATTCTCTCAAGTCCAACAACCGAATCGATAACAGTTCAAAAGTGATGAAGGATCAGCCAAATAGGAAAGGGGGTGGGGCTTTGTCCATTAACATGAGACCCTGTCCCAAGTCCAATGACCCAGCCCCCAACTCATGTCGACAAGTGGTTCAATACTTATGAAGGATCAAATAAAAATGTAAAATGGAGAAAAAGCCCCATTTTTAAAAATACACGTGTGTGGACAAGGACTTAAAGTCAGCCTTCTGCAATCACATAATTAGCGCATTAATGAACTCTGGACCACTCCCAAAGTGGAGGAGAGCATTCGATGGAACGATGGATAGGAGATCGGGGCGAAGGCGATGTTGTATGGACTTGGTCAGTGATTGTGCGAACGCTGGGCGTCCCCAGGTGGCGAGACTCAGGGTGAGGCTTGCGTCTCTCGTCGGAGTCCGTGTGGCTCCTAAGCCCCCCAGGGTCCCAGGTGGTGGCTGTTTCTTGCTTCCTTCTAGGAGAGGGGAAGGGAGGGAGGGACGTAGAAACGAGACGAGCGGGGATTGTGGGAATGAAGGCAGTATATACAGCGCCCTCCATAATTATTGGCACCCCTGGTTAAGATGTGTTAAAAGCCTTAAAATAAATTCAATTTTTATTGCAAAGCATACTCTCACACTGAAAATTGTAGAAAAATGTAACCTTCAACTCAAGTGAATTTTAAGGGGAAAAAAAATCCCTGGTTAAGAAATAATTATTTTTCATAAAATCACCTCTTCCACAATTATTGGCACCCCTAATTCCTAGGAAATAAATGTAATTGAAGTATTTCTGTCATTTCTTCAGTAGTTTATAAAGTTGATCAGAGTATCTAGGAACATTTAATTATTAATTCATCACTTCCTGTTTCCCTGGGGTATAAATATGATGTGACACAGAGGCCATTTCTCTTATCCACTCTTCAACATAGGAAAGACAAAGGAACACACCATTCAAGTAAGGCAGATGTGTGTCGACCTTCACAAGTCAGGTAATGGCTACAAGAAAATAGCCACTCGCCTGCACCTGCCCATATCTACTGTCAGAGGAATCATTAAGAAGTTTAAAACAACTGGAACAGTGGTAAACAAGCCTGGACGAGGATGCAAGGTTATTTTGCCACCACGCACAGTGAGGAGGATGGTAAGAGAAAGAAGAAGTTCTCCAAAGCTCACTGTTAAAGAATTGCAACAAATGGTAGCATCTTGGGGTCACAAAGTCTCCAAAACAACCATCAGGCGCTATCTACATGCCAACAAGCTGTTTGGGAGGCATGCACGGAAAAAACCTTTTCTCACTCACAATCATGAACGCAAACGTCTGGAGTTCGCTAAGCGGTACTGAGACTTCAACTGGGACCGTGTGCTTTGGTCAGATGAGACCAGGATAGAGCTTTTTGGCAATAAACACTCTGAGTGGGTCTGGCGGAACACAAAAGATGAGTATGCAGAAAAGCACCTCATGCCCACTGTGAAGTATGGGGGAGGATCGGTGATGCTGTGGGCCTGTTTCTCTTCCAGAGGCCCTGGGAACCTTGTTAGGGTGCATGGCATCATGAACGCTTTGAAATACCAGGACATTTTAAATCAAAATCTGGTGGCCTCTGCCCGAAAGCTGAAGATGGGTCATCACTGGGTCTTTCAGCAAGATAATGACCCTAAACATGTGGCCAAATCTACACAGAAATGGTTCACCAGACAGAATCAAGCTCCTCTCATGGCCATCTCAGTCCCCAGACCTCAACCCCATTGAAAACCTGTGGAGTGAGCTGAAGAGGAGAGTGCAGAGGAGAGGACCCAGGTCGCTGGATGATTTAGAGAGATTGAGCAAAGAGGAATGGTCGAAGATCCCTCTTTCTGTATTCTTCCATCTTGTGAAACATTATAGGAGAAGATTAGATGCTGCTTTGTTGGCAAAAGGGGGTCGTAGAAAGTATTAACATCAGGGGTGCTAATAATTGTGGCGCACATGATTTGATGTAAAAGAATTATTTCTTAATGAGGGTTTTTTTTTTCCCACTGAATAAATGCACTTGAATTAAAGGTTGGATTTTCCTCTTTTTTTCAGTGTGGTCCTATATTATTTAGAAAAAAACTGAATTTATTAGAAGCTAAAGAACACATCTTAACCAGGGGTGCCAATAATTATGGAGGGCAGTGTATAGGCGTGCGGACGAATAGGAAGGCGCATTGGGAGTGGTCTTGTTCATAACCTTTGTTATCGGGAACACCCTTTAAAATGATATTAATCTTGCGTGTGAATGTTATGCGACAGTTTTTCTCAATGTTGATCCTGGGAGCTCACTGTGTATGAACGTTTTTGTTCCATCCACAGTTGCAATTGTATGATTTTAACAATTTGTCAATTGTTAAATTGTTAAATACGTTGTAGATGTCTGTCATGTTTAGAGCAGAAATTTACCCTCAAGCCTTATGTTGACAAATATATCTATGCATGACGTGAAAAATAAAAATTCCACGCCCCTTTTGTGATATACTGGAAATAACAGCATTATATGAGAGAAAATTCAACCAATCAAATTCAAGAATTAGTAGGCTCCTAATTGGTGAAAACTAATTCACACATGGTTGCAAATACTAACCATTTATTAGGCAAGCGAATGATAGAGTAAAAATTGAGCACAGCGGTAGTAAAGTCAGGCCACAGAGTCACACCCAGCTCGCAGCCCGCCTTCATTAGTGATGGTACAGAATGCAAGCCAAGCCCACATCAGCTGACAGCTCAGCTGATTCCCTCCAGGCACTCAGTTGGCAAATGTTAAACAAGGCGCCATATTTAAAGATGCTTTGCCTGCCAACTATTGCCGCTTCCTCTGCTTCATTTGCGACCCAGCTCCATCCCCAGCTCCTCCTTTACATGATTATCTGACTTATTCAAAGACGTATGCAGTCATTGATGCTGCTCTGTTCTGCACCCCTGGGGGTTTGCCGCTGCTCTCTCGGCCAATGGCTTTCATGCGTATGCATGAAATGGCACGTTTTTGACTCTCCCTGCCTGCTGGCTTTTCATGCATGTGCGTGGTAGGGCGGGGAGGCCCCAGAACAAAGCCATGCCGCCAAATTCAAATATTGCAAATAAATCTGCTGCCAATGATATGAAAGCACCAGAGGTGCTGATGCCTCGGTGTGTATTGCTTAGCCACTACTGATGTACAATAGTTGTACAGTAACATAAAAGCAAGCTTGAATACAAACAGTCAATAGAGTGCGGTCCTTGTGCCAAAATCATGTGGGTGTGGCTTAACATTATGTACACAAAACGTGTATACTGAAACATGAAGTGCTACAAAAAATGAACTGAATCCTTTTTCAAAATTCTGGCACATTTAAAATCAAGAGAACAGTGTTTGTCACTCGTTGGCATTGTTACTTTAGCTTGGATGCACACGCTGTCGCAGTTATGATGGTAACAGACAGACAAACAAACAAACAAATACACAGACTGAGTACCGTATGCTCGCTGTGCGCATGCGCACACCGAGGCATAAATATAATTTGACTTGACTGAACTGGTTTTGGGTCATGTTTTAGTGTTAAGTTCACTCGAAGTATTTAAAAAAAAAAAAACTTTAACCCATTTAGGCCTGAGGCCTATTCAAAAAACGCCAATGAAAACCTATGGGCGATTTTGAAAAGAACCCCTAAAACCTGAGGTTTTCTGGAAAACAGCACCCAGGTGTCAACGTCTAGTTAAAAGCTGATATCTCAGCCTCTGTAGCAGATAGAAACAAAATTCAAAAAGTATTTGAGAGCTTACACCTGTGGCTTTCATAAGAACTATGTTTTTTTATTTGTGCAAATCTTCATCACAATATTTGAAACACTGAACAAACTATAACAAACTATAAAATATAATAAAACCAATAAAATAAATAACAAATCTCTATCTACATAACATGCACAACTCAAATGGAATAAAGAGGCCTAATAAATAAAAGTATAAGCTCTGCACTAGAGAATAACAAACATTTTTTCTTTCTCTGGAACAGGTGGCAGGCATGATAAAGTGTCTGTTCAAATAAAATAAAAATAAACATAAAAATATAAAAAATAAAGTGTCTTGAAGTGTTACTATGGCATCTTCCCTAGTATAAAGTGCCAGTAAAAGAACAGCTATGAGCCCGGAAATCGTTGGAAAAGTAATGAAAACTACAAAATGACGTATCCGCTTTCCCAGCCTGAAGGGAAGAAATGCTTAACAGCGTCCCCGGTTTTAAAGGTTAAAATGCGCACATGCTGTCCTGGTTTAAATGGGTTAAACACTTGTTCCCAGCAACACAGTTGGGAACTTACTGATTTTCTCTGTGTCTAATTTGCTCAGTCTAAAAATGTTACAACCTGAATAAGAAGTGCAATATGTTTATATTCTTCATGGTATACATCGATATTATCTGCCAGAATGTGGCTTAAGAGAGTAAAGAACTGCTCGAAACATGAAATCCACCTAATTAAGACCAATTAAGACCTTGTTCAAATCCTACCATTACAACGGTGGGCAGAACTGTGGTTCTCAATGTCCAGTGGGTCCCCAGGAATGATATTGAGAACCACTGTTGTGGGGGACTACAACATTTAAATTTACAGTGAATAGTACCTTCTCCCCCAAAGCAAATAACCCAATACAAATTTATTCCATTGTACTCTGATTAGTTAAAGTGAATTCACCCACAGTCTGCCAAACAAGATCCCGGGAAAAGAAGCAGACTGTGCTGTTAGCTGGCTGCAAATGCTCTACATGATATCAGGAAATCATAAAATTTTGCCCCTGGCAGCCAGGGGAACACAAAGAAAGAATTTGCACTCAATCACTGTTAGCTAAAGTAAACTTTGTTGAGAATATTTCATATTGCCGTGTCTTGTGCACTTATCCACCTTGATCCACTTTAAACGTGAGAGGTTTGTGTAATGTGTCGTGAAAGGTCTTTCAGGTATGCTCTAATTTGCAACAACTTTCCATTCTTAAAGTGACACATGTTTACACAAAAGCACTTACTCATGAAGGAGCACTTGAGAGCTCTCCGCAAACACATGATTAATGGTCAAAATCTGACAGAGGTCAATTTGGGGGAAGTGGCGCAGTCAATGATGCATTAGACTGTGCTGTTTACTGTATTGCCAGGGGACTAAATAAAAGCTCAGAAAACCTAGGACAGACTTTCCAAAGGCACAAACAAACAGTCACGTCCATAAGTATTTGAAAAGTGAAAATTTTCCTAATTTTGGCTCCGTATGCCATAACAGTGAATTTTAAATATGATATCAATACGTGTATGAAGTGTAGACTTTCATCTTTAATAGCCTGAAATCTGGAACCTGCAGACATCACCAGATGCTGAGTTTCTGCACTGTTGATGCTCTGTCAGGGCTTCATAGAGGCAGTCTTCAGTTTCTGCTCGTTCTTTGGGCATTTTGCCTTCAGTTTTGCCTTTTTAGCAAGTGAAACATGCACTCAAATGGGTTCAGGTTAGGTGACTGACTTGGTAAATGTACTGTAGAATATTCCACTTCTTTGCCTTAAGAAGTTGCTTTCACAGAATGCTTCAGGTCATTGTCCATCTGTTATTACAATACCGTCCCATGAGTTTTGAAGCACTTACGCTGAATCTGAACAGATAGTACTGCTCTAATAAGTTCAGAATTCATCATGTTGCATATTTCAGCAGTCAAATTATCAATAAACATGAGGGAATGAGCCCCACTGGCAGCCATCCATATCCACACATGGCCATTCTTCACATATGAGGTTGTACCCTTTCGATCAGGTGCAAATCCTTCCCTTTTCCGTACATTTCCCAACATTCTGGTGCCTCATCTGCCCATAGAATGTTGCAACAAAATTGTCCAGACTTTTTTGGATGTTTGTGGCAAACTCTTCAGGTGTGACTTTTCAGGTGTAATGGACAAGCATGCATAGGTCATCTCTAATGTCACTACCATCAGCCTCACAACGGATATCTGGGTATCAGGACATCAACTGTGAGCCCCATCAGCATGTTAAGCCTAAATGCGCAGTAGATAAACAAGAACTCAAAACATGAAAAAGGCAATGCTACACTCGAAAGAGTGCCTGGGATCTCACAAAGCAGGTATGCTTCCATCAGCTTTCAAAGACATTTACAAAGTGGGAAACCCTGAGAGAGATGGAACATGTTGAGCTACTAGACAATGCGCACAATATGGATAAGACTGTGTTGGAGTTCGGTGTGCCAAGTTTGCCATGCATGGCACACACACCGCATCTGGCAGGAAATAAAGGCTTCCTGTCTCAGTGCAGCATCGTGGATGTAATGGCCGTGGGAAAGAGCATAAATAAACCCTTTTAGCATTCCCAACTTGCTTCCAGTGGCCCGCAAGCAGTTCAGAAGGAGTTCACGATGCCATTCAAAGGGCTGCAACAAGACTTTGCAACCAAGCGAGCGTTCCCTTTTTATATGATACAAAGCTTTGTCAAGCAAAAGAGGGCACGGGTGCATATGCTGCCGATTTTGAGCTCCCTGCAACTTTGAAAGCCAATCAATGGGGAACTAGAACTGGACTCGCGAGAGCCCATATCTCAGCCAGCATTTCTGACTTTGAACTTTGACCTATATCTCAGCTGTGCTTTGGCCTAGATGTGCCAAAATTTTATTGCTTGTTCCTCTTGTGCTACTGTAACATCCTGCGAAGTTTGGTTCAAATCTATGCAGCCATTTTTGAGATATCCTGCTAACAGACAGACAAACAAACAGATAAATAAATAAAGAAACGGAAGCAAAAACATAACCTCCTGGCGGAGGTAATTACTGAGAAAACATAACACTAACTGCCCCCTTTGCGCAACTGACCAGAGATACTTGTTTGGCAGAGGCCTCTGCTGCAGATGTGATCTCCGCAGGGGCAGCACTGACACGGCTGCTTGGCAGAAAAAGTAACACAGACAGAGGTGTGCAGACAGCCAAAAGTACTCTTCTGGAATCTGTCAGTGGTTGCATCAATGCTGCAACGCAAAGCATTTTACTCTGCTGTAACCACGCTCGATGCCCAGTACAAAGACAAGTACTTTCATGTGAATGAGAAGGGAAGTGTGTGCACACAGAATGAAATGATGGGCAGTGATGGTCAGCACAGAGATGTCAGCATGGCGTGTCCTGCAGATAAGACCTAAACAGGAACACTGCTAGACACACCTGCAGAGATTCTGAAGAAGGCTGTTATGTTTCTAAGAACAAGCCAATCCTGAAACCAGGTCATCGGTCGGTTTACGCCTTTGTAAATCGGTCGGCCTAGTCCAACATTAATTCTCCTGTGCCATTTTGGAATTCAGAAGTGGCCTAATGAATCCTGTGATTGTCAACATCGCTGTCATTCCGCTCCATAGTTTTTGTGCATTTTCATATTGAGTTTTAAGAAGTCGGAAGCCGGTCGCTGGGCTGTCAATGCTAAAATTCCTCCAGGTAAATGCCATTTTTTTTGTTTATTGATGCTTTGGTTGTTGATACACGCATCCCTCAGCGGAGCGACTAGGTCTAGGATTGAGAGCCTGTTGGAATACTGGAATATCAGCCGGGCCTGCTTCCCTGCTCTTGCTCGTGCGGCACACAAATACTTCAGTGCACCCAGCAGCAGTGTTGATGCTGAACACCTGTTTAGTGCAGTCTCTCATATGATGGATGAAAAGCGGAATCACATTGATAGCGGTTAAGTAGGAACACTCATGATTGTGCAGAAAAACCTTCCTTCATTTAGAAATAAGCTTGCCTGGGCTATAAGCATACTAGACAGAAGTATTTTCAGCGTCTAATGCTGATGTTCTTTTGAGCACATCAGCACATGTTGTTTTAGTGCATTTTGTGCATCTGTAACCGATCATTACTGTGCAGTTTGCGACTGACACAAAAGTTCATATGGAGCATAGCCTTACGCTCTTGCAACTTTAATCAAGGTAGCCACTATACAGCCATATTTTTAATTTATCTAGTTGATCTGTTCTTGAGTTTAAGTAACAGTGAGAGAAACAGTATTTATATATGTGTGTATATATAATATTGTTTTCAGTTTGATTTTATTGCTTTAGAAGTCGTATAATGCCCATAATGCACATCTTATCTTCTTCGCATTCTTTGAGTCGACAGAGATTACTTTCATTCACTGTTGTTCCACAACTTGCTAATGGGGTCAAATTAGCCTTGGTTGAGGCTATAGTCCGGATTTCCCTTAGTAAAGGATCGTCCAGACTTAGAGTGAGATTTTCAGTTATGCTTAAAAATGCTGCATAAACATAAATTTTACTAGTTGCCCAAATTGTAGTAATTTTTTAAGTTATTTTGGGCAGTGAATGTGTGAAAATGGGAGAAGTTCAAGTGTTCGGTAGAATCAGACGAGATTTTTTTGGCTATTACAATGACAATCAGGTTAATTCTACTATAGGAGAGACTCGGAGTTCCCTACAATGAAATGAAAAAATATGAGTAGCTGTATACATCAGTATCAGCACTGGCAGTAGGTCAAAATTTATTGGGAAATATCAGCATATCAGATATCGGCAAAAATTGTGCATCCCTAAAAAAAACAATAACAGCCTCAATGTCCAAACATATATGCACCTCACAATATATTAGGGAGAAAAACTGATGTTTTTACTTCCAAGCCCTCATAATTTGTCAGTTTTGGATCCAGTATGAGCAATTTTTTAATTTGTTCATAGAGAGCTAAATAATCCGTAGGGAACCTCAGCTACAGCATAGTGCTAAAGTGCCAACTGCAACAGAGGAAGAATGTCCTTCTATCTGGAACAAAATGGAGGCAAGTCAAACCAGAAAAGTGAACATAACTCCAGTTACATCCCTCCACACAACACACAATATCTTGACCACTTGGTTCCAGTGAATGCCACTGCATCTCTCCTGTGATCTGGAAAAACCTAGCGAGTTTATCAGTGGCAAGGGTCTCATAATTGAACAAAAACCTTTAGATTTTGGACTTTTCCTAAAAGAAAAAAATAATAGAAACATGATTTTGACAGTTCAAATAACACAAATAGAAAGTGTTTTAAGATTTTCACTGCTGTAGATTACAGCAAATGAGGGTCAAACTCAGTTTCCACCAGAAGTGACATACGTACTAGGTTTTTCCAGATCACAGGAGATCTATTGCCAGTCGCTCAAAAGCTATTTAAAATTCCAGGCCCAGTGAGTCAGGATGGGCCTAACAGTGTGTTAGAAGAGAGGGGGAAATTGATCCCCCAGAAGCAGGCAAAGTTTCTTCAGCAACTACAACTCCAGTGAAAAGGGTTGCAGATGCAGCGGCAGAGGAAGACAGCCAGGGGCCCAGAGACACGCAGAACTCTGATTTAGTTGATGCTGCTCAGAATTGATTTAATTCCCCAATACAAGGATGAGAAAAGTGATGAGTCACTCTCTATTCCAACAGTCACCCTGGTGCAGAGTCAATCAAATAAAACTGCATCAATATTGACCAGAGTGGTGTGAAACAGATCTTGTTTCTTGCAGTGCCAACATAACCTAGTATGACTGCCCTGGGCCACGTCATCGCCAAGCACAGCAAAAGCAAGAAAAGACATATAGGATAGTATGGGGTGGATTTAGCACCACTGACCATGGCTCCGAGGCTGCATTCGCACTGCGGGTCGCTTCAGTTCTGGTTGAACTGGCTCGAATGCTTTTGGCCACAGCACCCCGAGCGTAACTGAGGCACATTTTGTTATTGTGTTTGTGTAATGGCTGTTGCTGGTCGCCCCACAGGATTTGGGAGCACAAGCCCTCGGTCTGACAAGATAATGCTAGCCGCACCTGCTGGCTGCACGACCGCACAGCAAATCCAGGAAGCTCGTTTCGCTAGGTAATGCCACGGTGGACGCTGCTGCATTGAAAAATATTCAGTCCGTTTCCTTTGCTCACTGTTTGGTTGACAGCTTTCCCCGATTGAGCTACATGAAAATGCATATGGCTGAAAATGTAGAAGCCTTTCGCTTCGCTCGCTGTCTCATATGTACAGGACTGCAATACAGTAAGAGGATGCCTTGTAATCCTTCCATTTTACATATTTAATAAAGCAGAGATGTGCCAGCCTGTTCAACCACTGCCCAGGAGTGACAGGATTAGAGAAAAAACAGCCGTTGAGTTGAGCAGAAACAGCGTAGGAGTGCTTATCTCGATTCAACTGTCACTTCCTTGACGATGTGTTAAATCAATACAAATATGGCTCAACACCCCGTCTTGCAATCCAAAAAACAAGACTGTTGCTGGCAGGGAGAGAAAGACTGGGGGGGGTTTGGGGGTGCTATAAGGGGCCATTCAGCTGCGGCTGGAGTCGGGATGGGTGGGAGTCGGGGTCAATTACAGTGACTGAGGCCCGAGCGGTGGGCAGACGACTGACCTTGATTGTTTAATGATAGCAAGGGGAACAGGAGGAGATGGAAGCACTGCGGACAGGCACACACGTACCGATCAGAGGCGAGATTTATTAATGTGCCTGTGGGTCAGAGCTTGGCGCTCACTGAAAGAGACCCACAGAAGGCAATTAACTGAAGGATGAGAATTGATCTCTCCTCTCCTGCCCGTGGCGTTCTGTGTGTGAGAGTTTGCTATTGCCTGTCTCTGCTTTGCTGCAGGAATTCAGTCAGCATGTTAGCGCATTTGGGCATTAGCATTATATAGGAAAGATATAGACAGCAAGCAGAGGTTTTACATCCTATGCTTAACATGAACTCTATTGCCATGCAGTAAAATGGTCACTCATGCTTAACAGCAAAGGTTCAATGATTCTACCTTTCTATCATTTTTTTGGATTATTGAATCCACGCTTTCTGTGTGTTATAATGCCATTGAAATGAAAGCAATCAATCAAGCCACATATGCAATTTTCACTCAAATATAGGTTTATAGGCAGGTGGCTAAGGTCCTCAACTGGGTCCTTCAAGCTGCTTAAAATCTGCACAAAATAGGCAAAATAAAACATGAACATGGACAATGACTCATGAAAACAGGAGGTGAAAATCCTTGTTCCTTGTCCCTGAGTCCTGAATAACCTTAGACAGTTTCTCTCGTAAGTGGCTGGAGAAAAAAGATGAAGGCCTGGTTTCTGAACGAACAGATGGCTCAAAATCAGCTAACACTGAGCAACGCTCGTAATAGTACTAGTGAATGGTTTCAAACCCTCTTTTGATGGTTTGCACTCAAAAAAGTGAGTGAAAAATATGCTTATTTTACATGGTTTTAGTTATGGAAAAGCAAAGACATGACTGCAGATTTATCATAGCGGTAACATTTTGGGGTTATTTGCATAACATATTGAAAGGTAGACTTCACTCATAAATCACCTAACAGACTCAGATCAACATTTGCCTTCATAGGCAAACGAATGGTGCATATTATTTCAAATAAATCTCGCCCGAAAATGGCTGCCAGCAAGAGTCTCCAAATTTTCCCCTTTGCTTATTCTCAGACTTCTGCGTGTACAGAATATAAATCCCAGACTGTGAGGAAAAGTAGATCTGCGGAGGGAAGATGTCGAGACGAGAATGGAGAACCTCACTCAGTCACATTTGTTGGGCGCTAGCAAGTGGGCCACATTTGCAAGTGTTCAGTAAGAAGCCTCGCTTTTTAAGAGAATAACCACTGAGACATTAATAGGGAAATAAAAAATGCATTTGATGTAATGAGAGCCCCACATCAGTAAGCTTGTTTAACTTTAGGTCTGAGCTCGCCAGGAAATATGAAAGGCAAAAACATTCATCAAGCACAGACCGCCGTCACACGCATGCAGCAATACAAAATACACATCCGAACAACAAACACATCTACATGAGTTTCATGATCTCATGCATATCATCATATCTGTTTCACTATTATGTGTACCAGGCAGGGTTGCCAACTCTGATAAGACAAATAAGCGACCGCAGCTTCAAAAACAAGCCCAAAACAAGCTCAATATAAAGTAGACAATACTAAGTCAGGGCGGGGGAGCTCTCTTTCATTTTATTGAGTGGGGGGGTTCATTTCTTGAACGGGGGGCGGAGTTTGCATTTAATTTCGTTCATTCGTAACACATTACTCGTGAGGCTGTCAGCAGACAGTGTCAATCAATGAATCGGGGGGAAATAGCAACCATAAATGTATAACAATTAGGTCGCTTGTTACACTTCTCTAACAAGCAACCATATTTATAAAACAAGCCCAAAAAACCGCAACTCGCGACCCGTAATTTTTTCAAGCGACTTCAGGAAAAAAAAAAAGCCCAAAGTCGCGTATTATAAGCGGACTTGCCAACTCTGGTACCAGGCTGAGACAGATATTATTGACAGCAAATCAGGAGAGGATCATTACAGCTAACCCAACATAACACCACACTCCTTCCAAAAATTTGAGCTCCTTTCAATTTCAGCATCAAAAGTGTTGGTCAAAACTTAAAAAAGTTTAGAAAAGACAGACAAAAAAAAAAAAAATTCCTTTAATATCATGATAATCAAAATTGGGAAAAAATGTTTGATTAAAAAGCTAGCTAATACTAAGCATACAAAAATAGTTGGTTTTTTTCAAAGAAAAAGGGTACAGAAGCCTTGAAGACATTTCCATTTATGAGACTTACATTATTAAAACGAACCAAAACATCACTGAAATGACAAAAGCAAAAATGATCTGTTATTAGTTGCAGATATGGTCACATTAATCCAGACCTGCTTCACTTGACTGTCAATTTGGGAAAGGGTGATGGAAGAAGGAAGGGGACAAATTATTCATCTATATATCTGTGGACATTTTTCATCGCTACATCAGTGGACCTTCATCTGGGAGCTGGCAATTGGGGAATATGATCAAATGGATCATGGATAGAAAGAGAAGCTGCAAAGCCTCCTCAGAGAGGGCAGCTTCGGAACTGCAGCCACTGACGGTGTACTGAATAGATGTCCCTCTGACCATTGGGCAAACAGTGTTTAATCTCATTAAACTTCTGCTGGAGCTCTTCTGGTGCAGCCTCATAAACATGCAGTCCCCAGCAGGCCTGCAAACAAACACTAATTATTGGGGAGGCTGGTTTGACTGGGCCCTTATGGGTTGCCACAGCAGGCACTGAGTAGAGCCAGGACCATCATCCGTACAGAAGGTAGGGGGAGTAAACAGCTGTTTTTCATCTCCTGAGACCATACTGGCAGTTTCCGCAAAGCAGATCTGGCCGACCGGAGCGTCCTCTGGCCTAGCCGTGAGCAGACTGGTCCTTGGTTGGCTAGGGAGGGCGCAAAGGTGAGAGTCTGAGCTAATAGCAGGTTGAGGAAGCACGCTGTTAAAGCCGAGAGATGGCGAGTTAGCGCTGCCGGAAGGTGCTGATCACAGTGAGAGGTTTGGCTAAGGCAAAACAGACGGGAAATAGCACATAGATTGGTCAGCCCCTGAGCTACTTTAAAACCCCTTCAGCAGTTGTCTTCTTAAGCTTTTTCAAAATTCTAAATCAGTTAATTAGCTTGACTGAATTCAATTAGCCATACTAACTGAAACATCCATATTAGGATGTTTGCTGGAGAATAATCTACCCACACCTGAATGAGTTAAAGGTTTACATTTCGTAAACAACGATTACGAAATGTACAACCGCAATTCCGAAATAGTTGGGACAAAGTGTAAATTGTGAATAAAATCAAAACGCAATGACTTTCAAATCACACCAGCCAGTATGTTATTCACAATAGAACAGAGATAACATAGCATATGCTGAAACTGAGAAATTTTACAATTTCATCCACAAAATGAGCTCATTTCAAATTTGATGGCTGCTACAGGTTCCACAAAAGTTGGGACAGGGGCCTGTTTATCATGGTGTAGCATCCCCTCTTCTTTTTAACACAGAGTGGAAGCGTCTGGGCATTGAGGAGACAAGTTTCTTGAGTTTAGCCATTGGAATTTCATCCCACTCTTGTTTAAAACAGGCCTCCAGCTGCTGGAGACTTTTGGGTCTCCTTTGACGGACTTTTCGTTCAATGCGCCAAATGTTCTCAATCGGTGAACGATCAGGACTGCAGGCAGGCCAGTTTAGCACACGGACTCTTCTATTACGAAGCCATGCTGTTGTAATAGCTGCAGTATGTGGTTTTGCATTGTCCTGCTAAAAATACACAAGCCCTTCCCTGGAATAGATGTCATCTGGAGGGAGCATATGTAGCTCTAAAACCTTTATATACCTTTCAGCATTCATGGTGCTTTTTAATACATGCAAGTGTCCCACACCAAATGCACTAATGCATCCCCATACCATCAGAGATGCTGGCTTTTGAACGGAACGCTGATAACAGGATGGGTGGTCTTTCTCTTCTTTAGCCTGGAGGACACGACGCCCCTGATTTCCAACAAGAATGTCAAATTTGGACTCGTCTGACCACAGGACACTTTTCCACTTTGATACAGTCCATTTTATATGAGCTTTGGCCCACAGAACATGGCAGCGCTTCTGGATCATGCTCAACAATGGCTTCCTCTTTGCATGATAGAGTTTTAGGTGGCATCTGTGGATGGCATGGCGGACTGTGTTTACAGACAGTGGTTTCTTGAAGTATTCCTGGGCCCATTTAACGATGTCAATGACAGAATCATGCCGGTGAGGATGCAGTGGTGTCTGAGGGCCCTGAGATCATGGGCACCCAGTATAGGACTTCGGCCTTGTCCCTTATGCACAGAAATTTTTCCAGTTTCTCTGAATCTTTTGATGATGTTATGCACTGTCGATGATGAGACCTTCAAAGCCTTTGCAATTTGAAGTTGTGGAACATTGTTTTTAAAGTATTCCACAATATTTTTTTACGCAAACCTTCACAGGTTGGAGATCCTCTGGCCATCTTTACTTCTGAGAGACTCAGCCTCTCTAAGACATCCCTTTTATAGCCAATCATGTTACATACCTGATGCCAGTTAACTTAATTACTTGCTAAATGTTCTTTCAGCTGATTCTCTTATATATTAATTGCTTTTTCAGCCCTTTTTTTGCCTGTGTCCCAACTTTTTTGAGACCTGTTGCAGCCAGAAAATTTGAAATAAGCTCATTTTGTGGATAAAAATGTAAAATATCTCAGTTTCAACATTTGAAATGTTATCTATGTTCTATCGTAAATAACATATTGGCTCGTGATCTGAAAGTCATTGCATTTAGATTTTATTCACAATTTACACTTCGTCCCAACTATTTTGGAATCGGGGTTGCAATTGAGCACCTCACAACTTAAAACAGGGTTATGTCTGCTTTGTGTGCTACCTGATTTTTGGCCATTTGTCATCTTTTTGGTACAAAAATCGAAGAGCGAAGTGTAGTGGATTAATTTAGGCAATACAGCAAAGAGAGACCACTGAAAGTACGTGACTTTTCCTACACAAATACCCACAGAGAGGAGGCGACTTCACAAAGAGTTAATGGATTTATTTAAGGAAATCTTTCATTCCTCAAGCATCTCTGCAATGAGCTGCTAGCTAGCCAGTCTTGCCACTGCACTTAGCACAGTTCATTTTGAGATACAAATGATTGATTACTCCTAATTTTTTATGCTGTTCGCGCCTCATCTAATGTCAGTTGCTGTCTATTTGTCAGAAGCAAAAGGCAAAAATCTGTCAACAAGATTTTATCAATTCTACTTTCCTGCATTCTTGGAGGATTAAAGAGTTGTAAAGGCTTCGCCGGGTGCTGACAAAACATGTGAACGCATGATGGGAACCGCAGGCCGTTCAGCCTTTTCACGCCTATCATTCCCCTGTCTTGAGAGCATCCCTGGGTATTCAACTCCGTCAAAGCTTAGCGTTGACGAGTGTGACTTCCAAGAGGCGGCCATTATGGCTTCACGGTACGGTGAAGCCGCGCCTAACTGAGCTTAGCGTTTAAAGGCAGAATGCCGGGAACGTAGTAACAGTCGGCCTCGATTGCCTGCACGTCTGAGCCGCGAATCCCGCGTCTCGAACAGGAGACGCCGCAGGAGACCTGTCACGGCGAGGAGACGGCACCTCGGGAGTCGCCTGTTAACTGCTTTCGCGAGTTGGGGGGCCGGTATTGAGCAGTTATGGGACTGTTTCCTTTCTTGTCACGCTTGTCTAATTACACCGCGAGGCTTTAATCCTGCTTCAGACTCCCCCCTCACTCCCAACAAGGCCAGAACATCCGCTGTGTACCCTCCACATGCTCGCAAAACCTCACCGTCCAACGACACCGCTTTGTGTGACGGCACAGGCCGTAATTTATCATGTTCTTGAGGACGGAGCGCGCAAATGGGTCGCAATAAATCGAGTCTTTCCCCGTGAAGCCCAAGTGTACACTTTTCCTCGGCGCAGTTTTACTAAGCACACAGTTTTACTCGGCGTACAGTTTTGAGATCTGCCGAGGTCAACAGAACACACAGTGCTCAAAAGTTTGGCCCCTGCCGCCATCCCATTTGACAGGTTGATGGAGTGACTGGACGCATCCCAAGGAAATAAAAAAAAAACATTTCCTCAGCATTTTTATTCAACCGTGCGACACCGCAGTCATCAGACTTACTGCTTTGGGGAGAAATAACACTGAGGGATATTGGGACACGGTTTGTAATAAAATTCGTAACCGCATGTGCAAATAGCTGCCATCTGTTTTTTTTAGCTGCCATCTTGTTTTTTTTTTGTTTGTTTTGGCTCAGCCGATGGGTGAGGCAAATTGTATTGTCTGTACTGGGGTGCGTTTTGCAAACAGGGCTAAAAATCCTTCCGCTCAGGTAGAACCGCTGTGCTCTTTGCCCCTAGCAAGCTCTGTCAGAAAAAAGCTGCTTTATTCAGATTACAGAGAGAGTGCAGTGTTAACACAAAAAGAAGGAAACAGTGGATAGTCTGTGACACCCATGTAGCCACTTAAATAAGGAAGAAAGAAACAGAGAGAGCAAGAGAGATAAGGAGGGAGTGCAAGAGAGATGCAGAGAGAGAGAGAGAGAGAGAGAGCCATCTTGTACTTTCTCGAACAAAATCTGATTTTTTTTTACTAGCCTTTTATTGCTGCTAGAAAGGGAACAAAGGCAGAGCAAGGTCCGGTCAGGAAGCATCCACTTCCTGTGCTGGAATGATGCTCCCACAGCTCAGACAATGATAAGGGATGGTGAGAGCTGAGCAGCCTGCAGGAGAGGCAAGTTAATGAGAGGGAGAGAGCGAGGCCGCAGGTTTTCCGAGTTTCGGAGCACTGACGAGAAGCTCGCTAACCTGCCCCCCGCCCCCACCAACCAGCCTGGCTGCTGTCACTAAAAAAAAAAAATCCCTGACATATCGGACAAGGCACCGCAGCAGCTGTGAGGCACGTACATTAAAAATGTCTCTGAAAACGCCACTTTGAAAAACAGGAGGCTCCGCTACCTCCACAAAACCCCACCCACTCACGCTTTCTCTGGAGTGCGTGGAAGAAAGGTAGGGAAAGAACCAGAGTACCCTGGCCCCCCACTCAGTCAGTAATTACATGTAATTATTAGTGGGGCTCCAAGGGCAGGCAATCATATGGGAGTGACTGTTTTCAGGGCTAATTAGTCATTAGCACAACAGTGAGAAGGGAGCCAAGGTGCGCCGGGCCGGATTGCGCGACTCCGAAGCCACTGCGTTTCAAGCCTAAGCCCCCAGCCGACACTACAAAATCTCCCTGTAAAATATTCATGAGGCCGACTGTAACTGGGCTCAGCATGCTGTACTAGCGCCGAGCGCTGAGCAGACAGTTTGCGTTTAACTCTCTTCCTCCAAACTATCTCACTCTGGTTTTTTTAATCCTCTGTACCAAATGCACCCTTCCCTCTCTCCACCCTCATTCGCTCACGCAAACGTAAATCTCTCCATTCTTTTCACACACCTCTCTTTCTCGCTTATAATTTCACATATACACCTCTCTCTTGTTCTCTTACCCTCTCTTGCCCTCTTTCACTCCATCTCACCTTCTTTCCCTCTCTTGCACTCTCTCGCCCTTTCTACATTGGACTTTCCACACAGATTTGAAAGGGTACAAGAGGCATAAAGACAATTAAAAAAAGAATACATGTAGGCATAATTGATGTCTCCTCTGGTTGAAAGGCAAGATATGCTACAAGCTAATTTCCTGCTTGTGTTGATGAGGCAGTGCCTTCTCTGACCGAGACCCATGCAGTCTGAGACTGAGTGCATTAGACAGCCCCAAACCGATGAATCACCCTTCAGTTTCCCTACGAGATGCTGCTTGCTCCCCATCTGAACTTCCTGTACGGCCTGGTTGGCAATTTTTTCAGCCAGCCTCTATATAAACATTACAGCACTGTAATTTGTGTCAACACTGCGAAGTTTTTATCTTCTGCTTTAAGGCAAAACCTTTCAAGGAACAATCCAGATTCTTTTTTTTATCTGGGAGCATAGTAGTTAGTTATTACCGCCCAGGGGCGATCCCAGACTGCTAGGCTTCAGTCCATCCATCTCTCTTAATAAGTGGGGCAAAGCCTTCCCCTCAGATTGCCTTCAAAGGAAGATGAAAACATTGAAAAAGATATGGAGGAAGCTGGGTGCTGGCACAAAGCCCTGGCCCAAGGTGCCTGGCAGGTCATCATTGGCAAACTTTAACGGAAACCCAACACAAAAAAGGCCGGGTGAATAAAAGAACGGATGAGCTGGGAGGAACATGGGATATTCCAGATACACACGCTACTACCACTGAAAGCAAGAATTGACAAAATCTAGAGTTACTCATTAAACCTTAAAAGCATACAGCTTTTCTGAAGCATTATTGAACTGATGCTCATCCAGGGCTGGAAAGCAATTCTTTGGAGTCCGTTGGTCACCATCTACAGAGCTGTGCAGGCATTTCCATGGCAAACCTGCCTTTTTTCAGTGACCAACAAAAGCTGAGTTTCTCAAATTGAATGGCATTAAGAAAGTGGTGGGGATTTTTCTGATTGGGCTAACATGAAAGGACAGCTGAAACCATTAAAGGTTTCAGTTCTAATCGCACTGCAGTACAAAGCCATCTCACACACACAGAGATTGATGTCGAGTCTCTCCCACCAACCAGACACCACAATTTAAAGTCCGTTGTGGCTGTGGCCAGGAATGGAGAGCCCCATGGATCTTTTAAATGCCGCAACAATGCACTCATCCGATAATGCCTCAAGAATACACCAACACTGAGGGCTACCACTAGCAATAGAATACTCAAGGCTTTAATAAGCAGTCACATCTCAGAAAAATTATTCAAATGGTCAAGAAGGTATAAATTAATGATGCTCACGTGGAATGAGTATTCCTTATTCCCTGGCAGTCTGGGGAGTCCAGAAAGATTATTCAAGACAAGGAGTCATGACCATAGAGATTCAGAGAGATCACAAAGTAAGAACATTCTATTAATTATTTCTGAAATTTAAAAAAGGACTAAACACATTCATCACTTGACAGATCAGTAGGTTGAACTGCCAAGGATTCAATTTTCTCTCAAACAACACAAAAAATTTGCTCAAGAGGAAAGGTGCCATTTCAGTTTTCTATGTACTCGCGACTGAAACTGGAGACATTCACTCATTTACCAAATTTATTTTGTCCACCATAATCCTGAACTGCTTGCAAAGTTTCATTGACTAAAAACAACCTTCTGTAAATCTCAAAAAATTTGAAATTTAATTTTTATATTTTTCAGGGGACAATGTAAATCTAAATAATTCTGAAATGGTATTGTTCATTTGGGGGAATGTGTTTCCCAAACAGGCATAAACATATAGCCCAGCTAAAGTGACCAGTCACAACCATGTATGAGCCAAAACCACACGTCCACACCTGGCACACCAAGACCTGAAAAATGGTCAAGACGCCACCGATTTTTCTTATTTTTAATCAACAAATGCCCAAGAAGAATCACATACATTGCATAATTTGCAAAATGTAATTACACAACTCATACACCAAATTAAATGTCATCAGTAGTTTGAATGACCAGCATGTGATGAATGCCTGAACTGCAGATGATGCAGGAAAAATAACGTTCTTTATGTTAGCTTTCAAGAGCGTAAGATCTGAAGGAAGTATACAACTCAGAATGATGCTTAGAAATAAATCATAATACTCGTTCCCATCAGCTCATTAGTTTGATAATACATCACACATAAACGTACATCACTCATGTATTCACGTTTTCATTAGTTGAAAACGCTTACCACAACCTGACATTACTTATACATCCAACCCAGGGGCACCAGCATATTTGCCGAGCTAGAATATACACAAGATTTAACTCTACGTGCATCAAGGGAGAGCAATGCAGTAGTTTCTCTCAACACAAGATGCAGTTTCAAAATACCTGTTCCCATGATGCATGGCTAAAATGCTTTTAGGAATTGTGAAGGACTAATTGTGTTGGGGAAAAAAAAAAAAAACAGATTTGCGAAATAAATTAATTAAAGGCTTTAGCACTGGAAAGCGTCCAATCAGAGCTGTGGAGAGCAATAAAGTACACAAGCAGACTATTAATAGCGTCTCACAACTGTCGGGCCTGAGGAGGCATTCCTTAATTTAGAGGCAAGAGAGTCACAAATGCAAAGCTAAGGCACAATCTCATAATAGCACAACAGAGACTCATCACTCTCGACCAATGCCACAATTCAGATGAATCAGACTCAGCCAACAGCAAAATCATTCACACTCAGACAATTTGGAGCACAAAAGATCAAAGCCAAAACCAATAAAGCGAGGAACGAGGCGGGGGGGAGAGGGGAGGAGAAGTCGGTACCTTGAAGAGGCGGAGGATGTTGGCCACCATGATGGAGACGGAGCTGGCAGAAGCTCCGATCACGCCCACCACCCTCTCAGGCTTGGTTATGATAGGAGGCCCTCCACTCAGGCACTTGACGTCAGTGCCGTCCTTCTCGATGAGCGCCTGGACGAAGGTGAGCGACTGCTCCAGGGCGTGGGTGTCCCGCGAGCAGGTGTCCATGATGCGCGCGCCCAGCGTGATGTTGGGCAGCAGGTCGTGGTCGTTGTTGATGCGGTCCAGAGCGAAGAGCATGGCCTCCAGCCGGTGGATGCCCTTCTCCTTCTTCAGTTCGCCACAGGCCTTGCCGTCGTTGCCGCGAGCGTGCACCGGGAACAAGCCCCCCAGCGAGATGTCCCCGTCTATCCGGATAGAGTTCAAGTGGGTGTGACCAGGTGGGCGAGGCCTGGCCGCCAGAGCTGCCAAGGCTTGGCACAGCAGGACCAGGACCAATGAGGGACCCCAGACTGCTTTCCAACAGCCAATCAAATCCCTCAAGCAGATAGGGAGCAGAGTCATGGTGACAAACCAAACCCAAAACTGAGAAAAATCCCTTTTGAAGTGTAGTTGTTCTAAAAAAGAAAAACCCTCAAGGATGTCCCAATTTTAATATCCTTTCAACAAAGACTCCTCAAAATTGTGCTCTCATCTCAGATCAACACAATTTTAATCAGGCTTTTTTGTAACTTTGTAGGTAAATTCACTCCTATTTGTCAGCGGGAATCATGGGTGATTTTTTAACAGTTTGGCACGAAATGCCAGCCAGTCCATTGATATCCCTCTCCCGAGACATGAGGAAGAACAAAAGACAGACAATATCCTCCTCTCCGCTCTATCTCCGGCCCCTGTCGGGGGTATTTAATCTTTCCGCTCCTGAAAGGAAGGAGGTGCTCCGTGTCAGTCTGCCAGGCTGCTCAGGTGCAAAGGCATTTCGTTCAAAGGCCGATGAGTCGATTCCTGAAAGAATAGAGAACAGAGGAATGAGTCACCTGGAGAAGGAGAAGGAGGGGGGGAGCTGACGCTCACAGACAGTTGGACAACACGACTCCCCAGACGACGATGTCTCAGCCTTGCACTTCTACGGTTGCTAAGCGCTCCCACGGTCAGACTGAATTAATGCCAATCCCACACAGTGCTTTTCAGTTTGACAAGATCGTCTGTGCTATCCAGGTGTTGCTATAAACCTTGTATACTTTATCAGTAGGGTTTCTCCCTGCAAGCCAATTTTAGATCTTTTTACCAAAGCCAAAACTCTCAGCTGTATGACTTACACAGTCGCGTGTGGCAAGCTAACAGCTCAGAAACTGAGAAATGCCAGAGGGGAGACAGTTCCTTCAGTCTGTGTCGGCTTGGTCAGATTATTTCACAGAACACTGACAAACTATTCCAGAGACTTTGATAAAAACTGATTCAGATACACAGCATGACTACAGCATAAATGAAGGAAGTTCTTGTCGTGTGAAACTCCTAAATGAAGCTGCAAATGAATCAGCTCCCAACTAAGAGCATGGCATAAACCGTAACCTAAAAGTGTACAGACTCAACGGGGGCAATATGAACTCCTGTCCACTGGCAGGCGGCCGGTAAACAGACACCTCACTTGCACAGCAAACTCTCGGACTGAAAAGCTCATTAGCTGCGACTGAGGAGGTGAGCAGTAATGCCAGTGGCAGTGTTAAGTCCAACAGCGATCACCCAGCCTAAGCCTCAGCCCACACAACCTGCCCGTACTCAAACAAACGGTCCCCCATACCTTCTCTCCAGCAGAGATGGACAGCAGCTCAGCAAAACTGGGGCAACATCAAAGCCGGGCCCACAGGGGGAGGGTCCGGACTTTGATGCAGCTGATTAGAAGGAATGGGAGAAGCAGAGCAGCCAGATATGAAGAGATGGATAGAGAGCAGAGATCTTTGGCTGGAGAAGTCTCCTCCTGACCCTTGTTCTTACCCCCATACTCTCCCTCCCTCCTCCTCTCAGTCTCCCAACACTATTTCTGTAATCACCTGGCAACCCGCCTGCCTGGTTTCCTCTCGGTACGGAGCAAAAGCACCCCGTCTTGCCTCCGCCAGTTCCCTCGCTCTCCGCACGGTTCTGACAAAAACAATCACAGCACTTCTGAGAGCGGTGCACAGAGCGAATACAAATGCCATCAGCGCCCGCACAGGAGTAATGATCGTCCTGGAACAGGATGGAGTGGACCTCCTTACATCAGCACAGATAACAGGATTCAGCGATAGCCCTGATGTCTGGGAACTGTGATACACTGCACTCCGCCAGCTTCAGAAGGATGATACAAGCACCTCTCGTATGATTAAATCTCAACAAAATGTTCAGCATTGGAAATGGTACAAGGGGCAGAAGCATCCAATCATAATGAGCGAATCATAGGCTGGACCCGCCAGCAAGGCTATCTGGGAAGGAAAGAGGCCTTGTGCCTTTATCCCTGTGACCCATTTCTTTTCAATGATTCAAACAGCGCCGTCCCAATAATGCATTCAAATTCGTTTTGCTCAATTAACAGCAGTCTTGCAGTGTAAAGAGAGAGAACGGACCATTTCCACTGAGCGCAATTACAGCAACAAAAACCACAACGAACTCCTGACAAAGGCTTGACTGGATATAGGTCTGCAGAGGTCTCAAGTCGAAGGAGTCCCCAGTTGCGTAACTGCATTCATGAATAATGAACTGCACTTCAGGCAGATACAGAACTGGATTTCCCTCATCTATCTCCCACCTCCTATTCTGTTCTTCACCAACTCAAATAATGAGGAATCCCAGTGCTGGTTACTTTACGAAGCCTGGCCTGCTTCATGCTGTAGTCTTGTGTTCCACAGGGTAAAAGAGAAGAGAAAGATATTTATAGCGCTCCGCTCACATAGTCCACCTAAAACATGCCATCAATAATAAATGAAGGTTTCCCAGATGAAATATGGGGGCATTCTCACTGTGGACCAGGACCAGTGGTTGAGCACAGGAAGAGGAACTCTGGACCAATAGGGCTCTGTGGAATAATGGAAAGGTCATCCCTTCAAACAAATGCATTGGATCATTGCTCTCATCGCAACAAAAGCATGAGGAGTATTTCGTGACCGTGCATTATGCTGGTGTTCTTCCGCTGCAGTATTCGTTGTAATGTGTCCTGTGTGTTTTCCTGGACGCTGTGAATTCTTTTCACGTTTCAGCACTCAAAAAGCTTGATGCGAGTACCGCATACCAAATATTTTATCCTGAAACAATGCCGTCTACTTCTGAAACATTTTTTATTCTGTCTACAACTATCAGTAAAATATGATTACTATGAGATTCAACAGAACATCCAGGCTTATTGATTTGAATAATACATGTAGCAGCAGGCACGTTATTATCTGATTTAGATTCCAAATCCCTTTCCCCCCATGTTCTTTGTGATTACAGAGCTAATAAAGTAACAAAGATGGTAATTACATCTCGCTGTCGTATAAAATGGGCAAATAAATTGGTCTCATATCTGACAAGTGCCTCGTACAACAACAAGAAGCGGGACTCTTATCCTTCCAGGAATTCTCAGCCGTTACTGCATTAACATGGCTTAAGAGAGTCAATAATCTCAAGTAATAAGTGAAACCCCTAATTAAGGAAAATTAGTATCTCCTTAAGATTCTGAGATTGCAATAGTGGTAGTTACGAAAATCTGAATGCAGCACATCCCCACCGCAAACCACTCAGATACGGGACCAGAAAACCCACCTTCATGCCCGACCCCAAACACATAGTCAACCACCTTCATGCCTTTTTTTGTGTTAAAATGAGTTACTTCTGCCTGAGTAAGTGTGTAGCCATATAGACTGAACAAGCAATGCCTGTCAAGGCAGGAGAAGACAGCGGTAGGAGGATGGGGTAGCACTGAGATTCATTTTGTACCGACAAGAAGCAACAAGGTTTCTGAATCAACCCCGACTCCCGCCCCCGTCCTTCCATCACCTCCAATGAAAAATGGTCCACTGCAATTCACTGGCAAATAATGCAGGAGTAATTATGTAGGATGAAGGTGGTGGAGATCGAGTGCCCCTCCCCTCTTTCAGTCACCGGGGATAAACTCCACTGCTCAAACCACGGGGGTAATACAACTCCGAGATGATGCAGCCAGGCCTGTCATTGTCCGCGCCATCATAAGCGCCGTGATACGGGGCGTGTACGCCCGCGAAAAATGGATGGAGTCATTCGCGGCTAGTCCTCGATTGTTCGACGAGGGGCCGAGATGGAGTGAGAGCCTGGTTCAGAGCAGTGTAATGATCCCTAATGCGGCGCTTCGATAATGCAGTCGCGAGAGGCGACGCGCTTGTTCTGACCCGCTGCGGCGATGCCCCAATTAGAGAGAAGAATCGTCTTCAACCAGCAGCTCCGCATCAACAGCGCATTTACGCCGCTGTGCAATGGCTGAGGGGGGAGCGAGGCACCATTAAATCTATGGGTGGAGCTACAACAAGCAACAATAATCGTATTTTATATGAGTGAATCATATGGACTGGGAGGCATCAGCCTCTTTCTCCTGCAGAAAACATCCAGCGCCCAATGTGCTCTGCTTCCAGCTGGCATTGTGGCATTTTCTTTTGCATTGTTTTATTTCCAAATTGCCATCATTTTTGACAGCCCATCACTGTCCATTTTACATTTGGCACCGCATCGTTTTCTGCCACTGATTACCATATTTTATCATTCATACTTTTACGACTGCTACTACATATTACTACAACTTTGATGTAGCCATTGGCCAAAAATCCTACTCTCGTAAAGTTGCAAGGGTGAGAATTTGGGTTTTTTGCTGATATTCTGCCCAGGCTTTAGTATCAGCAGTATCCTGCTGGCTGCAGATCTTTTAGATACTCAATACTCAACTGACATAAAAAAAAAAAAAAAAAAAAATCTCACAAGCTGCTGCAGGCAAGAGCCAGTTTAATTTCCACCATGGTAACATAGCAACATGGCTCCCATCACTACTGCGTTAATTTTATGAATGCCAGGACAGTTTTTCTTTTTTTCTGATGCAACCCATCTTATTTTTGGACGCACCCTGAATAATTGGTTCATAGAAGTTCATCACCAATGCCTTGCAGCACCCCCGTCCATTTTTTAGCGATACCGACGCTCATCTATACCTAGTACTAATGACTAATACATGATAGTACATTCACGAAGAATCACTCAATCAATTGAAAGAAGGTTCAAAAGGATTTGGGGACCATCCATCATACACCAGGATCTCTCAGTAAGAAACTCTACGGCACAGCACTATGTGTGTTCAATGGCAAAACCAGCTTTTATTAACTGTCCTCTGAATGGCTTTATCAGGCCCTCGTGGACCCACTTGTACATAATTATACTCATGCATATGAATCAAAGAAACCAGGAAGTGCACAAAAGAGATAAATAGCAATTAGAGAGAAAGAGCCGGCAATAGGGCACCAACTGCTACCTGAGAAGAAAGAAAATAGGGGGAGAGAGAGAGAGAGAGAGAGAGAGAGAACTTTAATGCCAGAGTTCCCAATCAAAGCCTTATGCAGCATATTGTTAGCTTAAGCACTCATCTTCCCATAGGGAGCATGAATAAAGAGAGACTGCAGCGGTTGCAGTCAGATTTCTGTCACCTACAGATGATCCATTTTAAATGAAGTGCACACAGTGGCAGAGAACCTGAAGGAAAGCTGTTCATATCTTTAAAAAAAAACCATCATTTTCAGGTGTACTGCTTGGTGACATAAAAGAATATTTACTCAAAACTAAGCAAACACAGTATAAACACCAGGGAGAACTGGAAAATATTGCAAACACTTTTGAATAGGATTGTACAACTCATTCAAAAAAAAAGTCTTTTTTTCTCTTGTTGCAACTGATGTTTCCCGACATTTCCATTTTCTCATGCTATGTTTTCGCCAAACTATATATATATATATATATATATATATATATATATACAACTCCAATTCTGATATAGTTGGGACGAAGTGTAAATTGTGAGTAAAATCTAAATGCAATGACTTTCAGATCACATGAGCCAATATGTTATTTACAGCAGAACATAGATAACATTTCAAATGTTGAAACTGAGACATTTTACATTTTTATCCACAAAATGAGCTTATTTCAAATTTTCTGGCTGCAACAGGTCTCAGAAAAGTTGGGACGCAGGCAAAAAAGGGCTGAAAAATCAATTAATACATAAGAGAATCAGCTAAAAGAACATTTAGCAAGTAATTAAGTAAACTGGCATCAGGTGTGTAACATGATTGGCTATAAAAGGGATGTCTTAGAGAGGCTGAGTCTCTCAGAAGTAAAGATGGCCAGAGGCTCTCCAACCCGTGAAGGCTTGCATTAAAAAAAAAAAAAAACTGTGGTATACTTTAAAAACAATGTTCCTCAATGTCAAATTGCAAAGGCTTTGAAGGTCTCATCATCGACAGTGCATAACATCATCAAAAGATTCAGAGAAACTGGAAAAACCTCTTTGCGTAAGGGACAAGGCCGAAGACCTTTACTGGATGCCCGTGATCTTCGAGCCCTCAGACGCCACTGCAACACTCACTGGCATGATTCTGTCATTGACATTACTAAATGGGCCCAGGAATACTTCAAGAAACCACTGTCTGTAAACACAGTCCGCCGTGCCATCCACAGATGCCACCAAAAACTCTATCATGCAAAAAGGAAGCCATTGTTGAGCACGATCCAGAAGCGCCGCCATGTTCTGTGGGCCAAGGCTCATTTAAAATGGACTGTAGCAAAGTGGCAAAGTGTCCTATGGTCAGACGAGTCCAAATTTGACATTCTTGTTGGAAATCATGGCCGTTGTGTCTTCCAGGCTAAAGAAGAGAAAGACCACCCCTCCTGTTATCAGCGTTCAGTTCAAAAGGCAGCATCTCTGATGGTATGGGGATGCATTAGTGCATATGGTGTGTGACACTTGCATGTTTTAAAAAGCACCATGAATGCTGAAAGGTATATAAAGGTTTTAGAGCAACATTTGCTCCCCTCCAGACAACATGTATTCCAAGGAAGGCCTTGTGTATTTCAGCAGTACAATACAAAACCACATACTGCAGCTATTACAACAGCATGGCTTCATAGTAGAAGAGTCCGTTTGCTAAACTGGCCTCCCTGCAGTCCTGATCTTTCACCGATTGAGAACATTTGGCGCATAATTAAATGAAAAGTCCGTCAAAAGAGACCCAAAACTCTCCAGCAGCTGGAAGCCTGTATTAATCAAGAGTGGGATGAAATTCCAATGGCTAAACTCAAGAAACTTGTCTCTGCAATGCCCAGACGCTTCCACTCTGTGTTAAAAAGAAGAGGGGATGCTACACCATGGTAAACAGGCCCCTGTCCCAACTTTTTTGAGACCTGTAGCAGCCATCAAATCTGAAATGAGCTCATTTTGTGGATAAAATTGAAAAATTTCTCAGTTTTAACATTTGCTATGTTATCTCTGTTCTATTGTGAATAAGATACTGGCTGGTGTGATTTGAAAGTTATTGCGTTTTGATTTTATTCACAATTTACACTTTGTCCCAACCATTTCCGAATTGGGGTTGTATATATAAAATATACAATGTACACACACACACACACACACACACACACACAAGTACATAAGAAGATGTGATGTAAAGATGAAAACAGAATAATTTAGCATTAGCTAGGTGCATTCACAACAGCACGCACAGTTGTCGGTCTGACCAACTCCGAGTAGCTCATGACCAAGGCTGACTATCCATTAGGCACAAACTCTCCAAAATGATCCACACTTTTAGACATGGACCGTTCGTGTCCTTCCCAAGCTTGAAATATGTGAGCACTTATAATCGTGAAGAGAGCGGCTATGCGTAAATTTTAAAGATCTGTTTCATAATGTTCTAAATACGCCCATTTAAAAAAAAAAAAAGCATAAAATGTGTGGTGAGCAATTTTCCAGGCTTCTGAATCCCTTGACGGATCCATTCCATTGTGTCTGGCTGCAACACATCCATTATTCGCAATATAATTACACCCTGCAAGTGACAGCAACTGCACAGCGTCAGACATTAATTAAAGGCCTGTTTATAACCCTCCTTGCAAACAGGCTTTTATAATACAACACTTACCCCGTTGGTTCTTAATATCCCCTTAATATTGCCTCTCACTGTTCTAACAGCTGTAGATGTAAAGTGAATTATTTATGACCGAACTTAAAATATGGAGCAGGGGAGCTCCCTTGTAGCCGCGGTTGCGAAGAGCTTGATCTTTGCAGAGCAAAATGCTACCGCATTGTATGCAAGATACGTTTATTGCTAAGGGCTTCACAGGGAAAAAAAGAGTGCAGAAAGAGGAAGACAAATAAGGTATGTGCCCAACTCTTTGCATATAGACTCCTCATCAGTGATGTATTCTGCAGTGAATCAGGCAAGTTTTTTTTTTTATGCCAGGGGTTTCGGTTTACGACATGGACGCATCGCAGGGCCATTTGAGA
This sequence comes from Gymnothorax javanicus, assembly GCA_029692085.1. NCBI lineage: Eukaryota > Metazoa > Chordata > Actinopteri > Anguilliformes > Muraenidae > Gymnothorax > Gymnothorax javanicus. The sequence continues at coordinate 19,683,594 of CM056203.1, forward strand.
AGCTACGGATTTCTTAAAAGTTGAAATACCTGCGGAAGCGCATGCAGTAAACGCTATGGTGGGGGAGAACTGGAGCTGATGCTTGGACATCTCTGTGTGCGAAGACCCATCACCCACTACCGACTTCTCAGATTTCACATCGCTAAAGCGAGAAGCAGTATTTCATGCTATTACAATAGGTACAGTATTTCACGATCAACGAATGACCTCACTGCACCGAGGAACACTGAACAAGCTGCATGCAGAGCCAAGTTTACATCTCTCCGCTTTATCAAAAATAGATGACCATTGAGTGGTAGAAGACTATTTATCCAAACTGTCTATCCAGCCCCTACACAAACCAGCTTGTGCTTTTCAGTCCCAGGTTGGAAAGAGAAGTAGGTCTACATGGGTTCAAATGACTATTGCACTGCTTCAGACCAAAACACAACAATGCACAAGGGGAAGACAAAGCCGTAAGAGGGAGAATGATACCTCTGTTGTTATTCATTGCCGCAATAACAGACTCATTTTTTGCTTCCATTTTAGGGATGGTTCACCTTACCATTCACATAACAGAACAGCAGAGTATCAGTGCGGAGCCGTCCGCCATTAAAAATGCAGCCACGTTTTGCTCCTGATAAGAATTCTCTTCAGGCTCACATATTAGCGATCTCTTGCCCAACATGACTCTGGTAACTACAGACTTCAGCTGTAAATTTCTCCACAATTGCATCAGTCTAGAGATTCTGAGGAGCGGGACAAAAGAAATAAAGTACAAAAGCATGCAAATAAGGATGTTTCCATCTCTGAGCTGTGGTATGAGCACCCATCAGCCACAACATTAAAACCACCTGCCTATTATTGCCTGGGTCCCGCCGCGTGCCGCAAGAAACAGCCGTCAAACTGATATCCACTTGAACTCCCGGATCCAGGGTTTCACAGCAAAACATTTGCCACATCACACTCCCTTCACCAGCTTGTCGTCTTCCCACAATGCATCCTGATGTCATCTCACAGTGCACATGCACACGGAAGATGAAAATGATCTAAAAGAAGAAAAGACTCACTCGACCAGGTGACCTTCTTCAATTGCTCCCAGGTCCAGTTCCCCCATTCACATTCCTATTGTAGGCAGTTTCGTTGGTGGAGTGGGGTTAGAATGGGCACTTTAACTAATTGGCAGCCAGAAAGCATTATACACAGCAGGGTGTGATGCATTCTGTATTGTGACACCTTCCACATGAAATTACCATTTAAATCTTCAGTGACTTGGGCCACAGTCGCCGTTCTGTCAGTTTGGACCAGACAGGATAGCCTTCATTGCACTTGTGCATCAATGAGCCTTGGGCGCCAAACACCCTGTCACCACTTCATGGTCTGTCCCTCCTTGGACGCAGAGTTTACAGGTATTCACCTCTGTTGTCTGGGAGCACCCCAGAAGGCTTGGCGCTTTGGCGATGCTCAGACCTACTTGTCCGGCCATAATAACTTGGCCCCATCAAAGTCGTCAAAGCATCATTGCTCCTATATCCTGCAAGTTGACTATGCAAACTGACTGTTCGCTTGCTTTCCGAGGTCTGTCTGCCGATCTTGGACAAGCAGCTTTGTAACAATCAAAATTGACTTTTTCTGTGAGTGGTTTTAATTTTTAGGCTGATTAGTATATTTGGCTATGGAAGCAAAGACATGTACTCCCTGCTAAACCACAAATGCAGTAAAGAGCTAGGAGGGATACTCCACCAATAATTACACACTGCATCAATTAGGAGGCTAAATTCTGCAGGCAGGTGGGTCGCTGTGAGGGTATCAGGTACTCCGGGCGTGAGGTGGCGACGGCTTACCCATAATCCCTTTACGTAAGGTTAAACTGTTAGCATTTCACATGTGAACTGCCAGTCCCATACTAGGATGCTCAGGGGTAGTGACGGGTGATTCAGGTGAGTGTGGTCGAGTGGCTAATCCCTGCTGCTAAGCGCTCGCCATGGCAACGATCCCCAGGGAAGGAACCAACAAGGAAAATGGCGGGAACCATGAATCTCTCAGCTGTTCTCACTTTTCCCGTGTCCAATAATACAGTGATACTTTTTTCTACACTTCCGAAAACAGACTATAAACACTGCCTCTTCAAGCTTTTTTCCCAGGCAATCTAGCTGTGCCTTGCAATACGCCTAAACAAGTGAAGTTCAGATGTTCCCCCACAAAAGGTCCACCATTCAGTGCTGGATTCATCGGCAGACATCATTTATGAGGCCTCAAGGGACACGTTGCACATATGAGACAAGGGCACAGTGGTAGAGCAGGAATAACATTCCGGTACAGTGGGTAACGTGCTTCAAACTGTAAAAGTAAAGATTAAGATTGTACCCCAATTTGTGTACCATTTTGCTCTTGTTAAAACACTTCAAAGCAGGCACGTGTTCAACCCTTGAATCAACTGAGAAGTCTGTTAATGTCATTGATTTCAATTATTTAGCCTTTAATTAACCAGGCCAGTCACAGTGAAATTGGCCTCTGCTTTCGTGAGCAATACCAGGAGACTGGGAGTCTGCCTTCGGCCAGCAGAGGAAAATAGAGTCTGGAGGTGTGAGAACTCATGAATACACGAGGGGGGATGGTGTGCGGACTCCAGAAAGATGATTCTGCTGGCTGGGAATTCAAGCTTTCACAGGCAACAGCTTTTAACACAGTGCTGCTCATTAATCCTAGCTTTAACACTGACCTCAAGCTTATCTGATATCTAATCGTGAAATAGAAGAGACAATTGGCATTTGGAAAACAACATGCATTTGGACAGCAATACTCATACGGCTCACTACTGCCCTTCAGCTGAAATCTGTTTATCTGTCAATAAAATCAAACTTCAAAAATGAAAAACAGCAATGTAAAAAATGTAAATCATATTTGACCGCTGCCAAAATTCTCATCATCGTACAGCTTTGTAATTCAAGTCCTGAGATGTGTAGGCGATGTCAATCGAAGACAAAGGTGCTCAAATACGACGACCTTATCGTTAGCCTGACGGCTCATTTCACGCTCTGCGGCTGCTCTGGACCCATGCAGATAAGGGCAGGATCAGAGGATGGGCACGCAGCCTGAGCGAGCCTCATCCGCTGGGAGTGATGAACACACATCAAGGGCGATGTCCCATGCTGGATTATCAGGTTCGAGTCAGGACTCGCTGTCAGGCAGGGTGTCAACACTGTCAATGCTCCAACTTACGCTAACGAGCTCCGGATCAAACGCTGCCAAACAGCCGCGTCATGGGAAACCGAGTTGAAGCTAAACATCGGCATTAGCCCCAGATCCAAAGCTTGGTCAGAAACATGCAGACTCAGGGTGAGACGGTATTGTTGGAGTTCTTTTCTCCCTCCAATTGTTATGAAAGGTTGAGAGCGTCTCGGGAGTTGAGTTAAGCTCGGAGCTGAGCAAGCTCCCAATCTGGCAGCCCTGCTGTCTCTCGCTCTCTTCTTCTCCTCCTCTTTGAAAATCTGCCCACTTTCGAATTGAATCTTGGCAGCTTCAGGTATCAGGAAAAATGGTTTGCACACCTGATCGGGTAGATTGCAAGCGCTGGTTCACAAATGCATTTGGAGGAAGTTAAACTTCGTCTGTTGCCATCTTTAGTTGAGACTGACAGTTTCAGAAATATCAGCCCTAAAGATGAACAGACATGAATGAAGCCTCCAAAAAAAATATCAACAAAAATATACAAATTCACAGTGTTGCAGGGTTCAGGCATTCTCAGCGTCTGGATTTAAATAGATGAAAACATGGTACAGCTGTTTTTACTTCAGTCCATGACCCAGATCTGGGAGAATTTCCAGGTTTTATGCAGTGCACTTATGCAGCCATCTCATTAAAGCAGCTTGTAAAACAGGGTCCAGGTCAGCAGGGCCATTTTAGTTTGCTGAGTGCGGACGAGCCACGGTCGACTAAGTGATGAAAAATTGCACTTATGCAAACATCGATTGTTGACCATCTCATCTCCTATTTTCAGCTCTTACCACTGTAAAGAACATAGATAAATATACAACCACTGTGTCATAACCTTTTCCCTATTCAAATCTTCGATCGCACATATACAAACGAGCACCATAATTCAATGGACAATGTGATACTTGTTATTTTGGTTCTATCGGCCAAGTAAATCACCGGATCTGAATACGAGTGAACATGCATTTCAAATACTGAAGAGGAGCCAGCAGGAAAAAGAAAAATACTGGAATCAAGCAGGAACTGGAGATGGCTGCAGTACAGGCTAGGCAGAGCATCACCAGTAAAGACTTCCAGGGTCTGGTGACGTTGATGCGTCACAGACTTCAGTCATTGCATGAAAGGGATGCGTGACTAAGTGTTAATCAAAGTGACACTATCTTTAACTCCTGGATAAGCCATTTGTGAATCTTACCGCCCGTGTTAATACTTAAGGCACATTGATTGATTGATTGATTGATTTGTGAGTGAGGCTTGAGTCTCATCACAACTCTCCATCCTAAGGTTCACCTATCCAGGAGTAAAAATGATTACCTTATCCTACATTAATGGCCAAAATTTTCTGATGAGCCCGAAAATGGGGCAACTACCAGGTGCCAACATTTCTAAACTGTTCATCTCATGTGGATGAAAATACCCTCAAGCTAACCCTTAGAGTGCTGAAAAAAAATATATAGGCTATATATCAGTGGCGGCTGGTGAACTGGCAGCTGGGGAGCTCAAAACAATCCCTTAAAATTAATGATTGGTCACGACCTGTTTTCAATCATTCATTTAAATTACCATTACAGAAACTCCGAAAACTCTCAACATTATCAGGTGTGGCCAGTTTTCATTTTTAACGCATACCTGTCAACTCTCACGCATTCGATGTGAGTTTAAGATGCATATTTACGTTCCTCTGCAGTAGTCATCAATTATTCAATCAACGCATAGGCTATGTAAGAGATTCTTGTGCGGAATTGAAGTCCTTGTGCATGGAGGGGTTGGAAGCAATGTAATTGCATAAAGACATTTCTAATGATCCAATTACATTTAAACGATCGTGAAACACATGCATTGCTTCCAACCGCTGAGTAAAGAAAAGCGCGAGAAGTCCGGAGCCGTAATCGGTATGCGTTATAAATGAAAACTGGCCACACCTGTTGAGAGTTTTCAGAGTTTCTGTAATGGTAATTTAAATGAATGATTGAAAACAGTTTCTGACCAATCATTAATTTTAAGGGATTTTTTTTTTTGCCTCCCCAGTTGCCAGTTCACGAGCCGCCATATATATATATATATATATATATATATATATATATATATACAGTCGTGCCCAAAATTATTCATACCCCTACCAATTTTTGTTTTTTTTCATGATATTTTTTGACAAATCAAATTTATTCTTGCACAAATGACACAGTAAGTTGACATAAGGCTGTTAGAAGTACAGTAAACAATTTTTCAAGAAATACAATACTTTTTGGTATTTTATTTGACAGATTTACAAAAAATTCCATGTCCAGAATTATTCATACCCTTTTCTCAGTAATTGATGGCAAAGCCTGTATTCAAGATTACAGACTCCAAACACGTCCTGTGGTTGATCACAAGGTTTCTGCACGTCTGCACGGGGATTTTGGCCCACTCCTCTTTGGCGAACTTCTCCAGATCCGTAAGGTTTGAAGGTTTCCTTGCCATGACCTTGGTAATCAGTTCCCTCCACAGATTTTTGATAGGATTGAGGTCAGGGCTCTAGCTTGGCCACTCCAGAACGTTCACTCTGTTGTCCACTAACCATTTCTTGACGGATTTGGCCTTGTGTTTAGGATCATTATCCTGTTGGAAGATCCATTCCTGCCCAAGGCCAAGTTATTCGCCGGATTGCTTAATGTTTTCTCTGAGGATCTGGATATCCTGGTCCTGTTTCATGATGCCATTAACTTTAACAAGGGCCTATTTGCAACCCCAGAGAATGATACTCCTGCCACCTTGTTTGACTGTTGGGACCATGTTTTTCAGGTTGAATGCTTCACCTCTTACGCCAAACAAAAGCCCCATCTCTGTGCCTAAACAGCTCTATCTTTGTTTCATCCGTCCATAACATTGACAGCCAGAAGCTTATATCATCATCCAAGTGAGCTTTTGCGAAGGCTAGACTAGTTCTTGTGTGTCTGGGTTGGGGAAGTCAAAGAGGCGTAAGAAAGGTGAAGTGTTCAACCTGAGAAACACAGTCCCAACGGTCAAACAAGGTGGCAAGAGTATCATGCTCTGGGGTTGATTTTCAGCGAATGGGCCCAGAAACCTTGTTAAAGTTAATGGCATCATGAAACAGGACCAGGATATCCAGATCCTCAGTGAAAACATTAAGCAATCTGGCGAATAACTTGGCCTTGGGCAGGAATGGATCTTCCAACAGGATAATGATCCTAAACACACGGCCAAATCCGTCAAGAAATGGTTAGTGGACGACAAAGTGAACGTTTTGGAGTGGCCAAGCCAGAGCACCGACCTCAATCCTATCAAAAATCTGTGGAGGGAACTGAAGACCAAGGTCATGGCAAGGAAACCCTTAAACCATAAGGATCTGGAAAAGTTTGCCGAAGAGGAGTGGGCCAAAATCCCCGTGGAAACGTGTAGAAACTTTGTGATCGACCACAGGAAGTGTTTGGAGGCTGTAATCGTGAATAAAGGCTTTGCCATCAATCACTGAGAAAAAAGTATGAATAATTCTGGACATGGCATTTTTTGTAAATCTGTCAAATAAAATACCAAAAAGTATTGTATTTCTTGAAAAATTGTTTACTGTACTTCTTACAGCCTTATGTCAACTTACTGTGTCATTTGTGCAAGAATAAATTTGATTTGTCAAAAAAAAATAAAAAAAACACAAAAATTGGTAGGGGTATGAATAATTTTGGTCAAGACTGTATATATATTATCTTGTGCTGTTGAAAACCTATAATGCAGCAGCTTGTTTAAAAGAGCTCCCACAGGGGAGCTCTTTTAAACAAGCTGCCACATGATAGGTTTTTCACAGCTTTGATTTTGATATCTCATATCATTGAATAAAAATAGCTGCATTTAGCACTCTAATGGTTAAAGCTGACAGTCTGAGCTCCTCAACCATATTGTCACTGACTCCTAACAAACCCAAAGTGCAAGAGAACAGCACCAAAATAAAAAAAGTGTCACTGTCCAATGAATTATGGAAGCTTTTTGCAGCTCAGTCAAACCAAACATAATCACTTGACGAATGGAAGGCGTCATGGAGTATGAAAAGAACAAATGCATTCAGTTATAGAGAGTTTAAAAACAAAGCAAAGGATTGCAGTTGTCTCTGGCCAGACCGTAATGGAAGAAAATAAAGTTAAGTTATGAGCTACAATTTTTTACTTTGACACTGCTATTGACATTCTACGCAATCACCGCAGACGCAACACCATCATCAGAAGACAAAAATTTGTAAGAACAACAATAAACATTCTGGTGAAATGCATTACGAACTTCAGTCCGGAGTTTAAGTCTCGAGGAAAGCCAAATAGTTTCACCAGCAAAAGACACTTTCAGCTCCTAAGTATCAGCATTGCAAACTTTTCACTGGAGGCTCAGAGAAGGTTACGCGTTCCATCCGAGCCAGAGGCACGGCGATGCCCACACAGCAGCTTTTGTGAATGCGATCATGCCTGGAGACGAGCTCTAGGCATTAGGCTGGAAGCCAAAGGCCCTGAAAGCACGTCGGTCGCCATCATCCCTAATGCGCCGTTACCCCCATGTGTCCGTGATCTCCATTCAGACATTCGCAATCCATCTCGACTTCAGCTGCTGGAAGCACTGGAAGGTAGTTTTAAAGAAACAGGCAATGGCTTTTTCAAAAGAGTTATACAACTCTCAAAAAAAAAAAAAAAAAAAAAAATAGTTTGGATTTGCCTCGTCAGCTTGTATGGGTACTCAAACTGTCCCTCCAGATGGAAGCTCAGCCAGTCACAGAGCTAGCGTGGCATGACTTTAGTGAGGTTGTCAGGCAGCAGCAGGGTTGGGAAGATGGAGGTTTAAGCTGGTAGACAAGGTAGACATCCAGCTCTCCCCGTCAAATGCCGACAGCTAACAAGGACAGGACAGGGCACAGACATAACTTAATCAGCCCAGCTGAAGTACCCTTCAGGAGTAAAAGTGCCACAATCAGCCATTTTTGAGGTTTTTAATTCTATGAATCAAGTTTCAAAATACTACAGATATTAAAGCCCGTCACTAAAGACTATGATACATCCTGTTTCACCATCATGGAGTTCATCAGATTAGTGCTCAAAAATGCGATATGATGAAAGAAGCATGCCAAGGTAAAGCTATTTGCCTCAAACATATTGCGAAAGACAGTCAATACCAAAGGTCTGTTCAAATTTATGATGTGCACATACTGTGACTAGGGGTCTGATATTTATTTAGTCTCACATATCTGACCATTCAACTTCGTCTACCGCATGGCAGTCGTTATATAATGTTTTTTTCCGACCCAGCCGGAGACTAGAGGTTCTTGTCAAAGAGATGTCAAAGATCTAAGTTGTGTAGGTGTGCCGAAACCATCTAATAAAGCTCTGCAGTCAAAATGTTTTTCAGCGAGAATCCAGGCAGACAGGAACTCTCTCACAGCAGGAAACAAAGGGATGGTTCAAACAAATCAAATGAATCCTCCCCTCCCTCCAGAAACAGTACAGTAGTACAGCGAAGCAAACTTGTTTGAAGTGAATCAACCTTCAGTCCTGGAAGCTGCCGCTGATCTGACAAACAACAAAGACAAAAAAAAAAATGCTGTTACACGCCCATGTACTCCCACTCACTCCCTGTTAATCTTTAGTGGTTTTAAGAGAGGAGCGTTAGCTTCCGGTGTTTCGATCCCTGACTGAAGGAGAAGGGAATCAGCAAATGATGAGAGAAAGGTCTGGAGAAACTTACCTCATCTTCCCTTTGACCTGGACAAGATGCCCAGCTTTCTTTTGCAAAACAGCCCGTCGAAGGGTAAGGGAATAAGGGGGAAACTGCATTGGTGCAACACTATGGAGACCCTCTACCCCTTCTGGCTAAACTTACGCAGTCCTGACAACACTTGGGATGGAACAACCTCAAAACCTCCTATCTGCTGTTCACACTGCACCGAGGTTCTGTCCTCTTCTCACCCTTTGAATGACAGCTCGGGCAAATTTCGGTTCCGGCTAAAACATCTCAGCTGTGCGGAACCTCGTACGCCTGCCATCCCATCCTGGGACTGATCCCCAAACTGTCTCCTCCACCCCCTACCGTCCCAGAAACCCAGTCGGCCCACGCCCCCGCAGCAGCGAGTTCACAACCGCATGCAGATCCAACAACAAAAACACTTCCAATTAATTATTCAGTCTCCCTGCCTCTCTTCATATTCCTCTGTGTGCCTCTCTCGCTCGCTCCATCTCTCATGCTCTCTCTTCTCTTTCCCGCTCTTTCATGCTCTGTCGCTTTTTCTCCGCAGCCTCCACGCTCACTTTGCTGCTTTTAATTTGGAGGCAGGCATGTAATACGTGAGAAGTGCATTACATTTATCTTCCTGCATTCATCTTGGATGGGATTGGAGGAGGGAGGAGCAGCGATATTCACCAGCTAATAACAAACCTGGGCCATTCATTTCTGCTGCCACTGGCTCCAGCCCTGCTCAGAGCACTCAGTCAACCTGAGAATATGTATTAGCACAGAGCCTCTGTGTGTGTGTGTGTGTGTGTGTGTGTGTGTGCGCGAAATATAAGTGCATTTTGCGCGTATAGCAATGCGATTTCCTGTGCATGTGCCCCTGGGGAAATTGTGACGAAAAGGTAAAATATCTGTGTAACATTAAGATTAATATGAAGTCCTTGGGTGTGACAACGTACCTTTGTTTAAACAGTGTCCGGCCAGTTGTGATAAATGGACTTCCTCCTGTGAGCAAAGGGTGGGAGCTGCACAGAGAGCTAAATTCAAACTCCAGCTCTGCTTCATAAGTACATTGGCCTAGGTAGTTTTTTTCTATTTTCAATCAAATCTTTCATCGCTTGACAAACCCATCGTAAGCAAATCATATATTTTTAGGCAAAAAATTCATACACACAAAAAATAGCATTTGTAAATGCATGTGCACTTTGCCACACAGTGCACCTAGGAAGCTAATACTAGCGTATTTGGGGCCAGTTTCACATACATGGATTAAGCATCGTCCTGGACTAAACAGAGTTTTGTATGGAGATTCTCCATTGAAAATTGAACTTAGTCTCAGATTAAGTTTAAAGGAGCTGTGTCATGATTACAGCACATGCTCAAAACTTACATCCTAAGAAAATTAATCTGCTTGACTGCAAGTCATTATCTGATTCCATCCAATCCGTATTTGTCTTGCATTGTATTTATATATTTTAGTAACTCTGGCATTACGCTTTTTATATTAAGGAGCTTTCTGTGGAAATTTGAGGATTCAAAGCGCTATTTTAAGCTTTAGCCGTGGGATATGAAGAATGTAAGCTGGTTTTTATCATCAACGATCATATAAGAAGAAAAATGCCTCCTAGATTTTGACTAGCAGTTGAGCGGATTTACTTTTTTCAAAGTTGTGAGCATGTGCAGTAATTGTGACACAGCTCCTTTAATCTGTCTCTGTGAAACTGGCCCTTAGTGTTTTTCTGGATAATTGCCCAGTAAGATACTGAAAGGAAATAACAAAGCAGTTGGACCAAAACTTAAAACCTTGGCTTACTTCATAAAATTAAGCATGCGCTGTGCTCATGTGATGGAAGTATGAGGACTCACAAGCTATATATGGTTAGGCTCAGAACACTATGACTAGTTCTAATCACTGACTGGCTGACATTAATGGTAGCATTGCAAATTTAAGGTGTCATGGAAAAATACAGCAAGATCAATGTAGAAAGTAAAAATTGCATATCCATGTAAAAATATATGCGCAGAATTTATTAATGTGTCTTCTCAGAGGACACGAAATAAAGTCCTGTAACTACAGCACTATTTTGCAGTCGCCAAACCAGCCCGCAGCTCCATCACCATACGACAGCTTTAAAATATTCAGCTCAGAACATTGCCCTCAATAATATATGCAACTTATTAAAACAAAATCTCCTCCTGGTATTCATCACACGCTGACGGGTCATTCGGAAGATAAAGTATTCTGCCTTCAGGGTCCAAAGGAAGAAAGTCGAGCCCAAATTAAGGGCATTTACTTCACTACCCTAATCCACCAGCTGTCGGTCTCTCTGACCGCATGCTATTAACTGCCACTGCACATGTGGAAGTTAATATGAGTGGGAATGTTACATTCTCTGTCCAAGCCTGGAATATGTTCAGACAAAGACTGTGCAACAGAAGTTGTACTTACAGTTAGCGAGAGGGCTGATGTTTCCCACAAGTGACAACTTTTGTTTTCAGCACAAGGAACTAGCTTATATTAAACAACACAACACTGATAAGGAGCTCGGAGGTATGACAGATACAGAAAAAGTATACCGAGATATACTGAACGCACACCACTGTTGTACAGATAAAATTAACTGTGTCAGTGCTGGTCTCTCAGTCCACAGCTCCTAACGTCAGCAATGGCTTCCAGGTTGCCAGGGAGATGACCAAACCCAGGTGAAATGATGACTGGGACTGATCTGGTGTTAGAGCATCCACAAACAGTACGAATCTCTCCTACTACTCCTCACCAGTGAGGGCAGCTCTGACACTGAAAATGTAGGAACAGAACATTATTGGACCAACTCTTCATGTTTTATAAACTGCAATGTGTGTAATTATTCCTCTGGAGCACCAGCTGAGTCACCCAAGCCCACTACACCAGGATCAGAGAATCTGTACTATAAAAATCAAACATGGTCTGAAAGTGTTTATCATTTGCCTGAAATTGTGGTAACATGCAGAATTTCTGCGCATCTAATGTTGAGTATGTGATGCTTCATACATGATATACTGCATTGGTGTTCTTCGCCTAGTTTTCCATTGACAGTAGGGTTCCCTGGTCCTGGAGCGCCAGAGTTATTTCTGATTTCTGTTCAAACCAAACTTACAGCTGAATAACTAGATGATTTGAATTAATTTGGTTTTCATGAAGCCCGCTGACTATGTACTGAAAAGCTCCTAGAGTTTCACCATTAAGAATATTCAGCAATTCATGTACAGACTTTAAATCATACATCAAACTCAGGAGGTCAAACTCTGATTAAAGAAAAACAAAATGGTAAAGAAATGGTAATTCCACACCAGGACCAGAGTAGCCTACCCCAGATCGAGGGCCTGCAAATGGAATTTACTGTAGAAAGGAATCTTTAATATAGCTAAAAAGCAGCATATTGTCCCTGCCAAATAAAAGCATACATCTATTAAAAAAACATGCAGTGATCATCTGAATTCTGCCAGTCTCTTGTCAACGCTGTAGATTTAAAGTCAATTATCCTTCAAAAGCAGAGTGGTCTGTCAATTTATACCACCTTTTCCACGGTCCTCTTACTTTTATCAATTGAATTGCTAATGACATACAAAGAAGCCATCACTTTCAATCACCCCGCGCGCTTAAGAGCAGTGCTAGCCCTCCACAGCATTCGCGTGCAGATTAACTGGGATCACAGAAGGAAAACAGTCAATGCAGACGTCACCAGTGACATCCAGATTCATAAGGATTACGGGGAAGTTACCTCCAGTATACCTGACTAATATCACAAAGCAGCTATACTGCAGATGATGTGGATTCCCCTCTTTGGTGGAAAATGTTATGTTTATTTGGTATGCAATGCCACTCTGTCAGTGTGAGGCACTAGTAAACTCGAGTGGTTACCAGTGTATTAGAGATGAGACTCTGGTGCATAGAGTACATTTCCCCTTTGAAATTTGTAAAAAAAAAAAAAAACTGACCAAGATATGTTAACTCTTTAAATGCTGTTGAGTTCAAACCCACTCCAAAAGTTTTTGTGGAGCAATCCTACCAATATCAAAGACAAACAAGAATTCCCCTAAAAAAAAAAGTATATATATATATATATATATATATATATATATACACACACAGATTTTGTCTAAGATTGTGATACCTAGAATGGGCATAAAATTGATTAAATTGATGTTTTTCATAGTGCTCAAATATGTTTTTCAGCTTTGAAAATTTCATTTAGCTATCTCCAATGAAGTTATGAGGGCTCAAAAATGCAAGAAAACATGACGTGAGTTAGAAAGCACACATTTTTGACCTACCCCCATATATTTTTCGAGCCTGCAACTCATATTCACAAAATCAAAGTAAAATTTGGCAAGGATTCATCAAAGGTACTGAAGTTATTGTACTATAAAAATCAGCTGATTCCAATGGGATCAGGTGGGCACTTTTTTCAGATTTGGTTTGTTTTATATGGAATGACCCAACTGTCAATCAAATTTGTGTGATTAATAATTCCAGTGCAGTTTGTTGTATTTTTTAAAGTATTTCTAAGCAAATTACATTCAAAAGTTGTACATTTTTATTTTCAGGCAAACTGTAGAGAGACAGAAAAGGGCACTAAAATATGTGACCATCATCGCAAGCAGTCAAGAAAAAGTCATCAATCAAACGTGTGTAAATGAGCTCCATTTTGAGCCGTGACACAACGAACGGCTGTAAGCCTTGAGATGCGAGTGGGGGTGTCGCCAAGCTGGCTCCATTTGCAATTTCTGATAACGAGTTCACAAAACGCCTTTCACCTCTCGCGCTCGCGCAGAGAACACATTAACACATGCGCGCATGCCACACACAAAGGCCTTCCTCTCTCACAATTACATCTCTCCTCTTCCCACACAGGCCTGCTCTTTCCCTTGAACACAAACATGTAATCTCCACCCTACATGCTCCTAATCCACCTCTCTCCTCCACACGCATGTGCACAATTCGCAGTCTCTCCCTCCTCTTACACACTCACAACATCTTTGTTCTCTCTGCCTCCAGGATACCTTCACCTTAACAAACACACAAGCTCATGTACGCCCAAGCAGACACAACCGCATGCAAGGCCACACGTGCAGACACAAACACCAATAATCACACCAACCAACACTACAAACACGCAGAAACGCACATACATAAACACTCTCATAAACGGAAGAAGATTCGTGCCTGCGGCAAGCCTTACCCACAGAAAGCGTGGCCTCAGCCCTCTGGCCGTTATCCTAACCTGTTTGATTAATGGCACATTAATGAGTCAGGGTGGGTTGAGCCGTACATCGCTGATTTTTTCCGTTTGCTCTACATTATTGATGCCGATGTGAGGAAGAACGCAGTTAATGAGCCGGGAGTTATTGAGTACAAGCGGGTCAGGCATGTCGGTTTAGATCCTGCCCTTTCCTTTCTTCTGCCCGTGCTTTCAAGCCTCCAGTTTTATGGAGCTGGGCTGTTAAACCAGCGTTTGTACGTACAAATTCTCAAGTGGAATCTTGAGGCGTCAATGACTGTCTGACTACAGCCAACCATAAAAAGAGTCGTCTCAAAGTCATTAGCAGTGCCTGCAAAACAGTCAAAAAGCCTGGGTAAGAACATTCCGGGGGTAGAGTCCATTTTACCGACCTCAGACCCTAAACACAATATTTACACAGAAAAAATACTAATATAGTTAAATACACCAGCAAGAATGACTTCCTTTCAAATGTATGTCTCGAGCTTTGGTAAATCACAGATCACAGATTTTTTTTGTTAGCATACTTGGCCCAGGAGTTGGTCTGAAATGGATGGGTTATTTTAGCTCAAAGCAAGTGAACACGATGCAATCAGAGCAGGAGAGCTGCTCTTTTTCATTATTGGCCGTGAACTCGCAGTAGTGGTACGGGCTGTTCTGACTCAGATGCTAATCACCCTCATTGACCGATGCGCCAATTTTGCCGGGGACCGTGTCAGAGGACCAGTCTCGCCTTGAGATGCCCGGCAGAATACGACAGTGAGCGGCGTATTACCGAAGCATATAGCTGAAGGCCTGCTCAATAGTAACTGAGCCTGGATCAGAGAAATGCCTGTCCACACAACTAGAGTGGCTCAGGCAACAGCAACCGGGGCGAAAAGAGAAATCGTTTTGGAAGAAATTCAAAAATTCGCTCCTTGAAAAGAATTCAAATGTACTGGAAATGTAAACATGACTTTTGAGAGTAGTCCTCTTCCCTCATTTGATCGCTTATTTTATTTCTGAATGCAACATTTCAGAGCAGAGGAACTATTGGATGTTTACCAATGCAAGTATGCAGTTTTTCGAATTTAATTTTTTTTTTTTTCCCAAGGCTGGTCATCAGTGCATATAGCCATCATTTGGTGCTGTCACATATAGTGCATAGTTAGGAAATTCTCAAGCTAAGCATGTGACTGATCATTCAAATTCTTTCCCTCTGTAGCTACAATTTCAAAGGATGGACCTATCTCCTCTATCCACAGCATACTTGGGTGACCACTTCAAAGAGATAAAACAAGCTTGAAGAGAGAGGTTCATACAAGAATAATACATGCTTAAATACCCACCATAATATCAGAGAGGAAAATTCTGCTGTAAGAGCATAGTATTACCTTTAGGATATTACATGAGCAAGAGTCATATGATTGATATCATCTTTGCCCCATATTATGAAATAATGTATGTATGATAATCTGTACTTTGGATACCAGAATTGTTGCAGAAACCTGATCTCTCTTTTAAACGTCTCCGTAATATTCTGCCTCTTGCAGGTCTGATATATTCATCATTTTAAATTGATCTGAAATATTCTCTGCAAAAACATTACCAATTTGCCAGCAGTGAAAAAGCACATCTCTACAAGGGACACTTAACATGTTTCCGTAAATGGAATCATATTGCAACAATTCATTTAATCAAGGCTAATTATCCCTTCAGACCAGCATTACCACAATTGCACCGATTAGGATTTTCAATCCCAGAATTTCCGCAGAAACGAATCAGTAAAAGACTTCTGATTACCATGGTAGGCAGAAACCCTCTTTTACATTATTGACTTATTAAAGTTCTGAGCACTTTGACGCGCAAAAAATATTTGCCAGCAAAGTAATTTTTACTCATTTCACGGTTAATGAAATTTCTAGAAATGAATTTTCAGCAGAACACATCCTTCATTACTGGGTGCCATTATTATCCGCGCCCAGACTGTGCAGACTGGAAAAAAAAGGAAGCACATCGATTGGATCTGGCCTAAATTGAGCTGCTTTTATAACACGACTTCTCAAAATATTAGGAAACAGGTAATAAAAAAGGCATTAAGAGCTTGTTAAAAAGACAAGAGATATTTTGATATCACAATCAAGATTGTCACAAGGTTAATCAGACAACATGGAGGTTTACAAATTACAACAAAAGATAAGGATATGTACACCTGATAAATTGTGCTTGTGGATAACTAATTCTCAATGATGCTCTGAAAATAAGCCTGAAGCAATGTCTTCCCATCTTAAGAGAGGTGTTAACGCACTGAGAAAATTTCATCCATGGGAACCATTTCAGCTCAAGCATCTCTGGCCAGAAATATCAGCCCAGCTCACCTCCACAACTTTACCTTGCTTGGTCCAATAGTATCTATTTACTTTATTAGAAATCAGTTTTCCACTTAATCAGCACCTAATTAAATGATAACTGCAGAACCTACCGAGTTGATTATCTTGATGAATCCCGGAGGATTCATGCATTATGCGTAATGAACGCCCAATCAGTGTTTAAATTGCAAGATAAAGTGCATTTTCCTATTCAGGTGTCTCAAGTGCCCACTGCACACACAACACCTATAAAGACTGAGGCAGCAGCGTAATCTCAGACTGATTTACCAGCGTTGTGGGGCTCTCTTCTTATTTTTAGTGAAACAATAAAGGAGAAATTCAGATGTTGAGCGTACAAGCCAAATGAGTGGCCAAATCATTCAATTCTTCCATCTAAAGTGTTTTCTGGGGATGAAAAAAACAATTATGAGAATAATCTGTGCTACATCCTTTACTAGATTTTAAATATTTGGACATTTTTATAGGCACACAAGAAGTGGTGGGATGGAAGCAGGTAATTAGCGTGAATCATATCGTTTTTATGCGCATTTAAAAGGTCTGTGTCGGAAACAACTCGAAGTCACCTCCAGAACTCACTGCTCTAGAGCTGACTGAAACACCCCAATCGCTTCTGGCCATTTTTTTCATCAATTGGTGATGTCACCATTTAAATTTTTGTGCTAAGCAGATAGTTTGGCACGCCCTTGAATCGAGTGGGTTTCACCCACAAGGCGTAACCGGTATTTGTTTCTAAAGCGGCAGGGGCAGGACTTTCAATGGGGCGTTTCACAGACAGGTACTGCAGAATTGGCAAGCATGAGAAAACTCAACTGTTTTTTTTTTAACAATGACACATTTAAACCTTTTTTCATAGAGTTCAAGAATACAAGAATGATCAGTGAAAAGTCACATAATTGGTGCACTCTAAGTGATGGGTATGGATTAGCATTCCGGAATGATCCTATGACATAGGAAGGACCTATGTATGTGCTACTGTAACCGTAAATAAGAGACTTCAAACTTCATGCCATTTTTGGAGCGCTTCCACTATCTAGCCCACTGCCCTGGGCATACCATAATATAAGCCATATGTTACATATTTCTGACTGTATGCTTTGACGGAAAAGCTGAGTTTATCCATGATGAAATTTCTCAGAATTTTTAAGTTGGCTATTTGATCTGTAAACTGCCCACTCAGCAGTATTTCCCATGACCGTGGAATTTCGTTTCCTACTTTGACTCAAGCCAAAGTAATTTTAAATTAGGTTTTACCTTTAAAATCACAGGTCACTGCAAATCAGCGGAATGTGGGAAACATCCGAACATCATTTCACTTAATAGTTCTCAATCCTCATGTTAACTCAACGAACAAAACTATCGCTCTTTCCCAGGCAGCAGGTTCTACAGACGGAAAAACCGAATGAGGGACATCCAGTAGCAAAGTAAAGATCTCGTACCCTGAAAACCATTTGTGGTTGCACTCATTCAAGCTCTAAAGCAGTGCAAGGCCTCCAACCAGTCTGTGAAGGGCAACCAAAGTTTCACGTCAGGCTTCAAACTTGGCCATTCTTACAATCCTGACTAAGCCAATAACACTGCAAAAAATAAAGACACATCTGTAATGAAACCTGCTGCAACAAAAGAAGGTTGGTCCATTTAAAAAGGATACATAACCCATTTGCATTTTTTTCAGCAGTCAGATTTTTAAACTCAAACAGATATAAGAGCCATTTCCCCCGTCCATAAACAGCTTTGCAAATTCCGAAGAGAAAAAAGTTTTATGGAAGCATTAACTCACCTTCGGTGTCCATGACTGTTGTGAACCGATACATAAGTGCTTCTGCGCCCCAGTATTAATGGGAGAGTAACATGCAGATGAATTAAAACACGAGTTCACGCAGCACCATTTAATAGGTTTTCGTACTACAGCAGCTTCACCATTTATTTCTGAACACACTGCACAGTCAATTTGCTTCACTGTTTGGATGAATTTAGGAACCTTTACTGTAATGGATAGTCATCATTTTATTTAGTTCATTTTAAATAGGAAATGGAATATATTATATCTAGGAGCAAAGTGATAATATTTTATTGTAGTTCATTATTCCAGGATGCAAGAATTTTTTTTTAAGTTGCAGGGATATGACTGTGGATTAATCCAGAGTGAGAAATTTGTATTGATCGACTTTCACAAAACACGAAACTGGTGTTTTACTAGGTCTAGCCTTGAATGACAAAAGGTGATTGTGCAAGAGCACCAAAGGAAATTAATGCCCCACTATCTCATGA
The DNA here is from genome assembly GCA_029692085.1 of Gymnothorax javanicus. NCBI lineage: Eukaryota > Metazoa > Chordata > Actinopteri > Anguilliformes > Muraenidae > Gymnothorax > Gymnothorax javanicus. The sequence goes on from CM056203.1 coordinate 19,702,384, forward strand.
ATTTACATTTCAAGCACCAAAGAATACATTGTATTTATATTTGGTGAAACAGTGATGTCCTCTGATCAACAACATAGGATTGTTTTGGTTGAAACGCAAGTCTGCAGAGTCAAGGAATCATGTCAAAGCAACAAAAACAATGTGCCATCATTTACTGAATGCAAATACAGAAGAAAAGTCATTTCTTGTGAGGAAACAGTGTCAGACCTTTGAAAACAAAGAATATGCACAAAATTCAGATGCAATTCAAATGCTCTCAGTTGTAAAGGAACAGATAGAAAATGAATTTGATGACATTTATACTGTCAAAGTTCAGCTCACCCTCCCACTCAGACATCTTATTGCTTACGTTTAGGCCAAATTTGCCCTGCACTAAAGATAAATGTCACCCAATACCTATACAACTTCTAGACAGTGCAGAGGCTATATAGGGTTTGCAGGGCATTACAAAATCTAAAAGGGTTCTTTAACATTTCTGCACACTGTAACAGAAGATCCACATGCTGCAAAGATTGTATCTGGATATCATCTGTGCAGGATCGATCCAGACCCTCACATCACTAACCTCAAAGGAATGCCCTGTATTTCAAACAATGCTAATGCCCTGATGTCAAACACTACACTATCCCCAATGGTGCATACGCCCTTGCCTGTATGACTGCACTATTATCAAGTATGCTGACTACCATCCTCGGTAAAATTTCCGCACAATCCACAATGACATCTACGAGCCCTATTCATACAGCATTTTTTTGGTCTATTGAACTTCCTTCAAGTTTTCAAATAACAGAAAATTAGCATGTTTGGTTTCTCTATATTGCATTGTGTTTTAATTTTAGCAGTCGCTGAACTTTCCTGGAAAGCTAATATCAGCACTTAATCAAAGACAAGCATTAATTAGAGGACAGGCATTGATTGAATGTTAGCCGATAGCTGTGCATCCGACTCCATTTACATGAGAGTAAATATGGTGCCAATGCTTGCTGAAAACTGACACCAAGCATCTAAGCATCAGACCTGAACCAGCTTTTACCTGCAATGGACACCACTGACAACTAAGAAACGCAGCCGAACATGGGGCACATAATATAAAGCAAGTGTACGCAGGATTATCACTTCCAACCAACTATGTTCCTCCAATATATTTAGCCACTCCCTGATTTTAGAACTGAAGTGATAGCAGGTAGAGGCACAAAGGTTTAAATTACCAATACATGTTAAGAATTGCATTATATAGTACATACAGAACTATATGTACAATCATTTAAATTTTAAGGCAATGGGCCACCATGTTATACCTTCCAAGGTAATTTTCAGCAAATATTGCCAGTCATGTATGACTCAGTTGGGTGATTCCATCTCGACTGGACCAGTGGTCTGAACTTGACACCCTCAGTGGGTCAGGTTCAGATCATCTGGAAATTTGGTCCACTTGATATGGAATGACCCAGTTATGAATGGCAATAAGTGTCATGTTTTTTTCCAAACAGAGTACATTTCTTTGGAATTTAATACTCATGTTCTTAGTGGATATGTTCCTAGTGTGTAGTGTATATATTTTGTGTATGTTCTACTCCAGCACCACACCATTTGGTCGTGCTCTTGTTCCTAAGCAATATGTGTGCGATAATGTGTAATTCTGCTATTAAAGAAACATGAGGGGAGGTGCATGTGAGTATGATCTGGATTTCTGCATACATAAATATTACAGGGAGGCAGTGGTTAGAGGCCTGGTCTTTAATGGCATGTGGGCAAAGGTCGGGCCTGGAGCAGAGAATGAACTAGCTTTTCCAGTGAATGTTAGCCTATGGTTTAATGCTAACATTTTACTGAGGATTCATGGTTCACTGGGCATCATGGCCATTCATCCATGACTGCAGATGACTGAGGCACTGCCCTGACTGGGGGGGATTGCATATCACCATCAAATAAAATCAAATAAAAATGCACCCACTGTAAGCATTAATCCTTGGATTCCACAGTGTTAGGAATACAGGTGAATTAGTAATGACTCTAGCAATGCACGACTCTTCTACTCAACTTTGAGGCTGTGCACAGCATTCTGTCATTATTCTTTTGTTGTTCCATTGCTTCAAAGAGTCTATGATGATAATTATGCGACGGAGGCATTCAATTTCCTCTCTCAGAACACAAAGAAGCAGGGAAGGAAAGTAGGATAGGCTATATGTCACAGGCAAAACTGCATTGTACCCTCCCTTGTTTACCATGGCACCACCCGCCACATACTGCAAAGAAAAATACGTATCATCAACTGTGATAAAGGTTAGCGCACACCTCACATCTAAATGATGTCATTTGCATAATGAGTTTGCTCAATAAAATGCACCAAATTACTCCCCACACTTGGGTTTGGTGGTTATGCATTTCTCATGACTACCCCAGTGGTTTAATGGCTTAATTACCACTGATGTGCGCGGCAGCTGACGCTTTGTTCACACTTCTCTCTCTCTCTCTCTCACACACACACACACACACACACACATACACACAGTATTCATGATTAATACGGTTAACCATAACAAAGACAGTTGTACGTAGTCTTCAGAGGCTGGGTGCCAGTCTCCCAGTGTGTAATTATGACAGCCAACTTCCACAGACAATTTTTTTTTTTTTTTTTTTTTTTGGGAAGGCAATTTGTTTCCTTAATACCAATGTTCCTCACCTGACTGCTGCTTTTTTGGGGAGGTCAGAGGTCAGGAATAGGTTACCATACTGATTTCTGTGGGGTGGTTTTTGACTTCCATTCTAGCAAGTCCAGAGGCAGTGTGGTGAGTCACACCACCAGACACTCAACTGACAATTTAAATTTAGGAGCGTTTTTATTTTGACTCATTTTGAGAGCCATTAGAGAACAAAGGATGTAAATTGCCTCTTATAAAGGTGTTCTGAGCGGAGCCAACAAAATTATCTGGCAAGAGAAACCACAGTGGTTAAAGCATGCCAGACTTAGGATTGAAAGGTCCTGAGACCCAGTACTGGCCACAGCTTTCGCGGTGTGTTCTTGAGTAAAACACTCGCAATGCCTCACTCCACCCAGGTGTATATTTGGGTACAGAAAATTGTGCCCAAAAACGTGCATTGGGGGGGTAGAGGTGGGTACTCTGCGATGGACTAGCATCCCAGTCAGGGGGAGTAGCAATATGCTTCATAGCTTTATACTATGGAAACCACAGTTAAGCACCAGCCTGATAAGCCACTATTGGCTTGGGACAGACTTTACCATACCTTGCCCAGGACCTCTTAGTTCCATCGAAGGATATTCTTAAAATTACAGCATACAACAGAATAACGATTCCTCATTTCCAGCACTTGGAATAATGCACACAGCAAGGTCAAGCATGTTTCTGAGATTAGTGAAGAAAAATTTGACTGGCTAGAACTGAGCCTTGACCCCAACCACCACCATGCACCATTGAGATCAGCTGGAGAGCTGCCATTAAGGTGTAATTTCCTTAACACTGCTTTTACATCAACGGGGCCTTCCTCCCCAAATCTTGAGCAAACCAAGGCAACAATGTTCCAGCATTTTTCAAAAAGCCTTCCTGAAGGATCGGAGGAGGGAGTATCAGCAAAAAGGATCAACTCCATATCAAAGCCCATGATTTTGGACTGACACATTGGATAAGCAGGTGTCCACATACTTTTGGCCATCGTATGCAACGTATGCCACCACACTAATGATTGAGCTGGTTTCCTTTACCCAGACTTATTATAAATGAGCCTCAGCCGATGCAAGCAGAACACGTGCTGCGTGTTTTTAAGATAGAATCACAGCAGTAGTAGTGATAGTGTTTTTCGAAACTGAATGAATTATTACCCCTCTCACTTGTCTCACAATATATGAGTATAACGTGCCGGTGGAATTTCTCCTTTGACTGATTACGGAAAACTCTGCCTTGCCATGTATGATAATGTAAAGTAAATGTACAATACAAATGCTACACCCTGGGCTGTCAGGATAAGCGCTGGGATGCCAGATTGGCAGTGCAGCTGCTCCGAGGCCTGCCACGCAAATTTATGATTTCTCCATCCACTCCCCTATATATGCTATTCGTTATTCAAACTTCAGGCCGGTAAACACAAAAACAAATGAACGATATTACATCTTCTGAGAAAAGACCCAAGCTGAGTAGCTGCTCCCTTCATTATTCATTGCAGTAGACATCAGCACAGCTCATTTTCAAGCGAGAAAAATCACAACATGCGTGCAGGAGGCAAACAGGAATCACGGAAAGCAATTGGTGCTCGTTAAAAACCGACGCCTCTACCATTTGACATGTGAACTTTGACAGCACTGAAATAAATATATTGCTCATAATGCTGACCTAGAATCTTACTCTGCGAGAGGTACAGTCCTGTGCAAAAGTCTTAGGCACCCAACGTTTTTTTTTTAATTCAAATCTGGCTTCAGATGTTTACTTACCGTTTTCCACATTGGTGTTGCTGAAGGTAAAAACTATATTTGAAATTCTAAATGCTAATTTCAAAAATAGCTTTATAAATAAATGCTCATTTTTCATTAAAAAAAAAACATTTTATACAGAAAATGCAGTCTTGACAGAGCCCTGATGTCAACGTCATCATGGCTGTCTGCAGTTACTTGGAGGGACAGACACAAGTGAGACAGTCAGTCTGCAGAAGAACGGTTGCAAGTGAAACACTCTACTTGGAACAAGCAATAAGCTAATTATCTTATAAAACTATAGCACCACAGGACAGTGCACCTGATTTTTATGCAAAGCCTAGTCATAGCAAATATTCATTTGATTTAGTTTGTAACAGTTTACAGCTCTGTACAGCACATTCCTCAGTTATTAGAAACTTAATTGCATTATTTTTGCAACATATATACCCTACAAAATTGCTTTTAATGAGCTAAAGACCTAAGCACAGAACTTTTTGTATAGGGTAGGAGCTGACATTTACTTTTAAACAATAATTTAGAAGTTTAAAAGTTTTGAAGTTTTCGGTGAGGATATGGTCTTCGTAACCCTCCCCCAAGAGGGCTGGGTGCAAACCCTCCCACTCCTAAAAAAAAAAAAAAAAAATAATTACCTGATAGTCAAATCTGACTCCTGAAAACACCACAGAGTGGAGCATGTACCACATCCAAATCACTGTATTATTCCAGCTCCCTACCAGCCGAACACATTTCATTGTAATTGCGGCACCTTTCACTGAATGCGAATTGAGGGAGGTGATTTTTGCACAAAGGCCGACAATTTTTGCACACAGCAAACCCCGCTGACCCCCTGGATCGAGCCTGATGTTTAATGAGGGCGCCCTGCTCCTCAATCCAGAGCCAGCCATTTACAGGGACCCAGGTAATACCTTATGTAATTCTGCTGGCAGGAAATGAAACCAGCCCCATTCTATCAGTCCACTGATAAGAGGCCGTTCCAATAACAGCACCTACAGCGGGCCAGGTAAGGAGGGAGGGAGAGGAGAGGAGGCTGCGGTCAATAATCGACAGTAATCTCCCCAATCGCACCTGCTTATTTCCACACTGCGGCTACTGGAGAGTGTGTGTGTGTGTGTGTGTGGGGGGGGTTACGGCAGGAAACTCAGACAGAAGGGATCCATCTTGGCTCTGCTGCGTCGGTGGACCTAGCAGCCCTTGCCATCTTCGCCATCTCTGTACGAGCGCTGCATGAGTTTGTCTCTGTTCCTTTAGCATTTTACCTGTTTTGTTTCCCTTCCACTCTAACAGGGAGGAGATACGCTGGCAGGCATGGTGCTGCCCGTGTGAGTATTTGGGAAACTTCTCCCTCCCGGGCAGACAAGCTGTTTGCTGCACAATTATCGTCCCGAACCTTAGAGAAGCGAGACGGAAATATTTGGCCAATGATTCCTTAATTACTCCATCAGCCACCCAGGGCTAGGGCTATTAATCATGTTAATTACCTCCAGGCCCCTGGAGGAGAGGGAGGGGAGGTGACGGGAGGTGGAGGGAGGTGGGGGGGGGGTGTCGCCTCGGCCCTGGGGGTGCGAGTGGGTGGGTGCCAGCCTGGCACGGCTCCACAGCTGGTGCTGCTCCTCTGCAGTTTAGCCTGAGGTAACAGACTCATAGGAGCCAGCCAATCAGACGTGCTCCTTCACCCATGCTGACCCCTGACCCTCCTCCCACACAAACCCCAGGACGGGGAGCTGGTTCTTTCAGCTCCCACACACTAGAGCACTTTTCCTTTTCTATTTTAGCCTGTCAACCCCCCCCCATAACAATACAGAGTACTTCATTCACCATTACCTCATTAAAAGCCACGCAATTCCCTTCCTCTCCAGCTGAGTTAATGAGTAGTTAGTGTCTGGTGGATAGCCACCATGTATTTCTCAGGTCGCTACTACACTACACCATGCTACATTAAGGCAGCCGATTATTATGATACGCATGTAAAGATTAGCATTACATTGACACAGGTAAACGATCAGCTGATTTGATTTCTGGTGAAGATAATGTCTTCTGTCAAGGGAATCAGCTCAGTCAAAGAACTAGCATTTAACTTTGACAGTACATCAAAACAAAGGAAATCATTCCAAACCCAGGAAACAAAGTGTTGATCTGGCGAGCATGTGCATATCCACACGGTAATCATCAGGCTATTCGGTTTCCACACGCCTCGCCCAGTTTGAAGCCCATTTCACACAAGCTCTGGTGAAACAGGTCTGCTGCATAGATTGTGGCCCATTAATAACAATGTCCTCCTCGAATAACGGAATCTTACGCATTCAACTGTACATTTGAGTTTCCACCACAGATAAAGAGGGAGAAACAGAGGGTGAGAAAACCATCGATAAAACGGGAAGCAGTTACTTTGCCTGTCTCATTCTCACTCAGAAGGCTGAAATTTCGCTTTTCTTCAGAAATAGTCGCTCATCAACTTTCATAAATATTTTTCCCTCGTTTCTCACATGCACAGACCACCAGAGCACAGGCTCCACTGGACAGTGTTGTTTTGCTCCTCTATAAATAAAACATTTATATGCACCTGGCAAAAAAAAAAAATCCGGATACGATCAGCTGAGTTTCTAATGTGGTTTAAGTTGCAATTTCAGAACGTCCAACAGAACATAGCTGGTCTGCTGCTGGTCATACCTATTATGTGGCAAAAGGCACATCGAGTTAGAACAGTAAGCTGGAGGCAAAATAGTCGCTCCAGCTGTCGAAAGAAACAGGTGCTCTGCAGTAGAACTAGCAAAGCCTAGTTCTAGAACACACAGTCAAACCAGCTTAGGCAGGTTGATGGAAAAAGCTGGGTTAGGCGAAACAGAAAAAAAAAACAAGGTCAACTACAAACGATGTAGTGGCTGCGAGTGTGAAAATATTAAGGAATTCTCCGGCTTTTCTAGTGACTTTTTGGAGAATGAGGGGATCATGAGATGAGTGTAATTTCTTGCACTCCATTACCCTGCCTTCATGAAGAGATAATGACACCCTCTTCAGATCTGCCGCTAATGAAGACAGATCCTTGGCCACCGATGGAATCTCACTTCCAGCGGCTCTATCGTGTTCTTATAAGGAGGTTAGTCTCATTCCACAAGTCCTTGAAGCACATATCTGCTAAAATAATTATTTGACTTACGCTATGTAGTCAAAAGTGAACGGACGCTTTACTGAAACCTCATTGACATGTATTGAAAATGAATTTTTTTCAAATTCTAAATATGACATTTTAATTGAATTTGGAATTAAATTGTCAGCATGGCCTGATAAGAAAGACATTTGGCTTCCATTCGAGGGTTTTGCAATTTAAATCCGTCTTACCATTAGGATTTTCAAGCCCTTCACCACCCTCCTTCACTGAATGCTTCACTAAAACTAATTGGCAGCAATTGCCAAATTGTGGAGCAAAATTGTATTGAAATACCCTCAAATGAAAGCTGGGAGTCTGTCCTATCAGCCCATAGAGTCCGAATAATTCCAAATTCACTTAAAAATTCAGATATTTAGAATTAAAAGTGTCAGTTTTCTGTTTATGTCTATGAGGTTTCAGTAGTGTTCATATTGGCTGTATAGTGCACTACAGGGGTCTTAATCCCTCTCCACAGTCTTCCTTCTGCTGCTAACCTGTGCAGCAAGACACTATTCAAAATAGATGCTCCAGTTTTATGCAATCATACAAATGAAAAGTTTATTTATCAAATCTCATGATGTAATGACATCTGCAATGAACATCACATGCTGCCTAAGGCCCCTGGCAATGACTTGTGTGTGCAGATTTGGAGAGACCAACACATAACAGAAACATTAAGCATCAGCTATCTGCTGGGACATTATGGCAGCAATGACAGTTGATGTCAGAATATGACTTCCTGCATGTCTGTGTGGAATATTTTTTTGAAAATTGGTAGATTGACTCTGATATACATTCCAGTTCCTTCAGTGCTGAAGTTATGGAATAACTACCAATAACAAAGAACATTATCAGGGGACAAAAGCATTCGTCAATCACATTCACGTCTTTTGAAGGTAACCGGAATATTGCAACTCCCATATTGCATGGTTATACACTGCCTGGCAAAAGAATGCCATCATAACAGCAGTTATAACATTTGAGCAGGCTTTAAGTGTTTTAACCGTGAATGATTCAGTGTGTCGTTTCTCATTTTTTAAACAGCCATGTCGAAAGATGTATCCCATGGTTGTGGAAAAGATGTTACTGTGTTTCAAGCGGGGCAAATTATTCTGCAGCATCAGGCAAAGAAAACAGCAAAGAAGACTGCTGAAATCACTGGAACTGGGTATAAGCACTGTCCAATGCTTGATTAACCCCACTGAAAGTCTCTGGGATGTGCTGGAGAAAGCTTTAGAGAGTGATTTGACTCCCCCCTCTTCAATACAAGATTTCAGCCAAAGATTAATGCAACTTTGGATGAAAAAATTTGTTGAGCTACAGCATTTGGTTGTCAAAACGATGCCACAATGAATACCTAATGTAATCAAAGCCAAAGCTGGCCCAACAAAAACATTAAAGTGGGCAACTTTATTCGCCAGGAAATTTAGCTCAGTCACATTGCATTGCATTACAATCTCAGTTCTTCAACTCAAAGACCCTCACAGACCACAACGTGAGATGAAGAGAAGTTTTCCCAATAACCACTTGGAAGAGATGTACAAGTGCTACCGAAATCAGCCAAAGTAACACGTTAAGTGTCACTGAATACAGAGGGCAACCTCGAATGCTTCAATATCAACCACTATTTAAGACAGTCAAACTGCTTTTTAAATTAAATACAGGTCAAGAAACACTCTGACCTTTTAGACCAAATCTCTGCCAGGGATGCTACAAGAAATGATTGCAGGTCAGATCAGAAGCTTCCGGAATGCATTTAGTCATCACTGTGGCACTAGGCTGCCCTTTACCTCTCCCTCTCATTGACCACTAACATAGGAAGAAAACAGTCTTGCATTTTCATTCACTGCTTTTTTGTTCAGGAATTCTGCACCATGAAGTGACCAGTTGCAAAGTCATTTAGAAAATCCCCCAGCATTATCTTCTCAGTGATTAAAGAAATGACATAAAACAGCAATAGCTGAGTGATATTCACACACATCCAATGCATCAGCGATTCCTGAGATTAAATGGAATGCAGCGATGGTTCGCGGAGTCGGACACCGCTATGAAATGTAAGTGGTAGTACTTTATATGTGGTTAAGAGTCTTCATGTCAAATTTCACATGCGCCTACGTGAAAATTCACATCTAATTAAAGTTACCATACAAAACTGACTATGAGAAAAAGCAGTAAGAAGACTTTAGGCCGGATGTGTCCGACTCACAAAGATAGCAGAGAGCTGTGTACGGCTCAGGAAAAAGTTACGTTGAATATACGTATTATTACCATCGGGAAGATAAATATCTAGATTTGCGAAAGGTGCATTCTCAATTCGAGAAAAAGGCATGTAAAGTGCCCCTATTTCTAAAATTCATGTGTTTCTGTCATTTTCAATGTTTCTTAGATTTTCCCATTTAGCAGTGCAAATTTACACCAGCAGAATTATTAGCTGAATACTGACCCTGCATGATAAAATATTGCACATAATGCAAATATCCACTGCATGATATTTGGATGTTAAACACGAATAGATGTGTTGACAATAGGTAAAACAGGCTATGAGGTGGATATCAAAAGCATTTTTAATGGGCAGCCATTTCAACATATTTCATCCATCATCATGTCACGTACAGCTTAAGTACTTTTGGCAAAATCATGTCCTGCTTTAAACCACTGAGTTTGATAGGCCGCTATCTCCGATTATTCTATCGTCATAACAGAGGATTTCACAGTGTTTTCAGCAACAGAACTTATTGAAACACATACTTAGTTTGTGACTGAGTTACAGGCTCTGAATGAAATACAAAGACCTGTTTGGAACTGGATGTGATGGTCCCAGTTTTTGAGCACAATGACGCCAAGTCCTCCGCATAGCTAACTTCTCAATACACTTATTGGTCTTAATAATTCAGAGGCATTCCAGAAAATTGGTAAATATTTGCAAAACACATCTCTGTAAATATTTAATTTTTATTGATCCCGGGCATTCTTCTCCATTGTTCATAGAGTGCTCTTGTAGTTTTTACACTAAAAAAAGAACGGGGCGGAAGAAAATCCATGTCTTTTTCAAATATCGACGCCAGTGCAGAAGCTAGCAGTGATTTGTTTTCTCTGCTAGGTTTGATCATTACCCAGGGACCTCTCCTTCTCTCTTGATGCCTGGAGTCTCATCACTTCTTCAGTCAGCATTTTCCCTTTAAAATAACCAATCCCCACTCCCTTCCATTTAAGTACAAAACACTTCTCTGTGAAGATTCCAGAACCTCGGTGACTCACAGTCTGATTGCAGAGGTTCGCCCATTATCTTCCACGAAGCAGCCTACACAAACGAAATACACATTTACCGCTTCATTCTTCAACAGATTACTCCGGTTGCCTCTGCGTTTCGTGTTATTGTTTTTGCAAGGCAGTGCAGTGGCTTTGTCCCCAGCAGAGACCTCTTATTTCCTCCTGTGTTTCAGTGATAGCAGGCAATGCAGCACCAAGGACAGCGCCTGTTCCAGCTTCAGAACCTTGGAGAGCTCCAGTCTCCCCATCTGTCAATGCAGCCCAGCCAGCCAGCAAGGAGGAGCGCCCAATGAAATGAATTTCCCAAGGGGCAGCCCTTCAGACAGGGGAGGGAGCAACCCTCCCAAACCAAGCCTGCTGATCCCACTGCAGGAGCGGACACTCAGACTGACTAAATGTGTGAGGCTTGCTCTTTGTTAGATGTAAGCACTTGAAACAGCTCTTTAAGATGAGATTAAACAGAGTTCCTGACTCCCCGCAGTAATTAAAGATCCCCTGGCACTTTCTTTAAAGAGACAAGGCTCTGACCCCAATATTCTGGTCAGATTCCCACTTAAACAAGCTCTCTGTATTGAGCCACCTCAGCATTCTACCCCATCCGTTTGGCCAAAGAATTCTCAATTTGATTTGACAACCAGTAAGACCGATTTGGGCCTTGTTTCACTGGGGTAACATAAAAAAAGGTTTTGAAAATCATTTCATTTCCAAAGAATTTTATTTCTGACGAGGTGTGTGTCAGCCAAAAAGGGCTGCGGCCAATTTTAAATGTGTGAAATTTCAGTGGGCCTGACCGCTCTGGACCTGATTTCTCTTCTAGCTCATAAATGAAGTATGAACTTATTTTAGTGAAATAAAAGAAAACATACTTCCATTTTACATACTTGTGTGGACCTCTATCCAAAAGCACACTTTTACTGGTGTTTGCTTAATGAAAAAAAATGTCATTTCACAGCACTTCTAAATGTTCTTAATAAGGGTAATTATTGCAAATAACATTATAGTTAGGCAACAACAAGTCTAAAGATGTTTTTGCTACATTAGCCAGCCAGTAGCATCAACAAGCAGCAGTGTAGAGTCTGACATTTTTGTTAATTAACAGAAAGTTTTTTTCCTCCCCTCTAGTCCTCTCTGTTGCTCATTTGTTAACTTTCATGAGTCCGAGGGTAAACCTACACTACATCGACAAGGATAAACAAACACCGGCTCATCCAACATATTCAGAAATCATGGCTATTATTCTAGAGCAGCTCTTGGGGTATCACCCTGGGATGGCTTTTTGTTGGACCACTTTTTTGGGAACTTGCTTCCGTTCATTGGTGAGGTCAGGCAGTAATTCGAGTAAATCTGACCTGGCTCACAGTTGGTTTTCTCACCAAGGCAAAAGATGTTTGACTGGCACAGTAGAGTCAAATTCCTCTTCACTGATCTGAAAAAACGAAGTATGGATGGATCTCACTGTGCATGTTCACACTGTCACGCTGAAATGTTCCCCCAACTTTAGGTAGGGCAGAATTATGCAGAATGTTATTGTACATTACTGGGATTTTCCTTTAGTACTACCAACACGCAGAGCCCAAACCATGAAAACCAGCCTCAGAGCAAGGAGAGTTTATATATCTTAGGTTATGTGATACAGACCATCATAATCAAGCTTTATAAAACAATACTCTCCGAAAATGACCAGATTGTCCTTTATGATATTGTTTATAGCCTTGGCTATGTACAGAGCTGCAAAAAAGTATTTGTCCCTTCCCGATTTCCTCCATGTTTGCATTTTTGTCATACAATTGTTTCAGATCAACCTAATTTTAATAGTAGGCAATAGACCCGAGTAAACATGAAATGCTGTTTTTAAATTATGATTTCATTTATGGAAGGAAAAAAAGCAATCTAAGCATACCTGTCCCCATGTGAAAAAATCTTTCCCCCTTAGTTATTGAATCAATCAATTAAACAAACGTAATTGTTAATTAGGTTCAATTTTAATGGACAAACCCACACAACTAGAATCCACAGAAGGAGAATGTCCGGCCATCAGTTTGTGACCTGAAGCTTGATGGCAGTTAGGTTATGTAGCAGGGCAATGATTTAAAGCACACAAGCAAGTGAATGACTGAATGGCTGAAAAGAAACACAATGAAGGTTGGGCAGTGGCCTAGTAAAAGTCCTGACTTGAATCAGATTGAAATGCAGTTTCATGACCTAAAACAGGCAATTCATGCTTGAAAACCCTCCAATGTGGCTGAATTAAAACAACTCTAAAAAGCAGAGTGGGACAAAATTCCTCCACAGTCACGTAAAAGACACATTGCCAGTCACTGCAAACGTTTCATTGCAGTTGTAGACGCCAAGGGTGGCACAACCAGTTATTACTTTTAGGGAGCAATTTTTTTGCAATTATTTTTTCACATGGTGATAAAGGTTCTGAATAACTCTTTACTTTCAATAAAAGAAATAATCTTTTAAAATTTGCATTTTTTGTTTACTCAAGTTGTCTTTATCTTAAACCTACACTACGCAATATTATGTGCATTTTTTCAGTAAAATGACTCCTTACAATGTGAGAGAGATCTTTTGTCAGTTTCTTTCAGTTTACTGCCAACCCACTGTTGTTGCCTGTTTTTCATTCCCAAAATCTCTTTGCTGGTCCGACAATAAGCTCCTTCTTGGCCATTTACGTCACCACTCTCCCTTCTGTTGTACAGGACTCACTAATAAACTTTTTATTTCACCCTGATGGGCATGGTTTTGCGAAAAATGTAGCAGTGCACATCTCAGCCTGTGCTCTAAGTGCACATCCTGTGTATGGTTTTGCTCATGACAAGAAGCATTTCCTGGTTAGCATATAATAAGTGAAACTATGCTCTAATCAGAGATTTATTGATCGCTACCCAAGTAAAACTTCACTAATGTTAACGCAAGAGGATGACTACCATTCACATGAAGAGTAATTTAGCTAATTACTGCTGGGTAAGATAGCCTGCTAGCTACTGGCATAGCCAGCTAGCTAGCTCCTATTTCAAAGTGCTAATGTTACTTGCTAGCTAACACATGGAATAACTAGCATTAATATTTATTTCGCCATATTTATAGGCATAAAACTTATGCTTTACGAGACCTTGTTCAACGTGACTGGATTTGAATGATAGCTAGCATGCTGCTGTTAGCTAATAAACAATCCCACGCTAGATCAGCCCACGGCTATGCACTGTAAGTGATTTTGACAATATATCAAAAAAAAAGTGATTTGAAAATCTGCAGAAAAGCATAGTCGCTGTTGCAGCGAGCAGCAATAAAGAGTCAATCGGTGATCACAAAAAAGTGAAAGATCATCTCCAACTGAAGTTAGAATTTAGGCGCGAAGTGTCCTGCAGGTTTGATCTAGGCATTATTAAAATTAGGTTTATTAAACAACTTTTATAAAACAGCTTTGTTATCTTACCCCAAAATGCAACAAGATAACCTAGACCAATGCCAACCAATGACAGCCAGCATCAAGCATAGTCTATGTGCAGGACATGAGGCACCGCCATTGAGTGTATGATGGGCACCGCCCCAGGAGTCCAGGTTAGAGATGCGGGGGGGGCTTGGTGTATTTCGAAATTGAATTCCTGCTTGTGGAACCATCTAGTGGGCAGAAATTGCTTTGTGTAGCTTTAGATGAAAATAAGTTAGATGATCTGAAACATTCAAATTCCACAAATATGGCAAAAATAGGATAAATCGGTAAGCGAGTAAATAGTGTTTCACAGCACTGTAACACAGAACACCATAATAATGTTTCATAAAAATACTCCACAGGTATCAAAATGACAATATTATCTGTCATGACACAGTGAAAATGCAAAAATCCATATCAAAGTGCAGTTCCACAACAGGTTTTAGAGTTATAAAACACACATTTGTCTTGGGCCAAGTCTAACACTTCTAAACATGCGGAACAGCTTCAGGGTTCATTTTTCTCACCAAAACTGTGTCCTCTACTTCAGGATGTAAAAAAAAAAAAAATGTGCAAAATGCGTAGTTCCTCCTTCATCTTCCCTGTCAAGTAGCGGCTATCAGAAGTAGTATGCATACGTGACGCAACTCTGTTCCACAGATTCGCTCTTTTTAATTAGCACCGTCTTAATTTAGCCCTCGATGTGTGAGCTTGTGGCTGCCTTCTCACACCCTCTGTGATCTTTAACAGATGCTACGCTGCGCTCGCATTCAAACCTTCAAACCGTGCACCGCGGAAATTGAATATTTGCCAGCGAGCCCGGGGTGCAATGCAATATGACAACAATCAGACACTGTGATCACTCTGCGCCTATTCTTCCACAGTTCTCTGTGCCTGACAGACTCCCTTTATAAATAGACAGGCCCATTTTTAGGCGGAGGATGGGCAGCTTGAAAAATTCAACAAAATATGATTTTATTGTCCGACAAAATTGTTCCAGGAGCAATCTCTTGGTCACCCATACTGACAATTGTGGATAGCTAGCTTATTTACAATAGGTGAGATGATCCATTCCAACTCCCTCGCCCCACGTTAACCCTTAGTGCGCTGAAATAAATTTTCAAGAAATTATAAATTACATTATCTTGTGCTGTTGAAAACCTATCAGGTGGCAACTTGTTTAAAAGAGCTCCTGCGCGGGAGCTCTTTTAAACAAGTCGCCACATGATTGGTTTTCAACAGCTTTGAATTTGATATCCTACATCATTGAGCAACACAATTTGTATTTAGCGCTCAAAAGGTTAATGTTGTTAATAAAAAAAGCAAAGCTGATGCCCAGGCAAATTTCCCCACCAATGACAAACATCCTGTGGGTCTCTAGGACACAGTTGCACAGGTACAGATATTACACAGCTGAAGCAAAAAGGGGGCATTGAGACAAAGTGTTAACAATAAGAGAGGGGCTTTCTGGAACAGCAGCAGGGACACAGATGGAGATGAGACGAAAGAACTCGAGCGCAGACGAGAGAGCAGTGCCGCAGGCAGCCGTGATCCGATGGCTCGCGATGCACACCATCAGTGTGTGAACTTTAATAGATTTTTAGAGTTGCACTGGGGCAGTTTTTTTGACCAAACCTTTTCACATGGTTCTAGTGCTCAGGTGCTCCATTGCTTAAAGAAGAGCTCATCCCCTTTGGGGCGAGTCACGGCAGTGATTGACTGATTGATCGTGCTCTAATCAAAGCAGTGTGTACATCACACACCATCCTCTCAGGCACTCATACCTGTGGGCCATTTTAAGTCTTTAATTAGCCACATGAACAAGAGTTGAACATGAAAACGCCACATAAAAGGGCTCAAGGAGGGAATTGCACCCATAACCTTCTTTCTGGGAGGGAAGATGACCACCCAATATGGCACCGCGCTGCAGTAATGGCTGTGAATATTTCTTCAGTCCACACAGTCGGCAGCCTTCCCTCGACAAACCATCACAGAAAGTCAGCCATTTTAGCTCCGCAGTTCAGTAGAAATCTTTAGGGGGCCTCACACTCTCTCCATAAATGCTAATGAGCGAACGTGAATGCACTGAAATCAGCATGGCCCGGCAATTGACCCGCAACTACAGCCCTGAGGAATTCAAACATGCGCACGAACGCACATTTTTACACATCAAACAAATGCAGTCATCAACTGTCTAAAGCACGAGAGCTCAACCTTGATCCTAAAGAACCAAAGGAATGCGGTTTCTTTTTTGTTTGCATGACTCATCCGCATGATTCATCAGTGACAGCAGCTGACGACCAACCTTTCTTACCTAACCTCAGTGCAGGTCTACAGTGGTCACTGCAAAGGACAAGTCAGCACTCCCAGAGGCTCCTCTGGACCAAAGTTGCCCACCCCTTATCTGGAGTCAAAACAATATTTGCTGAAAAGGAATGAGTCCAAATAAAAAAAAAAAAAAAAAATAGGACCAATGGCCCTGTAGCTCACCAGTCCAATAACTGAACCCATTGCTTAGTATTTTTGAGAAGGTAGCCATTGTGTCAAAGAAGCTCCATACCAAATTTGGAGTAAATCCTGCCAGAAGTTTGGGAGAAGATTTTCAAATTTTCAGATGTAGAAAACACAAAAAAAAAATTCATAAAAAAAACTGAGAACATTCTTGGTAGATATTGTTCCTAGGAAGGTCCATCCCAAATTTTAAGTAAATTGAGCCAATAGTTTCGGAGAAGAAGGTTTTTCAAGATTTTGCTACAGGATGACCACCATGATCAGATCAAGACTATGATGCCGGACACCACCTGATCACAACAGCTCATGGCCCACAGGCCGGTGAGCTAAAAAAAAAAAAAAAAAGCAGGCACACAAAAGCACCTGACCTGGGCAGCCCAAATCTGGCCCCTGAATCCAAATCCAGCCCTGGTTTTTCTTCTTCCTGGCAATAAGTGAACATTTATTGCCACTGATTGGCCAGACTGTCATCACACCTGACTCCCAGGTAAAGGGAGGGTGGAAAACCAGCAGTTCTCAGCCCTAAAGGAGCGTAATTTGGGCAGCCCTACACTTGATGCTTGCGCTGCATTATGGGTAAAATCATATGTGGCATTCCACAGAGCAGATGGAGGACTGAGGTCCAGACTGACTTGCGCAGGAGACAGCGGTTTGCAGAATTTGATATAAACGCAGTTTCTGCTTGCGGAGGAAAGAGGAGCAGGAGTCAGCTGACCCTGGCACCTCACACTACTTTATACCTGTGAAAAAACACACCATCTGGGGAAGGAACTCGTGAATGGAATAATAAGGCAATGGTTCTGATGCTACCAGAGGTGCGTGTGTGTGAGGTTGTGAGTGTGTTTGTGTTTATTTGTGTGAGGTTGTGTGCGTGTGTGTGTGTTTGTGTTTATGTGTGTATGAGGCAGAGTGTGTGTGTGTGTGTGTGTGTGTGTGTGTGTGTGTGTGTGTGTGTGTGTGTGTGTGTGTGTGTGTGTGTGTGTGTGTGTGTGTGTGTGTGTGTGTGTGTGTGTGTGTGTGTGTGTATGCATTGGGGCCGCACACATCTCTCGCAGTCAGTTTACCTCAGACTGTGCATGAAAGCCTTGAAAGAAATGGCCCTCACCACCGTTCATTTGTGTTCCTCAGCCCCCTCTCCTGCAGCAGGGCTCCATTTCTCACCAGCACAAAGAAGCGTAAAGGATCCTGGAGTCAGAGACTTGTGCCGGCATCGCCATGGCTGTCAGCCTTTGAAGAACAGGTTTTTTCCCTTTTTTAGAACTCAAATATACCCAAGAGCTTCAGCACGCGCAAAACCAATGACAGAGCCAATAATTGTCTCAAAACAAATACCCAGGCAATAATTGGCCAGGCTCTTGGCCCTGCATATGCTATGAAGGTTTTGAGTAAATCTGGCCCACAGTCATTGCCTATGAAGTCTTAAGCTTTCGAGCACCAGCAGCAATCATGACATCAACATGAGAATCTTTAGCTGAGAACATTGCAATCACATATGAGCAACTTTACACCAGACCTGAACAAGTTACAGGAAGGAAACTCCACTCAGACATTCCTCCAGATGTACAGAGAGAATCAGAGAGGGGCACAGAGCACAACCAACTAACCCAGCGCAATAATGCAGGTGATACATTAATAATGACGGCCCATGAGAAAATGTTTACTTCTCCATACGGGCGAGTTCAGATATGAACCGGAAATGGGCACCGGTACATTTCAGAGTAATGGAATCGTCTCTGCACCATTACAGAAGCCTTCACCAAGTCACTCTTTATAAAAACTGGAATAGAAAAGCAATCTACAGCTACCTTAATGTATCCCTACCTCTGTTTAATGGCTTCTATTAATTAATATAAGATAGGTTTTCCTGGCAGAAAGAGACTGAACATTTCTGAGTTCTATACTGAAGAAGGCATTTGCGAAACAAGTGCTATGCAAATGTGCTCTCACAATCCCATGTTCAGTCAGCTAATTAGTCCAGACCATACGGTTTGTTGGTTATAGATGAGAAGTTTCGTCTTCTGAGATTTGTTTAAGGGAACAGTCAGAACAACAAGAAATGTGAATCTGGATTCGGTCGGCCTTTATGTCTATAGAGGATGTGGCATAACATCAGTTTGCATTTAATACAGTGTAGAATTTCTGAACCCTTTACGACAATATCAGATGCAATAGCAAGTCAAACAGTATTTAGTTATTGACGGCTTGAAGGCTGATTGAAATTCTAGTGCAAGTGAGAGGTAATAATCTTTGAGAAAGTGAACTTTTGAGGTCGCTGCTGTATGGCTAACTTAGTGAATTCTTGATTAACGATGTAGTTGAAGTACTGTCTGAAAACTACTGTTGACAGCAGGGCAAGCAAGAGGCACTTTGTGAGCATCTTTCTGTCACTAAAGGAATTTGTTAATTATCTCCGCCAAGGAGATAATGCGATCGAGTCGGTTTATTTATTTATTTATTTATTTGTCTGTCTGTCCTTCTGTCTGTCTGTGGACAGGATTTCTCGGAAACTACTGGACGGATCTTCATGAAATTTTCATCAGAGGCAGATCTTGGGCCAGGGACGACTCCATTAAAATTTTTTGATGATCCACGATCATCACGTGACATCATGGTCACGTGATGATCATGTGATCGCTCTGTACTTTGATGACGGCTTTGGAGAATGGATGCTTCAAACATACAAAAATCCCATTTAAACTTGTCACATGGGTGGTCCTGAAATGTTCCAAAGAGATAGATCTTGCATTTGTATCAACATCATCCCTTGGCGGAGATCAGAAATCTCGGATTGCTCTTGTTCACTGATGGAATGATAAACGGTACACATATCTAGCTTTTCATATTATCATTACCAAACAATTTAAAAAAAACAATCCCACATTTTCTGACACACTGCATGATATGTCTAAATTGCTCAAAAGGTGGACTCCGCTTAAAAGATAAAGCTGAAAAAAACAGAACAAGAGTGGTTCAGGAATGGGGTCACTCAATTTTAAAGAATCCATATTCACGGAATGAAATGTTACACATTATATATTGTATAATTATACATTGAGAAATTATAAAAACAGGTCAAGCATCAGCTGAGATTTTCCGGTGGTTGGGCTCCAGGAATTTGAAATGACTGCTTTGATGTCACAAACAAATTTTTGAGCCGAGTCCAAACGGATGCCCTGCAGTCATTCTGTCTAGGGATGCCCATGCCTGTTACACAAAGGAATGGCATCCATGGGGATGGTTTGATTTGAGAATGAGCTTCAGGGAGACCAGTCATGCACACAAGCCACCTCGCACCACTCTGCCAGATGCTGTTTTACATGAAACAACAGAAACACTATGAGCTACAGCAGTCCTCCCGTCTGCACACAGGGGATATGAGGACACCATGCCCTCCGGCCAAAGCACTGTTTACCAACACCAAAGTCGCTTAATTAAGCACATTTTCTGTATCCCCCCCATGCCATTTCACTACGTGAAACAAACACTAGAAAATAAACACTGTAAACTCAGCAGACCAACATCATCCCCTAAGACATGAACGGAGGAATTACCTCAAGTGACAGCTGAGCCATTTCTAATTTATGAATTGTGGATTTGCATCTGATTGAGATTATGTGACTTAGATCCATGTTTTTAAGTCACGCACTGTTGAAACATAAATCACCCGCTCGATACCAGGGCAGAACACGGAATTAGGAGGGATTTATCATTAATGGAGTTTACACTGTTGAGAAGATGTATTCTCACCTCTTCACCAAATAAACAGGAAGCTAACTGATAGACGACGCATAGAAGAAAAAGTAGCTTCCTGCCAGGATGACTGCGTCAGTAAACAAATCTTATGAACAGATCGCAATCATGCTTTTTTTTTTGGTAAATATTGATTCAACGCGCTTGCAATCATATGCGGATTTGCATGGGTGTTGTTGGATGTGCCATCCCCGCTACTTATAATGGAATTCATTCCAGCATTGACAGCTAGTGATTTACCAAGGTTTGACACATGCATAACCTAATGAAAATGAAAAGCGAAAGTGAATATACTTTCAAGAGTGTTCTCTGAATAAGCAATCTCAACATATCATGTCACGTGACATCAGCAAACCTCTTCCACCAGATATGCTACCACTGGTTTACCTTCTAAGAAAAACAGATCACTTGATCCTGTTTTTAGTAAGCTACAGTGATGATTTGAGCCCAACCAATTTATCAGTTCTTCAATTTTATCAGACAACGAGGGTCCATCACAGATATATCAGTGTCAGCATATGTGTTGTCTAATAGGCACCAATATGAAAACTACTGTTTTTTTTTTTTTTTTTTTTTACGGAACACAACGCGGTAAAAGATGCTTGGGGTAATTTATAAAAGGTGTCATAACATAGTTTGTCTAGCCGAGCGCGCTGTGACTCCATTGTTTACAATATGTTCAGCATTGTCTACAGCATGTGGCAGAGCACAAATCACAGTACAGCATACGGTGGTGCAGTCATGCAACATTTTTTAAAAATACATTGCTGGAAAATTAACAAATAATGACCACATCATTTTCCCTGTTCAATATCACACTAATGCAACCCTGTCCCTGACAGCCGTCATGTCACTTGTTCTTATGGCATCTGCCAGCGGTTAGCGAGATAGCTAGCAAGCTTTAATTTGTCAGTGTAGTTAATCATGTAGAAGACTGAAAATAAAACATCAAAGCATCTCTTCCCATTCATTCAGAAGCTGAGTAGTCGACAGTACGATGGTGGATTGAGTCTTTTGAGAGTTGACTTCACACTATATTGCTACTTAGTTGGTGAAATGCAACGCTAGAAAGTAAATAAACAACGTCCCCATCTTGCACTCACCCGTGATGGCAGTCGCGTCACACGTGCTAACCATATCCATTTGCTACATCAGCTATAAGTCGTAGCTACTTTCACACCTAGTCAGTTGAATTGAAGCAAATGCATGAACATTTTAACCCATTCTCGCGATTCAATTAATTAATGAATCAGTTAATTATCAATAACACTACATGTAATCACACCAAACTGTTTTTAAAACTTGCAGTTTCATGCCCTTCGATCCAAAAAATAATAAAATTATACATGAAATGGGCAGAGACAAAATCTTTGTAGAGAGACTTGCGCATGCAGTCATTGGTCACATGTTTCAACTACTATATAATTGGCTATAACTCATGAATGCAATATCCAATCATCATCAAACCACAGATGACTCATCTGCAGTCTATTTGACACAAGCCTACCTAATTTGGAGCGAATCTGTCCATTCGTGGTGTGATGGCAATGAAATGTTCATAACTCCTAAATCAATTGTTCGATCAACTTAAAATTTTGCATGCTCCATGTAGGCCAAGGCTGCTATGGAAATCTACAGTACAAGGTGAATGCTCAAATCATTTGACTGACATCAGGCAATCAAATTTCAGTAGCTCTTAAACTCATGTTGCTAAAACCTATCATAAAACATTATAAGATCGTTAAGGATGTGTCCAACAGCAATTCACATGAACATTACTCTGATTGGTCCAATGGTGGCTCTATAAAGAGCCAAAATGCAGTTTGGGCTTGTGCTCTAGAACGGTTTCAGTTGGATTCAAAATTCTTTAACAACTAATTCCCCAGCTCCAGCTGAAGAGAAAAGCCTCTAGAACCAAAATGATGCGCCGTATGTGATTTTCCACCATTTTAATTTATTTATAAAACCTTTAAAATGTATTTCTTTTTTTTCCTAGACAGTGTGACCCATTTACATAAAATTTGTTTCCCCAGAATCTTCAGAACAAGATCTTAAATCTAAGAATATAGAAAGTTATGCTAAAACATGTGGCTGCAGTAAGCAAATTAAGTTTGTGGGTGTGGCCTATTGATATATTGGGATGCAAATCCTGAATGCAGAGTCCAATCACAAACCTTTCAGATTCACATCTGTGGAAAAGAAGCTGAAGCCTACAACATGGTTGCAGTTGGCCCACAGGTGTGGCTGTAGGAAGCAAAAATTTTAAATTGCCATTATCATTAAACTATTTGACCCAAATAGTTCTAATTTTACATATTGTATCTCTAAATAATCTTATAATAGCCCTTTTCAATGAGCAACAGAAACATCTTAAAACAGGGCTGCTATACCAAATGTGTTTTTACTGCTTCAAAATTGATAAATACCTCATGTTTCTTTGACCTGGGTTGATCACCACCAGTAATAATAATAATAATTATTATTATTAGATAGAAGTAGTGATTGTAAAGATGTCACATTTCCTAAGCTATCCTTCCTGAGAGTAGACCAGATCATTGCTTAGCTTAGGGTTAACATCAGTCATTCACTGGGAGATACTGCTTGACAACGTGTTGGTCAGCACTGCAGACTTGAAGAAATATCAAATTTGAGACATTCTAAACTATCGAGTTTAACAACACACTAATGCCCTACATCTTTAAACTTCATTCAGTAATGAGACACCAAGTGCCACCTTGCATTCACATTTCTGACATATGCCCCCCTTGCTTGCTCTCTCCTTTTTGAGAAGTTAGCAGTTATTGAATCAATGTTGAATCTAAGTTAAACCAGCCTGTATCTGTCGGACCCCATTGATGACGCCTTTTTGCAGACAAATTTATACATGTCTTCTGCCAAGATGGTTCCCATGCCAGATTTGAAATGCTTTTTACTGAAATCCATTTCTTTTCATGTGAAAATGTGAGCCAAAGAGGATTTCATGTTTTGCCATATAAAAAGTTGTAGTTTCAATAGTGGAAGAATAATACTGAGCGCATGCTGCCAGGTGCCGCTCATTTCATTCTTACCTTCATGCCCACAGAACTGTGTTTGAATTCCAATGTTGCAAGATGTACAGTATGCAAAGTGCTCTTTAAAAGAATGCCGCCATTTTTGAATTCATGGTTGAGGTATAAAATAATGTAATTTAACTCACCAAGCAAGACATGAAACACTCTTTTTAACCCTTGGTTGCACAGTGGTTACTATAGTAACAACCCCACCCACCACTCTTAATAGGCAAAGAGTCAAGCAACAAAGGAATACGTTTTATTGACAAGGACGATTTTTGAGACTTTGCCCCTTTTGGTCCTCAACCAGTGGTAATTTTCTTTCTAAGTCATGCCTTGGAAATATATTTTCAACTATGCTTGCCGGAGAATGTGCGCTTCTATCAATTATTCTTAAATACAACAGTAAATAAAAAGGTCTGTGCCAAACTTAAATGGTAGAAAATTGAATTGGTTAACCCGTCCCAAATGGGAAACTGCAATTTGTGAGGGCACACTAATGCTGATGAATCATTTCTGCCAAATCAGGATTTACTGTAGTAATGTATACACCGTATATAACAGTCATTTTGTGACTAACTGTTTTGAAGCCTGACAAGCAGTTACCCAATTTAATCTTGAAAAAAACAAAGTGCAAAATAGTGACTGCAATGATCAAAGTACCACAAAGCAGTTGAACAGGCAGCCTGTGATTACTGCCTGTCACCGCTTTGTTAACTTCCGGCATTTTAATTCTGTTAAACTTGTGTCAGATAAAAGACGGTGACAGAAAAACACTGTACTGCTGGTCTGAAAGTAACAGACAAGTGGGTGGCAATGTGGCAAAGATGGGAATGCTGCGAGTCCCTGCTGTACAGGCCCAGCTCCGCTCACTTTATTTATTCCATTTGTCCTTTAACCAGTGAAGTCCCGTTGAGATCGAAATGTCTTTTTCAAGGGAGCCCTGGGGGTTGAGGTGGGGAGGGAGAGGAAAAATTGCATAGCTAATTAGATCAGGGGATGATTAGGTGGCAGGTTGAAAGAACCAGGTTGGGAATTTAGCCATGACACTGGAGAACTCGCGACTTGTTGAAGAGTGTCATAGGATCTGTAATGACCACAGTGAGTCAGGACCTCGGTATAATGTCTCATTGGAAAGATGGCGTCTCCTTCAGTACAGTGTCCCCATCAATGCACTGGGACATTGGGGATAATTCCACTGGAAGGATGATCGCAACCTACTGGCCCACCAACACCTCTTCCAGCAGCAACTTGGTTTTCCCAGGTGGTCTCCCATCCAAGTTCTAACCAAGCCCACACCTGCTTAGCTTCAGCCACGCAGCTGGCGCAGATCAAGTAGTGGTAAAGCTGCCAGCCAATGAAAGGTTCCAGTGAAAACGGGAGACAAGGCCACTGCCAGGCTATAAATCACACAAACCTATATCTGCTTGCCCTTTCCATAAAGGTCCACAAAAGCCACAGACAAGCAGGTTGAGACAAACAGGCCGAGCACACTGATAATCTTCAATCAACCAGACAACATGACCTGGAATGAGCGGCTGTAAATTAATCTCCGCTCGATGTTTTGCATGTTCCGGAACCTTCATGAGAAGAGCCGCAGAAGGGAGACCCGCTTCGCCCGAACAGCTCTCCATTTCAGGAAGTAACCAACAAATCAGCTCTAAATTCCCAAGAGCATGAAAAAACTACAATACACTGCAGCAGCATTAGGAGAGGAGAGTGGTAGAAGCACCCTCAGAAAGCTTATGTATAAACAAGGGCACAAAGAACTGTTTAAAAGATATCTTGAAACTTTTCCAGGTCTCCGATTAGCGGATAATTGAGAGGAGACCTCAAGTTACGCATTATTCATGAGTCTGTTTCTGAAACATATTCGCAAAGAGAGGAGAGGATTCTTTCCCTTACGGTGCAGGCCAGGCACTGTTGAAGGCACACACAGGCATTGAGTATAGTTTTATACAATGGGAGCCCTGTGTCAAATCACTAATGAGGACTAGAATCAGAGAATGGTCCACTCCAAAGGCATGTCCATCAAACTCAGATCCCTTGGGGAAAGGGGGGGGTGTCAAAAAATCACTTTAAAAACTGCATAGACCATTTCCCCCATAGACTTTTTAGGTTAATCGCATGCATCAGAACTGAGTAGCACTAACCCTGTGAAATATTAATGGGAATCGGATCCATGAAAGTTAAGCAAGCTCAGAGGATGCAATGCTTTGGCCTTCAGTGGCAGAACCAGCTTTGGCACTCGCTAGAAGCAGCTGCGCGTCTCAACACGCGTATGGTGCATTTTATACGACACGGTTAGGTTACTGCAATGTATTTTATCACCACTCAGCTGGCAACAGTCCAGCCTTAGCATAGTCATTGAACTCTAACTGCTCCTCACCAATCTATGCAAGAATGTACTGTATCTCTTCCATTCAACAAACTTCACTAATTCATGTTCCGACTGCCAGTCAGAATTTAGCATTTGGCCGAGTGTGAGGAGCACCAGTTGTCCGGATATGCCGGTACGCCAACTGTCTTCATGAGGATCTTTTCCTATGAGAATCATCAGTCGTTTACAGTCTTTAATTCGCTCCCCTGTGAGAGGGACGTGGGCAGGTCGAAATGTGGGAGGAAAGTTTGCCGATTTATCTCCAAGAACCAGCCAATTACCTTGCATCATTAACTCTGCAATAACTACAGCATTGTTGCAAATAAATTTTGTTTTTGAGAATCTGTCCTTTTGGCATAAAACCAGCAAAGATGGTTGTATGCACCGAGGTCCTCGAGGACAGTGTCGCAGTATGTAATGAGCAGCAATACCTACCCGTTTCACGCTATGCAGATGAAAATACCCACAAATTAAATCTGACAGTGTCTGCTTTAACTTCATATGCATTGTTTGTACGCCCAAAGTGATGGACTACAGGGCCAAAATGCAATAATTGCACAGCTGCACCAATGCTTGCGAACATCACCTTTAATGAAAAGACAGCGTACTGATCTGTAAATATGGCTGAAAGGGTTGGCGATGACCTCAGAGCAGGAGACAGCCTGCCAGTCGAGAGGGCCCCGTGCCCAGGCTGCCACGCGTCTCCCTGACGCAGCTGATGCCTTGTCAACACGTCTGTGCAACAAGCGACGCCAGAAGGGAAAACTCATCACGAGCGGCAGCTCTGCTCTCCAAGCCCACTCGCCAAAGAAAAAGGTCGTTGAGAACCGAAAGTAATCTCGCTCTTTCCACGGAGACCACCGTTCGCTTCTGCATTTTACCCAATCCTTCTATCCATTGTGTGGGAAATCATACTGGCTCAGGATAAGAGCTCTGTGCTGTAGGTCCTGTTGTCTAGGGGTCCATGTAATGGAGCAGGAACTCATCCAGGAAGCAGTGAGCCAGAGAACTGTTGTTTTGTTGTCTGGTGGCATTGTGATCCACTCACCACAAATGGAGACATTCTCCAGTACAACTGCTCGAATGCTTCATACTGTGGAATGCATAGAAATTGGCCAGGTCTCCGTATCAGAAAATTGAAAGTTTTGCCGCAAATCATGTCCTGTACACTGAGATTCAATAAGTTTAAATAAATGATCACAGAGACCACAGTGTGATTACCCACATACCTACATAATCTCTCTCTCTCTCACACACACACACACACACACACACACGTGCGCGCGCGCGCATTCAGACACCCACACACACACACACACACGCACGCATAAATACACGCACAACCATGCGTATGCACACACACACACACACACACACACACACACAAAAAAACATGCACACCCACAGAAACACATGCATACTCACACACTCGCATCTACACACAAATGTCCTAAAACAAAAACACATTTGCATATATAAAAACACATGCACAATGACACTCTCCTTTCAATTCATCTCCAATATGAGGTGTATTTGCTGCACCTGTCTTACCACTATGCTGTAGCATTCAATTCTTCCAAGGGTATAAATCCACCCAAAGTATTTCTGGTCCCACTGACAAATGATCAATCACTGCCCAATCACAATCCAGATGCTCAGCCATGCCATATTTGATTCATGTTTTTTTTTTTTTTTTTTTTAAAAAGCTGTTAACAAATTTCTTACAGGACCTAACATTTTGTTGAAGTTCATGGATGGCAAGGCAAAAAACCTTGCAAACCTTAAAAATCTGTATTAAACACACATTGCTGTGAAAAAGTATTTGACCCCTTCCCCATTTATTCCATTTTCACACAGATGTCACAGTTAATCAGTTCAGATCAAACTAAGTTTAATATTAAACAAATTTAACCGAGTAAACACAAAATGCTGTTTTTACCAAATGATTTCATTTTTAGAAGAAAAAAGCTGTCAAACCCAAAATGTGTGCCCCCTTAGTTCCTAAATCAACTAATTAAGAAATTTCAGTGATAATTGGGTTCAATTTCACTATAAACAGCGTGGCAAAATTACTGCCAGCCCAGCTAAACATCACTTAAGTAGAACCTGCCTGGCAATGAGAAGAAAGCAAAAAGCAGCACATGATGTCGCAATCTAAAGGAATTCATTAAGAGATGCGAAACAAAGTAATTGACATCTATCAGTCTGTAAAGGGTCACAAAGCCATTTATAAGGCTCTGAGACTCCAGAATCCCATGGTGAAAGCCATTCTTTAAATGGAGACAACCTGGAAAAGTGATAAATCCTCCCAAGAATGGTGGACCTAACAAAATTCCTCCAAGAATGCATCCAAAACTCATCCAGGTGGGCACAAAAAAACCCAGACTTGCATCTAAAGAACTGCAGGCCTCACTTGCCTCCGTTGTGAACAGTGTTCACGATTCCACAATAAGAAAGAGACTGGGCAAAAAATGGCATCCATTATTTGTAAAGCTGCAAGGTGAAAATCACTGCTGACCAACAACAACACAAAGGCTCATCTAACATTTGCCAAAAAACATCTTGATGACCCCCAAGATTTTTTGGTTAATATTCTGTAGTCTGACAATTCAAAAATAGACCTTTTGACATGCATCCTGTTACATCTGGTGTACAGCGAATACAACGTTCGACCAGAAGAACTTCATCCTGATAGTCAAACACAGAGATAATAAAGTGATGATCTGGGGCTGCTTTCCTGCTTCAGGACCTGGGCAACTTGCCACAATTGATGGAAGCATGGATTCTGCTCCCGACCAGAAAATCCCCAAGGACAATGTCTGGCCATCTATTTGTAACTTAAAGCTAAAGTGCAGAGGGTTATGCAAAAGAACAATGATCCGAAGGACACAGGCAAGTCCAGCTCTAAATGGCTCAAAAAAAATGAAATGAAGGTTTTGGAATGGCCCAGTCGAAGCCTTGACTTAAATCCAATTGAGATGCTGTGGCATGACCTTAAACAGGCAATTCATGCTCAAAAACCCTCCAATGTGGCTGAAGTAAAACAATTCTGCAAAGTAGAGTGGGATAAAAATACTCCACCGCAATGTAAAAGACTCATTATCAGTTATTGCAAACGTTTGATTGCAGTTGTCACCACGGGCAGCACAACCAGTTATTAAGTTTAGAGGGGCAATTATTTTTTCGCATGGGTGATATTGGTTTTGAATGACTCCTTACATTCAATGAATGAAATGTCCATTTAAAAGCTGCATTTTGTATTTACCTGCATTGTCTTTGTCTTATATCAAAATTAGTTGCATGATCCAAAACATTCAAATATGACAAGGAAAAATGGTAGAAACTGGGAAGGGGCAAATAGTTTTTCACAGCACTGTTCTCAAGCCTCTCATGTATACGTGTTCATATAAAACAGATATAAGTTTCTACCAGCTAATTATACATCACCCGAAAAATAACCATGTAGTCAATACATTCAGCGCCAGGTAACCAGAAATGTCAAGGGAAAATGATACTGCGGGAAGCACTGCATACTGCAGCAGCAGTATAGGCTGATTATGGATGCTCGTCCTCTCAGTTCAGGGGCTGCAAAGAGCCGGGAGGAGTATCGGCAGACTGAGTGACTGAAGCCCCGCACCACATCTGACCCCCCCACCCCTACCTCCCACCCCCTCAGAGAGCAGATGGTAACAGCCAACAGGGCAGGAGGGGATGGGTGTAGATGAACCAGAATATGAAGGCACAATATGCTGTAAGTCCGCAAAGCCCACAGTCAGCACACCTTCAGGCACCTGGGCAGACAGGTCCGCGAGAGTGAGGCTATGTAGGACAGTCAGACAAGTAGACAACACCGTGTAGGTACATGCGACGATGGAGGCGTTATCATATCATATGTCGTTTTCCAGATCACAAGTGATCAAAGGTAATGCAGCATAAATGCAAACGAGGTACTGTGCCCATTTCCGCCGCAGTTGTTATGTCACGCTTTGACCGAGTCGGAACTCGTTAGCGTGCCCCTTTGATTTCAAACTTAATCCCCAGGAATCCAATCTTGTGTTTAGGAGATACTTGAAAGGCATTATGAAGCTCTACTTCAGGTCTCTCTGATGCCAATTACTGCCTGAAAATGGGTTGTACCCTTGATACAATCTATTACATGCGTACATACTGGCCGTGAACCTTGTGTGCGGCCAGCAACAAAATGAATGACCCAGTCTCGAATACTGTAAACCATATAAATACTGACAAAAGTGAGGTTACTTTGTATTGACATAGCTAAAAAATAAATCTGATTTTCAAAGTCAAGAAAAGTAAACTGCCTTATATTTAATCAGGAAGGAGGTAGCACACAGAGAGAAAGAGAGAGAGACGGACAGAGACAAGGAGAGAGAGCGAGAGAGTTAAAGAAAGAGATAAAAGATCGGGGGAAGAGCGAGGAATATAGTGCATGCTTGTCTTCCTTAGTTTCATTAAAGCCCATCATTATTCTGCAGTGTGTGCCACTGATACAGAGCCACAAATTGACTCCCGGGGCAGCTCTTCGCACACTCGGGCTTGTTGGCTAAACGGATGGAGTGGAGCTTTCACCGCATAAAACAAGACTCTATCCGGAGTCTACCCCAAGGCAACCTCGGGGACTCTGTGAAATGAAATCTCCCATTTCTGTTTTTTTCTGCTTAGTCTGCGTGTTCTAAGATGATTAACCCCAGGATACGAAGAGCAGCTCCCCTTACAGTTAGATACTCTGCTGCGGCCCTATGCAGCCGGCAGGAATCGTTATCAAATCCGAAGCAACTGAAGCAGTTTAAGCAGAATTAAAGCAGACTGTTGGGCAGAGAGACCTCTATCAAACACGCTGTGTCCATATAGGCGGTTTTCATATATACTGTAACCACACTTCATCGCTTCTGAACATTGTTTGTTCAAAATGAAAAAAAAAATGCAAAATAAGTCGTAAGAATGTAACAATGCTTTTTCATTAAAGATGGGCAAACTCATTGGCTGCTCTGTTCACACGTCCTTCTCATGCCAAACCAAACACAGACAATCAAGACTACGGTCCTCCGTGACACATCGGCCATCTGAGCCAAAGTTCTCTTCCATTTTCACTAGTCGCACAAACAGGCTTTGCTGACATCTGCAGTAAATTTTTAAATGGCGCACAGCAGGGCATAATGCCAGCCACAGGGTTACGGGCGCAATTCCCAAAGGGAGCAATGCGGGTTTACCTTCGAGAAAGACCCGGCATCCGAATCCCCCAGCAGGATTATCAGGAATTGCACACAGAAAGAGTCAATTACAGGCCTCTGGGATTTCCAGGGCCAGGCTCGACAAAGATTAGATACTCACAAGATAACAGCCAATGACAAGCCTTGACAGTTGAAGGGTGTGCTCTCGACATGAATGATTGTGTACTAAAATGAACAGCAACAATGAAAGCCAAAGATACATGGATCTGCTTTGCAAATGACTTCTAATAATAACACATAGGGAGACACTAAAAAAGGAAAGAGGAGATAAAATGAGTAATAATGGCTTTGCTAAAGCGATGGACATGTTACTGTTTTTGTCCTGGCAGTGACTTCCAAGGCAAACAGACCTACATCTATACAGCCTGCTCAGCGCAAAGGTTCACTCAGAATTCCAGAACAATCTCATGACTGCGGTAACAGGGTGGCTTTTTCACGACACCTGCTGGCTGGGTGCTCTGTCACAGAAAAGAAAAAAAAAACTATCAATCAGAAAGGAACTAAAAAACTAAATATGGAGATGAAGGCACTCAGAGTTCAAGTATAAGGAATACAAAAAGGCCTGTCACCACACAAACGCAATTTTGTTTTAGCTGTGATGTGTGACCCTGAAAAATTATATGCTGCACGTATGACTGCGTCTCTCCTTTGCATGCCTTCCTCTGAAACTCAGTGTGAATCAATGCCCACATTTTCACATAAGAAAACCTTTTCATGACATATTCCCTCTGGATATGCACCTCCGTGGCTCTACGACAAAGAGGTCAGGCCCAGATACACTTCAGCTTACAGACACAAGTGTCCATGTGATGACTGACTCCCTGCAGGGGTGGAGGCTATGCACTTGAAATCTTGTAAAAATGCATCTCCCTTCAGATTTTGCACAGCAGTTGAGCAGACAAAAAAAACATGGAAACTTAACCATGGCATCAGGAAACAAAACAGGTGAGGCCAGCATTCAAAGCTGTCCAAGAAAGCAGCTACAATAAGAGGTCTATTTTTTTGTTTCTCAAGAGTTACATTGCGGTCATACACATACAGATTCAGCATTTTGGTATCCTGCCTTGCACTTCATTACATCCAATCTGCCTGCTGTACAGCATCAAAAGCTTTTAGTTCATCTGGTTGTTGTTGGGAGCTAAATTCCTGACACCACCCTTTCAAACGGCACGACACGGCACAGCAGTGCAGCGGTTAGAACTTTAGCTTCGCAATTCGAGAGATCGCCAATACAAAAAAAAAATACCCAGAGGTGTTTTTTTTTTCGCCAAAATGTTTTAAATTTCCAGGACTGCCACACTGCTGGTGCACAGCTTGCGTAGCGGCATGACAAGAACAATTCAGCTATACTTAAGAAACTGCAAATGAGATAAATGCTAAAAACAAGCCAAGAAAAAGTACTGAAAGCATGAGGAACCAGAGGCATTCCTTGAGTGCAAACCTCTGCCAAGGCAGCACAGTCCTAATCTTCTTGAGTGAATATGACTCTTAAGAAATTTAAGGTTTATGACATAACTGAAGTACTTTCCCCATAGCCCAGCGCATGACATATTTTTGATATTACGCTATATATCACTTTTGAGAAAATCGCATTGGCTGAGAGCGTGGGAGGGAAAAAAATCGCTTTGCATTACGTCTCACTGTTTATACTCAGCCAAACTGAATACCGAGTCTAACTTTGGTTCGGTATGGCTCAGCACTGCAGGAGGTTAGTTAAAGGTGACCTAGAATCAAAAACCGTTTTTACCTTGTCTTTGTTGAATAACGGTAGTCTACCCGCATTCAAGAACATACGAAAAGTGCTAGACATCTCCGTTTCATAGAAATTCCTCTTTTAAAAATGACCGCCAGAAAACGGGCCAATCTGAACAACGGATACATATGATGTCACATGTATCTCACTGCCCCCCCACTCTCATTCCATTTCCTCCCCTTCAAAATAATTTGCATACATGTCTTTATGCAAGTCCATTGCTTCCAATCCCTCAGTAAAGACAAGCGTGAGAATTCCAGAGTCATAATCGATTTCCGTGTCACTAGTGGGGAAATCCACCGTAATGCATGTGAAATGGATAAACTTATTGCGCAAGGACTGAAATTCTGCAAATGAATTTCTTCAGTGCGCTTTGATTGAATACTTGCTGACTACGGCACAGGAACGTCAATGCGGGAGACTCACTCCAAATGCGTCAGCTTTGGCAGCTCTGAAATAGCCTATCTAGCTGTCTCTGAGACGTTTGAAAAAAAAAAAAAACATTCAAAAATACTTACCATTCAGAAACGTTTTAATCCAGCCTTTGCTGGACTGGTTCTTCCTCCAATTCAGTGTCCTCATCCGATTCAGGCTCAAACATATAAGGCTGAATCTCTGAATATGTCATAGCTGCATAAAGTTGGTCTGTCCATGTTCCGAAGCCGGCGAGTGTTTTCCATTTTCCCTACCGCTCTGGGCGAAGTTACATTCTTTTGAGTGGTAGCAAAGCCAGCCAATCAGCGTCAAGTGCTTGCATTTCATAATGAGGATGCCAGTTAAGCCTGAGAGGTCGCCAAATAGGTGCAAAACAACGCGTTCAAAATCCCCCACCCTAACATAGCTTTTTGAGAAAGGTTTTTGGGAAGCTTCTGATGCATTACAGACCCAACCAAAATTTTGTTGTCCATATGTCGCATCACAGAACAAGGATAAATGCCCCGTTCAACCATTCTATGTCACCTTTAAGCGCCACTTACATAACTAAGTTTGCGTTACTTAGCTAGGTAGCGTGCACACAATACTTTTTCAAAACCAATATGTAACATTAGTTTGTTACCCAGCGAGCTAACATTGGCTAGCTACTCAGTTAACTGAATTTACAAACCGTTGCTCATTCAGCTACGAATATCTGTAACTCAGAGACTGACTAAGCAGAGTGATGTAGTTAGTGCAGTGCTAACATACATTGGGCGCCAAAGGAAATTTCATTTGCTTTGAAATTAGTGAAAGTAGAGTCTGCACACTACAGTAGATTGAGCTCCAACATAATACAATTTATTGCACCCACATGTAATGTTTCATGCAAAAGCCCTTCATCAAACTTTTGCCCGAAAAGTTACATGTGGGTGCAATAAATTGCAATCTAGTGTGCGGACTCTAATTTCACTAATTTCAGAGCATTCTTGTCTGTCCTGCACCTAGTTTTTACGTGTGTACCTTGCAGTTTTTTCTAGATTACATTTGCTTTACATAAAATTAGTTATGTGAAAATTAGCAATTCAGTTATGTGATAAACAGAATGAGAAAGTTATGAAAGTTGTTGAGTAAATGTTGGGTTTGTTGCTCACTAAAGCTTGCAACAAATGCAAAATTTACTCAACTCGTTTCATAACTTTCATATGACACGCCCATTCTTGCAAGATCACTGTCAAAATCAATAGGGTCCATCCCTGATGTAATAGCAACCCACCCATAAAATTTCAGACATATCCGTTCGTTACTTTTTGAGTTATCTTGTTCACAAACAAACAAACAGACAGATAAACGGCACCAATCACATATACCTCCTTCCAACTTCGTTTGGCGGAGGTTAATTAGTACGGCCTCTACGCTCGGTATCGTACGGCCAAGTATCCGTGACCGTGCATGCTAATGCAACTTTTCCCCTGCAGCTGCGTGCGATTTGGTCACCAAACTATTCCATAAAGCATCAGAACTGGGTCTTGATTGCAACATCCAGATAATTTTTTTTGTCATGGCAATCATTCGAATTAGGCCACACAGGACCGCATTGCATGGCCTTTGCATGTTCTCCCCGTGTTAGTGTGGATTTCCAACAGGTACTCCGGGTTCCTCTCGCGTCGAGAGACAAGCACCAAAGGAACACTCCCACCATTTACCCTGACTCAGGTTTTGGCATTAGAACTGGACGGTGCACTGTGCCTGGCCACTGCTCCTAAATAACTAGGACGGGTCAAATGCAAAGAACTAATTACCCTACGGGGTTCCATAAAGTGTACGTTAATTCTTTATCTTACAACCCAGGGAAGCACAACTCTGAACTTGGCTCATGAGGCACAAATGATAACTGTTAAAGCATTAGGAGTCTGCTGACTTTGCACCAACTGCTGATAGTTTGCAGCCCCTCTAACTCCAAACTGTCAGCCCAATAAACCCTACATGTTCTCATTACGTTAGCAGAGTGCTTCATCAATGTTACAACACTGATGATATCGAGCTTTACAAGCTTGCCTGCAATGCCAACTCATAAATGACAATAGAGCGCTCGGGCACAATTGGGCTTTCCAAATTTAAAGTAAAAACAAATAATCGGAAGGGTATAAAATTGTGGTAAAAGGAACAACCATTTTGCCCCTGATCTCATGTGGGGACAATCAGTTTAAAACTTCCACTGCCGTGTTTGAATTAACTGCTCTTTACTTATCGGAAACCGCAGCTGCTTTTAGAGAGCACATTAAGGAAGTACTCAGTTTTATCTGTACAAGCACAATTAAAAAGTCTGTGTCAAAGCCTGTGTCATGTGCTTGGTTTTATAAGCATTTTCTGGACGCCTTGTGGATGTCCTTAGGTGGAAAAAGCAGGAACTTCATTCACTTCAGGTGTCAACAATTTTGCCTTAGGACAAGCCAAATTTCTTCCAAACACTTTCGGTATAGTTCCCTTAGAACTGGTACGTAACCCGTACAGGTTGGTACCTTAACACTTGATCTAGTTTGCATTTGCACTGCACACAGCACTTTTAAATGCAGGTGGGCTGTTACCAGGTGTTAACAGCCATGTCAGCCACGTAAGTGGCTGGTCTATATACAAGTCCCTGTCAAACAGTCAGTGACTATTCTCTCTTCACCAATCAATGGACTGCATTGTTTCTAGCGAGACCTTAGTATCGGATCAGTGAGCAAGGTGAGTCAACAGAGGGGAAACAAAAGAACTGTATGGACTGGAAAAGTTCTTTTAGGACTATCCAACTTTTGACAATAGAAAAACAAAAATAACTGTTCTATTGTGTAATGAACAGAGCTGAAGGACACTGCTTGGTGGAAGCAAGGAATTGGTTAGCTTTCAGACATGGCTAAGCTCCGTACTTGTGACCCCCTCATCACATTGGACAGAAACTGAGCGGACAGACCCAAATAGAGAATTTAAAACATGATTTAGAACCTCATCTGTTCTTCAATGTGCCTATCTTAACCTCAGCAACCATCACAAAGCAAAAAGCAAAAACTGTTGAGAAAGCAAAAACATTGATTGCATTTGTGCTTTCAACAGCATTGACAATAGCACACTGAACTTAGTGGTAGGGATATTTTTTTTTAACAAACTAAATACCGGAGTTTGCAAAGTCAGTTGGAATCTAAAACAGAACTTACAGTTAGCTGCATTAATCCATCATAATAGTTTCCAACCTGTTGTGATATTCTCAGATGCAAGCTTGTGAGTCATACCAATGTGACTAAACTCCACTAGTGCCTGCAAGTCACCAAAAATAACCTCTAAAAATACAGGCCTAACACCATATCCGACACACAAAATCCAGGTGGTTCAGCACTGCCTGGAATAGTGTCCCATGAGTAATACATGCAAGAGCTGAACAGAAGCAAACACCAAAGCCCAATACCAGGCCTTTGTGCTGGTTGTATAGGTACTACGAAAAAGGGGTTTTAAGTCTGTTCTTAAAATGAAAAAAAATTTTATATCTCTGAGCAGTTTTCCCAGAGGGAAAGATGTCAATCAAATGTGCAATATGTATAGCACAATAAATATCAGATAGAAGAGGTAGTCAAAGCTACAAAAACTAAACTATATCAGTACTCAGGTTCCCACATATGCATTCGGTTTCAGTGAGTCACATAACAAGAATAATGAACAATTATTTTGCAAAACAGCAGGAACACTGCAGTTTCTATGCTATTGATCATGCTGGAACACTTTACTGGATCATGCAAAGACAGTGACTCATGTACCCTTGTGCCAGCCCTAACCTCAAATTAAAATCTGCTTTTATTCTGAGGTAAGGGCAGACATTATGCAATAAACCAATCACCTCTCTGACAAACATGCTAAACTGTTCACACTAGAGTCTCAGAACCAATCCCCTCTCTGCCCCATGCTCAACCCCACCCATTCCATATCCCAAGACCCCATCACTTCACTCCCTCCAGCATTAGTACAGTGATTAAAAAAGTTTGACCAGGTTAATCACATACCTCCCTCATCAATCAGTTTCCAAGTGCCCAATGTTACAAAATGTGGTCTGACAGTATGCAAACACAGAGAAGACAACATTTACAACCCTGGTCTTCAAATCACGGCCCTGGAGGTCCGAGAACTGCTGGTCTTCCACCCTCCTTTTACCTGAGAGTCAGATGTAAAGAAATTCTGGCCAATCAGAGGCAATGAGTGTTCATTTACTTACCTGGAACAACAGAAAACATGGGCTGGATTTGAATTCAAGATCCTGCTTTGAGGATCCCTGCTCAGCACTGTTCAAAGCCTTGATCCCAGCCTCAGTTCTGTGACCATGTAGCCATATAGCACAACTTAAGGACACTCTTGTTTATCCATATTATCCAGACAAAGCCAAAATGCAGTCGAAAACAATTCAAAGGAAAGTACTAGATAAAGCGCCACACACAAAAAAAAAGTCATTCAGGGCATAAAGCTTTACACAAAGGCTCAAAGAAAATCAATCATTTTTTACAGATGAAACACCTGAACTCCATAATCCAGCGATGCACAGGCAACAATGGAGACATCTTGTTATTTTTTGCACTACATACAGCAATGTGCAAAAACACAAATTTGTACAACTAATGAAATTACAAGTTATTTCAATATACCGGGTAAAGGATGAATAACTAAGAGCATCAAATGGACTTCATGTTCAACAAAAAATTTAGAACATAAAATGGAGATTTGATTTAAAACTTTTTTTTTTTTTAATCTAAACAATAAATGATTGGGACCAAAGATCTGTTTTCCAAATCAGAGTCATTTAAAAACTAAATATGTCATTCCAAGAATGATATGCTCAGTGTTTACAAATCAGATTATAGTATGTATGCTGTGGAAGGACTGATCTTGTACTGATTGGTATGATAGGGCATTTTAGGTACACAAGAGTAAGACATGTCCATGCCTAGTTGTGGCAATACCCCACTTTCAGTGTGTTTCCAGGGAAAATTGCATAACGTGTTAATAATGCATAACTGCTTGGGCATTAAAAGCAGATCCTTACTATAGTTACGCCATAAATAGCCTTCACCTCTCAACTATAGGAATCTAAGAATTCAGTCGCCGTGAAAGTACTGCCGGTCAAAGCGCCGTCATACTCAATCGCCAGCTCCTCCCACAATCGGCGGAATACGACCCATGTCTACTGTAGTCCTTATCACTAAATCACAGGTGTCTAACGCATAGATCAATGTGTAGGTATGCGGAAGCGATTGGGTTAGAGATTGCGTTACTGATAGCGAGGCTTCATTGTTTACGGTGCACTGCTCTCGCGACTGCGATCTCAATTCATGCACCCCATATGTTACAAAGTGCCTCGAGGTGGAGCATCTGCAAAGTCTCGAGGATAACGGAAGAATCTGGAATTCAAACATTTCTTCAGCTGATAAGATTTTTCTATCCATTTCCCGGGCGTTGTGAGAGTGAATATTGTAGTTTAGATGACGAGTGGCCCATAAAAATTGTGGGAAAAGAGGTAGGAGAGGGAGAATGGAGTCGAGGGCGAGATTTATAAAATCCATAAATGATCCAAGTCCGAAATGCTCGGATAACTTCACCTCAAAACACGCAACGGGGGGGCGATCTATTCACCACATTCATTCCCTATCAGTGGCACAGGATCACGTAAAACGCTACAATAAAACAAATATACAATTTTACACCCAGAGTGATACGTCTGGAAAAGCATATCAGATTCCAACTGAATCCTCCGAAATCCTGTTTATTATTATTGTTTTAATTCGATGTTTTCCCGCTGCTGATGCCTTACATTTGCATATGATGGCATGTTTTTTGCCCCCCTATTCACAAGTGCATTCAATTGTACTTGTACAGCAGCATAATAAGTGCAAACAATAATGTTTAAAAATGGGTATGTGCAGAAACAAATCAGAGTTATAGCAGTGCTTTAGATTCGCTGGGCGAAACGCTAAACTTAAAAAGCTCAATGGGCTAAATTCATTTTGGGGGAACCTTATCAGAAAACATAGTCATGTCTTGCCAACAAAATCGTCAAGTGGATATCGAATGAAGATTTTGATGATACTATCATAAAATGTTTTGTTTGAGTCAGCATTAGATCCCCACTGAAATTCAGAGACATACAAAAAAAATAATTCAAAGATGTCATACCTTTGAAAGCAACCTCCGGGAAATTCAAGAAGTATAAAATGGAAAAGCAGTTCAATTACGAAATGGTAATCTTATCTTTTCAAATGCTTCTTATTTATACATCTCAGCGTTTTAACGCGAAGGAACTCCACTATTTCAGTGAGCGTTCTCCAGCGACTTCTCAATGCGATTTGTCGCGTAACCCACACACGCAATTCATTGTCAGGATGCAAACACAGACCGGAGTCCTTGACGTTCTTGAATTAAGTGAAGGAAAACCGATCTTCTTCTGAAAAAACAAATCCAGTGTTTTAAAATTCCACAAGGAATCCAGGCAACGAATTGCAACAAACTTACTCCGCGTTTGCGCCGAAAGAAACGCTGTCCATTTAGAATGGTGCTGAAAATGGTCTAAAGCCAGTTATTTCAGTCCATACCTCGTTCAAGGTACTTGTATACTTATAGCCGCAAATTAGTCCTTTATGGCTTGCCACATGAAATCCCCTCGAAAGCCGCCCTGCGTTTTACTTCAACGCAGCCGACATACCGAGGCTCTAAAAATTACTTTACCACCGCACGCTTCCCGGAAAAGATAAACAGGAAATTCGGTGCGGGGTTTTCAATACGTCAATTGGTTGATTCTAAACACACGTGCACCTCAAGCCAATGCCCCCGCTATAAGATTAGTTTACATTAGACCGTACTTCGCCCTGAAACCGAATGAATTACTTAAATCGGCGACGGCTGAGCAAACTGGAGGAGCGAAAATTGTCCAGTGCTCACACTTGCCCGACAGACTGCTGGCCACTCCAACGCGACCACCTGCTACATATAGCAGACAGGGTTACTTTTCGGATCAACACTGACACGTTGATCTTTTTTTAATTATCACACGAATCTCAGTGTAAGTGATATTTTTAAATTTTAAATATGTCCCTTTATATTAGATTAACAAATGTTCCCATGTGCTCTCTTAAAGGTATAGGGCTGTTCGTGATATACTGGATACCTCCCAAAAATACCAACCATTGATAACTCTGAAACCTCAGCACCTGAGAAAATGCGAGACACGCAATCCTAATCCAGAACACAAAATACGAACTTGAAACCGTCAAGTGACTTTTGCCAGTCAAAAGCAATGTTTTTTTTTTTTTTTCATGTAAAACCTATCAGTCACAAATCGAAGATCTTCTAATGAGGTGGAGATATTTCGCAATTTATTGAGAAATTGAAAAAAAAAAAAATGGCCGGGGAATGTATACTCCAGATGATCGCGTAAATCCTCAAAATTTAAGACGGCAATATTTCTGAAATTGGGGGAAATATAGCTCACATTAACATCGTAAATGGTTTTGAATTGCCTACATTGTGAATGCTGTTCAGTCAACTTCACGTTTTACCAGGTTCACTCCTTCCTCGTATATAGGCTACTCCGCGCATGAGAGCGCTGCCGAACTGATGCAGCTCCCTACATCTTCTGCACTTGGTATCATAGCGCCAAAAGAATGCAACAACTGCCTTCGAGTGATCCAAACACGTTGGCTGGAAACAATCCACTAACGAGAATGTAGTCCTTTAGTTACAACTGCAAATCTGATACCTAAAACAGCAATACGGGTGAATTAATATAGAATTCAGTTCTATGAGACGCAGAGCAATCACGCTGTTTTTGCAGAAACTATATATTTCAGCAAGGGAAGAAACAGCGCTCAAGATATTTCAATATTTCAGCCATCACTGCAGTCAGCGCAACTATTTTCTATGGAAGCGGACACAGTATGTGATACCCCGGCGCACTGCGCGAGTAATAATAGCATTTCATCTCATGGATCGCTTATGGCTCCAGTTATTTCAAAAGCTGCTTCGTACATAAACTGGGCTCGCCGCCCAACTCGCATTGTTTCAATTAAGGAAAGCAAAGGAGCTTAAAATATTAACTGATTGGCAAGAGAATAGACCGCACAAGAAAAAAAAAAGCATGCAACTCAGAAGGCAAAAATATTCACCGAAAGAGCAAACACACACGGAATTCGATTGTGGTATTGCATGTTTCCTCGCATTTCGGCGCGTTTCAAGACATATGCGCCAGCAGGACCGAAAAGAATATGCTGTTTTCTATATCGTGCATCCTGGTAGCCAATTAAGCAGGTGAAATGCGTAGGCCTTATAACTTGACTTTGTCGACAAATAGTAGAATGGAAGGATGCATGAGACATAAAAGCTGAGGTGATACTGGAGTCGTTGGGTGTAGGGGGTAGGTTGTATGGCGAGATGCACTGCCTGCCTGCCTGTCTGGATGTTTATGGATTAGACAGAGAGCAAATGTGCAGAGTGGCTCCTATTATCCGCGCGCAGTCCACTGTACTTGCCCTGTAATGCAATATTTATCATGTGCGTAAATCACAAATCAATACAGTTATTCCTGCATGTAACTGAGTTAATAAACTCGCTGGGGAATTGGAGCCGATCAACGGTTGCAAATATGTATGGGAAACCATTAAACTTCTTCACGAGACCTCGTGACCCACTGTGATGGAATAACGTGAGCAACGAAGGGGCATTTTCTGCTTAAAATCCATCGTAGTCCATGGTGCTCATTCTGCTCAATATGGCAACTCCATAACTGAATATAGAGCAAAAATGTGGGTGTACACCTGTTTTATTGAACATTACACTGATAATGTAATTTCAGACTGCAAACCTCATTGAAATAACATTTAAAGTTGAGCCATTAAAATAGGCTATGTAAGACAGAGCAGTGGGCGTTTTTTGTATGCGTGCCGTCAAGCACGTTCAAAACAAATTGTCAACAGGACCACAGTCTAAATACACTCAAACGATATTGTATAAAACTAGCGAGATTACATTTATGTTTCATTTTTCTTTCATTTTTTTCTTTGATAATGGGTTTTGTACCATGCGGCAGAGTGAGCTAATGAATTAAGGCCACCCGCAACTCCTTTATCTTGCACCGTGCATTGTTTTGAAGCGCTAGAACTGTTCCTGCGTTTGAAACAGAAGAATCACTGGAGGGTGGGCATCACAGATATTTCAGGCAGAAAACGTGTTGCCGTTCCCCCACGACTAAACTGAAAGAATTTTTCCAAAGGGCTAAAGCGCCGACTAGCGCCGAGATCCGCATTTTTCATAAGAAGTTAACAGTTCTCAATTCAAGTTGGCCTTCCTGATCATTTCAATGCAGTTGCCTTGCACTCGTTTTGAAGTTGTGCAGAGAGGGAAGACTGGTTAGTCACTCTGGAATTAAGCTCAAACGCATGAACGCATATTTACCGTGACTCTCAGTGGTCGACATTCTGAAACTGTCCGGAGATATTCTGCAGAGGTGGCGAAAGTAGAGACGTCCTTTTAAATTACTCCAGGAGGTGAGTTATAAAAACATGCACTTCTGTAGGGAGGTATATTTGTTTGTGTCGGGGGAGTCGATTGTTGGCGAGTGACCAGCAAGGGTATGTAGGCCAAAACACCAGAGACAGACAATCACGGGCGTTTTAGGGAAACACTATAATCTGGTACATAAAACATTAGGTACCTGCGAAATAAACAGGAAAAACCAATTACAGTTTTAGGGAGTAGGTTAAATTAGTTCTCCTCAAAGCCAAACTAAGTAATGCTTTTGAGTCAGAACTTATGTTATTCAATATGAAGATTAAACAGCACGTAAATCCACATTGTGACATTATAAAGCACATTGATTAAAATGATTTATTTGTTCACAGAGTTACACTGTTCTTCAGGATGAAGCTCTCAGAATGTATTTCCTCAGAGACAGTCCTCATACCACCTTTGCAGAAGCAGTCATACAAGAGGGCCGTGATCAGCTGTCCCAGAGACCGTTTGCTAAAACAGCAACGTAACCCATGTAAATCCAAGCTAGATGTTCCATCATTCGCAGCGCTGCAGGTATACGAAACGCCTGTGCGTATTTGTGAAAAGGATGTATCCGTAACTGTATCGCGACTAGGGGAGCGCTAAATATTAAAAACGGATACAAGAAAAATCTGAAGCTTGATGCACTGTATGTCGTATCAAGTCTGCGGCTACCTGCATTATACCAGATATTAAAAAAGGAAGCCCTTCCATTATAACATTCAAACCCAAGATGTAAGAGGCCAAGAGTTCAAGAGGGAGTAATTTTCGCAATCACAGTTGATTAAACAATGCAATGTAATGACTCTCCGCCTTTCGCAAAGGATCGAGATTGCAAATAGATGCCCTTTGGTAGATACTTAGCAACATGTGCGTAATGTGTGGTGTCCTGTGCGTAGTTTGATAGTCAACTGCTGTGTATTTTCCCCCTTCTTGATTTCCTCCATTTTTGCTTATTTGTCCAATTTTAATGTTTGAGATCATCAAGTTTATTCTAATATGAGAAAAAGACAACATGAGCAAACAAAAAATGAGTTTTCAAACTATCAGCTCATTTATTAAAGGTAAAGAGCTATTCAAAACCTATATCACCAATGTGAAAACATAATTTCCCCCCTAAACCTAATAATTGGTTGTGCCACCCTTGACGGCAATAACTGCAATCAACCGTGTGCAATCGCAAGCAATGACGAGTTGCCCAGGTCCTGAGGCAGCAAAGCAGTCCCAGACCATCATGCTACCCACACTGAGTTTGACTGTTGGTATAATGTTC
The DNA here is from genome assembly GCA_029692085.1 of Gymnothorax javanicus. NCBI lineage: Eukaryota > Metazoa > Chordata > Actinopteri > Anguilliformes > Muraenidae > Gymnothorax > Gymnothorax javanicus. The sequence goes on from CM056203.1 coordinate 19,746,623, forward strand.
CTATTGTGGAATGCAATGTTAGCATTACACCAGATGTGCCAGGGCCAATGTGTCCCAAAACGATCCACTTTTGACTCATCAGTCCACAGATATCATCCCAAATGTATTGAGGATCATCAAGATTTTTTTTGGAAAATGTGCGATGAGCCAGCAGCGGTTTTTGCCCAGGAGCACGCCCATGAAACCCATTTTTTCCCCCAGTCTATTTCCTTTCGAGGAATCATGAACACTGACCTTCACTGAGGCAAGTAAGGCCAGTGGTTCTTTAAATGTTAGTCTGAGTTCTTTTGGGCTCTCCTGGAAGAGTCCTCAACATGCTCTTAGAGGATTTTTTTTTTTTTTTTTTTTTTGTAGACCGGCCATTTCTGTGAGGGTCCACCACAGTTCCAGATTTCCTCCACCTGAAGATAAAGGATGTTACCATGGTTCACTGGAATCCCAAAGCCTGAGCAATCGCTTTGTAACCATTTCCAGCTTGATAGATGTAAATATCTGTTGCTCTTTTTTTTTTCTTGAATTTCTTTAGATCGCGGCATGATGTGCTGCTTTTTGCCCATTTCACATTGCCAGACAGGTTCTGTTTAAATGATTTTTAGATTTAACAAGGCAGGTAGTAATCAAGCCTTGGTGTTTTTAGTATAACTGAACCCAATCATCAATTAAATTTGTCTCATTGGTTGATTTAGTAACTAAGGGGACAATTTCTTTTTCACTTTGGGCCAGGTAGGCTTGGCTAGCTTTTTTATCTCAATAAATGTAATCAGCATCTAAATCACAGTCCTTCAGAGCAGAGAGCTGCTGGTTTTCCAACTTTCCTTTACCTGGATGTTGGTTTTGATTACAGTCTGGCCAGTCAGTAGCAATAACTGTTCACTTTATTGCCTGGAAGGAGAGAAAAATAGGACTGGATTTGGATTCAAGGGCCAGATTTGGGGAGCCAGATTTAAAAAGTGCATTTTGTCTTCACTTAGGTAACCTTTGAATTATATTTTAGTTTGATCTGAAACATTTAATTGTGACAAATATACAGAAATGGAAGAATTTGAGAAGAGGGCAAATACTTTTTCACAGATCTGTATGTAGAAGCTTAAATTACCAAAAAAAAGAACATAAACATTCACATTCCCAAAAACAGAACATTGTGAAAATCACAAAGCCAGAATAAATGGCAGGCCTCCCATCCTAAAACTGTGTGCACTTATGACCATTGCTCAGAGGCATAACTCTGTGTCAGAAGCACATAATGTGGAGTAATATGGTCATATTTCACTGTTTCGGATATCAGGATATGTATGCATGTTTTATGTTTTCTGCACAATGCCTTTTCCAACCATTTCACATGGCCATGAATACATAATGCATCTCATAAAAAGGGTGTAGAATGGCCTACCCCTGAAAAATTACTGAATATTTCCATTTTGTTGGGGTTTCCCACTATTTTTCAGACCCCCATATAATTAGCATGATGCTTTCCTAATCCAGTATAGGTTATCATGTTCCTTTTATGATCGTCTGTCATTCTATGCTGGAACTGTGCAGGCATCTAAACATGTATAATGGCAATATGCAACACTTATTTTTTGTTGCGCTGATAACGTCTGTATTTGTATTTGGTATTTGCTCCATTATTGTACATCCTTTCAAATATCAATTGTGTCGTCCATCCTGTGATGCAGTATGTCAGCCATCCAAATAAAATAACTTGCCTTTACCAATAAAAGACTGGTTCTTCTAATGTCCACGAGAAATAGTGTACAAATAACCAGCCATAAGAAAAGCCACAGTCACAAGAAAAAAAACAAACATTATTTGATATTTGGGTGATTCCGCGGTATTTTAACAAAATGTCCCCTCCGTCTGGAGACACTAAACCATCCCCCAAACAATATTCTGTTGATGTATTAAAAAGTATTTTTTACAATTTATTGGTATAATAGTGCACTACTTTATTCAGGAGGAAAAAGCCCTATTTTTCCCTCCATTTCCATTTGGGGATCATTTTAGTGTCTGTCACAGAGGGGAAATTTGGTTGACAATGCCTTGGAATTACCTGTTCATAGTACAAAAGCATTCAAATACTTGTATTAATAGCATTCATAGCTGCCCCTTTTTACAAGTTAGTCGATTGCACACTTGGAAGGAAAACAGCCCGGCAGGTACAAACGCACATCTAGATGACTTTTCTTCCAATGGTCCAACCATAAAGCGAACACAACCAGAGAAGTTGTGATGCTTTCCTGACTGAGAAAACTGTGCCGACTTCATTTGTAAAAGCAGGAAGATAACCCAGAAGCTGATGAGCAACTCAAATCAACAGAAACAAACCAAAACTTTTAACTTGTCAAGCAGACACAGGCTACATACCCAACTTGAGTTTGAAAAATGTACACCTGCACTGAATGCAGACAGTTAAATATGGCTTCTGGGTTCTGGGTGGTGTGGGTTCACATATACATGCTACTATAGCCACATGCACATGAATCCTGTTCAACTGAGCTATCCTGTTAAAAGTCATGCAACAATACATCTAGTTTAACAAGATATGCTGGCGCATATTTGGCAAACTGTGTAAAGACAGTGATAAGCGCAACGAAAAACTAATGAGCTAAAGTTAATTCTGAATCATTTTCTGTATTTATTTCTATGTTTATTTTTGAAGAACTCCTCCAATAATTGAAGCAACAGCAGACTCAAATCCTCATACTGTTGTGCCAATATGAAATTTAGGTTCTGGCAAGCTTTCCTTTTTGAGAGTGTTAATTAGGATTTCTTTTTTTAGTGGCTTCAGCCAAGGTTAAAGGATGCAATAGAGATTTCCCAAAGCAGGATCACAGAGTTGGTTGATAACTGCATGGTTAAAAACCCGCGCAGCTCTTTATACTTTGACCCATGTTCCAGCTCTAGGAGGTTTTCAGATTTCACTTTTGGACCAATATACTCAGTGCAGTCGTACAATGAACTCAGAGATCCTGCTTTGTGAAACTGTAAGGCATTTTGTACCTTTGCAGTTATTAGTATTAGCGTGCATTAGTGATCAAACCCTGGCTTTTCACTGCAGTCAGCAACAACCGAATGATACCTGCAACCTGCAGCATCTTTCTTTGAAATTCAGTGCTGCAGTGTAAAAGGCATCAATTCCAGTATGCAGCTTTAGTTTTTGGCAGGGTGTTCATTCCACAACACCTGACTAGCCCATATACTGAAAATTTCATGTTTTAACAGTCAATAAACATTTCTTTCTTACTGACTACAAAGTTTCAATAAAAAAAGTTTTCATAAAGACATTGTTAATATTAAAAACCACACATCATAGATTTCAATTAGCAAAACTGCATGACCCACACCGCAATTGAATTCAGACTAACACAATAACCGCCAGCGTTTCTTTCTTATTTTAATATTGTGAAGAGGTGAAAGGTTGCGAGGCTGTCAAGCGCTGGCATGATACTGCCAATCGGCGTATCTTTGACTTCATGGACATGGAAGTAAGCGCGGTACTACCAACCTTTGCCTCGTGATATTCCTTCTGGGCCTGATCAAGGGGAAGTGAACATTTGTCCGTTACCAAGTTTATTTTGGACATTATGTATATCGTACACTATAGCAGATTAGGGAAATTATTAAGCAAGGCCAATTTACTGAATTGAAACAAAAAGATTCATCATGCTGCACATCATAAATAAAGTACATTGTTAAGTAACAGTGTCCATCCGTTACTTCCCCTTGGCCAGCCCCTTCTTTGTTTTCTTCAAGACGTAACGAGTGTGCAACACAATGTGAGGAAGTCATCTGAACTTGACAGCTGAACGTTGAATAGCGTTTATTTATCGTATTTTGAAGCTGATAACAAAGTAAACTTAACAGTTTCCTTTGTTTTCGTACGCTCTTCTGCCAGGTAATCAATGGACAACATGATTGCTTAAGGATGGGTTCGCATGCATGCACCAGCGTATAGGACAACGTCAATTTATTTTGCGTTCCTCTTACATTTCAGTTCATCTCGATGACTCATGGTTGACCTGTCTACGCAGAAATTTTATTTAATATACATCAGTAAATTTCTGAAAATATAAAATCGATTTGAGAGTGTATTTTTCGCCTGGAAATTGAACGGAACTTCCTTGAGCCTCTCATTAATTGCATTGACCTTTTGCTGGTGCGCGCGCATGCTCTTGTCCTGTTTTAATGCTGTGTTCCAGCGGAGGTTTGAACATATATATATATATATATAGATCATATGTGTGCTATATGCACGGGAGTATAAAGACACTAATGTACATTGGAATAAATATAGATATGTGTAGGGTATACAGAGATATTGTATACTGTATGCAATGCAAGGATGAGGGGAGAATATAACCTACAGCAGAAGATAGTTCACTTAGAAGAGTTGGGGAAAGTTACAGACGTAGAGCGAAAAAGTATGCCTGAAGTCAATGGATCGAGCAGTGCCTCTGTGGGTGTACGTTGAAAGTCAGATTTATAAATACCCACCCACAGTGACATACAGGGTCTAATGCTGCGTTCCAGCGGAGGTTTGAACCTGTGAATCACGACTTCAAAGTTACGAGTCACGACTTCATAGCGTTCCAGGCAAAAGTAACGAGTTACGACTTCATTCTTGACTTCACTTGAAGAACAGCCGGTGCCGCCATTTTTGTTCAGCTGCATGACGTCAAACAAGGAAGTCGGAGTACGTTGAGCACAATCGAGTTCACCGGCGTGAATTCACAGGTTTGACGGTAGCTCCGCCCACTTTTAACCGGTAAATCACGGGTTACGAGTTGCCTGGAACGCACCCTTAGTTCACTATGGTTTTATACAGTGAAATATTCACAGTATAGGTACGTGACAATAGGCGCCAGGCTGGCCGTCTGTTTACGTTAGATACCTAAAATTACGGGTTGATTGCAGTGCAGTGCTGGCTGAAAATCGCGGTCTTTTTCAGCGTGTTTTGGTGTCCTGAATGCGCGGTTGAAATTTTGCACTTATACTGATGTTATAGTTCACATTCCCCGCATTAGCCTCGTCTTTGAATTTTCTCAATCGGCTTCATAAAAGTACCGTAATTTTCAGGAATGGTTCGCTGAAACATGTAATGTATACATAGTGTGTCACTATCAATTGTAGAACACATTTCATCTCAGAAATCCAATGAAAACCTTTTAATGCAATCACCTGAACCTCGCGTTGTCGCATCTACGTGAGATTGGCTCTTCCCCCCGTAGTAGATCAGCCTGCTACGGCAAGGCAACGCCGGCACACCGGCTTAAGTCTCGATCAGCGGAGCGCAGATGTACTTCCGGGTGCCGCAGCCGTCTCAAAATCCGCCGTTGCTTAAAGTCCCTAATGATTTCCAAAGGGAATACGGCTGCCAGAGCACATCTTTTTTGTTTGTGCTGCCTACTTTTTGTTCACAGTATTTATTTTTTTGTGATCTTATGGCGTCGTTGTGTTTCTTCACCTCATCCATAAAACTGGTTTTTGCTCTCTATGTCAATTAATTATGTCAAATCCTAACTTCCTAATTGTTACTTTGACTCAGTTTGTTTTAACAAAGTTTCTGTTTTTGTTTCATATTATATGAACTAATAATTTAAGACAACTATAAATATTAAATTTGAACTTAAGTTTTCATTCCTGTCAACTTTGCATGGTAACAACAAAAACTGGTCATCGAAATTGTCTTTGCATGGTTGTCCCAAGGAAGTTTGCTAATTAATTACAGTAGATTTAGCAAAACATTTCTGATTGAGAGGAAATAAGTAAGTATTGGAAATAAAAAATACTGATTTCAAGAATGCCTTTGGCACAAAAGGCCTGTGGAAAGCAATGCACGCACTTGGTTACTTCTTAATTAGGGAAAACTCCCCTGTGCTACATTGAAATTAGGCTGCCTCACACTGACAAAGTGCAGCAGAGAGCCTACATCCACTTACTGCATACTGAAACTTTTCTCAGTACGCAGCTGGGCAGCACTTCAAATGATATTGTAATCTTACTAGATAAGGGTATAAGCCAATTCCTAGTCTTGCCATTTCATTGCAAATTAATACTAGATTATTTGCACAAAATATGTGAAATTAAAAGTGATATTTTTATTACAACTTAAATTACATAAGTTATTTTATTTAATTGTAATTTCGTGAACAACTGGGATTACTTGATTCAAATTCCATTAATCCATCTCGTAAACATAGTGAATTGCGGGAAGGAACCAAGCACAGCTCAGTGGAAGATGCCACTAGGGTTTTAATGAGAAAATATAAACACAGGGCAACTTGAAACAAAGGCACAGACTGGAACAATGTCTGGAAGTCTGGAAGCAAGCAACGTCAGTAAGGGCGATTCCAAGCCTTGATTACAAATTGTCCCGGGTCAGAAGCTAGGTGGTCAGGACAACAAGCTAAGCTAGCAGGACAGGGCATTCACTGAGGTACCAGGGCTGTGCTGATGAGGGGTCTGTCTCTGCTCTGGAGACTGCTAGAGAGCTGGGAAAGGCTGTCCCTAATAAAGTGTACAGATTTGCTTATAATATTTCTGTGGCTCTATCCCAATACCCGCATTTGCCATCTTTGCACTTTGTCAAGTGGCCACTTGAGTGACGTTTTTCCGGGATCTGGCCAAAGTGTGTAAGTAGGCGTAAAGACTGCAAGTGCTATGAGATATCGTCTTCTCGCATTGGGATGCACTTAAAAGGAAAATGTTTCCAGTTGAGGCTGCAGTCAGAGGAGTTCATAAGCTTAGAATGACATAAAAATTTTATAAATTGTGAATAAAGTCCCAAATTGCAATCCAAAGATTAAAACAACATTGAAATATCGTTCAAAATCAGAAAAAAATGCAAGAATAAATTTGGTAATGAATGCATCAATAAATAAGCAAGCGATAAGATCACAGTTATTTAAAAACAAAAAGATCACAGTTGTTTAATTTACACTGAGAATATTGTTCAATAACAGAAGCTTCAGATATGTGATTTAACTTCATTTACATTGGAATATTTTCTTGCCCAATATCAATAACCACTCCTTCCTTTCAGCATACAAAATCATGATTCATTGAGGGATACAAGTAGCCCTGAATACTGTTCCTAAGCAGTATTAGGATAAGGGCTCATAACATGTGAATTAAGGGCGCCTGAGCTTTGGCATTTTCAGAAATGGGACCGTCTTCCACATTTACTTGGTGGCGTGTGAACGCGCACTCAAGACTGCAAAACTGCAAGTGTGGGTACTGGGATTTTGGAAATTATTCATAACCTTTAATGACAGCAATATGCGGAAGTTCTCTTCCAAGTTAATGAATAGGAACAAGCTCCCAAGCCTCACTTTTGGTCTCCAGGATCCTACTATTCATGTCTCAGTATGTTTCTTTGCCCAGTTTGTTACTAACGACCCCCAAAGCCTTCACGATCATCAGGATTGGGACTGCGTTCCTGCTAAACTCTGCTGTCCTCCCATCTGACAGTTAGGCTCAGGCGAAGTGTGCACTCCTTCTGGCAGCTGTCTTGGATAGCCACTGGCCAGGCATGGATACACCCACACGCTCTAGCCTGTCACATCTGAACTGAACCATGTCACTCTGCTGTGGGCACTGTCCCTCTGTCTTACCGTATTATTATCAATAAATCCTACTCATATTGTAGTCTGACTCCGCATTTGGGTCTTGGTGTGGATCATAACAGCGAGAGCACATTTTCAGAGACCAGGCTAATTTTTTAGTGGAGAGTGATGAGTGGCTGGTAAGCCAGTTAAGATTCCAGAAAGCTCTATATTAAGGCGGTGTAGCCTCTTAGAGCCTGATATAACGAGGCAAACAAGGGGAGCTCGCCCACTGCTCAGTTATAAAGATGTGTGATGCAAGGGCCATTCAAATATTAAAAGGCTACATGAATTAAGAGCTAAAAGAGCAAAATAATGCTATGAACTAATCAGATTGAAAAATGCAAACAGGTGAAATTGGCAAAACCTACCTTTCAAACCTTATCATTTATTGTAGCCAGAGGACTGACCATCGATTTCCAGAAGGGAGGACATAGGCTAAAATTCAAATGAAAAAAAAAAAAACCCATGCAACTACATAAATGCTGAAATAGGATATTTGTATTCACTTGAGGTGAAACTGGAAGATTAATACATTTGGGAACAGTTGCCTGTCTGCTCCAAAAAACTTGGCTGCTTTTTGGAGCAAGACGGAAGCAATTTTTTTTTCGCTAGTAGATTGCAGTCCCCTTCTGGAATTATCCAACGTAATTACACCTTGCCAACGATGGCACCAATACACTCAACTGTTTGGCAAATATCCAATATTTTTTTGCCTCCTCCTGTAGCTTTGATTTTTTTCTGAAATGCTCATATTGGCTACTTACACACACACACACACACGCACACACACACACAGATATATATATATATATATATATGTATGTTTGCTTAAATATATACTTAGCTCCATTAAAAATGCACGGGTGAGGTATGTACTGTATTTGCGGCAAATTGAAGAATCGATTGATTTTTATTGCTTTTCCAGTGAGGCACGAGTGGAAATAAAGAAAAGTGCGTGGTATTGTAATCCTGACGCGCTCCACGTGCACGCGCCAAGCACTTCAGTAATAACAAACATTGAGCTGTTCGTGATGTGTACCGTGACACTTGACTTGTTCTTTTTGGTGTGGTCAATAGCCTACATAAAGCCAACAAAAAAAATGAAAAATGCTACTGCATCAAGAAAATGGAACGGCTTGTGACACAGGAGAGAGAAAAAGAGCCTTTGGCATGTTACGGGCAGGTCTCAGCCGCCGAGAGGTGGTGCGTCATTTGCACTGTTACCGTTCAACAATTAGTCGGCTGTCTATCTGAGAATGGAACACAGGCACTGTCACTGACTGACCCCGCTTAGGGCAGCCACGAGTGACGATGGCAGCTCAAGAGCGCCATATCTGGTTACAGCCTGTACGTGACAGATTCCGGACAGCAACCAAAACTGATCATGAGATAAGGGGGGTCGAGACGATTGAGGGTGAGCGCAAAATACCGTTTGGCGCCCGTCTACATGAGCAAAACATGCGTGCACACGGCCCCTACAGAAAACCCATTTTTTGCCCATCAACAGGAGTAGGAACTCTTCACTTCTGACTGTGGGCACCTGCCTCTGTGTCATTTTTTGGCACTTTATTTCCCTGTTTCTGTCTGAGAATGGAAAACAGGGACTGTCGCTGACTGACCATGGTAAGGGCAGCCATGCGTAAATGGGCAAAAACTGGGTTTTCCGTAGGGCCGTGTGCACGCAGGTGTTGCTCACATAGACGGCGCAAAACGATACTTATGCTCACTCTCAATCGCCTCGACCCCTCATCTCATGATCAGTTTGGGTTGCTGTCCGGAATCTGTCACGTACAGGCTGTAACCAGATGTGGCGCTCTTGAGCCGCCATCGTCACTCGGGGCTGCTTTTCTTTATTTCCTCTCGTGCCTCACTGGAAAAGCAATAAAAATCAATCGATTCTTCAATTTGCCGCAAATACAGTACATACCTCACCCGTGCGTTTTTAATGGAGCTAAGTATATATATATATATATATATATAGCTTAAAGTTTCATGTTGAACCAATTGTGTTTGAATTCTTTCATGCTGTGTTGTTTCAATTAAACAATGTTTACCGCTTCTGTCATTTCCTGTCAGATACTGAAAAGTAAGCAAATTTCTTACAACCATGGAAACTGATAATAATAACCTCCTCTGCCGGCAATTTTTTTCTTTCTTTGGAATGCCATTTTGCCTATGAGAATTGTCTGTGATGGCGTCCCTTGAAACTCCAGTCTAAGGGAATGTCCTACGGTGCCTTTATGTTCTGAGCTGGAGCAATTACATAAATCATGGGCGTGGGAACACGCTTCCAAGTTACGACTGTTCGAGATTTATCAACATACGCACAAGCATACAAGTGAAACCAAGTACCTTCAATCATTTTATAAGTGTGGAGACAGTCGTTAGTTTGTAAACTTTTACACGAAAACATGCAAGTACATTCATGAAGTGATTAATAAATGCGGCTCACTGCCATCAAGAAGACTACTGAAATGTATATTAGTCTATGTGCACACTTAATTCACAAACAACACCAATGAATGAAGCCTGCAATTGACCCACGACAATAAAATAAAAAGAAAACAAAAACCAGTTTGGTTTAAATCGCATTGCAACAATGTTAAGGTAAAACACATCCCATCCACTAATAATAATGAATGAATAGCCTATAATACTCACTTTTATTGTAAGTATCCAACAAAAGGCTTGAATTACACTGTGAAAATGCTATCTGGGGAATTGCATCAATTTTCCTCCTTAAAGATCCATCACATTCATACAGCAGAGGGCACTTATTTCAATTAGTGCCCATAATGCTGGTTGATCAGTCATCATTTTCATGTTTATCCATTAATAAAGTCAGATGTTGTCAGAGGCAGTTCAGTTCTGCCCCATGCAAGGGCACAGAAACAGAGCCCAACTCATGATTTGAACCCACAGCCTGCAGGTTACAAATGCACTGCATCACCCCACTGTCATAGTCTGCCCGTATGCATCTTCATAGTATCTTATGACACAGGCTTCATCATCATACTCTTAAATAGGTATTTTGATTTTATCACTCCCAATAGTTAATCAGACAACATGGTTAGCTATTGCCATGACAGCTCAGTAACCTGTCATGGATATCAGAACAAAAGGAGCAAAGAGTAGGATCAGAAGTACAATCAGAATGAGCTTTATTAGCGGACTAGGTCAGAGAACAGGCAGACTGTGCAATGGAGAGCAGACATATCGTAGTCAGGGGACCAGCGGAGGTCTAGCAGCCGCGAACAGTGTTCAGAGAAAGAGGCTGATTGGAGTCCACGTCCAGGTTTGAGGTTGATACCGTAGAGGGAGCAGGAGACACTAGGTTTAGGAATAACAACAGGGAATGAAGATCAATGAAAGGCCATTCTTAAAACAACGACTTGCCGAAATCAAAATTAGAAAAGATGAAAAGATATATCATATTGTCTAAAAAACAGAATCAAAAAAATTCTTTGCGGCAAAAATCGAAAAGAGTGATGCTATCGCGACCCCTAACAGCTAGAACTGCATTGCGTTGATGAAAAGAATGGCGTTAGTTTCAAGTCTCTAGTTTAATTAGGAACAAAGTTTTGGATCAAAATGTGTTTTCAACCTTTTGTGACCTTGACCTTGAACTTTGACATAGAAACTTTAAAAAGTATAGGTATGTGGCAAGTAACCAATGCTAACATGTCTCAAAGTTTTGTCAACATTGGTGCAGGATAAATGGAAAAAGGCTGCAGAATTGGCAAACTGACAGACAAACAGACGTCTAACGCAACCAATCAATATACTTGTGATATTGTACGATTTTGGCAAGTACATGAGAAGTGAAACAGCCAAGAGAGCTGTGGAACCTGAGAAATGTGAGATTGAGGGGCAACAGTCTGGCGAAGGGGAAGATGAACCACCGGAACTTAAATACACAAAGACTACAATTAACAGTGAGGGTCAGGTGTGTGAGAAGTGGTGAGAAGGCAGAGGAAGGCACAAGGGGAGGAGCGAAGTCAGGAGACAATAATTCAATGATTGGAAACAATTGAGGAAACAGAAAAAGACAGAGATGACCAGACTGTGGGGAAAAGTAATAAACACAAAATCAGGATGTGTCATACCTAAAAGACCAATCATGCTGATGAACCCATTCTGCTATTATTCTTTATGCTACAATACCATTGTTCACTGTTTTGTGTATAATCAACTATTTTTGCCATTAATTTACAGGAATTTATTGAAGTTGTAATGTAGTAGTTGTAGTTATGTTACACTGAATCTCAACTTGCAGCAATCAAATATTTTCTGTTCAAATAGCACAATCATTTTGGAATATGGATCAAAATAATTAGACTGGAAATCACATGGATTTTAATGTCAGTGCAGGGAGTCATGCAGTATATGAAATAAAATGTCTATTTCTTGCATTCATTGTGTGAGCAAAAGCATGCCTTAAAAAGTGAACAAAATCAACAATGAGCACTTCATATACCCTTGCATTTTTTGGTCTGCATTAATTGCCTGTGATAAAGGTTTTGCATAAATTTATTGGATGGCATACTGACAACACCACTGACAAAATTCGCTTTTCTGTTTGGGCACAAGAGATGCAGATTTAGTAATGCCAATGCACTGGGTTTGTTGAATAGACCCCATCATGGACCATTATCTAATCTAAAAAATACTTCAAACTCATTTTTATGAGGCTATTTTTGTTTTCATGCAGGACAGAAAGTGTCTCAATTTACTAAAGTATTCTGTCAAACAGCCACAACTCGAGCAAGTTATCTTTTTCTGAATTGCACACCCACTGTCTCTGTTTTGCCCTCTTTTTCGGAAGAAAAGTAGATATAAATTGCTGAGAATTGCAAAAGGTGATAAGAGTCATCTCGGTTAATTCTGCCAGCGGGAGAGCGGGGCAATTTTTATCAATCACCAGCGAATATTCCTCGTGTGATAAAGCAGAGGGCTAAAGTGACTGATGTTGTTTATGGAAGAGCGATGTACTGCATAGTAATGGCACGACTGCTGGCTTCCCGCGGTTTGGCCCGGCCCCCGAGCTTCGACATTGCAGAGCAGCCGCTGAGCTCCTCGCATCTCTTATCTTCACGCCTTTATCTATCATAGGAAGACGTTTTATCAATAGAGAGGCCCTGCAGAGCAAACATCTGGGGCGTTAGCTGGTCCAATTATCGCCGCCCTGCCAAGGTGAGAGGAAGCGCTTTGCGGCGCGATGGCTTTGAATGATGTAACCTTTCCGCAGCACAACGTCAACACGGTGTGAAATTTGAAACCCTTTTGCACACATGCTGGTTAGAATTTTGAAATGGACTGTCACAAAAAGGCTGGCTCTGTGTTTTTGCCTGGGAAACCTTGCCCAGCGCTTTGGCGTTTAACAGCGCGATTCCTCGCCATTGGTACGTAAACATTGCATAAGAAGTGGAAAACGTCCATGTGTGAGCCGCATTGAAAACAGCAGAAGGCAGTCTGTATATTTTATGCCTGGTGGGGCTCAGTGCAGGGGGTTGGGACTCCAGTGAATCTATGGCCAGGATCCCTTGCAGCTGCTCTCAAACCCCTTGCAATGGAGATAAGGGTTCATCAGAGCCGTAGGCTGTCAACAGAAAGCTCTTCTGCAATCTCTATGACATGTTTGAGAAGAGCTAGGAGGCTAAATCAATCAAAGTAAAGTGTTTTTTTATTTATTTATTTATTTTTACCTCACCCAAAGAGGGAGGGGTATTGTTTTCAGTATTTATTTTGTCTGTATATCTGTGTCTGCCAGCAGTTTAGTGAAAAAAAAAAAAACGGTTCAATGAAATTACATAAAATTTACGGGAGAGGTGTACCATCACTTAAGGATCACCTGATTTGATTTTGGAACTAATTGAGTCAAGGTCACCAAAAGACCTGTAAATCATTTAAAACTTGTGCCTTGGCTGGGGTACATTGTGTCTGGCACCACTTGTTTACTTTTCATTATTTACCCTTTTTTTTCCTCTTCTGGGCGTGTTAAGAGCGATGAACATGTAGAGGTGATAACCGTGGCCATTGAAATACAAAATGAAAAAAGCTTCACTTTTTTAGAGCAGCTTAGGACAATGGATGCTGCAATAGAATGTCATTTACACACACTGTACTGTTAGAGGATCTAACCTGACATCCAGTTATTGTCTCAAACTATTTTAGGCTACGTACCTCATACAGAGCTCATAAAGCCAAAATGAATAGCATGTCTCTCCTTGCAATGGACTGCAGCAGAGACTGCAGCATTTCATTTTCAAATTAATATGTTGACTGTGGTCAAAAAACCTGTTCTTGCTTATTCAAATAAGCACAGACTCAAAATGCAACCATTTGCGCCCATATTAAACATGTGCTATGCTAAAGCTGTTTGCTTGCTGTGTTTGAACTGAATATTACAGGGACTTGAGAATGGCCTTGAAAAAGTAAGATGATGTAAATACAGTTAAGAAATATCACTCTTTCAGTGAAAAGTGCTTCCTGATAGCCATCTGGGCATGCAGGGAAGGCTCATATGGTGATCTTGATAAAGCTTACCTGTTGCAGTGAGTGATTCATTGATTAATCATAGAGTAATGAGCACGGTGATTTGAGTTCAGTAACCTCAGATTGTTTCTGTTTTTTATGCCTGTTAAGCACAGTGCAAAATTGTATTTACTCTCTATGTGAGTCATTTGCCCTGGTAAAATCTGCTCAATTCAAAAACGTAATACATTTGTTTGTTAGACTGTCTGTCCTTGCATCAGTGAACACAAACACTGGGGATCAATGTAATTTCAGAATTGAGTTTTAAAAATATCAATAATTAATTCTGAAAACATACAGGTACTCTCTTCACTGTTACACTGTCATTGGCCCACATGATTCCGAAGTTAGTTGACCTGCAGCAGACCAGCTGATATTCAGAAGGCATGACCATTTCCCCACTTAGCTTAAATTTCAGCATTGATATCTGTGCCTACATAACACTGAAGCATTTCAGATTAAACTATGACTGTATGAAGGTAATTTGCTACTTCCCTCATAAACAAGTCAAGCCAGAAGAGTTTTTTGTGGCATCGCAATTAATAATTCAGGAAAAAAAGTGCTCTAAGTAGCATAATACAAATAAATTAAGTTGTTCTTTATGCCTCGATAATCAAGGGTGATTTTTATTCCTCAAGGCCCCAGTTTTTTTTTGGCTGCACCATAAATTTTGTAGTGCATTTAGCTCTATTAAGCCTCTGTACAAAAAAATCTCTTAATAATCTGATCGCAGGCAAAATTCAATCAACACATTCACTGAAAACAGTGTAAAAATTAGTGGAGATCACAGCGGTGTTTTCTCATTAGCAATTAAAGAATGCATTCAAGGGTAATGGGAAAACATGCACTTTGTAATATACACACACAAACAATTCTGATTACAGGGCACTGTCAAATCGTCTAGCGACAGCTTGTTCCAAATGGGCGGGAAAAATTTTGCAGAACATCTGGCATAATTTTACAGCGATGAGATTTTCCTCGTCCCTGGGCTCGAATTGCCACAGACAAGCCATTTTCCCACTTTTTCACAATGAATGCTTTTTTGCAAGACATGAATGGGCTGTTCAAGTGGTTGGATGGAGCTGCTGTCGCTATCAGACACTCTCAGAGATCACAGGAGACAGTTACTGACCTTTCACAGCACAAAGGATAAAGCACCTTCTCTCCTCTCTGCTCCATTTACCATGAGGCTGAGGGCATCTCAGCGTTAAATAATGATAGCTGCTGAATTGCCATGCCCCCTCTCACGCTATCCCACCTCAGCACTGCAAACAGCACTAGCACCTCAAACCTCAGTACACTCTTTCTGCACCATGAGCCTTTACGGCAGAAGCTCCTCACAGGCCAACTTCTTTGTCAGAATTAATTTCTGAGCATAGGGAGAGGGAGAGAGAGTGATCAGAGGGAACAGTGTTCCCCTTACAGCCTTTGAAAATGGCGCCCGCTCCTGAGATTATTCACGTTTCAATTAGCTGGGCAAATGACATCGACCGAAGAAGCTTTAGCAGTGCTAATGCCGGTGCTGAATGAAGGTTCTGCGCTAAAAGGCTTGGCACAAGAGCGTAATCGGCAGGGCCTGCCAGCGCTGATACCTGCATTACAGAAGACAGAGGGAGAGACAGGAGAAGCCCAGTGCGGATACTGAGGCTGCCCTATCAGCTTCCAGCAGCGCTGGATGTCTTAGCGCGGCTCCTGCTTGAGTGCTTTCTCAAAAGCCGAGGAAAAGGTGGGCCGGTGCCGAGAAGGTGATAAGTATTGCAGCAGTTCTGAAGGCAGACTCAGTCCTGGGGCCATGAGAATGTGGTTTGAAAGGCTGAGGACAAACAAACACAGAAAGATGTCAGGAGAATGTTATAATACGTGTGAAAATGTCACATCCAAATACCAGAAATTAATCTTTGCAAAAAAATTTTGTTTCTCTACGCCAAAGTGGTTTGCTCAGCAGAGATGCTCATGAAGTGAGTGTGTATAAAGTGAGTCTTGCTACCATTCAAACTTGGCCATGCCTGTGTTTGCTGTAGCCAGCTTGTTCTGAAGAAAGGCTGAACACATGAAACAAATATGAGAGTGAATGAGCTGTTACTGTATCCCTAATGACGCAAATACCATGTGTCTGGCTGTAGCAGTGGACTTATGACAAAACATGTAATGTTCAATGGAAAATGTATGCAGTCGACAATCTGGTGCGTATTTTGCCCAGTAATCATACATCCGAGAATCAGCTGGCTGTGTCCTGTTTTTATTCAGCTGGTAAATAATGGATCCATTTGAATTAAATTTTCATAATAATTTAGAAGAGTCAAGAATAGTTCTGATCATATCCTCATCTACATCACATTTGAACATGCTGGAAGTCCATTTCCTGAAGATGAAAATGGCGCCCAAGCAAACGGTCTCAAGGGAGATTCTGATCGCAGATTCAACTAGCACCTCTTCTTCATTTCCCCCGTCTGCTGACCGTTTACCCACTGTCTCTGTGCTTCTCACAAGTGCCACAAAACAACATTTCATTTTCGTTCCCGTCATGATATCCATCAGTATTAATGACAGCCAGCCTCAAGGGTGTCACGAGCTCTGAGGACCAGGTCCTCCAATGGAAGTGAGAACACCTGAGCAAATGGACAAGCGGGGGTTTCTGGGATATGAGCGGTGAAACCAAGACATTAAGGGCCCGGAAAATTGATTGAGGAATTCAGGCCAAGGCAGAGAGGCGCACCACTGATAACACATCCAATCCCGATGCAGTGGTCACAGTTCGAGGATTTCTTTTACAACCCACCCTTTAATTATTCAATTCATCGCTGCTTCAGCCTGATAAATAATTAAAACGGTGGTTGTAACAAAGTCCTGCTGTGTATGCACTTAATGGCCACAGCCTGCGAAGGCCATGAATTATTTTGTACTGTGCTCAACAGCAGCGGTTCGATTGTCGTGGGCCCTTTGCTTTAATTAATCCCTCTGTCTGTTCATGACATGCACGTGCAGTAGGTCGTCATTGTTGGAATATGGTAGGGACAGCATTCCACCTGCAAGTCCGCATCACAAGCTTTACATTGAAGCCTACTTAGTAGTCTGGTGCACAGCACTGGAGAACTGCATCGGCAAGCTTATCTCTCATAAAGACATGCGAGTGTCTTTGAAGCCCGGAAATCTGTCAAGTATGACAATATCAGGCAAGTGTTTGTCTGCTGATAATAAAGCAGACATGGTCTCCTCGAGCCCCAGACCGCCCACGCAGAATTAAAATCACGTCCTCGGCGTGCGATGGTGGCAGTTAGTTCGAATGCAGATCAGTACCTATGCGGAGCAAAAGCAAGAATCGTGCCTGACACAGCAGGGACACCGAGTGACACCGCGCCTTTGGAGAAACGCGCACGTTCTTGCGGTTAAGTGTCCGCGTGCGCTCGAGGCCCTAAATCGGCCATGCCGCCGTTCGTTTACGATTCATTGCCCGCTGCTTCCGCTAATGAATTTTTCCTCCATGCCTACTGTGCTTCCATAGTTACTTTACCTTGCCTTGAATGGAACTTTGAAACAGTACAGAGATAAAACTAGCACAGTGGGGCATGTATTATGACAGCAGCTACTGCGCATTAAGAAAGACTCATTACAGCTCGCTGGTATTCTAATGGAGCCCTGCAGAATGTTCCAGATGCGAAAACTATAAATTACCAAGGGCTCTGGAGCACCTGGCCCGTATAGACTACGGCTCTTTGCAAACTTAGTCCCTGGAATTTTGTCCAGCGTCCCAGGGGGCATTGTGAAAATGCAGGAAAAAATGTAACAAAATAAATAAACAAGTGGTGCCAGGCACAACAAACTCCGCCCCTCACACATGTTGAACTTTGACCTACTTTTCCCAAATTCAATAGTCATCTATTCTGGGTCAGTGGCAATCCCTAAACCCAATTTGGGGTGAATCTGGCCATTAGTTTTGCTGCTAAAGTGTTAACAAACAAAGAAACAAACCGAACCAAAAACAATACCCCTTGCCCTCACCCTTCGGGCGGGGCAGGGTAATAAGAAAAAAAAAACATTCTTGAAACCTGGAAGCAAGGTTTTGAGAACACATACTGGCAATTCTGTCACTGTTCTTAAAACTAAACCCTGGAGCACTGCTTGGGATAGACTGAGAACTCCCTCTTAATCTATGCTTTTATCAGCCATAATCCGGGGCAGCAATGCCTTATTAATACTCTTTGTCATGAAAATCAACTCATTAATTGTGCATCACAAGATTAGACTTTTTCCGGCTGCAGGACATGACAAATGGGAGGTATATGCACTTACCAGTACCTGGGCAAAAAGAAACGCAGGCACTCACATACACACATTCGCACACATGGTTTAAAATCAATTTCCTTTTCACAAGGTCCTTTGAAATAATTTCTGGCAGAGACTGTAACAGACATTTGCAAGGTTTAATTCATTTACTCTGATCTCATCAAAACAAGACGTGGAGCTGCCATTGGTTATGTTCATGGTTGAGCTGTTCCTCAGTGTTCCTTTTGTGTTTGGCTTGCATTCCTTTTCTGATAGCATGCTTTGCAGCAAAAGTATGGAATCATTATTTTACCATCGATGTTGAAAAAGAAAAGGAATGCACAGGCCTTTTATGAAAGATAGTTCAGGCAAGGAATTCTAGAAGCAATTCTACACTCTACTCAGTGTTAATAACTGCTGTCAGCTAACTCTGTTTGGTATGTTATCATAGCTAGGTATATTGTCGCTCAGTGCTTCCCTAAAGTCAGTCTATTTAAATGTAAATGGATAAACGTGGAATGCACGCTCAGTATGCTTGCAGATCCCTCCCCCATGTCAGCTTTCATCTGCTTTATAGCGATGCTTCCTCCCTCTTATTTAGGCGTACTGAGTATCACCGTTTATAATCCTAAGCGGATGGCATTTCAGGTCAAACTGAAAGGCTAAGTCGATATAAATATGTGTAATCATTTACTTTTCTACGCAGCATACAATACAGTTCAACTTTTGAGCATTTTTTCAATTCTTCTAACTGAGCTGCCACTGCGTCTCATCACAGACAGACGTCCTTTTAGACCGGATTTACGGTTGAAATTTAAATATGTCACATCGCTTCCATTCTTCTTCATGTTCTCCCGTCTCTTGGCCTCTCCCTCTCTTCCTTGCATTCATGTCCTTCTAAACCACCGCCTTCAGAAGGCTGTGCTTAAATGGCATTATCTTTACTGGTTGCTAAGCGTACGCTCCATTCTGCAGGGACCGGCAGTCTGCGTTTCCTGAAACCTGGGCAATTTTGTTCCCAGTTTGCCGCTGATGTTTTGATATTTTTCTGCCCTGGCTTTTTCATAAACTAGATAAGATGACATATTTTTATTCCCCTTCCCTCTAGCTCAGGGATGCTGTGAGCTCTCTTTCTCTCTCTCTTTCTCTCTCTCTCTCTCTCTCTCTCTCTGTTGGCTTAGATGTATTTGACATTCAATATGTAGTTCTCTGCATATTAAAGATCCTCTCGGGTGGTGGGGAAGATGCGCTTTTTAGCATATTTCCATAAAACACGCATATTATGATGGAGAAATGTCCTGGGTTGTACTCACCTCCTGAAACTCTAGTTATTATGTATGTATGCATGTATAGATTTTATACGCTTCAGATATAGTCTTCAGAAATGTTTCATTTGAAGAAAAAGAAATCAAAACATTCCCATATTAAGTAGATGCAAAGTCTATTATTGTCTTTGAAAAATGATTGAATTAACAAGCAGTTACCAAGAGGTGGTATCTTGTCAGATAATATGCGAATGTGTGAAGTGTATTATTCATTTGTCCTTTTAAAAGGAGAATAATTCCATCCCAAATAGAAATTTTGATCTTCATAGGTTTGGCATACGGGGCAGTTGACATGTGAAATTGTATTTCGTCTTCATGCACCTCTTCTAACCATTCAAGCACAGGGTCACAAGCACCTAATCACCCAATGAAAAGCTAGATGCAGAAGTGGTTTTTGGTGAGGAAAAATCAGCTAGTGCTCTGTGGTGCTTGCAGTGATGATGGGAAACACCCAGTCACCTCATTTACCTCAGGCTTATGTTATAGCATGCGCCTCCTTAGGACTTTTCTTCATTTCCTGCCCTCAGTGATGAAGCTGAGACATAAAACCCATATGTATGACCATAGACCAGGGCTATTCAACATTATCCTGCAAGGGCCGGTGTGGGTGCAGGCTTTCATTCCAACCAAGCACTTACACTCCTGATACTACTAATCAATCTCTTTAGCAAAGACTCTTGGGGTTGATTAGTGGTGTCAGGTGTGTAAGTGCTTGGTTGGAATGAAAGCCTGCACCCACACCGGCCCTTTCTGGATGAGGTTGAATAGCCCTGCCATAGACTGTATAAAAAGATGGACAAAGCAACCATGACATCACCCATTGGTTTCAGCATCCATTTAGGAAGCCTCGATTTTGGCAATTTGAACAAGGCCATTTTGTCATTTTGACTCCGGATGCGATTGCTATTGAACGAGAGCGTGAATTGAATATCCAGGGAGGAGCGAGGGGTGGATCTACGGGTGGATCTGACCGTGTGAGACTAGGACCAGAGGATAGCCACGCCCCTAAAGCATATTCTGGCTTTATCCTTTATTCTAGTCTATTTGGGACCATAATTTCCAAAAATGAACATCATAATATATCAAAGAAGACTTGAAACTCGCGATAGACACCATAAAGTAATGTGGAAAATCATTATTGATATAATAAATCAGGTGTGGAAAGTAGGGTCATTTTCTCGGAGACTTCTATAGGATTGAACTTCTTTCTGCAAGCACCGATGTCGCCATCTGCTGGCCATTAAATACAATGCAAATTTGACAGATTTTCGCATTGGCCTCAGTTTTTAGACCCGGGTGCTGCGTCCATCTTTTTATACAGTCTATGTGTATGACGAGTATTGGACACTGTCCAAAGCACTGGTTACTAGGGAGTGAGAGCATTACGTTACAGTTATCCAGCCAATGCTTTTATCCGAAGCGACATACAGCTAATCAGACAAAGCAAGGTCCAGTAGCCTCTGGAGTGATGTGGGGTTAAGGACCCAACAGACACTTTTGTCGTACTGCGGCAAAGCTGTTGCTTGGACCACCACTATTGAATCCCAGTGAAACAGCTCCATAGGCTACATGCCATAATCACCCTATTCGCTCGGTGTTAGCTACCTGATGAGTCCCAAAGACCTCCATCACCCCATTGGGAGCTCCTGAGGGAAGGGCAGTGGGCTGCATAAACCTCATAGCTGAGGTCGGACAGTTGATGTTGAGACATCATAATGCCAGGCTTTGCTTTCAATCGATTGTTGGACCGGCAGACTCAAGTCCATTCATGTACTTGCAGAATTTAATGCAGCCCGGGAGCTCGCTTTGCCTCTTTTTAATGCGCCGAATGCATTCATACTTAGTGCACTGAATTGTATATCGGCTTTTTCAGATTTTCAGCGGCTCTCTTCATTGCCCTGTTGATATATGATCTATGGTGACAGAGCATCTGAATATTGAGTTGTAAATGGAATAGATTTACATGTGCATAGGACATTTATCAATCTATGACAGACACAACAGCAATGATTACACTCATTCAGTTACTGGGAGGTCCCAGCCGCGCTAAAGGAGACACAAATGGGTTCAATACTAATGCCTGCAGCAGTTTAATCGAAGCTCTTAACATAGTGCATCTGAGCCAAAGAAAGTTAAATGGAGAAGCCAGTATGGAGCAGGAGCCTATCAGCTAAGCAGTTAAATGCTGGGGGGTTTTAGCACTGATCAGAAATATGGACACAGATATTCATAAAAATGAGCTGCATACCCTGATGTCAATGTTCATCTGTTTCAACCCTCAGGGTGTTAAATGCAGCTATTGTTGCTCAATGATGTAAGATATCAAAATCAAAGCTGTTGAAAACCTATCGTGTGGCACCTTGTTTAAAAGAGCTCCCCTGTCAACACATGATACAACCCCAATTCTGAAATAGTTGGGACGAAGTGTAAATTGTGAATAAAATCAAAATGCAATGACTTTCAGATCACATGAGCCTATATGTTATTTACAATATAACATAGATAACATTTCAAATGTTGAAACTGAGACATTTTACATTTTTATCCACAAAATGAGCTTATTTCAAATTTTCTGGCTGCAACAGGTTTCAAAAAGTTGGGACACAGGCAAAAAAAGGGTTGAAAAAGCAATTAATATATAAGAGAATCAGCTGAAAGAACATTTAGCAAGTAATTAAGTTAACTGGCATCAGGTGTGTAACATGATTGGCTATAAAAGGGATCTCTTAGAGAGGCTGAGTCTCTCAGAAGTAAAGATGGCCAGAGGCTCTCCAACCTGTGAAGGCTTGGGTAAAAAAATTGTGGAATACTTTAAAAACGATGTTCCTCAACGTCAAATTGCAAAGGCTTTGACGGTCTCATCATCGACAGTGCATAACATCATCAAAAGTTTCAGAGAAACAAAAATCTCTGCGTAAGGGACAAGGCCGAAGACCTTTACTGGATGCCCGTGATCATCGGGCCCTCAGACGCCACTGCATCACTCACCGGCATGATTCTGTCATTGACATTACTAAATGGGCCCAGGAATACTTCAAGAAACCACTGTCTGTAAACACAGTCTGCTGTGCCATCCACAGATACCACCTAAAACTCTATCATGCAAAAAGGAAGCCATTGTTCAGCATGATCCAGAAGTGCCGCCGTGTTCTGTGGGCCAAGGCTCATTTAGCGAAGTGGTAAAGTGTCCTGTGATCAGACGAGTCCATATTTGACATTCTTGTTGGAAATCATGGGCTTCGTGTCCTTCAGGCAAGAGAGGAGAAAGACCACCCCTCCTGTTATCAGCGTTCAGTTCAAAAGCCAGCATCTCTGATGGTATGGGGATGCATTAGTGCATATGGTGTGGGACACTTGCATGTTTTAAAAAGCACCATGAATGCTGAAAGGTATATAAAGGTTTTAGAGCAACATATGCTCCCCTCCAGACGACATCTATTCCAGGGAAGGCCTCGTGTATTTCAACAGGACAATGCAAAACCACATACTGCAGCTATTACAACAGCATGGCTTCGTAGCAGAAGAGTCCGTGTGCTGAACTGGCCTGCCTGCAGTCCCGATCTTTCACCGATTGACAACATTTGGCGCATAATTAAATGAAAAGTCTGTAAAAGGAGACCCAAAACTCTCCAGCAGCTGGAAGCCTGTATTAAACAAGAGTAGGATCAAATTCCAATGGCTAAACTCAAGAAACTTGTCTCCTCAATGCCCAGATGCCTCCACTCTGTGTTAAAAAGAGGAGGGGATGCTACAACATGGTAAACAGGCCCCTGTCCCAACTTTTTTGAGACCTGTAGCAGCCATCAAATTTGAAATGAGCTCATTTTGTGGATAAAATCATGAAATTTCTCAGTTTCAACATTTGCTATGTTTTCTCTGTTCTATTGTGAATAGAATATTGGCTAGTGTGATTTGAAAGTCATTGCGTTTTGATTTTATTCACAATTTACACTTTGTCCCAACTATTTTGGAATTGGGGTTGTAGGTTTTCAACAGCACAAGATAATAAATTCATATATCTTAAAAATTTATTTTAGCGCTTTAGGAGTTAATACTGAGAACGTACTAGATGCTTTCACATTTGAAATAGGTGACTTTTATGGCTTGTGTTGACTTGTCGCAAATTCGATAAGCGTCTCAAATTGTGTCATGCCGGAACATTCTTTTTGGAAGCTGGAAGGCACTAAAACAGCGAAAATGGTGGCTTTTCTATTTTCTGAGCACATGCCCAGGCATTTCTTTTGCTTATCCAAACTATATTCAGAGAAATATTGCAGAAATAGGGCTTCAGATTATTGCTAGTGATGGAAATTGCCTGAAATGCGCTGCCTCGCTGCGGCGCTGAATTGTAACGTAGCATTTTTCATCTGGCGGGTAAGGCACGCTGCAGGCGAGAGATGTAAATCGTCGTAATTCAGAGATCAGAGCTGTGATTCTCAAAGCTTTTCTCAAACCAACAGGGTGCTGAGCTTAATCCAGTGTTACATTTTAACTGCTAATGTATTGTATATGATCAGGGTATTGGGTATTGAGTATTGACAGGGGAAAGCCTGCGCTCATTGATCAGTAATGATGAGCCCTCCAACTCACAGATGCGCTATGAATACATGGCGTTGAGACGGTGTGCAATATTTTGACAGTGACAGATGTATTACAAATAGGGCCAAGGTTCTCCATGGTTCAATGCTTATGATGATTTAGACTCAGTGTAAAAGAGGTACCCAAGAATCATCCACTCATATTTTCTTGTTGCTGTAATTTATGGAAGATTTTAATTTTGGTGAATTAATATCAAGCATTGGTTTGGCCCTCAGAAATCTTACAACAAATACAATAGGGTACAGTGATGATATATGCCATCACTTTTGTGTAAAAGGGGTCCCAATATATTACTTCTCTGCAGGGCCAGACTGGGAAAATCATTCAGACTGGGAAATATAGCAGGACATATAGCCCCAGTCATGCCACTTTTAAAGCAGGGAGTCTGGGGGTCCCCCACCAGAAAAAAAATGTAGGTTAAGGACTCCTTTTCCTGTATTCTGGTGAATTTTAGTGCAAGTGAATCACAAAAATGAATGAGCCAACAAAACTAATTAATTCAATTTCTTTGTCATAAACATCAAATAAAATAAAAGATACATATCATGAAGGAGGGTGACGACACAAGGACTAACTTTTAGCCAATATTTATTACATAATAACAAACTGAATAAAATAATCATTAATATATTATATGTAATATGTTATATGTTTATGTGTGTGTGTGTGTGTGTGTGAGAGAGAGAGAGAGAGAGAGAGAGACTATTTGCAAATGAAGTGCAGGGATAGAGAAGAGTCTTCCTAATATAAACAATTAAGCAGATTTTTTTTTTCAAGGTTTGCATTTTAATGCAAATTTTTGCGTTAGGACTTTGTTGTTTCTTTGTGTTTGGCAACCACTGGCTAAACTAGCTGACTGTTTTGTCATATATAAAAATGTATCAGTCAGAGGCATCAAACCACTGCTTTACTGCAATACTTCAACTACATCAAGGTGATAATACTTATGTCCTTCTAATGTTGTTCAAAGAGGATTTGGAAAAGGCAGGTAAGTTAATTTGTCCCCTAAAACTGCTTCTTCATCCTAAAATAGGATTTGGACCAAAGAGTCTTTAATATATATATATATATATATATATATATATATATATATATCCTTTGTACACTGGTCATTTCAAATTGCAATCAGCCATTACAAATTTATTAGCATTTTAACCACTGCAAATCCCGATCATCTCAGAAAGAATTCATCTTCGGCTATCTTTGGCAGTGACATCACCAAAGGTAACTCGCCAGCAGCAGAGAAAACATTGTCAATGTCATTGGACTCAGTGATTCGTAATTGTGGATTATTCCCTTGGGAAAATGCCAAATAACTGCCTTGTTTACAGCTGCAGCAATCAGGCCGATGCAAGCAGAGACATTGTGATCCATAAATTTCCACAAAAAAAAAAAAAAAACAAGAAATTCAAGGATTGGATACCAATGGACGGGGAACATGTCCTTTAGATCGATGAATCAAAATTCAAAATTTTTTCACCCAAACAAAGAACTTATGTTCGCTGTAGAGTTTGAGATTGTTTCAAAAATGGCTGTTTCACCCTTTCAGTAAAACATGGAGGTGGAAGTATTATGGTTCGGAGTCCAGTCTGCTCAAAAGGAGCCACTGATCTCATAAAAATCGATGGAATATGGATCAAAAGAAGCATCTCAGCATCCTTGTGAGGCACACATTGCCATCTGGGAAGACACTGATTGGTTGGGGATTTTATTTTCAATGAGATAATGACCCTAAACACACTCTTCAGTCATGAAAGAATTATTTCAGTCGGAAAGGAACATCTTGTGACATAAAAGCTATTACTTGGCCTGTATGTGATGGTTCTGCCCTGCAGTCCCTCCCCCCTCCTGCTGTCTTCGCCTCCACTTCAATGAGCCACACCTGTTGCCCGTTGAAGTGGAGGTGAAGTGGATGGTATTTAAGAGCTGCACTGCCAGTTTGGCAGTGCAGCTGCATTCTGATGCCTGAGCCCTGTGTTGTTGTGCCGCTGCTCCCCTGAGCTTAGTATTGTGTTTTTATCAGTTTTATTAAATTTCTCTATTTTTGTACTCAGCCTGTGCGTGTGGGTCCCTTATCTACTTTTTGGGTACATGGTCCCAGTGCCCGCCGGTTTCCTGTTTGCAGCCGGCGGGGGCAAAACCATGACACCTTAAGCTGCTTGGGCAAATCTGTTGTAACATCGAAATATGGAATGGAATGGTTTAGCGAGTGAGGCAATAAAAAAAATATGAAAACTATGCCTGAAAGATTAAATACTGTAATCAAAGCAAAAGGTGGCCACAAAAGATACCGTCTTTTCTCTCAAAAAGACTATTTTATTTTTGTTTTGATTATATATCGTTATCTGTAAACTTAGTTTCATCAATATGATCCCATGTTACATGAAATAAATACTGGAATAGTTGTTGGTTTCTGATTTATCTTCTTTTTTTTAAGTGTATAATCATCACTGCACACTACTGTACTCGCACTCAATCACTTGGAATCTCTTGTAAGCCCTGTCCAAATTGTTTTGGGACATTTGAAACAAATATTTGCAACAGGCAATATAGTTGTTCAGGTGGACCTTTAAATAATTTCTCTCTGTACTGTTTTCAACTAAATGTAGGTAAATGATAATTAATAAACTGTTTCAATTCTTTTAGAAGTGGGTTTAATTATTTGTCATTGTATATTTGATAGATAATGAAGTCATTGGCTATAAGAAAAACATCATTAAAGGGAGTCCGGCTCAAACACGAAAGAGAAACTATGAAATTGCTTTAGTAAGGACAGCAAAAGCAGCGAGGCTTCAAAATAAAAAAAAAAAAACCACACAAATCTT
Organism: Gymnothorax javanicus; assembly: GCA_029692085.1. Classification (NCBI taxonomy): domain Eukaryota; kingdom Metazoa; phylum Chordata; class Actinopteri; order Anguilliformes; family Muraenidae; genus Gymnothorax; species Gymnothorax javanicus. The sequence continues at coordinate 19,773,776 of CM056203.1, forward strand.
TTCCATCTGCACAGAGCAATAGGCCTTTGGATCTATTGATTTTGCAGCGTCAATACAAAATCAAATAGACGGTTAATCATGAAAAAGGCTGGTGTGTTTTTGGCATTTATTTCAATAATTACCCACTGAATGATGCATCGTATCATTAGCAGCAGGCCAGAAGATGGAAAAGGCAACAATCACTTGTGCTCTGATTTACTGTAATCCTGAAAGAATCCAAATCTTCCACTGCATCTTTAAATCGCTTTTTGAAGTGTGAGAATCAGCTCGCATATTTTCAGGATGATCATATTTGTGATAGAACAGCATCAATGCTGTGCGTGATCATTTTGTTTTCATGAATTTTGGAGGAAAAGTAATGCTCAGGGAAAAAGTTCATTCATTTTATATATATATATATATATATATATATATATATATATATAATATATATTTGATCTACTTATTTTTTGTGAACTAGTAATGCATTTAAATTCCAATATTCATCACCTAAAATGAACCACTCATAATCAATAATCAGCCATAATGACTCCTTGCATTCTTTTGAGTAAACTTTTAAAGATATCCAGAAAAAACATTTTGCTCTAACATTTGTCTTATTTTCATTAATTATCAGCAGAATCACTAATGCTATTTTTGTACTTCCAGTGACTGTGTCTTTTTTATGTTTTTTTACATTTATCATGTGTTAGAACTTCAATGATCCATATGCACAGCCCCTGCTCTGATTACATTCATCTACTTTGTTGCACAGATGCTTTGGCTGAGTCTACTTAAGAGCTGTGTTCCTTTCTCTGTCTGGAAGCTGATTATTGACTGTGTTGGACTTAATTTACCCTTCCTGAGCAAGGTACGTTGAAAAGGTCAAAGGGCATCCAAATTCTCCAAAGTGCAATGAGCCTTCCTTGAAAACGGTCATAACTTGGAAATGCTGTGGTTGACTGCCATGACAAGGGGCATCGGAACTGTCCATTTAATGAAGGAACGAAGCCTCTTTGTTGCCTCCTTCAAGCAAGAACCTTTCTAGAAAGACATGATGGATGATGAAGCCCAGTCCATTGCAGCTGTTGCGAATGGACACATCATTAATTATAGTTTTCTCATGAGAACAGTCTTTTCATTACCAATCGGTGATGAGCTCATGACAAATTGAAGCAAGAAAGACATCTAGTTTTTCTAAAACCTGTCCCAAGGTGCCTTCAAAATCTCAACGTAAATTTTCATCGACCCGTGTGATGTTTTCTGGCGAGATCAACGAAAAATGGAGAGGAAAGGAAAAGACTGCCTGTTTAAGACCGTTTAGATGCACCCGAGGTTTTCTTCCTGCAGAGCCTGGCTTCGTGCATACAGTTTGTCATGCTACATATGTCTCCCCTGTCTGCACGTTATTTACCGGCTTGTTTTTAACATCTCTCACTGGGTACTGCACAGATAGGACAGACTTACTTTCTTTTTCTCTGTACCATTTGCTTACAAGCAGGTACCAGAGCAGGGAAGCAAGTTTGCTGGTGGACTCATGTACTTTTCTGTCAATGTATTGATCTGGAGAGTTGGAGAAGATTTTTATAATAGAGGATTGGGGCTGTCTTTAGGAATTGCTGACCCGACTCTGGTTGGCCACCCAGGCTTATTGTGCCGACATTCTGTCCGTGTATTTTATCTCTCCATGTTTTGCACAATAAAAGCACGCTTAGAGGCAACTTTGACTTGAAAGCTAAATCGTCTTAATACTTTTGGCTGATCCTGGCAGTAATTATACCTTATTCACATCACATCTATGGATGAAATAATAGCCTTTGCCATAAATTACTGTGGATAAGAGTATCAGTTAAGTAAAATTTATGTACTGTATTGCAAAAAATGCAACTGACTGTTTTAAGCTAATGATGGCACGCAATTGTGTGAACTTTTTCAGATGGTTTCAGTCATGCGCAATAGCACCCTCTGTTGGTTGGTACCAATCATTGTACAAGAAAGAGCAAAATATCAAGGAAATGCAGATATAAGGAGAAGTATGCTTATTCAGAGCTCAGTTGTTCATGATGATGAAAATTTCTAAAAACTAAATACTTTAGGCAACACAGAAATAAAAGGCATGAGCAATATCAGCATATATATATATATATATTTTTTTTTTTTTTCCATTTATTTATTACTTTTGTATCAACTGTCCTAGCCGCTTTGATGTTGGAAGTATAGCTCTGGTCAATTTTTATGAAAAGCAGAATAATAAAAATGAAGTAGACAATAATATGCCACCTTCCAGTGTCTGTCTTGATCCAATACCATATGATTCACAGAAGTTGTTTTATCTTTCCATCAATTTTTCAACTATGTAGGCCTCAGTGACAGGAGTGTTGACTGCAGAAAAGACACGTTCAGCGCTTTTTTCTTAGTATGTGTCAAAAAATCAGGAGGGAGGAGATTTTCCCTTACATGCTGATAAAGACCGCTTATTGAGACGAGCCTTGTTGGGCTGCTCTACTTCTTATTCCCAACATTCAGAAAGCCATGATGTCTCCACAGCAAAGACAGCATGTACAAGGGCTTTGACCACTCTAAAATTCTATGCATACCATGTATTCCAATGTCAAAATGAGGCTTGACTTGCAAAACAAGGAGAATGGCAGTGTCTAGATCAGCGTTTCACTGTTGTCCCACAGTGTGATGGGAATACTAGATGGCATGTTGATCTCATTTTTCATCTTTTTCTGAGTGATTGTCCTCGAAGAAAGAAATGGTTGAATCAGATAAGAGAGATGAAGGGCCGGAACTACAGGAGTTTTATGATTGCAGTACACATTTCCAATGGTTTTAGCCATTTATCGAGGCATTAGCGGTGGCCTGATCAGGCCACGACTGAGAGTATAAGATTCTATTGATCGGATAACTAAATTGCGCAATTTAAGAGAAAACAAATGTAATTTCCGTAAGTGCCTGAATAGTACTTCCCATTATATGTTGCATTGAACTAACGCCATCACTGTGCTAACTTATACTGTGGTCAAGCTATCACTTTCGCGTTTGAACTAGCCACGGTTTGTATTGATCACTTCCAAGTCCTGAGCTGGACTATGGGAAAATTACTACAGTTATGTGATAGCGAAAAAATCTGGAACAAATGCCAAATCACGCTTTCTTCTACTGTTAATTGAGTGGCTAGTTAACTTTAGCTCAATAACTAACAAACTGATGTCACATAATGATTATGGAAAGGTACTGCGAGCACGCTAACAAAGTAACTTAAACTAAGTTATGAGAGTAGCACTTTGCCGGCCTGCTACAGCGCTAAGCCTTACCGATTTAACCAACGTTACACTGGGTATTCAGTTTGGCTAAATATTACAGCATGACTTAACATGGAGCAACTTTTTCCCGTGCTCTCAGACAAAGAAATTTCGCAAAAGTTCCTCGGGTGATATCAAAAATACATCAATTGGTCAACTGGCTGCAGATGTTTAAATTGAATTGTTTTAGGTCCATGCAAGATTTGTGTAACCTGGGGATGATCATATGCGTATAATTATGTATAACCTAGGAAACTTTTGTTTTGCAGTTTTTATCCCTCACCGTGTCAAAGCACAAAAGAGGGATTATGTCCTGGCGCAGTTTGTCTGTCTGTATTGGAAGGTATTTTGCTGGTGAAATCAACTCCTACAGTTTTCATAATACATCCCTGAAACTTTGCACATATGCTACACGTAGACTGATGATAGGCATATCGCAGTCGCGAGTCCGGCAGATGGTGTTGTGCTCTCAGAGTGCTCTTGTTGTATAAGCCAATGTGTCCAGACACATACGTGCATCTTTCTTAATGTTCTCAAAGTTCAATGCAAATAATTGACTTCCAAGCAAGAAAATTAATCTGTTTCACCAGTTCAAACTTCCAGATACTGCATTATGTTGTAATATCAAATGCAAAATGACCGTGGATGAAAAATTCTGGTGGGAAGTTTCCGTCTGATTAAAAAAAAAAAAGAAACAGTTAGGCAGCTTATGTCAACTTGATATCTGTTAAGTGGCTGATGCAAAATTAACACAGACAACTTCCAGCGATGTGTGTCATAGAAATCTGACTCATTTAAAAACTAATGGAGCCTGTAAAATAATAGAAGGGCAAACGCTGTTTCCATCTTCCCTGAGAATAAAACATTCAGTTTCATCCCTGATTTCATTTAGCATCATTTCAAAACCCTAATATTGATTGCAAGCAGTTTCAGACAATTGTTTAATTTTCTCTGTGGCTCAAAACTATGCAAGAGAATGCTGATTATCTGTGCAGAGAGTTTTGACTGTTTTAAGTCCATCCGAATTTTAAACAGAAGTGCATGAAATTAAATATTTCATCAATATTGCGGGACTATTCATAATTTTAATGGGAAATTTTACATATTGATGATTTTAAAAGCATAACTTTACTTGGGGAATTTATGGCACATTGTGAAACAATGCAAACCGAAGCTTTCTATCCTTGCATTCTGCAAAACATTTCTATGGGAAACAAAACTCCCCGTTTTGTTTCTCAGTTTAATATTTATAGCAGAAGAAATACACGTTACCCGTGACAGCCATGCCACCATAAAATCACCCTTACAGCCCGATTTCACTCTTACATTTCCAGCTGAAATGGAAGGCAAATTCCAGCACCAAATTTCTGACCTGGAACCAGGAATAGCTGCCAGGGGGGACTAACTCCATATCAAAGCCCATTATTCTGGACTGAGATCATCTTTGAGCAGGTGTCCACATACATTTGGCCATGTAGTGCACAAGTAAAAATATTTTGTAATTGATTGAGAGCATTATGCTCAGTTTACTTCATTGTGGGAGATTTAGAAATGGTACAGGCTTGGGACAGAAAAAAAATCTTCCCCTATCGGTTAATGGCTTGATAAACATATTGCACTTGCTTACAATGGATTAATACAGTTTTATGCAGAATGACTATATCTTGAATGAGGATTTATGAAGACAACTTGCTTACCAGTTCCAAAGCATGTAGTCTGCTGTTATGATCTGGTTTTCACATACAAGTGCTTAGTTTACAATCGTTGTTTCAGATGAAAAGTGGCTGGCTTATAACAGTGGCTGTATCTTTTACTCTGAAATCACATAGCAATTTAATCCAGTAATGATATGACTGAATTGACTGATATTGTGTGGAAAGCCTTCTCATGCACAGTATCCCTGTTCTGGAATTGAGTAATTGCGCTTGGCTATGCGAGTTACTTTGCCAAACGCTGTGACATTGATAGAGATAGCATGAGCCAGACGGTGCCCAATGAAAAGTGTAGCTTCTCCTCAATATACTGCAGCTTGAGCAGTGCACTGGATTCATTAAAAGACAGGGTCATCAAAATGTACAAGGTTTTAAAAAGGTCTAGAAACTGAACAGAAAAAATAAACTGCTAATGTCACAGGGGAAAGTTGTTTAATTAGGAAGCGGGTTGAATTGCCTTATGTCCGCTGGTAAGTGACACTTACTAGTTCTTTTCCTGAGCGGAGTGCCCTTTCTGTCACTTTCATTAACCTTTCCCTCTGACTTCGGGACTGTCTTTTTTATTCTCAATTAAATGCATTACAAAATGCAAAAGAGTGAGTAAGGACAGTGTTTTGTTCAAGACATACTTGACCTCTCGCCCCTTGCTATCACAGTGAATATGTTCTGCCTTTGAGATTGACAAGTTCAATTTCCGGATCTTCGTTATTCATTCACAGATAATTAGATCTGTGCAATTATTCATGTCAGTTTAAAGTCGCTGCTTGCGATTGAATAAATTTAATTTTCAGGAATGCTACAAGATTTTACAGTAAAGGTTCAGACAAATATGTGTAACTTTACACTGTATATGGTTTTTATGTATGCATTTGTTCAGTATGTGAAAGTATATGTGATTTTGACTTCACCAAAAATGAGTGGACACCAAGTAAGCAAAGACAAATTTTCTCCTGCAAGGGTTGGTTGGCTGGAGAGGTTGGTGGAGGGATTTATGGAGAGAAAAATAGCTGCTGTGGCAGGAAAAGATTAAGGAGATAATTCTCAAAAACCCACCAAATTGTCTGAATTAAAGCAGCTCAGCAAAAAAGAGTGCCCTAAAATGCCCCCTAATAAAAGTAAAAGACACTCAGTATGTTTTCATGGATAGCAATATTTCGACTACTGGCCTTATTCTAAATAAGAAAATACATAGATTAAGGTGTTTACATGAGTTGCTCATTCAATATGTCATTAATATTTCTGTTTACATGTTATAGAGCATGGTCCGATTAATGACTCAGGGCGCACACGTCCACATTAGGTCCCCACCATCATTTGTCTGACTTTCCCTCTGCAATTCGACTGAAATGTGAAATGTCGTGCTGCCATATAACCGTTTGAATCTTCGTTTTTATCATTTTGCAAGAGTTTCAAATTCACATCATTACTTCGCTGATCTTCAAGACCATCAAATCCGACGTCCTCTCCACTCTTGGATATGTTAGATGCTGTAAAGGTTGATGGCCGAGCAGGTCTTTAATTATATTGTAACTGTGGGAAAGTGGAGGGATCAGGCCTACAGCCACTCCTGTTCAGCTTCTTAGTGGCATAGTTGGTGCTTTTCAGCATTTCCCACCGGTAGCGAATTTGTTCAGACAAGCGTTTGTAACCCTCCTTTATCAGTCAGCAACCTTTTTGAAAGCAGTGACAAATGCCATGACAAATGTTTTGTGATATTGCTGGTTTTCAATGTCCTCTAACACTTTTCAAAAGATCTGAAACTACTCAGTGAGACAAATATACAAGAACAGAGGAAAACATTACGAGGGCAAATACATGCTGCGGCCAATCGTAGGAAATTTGTTTGATTTCCTGTTTTTAATTGGACGAGAGCAGCTGGCTCTCTTGATGAAAATTACTGTTGTGGGAGCCTTTGGGTGGCAGTTTATGGGAAAGTCTACTGTCTAATCCCCTCTCTGAGCCGAGTATGAGCGCATTGTGTAAATCAGTGAGGCCGTTATTGGCTGATGGAGACTGTTCCGCTGCTCTTCCATGAAAACATGTCTTAACAGGTGGTTTTTAGTCTTATTATGGGATTTAAAATCTTATTTTTCCCTCTCTCATAGCACTTTCGCAAACAGAAATGCATGTGGCGGTATCACAATTCAGAATTTCATCCGTCACAAACAGCGCATTTATCGCTTTAGCCCAGTTTGGTATTTTCTTGCTGTGACATAAATGCACTTGTGACACAGTGGATACAACTACACATTGGGTGAGTGTCAGTGGGTGAGGCCAGCACTGTACAATTTTTGCGTAAAAGACCTTGCTTGCGTTTTGACTCACCCAGACCACCTTTTATTTATCATAAACACTGTTGCTTAATGGTAGTCTCAGAGGAATAAATCCCAGCCTGTGGAGCTGTTCGCTCATATATCTTTCATAATCTTTTTTTCCCTCTTTTATTTTCACTTTTGCTATGTAGGCTACCATATTAAAAAATCCTACAAAATGGAGGTTGGGTCTAATGGGTAGGGGAGGGTGAAGGGGTGTTTTTACTCGAGAATTTTGTTTGTGGGGGGAGAAATACAAATAATTTACCGCAGTGTTACCCTTGTTTTTATACCAGGAGTGCGATTTGTGGCTGAAATGGCCCAGATTCAAAGAAAATTCATTTTTGCTTTCTTCTTCGCCTCATTTCATTGAACTGCTTTCTAAATTGGAGCACGGTTCTAAGACGACTGAGGGAGACGGTAATAAAGCAAGCGAGGTGCATGTTCTTCACTTGATGAAGTTGCCGCTTTGTTAATGCACTGGTTTTTCATGGCATATCAGAGACTGATTTGATTGCCCTAAATGGAACTGGTAATTCATTCATATTAGACCAACTCTTATGACGACCACAACTGACCTATCGCCACCTGTCACAAAATTACCAGAATGGAGTAAGACATGCCCAGTTTTGATCTGTGATGCCGTTAACGCTTGCGTTTGCCCACTTCATTTAGGTCGTCAAATTAGACCCCAAATTAAGTCACCTCATTTGGCAGATGTCACTTGTTATCTTACTGAGCAAAAAAGTGAAAGAAATATATTTTAAAAAGTATAAATTAAAATGGAAATACTTATTTTTTATTAATTATTGTTATAAGCTTTTCTCAGTCGGATAGAGTGAGGCACGACACCGAACTGCAGCTCACAGCTGAGAACAGGATGACAGTTAACCTTGTGCTCCCTAATGTAGTGTGGAAATGAGCTCACACTGTTGTACACAAGGTTACTTTGCAGGGTTGAGGTCAATTCCATTTCAATCCAATGGAAATAAATTGAAATTTGTTTACTTCATTGGAAGGGTCCAGAATAGTCTGTAAAGAATAGGCACTCAGTGACTTGAATTTCAATGCAATTCCTGACCTGACTAAATTGAAATGAAGCTGACCCCATTCCTGTTTGTTAGCGTCTTGATCAATCCTATCTGTTCTACGCTGTAAGCTGTAAGCTCAGTGGTCTCAAAGCCAAAGAATGGCTTTGGCATTTGAGTATGTTGAGGATACGACTTGTCAAAGATGTCTAAAGAAGCAGTGCAGTGCATTAGGGAGACTTTTGGCATGACTGCTGCTGTGCTGATGATGTCAGGCTAGTTATGAAAGGCTTCATTCGTCACCTATCCTCTCTTTGGCAGAATTGTGTTCAAAGCATCCATTGTTTCGATTTGGCGAGAGCTGGACCAGCTTAATTACCTTTATTGTAGGCATGGTGATTCAACTGGTTTTCAAAATATTCCTTACTTCTAAGATACCGGCCTGCCCATCAAAACAAAAGGCTTAAAGGCAACCTGTGATGGTGCAAAATGTTTTAACAGGTCAGATATCGGAATACAAAACATATGAAAGAATACGCTTGAAAACTGAAAAGTCGAAAATCTGTAGGCTTTACACCAGAGGCGTAACCTGGGCTGAAAATAGGTTTGGCACAGAACATCCCTTTAAAGCCCATCATTAAAATTCCTGACTTGCTCTCAGTCATTTTTTTATCTTTTTTTTTTTTATTAAGTATACATTCACTCCAGAAACACTGCACATTATCAAGGGTAGCTAGTTTTCCTTGTTAATAATGTAAGAAATAAAATGCTTCATTTGAATGTGCAGTTCAGTGCATTTCAATCTGCATAATTCAAAATTGTGCAAAAGAGTTTAAAATCCTTGTTTTCTTTGATATAATTTAAACAATCAGGGATCACCCACATTGCAGAATGTGCCAAATATAAAAAGAGAATTCCAGAGTTAACAATTTTTTGGAAAGCATAATTTGTAAGTAAAATACTTTTCAGATTATAATGCAGCCTATCATATCAATGCCCTTCAAATTGCATTTAGAAAATATGCTGTGTCTAATTTCCAATTATTTATGGAAAACATAATAATAATGAAACTGACTTAGAACAGGTCAGGCCCACCCTATCACCAGCTCTGGCTCTGCCCCTGCTTTACACTAAGACATGCTTGTTACCCAGTGCTACAGACAATGGTTTGGGAGAAAGATCTATCCTGATGTGACATTATATTAGGGATGCTGGCTGTCAAAAACAAAGAAAAAGAACAGACTGAAAAGTGATCAACACGAATGCGGTCCCAATCCTGGAGACCGAGAAAAAGGCTTGGGTGCTTGTTTCTATCAAGATAACTTCTGTATTTAATTATCGTTAAAGGTTACGAATTATTTCCGCAGACGATAAACTCTTATCTCAAAAGATACTGACTAGTCGTTTGAATGGCATATAGCAATTGAAAATCCAGCATTTTGCAAACTCAAAGCAATGGGTATATACAGTAAACACCACTGACATGTAAGGGAATGGGGAACACAACACAACCAATCAAAGAAGACAATGTATCTAACAGACATGCAAGCTGCTGGATGGGAGGACACACAATAGAAATTCACAAGAGGGTTGTGACAGTACCCTCTAAGTGCATTAATTAGGCAGTATGCAGATGGTTGGAAAGAGAGCTTCAAAAGATGATATCAGCTTTTTGTCTCCAAAAACAGCAATGAGCTGGAAAAGCAAGCTTCCTTCATCATTTTTGTATGGCTTCCTCTATTTACTTCTCACTTTTCTGCAACCCAAAATGGCTACTTGCGATATCATCAACTTTTTGATGCAGGTCTAGGCTTTGAATAAAATAAAAACATTACCTCTGAGTCATGTAGTCTATTTTCAGAGCTGTCATGGACCACACTTCGCATTGCCACCAAATTATCGAGGCTTCCTCGTGAGATGGAACGCGCCATCACTGGATGGCATTTCCACCGCGTAAGCGGCGTAATAAATTGTCTTATTTTAGAATATATGGTCCAATCTGCGGCAGTAAGTGACAGTGGAGCTGCTGCATTGATTTGGCAGGTCCTAGAGTCCACCGCTGTCATAGAGTTTGTAGAAAGTGACTGTGCAGTGTTGAGGAAAGCAGCGATGTGATGGCAGGTTTGGTTAAAATCCATCAGGAGCAGCAGAAGTGCCTGAACTCCAACTTCTGATGCCTGCAGTAAACCTTCAGACTATGCACTATCCGTGTCATCATCGGTCTCGCTGAAATTGTTGGAACTCAGACACACAGCGTCAACGAAAGAGATTTAACTGCTAAGATCTTAAATTTGACAAGTAGAACTGCTAACAGCAAGATGACTGAGTCAGCCAGATAACTGCATGGAGTTGACTGTAGACTAACTCAAATCTGAAAAATGGACCAAAAAAGAGCTGTTCCATGTTTTACTCTGAGGCCCTGGATTTGCTTGCTGGATAACTGAGCTGTGTAAATCTCAGAACAGGTATTTCTATTGAGTCCATGCTCCAGGTTAATTAGGGTTTAGGTTTTGCCCTTTGCAATTATCCAGACAAAAAAGAAATGCCATTGTGGGAAACAGGACCCAGGTGTTCCAGACTTGTATCAGTCCCTTGTTACACGAGAAGAGTAAAAATCAGATGTGATGCTTGTCAATGTTGTCAGGGCAGCATAGTGGCAGTTTGCTTGACTGGAGTTGCTTTTTCACCCCCCTGGTGGGGCAAAGGATTCTAACTTGCATTAGGGATCCGAGAAATCAGGAAGAATTGCACACTTGAGCTCCATAACAAAACACTAAACCCCTATACTTCTCTTACTTTCTTGACAAATAGCTGTTCTCTCTGGCATTTCTCCCTGGCTGTCCTTGTAAATAAGAATTAGTTTTTATGTGACCGACCTTGTTAAATGAAGAAATAAGAAAAGGACTGTGTCATGTTGTATTTTGCCACAGCTGTTAGTATGGGCTCCTAATGATTAGAAGTCATCGTGAAGGGAAACCAAAATAATATATCGAGGGGATTTTCTTTGAATGCAAGTCGAAGGTTCATGCAGACATGTCAAATACAGAATAAAGACCAATCTTCCAAGCAATGCATGCATTATCCTTGAAAAGAAAGGAAATGGATCACAATTATGAGCAGTGCAGAACAAAATTGCAGAGCAATTCCATGAGGGAAGTTTACTTAAAGGCGACATGTATTGATTTGAAACTTTATAAAAATTGTCGCATTTGGCATCATCTGAAAGGGCATGCAATACTCTCTCAAACTATCAACACTTTTCACCGGGGGATGATAGTGGAATAGAGTAATCATGGATGTAAAACAGCTTTTAGCAACCCCAAATATCGCCCCTGAACTGCACTGTGAATTGAGGGTATCGCCAATACGCAAAAAATGCCCGGATATAGCGCTTTCGGCAAAATATCTTGCTACTTCCGGAACCCACTTACTTCCGGTGCGTTACTGAGATCACGGCTATCGTTCAGCATCAGCTAGCTGCGGCTTGGCCCTGCACGCACGCATGCGTAAATCAAGCCGAGGAAAATTTAAACATTCACCTAGCGCACAGCTAGTTTCACGAGCGTACGGGTGAGTATGCAAGTAAGTATCCGATGCGGTCGGCGGAACTAGGCACGCCTAGGCAGCGTTTGATTTTTTCCCTCAGCCGCGAAAGAGACCGGAAGCGACTGGGTTACCGAACTATCCCATAATGCATCTGAAACGGGGCACAAATGCAACATCCGGGCATTTTTTGTGTATTTGTGATACCCTCAATTAGGCCAAGAGCTGTGACATGACTTGTGGCATAAGCTGTGACATATAAGCTATCGAATGTGTATTTCATAGGCGGAGCCACGGGCGGGCCTGGAAGGGCTTAGGCCCGCCTACTTGTTAGTCTAGCCCGTCCAATCAGAGGGCTTTCCTTCGTCTACATTCACCATCTAAAAAAGACGCGCAAGTCAGCACTCCGCCGAGAGCTCAAGAATCAGTCAAATCGCAAACAGCCGGCAGCTCCTCTGCCCTCCCCAACGTTGCTGTGAGAGCCCTCCCACAATACAATCGAGTGAAGCCGTTGCTTTTAGCCATGGCCTTAGCTAGCTAAAGCTAAAATGATGAAGCAAACTAAATTACTTAATTTTGTGGTCAAACACCGTCGCATTGAGCAGGATCAGGATGAAACGCAGTCCTCAACGTTGCCCTCTCAATAAGAGAGTAATGAGGGGTCTGTCACTGTCACATTAGGCCTGTCTGTCGGCCGAGGAGGACTCTCTCTCATGCGTGTGTGATAAGTTTTCATCTTTGCAGTTGGCTTGTCTTATATGGCCAATCTGTTTCAATTTCATGTGATGACACACCGAAGCTACGTTCATGCAGTTTTGCGAAAGTTTACAATATTTAGCCTGATGGCACATTGTCAGCTGTGATCGAAAGCGTTCAATAAATTCCACTTTTTAATGTCATAAAAGTTACATGCCTATGATAAGGCTTTACAGTCGTCCAATATGATCAATCTTTCAATTGTGTTTCATGTGACGAGCTGAAGCTGCATGCATTGTTTTGCTCCATTTAAAATGTTTCTGCGTAATTGTCAGCTGTGATCAAATGCGTTATATTCCACTTTTTATGTCACAAACGTAGCATGCCTATGAAAAAGGCTTTCCAGTAAGATTGTACAATTGTCAATCTGTTTCTTCAATTTGTGTTTTATGTGACGCGCCAATGCTGGGCTCATGCAGTTTTGTGCAAATTTAAAATGTTTAGCCGAGCTAAGCCGACTGCGTAATTTGTCAGCTGTGATGAAATTCGTTCAATAAGTGCCACTTTTCGTGTCATGAATGTAACATGCCTATGATAAGGCTTTGCAGTTGTCCAATATGGTCAATCGATTGTCTCAATTGTGTTTTGTGTGACGCGCCAGAGCTACATTCATGCATTGTTTTGCTCCGGTTGAAAATGTTTCTGCGTAAGCTGTCAGCTGTGATCAAATCCGTTCAATAAATTCCATTTTTATGTCATAAATATAACATGATTAATGTTTGTATGGTGCATCTAATCTAGGCCTATCTTATGTTCAATCAAATTGGCTTTGCCCACCCGTTTTTTTCTGTGCCAACCCATTTGAACATTTCTGGCTATGCCGCTGGTGTATTTTACATTGCAAGTAAGAGGTCAAGATCCACTAACAATGCCAGAATTTTTACTTGAATCATCCTCCTCGACTTTGATGTCAAAGTGCAAGTTCAACACCTAGCGACAGTGATGATAGCAATGGAGAAGAAGGAGAGATGGAAAAAGAGGCAAGCTCTGGGGTGCATTTCCTAAAAGCATAGTTGCTAACTTAGGGCGCTTTCGCACTTGGTACGATTGTTCCGTATCGTGCCACAGTGCAATTGTCCTCCCTCCCCCCGCTGGTCGGCTTTCTCACTAGCAATGCATGTACCATCTGAATTGAGCTGTGTCATTCTGCTCTCGGCGCCTTCACTCTGTCAATACTGTATTGTTATCAATGAATCCAACTATTGGTTTGTACTCTGATTCTGCATTTGGTTCCTGGTTTGGATCATAACACGATATATAATTTTAATATTTAAGACATACAGCATAAAAAATTGTGGTCAAATCAGGAGCAGATTGCATCACTGCATCTACAATGGGAGCACCCTGACATTGTACCACTACTGTCAGGGTTCAAAATACTTCTCACATCCACAAACACATGCTTTTCATATCCAAATATATGTCCATGGTGACTTCACAGTGACCCCAGAGGTCCATATTTTTTCAACTGACTATGGTTGGAAGTCAAAAACATTTCATATTGAAATGAAGACATGCAAAATTGTTGAATTTTAATAGAGCTCATAGTTTTCTCTATTAGAACCAATGCCTCCGCTGGGACCATATAGCTGGCTGCGTTCTCCCACATTTCACGAACGTAATTCCCCCAAAAAAAAGAGAAAAAAAAGTGCATTAGTTCAGTCAGGTGCGAGAGTCATGCTGGTCACAAGCTCGTTTCTGTCCAGTCTTCGACTTTAGCCTCTCCCACCCAATTGGCAAGCTTTTATAACCAAGGCAGCATTCATTTCCCTAGCTCCGTGCCCTCTACACCGCTCCTACTCTGGTTGACTAAAAAATCTGCTTATCTCCTCCACCTCCCCACCCTCCTTCTTTAAAAAGAACACTGTTCATCAAAAGCTGCATTTGTTCATATTGGGTTCAATAATTTAAATGTGAATGAGATTTAAAAGAATCTCAGATCCTGCTAGGGGGTTTGTGATCTCAGGGACTGTTTGTGTCATTTGTGCTCTGATCGTGCCAGAGCATCACTTGAGCAGAGTCATCGCTGAACTCAAACAGAGCTGGACATTCCAGGGGTCAGAAAGTAAAAGTCCGGCCATGTTTTACCTCCAGCCATGAGCTCAGGCAGCTGATTTTCCTAATTAGTTCAACCTCTGGGCTGAAGAGTTGGTGCAATTCTTAGATCTAGGCAGTTGCAGCAAAATACTGGGATGGACTTTTACTTTCTGGGGCTGGACTGTCCACCTCTGAACTCAAATGCATGTCGTCCTGTAATAAATGGTTAAATCTGACATAAGTGTCCTGATTGAACTATGGGCTTTGTCATTGATCGGTTTGGACTCATTTTTTACACAGAGATCAGCGTTCAATAAAGCGTTACCAAATAAGTGAGAGGATTCCACCTCTGGGAGAACTGCCTTCCCTATCCTGTTCACAGGTTTGGGTTTGACATAAAATAACGCATAATAGATCACATTTCAGGTGAACCTGTGCATTTTGCATTATTCAGTGAGCCTCCCTGAGCAATGTGTTCTTTTCAGAAAAGCTGCAGCAATCTTTTAGCCAAGTTTCCCAGTGCGGTGTGAGTTCCAGGTGTGCTGCCAAGTAACCGTGACCAAAATCAGGAACATCAGTTAACAATTATGAGAATTGTTGCAACAGTGTTTACACTCACCATGTCAGCACTCATAGTGACAGTGTTCTGCACCTGGGCTTCCGTTAATGAAACAACCTGCGTTTGTTAGTGCACTCTATGTACGTACATCAAAATCCACTCCGTGAAACCTGGAGTGAGACATTCGGCTAGTGAGCAACCTCTGCTGGAAGAAGCTGTAATTACACCATGCTATTCATGAGAAGCGTTTGCAGTAAGAGGTAGTCTGCAAAGGAGAGCCAGTTTCCCAGGCAACAACAGCTGGGAAGATAACAGCCTCCTTCATTTGGATAGTGCCGATTTCCCGGGGGATTTATCCAGGAATCTATCCTATAACATAAATCAAGCTGTGCATCCCGAGCATTCCATTTCATCAGCTGAGTCTGTCTCTACAAAAAAAAAAAAAAAAAAAACCTTTTCTTTGAGCTGTACTGAAAAAAGCCCCTTTACTGCATTCGTACTGCTCAATTGAAACTATTCTTAATAACAAAGTCAGAAAATGGTTACCAGGAGGAACTGGCAAAAGTAAATAAAAAATATCTTAAAATGTATCTGTTATCGTGCACGTCTGGGGAAAAAAAATGCATTATGAAGTACAGTTATACTGGTGGCACTGAGTTACGCACATTTGAAAAAGAGGCAAGCAAATTATATTACTTTAGTTTTTATCAATCTGAATATGTATTTCAAATGCATCTATGTCTATAGCTCCCTGCATTCAAAGCAAGTACCCAAAAGTCACTGTGATGAGTCATCAAAATGGCCACTGTGGCATTGCCATCAGCCCAAGATTCTGTCTATCACTAAATCAGTTCACTGCAGTGATGATCCAATGGTGACGCGTATGTCTCTACTATAAAATTATCGCGACAGGAGCTGATACTTGAGCACAAATGTTAGGTGTGTTTGCGCTCTCAAATTAGCTAAGGTAAAAAAAAATTTAAAAAGGTGTGTTACTGACCATTTATTGTCTTATGTCACTTATCCTGGTCAGTCTTTTTTCTCTCTTGTCATATGCTCAAGTTCATATCGCTCAGCCCAGCTGCACTGTGAATTTACCTTACGTTTTCTCCAATCTTGCTTACTTATACAAAATATCCACCAGGTGGGGCCATGTCACAAGTCATGGAAATATACTACGAGGATTCTTTCTACTCGGGTACATTTCCCAAACCAACTTACAGATTTTGACTATATACTGTCAATGGTTCCAACTATGTAGGTTAGCATCTCTGCTTTTGGGTAACATACCCCGTGGTGGGAAAAAGACTTTTTTCAGAAATTGGATTATGGCAAAAAACTGCTTTATCAGTCCAAATATCCATTGTCATGTATCATATTTACACCTTAATATATTTTTGTCTTTGTAGGTTGAGGAAATATGGAAAAAAATGTTATGTTATTTTCTGTCAATTAGCAAAAATCTTGTGAAGGAAGTGGAATTTAAACATTCAAAAACATTTGAAAACATACATTTTAAATATTAAATTTGTTGGCAAAAAATAATTCAATTATCATGGACAAATAGGATCATTAGATCATGAGTAACATTCCTTAGCGCGATGTTTGCAATTTAGCACAGGGAGCATGAGTTAAAAAAAAAAAGTAAATGTTATTTGTTTGCCAGCCAAGGGCACCCTGTAGGTTTGGAATGTTTTCATTTGCATTCATATGCAGTCCTTTGAGAAAATACAATGAAAAATTTACATCATGTAAACATCACATAATTAAAAGGCTCCGAGGGAAACAGCATCATCCACAGTAATTATGTCATAATGACTCAAAAAAGAAATCTTATTGTTATAAGGGAGAGAACAAAGTTATAAGATCATGTACTCTTAATTGACTCTTTAACAGATAATTGTCTATACTGATTCTGCCTTTTCTTCAGAACTTGTTCTTGCAGCTCTTGTTATGAATATTTTAATGTAACGTTTAACGTTCACCTTGTAAATCACTCTGGATAAAAGCCTCAATCACATTAATACCCAAAAGCTGCACTTCATTTTAGATTCAATTGACTCTCTAAGGGGGAATTAATATGTCAACATCTTTCTATTTAATATTTTTGCATTAATTAATTAACAATTATTTTTAATTTGTGTGTGCATGATATGCATTTCAAAATTCCTGAATATTTTCACCGATATGGGATGAAAAAGAGAATTTTTACTCAGCTATTGGAGTAGTTTTTCCTCACATCCAGACATTCAAAATGATAATGTCTGTAAGTATTTTGACAGTGAAATCTTTGGTTTTGGGGTCTGTACTCCTTATAGAAAATAAGATAAAAAAAGCAATGAATATGAAGTTGAGTAGTGACCATCTATTTTAATTTACGGGCATTAAAATCCATATTGTGAAAATTTCAGCCTACAATTCAGTTTCACTGTCCTAATACTTATAGACTACACCACCTTTGCAATTTTTCTGCCCCCATTGCATAAGAAAATCAAAGTTATTGTTTTTTTTTTAAAGATTATTTTTTTGGGAATTTTTCCTTTATTCGATAGTTATACAGTGTAGAGAGACAGGAAAGTTGGGGAGAAGAATGGGGGAAGACATGCAGCAAATGACCCGAGCCGGATTCGAACCCAGGTGGCTGTGGGAAGGACACAGCCTTTATGGTATGCGCGCTTAGACCGATGAGCCACCAGGGCGCCCAAATCAAAGTTATTGTTAAACTAATTTTTCAATTTTGATCATTGTGACTGTAAAATAATTAGGGGCCATGTACCAATGGTGCGAAAGCATGTCTTCTTCTTCATTATTATTATTATTATTATTATTATTATTATTGTTGTTGTGTGCTTGCTTCTATTCTCTTACTTTTTCTTCTTCTGCCTAAATTAAGCTGACTAACTCCTCCTACATCGTTTAAGCTATTGATTCTGTTCAAACTTTAAAAAAATTCAGCTTGTCCTGAATTACGATGCATCTGCACAGATTTTAGATTTTTTTTTTTAGTTTTTGAGATGTTTAATTTTAAATGTGATTTTTTGGGGGGTTGTATTAAATCAAGCCATTTTTGTGCAGATTCAGTAGACTCAGCTATTTTCTGCTATTTTTTTTTTACTCTAGAAATCTCTAGTTAGAAATGTCATTAAAACTGGAAAATGTTAAGTTAAGCTTATATAATTTCTTCACAGTTCAAATTTTTCGTAACTTCTATAATTTTTTAATTACAATTTATTCAAATAATTTTTTTACAATACATTCTGGGAACTTACAGTGCAGTGACGTCACTGTTAGAGTGGCGAACGGCTGTAAAATCGCCAAGAAGTCTTTTCTTAAACTTGCTCTAACTCCCACAATTTTCACTCCACATCGATATTTGTATATTCAATTTGTAGCAAAAGTTGTGCTGGTCACGAAAATGTAACTATGGAAGCAATTGTACGGACAGTTTTGCCAGTATGAGCCGAAAAGCGATGGGAGCACTAACTGAAACTCCATTAACTCCTATATTAAATGAGACAAGAAGATGCTGGTTGGGAAGCTGAAAAACACAGTTTTGTAACTTGCTCGTGTTCCCACATTTTTTGCACTACACACACAATTTTAACGTATTTTGTTCAGCAGACTCTCCTCTTCAGTATGGTACCTTTATTTTGTATATTGGACTTACCATCTTTGAGGTAGCGGTTGTAGTATGTAAGAGACACCTTAGCTATAGTCTCTGTTGGTGCAAATGCTTTAGCCAGTAACTCAAATGGTTCAAAGTTACTAAGCTAAAATTGTGGTGTAGCGGTATTGCGGTTCAGTCCTGCCCTCTGCTGGACTTTTTTTTCCAGGCCTCAGCATTATTGTTGTTCAGATTAAGATTGATAGGACTGTTAAGACAAATCTAATTTTGCTTCAAACTTGGTGAAAGAATTTTCGGTATCGTCGTTTGTACGGTCGCTCAAACCAGGTCCAAGAGAACACATTGAGCTCGGCAAAGACCGGTCTTTTTGCAAGGCGTGTCCATGAGAACATCTTACAGTAAAAAAAAAAGAAAATTGCAAAGCAGAGAAAAAGTTGCTCTAGGTCCTATTCCAGTTCATACAAGCAATTGTTCACACCAGCTAGATATATTTAAGATCAACTGACGCGCGTCACCCGCCGCCAGTGGGCGTTGCTCCATTGATATGAATGGAACCTATTTTTTTTCGCGCGTCTCACACCGCCAGTGGGCGTCGGGCTTTAGACTTAAACTTTTGGCCCTGAGAGCTTTAAAGCGTCAGGAGTGCCGTGATTCTCCCATTAACTCCCATTATAAATGAGAACAAAAACTTCAAGACAAAAACAGAACCAGACACTTTTTTTTTAGCTTGGTACTATTCTGGCAGTTTTGACTACACACAATTACACACATTTTACTAATCAAATCCTAATGTTTCTCATGATGCATTTTATTTGGCAATAGGAGTTACATTCATTGATTAACCATTTTTAGCCAAAAATTAGCCATTTTTAACCAAAAATTAGCCATTTTTTTACCATTGCATTCAGCTAACAAGTCAGCATACTTTCAACAATTACTTTCAGCTGCAAAGTCCTGTGTTTCCTTTCAGCAGTTTTTCAACATTTCTTCAGCAATTTCTTTTGCCTCTCAGTTTCCAAGCACCTTTATTTTATAAGCCAACCTCTTCAACAATTCACACTAAAGCAAGCACACAAATTTTCTTCAGAAGATTTAGCCTTTTCTAGTTATTATTATTATTATTATTATTCAATGGGTGTCTATGGCAAGTCATGGAACAGTAAATCACAACTGATCTTAGGGGCAAGGCCACAGCCATTCAAGCGCCACCATCAGGCCAAAATTGTGGTGACATTTCTGGTCATAAATTCTAAATCATGTTTGAAATTGAAAAGGTTGATATTCCCGGAATCCTTCAGTTATTTGAGACTGGTAATATCAAAACAGCCTTTTGGCTTATTGACATGAATCTTTTTTATGTGACTCCAGGAATCACATTACTAGTAATTATGATGATTCAAATGATTCAATTGAGCCATTTTGCTCAGTATGGCTGCTAAATTGAAAAATATGAAAAACTGAAAATTTTTTCATACCTCCTACACAATTAAACTGATTGGTTCAAAATATGCCGTTGTTAGGACAAATCTTTTAAGTTAGTCAATTCATAGAATTTGACGACAAAGGCACTATTCAGATGTAAATACTGCACTTTTCATATAAAAATGGCAAATTCTTCACGAATGTCAAGAACTGGAGAATCAAGTCTCTTGTGGCTCCAGCCACATACAGCTGCCTTGAATTTGACAATGAAGACTCTATATTGCAAGAAAACTGTAAATGCTGCATTTATTTATATTCACATGGCATCTTCGTCACACAAGTTCAGAAATACCCCATTTCCAGAAAAGTTGGGACGCAGTGTAAAATGTGCATAAAAATAGAATGCAATGTTTCTCAAATCATTTGAAATTTATACTTATTTGGAAATAGTACAAAGACAATATATCAGAAGTTGAAACTGAAATATTTTATTGTTTTTTTTTTTTTAGAAAATAATTGCTTCTTTTGAATTTGATGGCAGCAACACGTCTCAGAAAAGCTGGCATAGGGGCACGTTTACCATTGACTTTGTCTTGCATCTTCTTCTATCAACACTTTGTAAGCGTGTGGGAACAAAGGAGACCAACTGCTGTAGTTTTGAAAGCAAAATGTTTTCCCATTCTTGCTTTATGTAGGATTTCAGCTGCTCAATACTTTGTAGCCTCCTTTGTCATATTTTTTGTTTCATGATGCACCAAATATTGTCAGTGGGTGACAGGTCTGGACTGCAGGCAGACCACTTTAGCTCCCAGACTCTTTTACTAAAGAGCCATGTTGTTGCAATTTATGCAGAGTATGGTGTTTAGCATGGTGTTGCTAAAATGAGCAAGGCCTTCCCTTGAAAAAAGGCATCTGGATGGCAGTAAATGTTGCACCAAAACCTGTACATATCATTCACCATTAATAATGTCTTCACAGATGTGCAAGTTACCCATGCCATGTGTAATAATGCACCCCCTATCATGAATGCTGGAGTTTGAATTGTTTGCTGATAACAAGTCGGATGGCCCCTATCCTCTTTAGCCCAGAGGACGTCCATGATTTCCAAAAAGAATTTAACATTTTAGTAAGTCAAAGCACAGGGCAGTTTTCCACTTTGCCTCAGTACATTTTAAATGAGCTCAGGCCCAGAGAAGGCAGCAGTGTTTCTGAATCTTGTGTATGTATGTTATAATCTCTATATGGCAGAGTTTTAACTTGTATGCATGCAGTGACAAATAGTATTTACTGACAATAGTTTAGAAAAGTGTTCCTGAGTTTATGCAGTGATGGAGCGCCGCCGGAGGACCTGAAAATCACAGCTATTCAAAATTGGATTTTGGCCGTATCCCATGTGTACAGAGATGTTTCTGGATTCTCAAAATCTTTTAATGATATTATCTTCCATAGAGGATAAAATCTCCAAATTCCTTGCAATTTTAAGTTGAAAATGTTATTCTTAAATTGTTTAACTATTTCCTCATGCAGTCTTTCACAGTGGTTGAGCCCTCACCATATTCATTCATGAAAGACTTTTTATACTTTTTATACTTTAGGATACTGACAAAAAAATGTTCTGCCGATTGTCTTTTTTAGCATCATGCGACTTTTCCAGTCTTTTATTGTCCCGTCCCAACTTTTTAAAAACATGTTGCTGTCATCAAATTCAAAATGAACAGATATTTTTCGAAAAACAATAACATTTATCAGATTCAAAATTTGTTACGTTGTCTTTGTCCTATTCTCAATGAATTACAGTTCAATCAGCAGAGACTCAAGTGAAACCAGGAAATATTTACTATGCGTTGAGCATAAGTGGAAGTAACACATGCTTAGAATAAGACAAGTCTTTGGAGCTTGGACTCTTTGGGAAGACTTGTAGAGCAGGAGCACGGCTCAGCAGCAGCAGGACAATCCCCCACAGAGTCCAGACACTGGTGGCGGTGATGGCTGAAGGCTGAAGAAGCTGGAGTGGCAGTATAGAAGGTCTGACGAGAGCAGGGTGGCGTTGGGGAGGAGGAGGGCCCACGAACGGCAGCATAAGCGAACTAGGGCAGAGAGAAATGACATTTTTTAAAAAGACAGCAGCAGAACGATTGGCTAGTGATGCGAAAGTGGTGTGCCACGGTTAGATAGAAGAGATCAGCTGCTACACCAACCGACAGCTCAATTGACAACACCCAGACATTGACTGCAGAGATTTATGAGTGAGCATGCACAAATGATAGGAAAATAAACGGAGTTCAAGTGCACGAGAGAGTCTTCCTGATTGACCTTTTGCTAAGCTTCATTTTATAAATTGATTTACGAACCATTGCATTTTGATTTATTTACATTTTACACAGCGTCCAAACTTTTTGGAAATGGGGTTGTATCTATGGATCAACTTTTAACCCTGTGAGCACTGGATAAATTTTCAAGGAATTAGAAATGTAGTTATCCTGAGCTGTTGAAAACCTATCATGCGGCAACTTGTTTCAAAGAGCTCCCCTGCGGGAGCTCTTTGAAAGAAGTTGCCACATTATAGGTTTTCAACAGCATCTGATTTTGATATCTTACATCATTGGGCAACTATAGTTGCCTATGGCGCTGATAGGGTGAAGTGGTGAATCAACTCCTGTGTTGTCACACTGGCTTCGGACAGCGACCTTTGCTTGGCCCCTCAAATGGTCTTTGCAGCTATAATCATATATTTATATTTTAAAAATGTCTAGATGACTGCAGTGACAGGACTACACATTAACGAGAGGGACTGGCGGGGATCGGTCTCTGCTGTTATGTGTCTGCACGTGAGACAGGACTTCGCATTAACGAGAGGGACTGGCAGGGATTGGTCTCTGCTGTTATGTGTCTGCACGTGAGACAGGACTTCGCATTAACGAGAGGGACTGGCAGGGATCGGTCTCTGCTGTTATGTGTCGGCATGTGAGACAGGACTACACATTAAGGAGAGGGACTGATGGTGATCGGTCTCTGCTGTTATGTGTCAGCATGTGAGACAGAACAACACATTAACGAGAGGGACTGGCAGGGATGGGTCTCTGCTGTTATGTGTCGGCATGTGAGACAGGACTAGACATTAGCGAGAGGGACTGACAGGGATCGGTCTCTGCTGTTATGTGTCAGCATGTGAGACAGGACAACACAGTAACGAGAGGGACTAGCAGGGATCTGTCTCTGCTGCTATGTGTTGGCATGTGAGACAGGACTACAAATTAACGAGAGGGACTGATGGGGATTGGTCTCTGCTCTTATGTGTCGGCATGTGAGACAGGACTACACATTAGCGAGAAGACTGACAGGGATCGGTCTCTGCTGTTATGTGTCTGCACGTGAGACAGGACTACACATTAAGGAGAGGGACTGATGGGGATCGGTCTCTGCTGTTATGTGTCGGCATGTGAGACAGGACTACACATCAGTGAGAGGAACTGACAGGGATCGGTCTCTGCTGTTATGTGTCGGCATGTGAGACAGGACTACACATTAGCGAGAGGAACTGACAGGGATCGGTCTCTGCTGTTATGTGTCGGCATTTGAGACAGGACTACAGATTAACGAGTGGGACCGACAGGGATCGGTCTCTGCTGTTATGTGTCGGCATGTGAGACAGGACTACACCTTAGCGAGAGGGACTGACAGGGATCGATCTCTGCTGTTAGGTGTCGGCATGTGAGACAGGACTACACATTAGCGAGAGGGACTGACAGGGATCGGTCTCTGCTGTTATGTGTCGGCATGTGAGACAGGACTACACATTAACGAGAGGGACTGACAGGGATCGATCTCTGCTGTTAGGTGTCGGCATGTGAGACAGGACTACACATTAAGGAGAGGGACTGACAGGGATCTGTCTCTGCTGTTATGTGTCAGCATGTGAGACAGGACTACACATTAACGAGAGGGACTGACAGGGATCGATCTCTACTGTTATGTGTCGGCATGTGAGACAGGACTACACATTAACGAGAGGGACTGACAGGGATCGATCTCTGCTGTTAGGTGTCGGCATGTGAGACAGGACTACACATTAAGGAGAGGGACTGACAGGGATCGATATCTGCTGTTATGTGTCGGCATATGAGACAGGACTACACATTAAGGAGATGGACTGACAGGGATCCGTCTCTGCTGTTATGTGTCAGCATGTGAGGCAGGACTACACATTAAGGAGAGGGACTGACAGGGATCGGTCTCTGCTGTTATGTGTCGGCATATGAGACAGGACTACACATTAAGGAGAGGGACTGACAGGGATCCATCTCTGCTGTTATGTGTCAGCATGTGAGACAGGACTACACATTAACGAGAGGGACTGACAGGGGTCGGTCTCTGCTGTTATGTGTCGGCATGTGAATGGGTTGAAGTTCAGGTACTTTCCTCCCCCACTGCCATTGCGCTGAGTCACTGTGAAATGCCTCTCCGCGGGCGGGGGCTGTGCGTGAATGTCCGCTTTACCCGCAACCCCCGCACTAACACCGACCCACCCCTACTTCCCTTCCCCCACACTCTCTGACACCAATTAGACCTTTAACTTTAACTATCACCGAGGCTACACGCTTCATGACCAAAACACTTCCTGCACGCAAGGGTTTTAGCGCTGCAGTCCTGATGGACTGCATGTTTCATTTTTGAGGGGGTTTCTTTCCGACTATGAAAAACACACATATACACATGAGCTCAATGTATTTGCACTCATGAAACAGACATGCACACTCTCCCTTGTGCTCAATCATTCCTGCTGCTTAAAATCAAATACCTGAAAGTGCGCAAATGCACATGCACTTCTGCATTCATATTCTCTCTTTCTCCCACACACTCTAACACAGGAGCCTTGGGAAACCAAAGGACAATAACCTGTTGACTGTCTTCAAAGAAAGATGTTATAGACCCCTGTCCTGTACTCATGCTCACCCTGGTGAGCAAAGTCTAAGCGGCACTTCTATACTAATACTTCACTCACATTCTCACACGATACTGACATTAATACCCGACGGCTACAGTTAATTATAGATGTGATGATATCCAAATGGGGAATGAATACGACTGCGTCACTTCGTTTTACGTTCACGCTCGCCACTCACTCTGGACGTGCTGACTCAGCATTCACGCACTACTCTGATGCCCAACGTAATACTCTGAACTCTGTCCCAACCAACGGACTCTGCCACCACACGCTGACAACTGATACATCTAACCCCATTAATACACTCCTCAACCTGTATCCACTCTCAATACTGGCCCTCAACCCTTATTCTCTATGGCAACTCTCACTCTGATCCACAGCCTCACATGCTGCTCCCAGAATAGCTTCACAGTTTTATTTCACCACCTGGCGTGTTTGGTTTTGCAGCGAGTCTCAGTAAAATGTTCAACTCGACATCAAAAATCAACTGTGGAGTGCATATGAAACCTGCTGGACTCATATGCACCCATTTGGAGTTGAATTAACACCTTTACTGTGTCAAGGGCTGTTATAAACTTTGTCATGTAGGAATGCGCAGCAATCGCTTTAGAGATCAGTTCTGGTTTATCAGCAACCTGATAGCCTCCAGTCGTTTGCAATGTAATGTCAATGCCCTCGCTAAACTTTCACCTGCTGTAACTGTGTGGTAAAAAGGAAGTGGATAAAACGGTTTTTAATTCAATTGCTGGAATGGTCTTATCGCTGCAAACGGCTTCCTTCTGATTACATAATGTTGAGTCATAGTTTCAACGATACAATTTGGAACAGTCATGAAAGACTGACCCAGAAAGCTGAGATGACCTGAACCATCCAGCTCTGGCACTCTTTTGAGTTAAACAGGAAGTCATTCCACATTTCCCAGTGATGCATCACTGTGAAAAGAGCTGAAGTGCCCTGTTATTATTTTCTCATGTATTTGGGTCTCGTATAAACACGTGCCGGCACTCTCCCTGCACGGAGTGCACGCGCAGCTTCCTGTTTCCAGTGACTCAAGCAGTACTCATGTGCGGTGAATCAACCTTGAAAAATGGAGAGCCAGCCCCGGTCCCATCCCCCGCCCACTCTACACTGCTCACCGCCCCCGCCCCACCCCCATTGCACAGAAAAAAAAAAACAAAGCCCTTCGCTCCCGGCCGGTCTCCTACGTGCCTTTTCCTTCCTTCTCCTCCTCCTCCTCTCTCTCTCACTCTCTCTCTTTCTCCTCCCTTCTTTTGGCAGGAGCATGTTGTGAGTCACTTCCAGATCCAGAGGGAGTAGCTACTACTCACACACGAAGGGGAAGCCCGGGGAAAAGCAGAAATAGGATGTTTTTCGAGCAGATCTGCGCTTCGGTTTGGCTTCAGACCTCTGTGGTTCACGTAGGGTCTAAAAATGCTCAGTGCAGAATGCGTCCCGGGGCACAGGATTGGGGGAAAGGCGGGAGGTTTGGATTGGTGGTTTTGGGTTAGGGAGGACAGAGTGCCACAGTGAGCAAAGGTGGCCACTTTTCCAAAATGACCTGAGACCACCATGGGGCACCACTGGTGTGGGGAGCGAAACTCGGGGAGAAAGAGAGACAGGGGAGAAATGGAGAGAAAGATGAGGTGAGAAAATACGAGATGAGGATGGAGAAAGTTAGTCAGAAGTCTGGAATTTAGAAGCACCTCTGATTTTTCAAAATTTGATAAATTGAATGTGTTTACTGAAAGAAACCTCTTAATTATTACCTCCAGCAAGGAGGTTACGTTTTTGATTCAGTTTGTTTGTTTGTCCGTTTGTTGGCGGATAACAGGAAAACGACCGGCTTAATTTTCATGAAACTTGGTGAAAGGGTGTAGCATGGGCCATGGAAGAATCCTTACATGCTGGAGCAGATCTGAATCATGGGACAGATGTACAAATTATTTTTAACTTTTGCTTCCACAGCGAGATACCGCATTTGGCCTTATCGGAACAAATGCCACAAATCTTAATATCCCGCAGACAGTAGTAAAGTTCAAAAGTGACGAAACATCGCCGGTTGTAGAAATACAATGTTGCGCTTACATATTTGCATATCATCAAAGACTGAACCAGCGGTCTTGGCAGAATTCTGTGCTCTTTGAGTCCCGCTCTAGTTACCTGCACCAAAGAGGTCATGTTTTCTGTTCGGTTTGTATGTTACTTCACTCCATTTGTTTGTATGTCTTCTGTCCGCATGATAGTGGCTGCAATTTTGTTTCGATCACAACAAAACAATCACACACGCTGAAGACTCCAGACCATGGTCTGGATCCGAGAATGGGCAGAATCATGAATCATCAATTGGTATCATGTCAAAAAAATTCCTGAAATTTCAAAAATTTCATATTTTTTAACATTGACAAATTTTCAGAATGTTTTATTTTTGCCAAAACTGATCCCATTAACTTTTATTTTCAAAGACATTCGTAGATTAGTCTATTCTATGACTTGAGCAAATACAACAAGCTTCTGCTACAGATTGCGGATTTGGCAGCCGGCAATATTCATAACAGGAATCCCAATTTACAACACAGTTGTTTCCTGTGCTGCCTTTATCCATTTGACCTCGGAAAAAGGAATGCTAAGCTGAGGTTTCTAATTTGAGACCACACGTTAAGATTTTGTCAAGTTGTCGCTCTCCAATTGAGTTCATCTGTTTGCTTGTTTGTCTGTTTTTCACCAGGATATCGGAAAAACCACAAGCTGGATTTTCATGAAACAGGGTGGAAGGGTACAAAATGGCCCACGGAAAAACCATTAAATTTTGGAGCGAATCCGAATCACGGGGCGGATTTGCAAATTACTTTTCACTTATGTTTACATCGCAAGAAACGGCATGTGACTTTGGCCAAATAAATGCCATGCATCTTAAAATCCCGTAGATTGTAGTTATGTCCAGTAGTGACGAAACATAGCTTTACTGAGTCTAATTGCATAAACATGATGGTTGCGCTTGCAGATTTGCATATTATGGAGTAATGGACTATTGGCCTCGTTGGAGGTCTGCGCTCTCATAGTGCCACTCCAGTTGCTTTTTGCATTAGTTATAAGGCCTTCATATTTGCGAGATAACATCCAGGGTTTTGAAAATTTACAAAGCAAATTATGTGTAATTAATGCACTATCTTTAAGGGAATAGTTTATGATGACTACAAGTAGTCAATTTGTTCGCATGGTCTAATTTCTATTGGTCCATTGCATGTATTTGATCTCAGAAATGTCACTGAGGTGATTATGGTTGCAATGCAGGGAACTTCAGCCTTACACAGGAAAAGCCCAAAGACTAAGACCATCCTTAGATCTCTGCGCTGAGGGACAGAAACCCTCATCGAACAGTAAATCTGGCAACTACTGAGTCGGCTAGCAGGGCAGTGTCAACAAATATTTCAGTCCTCTATTGAGCTTCAAAATTTCATTTGATTTTTTATATTGAATAACACAAAAATATTACCACTTAGGCAAGACATCTATTCAAGATTTTCCTACAGAGTAGGAACATTTCATTTCATCATTACGCAAATAATGACTTAAACCATGCTAATATTTTCTACTCAACTGGAAGAGAGACGACAAGTTTAACTTGTTGACACAAACTTTGTTAAATGAGAGGAAATTCACAAGCCTGAAGCCCATGCTGACTTGTGGCAAAATATTACAAGTCCTGGTGAATACAGCTCAGCAGCACATGGGACAATTTGACAAATGGTGTGCTCCCCTGCCGTGTGAGCGCATCTCGAAACCACCCCCCAACAGTACAATAGTGTATCCCTGATACATTCTCCTGGCTGACTGCACTGGGCCCTGGCACAGACAGGATGAATGTGGATGAAATGTGGGGGGAAGTAGGGGAGAGAGAGTGAGGAAGTGTGTGGAGTGAGCCAGAGAAGGGAGCGAGCGTGCCAGGCAAACACATGCTGTGCAGTACATTAGATTCACAGAGAAAAGCACACCCCTCTCCATTCATCCACATCCAAGGGCTCTGACTCAGCCCGGGATCAGTGCTCCGCGCACATGCATGCACACACACAAACACACACATACACACACGCACACACAGATTTGCACATACTGCACCAATCTCCCTGTCCTCAGTCATTTAGGCATAATCACACATGCAAACACAAACACAAACACACACACACACGCACACACGCACACACAGATTTGCACATACTGCACCAATCTCCCTGTCCTCAGTCATTTAGGCATAATCACACATGCAAACACACACACACACACACACACACACAGATTTGCACATACTGCACCAATCTCCCTGTCCTCAGTCATTTAGGCATAATCACACATGCAAACACACATACACACACAGGCACACACGCACGCACACACATGCACGTGAACACACACACACGCACACACACACACACACACACACACACACACACACACAAATTTACTCATACTTCACCAATCTCCCTGTCCTCAGTCATTTAGGCATAATCACGCATGCAAACACACACACACACACACACACACACAAGCACATAGGCAAGTGCACGCACAAACACACAAACACACACAACCACACACACAAATTTGCACATGCTACACCAATCTCCCTGTCCTCAGTCATTTAGGCATAATCACACATGCAAATACACACACACACACACACGCACATAGGCAGGTGCATGCACGTGCATGCACACACACACGCAAGCACAAACACACACACACACACACACACACACAACCACACACACAAATTTGCACATACTACACCAATCTCCCTGTCCTTAGTCATTTAGGAATAATCGCACATGCAAACACATGTACACACACACACACACACACACGCACGCACGCACACGTGTGCAAGCACACACACATACACACACACAAATTTACACATACTACACCAATCTCCTTGTCTTCAGTCATTTAGGCATAACCACACATGCAAACTCTCTCTCTCACACACACACACACACACACACATATGCACGCACACATAGACAAACGCTTTTCCTTTTTCCCATCAAGAACAATTGGCATAGCTGCAAGAATCACACAGTCACCACAGAGCCCTACATCGCCAGTGCTAATGACCAGTGCAGTCGCACATTCAGTCACCGTGGCCCCCCACATCACACAAAGCTCAGCTCCTCCCACACACATTATACATCCAGCATTTGCAAACCTCTACACATAACCTCACATACGGGGGCATCAAAATTTCATCTCGAAGGCTGAGACCTTTAAAAAGATGGTTTTGGTCACCTATTCTGTTGATACAAGAGCTTCCCAAGTTGAGCTAGTACTGTGGAGGGACTGGAGTCTCTAGACTCAGCAACAAGCAGAGACGACTCAGAGGCTTCCTGCTGTGAGAGAAAGATGCAGTCTTGGATGGATCGCAGTTGTCAGTGGACAGCTGAGCTGTGATTCAGAGTCAGTGAAGGGAGAGAAAAAGCACAATACAAATATGAACATCACTTCTGCTGCGATTATGTTCTTCTGTTATTATCCGATAATATTGAATATGTGGACAGGGAAAGGATGCGCTTGGTATCGCGCTTTATTTTGGGAGAAGTTAATGTGTCATTGTTCACGTCCATGTTGTGTTGTAGTGTCGCATTGAGTTACATGGGATTCAGGATTCTGTTGAATAGTCAGAAGTTAAAAGTTAGATTTTACTTGCAGATGCCATTCGCCGTTGCTATTCATGCCTTTTTTTTTTTGGCTGTCCTAATCAAATTTTACCATTCTCTTACTTACTGTGATCATTTCCGGTATACTGTCTACCATCTGCCACGATCCGCGTGAATTGCCATGTGAACCCATGTGAGCACAGGTCCTAACTTGGGTTTATAATCCGTTCTTATCTGGACAGGGATGGTTGTGCTTCAGGTAGATCTTGAGAGGCTGGTCTACACTGCAAATGAATGAATGAATGAATTGAGACTTGGAAAGTGCTTTGGTCTTCTAATGAGACTTCAAGTGCCAGTTTTGCAACTGCAGTTTGAGCCTACTAGTGACCTGAAGAGAGTTTTACATGGAGAATCTTCATTCAAATCTGAATTGAGGTTGACGTTTGAGATCAGTTTGTAGATGGGTCTCTGAAACTTGTCCAAAGTTGCTCATTCTCACATGTAGACAATTGTTTTGACTGAATTGTAACTGAATTGTTTTCAGTTACATTTTACATGTTGAGTGAAATTATCAAACCGTATTTGGATTGTTTTGAAATGAGCCCACTTGTCGTACCTCACTGGCATCTGTTTGGTCTTACTTTGCAAAAAGGTAGAGGAATTAGATTTCCTGTCTAAATATAAGACGACGTAATTTGCGAAGAGCGTGCTCACAAACTGTCACCCACAAAAGTCGATGTCAATATTTTAACAGACTGCAGATTTCCATTTTCAAGTGACTAATGATTCCATCAGCAGCCAGTCATTCTAACAGCAGCAGTCTCTGCCAAAACAGCCAGAAGGGAGGTTTTTTTGGGTTTGTGTGTTTCCACCCATTTCAGAGAGGGAACCGCCAGCAGCTTTACAACTGCTGCTTGTTTTTGTTTATGTCTTTTGGCGGCCGTAGCGTAATGAAATGGGAGGGCTCTTGTTTGTTTTGGTTGTGACACACTCTATGTTCTGACTCACAGTCCCAGCCACACTTCCGCACTCTGGGCACAAGTGTGGGGCTGGAGGCGGAGAGGGGGCGTTTGTGTGTGGGACGGCCGTGTGGCAGACAGCCAGCACCCACACACATCCCTGTTCTTCACTCACGCGTACATGCCCGCACTGTTCCCACACACACACACGTAAAGTATACACCCCCACTCTTTCCACGTTCACTTGCACGTACACGCGCACACTGGCAAAACGCACACGCGCGCACACACACATACACACACACACACAAACATAAACTTTGTTTCACCGTAACTGGAGGGACTAAGAATTGATTTTAGTGCTGAAGACCCATCTTCCTACCCCCAGATTGTGAAATCAGCCCTGATTTTAACCCCTTCACTAACCTGAAGCTGAACTTTAACCCTAACCACAGACCCACAAAAAAAAATGAATTTGTAGTCTTAATTTAACACATAACCATAACCTAGCGCTTAATTCTAATACCTTATCTTAATCTGGACCAAGTCCGAACCATAACTTCCACTCTAACCCTTGACCAGAACCGAGTCTTTAGCCCAACATTAAGCATTGTCCTGATGCAAACTCAAAAAAATGTCCCCATATTACTCTTTTTCCAGACAGTACTACAAATATGGGGTCTTCTAGCCTCCCAAAGCATTGTAAAAGAGGCTCGCAGACACAAAACTAGAGGGCACTTGGTAGAACGCATACCTCCACCATGCCATGTATCCGTTCTTTTCGTTACAGGATACGTTCTGGATCACTTCCAAAATTAAAGCAACTCTTCCTTGGACTACCACCTATCACCCTGCCCAATTTCGTGCCAAACTGTTCATAACTCTTCGAGTTATCCGGTCAGAAATATCACACAGATCCGCGTAAAGCTGCTTTCACACCGGACGCGAAACAAATTTTTCGCACGACAGATAACATTCAAAGCAAATGCAAAGACGCGAATGTATTCGCGTCTTTGCATTGACTTTGAAGGTAATCTGTTGTGCGAAAAATTCGTTTCGCGTCCAGTGTGAAAGCGGCTTTAGACGGATATAATTTAATTCTTCCGGATCCAGAATCCAGATTATGTTCCGGATCACTTCCAAAATTAAATCAACTCATTCTTGGACAACACACAGTGTCTGCACACCCAGTGCCCACTATTCCTTCACACACGATCACACAGACACACTCTCACATACACCTCCATTTTTTCATTCACGAACACAGACACATGCACTCATAAAAACACATACAGTAGTTCTGTATATGCGCCTCCACTCTTGACACACCCATACTATAATCTATTGGACAGCAATACATTTACTTTGGTTCTGTGCTCTAGCGGTTAGGGTTTGGAAAAATGCTATGGCAATGAGGATGAGGTGCAGACCGTCAGCTTTGATTACTGAGTGTCTTCATCCATACTGGATGAACCTTTGAGAAATGACAACTCCTTTTCCAGTCATCATTTTGAGTTATAAGAGGCATATATTGGTTGTCTGGCCTGGGGCCTTTCTGTGTGGTCTTTGTATGTTCTCTCTCTGTTTGCGTGGGTTTCCTCCGGGTACGCCAGTTTCCTCCCACAGTCTAAAGACATGCATGTCAGGCTAATTAGAGATGCTAAATTGCCCATGGGTATGAGTGTGAGAGCGAATGGTGCATGAATGTTGTGTGCGCGCTGTTATGGAATGGCAAGCTGTCCAGGGTGGGTCCCTGCCTTTTGCCCAGAGTCAGCTGGGATAGGCTGCAGCTCCCCCGTGACCCAAGTGAGGAAGAAGTGATAGAGAATGGATGGATATCTTGCTTGAATGCTCTGTCGCATAGACATCACCATACACTGGGTATCTCCCCACATGATGCACAGCCAGGCCTGTACAGCAGCCATCTTCAGTTCCTGCCTGTTATGGAGACTTTTGTCTCCATTCTTCTCTTTGGCTTGGAAGATGCATGTTCAGTTGGATTCGGATCCAATCAGCCAACAGAACCAAAATGACAAAAAAAGTGTCACTGTCCATTGAATTATGGCGTTCACTGTACAAGCTCACATAAGTGTACATATGCACACACACATACACACATGTCTGTGCAATTATCCTTGTTAGGGCATTGCATTAACTTCTATTCATTATGGACAGCCTAACCCTAACCCCAACCATAACCCTAACCTAAACCAAATCATGCCAAACCATAACAAAACATCAATTCACACCTGACCCCTAACTTCAACCCTAACCTCAGAAATGACATTCTGTTGTATTAGGACCAGGCTTTGGTGCCCTTAAGGACGACTGGTTCCAACAAGTTCAGTGTTTATACTGGAAAAGGTACCCAATAGGTAACAAAAATGTGAACACGCACACACACACACACACACAAATACATTGTGGTAACATCCCATTCTGCAAGTCACAGAAAACGTGTGGTCTTCCACTGCACGCACTGCTGAAGCACGCAATGCACATCCCGTTATCGCATTATTACAATACACAAGAGGCACTTGAAAACATCAGTCTCTCTAGACAAAACAGAAGAAGCATATTTAGTCTCATCAATCAATAAACTACTCCCAGCTTTATGAAAAGATTTGCAATTTACCTGATATGTTCAGTTACAGAATTTTGTTATAAAATATAAATAAATTCAAAGAAACAGAGTGACAATGAGATTGTTATCAGTGACAAAAATAAATGGAACCGTGGGCTACCTGCCCTAACGAAACATGCTTCAGAAATAATTTGGTTGGAAGAGGCTTGAATTAAGATTAAAACAGGATTTTGGAGGAGGAAATAACTTACACGGTTAGAAATATTGAGCTTCATCATCAACAGTATATGCATTATTTACACATAATACATACAGAGCAGAGGTGCATGCATTCAGTTAATTCATTCATAGTTTGGGAGATTTATTGTTAAGACCTGTGAGAACAGAGGGTACTTTACTTTGACCAATGTAAACAGATTGAGATTTAA
The DNA here is from genome assembly GCA_029692085.1 of Gymnothorax javanicus. Classification (NCBI taxonomy): domain Eukaryota; kingdom Metazoa; phylum Chordata; class Actinopteri; order Anguilliformes; family Muraenidae; genus Gymnothorax; species Gymnothorax javanicus. Next base: position 19,808,624 of record CM056203.1, read on the forward strand.
AAGGGTGACAAGAGTTAAAACATTTATATATATGAATATCATGCAGCTGAATAGCTTCATATTCCAATGGTATTTTTTTACGACAAATCAGATTCCAAAAGCACTGCTTAGATTAAAAAAATAATGAATTAATGTGTCATGAATGAAATTGCAACAAAGGTTATTCTAATGACTGATGCATGATGACCAAGACTGCGATGCAGGTACTTAGCAAACATTATGAAAAAAGAGAAAGCTTTCAAGGAAAAAAGCTTTTTTAAATTTTTTTAAATTAAATTTTAAAAATTCACTTCAGTCAAAAAATATTTAAATTGCTCCATAATAATGTGAATAACAATGCCACAAAAAGCAATAATAATAATGATAATATTAGACTGAAAACAATATGTGACAAATTATTTCATGCTATAGCTTACTGTTTTTCAGGAAATACAGGCTGATTCTGAATTTGATGCCAACAACACGTTCCACAGAAGTTGAGACAGGGGCAATATAAGACTCAGAGAGCCTGATTTTTCTAGTCAAGTATTTGTGATTGAAAGAGAGGCGATCTGTCTTGTGATATTGGGTAAACTTCATTACCACCCTCTGTTGGGCCCCTGGTGCACACGAAAGAAAATGGAGCACACATAATTTACTTTTCTGTTTACCTTTGTTGAGGCACTAGCCTTTATTTTGTGTGCATTTGTCTAATAAGGCATTTTATTTTTCCATTATTTATAAATATTGAAGAAAGTTATTGGGCACATTTATGACGTTAAGAAAAAGAACAGAGTCGCATTCTACACAACGCGGCAAGTTAAATCACTTGGGTCGCGGCAGAACAATATTGATCGCCTGTATTGTGGAATACAGCTTTTCACAAAGAAAGCTGCATAGGCTACTGTGCAATTTGTCCATAGCAGTGTGTCATCTGAGTATCATTAACATACTGGTACATTCCATGTTGGCTGTTTAGCAGCTGCAAAATGCAATTCCAGATTTTAAATATATAAATTTGTAACAACTGAATGAATTAACTGGAGACATACTGTATTAGGCCAGGGCATTTGATATTTTGTCAGCAATGGGGAGGAAAGTTAGATCACTTGAATCACAAATGTCCAGGACCCACTGAGAAAGATGTCTCCAGCACTCCTCAGCAGTTAATACAACTCTCTAACCTATATGCATCTCAGCCTCCAGTCAATTTCGGATTTTATAGGCCTACTCTGTCAATCAACACAAATGTCATCCACAGTACACATTCAGTATACCAAAAAATGAATGCTCCGAACTGAGAGGGTAGAACCAAATAAATTCCAGTAAACAAATAATGGTTTTGCCACACTATAGGTCACAAGTGATATGTTTTGAGAATTATTCAACCATGCCCTTACATAGAAGAGCGGTTGGGTGAAGCTGGCTGTGAGAAATAGCACACAGGCTTAACATTTCATGTATCCATTCATTTTCAGTGCCCTGGCTGACTATGGGTGAAAGGCAAGGACAAACCCTGGGCATCGCTAATCCAATGCAGAACGCACACACCATTCCCTCACATACTCACCTTCAAGAAATGTACAGTCTCTAATGCATGCCTTTGGGCTAAGGGAGGAAACTGGAATACCAGGAAGAAACCCACACAAACACAGAGAGAACATACAAACTCCAAACAGAAAGGCTCCAGGTTAAATTAAAACCCACATCCTTTTTACTGTGAAGTGACAGTGCTACTCACTACCTCATCCCAGGTAATAATAAATAATAATAATAATAATAATAAATTATTATTATTATTATTATTACAATTATTATTATATTATTATCAATTCCATATGCATGCCAATATAACATTGGTGATAAATGTGAAACACGACACAATCAGACATTTTTTTTACATACTGAACAAAAATAAATGCAACAGTCTAATCCTTTCAATATTCTGCAAAATTATTTTTGGTAGTTGACGTAGTTTGGTTAAATTATGTGACTGAGCTTGTGTGCTACTGGTCTGCGTACATTTCAGTCACCTTTGCCATATCACTGTCAATTTTATGCCCTTGGTAAGAATTTGCCTGTCAGACAGGTGGAGCCTGATCCAGAGCTATTGAAATCTGTTATGGTCAGTTCAGGCACACCACGTCCTCTGGTGAATGAAAAGCCACCCCAAACGTCCCAGTTCAGCCATTTTTCAAAATGCCAGAAATGACTCAAAACCTCAAGAAGCATGCCATAGGCACTCTCAATGCAGGAATGTCTCTCAGGGCGAGTAGGGTGTCTCTGCAGGCAGCAGTTTCAGGATCGCACTTTCAGGACCGCAGTTCTAGGACCCTAACCCTAACCCTCGATGGGTGGCGCTGTCGCAGAAAACCTAAGGTCCGAGAAATGCGGTCCCAGAACTGCGGGTGGGTCTGAATCTGCACCTTCTGGGTCTGTAGAGACATACTATTGCTCAGGGCTGTCACAAGGGGTCTTATAGTCCATGTTTCAACAATCAATAAGTTGCCCAAGACACCGTTTTTAAGAATTAGGCACGAAAGCAAACTGTCCGCATGCACGATGACCATGAGTGACAAACCCCACCCAAGACCTCCATATCTGAACTCTAATTCTCCATGATTGCCTGAGATCAGCAACTGGCACTGCAGATGAGGTGGTTGGGATCCACAATCGCTGCATCTCTGCCCAAACCGTGAGAAATCATCTTTAGGAAGTCCAACTCCGCACGTGTCGTCTTCTGCGTAGATTGGACCTCACCCCAGCCACACAAAGAAACTGGCTTGACTCAGGGTGCTTTCACACTAGGTACGATTGTCCCCCCTCCCCTCTCCCCCAGCTGGTCAGCTTTCACACTAGTAATATCGTACCGTACCCGAGTACACTTGCTTTTGTCAAAATTCCGATACAGCACATTGCAGTATGCACCTAGGTGGTTTTAAATGGGGAAAATAGTCAGAAAGAAGAAGCAAACCCTTGCGTGGAAAGAATTCCATATCCGACCTCTACTTTTTTTGGCTTTTTATTTGCCAGTTGGATTTTAAAAGGAGCCGCCAATATATTTTGTGGGGTTTTATTAGTGAGAAGGGGGTTTAGAATATTAATTTCAAATATTAATATTGCAACTGCATATGCTGTGCGTGCCCTCGCAACCTGTTGTGTCATCAGTAACATGGATTACCACGTTTAACAGTACAAGCAATTAAAGGGGTACTCAGGGCTGAATCATCATGCTGTTTAATACAATTATAATTGGTAAATAAATATTGTAATATACAAAAATGTGGAATTTTTGTTTTCAAAGACGAGATAAATAAGGTTTTATTCCCCCTAATTAGTTGTCGTCGAACCGTCACCCTTCGCCCACAGGTATGCGCTGTTATTGCGTTGGATAGTGTGATTGTCCCAGTCCATTATTTTATGACAAAAGATCGTTTAATATGGCCCATTGGCTAGTTGCATGAGATGGTGTTAAGTACTTTCTTAAATACGCAGGGTTGCTTCAACATTAACGGTTTGCTTCTGTCACTTATCAGTCTATATCAGATGCTGAGCAGATGACAGGTATATCATCCCGGATATGTGATTTTAGCTATCGCCGATATACCCAGGATTTGGCTTAATTGTTTCGGTTTTATAGTGAATTTACTTCGACATTTTCTGATGCAACTACCTAGCTAGTTCTGCTACATCGTTATGGTTTTCTTAGATGTACTCAGCTAACCATAGCTACAGAAGTGATGGTCCTGAGAATGCAACTGACGCCGAGTGAGAAGGTAAACAAAGTATCGACAATATTAAAATATGCGTCGATCTAATGTTAGATTTATGAATCGGCATTTCGACGTTATGGAATATTTACACATTAATTACCAGATATTTTCACATTTGTTGTCTGTCGCTTAAAGCCAGTTCATCAGTCATCAGTGAGAACGGCTGGAAATGTGATGCTAGTTAAAAACTCACTTGTTTCTCGGTGGAGCAGCTGATGTCTCGTTAAGAGTGCCAACGAACAAATATCAGTCACGGGTAACCGAGACAAATCTTGCAAACGTCATTCATGGTTAATTAAGCCAAATCCTGGGAATATCAGCGATAGCTAAAATCTCATATCCGGGATGATATACCTTTCATCTGCTCAGCATCTGATATAGACTGATGAGTGACAGAAGCAAACCGTTAATGCTGAAGCAACCCTGCGTATTTCAGTAAGTACTTAACATCATCTCGTGCAACTAGCCAATGGGCCATATTGAACGATCTTTTGTCAGAAAATAATGGACTGAGACAATCACACTATCCAACACAATAACAGTGCATACCTTATTAGGGGGAATAAAACCTTATTTATCTCGTCTTTGAAAACAAAAAATTCCACATTTTTGTATTTTACAATATTTATTTACTAATCATGATTGTATTAAACAGCATTATGATTTAGCCCTGAGTTCCCCTTTAAACTCTACATTTTCTTTACTGGATGTACACTTGACATTTTTTCACACCCGAATCTTTCTCTGGGTACCAAAACATCAAGGTAAGCCAAAAAAGTAGTGATTTTGTTCAATATTGGAGGAGGTTGAATACGGAATTCTTTCCCCCTTGCATTTTTGGTCGATTATGCTGTCCACTGCCTAATACCACAAAAATGTATCTTTCTCATAACTTGAGCTGCCAGACTTTTGCACCACATCCTGCACTTTGAAATATCGCAGGCGAATTTTCTTGTTTGTCACGGCTGTTCTAATGTTCTGTGATAACCATGTGAATGTAACCACTCACAAATTATTCCATAAATCTCTGAGTTTTTGTGTGTAGTATCCAGTTGTGATTATAGGCTATGTTTCCGTCCGCCCAAATTTCAAGCAAGCATTGAATTTCTGCGTTTGAATGGAGCGATCATTTTGCCTTCACGTTGGTCAGAACAAAAGAGCCGAATAGTTAGACGTCACGTAACAGTAATGTTCCGTGCTCAAGTACGGTTGCTTTCACATTTGGTACGAGTACGGATGAACAATGCCCGAGACAACCTCTTCCAAGTGGACTTGCATACCTTCCCCGAGCATGGTACGCTTGTGTTCGCACTTACCAAATGAACTGGACTTTGGGATGAAAAGTACTCAGAGCCGTGGCCGAGTCCCTAGTGTGAAAGCACCGTCAGTAAACAGTTCTTCATCGATTCCCACTTCCAGCTAATATCCCTCAACTCCATGCAGCTCGTGAAGAGAGGTGGGAACACGTCCCCCAAGTCATCATTGACCATTTGGTATGGTCCATACCACAGAGATGTGTAGCAGTGCAGCAGGCCAACGGCACACATACCCAATACTGATTTGTGCAATTAACTCCATCCTGTTTATCATCTATGCACACGTGAGTTTCTTGTTTATCTGTTTCAATCAGTGATTTAAATGTATTGCAATATGGTCATACAATCTGTCGACACTCAATGACAGTGCAGCGAGTTTCTGAGCATGGTCATACTTCTCACAATAAGAAGGGTTGCATTTATGTTTTTGTTGAGTATAGTTAGCCTACTAATATAGTTAATTATGGACGCATTATTCTGTTTGTCTGCATCCTCCGGTGAAATTAGAAATAGGTGAGCTTCAGTTCAGACATGGTTCTCCTAAGTCATGTGTGGACTGGCTTATGTTTCAGAAAGATAAAAAATATCTCAGTGCACGACCTCATTTAATGGCACTCATACTAGTGCCATATAATATACATGGACAATGCCCCCTGAAACATAACCACACCCTTGATATTCATCTCTCCACCCAGAAGCTGACCGAAAAAACGAGGTACTCTTTGCGGCTGGAGAAAAATAGGAATAGGCCTAGTGATTGGTTTGTGCATGTTCTTAGATGTAGCATATGCAGAAAAATCTGGCTCAGAAAGTATTGAAATGCTAAAATATGTGTGTACAAGTGTTGAACAGGTATAACTATCATGCTTAGATTTATATAAAAAGTATCATCAAAAGGACCAGTTGTTCACAAGTAATGAAGGCTCACCACTTACAAAACTATGCGATTGAATAATCAATCAGTTTAAAAACAACAACAAAACTACATCCTTTAGGGCGCGTAAAATTACTAAAAGATGCAGGGAATCTGGAAAAAGCAGAGCATAAAGGATGTTCCTTCAGATGGCACTACAATGAAAACCGACATGCTTTTGTGATGGATAAAACATGGGCTAGGGCAACTTCGGAAAACCTTCGCCAGTAAACATCATTTATCACTGCTTCCACAAATGCAAAAGACTGCGCTGTGCGAGGATTAGTCTAGAAATGTGGCCGTCTTCTCCGAGCTTGAGTTTATCTGAAATGGACTGATGCACAATGGAAACATTTGCTGTTGTCGGACCAGTCAAACTTGCAAATTGTTTTTGGTTATAATGGATATTATGTCTTCAAGGCTAAAGAAGAAAAGCACCATCCCGGCCATAACCAACATAAAGTTCAAAAGCAAGTTAGAACAGAATGGCTACCTGAAGACTGAAGATTGTTTCTGCTAGACTGGCCAACCCGCAGTCCAGACCTATCCTCCTCTGAAAATGTGTGGTGCTCCAAGTAGTGGAAAAAACATCAATGGAGGTCATGGGTGTCTGAGGAGGTGAAGATGCATCCCAAGAATTGGGAGAAAATTATTCAGCACTAGTGCATTGGTTGATCCTCAAGTTAGCCCACACCTTTTCAGAAATGGGATTGTAGAAGAAATGGGAGGGTATATGACATAATCAATCTTATATTATTAAAAATATAAAATTAACAGTTAACAAACCCAGTACAAAGTATTTACCCGTCTTTTGAGCAGTAAAGTCAATGGTAAATTCTCTGTTGATTATGTCTTGACAAAGCAAGATATTCAAGCACAAAAAGTAACATGGAATTATTATGAAATGCTTGCACTGTGTTGGAATGCAAATAAATGATAAAATATTGCAAATGATGTGAATGACAAAAAAAACAATAAATAGCTTGTATTGTCAAATTAAGGCAAGCTTCATTTGTCTTCTTTAACCATCTCATGTTGTCAATGTATTCCTCATATGAGTAAAATGTTGATATAAAAGCGGAACAATAAGAGCTGAGGGAGAAATCCAAGTAATGTAAACAATGTATAAATCATTCATTCATTCTCTATACCACTCCATCCTCAGTAGGGTCACGATGGGAGCTGGAGCCTATCCCAGCTGACTACAGGTCAAAGGCAGGGAACCACCCTGGACTGGTCGCCAATCCATCGCAGGGCGCACACACCATTCACACACCATTCACTCTCACACTCATACCTATGGACAATTTAGCATCTCCAATTAGCCTGATGAGCATATCTTTGGACTGTGGGGGGAAACCGGAGCACCCTATCAAACAAACAATATAAATTTGAACGAATCAATATATGCCACATTTATTGTAACGCTTCACAAAAATCACAGAACACATATTACATTGATCAACTTTGTCGAAGCCCTTATCGAAATACAAAACACCAAAGAAACAACAAAAAGGGACAAAAGCTTGAAAACATTTGAATGTGGTGGAGAGCGAGCTGTGCATGACAGACAGTGGCCCATTATCACACTGTTTTATCCCCTGGCCCCTGGGGGTTAACATATTGATGAGGCTTCATGGGGGGATCGTACAGGTGAGCAGTTAAAGGTGTGGCACTTCCTGCCAGTGATCTCCATTTGATATTGAACACGGTGCCATTCACAAAGCTCAGAGGTGCCAAACCCTCCTCCCTCTTTATCTTTTGTTAATGTGTGCGTAGTGGGAGGGGGATTTACTTATCAGTGGTGTCCACTACCCCTCCCTGGGTAAACTTAATGGCTTTTTGGCATTGTCTTTTTGTCAAGGCTTGGAATTTACTTCTCTAGCATTCCTTCACTAGCAGATAGTTTGTACAAAATCACACCGGGTGATTAATTGAGTTGAACCCTCTGCATTTAATTGGAGCTTCTAGGAACCTCCATTACGGACACGTGTGCATTTATTTAGGCAAAAAAGAAAAAAAAAGTTTGAACATGTTACTTTAGAATGAAACAATACATTTGGCTTTGCCTTTACAAATTAATGTTTGTTTGTTTGTCTGTTTATTTTACTAAAAAAAGAGTAGCTACATGCCTAGACTTCCGGTGATCTTTAATTTTCAGTTCACAGTCCTTATTCAGGCAGCAGAAGGTTATTATGGCTATACTGGACACAAAGGGACATGTTCATGAAAACGAAATGGCTGTTTAGTGCCCAGAATGCAGTGAATTCCACAACAAGCAGACATGTCCGCATATATACATGAATTGACCAAATATAATAAATAACAGGTACAGAAAAACATACCATTATTTATCAGAACTGTATGAAGACAGTAAACAGTGAATATGATGTGAAATTTCTTCAATTATTTCCATTAGCTGTAACCCAGAATTTTGCACAGGTTTTGCCTGGTTACCAGCGGGAATTCTTGATGTGAGATTAAGTAAAAATATTCTTGATTAATGGGTGTGTTATGCAATTCAGTGTTGTGAGGGACTGGAACCTTTCCCTCCATACAATGAGCTTAAACACTAAAATATGAAAGGGACTGTACATCAATTAGATTTTTCTTATAAGATTATCTTTTGGAGCCAAAGATTGTGGCACTTTTTTTTGGGGAAAAATGATTATTAATATTAATTATTACAATTATTCATCACAATTAAGAATCGTGTTTTTCCTTCAATCATTTTCATGAAATTCAGGGGCTAGATTTTTGTTAATTTTTTAATGTAAATTCTGGAGGATTAACAGCAACTCCAGTTTTCATAACCTTTTTGTTGCAAATAATTACAAAGGGTGCCAATATGAGGGAAGGGCACTCTGGCCAATATCTATGGGCAATCGAGAGCTCAAAATAATATGTCCTGCACAAATGACCTTACTTGCAAGCTGCAAGTGGTCGAGTTGCGACTGTCTGCCCTGCGATTTTTTTTTCTTTTGATTAGCTTATGGGAAAATCCATTGAAGTCTTCAGTCTAGTTATTATAGGATTCAATAACTCAAGTCTGTATTTGTATTTTAATAGTTAATGTGTGGTAAGCTAGTAGTCGACCTTACATCCAATACTTCATAGTTTGCTTGATTATGGCAGTCTAGTTTCTACAGTTGTACACAGCAATTTTCTAGTTGTAACATTAGTCTCGTAATTTTAACCTCTTCTGATTTTTTTTTTTTGCCAGTAGAATGAGTGTAAAAGTTCCTCATTCAAGCTAAAACAGCTAACAGAGTTAGCTCAAAAAATGGCACAGTCAGGTAAAAATGGCTTTTGCAATTGAGGATTCAAAGTGATAGAAATAAATTGTGGTTACCTTACTAAAAATTGTCAACTTCTTCATAATGTGATTGGGAATATAAAGAGAAGATGTCACGGATTGTCCTTGCTCCTTAAAAAATCATTTTGCAGTGATGTCAGAAATGGGCAGATCAGATGTGTCTGCCAGTTCTTCCAACATTTTCTTCCATTTACCTCCACCCATTCAGCACACAAGAGAGAAAAGCAACAAAAGACAGGGTTGTCAAAGAAATGCAAAATAGGCAAAATGGGACATCCTTACTTGTTCAATTGTCATTCGGAAGGGACATCAGTTGAGGATAGTGAGAGCAGTGGTTCCCAAACTCTGTCCTGGGGTACCCCTGAGTAAGCTGTTTTTGTTCCAAACACAATTGCAATCGCAGGATTTCAATAAGCTGTTACAATGTCCAAATTAAGTGCATTTCATGTTTATAGCAGTTATTTACTATCTTAAGCCACATTTGACAGAAAATATTTGTATGTGACTGCCATGAAGAATCAAAGACCGCTGTTGCGTTTATTTTTCTATATTGCAAGCAATTTCAGGTAACCACAATGTTAAACTTTTAATTTTAAATTTTAAATGAAATCAGACGCTGATGAAATCAGTAAGCTCTAAATTGCAATGCTGAACACAGGAGTTTAGAGTTCTTTCAAAATAATTTGCCTGACCTTAACAATGTAAACATGACACTTAAACAGGTTTGACTCACTTGTTTGCCAAATAAATTGTTAGTTTTTGTGACCATGTGTCCACACAGTTCCACCAGTTAGGACCCTTTTGCTTGTTTACTGGTTCATTTTTTTCTCTCTTTTTATACAATTGTTTTTAATATATCACAATTTGGTCAAGGATTTTTCTTCTTCATGGAATGCAGGCCCGGCGCCACAGGGCTGCTAAAGGAGGCTTTGCCCCCTCAGTTGTATTTTCTGCCCCCCTAGTTTAAGTTTCATTTTCCCTATAGGAAAACAGCAAAACATTGGCCCAGACAACGCACAGAACGAGGCTTCCCATGGCTCTGAAACATAGCGCTGCTTGTTGTGCATTGTCAAATAGATTTGTACATTGCGGCATGCTGTACGTGATGTGATTAAGAAAAAAATCAAACAACAGTTAAAACCGATAACACCCAAGTCAGCTAGCCTGCTGAAAAGTTTCTAACTTCACTGTCGCGTAAAGTAGCCTCCTTACCGTTAGCCAGAAAAGCAGGTTAGAAGATGGATATCAGAATGTGGCTTTTTAAGAAAAAAACAAAACACCTCAGCCGATGCCAGTAGCCCCAGCTGCAGCAAAGATTTTGCCGAGTCCGAACAGAATCAGCTAGCTCCACCAGTCGCAGATGATGTTGCCCTGGTGGGCCCGGCCAAAACAGGCACAGTCGGAATTGGTCCACCGCCTGCCCCAACTCCAATCTTAGGACAGAGGAGCCAGCCCAGGTGCACCTCTGACACTGTAGGTATTTATTTTGTTGTTTTTAGTCATCATCTCTTGGTGGTTAAAATCGTTCATAAATTTTATAATTTTGCATCTTGTAGGCCTACGTTCCAAGTGCTCCGATTTCCTAAATTGTGCAAGGAGACTCAGGTTTAATACTGGCTTCGTCATGGTTGTGAAATAAAATTATAATTTGATTTTGAAACAGCAGTTGTTGTTTTAAACCTTTCAGGTGCTTTTCCGTGGTTGAATCAATTAATCAAAGCCAACCTACGACCAGAACAATTTTAGGTGGTGTGGTGACCGGACAACATGCCCCAAATATTTCTATTTCATGTTATTGCCATGACGCACTAACACATGGAAAAGGTGGGGAATCATTGGCTAAGTCAAAATGCCACTATATCGCCACCCACAGGCGAAAAAAAAAAGTAGAATTAGGCATAACAAGATGATAACTGATATTTTACTATGTAAAAAGATTAGCCCCCTCGCTATTTCTAATTGCCACCTCAGTCACTTCATCCTGGCGCCTGGCCTTATGGAATGAATGGACATCTATCAAAATTTGGCTTAAGAAGATAAATAACTGCTCTGAACAAAAATGCACCAAACTGGGACAGCCTGTTAAAATCCTGTCATTGAAATTGTGGTTGGAACGAAAACTAGCATACATTGAAGTGCCCCAAGACCAAGGTTGGGAACCACGGAGTCAAGGGCGTGGCAAACGGCTATTAGAAATCATCACAGGACAGTGAATTAGACATCTCCCATTCTGAAAACCATACTTCAGCAATAGATGAGCTCACCATTCGTTGCCTAAATTACTGATAGAGGACTTTAATTACTTTCCACAACAGGCACAGAGATGGAAAGAGAGGACTAAAAAATAAGGGATTAGAATCAGACCCATTTTCCTTCATGTTGTTGTCTCCCTGATGGGGAAAGTTAAGAGCAAGAACAGATAGAAAGAAAAGGAAGGCGGTGAAAATAAGCGATCGGACTGAACCCAAAACCGATCGAACCTATTGCTCCTCCTGCTAGCTGTATCCCCTCCCTCCTTTCCCACCCATTTGTGATCTCACGAGTCATTTAAAACTGTGAAGTGGGCGGGGACAAGCCAAATGCTGGTGTTGCTGTACACTTTAAATATGGGAAGGGGGTCAAGAGAATCGGGCACAATTATCATATCTCCGCCCCTCCGTTGTTATATTCTTCGCGAGGGAACCTCCTTAAATTGCCCTAAAATTCCCCCCAGTTGGCGCTTTTTATTTCATTCGGAGGGTACCACGCGCTATTTATAGCACACTTTGGACTGGTTCCAGGACCTGCAAGATTTTTAAGTTTTTGGTAATTCATTTGTGTCTTCAATCTCATTACTTTATCTGCGTATCACACTTCGGTTTTTTATGTGCAGAAAAAAACCGGGGTTAAAGGGCTGGGTTGTGAGCTTCTTTCCTCAACCTTTTGTGCAGAAGCTGATCAGTAGTCCAAGGCTATAAACCGGCGAGGCAGATAGACGAGCCGGGGGCTTTTTTATTATAATTTCATCAAAGGACATTACCTAGGCGGTAGGGTGAGTACGGACATAGGAGCAGAGAATCAAACACGTCTGTTCTTGTTTGCGAGTGGAAGAACCGGCATTGCTGAGTGTGAGTGATTACCTTTTGGATTCGTTTGTAAACCTTACCTTGATAACCAGTAACGTGTTGATATTTTTCAGTTCGCTTGATCAGCACATGGATCAGATTTTTAACATCATTTTCTCCCCAATTGCTGATTTCGGCAAACGTTATGTTTGCCCTGATATGGGTGCATTTAAAAGGCGTCGGCGTTTGTTTATTCGCATGTTATCGAATGCATGTCGTAACTCAAGGTCCTACGCGTTTCCGTAGTCCAAATGCATGTTTCAGGTCGTGTTGCAACCGGAGGCATCCTTATCGACTGGAAATTAAGAAATGTCACAAGCTGATTGCGACGAAATGCCCTTTTATACGTCTTCAAGAGTCATGGCGGCTCTTGGACGCTTTCGTTTTCAACAATAACCCATTCGTTTCGTTTTATTACTGCTATATGAGAATATCGTTTCTGGTCTCTCGGTTCCGAAGTGTAAACATTTCGGCCTTTTGCAACATTGTTGAAATATTCGATGGGCCGGATATTTCGCTTACTCTCAACTCACGTTGCGTGCTCCTTGCATGTTAACTGCCCGGTCTCATTCCATATGTAAGTATGCTAATCCAGTTGCACATGATGTTATACAATGAGTAGACTTCATTCTTGTATGATTTGTCCATATTGCTCTTGACGTATTTGTCCGTTCATGCTTACCGTATTGTGAATAGGGCCTTCTTGGGAAATCTGATTGAAATGTTGAAGAAATGGCCAACTGCGCCAGAAAATATTACCACTGTGTATGATCGTGCATTGATATTATTACCATAAGATTTAACTGCGCGGGGAAATCGTTCCATTTGTCCAGTAGATGAGGTCTTAAAACCTGTGTTCATGCCGCCTTTAATGAGCGTTCATACAAAGCGCGCTATTTTGCGTGTTTGCGCATGCCCCCAGCCCCCTTTAAATAATAACCGCCAAGGTTCTAGATGGGTGATTCCCAGCGAGGTCAGAGGGTTCCACTACTGAAAATGTTTGTTAACCATACAGGCGCCTTGTTCATTTTAAAGTCATCTCCTAGATCTTTCCATTCTTGCCAGCGGCGGAGGATGATTGTTTTAAAACTTTAACGTGTTGCTCATATATCTCTTCCCCCCCCCTTGTGTCTTGCTCATCTCTACCTGGCATGTAATGGTGCAAATATATTTTTGTTTTTAGAGCCAACAATCGCAATGAGTGATACTGCCAAAGGCAACCAAGCTGTTTCTGCAAAAGAAAAGGATGGAGCAGAGAAACGGGGCCGTGGAAGGCCTAGAAAACTGCCACAGGTAAAAGGTCCTGACGTAAGTAGCACTTCTCTTTTCAGTGAGATTTGTGATAGCGGTCCCATCCTCCTTCCTGTGAGCCTCCCTGTATTGTTAACATGTCATTAGCAAGTTCATTTTGCGTGAGTTTGTTCGTTATGTATGCAGTGGTATTGTAGTTTTCCTTCTGAGTTGGCATTACTTGACTTTCAATCACTGGAGTGCTGGTAGATTTCATTTCCTTTTCAGTTTCTGGCTTGGTGTTTTGCATTTCTTTTTTTAATTTCTAGGTTTTACCCCTTCAACTGGTTTGGCGTTTTTAATGTCATATCTTATTGTAATGGACCACCTGTATATGCAGTATTTAAGGCCTTTGGGTGGAAATGGATGCCTCAAATTTTGATTGCGGAACCATATCCTGGCTGTTGCTTATGTGGGTGATATCGTTTCTGTAAGCAGTTTATCTGTATACGCGTATGTTACATTATTTGGCAGTTTATACACATACAGAATCTACAGCATGGAGAAAGTCAGTTATGAACATCATTGTAAAAAATGCATCACATTTTTTAATCTTATGGCATTTAACATGTCTAATATTTTGGTTTAGCTGGATTTGGCGACATGCTGTGGTTACTGGTAGTCCCGAGTTTGTGTTTTACACTCAAAATACCAGGGGTCTGTTCCATGAAGAAGGATTACAGTGGATAATTACACAGAGTAAAACCTGGAAATCTCTCAAATCTTGAAAATGGACTGAAAGGAATATTCCAGGTTTTACTTGTCATGGTTATCTGGTTAAATCAGCAATCTTTCTTTGTGGAAGGGGCCCTAGATTTCTATGCTGAACAAATCCATGTAACATGAGCATATCAAATTTTTTTATTTGAAATGATGGTAAACCAGCATGGAGCATATCTGGAGAAGGTTTCCTGCCAAGAGACTGCATACAGGGTTTCCTAAAATGGTAATACTTGGCGACATCATTTTATTAGCAGCCGCTTTAGCAAAGTTGGTAGTTTTCAGTTCATCGGTGTGTCTGTGTGTCATCAGGCCAAATCACCTTATTATTATTCTGAAAATACTATAAAACTACCGGGAAAGCCATTTTCATCATTTTGGGTAGTGTTTATATTTCTATCCGTCGGTCTGATTGTCTGTTTGTAGATAATTCTTGTGAACAGGGTTACATCGCAACCTTGTCAGGTGCAGCCTGCAAACTTCACAGGTGAATAGTTGTGATTGAAAGGAAGGCTGAGTCAGAAGATGGGTGAGTTCTGACCTTCTCTGTCAGCAATGCCCGCTTCGCTATCGCGGCTGGTGCGATCCCAGATGGCCTCCAGTGCGATCTGGCTTTTATTCATTATCTATCAAAATCAGATTGATGCTTTAATTAAAATGCATAAGTATCATCAATGCAGAGTAAACAATACTTTACATTCCACTGCCGGAAACGGGCTCGCTCCATAAATTGATGTCAAAGAAATTATTAAATAAAGGTTATATGACTGTCTCTACCCTGTTTTTACAGTACAGATTTGTGATTATCCTGTGGCCTAGCACATCGTTCCTTTACTGTAATCTGAGCTGTTTAAACCAGTAGTAAACGGTGTACCCCTCCCCCTGCCATGAGGGATTGGATGGTTACAATAGGAGCCTGATCTGGGATTGGTTGTCCCTGGCTGCTACTCAGAGGGTGCGATTGGTATTGGATTACAGGGTTGCTAATGGCTGCAGTCGTAAACAGACCTGGAAGGTAATAAAAACCTGTTCCTCCATAATATACGGCGGGATGCATTATTCATGTTCATTATAGCTCCCCGGAGCCTTACCCTCATTGTACACTGATCATAGCTTTTATAGTTGCATTTTTCATTTAATTTCAGCGTGCACACGCCCACATAACTCCACGTGTGTGTGTGTGTGTGTGTGTGTGTGTGTGAGATACATATATAATTTTACATTATATTTCAATGATATTGACCTGACCACCACTTTTTAAAAATGTGTTCTAGCTACGCTGTAGCATTTCATTTTAATAGTTTGCAATCAACGCCAACACAGTCAAAGGGCTGATGCATGGCCAGAACCATCATTTTATGCAAACCAGTGGTGCTCCTTATTTCCTCTGAAAAACGAGCTCTTCAAGCCTCTGGGTGATCTCGCAGTGGAGGGTTTTTTGCATGGTTTGAATAGTTCAGAGCTGGACACCCCCCCCCCACCCTTTCCCATCAACAGCATGACAAAGCTGCAGCCCCTTCTACTCCAATGAACAATAAAGACCCACATAGCCGCTGTTGGTGAACGGGGATATTCAACCCTGTCGTGCGCAGGCTAGATTCCTCCCATCCCCCATACCATCAATTCCAGTGTGGAGCAGCCTCTTCTGTGCTACTTCTCCTTAGTTCACTCCTATTGTTTCTCCGTCGAGCTGTGAACTGCTAAAGGCCCATCATTTTTAAACAAATTATTTAGGTAAATTTAAGACCATTTTCAATGCTTTGGGAAAAAAGTATTCTGGTAAAATCAGTGGCTGTGGCAGCTGCAGATGAGGCAGTTGCGTTTTTTTAATCATTTTTGTGCTTTTGTTGCGTATTTTGTGTCTTGGCCTCGGTTGTAGATGCACAGCTGCTTTATCTGTGTATGAACCTTTATCTTTATCTTGCCTTGCGAAGCCGCATTTCCTCCTGATAGATGTAATTAAACGGTTTTGAGGACGGGGCGTTGGATCACGTTACACGGGTTGAGCGAATGTTTGGCTGTCAGTTTCCTTTGACCAACCTCCCACAACCAGGGTCTTCCAAGTTTTAAAAGCGTTCTAAAAATGATGTTTACATGATGAACTGTGGAGAAGGGGTCAGAATCAAGCCTAAATGAGTAGAACCAAAGGAAAGGGCTGCATCAAAGGAACATGGTATCAATGTTGGCTATAGAAATTGTGAGTAGAAAGAAATTGAGGTGGAATATGTATACTGTCACAGTTTTTGTTCTTTTTTTAAATGCTTTTTGATGAAATCCTTCAAACTTTTTCTTTTCTGACGCAGTGGATTGTCATCAAAGTCTTCATTTATGATGTCTTTGCTTTTTTGTAAAAGGTGTTCCTCAGCACTCCTAATTACTGATGGCTTTGTATTGTTCTGGTAGTGAGGTACATTTGTTTTTTTTATTTTTTTATTTTTACGCTGGTCTCAGCCGTTCCCAGTAGTAAACCATGGCAGATGGGTAGGCAGGACAGGGAAGAGGAATCCTGAAGTCCACTTGCTGAATCCTGGGGCATGTTGAAGATTGAAGGGTCTCTCACTGAGGTCTCACAAGGGAAGACTCCTGTGTTTTGAACAACTCGCAAGTTCTTGCACGTTTTTCCAGCATGGCTGCCAACTAGGGTTTGCAAATTCTATAAAAAACGAGCTGTGCGGAAGTGGACGTCATTTTGAAAAGCACGGCAAGACTGCCGGAATATGTTCTTGCTCGTCTGCGCAAGACCAAACGTAGTTTAATCGTTCAAGAGGCAAGAACTTGTGGGCTCTCGCTCAACCCCTCGCATCTTGAACATGCCCCTGGTCTTGTCGAAGCCCATTCCCTCACCACAACCACCCCCTCATTTTATCATTAATTATTTTATTTCCCCCGCCCTTTTTGTTTATCTGACAAGGGAGTCACCAGTGGGACATAGTGACTCGTTTTGACCTCTCCATCATGTCACCCAACCACATAGACTGGAACACAAACTCCCACCTTAAACTTTGAGCCCTGGGCACGAGATGCTAACTAGCCAAAGTTAGATTTGTACAGCCTCATATCCTTGGTTGGATACTTTTTTTTTTTTTTTTTGCCCAAATGCCTGCACTGTCGTTAAATTTTTTTCTTTTTGCTGGCGCACTACTCTGGGTTCTCGTAGCACCAAGGTCGCGCAGTTTTACTTCTGCGGATTCAGACCACTCATCGCCTGCTTTAGCAAATAGCTTGGCCTTCGTAATATAGCTGCCTACACATTCACATGAATAATGTGAGCTCAGCTGCTAAATGAGGATGGAGAGAGGGTTTTGTTGCAGACAGCTCTGTCTGTTTGGGCACCGACTCCTCTCGAAGCTCGGATTTTGGCTCTGACGCAGCCCCGGCTGAAGTGCTTATAGTTGTTACAGCTAATAGGACTTGGCAACCTGGGGCTGTGTACCACCTGTTAGTCTTAAAGTAGCAACGGGTGTCAGTTGCACTGACCTTGAACAGGGCACTCTTTGTGTTGCAACAATCTTCCACTGAAGAAATGGCGTATTGTGCTGTCCGTTGGACTGGGAGAGCTTCCTGAACACTCAGGCGGAGGTGGTGACTTAAAGTTCCAGGCCTCTCTGTGCGAGTTGAAGCAGTGGTGTAATCGCCCTCGACCCTATGTTTCCTGTAGCCCCCAGTCATCTCTTGTGCTGGCAAGCACATGGCTATATTTGCTTTCTGTTAGAATTGAGTCCTCTATTTATTTTATTAATGTATTATTTATCGATCTGCTTGTATTTTAATTGTTTTTTCAACTTATTACACCAGTATCTGGGCTAGATTGATTTTTGCGGGGACCTTGTGACGGGTTTGCTAATAACAATGTACTGTAACATCATTAGACTTGCAAACCGAGGGTTTCACTGCTCATGATGCGATTATGGCCTTAATGTTCCAGCAGCTTATTTAGGAGGTAACCTCCATAGTATATCCCCTGTGCTGTCTGTAATGCATTGCTGTATGAAGCACTGTAAGTGAATGTTAAATGTTTTCTGTAGTTTGAAGCCCGTAGTTCTGATAAGGGGCAGAAAATTAAGTTTGGCCTTAATGAATGGTCATCACGGCGCAAGAAATTTTGGACGCTGGTACCTTAAAGCTAAGTTAGTCTAGCGTCATGGTTTTCTTTTTCAGATCTTAATTTCTCTGCTTCTTCTTTAAGGAGCCCAGCGGGTCCCCAACTCCGAAGAAGCCCAGGGGTAGACCGAAGGGCAGCAAAAACAAGACCACCTCTAAGACCAAAGTAAGTGGTCAAACGCCCCCAAGCTCCGCTCCACTCCCTCTGCCTCCTCCAGCTCCATGCAGTGGAAGTTAAGGAACTCGTACACGCAGGATTTTGTTACCTCTGCCAGGAGGTTATGTTTTTGCTTCCGTTTGTTTATTTATTTGTTTGTCTGTCTGTTGGCAGGATATCTCAAAAACGGTGGCATAGATTTTTACCAAACTTTGCAGGATGTTCAAGTAGCACAAGAGGAACAAAAGATTAAATTTAGGCATATCTAGGCCAAAGTACAGCTGAGATATAGGCCAAAGTTCAAATCCAGGTATACTGGCGGAGGCATGGGCTCTCGCAAGTCCAGCTCTAGTTTTTATTGAAAGAGCTGCAGCATTCTCCTCTCTATCCTCCTTTAAAAGTGGTATTGCTTGTTTCACCTGCCTAACACCATGACCTTGTGTCCATTTTAGCCCACAGCCATTACTCAGCCCATCCCAACCCTCCCCGCTGTCACTCCTGTACCCTTTACATCAGTTCCTGATGTCATTAGTAGAACAGCCACTGCTGCGACCTTGGAGATCTTGTTAATCACACACCTTACTTGATGTATGAAAAGCACAACATCTGCTGCCTGAGTAGAGGAGGAGTGCCATTATCGCACACCGGAATAAGGCACAGGGTGCTGCCATTCATTCAGCACAGGCCTCCTCACCTGCTTCCAGTAGTCTTCGACCCCTGACTTGCACCTCCACAGTGCTGCTTGGTCATTTAGGGATGGCTCATTCTGGTTGTTGTGCTTCCTTGGGATGAGGCCTTGCTGAGTTTGCTCGCTCTTACTTAAGGCCCACCTTCCTTAGTTTTACCTTAATGCTTGTTTTTTGGTGTTGCTCAAGATCCTGTTCATGCAACTGAAAGACTCGTTTTGGTGAATTCCCCCCCGATTTCCTGTCCCTTTGCCGGCAGTTCTTGTTGCGCGCCGCTTGGTGCAGGTGCAAAGGCTGCTAGCGCGCTTCCAAGTAAGCCCCTCCCCTTCTCGCACTGTTCCCTCAGCGGTTGCCATGGCAACGGCTGATTTCCCTTTCCAGCCCCTCCCCCCTCTCCCTTCTTCCCCCCCCCCACTCTGCATCCAGGATGCAGCACCCGTCCTCACAGTGCACAGGCCGGCTCTGGCGCCTGCTTTCGCCCGGTCCCACCAGCTGTCCCTGATCCTCGGACCAGGTGGCCCGCGAACTGGAGTGCCCCATGCGCAGCGCCTGTCAGCTTCTCGGATAATAGTTTATGAACTCGGTGCCCTCTCGCCATCTGCTTTCCTCTTTACGGAGGCACTCCCTCTAGTGGCGGCCATGGTAAATGGCTGCCTGCGCTCTGTTTTGGAGGGTGTGAGGGGGTGCGGGAGCTGGATGACAGTGGGGCAGCATTTCATTTATTTTAACTTTGTTTTATTCACAGAGTGCACCAGCAGCTGCAGGTGGAAAACGCAGAGGCAGACCCAAGAAAGAAGTGGTAAGGGCATTTCAGCATTTAATATATTTTATAAATTTTTTATGGGGGGGGGGGGGCATGGGTGGGATTTTTTTGTATAAACTTGGAAGGGCAGGGTAAAAATTTTTTTGTCTTATATCCCATGCCTCCCACAGAATAATTAGTTAGCCATTATATTTCTCCCCTTTCATCAGGCGATCTGTAAAGTCGCCTCGTTTGCTTTCCTCCTTTGTCGAGGTCCTGTAATGGCGAAGGTGTGTATGTCGAGGGCCGTTGCCCATGGCAACCTTTTTCAAAACATTTGCATTTGGCTGCTTATCAGAAGAGGGATTTTGCCAGGCCTTTTTGTTGTGTGAACTGAGGGAGCGGGACAAAGGCACGTTCATGTGAAAACCAGAGCCACCAAAAACAAGCTTTCTGGTTTTACTGCTGCGGTGGGGTCCGGTTTTAGGGGGGTTATTCTGAAAATTACATTTTAAAATTGCAACCAGCAAATTTATTCGCTCATTTTTTTGGGGATTTTCTTGATCTGTCCGTGGCTCAATTTGGCTCTGAAACAAAACCTAGTGACTTGAATAACTGTTGGAATTCCTATTATGGAATGCACTTTTTTTGCTGGATGTGCAGTGTTTCACATGCGTGATTATTATTATTAGTATTATTATTTATTTATTTTTATTTTTTTTTAGCTTAGTTTCTATTTATGCAAATTTGATAATGTTACTGAATGTGGTGTTGGTCACATGATCATTTTAGGTTTATATTTGGCACTGATGTTTGTTTATTCCTTTTTTTTGCTTTTATTTTTTTTCTCTGTCGGAGCATCCTGGTCAGTTTACATTCTGTGGCATACAGTGTGTGGGTGACGTTCCAAACTACATTTGGAACATGACCGCAGCCTGGCTTTAATTAGAGCCCCCTCGTCCGTAGTGACCGCTCACCCCCCCCTCTTCCGACAGACTCAGCTTTTACTCATCGCTTGTTTGGCTTTTCTCTGAATTCCTTCTCTGTGAAACACTGGGCTGGCAGCCCTGCTCGTTTCCTCGTTCATTTCTGTCACTTGACATCCGTGTACCCGCTGCCGCAAAACACCCGCCCACTCCGGCGCGAATTCAGAAACTGTTAATCACTCCGTGCTCTCGCGGGGTCATTTAGCCACAACACGCTTCAGTGGTCGGCTTGCTCATGGTGGTTTGACCTCCCCCCCCCCCACAAAGATATGGGTGGTGGTGAAACTTTCTTATAAAGGATATATGTCCGCACAATGCTTGATTATGACAGACTATAAATGTACCTGCAAGATTGAAGTGTCTTTTGATCATGCAGACCTGTGGTCCGATAAATTGTTTTATCAATCTATTTATTTATTAATCCCTGCCAGTCTTTGGGGTGTGCACCAGTGTCTTGAGACAATATCAGAATTATGAATAAATTTTTTTTTTTTTTTTTTTTTTTTTAAGTTAAGAAACCTCTCCAAAGTCATGAATGGGTTATTTTTGAAGACTTTTTTCGCGGTGCGTGCATGTTTTAGTGGCACTTTGAAAGCGGATTGATTTGGCCCTTTTGACTCTAGGAATGTAGTTGAGTGGATGTGTGTGAGTTTGGGGCTGCTCGGAGCTGGCCTCCCCTCCTTACGCTCTCTGCTGTAGCGCAGTGACCCAAAGTTACCCGTGCGTGGAATTTTTATGAATGAAAAGTGCTGGGGCCCTGGAGGATGGGGGTTTGAGAGTCGGGGGCGGGGCCAGAATTCCTGCCTATGACTCACTCCTGCTGCTGCTGTCCTGGCCTTCCTGCTGTGTTTCCTGCTCTCTGTATGGCCTGGTCTGCACTCCGCAAAAGGCCAAAGAGTCCGGGTATATGGGAAGATGTTTTATTATTGTGATACTGCGTTAAAAGACCTTTTTTTTTTTTTTTTTTTTTTTTTTTGCATTTATGATGGCATGGTGAATCCTGCTCTTGCATTGTGTGGAGTTTTTATTTATTTATTTTTATTTTTTTAATAAAAACACCTCCCCATTTTTCTCCACCTACCTGTTCCTCCCATCCCCCACAGCAATGTCAAGCTACTTGTAGCACCTCACTCATGCTTTGTCCACCCACACAATTATATAATCCACACACTCTCCATTCCTATGCTCTGACTCTGTTCGGGCAGGGAATTCCCTTCAAAGCTCAGCTCTCTTCTTTGCGACTTGATCCAGTTTTGCTTTAATGGCTTGATACATGGTCTCAGGGTTCTCACCAGAAATTTTTGACGGCGTAGTGGGGTGGGACATCACCCAAACCGGCCGGGAGTTTGGGGGCCGCAGAGGCCCCCAAGAGGGTCCAGGGGCAGAGCCTTGGTGGGGGGCCCGGGGGAGCAAAGCCAATTTATGGGTTTTTGAGGCCTATTTGACAATCTAGATGGCCCAATTTAAGGGGATATATATATATAATATGAAAAATATATCTCCCCTAGAAAGCTCTTGAAATAATACCTGGGACCTCTGTAGCTGAAGGTAAACTTGCAAAGGCTTTGGTTCTGATGTGAACTCAGGGGTTATGCTAATGCAGGGCTCTCAAGTCTCACGCAATGAGTGTGACTGTCACTCATTTCAGTCGGATGTCACGCACGTACGCCACACACAGTATTTCTCATGCAAAAAAATGATTAAAATGAAAACTAGAGGCACTCGTGGAGTGCAAACCTCCGCCAAGGCAGCACCATCCAAATCTTCATGAGTGGGAGCAAAGTTGAGTTATCGCGTGTCATAGGATTTCAAGATGGCTACCGTGGCGGCCATATTGTTTCACCGATCGCGGTGAAAATCAATAGGGTCCATCCTTGATGTGATGGCAATCCACCCACAAAATTTCAGACAAATCCGTGCATTACTTTTTGAGTTATGTTGTTCAGACAGACAGACAAATAGGGGCGAAAACATAACCTCTGCCCCAACTTCGGTGGCGGAGGTAACAATTTCCAACAGTAGGCCTATATGCGCAGCAGCACCGCCATAACTGTGGAAACCGGCAGGAATCAAATGGTGCCTTCAAATGGGGTCGTGTTTTCCATGTTCACGAGAAAAGTCCATATGAATGCTGCCCTCTTGTGGTATTCACAACATCGTAAGTCGAATTTTTTTGAAAGCTCCGAGTGTTTGACATTTTCACTACAATTATGCCGTTATGCCTTTCCATGTAGTCGCCTTAGCAATCCTGCGTTGGAGGAGCTAACGTTAGCGAGAGCGCTAGCCTGTACAACGTAGTTTGCATAACGTTACCCTAACCTACAGGACAAGAAGGAACAGTGGAGACAATCATCACCTTTATCGTCTTGTCTCTTGTTCCTCCGAGTGGCGTTCAGATACAAATTAATAATGTAATATTTGCATATAGAATACCAGGAGAAACGATGCTTTGGCATCCTTATTACCGTAGCAACGGTATTCTTGCGCAGTTATCATTTGAACGCCGAGCCTTGTCTGCTCACGACTTCCCGACATGACTTCCCAACTTCACGAGTTCCATTTGAAGGCAGCAAAACACATCTCTCCTGGAGTTCTCGGTGGCAGCCAATCAAAAAAAAGAAAGCGACTACACAATAGCTAATCAGATAATGGCACTATCGTATCTGGGTAAGATTTAGGGCAACAACCAATGGAAAAAAAAAAAAAAAACACAGTTATCCTGGAATTATCTACGTGATCCTGCTACAACAACGTCCTGAAAGCTGTATTAATCATTCACCCACGGTGGAGTATCAAGCACCCTCCTGTTCTTTCCTAAACAATCTCATATCACAATGTGTACATGGTTGTTTCTGTCAAAACAGACCATACGCTATTCGTTCTCAGCGAAGACGACGGTAGAGAAACAAGTTTTTTAGGAAAATTTGCACATATTTTACTGGAAAATGTGTCAAACTTTGCAAGCACGCAGCTTGAAAGACAGCGTAGCGGGCCAAGGCACAGCGTGTTTTTTCAGGTAACAGAGTAGCGACTCACTATGCTGAAATACGCTGGTGAGAACACTGGGTCTCTGCACAGACATGCGATGTAAAATGGAATCTATCATTGCTACAGTGAGTGATTCCAGCCCCTCATTTTGTGTCATTTCGCACAAATCAGGTCAAATTTAGGGGTCAGTTTGGGTTAGCCAGAAGGACCTGTTAGATGGCTATGGTGCTTGTGGGTAGTTTTTTCTTGGGTCTATGAGGCTGCTAACTGAAAGTACAAATGTTACCCTGACTGAACATAAGCGGAAATTGCCGAATAGAACTCGGCTAGAGTTTGAGACTGAAGTTGTGTGTGGCACCTTGCTCATTTCGAGCATTTTCATTTTGGCAAAACTTGAGTGTTTGACTGTATGCCTGTTGTGGTCAGGAGAAGATTGCTATATTGCATCTTCCGGAGACGTGCCATTGGAAGTGTGTTTGGGTAGGCGCAACCCTGACCTTTTAAGGCACGATTACAGTCAACCTGTTCCCATTCACTTTTGGGTGATTCCATGTCAAATGAAGCAAGGCGTGAAATCAAGCAGTGACAGAATTTGCCAATTTTTTCGCAATTTGTTGGTACATGGGTGGTGATGAAAACCCCTGGTGAGAAAAAAAAAGGCAAATTTTGTGACATAATGGGTGGAAAATTCCTCTGCCAGTGGCTCTTTTTGACATGGAATCACCCTCTTCTTGATGAGCAATTACACAATTAATTTGCTGAATAACTAAGAGTGATCTGTAAGTCCACTGGGAGATTTACATGTAGTATTGCTGCATTTGAGATGCTGAGGAAACTGCACAGATTGACTTTAGAGGCTTACTGTTGGAAAAATGGCATTTGTTGTATTCAGACCTGATTTGCTGGACTTAAAGATGTGCTTTTGAAGACCTTAAACTAAATAAAGGTCTGGCTTTAAAAAGTCATTTTTATCTTTTTTTTTTTGGGGGGAGGTGAAGGGCTACTTGGGGAGATGGAATTCAGAAAAGGTTTAAATTTTGTTCCAAATTAAATATTCAGATATTTGCTTTTTTGCAATTTTAGCCTTGTAAACTTTGTCATTATCAATTTATTATGAGCAATCAATTGGTATTTATCTAAATTGCATGATTCTTTTTCGGGTAAAGTACTCAGGAACAGGTGGAGAGTAATTCTGCCTTTACGGGGAATTTGCTACCTAGCTGTGCAGCATCTTACATTGATCTCTTGGCCAAACTGCTTTTCTGGTGTCATTGTGGACTTATCAATGTGTGGAAAATGCTGGAATGCCTGAACATGGTGCCGTGCTCCTGGTTTCTTGTTTCAAAATGTCGTTCATTGAATCGTAAGGACCAGTGCTGCCCTGTCAAGCCAGACGGCAGTTTCTGCAAATTTCTCAAAATTGGGGAAAACCCGCACTCTACAGTACCAGCTCCATCTATTTTCAGTAGAGATTAGCCTGATCAATACACATGTACAGAGCTATTGCATGTGCAAGTTAGCAGTATCTACAAAAGTAGGGCAGGAGGTCAAGCCAAAGGGCAGTATCTGCAGTATCTCCTATCTGGGTCAACTTCTCAAATATTTCGATTCACTAAAAAAATTCAGGGTCTAATAGGAAATCAATGTCATTGATAGCATTGCGGTCCATGTAATTGCCTTCCAGTACCAAGAGTAAAACTTTAAGGCCGATTTTCTCAGTTTCACTATTTTGCAGATACTGCCGTATACAGGGCAGCGTATTGAAATGCTTATGATATCATCGCCAGTCTTTTTGAAATGAGTTCTTGCCTTCTCCATTACCTTTGTCAACTCGGCAAGTGAAAATTGGAATATTTTGGACAAACCCGGGGAGAACTTCTCTAATTGGGTCTCCGTTTGCAGGAGAAAGAGGAGGAACAGGCATCCCAGCAGTCCTCGGAGGAGGAGGAGGAGGAAGAGGAGGAGCAGTAACTCGTTTGCAACCCGCACTACCTCATAATTCAACTTGCTGACTTCCTGTCAACCGCGGCTGGACTGAAACTTCAATACCACCTCCATTCATCCCTTTCCCCACCTTAAGCCGCTTTCACACTGGACGCGAAACGAATTTTTCGCACGACAGATTACATTCAAAGTCAATGCAAAGACGCAAATAGCGCCTTTGCATTGACTTTGAATGTAATCTGTCGTGCGAAAAATTCGTTTCGCGTCCAGTGTGAAAGCGGCTTTAGTCTGCTAATTCAGTTTTGGTTTTATTCCTGGCCCTCCATCACAATGGGTGGCTCGTACAGGTAATGATCCTGCTATCTCCAACAGCACTGGAAAACAAACTAATCTTTTGTGTGCATATATATATAAATGCATAGTCCGAATTCCCATGTCTATATATGTATAAAAAAAAAAAAAAAAAAAAAAAAAAAAAAATGTCGACAACCGTTGTAACTTTCCAAATGGGTTTTTGCAAATGATGGTCTTTTATACTGGACAAAGGTGAATTTGCCTACACTTATTCTGTTTTTTGTTTTTTTTTTTTTTTTGTGTGTGTGTGTGTGTGTTATGTGTGAACGTGTGTGTGTGTGTGTGTGTGTGTGTGTGTGTGTATGGCAATAATTCAAGGTAAACCAATCAATCCCTTGCTCCTACACAGCAGGCTAGAGAGCTAGTTTGGAGGTAGATGAGCTTTATAGTCAATTCTGCCTCCTTCCACAGTAACTTTGCAATTACCTTACCCCTCTTCCTTCAGTGTTGGTATGATGAACATTTTATGTACATTTCAAGATGAATTGTGGGAAGGTTTCCAATTCTGCAGTTTTCACAATGCAGACGACGATGTCGTCTATTGTCAAGTGCTGACACCCCTGCACCCCCTTCATCTTCCCCATCTTTCTGCCCCTCATAGAGGGTAGGTCGTGATGTTGAGCTTCACTGGTGACTGAATTCTTTTGTTTTATTTTCATTTTTTTTTTTTTTTTTTTTTTGTACAACTCATTTTAATGCAAATAAACAAATGCTGATGTGATCTGTGAGTTTGATGGCTACTCCAGCATTCTCTCCACTGGTTCAGAAAGGAAGCTAGAGGCAAAACTCACTCTTTGAGCCCCTAGAGCAGGAACGAGATATCTGGGCTTGGGAGGTCAACGGACCAACCTGTACCAGCATCTCTTAGGGAATTTGGATTCTGTGCTTGCAAACGGGGTTTGTGTCAGAATTCTCCAAAACAGACTGGTGAGGAATATCATGGATATCTTTTTCAGAAAGCAGACACTTCTGGCGTATTCTGGTGCAGTAGTCTTTCTGACTACCCTGGGCTGGTGTTAATGTTATTGTATTCAAAGTCCCATACTACCAGGTTTTGGTTACCACAGATCATGACTCTTATGTCCGTAGCTGAAACGAGGGAATTTCTCAAGGGTCTGATAAACTGTGGTGTTACCATTTTGGACTGTCATTTTCCATTTTCTATACTGCTTTTTGTCGCCCAAAATCAGGCATCAGTTGATGAGGAAAACGGACGGCCTCCCCTGCTTTATTTTGTCCAGGACTGCAACATGTATTCTGGGTGTGGTAATTATCTAATATGCTGCTCAAATTTCACATTTTCCTCGGTGTTTAGGTTTCGGTAGTGTCAGGGACCTTTGGGTCACAGGCCCCTTAAGCGGGTCTCTTCTCAAAACCAATGCTGCTACAACTGTTATTGCTACCCAGCATACTGCAAAATAAGGGTCTGGTCTTCAGAACGAGGCCCACAATCTCCATACCTCACTTGATGACTGCTCACTATCTTCTCGTTCAACTGGTTTGATGTGACTTATGGAGAGAGTGAAAGATGTTTAAAGTAGAACCTACATCTACACTTTTTTTTTTTTTTTTTTTTTTTTTTTTTGTTCTTTGGTTTTTAGACTTGGCTGTTCGGCTTTTGCTTCAGTCCTTTTTTTTTTTTTTTTTTTTTTGTTGCATAACTGAAGTTTAAGAGAACTGTACATGCAAGGAAGATCTTTTCTGCCTATCGTACGCTTTTGCAAGTGTGTTCACTGACTGTAGTGTAAGTGCAGTTTTTTTTTAAGAAAAAATACAATAAAGAAAAATGTTTTATATTGTGTGCTGAAACCTTTTTGTTGCGTGTCATTGCTTGGTTGCACAGACAACTGTTTGTAGTAATGGCTGTGGAAGTCTCTGGTAACTTTGTCTTAGCACGAGCCTACTTTGCTCCTCTCTCCCATCGCTCCGGTGGTTCTTAATAATTTTTCTGGTATGAGATCTGTGTACGTGTTAACGTAATATACTGTAACTATCAAGTAGAATGTAATTGGAATCCTTTTTTTTGGGGGTCAAAATAATGCACTGGACTTCAGACGCCTTTTAGAAATTCAAGGAAGCCAATGAAGAAAATCTCGTTGGCTGGATTCACTTTTTGTGTTCTTGTTCTCTGTATCTCTGGGCATGAATCTGTGCTCCTGCTGAACATTTTCAGTTCACTATGCACTCCCTCCCTTTCACTTTTGAGTTTTCCTTTTTTGACTGTTATAATGGGTATGTTGTAATATGTTCCAAAGGGATTACAGAGAAAGCTGCTTGGCTACCAGTCAATTTTTATGAAATAAATTCAATATTCAGGACTTCTGTTGAGCAAGATGGAGAAGTGTACACATACTGTACTGCATAGTTGGTGAATCTATTGGCTTTAACAATATCCTTGTCCTTAGGAGTTGATTTGGGGAGTTTTGTTTGTGCTTGGTCATATTCGGCTGTTTCTTGCGCACCCCCCACCCACCTGCCAAAAGAAGCCACTTCCCACCAGCGTGTTAGACAACTTTGTTGACTGATCTTCTTTTGGCTGTGCAGAGAATTTTTTATTTTTTTTTTCGTTTCATTTCAAACCTTTTAATTTGGGCACCATTCTATGGAGGGGGTGATGCAGGAGGAAGTGTTTAATGTGATGAACTGACTGACGGGCTCTGATTGTACTGTTGCTCTGTAATATGAAGCCTCGGCCTTGATCGTAATATAATTAGGACGCCTGCAGTAAATAACACCGCATTTAGCAGAGATGTGTTGTGCGTGTTATTTGCTGAACT
Organism: Gymnothorax javanicus; assembly: GCA_029692085.1. NCBI lineage: Eukaryota > Metazoa > Chordata > Actinopteri > Anguilliformes > Muraenidae > Gymnothorax > Gymnothorax javanicus. The sequence continues at coordinate 19,837,770 of CM056203.1, forward strand.
TGCAAACCTTTTCACCAGCTTGCGTCATATACATCACGTATGGATATTTGCACATATTTTATTGTGGATGTTGGTCTTTTGATCTTTTCATCTTGAGGGAACATTTAATTTGGGCAAGAAGGAGATGAACATAGGACTATTGGGAGATGGGGTCCTGGAAATATTGTGATGGCCCCACTCGCTGAGGGGACGCTTCAGAAGCTGAGGGGAGGAGCCACTTCAATCCAGGGAGGTGGGAACAAGTGGTTGGGAGGACCTGAGAGTTTCAAACAGTCCTCTGATCAGAAATTATTAAAGATTTGATGTTTTTGTCTTCGTCGGTTTTTGAACTTCCATTACCATAACCCAAAAAATGTTCTTAAATTTTTTTTTTCCTGATTGTAGCTATGTTATTACTGTAGGTTCTTTTTTTATTTTTGGATATTAGTTGATCATTAGATAAGCTTTGTAAGTCCTGACAGATGTTAACGTGGCCTGTAAATAGACAAAGTCATGGTTCATTTACTTTTGCGCAATGCAACCGCGCACTTAAATGCTTAAAATCCATGAGTTGTCCTTAAACAATTCTTACCTTTCTGGCATTTTTACACTTTTCTTTTGTAATCTTAAAATGCTCCTAATAAGCGTATGGCACACTAAAATGTAAAAGAAATCCACCAGGTGTTGAAACTCTTCAATATTCAATTCTCATACATTTCTGATAAAAGTCTGACCAATCATTTTCTTCGATCCGAATAAAATGATTTGCCGAGCTTCCTGTCTGTCATCCGTCGCCGCGCCCCTTCCAGTTGCCTGCCGCTGTCACCGCTTGCGAGTCGCGTACCTCTCTGGCAGAAAAAAAAACGACGCATTTGACTGTAAACAAACGGGCGCTGAAATGCTATAATTACGATAATAACGTTTATGGTAGTTCGTCAGACTACAAAGGTAACTAAACGTTACCAGGGCATTTTATTTTATACCACATATAGAATATTATGTAATTACTGTTGGTTTCACTTACCGGTGCCTATCTGACTCCATTGACCCGTTTCACTCTCCTACGAAAAAAATATAGCGTGCGGCGCGAGGAAGTGAGCAGCGCGACTGAAACGGGTCAATGGAGTCAGATTCAGAGGCACTGGTAAGTGAAAACTAACCAACAATAATTACATAATATTCTATTCTATATGTGGTATAAAATAAAATGCCCTCGTAACGTTTAGTTACCTTTGTAGTCTGACAAACTACCATATATTAGCTATATTTTTTTTCGTAGGAGAAGTCTGGGAATCGGGGGGGAGGAGAGAGAGGATGGGACTTTGGAGGGAGGCGGAGTTGTTCATGTTCAAATTTTTACTAAGTGCTGTGCGACATGCCAGAAAGGTAAGAATTGCTTTAATTGGATTAACCTTAAGCATTCAAATAGGCATACATAGCAAGAGTAAACAAGGCATGGGCATTGAGTCGTTAAATCAATGATTCATCTTGTAGCTATGGGCTAACCTGTATTCAATCAGGTTTTTTATGTTTGTGTGTCTACTTTTTCATGCATCTGTAGACTCGCCTCTCTGTTCAGTCCATCGGCAACAGTATATTTAAATGAGTGTTTGTAGCTTCTTTTTTGTCATATTGCATCAATTGCTTTACTCGTAAGCCTGGTAAATTACCTGTACTTATATTACTCGCTGAACAAATAGAAATGCTGAAGAAGAAAAGGGCTCCGCTTATTTTTAACCAGAATAATTAAACCAATCATAAACTACTGGGTTTCACAAATAAGTTTTGATGCCACTCCATACTTCCAATGACTTATAACATAAAAAGATTCAGGTAAGGTACTCTTCACTTTTAAGTGTTATTTACATTTTTTATTTGAGATATCAGGGTGCACAGTCAGTCATAAAGCAAAACTGCTCTCATGCATTACGACCCTGACCGTCTGTTCCAGAAGAGTCTGGAACTTAGCAGTTACATTTCTTTTTCTGTTCACATTTATGAATATCTTTTGTTGATGACACGTTCAATATCAGACCGAGCAACTCCACCAAGCACTCTTGGCCATCGCGGACACGCCCGATGCACGATACCGACAAAATATTTAATTATTCAGCATCGGCTGGGTTGCCATCGGCTACCAAAACATAAGCTTGACATTCGAACCTTTGAACAGATACATGTGCTGATCTAGGTCACAGTGTCCTCGTGAAATGACTGTGGGAAATGGGAGCTCCCAATTGTTTCTTACACATTTCCAAGGCATGACAATCACCAGTAAAGGCAAAGATGAAGGAGGTTGGGGGAGGGGATGTTTTCATTGAGATGAATCATTCAATTAAACAATATTTTTGAAGGGTGAGCACACAGAAGACATTTCCTGAGTAGTCTGTACAGTCAGCTACATGGCATTTCTTTAAATTGATACAATCGCTTGAAAGCGGCACCATCCGCATGCCAGTTTGTGGAGCATGCCGAAGCAGCCCACTGGGGCGAGGGCATATTTGTGGGCAGTAGTCACAGCTCCTTCAACATGCTTTGAGGCCATGCAAGCGATGGAGAAGGCAAAAGTCATCATCCAGTGTCAGGTCTCGAGTGTTGATTTCAGAGTACCAGCGAATAAGTTTCAGACGTCTCTCCACTAATACCACAGTGCCCATATGTACCATCAATTTAGCAAACCATCCAGACTAAACAGTTTCCTGATGTAAGAAGTAAAATCATTCCCCTGGTTTGCTACTACAGGAAATGAAAAGGCATCATACTGTTTTGGAGACAGGTTTTGGCTTCCATAAACTGACAGATCAAACAAAGAAGTAGGTTTCCAGCAGATCTAATTTGTGTGTGTGTACCTTGAGAAAGGCAAATAAGAGACTTTCCTGACGCTTAATGAAATGTTACATTTCAAGCACAGAAGGTCATAACAACACAGAGCAGATCCTGCAAGTTATCAATACATATTATACAGATATATGTCAGTTCTTGGTAGGGAGGTAGTCTCATTATAATAAAATGCCTGGTCTTCATAATGGCATTTCCTGCATGTATTTAGACAATGCTCTTCACCATTAAAAACAGGTGCCGACCGCAGAATGAATTTTGAATTCAAGCTTCTAAACTACCAAGGCAAGAAGGGCAGTGCTCTCTTCATTTCCTTCAGCCTTAACAATCATCCAAAATATTCAAAGAAACTATTTAAATACTTTTTTTTGGAGCAAATCAAGAGTAACTTCCACCTTTGGCCAGAGTATATTCGTATTCCACATCGGTAATGAGTGAAGTCTTGGTCTTGCAGGCCATGGAAGAAGGCCAGTTGTTGATAAACCAAGTTGCAGGCTTGGGCAGGGGCAGATGGTGTGCATCTAACAGATGACATGGTATTGAGCTGGGCCACAGAGAATGAACCTTGGGGAATGCGAGATACACATATGAGGTATGGAGATGAAGACACAACCTTTGCTGGGTTCACGCGGCAGGTGGCTGTACAATGGACGGTCGTGGCACCTGAAAACGTGGGCCCTGAGGCTTTTGGGTTTGCTTGTCCATTGATCTCAAAGATGACGTAGACCAGGAGGGGCCTCTTCCACACTCAGGCGTGAACATCTTTCATCAGTAGGGGGCGTCTGTGCTGGTATGCTCCTGCCCAACCCTGTACCACCTCATGCAGTATGAGAAAAGGGAAGTCGCAGGTTAACCTTACTGTATACATCACAGGTCCTGGACAGACTCGAGGAGTGAACTACAGAATAAGTTCAACATTAACTAGGCTGTCTTTGCGTGAGCTAGCTTGACAAACTCTGAACTCAAAAACAGAGAAACCATAAGTTACCATGACAGGTAAAAGGAAAGCCACCTTTGTGACATTAAAAAACCCTGATTCTAGGCTCAACACACCTTAATAACTCGCTAATTTTGCTTCATATTATTACCCTCAGGTCCCTGATTCACAAAACTGGAGTTCTGCATCAAGAAAAACCAGGAAGCTTCCCAAATGTGGAATGTGGAGTGAAGTAAAACACTGTTTTGGGTTTTAATTGGCACAGTTATCCAACTACCTCAGTAATACCACTTCAAGAAAAACACTCCGAGTTACTCAGGTTAATAGTCCCTGTTTTTACAGTGAAAATATACTGAGCAATCCTTGTGGAGCAACTACATTTTTACCTCAGCAGGAGGGTAAAGGTGTTGCTGAACTGACAAAATTAAACATCTTTTCTTGGGACTCAAAATCATGTTCTCTGGTTCTTACTGTACACTATAAATAGCAGATACCAAGCCCAGTCAAGTCCCGATTACTTTGATTGAATACTTAACCAAATGCCACACTGTATGTCAGCTACTTCCAGATCTGAGTTTTCAGTCTCTAAGCTAATTTCAAACAGTGAAATACACTGCCTGGACAAAAAAAAAAGTTGCCGTTTGGATTTAAATAAGCAACTACATGAGAACCTATGATTGAATAATTATTTCAGTGATTTATGTGTTTCAGCTGCAAAACATTCTTTTTAACCAGACTAATGCAGTGTTTAGCTTCTTATTTTTCCGATAACCACATTGGAAAGCATATCCAAAGGTCGTGGAAAAAATGTTATTGTGTTTCAAGAGGGGTAAATTATTGGCCTGAATGAAACAGAGAAAACGACTACTTGGTTTAAGAACAGTCCAACACATTACTAAAACCTGGTAGGTTAGGGGTGATACATCAACATCTCTTGTGATTGGAGAACGCTCGGTAAAGTCTCTTAAAAAAATAAAAAAAATCAACAAGACTACTCATGGTAATGTTTAGTTGTGAATGTACTAGCATTTCCATGAGACATTGCAACAAGCACTAGCAATCAAGTAGCCACAAGAAAGCCACTTGTTACAGAGGCTAATCCAAAAAAAAAAAAAAAATAGGGAGCATAAAGACTGGACTGTGGAGTAACGGAAAAAGGTCATGTGGTTTGATAAATCCAGATTTACCCTATTCCAGAGTGATGGGCTCATCACAGTAAGAAAGGAAGCCCATGAAGTGATGCACCTGTCATGCATAGTGTCCACTGTACAAGCCTTTAAAGGCAGTGTTATGGTCTCAGGTTGCTTCAATTAGTCAGGTCTAGGCTCAGCAATATTATGCAGCAATAAAAAGTCAGCACACTACCTGAATATACTGAATGACCAGATCATTCCATCAATGGATTTTTTTAATCCCTGATGGCACAGGCTTATTCCAGGATGACAATGCCAATATTCAGCAGGCTCAAATAGTAAAAGAGTGGGTCAGTGAGCACGAGGAATCATTTTCACGCATAAATTGGCCAGCACAGAGTCCTGACCTCAACCAATTGAAAGTCTTTGGGATGCGCTAGGGAAAACTTTAGAGTGGTTTGACTTTTGCATCGTCAACAAAACTTCTCGGCCAAAACTTAACGCATGTCTGATCAGAAATAAATGATGTAACGTTACACAAAATTGTGAAAACAATACCACAACCAATACACATTGTGATCAGAGCCGAAGGCGGTCTGACAAAAATATTAAAGCCTGCCACTTTTTGTTGGACAGGCAGTGTATACAGTACATGCAACAGTGATAGTGTGTAAATACACACTGTGCAACATCTATGTTCCAGAGCCCCAATAAAAGGATAATCCACATTCACCTGAGCAGTTTTATGAATAATCAGATGCTTGATGCTTTTACAATTGTACCCACAAGAGAAATAACAGCTAATCTAGAATTAATGTAATCTAATTTTTCAGGGCTTTCTTTTTGTGGCTATCAGTTCCAGAAAAACCTATAAGTAAGCATTTCAAAACCTGTTGGTCAAGTGTGTTTCCATTTCAATGGCAACACCATGGCAACTGACATCCTATGTTTGATGCCATCAGCCTGACATCATAAAGGGGTTTGATATGTATGCTTGTGAAGAGGGTCAAGGACTGCAAATTAAACCACTCTCTCTTCCACTGCTGCTGATCTGTGATCAGGCAAGGAGGCAGTGCCTGCATATTAAAGGGCCACTGATCAGAGGTCAGGGTATCTCAGGAAACCGCTCCCCCCCGCCCCCCATCTTGATTTCAATTCTGCATGACAGTGCCAGCTACTGAGCTTAAAATAGGGGAAGAACAAAAAATTCCCTTTTAACTGCCAATTATTTAACAATTTTCAATAGTTTTCCTTTATTAACAATGTGATGACTCCAAAAACATACTACACTATCAGGTGTAGCCAGTTCTCCGTCTTATGGTAAGATATGTAATAAATCTCATTTTTGCATCCAAAGTTTGGCATACTATACTCATTGTAATTCAAAATTGTGGATGCCTGTAGCAAATAATTGTTCTTATTAAAACCATCAAGCCCATGTAGCCAGCATTGCAGGATATTTCACAAGCCAGCAGGAAAATAAAGAAGTATTTATGAATAAAACCTTTTTTCTGAATTGCATTTATTTTTTTAAATCACTCTAATATGGCATTCAGAAAGATACTGTGTTCATCTAGCAATTGGTTATTTAATGATCAGAAAGCTTTCCTTTAAAGATAATTATTGAAAATGGATCAAGACCGATCATCAGTTTCAGAAGATTTTTTTGTGCTTCCCCTAATTTCATCTGAACATTCGCTGCTCGTACAAGAACATGCTCAAGTGCACCTGAGAGAGGACCAGATGCATCCTTGGAGAGAGCCACCCAGGGACCTAAAAATTGGCCATATTTCTTCTGACAGGCTGCCATCTAGTGTTTGCTATGCGAACTGCAGCCGTTGCACTGTTACACAATGCCGCTTATGTTCAATATAACAACAGGCGCACTGACAGCAAATGAAAAGAGGGAAGAGGGCACTTATCAGTAAGTCATAATACATGTAAATACGCCAACCAGTACGCAAGGTTGTATTAATATTCCCTTGCATCATATGTTTATTACCATCAGAACACATACCAGTTCCTAAAAATGCGGTATGAGATGTAGATAAGGTAACTTGAATGGAGAGACAGATGCACCAGACCAGTTAAATGCAGCATTTTCTGCAGCAGACTGAAAGTCATATCTGTTCTCTAATGTTCCGGGTTAAATTGAATTGAGTCATCCATAAGAGGACTGCCACTATCCGGTTTCAGGCTCCACTCCTCAAATTCAAAACACTTCTAGTACATGCTCTTGTTGCCTGGCAACTTCAAGAATAAATGGCAAGTATGCAACTCCAATAAAGCCATTTGGAGTTAAAGAAAAAAAAAAAAACCCCTTTGAGCAATGTCTCACAAAGATTTCCACACAATGGCTTAACAGTTGCCTTGAGCATTGTTACCACTAGGCAGTGCTATAGCTGTCTCTGCGGACAGTGGCTACCGAGACAAATATTGCACAGTTCACGCTTGTGCCTCTTTTCATGAACACAGCCATTACTCAACAGGCAAACATCAGGGAGAGGAACGACACAAACTCTTGTAAGAGGTGAGTGAGATAGACCAATCTGTTTTCAAATTAAAAATTTATATATATTCAATCGGAAAGAAGAGATTTTATGTTTTCACTTGTAGTTTGTATGGGGAAATATATAAATACATGAAAATATCAAGCCAAGTATTTTTAAACTTCGTTAATGATAAACAATTCAAGGAGGTAGCTTTACACAGTCTTTATATAAAAATGTGTTCAGTGGCCGAGGGATTCTCATCACAGAGATGCACGCATCTGCTTAGCACTAGCTTGTAGAATTTGAAAGTGCTTCGACATTTGCAGTAAGCACAACCTCAAAGCTAGGCGAAGGAATTGTCATTTACGCAGAATCGTACCTTATACTGACAAGCTTAAACCTCACTGAGATCAGAAAGGGAATGCCACCAAAGTGCTGGGTCAGCATAACAGGATTATTTGTGATTAATTTGACACGAGATTGCAGCCAAAACGACACCAGGTGTGCGTAAGCTGTAATGTAATGATAACACCGAGAGGTGTTCTTTCAGGAGTACCTTGGTTACACTTTCCTGAATTGGCAGCAAGGGGTCGCATACGAGCAAGCCTTGTACATAGTTCACCAATTGGTTATTCCAGATTCGGGTGGGATTGGAGATGCCAAATTTAAAAAATAAATAAATAAATAAATAAATAAATAAAAGGAGTACCTTGGTATCGTCCTCCCTCCACAACATCTCCTGCTCAGCTTCATTCAGCTCTTCAGAGGGGTCATAGGTGTAGACCGGCAGGAGCTGGTGTCGAAGGCGGTCGATTCTGAAACACATCCCCCACAAAAAAAGTCACTATGGAGGTTTTTGACTTGGAATGTCCGACCACAGCTTTCCTCAGGCCTGTTTAATCTTTGTTTTCAATATTTCTGATATTGGAATAAAATGGGAAACAACGTATTTTTCGGGGCCACATCGAGTACACACGGCACTCTGGTTGGGGAGACTATGGTTGGACTCGCGCACCACTAACATTCATGTGACGTATTTTGAGTCCCATGCCATAGTTCAAGAGCAGTTGAAGAGTTTCGGAGCGCTCACACTGCTGCCTGACGGTTTAAGGGAACTCCTCGCACCCAGTCATTCTCCCATTCTGAAATCTACCCGGCAACCTGATTTTTACTAAGTTGCACAACCATTTCTATAAAAGTAGAATAAACATTGCACATTTTCCACGGAGAAAAGAAGCGTCAAACAACACTATTTTCAGTGTCTTGCATAAAGAATTTTGTTTTCTCGGAGAACGTCACAATTTGACATGCAGTGTTGATTAGAAAGCCAGATAGAGCAGACAAATCATAAATGATAGGCCAGGTGACGGCCATGTTTTCGAAATGTAAACATCAACAGGCATCTCTGCGCCATAAAGAAAACAGAATGCTCCCAACACACTTTTGACGCAAAGCATTTTCATATTTTTTCAGACACTCATTGAAAGGGGGAAAGGTCTAATAACTAGTTTTTTGCAGTTCAGTAGGATATTGCAGGCACTTGATTGACCAGAGGGGTCACTATTGAGCAGTGAAAGATGGGATATTCTGCCTCGTAAAACCATTCCACTCTGGGCACAGTTCTGGGCAGTCCTGCACCACTCTGTTGTGCCCCAGCCTCACAACGTATTTATAAGCAAGCTGCGCTGGTCCGCTGTCTGTGCGGAGCCAATCGTGAAGCTCGCGCCGAGCCAAACGAATATCAAACCATGAGCAGAGCCAGTTCAATGAGCATGCAAGAAGCATGACAAAGCAGCTGCTTGCGCAGAGCCTATTCAATTGCTGCGAGCAGACCGGTCCAAATGGACACATGGGAGGGACTGTACAACTGCGTCGGAGAGCAGAAAGAAAAAGCAAATGAGAAAATAGCTTTCAAGTGGGAACCGAAGTGATCACTCTTTTACATAGAACACACAGCATGTGGGCAATGTATAGAATAAAACTTTTTATATCCAGAAAATGGCAGGAGCATAAATAAAACTTTTAACTACACAAATCATCACAAACAAAGCACAAAAATTAGACCATTTTGGGTTAATTTGGCGATGGGAAGGGGGCTGTGACATCATTGTATGACATAATAGCAAAAGCACGCAAAAGTCTGTCCTAAGCCAAGTGGCTCATCAGGTTGGTGACAGTGTCTGTAGCGTGTAGTGACATTGAGTATTGTTACTCCTCGCTGTTCCATCACAGGTTACCCTCCAGCTCTTATTCAGGTAACCCAAACAATTTGCCGGTAACAAATTGCACACCTGGGTGGAGTGAGGCATTGTGGGAGTGAACTGTTTTTCCCCAAGAACATACCGTGAAGGCTGTGACAAGGACTCAAATTCAGGACCTTTCCATCCCAAGTCAAGCACGGTCTACCACTGAGCTACCATGTCGCCCCATGAAATGCTAGAGCACTGCCCTATTAAGAATCACACCACACCCATTTTTGAAAGTAACCTTCCTCTACCCACCACCAATAAAGCAAATTTGAAACCGCTATGATCATCTATTTTCCTCTGAATAAACAGAAACCAAATCAAGACAGCTGCCATGGTGGCCATATCACAAATGAAGCATGAACAAATGAGACAATTTGGGTCACTTCGGCAATAATCGGGGGACTGGAGAAGTCATCGCTGAAAATAAAACTTCATGTATTAAGAAATGTAGCAGCACAAATGAAACTTTGAACAGTACAAGCCAGCACAAACAAAACAATTCTGGGTCAGTTTGGGGTACATTGGGGGAGTGAGTAGCCTCAGAATAACCAACAAGATATTCTTTAATATCTAAAAGATAATCACAGCCCAAACAAAAATCAACAGCACAAACCACCACAAATGTCACACAAACATACAAGACAATTTTTGATCAATTCGGTGATAGTTGGGGGACTGGTGGTGTCATCACTTAAAATAAAGATTTTAACATCTCAAAAGCCACAGCAGCACAAATGAAACTTTTTACAGCACAAACAAAGCACAAAAAAATCTAAATATTTTGGGTTTATTTGGCGATAGTTTGGGGGCTGGTGATGTCCTTGCTTTAAATAAAACTTTCAATATCTCAAAACTGTAACAGCACCTCATGAAATATCTGGCAACACAAACCAGCAATAACAAGCAAGACAATTTTGGGTCAGTTTAGTAAAGGTTGGGGGGTTGAGTGACCTCAAAATGACCAATAAAATATTATTTAATTTTTGAAAAATGATAGAAACGAAAACAAAAAATTTAACAGCACAAACAATTCGAGCAATCGCCAATACAAAAAAAAAAAAAAAAAAAAAAAAATACCCGGACGTTGCAATCAAGCCCCATTTCCAATGCTTTATGGGATAGTTTGGTGGCCAATTCGCTTCAGGCCTCACAAAGCTGCAAGGGAAAAGTTGCATTAGCGAGCGAGATTACAAATACTTGGACGTACGATACTGACCGTAGAAGTTACGTAAAAAAGCTTTCAGCTGGGGAACGGTCATTTTCTCGAATTTTCGAGAAGGGCCTTCCATGGCAATATTCAAGGATTGATATAATTTTTAGTATAATGTTTGGCATTGCTGTCAACAATCACAGATGATGTAGATCAGTGCTCCTCAAACGTCTCCTGGAAAACCACGTTTTAGATCTCTCCCCACTTGGACAGATGATTGTAAGGAGACGCTCATTATCAACCATCTTCATGGTTTTATAACAAACTGACTCACCTGTGCGGGAGCAGGGAGAGATCCAAAACATGCAGGAGAAGTGGAACTCAAGGAGAGGGTTGAGAAGCGCCGATGTAGATGATAAGATAACATTGCTCGATGGTATTATTTGCATGCAATAGGCCCAAGCGCTAGTGTACAAAGCACACCACTACACAAGCTGCGCACCGGAAGTGTGGCAGACCCCGAGGAGGAAGAAATTTTGGCGAAAAAGCCACATCCGGGTTTTTTTTTTTTTTTGTATTGGCGATTGCTCAAATTGAAGCCATTTCTCACGAGTTTTGCATTCGTTTGGGGAGCCAACTTCACACAGGAGTGAGATTTTCATTCCACTTCGCACAAGCTTTATGACTGGCTCCATGCAACCACAGGACCAGCTCTGAGCGAGGCTTATGGTCTCTTATGACGAAGAGCAAAGTTTTCACTCACCCCTGTGTGATACCACAACGTTTTCATTCCCTCTTGCGCAAGGTTCCGAGTCGCTTTTGTTTAGTTCCGTGCCTCATATAATTTTATATGTGCAAGTAAAACTTCACAATAAGGTCATGTAAATTGAACTCATGCAGTTGGTAACATAGAACAAAACATCTCAGAGAAATTTCAAAGAAGCCGAAGTTGGAACAGGTCAAAATGTACATAAATAATTCTCTCGAGAAATGTTAGCCAATAGAGATATTCATTCCCTGACATTGCTAGCAGAGACCAAGCAATTTACATAAACATCACTTCCACAATCAGCAGTGAAGGAACCTTTTGATAAGAAGTGAACATCCCCATTGCTTTAAAACAAAGAGCTCAGAGTTTCCACAGTTGAAAGATAACCCACCTTCTCTTTTTACGCAGGTACATCACCTAAATAGAAAACAAAGGATGTTTAAAACAGCGAGACTGTAAGATGAATAAAGCACACTCATCTCTGTTAGCCAGCACGTAAATGCAGATCAAACATGTTAGTACTACAGACAGCAAAATATTTAAAAAATCACAGCAAATATTTTACAGATAGTTGCAGCAGACTTGAGTTTTCAAATATGAATTCTTGCAACATTCAAACAGTATACATCTTAAGCCTGAGCTTGTCATATCAGTCTAATAATATCTGCATTGAAATAAAAACAACAAGCAGCGCACAAAATTAAGACCACCGCCTGAATTGTGTGCATCTATAAAACAAAGCAGTTGACTGCCTTTAATGGTCATGGGGACTAAAAGAAACCAAGCAAAGCTATTCTTTGCAAACTATGCCCTTGTTCAAATACCTAAATATGCATTTCACTTAGCTTCCCTCTTCACGTGTGAGCTCAGGTGAGTCAGTGTTTACACCATTGTGTCTCTACACATGTGCGATTATGTGTGTGTAAAATGAGATAGAAATTCCATTGATATAGGCCCACTCATTTTAGCTAGTCAACATTTCCCTTCCCCCGACCTCCCTCCCATTTGCCTGCACCTACCACAGCAGCAACAATCCCTATGATGGTGACAAGGAGGAAGGGCACCAGCACATAGCTGACAGCCTCGTCCCCATCGACGGTGGGTGGGGGCTGGGTGGTGGTGTTCATGCCTGTCGTGTGCGCGCAGGTCAGGAGGGAGGGAAGGGGAGTCTCCCCTTAGCTCCCTATAGCGATGGTCTTAGCTGCAGAGTCGAGCCTTGGCCCCCACTTGTATGGAGCGCTTAGCCACCAGTCCACTCCTCCGGTTTCCTTTCTGCTGTTTACGCCTCATCCTCAGCACTCATGTGACCTGCACATGCTCTCTCCGCACACGGTCTCTCCCCTTCAGCTAATCACTGCATACACTGTGCAAGTGTGTGGGGGATGCATGTGTAACAAAGAGAGGAAAGGACAGAGAGAGGAAGGAAGCACAGACTCAGGCACTTGATAAATGCATGGATAAATAAACCTCCCCATGATTTTTTTATTCCACCATCAATTTATGGTGTTTTGTGGCGAAATGCAATTCCGCAAGATACTTTTTTCAATACCAAGGAGGACCAGTAGGCCTATGTAGCAATGTGTCTGCGACTGTTTCTTAATTGAGGGTAAATGAGAAATTTATGTTTCTGTCAAGTCAGTTGGTTCTTTAGGACCTCATACCCTAGCTCCAAGTAAAATAAAACAAATTTTGAGCAGGCTAAAGTTCTTCACTGAAAAGAATATGAATGCTAGTTAGGGGGAATAAATTAGCAAGCTAATAAAACTGTCGAATTTTACAGATGGGTAATGAAACAAAGAATTTTGTTCAAACACAGGGAATTCATGTTGAGTAGAGGCTCGAAGTGTTAACAGTTCAATGATGAACGGAGTCCAGCTCAAGCAAAGAGTCATGTGATGTTCACAGAATGACGAAATGTTGCCCCGCACAAAGAGCTGACAGACCAATGTTACCTTTAACAGCTCTAGTGAAATATCATCAAGTCCAAATTACTACACACAAAACACAAAGGAACAGCATCACTTGGCTGACACGAAGTAAGACACTATGCAAAATTCTAATGACGCTGAATCAGCGTTTGTCATTCCATAACCCCTCGATTATTCAGTCTTCAATTGACGGCTTGTGAAGTTACCCAGTTTGCGCATTTGTCAAGAATAGCCTACAGAAAATAAAAACATTAGCTTGCCATACGTATGCAAAGGACAGTGTCTGGACCCAGTCTTGTTCATTCCATCACTAGAATCTGGAATGAGGAAGCAAACAAGAGATGGCTTCCTGTCGTTGCACGATCTTTTAAAAATACTGTGATATGTACAGGATTTCCTCGAAATCAGCTGACATTACACCAGGCTAAAGCGTCAGGGTCAGAAACAAAACGCTAAGCAATTCTGACATCAATTTTTTCGCAAAAGCATCTTGTTGATGCTTCCCAGCAAATCGGATGCACAATAATGCTCATCCAGCACAATACTCACCGGTACCTACGATCAGCCCGGAAGACAGGACGACAGAGCAAATTATTCTGATTGACGACGAACTGGAAAAGGGCGTGGAAGTGAAGGCTTTCAGCCAATTGAAAATATAAACTGCTCATCCATCATCCGGAAATCTTGTGTTTGTTGCCAGTTTCACTGAGACAACACGGGGTGGCAGTAGCATCTAATAAATAATCATGATTCTGCTCTTTTAAAGTGATACCAGAATTGAGATGGGCGCATAACTAGGAATGAGTCGAAGTTTTCTCACAGAACGATCAGATAAGCCATTATTCTCGTTCTAGGATCAGCATTAATCTCAGCTTTTTTTTTTGTCATAGTGTGAATCTTTATTTGTGTTGCGGTTTGAGACATTTGTGTATTTAAATCAATACTGATTTTTAACACAAAATCAATGCCAACTCGCTATGCCTTGAGAATCACTCAGATCAAGAGGATAAATGTATATCCTCAAACCCTATTTCTATCAAGGTGAATTACGAAAAAAATTGGAAAACTAAATAATATGGCTTTGCCATCATTTCAACGCAGACTAATCCGAGACCAACTTGGAAAAAGTTTCGACAGTATGGAAAATGCACATAAAAACAGAAAGCAGTGCTACCCTGCATTTCATTGCAAACAGAATAAAGATGAGACATTTAAGGTTTTGCCCAGCAAACTTCATTTTATTTATAAATATAGACACATATTCACTGATCAGCTGCAAGAGGAAAACCACCTGCCTAATATAGTGAAGGTCCCCCTTGTGCTGCCAAAACAGCTCCATCAAACTGATGTTACTTGAATTCCAAAACTCATGGTTTCCCAGAAGAACATTTCTCTGGGTACCACACTCCCTCCACCAGCTTGTCCTCTATCCACAATGCCTCCTGATGCCATCTGTTCCCAGGTGAATGGTGCACACGTCTCCAGCTGAAGCTCATGATGAAAAAAACAATGGGATGCACTGAACCAGGCAACCTTCTTCAACTGCTCCAAGATCTAGTCCTGAAGCTCAGATGCCCATTGGGGGCGCTTTTTGAGGTAGACCAGGATTAGACTAGGCACTTTGACTGATCTGCAAGGTAAAAAGTGCTAGACACAGCAGGATATAATACTTTGTGTGTTGTGACACATTTCTTTTGTAAATATTATTGAAATACTCAGTGACATGTGCCGCAATCACCCTTCTGCTGGTTTGGACCAAACAGGATAGCCTTCATAGTCCTCATGCATTGATGAGCCTTGCGCACCCTTAACCCGGTCGTCGGTTCATGGTTTCTCCCTCCTTGGACCTCTGTCAGTAGGTCCTCACATCTGCTGACAGGAAGCACCCCAGAGCTCTTGCCACTTCAAAGATGCACTAACTCACTCATCCAGCCATAATGATTTGTCCCTTGTCAGAGTTGTCTGGTTCCCATTTCTCCCACATCCAACAAGTTGAATATGCTGACCATCTAAGATCTGTCTGCAGATGCAGACATGTGCTGTTGTTGTGAGCTAATCAACATTCTTCACTGCATCTGTGAGTGGTTTTAATGTTTTGGCTCATCAATGTATTTGTTCCTGCCATTCAGGCCTGCAGCGCATTTCAAAAATAGTTGGCGCAGGGGAAAATTAAGACTAGTATGAGGTAACACATGTAATAATTTATGTGTTTTGAAACAGCTGATGTCAGCAGGTGATTGTAATCATGATTTGGCACAATAGCAGAATCCAGGAAAGTCCAAGCCCTCCAGAAGTAAAAATGAGCCAAGGATTGCCAAATTGGCCCACAATTGCATTATTTTTTTTTTTAAATAAAAATTTTTTTTTTTTTTTTGTTTTTGTTTTTTTAAATGAAGGGATTTGGATGTTTGAACCTCTCCAGTGTATAATATAATTAAAAAGATTCAAGGAATCTGGAGGGATTTCTGTGCATCAAGGGCGGATGTGCAAGCCTGAGCCAAAAACCAGCAATCTCCGATCGCTCAGAAAGAACTGCTTAAGAACCACCATTTACCTATAAGTGATGCCCAGTGTTGTGAAAAAGTATTTGCCCCTTCCTGATTTCCTCTGTTTTTGCTTATTTATCAGATTCAAATGTTTAAGATGTCCAAATTATGTTAAGACAAAGGCAACGTCGGTAAATTGGAAATGCAGCTTTTAAATGGTCATTTTTATTAATTAGAATTTAATTAATTTCATTAATTTCATTAGAATAATTCAAAACCAATATCACCCATTTAAAAAATTATTGCCCCCCTAAACCTAATAATGGTTTGTGCAACGCGTTTGATTGCAATAACATATGTTTGCAATAACTGGCAATGAGTCTTTTACATTGCTGCAGAGAAATTTAGGCCAACTCTTCTTTGCAGAATTGTTTTAATTCAGCCACAGTAGAGGGATTTCAAGCATGAACTGCCATTTAAAGCTCATGCCACAGTATCTCAATGGGATCAAGTCATGACTTTGGACAGGCAATGGCAAATGGTAAAAGTCTTTACAGGCAAGTCATGCCACTTGCCTGCCATCTTGGCAATGCCCATGAGCAGTTTTTTCGGGCTTACTATCTAAATTAATTGGAAGAGAGCTGTAACTTCACTTTCAATGATCATTGGGACATAGATACCACATGTTTAGAATTACCTATCAAATCTGATAAAAACCTCTTAAAAAGTTTGGTGAATTTGCCCAAAACTAAATAAAAAAATGCATTTTCCCCCACAGGTTATACTTCACCTTTGCGTGTACATGGTTTCACGACATCAACTTCCTCTATGGCATACTGTGATGTGGCGTTGTCAGCTCATCCCACTGAACTGAATGATAGACGCCCAATGGGCTCATCCCATCATAGCACTTGAACAAAAACCATCAAATCAGCTGAACACACAAGGGTTGAGACTGTCCTGAATCTGAACTGTGTGCTTGCATCAATGCAACAACACAGCTCGATGTGTTTCCTGGCTCAGCTGTATAAAGCAGACGATTGGCTTTTGCGGGGACGTGACAGGAAATGTCATACAACTGCAATCTCTCATGTGAGACTTTTCTATTGAAAATGCCTTAAGTGGTTTGTCTCGTCTCTATACGCCCACTCCAGCCAGGGGCGCACCTACCCATTTTTGGGGGGGTATGCAACGACAACAACAGCGCCCCCCCAACACCTACACCCAGTGTTATCCACTTAATTTTTCAATGACCAGGCGGTAGGTGGCGTTCTTTTGCGAGCGGGTACTGCATGTTTCATTTAGTTGAGCGGGGGAGCGGGGGGCGGGGGGCGGTTCATTTTGTTGAGCGGGCCGGGGGAAGACGCGGTTTATTTTGTTGAGCGGGGGAGAGACATGGGGGGTGAGAGATGCGTTTTATTTCGTTGATATTGCGCAGTCAATCGCGTGTCTTCCAGTACTCTTTCAATTCTATTATCTTGTAAATATCATAATCTTGTATCTTCATCTTCGCGTAGCGCACCTATGCACTGCATAGATTGCATATCCACTTTTTGCATCACTGACTCCAGCTCACCTATAAACATGCCCTTGCAGCCAACATCGCTGTTCTCCTCTGGGAAACCGTATATCTTGAAGCTTAACTGCTGATTGCTATTGCCACCTGCTCCAGATTTCGCAACATAACTGGCTGGGTAGCCCCTGCGTTCCTCCGCTAAGTGACATTTTACAGTTCAGGCATCGCGTTGCCTAACGGAGTCACACTCCCTTCTCGGTCAACTTGTCCCTACCTTTTCACCTCACATCTTTAAAATGCAATGGATTTTTTTTTTTTTTATCAGGCTACAAAAGCTCCTAAAAATTGTCTTTCACCTCTTCTCTCTTTTCGCCGTCCACACTTCACAGGTGCATTCAATTTCATGGGTAAATCACAAAATTAGCCCTCTCACATTCAAAACTGCTCTCAAAATGGGAGACACTGACGTCACAAAACATGACAGCAGCAAGAGGGGTGCCAGCACAGTGACACCAAAGGTTTTGCATGGTATTGCAGGGGACTCCGTGCATGTCAGAACCCTTCTTCACTTGTGATTGGAGCAAAGTACCATAGGCGGTCCCCAGGACGAACATTGACAACCACTGGTCTACATTCAACATTTTAAGAACTATAAATGTAATGTCATGTTAATGCAGACAAACTTAATGAAAAGCTATGCTGCCAGTCAGCTTCCTAACTCTCAGCAACTTAGCACGAATAATTCCAACATTCCATTTACAACAGAACTAATGGCTATTTAGGACAATTTTTAAGATGTTTTGAGCAGTTCAGAAAAACTGTTTTCCTATTCAGAGTAGGAACTTTAGTTTTGGAATAGTTTTGCCCTACACGAGATCCGAACTGAAATTGCCATGGCTGCACAGTTAGGATAGTTTCTGTTATTTGGCCAAAGATTTTGAATCAATAATGTACTGGTCTATGTGGAGCTTACACATTCTGTCCATTTCTAGGGTCCCACATAGCCAAATTGGTCTGGCCCAGTTCTGGCCCACATAATGCACTTATACGGCCCAGTTTTGGCCTCCCAGCCGGCACATGACCAACCTTCAATGCTGAAATATGGTTGAAATTATGTCAGTTGTCGTTTAAACGTTATTGAAACAACGTTTAACTCTGATGGTTGTAAAAAGGTTAACAAAATGATCTCAAATCAACACTGAAATATGAACAAGATTCGTTTCAATGTTGAAACAACGTTGAAAAACCGTTGAAAAAACCTTGCAAAATCAACGTTGATTCATCTTTCAAAATCAAAACATAATTCAATGGTGATTCAACTATGATCCATACATTGATTCAAAAGTGAAAAAACATTAAAATGCCAGCTGGGCTTCATACAGCAAGAATGACAGCCCTTTTATGGCCCAGATCTGGTTTGCCAGAGCTGTCCCACACATGGGCCAGCCACATGTGGCATGCCGTCATATAAAAGGTACTGTCATTACCAGACCTGGCCCACATCCATTTAACATACCACTTGCCATGCCAGCAGTCACCCAGCAGTGCCAGCTTGACGCCAGATCCGGGCCAAACCCATCTGCCATGTGGGCTTGGTTTCCTCCAAGTACTCTGGTTTCCTCACACAGTCCAGAGACATGCAGATTAGGAGAATTTTCCCTATATAAGAGTGCGTGAGTCGAATGGTGTAAGGCCTGCCATGCACTGCAAAACTGTCCAAATTATAGTCCAAGGCTATTGGGATATTCCTGCTTGGTAGATAATGGATGGACTGAACTCCTACGGACATTATGATGTAAAACCTAAACGGCCTTGGTCTCGCATGGCATGCATTCTGCTCTGGCGGATACCGCCTAAAAATTAGCAGGATATTATGTCTCAGAATGATGTTTATAACTTTTCCTGTGTCTCCTGTGAGTTGTATCACCATTGATTTCGGAAGAACTATGACTCCACATGGAATTAAGAATAAAACTGTAGGAGGATCACTTCTGTTAATGAACCCATGGCGGTCCACAGTCCATGGTTCTGAAAGCTTGTGTGCATCAAATTTCTATTAGAGCCTGAAGAAGTATTTGAAGAGCCTAGTGCTACAAGTACTTAAGTAACATTTAAGGTAAGGACAGTAAGGTGTCTCTTATCATTTTCAAGTCCACTGCCTTAATTTTCTTCAAAATGGACAGTTTTTGACTTGAGTATTTTGAGCATAGGGGTCTTTGTTTGTACAGTCTTAAATATGGCATTCACTTCCACAGCCATGAGATTGAAATTGAATGTTAATCAACCAAGAAAAATATGTTGAATTCAACATGAGAACCCTGTCCGGAATCAATAATTGAATGTTTGGTTTGTTCAAAGACATGCATGTTAGGCTAATCGGAGACCAAAAATTGCTTACAGGTGTGAGTAAATGGGGTCTGATGAATGGGCAAACTGTCGAGGGATGTTCCCACCTCTTACCCACTGGATGCTGGGATAGTTTCTGTGATCTTGACTCAGAATAATCAGGCTAGATAACTGATGAATGGATGTTCCACAGCTGCACTGTTTTCAGTCAAGATTTGTGATGCCCAATCTAAAAATGCCTTTTGCTTTCACACCTCATTGAAAATTAAATTATTGAGGTAGACGGAATAGCTTTTTCTACACTGTAAACCCCGATAGTGTGGTGAACTCAAATGTTTTGTGGAAACCAATCATCTCAAAAAAATTGTGTAGGCCAACTTAGTTGCATTGTGTGGAAGGAGCTTAAAAAAATTAAGGTAAAGTTATTTACAAACAAGTGCTGTGAACACAAGATCATTAAGTTGGCATACTGTTTTTTTTTGAGGTAATCGTTTCCACAGAACATCACAATCACTACACTTCTCCTGTAATCGGGAAAAACCTAGCGAGTTTATCAGTGGCAAGGGTCTCGCAATTGAACAAAAACTTTTAGGTTCAGGACTTCTCCAAACAGAAAAAAAGGTCATAGAAGTTTGATTTTGACAGTTCAAATAACACTAATAGCTAGTGCTTTAAGATTTTCACCACTCTTAATTATTGCAAATGAGGGTCAAACTCAGTTTCTACCCAAAGTGAAATATGTACTAGGTTTTTCCAGATCACAGGAGACTTGTCAGGCTTTACAGTGTACCGTTGATATCTGTAGTGCAACAGTTGACATGTGTCCTACATGTCTTGACTAAGATCTCACTCCACTCAAAAACAGTGGTACTGGCGTAGCAGCAGGCTCCATGGTCACCTAGGCACAATTTGCTAACTCACTGCAATTTTTTGTACCCCACGTATTGCTTAACCAGCACATCACACTCACATGATTGCCATTTCTGCTCTTCCGGATTAGACAAATGGGATTTTTTTTTAGGTTCACAGCGATGACATGTCCCCTCAATCCACATTTTGGGGACTTGATTCACGGTGTCCCTATGAGATTTTCCTCAATGTACTGTATATATGGATGGAGAAGTTCTAGAGCACATTGAGAGTGTGGGGAAAGCAAGAAAAAAAAGGAGGCTAAAATGGCCGTGGCACATGCCAGATTGGATCCCTCAGCCTTTCCCTCTTTCCAGGAAAAAAAGATGCCCAGAATCCCAATTCCATTTTTCAGGCAGCTCCCTTCCCCCTCAGTTTACAGCCTGTTCTCTCGTCCTCCTCTGGCGCTGGAAAAGACGGAATGGGCTCGAAATAAACAGATGGCTCTCTGTCACACCAGCAGCCTGTTCAGAGAAAATTATATTATAGTTGGGGAAGGAGAAGCTCAGGCACTGGGAGACAATTGGATCATGTGAGGCGGGGTAATGAATACCAAGAACTGTGAATGCACGAAGAGGAGAGGGACGGACTATTGAAAGAGAGGGCGAGAGGGGGAGGGAGGGAGAAAAAGAGAAGGTGGGGGGGAAGAGAGCAAACAAAAACAAAACACTATACTTAATGGGTCCAGAAGGATGCTAGGACATTAGGAAAAGATGAAACGCAATTAACAAACCCTTTAATCGAGTCCTGGCCATCCCAAAGCTTATTTGCTCCGTTTTCTTTGAAAACAAGGGCAAAGAGGGATAATTGATATTTTGTAATGTCCAAATATGCTGATATAAAATTCTAATTACATCCTTCTCACCGGTTATCTTCCGTGTGCTTTTTAAAAGCGCAAAGCAGCAAGAGCTCCACGACACGGCACTACACTGCAGTCTGGGGCTCACCCGGCCAAGTCCGCGAAGGGTTGTGACTGGAGTGCATCTCTCATTATGTCCGGGTCCTTCCAGCTGCTTCCCTGGCCAGTTGGGCCAGGACTTTTATTCCCCCCAATATATCAACCTGTTAGAGCGCACTGGAGAGCTCAAGGTGCTGAACCACACTGCCTTGCAGCTGAATGGGAAGCACACCATGGTGAGGTCAGCCAACACCACAAGGGTGACCTATCTTAACGGTCACCAGGTGCACAGCCAAGTAGTTAATACAAACCATTTCAAAATCATTTCCCTCTTGACATCACATGGGGAAGCAACCAACCAGAGGCAAGAAGAACTGATCAACTTCAGCCAAGCATTAAATCGGATTTCATTATTCTGGGTGGTCACTGTCCCCTTGTGATGTCAGGAAGGGGAGATTTTTAACTGGCTCATAATGGCTAATTAGCTGTGCACCGGGTAGCATAATAGGGGACCTTTAAGAAACAAGTGGTTGCCAGATCTCCAGCTCTACATGAGATGGTGGTGTCCATACTTGCCTGGGCAGATTGCCATCTCTATTTCCTGAGTACCCGCCATGTGCCAAGGTCCCCCAACGTGGGGCAGACAGGGTGTCCAGAGGGTTCCGCTGGAGGAAGAGTGGAACTTCTCTCTGGACAAAGTCACACAGATCTAGCAATGGCCCAGGTGGCCAGTGTCTGATCTGTTTGTGGTAAAGGAGAACACTCAATGTCTTCTATGGCTTTTACTGTGGGCAACCGATGCTGCCACATTGGTGGTGGGCTAGCTTACTGGGTAAGGTCCGTTGCCCTGTTGTATGCCCTTTCTACCCTTGCTATTCATGATGCTGCTGCTCCATCAAGACCAGATGCAGTATCTATCAGTGATAATTGTGGAACCAAAGAATTGACAATCCTTGGCCCATCTTCGCTCCTGAAGAACTAGGCCTTTCCTGGATGCCGCTTTTGTACTAAATCACGGTTCCAATCTCCTGCTGTTTCAAATCCTATCCTTCAAATTTTTTGCCTCATTACTAGTCCCAAATAGCCCTTGTCCCGACTTTTTTGGGGTGCATTGCAGGCCTGAATGGCAGGAATGGATGTACATTTACAAAATAAATGAACATTACATATCCTGTCTTCATACTGTCTGCAATTCAATACAAGTCAAGGTACATTCAGAAATCACTGCTTTCTGTTTTTGTGTACATTTTCCATACAATCCTATTTTTCTCTGAGCTGGGGTTGTAGCTACTGATAGTTTTAGTGAACAAAAGCCAGGTGGAATAAACTATTTTGCTCTGATGTCCTGTGGCTTTGGTTTTAGGCAGGGGTGATGCCAATTGCAGGGTGGTCTTTTTTTATATATGTGGGCCGGTCTGTCTGATGGGTCCAGGGCTATTTTTCATCCCCAGTCCATCCCTAGGATGGAAGGATGAAAGGATAGATGATGAACAAATGAGGAAAAGAGAGGCAAATTGATGAGGTCAGCTATTACATCCAGATATGGCATAAAACAGTGGTGCCAATTCTTTTGGCTCTCAAACCTTGTGTGCCGTATGCATACCAAAAAACTGCTGTGTAGTAGTTCTCACAGATGACTCACTGGTGATACATAGAGATTGTGGGTCTAACGAAAGGGTAACCAGAGTAGAAACTCAGTCAGCTGAATGGGATAGGCTGTATGAAACAGATAGGCTCAGCACGGTTGTATATCACCTCCTGTTAGGCAAGAATTGGCCTCATATCCTGAAGAACACAGCCATTTTATTTCATAATAAGCTGCACCATTGAGAGGAGAGGCCCCTGTGGAAGGGGATAATTACCAGCGACACACCCACAAAATTCCTCTGCTGGGACTTGTGCCCTCAACATGTAGCTCCAGTCTGTAGGATATTAAATTTTAATGCTCTTACTTCCCTCTTCTTTGGCTCCTCCCACTTGCTGAGGTGATAATAGAATAGTCACCAGGGAAACATTACTGCAGTAACTAGCATCCTTTCTAAAATAGACTGAGATTAGTCTGCTTTGTGCTTGGTGCCTGTTCGGATGCCAGTCCCAAAGACAGGACATAAAAGTGCAAGATGGTAGGTATGGATATATGGAATTACTATATGAATCAATGTTGTGAAGCCGTGCCTGAATGCAAAATTTACTTGATTATTTACATGGAAATGTTTTTGAGGCGTGAGTGTGTGTTACGTGGATGTAGATGACAAAATGTTGGATGTTATCAAGACTTTACTTTGTTCACAAATTCCACTTCCTGATGATGTAAATTTTTCCAGCTTATTGCAGGCTTTCATTAAATTAATAAACATCAATCAAAATATGCTACCTTTTGCACCTGTAAGTTTATCAACTCGGCCGTTATTGTCAAAATCACTTGTGCTAGCTACCTGAGTTTGTATTCATGGTTCATTGTTCTCAAAATCACTTGTGCTAGCTACCTAAGTTTGTATTCATAGTTCATTGTTCTCATTATTTTAAAGTACAGATTAATTGGCCATACCCAAATGTTCATCTTGACTCGCCAAAGCCAGAGTGACCTGCAATTTCAGTCTACACTTGTGATGATTACTCTGTAGCTAAGTAGGATGAGGAACTGTATATCCCAGGAGTCAAACAGCAAGCGTCAGAGATTCAACTCTGATTATCGTCTGCAGTTCATTGTGCAGAGGGGAGTAAGGAAAGGCTATTTCAGGAGATGGGGAGCCTGAGAGAGAATTTAATCATTGTGCTTTTTAATCCTTTTTGTAACTGGGACACTGTGCTGCTCACAGTGACATAATGGCCCCGAATCACCCTGCGACCGTGACTCATGTGGTCCATCCATTAGCTCTATTACCATGGCAACAACACAGAGACTGTGTCACTCACCAGGACCCTGGTCAAGAACCACTTATTTCAGGAGCTAAAGGTTTCTTTCTTTCGTTAAAGGACTGGAACAAGCCTGGACATACAGATGCTAGACAGAACATATTTAATTGGCAATACTTGCAGATTTCAGGCAGCTGGGTTATCATTTGAATTTTACCAAACCTTGCATAAATTTTACTCAAAGTTTTTATGCTGCGACATGTATATTCTTGGATCACACTGAAGAGGTTATATGTATGTAACTGTAAATTGGTGATTGTGCGTAGCCTATGAGTGCAGTGGAAATTCAGGTGTCCCGCATCCCAAGCGCCATGTTGCCCAGATGTGAAATGACATTGGATTCTCCAGATTCTTTGCTCAGCAAGTTAGAGATCCATTTGAGGTCAATCACAGACATTCTGATTTACATGATACGTGATTGAGTTGTCATTCCCACAGTATTGCACTTGTCCACAAACATTGTACTTGTCCACACACAGTTTTTAAGATATACCAATATTTAAAAATGAAAAGATACACATTTAGTACCCGCTGTTCCAATTAAATCTGTGTTGAGACAACAACTTCATGGTTCCCCTCCTGAGTGAGAATTCATCAAGATACTGCGACGCCGAGACATTAAAGTTCTCAGTTTAAGTCACTTAAGTAAATATCATCAAAATATTAGATACGTTTTGGTTGCCTAGTCAAGCCATGTCAAAATAACATGTTTGAGCTATGTTGTTCCAGATCGCCAGCCGAGCAGATAATGCCAGCTCTTCTTGGTACTGAACGCACACGGCCAAGAATATGCCGAGGCATCTCCATCGCAGCTTAGCCCCTGGTGTAAAATTCCCTGCTTCCCATGAGTGCATACAAAAATAATCAGGGTTCAGATGTGCGGCCTAGGACCGCATGCAGAACTATTGCCAGGGAAACCAAATTAGTCATTACAATGTTGGGTTGGTGGCCTTACACATTTCCAGCTTGCATATCCTATCCTAACAATATGCATGTAAACAGCATTGAATCTCTTTTTTTTATCCACTATGTTCCAGGGATTTTGAGAAGACCTAAGTGCCATCTGTCTAACTTGATAAAATCAATTTTGTAAGCACATAAAAACTTGAGAGCTTTCTGTTTCTAAACAACCTAATATGGCAAGTTTAATTTATTTTAGGGAAATCTCACCTACTCCATGCATACCAATGATGTGCTTCTCTATTCCTTTCTTTTTTTTTTTTTCCTTGAGCAACGTTTGTGAAATAGTGGCACTTTTGTTTTTATAAGTGTCAAGACACAGTAATAAAAATACAACTCTTTCACTGTTCACTCAGGAATATTATCAGGAAAAAAAACATAGAAGAAATAGCACATAATTACATGGTTTCTGCAGGCAAAAAATTATTTCTTGTAAACCCAGTCTATTAGATCATAAGTATGGTCTAATTTAATGGGTACAAGTTTACATGCATGCAATAATCTAGCTAGACCTTGGATAATGACAAGAGTAGTTGTATGCATATGAAACTATGGAAGTATTTCAAATTTGATATTGTTTTTACCACATATTTACGTGTTAAAAATCCAGTCCTTCAGGGCCTGTAGAAGCAAGGGTTGCCAAAAGAAACATTACTCTACCTCAAAATGTAAGATGGAAAGCACGGTGCCTTTCATTTTTAACTAATACATTCATGAAAGACTTAACAGACTTAGGGAAAGCTTGTGCAGATTTCACAGTAGGAAATCATTCTAGCCTCAACTATGTCTAATGAGTCACAAAGTTACCCATTCAAGTGGCAAAATTATTGACGACTACAGTGATGGTCTGAACTGTCAAATGTCAGAAAAACAACCATTCTTTTCGACAGTATTGCCACTAATTTCTCAGAATCATTTCTGAGAAACCTGCCTGTTTATATCCACTGGTATTACTGCTTCAAAACAACTGGTATTACAGAATGTACATTCCAATTGGTTTGCAGTTCACAGAATTACCAGGAAACGGTCAAATGAATACTCCTAATGATGTCATCGTCCAATGTGCACTGTAATTACTAACCCATGGAGATTACTGGGACTACCTCCCCTCAAAGTCTTCGCCATCACCTCTTTCCCCCCATAAAATCGTGCAAAACACTGTCACTCATGCATTGGAATGATTCCATTTACTACTAAGTGGATTGTTGAGAAAACTTCACTTGACAAAGCTAGGCTTTAAGTAAGGTAAGTGAATAATTCACCTTGTAACCTGCCCATTCAATATGATATTATTATTAATATGATATTATTAATATGATATTAATATTACAGAGGTATAAGAGTATATCAACTGGATTAGGTTCCTACGGAACAAAAAGAGGAATCTTGCGGTCCAGAGAAGCGGGTATGGGAGGGACATTCTGACACGCATGGACAAGGTGAACCCAATAGCTCAGCTTTTATCTGGATGTAACCATTTTTTTCTCAATACCTGGATGGAATTTAACCAACTTTAACACATTTGTTATCATATTGCCACAAATGAGTGGCTGACTTTTATTGGTGTCAGCAAGCACAGTATAAGTACACTGAAATGGAAATGCCATGGGATGTTCAGCATGCTCTAGAAGGTTCCGAAATCCAACTAAGTTATGATCTTTAATGCTAACTTCTATTAATAAAGTGCTCTTTGTTTTTGTATGAAGGGATATTTTTCATACAGAAGTTTCACAAGATGGGCTTGTTTCTCAGTGGCAGGTCAACAGCAAGCCCAACGAAAACAGAATGTTTTCATAGGTTGTACATGTAGATTTGCGGAACGCTTATTGCATTTGGTGTATATGAACTTGGAACTAATTCTCATAATAAGTTGCATGATAACTTGTATCAACAGTACATTACAACATACGAGAAATGCATAGCACAGGAAATAAATTGACTGGACCAAAAATGGTTCCTGCTGGAACAATGCCAATTTACTGGGGAAAAAATACAAAAGTATCTTTCTGTCACCCTCACCATCTATCTTCGCACAGTGCTACTCCTGAGAATATGGTTAGCTGCATTTGAATTTAATGTCAGCAGTTAATCTTTCAGTTTTGAGAATTTTTGTTCTCCAAAAAAGAACTATGCCTTTTTCCAACAAACACGTTTTTTAATGACAGCAATGTGTATTAAAACAAAAATTAATCCTTATGGCAGTTACAAGAAACTGTAACAAAAAACATTTAAAAGATATAAAATTATACAATCCCAATTCCAAAATAGTTGGGACAAAGTGAAAATTGTGAATAAAATCAAAACGCAATGACTTTCAAATCACACCAGCCAGTATTTTATTCACAATAGAATAGAGATAACATAGCAAATGTTGAAACTGAGAAATTTTATCATCTTATCCACAAAATGAGCTCATTTCAAAATTTGATGGCCGATACAGGTCTTAAAAAAGTTGGGACAGGGGCCTGTTTACCATGGTGTAGCATCCCCTCTTCTTTTAAACACAGAGTGGAGGCGTCTGGGCATTGAGGAGACAAGTTTCTTGAGTTTAGCCATTGGAATTTGATCCCACTCTTGTTTAATACAGGCTTCCAGCTGCTGGAGAGTTTTGGGTCTCCTTTGACGGACTTTTTGTTTAATTATGCGCCAAATGTTGTCAATCGGTGAAAGATCAGGACTGCAGGCAGGCCAGTTCAGCACACAGACTCTTCTACTACGAAGCCATGCTGTTGTAATAGCTGCAGTATGTGGTTTTGTATTGTCCTGCTGAAATACACCAGGCCTTCCTTGGAATAGATGTCGTCTGGAGGGGAGCATATGTTGCTCGAAAACCTTTATATACCTTTCAGCATTCATGGTGCTTTTTAAAACATGCAAGTGTACCCCACCATATGCACTAATGCATCCCCATACCATCAGAGATGCTGGCTTTTGAACTGAACACTGATAACAGGAGGGGTGGTCTTTCTCCTCTTTAGCTCGGAGGACACGACGCCCATGATTTCCAACAAGAATGTCAAATTTGGACTCGTCTGACCACAGGACACTTTGCCACTTTGCTACAGTCCATTTTAAATGAGCCTCGGCCCACAGAACACGGCGGCACCTCTGGATTCTCAACAATGGCTTCCTTTTTGCATGATGGAGTTTTAGGTGGCATCTGTGGATGGCATGGCGAACTGTGTTTACAGACAGTGGTTTCTTTAAGTATTCCTGGGCCCATTTAGTAATGTCAATGACAGAATCATGCCAGTGAGTGATGCAGTGGCGTCTGAGAGTCCGAAGATCACGGGCATCCAGTAAAGGACATCGGCCTTGTACCTTACACACAGAGATTTTTCCAGTTTCTCTGAATCTTTTGATGATGTTATACACTGTCGATGATGAGACCTTCCAACCCTTCAGACTAACTTTTGGACCTAGGAGCGCATGCGCTCCCAACCTGAAAAAGTTGGGCTGTTATGATCCTGTCCTGCCTGACCATGTTTTGATTATGAATTCTGCTTTGTCTGACCATGCTTTGTATTTTGTATTGTGATTTAGATGCTCTGCCATGTTCTGTTTTTGCTTTGTCTGTGTATGTTTTCCATATTCCACCATTGCAGTTATATTCCGGTCCATGTTTTGTGTCATACCATGCATTGCACTTTGTCTCCCCCTGTCTGGTATTTTGTCATGTGATCGCTCACTACCCCAGTATTGTGTGCCACACTTTCGGGTGATTTCATGGTTTCTGGGATTTCAACCATTCCTTCCAATCTCGTTTACTTCCTTCACCCTACTTTTCTATTTTACTAACAATACTAACAGTTTGTTGTTTTAGTTAAACTTACTAACCAAGACTAACATTGTTTATAGTACTAATTTACTAACAAGCACTAGGGATTGTATAGCTGCATATTACTAATTGACTAACAAGCTCTCAGCACTCGCTCTGCTCTAGTCTCCGCCCCTTGCCTTCACTCAATTTACTTTGCTGTGCTTCGGCAGATTCTCTGCACCTGGCTAATCACTGTTCTGCCTCTCACTCTGTGCACGGTAGAACTCCCTAAACGGAGCCGTATGTTTGTCAGTAGGCTGTCTCTGTGATCCCTGTCCGCGTTTTGGCTTTTGCCAATTTCTTGTAATCAGGTTCTTCCTCATGTTCATTCCTTTGTAATTAGTCTGATCCAGCTCACCTGTTCCCTATCATAGCATGTGACTTCCCCTGCGTGTATTTAAGCAGTCATTTCACTCACAGCTCTTGTCAGAACGTTTTCCCTGTGCTGCGATTGTTGATGCCTTGTACTCTTTGTGCTGTACTTCTGACTGGAATGTCCCGGATTCTGATTTTGGCTTTTTCTTTGATACTTCTCTGCCCGTGTACCGTACCTGTTTTGCCCGACTCTGAGTTTTGTGTTTGCTGCCCTGTTGATGCTTCGGATTACGCCCACTGGATTTTGGCTTTGGACTCTGACAAACCCATGCTTGTGTACCAAACCTGTTTTGCCCGACTGAGTTTAGTGTTTGCTGCCCTGTGTACAGTTTGGATTACGTCCCTGGGACTGATTTTTGGATTGTGGACTCTGTACCGTTGCTTTCTGCCCTGTGGGGGGGTTTACCCCTCAACTTCAATAAAACTCACTTTTGCTGCAACTTCCTGGTCTCGCATTTGGTTCCAGAACGGTACCTCACATGGGCGCGCAGGCCAAAACAGCGGTCATGCAAAGTACCTTGATACTTTTGAGAATATTTACAAGCCCAAATAAAGATACCTGAACAGACTATCAGTTGTTGCTGCATTTATTTAAGAAACATTATCTGAAAGCACTTTGAACTGAAAAGTAGATATTGATGTTCACGAGTGTTTGAAAAATGTACAAATGCAGTTATCATTTTGGAGAGTTATCCAAGTCTAAATGTATGTACAAGTCTCCATTTCCCCAAGGGACAACTTTTCATCAAACCCTCCCCTGTACATAAACTGAATCATTCATAGAAAAATTATGGCCAAATTTAGATGAGCACCCCCTAAAACCAACATATGGGGATAAATCAATAACTCCCAATTATCAGAGTGCTAGTTCTAAAATTTATAACTTATTGTTGCTGCCATCCCAAGGAACAATTTGACACCAAACATGGCTTAATTGCTTTGAAAATATGAGACCCAGGAGGAATTGAAGCCGTAAAAAGCACAATTTGGCTACATTTTTTTTCATCACAAATTGAAAGTTTAACATTAAAATTAATATAGTTCCCAAAGTGATCCACCCTAAATATTTGGTAAAAAGTAGGTGCAGTATGCCAAGTTCGTTTGCACAAAGTTTCAAGAAATTCTTTCACCGGTAACAATGCAGTAGGACGGCTTATTATAATTTACCAGTTTTTTTTTTTTTTTTTTTTTATTTCGCTATATTTTGCTCATTTCGAACGGAACGGAAACGCACACAGAGAGTGAGGACGATGTCCGACATTAGTAGCCCCAAAAAAAACAGTCTGCTGCGTGACCGTACACTGTTCATGACACAGACTCATATTTGAGGCATTGCGCTGATAAACCTACGGTTGTTGCTGGAGTACATTGGACAGGCGTCACCAGTTAGTTTTTGAATCAGTTTTGAACATTTGCTGCAATCGACAAAATACTATTCCTCTGACAGCTGGCCAATTATCGGAACCCCAAAGAAAACAGACTATAAATCTATAAGAACCGCACCTTTTCTCATCTTTATCGTACTCTAATGAAAATAAATAATCTTGCACTCGGACCAACCAGTCACCGATTTCATACATACTGCATGAATAATCATGTACATACGGAACTTCAGATCAGAGTGAAAGTGTGCATCCCAGTGGCGTAGCCAGCGGGGGTGCTAAGACACGTCCCTTTTTGACTGCAATTAGTAGTTCTCAATCATTTTCCTTTATTGACGTGTTTTCCAATTTTCTTAATTGGCAACTGAAGACACGGTTTCTCTCCATATGCGATCTGACAGCGATGGCCTAAATTCAGTACAGAAAAATAATTTAGCTACTTAATAGGCCAATGCTTCATGATGATTGAACTGGTCCGCGTTCCAATGAAACGCGGACTTTCATTCTCGGTATTGTGGGGGTTGGAAAAAAAAAGTGGCATTCGGCAGTTAAATAGGCTATAAAAAGCCTGCGGCTCAAGCTATTTGCGTGAGAGTCAACAGGTATGCAATTTTGAATGACATTGATTTAAGAGCCATTCCACAAGAGATTGACATTCGGTGCGCAGTTGACCCCCCAGGAATTGAATGAAACTTGGCACATAGGTAGATATGGGTGTTTCACAGAAAAAGCCGAATTTTTAGCTCCCTATTTCACTTTGCCTGCCGATAGCACCACCTGGAAGTCACTTAAGTGGCTCAGTTTTGCTGTTGACACCACATTTTACATCTACTATCATGACTTAAGTGTACGCAGTACCAAATATGTTATACTTCTATTCTGACCTGTGACACTTCAAGTCCAGTTAGACTTCAGCACCACATCAGCGCCAAGCTGGGTAACTACATTATCGAGCCAGAATTATTTGAGAAATAAAAATAAAAATTGAAAATGGGAATGGGAATAAAATAATACCCCAGACATATACCCAACTAGAATGCTTTATTCTTTATTCTTTATTCTAGTTTTTGTTTACACACAACAAGACTATCATTTTCAGTGAATAGTACTTTGGTATCTTGCCGTGTTTGTGCAATGGACGGCCAGAAAGATGGTTGAAATTGATTTTGGTGCATGTTTGCGGTATATTTTCTCTCTTACCCAGATTTGTACTGTGAGTGTAAATCCTGTTTGTTGTGCTTTTAGAACTCTTTCTTCAGGAATGCCAAGCATTTCTTTGGTAGTATCCAAGATTTCAAGCTAGACGGAGCCAAAGTTGGAGGAAAACTCAAAATGGTCAATTTCATAGCAGATAATGCCCATGTTTAGGTGGCATTATTTTGTTTACCCAGCAAGATCGAGATCTGAAATTCTCTGGATACATAGTACCTTTGGGGTACATTACAGCTTTAGTAAAATCTCAATGGTAGTATTTTCAGTGTAGATCATTTTAAAAATCAAAATAGGACCAAGGGTCCTGTAGCTTACCGGTAAGCAGTCTTACAGCGATGATACTAGTTATGAAAATTTTATGTGAAGTTTGACATTTGCATCAATGAAAATCAATGTCAAGGTCACTAAATAAAAGTTCACATACATTTATAAGACTTTCTGTAATACAATCCTAAGCTCTGAAGCAGTTTTGGTGATACAAGTCATCATAATATGTCAATATGAATTCAATATGTCAATTGTGAACTTTAATGGTCACAGAATGTCAAGTTGCGGTCAGCAAATGGACTTCATATATGACTTTCTAAATGTCTCAATACAAACCATGGCTCAATCTGTGACCATTTTGGTGATACAAGTCATTGTAATTTCACTGTTGAGTTTGACCCTCAAAGGTCACTGACAGTCAAGTTAAACGTCACCAAATGAAAGTTCATTTGTGACTTCCCAGATGTCAGTAACACAAACCTAGGCTCCATCTGTGACCATTTTAATGATACAAGTCATTGAATTTTCACTAGGTCACATTTGACCTTTGAAGGTCAATACGAAGGTCACCAAATGAAAGTTCATATATGACTTCCTTCCTATATGTCTCTAATACAAACCTAAACTCCATCTGTGACCGTTTTGGCAATACAAGTCATTGTAATTGTATTATGTCAAGTTTGACCTTCAAATGTCATCAACAGTCGAGCTGAATGTCACCAAATGAAAGTTCATATGTCACTTCCTATGTCAGTAACACAAACCTAGGCTCCATTTGTGACCTTTTCAGTGACAGAAGTCATTGAATTTTCTCTAGGTCAAGTTAGACCTTCGAAGGTCAACATGAAGGTCACCAAATGAAAGTTCATACATGACTTCCTATACGTCTCCAATACAAACCTACACTCAATCTGTAACGATTTTGCTGATATAAGTCATCGAAATTTCACTGTATAGTTTGGCCATTGAAGGTCACTGAAGGTCAAGTTCAAGGTCACCCAATGAAACTTCATATATGACTTCCTATATGGCCACAATACAAACCTAAGCTCTATCTGCAATAGTTTTGGTGATAGAAGTCATTGAAATTTCACTATGTGAAGTTTGACCTTCGAAGGTCACCGAAGGTCAAGTTCAAGGCCACCAAATAAAAGTTCATGTATGACTTCCTATACATCTCCAATACAAACTGAAACTATCTGTAACCATTTTGCTGGTATAAGTCATTAAAATCTCACTGTGAAGTTTGGGCATTGAAGGTCACTGAAGGTCAAGTTCAAGGTCACCCAATGAAACTTCATATATGACTTCCTATATGGCCACAATACAAACCGAAGCTCTATCTGCAATAGTTTTGGTGATAGAAGTCATTGAAATTTCACTATGTGAAGTTTGACCTTCGAAGGTCACCGAAGGTCAAGTTCACGGCCACCAAATGAAAGCTCATACATGACTTCCTATAAGTGTTCAATGCACATATGTTCCCAATCTTCAATATTTTCAAGCCTAGAAACGTTTGAAAATTGTAACATTTTGCTTGACCTCAAGTTTGACCTTTCAAGGTCATCTGAGGTCAACTTTAACACAGCCAAAATATAGGTCATATATTACTTCCTATATGTCAGTAATACAAACTACAAAAGGCGATTTGGCCCATTCTCCATAAGACCCAATGTTAAAGTACAGTGCCCCCACTAGACCAACTTCCGTTGATTCAATCAAAATAGCACTCGCACTGTACATAAAGTGTATCAAGGTGAGTTGATTGCCAGATTTACAAAAAAAGTTATCAGACAGTTTTTGAGAAATAATTTTTTGAAATTTCAAGTCATATCTTTTAACATTGTTAATATATTCCCTGACCTCGAGTTTGACCTTTCAAAGTCTTCTGTGGTCAAATTTAATATTGCCAAAATATTGGTCATATATGACTTACTATATGTTGATAACACAGACTTAATCTCTATCTGCAACCATTTGGCCTCCACAGGCCATCTTGCATATTCATAAAGTACAGCCCCCCCAATAGACCCACTTCCATCGATTCAACCAATATGGCGCTCGCACTGTACATTGACGGTACCAAGATAAGTTGATTGCCTGATTTAGAAAAAAATTTATTAAGCAATTTTTGAGAAATGATTTTTTTAAATTTCTCGTAGATAGCTATCTGACTAAAGGTGGTGCTCTAAAGAACTAATATTCTTTCGACCTAATATTCCATATTTCCCTAGGGTACGGTGCTTGGGTATGAAAAAGGGCACAGCAGTCGCATCTAGTGAGTGGTTGTCCTGATAAAGGGCACAGAGGTCCTAGCAAGCAAGCAGCACCCTGCCAAGAAAAGGGCAGTTCATTTGTAGTGGTAACTTGCATGCCTTCATTCCTAATTCACTATCAATGGCCTGTAAGCAGCCCCGTAGAGACCCAGGATGCAGTGAAGTAGGGCTTGCCTCGGGCTCCACTGGCTCCGTGGGTAACCTCGACCCGGATCCAACAAAGAAGGCCATGGATGGCTGCTCAAGGCCATAGACTGTATAAAAAGATGGACGAAGCTACCGTGACATCACACATTGGCTTCAGCATACCATAAAGGAAGCCTCGATTTTGGCAATTTGAATTGCACCATGTTGTCATTTTGAAACCGGATGTGATTTCTATTGGACGAGAGCGAGAATCAAGATCCGGAGAGGGACGAGAGAGGTGGATCTGACCGTATTGGATGAGGACCAGAGGATAGCCATGCCCCTAAAGCATATTCTGGCTTTATCCTTTTTTCTAGTCTACTTGGGACCATAATTTACAAAAATAAACATCATGATATATCGAAGGAGACTTGAAACTTGCTATAGCTACCATAACATAATGTGAAAAATCATTATTTAAATGAAAAATCAGGTGGGAAAGTAGGGTCATTTTCTCATAGACTTTTATAGGATTGAACTTCTTTCTGCAACCACCGACGTCGCCATCTGCTGGCCATTCAATAGACTGCCATTTACGGTACTTCCGCATGGGCTTCATTTTTCAGACCAGGGTGCTGCCTCCATCTTTTTATACAGTCTATGCTCAAGGCCAAGGCCAAGGAGCACCTCTGGTGCGAACCACCAGGTGCCGCCAGCCCACAATCGAATTCCAAAAACAGATTGACGGATAGAGCTAGTCACATGCCGATATTGTGTTGACATCATTTCGCTTTGGAGAACATGAAAAGTATAAAACAGTTTTAACTTTTGTACTGGACATTCTGTCCTCATGTACACGGTTGTGTGAAGAAGATTTTTTTTAGAGTTCAAATTATGGACTTTTATTTTATGTAAGTGTACGTATTCGGTTGACGCATGTCTACGTACTTACGGTGGTACGCCTTTTACATTAGTTCATTTTTTGGCATTTAAAAATTTTGGACTGGTCATGTTTTATAAGATGCTGTATGTTTCTGACTGCGCTGTACCCGTACTTGGTAATAGCCCATGTATTGTGCATTTGATAATGCTCACAGTCACCACCAGTTTACAACCAAACAAGCTTTATGCCAAAGGGATTGCAAATTTTATGTATACCTGTGTATGTGCTTCGTATCGTATATTTCAAAAGACAGAATTTTGGTATATGTCTGGGAATATGGAATGTTAGGTCAGTGGAACATTAACTCTTTAGCGTGGCACTTTTAGTCAGAAAGCTGTCTACCCAGCATAGTACCAAACCAAGCTCTTCACTTTCTGAGAAAACTAGCTGTGTATATCACAATTTAAAAAAAAAAAAAAAAAAAAATTCTTTGGTACATTGCTGGGAATGGCCAGTACTTGCATCCAGCCTACAGTGCCCCCTGGAGGCAAATTTTTCTGACTTTTGATGTTTAAAATGATCTACACTGAAAATACTACCATTGAGATTTTACTAATGTTGTAATGTACCCCAAAGGGACTATGTATCCAGAGAATTTCAAATCTCTATCTTGCTGGGTAAATAAAATAATGCTGCCAAAACATAGGCACAATCTGCTATGAAATGATCCATTTTGAGTTTTCCTCCAACTTTGAGTCCGTCTAGCTTGAAAGTGTAGATACTACCAAAGAAATTCTTGACATTCCTGAAAACAGAGCTCCGAAAGATCAACAAACAGCATTTATCATCATGGAACATCTGGGTTACTGAGAAAATATTCCGCAAACATGCACCAAAATCAATTTTGACCATCTTTTCGGCCATCCATTACACTAACCCAGCATGATACCAAGGGAATATTAACTGAAAATGATAGTTTTGTTGTGAATAAACACATAATAAAGCATTCTTGATTGGTATTTGTCTGGGATATTATTTTATTCCCATTCTCACTTTTTACCGTGATTTCTCAAATAATTCCAGCTCAATAACATAGTTACCCAGCTTGGCGCCGATGTGGTGCTAATGTCTATCCAGACTTGAAGTGTCACAGGTCATGATAAAAGAATAGCACATCTGGTACTGTGTACCCTTAAGTTATAATAATTGATGTAAAATATGGTGTCAAAAGCAAAACTGAGCCACTTTAGTGGCTTCCTGGTGGCCCCGCCGGCATACTTCTTGAGATACGGACCTAAAAATTTGTTTTTTTCTGTGAGACTACCATATCTACCTATCTGCCAAGTTTCATTCAATTCCGGGGGGGGGCAACTTCTTCAAAAAGTGCCATTTTCTCACGGAATGGCTCTTAAATACAGCAAATACGCGTCCAGATGAATGATTTTCGTCTTACCTAATCGGGGAGAACAAGCAGCACCTGTTAACTGTGGAGTGCTATCGGAGTGAACCTTCTGTTAATTATGAAAATGACTGAGAACAGGTCAGGACTAATAATTTTTTTAAACGGAAGTTTTGTGCAACCCAATTCTCTGTTCTTGTTCCGCAACTGCACTGAATTTAGCCCATGATTAAATCGCTGTTACATCGCGAGAAACCGTGTCGTCGGTTGCCAATTACGATAATTGGAAAACGCGTCAATAAAGGAAAATGATTGAGAACTACTAATTGCAGTCAAAAAGGGACGTGTCTTAGCACCCGCGCTGGCTATGTCACTGGCGCGTTCAACCTAATCCATCAGGATAGAAGGTCAGCGATTGAAATGCGCAAAATCTAAATAGCGAAATAAAAAACCGGTAATGAAAACACTTTCTGATATCATGAAATTTGCTCTCCGATCTGCACTATTAGTCACCGAAGCCAAGCCCTAATAGGTAGACTATTGGACTTCTGCAGCAGACCAGCTAGTGTACTTGTTATTTTGCGTTATTTGCCGCGCGCACAACTTAGCTGACAGAGTCAAGGTCGAATGCTTTGCCATTCTCATCGATGCATGAGTTCAGCCGAGTTGTGATTGGCTGATGGCACCAGCCGATCTGTGATTGGCTGATGGGCGTAATGAAACCGACCTGCAGAAAAAAATTCGCGGCCGGCGGCTGATAGTCAGGGAGTGAATCGCCGCCCAGAATAGGCGCACAGTACATGAAGTGTAGGTTGCGCAGTCCGCGACTGATGTGAGAATGTAAGTCGCAAAACGTAAATCTTGGTCGCAGACTTGAGCGCTGAAAGCCTTTGCAATTTGACGTTGAAGAACATTGTTTTTAAAGTATTCCACAATTTTTTTATGCAAGCCTTCACAGGTTGGAGAGCCTCTGGCCATCTTTACTTCTGAGAGACTCAGCCTCTCTAAGACATCCCTTTTATGGCCAATCATGTTACACACCTGATGCCAGTTACCTTCATTACTTGTTAAATGTTCTTTCAGCTGATTCTCATATATTAATGGCTTTTTCAGCCCATTTTTTGCCTGTGTCCCAACTTTTTTGAGACCTGTTGCAGCCAGAAAATTTGAAATGAGCTCATTTTATGGATAAAAATTTAAAATGTCTCAGTTTCAAGATATGAAATGTTATCTATGTTCTATTGTAAATAACATATTGGCTCATGTGATCTGAGAGTCATTGCATTTTGATTTTATTCACAATTTACACTTTGTCCCAACTATTTCGGAATTGGGGTTGTATTTTTGAACAGCAAAAAAATAGCAACAGACGATGGTGGTGTCTGACATGTCCAGCTATTTTAAGCAACTGAATGACGGTTATGTAGCACTGCTCCTTACCTCATCCCCAGAGCGCTGATGATGTGCTCTGTTATTTTCAATTTTCCTATCATAACACACCACTTCTCTCTTGATGAGCCCATAAAACGCAACTTTACACTAAATGTTTTTTTGACACTCCGCGCAATTGTACATGTGAAAAGTACAAGCAATCGACGGCATGATATCCGTGAACGACCATTTAATTAAAGTAAATGTGTAAGCATTTCATGATGCAGGAAACCTTCTAGTGTTCTCATATAATGACGTATTTGCTCCCTTTCGAACTAGAACAATTCCACGAAAATAAGAAAGGCCTTTTTCATTTACAATTTTCAGGAGAAACAAACAGGCTTAAATCTTTTAAAATAACATGGGAAGCTTGATGTATTCAAAATGGTTGTAATTACTTTAATTTAACCCCTTTGCACAGATGCAGACACTGGCGTCCGTAAATTCTGAAATTTAATTCCTAAATAATTCTGTAATTGAATTTCCAAATGTTTTGCTTCACTGGAATATTTTTTCACTGTCTCTGTGACACAAATATTGAGTTATAAAGCCTAAATAGGCTCATGCATAACAAGAAAAATTTGGCATTATTTGTGGGGTTAATTCTCTCTTGTAGTGATCTCCTTTCCCTAAATTTTAAAATGTGGAATCGGGTCAGAGGGGCTCACTCAAGCATTGTTTAAAAGTATATGAAAGCAGGAGAAAAATTAACTAAATGAGTTTAGAAAAGCCAATACCATCATTTTGTTGTTTGAGGACACATTTAAATTAGCAAAAAAAAGGAAGTTTTTACTCTGACAAACTTTTTATTTTACCAGGACGATTTACCTGGCTGTGATTTTACCAGAAATGAGCACATCATTTTTCACAAAGTGGCAAGGCCATGAGGCAACATACAGTACATACATGCATGAACACAAAAAAAAAAAAAAAAAAAACAGGAGGAAGACTAGCAAATACCTCATGTACAGTATTTTTGACCTAATGTATATTTTTACAGAAACAACAGAGAAGCTGTCTGCTCAGACGGCCCGCTCTTTTTGTGTGGCTGGCGCTGAAGGCCGGCCAGCGTAGGGGGTCAGGGGATTGCAGCAGCCTCCAGGAATACGCGTTCCAGGAACAGAGCGAATCGGTCTGGGGACCCCCCCTTCCCTCCCTGCCCCCACCGCATCTGTGATAGATCATGTTTCTCTACCTCACAGAAAGGTTGGCGAGCCATCTAAACTCACTACTACAGCCATGATAGGCTTTTTTTTTTCAAACTGTCATACCGCAATCACCTTCTCCAGTTTCTCCCTGATCTCACACGAACACACACACACCTACACACACACACACACGCCGCGATATCAGTGATGAAAACAAATCTTTCCTGATATTCATCACAAAGCAGTGATTTTGACAGAAAAGCAGTGACTTCCTTGGAGTATTTGATATGTAGCTAATGCAGTTTAGCCGGCCAACTGAGCACGTTAAAAATTAATAATGTTGTGGCATATTTTTCCTTGTTGGCCATTTGAGAATTGCTCATGTGGTGTACAACCTATTTTACCCAATGTTGCTAGTCTGTCCTGCATCTGTAAAAACGTTTTTTTCTTTGTGTATTAGGCCAAATGTTCATTGATCAACAACACACTTTTGAGCAGGTTACCACATGAAGTTACAGTCCACAGTATTTCATATAACATCCACATCATGGCTCAAACATGTTGATTTCTCATGAAACATCAGCATGGATCAAATTATCTACAGTCTCACTGAAGTCCATAACTACGAACAAGCTGACTGGTCTTTTCTGTGTGGCAAGCCAAAGAAGCATACATTTGGAAAGAAGTGGAAACTTGTGGTTAATATAATTTCATGTTCTGCTAAACATTTAAAATTTATGATTCATAAATGTTCATATCTCTGATTTGAGCACTTTTAACATACTAGTATTTGAATTAGCTGTCTAATTTTATTTTTGCCCAAAATTAATGGATCAATGTTGCGTCTTACAAGGGGAAGATTTTCACAAGTTGCCGTTGGCCACTTCAAACTCTCATTGGCAATATGGAATCAAAATTAACTTCACAAATATTGTAATGTCCAGCTGTGTTTGTTTACATTTTGCTGGCGCTGTTATGTCCAAGTTATAACCAGACCTAAATTTCCAGCCTATTAGGACACAGCTAGAATAAAATGCCTCGCTTGATTAGTTTTGGGGACAGAAGTGGGGCAGAGACAGGACAGATAGTGAAGATTTGATGTCACAGTGAAATTTTATGTTTGTAATTATAACTTAGTTAAGCACTACTAACTGTAGGCCTACTTGTATTAAGAGCCGTAAATTTTTCTTGAATTTGTTTTGATCAAGAATTTAAAAAATAACTTAGCCTTAAATTGCTTCCTTATCAATGATATAGGCCTTAAGGGAGCTGTGTCACAATTACTGCACATGCTCAGAATTTACATCCTAAGAAAGTGATTCATCTTGACTTCAAGTCATAATCTGATTCCACCCTTGCCAATCTGTCTTTGTTTTGCATTGTACTTATATTTTAGATACTACGGCACTTTGCTTTTTACATCAAGGAGCCTTTTATGGAAATCTGAAGATTCAAAGCGCTATTTTAAGCTTTAGCAAAGGGATACGAAGAATGTAAGCTGGTTGCCATCGCCATTTGTCATAGAAGAAGAAATATACCTTCTAGATTTTGACTTGCAGTTGAGCGGATTTACTTTTTTCAAAGTTGTGAGCTTGCACAGTAATTGTGACACAGCTCCTCTAAGAATACTACATCAGGGAAAAATTTTGAATCAAAATCTTGAGCAAGACTAAGATTGCAAGTGCAAAACAAGTGCATCTTCAAATTCTGCAGTGATGCCATCTTCGTGGTTTTGCTACCCACTTAATATTTTCTCAAGAGTGGAAAGAATGTTAACTGCTTGTCATTTTTTAACATGGTGACAGACAAAAAATAGACTTAATTACTATTATAGAATATTCAGAATACATTCTTTAAACCTTCAAAAATTATTTAATTCTCACTAATCACTATGCTTCAGCAAGGTTAGAGGAAATACAGATATTATCTTATAATGGCCTTTGTGTGATACTTCAACGACCAAAGTCAAACTCATTTCAGGGACTCACGGAGCAGTTCAGTGCTCTTCCCTGATACAAATCGGCTGAAGCTGCCCAAGAAGGGGGGGGGGGCGATCCAGCCAAGGAGCTCGGGCTTAAGAGTTCCTCGCAACAGGCCTACAGCTTATGAGCCTTCTCAGAAATGCACAAGGCACTCCTGTGGTTTCTTCCCAGAGCAGATGCAGGGCTTTTTTCTGCTTAATGGCCTCTGTTTCCTAGAAGGAGCTGCGAGACGCTGCTGAATCTGGCTACTCGTGGCAAGGGAGTTATAAAGACTCTGTTAAATCAACACAAGCACCTCAGCTATTTTACCCAGCAGCACTGGCCAGCAGTTTGGGCAACTATAAGACCACAGCTTGGATCTCTGGCATTACCCTTTAAGTGAGGAAAAAAAGTCTAATTCGGAAAAATCCCTCCATTATATGGAGTTAAATCATCTCAGTGTCCACGATATAAGGAAACTATTACTTCAGTCAAGGCCACTTTCGTCAAAGTTAGAATTTATTAGAAAAAGGCAGTGCAGCTGCCTTTGCGGGGAATGGTTCTGTTTTAGAAGCCCCTCCGTCATCAACACACAGCAGGGAGGCCAGCCGCAAAACCCCCACAGGGTGTACTCACTGAATAGATTCAGCTGCAATGCACATTTTTTTATTTTAAAATTTTACAGGATAGATTGATATCATGTTGATCAAGGAGAGGAAACTGGGGAAAAAAATGCAGACTCCAAAAAAAATGGCTCCAGTCAATTCAAACTCGAAACCCCTTTGCTGAGAGGTGCTTTCAATTGCTGCACCGAGTTGCCAAAGAAAAGTGTAAGAAATACATGAAGGAGCTTGGGTGGTAGTGGAGGTTTTTGATTAGCAGCAGAGAACATGCATTCAAGAAGAGCAGGTTTGGACTGACAGCGCACTGTTAGCTTGCATGCAGGTGAGAGCAGCTGTAATTGTGTGAGCTGGGCCATTTAAGCAGCCTCCCTTGTTATGCACATTGAGGGGCCTAGTCTCATCCCGACTCATCATACAGTGACGCTACCTGACCAAACATCGATATAGGACGAGAAAGAAGACTTTTGGCGTCCTTATTTGACACGTGTTAGAACAAACCCTACCACCTAACCCCTGACCTTAACCCAAACTCTCAGTACAAATGTCAAATAAGGACACCAAAAGTGTCCTTATTTTGTCCTATATCGATTTTTGATCAGGTAGCCTCAGTATATGATGAGTCGGGATGCCACCATGTTATAATGAGTGTGCAAGGAAAATCATCACTCATCTCAACTGTGACCTGATGCAGCTACAGCCACTGTGCTTGACTTCCATGGCCAGCCAGAATTTCTTAAGAACCATGTGACCCAAAATAAGCACAAATAATTATGGGCTAAGAATGGCCACCTAGTATGTCTTTAGGTATCTACAACTGTAACTGAAAAAGCATTATGACTATCAAGATAATATCCACTGTTTCACAGAACCCCAGAGTTACTGCATTAGGGTGAGCAGGGCATGCTTGTGAGAGCTGAGAATGCTGATGTACAACACTCAACGCAGTGCTTCAGGGAGAAAAAAAAGCACTTTTATTAATATCTTCCTCAAGTTTTATACTACAATGTGCCATTTTCAGAGAACATACATCAGATTTGATTATTGGTTGTGCTTGTAAACGCAATTCTGTTTCGCATCCAAATAATTGCATTTTCAGTAACTCTTAGATTTAGTTTTCATTTTCAGTCAAGTTGAAGTCTTTCAGTTTCTAGCTAGTTAATCAGTTAATGTTCTTCTTTCGAAGACAAATTTTTATTTGGCTTTCAAGTAATGATAAACTAATGTTTTTCATGCGTAATTTTCATCTTTGGAACATGCAATTCATTTATCCATTTTATTTCATGACAAAAGTGATGATAAAGATTGAGTTTACAATCAGAACATTCTCCAACCCCAGACATCCTCAGGTGTATTTTGGTGTTTTCGAATTACTAGGCAAACTGCGCCCTGGGAAGTGACTGCATCTGTGGGGTCAAGATACATTAGTGGAGAATAATTAATTGCTGAGGTTAGCCAATGGCCCTGAAATTTGTATTGTCTTGGTATTATGGGATTGCTGAAATGTTTACTCATGCAATCAACATGAACATGCAAGGACATTCAATTTGAGAACAATTAGTATTCATATTCATCTTTTACTATTTACCCTGAGTAGTGCATGTTGGGGGCTAATAGCGCTCAATATTATTTTCTAATCTGCAATAACTAAAAGATCACTGCGATTTATTTTTTTGTATGAGGTAATACATTTTCAGAGGATATATGAGTGGAAAACCGTGCATGCTCCTATCTATATAATATTATTTAGGGCCGATAAATCCACTGGTGGTACACTGGGTAAAAAATTGTTACTGACGTTTACATTTTGTAGAAAATGTTTATAAAACTTTACTTGAATCTTTTATCATAGGGGTGACATAACAAAGCTGTTCCAAGATGGCATAACTGATGAATTAAATTCATATAAACTGTCTTTGCATTTTTTCAGGAAATTTCATGACAGTGCCAAATCACAGCAATATGTCATAAAAAATAAACACACTTCATCTGTCACATTATTTTGTGATGTAGCTGCAGTGTTACAGGACAGTGCTCTGTCAACCTTATGCAGATGGTTATCAAAAATGTTTCTCATCCTTTTTAAGGATGTATTTGCAACTGTATCGCTCACAAACTCATTCAAGATTTGAAAGGAAAAATTGCCTTCAAATCATTTGAAGGTATTCGTTGGTTCAGGTTCCTTTCAAAAGAGTATCATATAAATAAAGCTAAAAAAACTGTTGTA
This sequence comes from Gymnothorax javanicus, assembly GCA_029692085.1. NCBI lineage: Eukaryota > Metazoa > Chordata > Actinopteri > Anguilliformes > Muraenidae > Gymnothorax > Gymnothorax javanicus. The sequence goes on from CM056203.1 coordinate 19,882,403, forward strand.
TTAATAAGCATCATCTTTCTAGTGATGCCTTATCTACATATCCTAGATATAGATATGGAATGCATCTGCCGAAATACTATTTATCTGAAATTTGGTTGCTTAACCTAAAAAAAGCCAGTTCAGAGGCAAATTTTCCATAGCTTATCCATCTTCACATATCACAAAAACTAGTTACATATTGATGGTCATGATTTCCTCAAACAGAAATATGTTTTGGTAAGTTTTATTTCAAGCAGAAAAAAATAATTATAGGCAATTAAAAAAAAAAAAAAAAGAATTCAGCGATATTTCCTCCGCTGAAGCACCTCAACTTAAACAGTGTAAATTCATTGATTTGGGAAGATATCCCACAGACTTCTTTGTAAGCTTGAGTTAACAATTTCCACGAACAGTACATTTTGTCAGCACAACCCATTTTGGAGACCGTATCCTGTCTGAACATGTTGCCACAAAATTCCAGCTCCAGTGAACTGAAAGCTGCACAAAGACTTCCTAGAAGAACAAACTGAATTCATTTGAGTTAACCCCTCCCAGCATGGCAAAGTAGAGTAAATTCCAGGAAGAATGATTTTTTTTTCTTTTTTTTCTTTTTTTTTACCAGCCCATGGAAAAGGCAAATAAAAGCTTGTGCACCTACACTACACAAATGATTGATCTCGTACAGTGCAGGAGAAAACAGATGAGTGTCCACTCCTGGAAACTCCCTCCATAATACAAGGTTGCATAACTGCACCTTTCCCCATGATGACCACCGGCAGGCAGACCAAGATCACTGCTACTGGATACCTGCTGATAACTTCTCATCACACGATTTCTTGCGATGAATTGTACATCGCATTCTGACATCCTATAACACTATCGAATAGCTCAACAGACCCTATTATGTCCTTGGTGGTAAATAAATGTTGTTCTGTAACAGTGGATTTAGTGTAAACAGCTGAACAAAGCTCTACATATGCCTAAGGGGTATGGGGGAAAAGATTGAAGAATGTCTGGTAGACCATCACTGCAAGGTGAACTCAGAGTCACAAGCATACATGCAAACAGGATCACGGGTTTTTCCACGAAAGAAATCAAGACTGCAGCAAGAAAAATCCTTGAAAGCTCCTGATTATATATTGCGAGGTCTGTCTGAAAGATTAGTTTATTTACTATGTGTGAGCCTTTACTTCCCTATTTATTTTAGTTAATAGGACAAAGTTTCTGATAGAGCAGGCCATGCAACAAAAGATGTTTTGAAAATATTAGGGCTAATCATCTTCGGCGTAAGACATCCTGACAGCCACAGGGCGTGTAGTGAGTTCAAGTTATCTGTATTCAATGTAGTTTAATCTGTGAATACCAACTGTTAACCCTTTGAGCGCTATAGGCAAATATTGTTGCCCAATGATGTAAGACAGTGGTCTCCAATGTCGTTCCTGGGGACCCACTGTGTACGCTGTTTTTTGTTCCAACCACAATTGTAATAGCAGGATTTTAACAAGCTGTTAATTTGTCTTCAGTGCATTTAATGTTTAGAGCAGTTATTTGCCCTCTTAACTCACAAGTCAACAGAAATATCTATGTTTGCTCTCAAGAAAAATACCATACCCACACTGCGATGTATTGGAAATAACAGCATAAAATGAGAGAAAACAATGTAACCAATCAAATTAAAGATGTAGTTGGCTCCTAATTGGTGAAAACTAATTGACACATCATGAAAATTTATTCTACAAGCAAATGGTAAAGAGTCAAACCAGTTTTGTGTTATGTTAATCTAGTTAAGTTCACCTGAAGCTTTTTTGAAAGAACTTGAAACAGTTGTGTCCAGCAGACTAATTTGGGGTTTACTGATTTCCTCAGTGTCTAATTTTACCTGTTTGAAATATTGTATTACTTGAAATTTCTTACAGTATAGAAATAAACACTATCTTCTAGGGTATTTTATTCTTCATAGCATGTATGGATGTTGCTATATAATATTTGGTGAAAGAGAGTGATTATAAACTCTTAACATGAAAAACACCTAATTAAGGCATTAACAGCTTGTTAAAATCCTGCGATTACAATTGTGGTTGGAACAAAAAACAGCGAACACAGTGGGTCCCCAGGAACAACACTGAAGACCACTGATGTAAAATATCAAAACCAGATGCTGTTGAAAACCTATCATGTGGCAACTTCTATAATAGAGCTGTGGGAGCTCTTTTAAACAAGTTGACACATGATAGGTTTCCAACAGCTCAGGATAATTACATTTTTAATTCCTTGAAAATTTATTCAGCGCTCAAAGGGTTAATTCTTCATAAACTTCGATAGATTAATGGATATTTTCATAGTTCAAAAAAGGAAAAAGACTAAAAATACTTCTGTCAGTTAGAAATCTGCAATTTCTTATCTTTCATCTTCCTCAAACACACCAGAAATAGGACTGGTATATGAAGAATACATATATTGTTGTATATTGTTCAAAATACTCAATAGCTGGATACCGCTGTGGACATAACAGTAATTCTGTAAGAGGAAAATGTAGTTTTCATGATTGGTACTAAGGTTGTTTGGTTTTTAATGAAGAACAGATTATACTTGCATAATTACAGTACAAGAACAGCATGCCTACAAAAAATGAAAACATTCTCAACTCAGAATCACTAATGCATACCTTCGACAACCATATGATGATCACATTGAAATAGCATATAATTTGTTGAGTAACTATTGCTAATTTATTTATTATTTTCTTCCCTCGTAATACTAGTATTAAACCTGGTAATTTGGCCATACAAGGCATACAGTATTTGTAACTGGTTATATAAACCATTTCAAATGCAACCCCATTGAATGCATTCAGCCTGACATTCTATTTTGACACAATACATCAATCATATCCTAAATATTGAGAGCAAAGTCTTACCCCATTTCCCAAGAAACAGGACAGTGTAATAAAAAAGCTCTTGCATTCCAAAAAAGTGTCACCGTTTTTAAATTCCACTGTTATATTATTGCCACTGTGGGCGTAAAAAACATCCATAAAACTGACAGTTCTTGCAGTTCAGCATATTAAATCCTAAAGAGAATGTCGCTCTGTTCATCAGAGTAGACTCAGCATTGGATGAAAAATTAAGGGGCCTAGCCAACCAGTGAATTGCCTTGCGCCACCATGAATTCAGTCAAATTAACAATAATAACGTGGCAAGATCAAGTGTACTACAGAAGAAAAGGGTATTCCAGCAGGTAGCGCTTTAGCCTATCAGGTAGCGGCAGGTCCGAGTGGCAGTGAGAGTGCTGGTTTATGACAATACGACACATGTGCTGGAGGCTGGGGGCTGACTTATATAGGGGCCGGGTGAGCTTGAGCTGAAGTGTGCTTTCTGGAGCGGCTGCGGCCTCCTCACTGCCCACCTCCTCCTCCTCCCCTCCCTCCTCCAGAGGTCTGACCTGGTCCTGGAGACTGGAGGAGAGCCAGTGGGCCATGGCGTAGTGCTGCACCAGCTCCACCACTCCTTTGAACCGCCTGAGCCTAGGCCGAGCCATGACTGCCGAGTCGAAGCCGAACACCCCGTTGGAGTAGGCGATACGCAGGTGTGTAGGCCCGAGGCTGGTCTTTACAGATAGAGTGAGCAAGTACCCGGGATTGGAGCTGTCCCGCAACAAGAAGGTCCCCTCCGTGGCATCGTTAAGTAGTTGCTTAGCCTCAACGGCAGTGATGCAACCCCAGTACCAGCCTGCCAAACATGCAAAGGAAGAGCGTTACCAATGTGTACGAAGACTTTCAAACCTAAAATGGTTTGAGCATCCTCGTGCTGTATCTCCTTAACATCCTGCTGTAGGGCTGCCAGGCACAACTCCTGGAGATCTACTGTCTTTTAGGTGTTCAATCCAATAAAAGGACTGTGTTCAGCTGCCAATTAGCGGAATACTGTTTTCCAAATAAAAAATAAAATCCTACAAGATGGTAGACCTCCAGGAACATGGCTCTAGTGATAAGTAACACCGTGCAATTAAGTATCATAAATAAAGTACCTTCCAAGTTCATGTTGCAAACTATAAATTATCTTAAATAATTATCTTAAATAATACAAGTACACAGTGGTTTGCCAGTTCTATTTTCCTCAACAAAATGAATAACTTTCTCATTTAAAAGTGTAGTGAACACTTCAAGTGAACAATTCATAAATTTAAAATACAACTGAGATCCTTAAAAGCATCAACCATTGTTAAATCTTGAACAGTGACTTTTGTAAAGAGGCAAAATGGGTACAGTTTAACTTAAGTGCACATAATGATAATGCTGTAGTGTAGAATCAATCCTTTCCTTTGCGGTCATTTCTGAGGGATTTTCTTTCCATCAGAGCTAATTTCTGAATTTATTTATTTATTTATTTATTTTACAAAAGCCAACCAGAATACACTCACCAGATTCGCCGAGGTGGGCCATTGCGCCCTCACCTTGAAACCCATCGTTGGAGGGTTCTCTCTGCCGCGGTTCCAGTCCGGGATCTTTAAGTCGAATCGGGATGAGAGATTTCTCGGGTATGAGGGTTGGAAGAATCATCCGTCCCGAGTTAACGGGAACACCTGCGGACTTCTGCACAGAGCTGGATCGGTCTGTGCCTTGTTTCAGACCCTCAGTAATTCTTGTATTTGTTTCGTTATGGCTTGTCTGCGACACGCACTGTGTATGCCCCATCCAAAGCCTGGAAAAGAAAACACACACGGATAGATTCGTAAGCAGCACGTGACCAGCTATACAATAAAATGCTCATTTCGCATGAAATTATTTGTATTCGGTGAGAAAAAAATATTGTTCATAGTGATCATAACTGTAATTATTATAAGGCTATTACAACTTACTAGTACTACAACTAGGCCAGCAACAACAGAAACATTTAACTCATTTCAGTCCCGCTGCTGATTATTTACTTGAAGATTATGAATATTTTGACAATTATTGTGTTCGGCACTGCTCCAAAGATCCGAAGAAAAATTATTTAGAAGGTGTAGGCCTACTAAATTTCCTGCTTAGTAACCAATGGTGTGAATGATAGCATATCCCTCAGAGGACGCCACGGTCGATATAAAATAGCAGTTGCCCTCTTCTCGGTGTTTTAATATTTATTCAGTTGGTAATTTCATGATGATACCAAACGACAACAGACTACATTAGACAACAATTGTAAACAATTTAGCGACCCATTTAGTATCTAACAAAAATGAATAAAACAAAGAAAATAACATTAGAACAATTCTGATGAAACAATATAAAAGGTTAATATCGTTTACAAAATAATTGATTAAATACTTTGACATGTAAAATTCAGCGTTTAATAACTTATCTGAGACAGCCTCTGACAGCCAAGGCTACCTAATTGAACGTAGGCTACAATTCACCGAATATTATGGAGGAATATATGGGTAGAAGTCTCATGTATTGCTTGGGTGTAAGCATGAGGCCCATTTGAATGACACCCAAATCATGAAATTAATTTTCACTTCATATACCCCACAATTAAATCCAGTATTCTATACGGCACAAAAACGAAACGCAGTGAATTTTTTTTGACGGATGTGGGACCATCCCCGAGCAGATTCTGTCTGGACGAGAAGCACAATCGCTCACCTTTTAATAATGTTTCATTAATCCACAGGATCGGGAAGCGTTCGCGAAGTTTTCAGTCTGTGATGCTTAAAGGCAGCCTCAGATCTCTTTCGTTGATCCGATCTGAACGACACTCCACGCGAACGACGCGACGATGTTGCTATCATAAATGTATGCTTTAGCGTAGTTGTTATGTAAGTGGCATAGGCAAGCTTTAAAGCGCGAGAAATTATTCACATCGAACAAACACAAGCTTATTTTTTAAAATATAGCCAACATTTAAATTCAGATTTTAAAAAGTCGAAAACATTTAATGAGGCAAATAGAATAACGGCCGAATAAATTCTACGATCACTGCTGTTTTGAGCGATCGCCCGCAATACGGCATTGATTAAATCAGTCAAAAATTAGAAATCTATTATTTGTGATCGGCAGTTCCTTGTGCCTCCCAGGCTCTTGGTTGTAACCTATCAACGTTTCATTATTGTCGTCCACTCTTCCGAGCAGCACGAGTTAGTTCTAGTGTGCGCAAAAATCATATTTTCGGATTTGCGGTTGAAATATTAAGATTATATAGATAACAATAAACGTGAAATATATTTGTTTTCTTTTTCTCCAGTCACTGTTCTCCGTCTGGTCCCCATAATAGGTGACTGAGTCCTTATGTTTCCTTTTTTTTTTTTTTTTTACAATGTTTTCCCTTTACAAACCAGCGAACCACTTTCCAGGAACATTCTCAGAAAGGCTAGTCACGTGTGAATGATTTGTTCTGGCCCCGCTCCACCAATCCGCAGCTCAGACGATGAAGTCACAGGGTGCATTTTCGCCTCTACCAAATAATGCAGTTCACAGTGCTATTTGTGTAAGGCTCCACACAGCTGGTATATATTTACTGTAACCTAAATATTGTCAATTTGCAAACTATTTATAAGGGCTCGTCCTCAGCTTTTTGTGACTTTTGAAAGTGAGGTGGGCAAACGTAGATTCATTGCGGAAAGAAAATCTTTTATCTCGCATCCTATTGAGCATTAGCATTAAAGAAACTTGAATAAATGTGTCCCAATACATGTTATCCACATTGATATGTCGCTTGGTGATAAAAATCAAGCAACACAGTACCTGCCTCGAACACTGGGAAGTTGACTTCTGCCCAAACCTTTCCTGCTTTTTTCGCGGAGCTCTCCCAGCCCAATTGGTCAGAGGTCCAACTGGTCTGGGATCTGCCAAGGCAAAGGTCCAACTTGCCTAAGATCCAAATAGTTAGAGACAGAGCCTGAATTGGACAAATTCCAGCTTGCATTGATTCAGAAGGTTCTAGATCTAAATGATTCACTCATGTGTGTCACTAATTAGTTATCGAGGGATGTGGCTACATGAAGAGAGTCACAGTTACTTCTGTTCTTTACCTGGGCTTCATTGAATTTCTTTACTTTGACATTCAGAGCACTAGGCCATAATCAAATCATGTCAACACCCTCCATGGGCATTCGCGATGCATTGTTTGAATTAAAGAGTCAGATTTCCTCTTCTGCACCGGTTTTAAGTCAGCCTGCCGAGTCGGTGCGCTGGACCAGCCATACTAATAACGGTAGCGGGTATGGCCGGTCCTGCTCGGTCGAGCACACCATGGTGAAGTTACTCACGCGTGCCATATAGGCCTATTTTTATTTTTATTTTATTTAACCCTTATTTAACCAGGGAAGTCCCGTTGAGATTTGAAATCTCTTTTTCAAGGGAGCCCTGGGGGTTGAGGTGGGGAGGGAGAGCCTATATGGTGTTACCGTGTCTACTAACTTGTTTTACTGTTGTTATTTTATTGTTGTCATTTTATAAAAGTTCTGACGATGTAAATGTATTCATTCTCCCTTGCGGAAGTTTTAATAAATAAATAAATAAATAAATAATAGCTGCTAGGGCACGCTGCAGTTGGGGTGAACCGCAAGTGGTGCGTCCAGAGTCGCCGCCACCTGCCAACCCACCCCGCCCGTCGGCGCGCTTTTCAGCCTCAGCAAAGCCCTCCCCCAGAAGGGTCTTCCTGCTGTCTGCTACAAGGTGTTATGTTGGTTAAGTTGGTTTATTGTTGTTTCTGTGCGCAGACTGAAAAAAAAAAGCCCAACTAATAACAAGTGTGGGAGGCCATTAAATCATCTGACAAATGCAAAAAATTTGTGAAAAAGTCCTCCAAAAAAGTGTGGGGCCTATTATGTGTCCACTATAATGTGCAGCTCTTTTTCAGCAGTTACATTTTATTTAAAAAGGTAACATGATAAATTCAGTCCCATTGGAATCTGTACATTCAAAGACAAGTAGCGCAACAAAAAAAATTCTGTTGCGGCAAGATATTGTGCCCTGCCACGTTACAAAAATTGTGCAGCTTTAGTTTGAAGAACATGACAAAAAGTTCAAGGCGTTGACCAGGCCTCCAAATTCCGCAGATTTCAATCTGATTGAACATCTGTGGGATGTGCTGGAAAATAAATTTGATACATGTAGCCCCCCCTTGCAACTGAGAGGACTTAAAGGATCTGCTGCCAATGTCTTACGGAGTCCATGACGGGTCAAAGCTGTTTTTGCAGCATGAGGGGGACCACCCATTATTAGTCAGGTGGTTTACTGTTGTGGCTGATCAGTGTAGATGGGAGTGTGTAATGCAGAAAAAACAAGGAAGCTTAATCATTTAAATCCAGCCAACCCCTTGTGGTATTATGTAACTGTGTCCCAACTCAGTGGTTCCCTGGCCAAACCAAGTTTTAAACATTTCAGGGAATCCTCTTCAGGTTTTGTGGTCTCTTTTTGATTAATGGTTGAAAAAAAGCATTGACTAAGAAGAGGGATGATTATGCTGCCTTAAGGCCCTTCCTCAGACTTGAAAATTAAACAACCATACTTCATGACTCTGGGGTGGCTCCTGGGGAGGCCCATCAGATTTCAGGGGCATCCCTTGTGACCCACTGCTATGTTTTAGTTGCCTACTCTTATCCATCCATTCATAATTGATGGGGGGCAGGGAGGTTAGAGAGTGTTACACAGAGGGAAATGCAGTCTGCCCTGATGGAAGCTGACAGCGTTACATGCACTATTGATGATATATTTTTAAAGCAAAAAAGCATGGTGAGGGGCTTTGAGCAGCAGGCGCATGGGAAATCGAAGGGGAAGAGCGTTCATGATAACCTGAAATGTTTTTATCTAAATGCAAGAAGCATTAAAAATAAATTTCAAGAACTTGAGGCCATTATGATTAGTGAAGGCTATGACATAGTTGGGATTACAGAGACATGGCTTAGTGAAGAGGATGGAGATGAATATAATGTAGAAGGTTATAAGCTCTTTAGGAAGGATAGATGTAATAGGCGAGGAGGGGGTGTAGCACTCTATGTGAACGAAAACATTAATGTGCAGGAAATTCCTGAAATTGAATATTCAGTGCCTTGTGAAGATATCTGGGTCAGGCTCACTGGCAAACACGAGACTGGTTTAAACATAGGTGTATGCTATCGACCACCAGCTTTGGACAGTACAGTCAATGAAATGCTCCTTAAGAGGATTACGCAAGCTTGTAGAGGAGGAGGGACTATTATTATGGGAGACTTAAATTATCCTGGTATTGATTGGGAAATGGTGAAAGGACAGGGTAGGGGGGAGGAAGAATTTCTAGATGTCATAAATGATAATTTTTTGGTGCAGTATGTTAATAAACCTACAAGAGAGAAGGCAATTTTAGATTTGCTGCTCTGTAATGACCCAGATAGAATTAACAATGTTGAGGTACTGGAGCCACTTGGGACAAGTGATCACTCTACTATTAATTTTGAGGTTTCACGGGAAGTTAAAAAGGTGTCTCCAAAAACAAAAATTTTTAATTTTAGGCGAGCAAACTTTGACAGGATGTGGTCATATCTAAGTGAAACAAAATGGGAGACACTCCTGGACTGTGAGTCTGTAAATGAGATGTGGGAAAGATTTAAGGGGGTTTTACTTGATTCACAATGTAAATTCATTCCAAAGGTGTCCAAAAGTAAGCTGAAAAAGCAGAATCCTCAGTGGATGACAGCAGCTATTCGTAGGAGTCTGAGGGAAAAGAGGAATCTTTATAAGATGTACATAGAGGATAACAATGAGATTACTAAGGCCGAATTCTGTAAAATGCGGGCTGTGGTCAAAAAAGAGCTGAGGAATGCTAGAAGACTGTATGAAAGACAAATTGCAGAGGGGGCAAAACTAACCCTAAGCGCTTCTTTCAGTACTGTAGCAGAAAAAGGAAAGTCAAAGAGCAGGTTAAGTGCATAAAGAATAAAAATGGATCGCTGCTATATGATAATAAGGATATTGCGGACACCTTAAACGGTTACTTTGTTGAGAATTTTACCTTAGAGCGGGTCTTTATTCGCCAGAGGGCTTGTCCAATGCTCAAGATTATTTAGCGGGAATTGAGGTTAGGGATAACGTCGTATTAGACAAGTTGCATCAACTAAAGGCAGATAAGGCGGCGGGTCCTGATGGCTTATATCCTAGAGTGCTCAGGGAAGTTAGTGAGATCATCTTTAAGCCGCTATCTGCCATCTTTAGACGGTCTTTAGAAACTGGAGAAATACCAAATGATTGGAAACAGGGCAATATAATACAAAAAAAAAAAAAAGGGGACCGTACTGAGCCAGGTAATTACAGGCCAGTCAGTTTAACTTGCATTGCGTGCAAAATATTGGAATCTATCATAAAAGATGAGCTGGACTTATTTCTTGAACGTAACAATATCTTGAGGGATAGCCAACATGGTTTTAAAGTAAAGGAAGGTCATGCCTGACAAACCTTCTGGAATTTTTTGAAGAGGCCACCAAGACTTATGACCAGAGCAGGGCTTATGACATCATATATTTGGATTTTCAGAAAGCATTTGACACAGTACCGCATAAGAGACTAATTTTTAAAATGAGCTCCATTGGAGTTACAGGTGGTATTCTGAAGTGGATTCATAACTGGTTGCAGGACAGAACACAAAGAGTGGTGGTCAGTGGTATATCATCTGAGCTAGGTAGGGTGGGGAGTGGCGTCCCCCAGGGATCGGTGTTGGGACCCCTGCTGTTCCTCATCTACATTAATGACCTTGATAGGAATATTGAGAGCAGATTAGTGAAATTTGCAGATGATACTAAATTGGGGGGCTTGGCAAATAGTTTAGAGTCCACTAAAGTGATTCAGGATGATTTGGATAGAAATTCAGAATTGGGCAGAAATGTGGCAAATGAAATTTAATGTAGCGAAATGTAAAGTAGTACATGTAGGTAATAAAAACATTAGACGGGATTACTTCATGGGAGGTTTTAAACTGGAATGTGCTCCACAAGAGAAAGATCTGGGAGTGTTTGTTGACCAAACCCTCACAGGCTCTAGCCATTGTGCCGTAGCTGTTAAAAAAGCCAATCGGATGCTGGGATACATTGCCAAAAGTATTGAGTTCAAATCCAAGGAGGTGATGCTTCTTTTGTACAACACATTTGTCGGACCACATCTAGAGTATTGTGTACAGTTCTGGGGACCATACTTTAAGAAAGACATAGAGGCTTTAGAGAAAGTTCAGAGAAGAGCCACGAAGCTAATTCCGGGTATTAAAGATGAAAGCTATGAGAAAAGGCTGAAGATCCTTAATCTCTTTAGTCTTAGGAAAAGGAGACTAAGGGGTGATTTGATTGAGGTCTTTAAATATGTTAAAGGGATTAACAAAGTGAATTATGTAGGATTCCTTCAACCAAGTGTTGTTAGCAGAACTCGGGGTCACAAATGGAAGCTGACTAAAGGTAAATTTAGCACTGATATTCGGAAATATTTCTTCACCCAAAGAGTAATTTCGGTGTGGAACAGCTTGCCTGACCATATTGTTGAGGCAGAGACCTTGGGAGTTTTCAAGAGCAGACTTGACTTAAAGCTAGATACCATTGAGTCATTGAGTATCTGAAGTGATATATTCACGATGGTACAAAGAAACTGGCGAGCCTAGTCAGGCTGAACGGCCTGTTCTCGCCATTCATGTTATGTTATGTTATGTTATAATTAGTTAGCAATGGACTGTGAGCCACACAATGTGTTTGAAAAAGGTATTTTTATCTTGATTTAGCTCTCTTAAGCCCCTGTCACACTGTGGAGAATTGGGAGTGTGGGTTGTCACGACTGCTGACGATTTATAACTCGCCCAAATTTCCGTGAGTTGGCCCGAGTTGTGGGGATGGTGACATTCTTTCAACTCGTCTTCCACTTCTCTTCAATTTCTGTTCCACATGTGGGAACACTGATGGGAGATGTGTACGAGAATCATCCATTTCGCAAGAATTGCTGCAACATGTGTGCGATCTTAACACAACGCTCACTCAACAACCCCTGACTGCTCTTCAACAATACACAAGTTTTGGCGAGTATTGATGAGTTGGGGCCACATTAACATGAGTCCATGACGAACTTGGACGATCTCTTTACGAAAAGTGATGAGAAACTTACGAAAACTGCATGAATGAAGGTGACAATCACTGATTGGGTATAAAATCGGTTGTTTCTGGATTTTTGAGTCATGGAGTGTCTGCTGATGTTCCAGAAATCCATGCCTTTTTATAGGATCGTAACAACTCGTACAATTCGCCACTAAACTCGTAGCATGTCATGGAAGTTTTTACATGGCGAGAAGCGATGACAAGTCAAGACATGAGTACGAGACTTGTGCAAGTTCTGGTAACATCCCTTCCACACGGCATGACGTGTACGTGTTGAAAACTCGCACGACAATTTTAAACAGTTTACAATTCTCGCCAAACAATGCAGAGTAGTGGTGACATGACAGAACATCTCTGCAACATACAAAGACATGGAAATGAGTTTTGCACGACAAGGGAGGAGTTACGGCGAGCTACAACTCGCCATAACTCGTACTCCCAACTGTCCACAGTGTGACAGGGGCTTAAATCACAATTGTAGATTGATAATAAAATAATACTCATGTTCTTTTAGTGCAAACTCTCAGCTTCTATCAAAGGTATAGCCTTTAGAAGATGTTGCGAATAGAAATACAAATGTTACACTTCAAGATACAAATTCTTATGCGCCACAGAATGAAGCCAAATGCAAGAGCAGATTTATGCCACAATTGGCCTTTAATAACAAAACTGAGGAATAGAGTAGCACACAAAGCTGGAGAGTGGCTAAAGAAGTCTGGACCAGAAGCTGCTAAGGACTAAAGAGCTAGATTATGTGTTGTCGAAGGGACTGGTCTGGGATCAGTAATTGTGATAGCAGTCTGGCTGAATCAGAGCACTGAGGGTTAGCGCATGCCTTTTCACAGGGCTAGAGGAGGACTGGGAGAAGGGGCTCTCAGGATAGACGAGGCAGGTAGGGTATACCTAATAAATAGATTCTTAGTTTTTTTTTTGTTAAGGATCCCCGAAGACAGAGGGCCCAGGGAATAAATCAACAATCCAGCAAAGGGATGATGGAGACAAGGAACTAAAGTACACCAGACGACAATCAGCAATGAGGGAAAACAGGCAGAGGTGTGCAGTCAGGGGCAGCAAGCCCTGCTAGCCCTGTCAAATGAAAATTATATATAATTTTTCATGATTAAAAAGTGTTTCTGAAATGTGTTTGGAGTCAATTCCTTGTCCAGTATGCAACTTTATCCAGAAAACGAATGGTTATATTTTGTGGAGCTGAGCAGAAATTTCCTATGTCCTATAAACGCATCTCAGCTCCTTTCCTCTGCTGGGTCCAGCAGTAGTTGCATTGCGAGCCTTTAATTGAAGCTGGACGCTGCTATTGGCATTACAATGTTGAGTGACCATGTCATCAGCCAATCAAATTTTGATCTGTTATTGACAGAATTCCCTCGGGTAGGCAGAGTTTTTTGTGCAGGTCTAGACCTTGGCATTCATATAAGTTTGAGTGATTTGCCCATGGGCAGGTGCAATGTGATGACGCACTGCTAAGCCCAACGCCCACTGGCGGTGTGTAACACACGTCAGAAAATAGGTTCCATTCGTTTCAGTGGAGCAATGGCAGCGTGTGACGTGCTTCCGTTTTTCATTTTTCACCACTGCTCTATTTCTTGAGCGTCAACTAAATAGCAACGCATTCATCTTTTAGGTCATTTAACGATTTTGCCTTGTCATGGTCGGTGGCACGCATTGGGCAGAAACCTCACATGCAGTTGCTGAAACCGATATAACAGCTTTTTAACCAAATTGCGGTTCTTGCATGAAAATCAATTATTTTGTGGCCATTTTAGTTATCAAGTGATCTACAGTGAGGCAGTACCTAACTCAAGGTACACTGGTGAGAACTTAACATTGCTAAGTTAGTTAGTGAGCTAACTCCCTGCTGGGTGAAGTAAAATAAATCATAATGTTAACTTACGAGACGGCTAAATTTAGGAGGTAAATTATGCCTATATATATCGTATGGTGCACAGTAAGCTGAATGTCGCTCTTTGCCATCACTTAATAAAACTAGAGGCACTCCTAGAGTGCAAACCTCCGCCAAGGCAGCAGAGTCCAAATCTTGGTGAGTGGGAGCAAAGTTCAGTTATCGCGTGTCATAGCATTTCAAGATGGCTGCTGTGGCGGCCATATTGTTTGACTGATCGCAGTCAAAATCAATAGGGTCCATCCCTGATGTAATAGCGATCCACCCACAAAATTTCAGAGATATCCGTTCATTACTTTTTGAGTTATCTTGTTCACAAATAAACAAACAGACAGACAAACAAAGGGCACCGATCACATAACCTCCTGCCAACTTCGTTTGGCGGAGGTAATAAGCTGTATCGGAAGGTGTTTTCAAAATTAAACGTTGTCCTCCTGAATGTTTTGAGAGTGACACTCATGGCTTGCTTCTTGGTCCTGTTGTCATCCGGCATTAATGATGCTACTGATGCTTCCAATGGGCTTTTAAAAAGCTTTTGGCATTTGACCCGACGCTTTGCCCCCAGTGTGCGTTGGGCTTTATCTTTCAGGGGGTACGACAAGAGAAGCAAGTCTCTTAATCAAGAAAATTACATTGAATTACTGACTCTGCTGTCCAGTTATGATGCTGACCTGCGACAGCACCTTGCATCAGCCACTGTTAAAGAAATTGATTTAATTTTTGAAGTGACGCAAAAGTTTCCTCTAAGGGTGCAGATCAGTTGGGTAGTTGGTGCTGTTTTTGATGTTGTTTGATGATGTCATATGGTGTGTGCAGTACAAAGTGGTGAGTGACTTAAGGGAAGATGATCTGATGGTAATGCTGCACAGTGCTGTTGTGATGCATTGTGGTCATTTATCAGCTGTCATGTTGGTGTTGATTAAGTGCTGTTGCATAATAGTGCATTAAGTGGATTCTGAGTGTGTGTGTGTGTGTGTATTGTAATATGTGTGCGGTTGCTGTTTTTGTTGGCTGTATTGGCATACATGACTTTTTTTTTTTTGGGAGGGGTGGTTGCATTTTGTAACTGCTGGCCCTGACTGAAACCCCACCGCACGCTACTGAAAACAGGTGAGAATGAAACAAGGAGGGAGGGGAGTAAAACAAGATAGCAATTAAATAACAAGGAACATTTACTGAAACTGAAACAGGCAGCTGGATTGCAAGAAAAAAACAATTAGGAAAACGCTCAGGACACAACAGTAGCCCCCACCCATGGGGTGCCACCTGACGGGTCTGTGGCCGATCGCAGACACCGAAGCAGAGAAGCGCGAACCAGAGAGGGGTCAAGGGTGTTTCTCTCAGGCATCAAGGAGCACTCCTTGAGCCATAACCCACCCAGTCCACCAGGTACTGGAGACCACGCTTCCTGTGCCAAACATCCAGCGTGTGGTGCATTGAGTATGTGAGGCCACCATCAATAAATTGAGGGGGGGAGGCAGGGAGAGGAGAAGAGGGCTGTAGAGGGAAGAACAGACAGGTTGACATGAGAAGCATGGAAAACAGAGCAGATACACTGAAGGGGAAGGGGGAGAATAAGTCTAACCAGTGATGGCAATAAGACCTGGAAAATAGTGAAGAGGCTGATGAACCAGGGGGTAAGCTTATTAGACAGCATCCCCAGTGGAATGTTTCTGGTTGCCAGCCATACTTTCTGACTAACTAGGAAGCTGAATGGCAAAGATAGAGCGTCTGGCCCTGGAAGGCGGAGACATGCTTCTGCAAAAGGGACCTGGGCTCTTCTCCATGCCTGACAAGGGTGGTGGACCAGGAGCTGAGCCAAAGGGACCTCCACTTCCCTCTTTTTTGTCTGGAATAGGGGGAGTTGATAGCCTAAAGAGCACTCAAAGGGGGACATTTCAACACCCACCACAGGGAGGGAATTATGGGCAACTTCCACTCGTGGAAGGAAGCGTAACCACTTTGTGGAGGCACTTTCAGAGGGACAGTGGAAGGTCTTGCCCAGGTCTTGGTTTAGCCTCTCCACTCGCCTATTGGTATCAGGAAGGAGGCCAGATAAGAGGTGAGGATTGGTGCCCACCAGGGCATAGAAGACCCTCCAGAACCAATTAGTGAATTGTGGCCATAATCAGAGTCAATCTCCTCAAGATGCCGTGGAGGCACAATCACATGATAAAGATGGGGCTCCGCCGTTGCCTTGGCCTTGGGCAGCCGTGCCAGTTGGACAAAGTGGGCTGCCTTCGAGAACGGTCCATGATGGTCAAGACTACCGTAAATCCGTCTGACTCAGGCAACCCCGTGACAAAGTCCATGCCGATGCACACCCACGACCAGTCAGGGACTTCAACGGGCTGAAGGAGGCTAAGCGGGGGCTGATGACTTTGCCCAAGCACAAGTGTTGTAGGTGGTGTCCTGCCAGACAGTAGGATACGAAAACCCCAGACAGACAAGGGACAGAGTGCGGTTACCCCGAGATGACACACTAAGAAAAAGTCATGGGCTCAGGCAAGGAATCTGGCTCTCCCCTTTTCTGGAACAAAGAAAAAGTTATCCAGACACCCCTTGAGAATGAAACAGGACTGGAAGGCCTCCTCCATGATTTACCGACATTTTGGTGGCCGCCAGGAGGCAACTGCCAAGAATCACAGGCTTGAGGACCTCCGCTGAAGTGAGAGAGTGCTGGCAAGACAGAGCATCAGGCTTAAAAGTCTAAGACCCGGGACGGTTGATGAAGGTTAAACTAAAGAAGGCAAAAAAGACCACCAGGCCTGTCTGGTTTTGAGCCTTATGGCATAGTTGAGATGCTGTCCACATTGTGGTGGTCTGTCCAAATCAGGAGGGAGGTGCTGGCCCCTTCAAGTCAGTGCCTTCACTCTTCATATGCCAGTTTTATAACTCGGGGCTCGCAATCATCGTGCTATGATTTATCTCCACAGGGGACAGCCAACAGGAGAACAAGATACAAAGATGTATCTTGCCATCAGCCACCCCCTGGGAAAGGACGATCCCAGTGCCAACATCTGAAGAGTTTACTTCAACAATGAACCAGAATTGGAGCTCGGGGAAAATCTGGACAAAAGCATTGGTGAATTTGTCCTTTAGGTAGTAGAGGGAGATGGCAGTCTAAGGAGTCTAGCGGAAGGGGATCTTAGGAAAAGCGAAGGCTGTGAGAGGGGCAGTGATAGTGAAATAAGCTCTGATGAAGCATCTGAAAAATCGGTTAAGCCCAGGAAATGTTGAAACTGCTTGCGACCTGTGGTGATTAGCTCATCCAAGACAGCCTAAACTCTCTGCTGATCCATGTTGAGCTTCCCCTGAGAAATGATGAACTACAGAAAATAGACAAAAGTTTGATGAAATTCATACTTCTTAGGTTTTAAGAAGAGCAGGTTTTCAAGTAGTCATTGAATCACTTGATGGACGTGCTGCGTATGTTTCCCCAGGGAACAAGAGAACACTAGGATGTCATCCAGGTATACATACACACAGCGGGAGATTATGTCACAGAGGACATCATTGATCTGGTTCTGGAACTCAGTGGGGGTGTTAGTGAGCCCAAATGGCCTCATCTAGTACTCATAGTGGTTCGAAGAAGTGTTGAACTCCATCTTCCATTCATCTACTTCCAGAGTGCGGACTGGTGTTAAGCATTGCGCAGGTCCAACTTAGTGAAGAAGAGGCACCCTTGGATATTGGTGAAGGCAGAATTCATGAGTGGATAGCGGTTCTTCACTATTCTTTGCAGTACGGAATTAGACTGGAATTAGTGCATCGCTGTTGCTCTGCTGGACTGAAGTGATTTATCCTGGCATGGTCTAAAAGCATGGGTTCAGCTGGAGTTGAGAAATAGGAAGGATTAAGTGGCAGGTCCCCATGAAGGAGGGGCCTAGATTTGAGCTTGTGGATCCAACCACCATTCCTGGAGCTGAGTGTCAATTCTGAGGGCAAGTTCGATTAACCCATCAAGGTCTGATAGATGGATACACGTAGTAAGCTTATTATTAACTGGTCAGCCAGACCATGCTAGATGGTGTCATAAAAAGCACCGGGGGATCCACAAAGGAGGAAGGAGCTAGCTTGCAGAATTCAATGGCGTGGTCAGAAACAGATAAATTGTTTTAGTGAAGCGGCTGGAGGTGCCGTGCAGCAGCATTTCCGGAGAGGGAGCAGTAGAAGACCTTTCTCATTTCGTCAGTGAATGCCACTGAGGTATGTACATTCAGATCCACCGCCTACCAGCCAGCAGCAGCCCAGTTGCTGGCACGCCCAGTCAGATGTGTGATGGCAAAGTCAACAATGGAATGCTCACTGGAGAAGGACGATGGTTGCAGACTGAACACCATGGAGCACTGGAATAGGAAGCTGCAGCAGGCGGAGGAGTTGTTGTCATAAAGCTCCAGTTGGAGGAGACTGTGCTTCTGTGGTCTAGAGGACTGGGCTAACCTTTGCAAAAGGAATGGACTGGTAGCTTGAGCAACAGCAGCCTAGTCCCCGGAGACACCCGAGATCAGAGGTGAGCAAAAAGGGCCTCTTGTTGCTGTCCCTGGTTTTCTGTCCCTGGTTTTCACACCAACTCCTGGCCTTTTATTAGTTAATTATCTTCATTTGCCTAGCCATTTAAAAAATCAGACATTTCTGCAACATATATTTAAATTTTCATAAATGACCACCAAAGATTGTTCTTGTAATCCTAAATGAAACATTTTTCTTTGATTAAACCAATGAGAAAATCTATGTGTTGATAACCAATTAGCTCAATTAGTTCGGGAAATTGGTAGAATTAAAAACCTGCATACACATCAGCCCTCCAGGACCAGAATTTCCCATTATGTCCTAGATGGTGGCTAGCTGACTGGAGATGGTCCCAGCTGACTGGTTGAGATGGCTCCAACAGGTCGGCCTCTTGTTGCCCATGGTGGACTCCCTGAAAGCAGATTGCCTCAGTAGGAAAAGGATATTCCTTAGCCAGAACTGAGGATGCCTCGCATCAGCATAATATGAACACTGATCACCAGTCCCAAATGTAAAATCTGGCTCAATCTCTTCTTGACAGGCGAGCTCCCAAACTCCCAATATTTCAGTGACAGCTACCATGCTAAATGAACAGCATCACAGATGCCAAGTTGAGCATATTTTAAGTTAAAAATAGCCGGAATGAACTGTGTGCTCTGCACTCTACTGATCATCACTTCACCTCACTTGTCCTTTTTTCAATATGCTCTTTTTCTAAGGCAATGGCTGACTCTTGGGACAAACTCATGCAATTAGCTTATTTCACATTATTTATTGGACAATTATTGTAAGTTTTCAAGCCTGGGAAACGAGGAGTGCATGATATGCACTTACTGTGTAAAGTAGAAACTTAAATGTTAACTGCCTTTTGGATTTTCCTAATGGTCTAAGAACTTTGATGTGCACATTACATCTTGGCTGTATTCAGTCTCCTTATTGCATTTGTTAAGTTTCATCTATATTTATTATTTTGCCAACATGAGACCATATATAATAAGGCAAACTGATCTTGATTGCATTCTCATCTGCCAATGCCAACATTGATTGCAAGTCTGACTGCAGTCCACAATAAAAAATAAGGCCTACCAATGGGACCTTCTTCTGGTGCTAACTGTACCTGATAACATGATCTGGCTACTAAATGAGGATTCCATATTTTGACTGAGAAGTCTCTCCACACAGGAATTGGATGGTAAAAATAAAAATCCCTTTCTTTTGAAAAGATGTTCAAGAGCGCCATCATGTGTAAATTATATGCAAGTGAAATTTGCCATCAGTATGCTCATGAATTCAATTTGAGGATGATTGTATAAAATTAAACAATTTCACGAATGGATTATAAATAAGATACATCGAATTACACAAACTGTTACGTTTTATATCTTATGTGATTGCTTATCATGGAGCATATTGGCTGTGAAAAATTGGCAGATTTGAATGGGAATTCAGTATTTTGTCAAACATACATTCAGTTGTTGCAGTGTTACATTGTTTGGTAGCATTCTGAAATATAGTTGCACTTGTCAAGAATCTCAATCTTCATCACAGTCAAATCTCCATCAGCTCATTTTATGTGTGGGGTGTAGGGACTCAAGTTCAGATATAATACTCATATCTTAGCAAGTAAATAATTCTAATAAGGATGGTAGAAAGTATTTTTTCAGCACAGCATCACCACTGGCTTTTCCTCTTGATCTGAGACAGCTCAATTACTTCTCGGAACTCCATAAAGAAAACAATGCTGAGTAAATATTTTATAATGCTGGTGAAATTCAGCACTTGTAAATCTCCTCTCAAAATACTTTCACAAAACATTACCAACCAATACTTAGCTTCATTACATTCTCAGAGGCCCATGGCAACTTTCATTCTTTGCTGTTAGATATTCCATACATTCCCCCCAAAAAAATATATGCTGAGATGCAGAAAAACTATGATCCCGTGTTTAGACTAATCATCTCGAAAGACTGATTGAATCACAGTGCAAAGATATCAAAGTATGAAATACGGACTGATGCAAAGCATTCATTTTTTGCATGCTTTAAATATATGTGAGCACACAGTAATGAATGATCTGGTGAAGCTAAAATCAAGACAGACGCTCTGATACATAGTTCAGAAATGGACAACCAGGATATGATCCTCTGCATTATATTTCACAGATCTGAACCAGATGTACATTTTCCTCCGGGTATTAGATGTAAGCAGGAATCTATAAATCTTTGATGAATTGGCAGGTTGTTACTGAAAAGCTCTGTGGCACTGCACCAGTTCAAAGATTTTAAGAAATGATTGATCGAACAGACAACACCTCATTCACCAGTAACCAAACCTTTGCCTTGTCTAATGGTCATAACATTTTCTTCTTGCTACCATTTTGTTTATCATAAATCTGAAGGTGGGAATAAGTCGTGATTAAATCTACTGCCACTGTAAATTTAATTAATGATGCTAATTAGTCTCAACAACATAATATGGGTAAAGCATATGGATGTCATTAGTGGCCATGACTTTCATATAATCACACATCTCCAAATAGGCAGTTCAAATTAATTTCACAGAGATTAAATACATTAAATGAATGACATGGCAAAGAGACTAATTTACATTGCTGTCTTGAAAGAAGAGCGCAGAATGGGTCTAAGAGGGACAAAAAGAAGTAGAAGGCCCTGATAGTCATCTGCACAAGATTACTAGAGCGTCAGAGCCTTAAGATGGAGAAAAAGATGCCTCAAAGGACATCAGGTGGTGGCTTCATTGAACAATACCTGTGAAACTTCAGCTTTTCTGATGAGAAAATTGTTGGATGTTGAACTTTTGGCATTCAGTTCTTTTTTTTCCCCCTTGTCAGAACTCAAGGTCGGAACCCAAATGTAGACTGGCAGCGCAGGAGTGCTAATTAGTTAAAGGGATCGTCCAAGATAAGCATTGAAAATCTGTATCCATAAGACAAGCACAGTCAAAACCAAAAATCAGTCATGGAAAACACCAAGATGGAAGGAAAACCTGAATACAAATACTGGCAGAGGTCAAATACAAGATCCCTTACTCGCGATTGCATTTTTTATGATAGGGTTGGTTGCAAATCATTGACCACTCACAGACAACAGCACTGGTATACATTTGTAAAGCGATACTTATTAAACTTCCACCTTACCTCTCTACACTGCTCTGTCTCAGCTTTGGTAGTTACCAGCCACAGTCCTCCAAGTGGTTGCTTTTTTATGCTCCCAGGGTTTTGACAGATCAAAAATTGCATTTTCCAACTCTGCACCTAGGTCATGGAATATCTTGTGACAAATTTTAGTTCATCCTAAGGAAAGTGGTGCTGGAGGCATATAATTAGTTATCTTGAGAGGCCAATGTGTGTTGAACAGTTGTCCTTCTGTTTTATTGTGAATTTTTGTACATCATGTCATGTTGAATTTTGATGTTGTGATTTTGATTGGCTGCTACCTTGACCAGGTCTGTCTTGTGAGATTTCCCATCTAAATGGGACTTCCTGGTAAAATAAATGTGAAATACAATGATCAATAATACGGGAACTGGGGAAAATTATGTTTGCTTGACTTGACCAACTAGTGTCTTTAGCAATCAGACACCTAAAGAGTTTGACTAAAAGATATGATGATGTTTCACAATAGTTAAACAGCACGTTGATTGTGCCAACTTTTTTGGACTCTGTTTTACATTATACATGTTCAATAAGTGATTGAATTCACAGTAGAACATCAAATAATGTATTGTTTTCAATACAGTAGAGGGTGAGTGGACTTTTTTAATCCATCCTTTTTGTTTTATTACCATTTTCCTTGAATGTGCCTTCTTCTTCGGAATTGGTGTTGTACCACTTGATTATGTGATCATCTTCAAGAGGCAAATAGTAATATTGTAGACATTAGCTTACCAATCACTGAATTACAATAAACCGATAATAAGTATTTAACATTGTCTTACAACTTTTGCAGAAATCATTTGACTGAAGCTCAAGGTCAAAAGCAAACCAATGGCTCATCGAGACAAAACTTGTATGCTGATAAAAATATGGCATATTTGTTTCAGTTTGGTGTTGAAGCTGGTCAGCCAACAGAGGGCAGCTTTTCCTCTAGAATATGGACTAAACTTAAAGACATTATTCCAGTGAAATGCCTTGGGCAGTGGTCCTTATTAACCTCTATTCTGGGAGACCCCTTTGAATGCTGGTGTTTGCTCTAGCCATGATGGCAAACCCAGAATTTTAACAGGCAGGTTTTTTTTTTTTTTTTTTTTTGGGGTACTACTTTACCCGCAAAATTACAATCTATCAATGAAGAATAACAGAAGGGAGGGCAGGCACTGCTAATGAGTCAATATTGAATAAAACCGAAGGTAAGTCATATATTATGTCAAAATTAAAGACTGAAGTGAACCCTAATTAGAGAAAATTCAGACAACTGTTCATAAAACCTATTTGTCACAAATTTCAGAACACAGTAGTCACACGCAGATCACAGAGAAGCCATATAGGCATCTCTAATAAATAGAAGATAGGAGTTTTAAATACAAAAATGAAGAAGATAATCAGAAGTCGGTCCGAAGTCAGGCGGGAGGGATTAGGTACACTGGAGGTCAGGCTTGGCATAGTTGAAGGGACTGGTCCGAGGTCAGTGGCCAGGTTGTCAAGCTCAATGGATCAGAATACTGGGGCACATGCATACTTTCAGTCATGGATGAAGAAGGAATAGGAAGAAGCACCACTCGCCAGGACCACAGGCACTGGGAAGCATTTCACGTATAAATAGTTGCTTGCTAGAGTTTAAACACTGAAGACAGAGGAAAACAATTCAGCAAAGGGGAGATGAAAACCAGAAACTTAAAAACACAAGGACAACAATTAACAAAGTGGAAAGGAGTGTGCAGAGCATGGGGTGGAAACAAAAGGGGAGGGGTAATGAACAAGACAATAATTAAATCATGAGAAACAATTTTAAGGAGTAAAAGTAATTCTGATCTTCACAGTAATGACTTCTTTATTTACAGGAATGGCAGTTCTCAGAAATATGTGAAACCCACTCTAGGTTCTGTGGAGTCAGTCTGAACCCCAAGCACTCAGTGAGAGCATTCTTTGTACAGAAATAGAGCTTTGATCAGGTTTGGACAATCATTAAATAACCATAAATCATACCCTCACTGGCCGAGCAAAAGTATTTTGTGTGCTTGAATACCGTAGGTGTGGTAATTGGTTTATCTTCCATAGCCAAAACAGCTCTCAATTACCAATCACCAGATTCTTTAGAGGCATCAATTGCCATAAAATTGCCAACATCAATGAGCCAAACTATGGCAACAAATTCCAACAATAAGGTCATCCAGGCAAATAAATACATGTATTTGCATATCTTAAGTGTGCAGATGTGTGCTCTCTTTTGCACTGAGTGAGCTATTTTGCAGATTTAGACCAAAATCTAACACAATTCAAAAATGAAACCAAAACTGACAAAGACGGCAAGACTGTGGTGGAAAACAACTCAGAACTAGAGGGCACTTAGTAGAGCGCATACCTCCGCCACACTATATTTCTCTTCTTTTGGTTCCAGATTATGTTCAGGATCACTTCCAAAATTAAATCAACTCTTCCTTGGACTACCACCTATCATCCTGTCAAATTTTGTGCCAAACCATTCATAACTTTTTGAGTTATCCAGTCAGAAATATCACACAGACCTGCGTTAGACAAATGTATTTTAATTCTTCCAGATCCAGAATCCAGAATATATTCCGGATCACTTCCAAAATTGAATTGACTCATCCTTGGGCTAGCACCTATCATCCTACTAAATTTGATGTCAAACCATGGATAACTTTTTGAGTTATCCTGTTAACAAACAGATGGACAGACAAACAAACAAATGGGTGAAAACATAAACTCCTTAAAGGGAATCTTTTAATACATATAAGTACCGTTATAATGTTGGATGTCCAAACTCAATCTCTGTGAAGTTTCTAAACATAAGATACAGGGGTTTTGCCGTAATCCAAGAACGTGATTTCGTGAACGTGATTTCCTCTCTGAACAGCTCGTCCCAAGATCTTCACGACATCTAGGCAAAACCTGACGAGAGGTTGTGCCGTCCAATTAATACAGACCTAGCCAGAGCCAATCACTGCGCTGGACCTGCCCACACCGGAAACTATTCTAGCAGGCACAAACAACCGCGGATCATACTATGCCTTAGTAGCGTCTACACTTCCAGAAATACAAAAGAAGAACCGCAGATCATTTGAGGAGCAGTTTTGTCAGTATCTCTCCCAAAGCTGCTCATCCATCCCCTAGCTCCACATAAATAACTGTTCACGCTAACGGAACTTACGGTCTGTAGAACCTGTATTATGTTCATAACATAACCGGAGCTCTGTCTAGCTGTCGCTTACTATCTATAACGCGCCCATTTTCCGCGAGCAAACCCTGGTCATTCCGGCGCAATAAGTAAACCATTACCACAGGCAATTTCCGAAAAGACCGTTTAGCCTGGAGCTTTCGGCCCCCGTCATATACCAGAGCAGAAGCTGTTCGTTACTCCACGCTAATGACACACCACAATTATGCACACGGAGCAGCAGGTCCTTATAGTACACACTGAAGCAGTCCATAAGTTGTTGGTTCACTTTTTGCTGCTCCTCACTGTCCATGTTTCCCTCTAAACTCAGACCCAGCGGATTTCTACAGTCTCCGGTCTACACTTGGATATGTCGACCCGTTCTACAAATGTGTCTGTATGGGGTGGATTCTAGCTTTCCCTCAATCCTAGCTATAGAGTAGAAACACCGGTGTACTCACCATAGCAGCTGTAGGTAGATAGCAAATTCGAGCTTGAGCTCCCAGACTTTCGGGGGGCCATAGCGGAAGAACCACCCAAACGAGGTGTTTCAGGCAGAGACTACAATGGACTACAAATGGGGTTTTATGAGGATGGCAGTATGAGCTAAATAAGGACACTTTTTGGACTTTGAATGATCAGGACTACTCTAGGGGAGTCCAAGATCAAAATGTAAACTTGGAAATGTAGCATAATAGGTCCCCTTTAACAGAGGTATAAAAAAAAAAAAAACTCAGAACGTGACATGATCTGAAGAATTCAAAGACAAATGGAATGATAAATAGCAAAACCAGCATTGCTGTCACAACCCTTGTGTGACTTCCACTGTTCCAGCAGTATGCATGCGTTCGCAGTTTTCTCTCCTTTAATTGATTTATTGCCTCGTCTCCTCCCTTAATCCAAGATGTTATCATTTGTATGCCTTCTAGTCAGTTTGTGTCTTCTAGCATTAAGTTAAAACTCTTCTTCTGTTTTTTTGGTGAATTAATGATAAAGAAAAACATATTTAGTCTTTGGAGTCCTATTTATAGGAACAAGCTCCCAGGTGTTCATTTCAGTCTCCAGAATTGGGACGATGTTCTTGTCAAACCATTGTCTCAGCCTGTTCCTTTGAGTCAGTTTATTAGGAACATCTCCTACGCCTTCATCAGTGTCCAGGATCAGGATTGCGTTCCTGCTAAACCCTTCGGTTCTACTGTCAAGCAGCAATGCTTCTGCATGGGGGATTCACCACCTGACTTCTGCACCAAGAAGACCACTGGGCTGGGTGTACACATGCCCCAACCCTTTCTAGTCATTACCAATTTCGCTGGACTGGCCCTCAACAGTTCTGGGCTACAGCTGTCCTACTTCTATTACTGTACTCCTGTTAATAAACATTCCCTTGTGGATAGTACCCTGAATCTGAATTTGGTTCCTTGTCAGGACCATGACAGTAAAAATCCAGCCGAGGAATGGTACCAGCAGATTTGCCATGCCCGGATAATGCCATAAGGTACTAAGGGGTTTGGATTTGTCAGTGTGAGGCAGAGCTCGGCCCGCTAGACCAATCCATTATTGCTGTCTCCAATCAACTTGTGGTGGTCATGGACATCTCCTGGAATTCCACCGCCACTGCTGAAGCAGCAAGCCCCATCCTGCAGCAGACTGTCCCTCAGGTAGTCGCCCTACAGGAACTAACCAAGCCAAATCGGACCCCTACGACGGCAACTCATCCACCTGCTTAAGCTTCCAGGCTAAATGTTAGATGGTCTTGGATGGTTTTCATTCCCCACCAAACAATCCAGAGTGGTGTTCATCATCACTTGCCTCTCTGGATGAGCCAGAGAATGGGCAGCCACCTGCTGGAAGACAGGGAACCCTGTGGTTCAAGCCTTTGCTGCCTTTGCTGAGGAGGTTAGGAAGGTGTTTGACCACTTCCAGTCAGGCCATGCCGCTGCTCGGAGACTTATCCAGCTCCAAGGCAACCTGTCTGTTTTGGTGTACTCCATCAATTTCCGGAAACTGGCTGTCACTACAAGATGGGACCCCTGGGCTATCTACGACTTTGTCTTGTTCGGTCTGTCACATCGGGTCCAGAACAAGCTGGCTACCTGTGTCCTCCACCCAGACTTGGATGACCTCATCTACTTGGTGCTGCGAATGAATGCCCGCTGCAGGAGAGGCAGCTGGATTTGCAGGCAACGTTACAGGCACCTACCCAGCCTGTGTTCCAAAACACTCTGCTTTGAGCCAAGCCCCACCTGGCTCCTTTGAAGTCAAAGGCAGTCGACCAGGTGTGGCTTCATTAACTGCCCCCAGCAGAACGACTACAATGAATCCAGCAGAGTCTTTGTCTGCACTATGTAAGCGCTAACTAAACAATTGCTGATTGTCCTGTCCGGCAACCCGGTCCTACTTCTGGAAGGGAGGTGCTATCCAAAGCTGTTATTTCGTCTTCTTAGCCACTCCTTCCTATTCACCTGACATGACAACGATGCCAAATTTCCACAACAGCACTGATTGACTCAGGGCAGACAGAAACTTTATCCATCCTGGTCTTGTTTGTCACTTGAAAATTCCAGATGAACCCCTGCCAGTCCAAATCCGCTTCCAAGGCCTCACTGGGATTGTTCTCCGTGATGTCAGCGTAGTGTCCAGGTCGGTGTCCATGCTGACCTCCAGTAACTATTCTGAAGAGTGAAAAATTTTACATCATGGAGTCACCTCATACCTTAGTGCATCTGGGAAGGCCTTAGCTGGAATGCCACAATCCTCATGTGGACTGGTCCTCTGGTTCCTTCTTAGAGTGGAGTTCATCTAGTTCACAGTCCTACAGTATCTTCAGTCAGCTCCTGAGTCCTGTCGCACCTCTTCCCCTGCAGAACTTGACAGGAGTCCCAACTATCTACCACAACCTCCACTAGGCATTCAGTAAAGTGTGTGCCTTATTGCCTCTGCCCACCTGACCTTATGACTGCACCATTGATCTACTACTCGGAATGACCACAGGAATCCAAAACAGTGGAGGAGTGCATAAACCAGCGCCGAGCTGCCAGATTCATTTGAGCTTCTTTGTTGCCAGCCAAAGCTGGCTTCTTCTTTATGACACAAAGGACAAATCTCTGCATGGGAAGGAGATGAGTGGAAGGTCTCCAGCGCCAATTCATCATTGAATTAGATATCTTGGGTGTGAGTGCTAGAGTGGTCCTCTTCCAGCGGGCAGCCAATGGCAAAATCCATCCATGTGCCTCCTCTCAACGGCTGTCTCCTGCAAAGAGAAACTATTCCAGCAGTGACCGTGAGTTGTTGGTGGTAAAGCTGGCATTTGACGAATGGAGGCACTGGCTAGAGGGATCCAGCCTAACCTTCCTCATCTGGATGGTCCACCGTAACCTGGAGTACCTCTCCACTGCAAAGAGACTGAACCCCAGGCACGCCCACTGGTCCTTCTTCTCCACCAGATTAATTG
The DNA here is from genome assembly GCA_029692085.1 of Gymnothorax javanicus. NCBI lineage: Eukaryota > Metazoa > Chordata > Actinopteri > Anguilliformes > Muraenidae > Gymnothorax > Gymnothorax javanicus. The sequence continues at coordinate 19,910,700 of CM056203.1, forward strand.
ACCTATTGTCCTGGATCCACGAATACTAAGCCTGACTCCTTGTCCTATCTCTACTCTCTTTTGCTGATGAACCCCTTGAAACCATCTTCCTAGATCAGTGTCTTCTGGCAGCCTCCAAGCTCCAGTTAGAGTGCAAGGTTGAAGAGGCACTTTGGTTTGTTTCCCACCATCAGAAAATCCACCTGACTGCCTCTAAAGTGAGCAGCAGTGTCCTGTCCTGGGCCCATGCTTCTGAACTGGCATGACATCCCAGCATATCCCGTACCTTGGCACTCATCTGTCAACGCTTTAAGTGGACCATCATATGCCAAAATGGAAGTTTGTTGTAGCCTGTCCTGCCGCGTGCCCATTCCAAGTCCAGCATTCAGCACCAATGCGGTCCTCTCCAGCCCTTAGAGCTTCGCCAACAGCTTTGGGCTGGCCTAGCTATGGCCTTCGTCACCAAGCTGCCTTTGCCTGATGGATTCAATGTAATTTTATCCATTGTGGATCGTTTTTCCACAGGCAGGCCATTTTATCCCGCTAGCAAAGCTGCCCACGACTAATGAGACTGCAAAGCTGTTACGCCATCAGGGCTTGACATAATCGATGGCACCAATGGCAAAAAGCTTTGTGTCCTCAACGTTTGCTGTGGTGCTCCTAAAAAACACTCTCGTGGAATGGCAAAATTGCCGTCATGCCCCTGTCATTTTGCCATTGGTGCCTCTCCAAGCAGTACAGCACACTTCAAGTACTGTCATAGGCAAAGTTACAACACTAAGTAATCTTACACTTTTTGTTTGAATCGTCCTTCGCAGTGCAGTTTCTTGCTTCTGCAATCAGTCATTTCTCAGACATGAGTGCATTTAAGTTAACATGCTTGCTAGCTAACTTGGAGTGCATTTCCCAAAAGCTGAGTTGCTAACCATGTCGGCAACGTAGCTGCATAGTTTGATCCATACAGTGTAGGTTCCAGCTATGCATGCAACAATAGTGCGTTTGGGAAATATACTTATCTGGTTACTTATCTAAGTTTCTAAGTTATAGCTACTCGTAATTGGAGAAGTTAATTCTTTCTTTCTCATTCACTTGTCCAAAGCTCACATGAGAGCAAAGCTAGCAAGCAGGTGAACATAGCTATTGTCAGCTGTAATGTAAACTCAGGAAAACAGCAAGCAGCCAAACAGAAAATACAAGTTAACGTAAGCACTTGCTGAACTCCAATACCATAACATTGGTTGGTAGCACTGCACCTCCCAGATATGAGCACGTTATATTTCAAACTAAACTTCCTAAAAATGTAAAGCCAACAGTGACTACTGCCTCAAAGAAACTAACCAAGTGAGAAACTACCTGTGTGATGGAAAGTTGGCTAGCTGGCTTTTGATGAAAGGTACGCGATGAGCTTGCTGTAGATCACTGGATTAAACAGTATATATTTTGTTCAGGTCAACACCTATAGACCCTCTGCCAGACAAGCATGGATTTTTAGTATTATAATTCTGTTCCACTACATGTAGACTTGGATTTGAAAACCGTGTTGGTAAAGTCATAAGGGTGCAACAATGCCATGAAAATTTTGCACTTACTGCAGGCGGCATTATGAAGAGTAAGATGAAGAAAAAATGTCAATTTCATCTTTAAAATGACGCCGCTGCTAGAGGAAAATAGACTGGGTTACAACCGACACTGCTATGGTGGGAGTACAAATACACTGGTCATCAGTCTCATTGCTACAGCCAAAGCACACAAAGATAATGCTTAATTTTTTCCCAGATATAGTGTCACCCTGCTTTCATGTAGACCAATGCTTCTATTTTATAAGAAGAATTTCAGTATCATAAAAAAAATCTCAGAATAATTGAGGAAAATTAAGAAACGTTAAGGAAATGATTCTCAAGAAATTTCAATCAAATTATTATCATTTTCCGGTTACGTCTGGTTTATTTTGCCATTCTTTCAGCCTCAAATCTGAACCCCACTGGTGATAAATACATGTAAATACCACGAAAAAGCAGACAGCAAAGAAGAAAAAAAATATTGAGAAAATTAAACAATAAACCCCTGTAATTTTACATTCTGGAATCATTTTTAAGAAATCACACGTCATTAGTGGTTCATTCTAAAAAAAAAATGATGACCTGTCTTTATGTTGCAGCATATTATGTGTTCAACTGTTTCTTACCCAAAAATATATAATACATACTTACCCAGCATAAACATGTACACAATACATACAATATAGACAGAATTGTAATTAATCCATTATATAAAACATTCCAGTTGCGGCCCCAGTTGCAAGCACTATCATGTGAACACATTTTGAATGGGGTCATTAATTAGTAGATCAGTTTGTGATCCGTTTATGCAGCCAAGGTTTGCAAATTATCTTTAAGATAAAAATATCTTTTTTACATTTGAAACAATATTTTAAAACAGCGACAGACTAAAACTTTTAATTAGAACAGGAATTTATCCAAACTGGTAGGAACACCAAAATAATGTATTTATAGGACACTTTTCAATCAGTGGCATTATTTTTCATTTGAATTTGTGGTAACCTAGTTAATTCAGAAACAAAGACCAAATATCATGTTGTTTTCATACCATTAAAAATGTCGGCCAAATAGTGTTTGTGCCAAGCAACACATTGAGTTTAAATAATCAAATAATTAATTATACAAGGAGTTCACCATTTACTTTATATGAAGTTCTGCAGCTGAAATATTCAGGGGGTATTAAAGTGACCTGCTTAAAGTAAAATAATCAATTCAACGTACTCTTCAAAGTTTTACTCCTCTGGCTCAAAATGATGCAAACGTGTAGCATGTACCTCAAAAGCCGAAACTTGAATTGAAGAGTGGATTTGATTATACCAATGGGTCAATAATTTAACCCCTCCAGACCTAAATTATATTCCAGGGAAATACTACTATGCATTTTCCCAATCCCAAATGCATCCAAAAATACTGAGTATCAGCACTAACGGGGACTTGGCGCATGGTCAGGTGCCTCGAATGCACAACACACAATGCAGAGGCGCACATTCCTGGAACAATTTACCAGTACATATCAGGAACTGTGACAGCTATGCAACCTTTAAAAACGAGCTTAAACATTGGTTAAAATCACACCAGTTATGCATGCATGTATAATATCTGTTTATTCCTATGCCAATACCCGGGGGCATCCCGTTCACTCCGCATTTTAACTACAATATATATGGTTGTGTTAATTGTAATGTTGTGAATGTGTCTTGTGTGTAACACTACTGTCCCCCCCCCGTGTGCTGTGTTGTGGGCTCTTCTGTGAGGTGTTCTGTCGTTTGGAAAACTTGTACTTTTTTTTGTAAGTGCCTGCCTTAGGACTGCGGATTAAATTTAGCTATTGTGCTAATTCCGGCATATTTACATTGACGCATATTGCTGATATGTTGATTAATGTGCATTGTCCTAATTCAATTAACTCAATAAATAAATAAATAAATAAATAAATAAATAAAACACCAGCTAGTACACTGGCTAGTACAAGTATAAGGCTACGTGGCAACATCAGATCATTTTTTGCCTTTTCAGAAGCTATGACTTTGGGGAAGGTACCAACAAATAAATGGCACATTGTTCTTGGCGACACTGGGTTAACACCTCTGATCAGTGTCTTGACTCATCAAAAGTATTTTGACTGTCTGATTCAACGAATCCATGTTGTTTTGGCCGTACATGCTGCATCGAGCATGATGATGCGCGGCTGACACCGTGTTCCACCATCGTGACTGGATAACTAGTACTACGTGGCTGCGTTTTGGACCAGGCTCATAATAGTAAAAATTTCTCAGCTCAAAATTCATAAATTTCCATTTACCGCTGTTTTTGCATGCGAACTCTAGATAATATTGAGGTTTTATTTTTTTCCTTACTGTCAAATAAAGTTCATGTATACTATAATCTTTGTTGAACGGAATGGAACGATAGTGCTTTCAGCGTGAGGCCTAAAAGCTACATCACAAGGGAATGCATAGCTAGCTACATACTTCGAACACATTAGCTATTAAATGACCAAGCAAATACATCTGTGTTGTGATCCTCATGTTAGGCAGTTGAAACATCGGGCCAGCGATTTCCCTGTCAGTTACCCATTTAGCTAGCCAGGATAACGTCCTGACATAGAAGTATAGCAGTAGTTCTCGTGATGTCACGAACCTGGTCACGTGGGTTTGTTGACTAGCGTGGTTGGTAAAAAGCCTCAACATTACAATTGATTTAATAGGCGAAGTAAAGTTGTCTCCCACTTTCTGTAATAATACCAGTTAGTTACAGCGTAATTAACTGCACAAACCGATTCGTTAAGGGCTCAGGAATATGTTTCCTTCGTATTCCTGAACTAGAACCTAAAAAATCAGCTTGGATCAATTCAATTCAACGAAAGAACTGGGTGCCGCATTTTATTATTCTGTCATAGCAACGGAATGATCTTCCTTTTTTGTTGGGTAATTCGATCGGTTCCTTATGCTTTCCAGTAGCGAGTAAGTGACAGTTCGGATATTCGTATTGAAAAGAATTCCGTTTTCAACCTTCTTCAGTATGGACTGAGATCAGTACTTTCGGCTTATCTTGACTTTTGGGTACCAGAGAAGCATTTGAGTGTGTAAAAACGACTAGGTACATCCAGTCAAGAAAATTTAGAGTTTGATGTCTACTGCAGCTGTAACGGCGGCAGCCTTGTTACTAATGGCACACCAGCTGGCTAGGGAACGAGCAGTATATGCATTCGCGATATTAAATATTAATGACAAATTCTAAACCCCCTTATCACGAATAAAACCCCCCAAAATATATTGGCACCCCCTTTTAAAATCACTCCGGTAAATGTACTACTGCACAACGATGATCAACAAATGTAGAATTTATGTTCGATGTAGGAAAATCAAGTGATTATCCAGCCGTCCCAGACCCAAAGAAGGGTCATTCCTCCAACCTTTCAGCTCGTTGGGATCCGGAGGCCTACACAAACCTTTGTTGTACTTAAGCTAGAGAAATATCTTGTCTTCGTGGTACTGTCAAGGTTTTATACATATTCAGAGACCGCCGAATCGGTTCCACAACTGCAGGATGCCACACTTCCCCGTTTTGTTGTATTGAGTAACACTTGTTCTTGCCAACCACGCTAATGCGCATGTCTGAATATGACGTCAATGTTAGTAAACGAGAACTAGTCCTGTAGTAACCATGGGCGATAAAACTGCTTTACGACCATGTTCCTTTGTAGGCTGTTCACATTACTACGCCTTTGACCGCTCAGAGTCAGATGTAAGGCATATATTGACCTACTAATGGGTTAATCATTGGCTTTCGATGATGAAAATAACCCCACCGTATAAAAAGTTATCATTTTATTCTCGCTCCGACAGCCTCTCCAGTTTCCATATACACTTAATGATGCGTTATTACGGAACCCAGCTATGTTCTTGCAAAGATTCGCCCCTCTGGAGCACTCAAGCGCTAGAATTGGATACTCATCCAAGCGCCAGGATTAGCCAGCCATTCAGCTTTACGATTGGAATCCTAGCACTTGAAGAGCTGACCAATCCTAGTGCTTGAACACTCCAGCGGAGCATGTCTTTGCGAGAATATATAGGTGGTTCCATAATAAAGTCTTAATGAGACAGACCCACCCCGGATCCCCCATTATCGTCACCCCAGGCCTTCATGATCAGCGATAGAACTTCATAGCCCGCCGGGACGGGAGAAAAGTAATTTCAGCATCCCAACCGAAATTTCTTCTTGTCCCAGAACGTTGGGCAGGCGATTTTGCGAGCCTTGGATCATGAGAATATCAATGACAGGCAGGCGTTCTCAGTACTGTAATATGTAGGCCTATCATAGTATCAATCCACTATTATCCACATAGGCCAAGTGCACATTGAGGATGATGATTTCACCAATTAACACAAATATGATGAACAGTGTATATTAGGGAAATTAGTGTTGAATATCAAACGGATATTCATGCCCATGGATGGATATTACATCAGGATGGGCGACGGCAGGGCTTAAACATTGCATCAAATTTCTTGTTTGATCGTTGTATTTTTACTGTTCTCATAATGAAATGAATCTTAGTAGACACTAATTCCGGTCCGCAAAAAAAAATATTACTTTGAAAATGCAAAATGCCATCATGCCTTTCCCTCATTTCCATTTTTGCCGTCATGCTCTTCCTATTTTACCTGATGCCCAACCAACCAACGACATTTTTGCTGTGCCCTTTTTGAAGCATCTGTTAAGCCTTGCACCATGTGGTGCGCCTCCATGTTGTTCCCCAGGAGGTGGTCTCCAACCGCAACCCGCAGTTTGCCAGCAGCATCTGGAAGGCTTTCTGCACCCTTGTGTGCATGATCCCCCTCCTGTCCTTGGGATTTCACCCAGAGACCAATGGCCAGGTCGAGAAGCTTAATCAGGAGCTAAAAAAACCCTGCACTGCCTGACAGAAGGTAACCCTGCCAGGTTCCTTCTTCTACCCTGGGTAGAACTGGCTCATATTTGCATAATGCCTGAAAAGTAGCTAGTTCAGTTAGTGCCTATCCCCATGTTGAGACAACACTCTTTTCTTCAGTGTGAAGCAAATTCCTCTGGTTTGGACCATGAAAGGAATACACAGTGAAGAAGCAGTGGTTAAAATTATTTTTTTTTACCACTATTCCTCAGCAGTACAACTGCAAACTTTTATTGTGTTCCCTTCATTTTATGGAGCACTGCTTTGTAAACTACGAATGGCCAATCACAACAGAATGAGCTTTAAGGAAGGGGACCTCAAGAGGCAGGAGTAAAACAGCCTGTGAGCGTGAGGTGCCACACATGCAGCCTGTGCAGCAGTAACCATTTCCTTTTTGATCATAAATACATGCAATTGTTTGTAGATTGACTGCAAAAATGAAAATGTTGAACTGGGAAAGGAGCACCATATGTATGACTCCTTTAAGAAGGTAAATAATCCCTCTAAGCATCAAAGGAACGTCCATCTATCCATTCATCCATTTTCAGCCACTTATCCGGGACTGGTTTGCGGGGGCAGCAGACTCAGCAAAGCAGCCCAGGCATCCCCCACCTTAGCAACCTCCTCCAACTCTTCCAGCCAGCTGGGAGATATAGTCCCTCCAGCATGCCCTGGGTCTGCTTTGTGGCGGCAGGAGCAGCAGCCGTACTCTGAGCCTCTCCTGGATGGTCAAGCTCCTCTCCCTGTCTCTAAAGGTGAGCCCAGCCATCCTGCAGAGAAAAGCTCATTTCACCAAAGGGAAAGGAGATGGCCTGATGCTATTTCAAATAAACCAAAACTATCCTTTTCTAAAAAGGGTGATAATTATGCTGCATCCTCCTGTTTTCCGAATCTCCTATTTTGAAAGCGGTTGGCACATTTTGGTTAGTGCATTCAGTTACCAAACATCTGTCTGAAATAATCGGGATTGCGAATTATAAGGTTCAATGACCCAGTAGCTGTTTTTTCCCTCTGTTTTCTATGTACCTTGGTAGATTAACTAATTTTTTCTTTTGTCATCAGCCGGCGCTGTGGGTAATACTACTGCCTCATAGCACGAAGGATGTGGGATCGAATCCTCTTTATGCAAAACGAGAAAGGCCGTTTCTGAGCCTTTCCCTCAAATCCAGCCAAACTTGGCTCCAGTCTCCCCGCGACCTCATGAGGGAGAATCGGTTGGGATAATGAATGGATGAGTCCATTAAATCAACATACATAATTTTGTAATACTGAAGTACTAATTATTCGACGTTAGCCAACTGTCTTTGCAGGGAGGAATGACCCTGATCGATCTTCTAATGTCGTTTTCATAATGGAGCAGCAATAATACGTAATTCTGGCAACACGATCTGTGTTTTATCCATGTGTTGGCTATTTTGAGATTGACCGCCAACTTTAGAAACCAAAGAGAATCAAGTTTAATACATAGTTGCACTTGTCATGAGTTTATTTTTCCTCCGTTACTCCACTCAAGAATTCCAACAGTTCTTGGACTCACCGACGGTGGGCAATATGCATTTGTCAGCTTCATAGCGAACTGAAGAGAGCTTCGATGAAACCCGGTTAAGAATATGCTCATCGGCGGAATTCTACGCAGAAAAGACTGAAGTATTGTTGCGTAAATAACGCCATAAACGTAGAGTGCCACCGACGGTTGTCAGGTCTTCTCAATTACCCCAGTCGTATTCACAAACAGGAAAGCCGTGCTAATATAGTGCTGCGTTTGGTCGTTTGTGACATTCTACGTGGTTTACGCAGTGCTCTTAATAATGGCGTCTGTGTCGGAGATGCACTCTGGTTTGGGAAAATGAAGCGGAGAAGAAGTTATCTAATTTGAGTTAAAGCCGGGGTTTCCTTTATCTGGCTCTACGTCAAAACAGCGGCGTTTTCAATAGGTTTGGGGTTTACATTCTTGTCCGCGGAGTCCCGAAATGATGAAGCTCAAATCCAACCAGACTCGGACCTACGATGGAGATGGATATAAGAAACGGGCCGCCTGCTTGTGTTTTAGGAGCGAGAGTGAAGAGGAGGTAAGGCCGAGGATGCAAGGTTGTGGGAGTGGGACTGGGCCGCGGGTGGGTTACATGTTGAGATTAGCTTGGTGCTTTATTGAGAAATTAAAAGAAAGATTCATCTGTAAGGTTCCGATTAGACGGAGGATGGCGGAAAGAAAAGGTTTAAATGTCCTGAAATTGCTCGGAGTGAAAACCAGATCATTGGGATTTAAATAATTGGCACCGGCGTCGTCTGCTAGTCGATTGCTCAGATTGAAGTGTGAGCAATTAAATTGTGGCTAACGATTGCTATCTATCTAGCTTGCTACTTCGCAAACGCTTTATGGCGCTCTACCGATACAGAATTTTGGATAAGCAATTGGCTCATTCTAGTAATTTTGTATAATTTTGGGATTCGGCTGGTGATCGATACACATTCTAGTTGGTCAGGTATGCACCGCAACTGCTTGCTTATTGACTTAACGTTCGTGGCAAGCTAACGTTAATTTAGCGACGCTTCTTATTGACATCAGTTAGCCAGTGACTTGGCTAGCAGGCTAGTGATTAGTTTGATAGTGTGTAATTTATTAAGCTCTTTCGGGGGGCTGTCTCAGGGTGATAACTAGTCGCCGATCCTCTGATGCTGCTGTTTTTTGTAGTAACTTAAATTCAGCAAACCTACTTTCGATGTAGGAGCGTCAAAACGAGTCGTGTGTCTCGCCGGTGGACCTTGTCGAGCCTGGCGTCTAAAGTATACGCAGTTTCAAGCAGAATGCGTCTTTTTGGATTTAACCCAAGTTAGCTAGGCGTTCGTCCAGTAACTTGAGAGGAACAACAAGCGTAGCTTTGTTTAGGCTACGGTGCACTAAAATAACGCGACGCTCAATTTACCTCTTGGGTCGAAGTTTTGTTTACTTGCGGCTTTGTCAGTCCCCGTCTCATGGATTCAGTTGGCTAAAAACAGGAAAACCATTTCTCCCCAAATAGTGGATTACACTCGACCATAAATTACGAGTTTAGATCGTGTTTTGAATGCAGAGCTCGTTTATTTGTCTCACATGCAGTCATTTCTGAAACCGGAGTTAAATTATCCGGGGTAGGGCTAATGCTGAAAACATTCTGCTGAAAATTAGCATAGTAATTATTCTTTTTGTCATCAACTCAACTAGATATTGATAGATATACCTCTCAAGAATAACTGGTGAAAATGTCATCACAATATATTGAGAAATATAGAAATTATGAAGGAAAGTATAGATGGTTGTAGTTTTAAAGCAGAATGTTTCCAGCAGATTAGCCCTACCCAATTTCCGTAGAAATGGCGCAAGACCTTTGTCAACTTTTTGGCCTATGTGTTTACAAAATACTCATTGATGTTAACAAAATCATATTATTATTGATGGTGTGAAAAAATGTGTGTTAGGGTAATACCGAATTTGACTTAATTTCTTTGGTTGGTAAAGTGGTTTCAACACAAAAAAATGAAATTCTGGTTTCAGGATGTGAAGGAGAGTCTGCTAAAAAAAAAAAAAAAAAAAAGTGCATTCATTTCACTTATATTCTGCCTTTGATATTTATTTGTTTGAAAAAGTCAAAGCTAGTTTGGCTGATGAAGTTGTGTAGTCAGGTTGATTTTTCTGCTCCAATTAGGTGTTGTTGGTGAGCAGCAGCCGTCATCCGGACAAGTGGATTGTTCCCGGAGGGGGAATGGAGCCAGAAGAGGAGCCCAATGTGGCTGCTGCTCGAGAAGTGTGTGAGGAGGTAAGATTGTGCATGAGTTTTCTGGCCATTTATCAGCAGTCTCCTTGGTTACCTAACTTTGCTCCAGTGTTAAGTTTCATGCTCTGTGTTGGTAAACAGAGTCACAAGAATATCAGCAGCCCTCCCTGGGGGGCTCAGATTATTTGAGAGAAAAAGCATTTTGTCTGTCTTTGTGCCGGGGAAAGTGTGGGTGCTGCATCTCTGGAAAGGAGCCAGAGGGCAGCTTTGGCCATTTGATAAGCTCAGGGTGGTAACTGATGTGTCTATTTAATTACCTCCTACGTGCGACACTTATCCCTCAACCTGTTGTTGCTTGACTGAGCATTGGGGGATGATCACTGTTTCTGTCAGTTAAAGAATAGCCTCTGTGTCAGTGATGGGCAGTTGCTCACCTGGAGCTTGGTGTTATGTCACCATGGCACGGTGTCTGTGCTCATCATTTAAGGCCCTGCCCCTCCCCCTGTGGCTGCCACCCTCCCATTTTTCAAGCACAGAAACCTCTGCTCCTCCACCCTTTCTCTATCTGGGCTGGGGACAACAGTAGCTGCTCTTGTCTGTCTTTGGTGGGGGTGGGGGCACCTTTCCCACACTTTGTACAGTACGGCACCAACCTGCTCTTTTTCATTAGTCCTGCTCGCTTAGTGCTGACTATAACCTATGTACAGCTTGTGTGAGGCATTGAGTTACACTGACATGTTTAGGCGCTAAACAGAGATTCACTGTTGACCTTTACACTCGGCCCAGACAACACTCCTGACAGCCATTAGTGCTGATTGTACAGTTTGGAATGGGCTGTGATCTTTTATCTGCTGGCTGTAATGTCGGAGTCGTTGTCATGCAAGCGCCAAGCAGCATCAGACCTAATGTCTTCTCATGTGCTGATTGAGGATGTACAAATGTCACGAGGGGCTGACATTAAGAGGCTCTGTATGCTTGGGTTTTCTTCCTTGACCCAAATGTGAGCGTGGGCTTGTCCTCGCCCTGTGATTTTTTTTTTTTTTTTTTTGTCCTTGTTCAACCATGGACCACCTCAGCAAGGAGAAACCATACCCATTTAGAGTATGTTGGGAGCCAAGACCAGAATATATGCTTGATCAAAGTCATGAATCCTGCTGCTGTTGGTTCCAATGGGATCTTTACTCATATTTTCTCTGTGGTCAGATTGATCTGCTCAGCTCAGATTGTTGGAAAGTGCACATTTGAAGCTTGAAATGAATTTTTCTCATTGTAATGGACATGTTGGTCTGTGGAAAAAATCCTCTTTTGTGGCATTTTTGCACCACTGATTATTGCATTGACTCACCTCAGACACATTAAGAAGCCTGGCATCTGTCCAGTTTGTTGCAGTATGTCCCCCCCCCAAAACAATATTTTGGTTCCCAGTTTGGAGCAATTGTATGCTTAGCCTGGAATACAAAAGAATGAGTGCATCAAAATTGATATTAATTTGCTAAAGTGCCAATTACTCAGTGCTGGAATACATTGTTGTTTTAAGTTTAGAAGGACAGTGTAATGTGAGATGAAGTTTGATGGAATGGTTGAGAGATTATTCATTGCAGCATATCTGTACTTATGCTGTGCTGCTAGCTTGCTTCTTCATGCTAAACGGCGGGCTACATGCGTAAACAGCAGGTTGTATTCACTATATGGGTCCCTAAGCCTCTTTAAAAAAATCAATGGAGACTCAGACAATGATGAAATTTCCTATATTGAAACTAACTTCCTGGCTTTGGTGGGTGTGTAATGTACATGGTATCAGGAGAGGGGGTTGCAGCGAGGTGCAAATCCTTAGCTGGTATAATCATTTTCCGTTGCACCCCCTCAGGGCCAACTCTGTCAGAAAAAACATTTTAGATTTTCTTTTAGCCAAATGCATATGTATTTTAGCCAAATCCCTTCAGTTTTAGCCAATTTATTTCAATGTTCACTTTGATATCAATGCCTGTGGTGTTGACCTTGGTAAGTACGACAGACTGACAGTTCAGCAAACAGGCGCACTTATATTATAACAAACTATAGTGCTACAATTGTGGTGAAATATAAGATGACTGGCTGGTTCATGAAGATGTTTGTCATCATGTTGCGGAGATACAAAGAGGCATGCGACAGTGCGCCATAGCAAGCTTGTGATGAACACTACAACGGCTATCTGGTTTTCGTGGTAATGGAACCATTCCAATATCCGACTATTAACCGCACACCAATTTTCTTTTTGAGAAACAACCTTAACCAAAAAGCAGTAATGAAACTACAAAAAGAATGGGGGGTCATTACGTGAAGATTACATCATTTGAACTTCGCATTGGTGCTAGACATTGGTGTCACTTCTGTTGAAGTTGATGGGGCATGCATGACGAGTCCCACTAAAACCTATCAAATCTATATTGTTTAATCTTTCACTGAAATATCCCTCCACAAAATGAAAGCAAGAGGTTATGCGATATGGACCAATGTTTTTATATCTAAATGTGTTTGTGTGTTTTCCATTTTATGGTCTCCAAACAGACCATAGCTCTGTCCAGCAGCTGCATTTTTCTCAACTCAAGCCTCTGTTTGGTCCAAGATCTAGCCAACGTTAGACCATGATACAAACCAAAACGGGGTAGGTCTGACCTATTTTCCCTGACCTGACTGCAATTATTTCTAGATCAATTTATGATTGCCTCTGATTATAATTGGCTGAACTCAGTCCTATGGCCTGTCAGGGTTAGGCAAATATCCTTAACCTCTTGAACCTGAAAGTCCTCGGTATTGGGGGCAGTGACACATCTCACAACAAAAACCATCCAAGGACATAGAAACCATATGGCATTATCGTCCTATTATAAACCCCCCTAATGGGGGGAAAAACTCAACTATAAGCTCATGATGACCATTTTTACCAAAATGAAACACAGTTCCAACACCAAGCAACTAAATGAGCTTGTAGCGAGGCAAATGGTGCGTGTCGCATATTTGGTGCTAGCAGATCCATTACTGAGTTTTTCCTTACCAGAGATGTGTGAAAGCAGAGACCACCATTTCTAACCTTATAAGGTTTTTCGCTCTACGACAAGAACTCGCTGAATTAGCAGCCGAAAAAGGGCACAAACGAACTGCATTTCGCGCAGCCATAATCATAAATTATGTGTTACCGTAGCTCTGTGGCGATCAGAGTTGTGTTCGAGGGCATAACGATGCTGTTTATATTTACCCAATAGTTTTGTTGTTGCTTTGAAAGGTTTGCTGACAGCCCCTAAGTTTCCCTGACAGTCCCCTAAGTTATGGGCTAATAAGTAGTTGCTCTGTGCATCCTTTACCCCTTGACGGAGCCCAGTGGCAGGCAGAAAAATAAAGCTTCCTTCTGCGCGCCTGGAGTCAAAATTCCTTTCCTTTATATTGTTTTATTCAAATGGGTAGCTGTGTAGAGGTCTAGTTGATTTATTAAAAACATAGCCAAAACTGTTGGGTTTAAATGGAATTGTAATCCCTATAATAACAAGTGAAATTAAATGAGTTTTACAGTTCAGTACCTGGAAACTTCAAATGGTATAGAAGGTACCCCAAATGTGCTCAATTAGTATATTAGGTCATAGAGCTTATGTATACCACTACGAAAACCTCTCAAACTTTGCTCTGGTTCTGTTTGTTAGCAGCCCGGACAAGATGGGGCTGCTTTCAGTACTTGCAGGAGTTTGTCTGCCGTATCCGCCGCCGCCACGCTTTGTTTCGCTTGTAACTTTCTTGCTATCTTCAACTTATTTCTAATACTTTAGTCTCACTTATTATAGCCCTGGGGAATTGTTTTAGCATAATCACTGGTCACCTCAAAGGTCAAGGTCATGACAACTGGCCACGCCCCTCAAAATGCTTGCTAACACGATAACTTCAAATGTATTCATGATGGAAAGCTGTAACTTGGTATATAGCAACTATAGAATCACTTCTGTCAACTTTTGGGCAAATTTTGTTCGTGGTAAAGGTCATCGTGAGGTCATGATCATGGATGTACTCGCATAAAACTTCTTGTTGACACAATATTTTTATATGTTTGATTATTCTTCATGAAGTTATCTTTTAAATGTGTCCCAAGGGCATGTGGAATGGAGGGGCTGGTTTTTGCGGTGTCCCGCAAACACTTAGAGTCAGTCTTTCGACCGATAATGTTCAGATGATGTGCTATTGTTTTATAGAGGATTCGGGCTGCAAATGCAACATTCTAAGGGGATATTCACTCTAAAAATGCAAAATGGTCTTTTGCGGAAATTAAAATTTTCATTTCATTCCATCTACATTTGCCCTGCCCTAGTAACACATATGCTGATGTTTACACCTTTACAGACAGCCCAGGCCAGAAATGTTACCTTTATTATGATATGGGGTTCAGTGAAGTATATCTTACACCAAGAATATTCAAATACACCTTGTAGTTGCAGAGATGTGCTCAATTAATTTTGGGTGTGCCATTCTCTGGCATTTTCTGAGCCAGAGGTCTAGGGCTTAAGAGATTTTTCAACCAAACGAAGACTTGACCATGCCCCGCAGTTTGCTAAAGTGATTTTAAATTTGTACTCCTAACTATTAAACAAGGGACACTGTAATATTTGCTATCATTCACCAGCATGATAGTACCCAGACTGAAAAAAATAAAGCACGTTCTTCAAACCACCGCAGCGCGACATTGCTGGAGCAGAGTGGGCCGAACAAAAAAGTGCTTTTTCTGCTATACCTTCACAAGGATCATTTCTCAGGAAAGTTGAAGGTTTTATCCTAACATTATTGCAGCATGTTGCAACAGATCCAGATTTTATTGGGACATATGAACTTTACTGATTGGCATAACCTCCTGACAATAATGGGGATCGCTATCGAGAGAGCAGGCCAACGTTAGCCCTCCTGAGTAAATATCATTAACGGTTTGATGGTTTGTTTGTTATGGATACAGTTAGGTGGGGACTTCCGATGGCAATTAGAAAGAAAAATATCATAAAACAAGCCATGACACATGATTCATGTAGATTCATGTGAAGGATGAACTCAGTGCAAACACACTTGTAGCAAGTTTGATCAGATTTATCTATTGATTTTGTTGTGTGCGTCATGTGATAACATCCAGTATGCACCAGTGCCCATGCAGGTGGTGGCAGAAAAGGTCTTTTTAATTTTTAAAGTAACATTTCTGAAAAATTTCTAAATTTATTCTCTGGAATAACAATGACTATTGTAAAGTCATAAACTGTTCTATCAAGTGCTAAAGCATGGTTGGTTTTAATTTATGGAGGCCCAAGACTGACATAAACAAAAATAAATTAAATTAAAAAATGTCTCAATAGACAAATACATGAAATAATAAAGAAATGTAGAAATGTAAGGCTCAGTTATGAAATAAATGTGCCGGTCAATTTGAATATAAACAAATATGCAAAGAGATGAACAGAATAAATAACATGCATTTATTTGTCAAAGTACTTATTTCTGCATTAATTTATTTTCAGATTTAATTATTCTGATTTATTTCTCTCTGATTACATTTATTTCTGTTTTTATTAATTTCCTTATTTATTCATATCAGTTTGTAGTCATTTCTGTATTTCTTCACCCATATGTTAATGAGGAGCCGTACCTGGATGGTGCTATTTAGAGGTCATTGGTGAATCTATATGAGAGTTCAAACATCGACTGTGCTTTTCTTCCTCCCCACAACTAGCCAATGTGCAGCCTTAAACTGTTAATGGCCATGAAAATGAATACGGCAACAGAGATGTCCTGAATTTCCAGTTTCCATTGCGTTCGAGGGCTAGTATCTGGGAGAAACAACACCTTGGTTTTTGTGCCAGTGTTGTAACCTGGCGTTACATATTAACATTTTCTTCTCCCCCACCATTAGCCAGTAATGCGCACTGTTTTTACCTGGTAGTTAAGGTGAATATTACATATCAGTTGTGAAGAGCAGGTCACTTGGACCACTTTAACTATGCAGTTGCTATTACCTGATGACAGGTAGTTGCTACAAGCATAATATTCGCTTAGTCCCTTATTCTATTTTTCTAATAAAAAGTCCATTTTGTCTGCCATCATGCTTTGATGTCACATAAAGATTCGTAAACTGGGGGTTCAGAAATCATACTGGAGCTCCCCAGTGAGAATTCCCACTACTAGGAGAGATGTGGGAGAGCACTTTTTTATCTTGGACATGAGATTGTTTCCAGGACGTCTCTTGTGCATCATAAGACTGCCAAGAAGTCATAAAAGGCTGTATCTTTGCCGAAGCCAGCTACTGATCTAGCCAATGACGAAGCCGGCCACTGAGGTAAATTTGACTAGCCGTTCGATATTTGCCGGACATTTATGGCCGGCTCTGGTAACTGGGAAGCTGACTACTCATGAGATTAAGGTGGTAACTCGCGCGTTTAACTTGGTACCCCTCTGAGTCATCCACTGGCTTTGCTGGTCATTAGCTTCTGAGGCTGGTAACTGGCAGGCCAAGGCTAGCAACCCGCGGCCACGGGCTTGGTTGGTCATTTCTGCGGCCTCCAACATGTCACGTGTTGCTTCATTCTCTGGAAGGATATATAAATTGGGTAGTGACGTGGCGAGCCGTGGATTCTAATGGTGAGTCAATCTGGTAACCTGTAGGTTGCTAGCCTCTGTATGCTAGTTACCAGCAAAGCTTGCCAGCCCTGGCGTGTTTGTTACCAGCCTTGCTAGTAGCCGATCCACAATTGGTTGCTAACCACGGCGTGCAAGTATCATTTCATTCTTGATGATTTCATGCATTTATTGGGTCATTAAATTTTTTTCTTTTATTTTTTATTTTGGCACTTTTGGTCCTCCATATTGGGGCATATCTGAGCACAGGGTTTCCGCTACATGTAATTGATCCTGGCGCACCGCCATGGCAAAATGAAAGCCACCACACCTATGTAAAATGAATTTACATAAGCTCCAAAAATTCTAAGGACAATCAGCTGTCGCCAGTTCTCCTTGTGAAGTGAAAATGAGCGCTAATAATTCTTGACCTCTTGTCAATCATTTTGCTTGGTGAACACATTTTCCGATGAATAAAAATTAGCCATTGGTAGTAAAACGCGCTGCTTTCTTCTTAACGATTAGACGATTAGAGAAACGATTAGAGAAAAAATATTTGCTTCGCTTTGCAAAACTATAAACTGCGACGTTAACTTCTGTTTGCTGTGAGCACATCCTGCTCTACCTAATTGTATCTTCATGATTATTTGATTCCAATTCCGGAGTCATAATCGGTTTTCATATTATATGTGAAATCCACCATCACGCACATGAAACTGATAAACCTCCGTGCACATAGACTTCAATTATTACATTGCCTACGTGCTGATTAATGAAAACTGGCCACACCTGATAATGCTGAGTTTTGACCCGACACTGAAGCCCTCCGCCACGGTTTCAAAAAATCCTGGAGGAAACCCTGGAGCAAATAACATGAATAAATGCACTGTTGATCGGGGCTTTCAGGTCAGCAACTTTCGCCTGCTGAAAGTAGTACCATATGAAGACATGGAGAAAAATAGGTTTGGGAACAAAGAAGGGAGAGATTTTGGCTTCTGTATCTACATTTCTAAGCCTGACTAAGGCATTGTTTAGATTATTCTTTTAATATTTTTATACAGTCCCCTGTGAACAGTAGTCTTCAAGCTTGAATGAAGTTTTCAGATAAAAATAGGAAACATACAGAGGACATTGATAAGTGATGAGCTCTGTATACTTTATTGTTCCCCGGGTTGTATCCCCGGACGATACCCCCGGGATATCCCTGGGATACTTTGGATCAGCGGTCATCATGCCGCGTTTGCTGCCGCTTGCGTAAAGATTGAGAGATTTGCTTTGGAGCGCTCCACAGGTCACAGATTTCAACCGATTCATTTAGTGTTTGGCATGGGCCTTGTGTGTGGTAAGGTCACAAAGCCTGTCGATTTTGGGTGTGCTTGCTTTACGGGGTCTGGGGATGCACGTCGACCGGCTGAGGACCGACTGTCTAGTTTTCAATTTTATTTATAGTAGATATAATTAAGTTGTAATTGAAGAGAAATCATGTTAACAGCTTCATATTCAGCAGCTTCACAAGCCCATTGTGGCTGCTGGAGTGCGTGATCTGTAACTCCCCAAAATGGAACTACCCAGTTTACATGGTAGACTGGATTGCGAATCAGTCATTTACTAGCAGATACATTGGGTTAATAATTACTGAACAGAAAGGTGACATTTTGGTCTCAAAAATGAACCACAAATTGTTTGAATACGACTATTAGAAATGGCACACGCATAGCAAATGCAAAAAGTGACTTTATTTTATTTTATTTAACCTTTATTTTACTAGGAATAAATCCCTTTGAGATACAAAATCTCTTTTCCAAGGGAGTCCTGGCCAAGACAGCAGCATAAAAGTTTCACACTGAAAACAACAACAGACAATGACAAGGCGAAAAATACATTAACCAGTTTTAGCAGTAAAGCATGTACATGCACTGGTTAAGTAAGCCTTAATTTTGGTTTTAAAAACATGGAAACTTATGCGATGATCCAGTTTAAGATAATTCTGTAGCCCAGACCAAGATGAGGGAGCAAAAACAGAGAAAGCTCGATTTCCAAAAACAGAGTGAGTTCGAGGGATGGCAAACATGATTTGTCCGTAAGAACGAAGATTAAAACTGCTTACAATTTTTGGAGTCAGCAGAGAACATCGATACAAAGGCATTTCATGCAGGATGGCCTTATACAGGGAGATGTACCAATGTTCCATTCCTCTATTGTACAATGAAGACTTGAAACTTCCTAACTGTAATCAAACATAGCCTATACAATCTGAATTAACTAGCTATGCCAGTCAAAAGTTCCCATTGCCATTAGCCAATTTCATGATCGATGAGGTGATTTTTTTTTTTTTTTTTTTCAAATCAAGAAATGCATTTCTAAATAACTGCAATGTGCTTTTGTAACTTTGGCTAAGTTAGGGTGTCTATTGATGAGACGATATGCTGGTTAGCATTAACGTTCTTCTTTAACGTCTTTGCTTCACCACATAAAAAAATTTACTTTAATTATAACAGGTTGCTTTAATTAACTGGCTGCGCTACAGCAATTAACTTTAAGCCACTAAACCAGAGAACTTGGTTCACGTTATCAACACGATGTCTGTTTCTCAACTTAGGTGGGGAAAAGCTCCAGTTCTCAGACTGTTATGGGGTTGCCAGATCCAAATAAATTCATAAAATGCAAACTGGCTATCAGAGGAAATGTATGTCTAACGTTAGCTAGTGTGCTATGCTGTAAATTACCAATGATTCAACCTTTTCTGGGTGATAGCCTGTCAAAATGACTGGTCACAAATGCGCTACTCGGTGAAGAAATGACCCCTCCACGGGCTGGAGTGTGGCTTTAATCTGATATTATTTTGGCAATTCACCGGGGATTATCGCAAAATGCGAATTTGCAAACGGATTCTGCCCCTCCATCTGTGGACCCCTCTTTGCCATCATTAGGAGTTCTATAAAGACCAGAATGGCTTCATTTCTCATCAGCATACGATGACCCATCTAGGCAAATTCAAACAGGGTTGGGACTGCACCCTAACCTAATTCCAAGCCTCATATTGCAAGGCTTTTAATAAGTGACCTAAATGAGCATGCGCGCCAGGGCATTTGGCCATATTGCTCTGTGCTTGGGAGACCCCATTTGCTGATCTAGTGGCAAATGATTCTTCTGCGTTTAGTTTTTGAGAATCACCACATCTAACGAAAACAAGATGATGCTAATAATGCACGTGCCCACAGTTTTCCAGCTGGAACAAGCACTCGGGAACATTGACACCATAATTTTTATTAAGCACTCAAGTCAACCAGCCACCTGGCAATGTCGCATGGCAGATTACTATGCCCTAGTAACCCTGGTCTTGACGTAATGGAAGCATGCCAGTCAGTCTGCACTCTTCTCATGTTATATTTTGGGTTTTGGACGTCTCCTGTGATTGAAGAAGTTGGCTGAGATGTCAGCCATTGAGATGTTGGAACACACATCATCGAAGGACCTGTCCCATCCTTGCCATCTCTGAAATTATGTTACTGCATGTCTCGTCTAGATCTCTCCAAGACTTTATTTCCCCTGGTCCGAATAACAATATCATGCGCTACCCTGTTCCATTATCAAAAGATCACACAGGCAGTCATTTTATTTCCTGCTCTTGTAAATGTTTCCTGTTTTTCCTATATTTGTGATGGCTGGAAAATGTTTGATGGCAAGGGATTCGAAGATGTTGCTTTTTGTGTGTATACCCTTTAGCAGCAGTTAAAAGAAACTGCTATCAGACGTCACGTAAGCCTGAGTCCCATGGAAGCTGAATGGTTGATGACACCTAAAGGATGTGGGACCTTGGCATCTAACACCTCAGTGCCCTCTTAATGAGTTTTGACTGATGTTGTGGGGAAATGCTGCAACCCTATGGAACCTAATGGTGGAAATGGCGCGCGGGTTGGGGAATTGGGGGTTTTGGGGGGGCAGGGTTAGGCCGTGAAGTTGGGACTTATAAATAGAGTGAAACGAGATCCTGCAGATGACGACTCTACAGTGACGCCGTTGAGAACTGATCTTTTTCACCCCCACCCCCTACCGCTGCCAAAAAAATCCACTCAGAAGGGTCCTCAGGTCACCCCCATATGCCCCTATGAAGCTCTTGGCATGTCTTCGTGGCATGTGATCAGGCCAGCCGTGTGAAAACACATCTTCTGATTTCAAGAGGGGTTTTTTTTTTTTCTTAAATCGTAATTACTACCATTTGGCATTGCACATCATTTTTTTTCATATATATTTTTTGTTTTCATGTTTTGCATGCGTAATGGAACAACGTAACTGATAGGTCCTACGAGTAAAACTGAGATCAGTGAAACGAAAGCCTTGGCAGTTGACTCTGATTCATATGAATTAAGATTAATTACCTGCCTCACGCCCAAGTACCATGTTACTTTGACTGTCAATGCAGGTAGGTGTAACAACGCTCACTTTGTTTCCTACTAACAGTGGTGTGGGTTGCTTATTGTGGAAGCAAAATGAGAAGGATACCAGCTGTATCAGCCTGTCACTCCCCAGTGTTCCTGGAGAGAAGTTTTTTTTTAAATAAAAGACTTTTTTAGCTCGCCGGGACAAATGTCCTCAGAGCTATTGTCATACCCTCTCTGTCGTTCCGTCCGATCCATGACAGGACAGCAAGGTTAAAGTTTTCCGGCGAGCTGTGTTGTCTTCTGACAACTCTTGTTTAAATAAAGGCTTTCCCCAGGCTGTCCTCACAGATTTCCCTAGCACTGTGGGTAAGAGCGTTTGGGGAGGGGTGTGGGGTATATGTGCAGAAGTAGAAATGTGGAACGTTGCCTCCAGCCAGTCTCTATTACCCTCTCGGATGCATTAAGGGGAAGATGCTGCTGTTAGTATTTAGTTCACATTTCAACAACCACAGCCCCCCTCATGTTGGCACGAAAAATATCTGCGAGCCCCACGTATCACTGGGTCACCCGCCCTTGTACTTGCTGTGTGGCTTCTTCTGTAGTAGCTTCAATTACTCATAGCCCTCTCTTTGTCAGAAGGAGGGAGGGAGGGGAACCCAGAGCCCTTTTAAATTAAAGCACGGAATGTAGCTTGTCAGTTGCTATGGTAGCAAGTGCCCCCCCCCCCGGTATCCTTCCTCCACCCCTATTGTGAAAGACAGCGGTGCTCTGTAGTGGGTGCAGAGTCTGCAGCTGGTGCGGAGTCTACAGTTAGTGCCAGGTCTGCAGCTGGCCCAGGCCTATAGTTTGCGTTGAGTCTGTAACTGTAGCTTGCACAGTAGCGTGTCAGTGACTTGGGAGTGTATAAATGGCTAGGAGTCTGGAGACAGCCTGGAGTTTGTAGACTTACCTGACTCTGTAGCCGATCCTTAGCCTTCAGATTGTGTTGAGTCCTTAGCTGCCGCTGAGTCTGCTACTAGTGCTTAAAGACTTCAGATGGCACAGAGTCTGTAGGTGGTGCATAGTCTGTAGATGGCACCGAGTCTGTCTCTGGTACTGAGTCTATAGATTACATGAAGTCTGCAGCTGGTGCTAAGTCTATATCTAGTGCTTAAACTTTAGATGACGCAGAGTCTATTGGTGGTATTCGATCCGCGTCATCAACGTTCGATGCGGCCATATTGTTGACATCCCCACTAACATTCCTGACGCGACTCTATCGAGAGGCTTCTACCTCACATTCTTTAGCGATCGTATCAACCCTGGTTGGTTCAACATGGTTTGCTGTGTGGTTTCACGGCTGTTCTAATAACAGCAACAAAAAAACGGCGTTAGATTTTTTGCAATACCCACTGTGAGGAAAAGAGAGGGGAGAGAGGCAGAGGAGTTGAGCCAGCGGAGGAGAGACCTGTGGCTAGCTAGAATCAATAGGAGAGACTTCCAGGCTACTCCTTACAGCAAAGTCTGTTCCGATCATTTTACCTCAGGTAACGTTGGTTAGATAAGCCACTTTCCCCAGTAAAGTGTGTGCACAGCATTTAATCACTGGTAGATAACGGTTTTATATTAGTCAGAGATCGTTTTGCCAGACAGTGAATGTTGCTTGATGTGATAAAAGATGCAAGATGCTAGCTACCGGCGCCTGACATCGTTTTGGTAGGAGGCGACGTCAAGACAGCTGATATGACAGTCGATATTATTGACTTACGAGATTCATGGTGAGCTACTGTTGAATGGAGTTCATGGCTGCATCCAAAAGCGCCGAAATTAAATCCATGTTCTGTAGCTACACTTGCATCCTTTCCGTTCTATGGAACACAGTTTTATCCAAAACGTCGGCTTTTGCGTCAGCATAAAGATTTTGTATTTGTGTCTTAAGACGCCATAAAATGCCCGGTTAGCACTCTCTTATTGTACAACAGAAATAGCCAGTTAAGACGCCATAAAATGCCCGGTTAAGACACAGAAATACAAAATATTAATGCTGACACAAAAACCGACATTTTGGACCAAATGCAAGTTTACAGAGCGAGGATTTAATTTAGGCGCTTTGGGAGGCTTTGCGATACAAATGCCCGAAGGTTGCCAACCTTGCCGGATATGAAATGGTTATACGACTCCATGGACTTGTACACCTTCAGCTCCTGCGCCGTGTAGGTGGACGCTGTGTGGATTAAGTAGTGGCAAATATCGGGGTAATTCACGGCTGGCAGCAAAGATATATCTCGGCTAAATGCTGCTGAGTCCAATTTATATGGATCAATGCCAATCAAACAAGTTTTCTCGTCATAGCGCGATGAGGATGCCATGACGGCTCATTTAACTCGATTGAAATCTTCGCTCTGCTCCTCAGCGGTATGTCAACAGTATGGCCGCCGTGACATCAGAAGGCTGTCTGCGAATACCATCAACAGCTGACGTCAAATATGCAGCTGTCATTGAGACTGTTGCCGGTGCTGAACCTTCAAAAAGTAGTGTTGCTGGAGCCAAGCCTGTAGCCGTCATCAAGTCTGTATCTAGTGCTGAACCTTCAGGTGGTACTGAGTCTCTAGATGGGGCGGAGTCTATAGTCAAGTCAAGTTAAGTCAAGTCATTTTATTTGTATAGCATATTTACATACAACAGAGTTGGTCCCCAAAGTGCTTCACAATACAACACAAAGATTTAGAACACTGTTTACAGGAAAACAGAATAGAGAAATGGAGAAAGGGCATAAATATAAAACATATAAGGAAAAACAAACAAAAATAGATACAAGTAATTAAAAACAATTATACAAGTAATTAAAAAGTAATTAAAGTAATTAAATAAAAGTAATTAAAAACAACTATAGCTGGTGCTAAGCCTTCAGATACTGCTGAGTTCTGGCGTGGAGTCTGTAGCTGGTGCTGAACCTTTAGATGTCAGTGGCACTGAGTCTATGGATGGAATGGGCTCTCTTGCTTGAGCTGAGTTTATAGATGGCAAAGAGTCTGTTGCAGGCATGGAGTCTAGATGGAGCTTAGCCTTCAGATGGAACCTGTTCTGTTGCTGGTGCTGAGTTTGTTGCTGGCGCCAAGTCTGTTACTGGTTCTTAGCCTTCAGATTGCGCCAAGTCTGTAGACGGCACTTAGTCTGCTGTTAAGTCTTCATGATGATAAGTTTGTCGCTGGCTCTGAGTCCATCCATGGTGCTGTCTGTAATTGAACAGTCTGTCACTGGTGCTCAGTCTCTAGATGGCACAGAGTCAGTAGATGGCATAGAGTCTGGTTTGTAGGCTAGCTGGTGCTACGTAAGTCTATAGTTAGTGCTTCAGATACCTTGAGATGGTGAGGCTGTTACTGGTGCTGGGTGTGTAGATGGCACTGAGTCTATAGGGGCACTGAGTGCGTAGATTGTGCTGAGTCTGTTTCTGGTGTTAAGCCTTCAGATATTGCCCAGTTTGTAGATGGCACAGTATTTGTCGGTGGTGCCGAGTCTGTTTCAGGCATTGAGTTTACAAATCCTGTTTGTCTATAGCTGGTGTTAAGTCCCTAGCTGGTGCTAAGTCTGTCACTGGTGCTGAGTCTATTGATGGCACTGAATCTATAGATCTCACAGAGTCTCATGCCGGTGCTGAATCTGTAGCGGGTGCTGCTCTTTCAGATGGTGCTGAGTCTGTCATTGGCATTGAGTCTATAGATATCAGTGAGTCTCTTGCTGGTACTGAGTCTGTAGATGGCATGGAATCTGTCACTATTGTAGAGTTTAGCTGGTGCTTCGCCTTGAGATGGCGATGAGCAGGGGCCGCGCTAGCCGCTCGCCACGTTCGCCAATGCGAACAAAATAACGTTGTGGCGAAGAAATTTTGCGGTGAATAAGCCACGCTGGCGAAGGCCGAAATTTTGAAGAAGAGGCAATATAATCCTATGTTACGGTGATCTTCTGAATTCTGTCGGAAACAAAACGCATGAAACATCCCTGCTGTTATCACACACAACTAAGCACCCTGAGATCCTCGCACTGCACCATGGACCACTAATGTATCATTAAAATTTACTATGAGCAGCGCGCTTAGCGAATCACTGACAGCGAGAAGCCAAAATTTTACTCTTCGCGGGAACGGAGCGAACTGAGGCCAAGAGCAGCAGTATTTTAGTCCGATATTGCGATGCTGAAATGGCTGCTCAGCTAAATCAAGATGGAGAACAGCGATCACTTCATGATTTCGTTGTGGGGAATCCTCCCCAATCAAAACTAGACTAAAGTTTCAGCCACACGACAGAAATGAAAGCAGGGCTATTCAGCTCAAACGGTTCCAGGATTTTCCATGGCTGGAGCAATCCTAGAATGCCGACGGGCCTCGGAAGTGCTACTGCGTTTGGTGTAAAGAAGCTGGCAAGAAAAGTACATTCGCCTCAGGGAAGACCAGCATTCCGAAAAGGGACGATATTGCGAAGTACAAGCGTGTTAACGACCACAAGTAAGTTACTTTGTTTTTAATGAAACGTGCTCATTAAATGTCATAACAAGAATCAGCGAGCCTACAAGAGCTATTGAAGTAGGCTTGGTCAGTTGGCCAGAGTTTGACAGTGCATTATGTTCAGAGCGGTGTGCATTTATTTGGGTAATTCGGTCATTATAGTAATCGATAAAATTTTGCGAATGGTTTATGAACGAATTTCCGCGTACCATTGTTTATAAAATAGCTGCTGATAGGTGCCATATGGTGTTTGGATGATGAAGCCTGACTAAATAACCACAAATTAATTTTCAATTAAGACCTCCTCTTTCCCCGACAGAATTATTCACCGTGCCTTTTTTAAGCTCTTCTTTCATTTTTACATGGCTCTTCTTTATCTCTGCCTGAAAAACTAAGTAATGGTCAAGGAAACCGTCCTGCCAAGAACATGCATTTCAGCAAATGTCCCGCCAGAGTTAAAAATCTTGCAAATGGTAAATGGTCGTATTTTGTTGGCTTCATTCTCATGTTCAGAATTGTGACCGAAGAAAAAAAAAAAAAAAAAAATGTTTTTGAACAAGCCACAAAAAAAAGCGCACGACAACGTGAAGGACGCAGTCACCGAACAGATGAGGACAATGCATTGGATGGCGCAGGAAAATTTCTAAAAGCAGAAATTTGGAAGTGCAATCAAACTGCAATGCAGCAATGTAAGTTAAACGGTGTCAGTGCCAAACCTTTGATAGTTTATTCTCCTAAACCAAACATTGGCCCTCCTTAACTTACAGTATCAGTCAAAAGTTTGGATACACTTTGCTAATGTCACTGCACTGTTTTTAGAGTAATTTAAATAGCTTAACTTCTCTATATACTAGCAAATGGAATCTTGTCAAAGGTTAACAGTCAGAAGTGAAGAGAATAATTTACTTATTTAGTGTCCAAAATTTTGGAGTTCTCAAAGAAGCCATGTTTTGCAAAGTAAGCTGACAAATAAGCTCCTTCTATTTTCCAACAGCCAAAATTAAAGAGTAACTTGCAAGTTGATTTTATAACTGAATTTACGCATAATCTTGTATGAAAATGTCAATTTAAAAAGAAATACAAAAAATAAATGTTTTACAAGACCCACGGGCAGAAATTGAGAAGAAAGTGTACCAATTCTAAGATAGGCTCCCAAAAACGCCCTTTCCTGGAGAACGTGTCATATGACGAACGACAGGCAAACATTGGCGCCTGCCCAGGTTCTCACTGTGGGTTTTTGTGGTCTGAGTGGTGGTGGTAAGGAGAGAGCTTGTCGTGATCCTGTGATCTCAGACTACTTATTTCCAAAAAAGTAAATGCACTGTGAAAAATACCCCCCTCCATTTGTGCTCAATATCGGCTGTCAATTAGATGAAATTTCTCTGCATGCCTTACACCCAATATCTCTGTGCATGTGACTATAAAATATCCTTGAAACAATGACTACATAAACAGCATGTTTCCAACCAGAACACAGATTAAAAATCCACTAGCAGTTTCAACAAAAATTTCACGATAAACTACGGTGTGCGGGAACTGCGTTAGTATCTTTTATATGGGCTAGCCGACCGTCAACGTAGTCAGCCTTATAGCCTACAGCCTTCGTTAAAAGTTGAGATCTAAAGTAAACATTTTAAGACTCTACATGCTTGAAAAACAACAAAGTCGACAGCAATATTGCTAAAGAACATTTATTAAAGATACTGCAATGCGATAAACATGGAGACAGCGTTAGCCACCATTAGCTAGTCCTTGGTCACTCACCAATACACCTCCACCGATTCTCCTCACACCACAGCTCTATCTCTCTCCTCTGTCCATTGACCCCTCCCCTTACTTCTGCCTGTCCCCTCTCTCGCCTCAGTGGCTCATAATTATAAGGCAGTGGCCCATCATATGAAATGACAACATTCACCTCTTCAGTCTGATTCCATTGCGAACTTTACTTCAGGAGAGATGTTTACCTGTCGTTACGTCACGTCCGGTCGGAGCGTTTTTGAGACGCAGAAGTCATTTTACTTACAATTTAATTCAAAAACTCTTTTAATGCACATATCTGATTAATTTCTTTCAGCAAATAGAGTTCCTACAATGTTTATCTACACGTTCATTCGCAGGGGTATTCAACTTGCACCATGGGCTTTAAAGTCAAGCGGTTTAGAGGCTTATTGGGCAAAAAGGTTGATGAAAAGCACATCTCAAGCGCAGCACGCCTTTAGGAAGTTAGACAGTCATGCAGCTGCAAATTCACTATAGTCATATGACTGCCCTTGTTAAAAAAAAAAAAAAAAAAGTGAGAATGCTCTGCAGATAAACTGCCCGTCCAAAAAAAAAAAAAAAAAAGTCACACTCTCAAATATTTAGTTGGAACCCCTGTGGCAAATTCATCTTGTCATTTTTTGACAGCCATATGCAATTCAAGAACATTTATTTTCGATCAGAAATGCCATAATTTTTGGCTCGAGATCTTGTCTTCTCGACAAAATGGTTGAACCACCAATGGTTGGTCTTTCTTGAGCACATCCCAGTAACTTTCAATGTGGTTAAGGTCAGGACTTTGTGGTGGCAAATTTGTCTTTGAAAATGATTCCTAATACTTGTTTTTCTCATTCATTGTTTTCTTTGCTAAATACAGGCCAATGACTTGCCCCTTCTGAAATAATGTAAAATATTTTCCACCATCAAGGGATGTGTCTTCCGACGTGATTTTTTTTTTTTTTTTTTAGAAATGAGCAGCAACGCGCTTCATCAGTCAGGGTTAAAATGATTATTGCCTGCTGAAACATATTAATAACCGCAATAATGATCCAATCATAGAATTTGTTAATTTATTTCCAAAAAGTGACTTTTTTTTGGACGGGCAGTGTATGACAATAAATGGTGGTTAGTTCGATGGACTTAAGAATTAGAATTTTTTTTATTTATTTTTTATTTTTTTGCAAAATAAAGACTGCTTATTTTTTATTTAACATGTATGGTAAGAAAAATGTTGGTGTGTCCAAACTTTTGACTGGTATGTCTGCATTTTAATCCGAAGTTTTACTATGCATGTGGCTAAAATTTTTTTATGTGGCTAAAGAAATTTGAGCTGAGTTAGCCACGGTGGCTAAAAAAAAATTTCTCTTGGTGCAGCCCCTGGATGAGTCTGTAGATAGTGCTGAGTTTGTGTCTGTGCTTGGTCTTTACCCTGCATGTTTACATGCGGCTAGGAACGAGCACTGAGAAATCCTTCATTTGAGTTATTGGCTCAACCACACGCAACCCCACCCCCAGCTTCCTCCCCCAAATTACGGCTGTACAGTGCTCCCATTTTTTGTTCCCCGAAAACTTTTGTGTCCCCTATCTGGATATAGAAAAATAGCTGCGTTATTGCAGACGGTACCACTCAGCCCTGTACATAGTTGTCCTCACCAGAAACCGTGATGATCGGTGATGGCGTTTTTCAGTTATTGCACGGAATGGGAATGCAAGATGACGGCTGTGGCAGCCATATTTGATTTCGGATCGCGACCAAAATCGATAGGCTTATGTATTAACTGTACCCCAATGTCCTCACTAAAAATCGTGGTGATCGGTGATGGTGTTTTGCAGTTATTGCACGGAATCAAATATGGACGGACGGGTAGACGGACGCCATGTGTGATGACAGTACCCCGCAGCCTCTGTCAGGGCTGAGGGGTAAAAGTGCTTGGAGGGTAATGTGCTACTTGCGATGGATTTGTGCGCTCATAAATTGTTTAACTATTTGTCAAGTGTGTTCCTAGGGAAAAATTAGTGTTGTGCCCTGACAATTCATAAAACTGTGGAAGCTTTAAGGACTATATGCAAAATAAACCCTCCCTGTCTCTAGGAAAAAAAAAAAAAAAAACCGAACTTGAATGTCTTTCTGTTAGAACTGTTGGGAAACAAGTTAAGCTGGTGTTAGGCTGGATTTACACCTGACATGTTACACTCTCGTTGCATTCTCAGTGCTGACCTATGGCACTGGTCCCCCGCACCATTGCATTATGACTTTTATACAGGCTGTGTAGGGCACGTGAACAGCAGCATACTTATGCCCTGGAGCCAGATTTCTTCACAAAGGAACGCTGGGCGTGTCATTTATCTATCACCAAAATTAAAATGTTACCCGGGATTTATCTGGGCTGAGGTTTATTATCCCCCTGATTTATTTCCAAGATAATGGCCTCCAAAACCCCCTACAAATTACAGGTTTGCGAAAAAGTCAGCATGGCCCCTCCATTTACGGAGGGGCGTGTCTCAGAAACCCGTGGGAGTTGAGGCCATAAAATTTTGCATGTGTTCATTATATATGTAGAGGTATTCCACAATTTTTTTTTTTTTTTTTTTGGGTGCAAAATCTGCTTGGTCATTGTTAAACCTCTGGTTGAGTTCATGTGGAATGACTCGTGCCTTTTCATACTTCCATCCATACTCCTGTCCATTTGTCCATCCCTCCACCGCATTTCATATCCAGGGGGGCCAGAATTCCTAAACCGATCATATTTCTCAATGAAATATCATATATGGATACATCTTATTTTGTAAATGCACCTTTTCATACCTTTGTACCTTTGTACACCTTTTCTGTCCATCTTCCTGTTTGTCCCTCTCCGGCGTTTTGTTTCCAGGCCAGATATCGGCCATCTTGTTCTTTTCCGGACCAGAACTCCTAAACCGTTTAACGTTTATCAACAAAATTTAACATGTGGCTACATGTGATTGTGTAGGTGTGCCTTTTCGTACATCTGTCCTACTTCCTGTCCATCTGTCTGTCTCTCTGCTGCATTTTGTTTCTAGACTAGATATCAGCCATCCCATTCTTCTCCAGGCCAGAACTCCTGAACTGTTCAATATTTCTCTGCAAAATTTAATATATCGTCACCCTATTAAAATAATGGCCCAAGTCATTTTTTGACAAGTGAGTTTTTGGCCTAAATCATCTCTTGATAATGCTTTGATATTGTTTTCTGTGTTTTCCCAAAAACTTGAAAAAAATGACATTATTTTAATAGGGTGACGATATGGTTACATGTTATTGTGTAGATGCGCCTTCTCATACCTCTGTCCGTCCTTATGTCCGTTTGTCTGTCCCTCCACCGCTTTTTATTTCCAGGCCAGATATCAGCCATCCCGTGGTGGGGATCTGAGAATTTAATGCTTGTTGATTTATGTCTTAATGCTTATTCTTTGTTTCTTACAGGCTGGAGTGAAGGGGACGTTGGGACGACTAGTAGGAATTTTTGAGGTGAGATGAAACATTTCTCTTTTTTTTTTCCCCTGTATATTTGCACTTTTTAGGAGGCAGAGTTTCTGTCCAAACATGTGTTCTGACATCACTGCAGCTTCAATCTCTGCCAAAACCCGTGAGCTTTGAATCAGGAGGCATGTATTGGCTGTGACATCATGTCTCCTTTTTTTATTTTCCCTCTCAGTCATTTAAGCCCCTGGATATCCAGTGTTGGCCAAAGCGACTGGGTGAGATGGATGTTGGCTTTACTGGGTTTTATCAGCCGCAGCAGTGTTGTTTTTGTGTGTTTGTTTTCTTTTCACCTCCTCATTTTAACTTTAGTGTTGCTGCTTTTCAGGCAGAACTGTTTACTCATAGAGTCGAGCTCCAGATTTTATTGGAAAATGCCCCCGGTAGCCATATTCAACCCTGTCTCACTTCATTTCTTCAATCCAACATCTAACCCCTGTTGTTTTCAATTCCTTTCAGAATAGGGACAGAAAGCACAGAACATACGTCTATGTTCTCATCGTAACTGAAGTGCTGGAAGACTGGGAGGACTCCGTAAATATTGGTATGTCTGTTTGCCACCCCTCTCAAGTTCCTGATAATGGTTTTATTAGCTACACTGTATTAGTGAGAGAGCCCATTTCCTGTTCTCAGATGGTTTCATCCAGCGTTTTTATGAGGTGATCACACAGATAGCATGTAGAGGAGCTTCAATACAGTTCCAGTATTTGAACTTTTAAAGGTGCAGTAGTCAACTTTTATAAAAGAAACTTCTTTCATATTTGGTGAAACTGACACTCAATACTGACTGTTGCACATGAGACAGGTAATCTGTCGGTGGGGGGAATTCAGGTACGTTGGGCTGCTCCCAGTACTTCTAATGGCATTGGCAAAAATCCCCTGCACCCGAGCAAAATTAACCAGTCAGAGCCAGGAGGAGTTTCTAATGCAGTGTCAATCACTTCTTGTCCACAAGTTGTTTAGCGTCCTTCCTCCATGCGTGATGTCTCCTACGCCCGGTTCCTGGTGGAGCTTAAAGTTGCAGTTGGTAACTGGCCTTGTGTTTTATTTGGTAAAAATCTCATAATCCTCTTTCGGCTTTTGAAGTGGTCTGACAGTAAATTTGGATCTCTGTATGGCAGACCTGGACTGTGAAAATCCAGAGACCTCAGCATTTCTTCGTCTACACTTTCAGGTCCTCCATTGTCAATGACTGCATAACTGTTGTGCTTGCCCAAAAAAAGCCTAAAGACACTGACAGAAAAGCAGTCAACCAAAAATGACGTGGAGTTTGGTCATAATAATTGCGACCATAAACTAGGCATACGTGTTTGGAAGACCTGCTGGCATTGTGTTTGTCCGGAGCTTGTCAGCATGCTTCTGCATTAACACAGGGCTTCAAATTTGTTTACAGCAGCTGGGCTCCATTTGTAATAATGTAAAAGCAATCTATCTGTGACGGAAAAGTCAACAGCATGCAATGATTGGAAACTGTTGCTCTAATAACTGGTGCAGACATGTATTTGATAGCCTGCCGTAGCCTCGTAGCTTTGCGTTGCCTGCTGAGGCGGCGAAAATAATCCACGTAATCCAGATCAGTTGTAGCTAGCTAGTAGCTGGGAAGCGAGTTCACTATAATGTACAGGGATGCAAACTAGCTTGTTCATTTGCAGTCTACCCATTTCCTTGTCCTGTGGTTCGACCTGGAGAGTAGTTATCACCAGAGCCAAGGTGGCCATCTTATACACTCTAATAAAGTAAAAAAAAAAAAAAAAAAAAAAAAAAGTTTTATTTTATTTGACGCTAGGTAGCTTTTGTAATATGTATTGCACTTGCTTGGCTGATATTCAGTCTTTTTTCTCTAAAATCTTTTGGTTACAAAGCACAGTTACAAAGACTTTGAGATGGCTTGTTTTGTATCTGAAGGAACATGTAAATGCGCTGTTTACTTTTTGTTATTACTAATGTTTCTTATTTCGCAATAAGACATACTGGAGCTCCTCGTGCTTCTTTATAGCTACCGCTGGAGAACTAAACTTGTGAACGAGCTTGGAGGGAGGGGCTATAGGAGGGAGAGAAGGAGCAGTGGGGAGAGGGTTGTGGTGTTTATGATCAAAATCTCACTTGCTATTTTCTCCAAAGTTCCCGGCATGCACTGATAAGACAATATCTTGTCTCAAATTCAGATATCAAGCCAAATGCACCAATGAAAGAATGGCAAGTGATTTAAGACCTGCTGAGTCACTGTCGGAAGAGTCGAGGTTGGGTTCCAACCATGCCGTAAATCCGTCCACAGAGCACCATGCCCCAGTTTTTATTAATACAGCTCAATGTTTCAAATCTGTGGACAGAGGAGCAGAATTCTTTTCCTGAGGGCTAGTGTGCCTCATTAGGGTGGATGTTTTCAAAAGTAAGCGGGCAAAGGGTTGCAGACAGCCTGGTGAGGAGCTGCAAATTGGAGTTATGCTCAGCCAAAAACACTGCCCGCTGCGTAAAACCTTTTTCCCCCCCCCTCTTGCTGACAGGGAGAAAAAGGGAATGGTTTAAAATAGAGGACGCCAGAAGAGTGCTGCAGTGTCACAAGCCCGTCCAGGCGTCCTACTTTGAGGCCCTCCAGCAGGCGTGCCTGACCAGCAATGGGACGCCGTTGGTGGCCACGATAGCTGGAGACCTCGCCCCCACCTACTCCATCAACCAGAGCTCTGTCTCGGGTATCAGATAACTAACACACAAGCAAAAAAAAAAAAAAACTCCCAGAGCTTTCTCCGACTCCTTTCTTTTTTTTTTTATTAATCCTTCTCTTCTTTACCCCCTTCCCCTTTTTTTAAATGTTGACTCGTCAACTCGAGAAAGAGCCGTTTGCCTTGCCAGCCATTTGTACCCGAGCTGAGGAACAGACTTGATAAGTGTTGGGCAAAGCTAACGAAACGCTTCAAAAATGTAAAGATTCTCTCCCCTCCAATTTTCTTTTTATCTTATTGCATGAAGCATCCTTCATCTCCCCACTTCATTCCTCCTTCCTTCCTCCCTCCCTTCTCTACCCTCCCTCCCTTCCCCTTTCCTAAATGTGAGGTTTATTAAATGCAACTACTTTTTACTGTTGTGATGTAAATTACTGGTATGTAATTAGTGCTAAAGGTCATTTGCTTTCAAGGGTCCTTTTAATGTCTTTTTATCTTCATTTTTTTTGTTTGTTGTTTGTTTGCATACTTTGTTTTGTCTCTCTCTCTCTCTCGTGTAGTTCTCCCTCGATCTGACTAGGGAAATGTTTTGTCTGTATATGAGTGGACGGACCCGCAGGAAGCAAGTTTGTTTTGCATGAGCACTGGTATTTATTTGTCCCACAATATGGGTGAAGTCATTTGAGAGGTTGAAGGTTTTCGCATAAAAAGTGCTTTTTCTTTTGTGATTTGCAACCTTGAAGGGGCGGTAAGATGTGGTTTTAGGAAGGGGGCAGACTTGTGGGGTGATGGGATTCCCTCTCAAAGACTGTAGGCCTGTGGTCCACATGAGACCTCGCAGATATGAGTCTGTTGACGCAAAGCCCATACCCCTCCGTACCCCACTGTAGTAGTTTAAGCCCACACTGTTAAAATCAGGGAGCAGAGGCACCTTGTCTTGGGTAGATTCCCATTCCTGCAAGCTGCAAAGGACCTTTGATCCAGCTAGCCTTACGAGGCATGGTGTTTCTCAACCGAAGTGCCATTATGGCATACATACTCCTGGGCACCAAAAGCTTCATTTACTGTCTAAAGGGAGATTTGCATTTATTCCTGGAATACTTTTGCTCTGTGAAGTCCGTTAACATCAGACAGAACTGAAACATCAGTATTTGAGAATTCAAAGGGTTTGCTTAGCCTGTTGGAAAGGGACACAGATTTGCTGCCTGGAGTTAGTCAAATTGTTTAAGGCAGTGGTCTTCAACGTTGTTCCTGGGGACCCACTGTGTATGCTGGCTTTTGTTTCAACCACGATTGTATTCACAGGATTTTAACAAGCTGTTAATGTCTTAATTAGGTGTTTTTCATGTTTAGAGTTGTTAATTACTCTTTTTAGCCAAATGTTACATAGAAATATCCATACATGCTATGAAGAATAAAATACCCAAGAAGATAGTGTGTTTATTTCCATACTGCAAGAAATTTCCAGTAATATAACATTTCAAACAGATCAAATTAGACACAGAGGAAATCCATAAACCCCAAATTAGGCTGCCATACGCAACTGTTTCAAGTTCTTTCCAAAAACTTCAGGTGAACTTAATTAGATTAACATAACACAAAACTGGTTTGACTCTTTTCCATTTTCATGGCGAATAAATTTGTCATAATGTGCCAATTCGTTTTTACCAATTAGGAGCCAACTACGTCTTTATTTTGATTGGTTACATTGTTTTCCCTCGTTTTATGCTGCTATTTCCAATACATCACAATGTGGGTGTGGTATTTTTCATTCTTGGTAGCAAACATAGGTATTTCTGTTAACTTGCGAGTTAAGGGGGCAAATAACTGCTCTAAACATGAAATGCACTGAAGACAAATTAACTGCATGGTAAAGTCCTGCGATTACTATTGCGGTTGGAATGAAAGCCAGCGTACACAGTGGGTCCCCAGGAACGACGTTGAAGACCACTGGTTTAAGGCTTTTGGGGTGGGAAGAGTTGTTGTACGTGTTCTGATATTGTCCCAAGTTTAAAAAAAAGATGAGAAAAATGTCTCTAATGATGATGAACCCGTCATGTCCACTTTTGATAGTTCCTTTTTCAGACATGCTTTCTGTTTCCTACCCAGTCACTATCATCTTTCACTCATTTGCTTTTTATTTATTGGTTTTTTTTTTTTAAATTAATATCATGACAGAGATGTCTGAGAATCATTAATCATTCTGTGGCTGTAAGGCTGTTATAACACTTAACTGTAAGTTTCGTCCAACACCGTGGGCGTATTGCCACAGCGATTGGGCCCTTTATCTCCCATTGCCTGTTGGCAGTAGCCCGATACCCTATTAACATTGTGTCGTGTCATTTCATCTGGATTATTTCATGGGAGATGGACATGGAAAGGGATGCAAGAAAAGTTTAATCCCTCCTTCAGACAAACACTGGACTTGTTTTGGAATT
The DNA here is from genome assembly GCA_029692085.1 of Gymnothorax javanicus. Taxonomy (NCBI): domain Eukaryota; kingdom Metazoa; phylum Chordata; class Actinopteri; order Anguilliformes; family Muraenidae; genus Gymnothorax; species Gymnothorax javanicus. Next base: position 19,946,752 of record CM056203.1, read on the forward strand.
TAGATTTTTGGAAGCACTTTTTCTATTAGGTCTTAACAGTATTTTTTTTTCTGATGTAGTTATTGTTTTTTTTTAATTTGCCTTCATCACTTGTGTTCTCACGTCTCCACCTCCATACAAGCACTCGCTCACTTGCTTTACACAAAATCATTAAAAAAACTTTTTAACAAGACAGAAAACAAGCAAGACCTTGAACAGTACGACCATTTTTAACTTGTAAAAAATGCTTTTGAATTGTAAATTCATGTTTTATTTTGTTTTTTTTTCCTTAAACTTGTAAAACATCTGTTATTGGCCAACCTGTTTTACCTGCCTTCGCTGTGGCGAGCAAAATTTGGCCTGACCCTGAAAATTGAGTCACATGGATCACTATTAGACATTTTTCTTACAAATGAACTGTTTTGGTTTCTGTACAGAGCAAATGCTTTAACTGATAAAAACATTTTCCTCTAACACGCATGAAGCGGTACTTGTATGGGACGCAGTTCTTGCACTAATACAGGTTCTAGCAGCCTAGCGAAGGCCTTTGAGGCGTTGTGCCATCCATTGGTTTTAACTGCCTTAGTTTTGATTGGAGAATGAGGGGGTGAGCTCAAGATTTAAAAAAAAAAAGGGCCGGGAGGGATTCATCTCCTAGGTGGTACATCTTGATTGGGGCCTGTGACAAAAGCCAGGCGAACCGTCTCCAAGCCCCAAGTCTGCTGGCACAGCCACACTGCGCATTAAACGGTGTGGTCAAAGCCTGTGAAAATGACCCCCACACCTCCATTTCACTGTCATTTGAATACCACTAGAGTGACCCCATTAAAGACGAGCATTTTGGCAGCAGCTGTATACGTTACTCCTCCGCCGCACAGCCCTGCTGTTTCTATCGTCCTGTCCTGGCTTCTTCACCACCAAAACCTGCGTCTACTTCTGTCCTCTTTCACCCTGCTCCCTTTGCCACTCGACTGAACAGAATCGGCCACAGGGTCTCCCAGAACTTCTGAAAAGCAAAGCAGAAAAACTACCCCGTCTGGTTTTTCTGTCCACAGAAAGACCTGTGTTCTCCCCTCCCCTCTGTGCCAGGCACACACTGGCTGTCCGTCAATGCGACAGGCTGGGACAGAGAGAATGGGCCTTTCAGACTGAAAACTGGTCACATGGGTGACCGAGGTGGCTCGGTGCATTTCCGGTCTGGACGACCTCATTTTTCCTCTGCCAAGTGAAAAAAAAAAAACAAAAAAAAAGGTCCGAAGCCCTAAAGCCCTTCATCGCAGATTTTTGTGCAATATTGCCTCATTTTAACTTTGAGGCACAGCAGCACATTGACATCCTGCCTGTAACCCCATGTTACTCTTTCCATGACAGTTGTTTTTCTTGGAAAGTTTGTACAAGTTTACTTTGTACAAGTAGGCCAAATGAATTGGGAGAAATGCAAACTCTTGTCAGGCAAAAAAAAAGGAAATTCAGCAGGGTCCCGCCAGCCCAGTGAACATGTGCAACTGCTCTCTTCCCGTAACCTTCAGACTTTTGATAAGAGTGCAGGAATGCAGCCCATTCTTGATTAGGTGAGTTGCATAACTGGCAGCACAACAGCACTGGAAAACACGTCCCACCGCCTGTTTCCTCCTGCAGTTCAGAAGTTCACGACCCTGACTCTGCTCTGCAGCCGTAATCTGTCCTGTTTTGGTTTTTGTTGAGGGGTCATCCTGGCCCTTGACGTTTGTTCGTAGAGCCCGTGCTACTTTCTGGGGCATTTTGAATTTTTATTTTCTTTTGTAAGGCACATAAAATTAGGCCACAATCAATTTTAGGAATTGAGGGCATTTGTCGTTGCAAACTAAATGTTGCCCCCCAATTCCCACCTTTAAGAGTGGAAGAATTGTTCTGTCTTGAGGGGAAAAGATTGTTGAATCTGTAGAACCCTGTTACAAGGGGATATGCAGATGGTTTTTTTTTGTTTCGTTTTTGCCTAAACATTTTATATTTTACTTGAATTTGAGGTTGAATGTAGTGGGGATACACAACCCTAGCACAGTCAGTTGTGGATAGCAGTGGTGCCAGTATGTGGGAGAACAATCCTATGCCAGTTTGCATGTCGGAGTTTGCAGCTGACCATAGATATAAGCCCAGATTCCAGTTTGTTTGGGAAGACCAGCCTCCATTTCTCATGTCAGCCCATATTATCTTGGCAGCATATAACAATGCTGCTCTTTGAACCCCATTACAGTTTACAACTTTGTTTTTGGTTTAGAGCAGGGCGTGCAGTTCAAAGTCTGAATGTGTCTGATAAGTGCAAGCATATTCCATATCGATGGCAAATAGTCTGAGTCCTTTCCTGGATAATTAAAGTTGCCAGTTGATTGTGTGCTCACCCTTAAAAATGTTATTTTTAGCCAGCCTCAAAGCCTCTACTCTGTGGGAAAGAAATAATTTTTAATTCACTTGTACATTTATCTTTACCATTGGTAATTATTCAGTCTAGACATGACTAAAAGGTTATTAACTCAAGAACATTTAAGCCTAACATCTAGATTGTTGGATGTAAATGCCGCTAATTCAGATTGCATTTAGTTTGTTTACATTACAAAGGTCTTTGGTGACGACATCTTGACTGTAATGAGACAATCTGTTATTGAAAAAGGTAGGGGCCCTAGTCCCCTATTTGCCTTTGTGAGTTTCTCCCTGATGTGTATGGTTGTTTCCCAGAAGGGAAGAATATGGTTATGGTGAAATAGCCCTGTGGAAGCTCACTGGGATTGGAATTAATGGTCACTTCCTTTCACAAACTCCATTTTGTGCACTGCACTGATGGTCAGAATCTTTCCACGCAAAGCTTTAGCGACAGTTAAAGCAAATACTGCTGGGAGAAAAATCCCTTTAGAGTCCAGATTTACTTTTGTTCCAGTTGGTAAACTGGCATTAAAAGCCCTGTATTAAAATGCGTACAAGGAGTTCTGCTGGAGCCATTTCAGCAAAACAAAATTTTAGTTACCAGCAGGTGAGCACGACGTCAACAGTGGTACCTAGTGGTCACATGTTGCCCTGCAAGACTGATTCAGCTGGGCTTCATCCTTTTTTTGAACTCGTTCACTTGTTCGCCTTATTTCTGTATGACAGTGCTTTACATCATCATCTCATATCAATGGCATCTTTTAGCAATCAACATGACTAAGTACATCCCAATAATTTCTTTTGCGTACAGATTTAAGCTGAGCAGTAGAATTGAGCTTGGTTGAGACTCACAATGACGTAATGATGGTAATACTTGCAAACTGAAAACGGCATGCTCTAGAGAAGAAATAGAGGCAACTCGGTCAGTGTTATATCTCGCCCTTAGAAAGGAAGGGCCTGACCTTAGTATCTGTCAAATTAATTTCCCTGTGAAGCATTTTGAATTTTTGGCCACGAGTTTGAATACCCCTACCAGTTGAAGGTAACTGTGAATTCTAGAGTGAAGGAGAACATATCACTGGAATATATATATTTTTTGTTTCCATTTGGGGAATTAATGGTATAAACAAGTTTGAGAAGAGACTGAAGATTGTAATATAATGTGCCAACGAATAAACACCAGTATTTCACAAGAGTTCTTGTGTCTCATTTAATAATTCAGGCCAGCTGTGCTCAAGTCACATTAATTATGAATTAGAGCTGCCTTTAAAAGAAAATTTAAACACACTTTGGAAACTTGTTTGGAATGAATGTTTCACTTGCAAAAAAAAAAAAAAAAAAAGACACCATTATGTCTTAATATGATCAGAGTTCTGCAACAACCCAGAAATCTGTAAACACCATAAAATGTTTGTAGGAACCAAAAATTTTGCATTTGTTTACAAAAAAAACATAAGTGTTAACTTCAATTATAGAACATTGACAGCATCATGCCTGATAGGAACCAAAAATGGAGGGACATGCCCCCCCCCCAATCAAATTATGCTAGAACTAAATGATGTACTTGAAAATACAATCCTTCATGTACCAAATGTATTCAGTCTTGTGACTAATTGCTGGTAGTGCACTGTAGGTTGGGCAGGCGTTTGAGATTTAAATGTTACATCGGAGCCACTGTCATTCTGATTAAATGCGGCCTATAGAATGAAAACCAGCTGAAGCCAGTATGAAGATAGGCAGCCATGTATTAAAGGGACAGTTCACTGAAAATCGAATTATTACATTTCTACTTTCCAAGAATACGGTTTACTCATCCCAGTAGCTTTGCCAAGAGTTTCAGAATTGAGAAGCTTTCTCTCTGCAAGTCATGCTAAGCCACCTGCGGAACCTTTGCTCTAATATGGGGTAATTCAGTCCAAGTACCTCCATCAAACGGCATACAAATTAAGCTGTGAATGCTCAGGAGTTGCAGTTGAGTTTTTCAATGGATATTTTCCCCCATTGAGTCCCTGCATCACAGGTCATAAAGCACATGGTCAGCAACAATGCCTATAGCTGCTTCCAGTTTCAAAGTATATTGAATCTATACTGAGGGGGCTGATGTACACCAGTGAAACATTTCCCAAACCACAAAAAAAAGCACCCACACTGTGGAAAAGGCAGCGTAGATTTATGCTTTTCACACCCAATGCTGACCACAGAAATCAATGTTTTATCCCGAATAAATCAACAAGTGACTGATGTTTTACAGCAGATTGCGATGAAAGAGAGTCAAATCCCTGTCAAGTGAGGTTTTTCGTACAGAAAAGAAATTCACTACAATAATGCAGGGTCTGTGGTCTATGGATCTTTAATAAACCAAAACATAGTCCTGCAGAATGCAAGTGTGCAGCTGAGTTACTGAGGCTGCTGTCCTCGACCCCGTCCGAAGCCACCCCTCTGAAACACAACACAAACAGAAGGACACACCGTTAGCAGCACATATCAAACACAACACAAACAGAAGGACACACCATTAGCAGCACATATCAAACACAACACAAACAGAAGGACACACCGTTAGCAGCACAAATCAAATCTCCATTATTAAAGGCAAAAAAACACAAACAAAACACTGTCACTTCTGCTTGGGTCAATCCGTATGTTTTTCAACAATATAACAAACGCTGCTTTTCCTGCATGGCATGACTGTTAATGCCCACAAATTAAACCTGGCAGTTTGCACTTAACCTTCATATTTATAGTTTGCAAATTCTAAGAGCTGAGTACAGAGCCAAAAAGCGAATATTCGGTCACTGTCCAAATACTTTCAGACAGCACTGAAACTGTAATGTTCCACATTCCAGAGCTGTACAGTTTCACAGCCAGTGCATGACAATGAGTCAAAATTGTATATATGTATGTTTCCCATCTCGTAACAATGGCACAAACCTACAGGGTAACAGAATTTTCTGTTCTTGCAGTGTTGGATGCAGGAGAAATGAGCAGGCTTATAGGACCCAAGTTTGACAAGGGCCAAATCATTCTGGCCAGAAAACTGGGTTGAAGCATCTAAAAGACGGTGAGGCTCATGTGGCTTCCTACACTGCTGTGGTCAGTACCTACCAGCAGTGATCTGAGGTGGGGCAAACCAAAAAAACGTTGACAGGGGGTTGGCTGCCAGAGGCTCATCAATGTACAGGGGCAACGAAGGCTATGCCACCTGGTCCGAAAAGACAGAAGGACTACTGTGGCACGAGTTGCAGAAAGTTTTAATGAAGGTTACGGGAGGAATGTGTTGCTACACACAGTAAAGACTGCCCTGAGAGTCCATGCTGACCCCTGTCCGCTATCCAGAGTGCCTATACTGGATACGCGAGCCTCAGAACTGGATCCTGGGGCAGTTACAGAAGGCTGCATGGTCCAGCGAGTTCTTGATTAAATCATGTGGACAGTCAACCACGCACGCACAGATTACCTGAGAGATGGCACCAGGATGAACAATGGGAAGAAGACAAGCTGGTGGAGGGAGTTTGAGACAATATTCTGTTGGGAACCCTGGTCCAGACATCACAGTGGACATCATTTTCACCTAAAAACTGTTGCACACCAGGTCCACCCTCACGTGGCAACGGTATTCCCTGGTGGCAGTGGCCTCTTTCATCAAGGTAGTGGACTCCGCCACACTGCACATATTATTCGGGGAATGGTTTGAGGAGCTTGACAAAGAGTTCGAGCCTCTGAATTACCCCAGATCTTTTATCTAGTCAAGCATCGGCAAGATGGGCTGGAACAAAATGAATAGTCTGTGGCAGTTCCACTTCACAACTTGCAGGACTTAAGTCATCTGCTGCTAACGTCTTGGTGCTAGATACCACAGGATGCCCTCAGAGGTCGAGTGGAGTCCACGCCTAAAGCAATTCAAAGCTGTTTTGGCAGCATGCGGAGGAATACTACTAGACAGGTGGTCATAATGCTTTGACTCATCAGTGTATGAATCATTTAATCAAACAACACTCATGGGCCAGAGGAAAATCCCTACGGACTTGGGAGTGGCCAAGTTGCCACAGAAGACATTTTTAAAGTGCACTCATTAAACTAAGCACCATGGTACATCATCAGAGTTCAAGGGCAATGTTCACTGTACCCGAGTGCATAGCTTCATGAGTGTGCACTAAAAATGTATTGAACCACCTTGACTGCTCTCAAGTCTTTCTGGATGAAGCCTAAATCAAAATGATTGTCACCACATCCTCTCAATGAATGTTAATGCTAGCTGCCATTTCCATGTAGCAGCCCCATCTACAGCCGGCACAAAGATGGGAAACCAGTAAGACCGAGACAGTGGCAGTTTGATATTGTGTTCTTTTAAGGCTTGATAAGCAGAGGACTCTTCACACCCAAAAACACACCACAGGTCCAATCTCTGCTGCTGGTTTTAACTTCACGTCATGGACAGATTTAAACACATTTAAAATGATGACAGGATAGTAGCGTTACTCACGAACTGGAACTCTGTGGCTGCCCCAGCGCCTGCTTCGGCCTTCTTGTCACCACCACCGCCTGAAAACAGAAAGTGATGGGCAACACTGAGGACTGCACAGCGCAATTCTGAAAGCCACAGAAATGAATGCCATAATGACAAGGCCTGAGAGACATGCAATGACAGCACTTCTGTCTGACATCACTGTAAAAGCAGTTTGAGTGACCTTGCAACTTAGAGCAAAGTTCCATGCTTACGACTACTATGGGAGCCAGTAGCCCCCTGGTGACGGGTCGCTGGTACTGCAGATGCTTACCTGGTGCTGCGGAACGCCTGTATGAGTCTCTGTCGGTTTCTCCGCGGGGCATGCGAGCTGCCCTGTCTCCCTCCATACCTGCAACAGAAAGATAGCAGTTCATTTTCAGTGTAAACAACAACGTGCACACACACAACTAATTTATCTTATTGCATAACAAAGTTAAATAGAACTCATGACTAAAATAGCCTGTAATGAGAGAAGCCAAGGCCATCAGAAATAATTCAAGCCCAGCAAATGCTACAGCACTTACAAATGTTTCAAATAAAAATGTATTCAGCACTTCTCACCAATTAGAGGTGACTCAAAGTGCTTTCTAGAGATGAGGGCAAACTTGCCTCAACCCACCAAGGTGACCTGAGACAGTTATATTGCCCAAAAACACAAACAATACTTCAGAAGGAGAGGGAAAGAAAAAACATTTTAGGTGATAAAATCAGGGGATGATAAGGTGGCAGGGAGGAAGAGCAAAGCTTTCTGGAATTTAGCCCGGACATCGGAGAACCCCCGACCTCTTTGCTAAGAACACCCAGGGATAGTTCACCAAAAAGTCAACATCTTAGTTTTCTACCCCTATCCAAAGAGGAAATCTCTTACAGGGCATCATCCCTGTCCCCATTAGGGCATTGGGGTTTATTTAACCAAAGGGAAGACCACCTCCTACTGGATGACCAACCCCACTTCCAGTAAGCAACTGAGTTCCTGAGTGGTCCCCATTAAAGTACTAATAAAGCCCACAGTGACACAACTTTAGCCACTTTACAAGAAGAGGACAAACGGTGACATCACTGCTGGCTGCTTAACCCTTGTGTTCTCTAGGAATCAGCTTTAACAGCCATCTGTGGAGCCCCAGAGAGAACGAGAATAAAATCAAGTCAGTTTTCTTAACGTAAGCCCATTTTACAAAAGAAAAAGGATGAACACCAGGCCTAAACCCCAAAATAGTAATTAAATAGTCTTAAGTCTCTGAGGTTTGATAGAAAAAAAATGACTGAGGTGTTTTAAAAAAAACTGGGTTGAGTGGATTACATTAAAGGTAATAAACTTGCTGGAAAAGTCAAGGTTATTGGTCTTAATAAGGATATTGGACCAATTAAAAGACGGTAAAGAATGCCACAGATGCAGCAGTGTGTACCTTTAGGTCTGGGTCTTGCGGTCTCTGGACGAGTTTGACGGCGCAGGGTAGCGGGCACAATTTCGGGCGGCAGGTGCAAGAAGTCCCTCAGGTACTGGATGCCCTCGTTGGTAAGGTACCAGTAGAAGTGGCGCCAGGCAAACTGTTCCTTAACGTACCCGCAGGACTTGAGAGTCTGACGGATTGGAAATGACATGCAGTCAGACTCCTCAGATCCCCATAGCTGCTGCACTGTTTAAGAAGTTAAGAAGTTGCAAAGGACCTTCACTGCGACCATTAACAATACATATTCACTTGGGGGAGTCGCACATTTGTTTGTCATATCTCCGGTAAAAATAAATTATCAATTTGACACAAATTCCATCCAGATTGACGTCCTTCGCCTCCAATCATCCAACCAGCAGCTAGCTCACTGGAAGGAGGTTTATTTCAGGTTGTATGCCGAAAAACCTACCACTGAACAGGTATGTGAAAATTATTTCTCCACAAATTTGAAAAATGCACTAGACATGCCTCTTGGATTATTACTGTACCACTCAAGAGAGCAATATGAAATCCCTGAGAGCCATAGGCCATTTTAAATTCTTCAAGGGACCACAAAATACCAGAGAGAACTGGCAGCAGTCACAGGAGACATCTCTCTCCCCTGTAGCTCCTAGGTAACCTGTGGGTGCCAGCCGAGCTCTATGGAACCCAGGATTTTAGCACTGACAGTGTTATAGTTCTTCAGTCATCTTTCCAGCAAACTGCACTAAGTGTTACGGTTTTGTCAACCAGGCACAATAAGGCTAGTCTGCAGGAAATCTAGTAGCCCAAATTAAATTGGTGAAAGCATGGATACATGTAATATGTCAGATGGAGCTAATCATAAAAATGCTAATGGAAAGGCGTACTATTCAGGAATTTTAACTTGTTTCTACTCTGCTTTCATAAACATGTCATCCTTAATCTCACCTGCTCAGTTTTATATTTATTAGCCCCACCAATGAAGTTAGATGGGGCTTCTGTATGCAATGGGCCTTGTCTGTTGGTCTGTCAGTGAACAAATTCTTCAAAAACTACCTTACCAATCTGCATGAAACTTAACAGGCGACATTACGACGTACTGTTATTATTATTATTGACTGTTATTATTTAGACTATTAATTTTCGCAACACTATGACATATGGTTACGCAGCAACACCTCAAGAACTAAATACTGACTTGATGCTCAAGCTAAAAAGCAATTTATTCCAATATCTAAAACCACTTCAATGTTATCACAAAATATTGATAATTTCTGAGATCTTCCAACGTTAAAGACTGGCCCGCCGCGTCAAGTTAAAGGGGTGCTGTCATTGTACAGCACGCAAAGTGGATGCTCACGGGTTATCAGAGATTTTTAAAGCGTCCGCATTAGTTGCCAGACAGCAACACACAAACAAGCATCTCAAAGTTCATTCAAGCAGAAGAGATGTTTTTTTTTTCTTCTTTTTTTGAACTGCACTAAAATATACAATAAGTATTACCCTCATCAAATAATTTGTTTTCGGAGAGAACATCTTTGCTATATGATGTTAAACTAGCAATTTCCCCAGTGCCCCTGTGATGGATTGTGGGGCGGGGGGGTGGAAACTGGCCAATTTTTTTTTTTTTTTTTTTGAAGGTACCATGTATACTTAGCCATGACAGTGCCCCTTTAATGGAGACTTGTCACGATTACTGTGCATGCTCAGAACTTACATCCTTAAAACCGCGCATCAGCTTGACTGCGAGTGATTATCTGATTCCATACACGCCAATCCATCTTCGTTTTGCATTGTATTTATATATTTTAGTTACTCAGGCATAAATGCTTTTTATATTCAGGAGTTTCTGTGGACATTCAACAATTCAAAGCGCAATTTTAGCTCTTTATAGTGACGGCAATTTCGACACTTAAGTTCAATTAGTTTCAAACAGGTTTAACACTTTGGGTATCAATACAGATTTATAACGCTGTTTAGAAATTTAAGTCATGTGACCAAATAGCATCCAACCCAGAAAAAATGTCCTTACCCAGCACAGGAAGGTTTCTAATGCTTTCTTGAACATTTATGGTGTTATTGCTTGATGAAAACAAGTTGTGACTGGCGATTAAATTTGAGAGACATACTGTAATGCATTTAGCTAAATAGATGTTTTGATTAAAATATACAGGTATATATAGCTAGATAAATACAGTATATGTGCATTGGCTGCATGTGTTATTGTTATATCTTTACTAAATAGCCTTTATCTGTTTTATGACATTTTAAAGATGAACATTTCCTGGAGCTGCAGTTCCAGTGAAACAATGTCGCCACGGATCTTTCCGGAGCGGACTTTCGAAACTTGTGGAAGTTGCACCACAGCATTTCCTCCCTACAAGCAGAGCAGCAGTTTTAAACAACAGATTTATTGTCCAATTCCTCCAATAAAATAACAGCGAAATTAAACCATTACAAAGTGTGAGTTGTTCAATATAGAAGTGAGTTGTGTTTCTGACCTGACAGGCAAATGGTTGAAACCAAAATAACCTACATTGTGTATCTTTGTAAATTAAATGCAATTTTTATAAACATTGGTGGTAAAAACCATCAGTAATAGCCATCTGTTGTTGAGGCTCATCTGCGATTATCTGTGCTTTTTCAGTTCAAAACATTAATGAAGGTGGCATTAAAAGTTTCTGCCAATAGGCTGTGCACTACAGGAAGAGACGCTGTTTTGAAACAGCGGTTGTTTTAAAAGTTCCTGAACTGTTTCAAATGTTTAAAACTGCCATCTCTAGCACTTTAGCCGAAGCATATGAAGAAAGTAAACTGGTCTTCCAACCGCCAATAATGGTAGAACAGGGTATTCTTCCATTATCTTTATTGGCAAGGATGGAATCAAGATTATGATTTGCAGTCAAGCAGATTCACTGTGTTTGGATGCAAGTTCTGAGCACACGCAATAAACATGACACAGCTCCTTTAAGTAGCAATGGGGCTTTGCACTTTACTAGTTTTATCGCTATTATCCTCACATCTTTGTTTTTTTGAGAGGTTACTCAAGAAAAGACATTCCGCAGTGGACTCTGGTTTTAGGTGGAAGTTTCCTAGCTATCATTTCTGTGCCAAAAAGTGCCATATCCTGAAATGTCCAGAGAACTACTTGGAATAACAAATACAGGTATGGGACAGTGAATTTTACAAAGGTGGACAAAGACAGAGATTGGTAGTACATAGTAGATAAGACCTGGCTTGATTATTCATACATGTTGAACTTGAAGGTGAACATTGTGCACCTTTAACTTCCAATTTATCATCCAGTATCAAACATAAACAAGGGCCATCAGAAGACTGGCTATAACCCAGTGCCCACAAGATTTGAAATTTGAAAAATTACAAAATAGCAAAAGGCAGTCCTCTAGCACATGGTTGATAGGTCTTCCACTCAACCTAAATAATCTTTTAAAGTTTCTTGATAATATGATAGCTCAGAGAACAGAATTGTACAGTGAAATTGCCTGTTAATTAAGCTAACGAACATACAACCCCAATTCCGAAATAATTAAGACGAAGTGTAAATTGTGAATAAAAACAAAATGCAATGACTTTCAGATCACATGAGCCACTATGTTATTTGCAATAGAACATGGATAACATTTCAAATGTTCAAACTGAGACATTTTACATTTTTATCCAAAAAATGAGCTAATTTCAAATTTTCTGGCTGCAACAGGTCTCAATAAAGTTGGGACACAGGCAAAAAAAGGGCTGAAAAAGCAATGAATATATAAGAGAATCAGCTGAAAGAACATTTAACAAGTAATTAAGTTAACTGGCATCAGGTGTGTAACATGATTGGCAATAAAAGGGATGTCTTAGAGAGGCTGAGTCTCTCGGAAGTTAAAGATGGCCAGAGGCTCTCCAACCCGTGAAGGCTTGCGTAAAAAAATTATGGAATACTTTAAAAACTATGTTCCTCAACGTCAAATTGCAAAGGCTTTGAAGGTCTCATCATCGACAGTGCATAACATCATCAAAAGATTCAGAGGAACTGGAAAAATCTCTGCGAATGAGGGACAAGGCCGAAGACCTTTACTGGATGCCCGTGATCTTCGGACCCTCAGACGCCACTGCATCACTCATCGGCATGATTCTATCATTGACATTACTAAATGGGCCCAGGAATACTTCAGGAAACCACTGTCTGTAAACACAGTCCGCCCTGCCATCCACAGATGCCACCTAAAACTCTATCATGCAAAAAGGAAGCCATTGTTGAGCATGATCCAGAAGCGCCGTGTTCTGTGGGCCAAGGCTCATTTAAAATGGACTGTAGCAAAGTGGCAAAGTAATCTGTGGTCAGACGAGTCCAAATTTGACATTCTTGTTGGAAATCAAGGGTGTCGTGTCCTCTGGGCTAAAGAGAAGAAAGACCACCCCTCCTGTTATCAGCATTCAGTTCAAAAGCCAGCATCTCTGATGGTATGGGGATGCATTAGTGCATATGGTGTGGGACACTTGCATGTTTTAAAAAGCACCATGAATGCTGAATGGTATATAAAGGTTTTAGAGCAACATATGCTCCCCTCCAGATGACATCTATTCCAGGGAGGGCTTTGTTTATTTCCGCAGGACAATGCAAAACCACATACTGCAGCTATTACAACAGCATGGCGTCGTAGTAGAAGAGTCTGTGTGCTGAACTGGCCTGCCTGCAGTCCTGATCTTTCACCATTTGAGAACATTTGGCGCATAATTAAACAAAAAGTCCGTCAAAAGAGACCCAAAACTCTCCAGCAGCTGGAAGCCTGTATTAAACAAGAGTGGGATCAAATTCTAATGGTTAAACTCAAGAAACTTGTCTCCTCAATGCCCAGACGCCTCCACTCTGCGTTAAAAAGAAGAGGGGATGCTACACCATGGTAAAAAGGCCCTTGTCCCAACTTTTTTGAGACCTGTAGCAGCCATCAAATTTGAAATGAGCTCATTTTGTGGATAAAATTGTAAAATTTCTCAGTTTCAACATTTGCTATATTATCTCTGCTCTACTGTGAATAAAATACTTGCTGGTGTGATTTGAAAGTCATTGCGTTTTGATTTTATTCACAATTTACACTTTGTCCCAACTATTTCGGAATTGGGGTTGTAATAAATACATCAAGAAATTAGTGAATGAGCATGGCAAGAGGGAAACCTTTTTCTGTAAAGAGTCTGTGTTTCTGAACAACTGTATCTGACATGCATGTTAAAGACTTGGAAGTTGCATTTTTACATATTTGACTGCCTTCTAGAACAGGACATAAAAAAGGAATGTTTGCATTTCAAAACTCTTGGGTAAACCACCATTCAGAATTTCACTTCAGGAGCAGTCAAAAGAGGAAGCCCCAGCATTGCATGGTTAACCCCAAAAAACACGGCTTTTTACTAAAGTGCCGTCATTAAATAGGGCGTTATCAATAGTCAGTAAGGCTCCTTTACCTGCATGGCTTTCATGACGTGCAAGTTTGGCACATTCTTTTCAGCCAGTTCAGGGTGCTTGGCAAGATGCACATCCTTCTTCGCAACCATCACTCCTTCCTTGAAAAGCAGCTCATAAATAGCAATGCGGTTTTTCTTGGGCATCAACATCTGCCAAAAACGAGACGCCAAATAAATTTGGGTCAGCACATTTTTGCGCACCAATGAACATGCACATCGACCCTAGCTTAAATTTTTGAAAATGCATCAGCAAAATGATCACCAGTTGTACACCAAAACATCTGCCAAATTGTCATTGAGAGTAATGACCCAAATTTTAGCATTCCCACATGGCAGCACATCTTCTTTGGACAGATAACTGCAAGGCGCAGAAGAAAAAACAACCAATATGGCTTTTAAGACAGAATATGTCACAAATAATGCAGCTTTAAAACAGATGGAAATTAACAATCATGACTGAAGGTCAGGGATGGGAACTCAAAAGTGATCAAGCAGGCATATTTCAATGGCTCAACAATTAGTTATAAAAAATAATAATCATAATAATAAACTGAGGCATCTTTATTAAGAGGCTTTCCATTTTGCAATCGCAAACTGAAGTAACATCAAAATTTCTATTTTCCATGAAAATTCCTAACCCTATACAGATGTGCCAAAAATACCATGAATTGTAGGTACAAAGAGAGAACTATTTATCGATTCAGATCAGCATATAGAATGTAAGCAGTCACTAATTCTAAAGTGCTGTCCTCATTTCTTCTAAATATGGACAGGGTTCCTTCACCTTTTCCTGAAGTCAAATTCAAGCACTTCTCAAGCTTTTCTTCACAGCTGCGGTAAATTAAACATTTGTCAAACTACTCAGATGGCAGTTCATTGTGAAAATAATGCAACTTAACATTACTATTTCAAGCAGTTTCACACAATTTATTTGCAATCCAAGCACTTTTCAAACCTTGAAAATACCATATTCAAATTCTAGCACTCTGCATTGGAGAGCTTGACCTGCAAGCGTAGAAATCTTTCACAATGGCTTTACAATTACATGGAGATACATGCACAACAAAAGGAAAACCTGCTGGCTGTGCATGACGTTTGAATGTTGCCCCTACCCCTGGTCCCCTAAACTGGTTTTTGTACCAAAATTTTGAGAAACTGTTAATTTTATCAGTTTATTTTCATGCAAGGATTATTTACCTTCTTAAAAATATTTGATGAAAATGGCTGTGCATGTCATGAAGAATAAACTGAAGTTGTTCATTAATTTTTGCTATATTCCGAGCAATTCCATTAGGAGATGACAGAGGTGATCAATAAGCTGCAAACAGGTTTCTGTTTAAATTATAATAATAAAATATCCGAGAAATTAACACAAAAATTACATAAAACAGGTTTGAGTGATTATAATTAGCTTCACCCTTAAATTCCTTATTTAAATGGATAGATGCAATGACCAAGAGTCCACAACCTCAAATAACACAACTCATTCTTGAAATTAATTTCAACTTGTTACTGCATTGGAACAAAAACCAGAGTGCACAATGGTCTCCTAAAGCGGAGTTAAGTACCAGCTACTGGCAAATTAGATACCTTTGTGCCAGCCTGGTGAAACATTTATAAGGTTGCTAGTCAGGCATTCTGCACGTTAGTAAGTAGGATATTACAGGACATCGCTCAAGGAATGGGCCGAATCTGATGATCTGAATGGTTTCCCCAAGTACCAACAGTTCAAGTTTAAACAGGCTCATCTGCCTGAGGAAGATATTTCATGGGAAGAAGAAATTTAACGATGCAACAGTGACTAGCTAGCTAGCTAGCCTCACGCTCACAATGCTTTTTGATACAAGCTACATGATATAACATTATGGTAAAAAAAAAAAAAAAACTTGATGTACTTATAGCGAGTATGAAATTCAGTGACTTTTATACTTTATGTATAAACTAGCTAACAAGCTATATTGGTTAGCTATAAGTTAATATAGGCTAAACGGGCTGCTCTGGCCTTCAACATGACACTAATGCTGCATTCGGTAACACTCGTAAACACGAGTCGTGTCGTGAATTAAAGTCTAAGGTACGAGGAAGGGTCATTCGGACAGTGAGGTCGTGAGGTCAAAAGAACGGAATTCACCAGTCCTGTCTCGAAAACACGGCTCGTGGGACGCGTTACCGAATGCAGCATAAATGCAGGCATCTAGCAATCTGGCGTTGTCAGTTATTGGCTGGCTAGCTAGCTTCCTGACGCTTACATCGAAATCATTCATCTACTATCTTCGCAAAGCTACGCAGCGAAGAAAAAAGGCACGGATATAAAGTGTGAATCTTTTATTTAGTGGAACGTTATAAATATGGATTTTTTTTTCAGAAATTAAAAAGATATTACATCTAACTAATCCCATACCTTTACTGTCCCTGCTGTACTGCACAACCTGGAACCGGAAAGGAAGGCGCGGAAAAAGGAAATTGCGTTAGACACACTTGTCTGTTTACCTTCCACCCACTGAACTGGTTCCACCATAAAACATGCGCCCCACCATTTGGTTCCACTGCGTTATGACATCAAAGACGGTTGGTGACATGATGCGGGAGTACCACAATTTATGGTCCTGTAATCCCAGAGCAAGTTAGCATATTTCAGCCATGGCTTCCCTTTCCAGATATCCAATGGCTTTGCACAGGGAATTTTTTCAGCTGAATACGAGGTCCGTTATTAGTGTAAGTCGAGGACCATTCCTTGTTTTTTCCAAGTTAAATTACATCGCTTAACAACCTAGAATTTAGAACGCCATTGCATGGTCATTGAAAGTAAGTTGCTGAGGGATACTGTAGGTATGTAAGTCAATTTTACATGCTGTACAATCCAATGTATATATCTTAAGCCCTCAAATTCATTGCTTTTCAACATCAGTTCTGGGACTGCGGTGTCCTGGGGGCCCACTGTGTGTGATGGATTTAGTTCCAACCACAGTTGCAATGATGCAAAAAAAACTGTTGTCTTAAGTAGGTGCATTACATGTTTTGAGTGGTTATACTCTTAAACCACATGTTCACAGAAAAATCCACGCATATTACGAAGAATTCAAATTCCATATCCACATTATGCACTGCATAAAAAAGGGGGACATCATAACTAATCAAATCAAAAAAGGAACTGTGTTCCTAATTGGTCAAAACTAATTAGCACATGGCCACGAAGACTAACCATGTAGCCAACAATGCAAGTAAAAATAATAAACTCAAAATAATGTCGTCTTTTTTGTCACAACCTTTGTGTGAATGTCTTTTGTGTCTCCTCTCATTTGGCAACTTGCATGTCAAATAGAGGTATTGTCTCCTTTGATTAGTATGCAGCATGTTCCCTGATCCCCAGCTGTGGATCTCGTATGAAAGTTACCCCACCTCATGTGTGTATGAAATATTTATACCTCTTCCTTTGAGTTGCAAGTAGCTGGATAGTAATTTGCTTCGAGCGCTTTGAACCAGTAAGTATTTACGAGTAAACCTCTTCATTTTTGAAAGGTTAACCCAGTCTTGAATGATAGTTATTTACGGACGTTCTCTTCCTTGTCTAGTCAATAGGATTAAGCTCCCAATCCTTTCTCACAGTATCCAGGATTGGGACCATGCTCCTGTTAATCCTTTCCCAGTATCTTCCTTTGATCAGTTTATTAGGAACACGCTCCCAATCCTTCTATGGTCATCAGGATTGGAATCACATTCCTCCTAAGCTTCTCCATCCCACCTTCAGGCAGTTCAGCTCTGGGAAAGTGTGCACTCTACCTAGCAGTCATCCCGGAAAGCCACTGGCTGGGCTTTGGCAACCCCCACACTGCTTTGCCCATAACATCTGAACTGAACAGTGCTGTTCTCCTCCGGGCTCCTTACCCACTGTCTACTGTATTACCATCAATAAATCTTTCAATTGGATTGTATTCTGCCTTTGTCCTTGATTCCTGTTCTGGATCATAACACATATTTTTGTGATTAAGTTCAAGCAAAATGTGTTGAAAGCGCTTGAAACACCTGTGTTCAGCAAATTAATTTCAGATAAAATTTTTAAACATTTAAATTAGAGACTGAAAAGAAAATCATTAAGCTATGAATTAATTTGCTGAACACAGGTGTTTCAAGCGCTTTCAACACATTTTGCTTGAACTTTGCTTGCAATGTAGAAAAAGCACAATATATTATAAGCTGTTAATTCTTCAAGGCATGCATTGATATTTCTGTCAAAATGTGGCTTGAGAGTGCAAATAACGGCTCTATCCATGAAATGAAGACAAAATAACAGCTTGGATAAAGTACCATGATTGTGTTTGTGGTTGGAACAAAAACCAGCATACACAGTGGGCCCCCAGGACTGATGTTAGGGACCACTGCATTAAAACAGATTGAAATAAATATATAAACTATGCAAGTGCAACTGTGTCAATCATATCATAAATGATGCACTATGTATACATAAAAAAAGTTTATAACCCACCAACCAACCCTCTTGGTTTGATAATGTAGCAATGCAAAAAAAAAAAAAAAAAAATGCATTCAGGCGCAGGATTCTTTGACAGTGCTGTGAAAATGGCAGACCCTTCTTTATATGAAGAAAAATGGCCATTACAAAGGTGTGAGTGGTGTTTTAGTCATATTAATTGGTAATTCTATTGTAAACAATGGCCTCTGCTCTATTTTTCAAGTAATTCTGTACTAAGTGAATTTGTAAAAATACAGTATAATGGTATTTAATGACAGAGTCTTATTTGGAAAATTATATAGCTCTCTGAATCCTTTCAATTTGCAAGAAAGCTAATTGATTTAATTTAGCTTCCAGGTCATAAACTGGTCGACTAGAGATGAATTCAACTGTTATATTTGTTTGAGTGGCAGTAAAGTACACTGAATTGCAGCTGTGTGTAACACAATGCTAACCTACAATGAATAGCCAATTTGTAAACCAAAAAAATTAAAAATTGGTGAAACAATAGCATTTGTCACACAACCCCATTTCCAAAAAAGTTTGGACACTGTAAAATCTAAATAAAAACAGAATACAATCATTTGCAAATCATTGAAACTCTGCATTCAAATGAAAATAGTTTGAAGACAACATATCGGATGTTGACACAGAAATTTTATTGTTTTTTGAAAAATATATGCTCATGTATATTCAAATTCATGAATGAATGTATATTTGTGCTTGTCTTGCCGTAAGGACTAGATATCTTGTTGATTAGGGAAATGGCCTATTATTGTTACTATTAACAATAGTAAATTACTGATTTTTGCCTCCCTCTACCTGATACGTTTTTAGATTACGGGCCCTATGGCCTGACAAGCTATTGTCGTGGTTATTATTTTTTTTCTGTCGTCTGTCATCCATAATCTGTCGTCATCTTTTTTTTTTTTTGGTCCGATGAATTTTCCTACAAATTTGCCATAACATACTACTGGTCCATATCTCCAGACGCGGACTTTTTTCAGATTTTTGCATGAATCGTTTATTCCATTTTCTGGGCCTTCGAAATTTTGGTCCCAATATTAAAGATAGGACTTAGAAATTTCAAGAAGTGAGATCACAAAAACTGTCTGATTACTTTTTTCTAAATCAGGCAATCAAGTCACCTTGGTACCCTCAATGAACAGTACGAGTGCCATTTTGACTGAATTGCTGGAAGTGGGTCTTGGGGGGGAACTGTGAGTCTGATGAAGAACATGCAGAATTGCCTGTGGAGGCCAAATTGCTGCTGATAGAGCATAAATTTGTATTTTCAACATATAGGAAGTCATATTTGACCAATATTTTGGTAGTGTTAAAGTTGACCTCAGATGACCTTGAAAGGTCAAACCTGAGGTCAAGCAAAATGTTAAAATTTTCAAAGGCTTCTAGGCATGAAAATATTGAAGATTGAGTACTTACGTACAATCCCACTTCCAAAAATGTTGGAACGCTATGTCAAATGTAAATAAAAACAGAATGCAATGATTTTCAAATCATTTGAACTTCATTTGAAAGTAGTACAAAGTCAATGTGTCAGATATTGAAACTGAGATATTTTATTATTTTTTGGAAAATATGTGCTCATTTTGAATTTGATGACAGCAACACGTCTCAAAAAAGTCGGCACAGGGGCATGTTCACCACTGTATTGCATCACTTCTTCTATCAGCGCTCATTGTTTGGGAACTCAGGAGATCAACTGCTGTAGTTTTGAAAGCAAAATGTTTTCCCATTCTTGCTTTATGTAGGATTTCAGCGGCTCAATACTTTGCAGCCTCCTTTGTCATATTTTTCGTTTCATAGTGCGCCAAATATTGTCAGTGGGTGGCAGGTCTGGACTGCAGGTGGGCCACTTTAGCACCCAGACTCTTTCACTGCAAAGCCATGTTGTTGCAATGCTTACAGAGTATGGTGTTTGGCATGATGTTGCTGAAATGAGCGAGGCCTTCCCTTAAAATGGCATCTGGATGGCAGTAAATGTTGCACCAAAACCTGTATATATCGTTCACCATTAATGATGTCTTCATGGATGTGCAAGTTACTCATGCCATGTGTAATAATGCACCCCCATACTATCATGGATGCTGGCTTTTGAATTGCTTGCTGATAACAAGTCGAATTGCCCCTCTCCTCTTAAGCCCTGAGGACGTGGCATCTATGATTTACAAAAATAATTTTACTTTTTGATTAGTCAAACCACAGGGCAGTTTTCCACTTCACCTCAGGACATTTGAAATGAGCTCGTGGCCCAGAGAAGAAGGCAGTGTTTCTTGATTTATTTATATTTGGTTTAGTCTCTACACGGCACAGTTTTAATGTGCATTTGTGGATGCAGTGACAAGCTATATTTACTGACAGTGGTTTACAAAAGTGTTCCTAAGTCCATGCGGTGATTTCCATACAGAATCCTGTCTGGTTTTCACGGAGTGCCGCCTGAGGACCTGAAAATCCCAGCCATTCAAAATTGGATTTTGGCCTTGTCCCATGCGTACAGAGAATTTTCTGGATTCTCTGAATTTTTTAATGATATTATGTACCATAGAGGATAAAATCTCCAAATTCTTTGCAATTTTGAGAATGTCTTAAATTGTTGAACTATTTCCTCATGCACTCTTTCATAGACTGGTTAAGCCCTGGCCATATTTACTTATGAAAGACTTTTTATACCCAATCACGTTACTGACCTGTTGCTAAATAATCTAATTATCTGTGAGGTGTGCTGCCAATTGTCTTTTTTAGCATCATGCAACTTTTTCAGTCTTTTATTGTCCCGTCCCAACTTTTTAAAATCATGTTGCTGTCATCAAATTCAACATGAGCAGATATTTTTCAAAAAACAATAAAATTTATCAGTTTCAACGTCTGATATATTGTCTTTGTACTGTTTAAAAAAATACTTGAGGTTCAAATGATTTAAAAATCATCGCATTCTGTTTTTATTTACATTTTACACAGCAGCCCAACTTTTTTGGAAATGAGGTCATATATTGAACACTATTGGAAGTCATATGCGAAATTTCATTTAATGACCTTGAACTTGACCTTAGGGGGCCTAAAGTCAAACTTGACATAATAAAATTTTAATTACTTCTATCACTAAAACTATTGCAGATTGCATGTAAGTTTGTATTAGAGTCATATAGGAAGTCATAAATGAGCTTTTATTTGGTGACCTTGATCTTTAGTGACCTTCGATGGACAAACTTGACTTTCAATGATTTCTATCACCTCAACTAGTACAGATAGAACTTAGGTTTGTATTGGGGACATATAGGAAGTCATATAAGAAGTTTCATTAGGCGGCCTTGAACTTGACCTTCGGTGACCTTTGAAGGCCAAATTTGACATTGTGAAATTTCAATGACTTATATCACCAAAATGGTGAGAGATAGATCCTGGGTTTTTATTTGAGACATATAGGAACTCATATATGAATTGGTTACCGACAATTTGACCTTCTGTGACCTTAAAATCTCAAACTTGACGTTGTAAAATTTCACTGACTTACAATACCAAAAATGGCCACAGATAGAGCCTAGGTTTGTATTAAAGTCATGTAGGAAGTACTGTTTTGGACCTCATTTTGTGGCTTCAAAACTCTGTATTAAGACCATAACCATTGCATATACTGTATATAGTTTTGTAACTTCGCCTAGGATGACAACCTTTGAAAACCAAACTTACAGAAGTTCAATTTCAATAACATGTTGCTTTTAAAACTATCACAGATATAATGCATATTAGTGTAATATATGTATTACAAGTCTGTGCTTTAAATATGATCATATCCAAACTAAAACTTAAATGATTATACATAATTACTTCTGCCTTGATTTCAAATTAATAATGTACATTACAGATTGAGTGCCAGTAGGCTACAGGACCCTTGGTCCTATTCTTGTTATCGTGGGCTCCAAAATTACTGGCAACCCTGACTGGCAATGCGCAAACAATGCAAAAAATAAAAAACAATAGAATTCTAGAGAAACAGAATATATCAACATGTGTGAAATACTTTATTAATGTTTCCATGGAAACAATCAAAATCATAAGAATAATACAATACAAAATAAATTTCAACAAAATCAAGGTTTCATAATCATTCACACTATTCACTGAGTACATAGTGCAACCACCTCTGGCAAGGATAACAGCATGGAGTCTTTTGCTGTTATTCTTGGCAAATTTATGGCTCACGTTTGGGGGGACTCTGGACCATTCCTCCAAGCAAATCCTTTCAAGATTTTTCACATTCTTTGGGTTTGCGTTTATCAACTGCCCTCTTCAACCCAGCCCACAGGTTTTCAATAGGATTTAGGTCTGGCAACTGAGATGGCCACTGCAGAATGTTGATCTTGTTGTCACAAAACCAGTTCTGTGGTGATCTTGGGGTATGCTTTGGGTCATTGTCTTGTTGGAAAGTCCACCTACGGTCAAGTTCCTGCCTCCTGGCAGAGGCAACTAGATTGTCAGCCAAAATATCCTGATACTTGATTGAATTCATTATGCCATTAATCTTAACCAGTGCCTCTGGACCTATTGAATAAAAACAGCCCCAAAACATGACTGACCCACCATCATATTTCACCGTGGGTATGAGGTGCTTCTCCTTGGATGCATCTCTGTTTTGACACCAAACATACCGATGCTTTATCTGACTGAAATGTGCAATTTTGGTCTCAACTGACCAAAGCACCTTGTTCCAGTCATAAATTAAATGGTGTTCGGCAAACTCAAAGCGCTTGCTTCTATGTCTTCTGGTCAGAAAAGGCTTTCTTCTGGCAACCCTTCCAAAGAGCCTGTGGTTGTGGAGGTGGCGCCTAATGGTGCTTTTTGAAACTTGGTGACCCCAAGATGCCACCAAGGCCTGCAATTCCTTCACAGTGATTCTTGGGAATTTTGTTACTTCTCTCACCATCCTCCTCAGGATCATGAAGGGCAAAATTCAGTAGCATCCTCTATCCTTGAAGTTTTCAACAAATTCCATATCTCTGGAATTTTTTAATAATTGCTCCAACAGTGTTCAGAGGTAGCCTATATTCAATTTTTTGTGAATCTTCTTGTAGCCATTACCAGATTTATGAATGTCTATGACCATCTGCCTCTTTTGAACTGAAGGTTATTTTGTTTTTTATGATGTTGGATGACAAAGATCTCTTTGCATATGTATTACCTCATTTTTATACTCTAGTGCAACGAGAAGTGGTGTAATGGCTCAATGTAGTTCCTTAACTCTTGGATAGAACTTAAATAAGTGAAATTTAATACCTGGTTTTATTTTGGTGGATGCTATTTACAATAATCCTTAAGGGTGCCATTAAAGGTGAAACCTTGATTTGGAGGAAATTTGAATTTTAATTAAATTAGTAAATGATTTTGGTTGGTTCCATCTGAACTTTAATTTCATGCAGTATTTCTCACATGTTGGTATTTAGAGTTTCTCCGTGAATATATATTTTTAGAATTTTTGAAAGTATATTTTATGCATTGGCAGTCAGTGGTGCCAGTAATTATGGAGCCCACTGTAAATGCATGCACTGTGCATTAATTTACTGCTACAACATACCTATGTTTAAATTGTGTACCTGATCATGAGGGAAATTATGCTTCTTTACAAGTTACTCCGCAAGTCAGAATAAAATCGTGGACGAAGTCCCAAGCATCACTGCTGAATATCTTCATTTATGATAATGGCCTTATGGTAATTATTTTGAAAAATTCCTTGAGTTGATTTTTTTCTCTCTGTTTGGGGAAAGTGAGTTTTGTGACGCTCGGCATCTTGAGTATGTGGCTCCTTGCTGTGTAGGACAACCCCCGTTTATCGTATCTGCTCAGATGCTCTGCAGCTCCCTCTTGCTGCATCGTGATCTCGCCGATGCGCAAAGACGCTTGCCGAAGTAGGGTCACCTTCTGTCATTGCAACAGAACGCAACATTGTTTACAATTTCTATATATCTGGATAACTGCTGATCGCAACGGGTAGGTTGACAGTGCAGTTGCTATTGCTTTCTTGCAGGTTTTTAACCTAAATATAAAATCACACATCAGAGTGTTCACTGTTGTTACGACAGCTAACCTGTTTATTTCTTCTTCTTCCATCTAAACTCCGTTCGCCTACTTGTCAAAGAGGGCAAAGTAGTTAAGTCATTTATATTATTTAACCAAGAACTGATCTTTGCCGTAACGTCTAATATTGGTGAATTTATGTAGAATTTTATACCGAGAATTGCGGTCTCCTAAATATTTTTCAGTTGCTGAGAAGAATCTCGTTCATTGACTGCCTATCTCTTTGACATTGTCGAGTGGTTCAGATAAGATTTAGGACTGATGTTTATTCAGCTTGATGTGTGAGCTATCAAGCAACCTTTATTGTGGAGCCATAGCTATTTTGGCTTCCTAAAAGGATATTCGATAATGTTGAGTCTGTTTTCTGGGTCACCCGCTGTCATACCTCGCGTATTATTCTTTTAAGGAGAAATCATTTTCAAATTTTGATAACGTCGGTGTAGAACGTCAATTGCCTATGATAATGGTTGATCAATACTGGCACTGGTATGACCTTTGGAGTAAGCATTATTGTCAAATGCTAGTGGCGATCTGCTATCAATCAATTCCGTTTTACTTGGCTAGAATATAGATGTAAAGTCGTTTCGCTGCTGGCTTTTAATAACCCTTAAGCGCGACGGGTAAACTGGTCCTCTAGGATCTCAGTCTCTACGGGGGCCTTGGGTAATAACGGCATATCCTATAAATGCTGTGGTTGGTCACGATATAGCAACGTTCTGCTGTAATTTCGTTTACAGCATCCTTGTCCATAGTAACAAGGGCAAACTTAGGCTACATTGAGGTTATTGCGCGCGACTCCTTGATGCTGGATTCCCTCTCTTCGCCGTGTCAAAGGCAAAAATTCGTTTAACTTCTTTTATAGCAAATCCCAAAACACCTTGGGAATTTTGGTAATGGATTGCAAAATATTTGTATTGCGTGATGAAAAGCGTTGATGACGTTTCTTTGATGGTTGGCCATCGAGCGCAGTAGCCTAGCTCGATGGAAGTTTTTACAGCGGCGAAACGTAATTGTGATTTACATTTTGGTGTCGCCAAGTTTCATTTACAAACACAGTTCTTTGCCTCAGTTTCCATGGCGCTGCAACAACACGCTCACAGCCGGCTATTTTATTTTATTCCCAGTTTCTTCTTGTGAGAACCACTGAAGAAATGCACACGGCCAATTGTCTTATGAAGCGGGCTTTCCTCAGCTGCTCAGAAAAATATTTGGTGGAATAACCATGAGTCTATGCGTAGTTTATGGTCGGGAGTGGCGTATCGTTGGCCTGTCATCTTGGGAAACGCTTAATATTAGTGCCTTTACGAAATCACCTTTCAGCAGGTTGATTTCGTGTTGTGACTGTCTTGACCTCGCTTCGCTCGGGCCAACAGATGGCGAAGGACTCCGCGTGCAGCGCGCGGGAAACTTGCCCGGAGCCCTGGAGGTACAGCTAAGGCAATGTTTCTAAGCCGTCTTACAATGTTTTTGTGGGGGCTGCTCTAGATTGTGAGCGCTCTTGGATTCTGCTGTAGCATATGTAAAGAGATTCAGGGGATATATAAATCATGGTAAACAACCACAATATCTAGAGGGAGTGGTACATTGATATTGAGAGCAGACGAAATGCATAGCATTGGGTGAGTTTCTGGATATGACTCTATCTTTTAATGAACATATATCATATGCTTTGACTTGCTGCGCAATTATTCGTCTCATTGAAGGCTGCGACGTTCAGTGATGCTTTGAAGGTCCTCTCGTGCTTGTACTTCAGTGCTATCCAGGGTCCTGAAGCGGTCTCGAGCCTCGTGCTGTTTTGAGAATTGCATGAAGACAGCGAGTGGTTGATTTACTGCTGCAGCAGAGGAACAGTGAGGGGCATAATCTAATTGGTGCGAGAAGGGCAGGGAAGCTACTGTGTCTGTGCCATGGCACCGCCGCACCACAGACTGGATTATCTGCGCCTCCAAGCTCTTTTTGCTCTCAGCACGTATAAATCGCCTTCCAAAAGCAACCATTCAGTGTAGGTCTGTTGGTGTGTTGACCACGCACTTGATATGATTATAGTTGTTGGGTTGTAGGGACTTCATCATATTACTGTCTAATCTTCCCCTCCATAAAGCCACAGCTCAACCAGTGACTGACCTGCTCTTGGGTTATCTTGTGTTTATCCAGTTCAAAGATATCACTAAGTATAAAAGCAAGCTAGTAAGCCAATTGAATTGGCTAATTCTGTTTTTTTCCAAAGTCTTGCCTTAAAATTCCCCCTTAATGGTGTTGTAATTTTTCCAGCATCTGTAGTGATTGCACACTATGAATTACACCATGTGGTAACATGGGTAATGCCTCAGATTAGGTGGAGGATTGCTCTGGGGAGAAGAAATATATACAGCTGCCCAGAGCGACTGACATCTAGCTGTCCTTACCCACAGGTCCTGTCATGTCAACAGGCTCATCAGGAATGAGAGTGGATAACATTACTGAGTGCTAAGGTTAATGGAAGTAGCCCAATAAAGCATGAAGATACTGTCTTTAACTGGTCAGAATTATCTGAGTGACGGATGATAGTATTTTAATCCTGATAGCCTAAAATTGCATAATTATGCTACTCAAGGCACAAGCTGAGTTGTAGCTGTTGTCAAATTCACTTCAGTCATTAAAGAAGATGAATGGAAATTCAATAGATAAATCAACACATCCTCTTAGAACATTATGGGCCTATTAAATCTGTGAATTAAATTTAATTGTTAAAAAGCCTAATTCCCATGTGTTCCTCCAATAATGCATAAAAGATGAGATGAAGTGAGGGATAATTTCTCCAGGAGAGGAGTTTAAATATTTGGAATGATTAGTTAAGTGCTTTAATCCATACCCTTTCAGGCATTCTGCTTTGTTTCAAAATTAATAGCTAGACACATGATCAATTATTAATTCTGATTGAATGGTGAGTGTGGGCACTTGCAGTTATATTGCCTTAGATAAAAGATTATCATGTGCTTTTAGAGTTGCCCATGAGTTGTTCAACTACTTCTACAGCTACATTATTGAAAATAGTCTTGTAAAGCTGGGATGATCCCCTTGGTCTTTTTCTTTACGTAAACTTTTATTGTGCATACTGCAAAAAACTGAGAAAAGGACAGTTAATTGTCTGTAAATACTTGCACCAGTTCATTTCAATGCCTGTTCAGAGAGACATCTTACCAGGCCCCAAAGGTACTTTAAGAGGATTTCACTAATGAGTTAAAGCGGTGTGACTCTTATCCTTTCTACATGCACTAGCCTAGATTTTGACGCAGCAGTCCTTTTGGTAATGTAATTCAGGAGGGCAGTGATTGGAAGGGCTAGACGAGGGAGAATCTGAGTTTATATGCGTGACTGACTGCAGTTGGAGTACTGTATTGACTGTAAGATTGCAAAAGTTTGGGCGGGAGGTGGTTATGTAGGCTCAGTATGCAGAGCGGTTGTTAGAAGCAGCATGTGAATGAGGAACTGCAAGATGGCAAATTGAATCGATGCTGATTACAGTTACCCTTGAAAAAGTACCCTTGAAGAGTGTTATATTGCATCTGCATCTCAGCAGATGGCCTTGTCTGAGGGCATATCTGTTTGATGGACAGTGGTGTAGTTACATGTCTGTAGCACTACCTTTTTGTTTTTACATGCTATGCATACATGGTGGTTGGCAGTCTGGGTTAGGGATGATGTGATGTGCTTGGGAGTCAATGGAACTGATTGGGTTTGAGTGTTATGTGTGGTAAGTGTAAGTAATTTGGGAGCTTAGATCTGGACATGCTGTGGTTCATTGAGAGTTTTGGTATGTTGATGCAAGGGATATTGCAGTAATCTTACATGGCGGACTGTGATAAGCATTGGATAAGTTTGGCATTAGTGGATTTGAAGGATGAACTTAAAGTAAACAGAGTTGTAGAAACAGTTGATGAGTGCAGTTATGGAGATGAAGTTAGTGTGAGCATTACAGAAGAGTATACAATCAAGAATAATTCTGTAACTTTGGTCTGCAAGGTAGCAAAAATTTAAAGCTGCACTTAACAAAAAAAATGTTGAAGAATGAATTTGCTTGTGATCTATCTGACAATCTAAAGGACCCATAAATAAGAAACCTCAGCCATTTTATATGGCTGGTAGTCATTTTTATGCTACGTATGCGGTAAAAGAAGTTTGAATCTGCTGTGACTTTTTCATTTATGCCAATGCTTAACGGGGAACCAATGGGACGTCTAACAGTTTAAGTCTCTGTCTTCAGGGGAGTTCTTTTTAATGAAGGTCCACTCCATGGAAATGGCGAAATACTTGAAAATCCTTAATTTTTTATTTATTTATTTATTTTTTAATGAAATGTCCCTTAATAAATGACAAAACAGAAATCAGTGGTTTTAGTGGTTTGAATGCCTTTCTCATGAGGAGCCCAGGAGAGCTTCTCAGGGCAAATCAAACAGTGTAACAGGCCGCCCACCCTGATGTAATGCAGATTACTTACAATGCACCGTCCTTCAATGTGATTTCTTCCACTGAACTTATTCATCATCAGCCGTAAATAGTGGAAGCCCCTGAACCTGCCGTAGTGTCAAAGTGAGGGAATGACCAAGACTGGTGTAAGATAACTAAACACTGAGGTGACTTAAGGTCCACAGTGTCAGTCTGAATCAGATTGTGTACAGGGAGGAGGCACAGGTTTGCCCAAGAAAAAAAAAAAAAAACAATCCCATCCTGCAGTGTCCCTGTCTGCGCCAGCATGTGGAAAGGAGGATTAATCTTGGGGGAGCATTAGGTGGATTCTCCATAGAATCCCAGTCTGAGAGTAAACAGCACATTCTCTAAGCTGTTTGTGTGTGTGTGTGAGAGAGAGAGAGAGAGAGGGGGAGAGGGAGACAGAGTCAGATAAACTTTACATTAGCCCTTCATATAATTGTCTGGGGAATTGAGGACACTAACTATTCCAGTTTTGAAGGATATTTCTCCCCCCAACGTTTCCTTGATATGTGTCCTCAGCTGCTCAAGAGTCCGCGATCTTTACTGTTACGTTTTGCGCTTCTTAAAGCATTTTATATTTTCAACAAAAAGACAGGGCTGGACTGCAGTTAGACCAGTCTAGCAGCTGTGCTCCGCGATGAGGAAGCCCCACTGTTGTAACACATGGAGAATGTGGCTTGCCACTGTCATTTAGAAATAAGCTGGGATGTTCCTGAAAAGACATGATTTAGAAGACAGCATATGATGTTCCAAAATACACACATATCCTTTAGTACCCATGGTACCCACACAAATGTACAAGTTACCCACGCCATGGGCACGCACACACCCCCATACCATGAGAGATGCAGGCTTTTTAACCTTATGTTGGTAACAAGTGGGATGGTGCTTGTTTTCTTTGATCTGGAGGACCCAACATCTGATATATTAATTTGAAATGTTGACTGGTCTGACAACAGCACATCTCTCCTATGCAATCATCTATTTTAGATGTGCATAAGCCCACAGAAGCCGGCTGTGTTTCTCGATGTTTTCGACTAATGGCTTCCTTGGTGCCTAGTACAGTTTTTACTTGCATTTGTAGATGCAATGATAAATGATGTGTTTTGGCCAAGGTTTTCGAGTGGAGTTCCAGTCTGAGTGGTTTTATCCATTACCAAAATATATTGTGTTTTTTTGTTTTTTTTTTTACTGCAATGCCATCTGAAGGATCAAAGATAAGGAGCGTTCAATATTTATTTTCAATGACTTCCCTTGATTCCCTCAATCTTTTAATAATATTATGAATTTTAGGTGTTGTTTTGTTGTTTATGTTTTTTAACTGTTAGATTATTCAATTACAAAGTTATTCACACAGTGGCAAGCCTCAATATATATATATTATATTATATATATATATATATATATATATATATATATATATACATCCAAGAGTATATTTATATAAGAGTCTATATGAGCCCCTAAGAACCATACTGGGCCATCCCGCACTTTTGGCGAAAATCAGTTGAGGTTATGAGCATGTGCGGAATACTGAGATCTACATTTCCTAAATGGGCCAACTCAATCTTCCCACATGGATTGTTAATACAAGCAAATGTCTTCTCTGCCCCTGTACATATGCACTGCACTGCCTTAGCCATAATAGGCCATCCCACAACCTTCCCATAATTCATTGTAAACATGGAGGCTAGGTATCTCACTGATGAGGAATTGCATCCTATGATTGAAGATGATGGTGAAGTGGAAGATGACAGAGACCCAGAGTTTGTCCCAAATTAATCAGAAGATGATGGTTCCTCTTCAGAAGGAGGTAGGTTTCACTTTAAATGATGATAATGCATCCAAAACCTGAACAAAAAGTGCAGGTGAATAATTTTACATATCTTGACTTTGTTACATATGTAAGGTTTTTGTTGCCAGTTTCTCTAGATGACACAGGAGGCTGGCAACTTTGAGTCCCATTTTCTCAAAAGTACCCCAACATGGGTTGGCCCAGTATGGTTCTCAGGGGCTCATATATAAGAGTATTTTTCAAAAAAAAAAAAAAACAGTGAATGTGATGAAATATTTGTCTTGAACTGTTTATGATTGAATAGCAACCAAAGATGAGTTACAAATCACTGCTTTCTTTTTTTACTTGCATTTTTATACCATACCCTTTCTCTGAAAGGGTATCTTTCCCTGTTGTATTATTATTTTAATTTCCTATGAGTGAATACATTCATAATAAATTGGCTTCCATTTTATATAAAGCAGAAAATGTCTTATTTGGAGGAAGCACATTTAGATAAATGTCATAAAACCTTTTTTCTCTTTTATTTATAATAAAATAATTTCCTTCTCATTCATGATGTTAATCGACCACTTCCCAGCTATAAAATTTGACCCCATTTCTCTACCATTTATCCTGACTATTATAGTATTGGTATTTTCTCAGTTTTTGAATTATTTAGAATCGAATTTAAGATCTTTCAAAGGGTATGTGCTGATATAATGATATGCTGAGGGAGGACAAAATATCAGAAGCACCCATGAAAAGTGGGTTTGAAATCTCTAAACCACAACAACAAAAGCAGCAAAACAGATGCTGATTTGATTGAAAGGACCAAAAGGGAACTGATCTTCGGATTTTGTTGACTGGCATCTTATGGGGGGCTGTGGTTTTGCACCCTTGTAAAAGGTACTTATCCGAGTTTTTATGATAAATACAGTATTTGTACATAGATTGTAGTTTGTAGATGCCTACATGATTAACTTTGTTCCCTGTCTATTCAAAATTCTGATTTTCCACCTGTTACCTGAATAGCGTAGGGACATTTGCCTTGTTTGTCTGCCTACTGAATATATATGGTTGCCGTGCACAGCCGACTTGCTTTGCGGTGAAGTAATTGCCGATGGTTATTTTTTGTTGTGAGGAGAGTAACAGCCTTGCCTGATGTGATAGCAGCAGCCTTTTCATGTTGTGGAACGAGATCACATTAAAACTGATGGGAAAGTAGAGTTCTGGGCACGGGCAGTGTTGTGTGACGCATGGGAGTTAGGATTAGCCGACTGTTCAAGTGAGGGAGGAAATGTGCGTGTCCGTGCGCAAGAATGTGTGTTTGTGTGTGACAGTGTGTGCATGAATGTGCGTGTGAACACGTGTGTGTGTGTGTGTGTGTGTGTGTGTGTGTATGGAGAAAGCTGAAGACTAACCAAGAGCTTGCCGCCAGGAAGCTGTCACTGGGGATTGGTGTTTTTGGATTTGATGCCTGAATGGCAGTCCTTAGGGAACAGGGCACGTGCCTGACAGCGTTCAAATGCATGACCAGGGCAGGTAATGATACTGTGTTGAGGGGACAGGCAAACAGGCTCTAGGGTTTGACATATAGGAGGAGTTTGGTATTAACCCATAAATGGAACAAAGCTGAATGTCATGACAGCACACAGTTTATAATGGCTGCTGCTGTCTTTCCATGGCTCGATGGAAAAGCAGATGGCTTCAGCATTCCTACTCCTCTTGTTTTTTCAAATATGATTTTTCTTTTTTATTTTGCAGAAACAATGATTGAGGGTGCAGTGCTTCAACTGAGGTATGACTTTAATTGAGGAAGAGAACAAAATATCAGTGAGATTTCAGATAACTGGCCTGAGTGTAGACTTTTTTCCATTTTGTATTTACAACTGGTTGTAGACTCGAAGGACACTCCTTTTCACAAGCACCATTCCTTGTCTCAGTCTAGTCACCAAATTAGATTTTTTTTTTAACTTATTGGCATATTTTTCACCTTGTAACAGGTACGGTATTCATTAAGTGTATTGAGACTATTTTCTGTGGGTTGAGCATGCTGGGCTGTGATGGTTCTAATGTCCTCAAATATACATATGACTCTATGAAATATGCTTATTAATCCACCATGTTTGCAATGGGCTCATAAAATGTACAGTTTCATTAGTGCGTGCACTAGTACTTATGTGCCTGTTGCTGGAGTTAATGCTGTTCTTTGCCTGAGGGGCAAACAGTCAGTGTCACATCATGTGCCTCCAACAGCTATACAAACTGCCAGCTCCTGATATTGCCTCCTGTTCTGACAAATCATCTCTGGGTCCCTCGTCAGATTTTGTCTCAGTATTTTCTCATTCAATATTAGCTGGGGGCTTAAGCGGACAATTTATTTTTCATTCTGCAACAAAAATCTCTGGTATAAAAACATCCAGGAGGCAATGGGAGTGAGCATGTTATCTTATAACACAGAGAGCATTTGAAATTCAGGGATTACAATGGAATGGGTTTTGGGAAGGGAGCTGGGGTGACAATATCAGCAGGTTTTGGGTGCATGTCAGCAATGACTGGGCTGGGTTTTGGGTTCATGCGTGTTCCAGAACTTGTTTTGGGGTGTTGGTACTGTAAACTTTTTAGAACACAAAGCGATGCATCAGTCTTGGTCTTGCTTTATCCATTTTGTGCTCTGCAGTATGTAGGTTAGGCTGTGGATTTTTTTCAGTGGACAACTGGCATCCTCATGAATAGTGGCATTTAAAGACAAGAGAATAAAACATTCTGGACTGAAGGATTTTTCCGAGTTCAGAGTGAGGCAGACAAGGGAAAAGTGCAAGACAACAGGATGTAGTTGAGATCATGGCCAGGCTCAAAGGCAACATCACAGCTGATGAATTGTTGAGAGCACACAACTCTGTTAGTATTGAAGCTGATTGATTGAGCTTTCAGTAATTCATTGTCACCTGGCTCTTTACCAGGCTCAGGGTAGCTGGCAAACCCCACCCTTAAGTCACTGATGTAGCCACAGCCCTGTGCGCACTCAAATATATGGATGGTTCCAGACTTATGACACCTCTCCTTGCACAGACTGGTTAACATGCCAGTGCTCCACAGTGAATTAGCTGGTGTCTGCCTCAGGCAATGGAAAAAGCTGAGTCGGCCACATTTCCCCGCGGAGGCAGGCATTTTCATGGACATGTTTTTGTCTACCAAATGATCTCTGTCGCATTGCTTACACCATATCACAAGTGCAAATACAAGAGAATTAACTGCACCATAATTCAGCCATGGAGCAACTAACAAACTCGTGTTACCCTGCGTATGGGATATTAAACCCTCTGGGCATTTGCTTTTTTCCCAGCTCCAGTTTTTGCTCGTAGAGGCACTAAACCCATGCACTGATACTAAAGGAGACAAATGCCCTGTGCTCCAGATCTTTCGCACGCAACTCTTATCTGCCGAGACCTTTCCAGTGTATCCGTGCACTGCTTCACTTCCCTTTGAGGGGGTTTGGGTTACGGGAGGTCAAGTGACTGTGTTAGCTTTGGCACAATTGATGTAAGTGTTCTGCCTGCCCCAACACATGGGTTGTTTCTAAAGGTCCATGAGTGCTTACGTACTGGTGAGCCAGTGTGTGTCACTATATGTAAAGGCACTAGTCCTGTTCCAGTGTCAAGTTCATCAAGCCGGAAGATTGCTTAAAAAAACAGGTCATTGGCCTCATAGCATAACTGCCTATCTCATCTTTAAAGGTTTTCTTTTATTTTATTTCTTTATTTTTAAAATTTTTTTAAAATGTATTTTTTTCTTTTTTTATTGATTAAATTTTTTTTTATTTAAGAAAATGGATTTTGTTTTTTTTTTAGGTTTTGAGAAAAAAAGGAAAAAACACATTCTCTTTGCCAACATGAAAGAACAGGCAGCCAATATCTCAATTTTGCAAAAATATGACTTAGAGAATTATGTCATGAGACTAACGAGGTAGTGGTCTTGATTACCATGAAATATCATTGATGCATTCAATGGGTCCTTTCTCGATGGCAACAAACTGATAGCCCATCTTTCAATGGGCATTGCAGGATGAGTCCAGCTAAAGTCAATTAAGTTTGTAGTTTTAAGTGGTGTGAAAAATTATTTACCCCTTCCTGATTTCTTCTATTTGGCAAGTTTGTTAAGTGTTTAATATTAGGCAAAGATGACACAAGTAACATAAAATTCAGTTTTTGAATGATGATTTCAGTTATTGAAAGAAAAAAGACATCCACCCTTCCTGGCCCTATGAGAAAAGTAATAATAAAAGTAATAATTTTTACTCTCATTTGTGTATTCAAATTGGCCAAGAGGCTCGCGTCTTAAATTTTTACTTTGAAGTTTATTACTGCTATTCATGCATCTTTCTTCAATTTTGAGTATGTTGAGGTGTAATTGTATGCAGTATGGTTTTTACCCTCATTTGGGTATTCAAAAGGGCTGCCAGGTTGGCATGTTCATCAATCTATCATCACTATTTCAAGGAAACTACAGAGTAGATCTTCAACAAATCCTGCACACAGATTCCTCCAACTGTCTAGTGGGGCACTTTGTTTTTTTTTTTCCTCATTTGCCTATTCAGAATCGCTAAAAACTACCAAATAGATCTTTACCAAATCCAGCACACGGGTTCCCGTTACTGTTTATATGTGCATTACATAATTTTTTTGCCTTATTTGTATTCTCCAAATGGCCACCAGGTCTCCATCTCAAATTTTAGACTTAGTTATTGTTTGTTTTGTTAAAGTTTGTTATTGCTATTCCTGTAAAACTGCTGGGTGGACCTTCATCAAATTTAGTGAACAGGTACCCTCTGAGGTACAGTTATGCACCATATGTATTTTTACCTCATCTGCATATTCAAAATGGCTGCCAGGTTGCCAAGTTAAATTAATTTGTTATTGCTATTCCAGGAAAACTACCCTGTGGATTTTCACTAAATCTGGTTTCCAGGTTCCTTCTACTGTCATGATGTGCACCAAATAATTTCTTTGCTTCATATGCATATTCAAAATGGTCGACATTCTTCCATCCAGAATTTTGACCCTGAAGTTTGTTATCACTATTCTTGTAAAACTGCTTGATATATCTTTCTCAAATTTTTTTATTCAGGCTTCCGATTAGGTATAACTGTGTACCATATGGTATTTAACCTAATATGGACATTGGTATGTTGGAATACCAGGTTGCCAGGTAATTCAACTTGTTAAACTGATGATGTAGGGATCTGTGTCAAATTTTGTATGCAGGTAACATCTACGATTTAGCTGTACTGCTTTATTTTTTATTCATTTGCATATTCAAAATGGCCACCATGCTCCCATTTTGAAATTTAGCTATGAAGTTTTTTTACTGATATTCTCAAGAAAATTGAGTCAGGAATCTTTACCTGGTATTATCTATGCAGGTTCCTCTCGAGCGCGGATTTTTGCACTGTTGTGAGGACCTCATATCTATATTCAAAATGGCTGCCAGGCAGCTGATAAGAATTTCCTCTTGACTCTTAATGTGTGCATTAGCAGTATTATTTCCTGAAGCGTATTCTTACATTTTTTCTGAAAAAATAGGTCAGTGAATTAAGGCTGCAATTAAGTGAAAAGAACTACTGACAAAGTTATGTGAGCACAAATATTAGTAATGGTTACATTTAGCTACTGTTTCATGTACTAAAACCAACTAAAATTGTATAATACTGATATTTTATCAGGAAGCTGCTATACATATTTCATCGACCTTTTTAATTTAATGTTGTTACTACTTTGCACAATTTAGAAAAGTTGCCAATATTTGATAGTCGGCCCCAAGATCCATTCACAGATGTCTTGTTATTGCCCTAATAGCAATCATGAAAATCGCTCCCAAATCACAGTTAAGCAGCCTTGAAAACACTCAGCATGTAGACTGTCTGGATAGCTTGCTGCTACCTGTTTGTTATCCACACAATACAAGCTTGCATTGCATCTCAATAAATATTATTTAGTGCTTTCTGGTCCTGGAAATCATTTAACCCAAAGACACAGACTAGAAGGTACATCACAAGTTTGCAGGTGAGGATTTCGCTATCTTGGCTATAAGTGACAACCAAGGCAAGCCTCTATTCTCACTTCACTCTGGTGGGCCACAGTTACAGCTGGTTTTAGCTGTGTTTATTCACATGGGATTCATTTATGCCCCTTATTGGCTATGAGCCCTAAACAGCTTATTTGTTCACAAGGTGTTGATTAGCTGCTGACAGGAAAGAGACTGAACAGATTGGTGGACACTGCGACCCAGGACTAGAGTTTGATATCCCTGACATTATCCAGTAATTGATATCAGACAAGGAAAATGCTAGGAGTCAGAAATGAACAGCCCTGTCGGTGTTTCTTCCTTCCTCCTCAGCCAGCTGATTTCACTCCTCAGTTCTACCTCCTGGCTAAAGATTAATGCTTCATAACAAATCCGGGTGCTTGGAGCATAATTCTTGAGAGAGCCTCTACATCTATCTACATTATAATTTCAGCACCTGGATTTTCTATCGAAGTTGACGGGCAGGGCCGAGGTAGCTTGTACCATGCTGTAAGGACCTTTCATTTGGCAAAAGCAGCTTCTGTCTTAAGCTTTTTCTGATGATCAGCACGGTTTTATTATGTGTTTCCTTATTTCTTACCATTCACTTCTCCACTTCAGGTGATCTCGCCGGTGTTTATAGGAGCCGGATTTTCCAGGTCAAGAAGGTAAGACCTGGTGTTTCTTGGTTCTTTTTATGTTTTGGTGTGGGAGGCCGAGATGTGTTGAGCTAGCGTGTCCGAGGCTTGGCAAAGCCACAAGGGAAATTCAAACTCCATCACCCCCACCGGTTCAGAGCAAAGCAATCTGCCATATGCATCTTTAATGAGTCAAGGGGCTCTGGGTGGGAGTTAATTGCTGTCAAATCTCATGTGTAAGGAAAGGGTGTCCTCTTCACAATACACAAAACACAGCTCTTGCGTGCAATTGAGCGTCTGCTGTGGCTTCGTGTAGCGTGCCGTGAGAGGCTTGCGTGATTTTGTATCTGATAAGAGAAGGTTTAGGAGAAGCTTTGCTCTGTGCAAGATGACAGGACATCACTGTGCACTGGTTCCCTGTAATTTACAGTGAGATAGGATGATGGCTTAGAGTGGATGATGTAGCCCAGTCAACTCTACACAACAGCCAATTAGTGGTAACTAGCAATGGACTACAAATCATTTAGCTTCCCAAAGCAAACTGCTTTTCAGCAATTTACATGAGTAATTACTCCTAGTAGCTCCACTCTTTAATTAGCAGGTAAAGCTGTAAAGAAATAAGCAGATGTTAAACAGCGGAAAAGACATTGGCCCCTTTGTAGAAACAGGCATTGCCAAAATTGAACAGCTTCTCCGCACAGCAACATCTAGCTAACGATTAATATTCAAAGTGCATGCCTCGCTCATTCTAAATCTTCTATAATGAAGTCTGTCATAACAGAGCTTTGCTTCTCCCAGGTAATGAGTTTCCTCCATTTGATCAACACGGACAGTTGTTTGTATTGGAAGTGTTCTGTGTGGGTGCACAGTGTTTCTCATAAGCTGCTGCTGATGGCTGTTTTCCATTCTGCTTGCTCCCAGTCTAAGATAACGCTAACTTTCCTCAGGTGTTCCCAGGCTTTACAGGCAGAGTGAGAATATTTGCTGCTTTGTTTCTATTGAAGGTTGTGAAATGTTGATGATGCCATTCATTTCATTTTGTCAAGAATTGAAAAGTAAAAACCTCAAAATATTTTGGAATTTTTTAATTTTACCATCATGTATAATCTACTCAGACATGATAATAATAAGAAGAAAAAAGTAAAATTGCGGGGAATAAGGACCCAAGCACGGACAACATTATATTACATTACATTTATTTGCCAGATGTGAACGCATCAAGTAAAATGGACATTTCATGACACTTGGACTTTTTTGACTTTTTACTATAGTTTGCTGAATTACTAACCCCAATTCCGAAATAGTTGGGAGGAAGTGTAACTTGTGAATAAAATCAAAATGCAATGACTTTCAGATCACATGAGCCAATATGTTATTTACAATGGAACATTGATAACATTTCAAACGTTGAAACTGAGACATTTTGCATTTTTATCCACAAAATTTCAAATTTTCTGGCTGCAACAGGTCTCAAAATAGTTGGGACACAAAAAGGGCTGAAAAAGCAATTAAATATATAAGAGAATCAGCTGAAAGAACATTTAGCAAGTCATTAAGTTAACTGGCATCAGGTGTGTAACATGATTGGCTATAAAAGGGATGTCTTAGAGAGGCTGAGTCTCTCAGAAGTAAAGATGGCCAGAGGCTCTCCAACCTGTGAAGGCCTGCATAAAAAAATTGTGGAATACTTTAAAAACAATGTTCCTCAACATCAAATTGCAAAGGCTTTGAAGGTCTCATCATTGACAGTGCATAACATCATCAAAAGATTCAGAGAAACTGGAAAAATCTTTGTGCGTAAGGGACAAGGCCGAAGACCTTTACTGGATGCCCGTGATCTTCGGGCCTTCAGATGCCACTGCATCACTCACCGGCATGATTCTGTCATTGATATCACTAAATGGGCCCAGGAATACTTCAAGAAACCACTGTCTGTAAACACAGTCCGCTGTGCCATCCACAGATGCCACCTAAAACTCTGTCATGCAAAAAGGAAGCCATTGTTGAGCATGATCCAGACGTGCCGCCGTGTTCTGTGGGCCAAGGCTCATTTAAAATGGACTGTAGCAAAGTGGCAAAGTGTCCTGTGGTCAGACGAGTCCAAATTTGACAGTCTTGTTGGAAATCATGAGCGTCGTGTCCTCCAAGCTAAAGAGGAGAAA
Source organism: Gymnothorax javanicus (assembly GCA_029692085.1). Taxonomy (NCBI): domain Eukaryota; kingdom Metazoa; phylum Chordata; class Actinopteri; order Anguilliformes; family Muraenidae; genus Gymnothorax; species Gymnothorax javanicus. The sequence goes on from CM056203.1 coordinate 19,986,178, forward strand.
GACCACGCCTCCTGTTATCAGCGTTCAGTTCAAAAGCCAGCATCTCTGATTGTATGGGAATCCATTAGTGCATGTGGTGTGGGACACTTGCATGTTTTAAAAAGCTCCATGAATGCTGAAAGGTATATCAAGGTTTTAGAGCAACATATGCTCCCCTCCAGATGACATCTATTCCAGGGAAGGCCTTGTGTATTTCAGCAGGACAATGCAAAACCACATAGTGCAGCTATTACAACAGCATGGCTTCATAGTAGAAGAGTCCAAGGCTGAACTAGCCTGCCTGCAGTCCTGATCTTTCACCGATTGAGAACATTTGGCGCATAGTTAAATGAAAAGCCCGTCAAAGGAGACCCAAAACTCTGCAGCAGCTGGAAGCCTGTATGAAACAAGAGTGGGATCAAATTCCAATGGCTAAACTCAAGAAACTTGTCTCCTCAATATCCAGACGCCTCCACTCTGTGTTAAAAAGAAGAGGGGATGCTACACCATGGTAAACAGGCCCCTGTCCCAACATTTTTGAGACCTGTAGCAGCCATCAAATTTGAAATGAGCTCATTTTGTGGATAAAATTGTAAAATTTCTGTTTCAACATTTGCTATTTTATCTCTGTTCAATTGTGAATAAAATACTGGCTGGTGTGATTTGAAAGTCATTGCATTTTAATTTTATTCACAATTTACACTTTGTTCCAACTATCTCTGAATTGGGGTTGTAACTATGAAGTATTTGATGTCAAAAAATTAGTGACTCGCCTATTAGTTTCAATGGAATCATGTAAGCCGTAAACCACTATTGCATGTAAAAAGTGCCCAACTTCGACAGCCTTTATCTGAAATCACAAAATGTCATGAAATGTCAATTTTTACTGGATACCTTCACAGATGCTTTTACCCACAGCAACATGCAGCAAGTGAATAGAATAGATAATTGAAACAAGAACACAACAGATCAGATGAGGTGCAATCCGTATAAAGCATTAGTCACCTTAAGTCATGAACAAGTAACGTGTAGCCTCAATGGCAGGCAATATGCAAGCATAAAAAAAACAAAAAACAAACAAAAAACAAATTGAAACAAATACTGCAGAGCGGTTGAGCAGTGTGGGGGGGCTGTAGGTCAGGTACTGTCTAAACCAGTGGTTCCCAACCCATTCCTCTAGGACCCCCTGTCCTGCAGGTTTTTGTTGCAGCTTTACTTTTGCACACCTTATCCATTTAAGGCCCAATGCACCTTCATGCACACCCTATTCAGGTAGTTTTCAACCAATCAGCATGACGCCCTTAAATTGATCAGGAGTGAAAGAGTAGAGCTGGAGCAAAAACCTGCAGGGCAGGGGGTCCCTGAGGAATGGGTTGGGAACCACTGGTCTAAACTATAGACTGTATAAAATATGGACATAGCATCCGTGACGTCACCCATAGGTTTCTGAATATCCACTTTGAAGCAAATTTGGTCGCCATCTTGGCACTTACTTGACTCCGCCTACCTCCTGGCTAATCCAAAAATGGGCAAAAAGGTGGGCCGTTGCTGGAGCTGAGGTGGGCTGAATGGAGCCTGTTCGCTGAAACATGCCCTCTTAGCTCGCGGCTACCAAGCTAGCTACAGCTTCCATACTAGACTCTAAAAAGCTAATTCAGCTCGATGCTACCTGGTTTGCGAAGGCCGAGATGCTGGGTCATATCTGTCCTTGTAAAGGAATGAATCCTGCTAAGATGCTTGCGGTGGTGGGTCGAACGCTGTTTATATTCGTGAAGCGGTTGCGAGACAAACGTTGTTCGTATCTGTGATTCAGTAGTGTGACGAATGCTGTACACCGCTGGAAAGTTGTGGCGTTGGCTCACTGAGTATCAATATCCCCCCCAGCTTGTCTTAGCTCTTGTATGCACCTTAGCCAGGTCCCATTAACGGTAATATGGCCAGTCAAATGATAACATTGCATTACCTAAGCTTACCAACAAACCTGATGGACCTTTATTTTCCTAGCTCACACTTGCACATTCTGATCACAAGTATTCGGAGAATGCTGAATTAATTAGTTACTGTTGCCATCATACGTAGGCTCATCAATACTAACACATCTGGCTGTCTGGCTCCTAGGCTCCATGGTTATTTCATCAGCTGCCCAGCTATTCTCTGACCTTTATATTAGCTAACGATGCCACTGCAACGTGAAGCTTTTCTATCAGATCGTATAATTGAAGGTACTTTCTGAAAAAAGCCTTTACTCTTAGCGACAGTGAATATAGCCGAACGTGGCTAGTTAGTGACACTTTTCCGTTGCCATTTGGCTTATTAGTTAGGTGAATGTGGTTAGGTAGCTTGTGGATGATGGACTTCATGAAAAAACACATTTAGTGACAGCTAGCTAGCTTGCTAGATAACATGGGATATGTTAGATTAGCTATATAGCTAGCTAGCTAGCCTTTCTATTTACAATGATACCACATCAATAATCGCACTGAAAATGGAACAAATCCATTTGTGGCAAAACAGCAGCAAATGCAGTTCTATTAGATATTGCTGTGTGAATCTATTGAGTGTATAACTTCGGCAATCTCTGATCAAACCCTCCAAATGCTCCGGGGAATCAGCAGAGGAACCCCGACATCTGGTAGCGTGCTATGGTGATTCTAATGCTGTGGCTAACTAGCCAGGTATGTTGGGAACCTGTTAGGGAATCCGTGAAGGTTTTCCAACCCCTGACTGACACCTTCTGTTCAAAAGTATGTTTACCCTAAATTCTGACACTTTTATGTTACGCTATTATTATACTGGCACTGCATGCCAGTATAATAACTGTGGCAGGCATACACTCCCACTGGCACAGCTGGACATCTTGGGCAAAAAGCTAACTGGGGGATTACTGTATTCATTCTCTGGCTAGTTGGCTAGTTAACAAATCAACGCTACTTTGTTGACATATAATGTTGTATGAAATAATATTAGAATTTCATCACCTTAGAAAATAGACTACAGACTCCTAACCACCCAGCAAGACATTATCATCCTGATATTTCAATAAAAATTCTGCAGTCCAAAATACGGCCAATGGATCAAGTTCTGTGACTCGAATGAGCCTAGGTAGGATAACGGTCCTCAGACGACTAGATAAGGCCAAGGGTTAGCGGCTAGGCTAGCCAAGCTGAAGTAACCCCCCTCCCTCAGACAGCCAGGCTAGACCATGGGTGAGCAGCAGGGCTTGACGTTCCTACGTTCCTACTACCCGGGGCCGTGTAGGCTTGTGGTCTAGCTTAGCCAGGACATAACCGAATGAGACTACTCCTGTCCATAGACTGTGTTCTGTCACTCAAAGTGGCCATGCCCTTAATTATGCAGAAATTTAAGCCTTTATATAATGTTAATAGTAGAGTGACAAAAAAATTCACTCCTCCCACAGTTTTCATGGAGAGGAAAATTAGCCAAAGAGATCAAAACCATATTTTGAACCAGGCTGTGAACATGTTTATTTTTGCTGTAAAATTGGGCTTTTTAACATGGGGGTCAATGGGGATTGACTCACTTCTGCAGTCAGCTTCAAGTGGCCATTCGAGAAACTGCAGCTTTGGGCACTTCGGTATTTGCTTCACTTTTCAAATTCAGAGATTGCCGCTTGGTCTAAACAGATTAGTTTTTAGGTCACTTCAAAAGATCAGCAGAGACTGAGAAATTTGTAGATGGTGGAAATGTCATTCCACCGCAAGCCACATAATCTGGATGAGTGACTGCCATTCAGACAGAGGGCAGGTGGGCAAAGTCATCCTATTGCTGCAGAACAAAGTGGCCGAGCTGGTGAGCTGCTGTGTGCTGTGTGATTACCTCTTGTACGTAGGAAGGAGCTGTCTTGTTTGGTGCAGCATAAGCCACTGTCAGGACTATGAATCTGACCCTGTCTGCAACTGGCAGTCAGTGCATGGATTTCAGGTGGGGAGTCATGTGGGAGAACCTGTGAAGGTTGAGGACGAGACAAACAGCTTCATTTTGCATAAGTTACGGGGGTTGAAGGGCACAGGATGGTAGACCAGCAAGCAAAGAGTTGCAGTATATCTAATCACCGTGGCTTGGATCTGGAGTTGTGCGGAACAGGTAGTCAGGTCAGGTCAAATCCTTCTGATGTTGTACAGGAGAAATCTGCAGGACCACGTCATTGCTGCAACGTGCTTCTTGAAGTCTAGTCTTGTCCAAGACCAGCCCAGATTCCTCACCAAGCAAGTAGCAGCTACTGTATTGCCATCAACGGTGATGGCAGGATATTGTAGAGCGGTGTTTGTTGGGGATGAGAAGAGAAGCTCTGTCTTCTATGGGTTGAACGTTAGATGATGCCTGGCCATCCACATTGAGATGTCAGCTAGGCAAGCGGATATTCTACTTTGGCCCTGAGTGGCAGTAGGAGGAAAAAAGAGGGGAAGTTGGGTGTCAGCAGCATAACAGCAGTAAGAGAAACCATGGGATGAGATAATAAAGCCTAGAGACTCAATGTAAATAGAAAACAGCAGACGCCCTAGAAAAGATCCCTGACGGACAGCTGTTGGAAGAGGCCGAGAAGAAGAGGTAGATTCCATCCAGGATACTTAGTATGTCCTATCAGCAAGATAGGCTCAGCAAGATAGGAAACAAACTAAGAGAGGGCAGTCCCAGATACCTCAATCTCACGCAATGACAAGGTCAGGAGTTGGTGGTTGACAGTGTCAAAAGCAGCCGACAGGTCGAGAAGAATCAGGACAGAGGAGGGTGATGAGGCAGATGCCGCGGCGAGAGTGTTCATCACTGACAAAGGATCAGTGTTTGTGGAGTGGCCAGCTTGAAAGCAAGACTGGTAGAAGTCAAGGAGGGGATTCTGTTGGAGAAAAGATGAAAATTGATCAAAAACAGCGTGGTCCAGGATTTTAGACAAGAAAGGTAGCAGTAATATAGGGGGGTAATTCTTGATATCAAATGAGTCAAAGTGAGGGTTTTTGAGAACCGAGGTAATACGAGCCAACCTAAAGGCAGAAGGGACATGTCCACAGGAAAAGGAATTGTTAATATAGGAAGACAAATAAGGAACAAACTCACCGTATATAGACTGCAGAACAGGAGATGGGATAGGGTCTAGTGGACAGGTCGTAGCAGGGTGGGTTGTGCCTTGACAGAGTACTTCTATTTAAACCCAGTATTTCTGTTTAAACCTGGCATTTCTGCACAGTTACAGACAAAGCTTAGGCTACACTAATATTATTAGTATTATACTTCTTGTAGAATGCACCCCTGGATTTGGCCAGAAGATTGACACCCCTCAGCTGGGGCAGAAAACTGAGAGCCCCAGCTTCAGGCGGAGCTTGCCTGGATCAGGCACAGGGCCACCAACAAGGCCTGGCTCGGGAGGCAGTAGAGGGCGGCCAACAGGGTTTGGCTCAGGAGACTGAAGAAGATAACCCTAAATGCCAGGAGGCAGTAGCAGACTACCGACAGGGATAGGAGGCCCCTCAGGGTTGAGGGCAGGATCAGGAGACCCCACCAAGCTGAAGACTGGAGCAGGAGGCTCAACAGGGCTGTGAACTGGAGCAGGAGGGCCCAACTAGCCTGGGACAGGAGCCAGTGGGCCCTCTGGGCAGGGGACAGGTGCCGCAAGTCCCTCTGGACAGGGAACAGGAGTCGAAGTCCCCTCCAAGCTGGGGGCAGGATTAGCTGACTCCTGTGGGCAGGGGACAGAAGCTAGAAAGTCCTCCAGGCCGGACAGAGTAGCTGGAGGCCCCTATAGCCAGGGGACAGAAGCTGGAGTCCCCTCCAGGCCAGAGGCAGGATCAACAGGTCACTCAGTACCAGCAGCAATATCTGGAGGTTCCTCAGAGCCAGGCACAGGGTCTGGAGGCCTTTCTGGGCCAGGAACTGAAGCTTGGAGTGACTGCAGCTGGGATTCTAGAACCAAGAGTGATAGCAGCACAAACTTCGGGGCCTGGTACAGCAGCAACGTGTACTCTGGAGTCTGAAACAACTGCTGCGTGGACTTCAGAGCCTGAAGTGATTGCTGCGTGGATGCCAGGGCCAAGAGTGACTGGCAGATTCCGGAGCATGGAGCCACTGCAGTGCATACTCTGGATACTGGGGCAACTGCAGCTGGTGATCAGGACCCTCGGGGCTGTAGCATGGGTACTGGACTTGTGTTCAGGCAGGAAGCTGGACTGGACATTGGATGGGGGCCTGAAACTGAAAGCTAAGCTAGGCTTCAGACAGTGGTCGGGGTGCTGGGTGGTGTGGAAACCAGGCAGGGGAGACTCTCGTGCACAGGGCGGTAGAGGCTCTGGGGAGCTGGACAGGGAAGGGTCTCAGACATTGGGCAACGGAGGCTTTGTGGCACCAGGCTGCGGGGGAGACTGAGAGCTGGGCACAGGTTGACGAGGTGGGCGGTCTGAGTAACTCAAGAAAAGCTTGGTCCACTCGGGCAGCAAGCTCCTCAGCCAGGGCTGGGAGATTACTGCCTGGTGAACCATCACCAGGGCCACCCACCTGTTCGGCTATGCCTCTCCGTCAGTACCCCTCGCACAGTAGGGGGTGCTCCAATTCTTAAGTTCCTGATCAAAAACAAGCACATCTGCTGGGTCCATGACGCATTTTTATTTTTTCCAACGCACTTCTGCCATAACCACGCCCGCAATTATGAAAACAGTTCATGATCAATTTTACTGGTTGCTTCAGGAGCCGTTTCAGAACCCAAACCTTTACCCCAAGCCTAAGTTTAACCTGTCCTGAACTGGATCACAAAATAACTGCACATGTCAGAACCAATGGGGTGTGGCTGCGGCAGAAGTGTTTTAGAAAAAATTATGTCACCTCCATGACTGGTGCGTTCTTTCTGTCAGACTGCGGGGAATAAGAACCCAAGCATTGACAAAAATGAGAATGAGCAGAAATTTTATTTTGTAAAAGCAGTAAGGAGAAAAGGCAACTTTAGAAACGTAAGACCGGTAGTGAAATAGACACGGGAAATAAACAAGCGCACAACGAATAGAAGGAACAGACACACAAATACATGTAGACTCATTTACTGATGCAAAACACATGGGAAGGATTAAGGAAGCACAGCAGATGCAGGCCCAGAAATAAGATAACATGTGGAACACTAATAGACTTCCGAGGTGCAATTACTGGGCACAGGAGACACAAAGAAAAGGAAAACAAATACACGTGGACTGAACCATGGAAACTGAACTCAAGCTGCTATAAAATGGAGCGCTATACTCGTATTTTAGAAAGAGAAACTCTCCGCCTGACTGATAAGCAGAGTGATTACCAACACTGTACACTGTTGCAGTGTTTGCCTAGCTGTGATTTGCAGGCTTGAATTACAAGCAAAAACAAGTGTAGGGTGTCCCAAACGTGTATAGGGAATGCAGAATTTGTGAACAATGATGTGAAATGCAAGGCAACGTGCAGTTCTTAATAGTTTTGCACTGTGGAGCTGATTTGGAAAATCGCTGTGAATCTAAAGAGTGAAGCACTCTGTGAAAGAGATATACAAACAAATGACTAAAAAACTACTGGCTAGACTGGAGTATTCGAAGTTGTACCGTGCTATGTTCATAATGATTAGCATGAGCATTCTCGCGTGCACATTCATGTTTAAAACAGATAATTTACTGCATCTGTACCATCCTCACTATTCCTACAGAGTGCCCATGCAGTTTTAAAAATGTATTATGAGCATGTTTTGAGTGGGTGTTACATACACTCTATCATAAAACAGTGATTCACCCTGAAAGGAAACACTGTAGAATACTGCTAAGTTAAGCAACCACTGGGGGGGGGGTTATATTTTACCTCCACAAACATCTCTTTCCCTGGTCTGACGGACATTTTATTTGCTTGTATGAGTCACAAACAGCACTTACTGTGAAGAATAGCTTCACGTAATATCCAGGCACACTGGATGGCACCGCAAGATGATTGTTATACAGAAATATCTCTGCTGCTTGTAATTAATAATTACAGATAATTGTAGCAACCTCCTGAAAAGACCTGCTGATGCCATGTCACAATTTGAAAGTCAGACAACATGGAGGGAAATGTAGGTCCGATGGAGACTGTGTTGAGAGAATTTTGCCGCATGTAAATTTGCCCAAGCTGTGTGATCATGTTTATCAGCAGCCCTCCTCTGGCTTTGTATCGGCACGGCCACTGAAGTGGCTGTATCATCATGTCGTGCACGTTGGCTGGCTAATTGGAGAGGGGGTGGCACTGGCTAATTTTTAAAAGTGCCATGCTCTGATTTTCATACGCCCCTTTCTTGAATTGTATTGACCGTGGAGGCGAGGCTGTAGATGTGTAAACAGAAGCTCAGTGTCTTGAATGCAGTACAGTTACTCACACATGCATACAATCAAGTGCGCATTGGGATCCACCCGCACACATACGTGAACAATCACACATTTGCGAGCTACTTCAAATGTGGCCTATGGGGAGCAGATTGTAACAGCTATTAGTTGCCATGGTAACTGGCCATGGTAACATACAGGGTGAGCTGCTGTTGCAGGTTCCTGCTATTTGGCTGCTGCCACTCAGGATGATTGTGACAGTGAAGTGCTTATGTAGAGGGAAGAAGGAAGTGATGGTTTAGGGTAGTTACAGTGAGCAACATTATCATGCAGGTAGGTGATGGCTCAGGGTCAGAGTAGCAGAATCCATTTGGAGGACTGTAGGAACTCAACTACACGTGTTTGTGTGTGTGAGATAGTGAGAAGAGGGAGTGTGTGAGGGCAGAGAAATAGGAATTCACACCATGTCTATCTAGCATGCAATTCTGCAATTTGACAGAAGCCTTTGAAGGCAGCAGTGATATCTTAGATGAAAGCAAAACCATATGCTGAAACATTTGCATATTGCTGCAGATAAAAACGATGGCGCCTCTCTCTGTGACTACCTATCAAAAAGTGTATTTGCAGTACTTAAAAAACCAGGCTATACCCTTGATATTCCATCGTCTTATCTTTCCCGGCCTCCTTTGTCTATTTTGTCATTTTTGGAGTTTAACCAGGAAATAACATCTCTGTTTTGTTTTCCAAATCTTAGAAATCTTTTGATTTCTTAAAAGTGAGGCTTTATCGTCCGACACATCTGAAGCTCCCAGCCACGGTGAGTTTTATTTGCTCCTCAATTTCAGCTGCTTACAGTATAGCCAAATCTAAGCCATCACTTTCCAAATGCTTGTTTAGCTAACATATGAGTTTTTAATGACGTCCCTGCCAGCCAACCAGTCTGTCAGTATTAGTCATTACTCGAGGGTACTTTTGTAATGAGGCAGAAAATGTATATCGGACAGCTGCTATGAAAACAAGCTTGGTCTTCCAAATATTTGCCGGCACAGCCTGATATCCAGTTATTTAATGAAAATTTTAAACTTCTAGTCTCCAGTATTTCAGCTGTACATTTGTACTTATTTATCAGCAAAAAGCCATTCTATCTTACAGATTGCTGACACGCAGGCCTGGAAGGAAAATCCACGCTTTAAAAGCTCACCATAACATGATATAACGAGTGGTGAGGACAGGCCATTCGGCCCAACTATGTTGGCCAATTTTCCTATCACTAAAGTGAACCTAGCACTTCAGATACTCAAGGACTAGACGGCATCCAGCACTGCAACATTGATCCTAATCCTGGATCATGAATCCTGATAACATGTCTTTGATCTCACAGTTTGCAAAGCTATTGTTCAATAGATTGCAGTAGTTTGTGATCATGTTTCATTTTGGTAAGTTGTGCAGACAGGTGCATATTCTTGAGGTTAGATACAGTATGCACGAACGTGCACACATTTGAACCCATGAAGATTTGTCATAGTGGAAGAAGGTGCTCAGTACCACTGTGTTCAAAGCCTGTTCTGCCCCAAGGCTCTAATGCGATAAGAGGGCCCAATACTGACCATGCTCAGAGCAGCTAAGCCTGCAGTGTGTGGCAGGGTCAATGCCTGGACTGAGACAAATGTAGACACTCATTAAAGTAATGACATCAGCGGTCCTACTGGCTGCACAGGAGAGGGGGAGTGATGTCTTCCAGTGACATCACAGACTCACCACCTAGCTTTAACAGCAGGCCTACTGCCTGACCTCCAGTCTCCTCAGATGGTGGCCTCCTTTGGAAAGGCTGTCACATGATTAGGGTGCATTGAGCTTGCTGGAGACATTGGTCGTGTTCGAAACCTCGCACTACCGACGACGTCAGAGTTAGGGGGTAGGGTGTTCACTTATGTGTGGGGAGTGAGTTTGTGTCCGCGAGAAATTCTCGGATGTATACCAGATCGGGCAGATATTTTGTGGCTGCATCGTAAGCTCACTATTCATACACAAATTGCCCAAGATGCAATGCGACATAAACCGCCAGAAAAAACTCGCTGAGGAATAATAATAAGAAGAAGCAACAGGAAGAGTTCATTCGTAGTGAGTAGCGTGTAGTGTGGCTAGTGTGTAATGAGAATAGTGTATGTAGACCATACAGCGCGGTTTCAAGCACGGCCATTTGTCACCCTCGATTCCCTTCACAGTTTTCTCAGACGCATCAGACACTTGGCATTCCACACTCCCTATGCTGGGCTACAGGAGTTTTCAGTGTGATATTACTGTACAGAATGTCCATTGTTCTGTGCTTGGCCTTTTTCTGCCTCCTTGATGATTTTCAAGAATATGCAGAATTTGTATTTTTTTTTTTACTTTAATGATGGGGACAGATTGATTGAGACTTTATTGTATAACAACACTTTCAGCTATTTTATGTCAGCATACAATTCATTCATACCAATGGGCCATCTCCAGTTAGCCCAGCATGCATGTCTTTGGATTGTGGGAGGAAACCAGGACACCTAGAGGAAACCCACGCAAACACGGGAAGCACATGCAAACTCCACGCAGAACGGCCCCTAGGGCAGATTCAAACCCTCGACTTTCTTGCTGTGCTACCCAGTACGCCACCAGAAGAATCTCTTCCATTCATAGAAGCCATATTGAAAACCAGGGGCGGATCCAGGGAAGTTCTGGTAGTTTCCGGAACTCACTCAAACACCTCATTGATTGGCTGGAAACACTTTCATTGTGTTGGAACTCACTCAAACCTCATTCTGATTGGCTATTCATGTCGCAAACTACACATGGAAACCACTCACTTCAAAACCTGGATCCACCCCTGAAAACTATATGAAAGATTTTATATTTTCTAATTTTTTTATATAATCTAAAATGGTGGACATGTGGGGGAGACAATCAGAATTGCATTAGTTCTTCCACACCCCACATGTCTGTGGGAGAGTGGGAATACCGCTCGCCCACTCACACGCTGTTATGATGCAGCTGCTGTACATGTGCTGTGCATTTCCACTTTCAGTTGCTTCCAGTATAGAACAGTTGCTCAGGAATTTACCCTTAGAGCGCTATAGGCAGCTATAGTTTCCCAATGATGCAAGATATCAAAATCAGATGCTGTTGAAAACCTATCATGTGGCTCCTTTTTTAAAAGAGCTCCCCTTTAAACAAGTAGCCACATAATAGATTTTCAGCAGCTCAGGATAATTACATTTTTAATTCCTTGTAAATTTTCTAATTCCATTAAAAGTAAAATATTTTTTTTGGCCTGTTTTTTTTCAGCTAAAGCATTGGTAAAATTGACTATGCAAATGGCTACTGCTCAGTCAGCCAATAGAATAATTTCTTTATTTTTCACTGTTTTTCTCATTGTTTGCTTTTTACTTCAGAATTTTCCTGAAATCACTATAAGTTAGCCTATGAGATGGTGCAAAAATGGCCATGCTAACTAGGAAAATTCACTGAATAATTTGGGTGTTTCCAGCAAAGGCCAAACAGCTCCATATTCTTTGGGACAGAGTTTTTTTAACTTCATTACTTCCTTCATGAACCAAAATTTCACTCTGAGCAGCATATGATGGCCAGCAGCAGCCAATAGTCACTTCCTCAAACAGAGTAACACACAATGGCTGTGGAATGTGAGGAAATATTTTCCTTGAGATAAAGAGCTGTAACAGGTGCAATCATCATTTTTCTGTCATTGTTAGAAATGGACTGCACTGTAAAAAAATCATGCTGCGTCACCATAGGATTGTGTTCATCTGGTATTTTGTTTTCTCTAAGCCTTGCCATCCACCATACATCATGATGCATGTGAACATACAGCCATGAATGCAGTTCCTATATTCCTATGCTGTTGCTGTTGTGTAATTGAATTTTGATTCTATAAATGTTATTTATACCCCCAGAAAAAACATGACTGATGTCAAGATAATTTGGAATATGAAAAGATATAAATGATTTGGATGGAGCTCTGTTTTTTTTTGCCATTATATAGACTTATGTTACCATTCGTTCTTTGATAGGGCTCTGAACCAAAAGTTCTGTGCTGAGTTTAATGACTTTTTATGTGGATATAATTGAGTGACAATACGGTGAACTGACTATAAATTCATCCCTCAATAGGCTTTATGAGACAGGGTTTTATTGTACTTCTACTAAATTCCATTCCGCTTCTATAATGCATTTGAATTAGACTTTCAGTCCTTTTCCATTTGTTATAGTAGGTTTCTAACTGCTGTTGAATTTTTGTGGCCTCCAATCAGAACGCACAGAATATCAGTGGGAGGGTTCTTGTGATAATGGTGTTTGACCTTTGAAATGTAGACAACGAACATATTGGGTAATATTTATCATTCGCAAGGATGAGTTCTTGAGCTACTATTTGATGTGGAAATCCTATGTAATTTAAATTCAATCTCAAATTCTTTAATTGTTTTCAGTGATTTCAAGTTTTTTTTGCCAAATACAACAAATTCCAGTATGTGAATTTAACAATGAGACTAATCGAAGAGCATTGCTCTGCACCCTCTGGCTAATGCTCAACCACCAACCGTCTCCATCAACTCAACCATGACAGACACCATACTATATTGACATCCACAGTCTCAATGTGAGACTGCGACACCTCCTTCCTGCTAAGCAGCTTTCACTAATATATGAGGAGTGCAGCCTATACTAATAGTCTGTTGCTGAGAAATAAATATGAACACTCTTAACTGTTTCTTCACTAGGATAGTCAACTGGTGTTTTCACACGGCGCATTTGCTCAATAAAACATTGAGGTTTCATGTGGACCCAGGGAGTGCCCCATCCATTCCGCCATATCTTGGAATGATACTGTTGCCGAAAATAAATTTTATTCCAAATCCATCCGTAAAGGAACAACTCAAAGCAAATGAGCTGAAAATAGAGCATGAAGTTGAAAAATCCCAAAAAAACTTGATTTTTTGCAGATTTTCCTTTTGCTAGAACTTACTTTCTTAGTCGAATGATGCCTCTGTATTTTAGTCACTGTAAATCCCAATTCGCTCACTCACTTAAACAGTTTTTCAGAAACGGCTTGCATACAAATCTTATAGTTTAGGACAGTACAGTAACATGACAGTTATAGGTACACAAAATACAACGTTGATGTAACTGCACTCTACTAAACTAGCTAAACGTTTTGTGTTCAAGCCACTGCCAGCTGTTTCCAATGAAATTTAAAATTGAGAGAGGGGCTGGGATTGACATTGTAGACTGGGTAAATTGACAAGAAGGTGGCAAACATTGGGTACAATTTGACTACCATAAACAACAGCTGGCAATGGCAACTGTGAGTGTCACTTTTGATAAATTAACCAAGCAAGTGCAACCTCAGAGAGTTGAGTCTGTTTCTAAGGTGCAGTCAGCTCAACGAACTTGGATGCTGGTGACCTACAACACCCATCAAATTTCTTTATTCTATGAAACTGAACCTCTCCATAGAGTCGGGTGCTGAGTTTAAATGGGCATGAAATGGGCTTTAAACAGACCGTGAAATATGGATTATAAAAATAAAGGCTCCTCCGCTTGTCTCGCTGTATGGAGGAGAACCTGCATACACTTGAGAACCAGGGGAGACCGCCTTTCACGGGCTGTGAGTTTCAATCTGCAGTTTCACGTTCTGTGAGTCAGAATCTCAAAAATTCCTGTGCCTCCTCACTATCTTCCTAGCATACAGATCCTCCAGATGTAGTTGGTATGTCTGCCAAGGAATCGTCCTGTAGGTGTGTCTCTGGCTAAATATTAATGGTACAGCGTGTCTTTGAAGGCTGTCAAAGTCCAGTGCAGGGCGTGTTGATGCAGATCTTCTGTAGTCACGGAAGTCATGAGAGTGGAGGTTGGACGAGGGTATGGAAGGGTAGTGGTGGGGTGGAATTCCTGAGCTCAGGAACGTCACCGCGCTGTGCTGGTTGCAGGAGTGCGGGCATTCATCTGGTGAGAACTATTCAATCGGAAAGGCGAAGAGTGCCCACAGGGGTGACTGACAGATCTACCCTCTACCAGCCTAACTACGGTAGACAGTTGCATTCAGACAGGTCACGCCAGGTGTGTAATACGCATTAATCTATTCCATTAATGTTTAAAGATGTGATTGTTTTCACCCTGCACTTTTTATTGGATATGAAACGCTGCTCTCTGGAAAGAGAGAAGGCTCTCTTGGTGGTTGTGCTACCAGCAGTAATGTGGTGTCATTATTGACTACAGCCTCCAGTGGTTATCGCTCCATTGTGGATGTCATGCTTAACAAACAAAGATAGGTGTAAAATCTAAGATTCACTTTCTCTTCGGGAAACTGCTTGCATTGTCAGTAAGCATGTGATTACATTTGGTGCTGACATCTTTAATCTAATCTGATTGGACATTGGTTCACCGGCTAAAGGCGACAAAAGTAGATACGCATTCAGGCAGAGGAATGGTTTACGATCAACAGTGTTTCTCAGAATCTTTGAGAGAATTTATTTTTATCAAGCGTGTAGTCTCATTCCTTCCAAAATGAAAAAGAAAGTAGACAATGTGTACCTCTTCACCTTATTAAGCGAAGTCTGTATTGGAGAGTGCATTCACTCCTTTCACTGATGATTTTCCGTGCGTGTTTATACAAAGTAAAATGTCCAGTCTATTAATTCAGATCATAACGGTATACATAGTCCAGCTGGGTCTATAGAAATTCCGCAGGAGATGACATGATACTGAAAATCCTACTGAGTAGGATGAAGGCAAGGATGTCAGGCCCTTAAGAAAAAAGAGTAACTGTGAGCCCGTTTCCCAATAAGCTTTAAGGTTTTATGATGACATGCAATTTCCCATTTCTGAGTTTAGATATGGCACCGGATATGTTTCCTTGTGCTGTTTTATTATTAAAGAGCTGGTTTGGTTCCATATTTTGGGTAATATTACCTGAGAAAAGATATTTGAGTGTTAAGAACCTGACCTGGGATGGCTATCAAAGTTTGGTCACGTTCTCACATGATGATCAAGCAACCAAAATATACTTAGCACCATTAAAAACACACCGGTGAAGTATGTACTGTATTTGTACTTGTCGAATTGAAGAATCAATCGGTTTTTATTGCTTTTCCAGTGCGATATCAGTGGAAATAAAGAGAAGACAAGCGTGTGGTGTTGTAGTGCCAATATACGCCAGGTGGATGCACTGAGCACCTCAGTAATAACAAACATTGAGTTGTTTGTGATGTGTACAGTGACAATTGACAAGTTCTTTTGGGTGTGGTCAATAGCCCACATAAAGGCAACCAAAACATTTTAAAATGCTTCGGCATCAAGAAAGTGAAACGGCTTCCAACACAGGAAAGGAAAAAGGGCCATTGGCATGTTACGGGCAAGTCTCAGCTGCCGAGAGGTGGCACATCATGTGCACTGTCACCAGTCAACTATCAGTCGGTTGTCTCACCAAGAATGGAAAAGAAGCCACTGTCGAAGACTGACCCCGCTTAGGGCAACCATGAGTGACTACGGTAGCTCAAGAGCGCCACAACCGGTTACAGCCTGTAGGTGACAGATTCCGGACAGCAACCCAAACTGGTCATGAGACGAGGGGTCTGAGACGTTCGAAGGTGATATGCATGTGGCTCTTTGCTCCACATTTGTCATGACTGCAGGTTTGGATACTCTCATAGACCCTCTCCAGAAATGTTGCTGCTGTATGTCTCCTCATTAGCTTCTTGATTGTTGCCTAAAATAACATCGTGGGTATGGGAGACCTGGAAGAGGAGGTTAAATTTAGAAGCTGTTGGTGAAAGCATCTTAACAATGATAGGTTTACACTAGTGTCAAGTTCTCATTCTCCTAATACTAGACACATCAACTTTATTATATACATATTGTGAGCATCATAATTCATTGAATAGTGATACTTTTGTGTTATTTTGGTTCTGTTGGTGGTTATTCTCTGGATATTAATCTAATTCAACATGCATTTTACATGCTGAATAGTTTGCTGAAGGCAAAAAATCCCTGAAGCAAGCAAGAACCAAAATGACCACAGGACAGGCCTGGCAGAGCATCACCAGGAAAAATACCCTGCATTTGGTGAAGTTTGTGTCACAGACTTCAAGCAGTCATTACATGCAAAGGATAAGCGACAAAATGTCAAACATTTACGTTATTCTACATGATGTTGAACTGTCTAATATTTTTTTGATGTGCCCAAAAACGGGAGGACTATGAACAAAAGGTGCTGTCATTTTTAAATAGTACATTCGATATTGATGAAAACACCCTCAAATTAAAGCTGACAGGCTGCATGTCAACCTTATCATCATTGTATCCTTTCAAACTCAAAGTGCAAGGGAACAAAACCAAATTAATAAGTGTGTCACTGCCCGATGAATTACAGTGCTCACTGTATGTATGATACTGGACACAACAGTGTCTTTTAATTTTTAGTGCCAGCATACTGTGTCATCAGTATTTATGTTGACAAATGATGAATAGGGATTTGGTTTGTCCATTTGAACAAATTTTTACATTTTAATTTTGACATGGCTGCCTGCCCATTCTACCTCTACAACCAATTTGGGACCAGGCAACTCTAAACATGCTGACAGTCTGTCCATCCAAAATGTTTACATTGGTCATTAGGTGGCAATACTGGAGCACAAATTACATAGTGCCACCACCCAAAAATTTACTTTGGATGTGTGATTTTAAATACTGCTGTTTCTTATCTTTCATCAGCCTGTTTGTTCATGATGAATGAGTTCTTCCTGTCTTTATCAAGCACTGTGATCTCTGAATTGGTTGAAAAACACTGAATGTTTTAAGATATTTGTGTTTATTTGTTTTTGTGCTCATTCATCTTGCTCTCTGGGGACTTTGGGCCAAATTATCTCAGTTTTTCTTCACTTTGCCAAGAAAATGTGTTTCTCTACAGTAGTCAGGTTTTGCCTACTGAGTGCGAAGATTCTTTTCTCTTCCAAAATATTATCAAAAACTGACTGACTGAGAAAGATGGTGCTATAAATATAAATCTCTTGAGACATGAAAACCAAGGGAGAATTTTTTTTTCTGCAGACAGGTTTTATGTAAACATGAGCAGCCTTGTTCATGGTCTGGACTCGCTCATTCTGCCTGTCACACACACACGCACACACATTCACACATACAGACTGTTCAACATAAATATACTCTATATACACTCATACACTCTCTGGCACACTGCTAGGCACTTTATTTTCTGAATTAGATAGCTAGAATAGTCATACATGAGTCTAAAGCATTTTGACCCACCCCAGCATCACTGATTTTTCTTCTAATTATGACTCAGTTCTGTTGATTAGCTGTTTACTTATTTTAAAGGTCCTCCAAGTAATTTTTACAAAATTTCTTTTTTTGCATTAAGAAGCACATACTTTTGATATCCAAACCAACATGGATATAGAGCAGCATGACTGAGCCTCACCATTGCAACCGCGAGCTCTGGAGGGCAGAATGCACTCATTTCATGGTGAAAAGTTGAAATGATTCAGTCTCCATCATCTCTGGCAAGTTGAATCAGAATCAGATACCACTGATTGTTGCCCTTGTATCGTCGTTTCTGCGGCAGCTTCTTTGAAAACTACCAGCATGGATGCTCTCATTATTTCTGAGACATTTTCTGAAATCTATTAGTATGCCTGATAACATCAGTAAGCATTTGATTATCTGACATTATTATTCACAAGAGACCCATGTCCAATATTTTGCCTTAAGGCTTTGTTGTTGATGATGGTTATTTCTCAATAATCAAAAGAAACAGCTGAAATAATAAGTACTATATTTGAGACTTGCATGCCGTCAGAGGGCAATGCTGCAATTGAAGTTAGTGTTACAGAAATAGTCCTGGAGCCTAATGTCCTCTTCTGATGGGATCAAGTTTTCTGGACTATACTAAGATCTCAGTAATGCATTTGCAAGTCAAGTTAGTGACACAATGTTTAAGGACTTGAATTTCTCAGGTTTACCTGGGATTATTTTTACAAAGTTTTTACAAAGTCTGTAAAAGTGAGCTATTTTGCGAATTCAGACTGAGACTTGACTGAGACAGGAGCTCTTATTAGGAGGTCTTATTTCCTTTTATTTTTCAGGGTCCCTGGTAATATTTGTGCAGTGGTGATTGTTTGGGCACAAAGCTTGCGCAGAAGTGTCAGGTTTGGTTATTGGTGATGCGTAGCCATTAGGGATGCCTGACAGAGTTATCAAAGGCCTGTAAATTAGAACTGAACAGTGAGGGGATCATCTGCCTGCAGCAGGGTAGTATACTAGACAAGGCAGTAATGTGACTCTTCAGTTGGAAATTTTGAAAGCCATCTAAGAAGAGATATAGCAATTAATTGTTGCATTCTCACATTGCTTGCACAATGCAGTGAGATTGCAGGTTTGCATTTATTGAAGAAACTGTAATCCTGTGATCCAGTTTCACAGTTTTAAAATGCAAAATTTCCAAACTCACTGCGTCATTGCATTTTTCATTACATTTTCTGCGCTTTTGGGCTGACTTCAGTGTACGTTTGACTTTGTGGTTCATTCTTTAATTGAACCTGTGCCAGTATCTATTAAAAATGTAAACCCAAGGCACTCTCGCTGTGACATGATGGTTGTAACCACTGGACCACCATTCCAACCAAACTTTTTGGTGCTTATTTACAAACCTCAATTCTAATGAAGTTGGGACATTGTGTAAAACATGAATAAAAACAGAATATAATGATTTGCAAATCCTTTTCGACTTATATTCAATTGAGTACACTACAAAGACAAGATATGTAATGTTCAAACTGATAAACTTGATTGTTTTTTTTTAAAATATTCACTCATTTTGAATTTGATGCCTGCAACACCTTCCAGAAAAGCTGGGACAGGAGCAAGTTTACCACTGTGTTACATCACATTTTCTTTTAACGACACTCAACAAACGTTTGGGAACCGAGGGCACTAATTGTAGAAGCTTTGTAGGTGGAATTCTTTCCAATTCTTGCTTGAAGTACGACTTCAATTGCTCAACAGTCCGGGGTCTCCATTGTCGTATTTTGCGCTTCATAATGCGCCACACATTTTCAATGGGAGACAGGTCTGGACTGCAGGTAGGCCTGTCTATCACCCGCACTCTTTTATTACGAAGCCACGCTGTTGTAACACATGCAGAATGTGGCTTGGCATTGTCTTGCTGAAATAAGCAGGGACGTCCCGGAAAAAGACGTCGCTTGGATGGCAGCATATGTTGCTCCAAAACTGTACCTTTCAGCATTAATGGTGCCTTCACAGATGTGCAAGTTACAAATGCCATGGGCACTCACACATCCCCATACCATCACAGATGCTGGCTTTTGAATTTTGCACTGATAACAATCTGGGGCGTGTTTCCCAAAAGCGTAGTTGCTAACTAAGTTAGGAACTTACATAGTTCATCCATTCACAGTCAATGCGCCCAACTATGTAAGTCAGCATCTGTGATTTCAGGAAACGCACCCCTGGATGGTCCTTTTCCTTTTTATCCCGGAGGACAGGACGCCCATGATTTCCAAAAACAATTTGAAATGTGGACTCGTGGAGCTGCCGGATAGCTCACTCGGTTAAAGCATCGCATTGCGAAGCAGAAGTGACTATCACGGTGCGGGTTCGAGCCCCGGTCTTACCAACCAGCAATGGTCGGCGGCTTTTTCAGAGTAGCGCACAATTAGCCAATGCGCTACAGGGATGCAAATTGGGAAGGGTCTGCCGGGAGTGGTAATATAAGTTGCTTTGTTCGTTCCTTAGGTGCCTCCTGTTGGCCAGACGGGCGGTCGTCAGGAAGATTCTAAGCTCGTTCATGTTCGGGTACCCTCCGCCCTCGTTCTGAACTTGCGAGGATTCAACCAATTAGTGTATAAGAAGCGGTGGCTGACAGGCGCGTGCTTCGGAGGAGAGCCACAAACTGTCTACACTTTCCTGAATTGGCAACAGGGTGTCGCATATGCAAAAGCCTTGTACATAGTTCCCCAATTGGACATAACAGATTCGGGTGGGATTGTAGATGCAAAATTAAAATAAAAAAAAAAAGAAATGTGGACTCGTAAGACCACAGCACACTTTTCCACTTTGCGTTAGTCCATCTCAGATGAGCTCGGGCCCAGAGAAGTCGGCGGCGTTTCTGGGTGTTGTTGATATATGGCATTTACTTTGCATAGTAGAGTTTTAACTTGCACTTGTAGATGTAGCAACGAACTGTGTTAACTGACAATGGTTTTCCAAAGTCTTCCTGAGTCCACATGGTAATATCCTTTACAGAATGATGTCGGTTTTTAATGCAGTGCCGCCTGAGGGACCAACGGTCACCGGCATTCAATGTTCGGCCTTGCCACTTACGTGCAAAGATTTCTCCGGATACTTTGAATCTTTTGATGATATTATGGACTGTAGATGATGAAATCCCTAAATTACTTGCAATTGCACGTTGAGAAATGTTGTTCTTAAACTGTTGGACTATTTGCTCATGCCGTTGTTCACAAAGTGGTGAACCTCGCCCCACCCTTGCTTTTGAACAACTGAGCCTTTTGGGGATATTCCTTTTATACCTAATCATGACACTCATTTGTTTCCAATTAACCTGTTCACCAGTGGAATGTGCCAAACAGGTGTTTATTGAGCATTCCTCAACTTTCCCGGTCTTTTGTTACCCCCTGTCCCAGCTTTTTTGGAACGTGTTGCAGGCATCAAATTCAAAATGAGTGAATATTTCCAAAAAAACAATGAAGTTCATCAGTTTGAACATTAAATATCTTGTCTTTGTAGTGTACTCAAATGAATATAAGTCCAAAAGGCTTTGCAAATCATTGGATTCTACTTTTATTCACATTTTACACAATGTCCCAACTTCATTGGAATTTGGGTTTTGTATGTATTTGCATGTGATCTTTGTGGTACATGTATTGCTGGTTCAATTACATCATGAAACAGGTCCATCTTTGGGGTCGAAAGTGAATCTAAAGTTTTTTTCAGCGGACATTTTTTTTGCTTGTAGTGGGGATCCCACTGCTGTGCCTTTTGCTTGGTGCAGAGAAATTAATGGATTCATAGTTTTAGCTACGTGTGTGTTGAAGGCAAAAAGCTCAATTCCTTGGGTTTTGTTAAGGAATATCCCCCATGACCCCCTGTTGCTTAGAAACAGGGGGTTCCTCTTCTATCCCTTCCTTCCTTTCTTCAGATTTTTCTCCTCCTTCCTCTAATTTATGTTGTTCTCTCTCCTTTATCTCTTCTGCCAGAGCACACAGGGCCTTATTGTCCCTCCATAACTCAATCGTGAGCCTCATAGCATAATTGTGTAAGGTTTATATTTGCCAAATTGAGATATCGGCTGCCTGTTCTTTCGTGTTGGTAAAAAACTGTTTTTCCTTTTTTTCTCAAAACGTTAAAAAAATCCATTCCTTTAAATAGTAATAATAAAAAAACTTTAAAAATTAGATAGGCAGTTATGCTATATGGCTAACAAAATGTTTATCTCCATGCATTGGAAGCTATGAGAGGAAGTTTGGGTCTTCTTCTTCCCTTGCTTGCTTTTCCAAGTCATTCCTTTTCCTTTTCTCCTTTACTCCCTGTCTTTCTCTAGCGCACTCCCTGTCCTTTTCTCTCTTCCTCTTTCTATCCCCTTCAAGGTGCCTATCCTGTCCCTGGCAGACATCGCTCTTTGTAAACAATGAGAGATCCTGCTTACTTACAGGCCTGCACATGCATGCCCACGTGTGTGCACACGCCACTGGTCCCTCCCTCTTCCGGCTGGCCAATCACCACACTCTCACATGAGCATTGCTGTGAAAATCTCTTAATTAAACTCCTTCTACGGCTATTCCATATGAACCCCCCACACACACACACACACACACACACACACATTTTATCTGCCCTTCACTGTCCCCTCCCTCTCCTGCCCCACTCACTCCATCTTTCTCTCCCTTCGAATCCTCTCTCCAGAATAATCTCCCTCCCTTGTGAACCATTCAAGTGGAACATTATGGGATTATCTCTCGACCATTGAGAAACTCACACTCACGCACACATGCGCACACACACACATGCTGCGGCTAACCGCAGTGACAATGAATGTGACGTTGCCCACAATGCCTGCACAGAAAACACACACTGGGAAAGCAGGGAGCAATAGGAGAAAGGCATTTGAGTTCTATTTTGATGCACAGCAAGTCAAATGAGTGGTATGGGGTGAGCAAAAGCAACAAGTTTTTGTTTTTTTTCCTGCACACTGACTTACATCACTATGACTGGTTCATCTTTGCTCTGATTTTGTGCCTATTTTACTTGAGGGTCATGCCTTGCAAGGTTTTTCTTGATTGAGCCTATAGCAGCGCACCATTTTTTCAGCCATGTCTGTCTGTGCATGGCGCAATCGGAGTGTGTATGTGTGTACGTGGGTGTGTGTGTGTGTGAGTGTTGGCATGTTTTAGTTACCAACTGGGGACCATTTCCAGTAGAAACACTGTCGGGACTAATGGTCCTTATGGGGACCAAAGCGTGGTCCGAGTACGGCAAAATGTCATTACTGAGGTTGTGTTTACGATTAGAGGTCAGGTTGAGATTAGGGTTAGGCATGACTTGGTGATGGGTAGGGATAGGAGTAGGGTTAGGATTAGACTGTCTGTAATGAATAGAAGTCAATGCAATGTCCTCATTAGGATAGCTCAGTAAACGTGTGTGTGTGTGTGTGTGTGTGTGTGCGTGTGCATGTACATGTGAGTCTGTTTTCGTAAGGAAATAACTGCCGCTTGTGTCCTATCAGTGTGAACATTCAGCAACTGCATGATTTATTCATTTATTTATTCAGTTTATTTATTTATGTTTTGTTAATCTGTTTTGAGATTATACAGATGTTTTTCTCCTATTTTTGTCTTAGAAGCGCAAGGTTGGAACAAAAAAGTATAATCAATAAGACTTTGAGTGGAGAACCATGAAATTCACATCACATATACTCAAAATTCTCATATTAAAGTTGGCCTGGATAAAGGACTATGTTGTGAACAGGGAAAGCATTTTGACTGAACCTTTCTTTCATGTCCAGTAAGCTCTTGTCAGCATTGTGTATTGACCATCTGAGATGCAAGCTATTCTGGTTTGTGAATACCCATTAGTGTTGTCAACAAGTCTTGGTGTGTTCTATACTGACACTTGGCCGAGTGACATCATTTACATTAACGTATTGAACCTGGAAGTGAATTTTCTGCAATCAGATCAATATGTAGGTATCCTTTTTTGGTGAGGATCAGTAAGATTTTTTGAAATTTCAAATATGGACATAATGACTATTGAAATTTGTTTTTAGAATGCACTTTCCTCATTGTGAAAGGTCTCAGGTACTTACAGTCTCCAGTCCCGCTGGCTCGTTGCTTTTGGGTAAAACATTTGCAAGCATCGTTCATCCGTGAGTGTCCTGGATGAAGATGGGATATGACAAGCTTTGGAAGAATAGCAGGTCAGAGAGCTGTTTCCAAAATTGAAGACCGTCAATATATTTGCCCGTCAGTTTGGCTGTAACTGGACCTGGTAAAAACAAGGTAACCAGGTGTTCAGCAGCCTGAGTGTGCACAAAATGTGTTAAATTAATCAAAATTAACAGCATTGGCTGTAATGGTCCGCATGCCGTAGTATTTTCAAGAGAGCTGGAAATGTTGTTATGGCCTTGACTTAGCAGAGCATAGCTTATACATGTTTCTATGTTGGATATTCAGGTTACATAAAGCCATGAGGTTTGTACTAATAAACAACCTTTTAAACTTAGTGAACATCATAATGATGACCTACTAATCTAAATTGAGATAGTGTATGTGAAAACTCATCTCAGCTGAACTTTAGTGCTCCTGTAGTTCCTCCATTAATATTGTCACAGTTTAGTGCAATTACTATATAATTCAAGTTGTTCTGGTTTCATGAATAAATTTTTCTAGCTATCCAGGGGTTCCTTAACCTCTTGTCATGCATGGCTGCCAAGATTAATTGAAGTCTCTGACTGGCCAGAGATCGAAAGGTTATCACAAAAAGTACCAGGATCAGTACCAGGATCATGCAGAACAGGGACTTACTAACAAGTGAAAGATGCATCAGGGAAGCAATGTAGCATTTAGTTGTGGCAGTAGCATTGAGCTGTGTACCATATGCTCATGGTTCAAATCTATACACTGGCCATTGAGCCCCTGAGAAGGGTTCTAATAATCCAAGAACATGAATGAGTTGCAGAACATCTTAATATTGCAGTTTGTGTAAATCACAGCTTAAATCTTTACACGTTATAGCTGTGGGATCTCTGAGCTACTGATCAAGTGGCATCTGTGCAATATTATGGGCCTTAGTAAGACAGCCAAGATTACTGTGACCTTTGTGCTGTGGTTGCAGAGCTAATGGTATTTACTTTGAGAGGATGAGACGAAAGGTTAGTGGCTTTGCTTTCTTTGTGGGCAGACATTGATGAATGTATCTACAATCCCAGCATTTTGGACTAGTGACAAGATATCGTTATACTGACTCAAGGAAATACAGATTTCTGATGCTTTCAGACATTCTCTAACACACGATATGACAGTGGCTTATCCAGAACGGAAAATTGGGTCGGCACAGAACATCGCTTTACAACAATTATTAGTCCTGACTTTGTTCTCAGTCCTTTTCCTTTATTAACACATTTTCCAAGTATAAGAATAATCTTGTGGCAATTCATGACACAGCTTCTTTCTTAATGCGACCTAAGGGCACTAAACAATAGGCTAAATTCAGTTCCGAAAAATAATTTACTCATAAGTAGGCCGATGCTTTACGTAAGATATACTGCTCTGAAACTTCTGCACTACCTTTTTGCATACTGGGTGATCTAACCTGCACTTTATGATCATTTGAATTGTTTAAATTACAACTAAATCAAAGACAAAGGTTTGAATCATATCTACACATAAATATATATCAAAATGCAGATTAATCTTTTGGCAAATTAACCCTTCATTTCTACCACATACAGTCTTGCTTGATCATTATCACATGCTGAAAAACTTGTACTGATGACATAAATTTATTCAGACTTTGGTAATTCTGTTTTGAAATATGTTCACAATATATTTGGAATGTAATCTTCATATTTCATGCAGTGTCCTTGCTCGCCGCATACAACGCTTTGCAGGCCTTTCTTTCAGGTCCCTTTTTTCAGGCTACATTGACACGGATAGGACTCACCTCTAGTCTCAACTGCCGTAATATACATAAGATCGCACAAAAGAATGCTGTTATAATGTTGGCAGAGCTACGGTTGGGTAATAGATTGTTATTATCATTATCACATGATCAGGGATTTTGGTTATTGTTATATCTGATGACAAAAATGCTTTTTTCATAGGCTTTAAAGTGAAAAAGCAGTTTTTGCAATACTGTTCTACCTGTTTCCTGAACCAGTTTGGTCATTTGGTTCATCAAAATCACATTCATAAATTTTTGTGATAGCAGTGTCCCCTTCCATGTTACCATAATATCAAAAAAGTGGTTTTCGGTCAAATACAGTATATTTCTTTTGATTTTCTTTTTTCATATCATTGCAGCCCTGGATAGAACTCTCCACAGAACTCAATGGAGCAACCATTCATTAACAGGGTATATGGAATGTTCCAGAGAGTGAATTTTCCATTCTGTCACCATTCCCGCACCAGTGCTTTGATATAATTTCAGTGAAGGTGAATAGAGAGACTATGCGAGAGGATGTACAAATGCACCTCTCCTCATAAATTAGACTCAAAAAGCCCCATATGCGAGAGGATGTACAAATGCACCTCTCCTCATAAATTAGACTCAAAAAGCCCCATGTTGTTATTGGCTGCCAGCAACCACTGTCTGCTGCTGATTCCACCTTAAGCACCAAGGTGAAAGGAGGCATGCTGGGCAGATGGCACTTATGACCGAAGCTGACTTATTGCTCTATATTGCTCAAGGTTTTAGAACACTGAATAAATTGCACTGTATGGCTTATTAATGCAGATTAGATTCTGTGATGCGCTCTCTTTCTCAGAATCAGATCATGCTCTTATTGCTGTTATAACAGCATCAGTGAATAACACTGCACACCAGTTGGTGGTGGTATCCACTTTGCCAAAAAGAAAACTATTTATAGCCTGACTGTAGCTAACTTCCCAAAAAGGTCATGCTGTATCAAGTAGGCTAATTCAGGATTTATGGGAATTCATGGGCCACTCTTATGTCAACAATATGGCCACCGTTGGTAATGCCACGTCATTCAAATACATTATTCTGGTGGTGAGGATACGTTGCATCAGAGAGATGCGTGTATATCACTAGCAAGTGGGGCTCACACGACAGAGGAGCCACTTACAAACTGGGAAGTTCTTTGTGAACAAATGGAGACATGCATAGAGAAAAAGCTGTTGGACAGCAGTAATGGTGACATTAAAAAGGGAATTATGGGAATTTTCCACATAGGTCATATTGTAATACCAAAGCACCCAAAATAATGGCTGAATGAATGTAATACAATGTGTTTTCAGTAAAAGTTAGAGTGCTACATTCGCGCATGTGTGTGTGTGTGTGTGTGTGTGTGTGAATAGGTGTTGTTAATGTGATTCATAGCCAGTTCCTTTATCATTTGACGTCCATGGTCCATTGACTTAGCAAGTATTCACCTCACGGGGTTTTAACCCAAACTTTTTGATATTATCAGTGTCCTGTCGGAAGTTATTTACTCAGCCATCTGTGAGCTTATGTCACCGAAGATTGAGACACTCAGTCCAGGCCGACAATATCCTTGTAACTAACAATTGTTTCCACATTTTTACCTGTGATTTTACCTGTGATGCTCAATAGTTGGAAAACTTTGAGTTTATTCCCAGTTTAAATGATACAATGGTTAGTTCTCATTGCCGCCTTGGAGGCTGCATGTTCAAGTTGAGGCCTGCCAAGTCCTCTTTGCGTGGAATTTACATGTTCCTCCTGTGTAGGCCTACATATTGGTTTCCTTCGGGCACTCTGGTTTCTGCCACCTCAAAAGACTTGCTGTATAGGAACACTCCAACCGCTGCCTAAGGCTCTGGCTCTAACACTGGAGTTGGTCCCTGGGCACTGAACTGTGTCTGCCCACCGCTCCGAAGTATCTAGGATGGATCTAATGCAGAGGATGAAATTCCCCACGAGGTTTAATATAAGTACAGTATGTCTTATCTAGTCTAAACAAGTCTTACATGGTTTTCTTATCTAAAGGACATCCACCCCCTCTCCTCAGTTGCTTTCAGAAAGCTAGTCTTAAGCCCCAGCTAATGAGGTGTCTGACCTTGACAGGAACTACATTAGTCAAAGATGGCTTACATTTTCATTTGGCGCAGAATAGAAGTACATTGTGTTTTTCATTTTTTGGTTTCTTTTTTTTGTAAAGTGGTCATGAAAGTTTCTGAATATGAGCGAAATAACAGCATACAGTTAATTTTTCCTTATTTTGACTGAAATGAAAGTCAGGAGATTGCACATGGTCCCACATGAAGAACTCTATGTTGTATTTTTTTTTTTTACAGAGCTCACTGTCTGTGGACACAAGTACAGAGGCACTGAGCAGTTCATTGTAAGGAAGTTGATTATACCTGAAAATAAATAAAATACTCAGTTCTCGATCTTCTTCTGCAAGAGTAAATTTGTTTTGCTGACTGGAGATTCAACATAAAAGGCATTATTATAATCCATGCATGAAACACTAGTAAACAGAATAACTTGCAATGCCTCTAACAATCTCATTTACAGGAGTCTGTCAAGTGCTTTGCACCAAAACATTGTTTAAGCTAAGCATTCTGATTTTGAATGCATCCTCATGGTAACTGATAATTATATTGCTCCATTACTTTATTTTTAAGGCTCTGTCTTTTTGAAAGTCTATTTAATGCATTTCTTTAAGATAATTGAATATTCTGCGGTAAAACGATTGGGCCTATCCTTCTTATCATTAGGAGAGTCAGTCATTATGGGATCTCAGACCTGCGCATTGACCTTTTTTACACGTGACTCGAATTTTTCTTGGCATGCAATAATGTGTCCTCGATAGCATATCACTGATCTGTTCACATGACCTCCTGAAGTATGTTGAGCAAACATGCAATTCTCATCCGTGAATGCTGGCAGTTTTTATTGTGCCTGTTACTTGGCAGCAGTGAAACACTGACAAATCAGCTGAGTAGATCAAAACCTCCTCATCACTACATATCTGTTATATAACATCAGTGAATAGCCATCTTCCTCCCAGTCCCAGACAGTTTTGGTTGTTTCACTGGCTACAAGATGGCTATTTTTATACTGTTGTTTGCATTCTCACCTATGCCCTTGGAGACAGATTGCTTGCATCAGCAGCTGTGATATGAGATGCGCTCCTTCTGAAAGCCGTGGGCTGCGTATTTGTGCCTTATTGCAGATTTTTAAGGACGAGACTGAAAACTGATTTCTGGTCAGGAAATAAGAAGTATTGGAAAGCTGAGAACCATGAAAACAAGATGACCTGTCTCAATATATGCAGCCACTCCTGTAGATTCTGTGCCTTCCTCTAATACCGGCACCCTTTGAAAATACGAACCAAAGTGATCATGAATTAATGGCTTTATTGTTTAATCTTTTGATATTTAATGTATAATATGAACAAAATAAGGCATTTAACCTCTTCAACCGGAATGCACCTGGATTTTCTGATGGATTTTCTGTAGCATGTCATAAGAGGTTCTGAAGTCTCTCACCTTTTGATGCATAATTTCTCTCAACCTGTTCCTGTTTAAGATTGAGGTTACCGAAGGGCTTTTATTCCTCCGATGACATATTACTAAAAATCCTGGATGGAAGAGGTTAATTGAAATAGATGAAAGCCCTATCAAGTGACAACCTTTTTTCTGCTCTGAAAAAAAAAGACTTTCTCAAGTTCTTGTTATGTTTGGTCCATAGGACACAGTAGTTTTTCTTTTTTTCAAATAACCATCTGAAATGTTGACTCATCAGAACACAACCCACTCTTCCACTGTGCCTCTGTCCATCTCAAAAGACATTGATCCCAGAGAAGTCGGTGATGATTTTAGACAGTGTTAATGTATGGCTTTGGCTTTGCATAGTATAGCCTTAACTTGCATCTGTGGATGTCGTGGCGAATATTGTTGACTGAAAAACGTTTGTCTTTGGGGAAGCTTGCTCTGAAAGTGATGGTTTTTTTTTTGACATTTGTTGGAAAATTGGTGAGCCTCAACCTGTTTTTGCTCATAAGGGGCTTCTCTTTTTTAGGAGGCACCTGTTACAACATGATTAGCTCACCTGTTTTATTCTGCCTGTTTCACACGGCCTTATTACTGTTGCATCATTGCTATTGTAACTACTTTAATGAACTTTATTGCTTTCAGTTGATTTGAAATTAGTGTATGTTTTCAATAAATTGAATTTAATTGACAAGCTGAGGCATCAAATGATGTGGTGTTATAGTGTTTTTAAAGTAGAAGAGGGCAAGGGTACTTATCAATGATGTTCCAACTTTTCAGAATTATGGTTGTAAAATACTGTAAACTAAAAGTAAAAAATGACTAAGGTTTTGGAAATATTCCAGACAGATTAATCTCTATAATTACAGAGCATTTATGACCACAACAAGCATGCGTAGCACATTCTGATAATATCTCAATCTTTCAAGCGCACAGTTTTCAAAACCAAGCTTGGTATTCTGTTACGTGGAAAAGAGTGATATATAGAGGCTTCATATAAGGGCTAATATTGTTGGGTTATCAATTTTTGTCATGGAAAACTTGGCGCAGATGTGCAATTGCCTCTTATTGTTGGCTGTACATACAAGCTTGGGCTGATTATATGATGCAATGCCATGGGCAATCTGGACATTTTGGGCCAAATGATTTATCAAGGAAATGTTCATTTTCCTCTTGCTGTCTCTCTCTCTCTCTCACTCAGTTTTTTCCTCTTTCAGTGTATGAAGATCCCAGTGCAACTGACACTTCCAGCCTCCTGTCCGTTGTCGTTCACTTCCAGCATGTCTGGGGTCTATGATGAACCGGCTGGTTTAGATGACGCCACGGACAGCTTCTGGGAGGTATTTGGCGAGCAAACCCTTTCCCCTATTTCACATCTGATCAAAATTGTTGAGTAGGTTCATGTTGCAATATGTGCACAGTTAGTGCTTAATACAATAATTGCTTTCATTGTTAACCCTAAATTTCAGAGAGTAGCTTCTATCTTGTTATTTTAGTCAGTTGCAGGGCATTATGTAGACTTCTTTAAAAAAAAAAATGATGGAGGCCTGATCTCTAATAACGATTGCATTCAGTATATGAGCATTAAGCCATGGAGAGGGGACTCCCTCCACAGAAAAAGTGTGATCATGGAAGCAGCCCTTCCTGTATGGCTGAGATCACCTTAAAGGGTCCTAATTAAATAAATCTATGACCTTGATGATTAATTTTCAAATACAGTGCTGATCAGCCTGTGCTGTGGTCCTGTCCCCTTAAGCCAGTCAAAACTACAATAACTAATGGGGCACAACAAGCTCAGTCTCAATGCCGGGAGACATTGACCATAGCAGCACTATAGGGAGTGAATGCTTGCAGAAGCTAGGAGATAAACACCCCTGTGTGCTGTGTGACGATATGAATATACATCGGGGAGATTTGCGCATCACCCCTGCAGTGATGTCACTGCACTGCTGCCCTGCTGATGAGGCATATGACACAGCAGCTGCAGGGTAATGCAGAACCCTCACTGAGGCAGTATTTTGCCCATCCTGATTTGGTCTTTGTTATTTATGTTGTGTGATACATTCTAAATCTTTGTCAGCCAGTACAGTAATTACTCTGCTCTTCATGATGTTTAAGATCTGGAATTTCTCTGTGGAGTTTCCTGGTTTATTTCTGACAGAGGTCAAAGGAGGTTTTGTGCATTTCAAATAAAGAAAACCTGTTGATTTAATTTGATTTTTATTTGCATCCAGTGAACATGTTGCCTGTTTTTAGAGTCTAGTTGAAATGCACCCACATTTACAGGAAAACCCACCAAAACATTTCACCAGAACATTCCACATCTAACCTTTATGGTCAAATTATAGCATAGACTTTTTGCTATGGTGCACAAACCACCACTATGGTTTACACGGTGCAAATTATGGTCACTCATTTATTCACCAACTCATGGATGTTTAGGAGGGACTCCTGATTGGGAAATTTAGTGAGATGCTGTGGGTCTGTGCGGTTTTGTGCTTGTTTTAGAATAGCCAAGTATTATAGTAACTGCATGGACCGGCAACTATTCTAAAAAAAAAAAAAAAAAAATGACGTAAGTAGATTTTGGTGCATCTATATCTAAATCCATGTCTTCAGAGGCAAATAAATTGGATCAAGGGATGCTCAAATTTTCCCTTGCGAAGCATGGACTCCTTAGCGGTATTACATGATATGTATAACATGGCGTGGAAGGCGTGGAAGCACTACTGACTTGCACAAAGTGGGTTTAGGATGGGCTGGTGGGTGTGTGTAACATATACACACCCTGGAACCTGGTGTGAGTTTGCACTTGAGCCAGGAGACTGGATGTCTGTCCCTTTACATCCCGTCTATTCCCACTCGCAGTTAATCCGCAACTCTACAAGAGGATTTCCAGCCAAGACCGGCAAGCAACAGGCATTGCACATCTAATTATTCACATATGCGCACTCAACCCTTCTCTGTTATGTCAAGCAGTATTTACTGATCCCCCCCAACTCCCTGTTGGTTTCAGGGAGGAGCCATAACTCTGATGCCTACTTTCCTCTTGTGACACCAGATAAAAGATGAAGGTATTGTACGCGTAGATAAACTACTCCAGCTTTTCACCTGATGATTTCCCACTGCTGTTTATATTTTCATAAATATCACTACGTGCTTGAGTCTAAAATAGAAAACATTTAGTTTAGACTCTAAGGAAACTCGTCATCCATATTCAGTCGTCGTTCACAAAAGAATATCTGCGCCCATAATAAAAGCTCACTTCACACATAGATGAACGCATCAGGCCTTGGGCAGGCATCAGATAACGAATGCATCGGGAAATGAACGCATCAGAAAATGAACAGAAGGGTGTTCATCATCGAACGCAGTGACCAGGTTTGCAGCCTAGAACACATCCAAAAATGAGCAGGCGTCCGTTCAAAAATGAACGCGTTCACTGTTCAGTATATTGACAAGCTGCCTTATCATGGTTACTGGAACGGTTCAAGTTGCACAGCTTCTAGTCATCCTGGGAGTAGTTGTAAAGGATATTCTTTATGACTGGTGAGTTGTAAATTTTTAATTATATTTATTTAAATTATACTTTTGGTCATATATTACATGCATTTGTTAATGCATGAATTGGATGAAGAAGTTCTCTGTGCTGTTATGGTATTTGTCTGTGGTTTGGATGGACAAATTGTACTGATCAGTTCACATCTGAATTTCAATGATGCCAGTTTTAAATTTTGTATCTATTTGGAAATACTGCAAGGTGGACTATCAAAAATGATGAGAAATTCTTAACCCTGGAGAAGTCAACGATAGAGAACAGGCTTTCAAACACAATGACATATGAATATAACGCATCAAATAAGCGTAAATGTGACATCATTTTCATTTTTTCTTGCCCACTCCCAGGTGGGGAATTACAAGCGTTGTGTGAAGAGAATCGATGACGGCCATCGTCTGTGCAATGACCTGATGAATTGTCTCCACGAGCGGGCCAAGATCGAAAAGGCCTACGGCCAGCAATTGACTGACTGGTCCAAGAGATGGAGACAGCTGATTGAGAAAGGTGGATTATATGCCAATACAAAGCATGGGATATATAGTGCTGTGAAAAAGTATTTGAACTCTTTCTGATTTCTTTTATTTTTGCATATTTGTCACACTCAAATTCCTCAGGTCATTGAAATTATTATAATATTTGTGAAAGATAACCTGAGCAGACACAAAATGCATTTTTATATGCCCACTCCACTGGATGAGCGCATATTGTGATCGCCCCGTCCGTCTGTCGGTCCGTCCTCAATTTATTGTTCTCAGTTTAATGACTACAATTTTTGTTGGATTCTTTTCATTTTTGTTTTGTGGGTCAGCGGTGATATGAGGAGGATCTATTGATTTTGGTGATGATTGCAACATTTTTTTGTCCAATAACATGCCATCGACAAGGCTGCCATATTGGTGTATTGGCATGCTTTGTGTCTGTCTTTAAATGATGATGTCATTTATTGAAGGAAAAAGCTATCCAACTCTATTGGGCCCTCTGTGAGAAAGTAGTTGCTCACTTAGTTATTAAAACAACCAATTAAACAAATTTAGTTGATAACTGGGTTCAATTTGTCTAGACAGAGGCATGATTACTGCCAGTCCTGTTAAATCTAAACATCACTTAAACTGTACCTGCCTGGCTACGCATATTAAGTAGGCAAAAAGCAGCATATGATGCTACAATCTAAAGAAATTCTAGATAGGATGAGAAGCAAAGTAATTGACATCTATCAGTCTGGAAAAGGTTATAACGCCATTTCTGAGGCTCTGGGACTCCAGCAAAGCATGGTGAGAGCCATTATCTACAACTGGAGAAAACTTGCAACAGTGGTGAACCCTCCCAAGAGTGTCAGGCCTACCAAAATTCCTGCAAGAGTGCATCGTTTACTCATCCAGGCGGTCACGAAAGAATTCTGGCTAGCTTCTAAAGAACTGTAGGCCTTAGTTGCCTGAGTTATGGCTAGTATTCAGGATTTCACAATATGAAAGAGATATGGCAAAAATGGCCTCCATGGGAGAGCTGCAAGGCAAAAACCACAGCTGACCAAAAAGAACGCAAGGACTCATCTTACGTTTGCTGAAAAACATCTTGATAAGCCCCCCAAGACTTTTGGGATTATATTCAATGGATTGTTATGTCAAGCGTGGAACTTCTTGGAAGATACGGGCTTGATTACATCTGGTGTAAAGCTAACACACATTCCACAAAAAGAACATCATACTATCAGTCAAACATGATGGTGGTAGTGTGATGGTCTGGGGCTGCTGTGCTACTTCAGGACCTGTGCAACTTGTCATTATTGATGGAACCATGAATTCTGCTCTCTACCAGAAAATCCTTAAATAGAGTGTCTACCATCAATTCCTGACTGTAAAGCTCAAACACAGTTGGGTTATGCTACAGGGCAATGATCCGAAGCACACAAGCAAGTCCTCCTATGAATGGCTTGGAAGAAGCAAAATGAGGGTTTTGGAGTTGCCTTGTCAAAGTCCTGACTTGAGACGGTTTGAGATGACTTGAAACAGACAGTTTATGATGGAAAACCCTCCAGTGTGACTGAATTAAAACAATACTGCAAAGCAGAAAGGAGACCAGTTTTCACGTGTTGGGAGAAATTATTTTTTCACATGGGTGATTAGGTTTTGAATGACTGTTTCCCTTCAATAAATGAAATGATTGTGTAAAAGTTGTGTTTTGTGTTGACTGACATTGGCTTTGTCTTATATTAATATTAGTTAGATGATCTCAAACATTTAAATACTGTATGACAAATAAACAACAAAAACAGAAGACATTGGAAATGGGGCAAATACTTTCACACAGCACTGTACCATACTGTCTCAGGCTGGCATCAACCACTTGTAATTTAAAGTTAAACTGCAATGAAAAGCCTTGATAAACACGATGTACAAAGTATTTCTATCAACATCACATAATTGCTTTTTGTACCAGAATAAAACTTGCGGGCTCATTTGAGCTCAAATTACATTATGTCCTGTTAACATTTTCAAACATTTTAGTTGAGCAACAAAGCAGAATGCAAATGGAATTTGTTCTGTTTACTTGGCCAGTTTAGTCACAGCGGCCATTCTACTCTCGACAGCCTGCTTTGTCAGTTATAAACACTGCAAGTGCACATGCTCACCTCTAAGGCATGTGTCCTCAGTTGCTATCTTCCACTTTAACTGCACTTCCATTATGACTGGTGAGTTCAGTTTGCTTTCAGTCAGCGCTAGTGGAATATAGGCAATTGCTGCACTTGGGCACTTTACTGGCTTATAATGGAAGATGCACAAACCTCTTTCACCGCACAGTATATTCTGTCACATCTTATTGGAAACATGTTAACCAATTAGAATAAGAAAAGAATTTAATTCTTTTAATGGACATCATAAGTATGTTGGGAAACAGAATGTTTTGCTGATAGGATAATGTTCAAGCAGTGACGATAAACCACACAAATATTGATGGGTAGCCTAACAGAACCTGGCTGTTCCTTGTGTCTCAGGGCCCCAGTATGGCACAGTGGAGCGGGCCTGGCTCGCTATGATGACTGAGGCAGACAAGGTGAGCGAGCTGCACCAGGAGGTCAAGAATGGTTTGCTCAATGAGGACCTGGAGAAGGTTAAGAACTGGCAGAAGGACTCCTACCACAAGCAGATGATGGGCGGATTTAAGGAGTCAAAAGAGGCCGAGGAAGGCTTCAAGAAAGCACAGAAACCCTGGGCTAAGAAGCTTAAAGAGGTGAGATGCAAGGGAAAGCCCTCAGGGAAAAGATCCAGAAATATTTTCTTCTTGCTTTGTGATGACCTTATACAACAATACACAAGATGGCTGCAGATATTCTTATGGGTGCGTTTCACAGTCAACTACAAATGCTGTAAGAATGCCATGTGTGGATGGATTTGAATGCAAAGTTCTTGAGACAGTTTTATTCACTGAAGCCAGGCTTGTAGCATTTGCCAGTACTCTCCAGTGGAAGCTGGGCATTACCTCTCATATTTATGTGGCCTGAAGGGTCTGGAGCAAACCAGTGGAAATACATCAATTTTTGCTGCAGTGAAGTATATTGCAATAAAATGGGCTGCAGCATTGGACCTAGAAGGTATTTGAGATGGGTCTAATTTGGTTTAATGCAGCTGATCTGCAGACAGCCAATATGCAGACTGTAATACAGTCCCTACAGTATAGAGTTCTGCTGATCTAATAAAGCAGTGAGTCTGTCTTTTTTTGAATTGGTCCAAAGGAAATTTAGCTCAAGAGAAATCTTAGATCGGCATAGACTGTGCCCCACTTCCAAGTCAGCTAAAAAAGGACAGAAAAAAATTATTGTTTTTTTTTTCTTTGGTATTGATAATTAAGTTTTAATTGCTGTTATGTGTAATAGATGAATAATATTTTTCAAGAATTAGTCTCGTTAGAGGGTTTTTTTTTGTCAATTTGGGGCAACATACGTATAACACCATTTTTACTTGATTTGGACTTCTTATGTGCAGACATTTGAAAATTGTTACAATGAGTATTTGTAAGTGCCCCATATGGGCTGGGAAATGTGATACTCGATGCTGAAATAATGAATTAAATTTAAAAAATTAAAAAAATTCATTTTTCGAGAATTGCCTGCCTATTTATACTGAAAATATGTGTCATCAATGTACTTGACTTGATTACATAAATTACTTGATTAAGTCAGTTATCGGAGTGATTTCTACATTGAAGCTGGGGTTTGGTTCACCAAGGTAAAGGATAAGTGCCATGAGGCACATACCCCAGTGTAACGCCGACTTCAAATTCTCTTCCTCAGATGGAGACGGCCAAGAAAACGTATCACATGGCCTGCAAGGAGGAGAGACTGGCAGCCACCCGAGTGGCCAACGGTCAGGCCGACGCCTCCGTGACCCCCGACCAGCAGAAAAAGCTCCATGAGAAGGCGGACAAGTGCAAACAGGATGTGCAGAAGGTGGGACAGCAGATTCACCTGAAGAACCCCTCGATGCTAATGCTGTTGTAGCAGCCATAGAAACAGGCCTCTGATACGCTTTTCATTTCCCAAACGCCAGGAGTTATTAAGCTGTGAAATTGAATTTTGAACGCGAGTTTAGTTGGCATATTAAATAGACTCACTAAATACTATCCTGTTGGGATAATATCGCTCTGCATTCATTGATCCAGGCAAGGCGAGGTACAGATTAAACTTGGCCTGTCAAGTTTAAGGTGTTTATGGAATAGGTATGAGATAGCGCTTTGTAAAGCAGTAAAGCCAGGGGTACTTATACCCGTGTCTCCGGTGTAGTTCTGACCTACTTTATTACTTTCACTGTAAGCCTTTGAGAGCAGCTCTGAGTTTTTTTTCAAACTGCTTCTTTTCTATATAATATATAGTTAAATGGCTTTCCTTCCTCTGGAGGAATCCTGTTGAACAGATGGGAGCATTTTAGTATTGATCACCAGCGATCTGCTTTTTTGCTTCTTTATTATTTTTTGTTGATTTAGTGTTGTGATTTTGTCATTTCTGTGTTTGTTAATCTGTAAGTATTTGGTTTGTATTCATAAATTTCTGGTAGGTCATGTAAGATATGACATACCTGTTAAAATTAGAATACTTATTAAGCAGGACAGCTTTTGAGTTGCCAAGGTGCATGCTTAAAATGCGTATAAAATTTCCAAAAAAAAAAAAAAAAAGTCTTTCAAATTTGCTGCTCAAAATAACTGTGTCAGATGACATAAAGCAGTTGAGTGTTTCCCATTCAATTTGCTCCTTTTCTGATTTAATTCTGGGTTTTGAAGTCTAAAAATGAACTTTTTTTTTTTTACTACCAGTGACCACAGGATGTCGCTAGTTCACCAAAACTTCAATAATGTAGACGGGAACTTTAAAAATGAAAAATTAGCAAATATAATGTGACTCCAAAACCGAATTAGAGACACCAAAGTATATGTATACACCCAGGTAATGAAAGTTGTGAAAATACTGGCCCCCTTGTTAATTTTGGTCGAGAAAACGCTCAGAGGAATTTTATTGAAGGACTTGTCTCAGATGGGAGAATGAAAGATTGCATTGCACAGTGATTATTTCAGTTGTTGTTCATCTGTAACACAGTGTTCTGTCTCATAGGCAAATACTGTGCTTGCATGTCTGAGATGCAGTGTCAGGATGCGTGCAATACTTCATACCTAAATCGCTACTTAGCAGCTCAGGCCCTGGAGTCTACCTCTGTACTGTAACATCAGTGCACTTGACCCAGTAACCACAAAGTGAGCTGCAAGGTAGCCTTTAGTTTCCCACCACCACTGCTACTAACTGTGCCTAAGTCTTCATCTGTGAAGTAAAAATCACAGCTGTTTTACCTCTTGGCTCATCCTCAGGTCAGACAATTAATGTGCTTCAAATAGACTGTTAGAATTACGCAGCTTCAGAAACCCTGAATCCTCTGCAATATATATTTTTTAAGTTGCCACTTGCTTTCACTTTGAAGAATATTTTGTTTACAAACAAGCATCTGTTTCTGTCACCAACAGTGCAAGTGCAGTGAAAAGATGTTCCTCATGTTTAGAAGTGTGGTTGCCTATTCTTTCCGTTGATGACTTGAAAGGCAACAAGGGTGGTTCTAGGCTGAGACAAACACAAAGAAACAAATATGTAACAGTAAGGAAATGTCTTCTGTCAAGTAAGAGAGGTAATTATAGGAACTGTCTTATATAATTGAATAAATTGTTTTATGAAAGGGCAGCCTTGTTTCTCAGACTCTACGCATTATTGTCAAAGGTGTGTTGAGATTCAGGGGTCAAGGGTCACAGGCATGATGTACTGCTGTTGATGTAATTCCCACAGGCCAAGGAGAAGTATGAGAAGTCCCTGGAGGAGCTGGGAAAGTGCACGCCCCAGTACATGGAGAACATGGAGCAGGTGTTTGACTTGTGCCAGCAACTGGAAGTAAAGAGGCTCACCTTCTTGAAGGAGGCCTTCCTGGACATTAAGCGCCACCTCAACCTCACAGAGAACCAAAAGTAAGTACCTGGTTTCATGTTATATGAAGTGGGATTGTCAGTGACCTGGATACTAGATTTACCACTTATCTCCCAGTTCTGATAATTTGCGTGCTGTATGGGTGTTCAGCTGCTTATATTTTTGGTTCCTAATTTCCAAGATTTTTGGGGGTGAGAGGGTGCTGTCTAGGACAAGATATTTATTAAGCCATGTCACACGTCACTTTATATGCATTTATTTACAAATCCCAATTCCAGTGAAGTTGGGATACTGTGGAAAACATGAATAAAAACATAATACAATGATTTGCAAATCCTTTTCGACCTACATTCAATTGAGTACACTTTAAAGATAAGATGTTTAATGTTCAAATTGATAAAGTTTATTGTTTTTTTGAAAATATTCACTCATTTTGAATTTGATGCCTGCAACACGTTCCAAAAAAGCTGGGACAGGGGCATGTTTACC
Organism: Gymnothorax javanicus; assembly: GCA_029692085.1. NCBI lineage: Eukaryota > Metazoa > Chordata > Actinopteri > Anguilliformes > Muraenidae > Gymnothorax > Gymnothorax javanicus. Next base: position 20,025,763 of record CM056203.1, read on the forward strand.
ACAGTGTTACATCACCTTTCCTTATAACAACACACAATAAGCATTTGGGAACTGAGGACACTAATTGTAGAAGCTTTGTAGGTGGAATTCTTTCCCATTCTTGCTTGATGTACTAATTCAGTTGTTCAACAGTCATTGTCGTATTTTGTGCTTCATAATGCGCCACACATTTTCAATGGGAGACAGGTCTGGACTGCAGGCAGGCCAGTCTATTACCCGTACTCTTTTACTATGAAGTCACGCTGTTGTAACACATGCAGAATGTGGCTTGGCACATTCTTGCTGAAATAAGTAAGGACATCCCTGAAAAAAACATTGCTAGGATGGCAGCATATGTCGCTCCAAAACCTGTATATACCTTTCAGCATTAATGGTGCCTTCACAGGTGTGTAAGTTCCCCATGCCATGGGCACTAACACATCCCCATCCCATCACAGATGCTGGCTTTTGAACTTTGCACTGATAACAATCTGGATGGTCCTTTTTCCTCTTTAGCCCAGAGGACACAACTTCCATGATTTCCAAAAACAATTAGAAATGTGGACTCGTCAGACCACGGCACACTTTTCCACTTTGCATCAGTCCATCTCAGATGAGCTTGGGCCCAGAGGAGCCAGCGTCGTTTCTGGAGTGTTGTCAATGTATGCTTTTCGCTTTGCATGGTAGAGTTTTAACTTGCACTTGTAAATGTAGCGACAAACTGTGTTTACTGATAATGGTTTCCGAAGTGTTCCTAAGCCCACATGGTAATATCCTTAACAGAATGATGTCGGTTTTTAATGCAGTGCCGCCTGAGGGACTGACGGTCATGGGCATTCAATGTAGGTTTTCGGCCTTGCCGCGTACATGCAGAGATTTCTCCGGATTCTCTGAATCTTTTCATGATGTTACAGACTGTAGATGATGAAATCCCTAAATTCCTTGCAATTGAACATTGAGAAACGTTGTTCTGAAACTGTTGGACTATTTGCTCCCACAGTTGTTCACAAAGTGCTGAACCTCGGCCCATCCTTGCTTGTGAACGACTGAGCCTTTCGGGGATGCTCCTTCTATACCTAATCATGACACTCACCTGTTCCCAATTAACCTGTTCACCTGTGCAATGTTCCAAACAGGTGTTTATTGAGCATACCTCGACTTTCCCAGTCTTTTGTTGTGCCTGTCCCAGCTTTTTTGGAACATATTGCAAAATGAGTGACTATTTCCAAAAAACAACAAGGTTTATCAGTTTGAACATTAAATATCTCGTCTTTGTAGTGTACTCAACTGAATATAGGTCAAAAAGGATTTGCACATCATTGCATTCTATTTTTATTCACGTTTTACACAACGTCCCAACTTCATTGGAATGGGGGTTTGTACAAGGCAAGGATCATATTTTTGCAACATTAAATGTTGGGTTTAATGTGCTGTTATCTATGTGTCTAATACATTTTGCAATTGACTCTTTAAGATTCCATGCTTCTGTGACAAAGTGGGGGCATTGTAATTTAAGATCCTCGTTCCCTTGCATTGTGAAAGCTGCAAACGCGCATACTTACGTATAACGTGTTTCAAATCTAAAGTCTCCAACATACTCTGGTAATTATACATTCAATAATAAATGGCTCCGTTTCTGTTACCTACAGTATTTCCGTGCTTGGTTTTTTGGTTATTCTCATTTTTAGGAGCCATTCCGTAAGAAAATGGCACTTTTTGAAGAAGTTGAGGAGTTGACCCCCCCTGGAATTGAATGAAACTTGGCACATATGTAGATATGGATGTCTCGCGGAAACAGCCAAATTTTTAGGTCCGTATCTCGCTTTATCTGCCGGTGGCACCACCTGGAAGCCACTAAAGTGGCTCAGTTTTCTCATCCAAAAGCTGTTGACACCACATTTTACATCAACGATCATGACTTATGGGTACACAGTGCCAAATTGTATATTCTGCTATGTTCATGGGCTCAATGCAAGTGAATGAGGAAGCAAAATTCAAACACCTTCCCTTCGTTGCAGAAGCATGGAATCTTGGTGAGTCAAATGCAGTGTGTATATGACAACTTGGAAGCAGCATATTAAGCCCAGTGTTCAATGGTGTGAAAGTATCGCTAGAACATTTTTTCCACAACTCCTGAAACTAGACTTGATGCACATAAAAGCGTGTGCATGTGTGTGCATGCATACGTGTGCCCAATTTGTATTTTTTGTTCTCGAATAAATTATACTTTTTATAAACAGCAATAATGAAAATAGCATTTCAGACCGCACAACCTCGTGGGAATATATAAACATAGCACATACCTCAAAAATATGATGAATATATGTGTTGTTGAATGTGCCTCAGCCACATTAATGTTGCGAACCTGGTGCTACAGTATTACTCTGAATAAATGTGTCTTTCACCGTCCTCTTCCCTTGAGTAGAATCTTTGCATAAACAAGCACTACACAGAAGGACTGAATTCTGATAAAATATACAATAGCGATGTTATTCAGTGAACTGAGGTACGCGGTGCAATATGCCCAGATGATCCATTGGTTTTTATTCAGCTGGGATGAAAAGAAAAGTATCATATTTCACTGGGAGCGAGTGTGCTGCAGATAATGACATAATTGCTTTGCAGTGGACCATTTACTATAGCAGAAACATCCAGCTTTATTGAATTTCCTGGAAAAGAGGACAAACATCAGCCAGATGAATGAACAGAAACAGTAAAGGAGATGAATGCAGCCATTTCACACAGGCAGTGTGTGAAAGGCATTTTTTTTCTGCTGATGTGAGTCGTGAAAAGCAAAGTTGTTTTTGAAATCATTAATTACTCCGGAATCAATTCATGAATGATTTGGTGTCAAACTCTTCCTTCAAATAATTTTTCTTTTTGGAAAATGTGCATTATTTTCCAATTCCTCTGTCCAACAAGAGTTACAGCGTATGCAATATAATTTCTGCCAGCTTTTTTTCTCTGTTCTTCTTCATAGCATGTTGTATATAATGTCTAACCAGTGACTGGGATTTGTGCAGCAGCTGTTCGTGAGAAACAGCTGCTCCTGGCAGCTACATTTTATGTGGCTATGAAGCAGGTGTCTGCATGTGTATATAAGTGTGTGAGATGGCCACTTAGCTATGATTTCAGCAGTTACCACCTTTTTAAATCATAAAGTAGGCCTATGCAATGCTATGTGTGACAAGTATCACTCATGCACAGAGGGACTCACTGCGCAGGCCTTCAGTTTCCCCTGCTTTGCTGAGATACCCAATCTGCTCCTCACAGCCTGATTGTGAATAGACAGTGACTCTTATATGCGCTACTGAAGCAGTACCAGTCCATACATTACCTAACTTGTCTTCACCCATTTTGTGCAGAAATAGGGATCAAATTCAGCAGGGGGAGACTGCAACCTCTGCCTACATTCACATACACTTCTGCATTCACACAGACATCTACAGCACATACTGCTATTCTCTAAAATGTGCTCAAACATAACCAATGATGCATCAGCAGACCTTACAACAAACTCACTGTGTTTGAATGCATCTCACCTTCCGTGTAAAAAAAAAAAAAAAAAAACACTTTATAAATTTAGAGCATACGGAGACTGTTACATTGAAACTAGTGCCGCAGAGAATTCTTATCAAATGATAGGGGCATTCATTTGTGTTTTGGTCGAAATGAAAAAGAATTCTTTCATGTGGATCTTTCAGATCAGGGAAGACAATCACTCACTGCAATCACAGGCTCAATGATAAGATTGAATTACTTGTGAGATTCCTGAGCATTACGGTCCCTCTGCCATTCTTCAAGGACAAGCAGTTTCTTAGCAGTTAATGGAAGCTGAAGGGCATGTTTTCCATGGAGGAAAAATCTAGAAACCGATTGCTATCTTCCTGCCAGCAGTCCTCTTGGTCCCTGGTGTTTAAGAGTCCTTTCTTCCCTACAGCTACTCTGCAGTGTACCGGGAGCTGGAGCGCACCATCCTGTCAGCAAACACACAGGAGGACCTGAAGTGGTTCAGCAACACACATGGCCCTGGCATGCCCATGAACTGGCCACAGTTTGAGGTACCATTATTACATTGACAATACTTGACTAAGGGAAGAACAAGGGGCATTCAATTTATTTACAAAGATTAGGGAGTACTCAGCCCTTAAAGGAATAGACAACGCAATGTACATACATGCATAGGTTGATAGCTTGTAATATTGAGAGCCCATAAGAAAATTTACAGGCATACTTGACCATTTATGAAAAAGTTCTGAGCGTTTTTGTGTGGCAGTCCTAAGGCCACTACTGAGCTGCCATGCAGCCTCCTGGAAGGGCGATGCGTGACGTCACATGGGCGCAAGGGTGAATCTCCACTCTTCAGCACAGAAGGCAACGAGATATATAAACCAGAGGTGCCACGTTGTTCGTTCCAGATCAGCCGATGTGTGCAGAGCTGACCGCTGGAACCCATGTAAACAAATATGCTCTGGTTAATATTTCGGTAAATATCAGTAATAATCATTCAGCGGCATTTTGATTTCTGGCCTTTTCTGACCAATAACTAGAAAAGAGTTAGCTTGAAGCGCCATTTCTGTCTATTACCGACCATTGCGTTTACCAAAAGCGTAATTGCTAACTAAGTAAGCAGCTTACACAGTTCGTCCATTCATTGTCAATGGTTCGTACGACGCAAGTTAACATCTGTGATTTCGGGAAACGCACCCCTGAGCGATTGATATTATTCCATTAGGACTGTTTGGAAGCAGTGGTACATATCCAGTCTAATTTAAAACCCCTTAGGTATGGTAATATTACGATGACCGATCACGTTCTGTCAGATTGGGTTTATTTTCTCTAGCAGTACGATCTAGGACGGGGCACTTGTTAATTTATTATCGCAAGTGCCAGGAACCTTGATAACAAGTGATTATCGTGACCGCTGCCAAGGGGGGAAACTTGTTTGCAAGGAAACTCTCGCTGCAGAAATGCCTATTTTTTTAAAAAGGGGGAAAAAAAAACACTGGTTTGTTATTGGATCTGACATGTATCTATGACTATTTTTTGTTTGATGGAAATACCGCTGTATAGTGCAGACCCAGACACTGACATTACGAAGGACAAACAACTAAACCTATTTGCATCCACTGACAGTGAAGCAGCTGCTGATTTCAACGGGTTTTCGGATGTGCCTGACGCTGAAGTCGGGAGAGATTCAAAGTACTGCGGTATTTTCGCTCATTAGCACTGCAAGTATGGCACTCAGTGGAAATCAATAAAACCGAATGTTTAGTGAGTAATTTAACAACCCCCAGGGCTCCCTTGAAAAAGAGATCTCAATCTCAAGGGGACTTCCCTGGTTAAATAAGGGTTCAAAAAAAAAAAGAAAAACAACCATCCCAATGCTTGTGCAGTCTCACTCGCCATGTATAGCTTCTACGTGTTGCGCCCATGTGACGTCAGAGCATCTCCGTGAGGATTTCTCTGATTGTTTGACATATTTTCAATGGCGGCATTCATGAAATTGTCGATCATGGGGGAATTCTGCTTCAGGACCAACTTTCGGAGATGGATAGTTTAGTTGTATGAGCTCTATATGTTCAAACATTCGCATGAATTGTTAGTTTATGACATGATCTATCTTCCAAACTGTATTTTGAAATTCCGTTGTCTATTCCTTTAATATTCAAAATACTTTGCATATATTACAGAACAGTTTAAATGAGTTTTACATCCCATTAGGAAATGTGGGAAATAATCTCTGATTAAATTGAGACTGATCTGAATCAGTGGGCTGCTAATTTCTGGAAGTCCAGACACCTGGCCACCAATCATGGCCATCTGATAGCTAATGAACAATTCAAAGACAAAGTAAATGATCATGAGGCAAACCTGCATTGTATTGATGTTTGAGAAAGAAAAATAATTAATGCTAAATTAGGGACCTGTTACCTCAGTGGTTAATGTGGTTAAGGCTTCACCTCTTTTTATGTTACTCTTTGCCATTTTGCAAGAAGTACAATGTGAACTTGGGGATTACATTTATTTCCTGAGGTATTGCATTTTTCTGGCATAACGTTGATCAGTAAGATGAGTTATATATCGAAAAATCAAAAGCTTGTGCTCAAGAAAAAATAGCAGCCTGTTAAAATTCTTTCATTGCGATTGTGGTCGGAACAAAAGCTAGCACACACAGGGATCCCTCAGGACTGAGTTTGGGAACCACTGTGTTGGAACTTAGTCTGTTGGATAGGAAAGCGTAGAGGAAACATCTCAGAGCAGGCAGGAGCATCCACGGAAAGCTGGTGTTGAGAACATTTACTTTCATGGCCCAGTGGAGGTGACCTACTCTGGAGGCTGAGAACATAAGTACCACCCCTGTGAGGGTATTGGGATCTCAGGTGAGAGTGACAAGCAGCTGTAGATAAATCATGCCCATACGGGTCATTCCACACCAAACTGTACAAAGCTCCCTCCCCGACCCCCTCCGATTTCCATGAAACTTATTTTGCGAATAGCCCTTAGGACCAATAGTGATATACCAAAATTTCAGAAACAACGGTGAAATAGCTTTCAAGATATGCATGATTGAAATTTGCTGACCACGCTCATTTTCCTATTTTGCTTGCTCCGGGTCCAATGTTTAGAGGCCAGTATCTGCTTGCGCATCAGTGAGAATCTCAGGATTTTTTTTCTACGTCATCTATGCCTTGCTCGCTTTTAGGCTTCACCATCAGAAGCACTGAGGAATATTTAATATCCATTTTAAAAATTGTTGAAAATGGGAAATAAATTTGCACTTAATTTTTTGAAGGACTTTGCAATGCGCTCTTCTCATCTAACGGATACGGTATTCCAAAACAGTTGCTGCTGTTATATTGTATGGACATGTGGTAAATACCAATATGCATTGCTACCCTTAGGTCAACTCAGTTTATCGAAAACTTAAAGCCTGAAATACGCCCCGCAAGCAAATATGCAAAATTAGCATATTTTTCGAGTTCGAAAATGACAAGGTTGACAGTTGATGAATGAGACAAGATTTTAACCCTGCAATCTTCATTGACATATAAACATTTGAACCAACAGGGTCGGGGGGGGCTTTGTTCAGTTTGGCGTGGAATGACCCATACATACTTGAACAGACAACTGACAGCCAACTCGGGTGGAATTATCTATCAGCGGCGAAACTGAATTTGGCACTTCCAAAATTACTCTCCCGCAACTGCCAATCCCCTTAAACAGGAGTGAGCAGCCCTGGCCTAGAAGTGCCTCATATGGTTCCCGATCTGATGAATTCTAAACCAAGTTCATTTGAATGAATGTGGATGCAAATAACCATGTTCTGGGCTGAAAAAAACCACTTTACCTGCAAAAACGTTTTATCAGAATTTATAAAATTTGCTCTATACAAATTCCACTGAGTTCTCAATTGAACTTTAGGGCCGCTGTTCTATGGACTAGTGTTCCATTGAATTTTTTGTGTTTTTGATTCTATTCTAGAGGTTCACTATTCAGAGTATTCAACCATCAAAAGAGCAGGGGTGGGAAATTCTGGTCCTGGAGGGCCGATGTGTTTGCAGGTTTTTATTTGGCCTTCACTGTGATCTCAACTACATACCTTAAAACTAGAGGCACTCGTAGAGTGCAAACCTCCGCCAAGGCAGCACAATCCAAATCTTCATGAGTGGGAGCAAAGTTGAGTTATCGCGTGTCATACGATTTCAAGATGGCTGCCGTGGTGGCCATATTGTTTCACGGATCGCGGTGAAAATCAATAGGGTCCATCTTTGATGTAATAGCAATCCACCCACAAAATTTCAGATAAATTCGTGCATTACGTTTTGAGTTATGTTGTTCACAAACAGGCAGACAAAGTAACAAACAAACGGGCGAAAACATAACCTCCGCCCCAACTTCGCTGGCGGAGGTAAATATCTTGACTGCATCTATCATGACAAAATCTGTCCACAGACAGACATGTAAACGCCAGGCAAAGTACGCGAAACCGCTTCTCTGGCTGTTCCCACTTTCATAGGTATATCCAGGGCTACATTTTGCCATGATGACACATGCTCAGACTCGCACTTTGAAGACAATACCAGCTGACACAGTCGCGGCTGGTAATGAAAACAAAATACAGACCCAGGGTTGCTCACCCCTACTCAAGAACATGTAGTTTCCCATGAGTAAATTCAGGTAGATGCACGCTTGCAGACTATTTGCTGTGTAAAAAGAACAGGTTTTTATTTATGCTCCCAGGAGTACAACCCAGATCTCACTCACACCATCACCAAGAAGGAGAAGGTGAAGAAGACCAATGATGGTGTCATGCTGACTAATGTTACCCCTGGAGGAGACCACCAAGCACAGGCTGGTGATCGGGGCAGGTATGAACCAGTGTGTCCATTCTGGCATGCAATAACACTCCTTCAAGAACAATTTGTACAATAGTATGGTCCTGGAACCTTCTATAAACAAGCACCTATTACAGCAAGATGGGCAGAAAAAAGAATACTGGGCTTGAAAGTTTGGTCTAATCTTCTTCATTTGTCATCTGTCGCAGTGTCTGCAGCTATGAGAAGATCCAGACATACCCGACAGATTGGTCTGATGACGAACAGCCTGCCAGCAACTCGGGCAATGAAACCAATGGGGGTGCCAACCCCTTTGATGAGGATTCGGGTAGCGGGAAGGGCGTGCGTGTGCGGGCGCTCTATGACTACGACGGGCAGGAGCAGGATGAACTCACCTTCAAAGCTGGTAAGCTGCCTCCTGTATAAGCACCAAAACAGATTTTAGTGCATTCTGACCCCCACAGAAACCATTGGTCCTTGCCCTTGAGGAGTTAAACTTGCATTGATCAGTGATTAATTATTTGTCTGTGGTTTCAGCCAACTGTTTTACTAGTTTCATTTGCCACTAAGCAGGTAACTGCTCTTGTTAAATCCCAAAGATTTTAGGCAATGGAGGCAGGGAACAAGGCCAGGAGGGCTAAGTTAGCTCATTGGCAATGGGCATATCTCATTGTCCCCTCAAGACATCTAGCTTGCTGAGGGTTATACCCCTGGCACATGTAACGTCCATGCTTCACATAAACATAGGAACAGTGTGGCTGTATTGTGTGGGTCTGTGCTAGTTGTTAAAGCAGGAAGTGAACAAAAATATCCATTTATTCAATGATTTATTCTTATTCAATAATCCTCTAAGTCACCCACAGGAGGCAGAAATTGCTGGGTTTAGTCATCTTTAATGTGGATCTACTGAACAAATTTAAGGCACCTGCTGTGAATGAGCACTGCATTTGATGGGGGTGTGATAATGATGTTCCTATTGGCCAGGAAGCAAACTTGCTTGGCTATGGAAGCTCACCTTATGTTTGGCACTAAGACAGATCCACACACCTATGTATTTTTGTCATGACTGTTGAAATTTGTTCTGCGGAAACTCACAAAATGATGCGAACGTAATTTGTTTATTTGTGGGTCCTGCCAACAGATGGGGTGGTTCAATCCTATTTATGGAACCTGTGTCAAAATAGAAATAATCTTTTTTTTTTCCGGCAAGCTCTAGCAAGACATTTTCACTGTCAGTTTTGTTAATCTTTTATTGTCCAAAGAAACAGTCTGCATCGTAATGGATTATAAAAGCATTATAAGCAAGAACACTGAGAAAGTGCATACCTCTGTAATTGCATTTGGAACTTCACCTCCATTTCGCAGATTTTACGATGTATGGCATTTATTATTCCAATCTTCCAGTCTTGCAATGGTGAAGAATGCTTTAAAAAATTCCTTTGTCAAGAATTAGGTCCAAATCATGCCCAAAATGAAATCACCTCTAGGACTGGCCGAGACACACCATATATTTCATAAAAATCTGGCTATAACTCTTTCCGAATTTTTGCTGGGAAACAAACAAACAAACAAACAAATGTGCCCACAAACCGAAGGTAAAACATAACCTTTGACTGAGGTAAAAATGAGCATTGATGGATATTGTAGTCGCACAAGAGTTCTATTTTTTATGGAACTGATTGGCTTTCAGGAATGGACTTATTTTCAGTAAATGTGGGTGAGGATGGGGGGTTGCAGGGGTATCGTGAGTCTGTATGGGGAAGTCATGCTAAGTTTACATCATGGCGGTCTGCAGAAGTGCATGAGATCACCAAAGTTCCACTCAAGCTTTTTCCAACCAAAGAGCTTTTCTGGGCAGAGCAAAATAACAAATGACACCATCTCCCTCTCCCTTTCATTCTAGGGGATGAGCTTACCATGCTGGAGGACAAGGACGACCAAGGCTGGTGCAAAGGTCGCCTAGATAATGGCCAGATGGGCTTGTACCCTGCCAATTATGTGGAGCCCATCTAGTCGCCATAGTGGTGGAAGACAACCTATTAGAGGCAGCTCAGACCACCGTCCAATCATACTGCATATAGCCAGCGACTTCACAATAAACCACAATAACCAGACAGTCTTCAATACACACAATCTTAAGTAAATTAGGCAGTATACTCAATATATGTTGATCCATTTTGGGACATGGTGGGATTCAAACAAAACTAAGAAGCGACACTACAGTATTTATTCAAGGATATATCGGACTATATCACCACTCAGGCAAGCGCAGGGAAACAGTTTGCATATTTGTGTAGACGTGTTCGATATAAATTTTGTGCTGCTGATATGACTTTTGTGTAGCAGTCTCTTCTCCTATAATAATGCGTATTATGTAGTTGATGACACCTGTGTAGCTGGAAGGAGCTATGCAACGTGAATTGTGTAAAATTGATGACATTTTGTGTAGCAGTCTTGATGCTATGCGTGTAGAGTCTTCATCGTTGCATTGGCAATCCTGTGTAGCGCTACCAAAAAAAAAAAAAAAAAGAACGCGCTATGCAACTTTTCCTTTTACACTGTGGTTTTGCTCACACTCTTGTTACCAGTGAGTGGTATGCAATGTGTTGTTCCTCTTTTTTCTTGATTCTGCAAGCAGCATGTGCTATGCAACACATCGGGCCTATAAATGCAGCGAGGTGACAGCTTGTCACAGGCTTGCAACACTCGACCATGTGACCAAAAGCGGGAGGGACATGAAAAAGGATCTGTCCAGTAGGGGCACACTGATCATGTGACTTGTGGCATTGGGCATGCTTGCTGCACTGACTGGCTGTACAGACGTCTGTACGAGACTTGACACAAGCATCTGGGGCGGAGTCCAAAGAGCAGTCATCGAGACGGATATTTTCCGCTTTGCATGCTGCTTCAGTCGTCACTTGACATTCATCACGGCAAATCACGCTGCATTCGCTGCCGTTGTTGTAATTCATACAGTGCAACTAGCTAATCAGAACACTTCCACAAAATGTTCTTGAATCATACATTTAAAAATTAGAGTGTTTAACTCAGAGCATCTTAATAACGTCAGACATCTTTGGAGGATTGAGAAGCTATTTTTCTCAATGAGATTTTCAGGGTTAAAATTCCCAACCAATTGGGGTGAAGCTATTCACCCCTGGTCAGCCAACCTGCCACAGTTGCCTCTGTGGAGCTGCACTTCACTGAGTATCAAACTTGATTTCAAGAGAGTTCAGAGGTGCGTGTGATTATCACATAAACGTGATGTGCTGGACATCTGAACCAGTCGGCCTATTCGGCTCACAGCAACTTCCCATCATGCACTGTAATTTGCCCACAACCCAACTAGAAAACTAAACGGTCTGCAGTCAATTGCATCGGCGGAACACGCCTTTTATCTAACCCAAGCAAAATTTTCTGAATTGAGAAAATGGTTTTCTGATGCCCAAATCACTGACGTTTCAGAAAAATTTAAACAACCTCCGTCAACGAACTTCCTCAAATCTCAGTCTTGTTTTCTTTCACTCAATGGATTCTGGTTCAGGATGGGAGCATTGTAAGTTTATTTTCAGCTTAGCAGACAGTCGCCCATATGCTGAATACTTAAAATGCAGTACTCTGATCATGGAGAAAGGGAGCCATGGCTTCTATCTTTAATTTTATCCATAGGTCTGCGTTAATCATTGGTGGTGCCCACAAAATTGAAACAAGATAATAATGAGCGAGTACTCATTTCTTGTAATGCCCCATCAAGAATCTGGCCAGTTATTATACACCCATATTTGCAGGGGTGGGCTGCCAGTGCTACACAGAAGCAGGGAAAGGGAGGCGATCCTAACACTATGCGTTCGTATCCTGAAGGGGAATAGCTTAAGCCACATTGCTGGGATGGGGGAGCGTTGCAGTGGCTAATGTGCTGATTTACTATGGTTTAATTGCCCCACCTCTCTTCCTTGAATGTTGGATGTGGCATGTTCGTGCTTCTCGTGACAGCATACACAGAAAGGCTGTACGGAGGAGTACTGTGACTGAGGTTCACCTCACAATGTATGCAGCAGTAATATTATATTGCAGCCTCCTTAATACTCTCTTACGCTTACCTGGTCACTCATTTACTGTGAAAGAATGCTGGCTCAAAATGCTGCTTAATTGGCTGTGGTTACAAGGTTGGGAGAGTTGAGTTGCGTGGTTTTGAGGTTTTGGGGCGGTAAGAGGTGGTGTTTAGGATGGGGGCTGGTTTGCCCCTCGACATGAGCCAAAGAATGAATTAAAAAATCACTTTTGCTTCTGTTCCGTTCCAAAAACAGTGACCTATAAATCCAAGTGTTCCCACATAAAGATCATTTAATCTCTCAAACTTGCCCGGCACTTATTTTCTTTTTTTTTGCTGCCCTCTGGCAGCTGGATCTCAACCTGGGATACTCAAAGTGCATATTTATTATTTATATCCCCGAAACACGAGTTTCGGGGATATCGTGGTTTCGCCCCACCCGCCGCCGCGTCTGCAGATTTTAGCCGTTAGCGCGATAACTCACAAAATACTTTACATTGACTTCTAATTTTTAGCATATGGGTAGATATGGTAGAGAGGATGAACTGATTAGATTTTGGGTTAGTTTGCACTCCTAGGTTTGCCACCAGGTGGCGCTATATATTGAAAAAATCATTTTTTTTACCATATCTCTGGAACAATTACTTACACAGACCTCAAATTTGCCTCATATTGTAGGTCTAGTAAAGGAGAATCTAATAAAGGGGGCTTCGAGGATTGGGGAATTTCGGGGATATACCCCTTGCTGTCGGCCGCCGACAGCGTAGGCCTAGTTTATAATTTACTGTACCTTGGCATTGCATGCTACCAATCCTCTGTTAAAACCTGTCTTTGTTTTACCTACCTATGCACCTATCAAAAGAAATCAAAGATTTAATTTCAGAATATGACTGCTGTTATATGTCATAATTCCGTTCACGCTGTATGAAGGATTTGATGTTATGAAGTATCTCTCAGAATGCAAGAGGCTAATAAGGTGGCCATCTGCATCCCAAACTGAGATGTTTCCCCTTTATAATATTTACCCATAAACCCAAGTTGGTAAGCTTTGGTGTTTCAAAGGCTGATTCAAATATTGAACACAACACTGAAAAGTCTTTAAAATGGCTTTGCACTTTGCCAGCATCTTTACAGTAACTAGATACACAGGAATTATTTGCCATATAATGGCAAAACAAATATCAAGCAGTTTCTCTGAAATGACCAGATGCAAGGATGAAACCCTGAATGCTTGGTCTAGGTTATGGAATGTGAGTGATTTCTCATGTATTGCAATATGGCTACAGCATTGAAGGAGATGGCCGTATGCAGCATTATTAACGACACATTACCAACACGTTTTTGTCTGTTCCCTTTGAAGCCAAATAATACGTCTCAAAGGCCCACCCCATTCCTCTCCATAGCACATAACACAATGCATAGAGTTGTACTGGGGGCAGAATGGGAAAAGAATAATATTTTTATTGTGCTCTGTATGAATTCTGTGTATTTAGCATTACAAAAGACAAAAAAGCAAGTTATTGAACAATAAAGACATTGTAGTATCTTACTTTAACATGTGCTATACATACTGTATGTAACAAAAAATATATATATAAAAGCAATGGTAAACTAGTACTTTGAATTCTATATTTATTGAAATTGCTATGAAATTGTAAAAATAAGAGAGCGTGCAGTTGTTTCACGCTGTTTAATTTGTATATGATTATGTATTTTAAAAGGTATATTGTAATTGTAAAATTGTGTGGAGCTGAAATTAAATGCAACTACACCAAGCATTAAAAAGGTGTTTATGCAGACTTTTTTTTTTTTCAAGCTGTGGGTGGGTGTTCCAACACAAAATGAAATTTGAAGCCAGCAGCATTTATGTCAACGTTGAACTCATATTTTGAAATGGTACCTGATCAATTCAAGGTTAAAGTTTAATTATTAAAAGAGGCTATGTGCGCTTAGTATCGCAGCGATTAAAATCCTTGAGGAGAAATGTAATGATACCTGAAAGTTTCTTTTAAAAAGTGGCTCAAAAATGCTTGCGTTGTCAATGTTTGCACATTGTAAATATCTTGGAAGGGCATACTTTCTTTATTTGAGAATGAGCCTTGCCCACTGTATGCTGAAGTTAAAGGATTCACCAGGCATCATTCTCCCGCTAGTTCCTGACGAAGGGCTAGCCGAAAGCGGAGGGATGGCTGGATTCAAACCCCTAAACATTTGAAAGTCAAAATTAAGTTTCTATCTGAAAGTATGAATGACTTGAAATTTGCTTAATGTGAACATTCCTCCCATAGACCCCATTTATCAAAAAGGCTATAAAATGTATAATTGAAAAAAAAAAATTTAAGTTTACGAAACGTATAAGTGTCCCTAATAAGCTGAACGTTTTTGAGTTTGGACAAAATTTCCAGCCGAAAGTGTCAGGAACGTATTAGGTGCCATAAGGCGTGGAATTTATGATGAGAAATAAGAAATGGAATGACAGTGTGCTAGCTTCCAGCCCATTCTTTAATAAGAATAAATATAGGAGGAAGTAGTGCGTTAGATGTAAGATTACACCAATTACGCCCGAAAACTTAACGAAAGGGTTGCTGTTAGTATCTCACCACAAGAGGTCAGTGCCGGATAGATACAAAGTGCACGCCGTTACTGCTTGAAAACGAGTTCCTTCTTAAAAAGGCCACTTCGGAGGGGGGAGAGTAATGATTACGTGTGGTGGAATATAAGGTAATGCTGCATTCGGTAATACTCATAAACACGAGTCGTGTCGTGAATTAAAGTCGAGGGTACGAGGAAGGGTCATTCGGACAGTGAGGTCGTGAGGTCAAAAGAACGGAATTCACCAGTGGTGTCTCGAAAACACGGCTCATGGGACGCGTTACCGAATGCAGCATAAGTCGGTGTAATCCAGTAGTGTACAAATGTGAATATCACTGGAGAATTGCAAGGTGTGGAATCGCCTCTTTGATAAATAAGTTGTGGTTGAAACAGTACTTCACCGTTTTTCTGACAGCTTTTGCAAACGAAGTGGATTTATGGAGCCGCTCTCTTTGATATTTGTAACTGCAAGTGAAGGTTCACAATACATAAGTGAACAAAACTAACGATTCTTAACGCAATCATATCCGGCCTGAAGTATATTCACAGTTTCAGTCATGGCCGAATAGTTCAACCAAATGAATTGAAAACAGCAAACAAATACTTGGAGTACCCAGTGCAAAAACCAATGAAGTCACAAAATGTCCAATTTGAGAAAATAGTGGCAGTGGACTTCAGTAACTATCCTGACCGCGCAGTGTCCGTTAATATGACTAAAGCACTTTTTGCACTGGGCTCTTCAATTTATGCAAGCAAATGTTTATTCTGCGGTAAGACACTGCAAGCCTATAAGGTCAGTCAGAGCAATATTGTGGGTTTTAATTAAGTTAATTCGAGAATGGAGCGGAGCTGGAAAAATGCCTGCTCGATGAAGCCCAATCATCCACATGTCGCGAGTGCTGTAAAAGTAAAGGCTCAAACTTAAACGCAAAGAGCTGAATAGTTGGCTGTTTTTCATAGCTTCTTACCTACACTCTCTTTCCGCATGAGATCCTTCATTGCCGTATCTCATGGGCAATTCGGTGGTTATACACAGAAATTAACGAAGTAAAATAGTTGCATTGGCTACCGTTAAATTTGTTGTTGATAGTAAAATACATTTTACATTATGGAGTGCAGAGCGTGTACATTGAGGGTGACAAATGGGACTTAAGGAGACTCCCAGACATCTGAATTTGCTAAGCAAGGTCCTGTTTATTATTCACTTTAGAAGCAGAAACAATTCCACGAACTAATGAATGATGAATGAACGAGCACGTGCCTTCCATTCTTTTTTGTCTTTAATTAAGCGAAAAATTCTCACCTCTGAACCTGACCTGAGATTGGTCTGCATTGATGTTTCATGGGGGGAAGGCAGGCATGTAGTGGACAAGTAGGTGTCATTTGACGGGTCCCTGCTGGCACGTTTGTGATACTGCAAATCATAATCACCCATAAATTACGCTCTTGGCTCCATCGCTTTGGGTCGTTAACTACCAGAGCATGTTGAGAACAAAATGTTTGGGGCTAAAAATCTCCCAAAACGAGCAATAACCGATTGTATCACAGAAGGACTACAGATACTATGAATGATATTTCTTGGATCCTTCTAGGGAATTTTGGAGCAATTGCAGCCAGCGTTCCTGGATTTTAGTCAATCTAAATTTACTAAATTTTAAGTTTATTTTGGGACTCGGGAACTACATGTTCAGAACCTGACCTTGTATGGAAAAGCTATTAAAATTGCATACCTCACTTCTTTCGGTGTGACATTTAAATGACTGCTAACTTGGATGCAGTTGCGGCATTGAGATTTACAAAAAAAAAAAAAAAAAAAAAAAAAACTCAATAATGGCATCTTCATTTACAAAAACAGAGCTCTGAAAAATGGAACAGTACTGAAAACCAAAAGACAAGAACCCTACATGCTTATCACCAAAGTTATAATATCAAATAAAATATGAACAAGAACAGGCAGATAATGCAAAAGGGGTACCAGTTTGCATGCGTCTTTGATCCATTCAGTTCATTTAGTGTTGCTTTCATTGCTGTGGAGTGCACGTTTCTTCCTCTGACAATGACATTTTGCCTAGGAAATGAGTGTACAGCCTACTCTCTGTAAGGCAGTGCTCCTCAACTGAGGTAGTGCTGCGACGTGGTTCCAGAAGTTTAGTTGTTTTTCCCAAAGTGTTTTGACCGGAGTGGTCGGCATTGAGAACGAAGACTGAGGGCTTCAGGTCATGTGCTTGTTCAGTTCTGTCCAGTTCCTTGGCCAGGACATAGGTGTGTATGATTCCTGCTACAGTCTATGCAGGCTCTTCGTCCAGGTCCCTCTCACTCTCCTGTCTCATCAGCAATGCTTTATACAGGATGGACAAACTGGTAAACTAGTCTCTGAGACACATCAGGCTTCCGGATGATTCCCTTCTTGTAGTACTGGCGGATAGAGCGGCTCAGCTTGTCATAGTTCATGGCTGGACGGTTTTTTCTTATGCCCCAGAGCCTCGCCACGTGGGCAGAGTCTTCAATTTTGAAGATACCTGAGGGGAGGAGGAACACAATCTTTTTTAAATGCTGGATAATAATTACAATAAAAATAAAAGTAATAATAATAATAATGATGATGATAATAGAGCTCAAAAAAGCACTTTAGGTCCAGCTGTAATTAGAGTCGTCCCCACCTTCCCTCAGACTTGCCCTGGCCAGTCACATTCTACAGGAATACTGGCAAAAGTCCACTCTGTTAGGATCATGTATGGACTGTAAGGGCCATCACTGTACAGAAGGTGACAGCCTAAGTCGTATACATCACCATATGCACTGTTTGCTTCACTAGTCCTCCCTAACCCCAAATTTCTAGGTCACGGCTATTCAACCTTATCCAGAAAGGGCCGGTGTGGGTGTAGGCTTTCATTCCAACCAAGCACTTACACACCTGTCACCACTAATCAACCCCAAGAGTCTTTGCTAATGAGCTTGATTGATCAGGTGTGTTAGTGCTTGGTTGGAATGAAAGCCTGCGCCCACCTTGGCCCTTGCAGGATAATGTTGAATAGCTCTGATCTAGGCGCTCACCTTTTTCCTTGTTGAGCCATCGGATACAGCGGCCATAGCTGTGCGGCTTTAGCAGGAGCTCCCTGAGGAACTGCCACAGGTGGATGGGCTGCCCAGAACAGAAGGAGTCTGCTTCTGACCATATCTCCTCCCCGCCTAGGAGTACCAGAAGAGTACCAGAGGGTCTGTCATGCTCTCAGTTCTGCCAATCTCCTTTCGAGGGTTTAGCCAGGCACAGGTCCACCCATCTTTTAGAGGATCGTTTTAAAATTTAGACAGGTTTAGATGAGTGTGAGTTTTTAAGTAACACATCTAATTTGATTTTCGCCTGTCTAAATTTTAAGATGCACGCTAAAAGACCGGTAGACTTGTGCCTGGCGAAACCCTTCAGGACGTCAATCCCAAAATATAAGATAATTTAAATACTTTGACTTGCTTTTATATAATCACAGTGATTTACCTGTGCTCGTATGAGGATCACAATAATAATAATAATGATGACTATTACTGACAATTTGATAGAAATTTGAATGCTTCGTGTGATTACGGTATATAAAATTTTGCTTTGGTAGCGAACTGTTGAAAATTTTGATCAGTAAGAATGTTCTTGCCTTCAAAGGCAGCTGTTGTACATTATTATATTCACTACCAGCTTGCTTCTCTCATGCGATCTGTTTGAAAGTTTTAAGTGAGAAAAGAGGAAGGAGATGTTACCTGTAAATTTGCTTTCTCCTGGAGAGCACCGTTCCTTCATCCATCCAGCTGGGAAAAGCAGGCAAAAGGTTAGAGAATTGTACATAATCATTATTTTGTCTGTAGAACAAGCATATTTTTAGATAAATCTTGTTTTTTCACTTTAAACAGTCACAAAATGTACATTTTAGGTATTCATGTAGAAACTTTATGTTTGTTTTTTCAGCGGCGGGACCAGACTATCGAAGGAATTTAAAAGTTGCATCACCCATAATAAGTGCTTTTGTGCCATTAGGCTCGGGAGTTCAGGTTCTCTAACCATACAGGTTAAACAAAGGAGAACCCTCAATGTATTTTTACATTTCTCACAGAACTTTCTTAGCGGCACCTAAATTGATGTCAGCGTTCCCTTTTGGCTTACAGAGAATATTCACAATATTTCTAATGACAAACTCTTTGCACATCATTTTTGAGGAATTTTCAGGTCGCATTGTGTTTTTGCCATTTAATTATTTCTCTGGTTTCGTTATTAACAACAGAGGTAGCATGTTAGGAAAATAATATTGACCACATCTCGACCCCAAATCTCAGTAGTATTCCTCAAGTTAAAGGAGGAGACAGCACCTCGGCAAAGTATATTTCAGCGGAAAGTAGAATTCTTGAAGTGTCTAAAACGCATAGTTTTATAAATTTTAAGATGGTAATGATCCAGTGCGACGCATTTTTAAATGGCTCATGCAAAACAGTAAAAATTTAGCATTATGCGCAACGGGGTTCAATACAAAAAAATAAAATATATTTCCATAGGCACAATAAATGGTATTACCTTCCAAGTTACCATGTATAACTGTGGACACAGGTGAGATGATTGAGTAAATAAAAACCCATCTACTTGTGGGCTTATTAGCATGTACTGTTTTACAATCTAGCGCTGTGGTGACCATGGGAAGTCCAGACAAGGGCGAGGCGGAAAGTCTTCAAATCGGCGTCAAAACCAGGGGGCAGACATTTTTACTTGGGGAATCCAAGGCTGCGTTTGGAATGCACACATGTCCACTCGCTCTATATTGTTTTCAGTGTAGAACATTCACTACACAGTGCCCTATATAGTGGGTGATTGTTGCATTTCGAACGCATTATCCAATCAAACGCCAGTGCCATGGTGCTTGTGTGTCAGTTACTTCTCTTACGTGATGTCAGTTGTTCTCTTTACTTTCATCCGGGCCATAGAGTAGTTCAAAGGGCCTTCAGTAAGCTCTCCCTTTACGGCTTGGCTGCCCGCAAGCTGTTTTTAATTAAGCTGGCCTGATTAACAAATACACAATTTATCGACTGAGCGATCAAGACCAATACATGACCTATAATTAGAAATGGTAATGAAATGTGAATTCCCATTGCCTACATTTATATAATTGATATGGTATTGTAAATCCAAAACTTTCGCTGACTTTGCAGCATTTATTTTCGCCATCCTTGGGATTGTCACACAGCTGCACAACCTTACAGCACACTTTAGCCGTGACAACATTCAAAATAAAGAACGGATTCTCGCAGCCTCGCAAACTAATTTCCACAAATCTGTGCCACTTAACGAGCGCTGAAATTATGAAGGCAAATTGATATTTTATGCAGTCATTTATGCGCGGAAGACGCCTCATAAATTTGTGGTGCGATGCATAACAATACTATCCAAAGTAAATTAGACTGTCGTGGGTCTTTACCAATTAGTCTGAGCAACTGTGGCTATTTGGGAGAAGAAAACTGCGAGAGGTTTAGGTTATTAAGCATTTTTAAAGGTGAGGTTTCCGAAGATCAAATTCAGAATCAGAAGATTCCCCAAGTAAAAATGTCTGCCCCCTGGTATTGAAGCCAATTTGAAGACTCGCTGGTTTAAAAATGCGTCACACGGGATCATTACCAAATTAAAATGTATAAAACAATGCGTTTTAGACACTTCAAGTATTCTACTTTCCGCTGAAATATACTTTACGGAGTTGCTGTCTCCTCCTTTATAGCTAGTCTTTGTCTCGGCTCTCATATGTCACTTATACAGCAGCACTGTCAGGACTGGCCACAGTTTAATTCTCAAGTGCCTGGTGAGAGGGCGTACCAGACTTCCAGATGTCCAGGTGTGCATAGAGAACGTCCCCACACTGCATGCTCCTCTGTCTGAAGTCCTCCTCACTCATGGCACACAGGTCTTTGCCAGTAAGGTCCTGAAAAGCCTTCCCCACCTGAGGCAGTCTGTACAGGTGCTCTGTCCACAGCATCCATTTCTGGACATTCCCCGCATTCCAGTCCATAGGGTCTGAAGGGCCCAGCAGATGAGGGAAAAGGAAATTTACTGAATGTAGAACAAAAGCCTTTTGCTAATTTTACTGCATCTACTGAATGTCTGCATAATATAATTCCCATCATGAAATAGCAGTCTTGGAATAGTATACAGTTTGGACACGAAGGCTTGTGAAGGCAGCTTCAGGCTCTGTGAAAATGTTAATTTGAACAGGAACGTATGCTGTTGTTCTGTGCATTGTGTACGGTAAATTTTTTGGTGAAATTTGCCACAGCACCTTGCCAGTCTTTGCCAACTAGCGTCTGAAATCTGACCAGGCAAACAACAGTGACCTCAAGAACCCAATGCAAGTCCGAACATCAGACCTATTTCACTGGAGCATTTCTCATCAATTGCAAAGGATGTTATGAAAAAAAAAATTTATTTTCTGTCTAAGTCTGGGCTAGGATTGCCAAACCATTGCAGTTTAAATACAGCATACACAGAAACTGGTTTTAGTAAAAGTATACAAAGATTTTACTTAAAAATAAAAATCATCAAATCATACAAAAATAATACCTAGTCATCATTTATGATTCGATAGAAGTGTGTGGGGATGCCTGTATCTTCAGTTACCCTGCCGTCTGCTAGTATTTTTTATTTTACTTTGCGTGAGATGTTTCAGGGAGTTGGCCTTTGGGCAGTGGTTGTGTAGCACCATTCCAATTCCAGCCTACAGGCAACCCATGTTCCCAAGAGGAAGCAACAAAAATAATGGACTCGATGCAGCTAAACAAAATATAGCTAGGCGAAATGCCAAGCAGGAAAAGCCCATTCTAAAATGAGAATACATATGGGCTTCGCTTTGGCCAGATTGTGAACGCTGAAGGAGGTGATGGGGGTTAAGAGCAATGTTGAATTGCCCTTTTTTCTGTTGGGCTGGTACGTGTCAGCAGTTAGCTTAGTTGGCTAGCTAAGGGTCTGTAATAAGCAGGCAATATAAGATCGCTATTACTGTTGGCTGTGTATTTGTTTTTTAACGTTGCAGAACCGGTATAGCAACTAGGAAACACACAGCATTGGTCTGTAACCACAAAACAAGATAATTTTGAGCAAACTGGCTGAAATTATGTTTTTATGTTTGCTAAGGTTTGTACAGGATAGTAGTGTTTATCTAGCTCAGAGCACAGCTTGAATTATGGTCAGGGGGTACACGCTTCTGGTGTGGTTGAGCCGTGGATAAGGGGCTAACTTTGAAATTTGTGTATACAAACAGCAATGGACAAATCCTTGTTATACCTTTAAGCCTTGAACTAAACTGAGAACTGAGGTTGAATTTTGGAAAGGATATTGATGAAATACCTAATAAATGTATTGGTTTATTCGTCTTATTCGCATGACAGTATCTCTCTGTTGCTCTTTGACTCTAGTTTAGAAAAACAGACGATTTTTTTTGTGATGGGATGAAGATTGAAAACTTTATTTCGATTTCTTGGTGAACAGGTTCCCTGAGTAAAGTGGAGTAACATATGTACTGTAAGTTTGCCAGGGGGTTGTATTCAGATGCTTTTTATTTGTCAACTTTAATTTGCCTCTAGTTTTATATTTTCATGGAGTAGCCTTGAATTTTATCTATCCTGTTCAAGTGGCATTAGCTGAGGCTAAATCCTGGACACAGAAACTGTCAGTAGAGTGCATTGCACTATTATAATTGTTTTATTTATTCTGTATAATTGATAAATTAAGTGGCATGCTGTGATAACATTGGTCAACCCTGAGGTACACCGATGAATATGGGACATGGCTCATCTGCTTGCTTACCTGGGGTAATGTTGAGCAGCTTGCAGGCCGTCTCAATGTCCTTCAGCACCTCTCCCACCACCAGGCTCTGAACCTGCTCCAGCGAGCGCTCCTCCATCTGGCCGTCCAGGCCCAGGGAGAGGCCGAGCCCCTGGCTGTCGATGACGGGGCACTGCTCTGGCCGGGGGCTGGGGGATGGGGGGGCTGTGTCCGAAACCTTCAGCAGCCAGGCGGAGTCCTCGGTTACCAGCATGTCATAGCAGGACAGGTAGAGCCCCGGCAGGCCACGCTCAGGGGCTGCAGCCAGATCGCGGGGTGGTTTTGTGTCCTCTAGTTCCCAGGTGTCCCGCTCCAGGGAGGTGAGGGGGCTCTCAGCAAAGGCAGCACGGGGCGGGTGAAGCGAGGGGGCCGCCTCGCCCTTGTCTGGACTTCCCATGGTCACCACAGCGCTAGAGTGTAAAACAGTACATGCTAATAAGCCCACAAGTAGATGGGTTTTTATTTACTCAATCATCTCACCTGTGTCCACAGTTATACATGGTAACTTGGGAGGTAATACCATTTATTGTGCCTACGGAAACATATTTTATTTTTTTGTATTGAACCCCGTTGCGCATAATGCCAAATTTTTACTGTTTTGCATGAGCCTATTTAGGCTTTATAACTCATTATTTGTGTCACAGAGACTGTGGAAAATCATTCCAGTGAAGCAAGATATTTGGAAATTCAATTACAGAATTATTTAGGAATCAAATTTCGCACTTTACGGACGGCGGCGTCTATATCTGCGCAAAAGGGTTAATAATCTGTGATCTCGCAATGATTGCGTAAAGGTCTCATTCTATTGTTTTCACCCTCTAAATTGAATAGTATTAGTATAAATAGTATTTCACCCTAAAATTGAATGACAAGTTGATTATATTCTCTTGTGTTTGGAATCTATGCTAAGGATTTTTCGAACTGTGATAGGCAGCACTACTCAGGCACTGAATTCTTCCAACTGAGTGTAATAATTGCATATGTTTTTGAAGTTTTATTCAGTCTCAGCTAATTAACTCCAGATAGTGAACTTTTGCTACCAAATTCATAAAATCAACATTGACGTGCAAATCACAAAATTTAATTCTTAATTAACCTTATATATTTGTATAATATAGGTTTGGCATGAGTTATACATACTTGCCCCCCATATAATCTCACGTACGCCTTATAATACTTTACATTGCCACCAAGCATAAATATTTAAACAGTAGTAATATCACAGCAAACATTATGCATCATTAGCTACTTATGTCAACCAGTGCATCAATAACACAGATCCATTTAAAGCCTACTTGGTCATTTATAATTAGACTGCAGTTTCTTAAAAACTATTTGCATTGAAACAAATTATGCCCTGTTTGCATTTTTCAGTTTTTATTTTGTAGCTTCATATCACAGAGAAGGAAACTAATCTATGGGTTTTAATTTGTCATTATTGGTTATTGAAAATTGTAAAAAAAAAAAAAAAACATGAAATTATTGGAACAGAAACTTGCAGACTTCGAGACTTGCATTACCTCTTTTTGGGAAAGTCCAGTTATTTGATTCCTGTCACAACAAGTCCAGTTTGCCATCCGGAATTAAACGGAATAAAACAAGCGCTGTTTTAGGATCCACTGAATGATGTTGTCCCTTGGGCCTTGAATTAAAGTTGTGGCTATAATTTTTCTAGACCTTTTTTTTTTATTGTGACTGATGTCAGCCTTCTTCAAAGGACAAAGGCATAGGTGGTGACAGCAAGTCCCGTAACAGAAATTTGAAGTCAACAGGCAATTTTGGGAAAGCATAGTCTAAATGGATTTAACTGAGCTCGCTTACTTGTGGGTCAGTTATTGCAAAAGAACACCAACTTGGGGGCAAGTGCCTCAGATTCTGTCCTGGACCAACACTGTCATGGTGCACCTTTTCATTTACTGATCCTGCTGGCTCCTGTCTCCACTGTGTCGGCTGGAGTCAGGGCTTTTTCGTCAAATAATATGCTGACCAACAATGAGGGGATATACTTCTGAGGAAAGAACATACTTTGTGGCCGGTAGAACACTCAGATCCATTATACCTGTTTGACACAGTGAGCACAGGATTCTATGGCTGCATTTACCATTTTGATGTACAGTTTGCTGTACATAAGGAGTCCAAGCTTACTGTATGCTTTGAATGTGTGTTACACTTGAATAGTGGTGATTCCAAGGGTGCCCTGTTGCTATTTTTATACAGCATCTTTTTACAAAATCCTCCTGTTGTATTGATGGGTTACATTTAGCAATTTTACAATACCTAGTATTTTAGTCAGTACAAATTCAAGCCTCACAATACTGTAAATATGAAGTATAACTTATTCTGCATGACCTAATGTCTACAGTGGTCTGTAAAAATTCAATCCAGTGATGGTAGTTGGACATGAAACAGATTACAATGAAAAGCTTGGTCATTTGTATGTTTTTTTTTTCTCCAATTGTATAGCATTTCATGCACTCTTCTTGATATGCTTTTACAGAACTTGGATCATGCTTTCTGTGCAGTTTGTACTTTGTACTTTTTTTTCATGCTCTTGTTGATGTCACTGCAACAAACGGCATGGTCATCTAGTGAAGCTATTTCTTTAGCCTCTGTTGGGTTATCACAGTTTATAAAGTCTATTCTGTGTTTAGTATGAAAAAGAACTTGCCTTCTCACCAAAAAGGCTTGGAACTGGTCTTATTTTGGCCCGAGATCTGATTTTAATATTGCTGTTGTGATTCTGTTATCCAGTATCTACAGTAGTACTTCACCTCAGGTACGCTCAGTTTCAACAAAAAAAAATCGGGGAGATGCATCTTGCTGAAGAGAATTCCCTGACATTAGGGTCACAGGCTTTCAACATTGCACTAAAAAGAGCAAGGCTAGGACCCCCACAAAAGCCTTTGAAGATGCCCTCAATCTAACCCTGAGGGAAATGAAGTTACTCTCTTCTAAAGACACTGCCCTCCCTTGTCTCCACTTTACTTTTCTCCTTTTGTTCTTCTCCAAATTCCTCCTTTCTTTTATCCTCCGAGCCCAGAAATCGTAGCCCCCTGGTCAGAGTGTCGTCTCTTGCTGGTTTAACTGGAATCAGATTAAGAACTGCTGGTGGCCAGGCTGATGCGCAGTGCTGTGTGTCTACTCTGTCTGCAACAGCTTGCGTTAAGCCAGTGAGTTCAGTAAATGTAGTTACTTCATTTTTATTGAGGGGGGAAAAAAAATGGAAGATGCAAACAAGCTCTCCAGGCCAAGGATTAAGGCCTTTACTGATCTCTAAATGAGTTTAGTGAAGACCGATTTTCATTTGATGGGAATTAGAGCTCGGTCCATTTCCTCAAAAGGCGGGACTATATGATGTGAAGCTATCATTCTGGGAGCAGCAGCATGCAGAGAAAACTTGAACAGCTCAAATCAGGCTGGCAAAACTGTCATGGTTTCCCTTTGCTCTTCTATTGTATGTGATACTTATCTTCTAAGAACTGCGGAGTTTTCTAGAGCACTGTCAAAAGGAAAATGTCACACCTGTTTGACAAAATACATTCAGCTGTGAACCTCTAATTTTGTCAGAGAGAACCTTGGAAAGAGGCTTTGACTGCTGTGAGAACATCGACTGCTGTGAGAACATTGTTGTGTACCTCAGTGCGGTTTTATAGCTATATGGCCCGTGGCATCAAGGGAGTGAAAATTTATGTACCGACCACCACTGTCACATGAACCTCTTCTGGCTTTTACAGTGTACTGCCCTTCATTTGGATGTGCCAGATGAAAAGACCTAATATTTGTTTTCCTGATATTTGTTCAAGGCAATAAGAAGTCAAGCATCATCGAATGCAGTGAATAAATAATCCTCGAACTTAAACCAGCAAATTAATTTATTGGTCATTGTTGAGCATTAGAAGTGTGAGCTTTGTGTTTGTGGAGAGAAAGGAAAGTAGCTTGAGGTAGCCTTAAGCCGTCACATCTTTGGAAATTGCCTTTCTTGGGTCTGGAGTTAAGTGTGTGTACAGTTGGGTGTGTCTGTTTGTCATTCGTTCTGCCGATCTTGCCTTTTCATCTCCAGGGCTAACAGCACATTTCTCATGGGAAACAGTGGCCAAGTGTGTGAAATGAAACGGGCCAAATGTAAGAAACCTGTTTTTATTTTAATCTACATAAAATGTGGAACTTCGATCAGTTGAAGAGAGAAGTAAGGACTTAAGGTTGGAAGTCAGTACAAAGTAGTTTATCTTGCGGACTAACGGACAACAATATGCATAACGTACTGTTTCACATGTTGTTGCTTTGTCACAAAAAGGATGTCTGAGGTTGAGCTTGAATTGCTCGCTGTGAGCACTTGGCTTTGTCTGTGCCTGCCTCTTGATGCTTCTTGACGGTGCTGCACAATGAAGCCCAACCTGTCACTCCAGTTGCAGAAAACCTTCTTAATATGTTGTGCTTTACTGGGAGAATCTAGACTGCAGAGAGAGTGCTTAGAGCATTGGGAGTGCATTAATCACACCCATAATCAGTGAGTGAGTACAAGGAAGTCATTTTTAACTTTGGCCTAATACTAGGGGACAGCCCTCTGTGGACCTGAAATTTTTCCCGGACAGAAAAGAGGTCGGAGCATAAATGAAACTAAATGCTGCAGTTTTTGAGAGGGCCTTAGTGAATGTTTTTTGTCCCAGTAATGCACGTGTTGATGATTTGAGATCAGAGGCAAGTTCGGCTGTGCATAACCTTGCATTCCTTACATGTATAGCGAAATTGAATTCACTCTGACCATTATTGCTTATCGGTTATGGGTTTTTATGTCTGCATTATTCTACCATTCTGGTATTAATAATAAAGGATTTATGAAGTGGTTCAGTGCAAGCAGAGTTTATGAGTATTTCTGCTTCATTTGCTTTAGGACAATGTGCACAGTCTGGTGTCCTGAGTTCTATGTTTAAACACCTCAATAGGCGGTGGCAGTTAATCCGAATGCAGTGCCATTTCAGGCGATATGACTCACACTTGTGGCTTTGCCACCTGTCACATACATTGTCAGTTCCAGGTGCGTCATTTGAGTGATTAACGTCACAGGAGCCACAGCCGCACCTGTGTGGCCCCTCTGCTCCACTCTTTTTCCCAAATTTCGTTTTCCTTACTGACATAACTATGTTTGGCCAACATTTTTTTGACCAAGTCTACTGAAGCTATGATACATTTGTAGCTAGCAGTGGAGGAGCCTGTACGTACCCGCTTCTCGTCAAATATCTGCTAGTTTTATCCCCTGCTATGAATCATGTCCCCTGCCCTGATAAAGATCGTTAGTTATGCTTGCACTCAGATTGTATCATTCAGGAAAGGGACCGACGCAAAACCTTTGGTCTGCGGCAGAGAGTTTGCAAATGCTGTTGTTATGCTTAAGTAACGAAACCCATCCTTGCATGTCTGTGCTGGCTGAGGCAATTTTTTATTATTTTCAACTGACATAAATTTTGCATATTATCTGATTTCTGCAATCATGATTTCTGGAGTGTCAAGTGTTTATTCAACCTCTGTGGCTTGTAGTCTTAAACCTGTGGTATGCGTATGATCAATATATATTGCCAACACTGAAATGGTAATTTGGTCGATAAAATACATTGATTTATTTGCTTAGTCGTATGTCATCAGTTTATGTCCATAAAAATAGCCATTTAGCTTTATTTGCGCTCACCTTTATTTTACAGTGTTTTGAAAGTCTACCTCATTTAGCTTTGCAGTATCCCACCTAATTAAATTAAACATGATGGCAGTTTACTTAATGACAAAAATATTGCTTTGGGATGTGATGGCTCATTCTGGAAATTTGAGAATTCATACCATTTTGCCATGTCACCCTTGCTAAGTCTGAGTAGAGTCATTCTGAGACTTATACACAGGCTAGCCGGGAGCTAATTTGATGGCAAGTGTACTCCTGGATATATAACTCCAATATGTCATTCACTATTTGGGACCCAGGAATGTTGCTGATAGTACCGATACCAGTCGGCTTTAATTGTTCTCATTTATTGACATTGATATGAATGATCCCATTTTGAACCTTTTTGTTATACCTTTTGCTCCGCTAAAGCATCTTTATCGAACATCCATATGATGTAGACCCATTGCATGTTGTATTTCTGACACATTGTAATGCATTATCCTATTGAGAAATTGTCATAGCATGCAGTTAAGCCTCCTTCAGCCCTCTCACTGACCAAGTTCTGTGCATCCTGCGCATAGTGTTTCAATGTAGCTTTCCAGATGAACATGTACATACCAGGGGCTCATTCCATACATACAGAAGCCTGTTCCTACCTCATCAGGGTCGGGAGGTGATGCTGAGAAGATGCCAGTGGTGTCGTGGTGGGCTCTGTTGCCGTGGTGCACAGATGGAGTGGTGACAGCTTGGTCATCCGGTGCCAAAACTTTTATGGGTTTATCAGGTTGAAGAATCAACGTCCTGCCGTTGGGGTCCCAGTCTGTCCCCTCTTAATAGTTTGGGGAATCCAGTTCGGGGGTGAGGTGAGGTGATGCGTGAAAGTCTGTGGCAGTTTTTTTTTTTTTTTTTTCTTCTTTTTAAGTCAAGCCTGCTCGACTGGCTTCCAGGAGCGAATGTGTTGCAAATGTGTAAGTAGGTTTTTCATTAGCTACCAGCCTTATCAGTTAAAGGCTCCCACGATGCCAATGTTTGAGTGGTTGTGTGTGCCTATCGATGACTGTCTGCCAACAGGAGGCGTGTGGATGTGTGTGTAAAGGAATGTCTGCTCCATTGACTGCAGGTCATATTTATAAGGATCCCCTATTTACCTGAATAAACAGTATGCTGGAGTTGTTGAAGAGAACCCCCCACCCCCCCAAGACACTTTCACGGTTTTGCCGTTTAACTCCTTGATGACTGTGGCAGCTGTTCATTGTGAGGAAAGATTAGGGAAGAGCTTTGATGGAATTTCTTGCGAGAAAGAGGTCAACACAATTCCTGCTTTCCAGACCTTCTGTTGGCAGCAGCACTGAGAAATTTTCACTGGAATTTACCCAAAGAAAAAATCCCAAATTTGATTAATAAAGGGCAGAAATCTGCATACTATAACTGTTCTGATTATCAGTCATTGGGAAATAGGTGGTGTAAGTATGCAGATTAAAGGATTATGAGTGTGATTGTTGGGAAACCTCAAATTTGCTTATCAAATTTCTGGGTTGAACGTGGGAGTCTGGAATGTTAAACTGTGAAAACAATTGATTTTTTTCAGTGTGAATAGTTGCACATATTGCAAGAGGCACAAAGCCTAATATTGACATGCATGGAATACAAATAATCATGTTTTACTTATAAATTGAAAAATTATTTACCTCTCTATGATATGGCCTTGTACAGTTTTTTTATTTATGAACGGTATGGCTTTATATCAGCTTTGTAAGGAATAAAGCAAGAGTAGGAACCTTTAGGTGCGTATTTGCTGTACATCTTCGCTCTGCCACGGTTTTTAGTTATTTATCTTGTTTAGTTAATCATTTGCAAATTTCAGTATCTGTGTTCTGTCAGTAGCAGTAAAAAAAAAAAAAAGGTATTGTCACAATCGCGGTAAGCATAATTGTGGCAGCGGAAGCCATATACCATATTATCACTTCAAGGAGTCTGGATAAAGGCAGATTTCAGTGGCCCCTCAGTCTGCTGCTGTGCTATTGAGCATAAATTCTCTGTTAATCACTATGGGAGCTTCCACAACTGCACAAGAACAGGTGGATGATTATGCAAAGTCTACCAACAAGACTGCATTTGCAGGACGATGTAATGACATGCATCTGGTAGCCATGAAGGATCTTGCTCAAGTCAATGGTCTGTGAGTGTACGTACGAGGAGGGGCGCATGCACCACTGGCTTGTTTTTAGGGTCGGAAGTAAATGCAGTGTGAAAATCAAATCTAAATGACTGTAACTGTATGGGACTTTAAATGAATAGTGCGATGGAAAAATATTTTCCTCATTTCTTCTATTTTTTGCCTATTTATAATATTTAAATGTTTCAGATCAACCAGTTTTAACATAAGACAAAGACAATGTGAGTGTACACAAAAAACAGCTTATAGATGATCATTTCATTTATTGAAGGGAAAGAGTTATTCAAAGCCTGTATCACCTATGTGACAAAAAATCATTGCCCCCATAAACCTTTTAACAGGTTGTGCCTCCCTTGGTGGCAACAACTACAATCAAACATTTGAGATAGCTGGCAATGAGTCTTTTACATGGTTGTGGAGGAATTTCGGCCCCCTCATCTATGTAAAATTGTTTTAATTCAGCCATACTGGTGTGTTTTTGAGCATTAAGGTCATGTCACAGCATCTCAATCGGATTCAAGTCACACCTTTTGTCTAGGCCACTCCAAAACCTTCATTTTGTTTCTTTTGATCCGTTCAGAGACTTGCTTGTGTGGTTTGGATCACTATCCACACATTATCCACCCAACTGCACTTGAGCTTTATGTCACAAAGTGATTACCGGATATTCTCCATCTGGATTTTGTGGTGGAGAGCAGAAGTCATGTTTCCATCAATTATGGCAAATCACCTAGGTCCTGAAGCAGCAAAGCAGCCCCAAACCATCGTCATACCACCACCATGTTTGACTGTTGGTATAATGTTGCTGTGGAATGCTCTGTCAGTGTTACGCCAGATGTAACAGGACCCATGTCTTCCAGGAAATTTCACTTTTGACTCCTCATTCCACTGAATATTATCACAAAAGTATTGGGCGTCATCAAGATGTTTTTAGGCAAATGTGAGAGGAGACTTTGTGTTCTTTTTGATCAGCAGTGGGTTTCACCTTGTAGCTGTCTATTTCTTATTGTGAAATTGTGAACGCTGAACTGTATCAAATGAGGCTTGAAATTCTGACTTAACATGTTAGTCTGGGATCTTTTGTGATGTCCTGGGCAAGTCATTAATGCGGTCTTGAAGGAACCTCAAGGTTGGCTGGCCACTCTTGCGAAGATTCACGACTATTCCAAGTTTTCTCCATGTGCAGATAATGACTCTTACAGGGGTTTCCTGCAGTCCCACAACCTTAGAAATGGCTTTGTGGCCCTTTCCAGACAGATAGATGTCAATAACTTTGCTTCTCCTCTGCCCTTGAATTTCTTTAGTTTGTGGTATCATGTGCTGCTTTTTGCCTGTTTCACACTGCCAGACAGGTTCTATTTAAGTAATGTTCAGATTCAACTGAGCAGTAATAAGGCCTTGGTGGGTCTAGTTAAAATTAACCCAATTATCAATTAAATTTGTTTACTTGATTGATTTGGTAAATAAAGAGGCGATTGCTCGGTTATATGCGGCCAGGTAGGGTTGAATAGCTTTTTTCCTTCATTAAATGAAATCATTATTTTAAAAACTTCATTTTGTATTTACAGGGGTTATCTTTGTTTAATATTAAAATTTGTTTGATGTGAAATATTTACATGCAACAGATATGCAAAATAGAAGAAACTGGGGAGGGAGCAAATACTTTCTCAAGGCACTGTAAGTGAGAGTTTTAATCTTTAATATGCATTCTTCAGTTTAATGGTGCTGAAATCTTGCTGGATTTGCCAAAATGCTACAGTATGCAAAGTCAGTCTGAGATTACCTCCATTTTCTTGCATTCAGAGCACCTGAAATTGCATTACATGTGCTCCCCTATCTTTATGATTAGTGCATACAGCAAGCTCAAAATTCTTCTGTCTACTGAAATTCATGAAGCAGGGTCACGGGGCAGCCTAGTGGAAGGTTGCTTGACTAGCAAGTGTAGAGTTGCTGTTTCAACCTCCAGTGAGGCTTGTGGAAAGACCTGCATCTAGAGAAATAAATTTGGGTAGAACCCTGCCGTGAGGACCCTTGAACATGGCACTAAACACCAAAACGGTTCTGGGGACTTTACCACTGTTTCTCTACATTATATGGACTTAAATGAAGGTTTAAAAAATACAGATTTTTCATTTGCCTGAAATGTTCTATCAGGAAAAAGAGAAATATATATTTTTTGGACTTCCCTTGTTAAATGAAGGTTTAAAAATACAGATCTTTTCATTTGCCTGAATACACACCGTATGTGAAATAAGCACTGCTTCATGGGAAGGGTCCTCTAGGCATTAACCCACATGGAAAGCTTGATCTAGCCAGCTATGAATTTGTTTGGCTGTTATATCAAAATTGTTTAGTAGTACATGATGGAACCATCTGTCATTCTATATTTTAATTATCCCCTACCAGAAAGTGCATATACTTTACAATATGTTTTGCATCAATAATACACATTATTTACGTATGCCTTAATTGTTGTGCATGAGCTCAAGGTATCATTTGGAATCCAGCGCAGTGCTGCATATAACTAGGACTCTTAAAAATGGCATTGAGATACTCTAAATATTAAGATATCTGTAAACATTAGATATGTTTACAGTTGACAAAATAAACAGATATCAACTGCTATCACCTCAAGGCATTTTCAGAACAATAATTATCGTTCATTCTAAAGTCACTGTAGTATCCAATCCAAAAGGGGCTCGCCTGAAGAGTACCCAGTCTCTTAGGTTGGATATACGTATATACTAGCACTCTGCCCATGGGGATCCACGGGTTCTATTTTATGTAACTTCGTGCAGCATTATGATGTCATCACGTTGCTATGAGGTTGCTATGGCGTTTCCATAAACACCAAGGTGGCTGTCACGCGACCGATGTTTTTATAGTAACTAAAACTAAGTAACCATCAAGGGGAATACGCTGCGCTGACATTCCGCGCTCAGTGGAACACGTTGCCTACAAGACGGAGCATAATAGCGTTGCTCACGTTATGCTGCAGATTACGCGCTACTTTCTCTTGAGGTCTGGTATCTGTTTTTTGGGATTCGGGACTCCTGTGGATGAATTGGCTTGGGTTCAAAAGGGGGAATCCCCAGGAGAGGACAAAGGGGGAATCCCCCTTGCATGTCTATATTATAATGGCGTCGCTCACGTTATGCTGCAGATACGCGCCCGGTGGAGTCTAGCACCGATTGGCCGGACACAGTTGCTTGCAAGACGGAGCCAAACAGCGTCGCTCCCGCTATGCTGCAGATACGCGCCCGGTGGAATCTAGCACTGATACGCGCCCGGCGGAGTCTAGCACTGATTGGCCGGGCACAGTTGCCTGTAAGACGGAGCCAAATAGCGGCGCTCACGTTATGCTGCAGATACGCGCCCAGTGGAATCTAGCACTGTGTGGCCGGACACACACACGCACACACGCACACACACAGAGGCCACTTAGCTATTATAATATAGATAATGGAACACAGGCATTGTCACTGACCGACCCTGCTTAGGGAAGCCACGAGTGACGATGGCAGCTCAAGAGCGCCACATCTGGTTACAGCCTGTGACAGATTTTGGACAGCAACCAAAACTGATCATGAGATTAGGGGTCCGAAACAATTGAGGGTGAGCGCAAGTACCGTTTGACGCCGTCTACGTGAGCAAAACATGCGTGCACACGGCCCCTACAGAAAACCCATTTTTTGCCCATCAACAGGAGTAGGAACTCTTCACCTCTGACTGTGGGCACCTGCCTCTATGTCATTTTTTGGCACTTTATTTCCCTGTTTCTGTCCGAGAATGGAAAACAGGGACTGTTGCTGACTGACCATGGTAAGGGCAGCCATGCGTAAATGGGCAAAAACTGGGTTTTCCGTAGGGCCCGTGTGCACGCATGTGTTGCTCACATAGACGGTGTCAAACAATACTTGCGCTTACCCTCAATCGTCTCGGACCCCTCATCTCATGATCAGTGTGAGTTGCTGTCTGGAATCTGTCACGTACAGGCTGTAACCAGATGTGGCACTCTTAAGCCGCCATCTTCACTTGTGGCTGCCCTAAGCGGGGACGGTCAGTGACAGTGCCTGTGTTCCATTCTCGGATAGACAGCTGACTAATTGTTGAACGGTGACAGTGCAAATGACGCACCACCTCTAGGAGGCTGAGATCTGCCCGTAACATGCCATTTTTCTCTCCCCTGTGTCACAAGCCGTTGCATTTTCTTGATGCAGTAGCATTTTTCGTTTTTTTTTTTTTGTTGGCTTTATGTAGGCTATTGATCACACCAAAAAGAATAAGTCAAGTGTCACTGTACACATCACGAACAGCTCAATGTTTGTTATTACTGAAGTGCTTAGCGCGTGCACGTGGTGCGCGGCAGGATTACAAAACCAGGCGCTTTTCTTTATTTCCACTTGTGCCTCACTGGAAACGCAATAAAAATCAATCGATTCTTCAATTTGCCGCAAATACAGTACGTACCTCACCCGTGCGTTTTTAATGGAGCTAAGTATATATTGTTATGTATGAGTATTTTGTGTACAGCACTATATATCATTTGTAAATGGAAATTTGTTAGACACTATTTAAATGCCCATTATGACTGGTCAGTGATTTGTTTATTTTGGTTGTCATTTAGCACCCTCTGGTGGTATGTCTCTAGAAAAACATGATCTGATGCAATACCACTTCTTTGTGATGAAATAGATTAGTGCTTTCTTGAAGCTTCTGGCACCTTCCTGCCTGGAGGGGGCGGGATTACCCAGGAATCCTGTAGATCTTTCCAGAATGTTGCTAGTCTGTAAAAAAGCTATGATATTGTTCAGTGAAGCAGAGTTTTTGTTTTGGCAACAGAGTTACATAGTGGCATTAGAGTGTTATTATAAGATTACAGTGGATTATTTGTGTTTTTTTTTTACCAAATCAGTGAAGAATAAATTTGCTTAAGTTGTCATTGCTGGTTTTCTTTGTTGTGATTTTCAAGTCATAACAAATTGGAGGTTCCACCGAGATAAACGATTGGATCAACGATTGGATTCGCCAAAGATTAAAGCTGAATTATTATTTTAAATCTTGTGACTATTTGAAAAACCAGCAATCATGACTTTTGATGTTGAAAATTTTTTGAAAACTCCAGCCCAGGAATCAATTGTGCTGGCAAAGAAGGAGGACTTGCTGCAAATAGCCTCAACCCTTGGATTATCTGATGTGAAATCATCTAATGAAGAAACAAGAAATATTCAACATTTTGGTGCAACATTTCATCGATGAAGATATCTTTGGGGAAGAAGCAGCAGAATTGATTAAAAATGTGGAAGTGCCTGCAACAGAGCTGCAAAGACTTGAATTTCAGCTATGCCTGAAAGAACTGGAAGAAAGAAGGTTGGAGAAGGAGAAAGAACTGGAAGAAAGAAGGATGCACTTGCAGTACAAATTGGAAATGAAGAAAATAGAAGCAGGTAGTGTTACAAAATCTTTTGGACTTTCTGATCATTTTGATGTGGTTAAACACATCAGACTTGTTCCTCCCTTCCTAGAAAATGATGTAGACCAATACTTTACCCATTTTGAAAAAATTGCTGAAAATTTGAAATGGCCAAAAGAGCATTGGACAATGATGTTGCAAAGTGTTCTTACTGGTAAAGCTTGGAAAATCTATAACCAGTTATCTGTCCAACAGTGTTCTGATTATGATTTTGTCAAATCTGCCATTCTGAAGGGTTATGAATTGGTCCCCGAGGCTTACAGGCAAAAATTTAGGAATTCTCGCAAGGAAGCCAGTCAAACTCATGTTGAATTTGGCAGATTGAAGGAATAGTTGTTTGATCAGTGGTGTAATTCCAAGAAAGTTGAGAAAGATTTTGACAGAATGAGGCAACTTATTCTGGTTGAGGAGTTCAAAAGGTGTGTCCTGCCTGATATTAAGATTTTTCTTGAGGAGAAACAAGCCATTACTTTGCAAGATGTTTCCACCCTGGCTGATATTTATGCATTGACTCACAAGTCTTC
Organism: Gymnothorax javanicus; assembly: GCA_029692085.1. Classification (NCBI taxonomy): domain Eukaryota; kingdom Metazoa; phylum Chordata; class Actinopteri; order Anguilliformes; family Muraenidae; genus Gymnothorax; species Gymnothorax javanicus. The sequence continues at coordinate 20,062,384 of CM056203.1, forward strand.
TTTTGTCCAAAAATCCACTTTTTTTAAATTTCAAAACAAGTCTCAGTCCAAGATTTCTTCTAATAACACCTCTAATGATTCTAAGGCCACTTCTGAGAGGAAACCTCCCAGTGAGAAGCAATCCTCTGATTCTTTACCTTCTGTGTCTTGCCAATACTGCAAAAAGCAAGGTCACCTTATTTCTGAGTGTTATGCTCTCAAGAAAAAACAACAACAAGAAGAAACCAAGCCAACTGCTTTCATTAAGAGAGAATCTCTTGTATCAAAGGTCAGTTCGCCTGATCTTCTAGCTTCTGTGTCTGATTCTGTTATGCAGAGTTTTGAGCCATTCATCACCAATGGTTTTGTCTCACTTTCACATGATTTTTCCTCATCTGCTCCTGTTCGAATTCTAAGGGATACTGGGTCTTCCCAATCTCTTATTCTTGCAGATATTCTGCCTTTTTCGGACAAATCGTCTACTCAGGCTAATGTCCTTATTCAAGGAGTAGAATGTGGTTTTATAAGTGTACCTCTCCATAATGTTCATCTCAAATCAGACTTGGTCTCTGGACCTGTTACTGTTGGTGTTAGGTCTTCCCTTCCTTTCAAAGGTTTTCATCTGCCTCTTGGTAATGATCTTGCTGGGGATAAGGTTGTGCCCTACCCTGTTGTAACTGACAATCCTTTGATTGATCAAGAATCTGACTCTATAGAGGAGGAAATTCCAGACCTCTATCCTTCATGTGCAGTTACTCGTTCTATGGCCAAAAAGGCTATTCAAGATGACGCTGACCTGGAATTCAACCTGGCTGACACCTTCATTGGGCAGTCTTTTCATCAGGAACCTTCCAGTCCTGGGATGTCTGGGAAATCTTCAGACTTGTCCTTGTCAGGTCATTCTAATGACATTCTGTCTCGAAAACAACTTATTCAGGAGCAACAACAAGCTCGTGATCTAGCGCATCTTCTACCACAGGCTGCAAGTGAACAAGAGGCTACTCAAGTTCCTGTCTGTATTTACTACAAAAATGGTGTGCTTATGAGAAAGTAGCGTCCACCTGATGTTTCTGCAGATGAAGAGTGGATGATCACCCATCAAATTGTTCTTCCAAAGTCTTATCGTCAAGAAACTCTTAGTCTGGCCCATGACAATCCTATGTCAGGTCATTTGGGTATCAAGAAGACCCTTCAACGTGTCAGGAACCATTTCTTCTGGCCTTCCATGAGGTCTGATGTACAGGAGTACTGCAAATCCTGTCATACTTGTCAAATGGTTGGGAAGCCGAACCAGAATATTCCAAACGCTTGACTTAAGCCCATTCCTGCTTTTGAAGAACCTTTCAGTCGAATCATCATTGACTGTGTTGGACCATTGCCGAAGACTAGATCTGGTTGTGAGTACCTACTGACTATCATGTGTGCTTCCACCCGGTTTCCTGAGGCAATTCCACTTCGGAAAATCAAGGCGAAGACTATCATCAACGCTCTTAGCAAGTTTTTCTGCTTTGTTGGTCTTCCTAAGTCTATTCAGTCTGATCAAGGGTCAAATTTCATGTCTGGCATATTTCAACAAGTTATGCATGAGCTTGGTATTAAACAATACAGGTCATCAGCCTACCATCCTGAGAGTCAAGGTGCTTTGGAGAGGTTCCATCAAACCCTGAAGAACATGATAAGGACCTACTGCCTTGACACAGAGAAAGACTGGGATGAAGGTGTCCATCTTCTTCTGTTTGCTGCCTGTGAAGCTGTTCAGGAGTCTCTTGGGTTCAGTCCTTTTGAGCTTGTTTTTGGGCATACAGTCCGTAGACCTCTGAAGCTTCTGAAGGAAAAGTTGCTGGCCGAAGATGATGTCCCAATGAACTTGTTTCAGTATGTCTCTGACTTCCATAATCATGTCTATAAGGCTTGTGACTTTGCTAAGTCTAATCTTAAAGAGGCTCAGGGCAAAATGAAAGCCAGATATGACCTTCATTCCCAAGATAGAAGTTTTAAAGCTGGTGACAAAGTCTTTGCACATTTGCCAGTTCCTGAAAACCCTCTAAGAGCCCGATATTTCGGCCCTTACACTGTCTTCAAAAAGGTCAGTGATCTAAATTACGTAATTTTAACCCCTGGAAGGAGGAAACAAAAATAAATGTGTCACATCAACATGCTGAAAGAATACATTGACAGAGACACTCAGCAAAAGCCAGTCAATGTGGTAAATACAATTGAACTGGAAAATTCTGAAGAAGATTGTGACTGCCCCTTGGAAAATGAACCTGGTCCAGCCAAACTTGAAAATTCAGACATTCTTCAAAATATTGACAGCAAGTTGTCCCACCTGGACCCTTTTCAACAACAACAGCTAAAGCAGCTCATATTTGAATATAGTCACATATTCCCTGACGTTCCATCAAGGACTGATATGATTTACCATGATGTCATCCTACAAGATGATGCCAAGCCTGTAAAACAGCATCCTTACAGAATGAATCCATAGAAGCAGAAATACCTTAAACAAGAAGTCAAATACTTGCTTGAAAATGAGTTTGTTGAACCAAGTAACAGTTACTGGAGTTCTCCATGCATCCTTGTTCCGAAACCCAATGGAACATATAGAATGGTGACGGACTACAGGAAAGCGAACGCTCTATCAAAAACAGACTCATATCCTATTCCCAGGATTGATGACTGCATTGACAAAGTTGGACAGTCAAAGTATGTCGCCGAATTTGATCTGCTCAAGGGCTTCTGGCAGATCCCTCTGACAGACAGAGCAAAGGAAATCTCTGCCTTTGTCACACCAGATGGATTATACCAATACAAGGTCATGCCCTTTGGAATGAAAAATTCTCCGGCCATCTTCCAATGTCTGGTAAACAGAGTGATCGTTGGACTACCAGGATGTGAGGCCTATATTGATGACATTATCATCACCAGCGACAGCTTCCAAGAGGACCTCACCTACATCAGAAACTTCTTTCAGAGAGTGAGTGATGCCAAGCTGACTATCAACCTTGTTAAAAGTGACTTTTATAAAGCTGCAGTTGTTTACTTAGGTCATATTGTTGGACAGGGTCAAGCGAAACCAATTGATGCAAAAGTAAAAGTTATCACTGAATTTCCTGAGCCTACAACTAAAAGACAACTAATGAGATTTCTAGGGATGGCTGGCTACTACAGAAAATTCTGTAAAAATTTCTCCATCATTTCTGAACCTTTGACAAATTTACTGAAGAAAAATGCAAAATTTGTTTGGGATGAAAAATATCAAAATTCATTTGACCAACTGAAAGCTATCCTCAAAAATGCACCTAATTTCATAAAGGAGTTCAAGTTGGCTGTTGATGCCAGTGATATTGGTGCAGGCGCAGTTTTACTGCAAGAAGACACTGATGGAGTAGATCATCCTGTTTGTTACTTTTCCAAAAAGTTTGATAAACATCAGAAGAACTATTCAACAATTGAAAAAGAATGTTTGGCACTTGTTTTGGCTTTACAACATTTTGAAGTCTATTTGACTTGTTCAGCTACTTCCATCAAGGTCTGCAGTGATCACAATCCCCTCACATTCTTGCATAAGATCAAAAACAAGAATCAAAGATTACTGAGATGGAGTTTACTTTTGCAAGAGTACGATTTAGATATTTCTAACATCAGGGGAAAAGATAATGTTATCCCAGATACACTTTCACGCATGTAATTTTATTTCTTTATTTGATTGTGAAAAATGTAATTTTACTTTTCTATTTGATTGTGAAAATTGCACTGGTTGTTATGTATATTATTGTTATAATGATCAATGACACTTTATGTGTAAAGTTTCAGGATTATACTGATTATAAAACTGTTAATTTTAACAAAAGAAAGCTTTTAGCACACCTTTCTTTTCTTAAAGAGGGGAGGTGTTATGTATGAGTATTTTGTGTACAGCACTGTATATCATTTGTAAATGGAGATTTGTTGACACTATTTAAATGCCCATTATGACTGGTCAGTGATTTGTTTATTTTGGTTATCATTTAGCATCCTCTGGTGGTATGTCTCTAGAAAAACATGATCTGATGCAATACCACCTCTTTGTAATGAAATAGACTAGTGCTTTCTTGAAGCTTCTGGCATCTTCCTGCCTGGAGGGGGCGGGATTACCCAGGAATCCTGAAGATCTTTCAAGAATGTTGCTAGTCTATATAAATGCTGTGATTTTGTTCAGTGAAGCAGAGTTTTTGTTTTGGCAACAGTGTTACATAGTGGCATTAGAGTGTTATTATAAGATTACAGTGGATTATTTGTAGACATTTTTTTTACCTAATCAGTGAAGAATAAATTTGTTTAAGTTGTCATTGCTGGTTTTCTTTGTTGTGATTTTCAAGTCATAACAATATATATCCATAATTTCTGTTCCACATTAAGGAAAAATTCTACAACCTCATTGCAAGCAACTGTTTGTAATTTTTCATTTTTTACATTTTGTGTACATACATTGTTGAAACTAAATATAAGATGCTTGACTTTGGTTAAAACTAACTGTTTGGTGGTAAAGGTGTACTTCCTATGTTTTAAACTTGCATTGAACCATATTCCTGGCCTTTGTAGAGTTTGAGATACTGGTCTACCTATGGCACTAGGTAAAACAAACAGGTGAAAATGGGCTCTTTTCTATGTTTTAGGAAAAACTGCTCAAAATTTGAATGGTTTAATATTTTTGCTTACCTTTTTCTATGATATTTTGAGAACATGCATATACTCCGAATTGGTGTAATTTACTCCATAGCTGCTGTTGCTCATCAACAAGAAATCTCCAAAATTTGAATGTGAATTTTGATTTTTAGACATTCTCATTGCATAAGTTGATAAAAATATGTTAAAAACTGGAAGGAGGTTGAAAATTACTGTTTGGTCATAAGGGTGGAGTTCTCAAGTTACAAAAACTTTAAACCCTAATTCTAGCATTTATAATTTTTAAGATGCAGAGCTGTTTGTAGTAGTGGTCAAAACAGGCAGATTTTTGCCCATTTGCTCCACAGGTAAAAGAGACAGAAGTAGTTTGCTTGTAAGGTGTGCTCTAAACACCCAAATTCAGCATAATGTGTAAATTGGGATTGGGAATGTGGGATTGGAAATTGGCTGTAAGTGGGAAAGTATTTCTGATGAAATGAAACTAACACTTGATTTGCATCAATCCCTTTTCCAACTTTTTATTCAATGATTGAAAAAATTATCTTGCTGACAGCACGGTCATCTTTTCTGTTTCAGCTGATCACTTAACAGTGCATCTAAAATCATTTTTCCTGTTATGTGCGTATTAGCAATCAAGCATTTAATTCACTCTGTAAGTAAAAGTAATTAGTAGAATTCCTGGTGAATTTTAAGACCCCATTTCCGAAGATGTTGGGACGATATTAGAAAGGCAAATAAAAAAGAAAATTAATTTGTGAGTTCATTCATTTACCTGTATTAAGATTTATTTATTTATTTATTTACCTGTTCCTTTTTCTTAACCTGTATTACCATGGAAGCAGCGCATTGTCAAGATATTTAATGCTTTCCTTGTTTTTTGGTTTTTTTTTTTTTTTTTTTTTTTTGGGGAATATACATTTGATCTAAATTTAATGCCTGCAACAAGTTTCAGAAAAATTGGAACAGGGGTGTGTTTACCATGACATTACATCAGGGTCAGTCCATATCTAAGCATCCAGACCCTCCCAGATGACCACCTCAGAAATTTCTCAAAAAATTCATATGGGTACCTCTGGTGGACTTATGAAATAATACCAAGTATTAGACCAATATCCCTAATAGTTTTGAAGTGATGGCCTGTCACAATTTTAAGTATTTTTTTTTTAATTTTGACAAAATTGTGTTTCATTTTGTTCCACTGCTCCTCTATTATTTGAATCAGATTTTTGGTCTCCTGGCCAACTTTTCCCCTAGAATCAGAATTTCTGGTCAGATTAGGTTATCCACCTTGGTTGCTCCACAATAGGGCTCCAAAGATGAGAAAAAAATTTTTGCTGTACTTTTTAAATGCTACAGATCAGAAAGTTTAGGGAACATAAGCTTGAAATTTTTTTTGTGACCATTCCTAATACCTCTCATGGGTAATCCACTTTAATCTTGTTTGTATCTTGGCAGGAATGAGAAGAAAAAAAATTTTTTTTTATTTTGCTCGTTTTTCATTTTACGGAAAAAATAGCAGTTTTGAAGTCCATGGTTCACCATGTGCGCTATTGACCACATCCTTCAAATCTTTACCATAGTTTGCCTATCGTTGTCAACTTCATCTGACAAAAAAATTGGGATGGTGTTCAGCCTAGTTTATTTTATGTGAATTTTTCAATAGACACACCATATTGGCCATTTAAACGCACCATCGTACATCATAAAATGCTATAGATTTGTTGAAAGTATGAATATTAAGTAATGTTCAGTTCATCATGTTAAAACTTGAACAAATAATGAAATCTTGAGACAACTTGTTTCATCTTACATCATCATTAAATCTGCAATCTGAGGTAAGTGAAGTGTGATGACTTAATCCATAATTCGCTGAACTCGTTTTGGTATTTTCCGCGCTCCAATGATCAGATTATCTTAATCACTCAAACCATGGCGGGTAAGAAGGATTTACCACAGTGTGACTTAGGCACCAAATTGGGTGATGAATGTCACAATACACGTATGGCAAGAAAAACTGGCTTCTTCAGAGTGGATACCTTAAGCAATGAGGATCAAGAATTTCTCGCCTGGAGATCTGGAGTTATGCTTGAGGAAATTGAGCAAATTTGTTTTTCATCATGAAAGATGTTTTTATCTCGGTTCATGAAACAGCATACATGTGCAGATCCAGGAAATATTCATACCAAACAGATTTCAAAGTGTAATTTCCATGTTTTGGTGTAGCAATTGATAAGTTTATCCTGATTCCATTGCAGATTTGCATAATGTGTGATTTTTTAGTCCTCTAAGTTCCTGGCAGTGAATGTAAATTTGATAGTTAGCAATGTTAGCAAAAAATTACATTGAGATTAAAAGCAGCATTCTTATGGTCTCTTAACAAAAACCACGTGAACCATTCCAATGTAGTAGTGAACCATTCCAATGTCGAGTCGACATGTAATCCATTGTTAAACTTCAAATAAAACAATGATTTTGCTTGAAAAATTGTATTGAAGTTATTTTTTGCACGTATTTAGCTGTTTCAAAGAGCCTAGATGTGGCAAATGTGCTGAATTTGGCAATTGATGCTACACGATGCTGAATTTTCATCAATATCTGCTCGAAATAGGTAAGATCATTCAAAAAAAAATGCAGTAAAAAAACTAGGCTGAACACCATCCCAATTTTTTTGTCAGATGAAGTTGACAACTATAGCAATCTATGGTAATGATTTGAAGGATGTGGTCAATTGCGCATAACTTCAAAATTGCTATTTTTCCGTAAAATGAAAAAACGAGCAAAATTTTAAAAAAAATTTTCTTCTCATTCCTGCCAAGATACAAACAAGATTAATGTGGATTACCTATGAGAAAAAAAAAAAAAATTTCAAGCTTGAATTCCTAAACTTTCTGATCTGTAGCATTTAAAAAGTACAGCAATTTTTGTGATTTTTGGCTTTTCAGCCAAATTTGGGGCCCTATTGTGGAGTAACCAAGGTAGATACACCTAATCTGACCAGAAATTCTGATTCTAGGGGAAAAGTTGGCCAGGGAAATCAAAAATCTGATCTGTAGGTCAAATAATAGAGAAGCAGTGGAAGCCCAAAGTTGACGAAAATTGTGACAGGCCATCACTTCAAAACTATTAGGGATATTGGTCTAATACTTGGTATTATTTCATAAGTCCACCAGAGGTACCTATATGAATTTTTTGAGAAGTTTCTGAGGGGGTGACCCAGGAATTTTCTGATTTTCTGGATGCCTTCACTTGGACTGACCCATCACCTTTCTCTTTAGCCACCCTCCCTGTAATCATTTGAGAGTACTGAGGACATCAATTGTTTCAGTTTTAAAAGATTTTTTCCCCATTCTTGCTTGGTTTACATCTTTAGCTGCTAAGACATCCAGGATCTTCATTGTCATATTTTGCACTTCCAAAAGCTCTTCATCTTTCCACTGGAGACAGGTCTGGACTGCAGGCAGACCAGTCTAGCAACTGGCCTCTCCCATTAGAATCCAAACTGTTGCAACAGAATGCATGATGAAATCTATTTGGAGGTGCTCGTGGTCCTTGATGTGTTCAGCAGATTAATAATGATGCCCCTCTTTTTACATCTGTAAATTCAAGTAACAGTACGTAGCTAGCTACATCATGTTATCGTATACAAAACCCTTACGCTTAATTTGTATAAGCTTTGTGCTGTTGATTGTTTGGAGTATGGTAGCATGCTAGCATGTGTCTTAGTGTTTAGAATTCATGGGTTTTCATCCCCCCAGCATGTAATTCAGGGGGATATAGTCATTAGTATGTCCGTCCGTCCATCTGTCATCATTTTGTTTCTGGAGCAGAGCTCAAATACCGTTCAAAGTTTTTTAACGAAACTTGCTTTGTGTATTAATCAGGTCCTGGACTGTTGCCTTTTGATATTTTGGGATTTCTGAGATTAGATTGCGGGGGCTGAGGGGATACGTCATCCTCTGATGACTCGTTTGGTCAGGGATTAGGGATGTTTTACTGCTGTTTATTTAATGTGAATTAAGAAAGCGAGTAATTTTTTACATGATTGCTGTTGCAAATAAAGGCTTTGTTTTTTGTTTGCAAGGGTGATATGATTTACCAGATTTTAAGATTCATTTATGTGACTAAATTAAACTGGCGCATGTGACATGAATTTCTTATAGCTACAAATGTCTTTCACATGTTATCCAGTGGAGTGTCTTAAACATGCATCATTATGTAGTGATATAATAGAGCCCTGTTCCCAAAGTTACGGTCCTCAAAGGCCAAGAACTACTTTTTTATTTCACCTTTAGCTCAGCTAAATGTAGGTGAGTTTTTACTTAACCATCATGACCACAATCACTATCTTTTCTTGTCAAAAAAGGTTTAATGGGTATAGATATGTTGCTCTCATAGAACTCCGGACAGAACCAACACAGATGCACGATTTCATCTTCCATGAACACACGCAACCCAAATGGATCTGGCGGGCTGAGCAAATCTGGTACCTACACCGACAGAGTTTCTGGACAATTTTGATATTGTTTTCACAGGCATTTGTGGATGAATTTTGTTTGCTGGCAAAAGTTTTCCAATGTATTACTGGTCATGGGGTTATTTCCATGACAAAAATGTTAATTTTCAATTCAGTTCACTGTAAATGATTAAAAAATATGTATTGATTTTTTCTACCTCATCCTTTTTGCAAAAATTTCTCTAGATTACCTGAATCTTGATTTTTTTTTGTTTTGTTTTATAGATAATAGATTATTCATACACTTCCTTGTTTGCAAAAAAAAAATTGTCACTTTTTTTCTGTTAGGTCTACTCCAATTATTGCCATCTTTCAACCTCACATAATAGCCGAGTTATTTCTTTGTCATTATCAATTCATAATCATTATCGTTTATGTATTGACCTTGATTATTCGGTAAGTAAATTATTTGACTGCTTATCTGACAAAGTACTCAGGAACAGGTGGTCCTGCATTAAAAAAGTAAGGTTACTGCCAATATTGACGGCACGTTTGTGCTGAATGTCACTGCAGTGCACACACTTGAGCCCATGAAAAGTAGAAAGGATGGAATAAAGCGTCACTGTGGATGAGGCAGTGTACTGTTTGCACAGGTAAAGCAATCCAAGTACTGGGTCAACACAGACACACCAAGATAAACCTCAAGTGCCTGCTCCTAAGCACACCATTTACAGTGACAGAGAGGCAGTAGCATGGCACATACGTGGGTTCTCCTGGCCCTGGACGAGATGCAGATCTTCCTTTGGCTGGAATCCCCCATGCCGCTGGACAGCAGTATGGGGCATAGCATCCATTGCAGATTTTTTGCTTCTCTCTCAGGCTGTTGGCCACTTCTGGCATCACTGTTATTTATTCCTTGCCTAGAGTCTGATTTATGACTTGGTCGTACTGTCTAATTTCATCTTAAATTCATGAATGTTTATCAAGACAAAGTATAGACTAGACTAGATCAATGCCAATTGTTTACTCTTACAGTGCCCTTCACTAGTGTTGGCACCCTTGGTAAATACCAGCTAAACAGGTTAGGAAAAAAATGTGGTTACTGTTATTGCTTCCAATTTTTCAATCAAAATATTAACATTCTATCTATGAATCTAAAGAAAATAATTGAGGGGAAAATATTCTTAAAATAGGTGGTGCTCCAAAAACATGATTGTCAATTACTGGTGCCCCAAGAAAACATTTTTAGAAAAATCTAATTGATCTAAATTCCAATTCATATTTTTACTTTTATTAGTTCACGAAAATGATTAAAAAAAACAAAAATTCTCACCCAACACTTCATGTTTCCCTGGAATATAAATATGAGGTGATACATGGTCACTTTCTCTCAGTCATCCATCTTCATGGTTGAGACAGCGAAGTGTGACAGAAAGCTGTGGAGCTTCACAAATGTGATAGTGGCTTAGATTTTTTTTTTTTTTTTAAAAAGGTGAATATGCCCATTTTGACTGTCAGAACAATAATTAACTGTCAGGCCTGCGACAATGCTAAAAATTTATCCGGAAGAGGACAAGTTCCTGTTTTGAATACATGCACTGTAAGGATTGTGGTTCAAGTGGTTTTAAGGAAATTCCAAGGATTACAGTTAGAGTATTGCAGATATTAATCATCTCTGAGTCAGAAAGTGTCCCAAACTACAATCAGATGCCATCTACCCAACTATAAAATGTTTGGAGGGTTGGCAGAGAAAAAAAGTTTCTATTATCATAAAAAAAGCTTGTGTCCAATGGTTCACCAAATGGTACTATAACTTCCAATCGAACCTGGTTCTGAGGTCAGTGAGTCTGGAGTACTCTTTGGCAATAAACACCGGAGGTAGGTTTGATGTAGAAATACAAAGATGGGCATCCTGTAAAGATCCCCATTGCCACTGTGAAGTATGAGGGATGAATCTTCGCTGTTTTGGGGCTGTTTTTCTTCTATAGGCCCTGGATAGTTTGTTAGGGTTCATGGTATGATGTATTCCATCTAGTATTGGTTGGCAGTAGATAAAAAATTGACTGTCACCACCAGAACGCTTAGACTAGGCTGTGATTGGATCTTTGAACAGGACAATGATCCAAAATTTGCATCGAAGTTAACACAAAAAATTGTTCACTAACCACAGAATGAAGGTTGTCGCCATAGCATGTCCAGTCCACTGACCTAAATCAAAGATAAATCTGTGGAATGAGCTGAAAGGAAGAGTCCATAAATGTGGCCCTGGAATTTTAAGGATTTGGAGACATTCTATGCGGAGAAATAGTGGCATGCATGTTTTAGAGAAAAATATTTGTTTCATGGAGGTAGTGTATTTTTTTTCTTTCAATAATTTTATTTCAATTAAAGACTTTATTTTTGTTAGTATTTTGAAATAAGATTCAAGTGGATAAACAATAAAGGCCCTTCCATTCATATTAACCAAATGTGTAAATATTAGTGGAGGGGCATCATCATCATGAAAAGCCATCTTTCCCAATGGACAATTGAGCTGCAAATTGCCGGTTCCATGCTGTTCTGCTAGCAGCTGCTGTCGCAACCCCTGCACAGGATTTCAGACCCATCTCCTTGAGTTCTTTCTCAATCTTTGGTCTCCACATTTCATGGGGGCGACCTCTTTTTCTTTTCCCTTCGGGCACCTATGAAAGGGCAAAGCATGGGTTGGTATTATGATCCAAATGAAGAACATCTGTCAGCCATGTCCACCTCTTTCTTTTCACTTGATCGCTGATGGTTTGCATATTTGCCATTCTTCTTGCAAGAGGCACTTATTCATTTGTTTTCCTTTGTGTCTATTTTGGATTGTGGTGCTACACATTCTGTCCACTGGGTGGCAGTGGCTTGTAATTGGGGGTGCACATATAAGAGAAGTGTAACTGGTCATGGGTGTGGTGTTAAAGGGTGCATGCAGTTTTTTGATCATGGCCATGGAGTTCACTGGGTGTGGCAATAGATAATGCTAAGCTATACTAAATGCTGGTATATGTTGACCTTTAGAGCAACAGCAAGCACGGCAAGAATAAATAAGCATCACAACCTAATTGAATTGTAATTTGTTCGTTGTACTAACTCACCATCCAATGCTTACCCCATGTCAATCAAGTACGCTGCCTTAACAAAACCCATTTCCTCATCAGTTGCTTGTATTAGCCTGCAGATCATGAAAATTCTTCTCAAGCAGCCACGCAAGAAGGTGACCAACTTCTTTTCATCTTTCCGGGTCTTTCTCCAGGTTTTGCAACTGTACAGCTGCACAAGGATGATGGTGGGCTTCAAAATTCTTAGCTTGGGCTTTATAGTAAAATTATTTGTTTTCCAGGTGTTCTGTAGTTTAATATAGGCCACCCTAGCCTTCCCCAAAGTGGTTTTACTGTCTTCATCTGTACCATCTGCCCTGCTGAACTTGTCACCCAAGTACATTAAACCTCGGCAGTTTGGTCCTCTCAGTGTTGAGCCTGAAATCAGTACGTTTGCTGTTATAGTCGAGGCTAAGCGCTTTGCGCTGGATCTGTACTCTAGTGCAGTAAAGATTTACCATATCCAAATGCTAGAACTCAAACCGTTTTGCTTGGAATCATGTCACACTTCTTGTGATCATTGATGATGCTGTAGACACCTTGATACTGCTAATGTAAGTCACCGTACCACTGTGCGGTAGTGCCACTACTCGGCCAAACTTTTGAGTTTTGAAAATTGCCTTAAGTCAACAGTTTTTAAAGGGAATCGCATGAAAATTTGCGTGTTTGTTCCTAATGCATGGAGGACAAACCCTATTGTTTCTGCGATCCTATGACCTTTCCTGTAGCGCCACCACCAGGGTCAATTTACATTTACATTTATAAATGCCACAACTCAAACAGTTCCGCATGGAATCAAGTCACTCTTCTTGTGATCATTTTCAGTGCATGGGGAAGGGCTTTTGTTGGTGTTGGTCACCCTTTGACCCTTGCTGGAGTGCCACCACCTAGCCAAACTTGTAATTTAAAAAAAAAAACAAAATTCAATAACTCAACTGATTTAATGGGAATCGTGTAAAATCTGCTTTGAACATTCCTGGTGCATGGAAGAGAAAGTTACTGATTGTGGTGCCCCCATAATGATTCCTGTTGCACCATCACTCGGCCAATTACATTTATAATAACATTGTCCAACGCAATAACTTATTGATATGGGTCACCCTATAACCTTTGCTGTACCACCACCACCAGGCCAAAGTTTTCATTTTTGCAAACTTGATAACTTGAACTACTATAATAGGAATCATGATAAATCTGCATTCAAAATTCCAGCTGATTAGAGGAGGAAGTTATTGATTTATTGATTCTGGTGGCTTTGCAACGTTTCCTGCAGGAATGCCACTTGGCCGAATTTAACATTTTCAAATGCAGTAACTCAGACAGTTTTGATGGGAATCATATCAGGTTCAGGTGACTTTATTTGTACCCGTAGGTAGATTTGACTTGCAGCAAAACAGAACAAAGGGTGTCCATGTTAATAAGACAAAAGCATTGACAATAAAAACACTAAAAACACTGGCAAAAAACATGTGCAAAACATAGACGTTTCACAGACACAAACGGGTACTCACAAGCTTACTGAAAGACTAAAAACTAAAAACAGGACTCAAGAGAAACCATTAAAAGACCGCCAGCATAAAATCAGTATGCAAAGGGCAAATAAATAGTTCCATAAATAAATAAGTAATAAATAAAGAAATATGTGCAATCCCTGCTAAGATTTGTTCAAGTGGACAATGGCAGCTGGAATAAAGCTGATCCTGTAGCGTTTTGTCCTACACCTTGGGACTTTGAACCTACGACCAGAAGGTAGGAGCTGGAATTCGTTAGCCAGAGGGAGGGAGTCATCACTTGTGATGCAGCTGGTTATCTGCTGTAACCGTTTGGTGTACAGGGATTCTAAGCTCAGCTGCGACTCACCAATCAGCCGACTGAACCATTTAATGATCTGACACAATCTGTTCCTGTCTTTCAGTGTCAGAGTGCCAAACCATGCCACCAAAGAAAAAGATAAAAGATATATCATATCAAACTGTCTGTGATTGTTCCTAGTGTATAGCAATGATGTGGGTGTATGGTGATACAGGACATGCTGTATCAACACGACCAGGCCAAACTTTTCATTTTTAAAAATGCAATAACTTGAACCGTTCTGCTTAGAATCCTATCGAATCTGCTGTCAAAATTCCTGGTGCAAGAACCTTATTGATTTCTATGGCTCTGTTGCTTTTATTGCTCCACGATTGGGTGAAACTACTTTTCTAAATTCATTGTCAAACTGCTCTGATAGAGATCAGATCAACTTTGCCTTGAAAGTCTGGGCACTTAAAAGAGCCGCTCTATTATTCTGGTGAACCTTTGACCAGTCCTGCAGTACCATTTTTAGCCCAAACTTCACTTTTTGTGTCTACTGCTTGTGAGCAAGTAGACCCCTTGCTATCGAGTTGTAAGTCTGTAAGACTGCAAGTCTGTAATAAAACTTCTTAGCCTGCATGTGAACTACCCATCCGCAGTATGCACATGTACTCATCAAGTACCTATTTTTACCTCCGCCAACGAAGTTGGACGAGGTTATGTGACCATTACCGTTTGCCTGTTGGTTGGTTTGTAAGCAGGATTACGCAAAAAGTTATGGATGGATTTTCATCAATTTTGGTGGAATGATTAAGTATTGTTCAAGGAAGAGGTGACTCGATTTTGGGAGGTCAAGGTCGAAGGTCAAGGGCATGCACAAGGCCAAAAACATGTTTGTGCGAAGACTACAGGACTGCATAAACACAGGGGTTGCTAGCTAATACTGGCAAAAATAACATTGAGTAAATTGGCGGTGGTACCTGCGCTCTCTGAGTGCTGCTCTAGTTTGATAATTGAACGGTTCTCATGGGAATCGGGTAAAATTTGGAGTGAAAATTCCTGGAGCTCAGCAAAGTTCCCAGTTGATTTTCAAGACCTTGTACCCTTTCCTCTAGTGCTATCAGAAGGCAAACAATGAATTTTGTCCATTGGGAGAATGCTGCTGTTTCAAGGATATACCCGGATGTCATCCACTGAGAGCGTTTGTCTTGTTTTACAATACAGAGATGGTCAGACCCACAATTTCTCTTTGTGAGCTTATAGCTGTTATTGTTGAGACTGGTTCAGCTATGGATTGATTAAATTCTGTGTTGATTTTTTGAGCTGTGGTTCTGTGGTTATTGGCAATTATCCTACCAAGTGTCAGTCTATCCCCGCTGTAGTGCTTTGCCTTCGGCCACAGTTTTTCTGTTGTTTTACAGTGTTTGGCTTATGTTGTCATAATTTTTGACACAGTTGCCACCATGAATAATTTTTTAACTGAGGCATTTCATTCATCTCGCTTGTTTACCCAAGTGCAGCTGTTTAGTCATCTTTTAAGCAGGCACATACAGCAATTTAGAATTCATCTTAATAGGAACGACCACTGCAGTTCCTTTTTTAATTGCAGTTTAGAAATTTGAAAGTGAAAGCTATTTTTGGGGAAGCTTCTGATGTTTTGTCCACCACCTGTATGTGGATCGGATGAGCCAGGTTTATGTCATTGTACCATATTTAATTAAGTGTTAAGAAAACAAAAGTGTTAAGAAAAATCTGTCAACAATTTAATTGTAACCAAAAATGTAGAGTTTTCCGTATATGTACTGTTGAAGTGGCAGCAGTTTTCTTCTTTGTTCTCTTGCTGTTGATTTTGTTAATATTTTGTTTCGTCTGTTTTTATTATTAATTATTTCAACAGATTTTTTTGTGGAATTTATTATATGTATTTGACTGTCTTTTTAAATTGATTATCATCAGATGCCAGTGTCTCTTTTAAATAGGCTTCAATAAATGGAAACATGTCTGAATTTGTGGTTTCTTAAGTGGAATTTGATTCAGTTCTTAGGATTTGGTACAAAACACAAGTGTTGTGGCATGTATTGCCAGACAGTTCAGGAAATGCTCCATTAGCTTGTGCAAAGTAAGCAAAAGGAACCATGTGAAATTTGCATGCTTTAAATGTCATGAAGCATTCACATTGTGTTCATTGAGTATGATATTTCTGTAATAGAAAACTTTTCTTTTCAACATGCAATTTGATATTACACGAACATCTATATATCCTGTTCCCCTGGACACCTGTGAAAATGAATATGCTTAAAAGCTTTCTACAGTTCTAACTGTTTTGTAATGGCAATGCAAACATCTTCAGTTTTTTTTAATGTCATGTTTACGTGTTCATTTTCCTTGGTGTGCTTCCAAGTTCAAATCCACTTTGCATAGCGGTTACATAAACAGCACTGTGCCAATCAGTTTTTTTTTTCTGTCCTTTTATTGATACCAAAGGGAATCTCAGAAATGCATGTGACTGAATATTTAATGTCATCCATGAGAACCATTCCAAAAACAGTTCTGATGGTACAAAGCTTTCATATGACAACAAAACAGCATTTACAGTATCAGCATGTCATTGTATCATAGTGTTCTGATATTAAAAATAAAGAAGACACACTGTACGTAAATGTATACAAATAAATAAATGTATAAATACAGTATGACCATGTTTGTCATAAAAATTACATGCTACAGTTTTTTATGACCATTTGGCTACCAAGCGGTACCGTCTTCCAGAATTTGGCGCCAAATTGCATTTGGTTGTTAACATCTGTGCTTGTTTGTACTGATCGGGGCTTTTGGAGTGTGTATGGTAAATGATGATTGACAATGATAGAGGGTGGGATTTTTCTCAAGAAATGTCACTCATTTTTCATGTTCAACGGCTGGACAGTGACAATGGCTAGTATGAAACACAGTGGTTAGCCCACTGTATGTTTGATTGCCATGTCCTGCTTTTCCATGTGTATTTATTTTCCACAATGAATCACATTCGATTGGAAACTGAACCAGAGGTTTTCTCACAATGGTATCGATGCGTTGGACTGTTTGTAAAATTCTGAGTTGAGATATACTCAACTCATGCTAAAGATGTGCTCAAGACATATTTCAACCGGTAAACTAGAAGATTTTTACTTGAAAAGTGCCACAGTATGCTGCGTGGATATAAGGGAGCTTTACAAGGTGCCCAGGCTCCAGATTCATTCATAGCTCCATTATGACCTCAGGCAGTGGTATGAGAACTAATCAGAGCTGATCAGGATAAGGAGAGAACACACCATTTGGATCATTGACGTCAGTGTGTGTCTGTGCTGTGGCATTATCAAGGTTTGCATGTATGTTTGTGTCTGTATAGTATGCGTGTTTAAATTTGTGCGTACGGCTGTGTTTGCTGTGGCTGACATCACGCAGCCACCCACCTTTGTAGGTGTTTGTGTGTGGGTGTCAGTTGAAGTAATCTGAGTATATTACGACAAGCAGTGATGCCAGGAGTTGAATCATAGAGATTCACGTGCACACTCCTGTGTGTGTGTCTATGTGTTGTAGTGATGTCACCAATTGACTATCTAACCTTCAGAGCTCAGTTTAACATCGAGCTCAATGAGACTTGGTCAACACTCTCTGTGCTTGATGTCCATTTATGAAAAAACATGAGTCATGTTCTAATAAGAGTCACACTGGGTGAGAGATGACAAGTTTCTCTACGTTTTGACATGTAAGTTTTCTCAACATGTCAGAAATTTTGGGATTTAAAAGCGATTGTCCGAGATTTTTTGGAAGAATTTTCAGGGCTGGCAGTTGGAGCGTGCAGTACCAGTCAAAAGTTTGTACACACTTCGCTGATATCACCGCACTCTGGTTTTTGAGAAATTTATCCGGCTTAACTTCTCTATATAATCTCAAATGGAATCTTTTCAGAGGTAAGCAGTCAGAAGTTAAAAGAAAATAATTTACTTGTTTGAATTGTGTCCAAAATTTTGGAATTGCCAAAGAAGCCGTATTTTGCAAAGTAAGCAGATAAACAAGCTTCATCCATTTCCAGCAGCCCAATTAAATTCAGTCTGTTTTGGGACTTATTTAGCAAAAAGGGTCAATGAAAATCACACCCCAACTGCAGTACATTTTTGGGAACTTAGATGGCCGCTCAGCTGTGAACTCATTATAGCCATATGACTGGCCTTGTAAAAAAAAAAAAAAAAAAAAAGGAGTTCACTCAGCAAATATGACCACTAATGCTGGTTAGTTTGATGTATTTGAGAATTAGATCTTTTTTTTGCAAAATGAAGGGTGCTTATTTCTTTATTTAACATGTATTGGAAGAAAAATGTGGGTATGTCCAAACTTTTGACTGGTACTGTAACTGACCTCTCCCACACTAGCTCTGAACATTCTGCCCCAAAGAAACCCATTTTATGAGAAGTACAACAGCTGGCAAACTGCTTGATGTCACCAACTGACAAGCTAACTTTCAGAGCTCAGTTTAACATGGAGTTCAATGTGACTTAGTCGGCACCCTCTGAGCTTGATGTCCATTTATGAAAAAAACATGAGCCATGTCACAATTAGAGTCACACTGGGTGAGAGAGAACAAGTTTCTCTGCATTTTTAGATATAAATTGTCTCCATAGTTTGAAAATTGTGGGATTTAAAAGAGGTTGTAAGAGATTTTTTGGAAGAATTTTCAGGGCTGACAGTTAGAGTGGAACTGACAATTCCCACTCTAGCTCTGAACATTCCGCTCCATAGAAACCCATTATAAACTCAAAAATTCTGGAAAAAAACACAAAACGTAAACTGCCATTACATAAAAACCATTATAGCTATTAAAAATTGACTTAACCCAAAAAGGTGACTTAACCCAAAGTCTTGTGACCCATTCAAAGTTTCAACTGTCTTTCTATGTCAAAGTATTGTGATATAATGAGACTTGCAACAGGGCTGGATCCGATGACTTTTTCAACACTTCCCCATTCACTTTGAATGGAAATTTTTTGTGCAGAATTTTCTTTGACGTAATTTGCGAAAAACAGACTTTGTCACCAAAAGTCATAGCATGGCAATCCGCACACTTTGGAACATATTTACGCAGGGTTTTCTCATAGCTGCCGAACGAGTTACGAGCTGAAATTTGATACAAAAGAGGAAAAATAACTAGAAGCTCTAGAGAGCCTGAATCGCTCACCTGGATTTGTATGAAAATTAAGTAATTCTTAAAATTACAGAAACATAACCTACTGCAGCATACAAGTAACAAGGTACAGGATCTTAATGAAATACCAAAAAACAAGATTACAATTCAGATCTCGTCCCAATATTTCGCAAAATTGATTTTTAAATGGAAAAGAAATAAATAAATCAGTTTGATTCAAACAGAAATTCCAGGGGATTCTGATTATCATTTCAAATATTTAATGAGCAAATTGTCTGTGATGGTTTATTTAGATGCTATAGTGAAACACAACAAAAATCATCATATTTGATGTTTTACACTGAATAACTCCTACAAAGAGCCATTGAACAATTTCAGTGTAATGGAGATGTTTGTAGAGCTTTAATTGCTGATCATTTTAGTAATTGAAAGTTTTTCTTTATCTCTTATAGTTTTCATTATATTGGCCAAAGAAACACAAAATCGTCAAATTTGAGATTTCAAGGCCAATAACTCCTACAAGGAGGCATTGAATGATTTCAATCCTATGGAGACTTTTGTAGAATTTCATCTGCTGATCATTTTGAGGTTGAGGTTTTTTCTCTAGCTGCCTTCGTTCCTGAGATGTAGCTGAAAATAAGTGGTTTTACCCCTATGTTCTATTTTTAGCAAACAGCAGCCATGTTATTCAGACAGCGGGTATAATTGACACAATTTTTGAAGTAGATATCCTAAGGATGCTTGTGGCTAATTTTAGTCTGGATCTGTTCTGTAGTTTCAGAGGAGAAGATTTTTGAAAAATTTTAACGACAGACGACGACGACAGACGACGAAGGACGCCAAGTGATGGCAATAGCTCACCAGGACCTTTGGTCCAGGTGAGCTAAAAATAAAAAAAGAAGAATAAATGCAAAAAAAAAAAAAAAAAAGTGCCTCTGGGCTACGCCGAGAGCCATTCATCTTGAGCTATGCTTTGCATAGTTGTCGTGACGAGAACATCTGTGCGATAGCCCACGGCACTAACGAGGATCCTGTTTTCTTCTTAAAATGAATTCTGACCTCATTAAGAAATATTGTAGGAAAATTTTTTTGAAGAAAATGCAAAAGATGGAGGGGTGCGGCTGCAATAACCATACTTTCCTGCATGCTTTCTTATGGTTTTTTGTCTAATATTAGGTTATTTGTCTTGATTTTTATAATTTTTTCTTTCCCATTTTACTGATATGACCCCAAACCCAGAACACTAATTGTGCTTTGCTATATACGTATGTTTTTAGCAAAGGGTATTTTACGTACAGATGTGTTTGGCGGCCTGCCAACTTTAAAACGGCTGGTATAAAGACATTCAGAGTTCATTGTCTTGTTTAAGAAAGTGTTAAATTTAACTTTAATTAGTACATACTTACTCACAGTCTGCTTCATATTATCTGGGATCATCAAACAGTTGATTTGACCCTTACATTGATTGAAAGTTATGCTGTATACAGTGCTATAAAAAAGTCTGTGCCCCCTTCACAATTTTTGCTTATTGTCACCAGTAATTGTTTCCAATCTTCAAATAGAATTTAATAATGGAGCAGATAACACAAACAATCATGCATTTGGTGATACAAGCATGAAACTTGGAGGAAATATTCATTTTACATTATATTTTAAGAAAAAGGTGCTCGCCACTTGAAATTCCAATATGGCGGCCATTTTCCAAGATGGCTGCCAGATGACTCCCTACTCTGAAACATATGCCAAAAGTCTGCGATATTTTGTCCAAATATCCTAATATTGTGAGTGATGCGACAGTATGTAGTGTTTTTGGCATAGGGATGCATGATAGGAACCCCCTACCCCCGAAGCATTCAGTATTCATTTCCCTCTGTTGTCTCTGAAGAACTCGGACAGTGACAATTGCAGAGCGCAGTACAGGCTAGTCCGTTCTTTACACACTTGCACTTTCCACCACAGTCCGTCTTGCATGCACACTTCGTCAACTCCCGGCAGCTCTTAGAGATGGGCTCAAGAGTAGTCTACACAACCTTCCATTTATCACCTTTTTTCAACCATCCCCATTTGGATGGACCCTACTGTTCTGGCTGGCGGATGATGCACTGTCCCCAGATATGTCCAGCTTGATATGCAGCTCGTTTTACATATCAACCTCGTTCAGTGCACTTTGAGATGGTGGGATTAAGTCATATGGCCTCTGCCTGCGTGCAAAGAGATCAAGTCTTGTCTACAGAAGAAGGTGTACTGAACCGGTATTACTTGTATAAGGTTTATTTTTTGGAATTTTTGTTTCTCCTATAGGCCTGGAACACACCTTCCGCACCATATACCACTTTGCAAAATGCTTTATTACTGCAAGAAATCAGTCTGGGCACTAAAAATCAGGCTAAAGAAGACAAATATGTAAACAATTTTGCAAAGAAATTCAAAAGAGCAACCACTTTTTATGCTTTATAGCTGTTTTTCCAGACACCAGTGGCCATCTTGAAAAAATGGCGGCCATATTGGAATTTTTGACGGCTAGCACTTTTTTCTCAAAAGGTGACATATATAGAACATTCATACCAAATTTCATGCTTCTATCATCAAATACATGGCCCCAAATCATCTTTAGCTGCTCCTATACAAGCTAAAGACAACCTAATTAAACAGAAAATGCAGTTTTAAATGATATTTTAATCTATTGAAGAAAATAATCAAAAATCATGTGGCCTGTGGGATAACTGAATTGCCTCCTTAGTTACTCAGTCAAAATTTCAATGGTAATTGATTCAATTCAGTCAGATGCACCAAGGCTTGATTACTCTCAGTCCTGAAGAATCTATGCATGACGCAGAAGCATTAAGCGAACTGGAATGGGCTATTAGGTGTCAACAAGTCCCAAAAGATCAAACAAAATTGAAAGAAAGAAAAATTTATGGATGTAAAAGAAAATTGAGTTGAGAACATGAATTATTGTTTTATTGATTATATATCAGGCTGGAAAGGGTTACAGAGCAATTTCTAAAGTTGTAGGACTCCAGTGAACCACAGTGAGAGTCATTGGCTCTGGTGAATATTCCCAAGACTGGACACCCAATGAGAATTGATCAAAGAGTGCATCAATACCTTATTTAGAAAGTCTAAAAGAGCTCAGACGACTGCAGGCTTTGCTCACCTCAGAGTCATTGTACTTGGGTCCACAATTCGATAGAGACTGGGGAAAAAGTATATCTATGGGAGAGTTGCATGGCAAAAAAGACTGCAAACTTACATGAACATAAACGGTTGTCTTAAATTTGCCTAGAAATACCTTAATGATCCTAACCCTTTTAGCATAACATTCTGTAGACCGTTGACTCAAAAGTGGAATTTCTTGGAGACGCTGGCAGGGCTGTCATTAAGGGTCGGTAGCCAGTGTCGTGTAAAATCTGGTCCCCCCTCGTCACTTCCGTCACATAACACGTGTCAAATGACATGTATTGAGAGATATTTGTATTGCTCACTGCTAAAATAGCGTAGAATTAATTGAATTGCAACTGCGTGCATGTGGTATACTCTAGCCTTATTAGCAAGCTAATTAGCTAGTTAGTTACCTGGCTAGCTCACTACATTGGTTTATTAGCAATAACATTAAAGAGTTCATTATCACTTTAGTTTGATAGCTAGCTGTTAATACAGTAGAAGCGAACAGAAACCTTATTAGCAAGCTAGCAAGCTAGTTCGCTACACCAGTGTGCTACCTATTCACTCAAGAGTTTATCTCTTTAGCTGGCTAACCAGCTAGCCGTTATTACTGTAGAGGCAAACTGTAGTCATATTAGCAAGCTAGCCAGCCAGTTATTTCAGTACAAGCGAACGATTATATTAAATCCGCTAGCATGACTTCTGCTCTGATCATTGAGTTTAAATGCGATGAGTCGGCTTATTTATTTCTGTGGATACTTGTTACTACACAAATTAAGTAGACGACTCAAATGATGCAATTTGACGCAAATTGACATGCAATATGCAACAAAAGTCATGTGGGGGGGCAGATTTTATGGGGGGAGCAGATTTTACATGACACCAGCCAAAAAAGCCGGCTACCTGCATAAATTCGAAAAGTAGCCTGCTGCCTACTTTGAAATTTGAGATGTCTACTTCAAAACTTATTGACAGCCCTGCATTGGTGTAGAGCTAACACTGCATTCCTCAGCATTATTTTAACAGTCAAACTTGGTGATAGTGTGATGGCATGGGCATACTTTACTACTAATTTATGGAACAATGAATTCTGCTCTCCTCCAAATTTCCTGAGGGAGAATGTCTGGTCAACTGTCTGTCATCTAAAGCTCAAGCGTAATTTGGTTTTCCAGAAAGTCAATGATCTGCATCACTAAAACAAGTCTTCCACTTAATGGCTGAAATTAGACAAAATCACAATTTGAGTGGCCTTGCCTGAGTCCTGACTTGGAGATGCTGTGGCAGAAGCTAAAACAGGTGTGGCTGAATTAAAGCAATTCTGCAAGGACAAGTGGGTCCCAATTCCTCCACAGCAATATGAGGGACCAATTACTGGAGGAGTTTGGCTGCATATATTGCTTCTTCAGGTTGCAAAACAAATTATTTGGTTGAGCTAGCGATACTTTTTCACATGGGTGATATAGGTCTTGTGTAACCTTTGTCTATCAGTGTATTATATGATAATTTAAAAACAGCTTTTTTTGATTCCTCGTGTTATTCTTGTTTTGTATTTTTGATGAAAATCTGAAACCATTTATTGTTACAATTATGCAAAAATAGGGGAAATCAGGAGGGGGCAAATACTTTTCCACACCACTGGAGCATATTGTAATTTATGTTTCAATTATGGCTCTTTTGTGGTAGAATAGTCTATTTTCTGTGTCCAGATTCAGATGCCCTGACTTAAGGGAGTGTGCCAACCCCTTCAGTTTTTTCACACACTTTTATAATGTAGATTTACTTAAAATTGATTGACTTTTTTGGCCTTTGATCTACAACCCCGAATTAGATTGAGTTGGGATGTTATCTTTAGTTTAAAGTTAAACTGAAAGCAGTGATTTGTAAATTATCTTTGACCTGTCATGCTAAAACAATTTTACGGCATATTATATGATGTTTCACCATGTGAATTTTATAGATTTTTCCAAAAAAAAAAAAAACACACATTCCAATTTTGATTCTTGCCGCAGATTTTTAAAAATTTGACAGTAAATCATTTGCAACTTTGTAGTGTTCAATTTCCTTTTCACAACACTTGGTTAACTTTTAGAGGCTGAAGACACGAATGATTTAGTGCTTCACGTGCGATTTTGCCCCATTCTTTCTATAAATTGGGCGTCAGGTGTGCAACAGTATGGGGTTTTTTTGTCTCATTTTGCATTTAAAAAATACGCCACACACTCTCTTATGGGGACAAGTCGGGACTGCAATCAGGCCAGTTCAGCACGCGCACCCTCTTTTTACACAGCCATGCTTTTGTAATGTCTGCAAAATGCAGTTTTGTGTGGTCTTGCTGAAATATGCACGGACATCCCTGGAAAAGATGTCGTATTGAAGGCAGCTATGTGCTCCAAATTGTCGGTGTACCTCTGAGTATTTTGGTGTCTGCACAGAGATGCAAGTTCGTTTTGCCAGGGGCACTGACAGAAGGTCATTAAATGACAGAGCATGGCTTTTTGAATTTGTTGCTGCTAACAGTCTGGATGCTCCTTTTCTACTGTGGTCCAGAGCACCCAATGTCTATTTCTTCCTGAAATATTGAATTGTCTTGACTCCAGTACACGTTTCCACTGTGTGCTGGTCCATCGCCGATGCCTTTGAGCCTGGAGAAGTTGACGGTACTGATAACATATGGCTTCCTTTTTTCACAGTAACATTTTAACTGGAACTTGTGGATGTAACTACATATTGCAGTACTTGACAAACATTTGCCAAAATAATTTTAGCGTTTGTGGTGATGTCACTCATAGATAAATGACTGCTCTTGATGCAGGGCCATCAGAATGATTGAAGGTGATGGGTATTCAACATAGGCTTACAACCTTACCCTTTTTGTGCTGAAATTCCTCCTGATTCTTAGAATCTTTTTTAATAACATTATGCACCATAGATGGGGAATCATCAAAATCCCGTCCTACCTTTCTTTGAGGATCATTGTTTTTAAATTTTACAATGATTTACTTGTGCATTTTTGGGCAAAATGACGAGTCTCAGCCCATTTTTGCTTCTGAAGGACTGGGCCTTTCCTGGATGCTGCATTTGTACCAAATCATCACTATGATCACCAGCTGATATCAGATGTTTCAAATCACATTATTGTTCAAATTTTTTATCTCGAGACATAATATTTATTATTTTTTTATTAGTCTTTAAGGGCATGTCCTGTTTTCCTATCATTTCATCCCACTTTCAGTTTCTCATCTGTATATATGTTTATATGTTGGAATATTATCTATTCATGGTTAAAAAATAATTTTCCCTGCATAACAGCGCAACAGGGCTTGTATATGTGAAAATGTTTGTGTGTATGAGAGTCTGTCTTCAGTTTTCTTGTGAGCTTGATAACTCAAAAACCATTAATCCTTTAACCATGATTTTTGACATAGAAGTAGATTATCATTGTGCTCTCAGACCTAATGCTTGGTGTCAGAGTGAAATGTAATGCTTGGTGTCGGGGTGAAAGGTTATTCTGGTGTTGGATGGCTCCAGCTCCTGAACAACACTGTGTAGTGCTGATTTGTCTTTTAAAAAACAAGTTTTTGGTAGGCCTATGATTTAGCTTTTTTGCGATTAAAGTCACAAACTGAAGAGAAAATGATGAAAATGACCCAAAAAATAAAGTTTTAGTAGAATAGAACAGTAATAGATTTGCATGAAGATAACTATATCATTTCTTATTTATTCAAAGAATTGTCAGATATAATAATAAAGACATCAAAGAATGGTATATACTGTACTTTTTTTTTATCCCAACAAGTCAATATTTTATTTTAGCAAGTATGAAAAATTCTTTGGTCATCATTACTACTGTGAATATTTTGTATATCAATAAAACTATCAAGATTTCTAACTCCTATATTCTAGCCCCAATTCATTAACTTGCCCTCCTCCAGGATTCTAATCTTTGATATATGTTGTACGTGTTTATCATATCTAAAATGTTATTTCAAACAATAGAATCCTAGAAGAGGGCAAGGTTGATGTTTTTAACTTTGAAAGTACATGATGAAGTGACTTCTGATAGTAATGTAGGCTGCTGTTAACTGTATCTTGGTCAGAAGTCATGTTATAAAATGTGATATTTTTGCCTATTTTTCATTGTTTATTATGTGTCGATATTGCCATATGAGTTTTGGATACGTTATTGCAATAATAGGTAAGAAAATGGGATAATTCTAATGAGGTTTTTTTGGAGAGTTTCAACTGACGTGAGATGGGCTTCTCTCATTCTTTATCAACACTTTGTAAGAGACTAAAAAAGTCAAAATATGATCTTTCAACATGTATTGCTCATTCTAACTCAAAATTGGAAGAACTTTGGGCAAGTTTACAAAAGTGGGCTGGAATGATAGGAAAACAGGACATGTCCTTTCTCATCTCAGCTTTTTTTTTTGGCCTGAATGGCAGGAATGGATGAATATTTAGGCTACTGACAATGTGAAGTTGACTAAACAAAAGAAATATCTTGTCTTCATACTGTTTGCAATGAAATACAAGTCAAAGTAAATTTAGAAGTTGCTGCTTTCTGTTTTTATCTGCATTTTCCAAACAACCCAACTTTTTCTGAGCTGGGGCTGTACATACAGTAGTCTATCCTAACAAAATGAAAGTATAATTTAAAAATTTTTTTTGCAAATGTATTTTAAAACAAAACTGCATATTCAGGCCCTTCACTAATGCATTCCAAATTAAGTCAAGGTGCACACCTTTGTTAGCTTGTGCTATTCATAGCATGTACAGTTACTTTGAGTGCAAATGCTCAGCTTTAATTGAAAGGAATTTTAAATATTTAGGTTTTTTTATATAGATATATACTGCTGTGATCTTATTTGGGGGCTACAATGTTTAGAAATTATGACTTTGAAAAAAATATTTAAATTCTACATGGTGAAGCAAAAATGTATGAATTGTTGAGTATCTGCACTTCTTACACATTGCTTTATTTCAAATCAAAAATTGTGTAATATGAAGCCAAATGAGAAAATAAGTCATTGTCCAAAACATTTTAGTAGTGACTTTAATGATCAGGCTCAACATTAAAACCACTTGCCTAATATTGTAGGTCTTTCTCATGCTGCAAAAACCCCTCCATCAAACTACCATTGAATTCCGTAACCCAGGATTTCCCAGAGCAACATTTCTCAGAGCATGACACTCCCTCCAGCTCACACACTGCAGCCTGGTGTATTTCTTCCCCAGATAAATGGTGCACACGTACACATCCAATGCACATGATGTAAAGGAAAACTGGACTCATTGGACCTCACTCACTTGCACCTCTGTCCAGTTCTGGCACTCATGTGCCCATTCTAGGCATTTTTGGTGGTGGACTAGGATGAGAATAGGCATTTCAACTGGTTTGCAGCTACAAAGCACAATACGTAGCAGGGTGCAATGGACTGAATGCTGTGACATTCCTTACATAAGTATCATTAAAATTCTCTTTGACTTGTGCCACAGTAACCATTCTGTCAGTTTGGATCAGATGGGATAGGTTTCTTTGCCCTTGTGCATTAATGAAGCTTGGGCCCCAATACCCTGTCGTTGCTGCATGGTTTGTCCCTCCCTGGACCTCTGTCGGTAAAAATATTCACCACAGCTGAATGGGAGCACCCCAGAAGCCTTGCCCCTTCGGACATGCCTTGACCTACTCATCTGGCCATACTGATTTGGCCCTTTTAAGAGTAGCTCAGGTCCCATTTCTCCCACATCCAACACGTCGACTACAAGGAACCGACTGTTGGCTGACCATCTTAAGTCTGTCTGCAGACCTTCACATGTGCTATTGTTACGAGATAATCCTTATCTTCTTCATCTGCGAGTGGTTTAAATTTTTTGACCCATCATTCCATGTGTTTGACGTCTGCTTGAGGTTTATGACTCGCAGATACTACCTGATGCCGACCATAATCCTCCGCTGGCTGTCTCGTCAGAAGGCTCCAGGCTGATTAAATTTGAACTTAAGTGTCCAAAAAAATATGTGGCCTAAAAAAGGGTTTTGTTATTGTAACCAGACAGATTTTGGCATCTCCTCCAGAATTCCCCTTGATTGTGGCATAGTTTGCTTGTAGAAATTTGTGATGATTACTTTTCTCTGAAATTAAAGTGACTGAGGTTTGACTGAGGTTTAGATTCAATTGGGATGGCTGCAATCAAGCCGAGAGATGTTGAGTCAAATCTAATTATCAATTAAATTTGTGTCATTGCCTGATTGAGTGACATGCACATTTTTATCATGAGTGAGATAACATTTGCAATAAATGCATAAATGATCATTGTAATGCATATACTTTGTTTGTTCAAACCCATTTGGTTTGATAAATGTAAATGATGGAGGAAATCACAATGGGCCACATACTATTTCAAGGCAGTGTATGGTTTACCAAGGTGAAACCTCCAATGGACATTCAGTAATATTTTGGAAAAAATTTTCTTTTTTTATCCCATGCATTTTTTTCCGTCAAAAAATAAAAATGCCTTTTTTTCTGCTTGATTTGTGTAAATTAAGGATGGCTAGCAGGCTGAATTGCAGGAAATGGCATCCAAGCATTCCGGCTGCATGTCTTGAAATGTGCGAGTATAGTATTGCATTTGTGTGTTTCGTGTTGCAATGGGCAGAGCCCACACCCTGAGGGTGTTTTTGAGCCGAATATACTTTTATTGCACTGCCGTCAGCCATATGGCAGTGCCTGCTTTACAGGCAGTGAGCCTGTTCATTTAGTGACGCCCAGGTCGTGCAAATTGTTTGATAGGGGTGCTGTTACAGCAGCCATTATGACCGCAACATGTTTGTGAGTGTGCCATGGGGAATTGAGCTGTCTTCAAGTCTATCTGGCAGGAATTTTTGCAGCCATAAGCCCTTTCAGCTGACTGAAAAACATGGATTGGGAGAAAAAAAATACAATACATAGCCAGTGTTAGTGTTGTGCTGAACATTGTGGTGATTTTTGTTTGGAGAATCTGGACTTTTTGTTTCAATCTGTCATCAAATCACAATGGTCAGTCTAAAATGGTCTCAAATAGGTGAGCAGGCTAGATTTCGTCTTGAGTTTTGGGTTGGTGATATTTAAACTTACCCTTCTATATATGATACCTGAGATTCTCAACAGTCTCGGGTCTTTACTGCTGCATCATGGGGTTCATAATGTGCCACTAGTTTTTGATGGGAAACTGGTTTGGACTGCTAGCAGCCCAGTCGAACACCTGCACTTTTTTACGACTCATTCCTGTTTTAAACAGGAATTTCTTGAACATTTCACAACCCTCCCAGTGCTTCGTTTCCCCTGTCATGACATTTATGGAATGTGTTGGTGCCATCAAAGTACCATCATAAATGGATGGAGACCTTCCAGTTCAGTACAATTAGTTAAGGGTATGAATGCTGAGTTTTTATTGAATCAAAGAATGAGTTTTTGCAAAAAAAAAATTGTTGAGCATTGCAGATGATTTTGGGAGGAGACAAGTTTGTTTGAGGTGGTTGTGTTGAACTGGAGTTTGTGTGCATCGCACAAAGCATTTATTATGTTAGTATGTTTAATTTACAACTTGATTTTGTGATTCCAAGTACTTGGGGACATTCTGTGGGCCTCAGAATTATTGGTGGGGAATGCAGCAAAATAAATAAGAGCATTAAAGGGAAACATGAAATGCCAACATGAGAAATACTGCTTTTTTATGTTTAATGTAACCAAACAAAATTATTTAAAGAAGATCAACAAAAGATTAATTATACATCTGAGTACTGTCAAGGCTATTATTAAAAAAAAAAGTATGGAACAGTTGAAAACCTGACAGGTAAATTCTCTCTAGCGTATGTGACAGGTGATGGGTCCTGTCACTGGAAATGCCTCCTAATAAATACGCACCCTGGCTACCTTGCCAGAGAGCCTGGCCTTTTGGCGATGTGGTCTGTGCTGTGACTCTTACCCGGGCGCCTGGGGTTCAATTCCCCGCCCAGGCCCTCCTTCAGCCTGCCACATTCTGGTGTAATCGGCAGGATTGAGGAAATCCCAATGGATGGCAGCATGTGTAAAGCATGGAGCATGAGGACACGCTCCCGAAAGAGGAGGAGAGATGTGACAGTTATGCCTTCTAATAAGTACGCGCCCTGGCTGCCTTGCCAACGAGCCTGGCTCTTTGGTGATGTGGTCACTGCGTGTGACTCTTACCCGGGAGTCTGGGGTTCAATCCCCCGCCCAGGCCCTCCTTCAGCCTGCCACACATGGGAAGAAAGATGATTAGAGATGCAATGAAATTTCCAAGAATCACCATCAAGTGCAACCTCCGTAAGCACAGGCTCTTTGGAAGTGTTGCAGAAAGAATGGATGTTCTGACCCCCTGACACTGTAGCAAGTGCTTGGAATTCATCAGTGGTCAGTGAAATTATGTTGGTTAGATACAGCTTTGGTATATGTGGCGTTGAAACAAAGGGGCTTAAAAAGAAAGACACCTCATACCCCAATCAAATATGTTGGTGGATCAGTAATGTTTCAGGGCTGTTTTTCAGTGGTCCTAGGGCACAGTTGAAGATTAATGGCTTAATGTATTCAACCAAGTACTCATTTTGGCAACTTTAGCAAAGTCAGCAATTTTGGCCTTCATTCTGGTTGCCCATGCCTTGTAGGTTGAGACAATGCTGTAAATGGACTTTGCCGCAAACAGGAAGACATCAAAATCCACAAAGAAATGCCTCTAAGACAACAAAATCAATGTTTTGCCATGGGCCTCTCAGTTCCCAGACCTCATCAGATCAAAATACTGTGAACTGAACTAAATAAGGTAGTTGATAAGTGCAAACCCAAGAATGCCTCAGATCTTGAAAGGATCTGCATGAATGTGAAAGGATCTGAATTCATATCACAACTGAAAACTCACCTCTTTAGGTAGTACTATCAATCCCGTTGTCCTTCTTAAATTTTTTTGATTATTGATTTGATTTTTTTTTTTTTTTTTTTTTTTATTGTCCTGTCATTGTGTATTATGTTTGTATTGCCTTGTTTTAATGTCTCTCTCTGTGTGGCATGTAAAGCGACCTTGGGTTTAAATAAGGCGTTATATAAATAAAACTTATTATTATTATTATTATTCTTATGATGATGATGATGATGATGATGTGTGGTCCAAAATCCCTCCAAATGTGTGACCTATCCTTGTACATGATAATAAGTAAGAAAGCTACTTAACCGGGGGCACCAATAATTAAGAAACCTTACCTAAGCAAGAGATGGTACAATCACTCCCAGCTGCACAAGCCTCGACAGGCTGCTCCAGTTATCCCTGAGCCACTGTGGTTTTGCGGGTCGGAATCTTTTTGTTTTTTTTAATTGAGATTTAGATAAATTAACTTGTTTATGGTGCATCCTGTCACACATCAACATTTGAGCATTTTTATTATTGTAGTCAGCAGATCAAAAAGACAAGAAGACACAGTCATGGCTTGTTTTTCTCACCAGAACGTGCAATAACCTTTTACTCCCGATTGAACAGTTTGACTTCCTCTGATTGGATGGTCAGTGTGCAACATACTGATTGGCTAGTCAGCCTCAGGTTTAAAATAGGGGTAAAAAATAGTGTATGCAATTCATAGTTTATAGCTTGTAAGTTCAGTGTCGCATACACAGATAGGAAATGTGTGTGTCTGCTTCTCAGACGTGGTGAAACCTCACTGTTTAAAGTACCCCCACACAAATTTTAATTACGCATACACAAAAGATTTCCACAGCAACAAAAGTATTCACTTGAATGCATATTACATCTTTGTGCGCAAAACATTTTTGCACATGCACAAAATATTTTTCCAGCTTCAAAACTTTTTTTTACATATGTGCAAATTATATCTGTGTGCACAAAACTTTTTCACCTATGCTCAAAATATTTTTACAGGTTCAAAACTTTTTTACATGTGCAAATTCTGTTTGTGTGCACAAAACCTTTTCACTAGCTCAAAATACTAATGACCTTTATTTGTTTTAGAGAATAGCAAACTGTGAAATTTTTAATTTCCTTCTGAAACTAATTATTCAGTGCTGATTAACTGATCCTTGGATGCTGTGAGATAGGGGTCATGGATCACCACTGCAGTTGCAATTTAGAGTAGGAGAGTGGTATGAGCTACTTGACCCTATCCAAATTAAACATACAAAATGTAACAGTCCCTTCAGTTGAGCTCTTTTAGTTAATCCCCTTGCAAAAGCTGTCTCAAAGGACTTCTTCCTTTCCTCAAGTCTGTTGTCTCAGAAACATTTTTTTGTCAAATCAAATGTGCCCAGTGACACTAGATACCAATATTGGATGTGATTTGACAATGGAGGAGGCGCAAAAGATTGGAATCCTCTGCTTTCTCAATTTACTTTATGGTAGATAAAGTCTCTCTTTGATGTTTAGTGATATCTGCAATTTACACACTTGGAAAAACCTTAGAGGACCACATAAAAGCATCATATTGATCTTGATGTGGCATATATGGGATCGCTGCATTCCTGGCATCACTTTTCTTAAGCAAGAAAAATTTTGTCTCTAAAGCATCAAGTTTGGCTTGCCATTACTAACCGCTGATAAATTGAACCATGCAAAACGCAAAAACCTTTTCCTGGTGCAGGAAATTTTTGAAATTACATGTTTGAAAAAACTGTGATGGAAATTTTGTATTATATAAACCATCAGGGAATTAAATTTATTGTAAATGGTATTATCAGAATGTTTTGTTTTTTTCGTGGTCACACAGGTCACTGCTTAATTTGTTGTCATAATTATCCTGCTATTTTTTTATGATCTGAGGTAAAAGGACAACATTTCAGTGATAGTATTTACTATGTAGTGAGACAGTGGAAATGACTTCCGTTTTAGGAAACAATTTGTACAGTGAAGTGTAGTTACAACAGTCATGCACTGAGAGTTTGCACACAAACCTTCAATGGCAACAGCTTAATATCATGATTCTCAATCTCGGTCTTAGGGCTCCCTGTGTATGTTGATTTTTGTTCCAACCACAATTAAAGGATTTTAATAAGTGTCTCCTAATTCAGTGCATTTTATGTTTATCGTCATTATTTACCATTTTAAGCCACATTATAATCTAAATATCCATGTGTGCCATGAAGAATAAAAGACCCTTTAACATATTAGTTTTTATTTCTATATTGAAAGCAATTGCTGGTCACAACACTTTTAAATAGATCAAATTGGACACTGAGAAAATCAGTCAGCTTCAAATTAGGTTGCTGAACACAGGTTTTAAAAATCATTTTCTTTAACATAATGATAAATATGACCCAGAATAGGTTTGACTCAATCATTAGCTTGAACAATAAATTGCTAGCGTAAGGACAATGTGTTGGTAGTATAATGCAAATTAACCATTCTAAAGTAAACAATTAATAGGTTCCTAAATGATTCAACCATGGTTAAAACTAACAGTTAATGAGGCAAGCTTATGATAGTCAATCCTGTTCTAGGTCAAGCAAAATTATTTTGGAAGAACTCCAGACACCTGTGTTAAGCAACATAATTTGGAGCTTCCTGATTTACTCAGTGTCTACTTAAATTTGTTTAAAAGTGTTGTCACCTGAAATTGCTTGCAATACAGAAAATAAACACAATATAGTACTGGGTCTTTTGTGACATACATTGAAATTTCTGTTAAAATGTGGCTTAAAACAGAAAGTAATTACTTTAAGAAATGTACCCAATTAGGACGAATTGGCTGCTTATTAAAATTGTATGATTGCAATTGTGGTCGGAACAAAAACCAGCAGACATGGGGGCCCCAAGATGAAGTTTTAGAGCGACTGGCTTAATATAACTGATGATATTACAGTGCTGTCCACAGGAATATCAGTGGTAGATCTTCCAGTATATGATGACTGATGTAGTTTCGCAAGACCGATCTCTCGTTTGCATGTCAGGCTGCAATGCGGGAGAGACAGAACACTAGTTCAAATATTTGTCATGAGCCATACTGTTGTTGATGTTTGAACAGAGCTATTCCAAAGATTGCCTGAAGACATAACCTCCCCACACTCTCCCATCCCTGATTATAAACCTGAAGACATGGGTCATTAGAGGCAGGCACAGA
The DNA here is from genome assembly GCA_029692085.1 of Gymnothorax javanicus. Lineage (NCBI taxonomy): Eukaryota > Metazoa > Chordata > Actinopteri > Anguilliformes > Muraenidae > Gymnothorax > Gymnothorax javanicus. The sequence goes on from CM056203.1 coordinate 20,096,856, forward strand.
TGGCTCCATCCTCTGGATCGGCCGACATATGAGCCCACGATTAAAGTCCAGAGCATTTCATGATATGAATTTACTTATCATCTTTTAAAATTTTTTTGTTAGTTCATTTTTTTTTTTTTATTTCTACAGGATTATGCTTTGCACATTGGTGGTGATGATTAACAAGGTGTGTCTTTAAGATATGAAGAGGAAGAGCGACTGCAACTTTCTTTTTGTTTTCAGTTTTCTGTGGAAGTTACTTTTATTCCGTTGGCAAGCCATTGTATCCTTTTCGGACGTCAGCTACTGCAGTCATACTGTCCTCAATTATAGCAAATTTCAAGCGCGGCTTTGAGGCATTAGTGTTGATGTTTGTAACCTCCCTAAACAATGGAGATTTTTTATTTTTTTCCATGAGATGGACTTAAAGATGTAATTGAATGAAACAGCAGAAAGTTGACTAAACAGCTGATGAAGGAATACCGCAATAAAATAAATGGATGGAGGATGGCAAGCCTTGCTGTTAAATGCCACTGTGTTCTTGGCTAGGCTGGCTGTTTGTTCTGTAAAGTTCATGTCACGTACAGGGAAGAGCAGCACCACCTGGGGCTGTGTGCTGCTGGTAAACAGTGGGCAGGGCTGCCATTTCACCAACAGGCTCTTCTCTTCCATGGTTAGAGCTGTGGGGCTTGGCCAGTTGCCCTCCAGGCCCACAGCCTAACTCCTTGCCCTTGTCACAATCGGAAAACCCCTAGAGTAAATAAGCACTGGATGTGAGTATATTTTTGTGTATACTAGTTGGCTGTGTGGAATGGGTAGGTTTGGGTTGACAGGTCGATGGATATACTTTATTGAACTCCATGGGCAAATTTGTTCTCCATATTTGGCCCAGACTTGTTACTTTGGACCAGACGGAAGAAACTGTGGAATGCCTGGGGAACAACTCCAATTCAATGGCCAGAGCGTTGGTCAGGCACAATGGCAGGAGTGTGCCGAGGGTGCATGTCTTTAATTTTGCTGCTTTGGAAACCCCTCAATAAACCGCGTCTGTGGATGTGCATTGGTGAGTGAACTGTGGGGTTCTGACACCAGAAGGTGGCAAGAAGACCGCACTACTTACAGATATAGATTCAATGCCAGGTCCTGGCTGGGGAAGAGTCTCCAAGACAGTCATAGAATGAGGTTGTTTAATTCGAGAGATGGGAGTGCTGCAGTTAGGGTCGACTGCTATTGAAAATTTCCGAGAGGTGGTGAAAGCTGCCATTGTGAACATGTATACTCGATGATTGCCATCGCCTTTTCTCCATCTGGATTGGGCCAATACTACATTACATTACATTACAGGTTCTTAGCAGATGCTCTTATCCAAAGCGACGTACAAAAGTGCAAAAGATCAGCACAAAAGTGCAGAGCTCCTAGGAGACAAGTACAAGTGCTAGCAGTAAACGTGAGAGAGAACACATTTGGTTGTTACAAGTCCAAACCATTAGGTAAACACCAAATATAATGAAGCTTAGCGAAAGTTCAGTCAGGAAGATTCTCTCTCTCTCGCGCACGTCAACTCCGTTTATTTTCTTTCCATTCACTCGCATGCTCGCCCATAAACCTCTGCAGTCAATGTCTGGGGCTGTCAATTGAGCAGTCAGCTGGCATAGCAGCTGATCTCTTCCATCCAACCGGGGCACACCTCAGTCGCATCGCTAGCCAATCGTTATGTTGCTGTCTTTTTAAAAAATGTCATTTTCTCTGCTCTAGTTCGTTCATGCTGCCGTTCGCTGACCCTCCTCCTCCCCAACGCCACCCTGCTCCATCAGACCTGCTGTACTGCTGCTCCAGCTCCACCAGCCCTCAGCCACCACTGCCACCAGTGTCTGGACTCTTCGGGGGATTTTCCTGCTGCTGTTCTGAGCCGTGCTCCTGCTTTACGAGTCTTCCCGAAGAGCCCAAGCGCCAAAGACTTGTCTGATTTTAAGCATGTTAATTCTGACTGCTGTCTTCCTGCTGTCCTGATCCTCTCATCCCTAATTTACCATCAATTTATTATTCAGCCAGCGGAGGATGGGCTTCCCCAGAATAGCCAGGTTCCTCCTGAGATTTCTCTCAATGAGGAGTTTTTTCTCACCACCGTTTGAGGCTTTTTCTCCCTACAGGGAGTTTTTTGCCTGCTATTCGGGGATTAGGGATTAGTCTGGGCTCTGCCCTTTTCTCCATGTAAAGCGATATATAAATAAAATTGAATTGAATTGAATTCTGCTTATGCTCAGCGCATATTAAAATTTTTCTTGATTTCACTCGAGTCTCTCCTGATTGAACTGATATTACATACTAAAATATACTAAGGGCAAAAAATCAAGAGCAACAAAATCAATTAAAAGGGCAACAAAATCAAGAACAACAAAGTCAAGAGCAACAAAAATTACAAGGACAACAAAATCAAGAGCAACTAAAATTAAAAGGGCAACAAAATCAATTAACAGGGCATCAAAATCAAGAGCAGCAAAAAGCAGGTAAAAGGGCAACAAAGCAGTGTGGGATGTAATGTCAGAGGATTCAGGGCAGTGGAGTTGGGGAAAATTCCTCACTCAGCATAGTGAGGAATATTATTGTTCTGCTGGACATTTGACTCAATATATTGAAATTTTGCATCCCTGGAATGTAGAAATAGAATCTGGTTATTCTTATACAAGTAGACCACAGTATAATGAAATATGATGTAAAAGTGTGCATGCTTTTAAAAATACATATTTCAGTCCCAACATTTGTCATTACACCAAAAATATTTGTTTTGGATCGTTACATAAAAGCACACGAATGAGGTAAAATTTACAATGGAGCAACACAGAGACCAGGAAGCCAGGCTGAAATGCAAACTATTTCTCAAGAACTTCATTCTCCCTGTTTTCACCATTACTTGCGAACTGGTGTAAAATTACACGGCAGTTTCCTTCCTTGAAGTAATATGACGCAATGTCATTGTTCAGTGATCAAACAAACCCTTCGACACCCTAATATATATCAGATAAAGAAGAAAAAATTGCTCTACTGCCTTCACACACAAACACACAGATGCATGCAAACACACACGCACACACACACACACATGCACGCACACACACAAGTTGAATCAGTAAAAGTGGGAAAAGTCAGTTTGTCAACACATTTTGTAAATACATGTGTCTGTTTCTCGTCGAGTCATAAATCTGGGTGTCATTAATTTGGAAAATATATAAAATTAAAATAAAAATTATTTTGGTTGTTCCTTTAAAACATTGAACACTCTCTGTTGATGAGTACATTTTTGAGGCCTGCATCTAGATCATTGCTGATGTGATATTAAAATACCTTGAATGCATTCCTGGGATACATAACTGCATACATTGAATATTCTTGAGGAGATGATTATTCAAAAGATGGATTTCTTTGCTGTGGGAGATGTTAAGCCAACGGAGGGAGTATGTTGCTCTGAGCAATGTTCTGCTGGGAACCCCTTGCTCTAGGCATTTGTGTGGACATCTGTTTGACATACTGTGCCACCGTCCTGAACGTCACAGTGAACCAGGAATACCTCCTCATGCCAACGGTATGACCTCTATCAGCAGGATAATGCACCTTGCCACATTGTTAAAATTATTTTGGAATGGACTATGGAACCCGATGAAGCGTTCAAAGTGTTGTAATTGCTTCTGAATTGCCCTAATCATAATCCTATGGAGCAGCTGTGGGATGTGCCAGAATGAAAAGTCAGATCCACAGTGACTCCACTTCTCAATTAATGGGACTTAAAGGATCTGCTGCTAACTTATTAGAGGCAGAAAATGCTCAGTACCTCAGCTGTATGGAGCATTTTTGGTGACAATGTTATGCTAGCAGTCATTATGCTTGAGCGTATTAGTGTTTGTACAACCCATTGCCTGTTTACATTAATGTATGTAAGACAGTAGAATAGTTTAGTCTGCACACCAATCCTACAAATATTTCCTCAGATAATTTTGGTCAAAGTTACTTGCAAAAGTTGAGAGTACAAAAATCGTTCAAACTCGAATTCTTCCTCGTTACTATAGGAAGCATCTCCAGGACCACATTTTGCCACGAGTACATACACACACACACACACACTCACAGACTTGCAAGATGAAAACAATACCAGCTGATTCTGTTGTAACTGGTAACGAGGAAGAATTCAAGTTAGATTGAATTATATACACCCCGGTTGCATGCCCATTGTTGTCCAGTTGCTAGGAATGTCATACATGACAACCAGGGTCCGAATAAAATTAGAAAGTGTTGCCATGACAAAAGTTCTTATTAGAATAAGCTGCAAATGCAATCAGGTTTGCACCATAGTTTGAAGATGTAATTGTGTGAGTGTCAAGTAATTTAGAGCATTTTGTCAAGAGTTATCGCATGACAACTGAAATTAAGTAAAGTGTCACTCTGACAACAGGAAAAATGCTAGAGCTTTTAAATTTGTGTGAAAAAAATTCCCCAAGCCTAAATATTATCTGGTGCGAACGGCAAGTCTCAGATCCAAATACTTTATCTTGAGGTCAGATTTAAAATGCGGCGGCGGTGGCGGAGACGGACATTCAACTCTGCATACAACAATATACCCCCCGGTTCAGTCACCGGGGTGTATAATTATGTGCACATATTAAAAGGAGCAACTCTTGAAACATGTTCTGGAGGTTGTAATCAGCAATGGGACATGACTGATAAATTAGCTGACATATGATAAACAAAGATATCAAATGCCTTTTATGTAATTCATAATATTTTGGATACAGTACTTGCATGATAATGACATTATAAAAAACATAAATTAATTTATGCCCCATGGGTGTATATTTATGTCTGCTCTTTCACAGCTTGACATTCATAAAACTTCAATATTATCTTGCGCCTCGCCTCACCTGGTCTTAAGTCACTGAACCGGTTGTCAAAGAAAAAGTTCGTTGACTTTTGCGAGTGAATGCTTGTGTGTGCGTGTGTGTGTGTGTGTCTGTCTGTCTCTCTGTCTGTGTGTGTGTTTTTTTTTTCTTTTTCTTCTTACCTATTGTGGGCCTTTTCCATGATAAACACTGACATTATTAGGATCAGTAGTCGTCAGGACGAAAGCTTGGTCCTAATGAGGCAGAACATCATTTCTGAGGTCCTGGTTAAGGTTAGGGGTCAGGTGTGAATTTAGTTAAGGGTCATTATTAAGGTTTGATTTGCTTACAGTTTATGTTAGGGTGAGGGCATGGATGTCCACAATGAATGGAGAAGTGTGTATTTGTGCATGCGTGCGTGCACGCTTACTACTGTCTGTGCTGCTTATAGTACAAGTACTATTTCTACAAGGGTGAGTTTAGTTTTTCATGCATTTACCCTATGTAGGAATTTGGTCCAGGTAGTTCCAAAGTTCAGGTCAACAAAAATTTATTAACAGAGCTAAATAGTCTTCTTTACCATTTACTGAGTAAAAGCAAGACAGTTCAATTACAAATTACTGTCTCTCAAGAAGCAGCTTTATACCTCTTCTGAAGACAGAATGTACCAATGAGGTGGCAGGTAACCAAATAGTCATTGTTACCTCAGCATGCATGTTTACTAACCCTTCCTGATGAACTGTCTCACCCATGCCATGTGTGCTTCCTTGTGTCCCGTGGGTCTAAAGACATCAACATTCATGCATACTGAGGCCTAGTACTCTAACCTGTTGGTTATTCTCACCTCGGGGTGTCTGTCTGCATCCTATCTGGTTGTAGTTGGACATCAACCACCCCCGATTGAAAAGTTCCCATCCCCAGGAAGTCTATCCCAGTTCAAGTCAACCTTGGCGCATTGAGGAGGCTCTGATCCGCCAAAATGCCTTACACTCTGCCCGATAAATTTGTGGTATAATACATAAACAGGCCATAGGTAAAAAAAAAAAAAAAACATTGATACATATTGTCATTATTTGGACAGTGACCGTTTTTTTTATCATCTTGGCTGTGTCCAGTGCCACGATGGATCTGAGCTGAATCAATCACTATGTGCTTGAAGGGTAAACTTTCACAGTTAATTTATTGGTTTTATGCAAAAAAAAAATGTGTGTACTGTGTAGATATTACAACTATTTTTACATAGTCAACCTAGTATCATGGGCTAAAAGTATTTGGACAAACTAACATAATCATAAATTTTCTTTTTTCATAATAGATGGCAAATCATCAGCAGTCAATGACTGCCTGAAGTCTGGAACCTGTACAGCTCACCAGATTCTGGGAAAAACTGCGGTTTTTTTCAGATCCTGTTTTTTGTTGGGGCGTTTTACCTTCAAATGAAAAGCATGCTCCTTTGGATTCAGGAAAGGAAACTGACTTCATCATTGTGCACTTGAAAAATTGGTGGGTTGGAATTGAAGTGCATTTCCAGCAATTGGACATCTGCATTGTGAGGTACCATGAAATGAATTTTGAAGCATTTAGCTGAGTCTGAGCAAATAATATAGCCCTATAGAATTCAAAATTTGCCTTGCTGCTTTTGTCAGCTGTCGCATTTTCAATAAATACAACAGAACTGGTTCCATTGGCGGCCATGCATGCTCACATATGACCATGCTCCAGAGGTGATGTTGAATGCTTTGAATCACAAGCAGTTCCTTTCCTTCTCCATGCTCTTCTCTTCCTATCATTCTTGAACAAGTTGATCTTGGTCTCATCCTCTCATAGGACATTATTCCAGGCTGTTTTAGATGCTTTTCTGCAAAGATCCCAATTTTAAAACTTACCAGTATGTTAAATCTTGTGCTAAACCCACTGTTACTGTATTTATTCTGGTGAAGTCTTCTCTTGGTAGTTGACATCGACACAGATGTACTTACCTCTTGGAGAGTGTTGTTCTGACCAACTGTCATCAGGGGATTTTTGCAAACTATGGAAACAACTCTTCTGTCATTCACCGGTTACTTGTGGTCCTCCAGGTCTTTCGGTGTTCCTGTGGCTTTTGTTTTGGCTTGCCTCACTGGTAATGGCAGCTCTTTAGAATTCATATTGATATTTATAGCTACATGTTCTAACTGCAAATGCAAAACTTTGCATCAACACTGTACATTTTACCTGCGTACTAGTAAATAATGTGGGAGTAACACATGCCTGGCCATGGAACTGCCTTACTTTTGGTGCTTTGAAATTGGGGAGTGGAGCACATATAAAAAGTACAGTTTTTAATACACAGCTCAACTCTTTGGGCAGTAAATAGCCTCAAATCAAAGCTGAAAGTCAGCACTTAGAGGTGATATTCGTTATTTAGCTTAATCTCCAACAGCCTACAGGTTGTTTGACAGATAAAACAAGGCAACATTGTCACCACTATCCCCCGCCACGGTAAGAATGGTCACGGGAGATTCCATATTCCCATTAAACACCCACACACCAAGTTCAGAGTGAAGGGCCATAACTCTGTAAAAGTAAATGTCTCAGAATCAATTGTCATGCAATAGGTTCATTAGTGCTGGCCACACACAAAATTTCACCCATGAAGGTGCAAGAGTTTCTGAGAAAACTTGTCCCCATTGAACCCGGATGGCCGGCTGGACGGAATGATGGACGGACGAGCTCCATTCCAATATCCCCCGATCCACTTTGTGGCGGGGGATAATAATCAACTTCAAAAGGCGAAACAGTGGAAAGTTAGTAAATGTACTGAGGAGAGAGAATGTTGGGTGTGCAGAAGTGTTCCCTATATCCCCTCAAATCCAGGAAAAAAAACACTCCCCCCTAAAAGGTGAAGAACATGATTTGCAGTGAAACAATTGATGTGAATTTTGCAAAAAAATCCATTTCACAGGAAATACTTTTAGGTTCATAATTAGAAAATTAAAGAAACGCAGTATACTAAATCCAAAAGTCAATGGAACCTTCCATACACCCATGCAGAGACAATTTGTCCCCATTACAAATCCCGTACACCTAAGTCAACGAACAGAGTCAAGGGCCATAACTACATGAAAATAAACTTCTCTGAATCAGTTTTCAAACTCATTTAATAGGGTCATTTCACTACTGGCCACACACACAAAATTTCATCCACGTAGATGCAATAGTTGCCGAGAAAACTTGTCCCCATTGCAACACCCATACACTTAAGTCCACGAGTCAAGGGCCATAAATCTGTAAAAATAAATTTCTCGGAATCAATTGTTGAACTCATTCAGTAGGGTCATCAGTACTAGCCGCATACAAAATTTCATTCACGTAGGTGCAATAGTTTCTGAGAAAACTTGTCCCCATTGAACACGGTGGGACGAATGGGCGGACGGACGAGCGCCATTCCAATATCCCCCGATCCACTTCGTGGCGGGGGATAATAATAATGTTGTCGATGCCCGAATATTTATGGATTCGACTGTGTTATGGTAAAACTAGCATGAGTCTCAAAGAATACACACTGAAAATGGCCTGCAACCTGTTCAGATCCTACGGCTGAAGAGTAAAGTCTAAATTGCTATTATTAAGGCATGATACTGGGAAAACTACAACCCCCATTCCGAAATAGTTGGGACGAAGTGTAAATTGTGAATAAAATCAAAATGCAATGACTTTCAGATCACATGAGCCAATATGTTATTAACAATAGAACATAGATAACATTTCAAATGTTGAAACTGAGACATTTTACATTTTTATCCACAAAATGAGCTTATTTCAAATTTTCGGGCTGCAACAGGTCTCAAAAAAGTTGGGACAAAGGCAAAAAAAAAAAAAGGCTGAAAAAGCAATTAATATATAAGAGAATCAGCTAAAAGAACATTTAGCAAGTAATTACATTAACTGGCATCAGGTGTATAACATGATTGGCTATATAAGGGATATCTTAGAGAGACTGAGTCTCTTAGAAGTAAAGATGGCCAGAGGCTCTCCAACCTATGAAGGCTTGTGTAAAAAAATTGTGGAATACTTTAAAAACAATGTTCCCCAACGTCAAATTGCAAAGGCTTTGAAGGTCTCATCATCAACAGTGCATAACATCATCAAAAGATTCAGAGAAACTGGAAAAATCTCTGTGCATAAGGGACAAGGCTGAAGACATTTACTGGATGCCCGTGATCTTCGGGCCCTCAGACGCCACTGCATCACTCACCGGCATGATTCTGTCATTGACATTACTAAATGGGCCCAGGAACACTTCAAGAAACCACTGTCTGTAAACACAGTTCGCCGTGCCATCCACAGATGCCACCTAAAACTCTGTCATGCAAAAAGGAAGCCATTGTTGAGCATGATCCAGAAACGCCGCTGTGTTCTGTGGGCCAAGGCTCATTTAAAATGGACTGCAGCAAAGTGGCAAAGTGTCCTGTGGTCAGACGAGTCCAAATGGGTGTCGTGTCCTCCGGGCTAAAGAGGAGAAAGACCACCCCTCCTGTTATCAGTGTTCAGTTCAAAAGCCAGCATCTCTGATGGTATGGGGATGCATTAGTGCATATGGTGTGGAACACTTGCATGTTTTAAAAAGCACCATGAATGCTGAAAGGTATATCAAGGTTTTAGAGCAACATATGCTCCCCTCCAGATGACATCTATTCCAAGGAAGGCCTTGTGAATTTCAGCAGGACAATGCAAAACCACATACTGTAGCTATTACAACAGCATGGCTTTGTAATAGAAGAGTCTGAACTGGCCTGCCTGCAGTCCTGATCTTTTACCGATTGAGAACATTTGGCGCATAATTAAACGAAAAGTCAGTCAAAGGAGACCCAAAACTCTCCAGCAGCAGGAAGCCTGTATTAAACAAGAGTGAGATCAAATTCCAGTGGCTAAACTCAAGAAGCTTGTCTCCTCAATGCCCAGACGCATCCACTCAGTGTTACAAAGAAGGGATGCTATACCATGGTAAACAGGGCCCTGTCCCAACTTTTTTGAGACCTGTAGCAGCCATCAAATTTGAAATGAGCTCATTTTGTGGATAAAATTGTAAAATTTTTCAGTTTCAACATTTGCTATGTTATCTGTGTTCTATTGTGAATAAAATACTGGCTGGTGTGATTTGAAAGTCATTGCGTTTTGATTTTATTCACTATTTACACTTTGTCCCAACTATTTCGGAATTGGGGTTGTATACCCATCAGATTAATAGGCACTCTTTGAATACTTCTTCAGATACAGCTTTCTAGTTCAGGGTAGAACCACTTTTTGCCTTAGAATTCTTTCTGGAGGGAGATACTCCTTTGCAATTTTGGCCAATGTAGATATGATGGCATCGCAAAATCTTTTTTGATACCCTCACTCATGCCGCATATCCACATTCTCCACCATATCCTTCAGGGGCTGCGTGATGTTAGAATAATGGTAACTGTGGATGCCCATTGAGTACGCTGAACTCTGTAATTTTTTTGGGGAGATCTCATGTTCTTTGTAATGTGTTACGTTATTCAGCTTTTAGTAACCATTAGCCGGGTAGACGGGATGATGTAATGAGATGCATATGGTCAGCAACAATGCTCAGGTATGATGCTGTAAATGACAATGCTCAAATTACATTAAAGGCCATGTTGGCCGAGAAAACATTACCAAAACCATCATACCACCACCACCCACCTGAGCTGTCAACACAATTTTTTTTTAAGTCAAAGTCTGACCATAAACTTGCCTCAGCGACAAATGAGATTTTTTTGGTGTTTTTTTCCCCGTCTTCTTCTGTTCAGCTTTCAGGAGCCTAAGTTCCTTGTCCATAGCTTAGAAGAGTCAAATCTGATGTGGTCCTATCCTGTAGTAGCCCATCCACTTCAAGGACTTAGACATGGTTTGTATGTAGATGAGCTCTTCTGCATGATACTGCTATAAGTGGTTATCTGAGGGTCTGCTGCTTTTGTCACCTTGGCTTGTTTGGCTTTACTCCTATGACTAGAGGAAGTCTTGTGAGGAAACGCCTGAGCAGCACATGATGTATTCTTGGGAAAACTCAGAATGTGCAATGGACAATAGCCCTGATAACATTAGTTAATTCTTGGGTATTGACTGAGCTGTATGATTCCTGATCTTGGACAGTTTTTACACTCCTGCCCTTATGCCAATGACAATACACACGTAATCCATGTATGAACCCTTTAAGCCAGCTCAAGTTTACCAGCATTACAAGCTATTCAGAAATGCACCACCTCCAAAATGAAATGCCTAGATGAAATGCCTTAAGATGAAATGCCTAGCGATAAATGTCCTCAAGACTAAAAGCGATTACCAAATAGCTACTATTATTGCATTACCCTGAAAAAGGCCTTTTTAACCTTCAAGCGACCCAGTGTTTTGGCGACTAAAATGACCGAGTAGGGTTGTGATTGACACCACCGTTTCATGCAAAAATACTTATTTTTAATGACTATTTTTGTGTTCATCATATCCACATAGCTTCATATATGTATGGCAGAAAAATAAATGATCAAATTTGATTAGTTAACGGTTCTGATAATTTAAAAAATCAGTGTGTGTGTGTGTGTGTGTGTGTGCCAAGAATAATGGAAAGTTGTGTGGGGTCACATATGAAAAGACAAGAAAATACGTATGTTTTTTGGTGTTATGGGAATTGATTTTATCGAAAAAGTCAACTTTTATTCACTAAATTATCATAATTATGTTTCGCACTAAACCTAGCCTATCAGATCCAGAATAACGTGATTTACAGTCATTTTTACCCCTGCCAAGGGAGTTATGTTTTCATCTGTTAGTGTGTCTGTCCATCACCAACTTAACCCAAAAACTAATGGTGCAATCTGCACCAAAATTCAAACTGGGGTAGATTTCAGTCAAAGGCCCTAATCATTAAAATTTGATCTCAACTGGGCAAAGTACTAAGGAAAAATTGACATAAAGGCCCAATTAATGCAATTAGCGGATAGAGTGAGTTATTTTTGTCATTTGATGGATGGTATATGCCCCCTCTGGGTGCACATTCTCTACCAACTAGGAAATAACGATTTGCTGTGGATGAGGTATCCAGCCTTTGAGTGCTTTTTATCAGCTCCAAAAACACTATCTTTCAATTATCCTGGCCACACCAATGGTCCACTTCCTCTAAAAACCTGTGAAAAGTTTCAAGAGGAATAGCTTGACAAAACCATTAAAGGAAACATTTTTCTGATTAAAAATATAACGGCACATAAAAAATTACTTTTGGGGTCATAAATGACCCCATTCAATTGCTTGAGGGTTAAAAATAGTATCATTAGCTGTTAAGTTCTTTAAAATAGGGGAAAAAAAAACCACAATAACTTACGAAGTATTTTTCCATTGTTAATTTAATCATACAAACATTCTTTTATACATACAGGGAAAATGCGTTCATGGAATTTTTTTGTTGTTTTTTTCCCCCCTTCTCATTTCTTGTAAATATTCTATCATATGACTCTATAAAGACTTCAAACTTATCCATTCACCATATCAATCCTTAACAGAAAAAAAAAACAAAGAAAACCCTGCTATGAAGAAAGAAAACAAACATTTGGGCTAGGCATTCAAACTCGTATGCGCACACATGAAGAGACAAAAGAGGAAATCAAGACCAGTCAAAAATGAAGAGAAACGACAGTGATGGTTCACACTTTTGAGGGCGATTTTCAGTTGATCACAGCATCAACGCAAGCCAGGCAGACCCACGTTAACCAATGCATGGAATTGGTGCGGAATCTGACAGCATAACATAACACAGGCATCAACATTACACATCTGACCCATTTCACAGTTGCAGTAATGTACAATCTATGGCATTTATTGTTGGGTCAAGTCACTTTTCTGTGAAATTTTACAGCAAGAAGTAAGAGATGAATGCTGATGTGCTTGACAAACAGAATTATGCTGAGACACGTGGAATAAATTTCAATTTATTCCAAAGAAAAGGGTTCTATTGAACAGAGGGATGTTCATGCATGATCCAAATCACATCTTGCTCGGGCATACTGAAAACCACAAGTTCAGTCTCTGACTACTCCATCTTAATTCATATTATTGTAACTTTGTTGAGTTGAGGAAGTTTTCCTTAAAGGTTGGGCAAACGAACATTTGTTATTTTGGGCACATGCAATAACCTAGCATACACACAGGTGGATCCAATCAACCACAGAATTGCAGTACTAATGTTCCCTTCAACTGAACATTGGGGAAAGAGAGAAAAAAAAAAGACATGTAAGCTTCCCTTTACCAGCGCTGCATGACTGTTTTTGAACTCTCTGAACTATAATGTACAAACCTTTTGTCCCCTTGTTGATATCAGGACAGGTTTTGACCTCAGATGCCAACAGGTATGACAAAAGCCCCTTGAAAACGGTTGACAGAGCTCACTGAGTGTTCAGGTGACACTTTACATGCCGAGGTCAGGCCCACTAAAGCAGCTGTTGTAGTTTTTATCAACAGCGCCCTCTGCTGGAGCATAATGACATCAGGTGCTGATATTCGAAATATTTCCAAGCACTGGCTGAGAGAAAAAGAGGGAAACTAGTGAGAGCGATGAGCACAAAGCCATGGCAATGATAAGTGCCGTTTAAAACTTCATTTGTAAATTCAAATACAAACCCTCAAAAAAAAAAACAAAAAAAAACAACGAACATCTTTGTCAAAATATAAATGGAGAACTGGACTTTTACTGAAAAGTAAGTAAAAGACCTTTTAATGGCTTTTCCCCCACACATATTTGCATACAGGCGCACTCCCACTTTCACATTAGCTGCTTTTCACCGCCCCTTCAGCTTCTGTCATGACAAAAAAAAGAACAAAAAAACAACACAAACTTAAAAGCCCATAAGAAAAAGAAAAAAAAAACAATTCTCCCTCACATATTTCGCTTTATTTAAAAGAATCATGTCACTTTTTTTAAGTTAGCATTCACACATGCATACATCGGGTGGTCGAGCTGTTGGTGTGGAATTGAGAAAGGTCTCCTCTTCGGTCGTTGTTCGTGAGGTGGGGTGGAAGTGTCTGATTTAAGTTCATATCAAATTTCAGTAACCCCTCACCCCCCCTTTCCCAAACCTCCCTCCCCCGCTCCCGGTAAGCCAGGGCAATGTTGCCTGGCAGCACAGCTGACGTACACGCATTCCCGTATTTTAAGACTGTCCGAAAGGATAGGGTCCATGAATGCCCTGTGGGAAGAAACGTAGAGAAAGAGATATTTGTATATTGTAATAAAGTACAACAAATACAATTCAATAACTTCAGGTGAATTTTAAATCAACAATTAACTTTTATGTGGAGATGTTGATTATTCAGTGTATTAATGCATTGCTTTTTTTTTCCCACCCCAAGTTACAATATTTACATTTTCTGTAGCTCAGTAGCTTTCCCATTCCACAGTGATATTTTGAAACTTCATTAATAAAAACATTCATTTTTGGTACTGTATAGTCCTTAAATCCCCAGCACTGAGCATGACTGCTATGTTACCAAAGGGAGAGCGCTGGCCCCATTCATAGCCAGAGCAAGAATAATGGAATTAATCAGATTCAGATCTTTCCCCTCTTTCAACACCACTTTATTCCTCGACTATTTATTTTTACACCCAGAGTCAACATTGCAAACCCTGTATCTGTTTCTTCCACGTAATGAAGCGTATCCACCAAGTCGAGGCTGTTGCACTGCGCGCTTTGTGAGTCATAAAACCCATTTAGAAAGATGGCCCCACAAAAGCCGAGTGCTTCGTATCCAAACGCCTGTGTCCACTCGGGTGTGGCAATATCAGGCTGGGTTAATCCATCTGGTGCGTGACGCAAGAGAAGACACAAAAACGTTACTGCCACACCTCGGGCCTTTAAACGCCGTGTGAACTGCCGCCGATCTGCCTGAGCCGATGCCAGGAAGAAACGGTCCCAATATGTGGACCATCTTGACTGACGCAAGCCGCACGCGGAGGTTACGGAGTACAGTTCCCCAAAACAAGAAAAATGCACACGATAAAACAGAAACCTGTGGCGCGACCTGAGCGATATCACACTTCAAGGCAATGCTCCAGAAATTCTCACAATGCACTCCTAATAATATGGACAGGAGCCAACTTGTCAATTGTTAAATGGTGTGAGGGATAATGTTTGTTCATGAAAGAGAAGGATGTGCAAGATAAACATTATATTTTTACTCCACAGGATTATTTGGTGAAAGGATCCAATCTGCCCTTTTCTACAGAAATTCAAAGAACAGTAACAAGTGTTAAAAATGGTTTTTCTACTGCCTCGGACGTTCTATGATATTTATCAGCGGTTGGCAAACCAGCACTACTAGCACCTAAAAACTGAGAAAGTGCACCTTTTTCTGAGAAATTCCTACAAAAACTTACGATACACCGAGGTTTACTGAAGATTTGAGGCCAACTCGGTAAAATTTTACCGAGGTATCCTGAAGTCTGTCCAGTTTACTTAAGATTGGAAAATACCTCAATGTTCACTTTCTCTCAAGGTGCCCTCTTTTAAAAATTACATTGTGTATCTGATTTGTTTGTAAATTGGTGCTTTTGCAGATTGAATATATTCTGAATACTGAATGTGTTTTTGTTGTTGTTAATATAATGGTGGTGGTCTGCCCTTTGCAGTTCCTGTATGCAGCACAGACACAGCAGGCTAAACTACAGTACTGACCGTTCCATAGTTCCCAAGGAATTCGGTGAATATTCATGTTTTTTCATACATCTGAAAATTTTCCGTCTACCTCGGTAAAATTTTTCTGAGGTTGACAGAGTTGGCCTCAAATCTTCAGTAAACCTCGGTGTATTCTAAGTTTTTGTAGGAATTTCTCAGAAAAAGGTGCACTTTCTCGGTTTTTAGGTGCTAGTAGTGAAGCTTACATTCTTCATATCATTTGGAAAAAGCGCTAAAATATCACAGTGAATCCTTGAATTACCATAGAAAACTCCTTAATATAAAAAAAGCATAACGCCTGAGTGACTAAAATGCATGAACACAATGCAAAATGATCGGATTAGCAATGAGGGTATCAGATTTTGACTTGCAGTCCAGTGGATTTACTTCATTTGATTTCTTGTTCAGCTGAACAGTTTTCAAAGTTCAGTGCATGCGCAGTAATTGTGGCAGATCTCCTTGAAGCAAAATGTTGCTTGCAGTCATTCCAGTTTTTTTTTTTTGATTGTCTGCGAGTATAATGAAATTTTGCCATGCTCCGGATTTTTCTCCAATATTATGTTCTTAGGTTATATTAAAACGAACAATGAAAGTATGCCTATATCACTGATCTTAAGTGCAGCTTAGGGCAAATCTAAGGCTACAATTGAAACAGGCATTTGTATGCCACTAGGTTATAATGAAGAAAAGAGAGGGGGGTGTTATACATATTAGTTTTACATGCATAAAAACAATTACTATAAAAGGTTGCTTTTACTAGTTTTTTTCTGAATTATTCACAAGACTAATGTTACCTTACTTGCCTATTGCCTAATATAATTTATGTAATGAGAACTTAGGCCAAGGTAAGAATGAAGGACAGTCCCAGCCATACCCACGGCATCCCAAATGGATTATTCTGTGGATATAGATAATACACAATTGCTTGATCAAAAAAAAAAAAAAAAAAAAAAAAAAACTCCTGGTTGACCAAGAGCCCATCAACCAAACAATCAACCTGCCGAACAAATGGGGTCAGCCCTAATAATATTTGATAATTCACAACTACGCTAGTTTAATCATGTGTTTAGCACATACCCCTAACACACCCTGCACAATTATCATCATACAGTGGCTCTTCCTGTGCTCTGATCATTGTTGAATGAGGTGTCCTACAATAATCTGTGAACAACTTACACCACCATATGCTTCATATATGCTGTAGGTGGTACGTAATGGTTCCACCCATTTTGCATTTCATGAATTGCAATAATAACAGATTCGACAGAAAAAGAGCTCAAAAATTATTAGGCATCTCCTCATCAATGTCATCTAAATGTAATCTCTCTCTCTCTCTCTCTCTCTCTCTCTCTCTCTCTCTCACAAACGGAACTCACTCTCTCTCTAGATCACATCAAAACGGAATTCTATCACGGTATGGTCGGGAGAAGGTAACGGTAACTTCAGAGGAACAGGAAGGTAGAAACGCAGTAGGTTGTCTGAGAAAGCACGGAGCAGGGATACAAAGCATTTATAAATATAGTACCCAGTCACGAGACCCTTCCAAGATACACATCACAGGTGGTCCAGCGTGTGCTGAAGAATGTCATCATCGGCTGAGCAGCCAGTAAGCATCTCCCAGCAGGGGATGCTTTCACACGCAGCCACTGTAAATGGTGAAAACTTACCAACCCCACACTACCACGTAAGATTATTTCTTCCTATTCATGTATTTATTTGCTTAAAATAGGTGCTTGTCGTTGTATTTGTGTTGTTGTAGATAGCTTTAAAATCACAAGTTTTTCATCGGTAAACCATTGCATGTAAAGGAACGATGGACGAGATATAATCAGAAGTGTACTGCATGACGCTGCTTGATGTGTGGGGTTTGTTTATGAGGAGAACAGCGGCGAAAAAGAGCGGTTCTTTTGGACAAAAATCATAAGGCTTTCTATATATTTTAATGCTATTTAGTGCAGACAGGAAAATTCCTTTATTTTTGTTGTTTACTCTTAACGTTCTGTGAAAATGAATGATACATGTTACCGTATAGGACACATCCGCTGTCATAGTTTAGAGAATTTTCACTTTGTTTCTGTTATATTGTAGATTGCTGGACTTCGTGGCAGTCCTGACATCGAGAGAGAAGATTTTAGTTACATTATGAACTCACACACACAGTTCACACACGTCTTCAAAAGCAAATTTCTTCCGCGCTTTCACGTGCACTATAATGCGGTTTCTCACAAGTTTTAAATTGAAAGCGCATGTTATGTTTTTGGAAGTGGCTATTCGCCCCGCAGCGAATAGGAAACCACACATGATCAGGAACTATATTTTCTTACCTGGCGCCACCTCACGATCACTGTCGGCAGTTAAAAGTCTTACAGCATTAATCTCACGAAATAACGAGTTAGTCTGGCGGTAAAGTAGCGATACAAGGACGGCAAGACAGCGGTAAGTTAGGGAGAGTTCACGCGATTTTTTCCGTTTTGATGTGAGCTGTATGGTACAAGCAAACGCACAAACGCACACGCGCGCACACACACACACACACACCCAGGGGAGGCGTGATCCTTCTGCTCGGGTCCCAACTCTCCCTCTATTCAGTACGTACTTGTTTATAACTCACTACTGACAGGTTGCTCTGTAGGCCATTCGTTGCTTTATTAACAGAGTTGTGTGAGAGTCCATTCTGATCCTGCGGGCTCTCCCAGGGCCCCCCTGGGTCATTTAGGCAGTCGTCAGCATCCGCGTGCTTGTTCTTCTGCGGCGAGGCAAAGGGGTTAAAGTCGCCCTCCACACTGCGATGCGGTTGGGTGTTGAACTCCGTTTCGAAGGAAGACAGTTGTTGCGTGACGCCCAGGAGTCCGCCCACCTCCACGCTCAGGATCACCCAGATCACGTCTGCAACAACGAGCCAGACACCACAGGACAATTCACACACCAAGATCCACCAAAACAAACAACATCTAACCTGCGTATTCCTGGTCAGGGTCGGCATGGGTGCTCCACGAGCACTGGACCAGAAGCAGGAACACACGCAGGACAGGTTTCCAATCTAACAGAGGGCAGATGCACACATACCTGGCCTGGGCTTTTTTAGACTCGCCAATTAACCTAACTTGCATGTTTTTGCACCGTGGAAGGAAACTAGAGCACACACTGGACACCCAGAAAGGCTCAGTTTGAGCGGCAGCATTACGTACAGCCTTACAACTTAAGGGGCCTTCCCAGGTTCAAAATGATTTTTTTTTCAATTTTTTCTTTTTTCCCTTTAAGGTTCACTAAGATGCATACTTTAAGAAAATCTAAACATTTTGTCATTAATTTCATCTATTTTTTTTAAGCTCTCCCACCTCAAATTTATGTCAGCTAAAATCTGGTGACTTTCAACAATTGTGGCACTGATAACTTTTTTATATTTCAACCAAATTGCCTCAAATGTTGACTGTAGACTTGTTGTTTATTTCTGCATGCAATTTCATTGGCTTTTTCTGATGATGGCAAAGGTATCAATTTCATGGGAGTGTATGTGTCATCCAACGGACCCATCTGAGGAATATTTTTACAAAAACCACTCGAAAAAATAAATACACAAAATATAGAAAAATCCTAGATTGCATAGATATGACATATATCTAACAGGGAAAAAAAGAATTAAGTGATTTGGTTGGGTGGTTAGGGAGTAAGGCTTGCCACAATAAGGACCGTGATTTTTCTTATTAACGTCAATTCCATGGTAACAATGTAAATAAAAACCAATGGAATGGTACATTTTTGTGTTAAACTAATAAACTGTAGTGTTATTATACCCATATCTGTGCTGGAACAAGGTAAATCAAATGAACCTGGGAAGGCCCCCTAAAGATAACTAAATAACAAATAAAGATTTTTGTGAGTGGCCTTCATGAGCATGCTACTGTGCGAATGTGACAGGATTCCTCTGCCAAACACTGACTAGGACCTTGTCCAGAAGTTAATCAGGCCATTAATAAGGGTTGGTAGGCCTGGTTCTGGTGTTACACAAACTGCATGGGCTCCATTTTTTTGCCTTGACAAAGGGAATTGCACGTCTGGTAAAATTATGCACAATTTCATCCATCGCAAACAGAATATTTATCGCCAGTGCCGAGACTGGTAGTTTTGTCCCCTGAAATAAAACCATTTGCACCACAATGGGTTGGACAGCGCACGAGTGGTGTGTGTCAATGAATTAAGCTGGTGCTACGCCAGTTTTGTGTCTAGGATCTTGCTACACTTCGGACGCATCCAGATCACCTTTTCAACCAAATGCTGCCCGTCTATGGTATTTTTATGGGACTAAATCCCAGCTAGCGAAGGTGTTCCCAAATTAATACATATAAGTGATTTTCAATTCGAATATGTACCCTAGAAATAATGCCAACAAAATCTTGCTGGGGTGTAATGGGAAGGGGGTGGAGTGAAGGGGTATTTCTACACATGAAATACAAATAACTAGCTTCAGTCTCACCTTTGTTTTAATACCATGAGTGCTAGGACAGTCAGAACAAACTTTGAGATTCGAATATTAAAAAAAAATTCCATTAGAAGAATAAAATTGACATTTGAATGTGTAAAAATATTAGTTTATTGACTTCTTAGGCGCAGAGGACAAGGACATTGCAAGCATGGCATGTAGCCAATGAGCCAGTCTTTGCATCATTAGAAAAACAAGGCCTACTTTTCCTCTGAAATGTATGACACATAATGCAAAAAACAGGATGTGAAGCAACAAGTGTCAAAATTATAAGAAACATTACAGAATGGTAAAAAGTGCAAAAGTTGAGCTTGTTACTCCTGAGTCCATGGGCAGAGGTATAACTGGGCATACAGCAAAGCTTAAAATCTTTTATATTGTTGTGTGCTGATAACTACCAAATTATACACGGGTCATACCATGTCAACTGGAGCAATTATTTGGAGGTTCAGAACTCAACCCCTTAAACAGCCATAATTTTTTTTTCAAATTTTTTTTAACACCATGAGATAGGACATTTTGCAGCATATTAGGACAATACAAGCATTTCTCACCGAGTTATGGCCCTTCAAATTATAGGGATCAAAGGTCTTTCACGAGCATGCTATTTTATTGTGTTTTTACGCCATTATTTTTATACCTTCAAATAAAGCCACATCTTTGAACTTGCAATAATACCGAATCGGGACCTGAATTTTCCAAATCTGCAATCAGATTTAGATGTCTAAAATGACAACTCTGACCACAGAGATATAAGAAAACTAGAGTGGACGACATGTGGGCTGGACCAAAGCGGAAACGGCAGAATAGCTTCTCCATCTTGTATATGTATAAATGTCCAATGAGGCACATGTAAACAGTAGGCTAAACATTTTTTTTATTTTTGTTTAAGTTTTAAGAGGTTGTTTTCAAACAATGCCTTAGGTTTTGGAATGCTTTTATAGGGGGCGCCTAAGGTATGAATGGGTTGAAATGAGGTCTAGCAACATGAACGCAGCTCTCCTTATCCTCTTCCCAATAGACATATAATAAATGTAAAGAAAGAAACCTGCATCTGGTGCAGGTGTTGGCTAATGTTACAGGTTTTTGTAATCCAACATGATCCAAATGATAGCCAGCTATCTAGTGTGCCAACACTAATGTAAGATATCACAGTAGTATTGTTAGCTAGGTAACTCACCTAGAGAACCTGGCTTATGTTGACGATGAGAGAAGTCTGTTGGGTCAGTCCAAGTGAAGGCATCCAGAAAATCAGAAAATTCCTGGGTCACCCCCTCAGAAATTTCCCAAAAAAATTCATATAGGTACCTCTGGTGGACTTATGAAATAATACCAAGTATTAGACCAATATCCCTAATAGTTTTGAAGTGATGGCCTGTCACAATTTTAAGTTTTTTTTTTTTTTTTTTAATTTTGACGAAATTGTGTTTAGTCCAACTTTGGGCTTCCACTGCTCCTCTATTATTTGACCTACGGATCAGATTTTTGGTCTCCCTGGCCAACTTTTCCCCTAGAATCAGAATTTCTGGTCAGATTAGGTGTATCCACCTTGGTTGCTCCACAATAGGGCTCCAAATTTGGCTGAAAAGCCAAAAATTGCAAAAATTGCTGTACTTTTTAAATGCTACAGATCAGAAAGTTTAGGGAATTCAAGCTTGAAATTTTTTTTGTGACCAGTCCTGATACCTCTCATAGGTAATCCACTTTAATCTTGTTTGTATCTTGGCAGGAATGAGAAGAAAATTTTTTTTTTATTTTGCTCGTTTTTCATTTTACAGAAAAAATTTTTCTTTTTGAAGTCCATGGTTCAACGTGCACAATTGACCACATCCTTACAATCATTACCATAGATTGCTATAGTTGTCAACTTCATCTGACAAAAAAATTGAGATGGTGTTCAGCCTAGTTTTTATACTGCAATTTTTTTAATGATGTTACCCATTTCGAGCAGATATTGATGAAAATTCAGCATTGTGTAGCATCAATTGCCAAATTCAGCACATTTGCCACATCTAGGCTCTTTGAAACAGCTAAATACATGCAAAAAATAACTTCAATACAATTTTTCAAGCAAAATCATTGTTTTATTTGAAGCTTAACAATGGATTACATGTACAACTACTACATTGGAATGGTTCACATGGTTTTTGTTAGAGACCATAAGAATTCTGCTTTTAATCTCATTATGTAATTTTTGCTAACATTGCTAACTATCAAATTTACATTCACTGCCAGGAACTTAGAGGACTAAAAATCACACATTATGCAAATCTGTAATGGAATCAGGATAAACTTATACAATTGCTACACCAAAACATGGAAATTACACTTACATGAAATCTGTTTGGTATGAATATTTCCTGGATCTGCACATGTACGCTGTTCACTCATGAACCGAGATAAAAACATTTTCTCATGATGAAACAAATTTGCTCAATTTCCTCAAGCATAACTCCAGATCTCCAGGCGAGCAATTCTTGACCCTCATTGCTTAAGGTATCCACTCTGAAGAAGCCAGTTTTTCTTGCCATAAGTGTATTGTGACATTCATCACCCAATTTGGTGCCTAAGTCACACTGTGGTAAATCCTTCTTACCCTCCATGGTTTGAGTGATTATGATAATCTGATCATTGGAGCCCTTTTATACTGGTCATCATTACGCAATACCAAAACGAGTTCAGACGAATTATGGATTAAGTCATCACACTTCACTTACCTCAGATTGCAGATTTAATGATGATGTAAGATGAAACAAGTTTGTGCTTGTCTCAAGATTTCATTATTTGTTCAAGTTTTAACATGATGAACTGAACATTACTTAATATTCATACTTTCAACAAATCTATAGCATTTTATGATGTACGATGGTGCGTTTAAATGGCCAATATGGTGTGTCTATTGAAAAATTCACATAAAATAAACAAGGCTGAACACCATCCCAATTTTTTTGTCAGATGAAGTTGACAACTATAGCAATCTATGGTAAAGATTTGAAGGATGTGGTCAATTGCGCACATGTTGAACCATGGACTTCAAAATTGCTATTTTTTCCGTAAAATGAAAAACGAGCAAAATAAAAAAAATTTTTTTCTTATCATTCCTACCAAGATACAAACAAGATTAAAGTGGATTACCCATGAGAGGTATCAGGAATGGTCACAAAAAAAATTTCAAGCTTGAATTCCCCAAACTTTCTGATCTGTAGCATTTAAAAAGTACAGCAATTTTTATGATTTTTGGCTTTTCGGCCAACTTTGGAGCCCTATTGTGGAGCAGCCAAGGTAGATACGCCTAATCTGACCAGAAATTCTGATTCTAGGGGAAAAGTTGGCCAGGAAAACCAAAAATCTGATCTGTAGGTTAAATAATAGAGGAGCAGTGGAAGCCCAAAGTTGGACGAAACACAATTTCGTCAAAACTAAAAAAAAAATACTTAAATTGTGACAGGCCATCACTTCAAAACTATTAGGGATATTGGTCCAATACTTGGTATTATTTCATAAGTCCACCAGAGGTACCCATATGAATTTTTTGAGAAATTTCTGAGGGGTTACCCAGGAATTTTCTCATTTTCTGGATGCCTTCACTTGGACTGACCCAACAAACTTCTCTCATCGTCAACATAAGCCAGGTTTTCATCCAGGGGGTCATCTGGGAGGGTCTGGATGCTTAGATATGGACTGACCCTGTTCTAAACTTGGCAAGCTGGTGTTCGCTGCAACTACATAGTAAGTTATTGTTTTTGATGCTAATAATCAAATAATCCATGGCTAATAAATAAACCTTATTGTGTGGTTATGTTGAACCTTTTTGATTCAGATGTTCACTTGATAACTGAATTAATGACACGGAGATTCCTGTGTCAAGTAAACTAATGATGGCTAACTAGCGAGCTAGCATGCCCATTATAGTGCTAGACTATAGTGGCTAACTCTCTTAAATGCCAAGATTAGTATTTGTGGTGGCTAGTTACATGGTTTGCAATTTAAATTAAGATGGCAAACAAAATTTTAGTTAAATCACATTAAACTAGCGAACATTACTATATTGAGTTACCTACAGTAAGCTAGCTAATATCTAACATTCCCTGATTTTGACACGCAAATTAGCCATGTATCTCCCAAGCAGTGATCACAGCGATTAAAGTCACTCTATACTTGATCCAAAAAAACGTGGCAAACTACTTGCTGGTTAAATATGCTTTTGAATAACAACCTCCAGGCCAATTATTTATTAGCTAGGTCAGCAACTATATCGCAAATGCCTTATTAATTTTTGCTTACCTATTGGTAATTCTAAATGCTTGGTATAACAAAACATTAATGAAGTCTGCAGTCAGTGGGGAGAAATTGCATAGCAACTCTAGTGCATGCTTGTGTGGGCATGGGCATAATACTTTCAGGTAAATTGAAATAAATGAGCATTAAACATTAAAACATAATTTTATTATTGAAATAATACAGCAATGGGATTCTACATTAATACTGATGGCTCAAATGAGTGCCGGTTTGTAAACCTTTAAAAGGCCCACATCTTTTCATACAAAATGCATTAACTAGTGAATCAACCTCAGTCAATCAAAACCCCGCCATGATCTACTGGCTTGAGGGGCTCGCGTCTATATGCCCCCCTCCAGTGGATCTGTAAGATGGCTGGTAAGAATTCATTGCATTTTTCATTTTACAAAAGATATTCCACCCCTAAACCAGTAAAATTCATCTATGCCTTTGAATTATGTTCTGAACAACACCTCTGTAAGATCTGGAAAGAGGGTTGGAGTTCGGCAAACACTGATACGTGGGGGAGCCCAGAGGCTGTAAGTGACAAATGGCTGATAAGCTCGGTCCAGAGCTATGCCAGATAGCAATAAACTTTTGTAAACTTCCCCCATTATGAGTGAACCCAGGATGCTCGCTCAGCCCGCATGTGGAAGGTGTCAATGGTCTTTCTGTTACTCTGTACGGGGGGGTAGTTGCAAAGCCCTGGCTGACACAATGCCCCTGCGGGAGTCACATTAACTTAAGACTGAGGACAGTAAAGTCCATTTATATTAATCTGTTTAAAATAATCTAAACCTCTGGGAACTTCATAATATGCTTATATGTTCAATATCCTGCTAAGAAATCACTTCTGTACTTAGAACCCTAGGCAGGGGATTAGGCCCCCCGAACCTAGGGTTCAACAGGCGGCGGCGGGACTGCAAAGTTCCGAGGGCACGTTAAAGGTGGGGTATAGTACAGGGGAGTAAACTGAAGGCCTCCGTGTCCAGTGAAGTATGAACTGACATACTGCCGTGGTACCGTCTAGTCGGCGTGTTGTCGCATGTAAGTGTGAGGGCATCACGTGGTACGTGGGTGACTGCCCACACCTAAGCAGAGGGACGCGTAGTACGACCTCTGTGAACAGGCAAGGCTGGTGAAAACGGTCAAAGTTTCCATACCCATAGCTGAGTGGGGTAGGGATCAGACCGTCGGCTCCCACCTGGGTGGCTGGTAACCACTGTGGGATTCGGGGATCGCTATCGACTGGGTCACCGGCCGGTCGGGTCGCGTATGGCAGTAAGACCCTTGTTGGCGCCCGGCTGCTCAATGTACAGTCAGGCCACCACAACCCAAAAGCGAATGCGTTAGTAGGTGAGTGGTGCTTCTGTGATCGGTGGGCTTTGAAAAGAAGACGCCGGGAAGCAGAAGGCAGATTTCTGAACCTGGGGGAGCCCGGGCGAAGATCTCTGTGGAAAAGGATCTAGCCTGGAACTGCGCCCTGAGAGGGGAGGTTCGAAGGATCAAAGTGAATTTAACTATATAATCATTCATCTTAAGGCTTTTTCATGACAACTGCATCATATTAGTACATATTCATATCATGTTTGGTCTTGTTATTCTCGGGGGAATCCAAGGAGTTGAATGGAGTATGTTTCATTCCCATTGAAATTATGGTTCATTACCTTTTGGAAACTCCTGAAAAACTGGTCAGAATCCTCTCCAGTAAATGACCCTATTCTTCTCTCTCTGTTAAATTGCTTTATTACATCCTCCAAATGGTGGAAACCCAAAAACCAGATTCAACCCCCCTTCCAGATCGTTTATGGCCAGGCCGCCTGGATCAAAGACATGATTTGGCTTAAAGCAAGGACAGACAATCGATTCGGGGCAGATCGTATCCGATCTCTCCCCGCGCACATTAGTGTGTGTGTAGCCTTTTTCGCCTGGTATGACTTCACCCTCATTTTCTAAATTGTGTGTAACTTGTAATTGGTTTAAGGTTGATTTGTTTGATTTGAGCTTTTGCCTACCTGGTGAATAAATTATTGTTATTCCTTTAAACTTGCGTGGTCTCTGTGACTCCTAATCCTTTTATTCTTTCTAGCCGCGTTGCGACAGATATCTAGCGGTTTAATCCCAACCGAGGAATGACTGGCCAGCAGCCTGGTATGGGAATTGGTTTTACTAAGTTGGAGAGACAATCATGATCTACTTACATAAAGGGTTTATGTATTGCCGGTTCTGGGATTTTAGCCTTAAGGAAACCCATGGACGAAAAGTCGGTTATCTGTTAAAATTTCCTGAAGGAACCCATGGGCGTGCACAGATCTGGGTTCGCTGTATTCGCGCCAAAAGATGCTGTTGCAGTGATGGCCGACTTCCAACCTATAATCTAATCGACGAACCTAGGATCCGGTAACAATGCTAATACCCGGGAGTATATGTTTAGTGACGGCGGTTGTCTCCGAAGAGTTCGAGGTGTAGTCACTTCGAGATCCACGCATGTTTTCCCTAGATTATGAATTTTAATTCTAATTTGGAGTCAGATATTTAACGAGGGTATAACTCAAATTTGGTATTCTAAATTTATTATGGAGTCAGATTAATTGTAACCGTTGTGCTTTTGTGCCCTGTTCTTCGAACGGAGAAAATATATCCATTTTATTGTGATTCACACCAGCCAGGAGGTCGCGCGTGCTAATACCAGCCCAAAAGAACACGTTGAGTCTTCGCCCCCTGCAATTTCCGTTGTTGGTATTGTTTTGTGGGTTCTACAGATCTTTAGTTCAAAATCCAATGTTCACAAAAATTTTGGACAAAGGTAGCTGGCCCAAAGAAGTTCAAAATTAAACACAGCTGGATCTTTCCAGACAACCACATTGGCCACAGCCGAAATGCAGTTTTATCACCGTGACCCCAACAGTGACTGTGTACTGAAGCAGGATCTGTCCTTTTGCAAATGGCTGCATCAGGTCTTACCCCCGTAGAAGAGTCCGGTAGCTGTGCACATCCTCCACTGGCCTTGGTACATGCCGGGGGCCATTGGGCTGCGCATCTGCACACTGACATCCGACACCTCCTGGGGGTCTAGAGAGCGCACCATCACCATGTTCACATGCCCAAACTGGTCTCCACCCACGTACTTCAAACACACGCCCGGAGGCCAGGACTCCACCCCTGTAGAGGGCAGAGATACATAGAATTACTGCAATATATTGATTCAGCAAGCGCTTCTCATCCATCCTTGCAAAGTCATAGAAAGCAAGTCAGGTCCGCCAAACCAAATCCTGGAGAACGACCATCCCAAAGTCTTTCACTCCAACCCCAACAATGCATGCCTCATTCAACAGCTAGAGAAGATGGACCTCATAAATCTGTTTATTAGTACATTCCAGGTCATCAAATGAACATTTAGTGTCAACCTAGCCCACAGGACAGTAGATCTCCAGGAAAAGTGTAAGGCAACCCTGATGTAGGTACATCCGCACAACATAAATGGCCAGCTATCATATCGGGCAAGTTCAAGCTACTTACATTGAGTGTGTCTCTTAGTTCTACACAGCATGCTATCCAACCAGTTACACAACTGAATCTACAAATCAAGGTCTTTCGGCAAGACTCCAGGGGTTGATTCACGGGTGAAGCAAGGATTTGAAAAGTGGGTGTCTACAGTAATTGTCGTGGCCTAACGCAAAACCAAACTTTGTGCCTGAAATCTTCACAGGGACAGGGGCATTTCTGACAGGAGGGTCGTTTCTGCACACCACATATTTCCATTTAAGTCTTAATTTCTCTATAACAGCAATACAATAAGGTCCAATAAAACTTAAGCCTTCTGCCACATTTTATCACATGCCATTTGAGATTATATAGAGATGTCGAACCACGTACATTTCATTAAAAAAAAAAAACAGTAATATAACTTAAGCAAAGTGAGTCCAAACTTTTGACTGGCGCCGTACATGGGAGAATTCACCACAGCTTTGAATGAGCTGGGTGCTAGACATTGTTTAAAATTTTAAAAAGGATTCACAAATTGAGGTACTAAGTACATATTAAAGGAGCATTTCATATAAAAATTGGGATTTTCAAGTATTTTGCTGTTTCCATGGAGTTAACAGTCTCCAAAATTGATTGGTGATATTTCCCCCCAAAGACCAAGACTTAAATTGTCAGATGACCTGTAGGTTCTCTGTTAAGCATTAGCGTAGATAAAAAAAAGTCACAGCGGATTCACAGCCCTTTTACCGCATACATACTGAAAAGATGACTAACAGCCATATAAAATGGGTAGGGTTTCTTATTTATGGGCTGTCAGATAGAAAACAAATTAATTTATATACATATTTTTTTCCTCCACAAAGAGTGCCAATAATAGTAAATATAGACAAAAAAATCTGTTCTTTTTGCAAGCATGTTTCATTACACTCAAACAGGAAACAAACTTGCATGGATTTTCACCCCCTGCTATCTTTTTTTCCAGTGAAGAGAAGGTAAAGGAAGGTGGATGTTGCAAATAGTCCAGTGTGTGATATTTATGCATCGCTGTATTCTGGGAGGTAATTATCAATGATTGTGCACATTACATTCATAAAGATACTACAATTTTGGCACTATGCACCGTCAGCTTGACGCTGGCTTAATAGGCCATCACACGTAACGCTCTTAAAATTGGCATGGAAAGGTTAATCTCATTATTGATCTTTGAGGGAAAATCTTCTTAACAAATGTAGCATGGCCTTGCTCTCAAGCCCCAGTCTTGCATATGCAAGCCCTGTCAGAGATCAACCAAGCAGCAGAATGAAATAGACCCAAGATGGTAGAGCCACACTGTCCCTATTCAGCATAGCAGCAGTGGAGGAACCTTGAGCGAATTCTAATCTACTAAGTGCTCCTAAGACTTTTCAGCTCCTTCTTTCAAGGGGGAAACAGTTCCTCCAATTCTTAGGCTACAAAAGCACAATACTCCCAACCTCCTTCCACATGCTGCGGTACTAAACCATGTTATAGCAGTGGTAAGCAACCCTGTTGCCAGAGAGCTCTAGAAGGCCAAATAATACTTAAATCTTCATAATTAGCAGCTGACCTAGTTCTCTAGCCATTGTAGAACCTTCGTTAGTATTAGTCTGAAAACGAACAGAAGGGTTTATCTCCAGGAAAATGGTTGATTATGACAGTGTTGTAAGTTAGTACTACTTCTGAGTAGTTTAAATATTAATGAAATACTGCCAGTTGCGGCCCAAATTATTTATGGCATTTGCTTGCTGCAGGCAATACATTTCTATACAGTCATGCACGTTGTTTAGGATAACGGCACCTATGAAATGCCTAAAAATAAATCAAAATGAACTGCTTGAGAAAGCGTGGTTCTAAGGTTTATGGGGAAATGGTTACAGCCCAGACAAGGAAAGCCCTGAAACAGAGGGTAAACTCTGATGTTAACACAGCTGATCCAGCGTTAAAATGCTCCAGTTTGTGCAGCACGAACCTGTGTTCTGTATCCTCCAGGTTTTTGTGAATGGCGTGTCTGGAGGCACAGACTCCCCCTCGCCAATCGTCACGTCCTCCACAAAGGACATCGACGGCGTGTTGATGTTGGGGCTTTCAAAGTCGTAGTAAGCACCAATGGCTGCCTGCAGGTTCCTTTGAGGCACGTGAGAGAGAAAGTGAGATGCCAGGGATGACAGGAAGGAAAGAGACGCGAGCACAAATGTGGAACCAAAACAGGCTAATCAAGAGGAAAAAAGACAAGTAGCACTTTGACAAAAATGCCTTTTAGTCTTCCATGTATATCATCCACAGTGAGGGATACTTAATTCATCGTGGCTGTTTCTAAGAGCTGTCACAGCAAACTGCAAACATACCATCAGTCTTCAGCAATAAAACAGCTATTTTCAGCAATAAAGCAGCCATTTCTCTTGCATTTGAATAACTAAATTTCAAATAACTGTGAATGCTAAAAACACAGCAATGCTTCGTAGTTTAACAGAAACCTATTTGAGACAAAACAGAGGTATTCATGGAAGTTTCTGGAACTCCTGAAGTAGGTCACTCCCTTTTCCACTAATGCTGAGTCACCGTCCTGTTGTTAAAACTGTAGCCTGTTGACTGTTTACACAAGCGCTCTATAACCTGGAATGACTGAAGCAGTTTGTACTCAGCCCATATTCCTCCCGTTTCCTTCAATAAACAGACTGTAATAACTTTGTTTGCTCGCTCGGCCCTGTTATGCATTGAGCTGCACATGCATCCCCAGTGCTCAAGCCAAGCTGTCGATCAATATTACTGCAAATGACTTCTGACAAAAAACATGTCCAATGCTATCCTCATTACAATCAATAGTGCTGCCAAGAAAATGAAAAATGGTGGTGCTCTTCCATCTATACCCATAATGAGGACATAAATAATAATCCTCCAGGTGGAATGGATTGCAGCGGGGGATCCACAGGTGGAGAAAAATTATTCACCTTATTGAAAAACTTGTTTTAATAAAGAATTTCTCTGCACAATCATTTCCAACCATAAGTGCCATAGTGCAACTGGCAACAGATTTGGCAAAACTGTTCACATTGGATTTACTGCTAAAATGTAACGACGGGCCCCCAGTACACTGAGGATCTAAGGGTCTCAGGTAGCATCACAAACAGATTTAATTTCACCATTTCTAGGGCTGATTTTATAGTACAATTTGTATGATTTAGATGCCAGTCTTAAATAGAAAATCTTCCTTAGACCAATGGTTCCCAAACTCCGTTCTGGGGACCCACGGCGTATGCTGGTCGTGTTCCAACCACAATTACAATCCCAGAATTAACGAGCTATTAATTTTTCTTAGTTAGTTGCTTTTCAGGCTAAAAAGATGTTTCAGCCTATTAAATTACATGGAGGGGAGATGGTTACGTATTCAATGATGCTTAACCCCATAAAACCTGCGGACCCATATGGGTCAGTCAAATGCAGCTGCTGAATTCCAACCTTTTACAAGGAAATACGTATAAAATGATGTAGAAGATCTAGATATTTTATATTTAATGTAATATCCATTTGAGTTTAATGGGTTAAAAGCCCAACATTTACATTGTGTTTACTTTGTAATATTCCAAAAAAGCAAGCCAAGCCAAGGTGGCAACATGTTTTAACTGATCAAATGAAACACAGTGGTGAATCAGTAAGCTAGTACTCAGGATTCGGAATACAGGTGTTTAAGGTTTTTCCAAATATTTTTTCCTAAAACTTAACACAAAAATAACGACAAACAGGTGTGACTCATTATAATTTGCTTTGTCCATGAATTATTTTTCATCGTTGAATAAATAAGTTAGTTAGTTTCAGGACCACATGTCCGCAATTTCACAATTAGTAGACAACTGATTCTTAAATTTGAAGAATCATAATCTCCCCCACCTTTTTATGCAATAAAAACCATCTGCAAAGTAGTACAGTCTGAATATGGCACTCTTTGGGGCATGCATGGGGGTCATTCCATGCCAAATGAACCAATTTTCAGAAAAGTTCCAGGGGTCCTTCTCCAATTTTTTTTTTTTCTAAAAATACCTTAGGGGAGAGGTGGGCAATGAGGGCCATATCTGTCCCTGGTTTTCACACCAACTTCTGGCTTTTAATTAGTTAATTATCTGAATTAGCCAAACTATTTATGAAATCTGACGATTCTGGCGCATTTCTTTACATTATCATGAATGACCATCAAAGACTGTTCTTGTCTCCCTTCACAAAACATTTTTCTTAGATCTAATCTATGCACAAATCTGTATTTGTGTGTACAACCAATTAGCTCAATTAGTCAGGGTAAGTGATAGAAATAAAAACCTGCATACACACCAGCCTTCCAGGACCAAAATTGCCCACTCCTGCCTTAGGTGTCAAACGAAGGAATCCCAATTTTCAGCTCAATATCTCGAACAGTTTTCGTGTGAGAGCCATTTTAAATTGGGGTGTCGCCCCCGTTTTTTTTTTTTTTTGCACTTGCAAATTGCGACATTGACTCGTGAGCATTTTTAAAAGGCTTTTCTAAATAAAATAGAAAGCTGAAAATTGCTATTCTTGTTAATTTTTGCCCTGGTTTTCTGAGGGTACCCAAATATGGTATATCAGGTATCATCAGAATAGTTCAGCTCCTCAAAGCACAACACATCATCTTGTTTGTCGTCTACATGGTATATCAGGTATCATCAGAATAGCTCAGCTCCTCAAAGCACAACAAATCATCTTGTTAGTCATCTACAGGTGAAAGTATATTTTTTTTCCAATTTTGATGAGTTGCAGTGTAATATTTCCAAGCAGAAATCTATCAAGACAATTAATTTTTGCTTGTTTTCACCAATTTTCTGATCAATACTAATGAGAATTAATTTGTATTAAATGTTACATGAAAGGGTATTTTTCTCATAACTGTACACCGAAACTAAGTCTAAGTTCCAAGCTTTCTTATGAGGCATCATGAAGACATGTAGGACATGAAAAATTTCAATTATTTTTTTTGCGTGGCAGTGTTTTCCTCAGCCATTTTGTAGGCCAGTTGGGATAGACTTAAACCTTCACCATTTACAATACCAGACCACCCGGTCCGAATAACCCTGCAAGTAATGCATGATTATGCAATCCGAGTTGGCTACTGCCCTCAGTAAACAATCGCGCACAAACGCATGGCACATTTCTTCTTATTCCAGCAGTCCTGCCAAGTTCATTTAATCAGGTGATAAGCAACAACGACCGTTTGCTAACGACCTGCGTGCATGACCTTTCGTTAGTGGATGACTCCAAAGGTAACCAGCACCATTAAGCATTTTACCAATCACTACAGCCTGTGCTCAGTTGGCATAACGTAAACTGTTAACGAGCAAATATGACAGGAATAGTATAATATGAACACATAAAAGAATTAGCCGGGTGTTACAAAGCACTGTCACTGTTATGTAACCACAATAACTACAAGCTAGTTCGTAGCCTTGCTAGGGAACATGACTTATTGAGAATGGACACAGGTCTCCGCAAAAACTTCCAAATAATCATTCCGTTGATCTCTCGAATGAGCAACCATTAGGTACATCGGAAGTTATCGAAACCACTCAATTGTAAATGAAAGTGTCTGTATTTTGAGTTAAATGCGCACGCAAAGCCCTAAAAACCCAAATGAGTAGTGTACAAATATTACGTCACTATACACCGCGCTCTCCATTTCCTCGATCAATTCGAGTTCGGTGGCGCTAGCTAAGCAAGTAAAGCCGCTTACACACTGGAAGCGAAACGAATTTTCCGCACGAGATTGCATTCAAATTCAATGCAAAGACGCGAATACGCGCGCGAAACGCGCGTATTCGCGTCTTTGTATTGACTTTGAATTTAATCTGTCGTGCGAAAAATTCGTTTCGCGTCCGGTGTGAAAGCAGCTTAAGTTTTACATTCCGGTACCTGGAAGAAACCACGTCACAGAGTTATTTAAACGCCAAAAGGCACCTGGAAATTAAATGAACCCAATGAAATGTGAACCATTCTATTTGTTTTATCAACGAAGAACGTTAACTATCTAGCCAGCAACATTTTTGGAACACGTCCCATTAAAAACTAGCTAACTAGCTAGCTAGCAAACTGGGTGACCACACAAGTCAGAAGGTCCTGTAACGTCATGTCATTTTTCATAAGCCTTGTAAGCGATGAAGAGCAGAGACAGCACCTTAGACAAAAGGGAAAAGACGAACTTAAGGTCAATTGACAGTAATAAACATTCGTGTCATGTTTGGTTCGCTAGCATTCTAGCAAGTTAGCTCATTCCTTAATTAGCTAGCGAGCACACTCCTCAGGCCATATCCTCGGGCTCACCAGTTGGTCATGTCCAAGAAGAAGGCGCAGCCGGCAGGATTCAGTTGGAACCCAAGTAGTCTCTGAAACTCGGAAATCAGAACATCTTTGTCCGTAGTGCCCATACAGCTGAATTTCTGCATTAGATCTGCGTCCAGGTCCAAGTCCATGCCCTCCATGGCGTGCGTCCCGGTACGGCGACGGGCTTTCTCTCCTAATTTAGTCCGAGGCCTCGGCCAGTCATAACAACCATCCCAACAACAACTCCAATGCGCATGGCTGGGGACGGGCCTCCGTCAACGTTATACGTCAGTAAACAAGAGACGTCGCTGTACGGCTGTGACGCTTTCCATCGCGTCATGTGTTGCTATTCCGAAAATACATCTCATTGGTATATTCTATGAACCTGATCGCGCCCACCTGAAAATTCGCTCACTTGTTCAAGTATTGTAAACAACGCAATTTTATTGCATGAATTGGCAGCCATTTGAGGACATTTGTTGAAAAATAGTGCTGATGTATGTGCCAATATAGGGGGAAAATTAGGACACTTTAACAGAGCACGGAAACATAATGGATATCTTTTAAGACTTTATTAAATATTGCAGCAATATTATAAAGAATGGAGATCGTCACCCGACTCATTTAGAAATCAGAAAGACTCTCTGCCCCGAGCACTTTCCCTGCTTGCTTAAATTCCCAAGAGAGGGGGGAGGGGGGAAGCAAGTTGTTTGTCCAACTCACTGTCCATTTCTTCATTATCTGTTTAAAACAGGGGTGGGCAATTCCGGTTCTGGAGGGCCGGTGTGCATGCAGGTTTTTATTTCTATCAATTACCCTGACTAATTGAGTTATTGATTGCATACACGAACATAGATTTGTTCAATGATTAGATCAAAGAAAAAAATTTTGTGTGGGGAGATGAGAACAGTCTTTGTTGGCCATTCATGATAATTTAAAGAAATGCGCCTGAAATGTCCGATTTCAGAAATAGTTTGGCTAATTTAGATTATCAACTAATTAAAGACCAGAAGTTGGTGTGAACACCAGGGACAGATAAGGCCCTCGTTGCCCACCTCTGGTTTAAACGCTGGTGCCAGGTCTTTCTAAGTCATGAAATGTTCTGTGCCTTCATTCTGCGGTGTATGTCCCAGATGTTTACCTTCCCTCTATGCAAACAAGCAGCATACACACACGTGCACAAACCTTTCCGTACCTTAATGCTTCTCCATTTAAACAGAGTACAATGTCTCAAGCAGAGCACAAAATAAACCACTGTGAGCTTCTACAGTTCACTCAGAAAACAATTGAGCAATAATAATTTTCCCCCTCACCAACCGCGTCACAAAACTTGTGACATCATTGTGAATATGGCTATTCACTAGCGGCCTTTGATAAAAGACTTTTGAAAGACAAACATCTGACACCCTCTCACATCTGAAGACAATAAATCTTAAGCAAATCACTTTGACTGGGGATCTTGCACGGTCACTATTTGCAAGACTGCAGCTAGATTCCTTTAGAGATTATTTCTCATCCTGCTTGTGCTGGGAAAAGCGCACCTATTGGTTGTTGATATTGGTCACGTAAATGAACAACACAATTTGCATTGGACTAGACCAGTGCTTCCCAAACCTTTCCTGGAGGCCCACCTGTCCTGCATGTTTTAGATCTCTCCCTGCTCCAGCACAGGTGATTCAAATGATCAGCTTGTCATCAATCAGCTTTAGGGGTGATTAACGAGCTGATCATTTGAATCACCTGTGCTGGAGCAGGGAGAAATCCAAAACATCCAGGACAGATGGGCCTCCAGGAGAGGTTTGGGAAACACTGGACTAGACTAAAGACCTGCAATAATCTTAAACATGTTTGATATTGTCGTAACGCTAAGACGGGAAAAAGACCGCTTTAAAACAGCTCAGATTGAGTTTTATGACTATCTTCCTTACATCTAACGACCAAGATCACGGGAGCGCGCTGCAACTCTGGCAAAATTCTCATGATTTTATTCCGATTTTGGAAATTTTTCTGCGACTGAAATCACTTGAAAAGTCGTTTGATGTAAGCCCAGTCTTATTGGAGGAAGCTATGAATAGCACACATCTTACTTCTGAAAGAATGCTAAATCTGATCCTTAAACCCAGCCCTAGTTTTCTCTTCTCCCAGGTACCTGAATAATAAGTCCTTCTGATCAGCCAGATTGTCTTTACACCTGACTCCCTTACCAAGGTGGCTGGAAAACCAGCAGTTCTCATCTCATTCAGGGTAATCATTGCAAGAGATAATTGAGTTGCCTGCCCAAGTAAAAGGGGCCTATAGTGTGACGTGGGCCTTGAAATTTAGAAATTGTTTTTTTCAAACATTTAAACATGCTAAATGGTGGTTAATTTACTAGCATTTACAAAACCCAAAACCAGTGAAGTTGGCACGTTGTGTAAATCGTAAATAAAAACAGAATACAATGATTTGCAAATCCTTTTCAACCTATATTCAATTGAATACACTGCAAAGACAAGTTACTTAATGTTCGAACAGGTAAACTTTGTAATTTTTTTGCAAATATTAGCTCATTTGGAATTTGATGCCTGCAACATGTTTCAAAAAAGCTGGCACAAGTGGCAAAAAAAGACAGAGAGTTGAGGAATGCTCATCAAACACTTATTTGGAACATCCCACAGGTGAACGGGCTAATTGGGAACAGGTGGGTGCCATGATTGGGTATAAAAGCAGCTTCCCTGAAATGCTCAGTCATTCACAAACAAGGATGGGGCGAGGGTCACCACTTAGTGAACAAATGCGTGAGCTGATTGTCGAACAGTTTAAAAACAACATTCCTCAACGAGCTATTGCAAGAAATTTAGGGATTTCATCATCTACGGTCCGTAATATCGTCAAAAGGTTCAGAGAATCTGGAGAAATCACTGCACGTGGTTTACAAGGCCGAAAACCAACATTGAATGCCCGTGACCTTCGATCCCTCAGGCGGTACTGCATCAAAACCGACATCAGTGTGTAAAGGACATCACCACATGGGCTCAGGAACACTTCAGAAAACCACTGTCAGTAACTACAGTTCGTCGCTACATCTGCAAGTGCAAGTTAAAAACTCTACAATGCAAAGCGAAAAGCCATTTATCAACAGCACCCAGAAAAAGCCGCCGGCCGCTGGGCCCAAGCTCATCTAAGATGGACTGATGCAAAGTGGAAAAGTGTTCTGTGGTCTGACGAGTCCACATTTCAAATTGTTTTTGGAAACTGTGGGACGTCGTGGTCTCCGGACCAAAGAGGAAAAGAACCATCCGGACTGTTATAGGCGCAAAGTTCAAAAGCCAGCATCTGTGATGGTATGGGGTGTATTAGTGCCCAAGGCATGGGCAACTTACACATATGTGAAGGCACCATTAATGCTGAAAGGTACATACAGGTTTTGGAGCAACATATGTTGCCATCCAAGCAACGTCTTTTTCATGGACGCCCTGCTTATTTCAGCAAGACAATGCCAAGCCACATTCTGCACGTGTTACAACAGCATGGCTCCGTAGTAAAAGAGTGCGGGTACTAGACTGGCCTGCCTGTAGTCCAGACCTGTCTCCCCATTGAAAATGTGTGGCGCATTATGAAGCGTAAAATACAACAACGGAGACCCCGGACTGTTGAACAACTTAAGCTGTACATCAAGCAAGAATGGGAAAGAGTTCCACCTGAAAAGCTTCAAAAATTGGTCTCCTCAGTTCCCAAACGTTTACTGAGTGTCGTTAAAAGGAAAGGTGATGTAACACAGTGGTAAAAAGGCCCCTGTGCCAACTTTTTTGCAATGTGTTGCTGCCTTTAAATTCTAAGTTAATGATTATTTGCAAAAAAAAAAAAAAAAGTTCTCAGTTTGAACATTAAACATCTTGTCTTTGCAGTGTATTCAATTGAATATAAGTTGAAAAGGATTTGCAAATCATTGTATTCTGTTTTTATCTACGATTTACATAACGTGCCAACTTCACTGGTTTTGGGTTTTGTAGATGGAAATTAGATTTCCAGCCTGTACTGGAAATCACTTTTTCTAATGATTTTTCTCCAAAATCCCATTGGTTCCGTATGTGATGTTGACATAAAAAAAACAAATTTTTTTGTTTAAGTAGGGCATAAACTTTAAATATTTGTTTTTTTTTCATGAATGGACCATTCAGCAGAAATAAATGAAGGGAAGATCTCCAGATTTTATCAGAACTGCAAAGCTTCCAGTCCAATGAAAGTTACCAAAAAATGTCCAACTTGGTATCCAAGGGTAAAAATGATTTCTAAGGTAGTGAAAGGGTGGCAGCATGCAGAAGTGCATGTATGCTTTACTGCACCACAGAAGAATGTGAAAAGGGGCACAGATCTTAGAAGTTGATGGATACAGCAAGCCTGTTAGTCCTGTACCTGACTGTAGACCCGTTTGCAAAATGGTGTTGGGGGAATTTCTCACTGTAACTTAGTTAATGGGTCCCTGTAGATGAAAAAAATACCAAGGTGCTTGTCTGCCACACTGCAACGAATGACGTTATGGCTAAATGAAAAAATCTTTTTGTTTTTAAAAGTATCTGCATGTGTAATAGCTCTAATTATACTGATTTTGAGGTGTAAAATTCATTTCTGTCATTGATTTTACATTTTGGGGAATATCTGGACCTTAAGTTGCAATTTTGGTATACCAATGACCTTGGCTGGTACACAAAATGACATCTTTTATCATCAGAAATGTGACTTCGCTTATGCATAAGGTTTATGTACTGTTATAACCCATACACATGATACATGCAAAGATCAGTGCCATGATTCAATAAATAATTGAAGAGTTACTTATACTTTTCACTTTTTTATTAAAGTACATAGAAAATAGGACACAAGATCATGTAAATGAAATCATAAAATCATAGTCAATAGACAAATTCCCTTTAAAGTTCTAGTTAGTCTTTCAGTGGCATGTTTTTACATGATGAATTACTTATCTTTCCATCACAGAAAATGACGCATGGAACACCAGCAGAACGATACACACAGCGCCGCATGTCACACTGGCCTGCACACTTGCGTACTGTGAGCAGGCCCCTTGGCAAAGGTTTCAGACGTTTTGAAGGTAGCAGTGTACCAAAGTGCTCCTGCCATCCATCTTCTGCTGGATCTTGTCTTGCCTCATGGTCACCATCTGTAGTGAGAAGTCTACATGCTCTGTGCACCAAAAAGGATCCTCGGTGGATGTGGCCTCTCATCACACTGCTTGTAGGAGGGAGAGCATCAATTCCAGTATTGGAACTGGTGTAATTTTCTAACCTCAGTTGGTCAAATGTCTCAGCAGTTGTATGTGACCTGGCTCTTGCCCAGACACGTACCAAGTATTTTTCTGCTAGCGCAATATTTTGCTCTGGCAATGTATCAGTCTCTCCAAAATTTGTCAGATACTGAACGGGGTCACAGGTCATAGCCACATGTTTGGTTCCCACCTTGCTCATGCAGTCATCGCCTGTTAATATGTGGGCTTTGACCTCTGTCTTGGCCAGTGGTGCTCCAAGATGAGAAACAGCTTAATGTAGTGAAAGCATGTGCCGCTTTTCACCAGTGCCATACTCTTTCCATATTTCCTTCAGCCCTTGTGCTTGGAAGTATGGGGTGTAGTGTAGAAGTAGTGCAAAGGTGTCCGTATCATTTGAGACAATGACAACTCTGCCGCCCTTTTACACATGAACTGCCCACTCCACATGCACCACCAGTCTGCTGTCTGCCTCTTCAACTGAGCTTAACAGGTCAGGAATCTCTTCACCGCCAGCTCTTTTAGCTGGAAGCACCTCATCATCAGAGACAACAGAGCTTGCGATGACAGTACTGCTTTCAAAGGTTTGATTGCAAACTATATCTTGAACCAGCAACTGTAGGTTCCTCTTGTTTTCTTGAGATGCCCAGAACTTGTCAATTTGTTGAGGGATGGGTGTGTCGCGGATCATGCCAATGATATCTATGCCTGATGCTGCATCAGTACGCCACATGTGTTCCCCTTCCTTTAGTCCTGTGACATTCTGAGACATTCAGTGTATTATAGATGTGTTTGTACCTCATCACGGAGCATGGAAGACAAGAAATTCATCATCACTCCATGTTTCCTTGGGAACTTCAGGCAAAGCGACCTGATGGCTAGTACCACAACAATCTTAAATCTTAAATTCATCAGAGATCTCATTCATGAATGATGAGATTTGTTTCATCAGATGATCCACGCTGCTCTCACTGCCAGTCTATAAATCAAAGCAGAGATAAAGTTAATAAACCGTAACTTATAACATTACTTATTTTGTTTCATACAATTGATTATTCCTGTACATACCTTGAGCCGGGTTGTGATTGCCAGGGTAGCAATGCTCCTGAATACCCAAGAATGTAGTTTGGCAGATAAGAGTTCAATATGTTGTAGCTTGCTGCTGTAGTACTTTTGTAGTATTAGACAGTTTGTAACGAAAGTCTTAAAGTTCTAGCATTCATATATACATGTAGCGTGTAGGTTCAAAGTCCAATGTTTAATGTTTTAGTGTTTCAACCAGTTCTGGATCTTTTTTTGTAATGTGACTCTTGGTAGGTGTAAACATTCTCATAATTCTTTTTTTTAATTAACAGTCTCTTTTTAGTTGTCATCTAGTTAACAGTTTCTTTATTTTTGTGCGTTCAATGGATTCGTAGATCGGAAATAAATATAATAGAACAAATATAAAATTACTTTATTCAATATGCAAATTAACACTCAACAACACAATGTACTTTTGAGCACCGTTTCGGCATTGACTCCAAATTCTTCATAATTACCAACTACACAATAATACAACCAAAACATATATGGTATAGCAGAAAGAAAATCATAAATCACACAGAAAAGCTTCACCAAACCTCTGCATATACCTATATTATATTATACCTATACTGCATATTTTTTTGCCTGTTATTTGATAAAAATACTCATTTTCTTGAAATTACCAATGTCAACGATGTACATAAATGTACTTGACTTTGGCAATTTAAGGTTCAGATTATCCCCAAAATGTAAAAACAATAACAGAAATGAATTCTGCGCCTCGAAATTAGTATAATTAGAGCTATTACCCACGCAAATACTCTTAAAAACAAAAAAAGTTAGATTTTCATCATGGCCAACGGCGGCCATATTTAATTTGGCCGTATCGTCATTCGTGGCAGTGTGGCATACAAGCACCTCGGTATGTTTCCATCTACAGGGACCCATTTACTAAGATACAGTGAGAAATTCCCCTACACCATTTTGCAAATGGGCCTACAGTCAAGTACTGGACTATGTGGAGATGTATAGGTTGCGTATGTGATGCATGTGAAACAAAGGGTAACGTATGTGATGTTTGATGAAAATTTGTTGATTTGATTGATGAGAGTAAATGAATGGTGTAAATATGACACTGAAATGCACAGTAATCATTTGTTGCACTATTTTAGTAACTTAATTGCGCTTATTTCATGGGTGCATGCCCCGCATGGGTGATATCTGCATATGAAAAGGATCCAATCACTGTCAGCAATTTCATGAGGCAAATGTAGGAAACTTGCATGGAAAACTATAATAATCAGAGCAGCGTTTCACAGAGATCGTAAGTGGTCAGACATGAACGATTATGTTGGCTACTATATTTAGGAAGTTATGAGTTCGTAGCGAAGAGTGTTTCACAGAGATCAGAGACTTATGAACTCGTAAAAATAGACTCGTAAAGCGTTTCACAGAGTTTCGTATGCCTATGAAAATCGTATATTTTGGAGAAAAAAAAAGACTCGAGTTGTCTTATATTTACGAATGTTCATACATACGGGGATCAAAAAGGATCAATGGCATTTGCCATACGGCAGGTACTCGAAAGAGAAGAGCATGGACTAGTTCCATCAGTATACTGACCTCCTCTTTACTGTAGTTTGCAGACCTCTGGAAAAACAATTATTTTTAAAATCATTTATTCACAGGTTCAGTTGATAATTTCATTTTCATAGGATCGACTCTTCTGTTGGAATAAACTCAGATGGTGGTCAGATGTTTCTTTTACTGAAAAAAAAAAATTTAAAGGCAATGGCAATCTTTTTTAAATATTTCTAAATATACCCAATATATTTATAAATATGTACACATTTGTTTGAATAACAGTAGGGGAGAGCAGGGTAAGTTGAGCCACTGTGACGGGGCGTTCAGGAACCGCTCGCGAGAACAGGAATTCCAAAAGTCGTAAGCCTTTATTGCAAAATGGGTCGGGACCAGAAGACACAGGAATTGCCAAGCCAAAAACAGTATCCAAAAAGCGAAGTCGAAATAACAGGCAGGGGCCAGAACCAGTAAGGCAGATTTGCAACAGTACATAAACAGTAAGCCAAAAATCGTAGTCAGAATCCAGAAGGGTAGGTCATACAAAACAGAAATCGTGGTCGTACAAAAATAGGTCAAAATCCAAATAGACAAAACAAGAATGGCAAGGGCAAGGCAATCTCAAGGTCGGACAAAAACAGTCGTGAAGAAGCAATAAACAAAAGGCATACAAGGAGCTCTGCACAAAGGAGTATTGATCAACATTCTGACAGAGAATGAACTGCAGTGAAGACTTAAAATAGACAAGAGGGAAGTCACATGCTATGCAGGGAACAGGTGAATTGGATAAGAACTAATTACAAAGGAAAGCACACATGGGGAAGTCCTAAACCACAACAATTGGCAAAAGCCAAGACACGGACAGGATCCACGCAGACAACCTATGACAGATAAACAGATCTGGTCAAGGAGTTCTAAGTGCACAGACAAAGAGTGCAGGATTGCAATTAAGCATGTGCGAGAGATCTCGCGGAAACGCAGAAAGATGCAGAGAAAGCAAAGCAAGAGGCGGAGACTAGAACAGGGCAAGAGCTGAGATTGCATTAGTAGAAATTAGTAGCGGTGCAACTCTACAAATTAACCCAAGTGCTCGTTAGCAAGTTAGTAATATGTACATGGATTAGTTAGGTTAGTAAACTATGATACAAAATATAAATGTTAGTATTATTAGTAATCAAGGAAAGCAAGGCGAAGGAAGTAAACGAGAATTGAAGTAATAATATGAAACACCAGAAACCATTGAAATCACCCGAAGCGTGTAGGCACACAGACTGGGAGGACGGACTGAACCAAACTGATCACAAGGCAGGGGTGACAAGTGCAATGAAAACGGAAATTGCATGAACAGAAAACCGGGATGTATAATAAGCAAAAAGAATAAAGAAAAGACATGGCAATGAACACATGAGCATGGCATCAGAACACAGAACCATAACAGCCACCCCTTGTGCCAAGGAAACCATAAACAAAAATGAGCATGTGACCAAATATTTAGGAGGCATACATCCTTTTATGGAGTCTGTGAAGGGAAGATACACATGGGTAATGTGGTTTGACGTTTATGTCCAAAAAAAACCTTTTTTTTTCACTCATGAAAGTAAATTTAGTTTATCACAAGTTTCTTGAGGATTGTGCTTAGACCAAAACAGCTAATTTATAAATTCGTTTTATACATCAGTTGGGGTATCTATGAGCTACAACATGAAGCAGTAAACTTTTAATGAAAGTGCACTATTTTCACTGTAGGGGCTGATTAAGTCAATATGGTGGCTTTGTGGTAAGTTGAGCCATTTAGCCAGGCGCAAGTTGAGCCACTCAGGCCTATGTTAAAATGGTTTTATTTTACTGATTAATTTTTTTTTTTTTTTTAATAATTTTTATTGGAGATTGTTGGAGATACAGGAGTACAGAAGTTTTACCCCGCAAATTTTCGTATCTGTCGTATCTTAAAGTTACGATGGTTTTCGTAATTTTCTGCTTACGATTTTCTTATTTTACGAGGCTTTCCGTGAAACGCCTCTCGTATCTTAGTCTATCCTGCCTTTCCGCCTATCGTATTTCTTACGATCTCCGTGAAACGCCACACAGTTATTAGTGTGTAATCATAGGAAGACATCACTCTGTAAGCATTTTTTACTACCCATGCAGTGTGCTTGCTTTGCGATTGGTGGCTTGATAAACCTGTCCCCACATCCTCCATTCCTCTGTAAATTGTCTTCAATACATTATGTAAGAAATAAGAAATTACCTTGTTTCATGCGCTCAGCAATGTTTTGTACAAAGCCTGTATGCCAACAGATAGGGGTTTCTGAACTAGCAATGCAGACCAGAGGGCATCAGGATTCACATCAGTTAGAAATTTCATGGACAATCACAGGGGGATGAACTAACAGCACCAGTTACAGCAGTAACACAATGAATGTGTAGACTAGTCTTATACATGCACTGTCTTTCATAGAGTCTGTACAGTTTACGTTATTTTTTGCTGTTTCTTAATTTTTTACTTGACCTGGTAGTCAACTGTCTTGTTCAGTCCGCGTCCCCATGTGCACTGCAACCTGCAACCCAGAAAATCTTAGCATTTTAAAATTTTCTGGATACTCTTTATTTTTATTTTTTATTTTTCCTTTATTTACTCAGGAAGTCCCATTGAGATTCAGAATCTCTTTTACAAGAGAGACCTGGCCAAGATAACAGCCAATCACAACATGTTAAAATATAACAAGTAGAGCATAAAAAAAAAAAAAACACGAACTCTATTTCATTTTGTGGTAATAAAAGCTGTGGCCACCAAGTGGCTGCCACTCAACACAAGAATAGTCTATCAATGGGAAAAAGCAATTATTTTCTGGATCACAGGACTTGCTTTATTTCTAGGTTTAGGAATGCTGCACTTATCCTATCTTGCTGAGTGTCTGACGGAAAACTGCCAAGCAAAGGTACGGTACATTGTACAAAGATTGGCAGACAGAGAACTAACAACATCAGC
Organism: Gymnothorax javanicus; assembly: GCA_029692085.1. Classification (NCBI taxonomy): domain Eukaryota; kingdom Metazoa; phylum Chordata; class Actinopteri; order Anguilliformes; family Muraenidae; genus Gymnothorax; species Gymnothorax javanicus. The sequence continues at coordinate 20,141,848 of CM056203.1, forward strand.
AAGTTTCAGCAACCAGCATGAGAGAAAAGACAACAATTCTTGAAAAATGATCTTGTATTCAGAAAATGTCTGCTCTGTAATAAATCAGAGGGGCTAAAGAGAATTGAAAAGAAGGTTTGGTGCTCCGGAGCTAAAACTGCCTCAGGATTTTCAGATATCTTTAATCTCTGGAGCTGGATTTTGAAATATCCTGTTGGAGCTGTTTTGCTGTGGCCTGGAGCAATAATAAATAATCTAAGAAATAACATTGCTTTAGGCCACTTTTTCAAATAAGGACATACTTATTTCAGTTAAAGCACCCAGGATATAACCAATATGATCATTATCAAGTAAACTGATAATTGAATACCTCAAATATTTATCCACAAATACCAGTAAAACTGCAATTTTAGAGCGAATAAAAAACACTTACTGATGAAAACATATTTCTTTATCACCGTCTGCATGGTTTTCACAGCCAACATTGAAACAGGAACTAACTATTTTGATTTATCAATCATACGCATCTAAAATCATGGTTCTCACAGTTTATTTTCTGAAGGGTCAAACTTTGGATAGACTCACTTTCCCTTTTGCTTGGACAGACCCTGATGCATAGATAATATAAATGGATAATATAAGGACGCGCATATATTATTATTCAGCCTAGATTGTTATTGGTACTTCAACCTATTTCAAAAATGTAAAAACTGAAGCTCTATATAAATTATGAGCACCATAAGCCATCGGACAGTGACACATTTTTTATTTTGGTTCTGCACTCCAACACTTAGAAGGATACAATAGCAATGTGGTTGCAGTACAGACTTTCAGCTTTAATCTGCAGGTGTTTTCATCCTGATCAGATGAGCCGTTCTAAAATGACAGCACCTTTAATGCATGGTCCCCTGACACCCATCCCATGCAGAATAAAAAATACATATTGTTCCGTCTAACATAATGTGGAAGAAAGTGGTCTTTCTTAAATTCAGTTGCATATCTTTCAAATTATCAATCTCCTCTTCAGAAAAAAAAAAAAATCACGTTGAATTGGATTCAGATCCAGTGAATGACTTGACCAACTGAACCAAAATCGAAAATGAAATTTAAAAAATCCATAATCTGTCACTGTCCATTGAATTATGGTGCTCACAGTGTCTGTGTTTGTGCATACTGTAATGTATAGGAATTCTTCTAATTCTACACACACAAGAGTCTGTGACCATCAACAAACAAACAAGCCAGAGTTCTAATTTAAAATTGTATTCACTAAGAAATCCTCAGTTCACGGTAGCTTCTTTGTTATATTAAAACTAAGGTGACAAACAAACAAATAATATTAAAGTTAATGGTTAATATTCACCACATCGCATGGTACAATGTCCGAGGTAATCCAAATAAAAGTCCCAATACAATGATGAAATGGTCCCAAAGGACATATCCAAGAAAGTCCAAGAATGTCCAAGAAGTCCAAGAGTTTCTGTGTCCATTGATGTAATTAAGAAGGAAAACTGTGATGCCGACGATGTGGTATAGGAAACACAAGCTTTACTGAATCCAATATTTGCTGAATAATTGTTGTAATGTGTCAGAGAACTGCTAGATCTAAGATCAACTGCCTCACAAGTCAACAAGTATTTATATATCCAAAAGAACTTTCCAGAAGTTTCCACAGTTTATTTGATATCTGTGTCTTGCTTGAGAACCTTCCATACATCCATAATCATTTCTAGTCTTGTCAGAGTAGTCCAATCGTAAATAGAACCTTTCGCAATAGTTGAGAATTAGATTGAATTTTCTAGACTGTTCCACAAAACATACACCAGACTATACTATATACATTTACATACATATAAGACTCTCCCTGTTAAAAGAAAGTTTTCAGGACAATCATGAAATGAAATAAAACTCTGTCACAATACCAACAAAATACACAAAATTTCATCCTGTTTACCCAACAAGCACAAAAACAAAAACAAAATGCAAACTTACAAAGTCACTGGACTTGCACTCAAACTCTTGACAGTGCATCAGTGGAAACCTTATCCTTGCCCTTGATATGCAAACTCCTGCAAATGTAAACATCTCCTCATCAATCTCTGATTTTTGTTCCTCACCCTCTGAATAAAAATGAGTGGACCATAGTCCGTGAATACTTTTTTTGTGATCAATTTTTTATTCAGTTATTGAATACATACAAGTGTAACACTGTTAAAGGGAGCACTACCACAATCTAAAGAAAAGGAAAAGATAGCCATTTCTTTTGCTCCCTTTAGCTCCTTGCACAAATCCAATCCCCACCAACCCTCTGACTCTGACAAGGTGTAACAACGATATATACATTACACACAAACACATTGTCCTTGTATACTTTCATGGAGAAGGTGGCTGTTCCCAAGGAGACTTCAGAATGCTGTAGAGCAAGTAAAGGAGCCAAAGTCTCTTTTTTAATTGTAGAATAATTTATCTGATGTTAATATCATCTGATGATGATATCAAATTTCTTTGAGAAATAACAAACTGGAGGTGCAACACCAAGGCCATCCTCTTGAATTGGAACACCACCAGTTTCAACATCACTTGCACCAATTTGCAGTTTGGATGCTTTTCCGAAATTTGGTGCTTGTATCACCGGAGAATTCATCAGAACAGCCTTGACTTTTGCAAATGCAGTCTGACACTCACTGCTCCAAATTAATTATATATTTTTCTTTAGCTACTGGTAAGTGGAGACACCACATCAGAAATTCTGTGACAGAATTTTCTGTAGAAGCCAGCCATCCACAAGAATCTCATGAGTTCTCTATTACATTTTGGCTCTGGAAAATTGGCAATAGCTTTAACCTTTCCTTGTACAGGTTTTAGCTGGCCTTGTTTTATAACATACCCTAAGAACGTAATGTGAGCCTTTGCGAATTCACACTTGGCAAGGTTCACAGTCAGTTTGGCCTTGGACAGGATTTCAAAGAAAGCACAAATCCTTTTGAAATGTGCATCACATTCCATAGCATGGTTGATAACATCGTCAATGTATGTCTCCGCACCAGACAAGCGAGCAGTGACATTGTTGACAAGTCTTTAAAATGTTGCTGGGAGCAAATGCAGAGACTTTCTTCACCCGATTGGTGAATGGATCTGCCAGTACCCTTTCAAGAGGTCAAACTAACTAAGACATCGTTCCTGACCAATTTGATCCATGCAATTGTCAATGAGTGGGATGGAATATGAATCAGGCTTAGTCAGTGCATTGACTTTCTTCAAATCATTCTTACAGCTCCAGGTTCCATCAGGGGTAGGCACAAGCACACAAGGTGGACTCCATGGACTGTCACTTGGCTCACTGAAGCCATTCTCAAGCATATTCTGAACTTCCTCTTAAAGTGCTCCACATTTCACAGGATTCATATGATATGCATGCTGTTTCACAAGCATTGCATTCCTTATATCCGTACGACTCAGCACCAGGAGCTCGAGGACACATTTGGCTGTTATTTGATACACTGATTTGCATTTAAGTTAGGGTAGCCTATCACCTGCTTTTTTTGATGGTGGAATGTCTTTTTTCGTAGATAAGGTACATTTTGGATATTTGTCTGTGAGTTATACTTGCTGCTCATACAGAGTGGAAAGTGTTTATACAAGATTACGATGCGCTGATGTGCTTAATGAATACTAGCAGGTCAGCTACATAGGTTTGATGAAACTTAGCATGCTTTCACACTAGGGACTCGGGCACAGATCCGAGTACATGTGACCCCAAAGTCCAGTTCATTTAGTAAATGTCAACACAAGCATAACGTGCTCGGGCACAATACGCGAGTCCGCTTGGAAGAGGTGGTCTCGGGCACGGTTGATCCATACTCGTACCAAATGCGAAAGCAACCGTACTTGAGCATGGAAGATTGCTGTGATGTGATGTCTAAACTACTCGGCTCTTTTTATCTTACAAAGGCAGTGGTGGAAGGATCTCTCCATTCAAACAAAGAAATTTAATGCTTGCTCGAAATTTGGGCAGATGAAAACATACAATCACAACTGGATACTACATGCAAAAACTTGGAGATTTATGGAATAATTTGTGAGTAGTTACATTCACGTAGTTATCACAGAACAATAGAACAGTGCCATGATAAACTGAAGAAAATGTGGCTGCGATATTTCAAAGTGCGGGACACGGAGCGTGTTCTGCGCTTGCAGTGCGTGAGCCACCTTTTGCAAAACTAGGCAGACAGATGACATCAGAAGGTGCGGTTTGAAATAAGACCAGTTGGACACGTGTTTCCAATTTGAAGGCAAAGTCTTGTTTTGGTCTTAATTGTTTTCACTTTCCTTCTTTTAATTTTTGTAGAACTGTAATGAAATGGCATGTACACAGAATGGAATGATTGGTTACAGTGTGTTTTTAACTGTAAATATTTTAACTTTTTTATCGGTAGCACTTTACAATAAGGGTACAACAATTAACATTAATTAAAATTAGTTCATTAACTATCAGTTAATTAGCAGGTAACTGATGTGTTAGATAGCTGAATAAGCATTACATAACCATAATTGAACATTTATTAATTTTCTGTGTATCCCTTATTGTGAAGTTGCATTTCAAACTATTAAACCATAATTTATAAATTAATACCTTAATTCATGTGAACATCATTTGTAAATGATTACCAGGTGCATCAGTTAAATGTTAATTACCTGTTGGTAAATGCTTATTACTGCATTACCTAATGTTAATTGTTGTACCCTTATTGTAAAGTGTTACCTTTTCATCTATAAAATGAATATGAATTGACAATGCAATTAATTAAGCAGCAAAACATTTATACACTAGCAGTCATACGAACATATATAACCACAAATGAATTAATTAGCTTAGCTTTAAGAAGTGTAACTCAATCATTAATTAGGATGCACAGGAAATGCATTAAATTTACACAGAACTGCTGTGAACTGCATTAAGATGCCATGAATTGTAATTGAAACAAACTAAAATAAACATTCCAATAATAAAGCACACATTACTTTCTAATTTGCGCAAATAATGTAAATCACTTGGGTGAAAAATAAGACACAGTATTGCTATCTGATGGCTTTAGCATTTGCTCACAACAGCTTAGCCTAAATGGAAACATAATACGCAGTGGGCTCTGACAAAGGTCAAATAATCATGTCTCATCAACACATAAACAATAATCCTGAAAGGAGGACTTACAGACGTATATTCGCCCAGATTTCCCCACTAGAAAGGAGAGCTGTTCGCAATCACAGACTGTATAAAAAGATGGACGAAGCAACCGTGACGTCACCCATTGCTTTCAGCATACCATTTAGGAAGCCTCGATTTTGGCTATTTGAATTGCGACATTTTGTCATTTTGAAACCGGATGTGATTCTTATTGGACGAGAGCGTCCAGGGAGGAGCGAGGGGTGGATCTACAGGTGGATCTGACCGTATCAGACAAGGACCAGAGGATAGCCACGCCCCTAAAGAATATTCTGGCTTTATCCTTTATTCTATTCTATTTGGGACCATAATTTACAAAAATGAACATCATGATATATCAAAGGAGACTTGAAACTTGCGATAGATACCATAAAATTATGTGGAAAATCATTATTTAAATAATAAACCAGGTGGGAAAGTAGGGTCATTTTCTCATAGGCTTCTATAGGATTGAACGTCTTTCTGCAACCACCGACGTCGCCATCTGCTGGCCATTAAATAGAATGCAAATTTTGGAGATTTCCGCATTGGCCTCAGTTTCCAGACCCGAGTGCTGCGTCCATCTTTTTATACAGTCCATGTTCACAACAGTGGAAATGCTTCAAACAGGAAATGTAAAGAACAGGAAACTGTGTGAATACATAAAGGGGAACCCATAGGGGGTGCTATTTCGCAACTACAGCTTGCAGAGTTTGACAGTGCGAAAGACTGGCAGCTCAAGTAATGAGAAAGATACACTTTCATGGTATGAGGCAGGGGACAGCATAATTGGACAAGAGTGCAAGGGGGAAAGAATTCTGTATTCAATCTCCACCAATATTGAATGAAATCAGATCTTTTTTGGCTTACCTTGATGTTTGTGTACCCAGAGAAAGATTTGGGTGTGTAAAAATGTCAAGCGTACATCCAGTCAAGAAAATTTAGAGTTTAATTGCTCGTGCTGCTATACATGATAATCCATGTTACTGATGACACACCGGGTTTCACCTGCAGCATATGCATTTGCAATATTTATATTCAATATTAATATTCTAAACCCCTTCTCAATAATAAAAACCCCAAAATATATTGGCACCTCCTTTTAAAATCATCCTGGCAAATAAAAAGCCAAAAAAAGTGGAGGTTGGATACGGAATTCTTCCCACGTAAGGGTTTGCTTCTTCTTTCAATATAATTCCCCATTTAAAACCACCTAGGTGCATGCTGCAATGTGCTGTATCGGAATTTAGACATGTGCAAGTGTACTCGAGGACGGGGTACGGTATGATATTACTAGTGTGAGAGCTAACCACTGGGGCGAGAGGGGAGGGGGGTCAATCGTACTGTAGCATGGAATGGAACAATTGTACCTGGTGTGAAAGTGCCCTTAGTTTTCTTAGTTTAATCGTCTGTGGAAGGAAGCAAGAAGGTAGTTTGATTATTACTAAGATTACGAGGCAAGTGCAACAAAAGATTCATACCATAGTGTAGAACATGGAGAAAAGTCTTCAAATGCTTGGACGTATGATTCCACACTTATGTGTATGTTACTGCTCCTGCATGCCTTTGGTTCATATTCATACATTTCACCATATGTGTAGTATGCAGCCTGGTGTTCCTTGTAAATATTTAAAATAAAATAGACACATTTCATTGCTTTTTAACCTTATCAAGGTCATGACGAACACCATAATTGATTGATTTCTTGCATCAGATGTTATAGTGCTGGGCTGAATCAAAAACCTGCCCCTTTTAGTGTAAAATTTGACGCCCCTGTTTTTACAGCCACAACATGGAGCAATTCTGGAAATTGGCCAGCAGATGGTGACAGATCCCTAATTTACGGAGTATTTCTTGAAGCAGCACCTTTTCTGCTTGGTCTGCTGTTCCTGACATTTTGAGAGCCCGTTTCGACCTTGGATGTTCATTTAACATTCAGTGAGATTTTCTTTGTCACCTTACCAGAACCGCTTGATCAAGAGTATATGTTTAGTGAAGAAGGTTAATTCCCGTTGCCTGCCATTATGCTTTTTTCACTTATTATATTTCAGAATTGAAGAAGAATCTCATTAAATATTAATCCACATAGAGACATTTACATTTTTTTTAAGCTTTCTAACCCCTATAAAATGACCCGGAAGTATTCACGTGGCAGGCTTGATAAGTGAGTTCAAATTCTCTTGACCAATAGTTTCCAAACTTAGTCCTGGGACCTTCTTGTGTATGCTGGTTTTTGTTCCAACCACAATTGCAATCGTAGGATTTTAAAGGGGACCTATTATGCTGATCCTTCTTTTAATACATATTAGTAATGTTATAATGTTAGTTGTCCCTACTCAACCTCTGAAAAGTTTCTAAACATAAGATACAGGGGTTTTGCTGTTATCCCAGAACATGATTTCGTGAACGTGATTTCCTCTCTGAACAGCTCCTCCCCAGATCTTCACGAGATCTAGGCAAAACCTGACGTCAGGTTGTGCCGTCCAATTAATACAGACCTAGCCAGAGCCAACCACGGCGCTGGACCTGCCCACACCGGAAATTATTCTAGCAGGCACTAACAACGGCAGATCATACTATGCCTTAGTAGCGTCTACACTTTTGGAAATACAAAAGAAGAACCGCAGATCATTTGAGGTGCAGTTTTGTCAGTATCTCTCCCAAAGCTGCTTGTCCGTTTACTTTTGGACACGAAGAAAAGCACCTATTTCTCTTCCAAAAGACGATGCTACCAGAATTCAGTGGGTAGCTTTTTTTGTTTGCTGGCAGCAAATAGCCGCAGCCAAATGGAACGTTAGCTGCTTGTGCTCAGCATTTCACCAAAGACAGCTTTGTTAATAAAGGATAATTCCACACAGGATAGGCGTTTCAGCTGCTTCTCAAACGTGAAGTAGCTGCATTGATCAAGCGCTCGTAGCCACAAGCTGTAAGTAACGATATAACAGCAAATAATGTAAGTGAAGCTAACGTGTTACGCTGGCTAGCAGGACCGCTAAGGATAGTTAGCACTAACAACTGGCCTCAAGCGCAGGCTTTCTAAAATATCTGAAGATAAATCCTGGATCGGTCGCGACTGTCCGTGACTCAGAGACACAGAAGCTGTAAGTTGCTTTTACTGCATAAGCCAACCCGACGTGATAGCCAGTTGATTGTGGCTGTAGCACTACGGCTAACATAGCCAAGTTACTGTTGCTAATGTTTGTGTCCTAAATATGCAAGAGTAATATCAGGGGAAATTCTACAGGAGGTGTGTGAACATAAACCTCATTTGAAGCTAACTTTTAATACTTGTTTGTAATTTGGATGCTTGGTAAAACTGTCCACAGTAACGGAACTTGCTGTCTGTAAAACCTGTATTGCAAGGGTTTGTCTCTGTAGTTGTTATGACCACTCAGTTACCAGGTACTGCGTGTTAGTTCGCGTGCAGTGCTAATTAAAAATTCTCCTGGTTCACTTATATGCAATAATTCTGATCGGTATGCTTGTGTTACATCGGTAAGCATCAATGTGGCAGTTTCATCATAACATTGCCCGATTGTAGCCACTACAGTTGAAGCTAACCGAAGAGGTGCTGTATGTGTCCACAAAGTTAGGCTGAAAAGCTCAGTTAGACCAGACGTAGGTTTTGCAGAGCTTGGGATACGTGTTTGGGTTTGTTTACGGCTGCTTGTGATGGCTTCACTTATCCATGACCGGGATCAGCCGGATACTTCGCAAATGTCTGGGCAACTCTCTGGTGCTACTGTGAAAGCAATGCGAAACGCAGAAGCTCTACCGTGTCTGGTATCACAAACGATTTCTCTGCATTGCCGTCGATTGAATATTAAATCGGCGATTAAATATTCAATTCGGTAAAACCTGTATTATGCTCATAACATAACCGGAGCTCTATCTAGCTCTCGCGCACTATCCATAACGCGCCCATTCTCCACGAGGAAACGCTAGTCATTCCGACGCAATAAGTAACCATTACCACGGGCAATTTCCGAAAAGGCCATTTAGCCTGGAGCTTTCGCCCCTCCGTCATATACCAGCGCAGAAGCTGTTCGTTTCTCCATGCTAACGACACACCACAGTTATGCACACGAACCAGCAGGTCCTTATAATACACACTGAAGCAGTCCATAAGCTGTTGGTCCACTTTTAGCTGCTCCTCACTGTCTATGTTTCCCTCTGAACTCAGACCCACCGGATTTCTACGGTCTCTGGTCTACACGTGGGTATGTTGACCCGTTCTATAAATGTGTCTATATGGGGTGGATTCTAGCTTTCCCTGCATCCTAGCTATAAAGTAGAAAAACCGCTGTACTCACCACTGTTGCCGTAGCAAACTGTAGCTGATGGCAAATTTGAGTTTGAGCTGCAAGATTTTCGCACTGCGTCCTCCACTTTCGCCGCTGCGTTTATTAGAACAAGTGCATTTCATTAGATCTATATTCAAGTATAACGTTAGATTGCGGAATTTTCCCGCCACTTCTTTATCAGATGGCAGACGTGTCTCACGTTTCACTCTGGGGAGGTGGACCTGGAAAATTGCGTTCTGCACCCTCGTCCCGCCCAACTCTGCCCTCCACAGAGCTGGCCAGTCAGAAGAAAGTGGGCACACGGGGAGTGGGGGCCATAGCGGAAGAGCCACCCCAATGAGGCGTTTCAGGCAGAGACTACAATGGACTACAAATGGGGTTTTTTGAGGATGGCAGTATGAGCTAAATAAGGACCCTGTTTTGGACTTCGAACGATCAGGAGTACTCTAGGGGAGTCCAAAATCAAAATATATCCTTGGAAATATAGCAAAATAGGTCCCCTTTAACGAGCTTTTAATTTGTCTTAATAGCGCGCATTTACGTGTGAAGCAGTAATTTATGCTCTAAAGACATTTTGACAGATATAAATTCATGCAGTGAAGAGTAAATTCCACATTCAAATTGCAATATATGAGTAACAACAGCATAAGAAAGGGGTAAGCAATCAATGAGTTCCTAGTTGGTGAAACTGCGGGCATATGGTTGCAAAAATGAACAATTTATTCGACTAGCAAATAACGGTCAAACCTGCTTTAGGTTCTCTCTCTCTCCCTCTCTCTCTCTCTCTCTCTCTCTCTCTCTCTCTCTCTCTCTCTCTTTTACACAAGTCCAAGCAAATTATTCTAAAGAATTCTAATTCCTGTGTTCAGCAGCCTGATTTGGAGCATACTGGGTATCAAATTTGATCTGTTTAAGAATGTAATTTCCTGAAATTGCTTGCTACATAGATTTAAAAAAAAAAAAAGACATTAAGCTCAACGGTCTTTTATTCTTCATGGCACATGTGGATATTTCCATTAAAATTTGGCTTTAGTCAGTAAATAACTTCTTTAAATACAGCAGTAGCGTCGCCGCTGAAAACGGTACTGTATTAATTCTGCAGGTCACGTACGTGAAAATGAAATGGATTGGTTTCGAAAAGCGGGAGTTGGAGATTGTTTAAATTAATTTGTCGTAACAGTGTTTGATGTTCACTGGGAGGCGCTAGAATGCCATAAAATTCTTTTGCTTTCTTTGCCTCGGTAAAGGGCAGGTGGCCGCTCGGGCGCAGAAGTGAGCGATCTCGGCTGTGTCCGCCTTCAATAGCGCTGTGCTTTGTGGGACCGTGGAAGACTGAATGACCGGCGCAGTCGAGTACCATGGATGAAAACTTGCTAAGGATTTCTTTCTTTTATTCTTAAAGATGCCGCACGGTGTAAATTTTGGTGGAGTAGAGTGTCCCCCCAGATATTTCTGGTCTCCGTAACCAGGCGTCGCCAGTTATGGCAGGGATAATTAAAAAACAAATATTGAAACATTTATCCAGGTAAGATCGTGATCTAAAATTTGCAGTGTGACAGATTAGCGAGCTGTGATCCGTAACGTTAGCTGGTTAGCAACCATACCATGACGGTAGTCGGCTCTTTGCTCGACTGCGAATTAGTTCGTTCCTTTGCGATATCATTTAATTTTAACTAACGACAGCCGCTTAATTCTCTGTTTATTTTGATAATAAGCTGGGCGATATGAATAGAAGGCACAAAACAGCATGTTGTTTGAGCGTGTAGCTAGCCACATAAATAATCGTATCATTTGCCAGTTTAGCTCGCTAGCTTTCTATCATTAACGTTAGATGGTTATAAAATGGGAATCGTGCTCTGCGAGGTATTTTGAGCTTTGTTTTTCCATATGTGGCAATGTTATAACCTAAAGCTATTGCTAGTAATGTTCTTTATTGCGTTGTTGGCTAACTTCACCGCTAATTTGAAACAGTTTAGATAACGTGATGTATACTAATTTCTTACACTAACTCTTTCCGACAGGGAAATCTAAGGAAAGCTGTACATGGGCAGTATTAAATATTATAGTTGACTCGCTAGCTACCGTTAGCTCGGAATTTTTAGTATTTGCATGTTAACCGAAATTTCTCGCCAAATTTCCCAGATGCTGTGTGTAATTGTTCACAATGACGTAATCTGCGCCTCACAGTTGCTCCATTATTAACTTGGGCAATATCAACCTGGTCTTAAATAAGACCTTATTGACACACTAAAGCCGCTTCCACACTGGACGCGAAACGAATTTTTCGCTCGACAGATTACATTCAAAGTCCATGCAAAGACTCAAAGAATACATTGACTTTGAATGTAATCTGTCGTGCGAAAAATTCGTTTCGCGTCCGGTGTGAAAGCAGCTTTACAGTTGTAGCATTCGTTGCTGGCTGTGACTGCTTAGACGCGCCTTTATGCTGTATTGAATACTTCATTAGACTGGCAGTTAATTCGTGTAACAGTGACAGTTGGTGAATATATATCCCCATGTGTTTCAACGTTGAACTTTCAAAGTAGTGAGAGGAACTGCATCGGTGTATACTGACTTGACAACCATCGTTTATTTGAGTTGGGGGTGTATTTTATTGAATGCCAGAAACAATTAGGGCATTAAGGGAGTTAAAAGGCGTCCAACAAGGCAAGGTTTTCTGCTGCAGTACGCTTCATCTCGAACATGGAAAGAGGCTCTGTCTATCTCATTTGCAGCCTGTAGCTCAGTGCTAGTTGCATGTATTACTTACTCCTCTGGAAGGCTCCGTTGAATCAAGACGAGGACATGTGCCCTTTTGTTTTTTTTTTGTTATAAATACTGCAGACTAGTATCTTGGGTTTTACTGCTCTCAGGCAAGCTTGAACAGTGAATGGGCTTCATATATTTTTGTGGCCAATGCCATATTCCTTTTACCTGTTACTTAAAATCAGTGAATTTCAACGGCATAACGTCTTATTTCTAAGTACAGGCAACGCATGTCTTTGTCAGTATACCAGTTAAAGATTTTATCTGTAGAACGCCAACAGCTGCCGGGGAATTAGTGGAATGAAACAAATTATACAGAATTTAACCCTTTACCTCCTGTAAGTGCCATATGAAATTCCCACAATGCCTTGTTGTTCCTCAGAATGCCGCATGATACTCTCTTAGTTGCTGTTTTGACCTGTAGTATCACACAAAAGTGAGTACATCCCTCACATTTCGACAATTAATTTATTATATCTTTTCAAGGGACAACGTTACAGAAATGAAACTTGAATATATTCTAGAGTAGTCACTGTACAATATGTGTAGCAGTGTCGATTTACTGTACTGTCCAAATAACTGAACAAACAGTCACTATTTCCAAAATGAGTGGCAACAAAAGTGAGTACACACCCCAATGGGTAATGGTCAACCAAGCAATGAAAAGTCTCTTATTTATCATGTTCGTGCTTTTGTCTGTTCGACTTGGCCATATGAGGTTATGTAACGTGTTGAAGGTTTAAATTGTAGTGCTTTGGGTGCAAAGCTCTAATTCTGGTCACTGGATGGTCAACATGGCACCTCATGGGAAAGAACTCTAGGAGGATCTGAAAAAGAGAATTGTTGCTCTCCACAAAGATGGTCTAAGCTACAAGAAGATCTGTGAAACCATGAAACTGAGCTACAGCATGGTGGCCAAGGTTATCCAGCGGTTTTCCAAGACGGGTTCTACTCGGAACAGGCCTTATCATGGTCGACCAAAGAGGTTGAGTCCTCATGCTCTGCGTCAGGTGCACAAGTTGGCTTCAGAAAACGGGCGAAGGAGTGCGGGCAGCATTGCTAACAAGGTTGCAGCAGTTGGAGAACAGCCTGTCAGTGCTCAGACCATTAGCCGTGCACTGCACCAAGTCGGTCTGCATGGCCGTCAGCCAAGACGGAAGCCTCTTCTGAAGCTAGCCCACAAGAAAGACCGAAAACAGTTTCCTGACGACAACCAGTCCAAGAACGTGAACTACTGAAACCATGTTCTGTGGTCTGATGAGACCAAGATAAACTTGTTCGGCTCAGAAAGTGTCCAGCATGTGTGGCAGCGCCCTGGTGAGGAGTACCAAGACAAGTGTGTACTGCCTACAGTCAAACATGGTGGTGGCAGCATCATGGTCTGGGGCTGCATGAGTGCTTCTGTTCCTGGGGAGCTGCGCTTCATTAATGTAATAATGGATTCCAACATGTACTGTGACATTCTGAAGCAGAACACGATGCCCTCCCTTCGGAAACTAGGCCTCACGGCAGTTTTCCAACATGATAACGACCCGAGACACACCTCCAAGATGACAACTGCCTTCCTGAAGCAGCTGAATGTGAAGGTGATGGGGTGGCCAAGTATGTCGCCAGACCTGAATCCCATTGAGCACCTGTGGGGCATCCTCAAGAGGAAGGTGGAGGAGCAGCAGGTGTCCAACATCCACCAGCTCTGTGCTGTTGTCATGGAGGAGTGGAGGAGGATCCCAGCAACAACCTGTGCAGCTCTGGTGAATTCCATGCCTCGGAGAATCAAGGCAGTGCTGGACAACATTGGCGGTCACACTAAATATTGACACTATGGACACAATTTGGCATGTTGACGGTGAGGTGTACTCACTTTTGTTGCCACCCTTTTTGGAAATAGTGACTGTTTGTTCAGTTATTTGGACAGTGCAGTAAATCTACACTGCTACACATATTGTACAATGACTACTCTGGAATATATTCAAGTTTCATTTCTATAACATTGTCCCTTGAAAAGATATTACAAATTAATTGTCGAAATGTGAGGGGTGTACTCACTTTTGTGAGATACTGTATGAAAATATGTTTAATGTTTAAATCCGTTGTTATGCCATATTAACCAGTCAGAACAAACATTATCGATATCATTTACATAATTGCATGGCATAGCTACACCTAAAAATGTTCAGATTTTTTACCACAATTTTCAGAAATCAAAATGGCATACAAGTATACCATACCTTTGAGTGGCATTAGCTTGTAAGCATATAATAATTTTTGTGCCCCGATTTGTCAAACAGAAATTTTTTTGTAAATACTCTCAAGTCACAACAGATGTTGTATGATTTTCCTTATTTTATCAATTAAAACTATGATAAGAAGCGAGTCCAATATATGTTCTCAACTACTCCTTGTGGCGTTACGTTTAGGTTTTGCTGTATAGAGCTTCTTCTGAGGGTACCATTAAAAAGTAGCTAACTGCCTGAAACTGCCTCAAGAAGGAGGGGCCAGGTACGCATTTACCTGGGAGGTAAAGGGTTAATGGAATCTTGAGGTGTTTGGTCAAATTCAGTGTTTCACTCGAGGGTTTACCATGTTTTAGTCATCCTTTGCTTAAATTGTATGATTGCCTGTCCCACCTAGGCTATTCTCTTACTTTGATTTCAGCAAAAAAATTATTCTGTCCACCATATTTTGTCATTTTAGGATGTTGAATTTCAGTGTCATGTGAGACATATTAGCCCTCAAATATGCCTTGGAAGTACTGCTGAGTTTGATTTTTCTGTGCATGTTTGTCGTATTTGTCCCCTAAAAAGATTTTTTCTGTGTTGGGTAAAATGATAAATGAATTAAGTGAATTATTTTAGAGGATTTGGGTGTAATTTAAATTTTGCACAGTAATGTTTGCATGGACATCAATCCAATTTTGTCAGTGGTGTACAAAGTACACAAATCCTTTATTTGAGGGCTTCACATAAATCACAGTACTTTAACTTATGGTTTGTAAGTACATATAAACTAAAGGCAAATATATTCTACTTAAGTTAAATTTGAAATGGAGTGCTTTTACTTGAGTAATACTTTAACAAGGGTGTCTGTCACTCAAGTACAGGATTTGTGTAACTTGTCTGCTAATAACCATTCAGCTGCATGCAGATTTCTATTCATTTATATGTAAGGCTGGACGATTAATTCATTGCAATAATTTTAAGCGCAATAATAATCATAACTGTCGCCATGGGGCGAACAGACTAGCTTGTTCCTTTTGTTTTCCATGATTCATACCTGATGCGGTCTTGAACAAATGGATGCCAAACATCAAAGCTCAGATGAAATGCTTCTGGAAAAGAACTTCACTGACTTCAGGATTTATCAGTGACTTCTTGAACAGAGCAACGTTAAGGTCTGCAGAATCATCACCTCTTAATCAGCAATTGCTCTCACCCCCTTCCTATTTACTTTGCTCAGTTATCAATCAAACAGTTGATTCACCAAATTACTCATTTGAATTGATGGACAGTCCAATTTAGATTGACTGCTTTTTTGTTTGTGGCATTTAGATATCTTAATGACCACAAAACATCATAGGTTTGCCTGGATGTGTTTGCTGGATTATTTCTGGGCTTGCTTTTTGACATTTTGTGTGAATGCTACAATAATTCATGTAATGCGTTAGATACACTAAACAAAATGTTTACCACCTCTTCTGTAGGCTGTTTCGACACTCAAAAGTAGCCAAAAGCATGAGAGATATGAATACTTTAATTGATCATTTTCAATTATCAAATGAAATTATGCAACAGATTTGTGACACAAATTTGCCTGAAGGTTTTTGTAAGTTTGACGATTTTGTGCAGTGCAAAAATGATTTGTCTCACATTCACATTTGGTACACTTGGCAAACTGTTTTCCACCCTGCATGTATTTTTAGATGCATAAAATCATGGCCATTAAATAAATATATTTATGATGAATCTTTAATAATGTGCAAAAATGCTACATTGAGATATGGAATTCAAAGGATGGTTTTTTTTTTTTTGGCCAATTATTGGCATTCTTTCAATCTAACACAGTAGCTTGGTTAGGGTTGTCTGCTTGTCATTATCACTTCTTAATCTTTATTGCCTACATGTTGGTTTTGATCCGTCAGTTTGCAAAATAAATTGAGTCCGTTTCAGTCATGGGAAAAAACAGTAGCAAGCTTGTTTAATTGTTTAATAATTAATTAAAAAATTATGAGTCGATCGTCCAGCCCTATTTATTAGTAGTAATTCTTTGTGCTATCTTTTTCTTGATTTGTGGTGGTGACAACTGTATTTAAAGTCCCTGGAAAAAAAGGAATCAAAGTCCCTGGAAAAAAGAAGTAATCTGTGAAATTGATGCCAAATTTCAAAATTTACTTTGTTCTGAAGCTTCCAGCTAAGTTTCAAAAGGAAAACGATTTACATACATATGATTAAATGTGTAACAAACAGCACTGGATGAACTCCTCAGAACCTTCCCATAAACTATAGGCATGGCAGTATTGAATGTTTCTGGGGAAGGGCATGATTGGTTGAGATCCTGACCAGTTACATTAGGTGGACTACTCAAGAACAACGTGATATGAAGTTGTGACGAAAGGCTTCACGTCCAATTTAAATCCAGCCACTGGGAAAGGGAAATCTTTTGATTTGTAAATCAATTTTGGGAATTACAGTTGTCATCTCATACTTAGTGTAAGTTGCATACTCCTGTTATGGCTGAGATAGGCCCAAAGTTATGATTATTACGACAAAATTAGGCCAAAAGGAATAAGCAGGCAATCTGAGTGAGTTGAAAGCCAGCGTTTTCAAAATCAGCCGTCAGCTGTTGCATCCAAAGGCAAATTTTTGACTTGCAATGCCTACTTTGGACCTGTTATTGAAAGACTTACCCATTACATGTATAACAGAGTGAACTGTCCACAAAATAAATTTTTAGGGACCTCCTTGTACTTTTCTTGGGAAATTTGATGAAATATCCCATGAATCAACTTTTACGCAGGAATAACAGCAACATCAATGATTACGGGTTCAGCGTTTTATGAGGCAGTGGTTTCTCACACAGGGCTGCTTTGTGGCTGGGGAGAACTGGAGGCTGGTATGGGGAGCTCATGCAGACACATTAGCTGCAAGTTTTAAAGGCTTGAAGTTATTAGCAAATTAAAAGATAAACCTTCAGATATAACTGTTTTGATACATCTCAGTTGGTCTGAAGAATGGATAAACATCTCTTAGTTCTTGAATTTAGTAGCTAAACAAATATGAAAGTTCCCTCTTCAGAATTTTTTGAAAAGTAATGAAAAGCTGTGTATCAGTCAGTGGCTAATGATTTTAAGCCTTTAAAATTTGTGGTTATGGAACGATCCAAAGCCTCAGTTGATTATAAGAGGTCATTATACTTTCTGCCTAAGGTGAAATGTGCTAGCATAGCATTTATCAACATTCTTGCGGCAGTTTTTTTTTTTTCTCTCGCCTTGGAGTTTGTTTTGAATTTAAAGGAGGCAATTGCGGAAGGGTGACAAATTAATGGAAAAAAATCAACATGAAAAGTCTTTGATGGGCCTCCACAAGCTGCAAGATGAGTTTAACATGCCTTGGCATGGAGTCTATAAGTGTAAAACTTTACTGATGGGATGGAGTACCTTTGTTTAAAGAGATAATCTCTCATTTGGTGTTTTGATGGTGACAAAGACTGCTGCCTAACACGTTGTTTTAAGATTCCCCATATGAGTTCAGTTGGTTTGAGATCTGGTGACTCTGAGGGTAGTGTCATATGCTCAGGATAATTTTCATCATCATGAAACCATTTAGGGACCCCTTATGCCCTTGAGGCTTTGGCCCTTATCCTGGAAGAGGCCATTTCTATCATGGTAGAGTTGCTTCATCATATATGAAGGTGATTGCACAGAATAACTCCACTGATTTTCAGCGGCCCAGGTGAGACCAAGGAAAACCACCAGCAATCAGCGTTTTCACATCCAGCTTTTTAAAGGGCTGGGCACAGGATTCCGGAAAGACATTTGGTTCAACCCGCAAGAATTTCATCCATCCTAGACTGGAATTGGAAGACGCACAAACGGACACAGCCGTACATCAAAACCCTCAAGATCCAAAATAAGGATAGATAAAAGACAATTGATGATTTAATCTCACCAGGAAGTCATAAAAATATCTGAGCTATTTAAATGGCTTGATGTGTAAACTTTTCAGTACACTGTTTGATTAGATACTTTTCGAAAGCATAGCGAGGGCAAACAAGCTGCAGGCTACTACTCACTCTCTTCTGTCACAGCCTTGCTGCAATGCTTTCATCTGCAGTTGAGGCTGAGATTAGGTTAGCATAATAGGCACTGGCACTCCCTTTACTGGGGAGCTCAGTTGTTTTGGCCCAAGACACTGCATAATCTTGTTTGCAAAACAAATCACATTGCAATGCAATGTCCATGTTCATGAGTGTCACGTGATGTTTTATTGGTATTCCAGGTTATGGACTGTTGGTAGTTGACCATTTATTCAGTAAATTTATCTCTGTTTCTTGCTAACCATGTTTGCCTTGTTGCCACCGCCAGCGAAGTTGGACAGGAGGTCATGTTTTTGCCCTCCTTTGCTTGTGTGTCAGTCTCTCTGTCCATTTCTTGATCAGCAGGGTTACAGAAAAAAAGTTGTGGACCAATTTTAATGAATTTCTGTGGGAAGGCTATAGGTGACAGCAGTCAGAAGTGTTTAATTTTCTCGGGTCAAGGTGAACGGTCAAGATCAACATCTCAGATAATGTCCAAAACACTGGTGCAGGAGCTGCTGTGTTTGCTTGCATCGTGTAATTTCGCAGAATGAATCCTGCCTGGACTATCTGCTGAAACCTGTATTCAATCCCCAAGGAACGTTAATGGAATGTTCATTGTCTTTTCAGTGCTAACTTACCCTTAAAAACCTGTAAGGCAAGCATGTTTTTTCAATTTGCCCCTTTAAAGTTTAAACAGACCCTATCCTCTGTTTCCTACTTTCTGTTCTGGTTCACAGGAGGAAAGAGAGCAGAATGTGTGCTGAAGCATTGTTGCAGAATGGGATTGGAAAGACAGTCAAGGACAGTTTCAACTCTTGAGGATTGGATTAGATTAGAGGAGAAGGCTGCTGCTCTGATAAGAGATTGATCCTTGGCAGTCATAGGCTGTATTTCACTGAAAAGCCCTGAGCGGTGAGCCAAAACCGAGCTCATTGAAGATTGTGATTTTGCAACAAAAACAGTTGGGTCACAGACAGACCTACACATGTACGGACTTCAGTTGTTATTTTGAAATTGAATAAATTTCTTTGGGAAAACAATGCTTTCTTTGTACTTGTAGTAATGTCTCATTCTGTCTGCTGGTAGAACTGGTTCAACTTTATTTCTACACGATTGCCTCTTGTGCGTGGCTCCTCTGGTTTTGTTCCCTCTGGCTGTATTTTGCAACCTTAGCTCAGCCATAGTTCACACTGTGGAGAGTTGCTTGTTTTTTGAAGATGATTTGAGGAAAGCCCCCAACGTAACCTCTTGGCACCTTGGGAATTAGGTTGTGGTAGTCGCAACATGTCTTTGTTTTGCACTAATTCTCTTGGGTGTGACATTTTTTTTTTTTTACCTGGGAACATCAAGGGGCAATATTTGCATGTGTGACTAAATTGCTATGCAAATGGTTCCCATTTCTTAAAAATGACAGTGAAATGAATCCTCTTTTTAATATTGCCTAACTGCAAAGGACGACAGGAAAATGACCTTGCCTTTATTTCATGCTCACACTCCTAGACAACTGGTTAAATTGGTTCAATTTTAGCCTGCTGCTTTTGTCATTTCTTATCTGAAGCAGGTTTATAGGACTGTTCTTGTAGGAGATCCTTTAGAGATTGGTGACTAGCTGTGCTGAGTACCCTGCATTTTTTTTTTTTTTTTAGTCAGCAGAGCCAGCTCCCTTTGGACTCCAGGGCAGATGCCTGCACTATGGAGTCAGCTGTTCATGGCTAATGCTAACAGGGGGTTTGCTGGGCACTCGCCGTGTGAGCGAGGCTGACTGCTCAGACTGCCTCTCCCTCAAAGCTGTGGAGTGCAGTGCTTTGTTATGTCTCGCTCAGAGCAGCCCTTTCAGAATTGAAGCAGTTCCTAAATCTGCATTGACTCTGTAAGCTTCTGTCAGATGATTACAGTGAAGATGAGACAGAGCCCAGCTGGAGGCCTCTCTTAGCCTGCACAGCCCACAAATGAAATCAAATTATCGCCATTGTCTGGGTTTGCTATACCTATGCGCGGAGTCTGATTTTGCAACTGCTCTAGTATTCCTTTGCCAAGATTGAATTGAATCTTGATTCATTCGTCTCCGCTTCTGTTCTTCGCCTTTCCATGGGGTTCCTGGCAGGGCTATTGCTTTCCTGCAGTAATCGATTGCGATTACATGTCAGGTTGGGCCTGTAAATGGAGCTTGGCATTTTCTATCCGACAATGTCAAAACGATCTGTCACAGCATGCACTGAGGTCGCTCTGTAAAGACATTTATTTTCATGCTTTCAGCGGAGATCCTGCTTCCGTTCTTTACCTCCTATCTTCTCTACCTCCTTGTGATTAACTTGTTTAAATTTAGGCCGGGAGCAGAGCCGTGCTAAAGCAGGTGGTTTGAACAACCTCTTTTCTGTGATGTTGCAAAGCGCGTTAGTTTTTATCCCCCGCTGGGCAAAAGTCCAAAAGGGGGATTATGTCGTGGCGCAGTCCGTCTGTCCGTCCGTCTGTCCACATGGGAAGGTACTTGGCTGGTGAAGTCAACTCAT
Organism: Gymnothorax javanicus; assembly: GCA_029692085.1. Lineage (NCBI taxonomy): Eukaryota > Metazoa > Chordata > Actinopteri > Anguilliformes > Muraenidae > Gymnothorax > Gymnothorax javanicus. The sequence continues at coordinate 20,162,904 of CM056203.1, forward strand.
CCTACAGTTTTCGTAGGACATCCCTGAAACTTTGCACACGCTCTGCAGATAGACTGATGATACGCATATCGCAGTCACGACTCCGGCGGGCGATGCTGTGCTCACAGAGTGCTCTTTTTAATTTTTCAGTGCTGTGGATCATGAATGGACTTTGGATTTGCTTATTTTGTGATTTGTATGGCACTGCTTTTGCTAAGTCCCTGCCTACTGAAACATTGAACTCTTTGTGTGTGTCTGTTTATGCATTACAGCTTTTAAGTTGATATATGCAGTGAACATTGGTGTGTATGTAATTTCATACTTTTTATGCTTATTTATCCTGCTGGCCTCGGCAAAATTTGAGAATTTTCAAAATGGCAAAATGCAGTATTCCAGCATATGCTTGATTGGTCTTTCACAAATCCCAAGTAATCTTTTAAAGTTTCATCATGATACATGATGGCTCAGAGAGTAGAGGGGATGCCAAAATATGATTGGCTGATGGTAGCCATCTTGTCATGAAGCATGTAAAATTTTTTTGATTTAATTGTTTCAGTTAATACTGTAGGACTCTTAAAAACATGTTTTGATGTTTGCAAAAACATTTTCTAAGCAAAGTTTTCCGAGGTCCACAACATCTTCAGATGGACAACCTGACTGTAATGGTTGGCTGGCTGCAGGAAAGGTTATAAGCCCGCCCCCTCCATGTTTATGGTTGGGACATAGGCCACAAAAAAATGAAAGTATATTTCAAAAAATTTTTATATGAGGATGGTTTTTTTTTTTTTCTTCTTCTTCTTCAATTTAAGTAGTTTGTACCATGCTGATCTGTGCTCAAGTGTTCATTTTTTCTGGTAGGTTTTGCTCCATTTTAGTTCTTTGATACCATAAAAAAGGGGTGTAAAGTCATGTTGGATCAATGTGATTGACCTCTCTTAGTCAACAGGTGTCTTATTTCCGGGAATTCTTCAACACTAGAATGCGACTATTGGGAAGAGATACAGTGTTAACATTAAGGGCCAGTTTCACAGCAATGGATTAAGCTTAGTCCTGGACTAAATTGAGTTTTATATGGAGAATCTCCATTATAATTTGAATTTAGTCCAGGATTAAGCTTAATCTGTGTTTGTGAAACTGACCCTACATATGCGTGAGGTGCTAGGTCCCAGTACAATTGAATATAACCCATAGTGATTTTGAAAGTCCAACAAAATTTGACAGTGGAATTGACTTTGTTCTAAACACAGCATCTTGTCCTCTTTGTAGTGGAATCGCTGATAAGTAAAGCCAGTTCGCTAGCTGACAAGCTAGTTCAGTAAGATTCTATATCAGGTCACCATTAGTTTGTCAGCAATGGAAATCTTTGGTCACTCAGAACGTAGCTCAAAAAGCTTTTTTACCTTCAATATCCGATGCTAATTTGAGTGACTTGTTACTGAAATTTGCTAATCGACTAAAAACTGGTAGCTGGCTCGTAAACTAGTAAAACGAGATTCTGTAACGGGTCACCTCGTTAGCTAGCTAGCTAGCTTGTGAGGTAGTTAGAACAAATGTTAAAACGCATGATAGCGTGGAGTCCACTTACCCACAAACTGTATTTAGCTACCTTATTTGGAAAGACTGTATGGGCTAACTTAACTATAGGGGGCTTAAACCCCCTGATCACTACTGCACAGACTCTGGCTCCAAATGCGCAAGGTGGCAACATCTGTATGAAAGATATTTTGTCTCCATTTTTCAGCAGTGTCAGGAAGTGTAGATGCATTTTCCATCTTCATATGTGGTATATAGGCAATACTGCAGCTAGGTTTTCTTTTTGGGTGCTTTCGGTTGGGGGCTTTGGCCGATATACCCTTTGCTCATGTGGATGACAACTTAGGCCTTGTTACATCAATAGAGGCCACACCCATAAAATTAATTTGGCTCATGGTGACCTCATCTTTTCAACATAGCAACTTTGTGTTTATAACATTGAAGATCTTGATATGAAGATGCTGCTTACCAAATTTCATGCAAATTGGCAGCACCATGTAGAAGGTAATGGAGTTTAAAGGTTTTACAAAAAATTTAAAATGGTGGAAAATATTCACACATGTAAATGGGTGTGGCTTCTACGGATACTGTACGTATACATGTGAAACCACAAAATCCAAAATGTAAAGTTTGTTGTTATAGTGCCACTGTCTGGTCAGTCAATATAAAAATTCCATAATGGCAAATGGCAGGCCTTCAGTATGTGGTTGATGTGGATGCCAATATTTATGGAAAAATATTGAACTGCTTTCTAGTTGTGATCCAGAGAAGAACATGTTTATAGACCTATAAACGAACAGACTGATAGTGATGGCTATATCCCCCAGCATTATATACTGGGCAGAGCGATAGCTATCCCCCAGCATTATAGTCCGAGGGATAGTGATGGAATGTGGTCGCATCTCCAGGCAAACAGTTGTCAAGAAAGATGGACCAAACTGCTCTTTTCCCTTCAAGTGATGGTCTGAGGGATTTATATCTATCCCTGACTGATCGGTGTGATGACAAACTGTCAGCAGGGCAAATGCTGGTCACGATGGAATGTGGCTACTGTGATTAAAAAAACAGCAGTGTATTTTCCTGGCTCTGTACAGGCATTAATTATTTACATTACTCAGGTGTTTTGCAGTTTACCTTAAATTGCAATTCTTGTCTCTGCAACCCCATCTTAAAAAGGTGTTTTGCAGTTAGCATTGTCTGTAATGGCAAGAGAATCAAGCTGAATTTACTTTAAGTTCTCATTATCAAAGATATCCTCACACGACTTCTTCAGTTACATTTATGCAGCTAAAAAGGCAACTGGAGCAACACAGGTTTAGTACTTTGGTTAAAGGTACTTATCCCACCTCGGAATTGAGGCTTTTGCTTTCAAATCACAACTCTTTCAACACTGTGCTACCTTGCTGCCCCCGCACATGTACCTATCCTTCCTCTGTCTCCTCACTTCAGTTCTATGCAGTGTTTTGAGATGGAGGTTCACTGATGTGCCTACAGATTATAGTTGAGAGCGGAGCCTTGTTGAAACTCTCACCACACGGTGCCATGGGACTCCTCTGCCTCTCCTCCAGACAGCTTTGAAGGGTGTTGTACCTCCACTGAGACCAGGGAAGCAAGCTGTCTGATTGGGGAAATTCTTTTTATGTTTTATTTTTAGCACAGTTTGTCCTCGCATTGAGGTCAGTGTGGGAGAACATGGGTATCTTTATGAAATGGCGAGACTTCATTGTGTGGATGGCAGATCTTGTACATTTTTGAGTATTGAAGGGGATTAATGCAATTGCCTTTTTCCGGTTGATGGTAGCATACCACAGACTGCTGCTTAGTTCAGAGGCATATGGCTCAAGGTTATGAGGTCAGTTGATCTGCCCTAATTACACTAGGGCTCTGGACAATGGGGCAATTGTAATGGGGGGTGGGACGAGGGAAAGGGAAGCCCAAGCATTGGCTGGAGCTTATACTGTTCCTGGAGGAGGGGTCCAGATATGAGCCCCTCTAAGTCTTTCCACAGTCGCCATTATCCCAGTTCGGCTAAATACTCCCTTGCTGATATGCAAACTCCCCTTGAGAAATGTTTCTGACATGAGTCAGCTAATGCAATCATCAGTTTCATTTTTAATAGTTTGTATGTCAGAGTCTACATTGTTGAGAACCAATGCCTCAGACTCAATCAGCCTTGACATAGTGAATTCTGGGAGTTCCCCTTGGCATTCTGTGAACATGCCTAGTCATCCAGCAACACAAATGTTTGTATCAGATGATTTGTGGTACTGTTCATTGTGGTACTGGAAGGGGTTGTCCCAGGTGGTCAGACCTTGTTAAAACACCATTGTAAAGCTGGGCTTTTCTGGACTGAGGACCTCTGCTCATCTGCACTGCTCTCCACTAACATTAGTCCCTCTGCTGCACTAAAAAGAGAGGGTACTCATTCCAAGCTCATATTTTTATCCATACTTGTCTCCTCGCTCCTCACCCATTAAATGTGATGAGCTAAGGGTGAGTAGTTTCCCTAGGATGTCATTAGCGAGTAAAAGCATCCCTGTCCTTTTCTCAAGAACTTTTTCATGCCTAAATGTATGTATAAATGATGGACTTGTTGATGTAGGCCTCACCTCTTCTTATTTACCATGTCTGTAGCTGAAGTGACTTCAAGACACAGGACATTCCACATGTTTAATATACAGCCTCTTGCTTCCTGTCCTTGTATCCTCTTTCTGATTGGTGGAGCTTTGAATTCAGAAACAATACAACTGAGGGAAGCAAAATGGCAAAATTAGCAGCTGGAAATTAGCAACAAGGCCTGGCTCTAATGCTTCTTTGTCTCCTTGCACAGGTTCACCAAGAACCTGTCCCCCGACAAGATCAACCTGAGCACGCTCAAGGGGGAGGGCCAGCTGTCGAATCTGGAGCTGGATGAAGAGGTGCTGCAGAACATGCTGGACCTGCCCACTTGGCTGGCCGTCACCCGGGTCTACTGCAACAAGGCCGCCATCAGAGTGAGGCTCAATGACTTATATTTGTGTTTCATAACTACAGCTTTGGAATGTCTGTTCAAATTCCCCAAAGTCCCGAAGCATCCTCTCTTTTGGAGCTAAAGAGTTGTCAAGAATGGTGAAGATATGAATAGAATGATTAATATGATTCATTTTTTCAAAGTACAATATGCAGTTTCATATGTCATCTGTAATAGTATGAGAAATTCTAGCGTATGTCCTATTGTAGTCTGGTCAAGGGTTCAATCCACAGAGGAGTTCAGGGTGTTGCAATTCTGTATTGCCAGATGAGTAATTGATCAGCAGAATAATTCCCTCAGTAATATCACATGATGATGGGGAATATGGTTAAATTTCACATATTCATGATGGGAATTTCATGGTCTGATTGGGATACACTGAAGAATTTCCCCTTTAGAAATCACCATTCAAAATGATCATTTTGCTAGTCTGGCTGCCTTGTTGGCTCTGTTGGTAACGGCAGCACTTGTGAAACATGAGTGAATGCTGCGGTCTGGCTGCATTTGTGCAGACTGAGGTCAGGAAGAACTCTGCCCAAGGACATGACGGTATTAAAAGCAGTCTTATGAAAGCAACAATAGACTTCATCATCCTTCCCCTAACCCACATTCTTTCCTTATCTCTTCAGTCTGGTATTGTCCCCCAAGAACTTAAAATTGCTAAAGTCACACCAATATTTAAATACGGCAACACAAAGGACTTTGGCAACTATCGACCAATATCCATTTTACCCTGTTTTTCAAAGATCTTGGAAAAACTGGTTTATGTAAGAATCTCCAAGCACTTAGCTGCAAACAATATTCTGTATAACCATCAATATGGCTTTTGCAGGAAATATTCTACTGAGCATGCCTTGCTACAACTAGTCAATAACATATCTTCAGCTCTGGATGGAAAAAAAATTGCCCTTTGTGTTTTTCTTGATTTAAGTAAAGCATTTGATACTGTCAACCACAAAATTCTCATTTCAAAGCTCAATAGATATGGAATCCAGAATGTTGCCTTCAATTGTCTGATCAACTATCTGGATAATAGAGAACAGTTTGTTTATTTAAATGGTGTCTCATCTACCAAATCAAGTATTCTCTTTGGAGTCCCACAGGGATCGATCCTGGGCCCTTGATTATTTTTGATTTACATTAATGACTTGCCTAGGTCTTGCAATAAACTTCATCCCTTATTATTTGCCGATGACACTAGTCTTATAGCTGCTCATGATGACTTCAAGTCTCTCATTGCTTGTGTAAATGATGAATTATCAACTGTTTCAAATTGGTTCCAGATCAATAAGCTAACTCTCAATGTAAATAAATGTAACTTCATGATCTTCTGCAACAAAAATAAATCTCATGCAAAAGAAGAAGCCAAAATACTAATCAATGGAGCTGAAATCCTTCAAGTACCGCACACCACATTTCTGGGTGTCATTTTGGATGAAGGTCTAAATTGGAATATTCATATTAATCAAGTTTGCAAAAGATCAATGAAGATGCTTGGTATATTGAAAAAGGTTTGTCCCTTGATCAATCCTTCTGCTCACTTGACTTTGTTTATAGTTTTTTATTTCCATATATGAATTACTGCAATATTGTCTGGTCTGCAACTTATACAACCTGAACAAATTACTGTTAATCCAGAAAAGATTTCTAAGAACGATCTGTCGGTCTAGCAGACTTGAACCATCTAAACTAAACTAAAGAAACAGCGCAATTTGCTGTCAGGGAGTACAGTCAGTTGGAATAGCATAGTTTTGCTGTATGCAACTTGTTCTGGCCATCTGGACACCCATAGGTTACTCTCAGGCTCACAGGTAGGTTGAACAGACAACCTCTGCCCTTGTTTCATGCACACAAAGATCGCGACTATGGTGTGGAAAAAAAAAAAATCTTGCTGACTGAGCGTGTTTCGAAGGAGAACCGTAAACTTATGCAGCTCTTCGGTGCTGACAGCATGAGGAATTCAGAAGTGTGCTTGTACGCAGTTTGTGAATTGGACCTTTTCAATTCGGGTGTACTTGGAGATGTCAAGAAAGTAAACTGTTCTCAGGCTCTGTGCATATGTCCATTTATTATCCCCGCCACAAATTGGATGGGGATATTGGAATGACTGTTGTCGTTCCGTATGTCTGTCAGTCTGTCTGTATGTCACGCTTCTTTTCTGGGCCAGAACTCCTGAATCATTCAATATTCTCACAAAATTTCATATAGTATGGATATATTTTGTGTAGATGTGGCTTTTCATACTACTGCCTGTCCCCCTGTCCATCTCTTTGCCCCTCCACTGCGTTTTCCTCTGGGCCAGAACTCCTAAATCGTTCAGTATTTCATAATGAAATTGTGTATACATCGATACATCTTATTGTGTAAATGTGCCTTCTCACTCTTCTCTGTCCTTCTGTCCATCTGTCCATTCCTCCTCCGTATTTTGTTGCCAGGCCAGATATCAGCCGTCTCGTTCTTTTCCGGGCCAGAACTCCTACACCGTTCACTATTTCTCGACAAAATGTTATATGCAGTTTGGCTACATCTTATTATGTAGATGTGCCTTTTCATACGTTGGTCCATCCGTCCTGTGCATCCCTCCACCACGTGGCGGCTATCTGAGTATTCGATGCTTCATCCCGTGTTGGAAATATTCTTATTCCTATGGCTGTTCCTGTTCAGGACTGCAGTCAGTATTTGTCCATAATGCAAGCAATTCTGTGGTTTGTTAACTGGAAAGATGAAATGTTATGCTGGCCTGTTTTGCTCTGTGCAGATTATATCACTCCACATCTTAATGGACGCTGATTCATTTAAGTAGCTAACCAACATCCTGCAATGAGAATGAGAATTGAAATGAGAATTTCCCTTTTCCAGCCTACAGCTTCTTTAAACGACGCCTCTCTGTCGAGCGGTTTTTCCCACTGGTCTGTATGATGGCCCCATTCAGTTGAAATGCATCAATGGCTTGACAGTGCCAAACTGCAGCTCTAAAAATAGCACAGGAGCTGTGCAGGTTGGAGGAATTCGGCCAAGAATTGGAGCGGGAGCGCTGGGCGCTGCTGAGGAGAGTTTACTTGTTCTCAGTCAGCTGATGTTCCATTAATGAAATTGCTCTGTCTGAATCAAATAATTTGTGACCTTCATATCCGTGGGACCCCTTCCAAGTCTACTTTCATGGGCGTCTGGAGGCCTGTGTGGTTATTGGTGTGGGCAGCCTGTGCAGGGTCTGATCCCTTGTAAAGATAAGGCCATATAAAAAAATAAAGAAGTTGGTCATCATCCTTTAGGGCATAATAAAAGTGAGGCAGGGGAGAGGGTTTTTTTTTTTTTTCTTTTAAAAGACAGAAACTGGTGGAAACGCGTTTTAACTGAAGACTGTTTAGATGTTTGCACATGCACGGCGTGGTTCAACAAGCGTTCGCTTGAGGGCCGGTCAGCCATCCCAGTTGAATCGAAATACCGCAGTTTGAATCACTGATGCACCGTTTTTACGCGATTCTAGACATTTTTTCGATGAAAAAAAAACTATTTTAATTAGGTTAATTAAAAAAAAATAAATAAATTGGGTCAGCCCCATTTTTGCTAGTCGGGCGGAGATGATCACCGACTAATTTTTTTTTTATGTGGCCTAACCGGTGTGGGCTTTGTGCGCTCGCGCTGGTGGCGCGTTGGAGATTTTGGCTGAGATGAATGTTAATGGGGCTTTGAGATTGACCATGAGAAGAGCGAATTGTTTAGGGGCTGCATGTCCTTTCTTGTGTGTGTACACATGTAGGCATGTGTGCATACTTGTATACGTGTGAATGTGTACATTATCTGCTCACGGTAATGGGTGTAGTGCGGGGTAAGCGCATGTTACTGACTATGTCTCTGTTGGTTTTTCTCCCCAGATACAATGGACAAAGCTGAAGACCAGTCCTATCTGCCTGGTACAAATTCAATCATCTGTCTTCACCTCCCTTCTCCTCGGTTTACTGGTTCAAATCTGCCGCAATGAACAGATTTACAGTCAGCAGCTCCTTCCTTATGGGGCCTTTTTGTTCTGGCTGTGTTATCAGCTGATGGAGTCTGTTTTTTCTCTTTTATCGCTCATGCTGGTTTGTGGTGCTGATAAGCTTTGCTGAGCTGGCAAATGCATTTTGAAATATACTGATCGGAACTGATGGTTTCTTGCAAGCATCCCCATTTACTTTTTAAAGCCACTTAGAGTCTTGTTTAAGTGAACCCCTTCTGGTTGTCTGTGGTTTGCTTTCTGTATAGATGTATGATTGGGTGTGCTCTGCTGTCACTCTGCAAATCTGCAGCTTGTGGCTGCTGTGAGGAAATAAGCAGATGGCTGGCTGCTTGTTTTTAGAGGTGAACTGCAAGTTGTTTTCAGTTTTGTGTCGTGTCATTGCATTGTCTTTGTTGCTCATTCTGTCCCACCCATTCCACTACAGTTCCTGGACAAGGTGGAGGTGGAGATGAGAACCTGTGAGGAGCCCCGCCCCCCAAATGGCCCCTCCCCTATTGCCATCACAGCTGGCCAGAGGTCAGTGCAACCTGACGTGCACTTCTTATTTTTTTTGGTTCCTTTTGTACTACCCCAGTTTCAAAAAAGTTGGCCCATGGTGGAAATTGCAAGTAAAATAAAAAAGGGTTATATTGAAAACAGTACAACACCATATTATTTGATCTTCAAGCATGTTGATTTAATTGCTTAATGTAAATATGTATTTTGATGACTACAATGAAGTCCAAATAAATAGCACTGTCAACTGTTTACCATTGAGTTAACTCGCAAAGACTTTTACTCACATGCATTAAGCGTTTGTGCATTGAAGACGCCAGTTGGTGGAGTCCATAGGTACTGTCTAAGAACACTAGATGCCGCAAGCCCGATCTTGAACAATGTGACGGATGCAGGTGCATGGCCACCATATTCGAGTGATTCTTGTCTGTGTACACGTCCATAGAAACGCATGTAAACAAAACTGAAAAAATTTGTATATCTCGTTGGAAATAATGTCTTTACATGTGAAGCGTACACGTTAACCCAGAGAGAAATAATATATCTCTCTATTTCCAAAATGTTTGAACGTTTCCTAGAAGAAATCTTTGCAAAAGTGTGAGATCAAACCTACAGAATTGCTTTACCCTACCAATAAGCGAAAGATGAACTTGATACTTCATGTGTTTCATGGAGCCTGAATTAGACGCTAAGAAACAAAAATTGTTTTGTGTCATATCTGCAAATTGCTTACTTGCCGTGTCGTAAAAAAATCTGGATAAACATCCTCTAAGGGTGGAAATTCCATCATTTTTGCGAGGGATTGTAGTAGGGGGTGATTTAACTCTTCAGATGACCCATTTTTAATTTTATTTGCATGTACAACTTCCAGAAAGTTGTCACTCAAGAGAGGAGATTTTTTTCAGAAGTTATTTTTCAGCAGGATGTTCCTGTGACTGTTTAATCAAGAAATATTTCAACAGTGCAGCGAGCGACTTGGACAAGGCATTTTACTCCACGTCAGACAGTCTGACATGCTGTGTATGCTGTAATGCTGGCGTGAGTGTTTGCGTGTGGGCATGCGTGTGCCGGTGTTTATATGTGCTTTCCTGCGTTCCCTTATTCCACAGCGAGTACGGTTTTGCCGAGAAGGTGGTCGAGGGCATGTCTGTGATCATCAACTCCATCACCATCAAAGTGCAGGCCCGGGCTTTCCGCGCATCTTTCGAGCTCTGGCAGCTGCAGGGGAACAGTCTGAACCCCAGGTGGCAGCGCAGTGACCTTCGCAACACCCGAATTACGGACCCCAAGAGAGGCGAGGTACGACCCTCCTCTTCGCACAAATCACTGACTCTCACCACTGACCCTCACTATGCCCATCAGGGATGGAGGAAGTTGGGGGGGCTTCCACAGGGCCCTCGCTGACAGGGATCCTCAAAAATATTAGTATGCAGGACTCCTGCGGTGCTGCGATTGTGAGATCTTATCATGCAGTCCTGTTTATGCTTCCCCTCTGCTGCGGCACCGGATACAGCCTTCCTGCAGCATCCATTTCCCTCTCTCTCAAAACCACACGTGATTTGAATGGGCTCAGTTATTATGGTGTAATCAGCTCCAATATTATGGGCTGGATCATTATTAGGGTGTATTCAGGCACTCATTGCTGTAGAGAGCTCTTGACATGGAACATAATGTGCTGCAACTTATTGTGTCATTGTGAGTAATGGCTGCCTGGTAGGAGAGCTGTCTGAGTCAGCCTTTCGAGTGACCTGTTCTGCAAAACGGTGGCGGGCGTTCATCAGTGTTTGTGTTTTCGCATCGTGACTCTCGTCGAAGCAGATGGCTCTTTCGTCCGAGAGTCTGGCGGAACGCTGGATGAAAAACGGGGCTCGTCTTTCGCGCTGAGCTGGCTGATTCGCCGGCTGGAGCCAGTGTGGGCGCGCAGTCCGGGGAATGACACGCTCCCTGCTGCCAGTCTTGGGGAGCCAATGGGAAGTGTGCAGGTCTGCGTATGTTTGATCGTGGGCATTTTCCTCAGGTGCTGACCTTCAAAGAGATTAACTGGCAGAGCTTGCGGATCGAGGCGGACGCCATGGATAGCGAGGAGCAGGACCTGGGCAGCACCCCCCTTCGCCTCATCACCAACCAGGGGCGCATTCGCATCGCTCTCAAGCGCAGGGTATGAGCGTCTCGCCAAGCACTGCTCCAAAGCGACAACCAGGGCCATATCCATATCTCACTCAAGCTTCGATTATGAGCCTCACACCAGGCATGTCTCATGCACTTCAACCAGGACTACATCTATATCGCCCCAAAGCACAGAGTACGAGTATCTTACAAGCACTGCCCTTACACTACAACCAGGGCTGTAATATCGCACTCAGGTGCAGCGTATGAGCACCTTACCTGGCACTGCTCTTATAGTCACTACAAAAAATGAAAGATGAATATACTAGCTGAGATGAATTTACTTATTTTAAGACTTAAAACACTTATTTATATCACCATTTTTCTTAGTAAGACAAAAAATTTGCCCTGATTTGAGGTAATTTTGACTAGCTTGCCAATGGAATAAGAAAATTTTCACTTTTACCATTTGCTTGACAAGTGAAAATTTCCTTATTCCATTGGCAAGCTAGTCAAAATTACCTCCAATCAGGTCAAATATTATGTCTTACTAAGAAAAATGGTGATATAAATAAGTGTTTTAAGTCTTAAAATAAGAAACTTCATCTTACCAAGTATTTTCATCTCTCATTTTTGCAGTGGTGCAACCGGGGCTGTGTCTATGTCACTCTAGTCGTGGAATTTTCTCTTTAAAAATCACAACATTGTATTCGTTATTAGGCTAAAAATTTTATTAAGCCTAATAGAATCATTATAACAAACTGGTAACGATGGCTGGCTCTGTAATGCGGTCACACGTGCACTTGTGGGGAGACAGCCTAGTCTCTCCCTAAACCCTTCAGTGAGGCCTCCCTCTTGTGTAAATTTCACACAGAATGCTTTGCATTCCTGCAGGTGATTTGAGAGGTAATGGCCCCCCAAGCACCTGGGCCTCTGGAGGTTAGATAAGAGGGGCCTGACAGAGTGTATGTACAGGGCAATAAGGGATGTAGAACGCGAGGATGAAAAGGCTCTATACACTCAAGCATTTACCCACAATATGCAACTGAACTCAGTACAAAGACCAGAAGTAGGAATTATTCTTCACACTCTCAAGTGCAAGCTGTGTGCCCCTCTCCAAGCACTGCTCTTACGCTTACAGCCAGGCCTGTGTCCATATCTCACTCAAGCGCAGGGAACGAGCGCTTTTTCCTGGCACTACTATCACACTACAACCAGGACTGCATCTATATTACGCTCTTGCTCTGGGTATGAGAGTTTACCAAGTGGTGCTCTTACAGTACAACCATAGCTGCTGCCATATCACTCTCAAGTATAGCATGTCCATCTTTTCAGAGATGCCGTTTGTGAGGTGTTGAGATGATTCCGGTGTTTACTGGTAGGGTGCAAAGCACTGAGTAAGGAGTCTTTGAATTGCATTGGTGAAAGCAATTTATTCTGGATACTGAGGGACTCTCACTTGCGTGATCACTGCCACCCATTGGTTAGCTTGAGTATTTGTGTATTGCCATGTTACTGCAACCAAAGAAAAGAAAAATTGCCAGGAAGATTTGTGTCTAGTTATGTTGTACCTCCTTTTCTAAAGAATGAATAGAAATTTGTGTGTTCTTCATAAAAAGATTTTCACTGCTCCTGATTTTTTTTTTTTTTTTAATAAAAATAGATTTTTCCTCCTTTTGTACTGCATTTGGACTTGAATCATCTTCAGACTCTATTGTCTGTCCTCACTGCCGTTGCGGATTCACAAGGGCACAGACAAGCCTCTGCTTTTCTCCGAGCGCTCAGTGTCTGGCATCTTATTGATATTCGTGTCTGAGTGATTCATGTATGGAGATGAGTCAGAGGAAGACACCAGGTGCGTCAGGTGGCGAGGTGCGTGTGGCGTGTTGGTATGGGTTTGGCTACATCAGGCTGAGAACGCGCCCTCTTGTCCCCTTCAGGTGAAGGACTGCAACGTTCTGGCTTCCAAGCTGCTCTTCATCCTGGACGACCTGCTGTGGGTGCTGACGGACTCGCAGCTGAAGGCCGTCATCCATTACGCCAAGTCACTGAGCGAGGCCATGGAGAAGTCTGCTCAGCAGAGGAAGAACCTGGCCGCCGAGTCGCTGCAGGTCCGAACACCCGCTCACGTGCACTCTAGTGTTATGCACTACTATCCTCTGTTCTACATAACGCCCTCTCCCACACAATCCTCTCACACTTATGCAGGTATCATATGCTTCTTCCCTTCATACACACACACACACACACACACACACACACACACACACACACACAGTATCATACACAACCCTCCCTCACACACGGCCCTGTGTCACATGCAGTCGTGTTCTGTGTGATGGGACCCATCCTGATGTTCCCCAAGGCTTCCATTCCCACTAAAAGGCCTCAACATTGTCCTCATTATCATGAAATTTAAAACGTAATTATTATAGTCAAGGTACTGGTGGACAGCATTCCCAGTGGAATTTGTCTAAAATTCTCCATTCTACTTGAACTTATGCCTTGCTTATCAGCTTGTTTTCGACTTGAGTGATCGCTTGTTCGAGTAAATCGCTTGTAAGGTAATTGCATTTGTACATGGACATTTGTTATTGGTTGGTTCACGTGCTGTGTTTATTTCAGAAGTGATTTGTGTAATAAGGTTGTCTGTTGACATAAAAATAACAAAAATGTGGGATTTTTTGCAGACTGCACCCCCTTCCCCCGGGATTCACCCTCTGTGGACCGAACCTCCACCTCCTCCTACAGGAACCCCCAGCACCCTCAGCCAGTACTTTGAGCTCCACGATGTGAAGGAGTCGTCCTATCACACCCACATATCCCGCCTCGATCTGCATATCTGCAATGACAGCTCTTCACTCGACTCAGGTGGGAGGCCTGTGGACTGAACACCCACCCATAATTCCACTTAACAGGCACCTATAATTCCTCTTGAAATGCACTCATAGTTTCAGTGATAACTGTTGCTACTCTAGTTGGTCGGCAGTAGCCTACTGTCAGTTTGGAGTTCGGCATTGCTGTTGGGCTCTTCCACTCAGAAAAATTTCTTGTTGTGTTCCCAACAGAAGAACCTCAACCACGGAACGCCCAAGGATCCATGCAGCTGACGTTTCGTAGACTGGGCTTTGACTACTATCCCTTCCATCGCCCCGGTGAGCTTGCATTGCTTAACCTGTAACCAGCGTGTCTGTTTTCAGTGGCTCCCCACGAGTGAACTGAAAATGGAGGAGGGCATAGAACATTGCTTAAAACTAAGGTTTAGTCTTGACCTTTATTAAATAATTTATTTAATTTAATACGATGTAAAATTTTGATAACGCTTAGAACAATCAGGTGTAGCCAGTTCTTTGTTAAGGTAAGATGAAGACTTGTAAGTGGGCTAGTATTGACCTGTTTTGAGTCATTTTCCTTGATTAACAAGTTCTCCACTGATAAATTGCCAATAGCCAATTCTTAACTCACAGCTCCATTCTTAATGTAATATTGCTGTGATTAAATGGAAAATTCAATGCAGAAAAATGTTTACAAAAAATATAAACTACTGTGTTCACTTCCGTATTTGCTTTCAGCACATCTTGCATCATCTTGCCTTTGCTTCATGATTGTTTATCTAAAACAAGGAAAACGAAGATAACAACTAGCATCCACAATAGAATGACGTTATTCGAAAGCCAATTTTGACTCATTTTAATTCTCGTGTTAGCATAACATGGAAAGCTGGCCACACCTGATAATATTGAGTGTTTTTTTCAGAGTCGGCGTAATTTTAATCTAAATGATGTAAAACGGGTCATGACCGGTCAGCAAGGGATGTTCTGTGCCTCCATTTTTCAGCTCACCAGCCACCACTGATCTCCATCCTTTACACCCTGAAGCCTAGAGCTTCACTGAGCACCATGGCGTTTCCAGCATCTTCCAGCTCAGCTCTGTCCTTTCTAACTATCTTAAACACACCCCTGTAATCTCATTTCACAGATCAGCAAATGACGTTTTGATGGATTGTGTTCTGTCTGTTCAAGTTTTAAGTTACTTCAAGTAATGTCTGGCCTTCGTGTGAACCCATTTTCTTAGCTCTGAATGAGATGCTGTAATATATTGACTGGCCATTTTCATTCCTCTACCAGGAGGCATAACCAGCATATAACCTGCTTTTATTTGCTCGCTCCTTCATTTGTTCGTTCGTTCCTCAGTGTTAATGGGGTATCTCAAAAAGTCATGGATGGGTGTCAATGAAATTTGTGTTGATGCGGAGGAAGTGATTAAATTTTGGTAATTTTGGTGAAGATCTGAGTTGATCCAAGTGGCAGAAGCATTTCTGTTCTGCCGTTCAGACTCGTTTCATGATTATTTCTGTCTCAACGAATTGCAACACAGGGGAGGTGCCTTCTAGTTTTTTGTTGCATCTGTGTAGTTGTCACTTATGCGAATTGTGATGATAAGATTGCCACATGAAAGCGTGGACGTTTACCAGGAAGGCTGCCGCCTCATGCCTTTGAACTGCACTCTTCTTTGCTCACTTTCTGTTGTTCATATCTGATAATACAAATGTCCTGTGTACGCGTACAGCATTGTTTTTGCTTTAAGTAATAGTATTCAGGCAAAATTGGCAAACAAAAATGCTATTTTCCATGAATGTGAGTATAATAAACCTCTCTCCCCATCACCCCCTCCAGGTGATGGGTGTCGACACTGGGAGCGTCACTGTGGGGCGATGGACCAGCGAGCTCAGTGGGCCAGTAAGCTGCTGCAGGAGTTTCAGAAGCGAGTGGAGGCCTCTGGCATTCCTGGGCCGCACTCTGAAATCCCCTCCAGAGCGAGAGATTCTCCCGCCAAGAGGGCCCAGGGTGAGTCTGGCCACCATCGAGTCTGTCTCCGTTTTACTCGTATCTCACAAAAGTTCTTTAGCAATGTGAGTTCTTTATGCAGCAATAAACATTTAGGCAAAGTTGGTACTTCTTACAGGAACAAACTTTGGTAAAATTGGTACTGCATACTGAGACAAGCTGTGGGTACTTCTCACAGTAACATTGTCAAATTTGCTTCCTAATTTTTCCTGTATTTCTAAATATTGGCATCTGACATCTGTGCATTATTCCAAACACTGAAAACGAAGGTACTTTTTGGAACAACCAAGCTTTGTTTTGTGTTGATACACAGCCTGGGGGAAGTACAGCCTTCGTGCTTAGTCTAATTGGCAATTTATTAGGAAAACAGCTCTCTGAATGTCATGGTTTCTTTAGTACTTCTTTATTCACTCAATGCTCAAAGTCCTTTTTGTGATCGCTTAATATGATGAGATGGGTGATGGTATGTCTATTTTAGGCGGTTATGAAATGCAAATCTCATTTCTTGGTTTACAATCTGTCATTATTTCTCATTTCTCCCCTGATGTCTCATGTTCAGGCTGTTGGACATCTGCGTACAGGGGTAAATTTTTGAGAGTCATTAAGCCTTTGACGCCCGGCTTTTTCGAAACCAAACATGTGACTGCTCTGCCCAAGTTAAGACCAGATATCAGATATGCTCAAAGTTTTTAATAAATTCTGATGCATTTCATAGTTTGAAATAGACAAAAATAAATGTTGCTTTTACATTTTCTGCACAAGTTGGATGCATTTATTTACAGCAAGATGTAGTAGATTTTGCATATTGAAAACAAATACTCTGAGATATCTGATCAGGTTGAATTTGAATCTTTGCTGTAGACCTTGATTAGTAGTATTCTGTGTGTAACGGCTTAGTTGGACTGCACTGATGCTGGCCCTTTCTGGATAATAGAGGGCAATCGGAAAACCGCAAAATCTGTATTCGGGCAGAGCAGTCAATTAGCGTAATACAGAAATTTCCGTATGGGAGTGTGAAAGGGTTAAGCGTTAAATGCTGTGACATGACGTTGGAGAGAACAGGAGTAGGTGCTCTCATGGCTTCGGCTCGACTGATTCACCACGAGAGCATGTTGCAACAGCTGGATTATGAGAGGTGTCTTTCGTATGTGAAATAGAGGCGGAGTCCACGCCGAAGCCCAGCCCCCCTGACAGAGGGCAGACGTCACGCCGCAGCTCCTTCGCCGCGCCCCCACCCGTCAGCCCGCAGCGCAACCCCTGGAGGAGGCTGCACTCCAGCGTCGTGGTGCTACGATTGGACGACTTGGACATCCATCAAGTGAGCCGCTATACCGCACTCTAAACCCTGCCAAAAAGGCTGTAAATGCTGGTGAAACTGTCCCTAACTAGTGATGTGCCAAGTTGTTCCCTCTATTTTAGTACAGCCCAGTAATGCTATGGCACAGGAATTGTGGTATCACACATGTGGTCAAGTTGAGGCTATTGAGTGGAGTGGCACTGATCACGACCTTTGTCTATAGTGACATATCCCTCGTAAGCAGGAGCAATGCTTGGTTTCAGTTCTCTGAAAACCACTTTGATACCTCAGCATTCCTCTCCCAGTGGTTAAAGCACTTTGAAATGAATTTGTTTCTATGGTCATTGTTGGTTTGCTACCATCTGCTAGCCTGTAGAAAATCCCAGCATGTGGTGCTGAGTGAGTGAGTCGTCTTGAACATGGAAGTGAAAGCACTTCCTCTACTGTGAGAGAGCACACAGTAACCTTTACCGTCAGACTAAGCATCAGGTGTTTGAAATCCTGCATGTTTTTATAGGGACTCTGTCAATGGAAGTCCCCTGCCGTTTGCACTCTCATGACAATGAAGGTCCTCTTGACTTTCAACTGCTCTGCGTCCACGTTCAGGTGTCCAGTGGGGGGAAACATAGCAAGAAGACCCAGTCCCTTCTGTCCTGCAGCCGCAAGACACTGCAGCTAGCAGAAAATGTGCCTGCCATCCACCTGCAGTTTACGGAGTACTACTTCCCGGAAAACCCTGGCTTGCCTGGTATGAAATTAGAGAAACCTGCACTAATGTTAATCACATGATAATTACAACCTTACATATTTAACCTTAGAGTTTAACCTTTTGACTGAATGTTACTGTAAAATGGCTAAATTTGTGTCGCTGCTTGACAATTATTCTGGCAAAATATATTGTGGCATTTAGCTTTTTTGACAACTTTTGTAACAAGAATGTTAAAGCTAACTTATTTTGAACTAACTCAGGCAAAACCACTAATTTGAATCCTGAATTAAAATTCAAATGCCTGCCTAATTGTATCCCCTGTACGATGGTATCGGGAGATAATATGGATCAGCGGTCATTCCACGTCCGCCTCAGACATTTCCTTGTTTTGCTTAAGAGGTCAGATTTATCTCTGATTGTTTTCAAATTTGGTGTGTACCTTATGAATGGAATGGAATATGATTTTTTTTTTTTTTTTTAATAGCCCGCCA
The DNA here is from genome assembly GCA_029692085.1 of Gymnothorax javanicus. NCBI lineage: Eukaryota > Metazoa > Chordata > Actinopteri > Anguilliformes > Muraenidae > Gymnothorax > Gymnothorax javanicus. The sequence goes on from CM056203.1 coordinate 20,181,371, forward strand.
CCACCCCCCCTCTTTGGAGGACAACTTTGTTTTTATTTTCAGATGACAAAATGCAAATTAAACAGCAGAATTAGGTTTGTAAAGAAAAAGGGAAAAAAAATATAGACATATAGTACATTAAGGAAAAAAGAAGAAAGAAAAAAGAGAATAATAATAATAATAATAATTACAACAAAAGAGATAACTCAACTTGAATAACAGTAAATATATGCAAAATTTAACATAAATTAAATATTTAACATTGGTGAATGAAGTATGTAACAGATAGGAAACGGGGGGGGTAAGGGCGTGTATCAATGGCAGATGTGTAGATGTTTATTGTGCGAGGCGCGGGCTTTTACATATACATAAATGGACTCACAAACAGACAGACGGATAAAATGACAGACAGAAGTTGATAACTAAATGTAAATGTTGTGTGTGTGTGTGTGTGTGTGTGTGTGTGTGTGTGCGCGTGTGTGTATGTGTACATGTACACGAGTATATATCTTCATAATAGTCATAAGATATTTATATTATAGTTGATAGGTATAATAATTATAATCAAAAATAGTTATTGTGGTAGAAATTGTTAAGGTAGCAACTCTTATTTTTTTAGTAAAGCTAATGACGACGGCGCAGAAACGACGACAGCAACAACAATCAATGATTATTATAATAACAATAATAATAATAATAATAAGAACAATAATTGCTATATCATTATTACATCCATAACAATAATAATAGAAAATTTAAGAATAATAAGAACGATTACAATAACATAAATAGCAATAGTAAGTATTAAATATTAAGAAGGCACAGGGCCCGTGACCCCCACCACCCCCAGCCCCCCGGCCAACCCCCCACCCCATCCCGGACGCCACCCACAGCCCCGCCTGGAATGGAATATGATATGAATGGAAGACAACCTGGCAATTTAGGGAGAAATTGAATAATAACTACTAGTTTTAAATGTGCACATGTCGATATACCAAATGCAAAGTTTGTTTGCTTGGAGTTATGCATGTCAGTGGTAGCTATTAAACCAATTAAAAGTATTCTCCTGTATGGAGGATACATCTGCAGTCATGGGCGGTCAAGTTTTGTAGTTATGCAAAATTGGAAAAATTGGAGACAATGCTAAAACTCTCCAGTTTAGAGGCCAAAGCTGGAAAATCCAGGTTCAACAAGTGAAAGTCCTTCCTAGTACAGTAGAAATCCCCTAAGTCGGAGTCGCATAAGTCGGATTTTCACTCAGTCGGACGAAATTCTGGTCCCACGGTAATGCATTTCCAACTAAATTTTATCACATAAGTCAGATTTTCTGGGTCAGATGAAATTCGCTGGTCCGTTTGATTCCGGCTTGGGCAATTTCTACTGAATTGAGTTCTAAGGGCCAGGATTGCAAATGAGCATATTTCTTCTGCTAAGAAGTCAAACCAGTTGGTGAAATTAACTGGCTGCAGGTCATAGGTGCTAGAAATATGCGGCCGAACTTCTGCGTTCTGACCCTGAGACGTCCCTCCCCCTACAGTTCCCTGCTCAAACCTGTATGGGCAGCTGAACGGGCTGCAGCTGGTTCTGGACCCGGCCAGCCTGCTGTGGATCAACCTGTTCTCACAGGGTCTCCTGCGTACACTGGAGCAGGTCAAGGCCTTCTACCATCTGCAGGACAGTGCCAAGGCGGAGGAGCACGTGGACGTGCGCGTGGATGCGGCCCAGCTTAAGGTGGGCGTGACAGCCGAGTCTTCACATCGTATTTTACGTATTCTATCTGGGAAATGCATTTTGTTTTCATGATTTGATGCCTTTAACTCACATAACTGTTACTACGAAATGCAAAGTTGAGGTTGTCATAATAGAAAATGTGGTTTACTAATTACCTCTCCATTTTGAACTATGGTTAACTGTTAACCGTTGCTTCTGTTGCTCGATTTTGAGTGTTTCTTACACTTAGAATGTGAGTGGAAAAACGTCCTTTTGTTCGCTCTGTTGCTTACTTTTGTTCAAAGTCATTATCACATTGCTGGTTCAAAACTAATGTCAGATAGCTAGCTGAGACATCATTATCTCCGCGCTTCCGAAAAAGCGAGGAGATCTTGTTATCTCCGCGCTTCCGAAAAAGCGAGGAGATCTTGTAATTCAGTTCGGCGTCCGTCTGTCCGTCCATCCAAAACAGTAACTCCTCCTAGGCCGTTAGACCAATCAACCTGAAACTTTGGTGTGTGTAAGGTAGTGACCCAGAGGGGCGCACAACACGTTTAAAATTTAAATTTATTTCCTCTTCTGGCCACTAGGGGGCTTTTTGTGAAAAAAGAAAAATGGCAAAATCAACCTTATGCATTGAGCTAGGACGCTCAAATTTTTATGGGAGGTGCATGGGATGACCCTTCATCACATATCAGACGGGTTTTTGATTTGACCTCATTTTGACCGTTTCTTGGTCAAATGGCGTCAGGTGTGCCAATCGTTGAAAAGGATGGCACGTTTTGTTATTACTCAACATAGAAGGCTGCAAATTGGTATTGGTATGTATCTTGGTGATGGCAACCAGCATGCCAAAAATTGCCGTCCTGTGATTCAAATTTTCGCCACTAGGGGGCTTTTTGTGAAAAAAGAAAAGTGGCCATATCTACCCTATGCATTGAGCTAGGACGCTCAAATTTTTATGGGAGGTGCATGGGATGACCCTTCATCACATATCTGACAGGTTTTTGATTTGATCTAATTTTGATCGTTTTCTAGGTCAAATGGCGTCAGGTGTGCCAATCGCTCTACCGTACATCCTTTCCTTTCATAATACTCTCATTTCAAAATGAACAGTAATTTATGCCCTCAGCGGACACTCATAAAGTACTCTATCCAACTAACCAACTATATCACATTGCTATAACTCTGATCAGTATCAGTGCTTTGTCACTGCAACAAGCAGATTATCATTTGTACAGCAGAATGCCAGTTCAGTGAATTGCCCTTTGACACATTATTACTACTCTCATAACATTCGTTGCGGAGCGCGGAGATTTGCAATGGCGTGCCATCGACATACGTCTAGTTACTCTTGGGATGCTATTTAGACATTTCAGATTTTGTTGAAACAAGAGAAAATAACGTCATTTATCATAATGTAGTGCTGAGGTTCAAAATTGACACGATATTTTCAGTTATCCTATTATGATGTGAAGGTAGCTTAATCATTAGAATTACGTGAAAAATTGATGGTTTTCATTCAGAAACCAGTCGTGCAGTTTGGCACTGTGTCAGTGTCAGCTAGAAAATGTGACTGGCCAGATCAGGGAAAGGTGTTTGCAAGAGTTCATCTTTAAAATTGACCAGAGGTCCCAGCTCACACGGGTAAATTGAGTGTTTTGAAGAAAATCTGATCTAGGATCTGTATGGAATCATGAGCTGCAACAGTGAGCTTTACCCAATGAGACTTCAATGAACTCTGGACAGCCAATCAAATTAGCAATTATTATCAAGACAGAACTTCAAAGACTTTCAAGGTTAACCCCTCAGGGAGCTTCAATACGGAAAATTCCGTAGCAGACCACTGAAATATCGCTAGGAACAATCTGTCCATCTGTCAGAGTTTGTCAGAACATGTACCTACAGTCCTTAGTGAAAGCCCAGGCCAATATCCAGGGGCACCTCTGTTAAAAGTGTCATTGAAAATGTAAATACATTCCATGAAATGCTCTTAATTATAAAAGCATTTAAGCCCTATGCAGAGCTTATGTACTGACTGGAATGACTTGCATTATGACACCTTTGTTGTTTCCGGTGATCAAAAGCTGTGTTTCCAGCCACCTATTTTAATGCGCATTTTCATTTTGCGCTTAAAAAAACCTGAGTGGAAATGGCCAAAATGCGCATCAGCTTGAAATGTCGCATCAATTTTTTTTTTTGCGCAAGGAGGGGGTGGAAAATTTTCCGAATCGATAAAGATAAATGCGCTTTAGTGCAGTGGAAACGGGTTAGCGAACAAGTTATGCGAATAAAGGATGACGTTTAGTATCTACGTCATTTTTGCTTGCCTACGTTGGCAAGCTAGATAGCTAGTTTGCTACCTCGCAGCATTGGTGTGCTAGCTATAACGTTAGAGTTCGTTATCACTTTAGCTAGCTAGCTAGTGGTTAATACAGTAGAAGCGAACTGTAACCTTACACAACTGTGCTAGCTGTAACATTAAAGACTTCGTAACCACAAGCTTAAGTGATTACTTTCATTCGTTTTCACCGCCAGCTTTCTCGTTTGTTTTCCTTTTCGTTCGTCGCACTTATTGAGGTCACAGCATGCGCTGTCTTCTTCTGCAGAAGCAATGGCAATTGAATCGAGAATTAGCGCCACTTAACGGCACTTTCGGCTTATCATGTGAAACAAAAGCGCATAACTGAAGTGGATGGAAACACACACAAATGCGCTTTTCCTTTTGTTGCATTAACGAAAATTCGCTTAAGATTTGCGATACAAGTTGGATGGAAACACAGCTAAAGAATGATTCTGTGAGCCACTGTTGTAATTGTTAGTTGTTAAATGTTGAAAAGCATTGTGTGCTGAGCCTGTACGCTTTATCTTCCCATCTCCAGCTGGTGATTCCGTTGGAGTCCTCCATCTTGGACCACCCAGACCGCCCCCAGGCCCTGACAGTCAGCGTCCCCCAGGCTGTCTGCAGTAACTCCCGACACTCTCCGCATGCCTCCCGGGCCGAGCTGCAGGGCACCTACCGCTGCTTCACCTCTCCTTTCTTCCAGGCGTCCACCCCCGGCCCCTTCCCTCGCGACCAGAGCACCTTCCACCCCCTGCCTGCAGCCTTCCTCCACCACGCCCTACAGACTGACCCGCCCCTCACAGGGAAGCGGCCGTCCCGCAGCCAGGATGTCTGGTCCCTCAGCCTGTCCCGTCTGGGGCTCAGCTTTGAGGGGGCCCGTCGGGGCCCTAAGGGGAAGGCCATGCCCTTCATGGAGCCCTTCACCATGTCTGTGTGGGTGTGCCGTCCGGCAGCCTTCCCCTCGCCGGGCCTCACCTCTGACCTCAAGGGCTCCACCAGCTTCAGCAACCACGTTGGCTCCTCCCCTGAGAACCATAAAGGCAGTGTCTTTAAGTCAAACACCGCCCACGACCTTCACGGCATGGAAGGGGATAACAAGGCCAAGCAGGGGCACGAAGCGGCTGGTCCCTCGGCCGCCGTCCATGTCCTGGCTCAGGCCATCACCCCCGTAAAACTGTGGCTCAACCACTACCAGTACGTGTCCCTCTTGCGAATGAAGGACACCCTTTCGAGGCTAGGGGCGGAGCTGTCGCGGGACACCCAGTGGGCGGGTGGGAAGAAGGCAGAGCCGCCTACCGCATGCATTGCGCTCCTGATTGACACGGCGGAGGCGGGGCTCCTGCTGCCCCCGGCGGCTTGCGAGCCTGAGGAGGAGGTCCATTCACCGGAGGAGACGGACAGCGCCAGCCTGACAGACTCGGAGCGCTCCCCGACCAGGGGGTCCACAACAGGGGAGGGGCCGCTGGAGGACAGCGGCATCACCAACGGCAACGAGCAGGAGCAGGAGCTGGAGGGGTCGGTGGAGGAGGCCTGCGAGGCAGTGGAGGAGCCTGGGGAGGTGGTGGAGGAGGATCGAGAGGAGGAGACCCCCATCCTGTCTCCACCCCTTTCCCCAGGGACCCAGCTGCTGAAGTCCCGGGACCCGTCCTCCTTCAGCCTGGAGGGGGAGCTCTCGAGCGCAATCACCGCCACCAAAGACGCCACCAAGGAGGCTCTGACGGCTTCACTGGACCTGACCAAAGGAGCACTGTCCATCACTAAAGACGCCTTCAGCATACTGAGCCGCGGCTCCGGCATGAGCAAGATCTTCACTCCCCAGGCCAGGTCAGATAACCTATGGCATTCTTTCACATTGTCATCCAATCAACACAGTGCTTTTTTACACTGTCAGCCAATTAAAGTGCTTCCTCTTTTCTACTGACCACATATTTAACTATCTGCTGAAAGTTAATACTGTCAGCCAGTCACATGAGCCTCTATTTAACGATCTTCCGAATGCTCCGTCCGCCTTTCAATCGCAGCGCTCATTCAATCTTATCCTTTGTTTTCTCATTCTAGGCAGATTGTTATCTAAAGTGATTCGCATAGCTTACATTGTTTAGCAGACATTGTAAAATGTAGCCATCCAGGTTCGTGCTTTGCTCAAAGCCGGAATGTCAGTGTCCCACAGAGATCCCCAGCCATGATGTTCGAGTGCCTCCGTTGTCTCCAGTCGAAGAGCCGTAGAGAGGGGCACTTCATATACCGATGTTCTTTCCCAACGAGAGTAACTGCTCTTGCTCTTTAGTGACTGCTCCGTAGCAATCAGATGCATCCTGACAGCAAGACATTTTGGTTGAATTTTTTATTGCCCTGCGCTCTGAAAGCGGATGCGTAAGAAGAGCACATAACACACCATTTTTTTTTTAACGCCCTTCAGTGTCTTGCTGGGCACTGCCAACACGGTTTGTGTTTGTTTATCCAGAAATTGCATATTTGTATTACCAGAGCAACTGAATACCATTTTGGTGGGAGTAGCATAAAAATGATGTTGGATGTTCACATTTTTAGCCCATCATGAGGGTGCTGTGTGCATTCTGTACCGCAAAGCTCTTAAGCGATACAGGAAACAGGAGCGGCCTGAGGTAAGCCCTGCTCAGCCAGCAGCTGTGGGAGCCCGTTTCCCCTGTTAACCACTGTTTCCCTGGCCTGTCTCAGGGAGCAGCTGCAGGACCTCGCCCCCGGGAGCCTGCGCCTGCAGTCCATGATGAAGCAGTCCCCTTCCCAGCACTCCTTCGACAGCGCCGTCATGGACGGCAGCCTGCCTGACGACGGCCTCTCCATGGACAGCGACGCCAGTGACAACTTCATCATCCTCGACTCCGGTACAACCGATAGCGCCGCACTGAAACGGCCTTTTGCAAGCTTGGTGAAGCATGCGCTTTTGGAGGGAACGGTTTACCTTGGGACTTCAGCCCATGATAATATTTTCACTTATATCTAATTACGTTTGAGTTATCCAGGCCGTGGAGGAGAGGAGGGCTTCCCCCTCTGTCTCTGCGATTTCTTTGTATTGGGGCTTTTTCTCACCACAGTTCAGGGTTTTTTGGGTTTTTTTAAACCTCATTTGCTATTTCAGGACTTTGGCTGGGCGTCCCCTCCGCTACTCTTTGAAGCTGCTTTGTGGCAGCCTTTGTTTCAGTGCCAAAGAAATAAAATTGATTTCAACTGGGTCAAAGTTGATTGTCAAATTCCCATTTCTTATGTTGTCTGCCGTATATTGTCCGTAAGAAATTTGTCCTGTAACGTCTAGTGATCATAAATTTTGAGCAGATTTTAAAAAAAAAAACTTAGGGCGCAACATCTTTGACACTCGAACTACTTTGGGACTGAATTTCAGCCCTGCACCCCCAAAACTGGCGCGGCAGGGAGGTCACATTGACAATCTGAAATTGTCCATTTTATGCCTGTCTCATATAGATAAACAGCTGAAACTCAGTATGTTAGTAGTATACAACTTCTCTCAAAATGTAGACATCTGGTTTTCATGATTTTTGAAAAACAGCCATTTTGTGACCCTTGACATTCCTTTAAGAAGAAATTTTTTTGAGTTACAGAAATGGGTAAATTATAAACCCAAGGAATGCTAAGAAAATTTAGATGATGAATTTATTTCTTTCTGGACACCCAGTCTTGTTTGGCTTAATTTTACCTGTGTTATACCAAATTTTATCAAGTTTAAAATCAGTGAACCACATATTTATCAAACTGCATGCAACATTAGGACTCAAACTACTGTGGTATTTCATTTAAGCCCTGGTACCCCCCGCTCAAATGGGCACGGCTGGGTAGCAGACCAGTTGAGTTTCATGTTCACTTGAACCTCTAGTCTTGCTCTTGCTTTGCTTACAGCATAAAAATAACGCTGTACTAAGGACTGAGAGGACTCATACTGTTAACTGTACTCACCAGCATTTAGAACAGAATTTTTGGTAATATGAGACTAATCCTGTATTTTTTATTTAACCCTTATTTAACCAGGGAAGTCCCGTTGAGATTGAAATCTCTTTTTCAAGGGAGCCCTGGGGGTTGAGGTGGGGAGGCAGAGGGCAATTTGCACAGCCAGTTGGATCAGTGGATGATTAGGTGGCTGGTCGAAAGAGCCAGGTTGGGACTTTAGCCATGACACCGGGGAACCCCCCTCCTCTTATCGAAGAGTGTCATAGGATGTTTAATGACCACAGTGAGTCAAAACCTCGATTTCACATCTCATCTGAAAGATGGCGTCTCGTTCAGTACAGTGTCCCCGTCACTACACTGGGGCATTGGGGATTATACTGCCAGAGGGAAGCTCGCCATCTACTGGCCCACCAACATCTGTTCCAGCAGCAACTTGGTTTTCCTCGGTGGTCTCCCATCCAAGTACTGGCCAAGCCCACACCTGCTTAGCTTCAGCCACGCAGCTGGAGCAGATCGAATAGTGGTATGGCTGCTGGTATTCATCCTTGTTCAGTGGTTGCTTGTCTGTTCGATGGTGTTGTGTTGATGTAGATGAAATGGATGAACTGGTGGATTTAAAAAAAAAAAAAAAAACCAAAAGCATGGCTTTGGATTTCTGGTCAAGGCTGCTTTTTACCATGCAAGTTGATAATATTAGAAAAACCCTTAAAGTGATATCTGTCTTGAGTTACTCTCGTTAAGCAAGGTGCCTGAGTGATGATTGGCTTAAAGAAAATGTAGCATTTTTTTTGTGGTCATTGTAATCTTGAAAATAAATAGATTTGTAGAATGCAGTGTTTTTTCCTGAATTTTGGGTCTTTAAACCATACAGATTAAAAAACAGAATCCAGCGATGTGAGCACTGTTATAAACGTTTATTAATGTGTGAAATGCAGTTGGAAATTTTTTGTAGGATTATGACAGAAACCATGCTCAAATCAGTTTCATAATCTTGGCCTGAAGGGAGGCATTGTTTCACAGAGGCCATTGATTGTAGGCCAGAGGCCAAAGACGTGTCTCGTTTGTTCATAAAACAGCTGCAGGTCTGTGCGTGGGAAGGAGGGTATTTTCCTTCTATCACTGAAAGATGTTTGTATTGATTGTGGTCGCAGTGGAAGTGAATTGTTGAGTTTTGGCCATAGGCTGGGATAGAGGTCCTCGGTAGTGAGAGTTGCGACATGAGGATTCCTGAGAAACTTGATCACATGACTAATGGAGCCATTAAATTGCTATTGAGTTATCAGGTTCTGTCTTAAAGTGAATTAGTTCATATGTAAATGAGCTGACAATTTCAAAGATAAGTATTCAAAGTTCATTAATATAACGGGTTGCTGCGTCTATGGGCCACAAAATTTGTAGGATCCCTGCTGATTCAGAAGAAACTAAAATATGAGCTATTAAAGTCTGTCGTGAAGGACGGAAATCAGCTTCGTCATCGCATATTTGTGAGGCAAGTCCCTCCCCGCCTCAGTCATTTTGATTTGCGGCGGGGATACATTTTTTCTCTGCTACTGAATAAACTGAATTGAATTACACATAATCACTTTCTATACGTCACTGGGGTAGCCTACGATGTAGCTCGCTGAGATTAGCTGTATCAGGAGGATGACGGCAATGCACGTTTCCAGTTTGCTGTGAGAGGCCATTAACCCACTCCACGGTTTGTTCTGATTATTGCCATTTTTCACAAAAAACGGGTGTACAGAAACTAGCAAGCATTTACTTCGGCTAGGTAGCACTTTAAAAGGTTTGTTAAGTGTGGTTGTATAAAGTCCTTGTATCCATAGTCAGCCTTATTACCTACATTCGGCGATCAGAACGCCCCCAGTTCGTAGAAGCAGGTGGGGATAATGGCGCAGAAGTTATGCAATGTACTGCTATGGCCAGGAGTAAAACTTATTTTTGCCACCTAAGTAAGCTCGCCTAAAAATGTCAATATCAGTTTAATTGTATGGTATATTTAGAATATTTTGTCTGTTTTACTTTGCCATCAGACAGCCCTATCCTTTTTCTCAACAGCAGAACTTAATGTTGCTAGCTAACTAGCTTGGCTGTTCCCATTCCTCACGTTTTGTAAAAGTTCTTTGTCTACTTACTGTGTAATTGACATAAAATTTCCATCAAACAAAGAAATTATTAACGAAGGCGGAGAAAACTGCGTTTAAATGTATCCTAGTTTCACATGGAGAGAAGCTGCAAGTCTCAGAAGTTGACTCCTGCAGTTCAATGGAGAGTAATCAATACAGGGCATAATGGGCCAGATTTACCAAGACCTTTTGCAAGTTATTGGTTTTTGCCTGTGCTGAAGGCGTTAGATGTCCAGGTGTAGCGTTGAGTAGCTGCACTGCAAAATCTGTGCCGAAATTCCCCCAAAGCACGTGGATATCCGCCTGTGTCGGTTGGACTTACTGCAGTTTCATGGTGTCTCGACCCTAATCCTGCCCCCCATCCTTTCTGTCTCCTGCAGAGTCGGGCCTGGAGTCCATGAGGCTGGAGAGCGCCCCCTTCCTGCCAGCTGCCCCGTCCAGTTGCCCCAGTCCTGCCCCGGGCACAGAGGGGGAGTCCTCCGCCGACCTGAGCAGTTCCCTGTCCCAAAGCACAGAAGACATGGCCCAAGATATGGTGCGCACCGTGTCTCTCGTGCTCTCTTCTGCCGCTAGCCTCAATCTGGGCTGTGTGTTTTTCAGTTTCCTGTATTGCACCCTGTTGCTGCTGAAAGGGGCCTAGGTGTGAAGTCCAGGCTTCAGACAGGAAAAGTTGTGCCATCTTATTTCTTCAACCCATGAATGAGACCAGCTGATTTAGTTATTTCTGCTAGCTGAGTAACTGCACTAATTATACTTATTAGTTATTCCTGCTAGCTGAGTTACTATACTAATTATACTCATTAGTTATTCCTGCAAGCTGAGTAACTGTACAAATTATACACATTATTTATTCCTGCTAGCTGAGTTACTGTACTAATTATACTCAGTTATTCCTGCTACCTGTGTAACTGTGCTAATTATCTCCTTAGTTATTCCTGCTAGCTGAATCACTGTGCTATTTATACTCATTAGTTATTCCTGCTAGCAGAGTTACTGTACTAATTATACTCAATTATTCCTGCTAGCTGAGTAACTGTACTAATTATACGCGTTAGTTTTTCCTGCCAGCTGAGTTGCTGTATTAATTATACTCATTAGTTATTCCTGCTAGCAGAGTAACTGTACTAATTATACTCAATTATTCCTACTAGCTGAGTAACTGTACTAATTATACGCATTAGTTTTTCCTGCCAGCTGAGTTGCTGTACTAAACATACGCATTAGTTTTTCCCGCCAACTGTTACTGTACTAATTAGCAGATCCTTCAGATGGTAACAAACACATTTAGGGGATTGTTTCTTTTACATTTTGCATTTTCTACCATGGCACGTGGAGCCACTTGGTGTTATTGTGTATAATTCCACACGCCTACATTTTATGCTGTGAATCTTATGAGAGTTCTATTTTCACAAGATTGCATTTGAAGTTAGACATTGAATTTTCACTAATAGTGTCTCTCGCACAGTACAGACTCAGGATTGTGTCTGTTGTGTAATTGCTGTCATTGGGACAATGAATACTTGGCTTGTCTGTAAGGAGGATACTGACAGGATACACTGCAGACAGTATGGCGATGGTGACGCTGAGTGTTGGGTCCCTGCAGGCGTCAGTGCTACTGCTGCAGCTCAGTGCAGTCGGCTGTGTTGTTGACACGAAGGGGGAGGATCTGGTGGTGGCGCTAGAGGCCCAAGACCTGGTGCCCAGACAGCTGGGCAACCGGAGAGTGTCTGAGCTGCTGGGGGTCGGGACCCAGGGTGAGTCTGTGCCTAAACACACGCCTCCGACAGAAGTGTGCCTGAACACCCTTCTTTACTGGAGATGCACCGATACTGATGTTGGATAGTGGTCCGAAACTGGCGTGAATAGCTGGATTGCGTGTCTGTGACTGTGGGCTGATCTGATATTGTATACCATTTGTTTAATAAATGGTATTTCAGTATATTTATATCTATGTATTTATTTCTTAAATTTTGTTTAAATTAGGAAAGAAATGATTACTGAAGTCTGATGATCCCTTGCAGATAAAAGAATAATCCCAGTCTCTACCACACTATGAAGAATACAGTTTATTAATTAAACACTCGTATCAGAGCAAAGCTCAGATATTGATGTCTGTATCGGTACTGGGATGGAAAATGCAGGATCAGTGCATTGCGACTCTTGACTATGATTCTGTATTGCACTCACTGAACAACACTGTTACGGTGTGCCAGTTCTACTGTGTGACTGAACTGCCACTCCCTTACTGAGAACTATTTCTTCTCAGCCTGAGCTGTGGTACTTCTGAGCAAGGCCTTTTGCCATTATTTGCCCTCTCTGCTGTTGTATATTTGTATTTATGACTGTAGAATTGTATTGTAACTGCATATACCTGGATTAAGGGTTTGCAGAGTTTTTCCTTTTTGAAGGCCTGTAAGAGGTTTGCCACATAGACTAAGACGTCACTCCTTCCCCTGTGCTGTAGTTGGATCTCCCCCACACCGGCCCCCGATGGACCCGACAGCAGGAGTGTGGAAGGGCCCAAAGGAGGCCCCGGCGATGGGTATGCGTGTGGAGATGGGCCCCTCAGCAGCCCGCCACTCGCCCCTGTCGGAGTCCATGGGCTTCTTGGACATTCGGGTGTCTGGCTGCGAGGGCCAGCTGCTGGCCTCCACCCTGGCCACCCTGGGGCCTTTCCTGGAGGACGAGCTGAGCGCCGACGTGCAGCCAATGAGGGTGCTCCTGGACCGCACTCGCATCACACTCAAGGTGGGGCCGCCGGGAGGAACCCAGACCCCCAAAAAGGGGCTCCAGCAGAGCTTCCGGGGCCCAACTGCTGACCCCTCTGCTGTCCCTTCTGATTTCAGGATGATGGGCCCAAGATCTACCCCACAGCCCCCCAGCCTGTGCCGGTGGTCTTCGCCCTGGAGCAGGTGGTCCTGGAGCGTGCTGATGATGGGGTCTTCTGGCTGAGGGGTAGGTTTCAAAAGTCTGGGCATTAGGTGTGTTTTGTATAGGTTTCTGCTGCATTCAATCTGGTGCTGAACCACACTGGTCCTGACCTCACCAACAGGCCAGGACCATTGGGTTGTGTTTGACTAATCAGCTCAGGTCGTTCAAGGTGTGCACTGCACCTTGCCACAGTTCAGGGCTAATACTGGTAGCACAAACCAAGAAAGAGGGTTTTATCTTCGCAGTTATGTTACTTAAAAAAAAATAAATTAAAAAAAAAAACATAACTGAAAAGTGACAAGCTGAAAAGCTGTCACTCCGTTTTGCTTTCTTTTATCTTTGTTGCTTTAGTTTACTATTTTCCCCTGGAAGCCACGAGAAGGAAGTGTGAAGTTTTGGTATAGTTTAGAGTTGGCGTAGATCCACTCACTCTCCATGTGGTAAAAAAAACCCCCCAGATTTTCCACATGACGGTGTTTGCCAGTATGCTTGGGTATTCTCTCCTGCATTGGTGGCACTGATGATTCAACAGTACAGAGCCTGTGTAAATGGCTGTTCTCTGGCTGTGCATTGTAGTGAATGTTACTTGGCAATTTTCTTTCACAGCCAACAGAGATGTGACGCCAAAGCAGTCCGACATAACGGAGAGCCAGACACTGGGAGCAGAGCCGAGCCGCGCAGGGAGCTATCCAACTGTGTAGACGCTTCGCTTCAACTCGATAAGGGGGTACGAGTCATTGTCCGAGCGCAGCAGGAAGCAAGAATGGTGTTAAGCAGTGGTACAGTGTTAACCCTTTGACACCTAGCATTTACAAAACCAAACATTACTGCTCTGCCCAAGTTAATTAAGACCAGATATCCGATGTGCATAAAGTTTTTATTAAATTCTGAGTTGGTATGAAATGGGAAAATTGAATGTTGCTTATACATTTTAGCACGAGTTGGATGCATTTATTTACACCAAAATGTAGCTATTCAGAGATACATGAACAGTTTGAATTTAAATCTTTGCTGAAGACCTTGAATAGTAATATTAGGTGTGTAACTGTGTAGTTGGAATGAAAGCCCGCACCCACACTGCTCCTTTCTGGATAAGATTGAGGACCCCGAGGCAATAAAAAAACATGAAAAAATCTGTATTTGGGCAGAGCAGTCAATTGGTATTATACAGATATTTCCATTTGCGGGCATGAAAGGGTTAAATCCTCGCTTAGCCTCTGTGCAGGGCTCCACTGTCCGAGCATTTTACTTGCATATCTGACTAAAAATCACAGCATGAAAGTGATAACAGAATTTTAGTTGTATGCAGTGTAAACGACTTCTGACAAGGGATGGAACTCATAAATTGGGCCACACTATAGCGTGTGACTGATACCATGGTAATGTAAACTTGAATTCTATCATGCATGTTAAGGATATACGTGAACTGGAACATTTCATTATGCTACACGATTACCGTTTCGGTTCTGCATCATTCAAACCAATTGTGCAGGAAACTGTGGTTGAGAGAACTACCGGTTGCCATGCAAGTCAATTCTGTTCCAAATGCTGGACAAAATTTTTTTCTAAGTTCTGCTTTCAGAGGGCCAAATTGAAAAGAAGGTCCCTCCCAAAAGAAAAGCATGCGTATTGAGCAAAACCACGGACAAACGGTATTGGCCAAACTTCCTTTCCTAGTGGTCCCTGCGGTGAAGTTGGTTTCATATTGGGATATTCGGACTCTGTGGCGACAAAATCTCAAACAATCAAATTAATAATGAATGCGGTGTCAATAGACAACCATTTAAAATTTTTGTTCTTATAAATACGGAAGCTATGATATTCAGTGTTTCATGCAAAATTCCACAAAAGAGCAAATTCTTGGTTTTTCATACCGCGACATTTAAAGGGACTATGTCAGCTGGGGCACATGCGTAGTAGAGTCCAGTCGATAAACATTTTCAGTGCGATATCAAGGGAGCAGAAATACAAACCCCAAGCTTATTAGCATGTGTGTAAAGTGTACCTTCGTCGCTGTTTTAAATACAGAAGATGGCCTGCAAACGCGAAATTGCTAGAGTACCCGCATTTATCTTTGCCGAAACCCACAAAGAATAAATTATACTACCCATCCATATTTCTTTGGGCGAAAATACATTGAAAGTGTGAAGTAAGGTAAACCGGTGAATTCGTGGTGGAGTTTCAATCTGTTTGCATCGCGTGCATCCTTGAGAAGTGCGGGGAAATTTTTATCAAGCAACTGTCTTTAATGTTCGCAGAACCTGTTTGTCGCAACGTTTTGTCTGACATGCAGCTGTCATAGATCCTTTTGCGACCGCTTCCAGTTCGACGGCTGCCATGGGGCAACATAATCAACGCAGGCTGATTTAACCCTTAAATGCCCCCTGTGACAAATTTGTCACACGATTTTGAGGGTTGTCAAAACCACTGACCCCACATAAATTTTGCAACCTAATGCCCATAGTGACATATTTAGATCATCAGTGCTGCCATCTGATGCATAAAAGTGGAACTGACACTACACTGGCTGCACCAGCTAACCTTTCCAATATGGCCGCCCCCATGGTGGAATCCACACGATAGGTCAGCATTCATTCATCACTGGATAAAGTAGACAGGTAAGCTAATGAAAAATAAGCTATGCCTAATACTTCAGCTATATGTCAACTACCAAAACAATGATGGACAAAAGTTCTCCTTATATCCTAGAAACTTAGAGTGACATATATGTCACAAAACTAAAATGAGGTCAAAGGTCAGCAAAATAAAAAATTGCTATTGGGTTGTTGTTAGCCCCTCCCCAGGACATATGAACAGAATAGATTTTTCTTTCAACTTTTACTATAGTTGGGCATTTAAGGGTTAAAAGCAATAATAACGCTACAAAAACCCAAACTATGACAAACTGATGCTACGAATAGGCTCTACGATCAATAAAGATAGTTTTTTGGTAAAAATTTTAATAAACTTCTCAAGGATGAACGCGATATAAACAGATTGAAACGCTTACACCTTACATCTCATATGAACTTGAAATAGTTAGCCTAACGTTTTCAAGTTTTTCGCTTGGTCACGCGCATGCGCCCCGGCTGACATAGTCCCTTTAAAGGGGCTGTGTCACCGGTTGGACATGTGCAGTTCGGTCATGAAAGCCAGAGGAAAATATCACTGTCTGTAATAGAAAGGATATGCAAAGTAATCAAAGGGAATCCCAGGCTAATCAGTTGTCAGACTTACCGCTCTCTCTCACGTGCAGGATCTGTCCCCAGAGTCCCCGCTGTCTGACCCTCAGGCCGCTCTCACTCGCGCCCTCGCAGATAGAGAGCGCCTCCTGCTGGAGATCCGCAAGTATGACCCGCTGTTTAACCTCTGACCTCCCACCAGCAGAGCCAGCCGTTTGGTAGCACAAGTAAAAAGGCAGATGGAGGAGCAGCTAAGGGAGGGTGATGAGGCCAAAAAGCACAAGGCCCAGTGCTCTCTTCAGCTGGTGTTTCTGCTGCTTCAGCCGGCTGGGGAAGCAACCTGCGAGACCCACTCCTGTCTCTCTGAAGCTTTTCAAATGGCCGACAGTTGTAGTGGGATGCCGAGTGAAGAGACCAGCAGGCAAACGTTTTGCGACCATCTCAGCTCCTCCAGCCTACAAGCTCCGCTTCCCATCCCTAATCATTGATTGTGCTGCTTATCAATGAAGTATAGAAGCATTAGTGTCTCACTTTCTGGACACAATTTTTTTTTTTTTTTTTTGCTTTTTCCCTATTCTCTGCTCTGGAGCTGACTGCAATGTTGCAGAAAGTTGATTCCCATGAATTAACCACAGGTGTGGAAGGCAAGTTCTCCCAGTTTCGTGGTGAAAAAGGAAAGAAGGCGATGCCGGAATTTGGCTCTTACGGTGATGTCACGTGATCATCATGGCTTTTTCACTTCTGACTACTGAAAAGTGGGCCGTGATCAGTTCCTGGTGCTCAACCCCTACTGGACAGTGGATCGCCTTCCAGTTCTGTGGCATATTCAATCCCACTGCCGGAGTTTATGGCTCTGAGGCAGGACTATTCTGGATTCAGAGCTCCCTCATGCTCAAGCACATGCACACAGTCCATTGCAAAACACAGAAGAGACATTCAGGTCTAAACATTGTGGTCCCATAAGAGTCAATATTGTCATTTGTTCTGACAAAAATGAGCATACAAGGACTGATGTGAAATATACAACAGACACATTTGTCTGCTTATTTTGCAGCAGGACAAACTAGCCCTCTTAGGTTTGAATAACTTGACAAATAGCTGTTGCCTGTTCTACTGACTGAGAGACTTCGGTACATGTATTTCATCTCATTAAAGAAAAATCAATGGTTTCTGTACAGGAATAAATCACTTTCAGGCATGTTGTAAAGGTCACGAATACTGCGAGAATGCAGGTGTGTCTTCACAAGAGCTCACAGAGCTTCAGAAAGTGTAGACATTAGAAATATGAGCAGTGTACATTAGAAGCTGTTTGTAGGTGTAAATAATGTATGCGTGTATATACGTACATGAGTGTTAAGTTTCACTGGCTGCTGTTTAGAAAACAATGTTTGTTATGAAGTCATTTCAGGGAGGGACAGGTGGAAAATTTCTACTTCGACTGAAAGCAGTCACTCACCCATCAGTGTGGACTTCAGGAACAACAATATACACAAATTCAGAGAAGTATTATTTTATGTGTTTGTTGGCTCAGAACACTTCCTTGTTTGGGGTTTAGGCCCCAAGATTTTAAGTATTGACATCAGAAGTACATTTTAACTGTATGATTTTATTTGCCATTTTGCAAGGTGCAGGAAAATGAGCAAAAGAAGCTAATGTCGTAACCAAGGGAAATGGCCGTCAACCTCGTCAGGCCTTTTTATTTCTCAAAAAGTGGAAACCCTTTCTTACATTGGATATGGGATGGTCCACATCCTGCGATTTGCACCGAGAGAAGGGAGTATAATGCACTTCACTACACGTGCTACCGATCAACCGTTGATGTTGACGAACTGCATCTGACTTGAAGCTCTGCACACACTAATAGCCAGCTAGCTTGTTTGGTCCCTAGCTGTGTGTTTGCAGTGGAAAATCTGATGGTGTTACTCAAGTGCCAAAGCATCAATCTTCTGAGTGTCCTCAATGGAAAACGCATTAGAGGTTATGTTCAAGGTGATTATTGTGTGGTTTTTAATTGACTCTTTAGTTGCAACTTCCACCATTTTACTCTAGTGTCTGGTGTTGAGATCTTTAGAGCCACTCCCACAAATGCAATCTCACACACATATGCACAAGGTCAAAGGTTAGTGGTTTAGACCAAATGATAATTAACAATGTAATTACAGTATGTGTCCTGTTCTGGCTGTTGATCACGTATTTAAGAGGGATACCTATCAAACTTGATTTGACATATCATTTCAGTTGATTTCCGTAATGCCCTCTTTTTTTTATTATATTACTCTCCAAAACTTTTGAGTGATCTATTATTCATCTCGTACTGTTGAGTGATCTGTGGAACAACTGGGGTTACGTCACAATGGAACACATCTGCATAAAAGGCAAATTTTTTATTTGTTATTGTCAACAACATCATTGAGCTGTCAAGCAGAGTCTACTAGAAGGCTGCTAAAGATATATTCTTATCAAAATGGCCTACATTTTTCAAAAATGATTTGTTTTTGCAATCTGTATCACGTTTTGAACTGCATTTTCTAGTGTTGTGATTTAGTCGTTATATTTTCATGGAGACTCTCACTACTTCTGTAGTTCTGTAGATTAATTGATGTTTTAGTTGTTGGAAATTGATGGACTCTCTAAATTAGTTCAGCAATATATATATTTTTATTTTCATGTCCTCATTTTTCCATAGATATTCAATTAATGGGTTGATAAATCCAAGCATTGGTTGAATCACTGGATATTTGAGACCTCTAGTGGCTAGATGTGGTCACTCCAGGAAGTTTCTGATAGACTGTCCTTCACTGACTTCAGGTCACAGATTCATTGTGGTAATGTGTCATTGCTGGCATTGAGACAGAACAGTGTCTTCCAAAAAACTAACAAAATGCACTTCACCATGTGCCTGGGATGGTGTGGTTCAAAGATAAATTTTCTCTCGGCACGAATACTAAAATAGCTTTAGAAATTCAGAATGTGAAACTAGTTAACCTGTGCTGTATGGGTGTATGGTACTGTACCATACTGTGCTTATGTTTGCTTTTAATATTTTTATCTCTGTCACAGTGTGCTTTTATGGTTTGGTGACTGATGCATTGCAGGGTGTCTATACTTTGGAAATATTGTTAATAAACTATTGTATGAAGTACGTATATTGATGTTACTGGTTAGAAATGAAATGATTTTTACTTGGAAGTGGAGGGCAGGCATCAGAGTTTTGAGATTTAAGGTTTGGCACTGCTATATCATATGGCTCATTTTCCTTTCAGTACTGCTTTAACAGTCATATACATTCAGTGCTCAAAGAACATGGCCATCTTGCTCCATCATAATATGGAATACTTCAAAATACTAGTAAATGTAACTGCATTGATTTCTTACCAGACTTCAGGATTCTATCTTGTATGAAAATTATCTGGCCAGAATAGGACGGGCTCCCCCACTATAGACAGCTTTCTCCTGATATTTCTTCCCAATGGGGAGATTATTCAGAGTATTGCGTGGTGAGGGTTTTCATTTCTTCACACTGGGAGTTCTCTCTCCCCCCCCTTTGCTATTTTGGGGATTTGAGGCCAGGTGTCTGCCCTTTTTTTTTATTCTAAAGCATCTTTTGGACAGTCTCTCAGTGAAAACCGCTATGAAGATAACACTGAGTTAAGGGGCCATTGGGGAAAACGTAATACTTCAGACTGAGATTCTACCAGAAAGCCATTTGAACCCAGCTGATCGGAAGCATAAATTTAATTTTTTTCAGCTGTATTTTTATGTGAAGACTTTGCATCTTTAGACCAGACCTAAAGTAATGAGGTACTCATTCTCCTGGTCATAGTGCAGGATTGCAGATTGCTATTGTCACAAAGTGCATTGGTACCTGCTTAAGAAAATAATTTTTTGTTTAAAATCAAACCTTTTTATTCAGAGTTCAAAACTAATGTTGACATTTATGGAGGGAAAAGGGCTGGGAGCTGTTAAGTGTTTATTTTTACTGTGGTTGAGTATTGATTAGCCTGTAAAAACAGAATGAGGGAGAACTAAGAAAAGTAAATGTGAAGTTCTTCATGCTTTTTTGCACACTGTGTATTACCTAATTTTCAATGAAGTTCCTTGAAGATCTACATGCCTTTTTTAATTCTGAGAGAAATCAAGAAGGGTTGAGAAGTATGTGGCAGTTTGCTAGTGATGTATGATGTTCCATTTTCATCTCAAATTGCACTGGTTTGAGGAAACACATTTTTGATAGGACAGCAGTTTTTGTGTTGAATGTAGCCTCATTTATGTGATGCAAAACTAACTGTGACAGAGTTTTATTTGAATGGTCTTCATTTTATTTGTTATAAACTACAACTTGGTTCTGTGAACCGGCACAGCTTGTGTGAAAGTGTTATAGATTTGATTGAATAAAACCCTTATTAACACCTCCTGTACATGCAGTTTGGAGCCTTTTTCAAAACTGTCAGTTGTCTGATACCACAATGCTTAGAATTCAATTTCAGAGCTTTTAGACACAGGTTTCCGTTGAGATTTCAAAGATACGAAACCATTTCAGGGCCAAATGTCCTGTAACTTGGGGGGGGATCTATCTGAAAATAAGAACATTAGCTGCTTTGAAAGTGATAATTACTTACTTGAATATGAAAGAAGAACACTGAACAAGTTGATGAAATTGGGAAGAATACATTTAAATCCATTTTATTTGATCTTGTTTTAAGTTTTGAATCTTTGTCAGGCACAAGGCTTTTTTTGCTGACAAGTTTGTCTTTTCGGTCTTATTTTTTTTTGTTTGTCTTCTAATTTGGTAACTGCCAAATGGCTATTTTTTATGGTAACCATTTGTCCACACATACCTATTAGAAGCCAGCTGATTCGTCAATTTCTTCTCTTAACTGAAGACCATCCGCCCAGTTCATAAGTCATGAACAATTCACTCTAGTGCACTGGAATATAAATGGAAGGACGGATTTGAACCATGAACTCAGGCTTCGAATATTACTGAACTTTAAGCCGGACTTCATTTCCATTAATGAAACCCATTTAACTGGACTAAACGTGATTGATGTAGACGGATATACTTGGTTTGGTTACAACAGGAAAACTCATATTAAAGCCCCTAAAGGGTCGGGTGTGTGGGTATTTTGGTAAAAAAAAAAAAAAAGTTTTCAGTTCATATAGAGTTAGTGTAATTGATAAATCAATAGATGGTATAATTGGTTTGCAGTTTAAGCATCTGGTGTTCGAGTATTGCTTTATAATTTTTTCCTGTTATTTCCCTCCAGAAGGATCAGTCTGGGCTGATGCTCATGGACTGTATAATCACTTGTTGATTCAGATTTATAATTTGGTAGAAGTTGATGCTGTTTATGTTTGCGGAGATTTGAGCAGTCGAATAGGGCACTTGGAAGATTGTATTAGCCAGACTGATATGAATGTTCCACCCAGAGTCAGTTTGGAAAATGTTGTAAATAAACAGAGTGAAATGCTGATAGTTTCTAAAAGACTCCAAATGTTACGTGTTGAATGGACGGATACCTGGGAAGGATAACTTTACTTCAATATCTGTAAAAGGGAAGGCTGTTGTAGATTACATAATTATTCCCCACAATTGTTTAAGAACTTGTACTGAGTTGAACATTTATAGTCCTAATGAGTTAATAGAGAATGGGAGTACCATCTGTTTCAACCTGATAGGTGATCGGTGTAAAGTTCCTGATCACTCAATGTTAGTTCTAAGTTTTCAAGCAGGTGGGGACTCTGCTGTTGATTATATGGGTTCAGATAATGCTCAATCTTGGCAATATCCTCAGAAGAATATTAAAATTGTCTCTATGCGTTTTCTTTCCTCCAGTGAGTGCCAAATTATGCTTACTGAGTTCTTAGATAAGCTCTCTCAAGTACAACGTCAAAAAGAAATTGATAAATGGTATGGTGAATTCTGTAAATATATTTGTAAGGTTGCCGAAGTCCGTAGACATCCACATTCCAGAAGGACAGGTGGATTCTATAGAAAACCTAAACCTTACTGGAATGGAGAATTGAATGTACTGTGGAGGGAAATGAGGATGGCAGAGAAATCATTTTTAAAGTGTGATGGTAATGATATGAGGAGGAAAAAACTGAAGAATGAATTTAAGGTGAAACAACAGAATTTTGACAGAAAATTGAGAGCTTGTAAAAGAAAATATGAGAGGGGTCAGGCAATAAAAATGGAGCACCTGCAAACTAACAACCCTCAGTTGTTTTGGAACTTAATAAATAATTTGGGCCCAAAAAGAGTCAAACCTATCCCTGTGGAAGTGGTATTGGAAAATGGATCCTCTGTTTTTGCTGTGGACAAGGTTTTGAAAAAATGGGAAACAGACTTTGGTTCTTTATTTTCTGGAGGTTACTGCACTGCTGAGTGGGATAATTGTTTTCTTGCAAGGATGGAGGCTAATATGCGGCAGGATTCTTATTTCTTTAATCAGTACCTAAATGCTAGTATTACTGAAGGGGAAGTTAAAAAGGCAATTGACAGACTTTAACTAAGAAAAGCTACTGGTATTGATAACCTGCCTAACAATCTATTGAAATTACCCTGTTTATTTCCAATTTTAGGTCATCTTTTTTCTATCTGTTTTGAGTATAGTTTGGTCCCCTCTGTTTGGTGTAAATCTATAGTAAAACCTATCCCTAAGTCGCAAAATAATGATCCTAGAGTTCCTTTGAACTATAGGGGGATAGGTCTTCTTAGTTGTGTCTACAAACTCTATTCTAGTATACTTAATGAACGATTGTATTATTATTTGGAAACATCTGATCTGCCGGCTGACGAACAGAATGGTTTTCGTAAGAATAGAGCTTGTATTGATCACATATACTCGCTAACTACTATAGTTCATGCTAGAATACAAGAAGGGAAGCATACTTTTTGTTGTTTTATTGATTTTCAGAAAGCGTTTGACTGCATAAATCATGACCTTCTCAATTTTAAACTACTGAAATCTGGCATAGGTGAAAAATTTTATAATGCTTTAAAAGTTCTTTACCAAACCCGAGTTGCATGTGTGCAGGTCAATGATCATAGAACAGGGTGGTTTCCTACCCCATTTGGTGTTAAACAGGGGGACGTGCTCTCTCCTACTCTGTTCGCCATCTATATAAATGATTTGGTATTGGAGATTAAGCAAGCAGCTTGTGGCGTTAGACTGGGTGATTGTACTATTGGCACTTTTTTATACGCGGATGATATAGTACTTCTTGCAGAGACTGAAACTGATCTCCAAAATTTGTTGGATATTGTTTGCTGTTGGTGTAGTAAATGGAGACTAAAGATAAATAAAGATAAAACTCAGATTATGCATTTCAGGAAAAAGGGTGAGTTACTAAGTTTAAGTTTCATTTTGGGCTAACATTTTTGTCATTTACTGAGTATTATAAATATTTAGGACTTACTCTAGATGATCATCTTACTTTTGAAAGAGGAATAAAAATTTTATCAGACTCTGCAGGTGGGGCTCTGGGTGCTGTCCTGGATAAGGTCAAGTTTTGTAGAAATCTTGGTTATAAAACCTATACACAGCTATTTAAATCCGGTGTCTGTCCTATTTTAGACTACAGTACAGGGGTTTGGGGTTGCTGTAAGCAAACAAAATGTGATGCAGTTCAGAACAGAGCTATGCTTTGTTTTCTTGGTGTACATAAAATGGCCCCCAAACTTGCTGTATGTGGTGATATGGGTTGGGAGCCATGCGAAGTGCGGCACAAGGGTGACATGGTGCGACTGTGGAACAGACTAATTAACATGCCTGATAATAGACTTACTAAACAAATTTTCCTTTGGGATCTCTCAAATAACTGTTCTTGGACCAGAGTACTCGCCAAAATATTTGATTAGGCAGGTCTGCAATGCATATATAGAAATAAATTATCCTGTAGAGTTAGTCAAATTAAATCAAAATTATTTGAAAATTATAAACTGAAATGGTCCAATGAAATCCTCTATAAACCTAAACTGAGAACGTATAGTCTAATAAAGTGTATTTACCAACCAGAGCACTATGTCACCCTTAACCTGACCGGAGCACAGAGGTCTGTTTGTGCCAAGGCAAGATGTGGTATCCTGCCTTTGGCAGTTGAAACCGGACGTTTCCAATCAATACCAGAAGAGAATAGAAAATGTCATCTGTGCGATCTGATTGAGGTTAAAAATGAAATGCACTTTTTGTTTTATTGTCCATTTTATCATAATCTCGGATACAAGCTTTTACTGAAAATGTCTGTTGAATGTCCTGATTTGTTTAATTTGTCTGATGAATGTAGACTTAAATACTTGTTTAGTGACAAAGTGTTTCACTTAGCTCAGTTTGTTCTAAATGCTTATCAACAGCGTACGAGGGCTCTTTATGTTTGATGTGTTAAAGGCACAGTCTTTTGACTTTTGACTTTAAGTTGTTATTTTAGTCGTACTGCCCGAGTTAAATGACTGCCAATATTTAGATTGATAGTGAGTGACATAAACGGAGGTGTTCTCTCTTGCTTAATATTATTGCTTTTGTTACTGTATTATCTTGGTGTGTCTTGTAAGCCCATGCGGGCTGGGCATCTTTTTTTGGTGTATGACACGTGAAATAAAAATGACCTTACCTTACCTTAGAATTTTCCCCCCTGGCTACCGTAATAAAAATGAATTTCAACATTGTATAAGAATCTCTTCAGGGTATGCATAGCTATTTCTGACATAATGTGCCCTAAAAGGGTAAATAAAGTTAATAACACGAATGGAGCAATCAAGACAAATTGACACTTTGTTTATATTCTGGTATTGCGATTGTGATTTGAACAAAATCTACACAGTGGTCTCCAGGAACGACCTTGAGAACCAGTGAGCTGGATGTACACCTTGAGTGTTCAGCTAGGCCTGGGGTAGGCGAGTTTTGTTTCATCAGAGTTTGACCTGAGTTTGATGGATGATTATAATCTGAAATTCAATGATAATGGTAATCTGAAAACTAGTGCTGGGGAGATTACAGACGAATTGAGTTTTTAAAATGTGATTCATGGATGTTCATTTAACAACATTCAAATTTATGAAAAAGTTGATTTCTGCTCTTGAATAGCTGAATTGAAAGATATTGTGATGTATAGAAGTTTTAGGCAGCCAAGATTTTTTTTTTTTTTTTTTTTTTTTTTTTTGATCATCAATGATCAGTTTCTGTTTTTCACAGGAGTGTTAAAACTAAATGTTCCTATTTGATTTAAAGACTGTTGGTACAGATGATCTCAATATCGCCTAGACTGTCTTGGATGACCTGAAGAGACAGGCAAGGATTTGACACTAAAAACAAGATAATTGAACAAATATTCCTCTAAACATTTTTCCCAACTATGTTGGACTTGTGCTAAATATAATGCAGTATTCTCTGTTTTATTTACAGATAATTTCATTTTTGCTTTCATGGCAGTTTCAAATTTTATTATTTATTTATTTATTTTCATTTTTCAGATTTTTGCCCTGATATAACTACAAACTGGACTGTGCATGAGGCAAACCCTTTTTGAATCAACGGTGATTTTGTTCAATGGTGCTATGCACGTGATATTTCTCAATGCTTGCACGTTATTTACGCTGAAATGTGTGTTTGCGTAAAGTCAGTGTGAAATCAATTTAGCCACCACTACACAAGCTGCCTTTGGTTTCCATTTCTATTTCCTTCAAACATGATAGAGCAGCCAAGGAAAAGTTACTCATTAAAATTTAGGGACTGCATTTGTGGGTTAGATTTTGGAGGTGTTGCGCAGAGGGGCTGTTTTCATTGTCCAACATAGTCTGCTCAGGACCAACCCAGAGGAAGCTTTGCCTCATGGACTGTTGAGTAGTACAGACAGGGATGTTGGGTCAAACTCTTTGCCTTCAGTTATCAAGTGTGTCATGTTAGCTGTGCATTTGCCTGCTCTTTCTCATAGAGAAACCATATGTAAAGAGCCAGTGTTCCAAGGCAACAAAAACCACGGTACTGTCACACAATACTGTTCTCAATAAATGTACATTTCATTTTCTTGATTTTGATTCCATCATATTATAGCCAGTATTTATTGAAAACTAGAAGGCCTCAGTGCACACTACAATAGCAATGTACAATATCAACCCTAGCAACAGCCCATTCACCCAATTGCGATCTGGCAAGAGATTCAGATTTATCTGCTGTTGTACCATCAGACTACAGAACAACAGCTTTTTTTTTTTAGACTGGCAGACTCTGAAATTCTTCCTCCATACTTCAATAGGTAGCATAGTAGCAAATGGGGATATATCTTTCCTCTCATTGAGCATCCCTGTGCTGTAGAATGACAAATAAATAACCTCGCACTTCCAGGTTGGACTTATGCAGTTATCAGGTGTCTCATGATACAGAGGCACACAAACATTGGTAGTATCAGATATTTTTTGTTGATTTCATACACGCAACATCATTTTCATACAGAGCTGATAGGACCGCTGAAGTCCTTTTTCAGTTAGGATAAATATTATCATGTGTGCAAACTTAAAGCCCTAAAAGGCTCTTAGATCAGTCATTTTTTGTGTTCATATGCCAATAAGCCATAAATGATGTCTTTCAGTTTGTATTCTGTCCTTCCATGAGCTGCTGACAAGTAATACCCCTTCATATCAGCTACGAGACTGAACTTGTGTGGACCCTTGAGAAAGTAAGTGAGGGAAGTGAACCACCATGATGACCTCCGTGTTCACTTCTTCACTATTCAGGATCTTTGTCATCTATAGCCCACCATGAACCCATTTGTTTTGTATACATTGAGCTGAGAGTATTTTAGACAAAATCTCTCTGTAATATTGTTGGGTACACTGCTGCTATGCCTGCCATAATTTACTTAATTTAACATCTCTATGAGCTCTAGGAAATGGGGAACGGTAGTATCTATTGAGAAAATCAAATTTTCTTTTACTCTGAGGAAATATTGTCATACAAATGCAGCCCACTGCTTACTACATACCAAAACTTTACAGGATCAACAGTATAAAGTTGAATTCCAAGTTAAAGATCAGGCATTCAGCATTATACAGTACAACCCCTACTTGGAAAAAGTTCGGACATTATGGTAAATGCACACAAACAGAAAGCAGTGATTTTTAAATTGGCTTTCACATGTACTTCATTGCAAACAGCAAGACAAATATTTCAGGCTCTGTCTGGTCGGCTTAATTGTAAATATTCGTACAATTCTGCCGATCCGGACTGTAACACATTCCAAAAAAGTTGAGATGGGGACATTTCAGACTAGTAATGAGGTTGGAAAAAAAAAAAGAAGTCAACATCTTGACTCCTCATTGTCAGGTCTGTTTGGGGAAAGCAGCAGGCAAGATATATGGTAAGACATGCATTTAAAAGAAATTAATTTAGCCTATGAATATAGTTTTATTTTATTTTATTTTTTTCCTGCAGCATCTCCTGTTCTACACTCTAGTCTGGTTGGCGGTAGTGCGTCTTTAAGCTTTGTTCCCTCTAAACACTGAAGAAGAAGAATCTGAGGTGCCGGAGGTGTCGAGCGTTAAATTTTGTTGTGTTGTCGCTTTAAAATATTACGTGTTTACACGGCATAACCGTGCGTGTTAATACGCATTTTAACATCGCGGAAATACGACAATTCTGAGACATTATTTGTTCAATTGGTGTTCTATGCTAAATGACAAACAACAACAAATCCTTTCCACCATTGTTTTTTGCGTGTAAAACATTAATTTGGGATATTGGCATGCGCGATTTGCGCCTGCTTTAAATAAAGTAACATGCTGCTGCTACCATGGTTTCATTGTGTATTTGTGAATTATTTAAATTATAGAGCATCCAGTCGTTTATTAATCAAACAACGTATCGGGTTCGGCATTCACAAATTACTATGGAAATGTTTTTTATTTCAGGCAACTTCAGAAACAACTGTTCCATATTCTCGCATAAAACTGTCGGACCCAGAACTACCCAATCATTTTACAAAATGGAGCAAGCGGCGTCCAATAATTTCTTTCTGGGGGCTTGGCCAGCCAATCACTTCTCTCGCACCCATTTCCACCCATTTAGGCCCGGTCCAATCCAAATTCCAACTACTTGCGGCCCCGAGTCTCTCTTTCAACCTTCACTCAAGAAAATCAGGAGGGGCACCTTCACCCAGCGTCGTGGTGCATTGGTAGCGGCTTAATAATTAAAGGATAATTCAATATTCTTCAATCGCATCATGTCCCTTCTGACCGTAAGCAGGCTAGCACCCAGGCTTCTGAATTCAAAGGTAATACGTGGGGAAAATGTTCTCTCTGTGTTTTTCGGTAGTTAGTATAGTTGTATGAAAAACGTCTTGCGGTGACTATCGCTTAGCTAACTACTTAGCATGCTAGCCGGCCTCAGCGCTCTAGCTAGGTTCTTGGATGGCTGACTTAATTTGATAGCTGAGTGTGTTTACTAAATAGATCATATCGATTCTGTCTTTCAGTTGTTCGCTACGTTAACTGGCTAGTATATTGAGTTATCAAACTTGCTCATTATTTTCCCAGTATAGCTAAGGTATTTCGCCAATGAGTTCCCGTGCTAAGTTGCTAACTAAGCGATGAATTGCTATCTTGCAGTGTCGCGCCAGTAGTTATTCTGGCAGTAATGCTGTCCAAGAGTGTCCAATTCATTCTGTTGTGGCTGTCACCCAAAGGCTGTCGGTTTGCGTAGATCCAAATACTAGGGATTTTTAGTAGGCAAGCCTCAACCCGCTGGTTTCTTAACCCTACTCTTATGTTCCGGGTCAGTTTGACCCGACTCAATGTTCAATGCCTCTAAAATCATGGTTAACATCCGTTTTTCAGCTTGAATTATTTCCCCTAACTTCACGGGTAAAACATGAATTTCACTCAAAAAAAAATTTATGATGTGCACACATGTTGTAAGCACTGGTGTCATTTTGACCCCAGGATCAATTATTACATAAAACCATCATCTTGATCTTTTTTTTGTAGTGTTGCCAAATACTGAGGGGCATGTTCAAATTAATTTGTCGCTCATATCATATTTGGTCTCATACATTTTGCTATAATCATGTGAACTCGATGTTTGATGTATAAGGGGATGGATGGGGGAGTCGTGTTTTATTTACTTAGCTATTGAAATGGGCAGTAGAAAGGCATAAATGAGCTGAGAGGAGACTGGGTAACACTTTCAGTTACAAACATCTTCAGTAGTTTTTCATTGCAGGGATCAAACTGATCTCAAACCAAAAGTGCTATATTAATTTGAACATAACAGAAGGGTTAAGTAGCAACGTAGCCGGAGGCCTGGTTTGTAGCCAGCATAGCTTGCGAGCTCCAGTTACCTCTGTAATCGGGCTAGGGGCTTGATCTGTGTCCTTTTTGCCCTGCACTCGGGGTGTATATTCGCTAATGTAAGTTAGCTTGCTATCGTGCTAGTTTGCAAATACGAAATTGACTAGGTACAAAATCACCCTCGCTACCATTAGCAAGTCAGTGTTTTTTGTTTTTTTTGTTTGTTTTTTTTTTTTGCCGACGTAAGGCAAGCTTGAACTTGGTAAGCCGTGCTTCAACGGGCGCTGTTGTCAACTTACTGGCCCCTAACGATGATAGTTACCTTTGTTCCCTCGTTGGTGCTAGGATACACCTATGGCAAGAGCCAGTTTTGGTGACGAGCAGGAAGCTAACGTTAACTAGCCCTGTTAGTCATTGGCTCGTTTCACCGTTAACTTCAGTATCTTTACTAACTTGCCCGAGTTAATAGGTGGCGTTTGGCTTGTTAAGTTGACTTGAGTCTTGCTAACTTTGGTAAATGGGGATACGCCGGAGGAGTTTCCATTAACCGTTATCCTGGGCTGATTTATGAACGGTCGAGCTGCCAGCGTCCAAGAAAACTGCAGTGCAGTATGGCCGTAATTTGAACAGCTTTGGCGGTCGTGACTTGTCCTCGGCCTGTTCGCCTGTGTTGTATGTTCATTACCCTTGTAGCTACTCATTCTTAACGCACATTTTACGCCTATACGAAGGTTTTTTTTTTTTTTTTGTTTTTTTGCATAATCGTTTAAGGCTTGTGATGGGTCCGATCTAGAACCTCTGCGAGCGTTATGGACGGAATTCAGAGAAACAGTCACATATCGTGTGAGGGGTAAAATTTGGTAGGCTATGCATGACTGATGCAAGTTGGGATACTTCTGCAGTATAACCTAAAATAATAAGGTTGTTTGTAATGAGCCTGAATATGCAAATAAGGCCTGCGTTACGGAGGGAGTCAGAAAAAATATAAATTCCGACCAGGCAGTAAGTCTTAATTAGGAAACATACTAATTTATCAGGTGTTTGTTAACAAAGCTTAAATTGTTACTCGTGGGGACAAGATTGTCAAAATGGATAAATATGATCATCTAAGTTTAAGCCTGGAGGTTGACAACTTTTGGATCTAACTAATGTAGGTACTGGCCGATGCTCAATTCGAAGGATGCTCAATTTTATGATGCAGGAAACTGACGCATGTTAAATATTACATTTATAACTGTTGTAGTTCACGGTTACCTGACTATTAGATTATTGAATGGCAATGAAGGGCTTGTTTTTACCCGAGGCCAAAATATGGCCATCGGGTATTGCGAAGACTTTGCGTCCGTCTGTCTGTGTAGACAATAACTCCTTTCCTATTAATGTCAGGGTCATGAAATTCACATGGACTGTTCTTGGGACATATAGCTTGGACATGTTCGAAGATGGGTAACCTTGACATACTTTAAGGGTTCAAGAGGTCACATTCTTTGTAAACACAGTTCCTTGATTACATCCGCTATTTTTGTTGTAGCCGCGTAAAACTTACAGCGTGTATGTTCTGGATAATCAGCTTGCAGAACATTAAAGGTGGATGACCTTCACCTGGATAATGGGTCAAAAGGTCACATTGTACCTGAACGGTGTTACTTTCATTACGCCTTTGCACTACCATGACATTTTTTTGGTGTAGCTATGTCGAATTCATAAGGTGTGCTCACTGGATAATCAAGTTGGAGGACATGGAAGCTACATGGCCTTTACCTACTTTAAATACCTTCTAATAACAATTTCATGTAGCAACATTATCAACCAAACTGTTCAGTCACCTTCAACATAACATCGAATTTTGATGACTGTGCATCATGTCAGACTTCATATTCTGAATGCCAAACGATATAAAGTCCCAGCTGTCCTGTTCCACACTTTCCATATAACCTGCCAGAAGCTAGATGAAATTGGACAATTACCTCTGTCTTCCTTTTCACTCTTGAAACTTCTCTCAAGCCCGAAGGTATTAAACACATTGTGTTACAGAGGCATACATTAAAAAACCCTTTATATGTTGTAATTCCTTGTCTTATGCCCATACGGCTGAGGGTACTTTAGCGTTGCGTTCTACGTTTGAAGTGTTGATTATTGCGACATGGTTTAAAATGAGTTTCATGGACGTGCCTGTGTTCGGGAATGACTGTCATTTTCAACTAAACACCTCATTTGATCAGCTAGGTATTGTTGCTCCGGGACATTCATAACATGCTTGTCAGTGCCATGTTTACGAACTTGGTGTTATTGCCAATAAGTATTACAGTGTCGGTCTCTAACTTTGAACACACTATTTGTATTTATGATATGTTGGCTCGTGGCTTGTGTCACAAATCACCCAGGAGTAATGTGATCCATTCATTGTTATCTGTATTCGGAAAATCAGACTCTCAAAGTACATTATGATAATCATTAATATCAGTATCTATTTTATCAACTAATTGCACAGGTAGAACTGGTGATTCATTACCTTTTGATTGTCCCCTGCTCTACCCAGTGCATCCCTAGTTAAGATGCATTAGAGAGACCTCACTTTCTAAGTTAGATTTTTTAATTTGACTTTGTTGGAGTGAAGTTATACATTCTCTCCTCCTCCTCATTGTGCATGAGGTCATGGTGCTCGTAGATTTTCACAACACGGGCCATAAAAAATCAGGAATTGGACCTAGTGCTTTTTCCAGATGTCTCGCTGTAATTTTTTTCTTTGTCATCACCCCATGACTGCTGGCTCTTTGCATATAGCTTTTATGAAATGAATAACCCTTACGTTGGATTTACTCTGGTTTGTGAGTTGGAAGTATGCGGACTTTAGCCTGCTTACTAAACTGATGGAATGATTGGAGTGCTGCACGTTTAGAATTGAGACGGGTCCTCGTAAATGCGCCCTTCTGAAATTCAAGATGACTAATGTGAGGGTTTATGTTCAGGTGGTACATTGTTATGCTCCTGCTGGAGGTCATTTGTCTGCAGTATCCAAATTCAGTAGAGAACTCCCGATCAAACAGAGGCGGCATTTTTGAGGCAGCATGCTGAAACATAAACTCGTTCATTTGTGACTCACCAGAGAAACTTTTTAGCAAGGGTAATGGCTGGGAAGACTTGCTGCTTTGCCTGAACTCTGACAGCTGGTCTAGTTTTTACATAAGCAGGTAACGCTGTCTTGACTTAAAGGTAGCGATGAATGGTCAGCAGATGGGGCTGTCCATTGAAGGCACGCACATGTTTCCTTGGCTGTGTTCTCGATTAGCTGCCTGAGTCAGTGTCTCCCGTTAAATCTTCTTTTGGTGCCGTGTGTACTCAGAAGTGCATGTGCTCTATTTCTGGTCATCATGTGATAGCTGCTTCTCCCTCTGTCGGGCGCATCAGGATAACCTCTGACCATGCCCCCTGAGAATATTTGTTTTTAAATGCGAGCACGTGTCTCCTTTTTTGCTAAAAGCTGCTGAGTACTTGGAGTTTTGTTCGCAAGAGTTTTCCTTCTTCGATACTCTAGAATCCTGGACTGGACAGATACGTTTTGGTTGGGTTTGTCCTCACCAGTTGCACTGCTCTTTTGGTTCTTGAGTTATTAAAATATGGTTTCACTTGTGGTACTTGCTTTCAGTTGGCCCAGTTTTTGAATCCTTTATAATGAATATTTTCAGCCACATAAAGTTTGGGAAATATTTAAAATATTCTTGATCATCTGACTGTAGTTGAACTATAAGCTGAAGGGCATGAATCAATTTGATAAATGAGCCCCCTACAGTTTATATAGCCCAATGCAGGAATGAATAAAGCACCTTCTCCTGGTTTACCATGACTCAGAATTAAAAATCAACATAAATAATCTTTCTTGCTTGTTCTTTCATAATCCAGTTGTAAAATTCTTCAGGACATACAGCAGAAGATTGCACACATCAGCATTTAAACTATGACATGACAGTGCTGTTGCCCAGCCCAATCAAAACCCTATCTAACTGTATGTAGTGCTCTACAGCTTGTCCGCACCCAAAAAATGTAAACTTTCAATTACTTTAACAGATCAGTTTTTCCTGTTCAGGTTCACTTTCTTAGGTCATGTATTTCCATTCAGTTTTAGTTGCCTCTTGAAAAGATTGCTCAGTGCGGAAGAAAACTACAGTTGGTGAACGTGCTCGTTTTCTGGACTAGGTAAATAAACAATAACAAGTTATCCTGCATACTAACATTTATGGCCAAGAAGGTTAAAATTCCCAAATGGGGCTTCTGCTAGCAGGTAGTGGGACGACAGCTCCAGATCCTGCCATTTTCACCGTTTTAATCCACGGATGTGACGGTGGAAGTAGTGTTAGCTTAGCACTTGAAAGGAAGTAAACTTTGTTTTCACAAACACAATTTGCTGCGTTAAATTAATATTAATTATTATTCATATGCTTAAATTTAGGTTTGAACGATAAGAAAGAGAACATTTGAATAGGATTCGAAATTTGAATAATTTTTCATTGCCCTAATATCCTTTGAGTGAAGCTGCCAGCAATGCCCCCCACAATTTTTATGGCATGCTATTTATTCTTGTTTTGGCAGCAGGTCTGTCGTCATCCAATCGTGGGTGTGAATTTTTCGGTTTTTATGCCCCCGCCTCGAATGAGCAGGGGGCATTATGTCAACACCCCTTCCGTCCGTCCGGCCGTAAACTTCTCGTTTCCATGCAATAACTAAAGAACGCCTCGTCCGATCCATGTCATTTCTTGGTGGTGTAAGCGGGGTGGGTATAGGAAGGTTCCTTTCGAAAACCAGCACCGTGCGATATCCAATATGGCTGCTACGGCAGCCACCTTGTTTTCAGTTTCCACGCAATAACTAAAGAACTCCTCATCTTCATTCGAAAACCAGTTTTCTTGTAACATGTTTAACTTTCAGTATTATTCACTCTCACTATTCACCGTGCTAAACTAGCAACCTATTCAATCTTCTTAGTCCCAATTAAACATACGGGCGGGGCATATGCCACGCTCCGCGTTGCTCTTGTTTGAGGCGGTCTCCGGTCCTGTGTTTGTGCCTCTTATGCTCTGGTCTGGCATAATGTTCTGGCAGAAGCAGCTCTGCCCATCTTGACCTTCTCTGTTGAGCACTGGGAGTCACTCCAGATGTTTAGAGTGAAAGTGTTCTCACTCCTCATGCAGCTCAAAGCTCCTGCAGTGTCCCCTCTCTGTACACTGAGCCCTCCCTGCCCAAATGCGCCCGTGGCAGGATTTCCGGTATTACAGGCAAAGTATACCCCCAGCCCACACTATACCCGCAGTTAAAGTGGGCTAGCCTGTTTTATACCTTTGGTATAATCTGGGCGAGCCCCCCTGGGCTAGATTAGACCCCCCACTCTCAGTCACATTTAATACCCTAGGGTATACACTACAGGCCAAAAGTTTGGAAGCAAGATCAAATTTGTACAAAAAAAGCTCATGGTTTCATTGGCATACTTGGCAACAAAATAAACATGATTATTATCCCCCGCCACGAAGTGGGAGGGGGATATAGGTTTGAGCTCCGTCCGTCCGATATAAAGGGGACAGCTTTTCTCAGAAACTATTAGAGATAGGACAACCAAATTTGGTGTGCAGCTTTAGACCATAAAGGCCTTGATGGATTTCGAAAATGAGATGCGCGCGATTATTTTCTCCGAGTTATTGCCCTTGATCCGTATTTTTGGACTCTGTCCATGGTATCTCTAAAGGGGACAGCTTTTCTCAGAAACTGTTACAGATAGGATAACCAAATTTGGTGTGTAGCTTAAGACCATAAAGACCCTGATGGAGTTCGAAAATAAGAAGCACACGGTTATTCTTTACACAGTTATTGCCCTTGTGGCATTTTTGGGAGCCTCTGTTCGTAGTATCTTTAAAGAAGACATTTTGGCGGGGGATGTTGTTGACCATGTCTACTTGTTATATAAAGAGTCACTTATCAGAATACATTTTTACTCAAATTATCAGGCCCATATTACTAGGCCCATGGTCCTAGTGCCTGCCAGATTGCCGTTGGCATCCGGTGGGCTGTAAACCATGACATAAAGTGAATAATGCAAACTGTGATTTGTTTATTACTTTATCACTGAAGTTGTGACTCTTGCAAATCTTCTCAACCCAAAAACTAAGCCCCTCCTTTCTTTTGTTAACATTTATTCAGCAGTGGTCTGGTAACATCAATGTATACAGTACCTAAAGGTAAATAGAGGAAAATGGTGCATATCAGTGAAAGAAAAGTCTAATCATGCAGTAAATGCATCCCAAAATCCATAGATTTCATACTGGTTTTTCAGAAAGGCATTGTGAACAGAAACTTGAAGTTGCTTCCAAATTTTTGACCTGTATTGGCCTCGCTTCCTAACTTCTGGCCTGTAGTGTATATTTGGCCTGGGCCAGATTATATCCAGGTATAGTCTGGCGGGGGGGTTTATCTGGGCTGCTACACCACCACACTTTTACCTAATGTTCATGTCCCTGTGCATGACTCCCATCTCTGCACTCTTGCCCTCCTATGCCCACCCCTAGTCTCTCCCTATTCACCGTCTCTGTGCCAGTCTGGACATTTTGCCACTCCCTATATCGTCACAATTATTGGCGATTTTGCGCCCAAGGTTGCTAAAACAGTAAGTAATTTTCAGCGATGTGCAAGAGCAAGCTGCACTGACCCTTTAACAACTGCATCTGCCTGCTGTCTTAATCTTTTCAGCTATTTTTAGAGATTAATTGATTGTGTGTGTTTGGGTAAGTAAGAGTGGTGGGGGCATCAGGCTGGATTTCGTAACGCGATTAGGATACCGACTCAAAGACCTGCCTCAGCAGATCTGCAGGAGATGAGCTTGAGCTCTTGCCAGGGTTCAGTTAAGGCCACCACCACTGCTGAAGTAACTGTGTTTTTCTGCGGAAAGAAGGAAAGCACTGGGGAAGAACGGCAGTCGTCTTATCATCTGATTAGTTTATTTCAGGTTGGCTGCTGTTCTGCATGGACTTATCTAAACCCTTGGCTGCTCATATCAGTTTCTGCTCCCCTGGCTTTGCTCCGTACTGCACAACGGCTCGATTTCATTGCAAAGATGCATACGTCATTCATTGTTCCCTATCGTGAACAACTAGTATTGGGTCGTCTTTTGGGGGCTCATGCAGATGGCTGCACTCAGCTAATGACACCTGCAGTGTCTGTCAGTCAGAATAGCAGTTGGACTCCTGTCCCTCCCTGTCCTGTCAGTGGTTTGACTTTGCTCCTCTGTCCTCCTGCAGAACGCGGCCTGCGTACTTGTGGCTGCCAGACACGCCAGCGCATCGACGGTGAGTGTGGAAAACTGCGGTCGTTGCATTGTTCCCGTTTCCCCTTATTCTGTTTATCCTTGTGCCTTTATAGACTCCCCTTGGTGCAGTACAAAGCTTGTGTTTTTCTATGAATGAGTAATGAGCTTTAGTCTGCATGAATTATTACTTTGGCGGCCGATCCCTTACAGAACTTGAAAGATGTCCTCTCAGACCTCATCCCAAAAGAACAGAGCAGGATCAAGAACTTCAAACAGCAGTATGGCAAAACCAACATCGGCCAGATCACTGTGGACATGGTGAGTGAGCTTTTCCTGTGGCACTGTGAGGATGATCTGCGGGTCTTTGACCAGCACTTATTTTATTAGTGTTACTTAATCATTTCCCTCCAAAGACCCACTTCATTGGATCTAAAAAAAAATCTTTCTGACTGACAGGGCATTAACTTTGTTACTGCTGTACAGGTTGGATAAATGACGTGTATTTTGAAAGCTTCAGTATTCAGAATCTCAAATATATGTACTGAAGGGCTTGTGTCCTGCATATATTATTTACGGTGTGACTTCTGATCCAACAATAGTTAAAGTAACAAAATAAGCTGATTTAACGAAAAGTTTGCTCTATTGTACTTACAGTCACAAGTCTTGGCTAAGTAAGGGCAATTCGAGCAATTGTCAGTACAAAAAAACAATTTGCTGGATCTAGCATTTTCGCCAAAATTTCTTAACCTTCCGAGACTACCACACTTCCAGTGCTCAGCTTGCTAGTGCTTAGGTTTATTGCATGCGTATAATAACATTGAACGATGGCAATCTTATCTACATCAGCAATTTTCAAACCTCCCCTGGAGTACCACTTCTGCATGTTTCGCTCTGCCTGCTCTAGAACAGGTGAGTCAAATGATCAGCTCATTTCCCGCGAAGGTGCTTGATTGTGAGGGAATCATTAGTCATTTGTGCTAGCGGGAAGAGATCTAAAACATGCGGGAGAGGTGGTATTCCAGGAGAGGTTTGAGAAGCACTGATCTACATCACCTGTGATTATTGATGGCAACGCAAAAAATGACACTAGAAATTATACCAATCACTTGAATATCGCCATGGAAGGCCCTTCTCGAAACTTTGAGAAAATGACCTTTCCCCAGCTGAAAGCTTCTTAATACGGCTTCTACGCTCGGTATCGTATGGCCAAGTATCCATAACCATGCACGCTAAAGTAACCTTCCGCAGCTCCGCGTGACGATTGCTTGAATTTTTCCTTCATTATCGTAGTGCCAAAGTGCATTACTGTTGGGTCAGAAATCACACCGTAATTAATATATGCAGAACTTAAGTCCTCAAATGTACCTTCGACTACTTTAAATGCAGCTTTAAAGTGTTCTGCTCTCTTTTGTGCATCTAGGAAAAATTTGAGAATAACTTTATCAGGAAACCTGTGGAGGGAAATGGTTAAGGCTGCTGCTGGTCAACAATTTGCTTTTACCATGTGTGGCTGTCTTGTTCTGAGAGGGGCAGATATTAGTCATGCCAAAGGAAAGTCGTCTGGTGGGTTTTCATAAATCTTTTGTTGTGTCGGTTGTGATGGTTATGCAGTGTTGACTTTCTTGTTTCCTAGTGAGAGAGCTTGTGATTCTTCTACTGCCTTTAGCCTTAAGCCGACACATTTCTGTGGCTTTGCCATGATAGATGTGTTGGCTCTCGTACAGACATGGCATGATGCGCTCTGTGGAAGAGATGCTTACAGAAATGAGCCCACAAACTAGCACAGGCCAAAGTTGTTTTTTATTTTTATCTGAATGATTATTTTTAACAGACACTAGTTCAGCCATGCTTGGCTGACTTAAAGGACTGAATGTGAAGGTTGCATTACTGTGAGGTGAGAAATATTTTGTTGAGGACTCCAGACCATTTTCAGCCTCCTTATACTCTTGAATGCTCAAAGGTTTTATTAATTTAGCATTTCATTTCAGCTTTGTACCTCACCCCCTGCTGGGCATGGCAGGCTAGCGGACCAGTTGAGTTTCAGGTTCATTTGAACCTCGAAGTTAATAAATGGTATGAACTAGAGTAGTTCATTCCCCCTAATTTTTTTTTCCCATTCAATGTGAGTCAGTCTTGCTTTGACTTCTGCTGCTTGTGTCAGGAAGTCAGCAGTCTATGAAAGGTGCGTGTTTGTAATGTGCTGGCTGGGTTCTGTGCCAGATGTAAGCAAAGTTCTGCCATTCCCTTGTGGCAGACTAGTTTTTCTTCTGCAACTTTGACCTGAGGGTGCGAATATTGTCTGTGGTTTTTCCTTTGGCGCTGTGTTAACTATATGCATGGAAGATCAGAGCAAGAGAGTTTGATTGGAGCTAGAGTTGCTAAGAGCTCTCAAGAATGAGACCTAATTGAGCCACGGTCTGAATATTGTGTGTTTGTGTGCTTGCATACGTGCACATGTCTTTGTTGTGCCTTTGTAGGTATACGGTGGAATGCGGGGAATGAAGGGCCTGGTGTACGAGACCTCTGTACTCGATCCAGATGAGGTGAGTCCTTCAATCTGTTCTGACAACCCCCTGACCTGTCATCAGTGAGCGTTTATCTGTCCTTACACAAGCTTCCCTTTAGTTTGCAGAGATCCTACCACATTCTGGAAATTCAGCTCTGCTAACCTTTAAATGGAATCTGGGAGCTAGGTGCTGTTAAAATGAGTCACACGTTTTGAATGTGAATTACTGCTCCTCATTAAGATTCTTCAGAGTTCATTTTAGGACCCATAAATTGTTGGGCAGCAATGCAAGCAACAGGACGGTTTTGAGTGTTCTGTGAGTCAGTTATGCTTGTGAAGACTTGTACCCAGTCCTCCGGTTGTGCAAGGACTTTGTAGCCGGACTTTTTTTCTCAGTGATGCATGAAAGGAGGAGTTACTGGTCCTAAAACCAAGGTTTCTTTTTTATTTGGTTACGTCCCACATGCATAATACTTCATATCACATGACCTGTGCATTGGAAGTCATTGGCCAGCAGGTGTGACTTTCCCTTCTCCACTAGTTACGCAACCATTTTCAGCTTTTTGACCTTGGTTTTGAGTGCGGCGGGTCCAGTTGTGGAAGAAGTGTAGCTGAAATACTAGAAAATATTCTGGAATGTGAGACTTGGATAATTTGTGGTGGAAGAGATCAATGATTGATTTTACTACAACATGCAAAGAGCAAGCTTGTCAGAACTTGTTTTC
The DNA here is from genome assembly GCA_029692085.1 of Gymnothorax javanicus. Classification (NCBI taxonomy): domain Eukaryota; kingdom Metazoa; phylum Chordata; class Actinopteri; order Anguilliformes; family Muraenidae; genus Gymnothorax; species Gymnothorax javanicus. Next base: position 20,221,383 of record CM056203.1, read on the forward strand.
AGGAATTGCGTCTCCCTTAGTTTGCATTTTAGCCTGGTTTGTGCCTGTTCTACCACCCCTCACCCTTCGAAGCACTTTCAGGTCATGAGGATTAAACTGTTTTTCAACCCTCCCTACCTCCCACCCCTCACATTGTATTCAGGGAATCCGGTTCCGTGGGTACAGCATTCCTGAATGCCAGCAGCTGCTCCCCAAGGCTCCAGGGGGCCAGGAACCGCTCCCAGAGGGCCTGTTTTGGCTTCTGGTCACTGGGCAGGTCCCCACAGAGGAGCAGGTGAGAGAGCCGCCACGCATTGTCCTGTGTGCTGGGATAACCCGATGCTACTTCTGCTGCAGCTAACTAGTGGCAACCACCCCTCGACCCCTGATTTCTTTACCCACACCAAAGGAGATGGTTATTCCTGCCATTTCTTTTTCCACTTGCTTTTATCGGCAGAGATATGAGGATTTTATTGCCAATTTACTGCCGTTGTTTTTGATAAAATCGGCTTCTCTGCTACGCTTAACGTTAATTTGGTCCCTGCTAGGGTCAGTGTGCAGGGTGAAATTGCTTGGAGCAGATTCGGCTACTCGAGAAATGAGCTCTTGCTCATGACGTTACTTTCCCTGTCCCGCGTTAAAGAATCCAAGTGTGTACACCTGATTAATATGCGCTATTGTGTCAGAGCAGCAGTACTGGTTATGTCCGATGCTGAAAGTGCTTGTGCGCCCCCAGGTGAACTGGGTGTCTAAAGAGTGGGCCAAGCGGGCAGCCCTCCCCTCCCATGTAGTCACCATGCTGGACAACTTCCCCACCAACCTGCACCCCATGTCCCAGTTCAGCGCCGCCATCACCGCACTCAATAGCGAGAGTAGCTTCGCCCGCGCCTACTCAGAAGGCGTCAACAAAACCAAATACTGGGAAGTGAGTATGTGTGCCTGGAATTTCTCCAGCAGGGGGTGCTCACAGGCAAACAGCTGTATCTTTCACCGTGATGATTCTTATGGAGCTGCTCTGAACTTAGTTTATATTATTATAATTTTTAATTGCTGATGAGAGGCTATGCGCTTGTGCGGAAAGTTTTTTTTTCCATCCCTTGGAGCTAAATTTTTTGATGCCTTTAAAAGCAAAAGGCTTCAAAGTTATTTTTATCGTGATCGGTGTGAAACAAAAGTTTATAAAAATGACAGACTTTGAGTAGATCACACTTAGCTTTCCTTCACAGGAAGGTTCTGAAATTGAATTTGATATGGTCTCTGTGGTTGGAAGGGCATTGAGAGTAGGTTAGGTTAGGCTAGGCTAGGTTAGGTTAGGTTATCTTTATTGTCCCTCAAGAGGAAATATGTTATGCAACCAGGGTTCACAGCGGAGTAAAATGCAAAAGAACAGTATGACTGCAATATTACCGACAAAAATAAAATCGAACAAGTCTAAGGAATGGAAATTTGTACCAACTACAATTTTAGGGACATGTAGTGTTTGTAGAAACACGGAAAATCACATTCTTCACACTTTTATTTCCGCGTTTATAAATTAATTTTTGCATTTTTGACGCATGCCAAAAACTAATTCTTCGTTAAAATGTGAGCCCAAAATTGTCCGATTTTTAGTACAAACAGGATATTCATACCTTAAGGCAAGCTCCAGACAGTGATACTACTGTAAAATTGGCTATGGGTGGAGGTGTAGCTTCAGTAGCGCATCCTGCTATCAGAATTAAAGTTGGAGTGAGATCATCAATCAAAGTACTGTAAAGATTCAGTACAATGGTTTCTCGACTCATAATATAGTCATAAATAGTAGTTTGTAGAATATTAATTATCTTCACTCAGTCATAAATGGTATTTTGTGGAATATTAATATCATGAGTATCCATGTTTCAGCCTGAGATTTATCACTTGATTTATTTATTCATTTTTTAAATAACTGTTTTAATGAACCACCTCTGAGCACAGCCAGCTCTCAGTATGCTGAGGTGGCGTGGCTCTCTGTTTACAAGACACGGTCACGCACACTGCTCATGCGGTAGTTGTCAGTGTGGTGCGTAGTAGCTACATGACTGTTATTGTGCCATATATATATATATATATATATATATATATATATATATATATATATATATATGTATATGTATGTATATGAATATGTATGTATGTATATATGTATGTGTGTAAGCCACAAAGACGCATTTCAGCCCACAAGCAGTTTGAGCCTTAGTTGACAGGTGGTTTGTCATTAGCCATCACAGATTGTTAGTAACAGACTGAAAGAAGCCTTAATGGCTAGCAACATGAACATTAGCAACAAAAGTATTCAAAATCACTCTCCTCTGAAGTTTGGTCACGCTGATCCAGAAAAACAGATGGCGCCATCCCTGTCTTCAGTCTCGATTTAAAAGCTAACCTGCACTAGTCTGTACCCCATACTGTTTTTGATTCCAATTGATGAGGTTATCCGCGTTGAAGTTGGCAAATCCAGATTGGCGGATGCGGTTTCAAATTCTTTGCTTTAATGGTGTTGTCCATTTATTACTGACAAACATCCTCCGCTGATTAGCTTAGTAATGGACCTGAGAAACATGATTTAATATTTTATTTGATATCTGTAACGGACTGACGGACAAACAATGACAGATGACATACTTCTGTGGGATTGTCTGATGTGCCAAACAGGTTTAGCGGAGTACTTTAAGCAATATCTTCCTATGACTCATATCTGCAAGGAAGTAGACTGGATATCTGAAATGGCTTTATTTTGTTGATATCCAGGGAGCTGGAGATCAAATGCCTTTAGTCATCATTTTCACAACAACAGCAGTTCTAACATTTTGGGTGATTTCATGTCAACATGCCTTCCGTTAAAAAATGCAGTGAAGTTGAGAAACATTATTTTCCTTATACTTGAACCTTCAGCTACTGCTTAGGCCTTGTATGTGGGCCTTTTCACAATCAAGGTTGGTGTATAATGCCTGTTCCCAAGTTCCATTTCTTTACTTTCCATTTCTTTATTAGTTTTTCACTGGAGTGGCCAATATTGATAATCATCATGACAGAATGACTAGCATTTAATTTAAACAATTTCGGAATAGTACCATTTTATACGGCCCAAAATCTCAAGAATACTGCCTCAGATCACAGTGCTGGCACTACATATTTTGTGACGCGACATGATTACTTCAAAACACAGCTGCTGTATGCCCGGTAGGTACAAGTAAACCATTTCATTATTGCGCAAAAAGAAAGCCAGTAATGTGCACATGTTCCATTTTTTCCCCAGCTGGATTGCCTTAGCTTATTCTAGAAATAGTGCTTCTATAAAGTGTAGGTAACGGGTGCTATCGCCTCCGTCAAAATTTCGGCGTCCATTCCGGACCCGAAATCACACAGCTCTTGTCACCCTACCATCGGAAAATGCCGTCAGAGGCCTTCTTATATACTCTTCTATAAATCCCAATGCTTCATTGAATCGTGGAGTCATTAATCAATCCATAACTATCATTGATTCGAACCACTTTCGATTTCCGTCACCAAACTGTTGTCCGTTCACCTGGTTTATAATTGATTCGCCTCCCGCATTTATAATGGCATACATCACAATTTGTGACAAGTCAATGGAGGTAAAAGTTCGTTGCAATGGTAAAGAGGCTGGCCTCGGCATATGCGACTTTTGAACTTTGAGTATTCCGTCCCGAAATTCCGTATTTCTGATGTTCGTTATTTGAAAACTGTAAGCAGATGTTGTTCAATAAAGCACATATTGTCCGTTGATTCTCTCCGTCAATGACTAATTTCCGTTCCATAGAAATTAATAATGTCCTTGATATTGATGGGGGCATGTTGTCTGATTTATTAATGAAATACGTGAACTTTGGGCGTCATTGCGCTTGTTACCAAGACATGTGTTAGGTCTATCAGCTGGGAGATGACGGCCAGTGGCCACATAAAATACGGAGCTTAATAAAGACACAGCGACACATTCTAACCTTACAGAGTAATCCCCCTGCTGGCTTAACGGTTGTTTGGCTATCCTGCACAATTTTATTTCCTGAGGTACTGAGAGATGTACTGCCCTACAAAGCCTGAGTGCAGTAACTACATTTTGGGTAAAATGTGAGTTACTCGGTTTTGGGCCTGAATGTTTCTGGAGGTCAGGATTTATTTGGACAGGAATTACACCATGATAAGTCAGTTAACCATAATCTATCATAGATGTGCTAACTATTCATTTGTTGGGATCGCAAACAAACTCTGAAGCCATTTTTTTACTGTTTAAATTATTACGTAGATACTGCACTTAGCCTTTGTAGGGCAGTGTAGTCAATGTTATGCCAACAGGTATGAGTCGCTTCAAAGCCTTTGACCGCTTGCACAGTGGAATGAAGAAGTATGATGGCGTCCGTTGACATATGGGATTGGTGACAGACAAGCTTCTGTTGTGTTGTTGCATAAAGGCGACCTATCTTCTCAGATTTTATACCAAACTTGACATCCCAAAGAGCATTAAAACACTGCTTACTTCATTTTTCACATGATTTAATTTTTGCATGGCAGTGTCACAAGAGTTTAAGCTTGATTGTGGAATGGCCCATATACAAAGGTTAATGTCCTTTGGAACAGACTTTTTGAGTAATTCTGTGAACATGATGAAAGCATGTGTGCTGTGTGATCCCCTGACCTTAGTCAAGATTGAAAAATACTGTACGAGACGCTGAAATTGAGATTTTTCCACCCCTGACATTGATAGCGCGACCAATCCGGTTGGGGTCAGGTTTAAAATGACAGATGACCCTCTCTAACAGGAATGGCTGGATATTAAATGCCGAAGAGAAATCAATAAATAAAAGTCTGGCATGAGTCTTCCTCCAGGTTCCGATATGAAAAGGGCAGTAATATGATGACCGCATCCTCAACACCTCCTTTAGGCCTTAATGCAAATTGTGATTTATTTAGAACTTTATCCACTATCCAGAAGAGTACTAAGTAAAACATTGCAAACTAAAACATTTCAAACAACATAAAAGTAGAGGGGAAAGTTTTGTAATTTTTGTTTTATTTACATTATTATGCCTCAAACTGAACAAACCATTCAAATTTGTACAGTGCAAATGCTTCAAAATTAAATCACTTTATTTGACTAAAAGTGATTATAAACTGACTAAAAACTGAGCAGTGAATTAGTCACATGACTCCACCAGTCCACGGAGCTGAGGAAACCCAGAGACACTTCCTTTTGGACGCTCTACAGGCTGTAATTTTTGACCGATTACATTCATATTTGGTATGGACATGTGGTTTACTTCACTTATGACACCTATCGATTTTGGTTGCCATGGCGACAGTATTGGCCAAATAATATGCAAATTAGTGGCTAAGCAGAAAGTTCCTTGTGTACGCAGTACGGGCTGCAATTTTTGACCGATGACTTTCATATTTGGTATGGACATGTGATATACTTGACTTATAATACCTATTGATTTTGGTTGCCATGGCGACAGTATTGGCCAAATAATGCGCAAAAAAGGAGAGAAGTGGGCTTTCCCGGGCTGCACCCATGCGGTCGCAGCCGACTGGACTGTCTAGTTGAAGTTGTTGTGCCCGCACCAGCATGGATATTTCTCATTGACAGTGTTATGTATGAGTATTTTATGTAAAGCACTGTATATCATTTGTAAATGGAGATTTTTTTACATGCCGTTTTTGCTGCCTTGCTGGTCAGCTATTTATTTTGTTCATCAGCACCCTCTGGTGGTGTGTCTGTAGCAAAACATGATCTGATGTAATATCACTTCTTTGTAATAGACTAGTGCTTTCTAGAAGCTTCTGGCATCTTCCTGCCTGGAGGGGGCGGGATTACCCAGGAATCCTGTAGATCTTTCCAGAATGTTGCTAGTCTATATAAATGCTGTGATTTTGGTCAGTTGGGGCAGAGTTTTTGTTTTGGCAACAGAGTTACATAGTGGCATTAGAGTGTTATTATAGGATTGAACAGTGGATTATTCGTAGAAGTTCTTTTTTTTTTTTTATCAGTGAAGAATAAATTTGTTTAAGTTGTCATTGCTGGTTTCCTTTGTTGTGATTTTTAAGTCATAACAACAGACTTAACAGAAGCTATTTTTGTTGCAGTCAGTTTAATATAGATGTATCATTTTTGCAGGATTCCCAAGAGTCGTCCTTTCCTCCTGTTCTGCCCGTAAATCTCTGCTGTCCCTCATGCTCCTCGGTTCCACAACGAGAAATTGTCTCATGCTACTTTACAATTATTGACCTCAGTTGAGGTCCTCAGTGATTGATTCGCTGGTAACTGAAGTCAATTACCTATTTATTATATGACCCTACTTGACAATATAAAATAAAAGAAGGGCGGCAACTCTAACATAAAGCTCCTCACAGGGACGAAGTGAAATGAAATACGGACACTGTCAGGAGCTCCTGCAGGGAAGTCTGATCTGTTTTTAGCTTGAAATCATCGGATTGTTATATTCACCTTGCACAAACTTTTCCACGGTAAATATCACGGTTTACAGTGACCGGCGGAGCTCACCTCGACCAATCGGGAGAGAGCGAAACCTTACGTCAGATTGTAAACACTATTACATTAGGACTCCTGCGCAAATGCTTACCTATAGTTGAGAGTCTGTAATGACAGTGAACTGCTTCTCTCCACATAAGTCATTCTTTTTTGTGTTCTTCATTCTTTTTTGGACATGTCATACGCTCTGCTTGGTGCGAAGGTATTAACTGTAGGCGATGAAAAGCACACATTACGGCGGTCAGGTCATTAGGATAGCAATACTGGTTAGTTTGGAGATTTTGAGTGGTTTTTTTTTTTTTTTCTTTTCAGTTCATCTATGAGGATTCTATGGACTTGATTGCAAAGCTGCCTTGTGTTGCAGCGAAGATCTATCGCAACCTGTACCGGGAGGGCAGCAGCATCGGCGCCATCGACTCCAACCTGGACTGGTCCCACAACTTCACCAATATGCTGGGCTACAGCGATCAACAGTTCACTGAGCTCATGAGGCTCTACCTCACCATTCACAGGTTGGAGCACATTTAGCCTAGAGATAACCACACGCAGGTCAGAGTGCACTTAGACTAGTTTTTACTCCTGCATAAGTGAAGCTTAGGAAGGAGTTAACGATATTGTCACTTTGGTTTATTATTATTCAGTTGATTTATTATACCCCCGATGACGAAGTGTCGGGGGTATATAGTTATATACCAAGAATTCCGTCCGTCATTCTGTCATTCCGTCCGAAGACATTATTTGTCCGATCGATATCTCGAATATTATTCATTGGATTCTTTTCAAATTAGGCACACATATTCTCTGCCACAGGGAGAGATGCAGTGCAAAGTGTCGGCCATCTGGGATGATTTTTCACAAAAATATCGCCTTTTCCTGTTTTTGGGCTTACACATTTTCAAGTGGGTTCAATGTCAGTTTGTCTCATTGATATCTCAAATATTATTTAATGGATTCTTTTCAAATTTGCCACACATAATTTCTAACATGGTGAGGTGCAGTGCTTAGTGTCATAGATGTGTTGTTAATTTTGTCAAAATTGATTTTCGGAATGTGAGCATTTCTATACACCAACGGAAAAAGCATGATTGGGGACGTCGGGTATTGGTAAGCTCTGCTTGCTTTTTCACTTGTTATTATTCAGTTTATACAGCGGGGAAAATAAGTATTGAATGCATCAACATTTTTCTTGGTAAATATATTTCTAATGGGGCTATTGACATGAAATTTTCACCAGATATCGATAACAACCCAAGTAATCCACACATACAAAGAAATCAAAACAATTCAGTCCATAAATTATGTGTAATAAAGTGGAATGGCACAGGGAAAAAGTATTGAACACACTTACTGAAATTTAATTAATGCTTAGTAGAAAAGCCTTTGTTGGTAATGACAGCTTCAAGACGCCTCCTGTATGGAGAAACTAGTTGCATGCACTGCTCAGGTGTGATTTTGGCCCATTCTTCCTCACAGACTGTCTTCAAATCAAGGTTCCGAGAGCCTCCCTCTGAACTCTGATCTTCAGTTCTTTCCATAGATTTTCAATTGGATTCAAGTCGGGTGATTGACTGGGCCATTCTAGCAGCATTATTTTCTCTCTGAAACCACTTGAGTTTCTTGGCTATGTGTTTGGGATCATTGTCTTGCTGAAATGTCCACCCTCATTTCATCTTCAGCATCCTGGTAGATGGAAGCAGATTCTTATCAAGAATGTCTCGGTACATTTCTCCATTCATCGTTCCTTCAATTATATGAAGTCTGTCAGTACCATATGCTGAAAAACAGCCCCACACCATGATGTCTCCACCTCCAAACTTCGCTGTTGGTATGGTTTTTTGGGGGTAATATGCAGTGTCGTTTGTCCTCCAAACATGGTGTGCGCTGTGACATCCAAAGAGTTCAATTTTGGACTTATCTGACCAGATCATATTCTCCCAGTATTTCATAGGCTTCTCCAAATGTTGTGCAGCAAACTTTAAACGAACTTCGACATGCTTTTTCTTTGGCAATGGAGTCTTGTGCGGTGAGCGTGCATAGAGGCCATGGCGATTGAGTGCATTACTTATTATTTTCTTTGAAACAAGTGTACCTGCTAATTCCAAGTCTTTCTGAAGCTCTCCACAAGTGGTCCTTGGCTCTTGGACAACTCTTCTGATTATTCTTTTGACTCCTCAGTCAGAAATCTTGCGAGGAGCACCTGGTCATGGCCAGTTTATGGTGAAATGATGTTGTTTCCACTTCCGGATTATGGCCCCAGCAGTGCTCACTGGAACATTCAGAAGTTTAGAAATACATCTGTAACCAATGCCATCAGTATGTTTTGCAACAATAAGGGTGCGAAGGTCTTGAGGGAGCTTGTTGCTTTTACCCATCATGAGATGCTTCTTGTGTGACACCTTGGTAGTGAGAAACCTTTTTTATAGGCCATCAATTAGGACTAAAGCAGCTGATATTAATTTGCACTGATAAGGGGCAGGATTGCTTTCTAAATACTGACAGATTTCATGAGTTCAATACTTATTCCCTGTGTCGTTCCACTTTAGTACACATAACTTTTCCCCGCTGTATGGGCTGTTTGAGGACATCTAAGATAAAAATGGGTTCAGTTTGTAATAATTTAAAAAGTCTAAATGAGTTGATGTCATTACATGACCTTATAAAAAATTAGGTGTTTTTCACATTATTAATGAGTTCATATTGGCAGTTTGAGGATATCTAAAAATGTGTTCAGTATGTAGTAATCCAAAAGGAGCACGGACAAAGTGCTTATTTTATAGCGGTATTATTCTTGTCCCTGCTGTCTGGGGCTATACTGTGGGTAGGCTTTCTTTTTGGGGAGCTTGCGGTTTGGGGCTTTGGCCAGTGTACCCTGTGCTGCGTGTTAAAAAACTGCTCTTTTTTTCAGTTTTGATTCTGTAGTAATGTTGATGTTGGCTTCCCATTTCTTCCTTTCAACCCACTTGCCATAAATGTGGATCATAAGCATTAAAATTGGACATCCATTAATAGATTTTCTGTCATTAACCTATTTTTTAAAATGACCAAAATATAATTTTTTCAGAAAATAGCTGACACGTGTAAGACGGACAGCCCTGGTCCTGCGGGACAGTTGTGTTGTAAAATTTTTAGCTCCGCTGTGACGATAGTCAGCAGTCAGCGGAGCTTTTCTAGTGCTGAGTCGTCTGGCGTCCGTCTGTCTGTTCGGTGTCAACTTTTCACTTCAAATTTGAATGTCTCAAAAACTATCTGATAAATTTCTCTCTAATTTCCTTATATTCCGAATATTCACGGTGAAAATTTGAAAATTCTACGTCCCGGTTTTTGAGAAATTCAGCATTTTGGACTTAGAAAATCAATGTGCGCAATTTTACCTCCGCTGTGACGATGGTCAGCAGCCAGCGGAGCTTTTCTAATGCCAAATCGTCCGATGTCTGTCTGCCTGCGTCTGTCTGTCTGTCCATCCGGCATCAACTTTTACTTCAAATTTGAATATTTCAAAAACTGTCTGATGACTTTTTTTTTTTTTTCTCATTTGGTGCGAGCCTTCCTTATGATATTCTGAATATTCACTGTGAAAATGAGAAAATTCTACGTCCCGGTTTTTGGGAAATTCAGCCTTTTGGACTTAGAAAATCAGTGTTTGTGCTCATTTTTTCAGTCTTTCCTTAATATCTCAAACTGTCTGATAAATGTTTGTCTAATTTGTTGTGAGCCTTCCTCATGATGATCTGAATATCCCCTGCAAAAAATAAGAAAATTCTACGTCCCGGTTTTTGCGAAATTCAGCATTTTGGACTTTGGTTTGTGCTCATTTTTTCAGTCTTTCATTAATATCTCTACAAGAGGCCTGTCGGCCTAGAGAGCTCCGCTGAGGATGATTGAAATCATCATATTGTTCTGGATCATGTTGTTCCTCATCATTGTTCTGGATCACGTTGTACCAGATCATTGTTCTGGGTCATGTTGTTCCGGATCATCGTTCTGGATTAATTGTTCTGCATCATATTGTTCCGAATCATATTGTCCTATGACAGTGTTGGAAGGATTGTGACTGCTATATTTGTGATGTACTGGGGGGAAGGGTATTTGTTAGTTGTTAGTATTGCTTGGTGGTAAGATGATTGAAATAAATGATTGCAACTTGCAATTCGGTTCTATTGTTATACTACATAAATTGAGACACCAAACTGGTTCACAGCATATTCTGGTTACCAAATGTGTCATATGTGTTCATATTGCAATAGTTTTCAAGAATTTCTGAAATTAAGTTATGACATGGACATTTCACTCATCCTCAGCGGAGCTCTCTTGGCCGACAGGCCTCTTGTTTTTAATGCTTTGAGGTTTGTAATTCCCTACCTGTCATACACATTTCTGTAGAAATGTTTCTTGTTCAATAGCTGACATAATTGACTGGGAAAACCCATGCGTGCGTCAATGCGTTCTGCAAGTCGCTTATGTAGAGGAACTCTGTAGTTCCTATTCTCAGACTTATTTGAGTCATTGTTAAAAGGAGAATGACTGAATACTGGTCAGGACTAATCATTAGTTTTAGTGGATGTTTTTGACTCAGTTTTCAGCTGAGCAGTCCCCACTTTTGAATAGCATGCCAGAATGATAATGCCCTAACCGGTGAAGTACAAGGAGCCATTTAGGTGATGCAGCTCCGTAATGGCTATTGAATGAATCCTACTGTGGCCTTGTTGGTGCTGCCATGGCAGATAATCATCAATGAATATCATCAAGGCATTGAAATTGTGCTGAACCATGGATCAGAAACATAGCTGGCAAACATTAACTTGCAGTGTCATACTGTACAAATTATTAGCTCCCATGAGAGCAGTGTTCGCTAGACTTTGAACTGGTCTGCATTAACTTGCAACCTGTGTGGTGCTGGGTGAGAGATTCTGGCTGCTGACCAGGAAGAGCCCTGTCCAAGAGGTGTGCGTCATACACCTCAAGAACATTCTCACCGTTCCAGAATCTTATCCTCTTCATGAGTGTGTGCTGCAGCAGGACTCCATGCTGCTGTGACTTCACTGTGGCATTGGTATTATACCAGGTGAAGCATGTGGAGGGGGACTCCAGTTCTCTTAAGATTAGGGCTGGGACGATTCTAAATCAATTTTTTTTTTTAAGGCGTAGTACCACCACCTGCTACCATGGGGCGAACATCCAAGCTTTCCCTTTTCCTTGATTAAACCCGACGCAGGTTGAACGAAAGTGCCAAACATCAAAGGGCATGTGAATGCTTCCGGAAAAAAACTTGACTGACATTAGCATTTTTCTGCGACATGCTGCACGGAGCCAAGTAAAGGACTACAGAATAGTCTCCTATTAACCAATTAGGCTACTCTAAGAAAAGTAACCTGTTCCAGTTTACTTTGCTTGATTAGCAATCAAATGTGGATGCGTTTACTCTCTAAGTTGAATGAGTAGAGCTGTTCATTAAGACAGCATGTTTGATTGAGGCATTTTCAAATTTAAATGGCCATAGAACAGCACAGCATGAACACGATTGTCATTGCCACGGCATTTCGTGCGACTGTGATAATTTACATCTCACATTCACGTTTCATCCGCTTTTCAGAATGTTTTCCTCCTTGTGTATTTTTTAGACGCATAAAATCCAGGGCGATCTTATTACAAGTCTGTTTTAAATTAATCTTTAATATTGTCCTAAAATGCTACAATGAGAGATGTAATTCAGAGGAAGATTTTTTTTTTTAATGATTCCAATTATAGTCATTCTTTCACTCTAACACTGTAGCCCAGTTAGGTTTGTCTGCTTTTCACCATCCCATCTTAATCGTATAGGCTACTGAAATTGCTTGATTGTTATTTAGGCCAAGTACACGGGAGCAGATTTAGGGAAGGGCGGAGCACCTGCAATTAGCGAAATCTAAACTCAGGCTTCTTCCCGACGGCATTTTAAATCGTTTTAAGCCGCTTCAGGTGTATGTTTCAAGAAATTACACGCTACTGCCTACACACCTAATGACAGCAAGTGGTCTTATCACACTTTTAAAAAAAAAATACTTGTTCAACATCACCATCCCAACTCTGCATTTAATCTCTCATTGTAGTATTTTAGGAGATCTATAATGATAAAATAATAATAAAGAGATTTGTTTTTAGATCACCCTGGATTTCAAGCGTCTAAAAAATACGCAAGATGGAAAACATTCAGTAAAGCGGATGAAACGTGAATGTGAGATATAAATTATCACAGTGGCACGAAATGGCGTGGTAATGGCAATCGTGTTCATGCTGTGCTGTCCTGTGTCCTGTGTAAATTTGAAAATGCCTCAATCAAACATGCTGTCTTAATGAACAGCTCTACTCATTCAACTTAGAGAGTAAACGCATGCACCATTTGATTGCCGATCAAGCAAGTAAACTGGAACAGGTTACTTTTCTTAGAGTAACCTAATTGGTTAATAGGAGACTATTTTGTAGTCCTTTACTTGGCTCCGTGCAGCATGTCGCAGAAAAATACTAATGTCAGTCAAGTTTTTTTCCGGAAGCATTCACATGCCCTTTGATGTTTGGCACTTTCGTTCAACCTGCGTCGGGTTTAATCAAGGAAAAGGGAAAGCTCGGATGTTCGCCCCATGGTAGCAGGTGATGGTACTACGCCTTGAAAAAAAAATCGATTCAGAATCGTCCCAGCCCTACTTAAGATTGTAAATTTCAGCAAATGTGTACATGGGATCATGTAATGCATTTTAAAAATTCTTGGGTTGCAATGGTTTTGCTGCCCTTTGTGTAAAAACTCTGGAAAGCACAACTGCAATGACGTATATATTAACCATTGAAGTTCAACAGCCCTGTATTTTCTACATTCTTGTCATATTGTAATTGCTATGCAGTGGCAACAGCTGTGATTTGTTACAGCTGAATTGCAGTCGGCTCCAACTAAGTAGGAGCACTCAGACCAGGGCTATGCTTTTGCCTTAAGAGTTCTGTAATGACTCCGTTTGGCAGATTCTGTATTTACGTTTATGGGCATTGCCCTCTAGTGGTAACTTTGGGAACGGGAAGGGACAAGTGTATAATCACAGGCAGTATAATACTAAGCTTTGATAATTTGTATTGGTATATGCTTATCTTTTTATGTTTCTTTGTTTTTTTTCCCTTCTCCTGTACTGCTAGGCTGACCTAAACATTTGAGGTCATCCTTAAGTATTAATGTATCCATTGTTCAATTGCATGATTGAGTGGGTGCCAATCATATGACCTCTTGGTCAGTTTTCAGACGGTCTTAGGCTCGTCAGTGGGTGGTCATGTGGCTGTCTTATGCTTGTTGCTCATATGATGTCAGTATCTTGCATGCGTTAGTGGGTGATGTCTTGTTTGTGGTTGGTGATATCACAGTCTCACACTCCTTCATGGGCAGCGATGATGCAGTCCCTGTCTTGCTGGAGAGCACCATCTCTAATGCGGACGAGTCTTGTGCTTTTGTTGCCCGCTGCAGTGACCACGAGGGTGGGAACGTCAGTGCCCACACCAGCCATCTGGTGGGCAGCGCCCTCTCGGACCCCTACCTCTCCTTTAGCGCCGCCATGAATGGGCTGGCCGGGCCGCTGCACGGGCTAGCCAACCAGGTATGTGTCCCTGTGTTAAATTTTTCCTCTACATAACCACTGCTCTACTCATTTGGCTTGAAAGCGAGTCTCCTTGATTTTTAATTTTATCTTGGGCAGACTAATGCTTATGTATTTATAGATGTATAATATTTCATGTTATTTTCATCTGGAATTATGAAGTCTTCACTGCAAGATGAAAAATATCTTGGTTTTAATGAGTAAATATATGCACCCTGAGATACTATGGTATCGCTGCACTGTTGACATTAATATGTTACACTCCTCATCTGCTGAAGTGTTTTTTTTTCTGAATAGAAAGTGAGAACTGTTTAAAGGACTCCCGTGGGGCTTGATTATAGCGAGAAGACCTGTGCGGGAGATATTTATCACCTGCCTTTCCCTCTCTGGCCTGTAGGAGGTGCTGGTGTGGTTAACGGCTCTGCAGAAAGAGCTTGGAGGGGAGGTGTCTGACGAGAAGTTGAGGGACTACATCTGGAACACGCTCAAGTCCGGGAGGGTGAGGAGAAACTTCGCCGTGCTGCACTGATTTCACAGTCGCGTGTTAATGTCAGTTTGTGTCATGCAATCTTTGGGCTGTAGAACTCTTAAGCCTTGTTTTGGGTGAGTTTTATGTCTTACAGGAACATTGGAAATGGTGAATTGAAAGGAGTGGTAGATTTCATGTTTTGAGCATTAGTGGTGGGAAATGTTACTGCATAAATGTGCACGTTTGATGGACTGCCTGAGCTGAATCCAGAAGAGCTTGGGGAGCTATGCTTTCCCTCCTTACGCTCTCCCTCCCGGCCCAGGTGGTGCCAGGGTACGGCCATGCCGTTTTGAGAAAAACAGACCCGCGATATAGCTGCCAGCGCGAGTTCGCCCTGAAGCACCTCCCAGATGACCCCATGTTCAAACTGGTGGCCCAGCTCTACAAGATTGTGCCCAATGTCCTTCTGGAGCAAGGCAAGGCCAAGAACCCCTGGCCCAACGTGGATGCCCACAGTGGGGTCCTGCTCCAGGTGGGTGTGGGGTCGCTGCCCCTGTGCACAAAGTGTATGCATGTGGGAAATGACCTAAAGCTCATTTTAAGTTAAGTATTCAAAGTTGCGGCAATATTTTCATAGTGTGACATTAGCTTTGCTATTTGGCTCTGCAGTCTTGCATTGGATGTGAAAGCAAGGGATTTGTGGTTAAACTAGACTGTCAAGTGGGGATATGCAACCCCAATTCCGAAATAGTTGGGACAAAGTATAAATTGTGAATAAAATCAAAATGCAATGATTTTCAAATCACACCAGCCAGTACTTTATTCACAATAGCACAGAGATAACAGCAAATGTTGAAACTGATAAATTTTAAAATTTTATCCACAAAGTGAGCTCATTTCAAATTTTATGGCTGCCACAGGTCTCAGAAAAGTTGGGACAGGGGCCTGTTTACCATGCTGTAGCATCCCCTCTTCTTTTTAACACAGAGTGGAGGCATTTGGGCATTGAGGAGACAAGTTTCTTGAGTTTAGCCACTGGAATTTGCTCCTATTCATGTTCAATACAGGCTTCCAGCTGCTGGAGAGTTTTGGGTCTCCTTTGACGGACTTTTCGTTTAATTATGCGCCAAATGTTCTCAATCGGTGAAAGATCAGGACTGCAGGCAGGCCAGTTCAGCACACGGACTCTTCTACTACGAAGCCATACTGTTGTAATGGCTACAGTGTGTGGTTTTGCATTGTCCTGCTGAAATACACAAGGCCTTCCCTGGAATAGATTTTGTCTGGAGGGGAGCATATGTTGCTCTAAAACCTTTTATATACCTTTTAGCATTCATGGTGCTTTTTAAAACATGCAAGTGTCCCACACCATATGCACTAATGCATCCCCATACCATCAGAGATGCTGGCTTTTGAACTGAACGCTGATAACAGGAGGGGTGGTCTTTCTCCTCTTTAGCCTGGAGGACACAACGCCCATGATTTCCAACAAGAATGTCAAATTTGGACTCGTCTGACCGCAGGACACTTTGCCACTTTGCTACAGTCCATTTTAAATTGGCCTTAGCCCACAGAACACAGCGGTGCTTCTGGATCATGCTCAACAATGGCTTCCTTTTTGCATGATAGAGTTTTAGGTGGCTCTGTGGATGGCACGGCGGACTGTGTTTGCAGACAGTGGTTTCTTGAAGTATTCCTGGGCCCATTTAGTAATGTCAATGACAGAATCATACCGGTGAGTGATGCAGTGACATCTGAGGGTCCGAAGATCACGGGCATCCAGTAAAGGTCTTCGGCCTTGTCCCTTACGCACAGAGATTATTCCAGTTTCTCTGAATCTTTTGATGATGTTATGCACTGTCGATGATGAGACCTTCAAAGCCTTTGCAATTTGACGTTGAGGAACATTGTTTTCAAAGTATTCCACAGTTTTTTTTTACGCAAGCCTTCACAGGTTAGAGAGCCTCTGGCCATCTTTACTTCTGAGAGACTCGGCCTCTCTGACATCCCTTTTATAGCCAATCATGTTACACACCTGATGCCAGTTAACTTAATTACTTGCTAAATGTTCTTTCAGCTGATTCTCTTATATATTAATTGCTTTTTCAGCCCTTTTTTGCCTGTGTCCCAACTTTTTTGAGACCTGTTACAGCCAGAAAATTTTAAATAAGCTCATTTTGTGGATAAAAATGTAAAATGTCTCAGTTTTGACATTTGAAATGTTATCTATGTTCTATTGTAAATAACATATTGGCTCGTGATCTGAAAGTCATTGCATTTTGATTTTATTCACAATTTACACGTCGTCTCAACTATTTCAGAATTGGGGTTGTACATCCATAGCATGCGCACCATGTAGGAATGGCAGCCCTTATACAGTATCACTGCTCCCTGTGTGTGAGAACATGCTGTAAATTCGGCATCTTGATCTCAAATTCTGGAAGGCCATTTAGCCTGCTGGTTTGTGATGTGTTCCAGCATTTAAATGCTTCATTTAAGTCATTTTTAGCCCGCTTTGCCCTCTAGCCCAATCATTTATTTAATACTGTGCTTAGATGCCTTCATGGTGGTCTGTCGTGCGTCCGCAAACTTGTTGCCTGTCAACGCTCTAGAGCCTTCAGTTTTTCACAGATCCTTTTCATATTTTATATGGGTGCACAGTGCCATGAAAAAGTACTTGCCCCCTTCCTGATTTCTTATTTTTTTGCTTATTTGGCACACTTAAATGTTTCAGATCATCAAACAAATTTTCATATTCAACAAAGATAACCCGAGTAAATACAAAATGCAGTTTTTAAATAATTTCATTTATAAAGGGGAAAAAAGCTATTCAAACCTACCTGGCCCCATGTGAAAAAGTAATTGCCCCCCCTTATTAAATCATGAATTAACTGGGATGAACCACATTTTTTTTTTTTTTTTTTTTTTTTTTAGTTCAATTTCACCAGCCACACCCAGGCCTGATTACTGTCAGACCTGTTGAATCAAGAAATCACTTCAATATATTTAAGTGTGACAAATATGCAAAAAAAAAAAAAAAAAAGAAATCGAGAAGGGGGAAAATTCTTTTTCACAGCACTGTATATGGGATGAAAATCTTAGCCAAGTTCGATTTTGGCCACATTTGGCCAAGCGGGCGCAGTGGATTTGCCACTATTCTGTGCTTTAATACAGCCGTGTCATATAGGTTTGATATCACACACTTGTAATTTTAGCAGTCCTGCTGGTAACCGTTTACCATCACTAGCGTGAGTTTCTAGTTTTTAGTCAGTAGGATGGATAATTCGCTAACTAGCATGCTAGCGCTTTGAGCCATGAAAGTAATTAGTTACATGTGATACTGTTATTGTAGAAACTTCAATTTAATTTGTTGCATGAAAAGCATTAGCATGCTAGCTAGCCAATTATACATTCTTTCGAATAGATCGCTAATGAGAGGTTGACGCTTTTTTTTAATTTTCCAAATTATACGATGTTGACATTTACGTGATAAATGGGATCTCGAATTCGTGAGCCTAAAATATTGCCAAAGGCTCGGAATGAATGAAAATTGCTGCTCTCGTTTCATAAAGTTGATATCTCAGGCTCACTCATTAGAGATCCTGTACTGATCCCGTAAATGATCAAGAATTGGTGTCATACAGCCATGTCATGTAGGTGTGATATTACACATATGTAATACAGCTTTCGCACATCCATTCCATTCATTAGCAAACTTGAACCAATGAAAAGCTTCAGCTGTTACCGCACTACTTTCATTACAACTCCCAAAGTCATACGCAGTTCCAGTATAGCTGACCTGAGCCCTGGTGATATAGCTGGTGGGGATTCTAACATCAGCATAAATTAATACTACAAAGTTATGCCTCCCAAATGATGCCATATCTGCATGATTGAATCATCCTCTCAATCATCGCAGGAGATGTAATTTCCATCCCTTAATTCTATAGGTTGTTTTCTGAGAATGAGTTTTTGCGAGTTCATTGTCGGTGTTGTTGAACTCCATTGCTTTCAGTTCCGCGTAATAATTTTTACAGTTCCATCCATTTCTGATTGGCATTTTTGATTTTGCACCTTAAGAAGGCGAATGGAGTTGGGCCCCATCCCCGGCCGCTGTCTAGACATGAGTGTTTTGCGCTGCTGTACCTTTCAGTCAGTCATAGCGACTCTGCCTCCTCTCTCTCCCCGCAGTACTACGGCATGACTGAGATGAACTACTACACAGTGCTGTTCGGCGTGTCTCGGGCCCTGGGGGTCCTGGCCCAACTGGTGTGGAGCCGAGCCCTGGGGTTCCCCCTGGAGCGTCCCAAGTCCATGAGCACGGACGGGCTGATGGCGCTGGTGGGGGCCAAGTCCGGTTAAAGAAAGAGCACGGGAATCGGTGGGGAGGGGGGGTGACCGAGGAGATGGAGGAAGTGATGCAGGACCGCCCCTGGGGAGGGGGGATTCAAAGAGACAGTACGCTTTTAAATGTGTTCGGAAACATAATTGTAAAAAAAAAGGGCCTTTACATTAGAATGCATTAGGTTACCAAATAAAGTGGTGCACATTCATAAGTTTGCAAAAATGGCCAGGTTTCTAAAAGGGAGAGGGATTTTTTCCTGTGATGAAGTCTGTATTTATTCCCCATTTTTTATAAGGTCATGTACTGAAATCTGACTTCACGGAAAGCGTTTCTTTCTGCACCGTTATTTTGAAGTCTCGCTCCTACACTGAGAACCTTATCCGGTGGCCAGTGATGATGCTTTTGGGCTCCTCAGTGGCCGCTGCAACGTTGTCTTCTGCCGACAGTGTTGCTGAGGTAGTGCTGGCTCTTCAGTGGCCCGTGTGACTGTAAAAAAAATCTGTCCCACCCCCCCCCCCCCCCCGTCACTGTTGTAGGATTCCAGAAGCCTTAACACAAGGCTTGATTAATACAAATAACCGCCCTTGTGAGGAGGTGCTCCCGGTTGAAGCTGGGGCAATTGCTGAGACGGACACGGCGGGCTGGGTGTGCAGTGACAGGCCGTCAAAACTGTGGAATGGTTCCATTTCGATCACCTCTGCCAATGGCCTTTTCCCAGGGGTGCTACCAATCTTGCATCATGGCTTGTGACTCCTCCTCCTGCCCGCCTCCGCACATCACCATCAGAAAATGGCTGCTGTCTTTATGCAGTCGTCTCCTCTGATCCAAGAAAGCCACACCAACTTCGTTCGACTCCCTTTTTCAGTTGGTAAAAGCGCACACTAAAGTTTAACTGACACAGCAGTGGCTGGCAGCAGGCTGCACGAGAACTGAGATTCTCCCAAATGACACTGCCAGTGTTCCGGGAATCTCTAGCTTTTGACAACGTGAACAAGGAAGTGGATCAACATATTCTCTCAAATCATTAATAAATCTTTGCCCTTGCTTCAGCCGGGACAGCCTGCACAACTCCCCCGTCTTTGCACTCCACAGATGGGAATCCTTTTCACCTCCTTTACATGACTAAACATGAGGCTGTTTGTTTTTTCCCCCTCCCCCTTTTCCCCATAGGCTAATTAAAAGGGTACTGCCCCTTTAAATCGAGGATCCTCAGGAGACGTTCCAACCTCAATTAACTGACCTCCGAGTCTTTTGACTGCATAAGGTTTTTCTAATCAGAGTGACCTCCATCTTGGCTCGTCTTGAATTTTTCGTTCTTAAACCTCGATGTATTTGAACAATTTAGTTGATTTATGTGTATTGTAAATGGTAGCTTGGTGAGAAGAACACAGTACAATGGTTTCTGGGGTATTTTATTTATTTTTATTTTTTTTCAAATTCTCCCCCGATATTCCCCTCTTCACCTGAGAGCAGCCTTGTAACTTTGGGAAGGAGCCACCCAGGAGGCCATCTTTGTAGTGTTTAAATAGCGCGTGTACTTTTTTTTGTTCGCTATATCGGAGCACTTTGGTGATCTGCTACTCCTAAATGAGCACTTGACTCTCGATCGGCAGGGGCAGCCCCTTGCTTGATGTAGACTCCACCCCCCTCTCCTCCTTAGATGACTTGATGTGTAATATCCATGTCCTGTAATGAAAAAATGTTTATTTAGTTGGCTTGTAATGTAATGGGTGGAATATTTTATTTTTAATTGCTAGCTCACGCTCAACTCGATAATCCAACGGTTGTATTGAATCTGGAATTTTGCTGCACGTGTATACAACTTCAAGCATTAGGACAACACAGACATGACAAACCAAATTCTCAACAGGCTGCGCGGTTGGTGTAATTATTTGAAATAGTTGACAAGGGCAGGGAGAATCTAGCCTTTAATGTGCTTTATTTGTAAATATTGCTGTTTAGGTCAGTTCGGGGTGTAGTTGGAGGGGAGTGCTCCTGGATGGGTTGTCTTGGTTGCTGGGTTGCTCTCAGGTCTGCTGGGATGGGGGGGTGCGCCTCAGTGCACCTTTGTCTGTCTCTGGACAAGCTGATGAACACTCCATTTTCCCTGCTAGCGCACTCGCCTGTACCACTCAACGACTCCCACCCGAGTCGTGCTTCCAACTTATCTGCTCAGTGTGTTCTGCTGGTCTTTTCTTTTTTCCTCTGTTATGTCCGATTATGTCTCATGTACAGTGTGTGCACAGGGGTGCAGGAGTTTGCCTGCGTGGGTGTTTGGTTTATATCTGTGTGATTTTGGTCCCATTTTGAGGTTACGGTGCAGTTGCTCTGATTGGCTAATGCAGTAAAGACTATAGAGTGGAGGGGAGGAGTTTAGGTGGGAATTATAAGGGGGAAATTTATTGGGCCAGGAGGTGGGGCATGGAGGGGGGGAGGCAATGCATAGGAGGGGAAAAATGGAAAATACAACAAAAAATGAAAACCAATAAATGTTTTATTATTAAAAGCTGGTCAGTTCTGATGTGACTTTTTTGCTGAATAAACTTTGAATTCTAGTTTTTTTTGTTTTTTTTTTTTTTTTTTTTTTTGAAGTTATTCTGGTTTGCTTTTGTTTTTGTTCCCTTTTTTTTTATTTTTACCTCCCAGGGTTTAGCAGCACAGTTACAAATGCCTTGGCATTTGTGTTGCTGGTTATAATGATATGTTTTTGAGTTTGAGGACACGTTCCGGCTGATGTACAATTCAAGATCGGAAGAAGTTGGGACGGTATGGAAAATGCAGATAAAAACAAAGTAGTGATTTTTGAATTGACTTGGACTTCATGGCAGTCCATATGAAGACTTAATGTTTTGCCAATACACATCCATTCCTGCCATTCAGGCCTGCAGTGCATTCCAAAATGAGTCGAGGCGGGGGCACTTTAAGATGAGTAACGAGGTAAGAACTTTGAGTTGCGTGATTTGAAGCAGCTTACGTCACCGGACGATAATAATCATGATTTGGTGCAAAGTAAAGGCCTTGTGCTTCTGAGGAAAAGGTGGACCAAGGATGGCCAATTTGTCCACAAATGTGTGAGGAAAATCATTGAAAGGTTTAAAAACAATGTTCTTTGAAGGATAGAAAGGTCTTTGATTATTACAACCCATAAAGTTGTTACAGCCCGGCTCAAGCCTGTGGCAAACAGGAGAGCGATGAGCTGGATACCAAAAATATGACTTATTGACAAAAATGGGTATGCATTTAAACAAATCAATATAAGGTGGAAAAGTCCGTATCGGTAATATAAGCATGTGTGAGTGCGTGGCAAACTGCAGGTGCGAACCAAAAAAACGGATCACTGCAGCATTGGCCTCCTGGTCCTAGGAGAGAGAAGGATCTCTGGCAAACATGGCTGCTTATCTGCAGCAGATGACACCAGGCCCAGGTGTGTTCAGGCAACTCATCAATTCCCCTGCTTCCCGCAACACAAATGAACAAAAACAACCAGACAGCGGCCCCTAGTGTCTGGGTGGAGGTCGTCACTGTGCATAACAAAAAAGATTCAAGGAATCATGACACACTTCTGTATGCGTAGGGCAAGACAGCAAGCCTAATCTGAATACCTGTAATCTGATTGCTCTGATGGCACTGCATCAAGAACTGTCATTTTTCTGCAAGTGATATCACCATTTGGGCTCAGAGGATTTGGCAAACCATTGCCAAGTACTACAATACAAACTGTACAGTACAGAAATGAATCCTTGTGTTAACAGTCCAAGAGTGTCATGGATTTCTCTGGGCTGGTAGGCATCTGCAATGGACCAGCACTTTGGAAATGTATATTGTTGTCAGATGAATCAATATCAGATATTTGTTGGAAGAAATGGAAGCTTTGTGCATCAGAGAAAAGAAGAAAAGTGCCAACTTCATTGTTTCCGGCAGTAAGACTAAAAGCCATGCTTTGGGGCCAGGTCACGAGGTAACGGAGTAACAATTGGTATATTTTGTATCATAGCTCCAAAACTAAGTAAGATAGTTACAATTTAAATGGCTTTGTGTAGGTCTTCCCTAGTGCTTCAAACAACAAAATGGCTAATCTTATTCATCTGATTTATTTTGGGCGAAAACAGCAAAAAACTGGTCGGTACCAATTTTCTAACTCCGTTACCGCGTGACCTGGCCCTTTGTCATTGTATGGGGTTACATCACTGCCCTTGGGCGAGGGTAACTTGCATCTCCGTGGAGGCACCAGTAATTTTAAAAAGTATGCTGCCTTCAAGAAGTCATTTTCAAGGGATGCCAATGCATATTTCAACATGTAAACAGAAAATCACATTCTGTGTACATCACATAGCAATGGCTGCGTGAGAAGCTGGTGTGACTGCAGTACAGTCCTTGGGTAACATTGTGATGTCTATGGTTTCTAGACCTCAGTTAGTCATTGAGTGTGAAAGATTTTCAGCCAAGTATCAAAATTCAATTGTTTATCATTTATCCAGTAGCCCGGAAGCATCTGAGCCCCTTAATTTAGGGGCGGGGCGAGGTGAGGGGTGGGGGGGTGGTAGTATAAAACTTACTGTATTTTTCATATATTTTTGACTAGACCCTTTTAAAAACGTCTGGTTTCATTTTAAATCCATTGTGATGATGGACAGAGCCAAACTTTAAATTGTCCAAATGCCTATTCTATTGACTGCTTGCTCTCGTTCAAGACAGCAAGTTTTTCATTGAATATAATGAGCTGAAAAACTATTTGTGATACTGGACATTTCCTAAAATTGTGAAACTTCTAAATGCTTTCAGTCAGGGAGAAAAGACTAATCTGATCAGAATCAAACTGGGAAAAGCAAACCTTGATTTTCCCCTAAATAGGCTACATTGCTGTGGTAAAGATCTTGAGAGGCATCTTGCCTGAATGGTTCTCTGCAGGTAATGTATTGTTATTCAAGAGTTTGAGTGGTGCAAGGTGATCATTGTCTCTCTGATTTATGTTCTGTGTGCAGTCCTGTAAGTGGTGTATAAATAGCTGGCCTAAATGCCTTTAGACCCCTCTCATTTCTGTCCCCACCCCTCAGTCACCCTTTAAAAAGGCAGGTGGTGACGACCCTTTCCCTCTCCAAACATCACCAGTCCAGAGTTTCTTTGCAATTCTTCTATACATTAACAAACCCTCCACCCCACTGACAAGTTCTACGCTCTGTTCGCGAAGGGCGGCATTATCCCTCTCCCAACCTTTAAAATGAGTATCACCGTGCCCAGTGCTTGGTCCATAATTCATTTTGAGGGATTCAAACATCATTAGGTGCGTTTTAAAAAAATAACCAAAAACTACCTCATCTATTTTGGTCAATGTCAAAATACAATTTACCAGTCTTAAACAAGAGGTAAACAAATAAATGGATCAAGCGCAATCCAATTTTGCGCCATTGGAATGTTGCTGTGCTTAAAATGTAACACTGTTCCTATACAAACTTGATATTTAGTTTTTACCAGCCAAGGGATTTTCTGCTTTGGAGATGTTTTTATGGAATACTCAGTGACCCATTTCAGTTAGCAACTAGCACAGGACTCCTCAAATTCTCTGGCTGTTTGGTCCCATCTCGAGGTCGAAATGTACTTGGAGGTGTGTGAATATTGATTCTTACCATTGGATGAAAGTCTAAGCTTCAAATGGGCTTTTTAAAATCACTGTTCTGTTATGGGGTTAATTTTGTCGTTAACATTCACCGGAATTCTAAAAGCTAATTTATCACAGTTAAAGGAACCTTGTGAATCTTAAATTGCTAATATACCATTTATACCCATATTTGATTGAAATGGATGTATTAAGAGACGACTGATGCAAAATCAAAAACACCATGTCTTTATTTAAAATATTTCATATAGTAGTTTCCATCCTCTTCAAACAAATTAAATACACAGACTGAGCTAGCACGGCGTTGAATATGGGGACTTGGTTTGTCAATGAAGCTTTGCTTTGGGCTTCTACTGCAGAACTGAAGCAGGTCACATAACCGTCAAAGTGTTGCCAGCAATTAGTTGACAATTGAAGACCTGGGTGCAAGAAGTACTTTAGTCACAAAATAACACTTTTGAGATATTAAGGGTCAAAGTTTTGAAAACATGCTGCAGATATCTTTTAAAAAAAGTAACATTCAGTGGCGCCTGCTGTTAGTCCCAGGGGTTATACAAAGTAGACAGACACGTTTTTTTGTGGAAAAATAATGCTTTATTATGAAAAAAACAAGAAAATCAGTTTCGGACTTTGGTACTTCATTACCATAAAATGCCTGGACTTCGGTACTTATTGCCATAAAATGCATGGACTTCAGTACTTATACCACACAAATGCCGTTTTCATCATTTTCTGATTGCCGAACAGTCATTTTTGCTATGCTTGTCACATGACACATACTAGCTGCTGATTGGACAGTCATGGACTTAGGCACTTGTTCCTGATGACGTCAAAGACTTGAGTATTTCTTGCACAAAAATTCAGCAGATTCAGGGAAGGCCGTATATCAGTATTGAGGACTTGAGTACTTATATTTGGAATTTTTTGGCTTTAAATGATGCAAATGACATTCTATGGTAGTAGTGTCAGCTCATTTTTTGGAAAATGTGACTTTAGTACTTCTTGCACCCAGGTCTTCAATTTAAGTAGGGCGAAAGATAAAATGACCACAGGACTACATGACACCTTTACTGAAGCAATTTTCCATTTGAAAATCCAGGAAAGACAGTCATTAAAAAGAATGCTCTGGTTTGAGAGTTCCCAGAACATCCATGCCACCAATCTCTTCGTGTTCTTTCATGATTCTGTTAAATCTCTCAACATTGTTACTAATCAAGAATGGAGAAATAAGTTACTTTAAGCAGCATGCTCCAGTTCCATTAACCAGCTATCATTATCATGAAGCAGCAAAAAGAGAAATGTAATGCATCAAGTGTTCTATTAGGCAATGATAAGAGCTAAAGAAGTTGGAGTTGCACTTAATAGTCATGAGGTCTGCTAAGAGCGAGAGATTATTACTGTACATGAGCTGCAATCAAGTGAGGAGACCTGCCGACAGGACCTGCTCATCTTCATACCTGGATCTGCAGGGCATGAGACGTGCAGAAACGCACTGAAAACCGTATTTTACAACACAGAATTTTGTAAAATGCTAAGAGGAGACCCAAATCAAATCTGCCAATACTGTTGTGCAAAATTAAAATTAATCAAAAAAAATTGAAATTAACTCAGGCTCAAGAAATGGTTCTCCACAAATTTACATAAAGCACCATAGAGTTTCAAGTGTCACTGTATCCTTATCTAGCCACTGTCTCTTTTCTTGCTCTGATAATATTTCAAGATGTTTGGACATTTACCTGTACAGCTGCAGACTACATTGATTCCCAGCCAACCCTCATCCCATTTCAAGAGCAATCCTTATACTTGACTCCAAATGTTCACTTGTGTAAAGATGTCAATAGAGAAGTCAGTGTTTTTTAAAACTACAGCATCAAAAATATTTTCCCCCTTTTGATTCCTCCATTATTGAAGATCTGTCATATGAATGGTTTCAGGATCCTCATAGAAAATGTAATACTGCAGTGGATACAGAGTGAGATCAAATCTCATTTTAAGCAGGTCAGATAATGCTAAAAGCTTTCAAACACCTATTTCACCTGTGTGTCATATGACAAATACACAATGATAGAGGACATAAGGGTAAATACTTTTTATTGCACTGTACATTCTGAAAGGTCCTCCCCATCATATACAAATAAACGAGAGCAGCATATATACCTCATACATGAAAAAAGAATACCAACCAACATACTGAAATGAATAAATATGACAGTTAAAAAGAAAGCAGAGACATTTCCTCATTTGTCTACCCTAACCCCTACGAGAGGTGTGATGGGTGACATCACTGCTGTCAAAAAAAACTGGTAAGCCAGAGACAATGTCCATCAAAGAGCCTTCCTGCTGACAATGAACTACTCCAGAAACCCTCTGAAGACAGGCAGTCTTGAGATGCCAACAGAATGAAGTGCATACATGGCTAATTTTTGTAACATCAGTCAGAGCTATGTACAGTGTATGAGGAGCAGTACCACGTGGAAGAGAATAGGATAAAGTGAATTGAAATTAATCCATAAAATAGGCTTCCGAACTTCCAACAGGGTGCGAGTAAAGTTGTGATGATTTGGAACCATAATGCATGAAAAATTATTTTTTGGTCATTTTGAGTGACTTGAGAAAAATGACACGACAAATTCTAGCATGAGAGGATTTTGCATAAATCTCTGTGAAAGTCTGTTAGCATGAGTGACATCATAGAAGAAGTGATAGCAGACTCAGAAAGCGGTGTTCCAGACCATAACTCCAACCAAACGATTGGTTGTCAATCCACAGGGTCTGCGTAAGTCTCAATTTACTGCTAAGAAAATACATATTAAACTCATTTGAAATACCAAAATTGAAAACATCAGATAACCGCGGGGCCATATTTCGCGTCGATAGCTTAAAAAAATAATAATAATAAAGGGTGTTTTATTGTCTGCGACTTTGGATGCCAACCAATGCTACCCAAGCCACTGAGGCAAAACTTTCTTTAATGAAAATACTGTTGTCACAGCCACTCCACAAAAAACTCTCCGACCGCTGAATGAGAAAGCAGTCATACACAGCAACAAAGAATAATGATGATCACGTTTCACCCACCTACATAAAATATCCATTCTGCCCCAATTCATGCTCTTTGTATTAAAGTCATTTCTTGCAAAAAAAAAAAAAAAGAACTTGCTTCTTTTTTTCTGAAACTTAAATTTGCTAAACTACACAGCCTATTTATGTGGGCACACCTTTTTAACCCCTTTTAAAAACATGCAACACAATACAATGGGACAGAAAATCTAATAATTCTTCTCCTCTTTATTTGCATTCCAACTCCAATTGGGCCAAAATATTTTTGCAAACTGTTTCAATTCTATGCAACAATTCATAATTCCTAAAGGGCTGCACATAGGAATGACATGTGGCTGTTGACAGGACTGCATAATAACCATTGTGGGCAATACAGCAGCACTAAAAAAAAAACAAGCCAAGGATCACAGTTATCATAATGCCTCCTTCGTCACCATTCATGTCACTGAAGCCATTATTTAAAAAAAAAAAATTAACATTTAAAAACAAAGTTTGCCATTATGCACCCTTATAAGAGATTATGAATGCCAAAATAAAGCTGAAGTCACATCGCACTGCTTATGAAGGCTTTGTAGCCAACTAAAAGAGGCCCTTCGCTGACACTTTTACCCAAGTCTTTGACACTGGTCCACATAATGGGATGATGGGTTCTGCCGATGCTGGTCGGCGGTGGTCGGCGCCGACCAGCACTCGGAATGCACCGACCATCACTCAGTTCAGATAGCTAGTGCTTTTCCCGACCGGCATTATTTTTTCAAAGATCAGTTAAAATGAATGCATCCATTGTCCAATAAAACCGCAAGAAACAAAACATAAATGACCCTAAATATGCTCCCCCCCTTCTTGTTATTGTCAGAAAAGCGAACTTTCGCTTTCGACGCACGCCCCGTCTGCGCTGGTCTTCACTGATATTGAAAAACCTGCCCAACAGTGATGGAAACACCGAGTGCCATCCGAGCCCGCGTGTGCTGGGTATTCATGGCGAATTGAATCTGAGGCTGTGGGGAAATGATCGGTGCGGTTGTCTCAATCTAATGCAAGACAGGCAATTATAATCGGGCAGGGTGATTGACTTCTGTAGCGCTGTACTTTGCATGTCGAGAGAAAGTTTTCTTGTTACATAAACGACAGCAAAACTAAATAAATCTCTGTCAAGGACAGTAACGTTCTTTACATGTTAATCTATCAGTGTTTAATAACAGTGGCGGTCGGTGGATGGAAAACCGAGGGAGCGGAAAACATACTTTGAAATGGACGAGATTATTGACCCGATTTTAATCATGTTCTTGGTTAACACGTTCTCCAACAATATGAAAAATCCATTTGCAGTTAAGTACAGTTTCCTTTTAATGAAATGGCAAGGCGAGTGAATAATAAACTCAATAAAAATGTTTAATTCACGTGCCTTAATAGGTAACCCTTCACGAAAAAAAAAAACCTACCGTGGATTTTCGTTAACTTTTGCCACATCTTACAAAGCAAGAAATGCGCACTTTTTTGCCTTCAGTTGACGCATTTTATCTCTCGTCTTAACGAAGACAATTAGCTACACATGAGAAGGGAGAGTTGAAGTATCTTCTATCAAGAAAAATGACTGAAACAGATCAAGACTAATAAGCAGTTCAAAGACGTTTATCGCCCTCCTTGTTCTCTGTCCAACGGGCGCCACTGAAGAAATGTTTGAAACATAAATGACAGTTGTTAAGTCGTATTCAGAAATTTAATCAAAAGTATTTGGATACAAAATAGAAAAACAAGTTTATGAATATGGCATCATAAAAATTAGAAGCATCTCGCTACGCACCGAGGAGCACATCAAAGAAGCACAGTAATCTGGTGACTCAAAGGAAATATCTGCTTTCGAATTGACGCAAAAATTTTCCAGCTCACGCGCTGGGCGCGCTCACATACGAACAATTCTCCGACCAGCACTCCGAGCATCCTGGGCAGAACCCCGGGGATCCACTCTTCACGTCACCAGGAATGACTGAAGAATTCCATTTTGATATACTAAGGACTTTTTCCCCCTCAAGCTCACTCTAATAGGACTCTTCCTGGGATAATCCGCGATTTTCCGCGATTTGATGAGTGCGTTCACTCTTGAGCAAGAGGCGTGTGCCCCAACTGCCTACTCAACTGCTCGGAAACAGGAAAACATCCGAGGGCAACAGGCCTTGCGTCCATAAAAACACCCAATTAAAAAAAGTGATACGTACCAACCGGCAGTGGTCGGCAGCTTTTTCAGCGTAGCACACTATTGGCCATTGCGCTGCAGGGATGCAAATTGGGAAGGGTCTGCCGGGAAGGGTAATATAACATGGTTCCGTTGTTCGTTGCTTAGGCGCCTCCTGTTGGCCAGGGTGGGCGCTCGTCAGGAAGATTCTAAGCTTGCTCATGTTCGGCATCCTCCGCTGTCACTCTGAACTTGCGATGATTCAACCAATGAGTGTATAAGGAGCAGTGGCTGACAGGCACGTGCTTCGGAGGAGAGCCGCGAACCGTCTGCACTCTCCTGAATTGGCAACAAAGGGTCGCATGCGACCAAATGTTGTACATAGTTCCCCAATTGGGCATTCCAGTTTCGGGTGGGATTGGAGATGCCAAATTTAAAAAAAAAAAAAGTGATATGTCAGCGCTTTGACTGAGGGGCACAGCAGTCAGAATAGAGTAGAAATTCCCCAAAAATAACCCAAGTGACTTTGAATGTCAATTCAGGAACTAAAGCCAATGATGATGTAAGATTTGCAGCCATTTATATTCTCAACTGAAGAAGCCCAGCAGCTGCTTGCCACTAAGGCTACTTGAAATGAAATTAAATAAAAAAAGGCTTTCATCCCAATTAGAGGATAAAGTACAACGCAGACCAAATCCATTTGTAACTACATTTGAAAGATAAATGTCTGAGCTGAAAGAAGCCGTTAGACTCAAGCTTGACTTCAACAGTCAGGAAACACAATAATGTCATCCATAGCCCTACCAGCCACAGAACACTAGATACCCACAAAAAAAAGTACATAAATTCAGTAATTTACTGGAACTCGCACTTAGGCTACAAGGCTCCAACAGTGTTTCTCATGCAAATTTCAAAAACTTCAAGGTCCCTGAACAGCAATTTGAAAATAAATTTTTCAAGGATTTTATTTGGCAAAACATCTCGGAAATTTCAAACTAAAGATGTACTCTTTAGAACTCCTAAGATTATGAAAATGTGGTGCTCTGATTTTTTTGCCAATTAGCGTATGAGCAGTTACAATAAAATAATACTTTCATAAAATGTACACACTAACAAAAATCTCATTCACCTTTCAAGCCGTCTGCACAACCACTAAAAGTTTGGTGAAGAGCCCAATATATTTACTGATAGCTAAAAGAAATGGCAATGAAATTCTGAAAAGGATGTGCATTGCACAAAAAATATATAATATCTGTATACACAAATCAAAAGATCTAAAAAAAAAATAATTTTATTTGCCGGATTTAGGATTTTTACATTGTATAAATGAGGTGCAGAACCTATCTTCCCAAATCAGCTGAGGATGAGAAGACAAATGTATGCTTGACCATAGCCTATCAGCCTTATGCAATTACAAAACTATCACCTCAAAATTATGCTGCCTCTCAAACAAAAGCCTTTAAGTTTTTGATTCACTCCTAAACAACACAACAATCGAAATACACCAGAGTACTGGGACAGTTTTCTGTGCAGTCCATTTATTGAGGTCCACTTTCTGCGGATATTCAAGAACTATGAGCAAAGGTGTGTGTTTAAAATAAATAAGAGTCCCTCTGTAATGGTAGAGTGCAATGGAGAGACAAAAATTGGGGACAATAGTAAAACTGTCCGAAAACCCTCAGCTGTTGATGCTGTCCAGTATCCACAAGGACTGATGAGGCCACATTTCCCACTGACCCACGCTAAGATGGTGGATTAGGATGATGTCACAGGTGCCATCGTGTCAGACTCCATCACTCACTGATGTCAGGATAGACATGTAAATTTTGTTCAGGTACACAAGTCCTTATTAACCAGGGGCTCAGAATCTGTGAGATCAGAACAACTGTGGTCTACATTTCCTCACACAGCCTTTCTGATGGACATCTCTCGCTAATTATCAAGGGCCAATACAGTTCACTGCATTTTGCAAGTTATTTTTGTAATATTCACAGTGACCTTCTAATTCTGGGTGCCCAGGTTTAGAGGTAGAGGGTGACCACTGTTGTAATCTCATCTGAAAACAGGTCCAGTGTAACCACAGGGGGGCGATGAGATCCCAGCTGACTGGTCCATCAGTTTGGAACACGACATACAAGAGCTGAAGCCGAGAGGAGGGACTCTGGTTTTAAATGTCCCAGCGAGGGGTGTTAGGGTAACAGATCAAATGATAGTACCAGTAGAGGGCATCTGGGGGACAGGAGGGCACTCACACACACACACACACACATACACACATGCAAGAACACGCTGGTTCACGTCTGGTGCACCTCGTGGAACATGAGCTCGCGGGGTATGTTGGTCTCTGGGCCGTACAGCTTACAGGCGCGCCGCTCAAACGCAGCAACCATCTGTTTTACGACCTCGTCGAAGAACATTGTGGCTAGCTGTGAGTGCAGCAAGGAGCGGAACTCGAAGGAGATCTGAGCGAGAGGAAGAAGGACAGAAAGAAAACGGACAAACAGCAACAATTTCAAGACTTCCCTCCCTTAAGTCGTACAAATGAACAATAATATAAATGATCGGTCCTAGTGGGTGGGATGTATACGGGCAACTGGCTGATCACTGTGTGACAATACAGCTTACAGTACAGAGAGGGTGTGTAAATGGCCTATAGAGGGTAAACAGTGGATGGATGAGCCACAGTGGGGAAAAAGTGGGTGTACAACCACACATTTTATCACTGTTCATCTCCTAGGCTGTAAAGATGGACAACGCGTGCATCACCACTTCCTAACGCTGTACAAAAATGGATCAAAAATGTCCATCATAAGGAAGCTGCCATCTTGCACATTTGGAGCTTGAGTCTGAAGTAGTGATCAAGGGGATGAGCTACGGTAAAACAGTCCCCCCCAAACACTGGCCCTACTCAGTCGCACGCACATCCCTGAACTTTTTATACAGTCTAGCTGGCTGTGGCATTGTTGGACATGAGACCTGAGGTAATTAGCTCTACAGTGTCTTAGGAAACATAACCAAACGGGAGGCCTTTTCAAAGTACCTTTCTACCACAACTTAGAGCTCATTAAAGGGTTAGCTAGTTTTCCAAGCACAGTTACATGAGTTGTGCCGACTGCAAGCTATCAACTACCTAGCTGGCCAATACATTGACTATATTTTAGAATCTCATACAACCCTACTTCAAAATCCATGACAGTCCTTCAAAATAAGGTAATTACCTAGAGTCTATGGGTAAATGGACACCATACCATTATGTGTTTTAACGTTTGTTCCAACTACCTAGCTAGCTACTGAATCTCAAGTCACTAGCTAGGTACCTGGCCAGCTAACCGTTTTTACCCAGTAAAAAAAGTTCTTTACGCTTAAAATAGCTTTGCTACTAATAGTACATACTATGTTCTGAATAAAGAAATTTTTACAATGTATTTCAGTTGCCCAGTACATAAGTGACCCTGTTATAGAATCTTGCCAAACTAGCTTGCAAGCTAGCTAGCTAACTGGCTTTGCTTAATAGCAATAGCATCGCTGCAAACCGTGCATGATACTATGTTCAGAGCAAAGACAATTCTACTGTAAATTTTAATTGGATTTTAAAAATCACCATGGGTTATTTTCAGTTGTTCTGGGACCTCGCAACTTCTGCATATGTGATGTAAACGTGTATCTTCTCGTTGATCGCATTCCAGCGCCTAAGATTTCCAGGAAAAAAAGCCAGTGGGCGACTTCCTCCCTTAGAGTTGCTGTCAATCACGTCAGTCAATCATGACGTCACACCCCCTTTTTATAGTATCAAATAACGAAATAAAACCAAACTTATCTGAAAAAATTAACACTTGATCATACATCAGCATGATAAGACCTACTTAAACAGAAACCACCTACAGAAAAAAATTATTTGACACACACTTTCGCGGCTTATCTCCCATCCACTTACACGGAGGGGGCGGGGCTATAACCTGTACTGCAGCCAGCCACTCGATGACGATCAAGATGTTTCAGCCTCACTGTTGGGGAGCTGTTAGGTTGTCCATATTTATATGCAGTCAATGGTTTATCTTGACAAAATCAATCAGAGAGGGCTGGGGGAGGGGGGCGAAATCAGTGTTGCACCAGTGTTTGTTCGGTGGCCAACAGGGGGCCTATGCAAGGGCCGGGGGGGAGGATGCTCACAGAGAAGTCAACGGTGCAGGTGCGAGGATACCCCGGGAGTCCAGGACTGAACCGCCATATCGTCTCCAGGTGGTTAAACAGCTTCCCATCCGTACATACTGCCTGCAGTACAGCAAGCCAGAAAAGCCCGTCAGCACCTTTGCAGCCATTTACATCCGCATCATCGAGTCTTTCAGAACATTTTCAGTAGTAAGTTCACATGACAACTACCAATTATTGGAAAGCCTGCTGACAGCTACCAGGTTGCCGCTAGAGAAACGGGAATTTCAAATATTGAATGGAGGACTAAAGAACAATACTCAAAAAATTTCCAACTCGTTAAGACAGCAATCATTTGATTGATTAACCAACATTTCCTATGTGGGATGCATAACATTTCACTCAGTATCTAACTTTTTTGCCATCTTTGGGGACTAATACAATGTTTGCTTTTTGACTCTATTACAGGACATTGGATCTGAAAGTCTTAAAAGAGAGGCTGTCAGATTGAATTTGTGCGTATTTACATCTATATTATGTGAACTACGTGAGAATTTCAGCCCTTTTTTAATATTTTCAGGTTTAAATACGGACTGCACTGTATCCACTGTAATATCAAGCCAACAGTCTGTGGAGACACTGACCTTGACGAGGTGAGGGCGCACATTAGTGATCATGGACGTGTATCGTTCCATGACAGGGGGGAACCCCACTTCCAGCTGTGCTTTGGCGTGCCCGCTCCTCTTCATTATTGTTTGGGACTTTTTGCACCACGGAACAAAATGCTTGTAGTCGTCAACATTGGAAACCACGGTGTACATCTCCAGCATTGAGTACCTGCTCACACACACGGAGAGATGGCATTCCTGACAGCACAAAATGGATGCTTCATATCACCATACACAAGGTAGCTTATGTTCAGTTTTCTGGATGCTGTTTAACCGGACAACCAGGGGTCATGGAATCTGAGCAAAAAGTCATGGAATGTTCCAGAATGTGCTTGCCTTCCTCGTTACATTGTGTTATGTGCCAAAGAGATAAGAATCCAAAAAACTGAAGTGTTCACTTTTCTAACAAAAAAAACAGTGAGGATTTCAATCCTTATGTTCAATTTTGTTTGTGCAGTTTTTGCATTTCCATGTTGCAGCACATCATCACAGCACCAGCAGCTTGGTGTACAGTCAGTGACAATGCAGAAGTACGTTTGCAGATTATGGACACCTCCCTGCCCACACAGCAAGCCACTGCTACCCTTGTTATTGCCATGGTTCCTAAAACTTTTCCACAGTCAATTTCAAGCACTTTCAAAGCATTTTCAATTGTTTCCTTACAGCAGTGGTACATCAAATATTTATTAAACTACTCATAGAAATTACAAAAGTGATGCAATTAACATTACAATTTCAAGCACTTTCAAGAACTTCATTCAAAATACACTACATTAAAAGTCAAGCATTTTCAAGGATTTCCAGCACCCAAATTAACCCTGTATTGCAACAAAATTGTATTAAATGTATGCGAAACCCTGCCTAAATCAATCTTCCTGTTGTAAAAAAAAAATGTTGACTTTAGTTTCAAATCAAAGTTTTCAGGAGAAACAGCCATACAGTACTGAGAAAAAGTATTTGCCCCCTTCCTGATTGCTTATATTTTTGCTAATTTGTCATATTTTTATGTTTCAGATCATCCAACAGCTTTTAATGAGACAAAGACAACATAAGTACACACAAAATGCAACTTTTAAATGATCATTTCATTTATTGAAGGTAAAGAGTTAATCATAACCTATATCACCCATATGGAAAAACTACAGTAACTGCCCCCCGAAACCTAACAACTGGTAACACCACCCTTGGTGGCCACAACTGCAGTCAAACACTTGCTATAACAGGCAATGAGTCTTTTACATCACTGTGCAGGAATGTTTGAACTCTTCTTAGCAGAATTGCTTTAATTCAGCCACGTTGGAAAGTTTTTGAGCATCAACTGCCTGTTTAAGGTCATGCCACAGCATCTTAATTGGATTCAAGTCAGGACTTTGCCTAGGCCACTCAAAAACCATCTTGTTTCTTATCAGCCATTCAGGGGAAGACTAACTTGTGAGCACCAGCTGTAGAACCCAGCAATGCTTGAGCATTACTTCACAACCTAATGGTCGAACATTCTCCTTCAAGATTTTTCTGGCAAATGAAAAACGAGCCTTTGTGTTACTTTTGGTCAGTAGTGGTTTTTTGCCTTGCAGCTCTCCCCTGGATGCCATTTTTGCCCAGTCTCTTTCTTCATGTGAAATTGTGATCACTGACCTTAACTGAGGCAAGCGAGGTCTGCAGTTCTTAAGATGCAAGTCTGGGGTTTCTTTGAGGCCTCCTGGATGAGTCGTTGATTCCCTCTGAGATGAATTTCGGTAGCCCGGCCACTCATTGAAAGGTTCATCACCGTTCCAAAATTCTCCATTTGTGCACAATAGTGCCCACCTAGATTCACTGGAGTCACAGAGCCTTCTAAATGGCTTTGTAACCCTTTCCAGACTGACAGATGTCAACAACAATGTTCTTTAATTTCTTTGGATTGAAGCATCATGCGGTGCTTAGTGCCCAATTCACATTCCTAGGCACTTTCTATTTAAGTGATGTTTAGATTTGACAAGCCTGGCAGTCATCATGTCTGAGTGTGTCTAGTGAAATTGAACCCAGTTATTAATCAAATTAGTTTAATTGGTTGATTTAGTGACTGAGGGGGCGATTACTTCTTCACTTAGGACAAGATAGGGTTTGATAGCTTTTTTTCCTTCAGCGAATGAAATCATTAAAAAGCTGCATTTTGTTTTAACGTAGGTCGTCTTCGTCTTTTATTAAAATGAGTTTGGTGATCTGAAACATTTTGGAGTGACAAATATGCAGAAATATTAAAAAAAAATCTAGAAGGGGGCAAGTACATTTTCACAGCACTGTATACAGTAACTCTCAGAATTTACATTTGTAGCAGAGAGGCCTTTATTGCAGCAAAGGGGGAAACCAACTCCAAATTATGCCCATGACTTTGAAAAGAGATCTTGAATAAGCAGGTGTCCAAACACTCTCCACTGTGTGGAAGAATTTCAGTAATATTTACACATATGGGTCAATGACAAATAAGCCTTTTAAAAATATTTTTTTATAAGTCTTTAAAAATGTACAGAATACATTTATTTGAAGTTGGAAGAGTGTGTTTAAACAAGTATTAATGGTTGCACAACATTTACAGGGTTTTAGTGTAGTTTTAGACTGTACTTGCAATTTCGCCAGCCAAAAAATGTCAGGTGGCGCAACCAAAAGTTTCTTGAAAAAAAAAAAAAAAAACACTTCCCTCTTTTTTTTCTAAGTGATTTTTTAGTAAGTATACTTGAGAGTGTCTACTCTGCCTAAAACATTACTATTTTGTAGTTGAGCTGGGCATTAAAAGTAACTTATGGATTCTTTATTGTAGGGGGTGGGTATTTTGGTTTTCCAACATCCAACTTTAGATTTAAAATCTGAATGAATACAAATTTAAAAAGTATATCATTGTATAGAATGATTATTCATATCACAATTTCCAAACATTTGTTCAAGTCAATCTCTCATTTCTTGGTTTAAATTAGTAATTTACCTGGTTGCACCACCTGACGATGCGGTTGTGCCACCTGACATTTGCTACTAATTCCCAATTATTCAGTCATCTAATTGGACACTTATATAACCTTTTGACTTTGCTAGCTAGTTCATTCATTCATTTTTACAATACAATAAAGAATAAAATAACTTTTTCTTAGTTTTATATTGGTTGTATCACCTGACATGTAAACTGAACAAGTCTGACTACGAAGAGAAAGTAGCTATTTTTTATCAATATTTGAGAGAGATCTACATACCTTTCACTCATCAGTAAAGGTCACTTGGGGTCCTTTTGATGATGCAATATTCTGTTTACTCACCTCTCTCTTCAATTTAAAATAAAAGTTGTATGAATGCGGCTGCGCCGCCCTGACATTTCAGATATGCAGATTTCCGGACAAATTTGTTTTTAATATTCCAAACAATTTAAGAACAATTGAACTATTAAACTTTGCTTATTTTAAAGGTTTTCGATATAAATTATGCCCCCACATTAATATTATATCAATTCATATTTTAAATTACATATTTTATACATTTCATAGTGTTAACTTGCTCAGACGGTTGCGCCACCTGACATTTTGAGGGTTTGAGATGGCAAAACATAATATATCATTTTTATGATAAACTGGAAATATGTTCAAATTAAACAGGTTTTATAGAATAAATTAATGCTTATTATGAATCATTTAAAATTATTTTAAACCAAAGTAGTGCACTCGGACACAAAAATCTGCATGTCACGTCATTGACCCACATACAGTTTCAGCAGCACTTACCCCATGATTCTGCGCTCTGAGTACTCTTTTCTCTTGTTGGTGAGATTAATGAAATTTCTGCGAGGGGAAACTGATGTTGCGTCAAAGTCATAATAACAAAGCATTCTGGGAGTCCTTGTCATCAGGATGCCACAGGATGACAAGTATCTGCAGACAAATGTGAAAGAGCACCATGACTTTTTGCATTCAAAATTATTTTGGCAAGTCAAAAATAAAGACCGTTTAATATCCAAAACAACAAAACATAAACACTCTGACTTTGACAGTGCCACAGTCACATTTTCTAACAGTAATATACACTTAGCAAAAATATAAACGCCCCATTTGACACTTTTAAACTTTAATTAGCATTAAGGGTTTTACAATACATTAAGTCATACACAATTCATTTTACTGATCAATATGTAACAGATTACTGTGCATTAAAGCAAGATAGTGGCGTATGGCAATCAGGGATACTCGTAGACACAGTTGGGATCACGATGAGGACGACGAGTGTGTAGGTTTGCTTCTCCCAGGCGGTTCCGGACAGTTTGAGGTGTGATACATCATTTGTGCAGACCAACTGTTTCATCTGCCGTGCGTGTAGCTGGTCTGAGGCGATCACGCAAGTGGAGAAGCCGGATGTGACGATCTTGTGCTCGTGTGGTCACACATGGACGACGAGGGTGAGGTCAATTTGCTGTACTGCCAGTCTGTCTAAAACACACTCTTAAAACACCCAATTGTCCGATAGTGAACATTCATCTGTGCAGCAACCACTCTGGTGAACGTTCCTGCATCCAGCATGCCTCTGGTGCGTTCCCGCATGATTTGCGACATTTGTGGCATGGTTACTTTCGATGAAATTTGACATTTTGGGGTGGCCTTTTATCGTCCCCAGTTTTAGGGAGTGTCTGAGTTCTGTTCATGCCGTTTGAGCAGCGTCTGCACATGCCACACCTGTGTTGTGGGTGGAATCAATGCATCACTGAGCAAGTGCTCACTGGCAGAGATGAACACAAATGTTGTATACAAATCGAGACAAATAACCATTTTGCACAATTAAGACATTATCAGCTCATTTGAGGTAACACATTTCATGTAACATAAATAATTTACATGGGGCATTTATATTTTTGTTAAGTGTATTTATACCATCTTGAGATGCACAACTCCTTATAATTCATGCTAAAACCATTCATCACAGGAACAAATGCTTGATAATTGCAGTGTTTGATTCCAACCAAAGTTGAGAAGCTGCTAGGTTTTGTGTGTAAACATAGGAATGACCTACTGCCAGTGTAACATGATCGCTGAACATCTTACATCACAGGGTCAGAGACCGAGGGCTGCGTGTCCCAGCGGTGCTGCCATTTTACAGTCACGGCCTAAAAGAGTTCAACAAAAATACTAAGGCAGGTCCACCCAATGGACAAAGTCAGCCGCCGCCTGCCATACTGGAGGACTAAGTGACGTACCAAACACTGCTCAATAATGGCCGCAAGGTTTGACACACCAACTGGCAACCTCTTTGTCCCCAAAAGCTTGTTTAGACCAACAGATTGGGACATAAAGAGCCAAGATGCAGCATAAAGTTATTTGCTAGTTTTCAGTGAATGCAGTTGCAGCAAGGTAGGTCCGAAGTGCCAGAGATGGAAAAATTAACTGCGAAATAATCTGCATCTTATCTGCCAGTGGAACACTCTGCATAGATTGTGCAGTGGAGATTTCCTCTATCAGACGGTGACAGCTGGAAAGGCTCAGCCAACAACGTAGAAACTGTGCTATTCCAATATATTTTCAAGCAAATAAAACCTAATGCAGAAATGCAGGTTCTGTGGGAAGGACTGCAGGTTAGCTCAGCACAACGTAATGCTTTCTAAAGACTGAAGAAACGTAGACCGGAACAAGCATGGAAGACAGAGGCTGGGTGAGATGAGCTGCCATATATAAACTAATAACCCTCCCCTGCTTTCAAACCATTTGCAAAGGAAAGTCTTGATTCTAGACTAGCCTTGCCAAGTGGCCATGTATCGACCCTCTGGCACAGACCTCCCTGCTGTATTAAGCGGATCAGAAGGACCATGTCTGAAGCAGGGTCTGTTTTCTGCAGTTTCAGAGAGTAGAATACACAATAGACTCAGCAACAATGAAATTCCTCCCATATACAGTGCCGTGAAAAAGTATTTGCCCCCTTCCTGATGTCTTATTTTTTTTTTGCATATTTTTCACACTTAAATGTTTCAGATCATCAAACAAATCTTAAAATTAGACAAAGATAACCTGAGTAAATACAAAATGCAGTTCTCAAATTATGATTTAATTTACTGAGGGAAAAAAGCTATCCAAAGCTACCCGGGCCCATGTGAAAAAGTAATTCCCCCCCCGTTAAATCATGAATTAACTGTGATTAACCACATTTTTTAGTTCAATTTCACTAACCACACTCAGGCCTGATTACTGCCAGACCTGTTGAATCAAGAAATCACCTAAATAGAACCTGTCTGACAAAGTGAAGTAGGCTCATGGATCTCAAAAAGCAATACATAATGCTGCAATCTAAAGAAATTCAAGAACAGATGAGAAACAAAGTCATTGACATCTATCAGTCTGGAAAGGGTTACAAAGCCATTTCTAAGGCTTTGGGACTCCAGTGAACCACTGTGAGAGCCATTATTCACAGATGAAGAAAACTTAGAACAGTGGTGAATATTCCCAGGAGTGGTCGGCCTACCAAAATTACTCCAAGAGCACATCTACAACTCATCCAGGAGGTCACAAAAGAACTCAGAACAACATCTAAAGAACTGCAGGCCTTACTTGCCTCAGTTAAAGTCAGTGTTCATGATTCAGCAATAAGAAAGAGACTGGGCAAAAATGGCATCCATGG
The DNA here is from genome assembly GCA_029692085.1 of Gymnothorax javanicus. NCBI lineage: Eukaryota > Metazoa > Chordata > Actinopteri > Anguilliformes > Muraenidae > Gymnothorax > Gymnothorax javanicus. The sequence continues at coordinate 20,262,591 of CM056203.1, forward strand.
GAAAGTTCCAAGGCAAAAACCACCGCTGACCAAAAAGAACCCAAAGGCTTGTCTCACATTTGCTAAAAAACATCTTGATGATCCCCAAGACTTTTGGGAAAATATTCTGAGGACTGACGAGACAAAAGTTGAACTTTTTGGAAGGTATGCGTCACGATACATCTGGCGCAAAACTAACACAGCATTTCATGAAAAGACCATCATACCAACAGTCAAACATGGCAGTGGTAGTGTGATGGTCTGGGCCTGCTTTGCTGCTTCAGGACCTGGACGACTTGCCGTAATTGATAGCAGAATTCATGGTTCTCTCTAGCAGAAAATCCTGAAGGAAAATGTCCGACCATCAGTTTGTGACCTCAAGCTCAAGCGCACTTGGGTAATGCAGCAGGACAATAATTCGAAACACACCAGCAAGTCCACCTCTGAATGGCTTAAAAAAAAGAAAAAAAAAGAAGGTTTTGGAGTGGCCTAATCAAAGTCCGGACTTAAATCCAATTGAGATGCTGTGGCATGACCTTAAACAGAACGTTCATGCTCGAAAACCCTCCAATGTGGCTAAATTAAAACAATTCTGCAAAGAAGAGTGGGCCAAAATTCCTCTACAGCAAGGCAAAAGACTCATTGCCAGTTATTACAAACGCTTGATTGCAGTTGTTGTCGCCGAGGGTAAGTTTAGGTTCAGGGGGCAAATACTTTTTCACATAGGGCCAGGTAGGTTTGGATAGCTTTTTTCCCTAAACTAATGAAATCATCATTTAAAAACTGCATTTTGTATTTACTCAGGTTATCTCTGTCAAAAACAAAAATTTGTTTGATGATCTGAAACACTTAAGTGTGAGAAATATGCAACAAAAAAAAAAGAAATCAGGAAGGGGGAAAATACTTTTTCACGGCACTGTAATTACAATGCAAATACTATGTGTACATCATCAATAAAAAAAGAGAAAAAAAAAATCACCACAGGGGAAACTAGCATATTGCGATCATGCTTAAGAGCCAATTTTTGAGAAGTTCAGACAGTCAGAATTGTTGACCCCACCTATTCCACCTATTTTGTTAAATTGGCGAAAGCAGGCCAAAAAAAGGGGTTGCTGTAGCTCGGGACAGAAGGGGTTGACAGAGAAACAGTTTGGGTCTTGAGTTTTGGGTACTATACCCATCTCAAAAATAAAAAAATAAAAGAATCTGCCAAATCTGGGGGGGGTCAACATTTCTTCCTGAATCGCTTAAAAATTGGCTCTTAAACTCTAAAACACTCCTCTGTCCTGGAGAAGTCTGACTTGACCATACCTGCAACCAATACATAACCCGGTCATCACCTGGCTTAGAATTTTGTTTGATGCATTATGATAATAAAATCAATGTGCAAAAGTTCTACGCATACTTGAAACTATTCAGTCACACAAAGATGCTTCGAACAATCACAAAGCGTTTCTTAATATTGAAAAACATACCAAAAAGACCTACAGCGCCCTCAAAGATTATTGGCACCCCTGGTTAAGATGTGTTAAAAGCCTTAAAATAAATTCAATTTTTATTGCAGAAGCAAACTCTCACACTGAAAATTGTAGAAAAATGTAACCTTCAACTCAAGTGAATTTTAAGGGGAAAAAAAATCCCTGACTAAGAAATAATTATTTTTCATAAAATCACCTGTTCCAAAAAATTATTGGCACCCCTAACAATTCCTAGGAAATAAATGTAATTGAAATATTTCTGTCATTTCTACAGTAGTTTACAAAGTTGATCAGAGTATCTAGGAACATTTAATTAGTAATTCATCACTTCCTGTTTCCCTGGGGTATAAATATGACGTGACAGAGAGGCCATTTCTCTTATCCACTCTTCAAGATGGGAAAGACAAAGGAACACACCGTTCAAGTAAGGCAGATGTGTGTCGACCTTCACAAGTCAGGCAATGGCTACAAGAAAATAGCCACTTGCCTGCACCTGCTCATATCTACTGCCAGAGGAATCATTAAGAAGTTTAAAACAACTGGAACAGTGGTAAACAAGCCTGGACGAGGACGCAAGGTTATTTTGCCACCACGCACAGTGAGGAGGATGGTAAGAGAAATAAAAAGTTCTCCAAAGCTCACTGTTGAAGAATTGCAACAAATGGTAGCATCTTGGGGTCACAAAGTCTCCAAAACAACCATCAGGCGCTATCTACATGCCAACAAGCTGTTTGGGAGGCATGCACGGAAAAAACCTTTTCTCACTCACAATCATAAACACAAGCGTCTGGAATTCGCTAAGCGGTACTGGAACTTCAACTGGGACCGTGTGCTTTGGTCAGATGAGACCAAGATAGAGCTTTTTGGCAACAAACACTCTAAGTGGGTCCGGTGGAACACAAAAGATGAGTATGCAGAAAAGCACCTCATGCCCACTGTGAAGTATGGGGGAGGATCGGTGATGCTGTGGGCCTGTTTCTCTTCCAGAGGCCCTGGGAACCTTGTTAGGGTGCATGACATCATGAACGCTTTGAAATACCAGGACATTTTAAATCAAAATCTGGTGGCCTCTGCCCGAAAGCTGAAGATGGGTCGTCACTGGGTCTTTCAGCAAGATGATGACCCTAAACATGTGGCCAAATCTACACAGAAATGGTTCACCAGACACAGAATCAAGCTCCTCCCATGGCCATCTCAATCCCCAGACCTCAACGCCATTGAAAACCTGTGGAGTGAGCTGAAGAGGAGAGTGCAGAGGAGAGGACCCAGGTCGCTGGATGATTTAGAGAGATTGTGCAAAGAGGAATGGTCGAAGATCCCTCTTTCTGTATTCTCCCATCTTGTGAAACATTATAGGAGAAGATTAGGTGCTGTTTTGTTGGCAAAAGGGGGTTGTACAAAGTATTAACATCAGGGGTGCTAATAATTGTGGCACACATGATTTGATGTAAAAGAATTATTTCTTAATGTGGGATTTTTTTCCCACTGAATAAATGCACTTGAATTAAAGGTTGGATTTTCCTCTTTTTTTCATTGTGGTCCTATATTATTTCGAAAAAAACTGAATTTATTAGAAGCTAAAGAACACATCTTAACCAGGGGTGCCAATAATTATAGAGGGCGCTGTATGAACTCTTAAAACCCAAATCAATATTTGATGCGACTGCTCTAGGCCACAAAATTGGGTACACTGTCCTGTGGCTCTGATGTTTTATTAGAGAATTGGCCAGTTCTTCTGCATACAGTCTCACTAGCCTCGAATATATCCCCACATAATTCCAGGCAGCTTTTGTGATGTTGAGATGAGGGCTCTGTCCAGGTTATATAAGAAGTATCAACTTTCCTTTATAGAATATGTGCATTTATTTGTAAAATTTGTTTGACAAATGTGCTTTACTGTGCAGTATATCCTCAACAACACTAACATGGGACACAAAAAACAAAACATTAGAGGCCACTCCAGACTATGTTTGAATTGGAAAATAAAGGGTGCCAAAAACTTTTGCTCAGTACTGGATGTCAACCCCAAATGAACACAGAACTAGACCAATTTAGATTCTCTCCCTGCTGTTCATGAGGACACGCAGGTTACTAGAGCTGAAAAGTTTACAGCATGCCTGTCCTAGGGCAAAAGATCTTTCCAGCCTTTCACAAACTCAAGTGTCCAAATGAAGCCCCAAAGTATTTTAGTGCCATGGGGAAATCTGAGTGCGTCATGGGACATGTGTCATTACACACCCGATATGTATTATGGGACACATACGAGTGCCAAAGGGCACATTCCTGCTTGTCACAAGTCATGTAAATTGTCTGTGCTCTTGCCTTAACTCGGGTACAGACACTGTATCTGGCTATATGCATGCATTAAGCTGTTTGTTCAAATGACACCGATGTCAATTGTATGCATCGCACAAATGACCTGACCTAGTGCACTTACGTCAAACTATGAGGGCCAAATGGATGGATAGTTCAAGTTAAATCTTCTAGTTTATCACTAAGGAGAAACAATGAAAACTTAGGTCCATTAAGATCTGCCAAACAATTTAGTAATTCAGGAAAATCCTCGGGAAAATGTATGTTTGCAGTTCGGCTAAAAGAGCTCGTAATCATTAACGATTCAAGTGATAGCAAGGTTATCTTTCATCAAGTCGCCGCCGTTGATGTTCTCTCACCTGATTGGCTGTTTCAGTCTGGTTCTAGACGCTACATTGCAGGACCTGCTTGAACCCGTGGTGGCAATCTCCAGGAGGTCGCTAAATGTTCGCACGCCCATTGGGAGTCGCCGGTGGCAGGCTGAAACGGCCATCACAGAGTATTGTAAATGTTAATGAGGGCTCCGTGCCACCCAGTCAAAGTGGCCACAGGAATACGCTGCAAATCCTGGCAACAGCAGAAGCGTAGAACGACCTGAGACTCGGTTAAAACAGCAGTATCGCCACAGCAATCGCCTGCTCTTTCGTCGTAACAGTGCTCGTAATAAAGTAGAGCGTAGGTTCCAGCAGAATCAGACGTGGACCTTCAATGACACAACCAATTATCTAACGGGAACAACGGTTAAAATAGACCATAGAGGCCGCATTTCTATCGAATCCTAATAACGTAAGCTGTGGTCACTACTTGATTTACGCCGTCGTGATCATGCCCGAGGCTTTTGTGAATCACTTCTTGATGTCTCCCGGGAGAATCCGCCTAAATATCACCCTCATCTTTAGTGAACGCTCAAATTATCCACGAAATCCTGACCTTACGTTCCGTCATGTAACCTGCCGGTTCTGCAATGTACGAAGGTTCTTCTTCGTCGGTTTGAAATATTACCATGGTACAACCAGGTATCCCTGCCACCAACTGTTCGGAGGCCAAATGAAACTATTGCAAGAGAACACCAATCACTGGTGCATTCGGACTACCCGGAATTTACAGTTATTTGAGAGCATTTGGCGAAAAGAGATACTTGACCAACAGGATAATCACTTAGAATATTACTTGATACTCTTCTGCCTTGGTATGCAAAGGCCACCTTGCCGTAATGCGCCCGCTGACCCCAATTTCACCCTGCATGAACGCGACCCTAATTGGTCGGCTCGAGGAAAACATATTGGGATCAGAATCAGAACACAGACTGAATAAAAAGATTTTTAAAACTATTTTTTCTACAGTCTATGGATCAGAAGGAACTCGCTGGGAGAGCGCAAGCCAAGTGTGTATGACACATCTGAAAAAAGTGTAATGTTAGATTTACCCAAAAATGTTGATTCAACTAGTTGTTGCACACATCTGTTTTGAGTAATTTCCAGTTAAATTACAGGATTTTTGACCAATTTAATGATTCAAATGCAATGTATGTTCCTTAACTCAGATGAGTACAACTGTCTATTTGACATAGGATTTTTGCGTAAATCTAAAATCTAGCTTTTTCAGTGGTCAAAAGTCCTGGACATTCATCAGAAAACCATTGTTTTCTCATTATAATTGCCTTCAGCCCAACTCAGAGCCTTAAAGCTGCTGGTGCAGCCATGAGTCACAGGACGATGTTCAGCTTTTGAAAAAACAGTTGGGAGATACCTTCATACGTATTATACCTTCATATTATGATCAACATGTTTTAGATTTGAAAATGCTCACTCTTTTCCGTCAGAAGCTAGATCTCTTTCGCACTATGCTGTCTTCATAAAATCAATGTCAGATGTGTTTTGGCAAACTTTTCGCATTCACAGCGAGATCAAGGAACATGCATATTGACAGTCATACAGCTGAATTGAGAAAGCCTCTCATACTGCTGAAGTATTGATATTAGAATTTCAAATAAACTACCAGTCAATCAAGGATTACATAACAGAATGGTGAATTTCATTATGACAAATACAGTGTACACATGATCAGCCATAACATTATGACCACCTGCCTAATATTTTGTAGGTCCCCCTTTTGCTGCCAAAAGAGCCCTAACCTGTCGAGGCACGGACTCCACTAAACCTCTGAAGGTGTTGTGGAAGAAGGAAGCATTCCTCCCCTCTCACTTCCCTATCATTCTGTGTCTGTACCTGGCAATTCTACCTATCCCTTCCCATTGTTATCTTTTGAATGTCCCCCCAAGAGCCCCTGTAGGTCATTCATTGGTTTTTCTCTCTATTGGTGTTCATGTATCCAATCAATGTGAACTTAACTGTAAAGCACAGCCCACTTTGTTCCAGTATAAACTTCTGAGAGTCCATTCTGGGACTCTCTTTTCCCCTGGTGCCCGGCAAAGGGCCACAGACTTCAGCAGTTGTTTCTTGCTTGAACCATCACTTGCCCATAATTTCACCTGCACAATAAATTTGATAAAAGACTATTGGCTTTAATTTCTCAGTTCTACAGCAGTGTGCTGTGGTATCTGGCACCAAAAAGTTGGCAGCAGCTCCTTTAAGTCCTGTAAGTTGTGAGGCGGAGCCTGCATGGATTGGACGACTTTGTCCCGCACATTCCATAGATGCTCGATTGTATTGAAATCGGAGAAAATTGGAGGCCAAGTCAACACCTTGAACTTGTTATTGCGTTCCTCAAACCATTCCTGAATCTTTTTTTTTCAGTGTGCAGGGTGCTTTATCTTGTTGAAAGAAGCCACTGCCGTTAGGGAATACCCTTCTGCTGAGGGGGTGCACTTGGTCTGCAACAATGTTTAGATAGGTAGTAAGCGTCAAAATAACATCCACATGAATGGTAGGACCCTAGGTTTCTTAGCAGAACATTGCCCAAAGCATCACACAACCTTGGCTGGCTTGCCTTTTTCCCATGGTGTATCCTGGTACCACGTCTTCCCCAAGTATGGGATGTAAACACACCCGGCCAACCACATGATGTAAAAGAAAACATGATTCATCAGATCAGGGCACCTTCTACCGCTGCTCCGTGGCCCAGTTCTGGTGCTCATGTGTTCATTGTTGGCGCTTTGGACAGAGGACAGGGGTCACCATGGGCACCCTGACTGGTCCATGGCTATGCAGCTCTATGTGCAGAAAACTGTGATGCACAGAGTGTTCTGCCACCTTCCTATCATAATCAGAATGACCTTTTTCAGCAATCTGAGATACAGCAGCTCTTTTGTTGTATCAGTCCGCATGGGCCAGCCCTCGCTTCCCATGCACATTAATGAGCCTTGGCTGCCCATAAACCTGTCGCTGGTTCACCAGTTTTCCTTCTTTGGACCACTTTTGGTCAGTACTGATCACTGTAGACCAGAGGCACCCCACAAGAGCTGCAGTTTTGGAGATGCTCTGACCCACTCGTCCAGCCATCACAATTTGGTTCTTGTCAAAGTTACTCACATCCTTACGCTTGCCAATTATTCTGTTTCCAACACATCAACTTCAAGGGCAAAATATTCGCTTGCTGCCTGATATTCCCCCCCACTGAAAGGTGCCATTGTAACGAGAAAATCAATGTTTTTCACTCCACCTGTTTGTCGTCATAATGTTATGGCTGATCGGTGTAAATTTTACTTTGCTGTTTCTCCTGTTGGTAGACATTATTTAAAGCCACCTTTGCCTCATAATACACTGCTTGGCCATAAAAAGTTACCACCTGGACTTAACTAAGCAAATATACTGATGGACTTTGAAAACTAATAAGTCTGACTAGACAGAAATAGTACAGTTGGGTTAGGGGAACTTTAATTAGATGATTACATAATTGATATGCAGTTGTCTTTGAGTAAGGAGACAACAGTGCGAGGTCATGACCTTGTTGGTGTCTGTGGAGCAGGAGTTGAGGAATTAGTGATGTAACCTCGTCCGGCTTCACTGATCACAATTACAATGCTGTCAAATGCCTTAAAACAATCCTTGAGGTCTTTAAGGCCAGAACCCGAGAGCATTTGTTCAAAGACACTATGTGCGCTATGCCTCGCCTTTCCAGACCCCAACGTGATCAAGCCATTGGGCTGTGGATGGCTGGAACATCCCAAAATCCCATCGCCCAGCGTTTTGGGGTAAGCCAACCCACAATCTCTAACCTTGTGGCTCGTTACCAGTAGACTGGAAGCACCAATGATCGACTCCGACCTGGTCAGCCTAGGGTCATGACCCCAGCCCAGGACAATCAGATCCACCTCGTCCACCTGAGAGATTGGTTTCGAACCTGCACCAGGACAGCTCAGGAGACCCTAGGAATCCACAGACCAAGGATCAGCAGAAGAACAGTGAGTCAGTGACTTGCAGAGCAAGGGATCAGAGCCCACAGGGCATGTGTTGGAATGCAGCTTGATGCACTGCGCAGGGCTACCAGGCTTCGCTGGGCTGAAGAATATGGTCAGAGACGAGTCCCCAACCAATTCTGGAGGAATGTTGTCTTCAGTGATGAGTCCAGATTTTGTCTGTACCGACATGATGGAAGACAGAGGGTCTACAGACGACGTGGTGAGTGATACGCGGCCCCCTGCATTGCTGAGACAGATCACTTTGGAGGAGGCTCGGTTATGGTCTGGGATGCCATTCGGTGCAGCTGGAGGTCCGACCTGGTCAAAATCAATGGAAATCTTAATGCAGCCTGCTACTGTGACCTTGTCATCAGACCGCACGTCATGCCTTACATCACAGACCACCCTGGGGTCACGTTCATGCAAGACAATGCACGACCTCACTCAGCACATGTGACCCAGCAGCTCCTGGCCCAGAATGGTGAGCAAGTTATGGAATGGCCACCTTTCAGCCCTGACATGAAGTGCATCGAGCATGTGTGGGGCCTGTTGAATCAGCGGGTTTGGCAATGCACTCCAGTGCCCAGGACGAGGGCGAAGCTCCAAGAAGCCCTTCTCAAGGAGTGGCAGGCCATTCCCCAGCAACAGCTCAACAGAATGGTGCTGTCCATGCCAAGACAAGTTATGGCTTTGTCGCAGGCACGTCACGGTCACACTCGATACTAAGATTGGAGTTGATTTTTGTTGTTGATTTTGTTGTTAAACTTGTCATTGTTGATTCTTTTGTCTTTCTTTTTTTGTTGATGTTATCTGACATTTTGTCGAAGTTGTTGTTATGGGTAAAGTCAATAAATGGCCACAAATTTGAATCCGAGTTTGGCTACAATTCTGGTTATAAGTTTTTAAAGTCCATCAGTGTAGGTAAAAGCCTTCCATTGGATAGTTACTGCAGTGATTAATATGCTTCAGGTGACAATAGGTTACTTTACCCTAACTGATGTAATGACTAGCCTCTCATTTCTTAAACAACCATGTCTGAAGACATACCCCATGGTCATGGAAAAGATGTTGCTCTGTTTCAGAAGGGTCAGATTATTCGCCTGGATCAAGAAAAGAAAAACAGCTAAGGAGAGTGCTGGAACTACTAAAATTGGGTCATGAACAGTCAAAAGCATTATTTAAACTTGGGAGGATAGAGGTGAACCATCATCTTTGAGGAAGAAATGTGGTCGGAAAAAATCTTGATCAGTACCGGAGGTCACATAAACGTTTGATGGAACTGAATCATAAAAAATCAACAGTTGAACTTAAAGCTAATAGTGTTTAATGGTGGAAATGAGAGCATTTCCAAATGTGTAATGTTGAGAGAACTTAAGAGATTGGGACTAAACAGCTGTGCATTTTTACGACAACCACTTATCAGTGCGGCTAATTGGAAAAAAAAGGCTTCAGTTTCCTAGAAAGCAAAAAGGAAGGACTCTGGAGCAATGGAAAAAGGTCACATGGTCTGATGAGTCCAGATTTACCCTGTTCCAGGATGATGGGCGCATCAGGGTAAGAAGACAGACAGGTGAAGTGATGCACCCATCATGCCTAGTGCCTACTGTGCTACAATCTGGGTTTGCTTCAGTCTGTCAGGTGTAGGTTCAGCAACAATATGTGCCCAAAAGATGAGGTCAGCTGACTACCTGAATATACTGAATGACCAGTTTTTGCCACCAATGTATTTTTTCTTCCCTGATGACACAAGCATATTCCAAGATGACAATGCCAGGATTCATTGGACTCAAACTGTGAAAGAGTGGTTCAGGGAGCGTTAAACAGGGCAATTCCACCGTGACGGACGTTACACCCAAAGGAATTTTTAGCCATTTCAACTACCCTCACAGCTCAAGTTTTACTCCAAGGAATTCATCCTTATGGGTATTACTAGCGTAGGCCTGAGGCTGTTTGATGGGGGAAGAAAAGCCATTCAGTGATGTTTGTGTGTTTCACATCAACCACAATTATGAACGTGACGGACGTTACTTGAAAAAGACATGGAAAAAATTCAGCCATGTTTATTTCAAAATTCTCTGTGTCTCAACAATGGGACACATGAATGTTTATCCCAGAAGTGTATGAGAACTAGGCCACCTAATACATAAATTATAATACAGCTCCAAATAAGAGTCTCTTAGCAGGCAGTTGTAGAATTGCGCGAAATCCTCTGTGACGGACGTTACGAGACGGATGTAACATTTTGTGCACTGAAGTAAAATGAAAGTTTCTGCTGAAAAAAGTCAATATTGTCCAGTGGAATGATGAAATAACCACATTTATGCATGAATGTAATACAACCCCAATTCCGAAATAGTTGGGACAAAGTGTAAATTGTGAATAAAATCAAAATGCAATGACTTTCAGATCACTTGAGCCAATATGTTATTTACAATAGAACATAGATAACATTTCAAATGTTGAAACTGAGACATTTTACATTTTTATCCACAAAATGAGCTTATTTCAAATTTTCTGGCTGCAACAGGTCTCAAAAAAGTTGGGACACAGGCAAAAAAGGGCTGAAAAAGCTAGTAATATATAAGAAAATCAGCTGAAAGAACATTTAGCAAGTAATTAAGTTAACTGGCATCAGGCGTGTAACATGATTGGCTATAAAAGGGTTGTCTTAGAGAGGCTGAGTCTCTCAGAAGTAAAGATGGCCAGAGGCTCTCCAACCTGTGAAGACTTACCTAAAGAAATTGTGGAATACTTTAAAAACAATGTTCCTGAACGTCAAATTGCAAAGGCTTTAACATTCTCATCATCGACAGTGCATAACATCAAAAGATTCAGAGAAACTGAAAAAATCTCTGTGCGTAAGGGAAAAGTCCAAAGACCTTTACTGGATGCCCGTGATCTTCGGGCCCTCAGACACCACTGCATCACTCACCAGCATGATTCTGTCATTGACACTACTAAATTTAATTGCGAAAAGCATTAGCACGCAAGCTAGGGAATTATTCATCCCATTGACTTGAATAAACTGTAAACAAGAAGCCAAACGCTATTTTAACATTTTCTAAATAATACAATGCTGACATTTATGGGATAAATATAATCTCATATTTATGAGAATGATCTATCAAATTTATGAAACTAGAGTAGAAATTTGAATTTACCCTTCTATTAAGTTTTGGGTCAATTTGACCCGACTCAATGTTCAATGTCTCTAAAATCATGGTTAACATCCTTTTTTCAGCTAGATTCTTTTCCTAACTTCATGGACATTGGCCATCTGGGCATTGAGGAGACAAGTTTCTTGAGTTTAGCCATTGGGATTTGATCCCACTGTTGTTTAACACAGGCTTCCAGCTGCTGGAGAGTTTTGGGTCTCCTTTGGCGGACTTTTCATTTAATTATGTGCCAAATGTTCTCATTGGTGAAAGATCAGGACTGCAGGCAGGCCAGTTCAGCACACGGGCTCTTCTACTACGAAGCCATGCTGTTGTAATGGCTGCAGTATGTGGTTTTGCATTGTCCTTCTGAAATACTCAAGGCCTTCCCTGGAATAGATGTCGTCTGGAGGGGAGCATATGTTGCTCTAAAACCTTTATACACCTTTCAGCATTCATGGTGCTTTTTAAAACATGCAAGTGTCCCACACCATATGCACTAATGCATCCCCATACCATCAGAGATGCTGGCTTTTGAGGACACAACGCCCATGATTTCCAGCCAGAATGTCAAATTTGGACTCGTCTGACCATAGGACACTTTGCCACTTTGCTACAGTCCGTTTTTAAATGAGCCTTGGCCCAAAGAACACGGCGGCGCTTCTGGATCATGCTCAACAATGGCTTCCTTTTTGCATGATAGAGTTTTAGGTGGCATCTGTGGATGGCACGGCGGACTGTGTCTACAGACAGTGGTTTCTTGAAGTATTCCTGGACCCATTTAGTTATGTCAATTAACAAAGTCTAGCCGGTGAGTGATTCAGTGGCGTCTGAAGGCCCGAAGATCACGAGCATCCAGTAAAGGTCTTCGGCCTTGTTCCTTAGGCACAGAGATTTTTCCAGTTTCTCTGAATCTTTTGATGATGTTATGCACTGTCAATGATGAGATGTTCAAAGCCTTTGCAATTAGATGTTGAGGAACATTGTTTTTAAAGGATTCCACAATTTCTTTACGCAAGCCTTCACAGGTTGGAGAGCCTCTGGCCATCTTTACTTCTGAGAGACTCAGCCTCTCTAAGACATCCCTTTTATAGCCAATCATGTTACACACCTGATGCCAGTTAACTTAATTTCTTGCTAAATGTTCTTTCAGCTGATTCTCTTATATATTAATTGCTTTTTCAGCCCTTTTCTGCCTGTGTCCCAACTTTTTTGAGACCTGTTGCAGCCAGAAAATTTGAAATAAGCTCATTTTGTGGATAAAAATGTAAAATGTCTCAGTTTCAACATTTGAAATGTTATCTGTATTCTATTGTAAATAGCATATTGGCTCAAGTAAGCTGAAAGTCATTGCATTTTGATTTTATTCACAATTTACACTTCGTCCCAACTATTTCGGAATTGGGGTTGTACACATTTGAGCCCCAATTCAAAAAACATCCATGGTAAAAATTCCCGCTGTTCCTTTTATTATCTAGATAAGTTGAGCATTCCTCTATTCTCTTGGGGCATGACGGATGTTTCAGGACCCCTTTTACTGTGATGGACGTTACATGTGACGGACGTCACGGATTTTGATCCCCTGCCAAATCTTATGTGCCAAATTTTTAGGCAGAATTTGTCCATTATTGACTTTGCTTTGGCTAGAGTTAAGAGAATTGAAAATGTTAAGTCAATATTCCATCTCAGTTTCTTCCAATAAAAATAATTCAGAATTTCCGTGACGGATGTTACATTGACTGGGATGATGAAGTCACCCCTACCTTCTGGCCATCAAACTTCCAAATGAGGGTTCGAGCTCCCCTCTACTTTGAATTGATGCTCTTGGTATAACAAAGTGAATGATATGAATTGTTATACCCATTTAGTTACTGGTAATTTCAAAGGTCCTTATTACCGGACTTTGGGCCGATTTCAGGGTAAAATTCAAAACAACTGTTTGGATGCAAAACTCTTGCTGAAAAATAGTGGTTCAGCCATAAATATGTGTGTTTCTTAAAGTTATGGGTTTTGTGAATAGATTGAGGCCCTTTGCTGGATGTTAAAAAGAGATTTATTTTTTGCTCATCATGTCTCTCTTTTCATGGAATTGCCCAACATCATTTCCATAAAATAATGAACTAGCCAGACCTTAACCACATTGACAATCTTTGGGATGTGCTGTAGAAGACTTTATGCAGCGGTCCAACTGTCCCATCATCAATACAAGATCTTGGGGAAAAATTAATGCACATTTGAGCCCAAGTAAATGTTGTGACATTGCATAAGCTTTTCGAAACGATGCTACGGCAAATGCGCGCCGTAATGAAAGCTAAAGGCGGTCCATGGAAATATTAGGGTGAGTGACTTTAATTTGGCCGCGCAGTGTATGCATATATCAGTCTCTGACCAGCCTGATGTTTGCACTGATGGTTGAGGAGCGGGCGCTCTCGACGTGTCATCGCACAAAATGCCACAAGAGGGCGCGCCTAGCGGCAGCTTGAGTGACAGCATGAACGGCAGTAACCAGCCGAGCCCTTTCATGCTACGCAAGTCGGACTCTTATTTGCGCTGCTGCCGTACTGCCGCCACTCCTGTAGGCGGATACTGCTCTGCCGGGGCAGTCTATCTTAGCAATAAACAACGACGAGCACAGACGTTACCGAGCGAACGACCATATCCTTAAATAATAATCATAATAAAGCAAAACTACCATCAGTTACCTCTCAGTCCTATCCTAATGAAGGAGCTTCGCCCTGACTGACTTTGGGAGATGGGAATACTAAATATCACAGACCAGGTAAAAATAACCAAATGCAATGCACTAGGAATAGTAGCACGGTCTTTTTTTTCTTTATTTATTATTCTTTTTCTAGGGAGGGTTCGTTTCACAGCCTTGGGCCCGGGAGAACGAGCAACGCCTCACCAATTATGGCCTAGCGAGCTAGTTCGCTAGCTAACGTCAGCGAGTCACGCTGACGTTGTTGTATTGCTCAGTGAATCTCGAAATTAATTGACTCGGCTAACGTTATATCATATTTTGCTCTTTAAAAGTTCATCAGCGTCACATAGCACGTAAATACCTTGATCTTCATTGTTAGCGGTAGCTTTTTACCATTCGCTCCATTGTAGCGCTGTCGCTAGCCAGCTAGCTGAGCTCCGGCATTGACGTTTCTCCATTGCTTGGTTTGCTCGCTAGAAAGCTAAGTAGCTAGTACTGCTTGCCAAATTGGCTCTGGCTAGCGGGCAGGGCTAATCTGCTGAAAACATTCTGCTGAAAAACTACAACCATCTATACTGTCCTTCATAATTTCTTTATTTCTTAATGTATTGTGATGAAATTTTCACCAGTTATTCTTGAGATGTAGCTATATATCTATCAATATCTAGTTGAGTTGATGGATAAAAGAAGAATTGGTAAGAGAATTTTCGGCAGAATGTTTTCAGCAGATTAGCTCTACCAATTTGGCTCTGGCTAGCTAACGTTGGAAGATTACATCGTTTTACAACTTCGAAGTTTACTCTTCATGGGACGCTGTCCAGTGGAAGATATCGGCCACAAATGTTAACGGTGTCGTTTTCCTCTGTATTTATCGTGCGCTATATTTCTTACTGAAGGAAATAGGGTGGTAGGAAGCCTGCGAGCTTCAAAAGCGTTTCGTTTGCTAGCTGACGGTAATGCTAATCTCATTAAAGTGGCTCGGTGGTTGTTATACTGTAACGTTTGGTACCTGCTCGCCTAGCTGGCTAACTGCGTTGTGCGCTGTATAAAGCTAGCTAATGTTATCGTTAGCCGTTTAGGCGGCTAACCCGCTGGGCTCCTTGAAGCCTGTAACATTAACGTAGTCCGGCTGCGTAGTTTGAGATTTTTAATTCCAGTTACATTAATTGTCGTCAGCTAAGCAATTGGGCAGTTAGACGACGTTTGTCGTCTGTTAGCTAACCAGTGTGCTATCAGTAAAACTGCTGAACTGCGCCTTGCCCTCTACTTCGCTTCTAAATCGAAAGCAATCGTCCGCGAGATAATCGAGCCGTCACGAGGAGCTAGCGAGCTAGCTAGTTAGCCACTGAACTCGCTACACTGGCTCACTTCGCCAACAGTAAAAGCTGCTTTCACACCGGACGCGAAACGAATATTTCGCGCCACAGATTACATTCAAAGTCAATGCAAAGACGCGAATACACGCGTTACTTTGAATGTAATCTGTAGTGCGAAAAATCCGTTTCACGTCCAGTGTGAAAGCGGCTTAATGTCAGCTTTCCGACTGGCTGTTATCCTGGTTACTGCTCTAGCTAGCCAAGTGTTTGCAAACTGTTAAAGCAAGCTTGCAAATTTACTTGGCTTGGAGAAACGGTACTGCGGAAAGTCTGAGGACATTTTTTTTTTTTTGGCGTGGGTCGAATTGTGATTCTCCGTAACGATTGTGATGGTTATTATGGGGTAGGGCTAATCTGCTGAAAAACTACAACCATCTATACTTTCCTTCATAATTTCTTATTGAGAGATATACATCTCAAGAATAACTGGTGAAAATTTCATCACAATATATTAAGAAGTAAAGAAATTACGAAGGAAAGTATGGATGGTTGTAGTTTTTCAGCAGAATGTTTCCAGCAGATTAGCCCTAGCCGGTTATGGGCTAACATGCACAAGAACTACCCCATGTTATTTAAGACCATCTGCATCTTGTTCACGTGTTGTGAAGTTAGGCAAGCTCGCTAGCTAACATACTTGGCCAGTGTAAAAAACGTCACTGATAACCGTGAGAAATGAAGTTCTCTTACATTAACTCATGCTGGGAGCGAAATTGCTGTCGGAGGTAAAAGTATTTGCCTGACAGCCATGTATTCGAGAAAAGGAGTCGAAGACATCGGACATGATAGCCTTCTCATTTTGACTACTGTCGAACAATATTAGCTGGAAAATTGACTTCACCGGATTTAATTACGCATCCAGAGCTCGGATAAATCGCTATGGATTATGTTCATTAATTTTAGAGACTATGTAGCTTGGAAGCCCGAATAATTAGGCTGGTGCGTTACTAGGCGCTTCATGTTCTTCAGAAAATCGTAATGATCGAAATCGCATCTTGGTTCTCATCCGTTCACTCCCTTTTTCCAACAAAGCCAACGGTGTGAACGCACGAATGATGCCAGTTCGTGTGTTACAGCTTGCTGTGGTTGATCAGAAGCGGTGATGGCTGCGTGCGATAACAAGGTTATTTGAAACCGATTGCGCTCCACTGCGAAGATGTGCATTATATTTTGTTTTTTTTTGTGTGCCAAAAAAATTATAGATCGACACATTGACGTGCTTTTTTTTTTTTTTTTTTGAAGCTAAATCACCTGAAGTGCGGGCCCACTGAATATTTTCACCTAATGTCATGTCGCTTACCTCAGTTTCCTTTTCATGAGGCTAGAATACTTCCTATTGAATCGAAATTGGCCTCGCTTGCTGTTTTTATGGCCTTAATTATGATTTTATCACGTTGATTCCTCTGATGTATGGTAAAGTCCAACTAACAGAAAATGTTCATAAAATGTTGCAGGGGAATATTTTTTCAATGTTACTGCATGGCCGCGTAATGAAAGCAGCACAGAATTTTTATGGTGGCTGGGCATGTCCAGTCAAATTATTGATCTGCCTACGTAAACTGCTGGGTATAATCACATCTAATCAACTGTTGGCATAGTTTAATGAGCTTGTTACATGATCAGCATTTAGAAAGCTTTAATGGGTTGCCTAGTATGTTACTCGTGAAGCAGAAAATGAGTCTAACATGGGAGTTTTATTGGAGATTAAGTCTCAGTCCAGTTAGTGACAGCTGATGATAAGAAGATGTACCCTCAGTTTGTGTGTCCTGTGGGATATTAGCAGAAATGGTTAACAGTTCTTCTTGCCTCATTTTACCCTGCAGCCCCCACTGGTCCAGGCTATATTTAACAGAAATGCTGATGAAGTTCAGTTATTGTTGCACAAGAAGGAAGAAGTCAATGCACTGGTAAGTGGTCATGATGGGATATTAATTCCCCTGTCACTTATGAAGAGGTGGCTCTTCCAAGCATAAGTTCTTTCCTGCATGTTTAATGGTTCCCAAAGCACCTGTTTGCAGCATTTAATAAAGAAAAGCTGTTCCCCCTCCCCAATCCATCTGTCAGGCTCCATAAGTACTGCTGGAAAATAGAGACCTTTGTCAGTCATCTCAGAGGGACACACACAGACTGTCAGGTTTCCTGATTACTTTGAAGACAGCTTTTAAACACTAATGTGGCGCAGCGTGGACTTCTATTTAAAGTATGGTGCTGATCAGAGGCGAACTCACTGCCTTGCTGTTGCTAAGCACCTCGAATCCAGAGAATTCCCCCCCCCCCCAGGCTCTAGACTGCATCCAAAATGTTGCATGTGTGTCCAAGTTTTTTAGAGTATGCGGGTTGAAACTTAGCATGGTCTCATTCATGTAAGTGGTCCAATCTGGGAGAATTTAGTGCGGCCGGGGGGCCTCCTAAATTCTAGACACAACAGTTCCAGACCCACCGTTTTGGACGTAGACGTGCGCTAGATTAACATGCAAATGGCTCACGCTAATTTTGGAATTTTCTGTAAAAGTTTATCAGGTGGAATCAGTACAGACACACCTTTTTAGACTGTGATCAGGAGATGGATCATTATGAGAAAATACCTTGACATTTGTGTCAATTATATCTATGCTGGTGGGCAATTCCATTTTGCAGAGGCTCAGAGGCCAACATTCTTTTTTCCAGAAATTGGGGAAAACAGTGCTTGAAATGAACAGAACAGATGTTCAACTTTGTAGAACAAAAGTTGTTTTGGTTGGGATGATGTGGTGAAGGTAGTTATGGTACATTGAAGTGGGCATGCTTTTTCATGTTTTTCCATCATCAAAATATGCATGAATTAGCCTCACTTTATATCGAGTGAGTAAACTTGTTTCTTATCCAATGCTTTAGCTTCGTAATACCAGTGTCTACGCTGACAAGGCGACGACAGCAGAAAATGGCTTGTTTAAAGCATTAGCTTTAAAATTCCTATCAAAGAAACTAGTTTCAGGGCTGTAACATCAGTCACAAAAACAAATGTACGTAGTGTTGTAAAAAAAATCTTTGAATATTTCAAACTATTATTCACACTTTTGTTAGAGTTAGTCAGCATTAACCTAAAACGCAATCCATTTGTTGCTTATCATGCATCAATCTTGCCTGAGAATGCAATAAAGTTGGTAACATCAGTCACATGTAACGTCAGTCACAAGTAAATCGGGGTCTGTAACATCAGTCATGATTCAACACAACACGCCAAAACAAAGTTGTGCATCAAAATACTTGTCTCAGATAAGCTTTCTTTAAAACAAATGATTAGTGTTGCTTATTATCATGAGATGGCAGCAGCAGCAACATGAATATGAATATTCATGATTTTCCAATGATGCATTTCCTTTTCCTGGCTTCTTCAAAAGAAACAAGTGATTGCAGAAAACTGTCTTAAATCTACCTCCATTGTTAAACAGGTTTGTAAAGTACTCTTTAATTTACCACAGATATCTTTATAAGTATTTTTTGTTATAGTCTGGCTATAGTTTGTCAGGTTATTACCAGTTGATGTAGATCAATACATTCAAAGAAGATGATCTCATCATGTATATAAAGTACATGTATACTGTTGACCATGCCACCTGGGAAAGTTTACCAGACATACCAAGGCAACCTCCGGTACTGAGTTGGGTTCACCTCATCCATAATGTTCTTAGGAGTGCAGCAGAATGACTTCATATTGGAATAATTGGCTTTTTAATCTCACCCAACTCTCCTTTTCAGCCTGTTTTTTCCTCACTATTATTTTGTGGTTTTTTTAACCCTGCCAGCCAGTGGTGGTTGGTTGCAGTATCAGTTGAGAAGAAGCTTTTATTTCTTTCTTTCTTTCTTTTTCTTTACTACTTCAAGCTTTATATCAGGCCTGTCCGGCTAGTGAACGCCACTCATTAAATCTGTGCCAATGAAGTGACAGTTTTCACATCTCACTTAAAGTTAGTAGGTATTGTCAGCACTGCACGTCATGGTCTAGAAAACATTCAAGTACCATTATTACCATTTGGAAAGCTATTAAAGTAAATGAATATGTCGAATATGACAATTGCTTGTCAAATGATCTTTTTTTTTATCAACAGAAATCCATTCTTTGCAACTTCGAGCTCGAAGTGGCAAACTGTAACGTCAGTCACGTAACGTCAGTCATGCATAATTATGTAATTATTCTGATTATGCTTTTGATTTGGAACAAGGCAATAATTTCTAGAATTTCAGTTGTGTGTCAACTTATATCTTGGAATGAAAAAAAAAAAACTGTCAACCCTTTACGGTTTGAAGAGAAGTTTGAAACAAAGTTGATGAATTTTCTTGATGGCTGTTTTTTTGTAATGTCAGTCACGCTCACAATTTCACATCCTACTAACTTATACATTACACCAGCAAAGTTCCCTTCTGGCTCCAAGTAGACCTAGTCCCTTGTATGCTTGTGACAAAATATGAACATCCTAGGAGTGCAAGTTTTACTACCAGGCCATACCAAAGGGCCTGTTCCCTCTCTGAATGTAACATCAGTCACCATGGAATTGCCCTGGTAGAAAACTGCTGATGCCACGATGATGGCTCCCAGTAAAAGTATTTTTGACGAATAGAAAGTGATATGCCATACATTCCAGGGCTTCCGCCAAGCAGCGCGATTGCGGGATTCCCGCAAAAACAGCCCTAGTGCCTGCAAGAAAAAATAGTCAAAGCGGGCCATTCCTGCATGTTTTCAGTGAATTAAGCTGCTTGCACACTGGACGCGAAACGAATTTTTCGCACAACAGATTACGTTCAAAGTCAATGTAATCTGTCGTGCGAAAAATTCGTTTCGCGTCCATTGTGCATGCGGTTTTAAAGTACGTATACAAGTACTGCTGGACTCGCACGTTCATTCACGCCCATAAAATCTGAACAGATTGGACATTCAGAGAGTAACTAGCCAATCACTGGGTACGTTTTCTGCCTTGCCGCTGACCGCAGATAATCTCGAATCTTCCCTTTCGTTGCGCAGCACCGCAATCAGGGCAGTGGCTATACATCTTCATGGCCAACGTCGTCCCTAATTTCAGACATGGTAATCACTAGCCTGCCCAGCGCTCTACATATTTTCGCCTTGGGGACAAGGTTTGCGCCGTCTGCACCTGTCGTCTATTCATTAAAATGTTTATTCACCGGACTCGCTTCAAATCAAGTGAATAATTTTTATAGTGGGGGAGATGGCGTATACGTTAATGATTTTTTTTTTCCATGCTGTCAATGCCAGTCTTTAATTTATGGGTGTATGATAACGGTTTCCAAAGTGTCGCCTTCCGTTCTTGTCAATTTCGTTTTTTCACGTAGAGGTTCCATGCGGATACGTGGCGACCGAGAATCGTGCTGCTTAGCGAAGGCACTGCTATTTTTTGTGTCTTTGCAGGTTTGTTTGACTAGAGAATCTAGTCAAGCCCCGTCCTGTTCTAAAGCATACCGTTCTGTCGCGTAATATCCATTATCTGATTATAGTCAATGGCAGTTGTAACTTGTATTTTTTATTTTTCAAATTTTACACGGTCACTCAGTCACTGAGTGCAATAATTACTTTTGTTGAATAAATGTTTTATTTTTGTGAGAACTTTTGTCTTGTTTCAGTTCATCTGAATATCCTAAATGAATAGTTGTTACAGTCTCTTATGGTTGTGACAGCTAGCCGTTACATACTGAAATCCCCCCCGACAAATTGAAAATCCCCCCAAAAAAAAGTTGGAAAGGGGGAAATCCCCCTCTGAAAAATATTTTGGCGGAAGCCCTGCATTCTGCATCTTAGAGTCCTGTATGATGTTATCTGTGATCGCATTCTTCTAGTAAGTTCATAATACGAGTATTATTTGGTTAGTTGTCACTAAATTTATCATTGATTCATCTGACTGGCTTTGGTGGCTGGGCTAATATTTGCATTGAAGGATATAAGAAATTACTATACTGTCTTTTAAAAAGCATCACGCACATCCCAAACGCAAAACAGGTGAGAGAAACCTTCCTTGATTTATGACACTACGATGTGTTAAATTGGCAATAAAGACAGAAAAATTGTTGTGTCCAATTGTGTTCTTCAGTGCTGTTTTTTTTTTTGTGTTGTTTCTGGTTGTGTTTCTATGCCCATCCTGTTATAGCAGTGCCCCGCATGCTCTTGGTCAGGGCTGCCCAACCCTGTTCCTGGAGAGCTACCATCCTGAAGGTTATCACACCAACCAAAAACCACACCTGCTTTCCCAGTTACAGATCTTGACGAGCTGCTAATGAACTGAATCAGGTGTGTTGAATTAGGGTTGGAGCAGAAACCTACAGGATGGTAGCTCTCCAGGAACAGGGTTGGGCAGCCCTGCTCTTGGTAGAATGCAAGCCAGTCTGTGCTCTTGTCAAATCTGCCTGAGAACAGAGCACCTCACCTGCTGCTGGCAGAGGCAAACAGAAGGTGTCCACCGTCCACATCTCCCATCAGAGGTGCACTTGAGTAGATGGCTGTCAATAGCCCGTTAACATGTATTGATGACAAAAAACTGTTTTGAATTAAATATTTGCTTTTGGGGAAAGCACCAATTTACAGGGATTTAATGAGATCGCCCTCATCGTTAACTCGAGCCTGCTTTCATCTAGATGTATGATGTAATAGGTTTTAAGCTATATTACCTGGAGTTCCAATTGTTGGATTTAGATGTTCAGTGATTGTAGCTGCACACCCTCTATAACTAATTCTGAGTGATTCATTGAAATGTCCTAGTTTTTCAGTGTTTAAAAAATTGGTCAACAGAAGGCTCATGGTTGAAATTGGCTTAATTTGGTTGATCAACAATGTTTTGCTCCTTGCTTGGTGTGGTGTTTTTTTTTTTTTTTTTTTTCCTGAAAACAGCAAATCGTGCGTAGTACTGTTCAAGCAGAAAAAAAGCTTCACAGTTACTACAATTACCCTAAACCAGAGCTATTCAATTACATTTTTCTGGGGGACACTTTCAACTAATGAATTTCATGGGGGCCAACCACCTCCCTGAGACATTATTTGTGCCTGTTGATAGTAGGCCTATGTAAACTTGACGCATTCTGCCAGAATCTTATTTTTTTTATTCACTTGAACAATTGCAAAAATAAGTTCTTTAAGGAACAGTGTTTTTCTTAGATTTTTTCATCAATTAAATCCAACAATTTTAGGCCTAATACAGTTTTTTTATTTTTATTTTATTATTTTTTTTACTTTGGCATACTGAGATGCATTTTATGCCACACATACAATTCTAATTTGTAATGAAAAAGTTGTACCATACCACAGAAATGCAATCGTTGCAAGCGGACACATTTGATTCCTACCTCCGATTTTCATAAATGCATCGTCGAATTGGTGATTTTATTATCAACTTAGCGAGATTTTGCAATCTAACTAGTATACATTCACTCCTGTAATATAGAATACGAGGTAGCTCAGCCAAGATCTAACAAGCAAGCGAAATATTGCGAGAGGCACAGCGACGGCACAAGTGAACTGGTTTTGTCTTCAGTTATGCTGTAGTTAATATACCACCTCTGAAACAATTAGGACGGATAAAGGCATTTTTGCCTCAACGGTTCACTTTCCTTTTGTGGATCCTGTGGGGGCTGTATTGCTGTACATTCTTACGGGAAGGGATGCAGACTTTGCGCGTTTATTTTTGCTACGTAAGGCGATGGTGGCTAACGTGTAGTTCGTAAATAAACTGATTACTCGTAGAGAACCATTTCAATGGCCAGAAAATATGCGTCCTCTGCGTTGTAAATGGTGGTTTCATTTTAGAACACAGACCGTCCAGCTATGAGAAATTCCTGTTCCAAATCTGATTTCATGACTGTCCCATCAGTCAGACACTAAGGTGTACACTTGTGATTAATTGTTTTTGACAGCGCTGCTGGAGTTTCATTTTGTCAAAAATTTCGGTCAAACGCACTGATTATCCTCCAGATTTTTTATGTATTTATTAGTCAACAGAACTGATTAGTGGGCCATTCTGAATTGATTCGCGGGCTGGACTTTGCCCGGGGGCCACCGGTTGAATAGCTCTGCCCTAAACCATCTTACTGAAGGACACAAGTTGTGTGAGTACTCAGAAATGGAACTTGGGCTACTCATTGGTGTCTTACTGAAAATCTGTTTTGTACTCCATGTCAGAGGAGATAATGGAGCTGGACCATGGAAGTAAAAAGTGCTGCCTGATTACAAACAACAGTGCATCCAGTCGGTCCATTATGATTTGTAAAGTTCAAATTTTTATGAAGTATTCCTCAATTTTCCAGTGATTTTTTTTTTTTTTTTACTCAAGAGAGATTATCCACCATTTCCTGAAAGATCCCAAGTTGCTAAGGCAGTGGATCATAAAAAGTTAGTGATTTGGGCCCAAATTTCACCATAAGCAACAGATACACGTCTTCTTGCTTCATGTATCGCGCAATGTTCCATAGACGTAACCCAGATCTAGTCGGAGAATGGAAATACTTGAACTGTGAAAACAATCCACTTGCCCTTAAGTTGAGTATGAATCACTGACTTGAGTGAAGTTAACCATTACTGTAATATTATTCTCTTCGTTTTCACTTACCAGATGCTATTGAAGAGCTAGGGATAGCATGAGCTAGCAACAGTAGCTATAGCTGGGGCCAACTAGTATCTGACTCAGTTGAGGAAATACATTTTTGCACTGTGAAGAAAATCAGACAATGCTTTACAATTGGTACACTGATTGATTCAGTTCCTTACCATTTTAGCAGTCTTCACTATACAGTCATCAGTATATCTTAAATAATGACTATGCCCTAACTTGGCTGAAGTTAATAAGTGGTCACAGCCAGTATACAGGATGAAAGACAAAAGGGGGCCGGGAGTAATATGCACATACTCAATGATTTGCCGGTCAATCATAAAGAATTTGTGGCTCTCGTACAAATTTAGGCGGCTACTAATGATTCATGGTCATCGTTGTCGCCACTACTGTGTCCGTAGGGATTTTCTTATGGACGCTCTACAGGCCACTAATTTCATCCGATTTCTTTGATTCTTGGTGTGGTCATACGTTATGGTGAGGTCACAACGCCTGTGGTTTTTGGTTCCATGGCAACAGAATTAACCGAATAAAGCACTATTTCATGCTGAAAATGTACCCGTTTCAGTCTTTGGTTTGTTAAATGCTCTAGAGGTCAGTTTTCATCGCAAGTGGGCACTCGAGGGCACACCCGACTGTAGTTGATTATTTTGATTATTGAGTTCTCTGGTGACATATCATCTCCCGGTCAACCATAAATCAATGTTAGGGCTATTCAGTGTTTTCCTCAAAGCTTTTTATTTTTGAAAAGGTTTGGAGTATTTGGCCACAATATCACAATAAGCAAAACAATGATGCTTTCTCCAAGTTAAACATAGACCTTAATTTTGCTAATTTTCAAAAAAAAAAAAAAACCCCATCCATTTTTATCCCCATGGCATATTACGCAGGGGGACATAGCTATTGCTTTGTCGGTCTGTCTGTAAACCTTTTTTGCTTGGAGCTTGAAAACCGTTCAATGTCTTATCATAAAACTTGGGTAAGACATCTAACCTATCCTGTAGAAGGGCCTTTCGCCATTCAATTTTTTGAATTTTTATTTTATTGCTCCGATGGCATAAACTTGGGCGTTTTTGCGACTTAACTGAATGTAAGTGTGGGTTGTTTGTCCAGGGCATAACTTGAAAACTATTCAGTGCTTTTTCATAAAACTTGGTCAACACATCAGACATACTTCAGTCATGACTTATGCTGTTTTGGACTTTCCGATGGCATAAACTTGGACATTTTTGCGACATAACTAAATTTGAGCGTGGGTTGTTTGTGCTGACCATATCTTGAACAATTCAGTATTTTTTCTTAAAATTGGCTGACCCATCGAACATATGCTCTTTTCGTAGTAATGCCTTTTGCTATTTTGGAATTTTTTGAATTTAAATTTTTTTCTGTTTTCATGGCATAAATTTGGACATTTTTTTTAAATTAACTGAATTTGATTGTAGGTTGTTTGGAGAAAAACAAGAAAACTGTTCAGTATTTTTTCATAAAATTTTTTGGTTGGCCAACTCATCACTGTAGCAACGCCTTTTGTTATTTTGCCTCCCCCCAAGTTTTCATTAGCATGATTTTGATGTTTATTTCTAAGCACTCAAACTTAAAAAGCTTGTATTTTTGAAATTTATCTCAGGTTGATTTTGCTGGGGCCGGGGATATGCCGTCTCCTGATGGCTCTTGTTTCCATCGACATTTTCTCATAGAATTTTAATGGAGGCTCAACGAACATATGTTGGTGTAATTGATATTGCCAAGTGTGAATTGATATAAAGCATAGAAAACTGTTATAATGATATTGACTGATTCAAAAATGATGATCGATTCAACAAAGGCTGACACCAGCCTCTGAAATGACAGAACTCATTTAGCTTATTGAAGGTCATCTTACGGTATCCTGGCAGATTATGTAAAATTAAATTCGGAATTCTAAAGGGGATGTGGGTCCATGTTTGTTTGTAGCTTTCATGCAGATTTTGCCATGCTATAGACTTTTAGGCTGAAGATAAAATCTGGAATGCATGGGAAATGAAATCTGTGTATACTGCCTCCTTATTTAGCTGATTGAAAGAGTCTCATGGGCTATTGCAAACACTTCTCTTTTGAATCAGATAAATGTATTACAGTGAAGCATGCACTAATATTCCCCTGGCAGATCAATCTGAGAAAAAAACAATTAGAACAAGTGAAAAAGTGAGCAGAGCTCACTCCCTCCCCCAACCCCCCCCCATCTTTTCCCATGTGTACGTTGGGGATATAAAAATTATTAGACCCATGTGACTGTTCAGAAGAGGGAGGAAAAACTAGATTCAGGCATGATTTTTTTTTAAGTCGTTCCTTGAGGAATTTACTTGTAGGCTCATATTATTACAGACAGTAGAGAATGCAAAATTTCATTTAGCAAATTTATATTGTTTTTGAATCGATAAATGAACTAAAAATGTCATTTATGGCCCATCGCTTGGCATTCACTAGTGTTTATTATTCAAGATAGCCCCATAAAAATATTAGTTTATCATCCTTTTAACACTATCCATACCACAGACGCATATATGCGTTTAATTCGCCACGTGGCGAAATCCCACCTCCGCATATATGCACTGCTAGCTGATAAGGTAGAATACCACTGCCGCATAAATGCGCATCTACTGCCATTTTGGGAAACCCCAGTGACACATATGTGTAAATCCAGGGTCTGTCAAACTAATGTTAGGCGATAATCTGAATCTCGATTATTTTAAGCGCAACAAAAGTAACTGCCACTATGAGGCAAACCGACTAGCTTGTTTATTACCTTCTCTTTGACGCATACCTAAAGCAGTGTTGATCGAACAGCAGAGGCCATTTGAAATGCTTCCGGGAAGAATACTGTGATTTGAAGTCCGCTAATTACCAGCGAGGTTGGAAAGCCTCCATTGCCCTGGCATAATTGGCTTACCTTAAATCAGTTCCCGTGTACTTTGCCTAACTTGCAATCAAGCCATTTATTCAGCCAACTGACTAATCAAAACCAAAAAGTGGCCTATAATGATTAAGAAATAATGAGAAGCAGACAGACTTAACCAGGCTACTGTGTTCGATTGAAAGAATGCAAATAATGTGAATAAATAGCAGGCCTCTGAATTCCACCTCTCATCGTAGAATTTTTATATTTACGTTTTACGTCCGTGTCTGCGTCGATGTTCCCACTGTTTCCGGGCTGTAACTCGGAAACTGTTTAAGATATTTACATCAAACCTTGCACATTCTTTCAACGTTGAATGTAGATTTGCCTTTTACTGTCTGTGAACATCAATGAGGGGGGGCTGCATTGAGGTGGGTAGACATTTGTTTTTTTTTGCCTTAAAAACCGTCTAGTTTCAAGATGGCCCTGGGTTTTAAGCATTTAAAACTACACGCAAAGTGGAGAACATTTTGTGAAGCATATCGAATGTGAGGGAGAAATTATTTTTGCATTGCACGCAGTGGACAAACGCTGCGAAGACTTGGCAAACACGATCACGCAAGTCTGTTCCACAAATTTGTAGCATTTTTTATTTGATAATTGAACAAGATTAATTTGAAATAAAGTGATTCATTGCTTGATTTCAGTTACCTTTGAGCTTCAAAATAGCCAGTGAAGGTTGAAAACATTTTGTGTGAGCGTATCGAACATGACATGTTAATTATCACATTCGCACGCAGCGGGCAAATGTAAAAAAGAAAAACAATTTCCCTTGGAAATTGTTAATTTGGCCAAATCAATTTCAGTATTTAATTTTGCCTGCTGATTTGTCAGCATCATTTTGTGTGTTTTGGTCAGTTACAGAATAGCAGTGCAAACAATGTGATGCATTGGCATCCATTAGACTGATCTCCGGATGCCCACACTTAAATGAGGCAGAATTTTTATTAAACCCTGCAGAAATAAACCAGGCTTCAGCAGTGTGGTTGTCTGCTATATGGTTGGCAGGAGAATCTTTAAACTCCCTGAAACTCCGTTGTTGAGTTTACGAACCAGAACGTTGGCTTCTAAAATTAATTTGTATTGGCTACTTTGTACGAGCCTGGAGAGATGTTTGTCAAATTCATCCGAATTTCAGTTTGAAATTCCTTTCTGTAACAGTTTTGATATAAGCCCACGGTTTATGTATTTAGCTGACTGCTTCTGTAGAATCTCGGAGCTGCTCAGTGGATTATGATGGTGACTTGGTTTCCCAATAGGGTTTATAGAACCAGAGCATTTTCACTGGGGGCGCTTTCTTTCGTTCTTGAGCACACTCTAGCTTGGAAAATGATGCCAAATGTTTTTCATGTATCATTCATTTCATATTGCATGGCAAGGAAACATTGGGTATTACATTTTTGTCATCAAAGTGTGGCAGGAATCGAAATACGCACTTTGTAAGGAGTCCGCCTGGATCTCATTTTCAACGGTAAGCACTTGCGACGCTGCGCTCGCTAAACTTGCGTGAGGTCCTGGGCTGATGTCTTGTGCTGGACGCCCTTCAGACTCCGTTCAGGCCATCCCTACTTTCAGTGGCAGATATTTTTACTGAATAGCCTCTGTATTAGCCTGTCATTGATTATGCACATGTGCCCTGGCTCACAAGTGTCTCATTCTCTTGTGTCCTGATGTGGAGGTCACCGCGGTGACCAGGCCAGAACAAAAGTCGGCTTGTTTTGTCCGCGGCCTGAGCAAGAGGCCAAGCCAAGCACAAGGAGCTCAAGCTGACAAATTCTGCACTCTGGTCTGCAACAACCATCCCCCCCCCCGCCTCTATCTCAGGGGTGTAATCTGCCGAGCTGACAGTCGGTCAGTGCGTGCATGCGCGCTGACCCTTTGGGTCCCAGAAGGCACCTGATGCCTTGATTTGAGGGTTGTTATTGTTCATTTTCGGTTTCCTTGGTGTGGTTAATTTTACGGATCACTGATCCTGTTTGAGTATCTTGCGTCATTCAGTCTAATCGCCATGTTTGCATTTCTAGTTTAACCAAGATTATTTCCAGACCCTGAGGAACCAATACCGGATTTATGCATTTTCCCTGATATAGCAGCGTTTGGCTAAAGTAGGTGTTGCCTGGAACCGGTTTCTGTCTTCATTTTCCAAGCAAGAAAAGCGATTCCAGTCCAGTGCGCCTGCGATGAAATCCTAACACAGATGCACTTTCACACATGTACAGCCCCTTTTATGGTAGTAGTGTGACACAGAGTTTCAGTAGTTTGCTTGCACAGAGGTTAATTTCCACGTTTCCTGAAGTACCGTAGAATGATCTGTGGTTTCTCTGTGGTTTTCATCTTGTGGGCTGTCATGTCTGCTTTGCTCTGCAGAGCTGTCAGCTTGTGTGGGTTGCAGCTCCTGGGTTGGTACAGGAATCGATGGTAAATCAATCCGCTTGTGCTCTCCTAAAAGCTCATAACCCTTTGTCTGGATATTCCAGTAAGTAATTTATTAAAGAATATTAAGTAGTCAGTAAAAGGCTCCGCTGACCTGAACGTTTCATCGCTATTGGTGCTGGATGTGCTGATGCTTTGTGGACCTGCTGTGGAACTGGCTGGGGCTCAAAGGGGTCAGAGGTCAAATATTGATGGCGGTTTCATTCTGGGAAGCGTTTCAGTATGAATTGGCAATGACTCATTGCCTCTTGCTGCTACATAATGGCCTTCCTAGAAGTAAAGTTGGCTCATGAAAAAAGAAGAGAGTGATGAGCTGAGGCTTCGGCATCCCGTTTGCTGAGCAAACAAAACCACCACATCAATATTACGCTTTTCTCCAGCATCTTATACTGAAGTAAAAAGCATTGCTAAAAGCTGCTGCTAAAAGAATGAGATCATTGCTTTCATGGACTTGAACATGAAATATCATTGTACAATATTCTTCTTATAGTTGCCTCACAAGTGACTTTTTTTAAAGGCATATTTGAAAAGTGTGGTTAATTTATTCCATGTTGAATATGTTAACAAATGTTTTTTTCTCGCCGTGTGTTTGCTGCTGCGTGTTTAAAAAGAACCCACTGTTCTGATACTTTGTGGCAGTGAACGCATGCGCTGAGTGAGTTGTTTATTAACAGTAGCCACATGTTTGAGCCATGTGGTAAATGTTCATTAGCTGTGCTTTCACAGTGATGAGTTTTTACAAGCAATTTGATGTTTTTCAGATGGGAAGCACGAATACAGCACTCTAAATTGCCATGCAAAGAAGTGAAATGAGCTTAATTTTGGCTTGCTGAATCTAAACAAGTGACTCCAAGGAATTGCAGTTTGAGGCCGCAAGGTTAAAAAAAAAAAAATGGAGCCTGAATAATTTTCTTCTGTTTTTGGACAGTGTTTGCTCTTAATAAAATTGAATGCCTTGAAAGATGCCAAAAAATTTGAATGGCAGTAGCTTCACATTACCATATTTTGAATTTTCTACTTTGTTAAAAAAAAAAAAAAAAAAAGTATGCCAGAGTACCAGATAAGTTTTGCATGTTTGCAAGAACAGACGTCCCACCTGCAAAAGACTGTTTCCCCATTTCCATGTGCATGGAGGGAAACATTTCCTATATTTGGAGTAGAAAGATGCAGTCTGCCCTGATTGAGTATACTGATAAGAGTAAATAGGCATAAATATCTTTGTGTAAACATAAGCCAATGTAAACTCCTAAAAACTGACAGGAATGCTGCAGGTTTAGAATCAAACAGTGTTTTAGTCAGTTGTAATTTAGAAGCGGGAGTGCTGTGCGCGCAGCAGTTTAGGAATAACGCAACAAACATTTGCATTCATAAACAAATATTTGAGCTTTTAGATGAGATGCTCTTCATTTTATAGGGTCATTTCACATGAAATCAACCAAGGCTTCCATAGGCATGGATTTTGTTCAAACTTTGATAGTTTAAAGGGGCTGCCAAATGAAAAAAGGATCAAGTTCCATCTCAATCGACTCGATGGTTTTTGTTCTCTTGGCAGTGAAAAAAGTGGGCTTGGCACCTGGAAGACTTGCATTTTTTACATTTTCAGCCAGCCGTACGTAACTCTGTAATCAATAAACATAATCACTTGATTTATTTCAAGAACTATTCTTCAGGTACAGTTTTATCCTTAACCCTTTTAAGCCTAACGTGTCGTCGCCGACACAGATATGCGTGTAATTTTGAAAGTACCATAATTACTGTAAGTTTTGCGCCATAGAAAAAATTCCAGCTGTTCCTGAAAACTGAGAAGCCCACATACAGGTTACTATGGTAAACATGGCAGCATGATTCCCTGCTGGGATTTTTGCATTAGGCCTTAAAGGGTTAAAAAGCCAATCAAATTGGTTTTCACCCTTTCATTGCGATTTTCAGGCTGTGGAGAAGCTATTTTTACACACCGGTGTCGGAATGTATGCCTTTTCGAGTAATATTTTCTCACCCAATTGAAGAATTATGTGTGTTTGTTTTAATAACAGATTTTAGTCCTAGTCAAAAGTGCTTTCTCTAGTCAGCAATGAATATTGTAGTTCTTTGATGACAAAATTGACATTTTGATAAAGCCTGAATCTGTGGAAAGCTCATTATGAGTACTGCCATTATGTAAGATTTTATTGCGACACCTGCATGCCTTCCTTCAATTTTTGTCCCCAACTTAAAGGGATAGTTCACCCAAAAATGAAATTTCACTCATCTACTCACCCCAAGGCTAATTAAAGGGTCGGTGAATTTCTTTGGTTCTCAAAACACTTTAAGATTTTCAAAGAAAAACAGCATTGAAGACCAATCCAAATCAACTGAAGTCAGTTGGGGCCACTCTTTCAAGCCTATAAAACAACATTAAAAAACACAAAATGCTGCCATACTGCTTGTGTGGCGTAATCCAAGTGTCCGTAAGCCCCGACATTCAAACTTGACTCGAAAAGACGTCTTTTCACCATGTTTTTAGCCGAAATGTCCAGTATAGCCACTCAGCTGAGCTGGCTGCCTTTTTCATCTTTGTGGAAGAAGTCTAAGATTCAAGATCTATGTACGGTGGCTGATGAGGGCAAACACACTGTTCAGTCAGTGAAAACAAATATTCAAAACTGCAGTGCGTTTCTAATTGGGGATGTTTTGGGCCCTATATATTGCCTGTCTATTCTGTTCACTGCTCCAAAATGGTAATGATACTATTTCTAACCAAGGCACTTGACGAAGAGATTTTAGAATTTCATCAAATTGTAGGAAGATCAGGGGAACTTAAAATTCATGAGAACAGGCTAGGGAAGGAGGTGCAGGAAAATTTGAAGAGTTTGCAGGCACAGGATGCAGATTTTACCATTTCTGGTGTATTTCAGTGAGTTTTCTTGATAAATTTGCTCATGGCACTAGCTGTACTGACAGCATGTGCGTGTTTGTATGCATGTATGTGGCAGGGGCTCCAGTTCCTTTTATTTGCTCACCACTGGCTGCTGTGCGATGAGAGGGGGCAAGTGGTTTGTGATCGTCGTGATTATTATGCATGATGTAAAATTTCAATAGTGGCACTCATCATTCTGTTATGCACAGTGTGAAATTTGGCAACGGTGGCGTGCCACGGCTAAATGCATACAAGGGGAAACGCTTAGTAAACAATGTTTACGATCCTATAATGATGGTTTTGGGGAGGTCATGTGACTCCTGCTGATTAGGAGCAGATGAGGATTAGCTTTTTGCATTTATGAAGTGGGGTGCAGGCTTAAGCCAGGAAATGGATATCTGTATCACTGTTATTTTGAAATTAAAGTGTGATTGATGGACTGGTACTCAGAGCTGCTCTGCCGATCATCCCATTAGCCCTGGTGCTCTGATGGATTCACTTCCAGCCTGATTGCTGCTTCATTCCCCTGTTCTTTTATTGATGCTAGGTTCCCACAATCATGATTCGCGGCACGATTGAAATCGTGGTCTTAATCGTGGGGTAGTCGTGGTGATCCTATCAGATCTTATCGTCAGTCGTGGCAATCGTGTCGATTGTAGAAAAGTTTTGGACGGTTCAAAAATTTCCTGCAATCAACACGATTAATTGTCAGTCGTGATCATCGCATCACCTTGTATCCAAACCTGAAATTTCTGAGAAGTTCCACGATCAGCTACGAATGGCCAATCGTGGCGTTCGTAACAGAGCGCACGACAGTGGGAACTAAGCATTAGCTATCACACAACTGAGGCTGAAAGATTTTAGCACGATTATAATAAAGCCACGAACAAAGGATCTGGTGATATTAGGATTGAATTGGCTCTCCCATTTTTGACATTAATTCAGTAAATAGGCCTGGTTTGTTGGGGGAGCCTGTCAATTACGATTCATGTTTCTAATTAGTCGGAGAGCGCACTACCATGATTGTAAAGATCTTATATGCCCATCATTGAAAACATGACTAGATTTATTTAAGTAAAATTGTGGTGGTCGCTAGTAAAATGTTGGTAAATGGAAGTGCACTGTGCTCTCGGGATTAAAGTTGTGCTCAAAAAGGTACCAGTTACACAGGAGAGTACAGCTGTTTAATGGGTGATGGACTCCTCTAGTCCTTGCTCCTCTCTAAAACCTACAAACTGCAGACTAATCCCAGGGCCCTGCTCTCGATTGAAAACTGTTAGACGTGGACTAGCTAACTTACATCTCCTCCTTCGCCCAAAGATAAACTGAGCTGGGGCACAGACCCTGTTAATTAGCTGGGCACTAATAGCTGGACTTGCTTCTCTCTCCCCTCTCAGGACCAAGAGCGCCGGACTCCTCTACATGCTGCTGCTTGCCTGGGCGATGTCCATATAATGGACCTCCTCATTAATTCAGGTAGTGTATGTTCTTGAGCATGTGTGCGTTTGTTTGTGTGTGTATTTGCGCGTTTCTCTGCCTGCCTGTGTGCTTGTCTATCTGCATGTGTGTAAGAGAATGTCTGACCTGAACGGCTTTTCCCTCCAGGTGCTAGTGTTAATGCTAAGGACCATGTGTGGCTGACTCCACTGCATAGGGCAGCTGCATCTCGCAATGAAGTAAGTCAACATTTTTTTATGCGGAGGGGAGAAGATTTTGGTCTACTGTTAGTAGATGGTGTATTTACTTATTGTTCTAGTCTTAAAGCAAAGTGATGCAAAAAATGGGATATCTGTATGAGACGTGTGAGTGCATGTGTTGCTCACGTAGACGGCGTCGAACGGTACTTGCGCTCGCCCTCAGACGTCTCAGACCCCTTGTCTCGTGATCAGTTTGGGTTGCTGTCCGGAATCTGTCACGTACAGGCTGTACTCAGATGTGGCGCTCTTGAGCTACTGTAGTCACTCGTGGCTGTCTGAGGCGGGGTCGGTCAGGGACTGCGCCTGTTTTCCATTCTCGGACAGACAGCTGACTGATTGTTGACCAGTGACAGTGCAGATGACGCGCCACCCCTCGGCAGCTGAGACCTGCCCGTAACATGCCAAAGGCTCTTTTTCTCTCTTCTGTGTCGAAAGCGGTTCCATTTTCTTGATGACGTAGTTTTTTTTTTTTTTTTTTTTTTTGCTTTTTGTAGGCTCTTGACCACACCCAAAAGAACAAGTCAAGTGTCACTGTACACATCACAAACAGCTCAATGCTTGTTATTACTAAAGTGCTTGGCGTGTTCACGTGGCGCGTGTCAGCATTACAATACCACGCGCTTTTCCTTATTGCCTCTCGTGTCCCACTGGAAAAGCAGTAAAAATCGATCGATTCTTCTATAGAGTACTAAAGTGATGATGTCACGCTGGTGTCAGAAGTAAAATTTCCCATTCATTTTACCCAGAGATGTTTTTTCAGTTCACTTTTGAAGCACTTTCCGTCGTTTTCCAGCCTCCATCAATTTCGATGTTTTACGTCATATTTCTGAGTAAAAAAAAATTTTGTTTTTCTTGACCAGAGTCAGCTACAGTTTAAATAATTTTAATTTTTCACCACCATGCTAATCCTATTTGTAGTCTAAAAACTACACATCCCATGATCCTCCTGATTCCCGGGCAGAATGAGTTTAAAATGCGTTACAAATTACCTGCAGCTTGCCAATTGCCATAGCTATTTGTTTGTTTAGCTTGGCAAGACTGTGAATTCGTCAGCCACTCTACGCTCTACTTAGTTATATTTACTTGCTAGATATCAAGTTTTACAACTAGTGCCAATTTACTTTAATAGCCAAGCATCTTTGGCCATCGTTTGTTTGGTTAAAACTTGCTAGTGAGCTAGCTAGCCCGAGCAGCTAATCAATCAAAAGCTTTGTCAACACATAACAAATCCTTTTCACCTATATTCAATTGAATACAAAAGACAAGTTACTTATTCATTGTTTTCAAATATTAATATTCACCATGTGATAAGCAAACAAGTGACTTCTTTGGAACATCCTTCACAGGTGCTTGCTCATCTAACGATGGCAGTTAAGTGCGAAACAATGATTTGCAAATTCATTGTTTCAATTGAATACGATTAATATTCACCATTTGAAATGCATGTTTCAAAAAGCTGGCAAAAAAAGACTGAGAGAGTTGAAACTCATCAAACTTTTGGAACATCCCACAGGTGGCTAACTTGCCAGTGAGCTTCCTGTTCAGTCATTCGACAAACAAGGATGGGGCGAGGGTCACCACTTAGTGAACAAATGAGCTGATTGTCGAACAGTTTAAAAACAACATTCCTCAACGATATTGCAAGAAATTTAGATTTCATCATCTACGGCCGTAATATGTAAAGAATCTGGAGAAATCACTGCACTCGTTTAAAAACCAACATTGAATGCCCGTTCCCTCAGGCTACTGCATCAAAAACCGACATCAGTGTGTAAAGGACATCACCACATGGGCTCAGGAACACTTCAGAAAACCACTGTCAGTAACTACAGTTCGTCCAAATAATTAAAACTCTACAATGGCTATTCAACAGCATTTTTCTAAGATGGACTGATGCAAAGTGGAAAAAGTGTTCTAGTCTGGCGTGAGTCCAACTAAATTGTTTTTGGAAACTGTGGACGTTTTGCTAGGTCCGGACTGTTATAGCCATTTAAAGCCAGCATCTGTGATTCCCAGTGGGCAATTTTGTGAATTAATGCTGAAAGGTTACAGGTTTTGGAGCAACATATGTTGCCATCCAAATGGACGCCCTGCTTATTTCAGCAAGACAATAAACATTCTGCAACCATTTACTGTTTCCTATCCAGACCTGTCTCCCCATTTAAAATGTGTGGCGCATTAATGTGCACAAGGATGTTGAACAACTAAGCTCACATCAAGCAAGAATGGGAAAGAGTTCCACCTGACAAGCTTCAAAATTGGTCTCCTCAGTTCCCCAACGTTTACTGAGTGTCGTTAAAAGCACAGTGGTAAAAAAGCCCCTGTGGTTAAATTCTAAGCATAAAGCTAAATGTCTTTGCAGTGTATTCAATTGAATATAAGTTGAAAAGGATTTGCTCAATTCTGTTTTTTTATCTACGATTTACAAAAATGACTCAAATACCAACTCGTGATCCATTCATTTCACCATTTTTATTGGCTTGCAACTAGCTTTTGCTAGCTTTAATGGTTTTAATGGCCCCCTATGTAAATTCTAATGGCAAAAAAAAAATAAAGTTTCTCAGTTTGAACTCATCTTGATGCATGGACATAGACAATGGCAATTTAAGGCACTTTAAGGCACTACGTTAGCTAAAAACTTTTTATGTTTCGTTGTGAGCGTTTGCTGAAACTGAGGTACCCCATTGGCTGGGAACAAATCAGGGGGCTAGCGCCAGCTTATGCAATGGATATGTAGTTAATGCGTTGTGAAGTGGACTACAAACTGGACTACAAGTGCAAGTGCATTTAATTTTTGGCAATAAACAACAAATTTGATGTTATTATTTGTATGTGTATACCCCATAGGCAAATCTCGGAGCGAGGCAGCTCACAAAATTAATATGAGTTCGAGCAATGCCAGAAAGTGTCCGAACCCCATTATAAATTCCCATAGGGATTTTACTTCCGACACCAGAAGCAAAGTAGCTGTGACGTCATCACTTTAGTACTCTTATTTGCCGCAAATACTGTATATAGCTCACTGTTGCGTTAAAAATGGCGCTAAGTATAACTTTAACAACCTCTTCAAGGTACAGACATAAAAGAATTTTGAAATACATGTTTATGATGCATTTATTCTTTGAGAAATAAAAGAACCTGTTTGTGACATGTGCCTGTGTTGCTGCTCTTGACTCCTCTAATGTTGTGCCTTTCAGTGGTGACCAACACTGTTCCTTGTTAGCTACCTACCACCCTGTAATTTCTTATTCTAAATCCTTCAACAGCTGTTGGTCTGCGTTTAGCTGCAAATTCATAGTCGGGGATGGTAAATTAGGATTGAACTGAAGTTTTCAGGAGGCTCAATCTGTCGAGGCGTGTTTGCTTTCCCCTGCTCCACAAGATGTTTGCTGCCGACGTCACTGTTACTGACACTGATTCTGTGGATGTTGCTCTTCTCCTTTACAGAGGGCAGTCGGCCTGCTGCTACGCCAGGGAGCCGAGGTGAATGCGCGGGACAAGTTCTGGCAGACGCCGCTGCACGTGGCGGCTGCCAACCGGGCCACGCGGTGCGCAGAGGCGCTGCTGCCGCAGCTCAGCAGCGTGAACGTCGCTGACCGCACTGGACGAACGGCACTGCACCATGCCGCACAGAGCGGATACCTGGAGGTATGGAGGGCTGCTGTGAGGGGCGGGGCTGGGCAGGGCTCCGGTGTACAGTCCAGGGGTCCGTCTCTGTACCATTCACTCCCCAACTCCATTCATCCGCACTCCTACTACCACTCCGCTGGAACCAGGAAATGTGTGGGGAAAAGGAGGGGCAAAGAGCGAAAAAGCAATAATGAAGAGGATTAGGACAGCTCAACCGCTTCTGTCACTGAAAGTGACTTCAGCTATTAATGACATGGCCCTTTCACTGGTGTTATTTCTTTTCCAAAGCCCAGTAGGCCCCATGGTCACTGTTGCTTCATTTGGCCAGTCCATTTAAAGCCGCAAAAAGTTTGCGAAGTGTCAAGCTGAAGATTTTGCTGAATATGCACACAACCGACAGTAGCTTGCAAAGAAGATCCTGACATTACGAGTTTGCAACAAGACTCTACTACAGCTAGGTCCTTAAACATTTGGGCAATGACACTATTTTAATTCTTTTACCCGTGAAGGACATCACAGTGGTTTTTCGAGCTAACTATCAGGATGTGCTTAAAGTGCAGACTTTCTTCATCAATTTTAGGGTTTTGTGAAAATTATTTTCTCAACTGTGTAGGAATTACACCCATTTTATGCGCAACCCCCTCAGCTCAGAAGTGATTGGACAAACTAACAATCCCCAATTAGATCGTCTTTTTTATACACAGTGGTAAACCCTTTGCAGTCAATTACTGCTTAACTATAGAATCCGTAGACATCGTCAGATGCTGGCTTTACTCCCTCGCGATGCGCTGCCAGGCCTTCACTGCTGCTGTCGTCTGTTTCTGCTTTGTTGTTGGGACATTTTCCCTTCAGTTTCGCCTTCAGCAAGTGAGACGCATACTCAGTTGGATTCTCATCATATATTTGACTTCTCTTTTGTAGAATGTTCCAGTTCTTTGCCTTTGAAAAGCCAGGGTTTTTTTTTTTTTTTTTTTTTGTTGTTGCAGTTTGCCTCTAAGTCTTCATCTATCTGCACTGTGAAGTGTTTTCTAATGTATTCTGAGGCATTTGGCTGAACCCGAGCAGGTAATATAGCCCTATCCAATTCAGAATTCATCCTCTAGGTTTTGTTATCAGACACATCTCCAGTAAATACAAGGCAACTCAACTGGCAGCCATTCATGCCCACTCATGACCACTCTTCACAGATGAGGTGGTTTGCTTTGGCTCATGAGCAGCTACCTCCCATCTCCATATTCTTCTCTCCCCATCTTTCTAGTACAAGTTTATCTGTTTCCTCTGTCCACAGGATGTTGTTGCAGGACTATACAAGCTTTTTAAAATGATTTTCTTTTTTGGGAAAAAATTCTAGTTTTTGGGCCTGACCGATGGTTTACATCATGAGATAAATCGTCTTTATTTATTCAGGTGAAGTCTTCTCATGACCGCTGACCTTGGCGTTGGTACGCCTATCAACCGGAGATTTTTAATCTGGATCTGGCTAACCGTTGTGAGGGGGTTTTTTCTGATCCACGTAAAGAATTCTTCCGTCATCTACCACAGTTGTTATCCACCATCCTCAAGGCCTTTTTGTCTTCCTGAGCTCACCAGGGTATTCTTTCTTTTTAAGAATGAACCACATAGTTCAGTTGGCCACACCTAATGGTTTTGCTTTTCCTCTGGTGGGTTTTTTTAATTTTTTTCTTTATCAGCCTAATAATGGCGTGCTTCACTGCAGTCGCTTTTAAATGAAAGTATTATGGAATGAAGCACACCTGGCCACGGAACAGCAGAACATCTAATTGTTAAAATACTCTTTCTCTGAACCCTTTTGCTCAGAAGCAAGATCTGGCAGTGTATGCGTTCCCCTATTTAAAGTGGTAATCCATAAGATTTGCGTCTCATTACTGTCTGTTAAGTCAGTGTCTATCAGAGAGGGGGGATAAAACAACGGTGATTGGGCCTATGACCCACTAATGAAAGCACTTGTATTTCATTCTTTGCCAGGTAAAGCAATCAGTGTGTTTGTGGCGACATTCCCGCGCGATATTCAAATACAGGCGCACATCTAGTGACGCTTTTTACATCAGTAAGCAGTGTTTGGTCTGTCCAGAAGGTAGGATGAGCCACAAGCTAGCTTGACGGAAGTAAGGAACCCCGGGAGAAGCAATGGTAAGGTAGACGCCAGAAGGGATCCAGTAGTGGTACTTTCCCTAACCTGAACCTTGGCTCTATCCCCTAACCCTAAATCTAATGTGTCTCTTACACTATATGTCAGTTTTACGGATGGAATTAAGGGAGGACCGTGAAAAATGCAGCCTTCCAAGAAGCGGAAAGTACCGCTACTGGATCCCTTCTGAATGGCAATGGCAAATACCATACTGTGTAGCTATACTGTGCACAGTAGAAACTAACGTTAGCTGAGTCTCTGTTGAGGCTACTACTGAAACTAAAATTATAAAGTAATTTCAGGAAGCAAACAGGAAAAAAGCTACGTTAACCACCTCGACAAATTATTTTTATTAAAAAAAAAAAAAAAGTTATAACATTACCTGTTAACCAACTACCGTTTTCATTATTTACACAGGGCTCTCAACTTTCACATATAAATGACATATTCATTTTCCCGTGCTGTAGTCAGAAATTATTCTATCAGACTGTTTGTAGAGATTCTCAGGTGGAGTTGAAGTCCTTGTGCATTGAAGTTTATCAGTTTCACATGTGTTATGGTGGATTTCGCCACTAGTAATATGAGAACAATTATGATTCCGGACTTCTCACGCTTTTCTTCACTCAGGGGTTGGAAGCAGTGGAATTGCATAAAAATGTTTCAAATGGTCTTATTTCATTTAAACAATTTGAACGATCATGAAACACGCAATTTGTTGATTGAATAATTACTGACTACAGCACGGGAACGTAAATGAAGCACAAATTCTCATGGCGAATGCGTGAAAGTTGGCAACCCTTTAAGTTAATCGATTCATCATAATAGCCTAACATGTTACGGGAATGAGATGACACTAATGGATGACTAACGTCACATAATTTTTACTTTTATTGAGTTCAATTGCCCTGTCAAAGAGCATCTTTCCCTTCTGCATGAGAATTGAGGCGGCGTGGAACTGGTAAGAGCCGTCAATTTACCGACGTCATACAGGCGACACTGTTGGGTCTCGACAAGAGTTATGGGAAATGAGGTCCAGAAGCGCACCTGCAATTTCAGCTTACTGCCAAAGATGTCAATATAAACAAGCCAATTCAGATCTTATGGATTACCACTTTAAGGCTTCATAATTCAAGATTTGAGCTTCACAAAGAGGGGGAAAATGGATAAAATGAAAAAAGGCACTTATAGCATTTAGAATACCATCTTATTATCCCCCCGGCATAGAATGCGGGGGGATATAGGCATCGCCTCGTCCGTCCGTGATTGTTGTGTTTCCAGAGCAGAACTCGGAAACTATGCAAGATATCAGCACTAAACTCGGTACATGTATTCTATGTATTGTCTAGATGTGCCTTTTGCTACTTTGGAAATTTCGGGATTCCTATTTTTGTCGTTTCCATGGAAACAAATCTGGACTTAGTGCACATCAGGCCTAGTTCGTTTCCGGAGCAGGACTCAAAAACCGTTCAATATATCTTACTGAAACTTTGCATGTGTATTACTCACATACTGTAGTGGTGCCTTTTGATATTTTCAGATTTCTGAAAATCTTATTTTTTTCGTTTCCATGGAAACCAGTTGCATTTGGACTCTGTACAGAGATAGGTTCGTTTCCGGAGCACAACTCAAAAACCGTTCATTGTATCTTTCTGAAACTTTGCATGTGTATTACCCACATACTGAAGTGGTGCCTTTTGATATTTTCAGATTTCTGAAAAAAAAATTTTTTTTTTGTTTGCATGGAAACAAGTTGGATTTGGACTCTGTACAGAGAGGTTCGTTTCGGGAGCACAACTCAAAAACCGTTCAATATATCTTACTGAAACTTTGCATGTGTATTACCCACATACTGAAGTGGTGCCTTTTGATATTTTCAGATTTCTGAAAATGTTATTTTTTTCCTTTCCATGGAAACCAGTTGCATTTGGACTCAGTACAGAGAGAGGTTCATTTCTGGAGCACAACTCAAAAACC
This sequence comes from Gymnothorax javanicus, assembly GCA_029692085.1. Lineage (NCBI taxonomy): Eukaryota > Metazoa > Chordata > Actinopteri > Anguilliformes > Muraenidae > Gymnothorax > Gymnothorax javanicus. Next base: position 20,304,249 of record CM056203.1, read on the forward strand.
GTTCATTATATCTTTCTGAAACTTTGCATGTGTATTACCCACATACTGAAGTGGTGCCTTTTGATATTTTCAGATTTCTGAAAACTTTTTTTTTTCGTTTCCATGGAAACAAGTTGGATTTGGACTCTGTACAGAGATGGGTTCATTTCCGGAGCAGAACGCAAAAACCGTTCATTATATCTTTCTAAAACTTTGTATGTGCATTACCCAAGTACTGAAGTAGTGCCTTTTCATATGTTTAAATTTCTGGAATTATTTTTTTTTCCTTTCCATGGAAGTGGCATGGATTTGGACTCAGTCGCAGGGCTGGGTTTGTTTCCGGAACAGAACTAAAACGCTGTTCATTAATGACCCTTGTTTTTTTATGGCCTTTGCTAACGTGTGCTTCATAGTCTTTGCTAGATGTTGCCAGTACATACTTCCAGATCATTCCAGAGGAAAATCACCTCAACATTCTTGTTTGAATTTCTTTGAAGGTGTAGGATTGACATGACTTTCACAAATAATCAGGGTCCGGGGGGATATGTAATCTTCTGATGACTCTTGTCTCAGTTTGTTGTTATTGTTTTATTTTAATGTTTTGCTGTTTCTTATTTTAAAATCTTTTGAAGGTTAATAGGATTTGTTGTAAGATTTCTGCTAAAAAATTTCGAGGACAGTGCCTTGCCACCTTCAACTTTGGCAACTTCATCTTGCAAGTGCAGCGTCCCAGCTGCTGCACCTCTCTGTCACAGATCTTAGTGCTGACTACTGTCAATAATTGGCATATTAATTGTTGTTGCTGCCTTTTATTCACCACCTCCAGATGGTAAAGCTGCTTCTGAACAAAGGGGCCAATCTGAGCGCGTGCGATAAGAAGGAGAGACAACCAATCCACTGGGCTGCCTACCTCGGTGAGAGGCCACGGCTCCTGCCTGCTCTGATGCCTGCATCGCATGAGGGGCGCCTGTTCACCTCAGCACTCATACGCAATCACGTGGACATTGGCATCATTTTTGAATCCAGATTCTGACTTTAACCCTTAGAGCCCTGAAATAAATATTTTTAAAATATTAATTTAATCATCTTGTGCTGTTGAAAACCCATCATGTGTTGATTTTGATATCTGGCATTATTGAGCAACAGTAGCTGCTGCCGTAGCACTGTAAGGGTTAAGTATGAGAGCTGTCCCAAATCCATCGTCTGAAGTTAGATGTAAGCATTTCTTAACGCTCTTATTTTGCATGGCTATGCATTCCACATATTGCATTATGAAAATTTAAGACCGTGTGAGGTACCCAGATAGAGGAGTCACCATAGTTAAATAGTTCTTTGACTGAAGATTTTGATAGGTAGTTTTTAGCCCTTCCATAGTTCACCAGTGAAAACTTCATTTGTTTGTACACTTCCCCTTCTGAACTAGTCGGCTTACGCCCCTATTCTCTACGCCGCAGGACATTTGGAGGTGGTGAAGCTGCTGGTTTCTCGAAGTGCGGATGCCGCCTGTAAGGACAAGCGCGGGTACACGCCCCTCCACGCTGCCTCCGCCAGCGGCCAGATCGACGTGGTCAAGTACCTGCTGCGGCTCGGGGCCGAGGTGAGATCTTCCTCTAGCCAACCCCGTCCTTCAGTCAAAATTTATATTGGTCTCCACAGAGACGTCCGTGAAGTTATTGTGTGACTTGTGTTTCTGTATGGATTCCCCCACCCGCCTCTAAATTCAGTTCGGAAATGGGCACGGAAATTATTTGCTGAGACAGTAATTCCAGGTGTCCTTTTACTTGACGGTTACATTCTATAAGGCACTGGGCTCGCAACCCAGTGGTTGCCAATTGAGCTGCCTGGACATTGTTGTTCTCTTGCTTTGGTTACTTTGGCTGTTCTATGCAGTTGTACATGACAGTTTTACCGTTTTCTAAATGACTACTGTAATGCAGTGCTATTTGGCTTTATTCCTAAACAGTCTCATTTACAATCAGCTCTGAGAGGGAAAGTTCTTTACTTGCATTTGTTTGACATACTCCTTTCTCTGGTTGCCATTAGGGTTCTGAAAATCCATATTTGCTGATCACTGTCCAATCGAGAATTTAGTCAGGAATCAAGTTACGTTGTGAGCACCAGAATTCAGAGGTGCTATTAAGCAATGTATATCATGGTCTCAAATATTCTGGACAATATTAACACTCCTGAAAATTGAAAGCTATTCCATTTTTCAGAACACGCATACTCTTTTTCTGATCTGAAAAATGCAAGCTTGACTATTGTGCAGATTTCTGCGAAATTTTTAATCCAATTATATTTTGTTCCCAGGATCTTTGATTCCACGGCGAGTACTTGTGTTTCTTTTCTTTTTACCTCCGCCCAACGAAGCTGGAGGAGGTTATGTGATCATTACCGTTTGTCTGTTGGTTGGTTTGTTGGTTTGTTTGTAAGCAGGATTGCGCAATAAGTTATGGATGGATTTTCCTCAAATTTGGTGGAAAGATTAAGTATTGTTCAAGGAAGAGGTGATTTGATTTTGGGAGGTCAAGGTCAAGGTCAAGGGCATGTTAAAGGTCAAAAACACATTAAAAACATATTTGCGCGAAGACTACAGGACTGCATAAACGCAAGGTTGCTAGCTAATACTGGCAAAAATAACATTGAGTACATTGGCGGAGGTACTTGCGCTCTGAGCGCAGCTCTAGTTTTTATATTTGTGCGTATTGCTTGAAACGAGTATCTGGCTTTTCTCCCGTTCAGCATAGCAGGGAAGGTTTGCAGTGTACAGTGCTGTATCCCTACATCTTTCAGGGTGAACGTATCACGACAGTGTTACAACAGGCCTTGGAGATCCTTGGAAGGGGAAGTATTTTTTTATGTTTAGGGCTGCAGATTTCTTGCCCAGCGCTGAAATACCTGAATCAACTAATCAGCTAATAGTAGTCGTTGATCAAGAACTGGATTCGCTGAATTAGTGTTTTTAGTGCTGGCATTAAAGAGCCAACGTGACACCCACATCAGCCTCTATCCAGCTGGCAACCCCTTCTCCATCACCGCTACGTGTATACATCAGCTGGCTGGGTGGTGTCATCTAGTTTTTAAAAAAGCAGTGCTTAACTGCATGTTGAAATAAGACATTTGTGCATAATTTATGCCTGCTAAGTGGAGAATTATTTGTTACTGTGGGTAGGAGGAGGAACGTGTTATTGAGGTCCTGCTTGTCAGTTCTGTGCTCCGTCTCTTTAAAATGACTTTTTCTCTCTGTAAGTGTTGGCAACAACCAGACTTGATGGCATGTTTTCTGTCATTGCCTACCTCTTGGGTTTGGGAGGAAAAAAAGCATAGATTGGCCAAATGGTGGTGCTGTTGCCTGCCGAATCATGGTTTGGCCTGGTCCTGTGGGTTTTGAACTGTTAGAGGGTCGAAATTCTTTGCTCCTCAGATTGTCTGATTCCCGTGGAACAAAAAAACACCATATCAAATTTTTTGTCAATTTTAATTCTGCAAAAATTCTGAAAGTAGATATCTGCGGTTTGCACAAAATTTGGCACATAGCATCTTCAGACTCCTACCTTTTAATAATATTTAAAATGCCACATTAAAAAATATAGCCGCGCAAAGCCATTAAATCTTGTGGGAAAGCTGTCTGTTGATGGAATGCATTTCAACATGACTCTAGAGTCTAATCACCATAAACATGTCCAATTTTACAATGCAGAATGATCAGAATAGTTGTTTTTCTGACATTGGGCTTATGCCTGCAAAGGTTTGTATAAATCGATCAGTAGGTGTGACTGGAGTAAACAAACGGTCGTGCTGTTGGCTCTTATTTGCTCCTTGGTGTTTTTGCTGGTATAATCCTGTCGAGCCCCTGCGCCTGGTGATGCTGTCCTCCTATGGGTCACACTGCGTTTCACTCTGCCCCTCCAGATCGATGAGCCCAACGCCTTCGGGAACACGGCGCTGCACGTCGCCTGCTACATGGGCCAGGAGGCAGTGGCCAACGAGCTGGTGAACCGCGGCTCCAACGTGAACCAGCCCAACACGCGTGGCTACACCCCTCTGCACCTGGCTGCCGTCTCCACCAACGGCGCCCTCTGCTTGGAGCTGCTGGTCAACAACGGCGCCGACGTCAACATGCAGGTCAGGGGAGGGGCAGTCTGCCAATTTATTGTATCATCTTCCTGCGGAGATTTGGGCTTCCCTCAAGGGTGGCTGAGCCTGTTTGTCTGGTGTGGACGTAGTGCTGTCAGCGGTAGTTTGGGCTGCTATAGGAGGGTCGAAGCGCCTAGCACAGGGTCGTTCGGGCTCCCAGAGTTCAGCAGTGGCCTCTTCTGTTCAGTGAAGCACCTGTAGTCCAGATGCAGTCGCTGTACATGAGCATAGCATAGCCTGAAGAATTAATGGTGTCATGGAGCATTGTTGTTATGCCCCCGCCTCGAATGAGCTGGGGGCATTACGTCAATGCCCCTTCCGTCCGTCCGTCCGGGCGTCCGGCCGTAAACTTCTCCTTTCCATGCAATAACTAAAGAATGCCTTGTCCGATCCATCTCATTTCTTGGTGGTGTATGGGGTGTGGGTAGAGGAAGGTTCCTTTCGAAAACCAGCGCCGTGCGATATCCAATATGGCCGCCATGGCAGCCATCTTCATTTCAGTTTCCACGCAATAACTAAAGAACGCCTCGCCCAATCCATCTCATTTCTTGGTGGTGTATGCAGGGTGGGTAGAGGAAAGTTCCTTTCGAAAACCAGCGCCGTGCGATATCGAGTATGGCCGCTACGGTAGCCATCTTGATTTCAGTTTCCACGCAATAACTAAAGAACTCCTCATCTTCAATCGAAAACCAGTTTTCTTGTAACATGTTTAACTTTCAGTATTATTCACTCTCACTATTCACCATGCTAAACTAGCAACCAATTCAATCTTAACCCCAGTTAAACATATGGGCGGGGGCATATGCCACGCTCTGCGTTGCTCTTGTTTTTCTGACTGTACAGTTTGTTTTCCCATGCTGATTTATTTATTTTCAATGACTTTGTTGGTTTTTAAGTGAAGTTATATTTTGTTTCAAATTGCTTGAAGTTTTCAGCCTTAAACGTGCTCAAATGGCCATAACGTGCCTGTAAAAGTGGTTTTTCAATTATTTTATTGCATTTTTAGTTGTTTAGTTTCTTGTTAGTACAGTTTAATGGCTGTATTGTCTTTTTGTAAATACTGTTGTTTAATGGCATGTTGATTTTCACTGATGAGCTTGTGATAACTGAGCATTGATTGGTGTTTGCATTTCTCTGTCCCACAGAGTAAAGAAGGGAAGAGCCCTCTACACATGGCTGCTATTCACGGCCGGTTCACACGCTCACAGATCCTCATACAAAATGGTGAGGAATTCCCACCTCTGGGGCTCGGGGCGTAGCACATTCTCCTAAATGCTTGAGTGCTAATTACATTACTCTCATTTTCATTTGCTCTCTTTCTCTCTGTCTCTCTCTCTCTACTTCCCTAAGGTGGAGAGATAGATTGTGTGGATAAATATGGCAATACTCCTCTTCACGTTGCTGCTAAGTACGGCCATGAACTGCTGATCAGCACCCTCATGACCAACGGTGCTGATACAGCCAGGTAAAGGGTGGACTCAATGCCTCTGTGTTCCTGGTGCTTGATGTTCTCAATGGGGAATAAACCGGCTCAGGACTGAATGTGATTTGCCTGCTTTGTCACCACGTCACGCAGAAATGACAGCCAGTTTTATTCTTTATATGTATTGGTTTTACACTTCCGATTGAAGCCCTTTGTCCATTAATTGATTTATCCTTCCATTGACTTTTTTTTTGAATCTCTAGCCGCAAGAGCCCACAAAGTAGAAAGTGTGCAAATAAAAATGGTTAGTCGTACACAGGATAACATTGGAATGGCAATCTAGCATTTTGGCTATGCTTGAAAACTTACTTGTTTCCTCTAGTGTATTCAGATACCAAGATCAATGCACATTGACAAACACATTATGTTAATAGAATTTTTTCAGTCATTTGACTTCTGAGTTAGCAATTTTGTTGCTTCTTTATCCTCCAATTGCTCCTAATGGAAGAAAAACAACCATTATCAAGTTGTGCCAGATGCAACTACTCTACCCGAGGTGACATTTTAAAAGATTTTTGATGCCCTTGACTGAATTGGGTCCAAAATTTAATCAGGTGATTCTTGGACCATTGGACACTTCCTGAAAATTCATTGTAATTTTTCCGGAATTGGGATTCGTATGCTACACTGCAGATAGACAAGCTAACACACAGACAAATAAATGTTGCGAAAACCAATACCCCTGCCCCCCTTTGGGTGGATTACAAATGCACTGATGGAAAATATGGAGGCTTTGTCTGCACGGTGTCCATATCTATCGCAGTTTTACTCAAGACAGGGGTTTTTCTAGAAAAACAGAGTATGGGGGTGTGGTGGCAGACCCCGATTGGGGGGTGGGGGGTTGATGGTTTATGTCCTTTTCATTTTGTTCAGCGGGGGGGAGGGGTCACTGTTATTCGCTTTCCAGTATTTTCTGTTTTTTTCCGTTTTTTTTTTTTTTAGTGCGCATACATTATGAACAGGCGGCGATTGCGCAATTACTCAGAATTAACGAATCAAGGGGGGCGCTGGGGAATAGTAAGGGGGCGCAGCGCCATTGTTACCCTGCTTAGAAAAACCCCTGCAAGACTCTTGGTATGGACATGCTGACTGGTAAATGTATATTGACATCCTGTATCCATTTGTTCATCTGTCTATTCAGGCAAGGGATCCACGGGATGTTCCCGCTGCACTTGGCCGTGCTCTATGGGTTTTCAGACTGTTGTCGCAAGTTACTCTCCTCAGGTGAGAATACATGTGAGATTACCTGTGATCCAACATTGAAATGGTCTTTGAAAGTGATTTGCTGCCCATCTGCTTTTAATGGCGTGGTCTTAGTTTCAGTGACATTGTCCACCGAGTTCTGGATATGGGGCTAAGAATATTGTATAAATCAAAATGGGTGCTCCAGAGCTTGAATTGCTTTGAACTACTTGTTGTGGTCATGGCATTGTGATTTTATCCCGTTGACGGATCGGAGAAATGCCAGGCACTGTTACGTGCCATTCTTCCCTGGCACAAAGTTTGCATTTTCTAATCAGGCATGTTTTTTCTGCCGCGTCTCTGCAGGTCAGCTGTACAGCATTGTGTCGTCTCTGAGCAACGAGCACGTGCTCTCGGCCGGATTCGACATAAACACTCCGGACAACTTTGGGAGAACCTGCCTGCATGCTGCTGCCTCTGGAGGGTGAGCCATGGCTGCCACGGCAACGCCCTTCACAAGCACCCCATGAGCACCTCAGCCGGATGTGGGGAAAAAAAGCCTCCTTTTAACATCTCCTCATGGTCTATCTCCTTTCTCTCGACAGAAACATTGAATGTCTTAACTTGCTGTTGAGTAGTGGTGCTGACTTGAGTAGGAAGGACAGATTTGGAAGGTGGGTGTGTGCAAATTAAAAGAATGTTATTATCTGCATGTTGGTCCCTCTGTGGCGGACATTTTGTGAAATTTGAAAATTTAAATTGTTAAATGTATTTTCATTTGCTAGTCATTGCAATTATTATTTGAGGAAATCATTTGATCGCCAGTTCATATTGGGAAATGAAAATAATCTTCTTTACAGCAAGATAGTTCAGTGTTGGAGAGATTTTCGCTCAAATTCTGTATTTGTGGTCACATTTGGCCTCTACCTGAAATGAAAATGACCACATCTTCATTTGCTGCCACTCTGGTGATTTCCCTGTTGAATACAAGCTGCATTAGCTTCAGTGAGATACTACAGTGTTTAAAACTAGCTTAACTTTTTATTTCTTTGACTGTGCAACATGGCATATTGCTGGCTGTATTATTGTATTTCGTGGAATGTAATGGTATGATCAGCACCATAAACCCTAAGGTATTTTATGCTGCCTGCAAACTGTAGTGTAATTCTGAGGCAGAAGATGACGTCTGCCGGTTTGTTCACTGACTCCACCCTAGAACTCCACTGCACTACGCAGCAGCTAATGGGAACTCAACGTGCACTGTGGCGCTGGTGAGCTCCGGGGCCGATGTCAACCAGCCTGACAGTCAGGGCTGCTCCCCCCTGCACTACGCTGCTGCTGCTCAGGCTTTCTGTCGGTGAGAGCCTGCTCCCTGTGCTGTCCTAGTGCACTTACACTGCGATTCATGTGCGCGTACACTGCGATACATGTGCACTGACACTCCGATACATGTGCACTTACACTCCGATACATGTGCACTTACACTCCGATACATGTGCACTTACACTCCGATACATGCGCCTACACTCCAATACATGTGCCTACACTCCGATACGTGCACTTATCATATACTTCCTTATAAATACGGGGAATCTGCCCATGTGTTACGAGTGCGAGGCAAGAGGCTGTATCAGCCCTCTGGGCAAAAATCCTGCATCACCCGCATCTGCCCACTGGGCAAAATCCCGTATCAGTGGCAGAAACCATTGCCATAGCAACAGTCACGAGCGTCGTTGGCAAGGCATCGCTTCAGACGCTGATTAGATGCTGTCATGACGGAGAGACTCATTAATTCCTCAGCGGCTGACATTTCTGAACAGGACTATGTTATAGCAAAGGAACTTGATACAGAATTATTTGTAAACAGCATGCGTAATGGCGAGTTTTGCAGCAATATTCATGCAAACGGCTGTAGTAAAACGTTTCATGCGTTTAAAAAAAAAAAAAAAAAAAAAATCGTGTTTGCATGCTAGCTAGCTAATTAGCCACTTCATTGACTTGAAAACACTGCTGACTAAAAGCAAATGCTAGTGCTACTGGCCTGTAATCATGACAATAATAACCTTCAATAAATGCTTTGGATAAAATGCATTGTTAATTATGGTCAAAATCAGCATATGATAAATAGAACATCATATGCGCATTTTCATATCACACCGTGCATCAACCCTCGACCAGTCTGGGGTCTCGGGTTGATACAGCGCGTGATATGAAAATGCCCATATGATTTTCTCTATTTACAGTATGATACATAACCCTACACATTGATACATGTGCTTACACTACAATACATGCGCCAGCATGTCGATGCGTGCACTTACATTTACACACTCTTTAACCTCTTCCTGTTAACCGTTTGTTGTGAAATATATGAACGTGGACTCTGATGTTGCAGCGTGGACAGGAACTCTACCGCGGCCCACCTGAGTGAGGAGGACAGGGCGAAGGAGACTTATTTGTGAGTAAATCCTGCACTGGCCCATGTCGATGCTGCTGCTGTACTTATCTGTACTGAGTATGCATTGATAGTGCGACTCAGCCGCAGTGGCTGTGCTGAATGGCTCTGCCAAGTGCCTGTCCTGGGGTCAATTTTCAGGAAAATTTGTTGCTTTACATGGGGCAACCAAGGCTTAAATTTCAGTCATCCCTCAAAAGTTGAGGTCGTTCCTCGTGTAAGTGACTCAAACAACCATAATGAGCATTTCTAAGTGTTTTATTTTATTTAATTTGAAAATTTCAAACAGATTGTAGCTCTCTGGATTCATAATATTGACTGGTACAGTGTTTTTGTTATAATCAAGCAAATGGGGTATGAGTGCATTCTGTAAAAATAATACTTTACCACAGTGTAAACTATGGTTCCTCTAAGGCAGCCAGCACAACAGCCTTTGATTTAAATTTTGAACTCTGTCACGAGTAGTTTTCACACGCAGAACAGTGAAGTTCAACACACGCGCACAAACCATCACACGTGCACAAAAAGGTGTCATTTCTTACAGCAAAAGTTTAATTACTTGTGCATACATGTATACATGTGCAATTCTAGCTGCATTGTAGTCTTTCATCAGCTCTTGGGAATGTTCTGGCCTGCTCACTGGTAGTTTCATCTGATATTACCAGAACAAATGCAACTACTTTAGTCTACTCTCATCTGGTATAGTACAGAGTTAGTCCAATTTTGATGAAAGGTTCCATTGCAACTTTAACCTTAGTCTTGGTTTCACTTGGCTTAAAGTTTGAAAATATCTTTTTCTGAGCCATAATAGATTCAGCGAGATCTAAGAAAAATCCTAAAAATGGTAAATCATACAGCATGAAAAAGGCTTGAGTGTTGGGCTAGTCCACATTCCATCTCTAGGAATGGAGTGAAAAATAAAAGATGGGTACACCATAAATTCCCTAATGAAGAGTAGAAATCATCAAAATATTAGTGAACCCCAAATGCACTTGAAAAGGGTGTTTGAACTGTGTTTAGGCAATGCCCTTTAAGCCTCCACCACTGCATACTTACAATATTTTTTCTTTTTTAGTTCATTTTATTTTTTGTAACTGCAGATTTGCATAGGCAAATAATAAGTTTCAATAGCTGGATAGTTTAACTAATTTTCATAGCAGTGGGTTTGGTTAACTTGAAGCCATACATTAGCATTAGTATAAATCATATTACCTTCACACACATCTGTCAGCCTTACATTTTTCGGCCCAAATGTTATTACATCATTATATTTCCGACACTTATTACCTCTCTTCAAGGGGTAGCCTAATATTTCGCCCTTTTAGACGATGAATGATTTTATTTGAATATTTAGTTTGCACAGCACCTAAAAGTACTGGTTGGGGCACCCCAGCAACGCGTGCGCTGTTTTAAAGGAGACGCAACTCAAATTAAACCAACCAGTGCCTGCAGCTCTTACCGTAGTAGAATGGATTTGGAGAGTGTGGAGAGACACCTAATTTACAAATTTAAGGCAAAATTATGTGTAAACATGATGTGCTGTGTCTACAACAGAATCGCGTGACACAAATGAATAATCTGACTCCAGTGTCTCTGTCTTTCGGATGTCCCTGCATGTCTATTTGTAGCTGTTTGGAACACTTGCTGGATAATGGAGCGGACCCCTCTCTGCGCAGCGTCAAGGGTTACAGTGCAGTTCACTACGCGGCAGCTCACGGCAACAAACGCAATTTAGAGCTGGTGAGTCGCAGCCTTGCTGCTCAGTAGGAACACTCCGTCAGCTACGGTTCATTTTAAAATCATAACACCTTCAGAAGCCAATATTGAAGTGTCACACGTCACACGTTTAAGGCATTCGATATTAGCATGTGGCTCATTTGCATGTTCATTAAACAAGGTCGGTTAATTTGGTGGGAGCTCCCTGTTAAATGCTGCCCTGTTTTCATCTCTTCATCCTGCAGCTCTTGGAAATGTCCTTCAACTGTCTGGGAGATGTGGAGAGCAGTGTTCCCATTAGCCCCCTGCACTTAGCTGTGAGTCCCCTGCAGTCTGACTCTCCTTACCTTCTCCGCACTCCTCACTCACAAATCTCTGCTCTGCCTGGTGTATGTCTTCAGCTCAGTATTAACAGCATCCTGATGGTGAACTGGATGGGATGGTATTTTTATGATTTCTTTTTTGGGGACAGCACGCATAGATGGACTTCACCGCTTGATGGAAATTTGGCAGATTTCCTCTGCTCTTCATGAGCAGGCTGATGCTAACAACTTGTCAGTAGCCTGTACGTAAGGTGAACGTCATTCTCCTGAACCGGAAGTCTTCTCCTAACCCGAAGTCTAAGCGAACAACAGGAGGCAATGTGCCGAGTTAGAAAAAGTAGGTTTTTAGGCGATTTTATCAACTTTTATTTTAGATCTGACTTGTGTTGACAATGGGGACCTGGGTTGCGTTTCCCAAAAGCATAGTTTTTTAACTATGCTAGCAACTTACGTAATTTGTAGTTCACTGTCAGTGGCTCCAACTATGTAAGTTCGCACCTCTTCTTTTGAGAAACGCATTCCTGGCTCGGCAGAGCAGACCGAGCAATAGCAACAATGGCTCTGAAGAAACTCACTTCACCATCGACAGCTAACGGGGAAACACATAAGGGGCAGTCCAGACAACACAAACTGCGACAATAACAACCCTTTTTTTGTTTGCGCTTAGCCAGCTATAGAAATGCAAAAGCAACGTGTTCAATGCTCGAATCACGGCAGGATAACTGGGGAGACTTCGTATTCATACTTTAAGTTGTGACCCCTGTGACAGGTTTGTAACGGCAAGCTAGCTTGGTAACAGTTCGTTAACCTACTTGATAATACACTAGTTGTATGATTCTATGCTAGAATTTGAAGTTATTCCACCTATGTGTGAGGATTTTCTTTTCGCAGCGGCTGTGATTCATTTGTCCGGTATTGTTCATTTTGGTTCGAAAGTAGGCATTTTTAGATCGCAAATGTGATGCGATACCGCTTATTTCAAACCTCGCAGTGGACGTAAAATATGTTGATGTTCAAGAATAATGCAAGGAAAGGGAGCAAAGCTTGTGAAGCCTAGTAAAGAAGCTTTGTACACCTATCGCTGCTGGCCGGTCTACAATTTGTATCAGATGGCAGCAGGTTAACCAGCTTACCTGGGTGTAAGTCGCAGCCCGGGTCGGGGGAGAAAGGGAGGAGTGTGACTAAATTTACCGCTTGTCATTCGCCCATTCATTTAGTGTAATCAGTTGATATTCATTGATATATGCCTCGGGAGGAGTAATTCAATTCTTAAACTGCCTTTAAGCAGACATTTCTGCTTCACTCCATGGAGAAAAAACGAATACCAAGCAGTTTGGTGCGTCTCTTTTTCAATGGTTCTCTATGGCAGATGCCCGATGCTTACCAGGCATCTGCATCACGTCACGATTATTCACATTTTTCATGACGTCATTTGAGCGGGTCCCCATTTAACATGGAAAGCCTATAAAAGTTGGGCATGCGGAGGTTATGATGATGGTGAGCCCTGCAGCACTGATGAGCGGAGGTGCGGAAGAAGGCTGTGTGGCATCGCATCTCAGCAGGGTTGCACTGTAGCGTTGGGTTTGGTTGGACGGCGCTGTCAGTGGCAGCTCTGCTTTCTGTGGTTTCCCGTTGGAGTGCCTCACTGGGCTCGGGTCTGGTTGGTAGTTTCGGGGTGCTCCGTGAAATGGCTGCTGACTGCCTGTCTCCGCAGGCCTTCCACGGTCACTGTGAAGCGCTGCGTGTGCTGGCGGAGACACTGGTGAGCCTGGACGTGCGGGACGGGGGGGGCCGCACCGCCCTGTACCTGGCTGCCCAGCGGGGGCACACTCACTGTGTGGAGCTGCTGCTGGCACATGGGGCCTCCTGCCTTCTCCGGGAGGGCCGGCGGAAGTGGAGCCCACTGCATGCCGCAGGTACGAGTATGTGTGCGTGCTTGCGTGCGTGTGTTTTTATGTGCACGTGTGTGTCTGTGTTATGAGCACACATGTGCTTGTGTGCGTGCGCCCAATTTGAGCATGCGTGTTTTGACTGCATATGTGTATGTGTGTGTGTGAGAGCTATGAGGCTGTGTGCTAGACTGTCCATGTGTGCGCATCTGCCTGCTTATCTCCGTGCATGTGCATGCTGCTGTGTATCTGTGTGAGTGTCTGTCTGTGCGTATGCATGACCCAGAGTATCTGATCGTGATTCTTTGTCCCTTGCTGGTCAGCTGCTTGGGGCCATACGGAGTGCTTGCATCTGCTGATCGACAGCGGAGAGAAGGCCGACATCACCGACGTCACAGACCTGCAAGGACAGTGAGTACTTCCTGCGGTGCACCTTCAGTGCAGTTGCGTTCAAGGGGTTGCTGAAGGGTAATGTGGGATGCTAATGCTAAAGGCTGCAGTTCAGACACTTTAAATTCTGTATTATAGGCTAAAGGCTAAGGGTTAGTCCATCTCAGTGCTACTGTGGAATGGGGATGCTAATGCAGAAGGCTACAACTCTTGCTGTTCCTGTGCTTCATGGGAAAGCTGTGGCTATTAATTTGTTGCTGTGATTGGGTGGCTAATGCTAGAAGCTGAAGTGTGGCCCTGTTGCAGGACTCCCCTGATGCTGGCAGTGCTGGGCAGCTATACTGACTGTGTCCACCTGCTGCTGGAGAAAGGTGCCACGGCAGATGCTGCGGACAAGCGAGGAAGGACAGCTCTGCATCGCGGGGTGAGTTACTATATATATATATATATGTGTGTTTGTGTATGTGTGTGTGTGTGTGTATGTTCACATTTTTGTTACCTATTTGGGACCTTTTCCAGTATAAACACTGACCTTGTCGGGACCAGTAGTCCTAATGCGGACCAAAGCCTGGTCCTAATACGGTAAAACGTCATTTCTGAGGTCATGGTTGAGGTTAGGGGTCAGGTGTGAATTGAGGTTTTGTTACGGTTAAGATCAGGTAACCTTGTCACCAATCAGGGACTTTTTTTTTTGTATAAACACTGATCTTGTCGGGACCAGTTGTCCTTATGTGGACCAAAACCTGGTCCTAATGTGGCAAATGTCCGTTCTGGGGTCATGGTTAAGGTTAGGGGTCAGGTCTGAATTGAGCTCAAGTTGGGGTTAGGCATAATTTGGTCATGGTTAGGGTTAGACTATTCATAGTGAATAAAAATCAATGTAATGTCCAAATAAGGATAGCTGCGCAAACGTGTGTGTGTGTGTGTAATTTAACTAGCTAGCTTTTGTGTTTATAATTTTCATCAACAAATTTTATGAGTTAGCATTATTTGCAGAGTGGTGAGGAGTGTGTGTGTCTGCAGAGCTGTATAAGCAGAGTGGCAGACAGTCTGTGCATCGTTTCCCCCTGCAGGCGGTAATGGGCTGTGAGGATTGTGTGCTGGCCCTGCTGGAGCATGGCGCCTTCAGTCTCTGCCGCGACTCGCTGGGCCGCACGCCGCTCCACCTGGCGGCCTCCTGTGGCCACGCGGAGCTGCTGGGCAGCCTGCTGCAGGCCTCCTCTCTGTCCGACCCCCTGGACTGCCTGCTGGACTACAGCGGCTTCACCCCCACACACTGGGCTGCCTACCACGGTGAGAGCCGCACGCGCTGTACAAGCTGTGGGGCTTCAGACGAACAGCAGGGGAGGATGAGGCTCCATATGAGAGATGTTATTCTGCTCACTGTGATTACATTGAGACCCTGATTTTACAAAACCAAACATGACTGCTCCGCCCAAGTTAAGATCACTCATATCCAATTCAGATATACACAAAGTTTTTAGTCAGTTTTGTGTGAACCATTGCATTTTATGGAATGAAATGGTAAAATTATATGTTGCTCATGCATCTCAGCACAGGTTGGGTGCATTTATTGATAGCAAAATGTAGCAGATTTTACATATCCGGGAGCAAATATTCAGGGATACATGATGAGTTTGAATTTGAATCTTCGGTGAAAGCCTTGATTAGTAGAATCCGATGTGTAACTGCTGAGTTGGTATGAAAGCCTAGACCCACTCTGGCCCTTTCTGGATAAGATTGAGGACCCCAAGGCAATAAAACACAGAAAAGTCCGTATTTAGGCAGAGGAGTCAATTGGCATAATCGGGAAATTTCCGTATGCAGGCACGAAAGGGTTAACATATGAAGAGTAGCCCTATTACACCAACAAAGCTTGTACAATTATTGTCCTCAGTTCCCAAATGCTTATTGAGTGTTGTTAAAGGAACGGTGATGTAACACAGTGGTAAACATGCCCCAGTCCCAGCTTTTTCGGAACGTGTTGCAGGCATCAAATTCAAAATGAGTGAATATTTACAGAAAAACAAAGTTTTATCAGCTTGAACATTAAATATCTTGTCTTTGTAGTGTACTCAATTGAATATAGGTCGAAAAGGATTTGCAAATCATTGTATTCTGTTTTTATTCACGTTTTACACAACATCCCAACTTCATTGGAATTGGGGTTTGTACATCTGAAAGGATCGGCTACCATTCTGCTGTATAAGCTTTTAACATCAGACCAACATCACTGTCCTCACCCTTACTGGAGATCTGAAATGGTGCGACCTCTGTCTTCTCAGGCCATGAAGACTGTTTGGAAGTTTTACTTGAACACAAACCATTTAGTATCCAGGAAGGAAACCCTTTCACCCCATTGCACTGTGCTCTGTGAGTATTTGAGTCTTGGATTTGATTCAGCATAAATAGCCATCTACTGTGGGAGGGAATTGGAGTATGGAGGCATTTTGGAAGTTTTCATATCTAATAATGTTCAGCACTTTCAGGGAAAGCTTTCATTTTATTTGTCAGCATGTTACACGTTGTACAGTAAATTTTGTACGGTAACTCTCCTGTTAGAATAAATGGCCATGAGGGTGCTGCTGAGCTTCTGATGGAGAACGCCGGCATCCAAATCCTGAACAGCCGAGACGATAAAGGACGGTGAGTGCGCCAAGCCTTCCTGTGCATCTGTGAGCTCTCCCTTCCTGTGCATCTGTATGTATCCTCCCTTCTCTGTCCTTCTCTGTCTTGCACACATGTATCCTAGCACACTCTCTCTGTGTGCTCTCCTTCTCTGTCATCACATGTATCCTAGCACTCTCTCTCTGTGTGCTCTCCCTTCTGTGTGCACATGTATCCTAGCACACTCTCTCTCTGTGTGCTCTCCCTTCTCTGTGCATCACATGTATCCTAGCACACTCTCTCTGTGTGCTCTCCCTTCTCTGTGCGCACATGTATCCTAGCACACTCTCTCTGTGTGCTCTCCCTCTCTGTGTGCTCTCCCTTCTCTGTGCGCACACATGTATCCTAGCACACTCTCTCTGTGTGCTCTCCCTTCTCTGTGCGCACGCATGTATCCTAGCACACTCTCTCTGTGTGCTCTCCCTTCTCTGTGCGCACACATGTATCCTAGCACACTCTCTCTGTGTGCTCTCCCTTCTCTGTGCGCACACATGTATCCTAGCACACTCTGTGTGTGCTCTCCCTTCTCTGTGTGCACGCATGTATCCTAGCACACTCTCTCTGTGTGCTCTCCCTTCTCTGTGCGCATGCATGTATCCTAGCACACTCTCTCTGTGTGCTCTCCCTTCTCTGTGTGCACGCATGTATCCTAGCACACTCTCTCTGTGTGCTGTGCTCTCTCCCTTCTCTCTGTGTGCTCTCCCTTCTCTGTGCGCACGCATGTATCCTAGCACACACTGTGTGCTCTCCCTTCTCTGTGTGCACTCATGTATCCTAGCACACTCTCTCTGTGTGCTCTCCCTTCTCTGTGCACATGCATGTATCCTAGCACACTCTCTCTGTGTGCTCTCCCTTCTCTGTGCGCACATATGTATCCTAGCACACTCTCTCTGTGTGCTCTCCCTCTCTGTGCACGCATGTATCCTAGCACACTCTCTCTGTGTGCTCTCCCTTCTCTGTGCGCACACATGTATCCTAGCACACTCTCTCTGTGTGCTCTCCCTTCTCTGTGTGCACACATGTATCCTAGCACACTCTCTCTGTGTGCTCCCCTTCTCTGTGTGCACACATGTATCCTAGCACACTCTCTCTGTGTGCTCTCCCTTCTCTGTGTGCACGCATGTATCCTAGCACACTCTCTCTGTGCTCTCCCTTCTCTGTGCGCACACATGTATCCTAGCACACTCTCTCTGTGTGCTCTCCCTCTCTGTGTGCACATCCTGTATCCTAGCTCCCTTCACCTAGCTCTGTTTGTGTGCTCTCCCTTCTCTGTGTGCACACATGTATCCCAGCACACTGTATCTCTTCTCTGTCACACATGTATCTCACACTCTCTGTGTGCTCTCCCTTCTCTGTGTGCACACATGTATCCTAGCACACTCTGTTTGTGTGCTCTCCCTTCTCTGTGTGCACACATGTATCCTAGCACACTCTCTCTGTGTGCTCCCCTTCTCTGTGTGCACACATGTATCCTAGCACACTCTGTTTGTGTGCTCTCCCTTCTCTGTGTGCACACATGTATCCTAGCACACTCTGTTTGTGTGCTCTCCCTTCTCTGTGCGCATACATGTATCCTAGCACACTCTGTTTGTATGCTCTCCCTTCTCTGTGCACACATGTATCCTAGCACACTCTCTCTGTGTGCTCTCCCTTCTCTGTGTGCACACATGTATCCTAGCACACTCTCTGTGTGCTCTCCCTTCTCTGTGTGCACACATGTATCCTAGCACACACTGTCTGTGTGCTCTCCCTTCTCTGTGCGCACATATGTATCCTAGCACACTCTCTCTGTGTGCTCTCCCTTCTCTGTGCGCATGCATGTATCCTAGCACACTCTCTGTGTGTGCTCTCCCTTCTCTGTGTGCACACATGTATCCTAGCACACTCTCTCTGTGTGCTCTCCCTTCTCTGTATCCTAGCACACATGTCTCCTCCCTTCTCTGTGTGCACGATGTATCCTAGCACACACTCTCTGTGTCTCCCTTCTCTGTGCGCACACATGTATCCTAGCACACTCTCTCTGTGTGCTCTCCCTTCTCTGTGTGCACACATGTATCCTAGCACACACTCTCTCTGTGTGCTCTCCCTTCTCTGTGCGCACACATGTATCCTAGCACACTCTCTGTGTGCTCTCCCTTCTCTGTGCGCACGCATGTATCCTAGCACACTCTCTCTGTGTGCTCTCCCTTCTCTGTGCTGCACGCATGTATCCTAGCACACTCTCTCTGTGTGCTCTCCCTTCTCTGTGTGCTCTCCCTTCTGTATCCTAGCACACTCTCTCTGTGCTCTCTCCTTTCTCTGTGCACACATGTATCCTAGCACACTCTCTCTGTGTGCTCTCCCTTCTCTGTCTTGCACACATGTGTCCTAGCACACTCTCTCTGTGTGCTCTCCCTTCTCTGTGCGCACATGTGTCCTAGCACACTCTCTCTGTGTGCTCTCCCTTCTCTGTGTATCCTAGCACACATGTATCCCAGCACATGTCTAGCACACTCTCTCTGTGTGCTCTCCCTTCTCTGTGCTGCACATGTATCCCTAGCACACTCTCTCTGTGTGCTCTCCCTTCTCTCTGTGCACACACATGTATCCCAGCACACTCTGTTGTGTGCTCTCCCTTCTCTGTCTTGACACATGTATCCTAGCACACTCTGTGTGTGCTCTCCCTTCTCTGTGCAAAGATGCATGTATCCCTTACACTCTCTCTGTGTGCTCTCCTTCTCTGTGTGCACACATGTATCCTAGCACACTCTGTCTGTGTGCTCTCCCTTCTCTGTGCGCACATGTATCCTAGCACACTCTCTGTGTGCTCTCCCTTCTCTGTGCGCATGCATGTATCCTAGCACACACTCTCTGTGTGCTCTCCCTTCTCTGTGCGCATGCATGTATCCTAGCACACTCTCTGTGTGTCTCCCCTTCTCTGTCTTGCATGTATCCTAGCACACTCTCTCTGTGAGCTCTCCCTTCTCTGTGCGCATGCATGTATCCTAGCACACACTCTCTGTGTGTGCTCTCCCTTCTCTGTGTGTGCATGTATCCCTTCTCTGTCTTTGTGTGCTCCCCTCTCTGTCATCCTAGCACTCTCTCTGTGTGCTCTCCCTTCTCTGTCTTGCGCATGTATCCTAGCACACTCTCTCTGTGTGCTCTCCCTTCTCTGTGCGCACACCCTGTATCCTAGCACACTCTCTGTGTGCTCTCCCTTCTGTGTCGCTCACATGTATGTATCCTAGCACACTCTCTCTGTGTGCTCTCCCTTCTCTGTGCGCACACATGTATCCTAGCACACTCTCTCTGTGTGCTCTCCCTTCTCTGTGCGCACGCATGTATCCTAGCACACATCTCTGTGTGCTCTCCCTTCTCTGTGCGCACACATGTATCCTAGCACTCTGTGTGCTCTCCCTTCTCTGTGCGCACACATGTATCCTAGCACACTCTCTCTGTGTGCTCTCCCTTCTCTGTGCGCACACATGTATCCTAGCACACAGTCTCTGTGTGCTCTCCCTTCTCTGTGTGCACACATGTATCCTAGCACACACTCTCTGTGTGCTCTCCCTTCTCTGTGTGCACACATGTATCCTAGCACACTCTCTCTGTGTGCTCTCCCTTCTCTGTCGCATGCATGTATCCTAGCACACTCTCTCTGTGTGCTCTCCCTTCCCTTCCTCTCTCTGTGTGCTCTCCCTTCTCTGTGCGCATGCATGTATCCTAGCACACTCTCTCTGTGTGCTCTCCCTTCTCTGTGCGCACACATGTATCCTAGCACACAGTCTCTGTGTGCTCTCCCTTCTCTGTGCGCATGCATGTATCCTAGCACACTCTCTCTGTGTGCTCTCCCTTCTCTGTGCATTACACACCTGTATCCCCTTCTCTGTCTTTACATATCCTAGCACTCTCTCTGTGTGCTCTCCTTTCTCTGTCTTGCACATGTATCCCTAGCACACTCTCTCTGTGTGCTCTCCCTTCTCTGTGCGCACACACATGTATCCCTAGCACACTCTCTCTGTGTGCTCTCCCTTCTCTGTGCACACATGTATCCCAGCACACTCTCTGTGTGCTCTCCCTTCTCTGTGTGCACACACATGTATCCCAGCACACTCTCTCTGTGTGCTCTCCCTTCTCTGTGTGCACACATGTATCCCAGCACACTCTCTCTGTGTGCTCTCCCTTCTCTGTGCACACATGTATCCCAGTATCCTAGCTTACCTCTCTGTGTGCTCTCCCTTCTCTGTGTGTGCTCTCCCTCTCATGTATCCCAGTATCCCTCTCTCTGTGTGCTCTCCCTTCTCTGTGCGCACACATGTATCCTAGCACACACTCTGTGTGCTCTCCCTTCTCTGTGCGCACGCATGTATCCTAGCACACTCTCTGTGTGCTCTCCCTTCTCTGTGTGCACGCATGTATCCTAGCACACACTCTCTCTGTGTGCTCTCCCTTCTCTGTGTGCACACATGTATCCTAGCACACACTCTCTGTGTGCTCTCCCTTCTCTGTGTGCACGCATGTATCCTAGCACACTCTCTCCGTGTGCTCTCCCTTCTCTGTGCACATGTATCCCAGCTGCACTCTCCCTTCTCTCTGTGTGCTCTCCCTTCTCTGTGCTCTCCCTTCTCTGCATGTATTCCCTAGCACACACTCTCTGTGTGCTCTCCCTTCTCTGTGTGCATGTATCCTAGCACACACTCTCTCTGTGTGCTCTCCCTTCTCTGTGCGCACACATGTATCCTAGCACACTCTCTCTGTGTGCTCTCCCTTCTCTGTGCGCACGCATGTATCCTAGCACACTCTGTTTGTGTGCTCTCTCTTCTCTGTGCGCACGCATGTATCCTAGCGCACTCTCTCAGGAGCTGTAGTGCTCCCTTTTCCTCTGCTGTGGAGTAGCTCCATTTGAAAGGCTGTCCTCTGTCCCGCCTGCAGGACCCCGCTTCATGCGGCCGCCTTCGCCGAGAACGTCGCAGGGCTGCAGCTGGTCCTCTGCCAGGGCGCCGAGGTCAATGCCGTGGACCACTCCGGACGCTCTGCCCTCATGGTTGCTGCCGACAACGGGCAGACCGCTGCTGTCGGTGAGTGTGTGAGCAGTTGGATTCATTTTTGCCAGTGGGGTTGATAACAGATGTGAAGAGTGAGGTCAGAAACTGAAGTTGTCCCAATGAGTTGCTCTCATTAATGAACTCAACCTGCCACTTCACTATTCAGTTATACCTCTGGGCTTGAAAATTGTACTTCAGAATGCAATTGTAATTCAGAGTTTTTGATCAAAACGATATGGAGGATTTCTGCTTTTTGAACGTTGATTTTCTACCACTTGTTGCTGAACTATCATCTAAAGCCGATGTTTTTTATGTAAGCTGTGGCATGCTGTGTGTTCATAGTTACAATCGCTTTGAAGTGTGCAGGACACGAAAGATGCGATAACGTCATTTTTGGCGCACGTATTCTCTCCTCAGGGACACTGCAGCGAACATAAACCAGGCTTAACTTGGGCAATATGAGCTGACTAAGTTAGGAAAAGAGCAACTTTTGAACTGGAGCCATGCCTGCATGTGAGCTTATGAACACGCATGGTCGATTGATTCTGTGATCAAGCAAGGCCTGCGAAGTGCAATAACGATAATTTTTATCCAAAACTTAGCAAAGTTATAAATCAAATACAGCAGTCAGCATTCACTGGATACATTTTTTTTTTTTTTTTTTTAAAAGTAGAGATGGGCAGCTACAGATACGGCCTCTAGTTCTAACTGAAGCTGGAAACCTCTCTCCTGCAGAGATCCTGCTCCATCAGGCGAAGGCAGACCTGGCTCTGCTGGACCAGAATAAGAACACTGCTTTACACCTGGCCTGCAGCAAGGTGAGAACCAGGACTGTGTCTCGCCCTTACCCTATGCATATGTGTTCAAGATCACGTGGAATGAATTTTGTTTGGAATGCCCGGAAGGCTAGCTGGAAGGAGCTGGTGTGAAAAATGATGGGCTTTTCAAGACATTGCTGAGTGATGCCGGAGGAGGGCATGCCTTGTTGTTGGACTCTTGACTGTATTGGTTTCTAATTTGGATGTTTGTTAATTTATTTATTTATTTAACCCGTTTTACCAGGTAGCCCCATTGAGATCAATGATCTCTTTTTCAAAGGAGACCTCTCCAAAATAGCATAAGATGTTACAGATAACATGACAAACAACAAGAAAACATACAAGATCAACACTAAGATCTAGACTTTCGTAAAATACCAATGGACATAAGAGATTAATTGAAGTGTGGACCAATATTAAAATAACTATGGAAATAGACAAGTACCAAACGATTTATTCACCATTGTGCTAACAAGAACTTTAAAATCAGAGAGACCAAGTCCCTCAGTTTCAAATCTTTTTAAAGGCTATTCCAACTTTGAGGCTTTCTTTCCTAAATTGGTCTGTGCACTTGGGAAGGACAATAAAATCATATCTTGTGATCTCAGACTAGGCCTACTGTTAGGTCTCTGGGTAATCAAGGAAGTGTTTTTTTGTGTTTGCCCATGAGCTGCCTTGGTAGATTGGTGTTGTCTGATTATTTCTCAGTTATTTCCTCTTAACTCTTTTCCTCTGGAGACCACTTTCAGTGGGTACAAAAACAAAAATGTATTCTGAGTGACAGCATAGTGCTATCATAGTTATTAACAGGTCGGGTAAGTGACCTATAATTTCAAGACAGTACTGTCAATCAGCATCTCAGGACTGCTGGAAAGTTAACCAGGATGTGTTCTGCTCACTGGTTCGCAACTTAGAAAATAAAAGTTCCTCTGGAAAAATCCAGATAGGAAAGGGTTAAATAGGGCTTATCAATTGTGTCTGCCACCAGGCAATATTAATGTGCCGAGACATTAATATTTCGTCCTGCTTTTGAATTATAAACAACATATATGTATTCTGTCAATATTGTCAAGTGTCATACTATGGAAAGCAATGCTAATTTTATCAATACAAGTGAATAATTGAAAAATTCAAATTTTGACTTGCACTGCTTTCCATACCTTGTTCCATGGGCTTGAAAACAGGATATTATATGCCATTCCTCCCATGTATTAAATTGTACTCATTATGTTGTGCAGGCTCATGAGATGTGTGCCCTGTTGATTTTGGGGGAGATCCAGAACCCTACCCTCATCAATGCAACCAACAGCGCCCTTCAAATGTGAGTCTCACTGAATTCTGTCCATTCATGGAGCTACTGTGGAGAAAGAAAAAGTTTGTCTCCTTTTGCCTGGATCCTTGCCCCTCTATGTGACTTGAAGTTGGTTTTAATTGGGCAAAAACCCGTCTCTGTGCGCCCAGGCTAATGCCTTGACTCCGCCTGTATTGTTGATTGTTTTGTTCAATTCAATCAAACTACAAATTGTCCCTTGTACTTTCCATTTGGCTTTGCTCAAATTGACGACACCCCCCGACCTCTCAAATCCAAATGGCATCCAATTGTAATCATGAAGTGGACGGAGACAGGCCAAAGTCCACTGTGCCGTTGTGTTTTAAGATTAGTATTTATTTGACACTGGTTGTCTTATAGGCTGCATTTTGTCAGAAAAAGCTATGCAGGTGAAGAGCAAAAATCCTGGAATCACATCCAGTGAATAGCGGTCAGATTAATTTTTTGCAGTACTACATTTGATGTCCTTGTTTGAAAGGCGATGAGCTCTCTCACTCTCTGTCTCCCGCTGACTCTTCCTGTCACTGCCCTCCTCCCCCCTCCCCCCTCCCCTCCGTCTCGCCGTGCTCAGGCCCCTTCACATCGCGGCGCGGAATGGCCTGGCCACCGTGGTGGAGATGCTGCTGAGGCGCGGGGCCACAGTGCTGGCGGTGGACGAGGAGGGTGAGTCACGGCTGTGCTCCTCCTTTCAGTTCCCCTCCCTCTTAAAGGAGCAGTGTCACAATTACTGCACATGCTCAGAACTTACATCTAACAAACTGAATCTGCTTGACTGGAAGCCATAATCTGATTCCATCCTTGCTAATCCATCTTTGTTTTGCATGGAATTTATATTTTTTAGTTACTCGGGCATTATGCTTTTTATGAAGGACTTTTCTATGGAAATGTGAGGATTCAAAGCGATATTTTAGCACTGTAGCCGAAGGATATGAAGAGTGCAAGCTGGTTTGCCAGCTGCCAGTAATCAAGGTATTCTTCTTCTATGATATTTACTGGCAGTTAGCAAACTAGTACATTCATCATATCCCTCAGCTAAAGCACTAAAATAGTGCATTGAATCCTCTAATTTCCATTGAAAACTCCTTAATGTAAATTGCATAATGCCTGAGTAACTAAAATATATAAATACAATGCAAACAATGACTGAGTTGTACAGATGAAGTAGATTCTAACTTGCAGTTGAGTGGATTTACTTTCTTCAGAGTTGTGAGCATGCACGGTAATCATGACACAGCTCCTTTAAGTTGGGCTTTAGTGTAACACAACCCTACAATGCCTGTCTGAGTGACATTTATATTCATTTACATATGAGTTGGAAGTAGTTTGTCATATATGGGGCGGATTCCTACCAGCAGATGGGCCTAAAGATGACTGAATGTGCCTGTGCTTGTGTGTCTGCCTGTCCCGTGTGTGTCTGTGTATACGCCTCTAGGACACACACCAGCCCTGGCCTGCGCCCCCAATAAGGACGTTGCGGACTGCCTGGCCCTGATCCTCTCCACCATGAAGCCTTTTCCTCCCAAAGAGCCCGCCGGCACCCCCTTCAGCCTCAACCTGCTGAAGCACTGCGGCATTGCCGCGGCCTGCAGCCCCCTGCCCAACGGCAGCCTGCGGCATGCCTACAGCAAGGAGCGGCACGGCGCCATCGGCCTGGACGGCTGCCTCTCCGAATGACCCCGCCCTGCCCCGCCTGGCCCCGCCCCTGTGACCCGGTGACCCGGTGAATCCTCCACCACGCACTCATGCGAGCAGGAAAACCTATCTGTGTGTCTGTGTGCGCGCTTGTGCGTGTCTGCGTGCACGCGAGTTCGTTGCGTGTGTATGTGTGTTCTGTTAGGGGTGTGCAGTCAAACCTATATGCAATTACAGGCCCTCCTTGCCCCCCTCCAAGTGGGTGGCTCTGCTGAGTCCCAGGTCGGGCTGGCATCGGCTGGTAATTGGAATGTATCTCCAAAAAAAAAAAAAAAAAAAAAAAAAAAAAAAGGACTTATGGTTAATGACCATAAAAAATGAATTGAAGCTAGAGAGGTGTATTTTTGGTATGAAGCATTTCTCAACGTTAATTTTTTTTTTTTTCTTTCAGAACATCACGCAGAGCCATTAAGTTTTGGCCCATAGAATTGTCATGATAGTGTTTTTAAGTGTTTTAACTTCTTTTTTTTTTTTTTTTTTTTTTGAAAAAGCCCTGCTCGCCGCACCCTGGGGTATGTGAACGTGGGCTAGTAGCGAGTCACCTAGCAGCTGGTGCTAGCGTGACATGGGATTGGCTGCCCGGGTGGGACTGTGTGTATTGTAGAGGGTCACAGGGTCACAGTAGGGGGGGGGGGCTGACTGCACTGTGTGGGATGGGAATAATGTCAGAGGGTGAATCTGTGGCAGTCTGCAGGAAAACCTGCGTTCAGCCGCCAAACTGCAGGGCTCCTAAATGCCTGAATGTGACGTTTTCACCAGGGAAGCATTTATATGTGACCCAGCCCTAATCCTCTGTCTGCTGTACCTCACACAGGGTACTTCTGTTCAGCACTGACACAGGAGAAGTATTTCACAATATCATATTTTACTCTGTGAAAACTGGAAGGAGGCACCTGCCAATCAGCTGCTCTCAACATGCTGACCGCAAGGAAAGCAAAAATGATCATTGATATGGGTAAATTCAAAAAAGGCTTCCTTACAGAAGCCTCAACCACGCCCCCTCCCCCTGTAGAAATGCCCTTTTGGGGTGGGGGGGTTTGCATTATTCTGGTGCCTTGTTGGGAAGGCAGTGGTGTGGTTTCCCTGCAGGCTGCTCCAGTGGATAAGAATGAGGTTAAAACGGGGTGTGTGTGTGTGTGTGTGTCTGATCCAGCATTTTGTTCTTGAGAGAATATACGGTCCACACATACACACACACGCGCATGCGCGCGCAGCTGCGCACACACGCGCGCAAACAATTTTACTCCACCCACCCTTACACCTTTAAACCGATGGTCGGTAATGTTAACGTTTCCTTTCTTATAAAGACGCAATATGAACTTGAAATGATTTGAAGAAAAACTGGAAGCACACACTGATTGACCGGGTGATGCCATTTTATTTATTTTCACGATGTTATGATAATTATCATTTGTTCAATTTTTTTTGAGAAGTTGATAAGCTCGATTTAATCTCTTTTGGAATATCTTGCACAGTCGTAGGTAGTAGGGTGAAAATTTGGCCAAATGTGAACACTAGTTTCTATATAAGGGTTCCACTCATCACAATCAGACTATTTAAACTTGTGGAATTCTATTAAAATTTGCACAAATCGAGATTAAGGGTTTTACTTGATTAAATGTGTTATTTTGTTTTATTTTCGTCCTGTGTAGCTGCTAAAGATTTTCCATTTCATGTATTGAATTTGCGTTTCGTCCCATCCCCTCACTCCTCAGAGCAATACCCTTAGTCAGACTCCAGCCTCCAAATTCACGTCTTACTTTTCTCTGTAGTGCCTATTTTGGAAAAATAAGTTTCTTTCATTGAGTTAGTTCACTTTTTTCCATCACGTTAAGTTAAATATTTGTCCAAAAGTGTGGTTTAGTAACTGAGCTGAAATGTTTTTGACTGTAAAAAGGAATGACCAAAGGTAATCGCGTAACTGTCATGGCTTCCATTGCTCTGAGTGAACCTCATTTAAAAATTACTCGGTGGCCGTATTCAGTATAAACAACAAGCAGTCTTACCGTTTATGTTCACTTCATCTCTTCAGGCAACATGTTCTATCTTCTGTGTGCTAAACCATACAACATTCATGTGTACTTGCATTAATGGGG
Organism: Gymnothorax javanicus; assembly: GCA_029692085.1. Taxonomy (NCBI): domain Eukaryota; kingdom Metazoa; phylum Chordata; class Actinopteri; order Anguilliformes; family Muraenidae; genus Gymnothorax; species Gymnothorax javanicus. Next base: position 20,331,430 of record CM056203.1, read on the forward strand.
AGTACTAATGGCTTAAAATGGAAGCCGGTCACAAGCTCAGTGAATGCATAGATTGCATTTGTTGTGCAATTTCTTTCTCTTTTGGATTTTCCAATATCTCTGGTACTGAGCTTCAGAACATCAAGTTAGACAGTCTAATGGATTTTGCTATGTGGTTCAGATTATTGTGTTCCGTACGGTTTGCATCAGTTCATTAAAGTTAGGTTTTGTGGCTTTTTAAAATGACAATCAGTATCATAAGGGCTTTTTATTTATGAGGTAATGCTTTCTTGGCTTAGTTTTTGTTTTGTCTAATTAAAAAGAATATCCTCTTGAATAACTGACTGTTTTAGACCCGCTAAATGACGTGTGTGCTTCCATTTTTCCTAAAAATTAACAGAAAATGGGGAAACAAAAAAAATATCAAATTTGATTATTACCTCTTGGTAACTACTTCTGCGGTTGTTTACATTAGAACAACTTTTGCTCCTCCTACCCTTACGGTTGTGCTTATACTTGATCTTTGTTAGTAGCAGTCTTAATTTGAATATTGTACTAGTTATGCTCTCCTAACCCTCTTGCTGTCGATGATGAATGATGAGGATATACGGTCCAAAAATGAACAAGCGCTGCGGATAAAAATATTGGATGCTGAGGACTGCGTCATTCTGGTGCCTGAAAGTCTCTGGGTGGGCAAGAGGGCTAATGGAGTACCAAATAGCACAGTTTCCTTAAATACCATGGTTATCTTTCAGAAAAAAAGAAGTAAACCTGAAGAAAATTAGTTTCACTGTATCAGATTTGCAACATTTCGCTGACTGAGATTTTTATTCTTGGTTCCCTGGTGCATTCAAATGTAGGGCTGAGAGGGAACCAGTAGGGGAAAAAGGTATAAGATAAAAGAACAAAAGCTTACCTTGCACCTACCATGTGGCCAGTACTGGTGATTCACAAGGTCTTTAATTTAGAACTTCTAAGCCTTTAACATAAATTGAAAAAAATGAATTGATGTCCTTTACTTTTTGTGTAATGGCGTATGCCATAACAAGTGGCACTGCTGTTCTTTGTGCAGGTGGTACTATTATGCTGAAAATGATTGTATTGATCTACCTGAACTTTTGATTTTTTTTTTTTTCATTTACTTTTATTTCGTTTTTTTTACGCAAGCCTTTTCTGTGACGTCAAAGCAGGTAGGCATGGTGACGTCACATAACGAAGCCATTTGACAACGTTGTTATGAAGCTTGAGGGGGCAGTAGGGGAAGTGGGTGGGGCTGAGCGACATCCCAGCTGGTTTATTTTTGCGTGGTGTTACCGTGTGACATTTCATGGACGATGGAATGAAAATTCCTCTCGGGCCATCTGTTAAAGCAGGCAAAAAAGACCTCCCTTTTCTCCCATTACCTTTAAGACTGGATATTGGGGCTAAAATACGGGGTACATATGGGCATGAGAGGGTAAAGGGATTGTCAGCTCTGCCTTGCGATATTTTTATTTTTACTTTTTTTTTTTTTTTGCTTTTCGTTTACAAATTGGGGGCATAGATATTCATTTTTTCTGAAGCCGTGTGAAGCCAGTAAGCTTTTTAAGTAAAAAAAAAAAAAAAGAGTAATAAAATAAAAAAAGCATCAACATACCGTTCCGCTCAGCCCTAATCCAAAGCACTTGTTCGAATAAATAAGCACTTTTGTATCTTTAATATCTATATATGTATGTGTGTACATGTGAGTATATTTGTATGTGTATTTATACATATATATGCATATGTGTATACTCATATACGTGTGTATGTGTCTGTGTGTGTAAATGAACATATAGGCATGTATGTGCACGTATTTGTGTCTTGTTACATATGTAGATATTAAGCATAAGGGTTATGTTTTCCTAAGTTGGTGCATGAGTTTGACTCTTCATTGTGACTTTGAGAAGTGGTGAGGGATTAAAAAAAAAAGGGGGGGGGTTTCTCTTAGGGGTCGATCAATAAAGGGAAACTATTGAAATGTATGCGCACCGACGAACATGCATGCGCATACGTGTAGCACAAATACATTTGAAATAAGGAGTGTATTTGCACTGCCATTCAGTTTGAGTTGCCAAAAAAAAAAAGTAGAAATTGTGAAGACACATTGGGTTTGATGGGGCGGGGGAGGGATTTTAGTTGAGGTGTCAACTGAGCCATTAAAGTTAAATTGCTGACGAAAGCTGAATGTATAATTCAAGCAGGAGGAATTTACGTTGTAGATCGGTTTGGACTTTTTCCCCGAATTTGTTGAGAAAATGTAGATTAGGAAAGAAAACAAACAACTTCGCCCATATTTTTTTCCCTCCCAGTTGTCTTCCTGTAATGAAGTTGGGCAGCCCGTTGTGTAAATATCAGGGTGGTCTGGTCTCCTTGTGTTTGAGTCATTGCAGGGTTTTTTTTTTTTTTTATCGTGCGTTTATCAAAAAAAAGTTTTGACTCTACATTGGACTGTCTCAAAAGGCCGCATGCAGGGGGAAACGCCACTCTTATGTCCTCTTGGCGATAATGTATGTGCCTGACTCAGCTGAGCAAAAAAATCTGTGCTGCCACAGAGGTCCTGGTGACTTTGCATTTTGTCGTCGTTTTTAATGACCAGGCACGCTCAGTAGTGTGCTCATCTGCCTGTAGAAGCTCATGAGCTGCAGTATGACAAGACCATGAAGAATGCCCTTAAAACGCTGCATTCCATGCATATCAAATTAAGTTTTGGAAGTATCTACTTCAAAAAAATGTTGGGAATGAGAGATTGACCTACTAATATTGTTAAATGCATCCAGCCTTCAAGTGCCACTGAAGTGTTTGGTCACCTTTAGAAATTATATACTCCTCCTACAGTGTGTATTCTCCCAATATGTAATCATTATGTCAATTCATGGATCTCTTTGGCACAAGCTATTAGACCAGAAAAAAAAATCTATATATATGTTCTTAGATTAATGTTAATTGTATCCTAATCTTCCTGTTTACAAGTACTGCAATATATACTCAAATATTTATGCACAATCATTGATAGAAAAATCAATGTAAGGAACTGCCATCATACAGAGACTCGTGTAACTCATGAAGGCAAATCAAACCTATTGCAGCCATGTTGTGCATGTACAGTGAGAAATCCTGGACTGGCTCAAACTAAGAGGACTGAATTTGTGATTGGTTCTGATGTGGGGTGTGGGTTGAGTGTGGGTGGGGGTTTTTAGGCCAGAGTTAAAGTGTGTGTTTGCTCGAAGTCCCGAGTGCATACATTCTGCAGAAACGTAATGTTAATTACCCAGTCTGATATGCTGCGACACTAGAAAGCAATAGCGTTGCCCAAGGATGCATGTTGCACAAATTGGAGAAGAATGGAGAGTAGATGGTATAATTTTGGGATGAAAATGAGGCTAATTTGGATGCTTTGATGCATGTCTGAAGAAAAACGAAAATGTGTTATTTGACTTGCAGTTTTTTTTATTTTTATTTTTAGAAATGGCTATGTTTTGGAGCATCCTTTTCCCTCCATTTTCATTTTTGTGTTGATTCCTGATAAGGTTCCAATTCCATTATGTGTGCAGTAACCTGTAGCCATAAAACATAACTGCTGACTGTAGCAAGTGCTGCAAAATGAATGAGTTTTTGGACCAGTTCCACAGATGAGGGATTAAGATTATTCTTGGACGAAATTTAGATGTCTATGAAGAATTTCAATCAAAATTTAATTGAATCCAGGACTTGCAATCATTGTGAAACTGGTCCTTAATATCTTGCTGGTTTGGAACTCGGGGAGATGGAAGGGAGAGAAGCAACGTTTCAGGACCTGAGGTGGCATCAGTTATGTCGCTGCTGTGGTAAATGCGCAAGACGTGGGCACTTGATGGCCAAGGCAGAATGTTCCGGATTTACCTCTTAGGACTTTGATGTCCCAGTTACTTGAAGCAACCAACTGAGGCAATAGTGAATATCATTTTCGTTTGGGTCTCCCACTGAGCTTTTGCCTTAAATATGGCTATACTGCGGGCGTTTCCCCACAGTTTGGAATGTTCACATGCGTGACCTATTCTCGGAGGTCACGTGAGCCAAGGATGGGGCCGGTCTGCACTGTAGTCCTGGGGGGCAGGTACTGGCACTTCTGAGATGATTTTGATGGCATTAAGCATTGCGCTTTTTTTCATTTTTATGTCAATGGGAATTCTTTTGGAAATTTGCATCAGATTGAAAATGTGATCCACAAAATAATGACAAAACTAGTTTTTTTTTTTTTTTTTTTTTTTTCCCATTTGCCAATGTGTTGGCCTGATATTGAAGATATTAATTGTGGGTGGGGATATCAGAAGAATTAGTCATGTTTCCCCAAGCCATGTCCTCGGTCCGACTGCCTTACTTGCTCCACTTTTGTATATCTGTACTCAGTTCCCTGGTTTTGCTATTGTAACGAGTAAGTGGCTCGAGGTTCTCTGTGGAATTGCACAGGTAATTTAGCAATTTAACTTTTAAAACACTGGTTCCATTGCTGTGTTCCCATTTCCCCTGCCCAGCCTCATCACACGATGACCAATAAGAGACCTCTGTACAGCATTCAGGAAAGTATTAAGCATTCATCTCCATTCCTTTCTCTATTTATGAATATTTATATATTTCCCCTACACTGTAGCTCTCGCTTCCATATACATATGACTTGCACCATCAATTTTCATTCTTTTGATCACCTCTTTACATACCTCAGAATTTTGGCGGCATTTTCAGTAAGGTAGGACAGGAGGGCGCCAGATAGTGACAGATTCTGTTTTTGACAAGAACTGGCAACCAATACTGGCTGTCACTCTGACACTTGTCAAGTGGTGGAATCTCAAACCCTTGGCTGTATTTTCAGATCGATGAATTTAATCCTGTAGCTTATTAGCCTTGAGTTTGTGGTTCTTACTCGCCGTTGGCTTCTCTCGTCCTAACATCAGACTCGGGCACACTCTCCACTGTGTTTCTCTAAGCTCAGTTAGATGTCTGTCCACATAGAGCACGCTTGCGACTTCGTTTTATGCATCTGCTGTAGTGTTTTTTTTTTTTTTTTTTTAAAAAAGTGTATGGAAGGGAGAAGTTTAAAAATTAATGCTTCACAAACGGCAGATTATTAGCTCAATTCAACTACTAACTATTCATTTAACTATTGTTTCCCTTCCTTAACTGTCCAGCTCTTTGCCACCACCATGACTGATGTGCAGAATTGCTTTGTTCATGTTGCTCCATCTGGTCAACATTGACATTGCTCTTGGTGTGGCCTTCATTAAGCAGCTGAGAATCCGATGAGATTTATCTGGACTGGCCCATTGGCCCCAGAAGGACCTTACAACGTTACCTCATTAAACGCAGTGGCACTGAAAGTAATTTCACTGATGCCATTTCATTCACGTACTGTAGAATGCTTGCACTCCTCCAATATTGAGGTTTTTCCTCATTTGACACCATGATGTGTATATGCATATATATGCACATATAATATGCAAACATAATTTATTTTCCGTCTTCATGAGCATTGGGATTCGGGATATACGTTCGCTAGTCACTTTTCACAACCTCTTGCGCAGTGTAAACCTGCTGATTGGCAGCTGTGATGTCTGGCGGTAATACAGCCCAATCATTGCTCTGTTCATTTTCATGAGCCTAATCTTGCAATGTGCTTTCTGTGCTGATTTTTCTAGAATCCCTTTAAATTCTTCATGAAGAGCTATGCAGGAAATCCTGTCACTCAGACTTGCGTCACGCGTTAGCTGTGTAACATCATTTTTTAGTATAATTATCAAAATCTTAACGCAGATATTAATGTTAGCCTGATGCAGTTAAAGCTGCCCATTCAATTGGCCTCCCCTACAGCGCCCATATAAGCGATGCTTACTCCACACTGTCAGTAAGATGTCGCCCTACAGCCTTTAACTCGTCTAAATTGTATATACGGTATATATATTTTAAATGGTGTATTAAAACTGTGCCTTTTTTATTTTATTTTAAAAAAATTGAACGTGTAATTTCAGAGCTTGGTCTTCCATTTTTACCTCTCAAAAGCCTTACAAACACCAGAGCATCTCAAAAGGCAAAGGACGCATCTCCCAAAAACTATTACCGTTTGTTTTTTGAGTGAAGGGTAGCAGAAAGAGTTGGCATATCCTAATTTGAGGTTGAGCTTAGTAACCATCTTTCCCAACCGCTCATCAGCCAGACCTTTTTTTTGGACTTTGTTTCATCATTTCCTGTCTTGTCTTTTTGGCCTTTGTCTGGCGGGCATTGGTGGGGTAGGGATGATATTTGTAAGCACAAATCCAAAGACGATTGCACTTAATTTAATTTCATGCATTTATCCAAATTCTTTTTTAAGCAACGTTCCTACCATCATGTACAGTTTTCCGCCGGAGTTCGACTCATGGACCCCAGTCATTGCTGCCTTAATCTCGCTTGGGCTGCCATGTTTTTAATTCATGTAAGGCCTCTTCCTGAACCCTTCCACTTTGAAGGGGCACAACTAGTTTATCACGTAAAGTGCTTTTTGTTGTAATGCGATCATTCCAATTAGATTACGGTAGATATGTAATAGGATAAGTAATAGTGAGTTTTTTTGACGCTGTGTTGAGCTGGGAGTCGAGCTTCAGTGCATCATTTCACCTATGCTTTTGGGATGAAGTAGAGGTGTAAAGTGATCTTGGTTCTTTTTAAAGTCAGTCTGGTCACTCATCACCCAGGTAGTGTGGCGAGCCGATAATGTTTCTAGTCATTATTGTCCTACCTGGGCTCCAGGTCTCTTGAGAGGCTGAGTACTAGAGTGATTTTTGCAGAGGTGTATTTCTCTGATTAAGTAAGCGTACTGTTTCTAAACAAATTATATGAAACCAAGAAGGATGCTATCAATGGAAAGAAACCACTCGGATTAACCCTTAGTGCACTGAAATAAATTAAAAAAAAATATAAATTTAATTATCTTGTGCTGTTGAAAACCTATCATGAGGCAACTTTTTTAAAAGAGCCCCCCATGCGGGAGCTCTTTTAAACAAGTCGCCACATGATAGATTTTCAGCAGCTTTGATTTCGATATCTTGCATCATGGAGCAACAATATCTGCATTTAGTGCTCTAAGGGTTAATCTTGATATGGAGAATGCCTTTGAATGTTAACCAGCACATACCATTGGCCTCCTGGAATTACATTTGAAATGCTACTTTATGCGGGTGAAACGGCAGTAATGACCATTTTGGCTTCAATATTGTTCATCATAAACATCTGAGTAGGAATTATTTGCTGGGCAGAACAGAGAATTGTTTTGATGCCGGGCTTGTAGCAGGGGGCCAGTGATGTGCTCATGTTTGATTTGCATTGCACTTGTTTAGCCGAAACATCCTCAAAGCTGCTTTGTTATAAAAAACGTTCTTTGTAGATTTACATGGATTTAGTCATTTCCCGCTTGTCCGTGCTGGCGATTAGTAGATTTTTCTCTCATAATGTTGGGAACTATTTTAATTCTTTTGAAAGTAGTATTTTGTGAGGTCCTTAACCAAATGGCTGAATTTTAGAGTGTGTGAGGTTGGCTCTACTTGCATGATGATATTTAATGTGTTGAGAGAAAAGTTGATTGAAAATTAGTTTATATTGGTTTGTTAACTGGGATGCAAACACCCTTTTTGGGATATTAGTTTAATAATTAGGCCAAAAGACTGTGTCTGTTCTGTGGTGAAGTAGTCTTGTTCAGCAAAGAGCTTAGAATTTCGTAGTGCATAGTGTTTCGTGGTGCTTTGTTGTCCAGTGATTATTCTGGCTGTCTTGATATCTAGAATCCAGGCATGGGTCACCTCTTGGGTTTTTGTGCAAACACCCTTTGGATAAGGGATGAGTAAAAGAAGGTTTAAAGTGCAATATTTTCATATTTTCTCAAAAAAAAATTAAGGTGTTCTTATGCAGTCTCTGCCTTTGAAATGGCATAATGGCGCCTCGTTTCCACTGATAAAACTGAGTGGAGATTTTGAGCGTCTCAGCAGTTTTATCATGGAAGAGGCTTCACCTCGAATTCATTGCAGCCACAATACTTTCAGTTTGACTGGTGAGAAAATATTTTGGCAAATATCACCACTCTAGTCAGCATGAAAAACGGATACTCTTCAACCTGTGCTTTAAAATATTAACGGAAAACAAAACCTTTTCATCTCTCCCCTGTGTAAGCATCTCGCATTCCCTTCCCTCTTGCAAGAGGAATGAATATTTTTTCAGAGCTTAATATTTATTCAGTTTTTTTTTTGTCAGCAGATTCAATGTACCAAATGTGAGTATGTTGAAACGTTTTGGTCATAGTAGTTGCCCACTCAGTTAAATATCTAAGCTGATAGAGGTTTCAAGTTGGTCACTCAATAGAAAAAAAAATTTGTACTTTATCCAAACTATTAGCATAAGTAAAGTTGATTCAGAGGTGTGCTTATATTTTCCCCAAAGTTAACCATGCAATTCTGAAGTGTTCGGTACAACCCCATTTCTAAAAAAATTGGGATGCCATGTAAAATGTAAATAAAATGGGAATGCAATGATTTGCAAATCATTTAAACTCTAATATTTTTAATTAAATGTGAAGACAACGCGTCAGATGTTGAAACAAATTTAGTTTTTTTTTGTTGTTGTTTATTCAAAAAATATCTGCTCATTTTGAATTTGATGCCATCAACGTGTTTCAATAAAGTTGGGATGGGGGCTACAAAAGGCTTTTAAAGTTGTACACTGCTATAAATATTTACCTGGTGGAACACCTATCAGCTAATTAGGTTAATTGGCTTCAGGTCAGTAACATAGTTTGGTATAAAAAAGCATCCCAGAGAGACCGAGTCTTTTAGAAGTAAAGACGCCTAGGGCTTTACAACTCTGTGGAAGACTGTAAATGACAATTTATGAATATCGATTCTGAATGTAAAATTGCAAAGAATTTTGGGATTTCGGGGAAATCTCTGTACGCAAGGGACAAGGCCAAAAACCAGTATTGAATAGCCTTGATCTTCAGACCCTCAGGCAGCAGTTGATTAAAAACACAGGGTTCGGTAGCAGAAATCACTGCTCTGGCTAAGAAACACTTCTGAAAACCATTGTCTGTGAACTCAGTTTGTCGATGAGCAAATCATTGCATTCTGTTTTTATTTACATTTCATGCAGCATCCCAACTTCTTTGGGACATGTACTATAAAGAAATTTTGTCCTTCAAATGCATGTAAGGGACTCCCTTTTGGAGTGTTTTGGGTGCCTCTAATTTTATTTAACTTCAAAAACAATTGCTGACAATGGATATAATATGCAAAAATAGAAGAATGAACAAACTAGTATCTTTAAAAAAAAAAATAAAAAAATTAATGGATAATGAAAGCTTGTTTGGATGGTCCTGAAGTTGCCCTTTAATTTATTTTAACTGCCTTAGTTCAACATTTGGAAATCCTTCATCTATGGCATCAAACATTGAGTTACATTAACAGTTTACCGATGAATGTTCAGGGAGAATTCTGGTTGAAATTTGTTGGAAATATGACGACTGTTCTTGACTGTGAACCGGCCGTACTGCGGTTAATCTGTGTGGGAAGGTGCTGTAAGGAGATTCTGTCTTGAACAGGTACGGAGAAGTTGTTGTCACGGGCCGAGCACGGTGTTGATTGTTGCTTTTCTCTGCTCAGTCCTCGGCCTACTGCATGTTTGTTTCATGAGTTCCGAGGCGCTGACCAGTGCTGGCACTAACGTAGTGAGATGGAGGGTGTGTGGCTGAGGAAGGATTATTGGTTCGTGTCCTGTCCTGTTCCCTTCCATTCCATTGGCTCCCTCAGACCCCTCCTCTTGTGAGATTGCACTATGCGCTGCTTTTGTAAGTACAAGTATGGGTATTTTGTCCTCTTTTATTGTGTCTGTCTTATCATTTTTGTCCATCTTATAGCTTTCAACAGTATTATTGGTGCATGAAATTTTGGGGTCACCTCAACTTTACGACTTGACTTATTGATGTCAGTTTCTGAAGCATTTTATATGAAGCAGATCTCAGTGCAACAGCCTAATTGGTTTACGGGTGCTGAAGCTGATGTCATGTATATAAAATTAAGCATTTAACCAATCACTTTGCAATTTATTGAAGTGGGGTGGGGCTTTGTTTTACTGGCGGCCTTACTGGTACTGCAAGGCCTAAGTGTTTAGATTAAATATGGGATTTGTGAATTGTAGACCAGTTGGTGGAACATCAGTGCGAGGCAGAGAATACTACATTTCCCAGCATTCATTTCAAGCATTTTCTGTCCCAACTTTGTGCATTGGTGTGGGGTTTGAAGCATTTCTGAAATTGTACATATCATTTGAAACAGGGTGGACATGCAGTGAACTGCTAAGAAGCTGTTTCACAGAGTAGGAAAAGGATGTGGCTCACCTGTTTTTCCAGGAAAGTATGTGTCGGTACGCACATCTTCTCAGTTTACAGGCATCTTTTGATCAAGGCCCATGATTGTCATTTTTAATCGGGAACAGAAAAATACATTCCCTTTTGACAGAAATTTGTGCTTCATTTGTAAAAAATGTATTTAGATTATAACTCGAGTTTGTGCTTTTATGGGAAAAAAAATAAATTTAATTTTCATGAAATTATTTGCCATGACAAATGTTAAGATTGTGAATGTGGTGGAATATACATGGTGTAAACAAACCAAGAATGAGATTAAAAAATAAACACATATATTAGCTTCAGAAATCAAACTGGTTTTAGATTGATGTTTGTCAGTGACTTGCCTTAAGTGCATGCATTTAAACTACATGTAGTGTTTTCTAAGCATCTGTTTTTTAGTACCGAGACCATTGACATCGAGATCCTACCTGTTGAGGCTTATAGTGCCACTGAATACTGGTGCAGAATTTTGATTTGTGACCGAAGCCACGTGCCAGTACATACGTACACCAGTCCAGGCCTCCCGTGAAATACAGGATTTTTTTTTTTTTCAAAAAGAACAAAAGGTGGTCATTTGCTTTCCTTTTTTTTAGCGTGACAGGTATGCAGTTTTTCTTGCTGATGTGCAGTAAGTCACCAAATGTGTGGTTAGATTATTTACAGTGAAAATCCTCTCCTCGGGAGATGTCCCATTTTACAGTGCATATTCTTGCACGCATGGTTGGTGTTCCAGTTGACTAGCAATACAGGAGCGGAGAAGCGTGTGTTTGGTACCCTGATTCCAGTAAAACCATTGGCTAAAATACCAGGTTGCGGTCTGGAGCGGGAGTAGTGTGCCTGTGTCCCGAGTAGTCAGACACACTGATCATTTATGTGGCGGAAGAACAGCGTACAGTGCCCCCTCTTGTCCGGAGGTCAAAGTGCTGTCAAGGCCTTGCTTGAGATTGTGAGCAGTAGTCGTTTAGACCAGTGTGACATGTTGGAGAGGTGCCTGTTGAGCTCCTACCGTAGAGAGACTGCATTTCATACGCTTTTGCACAGTTACATTTTTTTTTTCCTGTAATGATCACCTTGAGATCAGAGCCCCGCCCCCCACAGTTGGTTGGGAGTGTCCATCGGGTGTTAGAATTCAGTTTGAGGGGAAATAAATTCCGCCTCCGATCTTAATCTGCTGTTAAGTTCGACAAAATATTTCTGCGCATTCAAAAACAGGGTGTTTCTGCTGACCCCCTGATACCTCATTGACATATTTTATTATCTATCAAGTGTAGAGAATGCCTTCACCAGCATGTGTTCAGGGCCTGAGTCTGTGGCAGGACCCGATCACATCCATCCATCTCTAATCCATAGGAATACTAAAATAAGTACAGGAATGAAAAAATGAAAACCATTGACTGGTCAGAGAATAAAAACCAACTTTTTCACAATTCAAATGCTGTAAACCTTGATTTTATTAGTGGAGCTATTAGGATCTTGACGATTACTATTGTTCTTGTTAGTAGAAGTGTAATTCCTACCTCCATATGTTTCAGCGCAATGTATCCAGCTGATATCCACCAGTTGTAGTGATGTATAAATCTATGGATGGAAAAATTATATCAATCTACCATTGTCAGTTGGAATAGGAAGAAAGTGTGCTTGATTTTTGTGTCTGTATGTGTTTAAAAATGGAAATATTTATAGAAAAAAAAACAAATATATAAATATATAATACCACTGGAATGTGAAGCCAAACTGTATTACGATTAATAATAATTTCCTTTACGGTTCAATGGTAGCATATACACAAAATGACCTTGTGGTGCACTTTTTCTCATTTTCTTTCACGACGCGCCCATTTTAATGTAGTACTGGAAAAGTACAAGCCATTGGCATTCTCTCATCACATCGGAGATGTCCCATGTTTTTTGTTCCCCTGCTTTCCTTTTTTCTTTGTTTTGTGGAATCTGTGCGTATATGCGTTCCAGCTGAGCCATACAGTCTCAACAAGTTTACAGCTCTCATAACGGTGATACTGTGTGAATGTGTTTGTGTGTATCTGACTTTGGTACAAAAGCAACAACTGGATTTTATTTAAGACGGTGGATTTGGGGGGTGTGCGCACATCTGACGTGTCAGAGGGGAACTTTGTTGTATCCAGCCTTATGCCTTCAGAAACACCAGTTCAAAAAGTTGTCATTAACTTCCCTGCCCCGTCTCCTTTTGTAAGTGATGATGAAGTTGAGAAAGGTGGAGGTGGGTTTAAAGTTTGTGGAGTTGACCGCCTTTTTTTCCTCAAAAAAAGGATTTCCCCCCCCACCCCCACCCCCTCCTAAAAAGTCCTCAAGCCATTCATGAATTTGTGACAATGCAATCCTGAAAGCACTTTGCCTTGTTAACTCATTGTATGAGCTAGTAAATGGTTATTTGTTACAAAAGGATGTTACATACATGTATTTAAAAAAAAGGAATATAAAAACATTCGTAATTTGAGGGGGAAAAAATAATTCTGCATTGGTCTTTCTGACATTAATAGAAACCTGTATAAACCTTGGCATTCAACCTCCATCCCTTTTATACAGTGTGTGCTACAGCCAATGAGTCCTGTCATTCAGTATTGTGGCTTAGAATTGGTTATGTTTAAATAAAGTGCTATTGCTTAATACCCATCGCCTCTATGACTTATTTTTTTACACCATCTATGTGTCTTTCAGTTGCAGTCGCTGTGGTTCTTGGTCACCGTTTGCCTCCGACATTCTTTGGAATGTTTAAACATGTCAGGCCATGTTGGCGCTCGACTGTCGAAACATTCTGTGCCGCTGTCCATTTTGATATATGTTCGGATGATGCACCAGTGGTGAAAACCTGTTGTACTAGTATTTCTTGGTAAAATGCATAAATACCTCCATATTCCTCTGTGTTCACAGAGGGGTCGCGGGGGAACTGGAGCCTATCCCAGCGACTATAGGAAAAACAAAGGAACACATAACCAGACTGCTCGCCAATCCATGACAGTGCTCACACAACATTCTCTCACACACATCCATATGGGCCATTTAGAGTCTCCATATAACTTAGCATGCATGTTTTTGGGCTGTGGGAGGAACCTGGACTACGTGAGAGGAAACCCATCTGAACACGGGGAGAACATGCAAACTCTCCATAGAAGGCCCTAGGCCTGGATTCAAATCCACGACCTTGCTGCAAGGCAACAGTGCTGCCCATTGTGGCACCGTGCTCCCTGTAAATGTACATATTTGTCTTAAATTTTATTTCACTTGTGTGGTGGAAATTTTTATTTATTCCTGTAAGAAACACTCAGAGACAGAGACAGTAAAAAGAATTCTGCCTTTACTATATGCATATAGGGTCCAAGTTAGAACCCCAATTCCAAAATAGTTGGGACGAAGTGTAAATTGTGAATAAAATCAAAATGCAATGACTTTCAGATCACATGAGCCAATATGTTGTTTACAATAGAACATGGATAACATTTCAAATGTTGAAACAGAGACATTTTACATTTTTATCCACTAAATGAGCTTATTTCACATTTTCTGGCTGCAACAGGTCTCAAAAAAGTTGGGACACTGGCAAAAAAAAGGCTGTAAAGGCAATTCATATATAAGAGAATCAGCTGAAAGAACATTTAGCAAGTAATTAAGTTAACTGGCATCAGGTGTGTAACATGATTGGCTATAAAAGGGATGTCTTAGAGAGGCTGAGTCTCTCAGAAGTAAAGATGGCCAGAGGCTCTCCAACCTGTGAAGGCTTGCGTAAAAAACATTGTGGAATACTTTAAAAACAATGTTCCTCAACGTCAAATTGCAAAGGCTTTGAAGGTCTCATCATCGACGGTGCAGAATATCATCAAAAGATTCAGAGAAACTGGAAAAATCTCTGTGAGGGACAAGGCTGAAGACCTTTACTGGATGCCTGTGATCTTCGTGCCCTCCGACGCCACTGCATCACTCACCGGCAGGATTCTGTCATTGACATTACTAAATGGGCCCAGGAATACTTCAAGAAACCACTGTCTGTAAAGACAGTCTGCCGTGCCATCCACAGATGCCACCTAAAATACTATCGTGCAAAAAGGAAGCCATTGTTGAGCATGATCCAGAAGCGCCGCCGTATTCTGTGGGCCAAGTCTCGTTTAAAATGGACTGTGGCAAAGTGTCCTGTGGTCAGACGAGTCCAAATTTTACATTCTTGTTGGAAATCATGGGTGTCGCGTCCTCCGGGCTAAAGAGGAGAAAGACCACCCCTCCTGTTATCAGCGTTCAGTTCAAAAGCCAGCATCTCTGATGGTATGGGGATGCATTAGTGCATATGGTGTGGGACACTTGCATGTTTTAAAAAGCACCATGAATGCTGAAAGGTACATTTTAGCAACATATGCTCCCCTCCAGACGACATCCATTCCAGGGAAGGCCTTGTGTATTTCAGCAGGACAATGCAAAACCACATACTGCAGCTATTACAACAGCATGGCTTCGTAGTAGAAGAGTCCGTGTACTGAACTGGCCTGCCTGCAGTCCTGATCTTTCACCGATTGAGAACATTTGGCACATAATTAAACGAAAAGTCCGTCAAAGGAGACTCAACACTCTCCAGCAGCTGGAAGCCTGTATTAAACAAGAGTGGGATCAAATTCCAGTGGTTAAACTCAAGAAACTTGTCTCCTCAATGCCCAGATGCCTCCACTCTGTGTTAAAAAGACGGGATGCTAAACCATGGTAAACAGGCCCCTGTCCCAACTTTTTTGAGACCTGAAGCAGCCATCAAATTTGAAATGAGCTCATTTTGTGGATAAAATTGTAAAATATCTCAGTTTCAACATTTGCTATGTTATTTCTGTTCTATTGTGAATACAATACTGGCTGATGTGATTTGAAAGTCATTGCGTTCTGATTTTATTCACAATTTACACTTTGTCACAACTATTTCGGAATTGGGGTTGTACTTGCAGAACAAGGACAAAGGGATTCCCCTTTGCTTGGATATTTGTATGAGCACAATGTCTTAAGTGTACACCCCTGCGACAAATTTCCCCCAATAGTTCATTACTCTCCTTTCGACTGGCACTTATTATTCAACCCCCCTCCTTGAAACTGATTTACACAGAAGTATGTTCTCTCGGCATTCCATAGCTGAGAGCACGTATCCCACGTATATCTGGTCCCGACAACCTCATTAGCCCCAGCGGAGAGGAGACTGCCCCAGCAGCTTTACCTCATCCTAAGGCCTTATCTCAAGGCCCTGGAGGATCAAGTTTCAGCACGCACATCTCATAAAACCTCTGTTGCAATCTTATCTCAGGGCTTCAGAGGGACACACAGTTCAGCACAGGGACACAACAGTTCAGTTAAGCACATTCCATAACATTTCTGCATACGTACAAGCTAGGTTACAAGGATAAGCAATTTATAACTAAATTTCTCTCACAACTTGTCTGACTGGGTTGATGAGTGATGAAGCTGAAGAGTCAACGAGACTTAGCAGTGACCTGGAGGTGGACGGCACACAAAAGAGCAGCATGAACATACTAAAGGCAGAGATAATGATATCTAAAAAAGACAAGAGCAAGATAATAAGCGCGTGACGTAGGTGTAAAGCTATGATATTGGATAGATGGGATCTGCTGGTAGGACAGCTGATATTTTGATTCATAGCCCCAAAAAAAAGACAGCTGGAATTAGGAGTGAGCAAGGGTTAGAGAAGTGAAAAGTTGTTTAAATGAGAAATAAACTACTGGCCAAAGCATGCGAAAGCAGAGTCTTCCTGACTGAACTTTGGCTAGAGCTTCATTTACCTTAACAGTCTACAATCAAATTTACCCCCGCCACAAAAAAATATAAGGGCGACAAAACAACAGGGAAGTCTGAAAAATATATGAGATTGCAAAAATCTGTAGTTATGGTGAAATAAGATGGCTAAGTAGAAAGGTGCAGGTCGACACTGCCCAATGGTATGTGGAAGATGAGGCCTCAATTTGTTGCCATAGAGATGACAGACATCCAGAGGCAGGCACTCCTGAATGGCGCAAATACAAACGCATACAACACTGGGTTGTAACAACTACAGCACAAGGTAACAACCACAAATGCCAGTTAAAACTTTGCTATGTGAAAGGGAAACCTTGATGCCAACTGCGTCTAGAAGTGCCGCCGTCTTCTCTGGGCTCGGTGATATCTGCGATGGATTACCACACAGTGGAAATGTGCATTTTAATCAGATGAATATTTCAGTTCTTTTTACAAAGAAATTAACACCAAATGCTCCTAACCAAAAAAAAAAAAAAAAAAAAAAGGACCGTCCAGATTGTTGCCAGTAAGAAGCCTTGCTCTGCCATTGTATGGGGTTGTGTGCCCTTGGCATGGGTAACATGCACTTCTGTGATGGTGCTGTTGATGCTTAAAGGTACACAAAGATTTTGTGGCTGTGTGTGCTGCTTTCAGGATGGCATCTTTTCCAGGGATGCCAATGCATATTTGAACGAGACAACGTGAAACTGCATTCTGCACACATTACAAAGGCATGGCTGCATAAGAGGAGGGTGTGACAGCTCGACTGGCCTGCCTGTGGTCCTGACTTGTCCCCAATAGAGAACGTGTCGCGCAGTTTGAAATGTAAAATGCAACAATAAAGACCCAGAACTGTTTATACCTTAAGACTTTCTTGTAGAAAGAACCAGACAAAATTTCATTTGAAAAACATAATTACTTGGTGTCTTCTGTCCCTAAACATGAATTAATTGTTGTGAAAATGAATGGCAACATTAAAGAGTGGTAAATACTTTACAGTCAATTTTTTAAAAACAATTTATTCTCGCAACATTAGTTTTTATTTTGAAAAATCTAAAGTCACGTGGTGAAACAAAATAATGTGCAGTTTTAGCTCCTGTCTTCTTTTAAAAGGCCTCCTCCCTTTAAGCCCACTCTGTGATTGGCCAACTGCTAAGAGCATGCATTGGAAATGTTACACCCATGGCCATATTTGGATATCAGCTCCAGTGGCTTCCCGAACAGCTGAAAACACCATTTTGAGGGCGTGCCAAACGAGCCGCCAGGCAGGTTTTGGATACATTTCTTCCACTGAGATATAGACAAGTAACGGAAAGTCAAGGCTGGACCACATACGAGGCATTTTAAGCAGTTCAGAAGCTGTTTTCTGTTTGAGAGTAACTTACTTTACCCGTGGTCTTTGTTGTTTTGAAGATGTTTTACATTCACAAAAAGGTTATATAACACTGAAGGAGAGGATAAACCCAAAAAGCATGATTTGGCCTCATTAAAATCAAACACACAAGAGGTTTTGATACAAAATTAGAATAAAACATCATATTAAAATCAAATCCACTGAATTGTACAGCAGTGCAGGTGGGTAACATTCACTTAGAGCTCACAGTGGAGGTAACTTCATCAACTGTGCTGGACTCTTTTTAGGTGACCGCAGTAGAGGTTGGGTAACACCGCATTACAAATGCTTTGGCGACTCTTAGAGTTCCACCAGCTCAGATTTCAGCTCCAAAATAAACAGTCACTACAGTCACTGTGCACAGGGGCGGATTTAGCAATTTAGGGGCCCAAGGCAAACAGAAGCATGGGGCCCTCCACCTTTTTCAAATCTCATTTAACAAACAAACTAAAAACAAACAAACATATCTCGCTCCTATTTTAATTTTTTTTAATACAGACAGCCCTAAAACACAGTAAAGGAACTACAGTAAGTCTTATTTACCTTTTCATCAAAGTAATACAAAAAGATGCATAGCAACATAACACATTTTAATTTCTAATCCATTATGACTTGATAAAGCCACCTTTCCCCCTGCCCAACCACCCATCATTAACCCCATTTACCAGATATTAAGCTGTGGGCCGAGTGGCTGAAAAAGGCTTCTAAGTGTGAGAGTGCTCCGACCTACTTGGTGAATAAAAGAACAATACACCAAAATTATCTTTATATTTCGTGTATTAAAAATAAACAAAGTCCTACCAATAATGCGTGGACGTTAAGTGACTGTACCTGGATGAATATATCATATAGATTCACATGCAGTTCAAATTTCAGCGGGGCTCTCAACAGTTTGTCTTTACAATACAAGAGTTTATAGAGAAATATTATTTCTAAAAAGTACTCCAAGAATCAAGTTCCTTCCAATAAACAATATTCACATCTGCATAACTGTCTACAACACTGTTTCCGAAAAAGTTGGGACGCTGCGTAAACTAGAAATACAAGGAATGCAACGATTTGTAAATCTCTTGAACACTGAATTTAATGGAAAATAGTACAAGCACAACATATCAAATGCTTAAACTACAAAATTGTATTGTTCTCTGAAAAATATCTGCTGATTTTGAATTTGATTCCATTTTTCAAAAGAGTTGGGACAGGGGCAATAAAACATTGGAAAAGATGTAAGATGCAAAAAAAAAAAAAAAAAAATTGACCAGGTGGAATACCTTGCCGCTAAATAGATTAATTGGCAACAGGTTAGTAACATGACTGGGAAAAAAAATTCTTTCATTTATATGTAAAAAATGGCAAGGGCCAAAATACTCTGAAAAACTGCAAAAGAAAAATGCAAAGAATATGGGGGTTTTATCCTCTGCAGTTCATAACCAACAAAATTATTCAGTTGAAATCATTTCATGGGCTTTGGGCCACTTCTGTTAACCACTGTTATTGTACAGTTTGTTGCTGCATCCACAAATGCAAATTAAAACTGCCATGTAAAGTTTAAACCATATACAAATAAGATACAGAAATGCTGTCACCCTCTCTCGGCCAAAACTCATTTAACCCATTTAAACCGGGACAGCATGTGCGCATTGTAAGAACGTGTCATTGCCGACACAGATATGCGCGTAATTTTGAAAGTACCGTAATTACTGTAAGTTTTGCGCAATAGAAAAAAAAATCCAACTGTTCCTGAAAGCTGAGAAGCTGTGCTTAAGCCCAAATACAGGTTACTATGGTAAACATGGCAGCATGATTCTCTGCTGGGATTTTTCCATTAGGCCTTAAAGGGTAAAGATGGTTAGAGGCAAAGTGGTAAACTGTCCTGGGGTCCAACCAATCAAATTGTGAATTTCTTCTTTAGAAATCATGGATGCTGCATATTCCAGGCTAAGGAGGTAATGGACCATCAAACTTGATGAATGCACAGTTCAAAAGCCAGCAACCAGGATGCTGTGCATTAGTCTGCATTGGGTGTGCATTAGTGCAGGTAGCATGTTTAACTTCTACATCTGTGAACATACACTAATGCTGAACAATACATGCAGGTTTTGGAGCAACATTTACTGCCAGCAGACTTTTTTATTTTTTCAGGGAAGGCCTAGCTTATTTCAGTAAAACATGGCCAAACACCACATTCTGGACATATAACAACAACATGGTTTCCTTGTAAGAGTCTGGGAGCTAAACTGCAACTTAATGTTGGCTCAGTAATTTAAAGTGAAGTTAAATCTTACCCAAGTTAAATTCAGTGTTTGAATTTGAAGAGATAAATATCGACACTATTTTTTTGAGCAGATTAATATTCCTTTTCTTTCATGACGCATGATACCTTACTTAGATAGATACTGGATCGGATTTTCCAAGTTGCAAAAGAATCCTGTGCTCATTATGAAATGAAGTGGATTTCTTCACTTTATGCACATCAGTTTTGCACGTTACCAGCTTGTCTAATTTCCTTTTCATTGTCATCCTATCTAGTATTCGCTTGTCTTTCCGGCATATGATGCACTCATTTGGAAGAATGTGTTTTGAATGTTTTTCGCCTGATTTAGTTGATGAAGACACAAAGTCTGACCTTAAATTTGGCTTTGACCTCTTTGGAGGAGGTTCACTGCCCAGTGATGATGAGGAATTCTGCCCTGAAGGTCGTAAACGGCCCTTTTCCTTTCGTTTGACACCCTGCTCTATCCGCCTTTTATCGATGATCTTCTGGTAGCATTTCATGTGATAGCCTCACATTTTAAAGCTCACTCTCTATTTCATCCAACAATTTCCATGCTTGCATACAATGGCATAATTTGGCCCAGGATGCCTCAGTGAATGGTACAATGGGGCCGTTTTCTGTCTCCAGTACATGGCAAACACATTCAACCATAATTGGGTGCGTTTCCCAAAAGTTTCACAGTGGATGGGTCAAACTATGTACAAGCCCAATTCTGAAATAGTTGGGACGAAGTGTAAATTGTGAATCAAATCAAAATGCAATGACTTTCAGATCACGAGCCAACATGTTATTTACAATAGAACATAGATAGCATTTCAAATGTTGAAACTGAGACATTTTACATTTTTATCCACAAAATGAGCTCATTTCAAATTTTCTGGCTGCAACAGGTCTCAAAAAAAGTTGGGACACAGGCAAAAAAAGGGCTGAAAAGCAATTAATATTTAAGAGAATCAGCTGAACGAACATTTAGCAAGTAATTATGGTAACTGGCATCAGGTGTGTAACATGATTGGGTATAAAAGGGATGTCTTAGAGCGGCTGAATCTCCCAGAAGTAAAGATGGCCAGAGGCTCTCCAACCTGTGAAGCCTTGCGTAAAAAAAATTGTGGAATACTTCAAAAACAATGTTCCTCAACATCAAATTGCAAAGGCGTTGAAGGTCTCATCATCAACAGTGGATGACATCATCAAAAGATTCAGAGAAACTGGAAAAATCTCTGTGCGTAAGGGACAAGGCCGATGTCCTTTACTGGATGCCCGTGATCTCCGGACCCTCAGACACCACTGCATCACTCAATGGCATGATTCTGTAATTGACATTACTGAATGGGCCCAGGAATACGTAAAGAAACCACTGTCTGTAAAGACAGTCCGCCGTGCCATCCACAGATGCCACCTAAAACTCTATCATAAAAAAAGGAAGCCATTGTTGAGCACGATCCAGAAGCGCCACAGTGTTCTGTGGGCCAAGGCTCATTTAAAATGGACTGTAGCAAAGTGGCAAAGTGTCCTGTGGTCAGACGAGTCCAAATTTGACATTCTTGTTGGAAATCATGGGCGTCGTGTCCTCCGGGCTAAAGAGGAGAGAGACCATCCCTCTGTTATCAGCGTTCAGTTCAAAAGCCAGCATCTCTGATGGTATGGGGATGCATTAGTGCAAATGGTGTGGGACACTTGCATGTTTTAAAAAGCACCATGAATGCTGAAAGGTGTATAAAGGTTTTAGAGCAACATATGCTCCCCTCCAGACGACATCTATTCCAAGGAAGGCCTTGTGTATTTCAGCAGGACAATGCAAAACCACATACTGCAGCTATTACAACAGCATGGCTTCATAGTAGAAGAGTCTGTGTGCTGAACTGGCCTGCCTGCAGTCCTGATCTTTCACCGATTGAGAACATTTGGCGCATAGTTAAACGAAAAGTCCGTCAAAGGAGACCCAAAACTCGCCAGCAGCTGGAAGCCTGTATTAAACAAGACTGGGATCAAATTCCAATGGCTGAACTCAAGAAACT
Source organism: Gymnothorax javanicus (assembly GCA_029692085.1). Lineage (NCBI taxonomy): Eukaryota > Metazoa > Chordata > Actinopteri > Anguilliformes > Muraenidae > Gymnothorax > Gymnothorax javanicus. The sequence continues at coordinate 20,353,298 of CM056203.1, forward strand.
TGTCTCCTCAATGCCCAGACGCCTCCACACTGTGTTAAAAAGAAGAAGGGATGCTACACCATGGTAAACAGGCCCCTGTCCCAACTTTTTTGAGACATGTAGCAGCCATCAAATTTGAAATGAGCTCATTTTGTGGATAAAATTGTAAAATTTCTCAGTTTCAACATTTGCTATGTTATCTCTGTTCTATTGTGAGTAAAATACTGGCTGGTGTGATTAAAAAGTCATTGCGTTTTGATTTTATTCACAATTTACACTTTGTCCCAACTATTTTGGAATTGGGGTTGTAATTTAGCATCTGTGCTTTTGGGAAGCACTCGGCATATTGGTTGTACGGAAGAAAACGGCCTTGCTGTTATCTGATTGGTCAATTTTACTCTGCACCCATGGCTACGAACAAAACAAATTTGCTGACTTTGAGTACATTTTTCTGGTTAACGAACACATGTGCAAAGTAGAACTTTTTCGTTTTCATGTTATTTCATCATATTTTTGATAAAAATGAAGAGGCATACTCTTCACCTTTTTGACAGGAGCACTATGAAACGATATCGGGGTTCGGCCCATGGCCTATATCGCCCCACAAGAGATGGGTTGTTTCAGCGGTGCAACTGGCATTTGTAACGAGAGATCATACAAACATTCTTTTACCGCGTGAAACATGTACCAGAGCCGCTGAAAACAGCCTGGAAAAAGAAGACTGTCAGTATCGATATGTCCCCAGGGTTCCAACCATAGACGTTGGCCTCGAACGGCTACGGCAGCCAAGAGAAATCAGAGGAAAGAAGCAGCTCTCTAGGAAACATTACTCTTAAGTAGATAACTGCGGTCAGGCCAGCCTCCACACCGAAAACACAGTCAAACTAGCCCCCACAACCTACCTGAATTAGCTCACTTAAATGTTACCCTATTAACTCAACACAAGATCCCACATCCCTATTCAAAAATGGTCACAGTAGTTATCTAGGTTACTAATAACGAACAGCTACGACAACCAAGAGAAACCGGAGAAAGATAAAAGCCCCCTGGTTATTGTTGAGGAATTCGTACTGGTTAGCGTTGACTTTTAAATGAAGGACCCAGAGACATTTTAGCAATTCATTAATTTTACTGTGATTATTCAAAAGGTATTATCATGTGTACAGACACAGACAAATGAAAATAGGCTTCAAACCATCAAATGATACAGAGACCCATATACAGATGAAGATCTTCAGCAAAGGGTTGAAGTGAAGAACACTGAGGTGAGGAGAAGCTTCTTTGAGTGCAGAATCTCTGGTCGTAGAGGAGCAGAGGGCTGGCAGAAGAGCCCCGAGTTCCTGATCACATCAATCTTTATAGTTCTGACATATTCTCCTGGGTGGGACCCTAGCCAACCATTCACCATGCAACACATCATTTCAACCAGCCTGGTGTTTTTCCATCAAAACTGCCCGTTACACCTCTTCCTCAAACTAAAAATGTACAGTTAACCTTATCTTATCCATAGCATGATATAATGTACAGCTGCGCTCCCCCCCTTTTGGCACTCAAGGTCTGACCGTTATTTTAAATGTCAACTTACTGTTTGGCCGAGACTTCTCGCCCCAGTTTCACCTTTTGTTCAGACTAGGTACTTCTCTGTCCTTGAGATAATCAGGAATAGAAACTTTCAGTTAGAGTCAGTGGAAAATGTCAAGGAGAGAAGAAAAACAACTTTTAGTTTAATCAATCAGGTACATACTGTACTTTGTTAATACTTGATTGTTTAATGCATAAGATTGATTGTTCAATGCATAAGAAAATATATCGGATTAATATTTTCCAACATTATTAACATTTGTCTTTAATTAATACTACCGAGCGGAATGAACGACTCACTTCCCTTGATTTATAATCACGTTATCCCAGAACTCTGGTGGAAGCTAGCTAGGTACCCAGCCAAGGCAGCCATTAGTACAGCCAAGAGAAACCGGCAAAGCATAAAAGCCTTCTAATACGAGATTGTGAAGTCGGGGAAGTGCGTCGTTCATTTGGTTTAGATGTTATAATTAAAGACCAGTGTTCACCAGGGTGCTCTTACTCTTCGGTTTCTCAAAATGATCATCGCAGCTGTTTGTTGTTAGTTGGCTGACGTAAGATAGCTACCGCTACCATTTCTGAGAAGGGATATGGGATCTTATGTTTAGTTATTGGGGAAACATTTAAGTGAGTGGCGAAATCGGGCAGATTGTATTTATTAAAGAGCAACGCTAATAGGAGATCTTCTTCGCTCCACTTATTTCTCTCGGCTGCCGTAGCGGTTCGAGGCTAACGTTAGGACCCTGGTTACATATCAATACTGGCAGGGTCTTTTTCCAGGCTGTTTTCAGCGGCTCTAGTACATGTTTCATGAGGTAAAACTTCACTCCCTCAGAATGTTTGTATGATCTCTCGCTACAAATGCCAATTTCACAGATGTCACAACACATCTCTTCGTAAACAACATCGCTTTTGATCAGCGTCAGATTTGCTGCTGAATGTGAACATACTCGGTCGGTCGTAATATGCAGCCCGCAGCCCATGGTTTTCACTGGTGTAATTCCCTAGACTAGCTCTTGGAATAGTCCATTGTAATAAGACGGGGGGAGTTTAGCCCAGTAATTCGTGAATAATTGAAATTCTCTGACGCAATTTTAGCGTATAGATTTGAGAATGACGTGATTAATAAAGAACGAGTCAAAAATAAGCGAAACCATATATATTTATTTTGATTTTTTTAGGTCTACAGGGGGCCCCTTGGATGTTGGGGGCCGCAGGCAATTGCCTACCTTGCCTAATGGCAAAGTCCGCCTCTGACTATGCAAACGGAAACAGGACCTGAATCAGCGCGTGTACATGTGAACATTCATTTCTCTGTATTTGCTGACTTATGGGTGCATTTTTAAGGAATGTGGCTCAGCAGTGCCCTTAGCCTTCCTCCCCACTGATCAGGCATCCCCGAAGTTGATAGTGATGTGGTCCTCAAACAGGGCGATGCAGAACATTATGGCCCCCCCTGTAAGTAGGCCCAGGTTCTGCAGGAAGAAACGGGTCAGGGGTTGCGTGGGGCCAAGGTTGCCGCGCAGCATCTCAGGCATCTGGGATGGTAAATAGAGATGAAACCCAATCAGAGTCAAATGCTTTCCTTACCTCTGGGGTCCTCAAGGTCTGAAAACTGCTAGTTGCCCTCCCTTCCATGAGAAGCACTAATAGTTTAGATAAAGGGTGTATCAAAAATTAATATACACTTTAAATTACTCATTAGATCAATAGAAACATTATCTACACTGTAGGATTGAAAATAATGTATTAAGCCATATTTCAAATTCTTTTATTCACCAAATTAATCACATACCACTTTGGCGCGCCAAAATGTTGGGAAATATTGACGCAGGTCAAAGGTCATAATGACTTCAATTAGTTGCGGGTATTGTGTGTAAAGATGTTGATTCGACAGTTTGGATGGATCAGAGACTATCCCTCTCTGACAACTTTGCAGCAGTGAGCCGAGCACACCGGTTCTTCTTGAGAGACATGAGGAGAATCTGCTCGTTTTCACCACCTATTCAATTAAGCTTGTTGCTAAAATGTTGGCGCTGTACAGCCTGGACCTCTGCAGCTCCCTCTTAACTGGTCCTCTGGCATCTGCAATCAGACCCCTGAAGCCCTGCAGTTCCTCTGATCTACAGCCTCCCTGGGTGCTCACTTACCCCCCTTCTCACTGCCATCAACTGGCTGCCTCTTCTGGCAAGTATCAAGTTCATAGGTGCTAGCATACCAGATTACTAAGGGGGCAACCACAGCTTATCTTGAAAAGATCAGACCCTGTACACCAGCAAGACCTCTCGTTTCTGCCACTGCTGGTTACCAAGCGCCTCCCCCTCTCTGTTTTTTATGTCTATTGGGGGAGTGGCTTTAAAGGGGGGACTCAAAGCAGGGGGCCTTGCTCATACTGGTTTCTCCGCAGTTGCCTACCCTTACCTTTCCCCCAAACCTAATTTTGTAACTGTTATTGGGTTAAAGCCATTGAGATGTATGATGTACTTGTGTTTAGTAGGCTAATATCTTAGTTGTTTTCATTGATGCATTTGTCCCACAGGTATTCTATAGAGCAGGGGTTGGGAGCCCTACTCCTGGAGAGCCATAGCCTGGCATATTTTCGATGCCTTTGTTGTAAAACACCTGATTCAAACGATTGCAGCTTTTCAATGGCTTGATAATGAGACAGAAGCGTGACAAGGAGGCAATCAGGAGTGTTAGACGACACCTCAAAAACTTGCCAGGCTATAGCTCTCCAGGAGCAGCGTTCCCTACCTCTGCTATGGAGAGTCCTTTCTGTTCCTTTCCATATACCGTGACACCCTTACTATATATATATATATATATATATATATATATATATATAAATAAATAATAGACCACAAAGGTTAAATGATCAGAGTCCAAATTTTGCATTTTTCTATATTTTATATATTATTATAATATTTATAATAACATATAATAATATTATATAATATTTTACATATTTTGCATAATTCCTCAGTGCTTTGAGAGTGTCTGCTAAATGCCAATAATTCATGACACTGTGATCTATGAGTGTAACAGCCAGTTTGCTTGTTTAGAGTAATTGGTGGAATCAAAACACTGCATAAACAGCAGCCCTTTGGAACCAGAATTTCCCACCATTGCCCTCCACTCACCATGTCCACCAGGGCCACATACAGGAAAACTCCCGCAGTGAGCGCCAGGATCCAGGGGGAGAGTGTGGAGAAGTGGTGCCCCAGAACTGTGCCTGCCATCAGGCCCAGGAGGCCCAGTGCTGCCGAAACCCCGCTGAAGGCCAAGAGCCTCCGCATGGGCCAGCCTGCCCCCAGGAGTACTGCCAGGTCACCTGCAAAACACCCCCCCACCCCCAGCAAACATCGCAAGGGTTACCCTCATTATGAGATTCTGCTCCCTATTACCTTGCTTGCCTACCCACATGCATCAGCTTGCTTTGTGCAAACAGTACTAGTCTTAAGTTTGAACACACTTTGCTAATGTCACAGTACTCTGTTTCTTGAGAAATTTAAACGGCTTAACTTCTTTATATTATCTCAAGTGGGATCTGGAAAGAGGTAAACAGTCAGAAGTTAAAAGAGAAGAATTTACCTGTGTCAATATAGTCCAAAATTTTGGAATTGCCAAAGAAGCGACATTTTGCAAAGTAAACGGACAAACATGCTCCTTCCATTTTCCAACAGCTGAATTAAAGTAAAGCTGTTTCGAGTCTTATTGGACAAAAACGTCCGATGAAAAGCAAACCCCAAGTGCAGCACATCTTTGAGAACTTAGGCAGCCGCTAAGCTGCAAACTCATTATAGCCATATGGCTGCCCTAGTAAAGAAAAATTACATATGAGTATGCTCCGCAAATATGACAACAAATGCTGGTTAGTTTGATGGATTTAAGGATTAGATCTCTTTTTTTTTTTTTTTTGCAAAATACAGGGAGCTTATTTCTTTATTTAACATGTATTGTAAGAAAAATGGGTATGTCCAAACTTTTGACCGGTACTTTACATGCAAAGATAGTAAAAAAAAAAAAAAAAAAGCACCAATGCCCTGTATTGGTGCTTACTCTATGACAGACAGATATGCAAATTTGATGCAGTAAAGGACAAGTGGGCAAAGGTGTTAGAATAAGTCTCAGTACAGGGTGGGCGAGGGCTGTTTACCGAGCTCATGTGGCAGTTCATGGCACAACACGGCGACAGTGGTGCTCAGCCCTCCAGCCAGGCCTTGTGAGAAAGCCACACCTGCGGAAGACAGAGGAAAAGCAAAGTTACCAAAATGATGAAATGCATGCATCACACACTATCCCATCGTTATGAAGAATATCAGCTGAATTAAATGTACATCCCTTTAGAATGGTGATCTTTTTCAAGCTATGGTGGTCTACAGTGTCGATGTGTTTATTTCATGGATTCTTATCAACCACCACGTAATTTACCAGGTTGCAATAATCCCATCCCTTAACCCCCTCTCATACTCTTCCATGCTTACCAATCGCCAGGCCGTCAATGAGGTTGTGAATCCCATCTCCCATGATGACCATCCATACAAGGTTTCCTGTCCCAGCAGACCCCTGGCCTGGGGAACCATGAGAGTGCCCGTGCCCATGCTCTTCCACGCTCACACGCACAGTGGATGGGGCTGTCTCTATCCGAACAGCTTCTAATGAGAGATAGGCTGAGCTTACTTTCAGTGTAGACACAAAATCAAATATGGCAGGAGTACTATTGATCTGTCCTCAATCCACATGCAGGTACCTGGGGTGAGTTGCTACAACAAGGCGTACAAGACACAGCTGGCATTTCATGGTCATAAATCCAAACACCGATTGCACCAATGCACTATATGGCAATTCAGGTCATATTTGTGGGAACCTCGGGGCAGGTTTACGGACAAATGCCAGAGGTATTACATGCGTTTACCATAGTTGTTGTCCCCCTCCACTCTTGCGACCTATATTCAACACAAAATGAAATAGGTAAACTAAACAAAGAACTCTACATTTTAAAAAATTGACTTCATGTCTGTTGTGCCATACGTCATTGGCCGCACCTCAGTTTATCATAGCGGTTTCATGAAAATAAAAGATTTAAGTTTTGTTTCAATTATGAGGAATCTTTCCATCAGTGGATCTGCAAAACAGAAATAAATTTTTCTGCTCATCGATGGATCCAAAAACCTATTTATCCAAAAAGGTTTAGCCTTATCTGAAATAATTAAGCACCGATTGCTGCCTTGCAAGGTGTCCATTAACAGCATGAACATCACCACTATTAACATTACTGTCATCATAAACAGGGCTGTACAGTGCAACATTAAAATTGGTCCGTGCAATGAATGAACGAACTGTTGTAGCACCGGTGCGATGAGAGACAGAGAGGCATTGTGTGTGTGCGAGAGAGCGAGAGAGCCAGGGTGATAAATGGCTCTGAGAGAGAGAGAGAGAGAGAGAGAGAGAGAGAGAAACAATGCGACCTCGCTAATGTACTTGGTAGTTGTAGTCTGTCACATGATTAGACACGATCCCACCATAGACAGTAAAAGAAGTGGATGGCGGGATGGCGCTATTTTCAACGGGAGAGTGTGAAGCTCAATTGAACGAGTTTTCACTTGGGCACCTCGCCTACTGCGCAGGCTCGAAGTCAGCTCGCCGACGTAAACCGACGTCCCGAGAAGCGGTAACTCGTCTGGTAGATGTATCCTACACATAATTCCCAGCGAGCAAGCGATTGCGTCTGTCAGTATAGTCTGATTCCGTTCGATGTTATTATGTTTTGCGCATTATTACTTCATAGGTACTTCACTTCGTTAGCGATGTGGCTCAATCGTCTTCTGTCTATGATTCGTTATGGGCTTCTGATCTAAACAGTACGGTTATTTACCTCCTGTGCGACAGAAAGTCGCCGGCATTTCACGTCACTTTTAGCCTGGCCTGGTGCCATAGGCTAAAAATGCTCACTATTTGACCATAATGCTACATACGAAGTAAAGACGTCTGCTACAAAATGTAGTTTCTCTGTAGAAAATATTATCTCTGACATGAAGGCTCAACGTTTTTAGTGTAAAGTTATTTGATGTCAAAAGTCAGGCAAAATGAATGGGGGTGAATGGAGAAGCTACCGCTAGTTGATCATCTGCTATCTTCTAGAGCGCTCAACTGAGCTTCAACTTCCGGGTGTATTCCTACCCCCTTGGATCCCACCTGCCAATCCAACACCATTTCCCACAATTCCTCTGCTTTCCGCGCCATTTTAAAAATGCGTTTAGCTGGGCTGGCTCAGGTTGGTGAAAGCGATAACATGAAAAAATAAATTACAGTTTTGAATAAAACCGGATCCAAAAGGGCCCGTGAGGAGGAATCCGACACAAAGATACAAGCACAAACTGACGAAGACGCATGTAACGTAAATGCGAACGCAAAAGGGAAAGTATACAAGTACAACCCGGAATGGAAAAAAGATTTTCCTTGGCTCCTTTTCAATGAGTGATAGGAATGATAATCCATATGTTTTAGGAAACAAAATTTTGAAGAGAGTTAACGTCAACAAACAACGGTTCTTCCCTCCGTCATCGTCTTGCTAGAGACGCGTTACTAGCCAAACAACAACCTGAACGGACTGGCTCGCTGCTGTACTTGTTGAAGACCCAGGTGGCCAAAGCGGATGATCTCGCTCTCCATGAAGTGAAAGCTAAGATGAATGTAGCGTATCGCATTGCCAAGGAAGAGCTTCCATTTACAAAGTTCGGGCCACTGATCATACTCTGTAACAAAAAAAAAAAAAAAATGGAGCCGACATCACTCCTTTCTATGACAACCACGTCAGATGTGCAGAGATGATCTCGACCATTGCCTGTGAAATGAAGTCTGACCTGACGGATCAAATCGGAAGAAGCCGCTACATGTCTGTGATGATTGATGGGGACACCATGGACTGTATAAATAGATGGACGAAGCTACCGTGACGTCACCCATTGGTTTCAGCATACCATAAAGGAAGCCTCGATTTTGGCAATTTGAATTGCGCCGTGTTGTCATTTTGAAACCGAATGTGACTTCTATTGACGAGAGCGTGTATTGAAGATCCGGGAGGACCGTGGCTCTGGATCTGACCCCGAATCGACGAGACCAGAGGATAGCCACGCCCTAAAAGCATATTCTGGCTTTATCCTTTATTCTAGTCTATATGGGACCATAATTTACAAAAATGAACATCATGATATATCGAAGGAGACTTGAAACTTGCTATAGCTACCATAAAATAATGTGGAAAAATCACTATTTAAATTAAAAATCAGGTGGGAAAGTAGGGTCATTTTCTCATAGACTTCTATAGCATTGAATTTCTTTCTGCAACCACCGACGTCGCCATCTGCTGGCCATTGAATAGAATGCCATTTTACGGTTCTTCCGCATGGACTTCATTTTTCAGACCAGGGTGCTGCGTCCATCTTTTTATACAGTCTATGGGGGACACCAACGCAGCCAATAAAGTGTGTGAGATGGTCTGTGTCCGAATCCTTCAAAACGGAAAGCCTGTAAACAAGTTGGTCGGCCAACAGGAGCTCCAGCACAGCCATGCAAAAGGTGAGTAAAGTTGCAGTGTTTGCTACTAGGCTGTGAGGTGATGTCAGTATTAACAGTGAGATACTGTTATGTGTATGCAAGGTGAACACAGTCGTATCCAGTGACGTGCAGTCGGAGTTTAGTTAGGTGAGACACAATCCTCACCGTAAAGCAAACCATTACTCCCCTTTGCTTAATTAGCGATCAGACGATTAACTAATTTAGTAAGACTATTTGGCAGAATGTCGGACCAGTTTAAGTTTCCGCGGCTTTATTACTCAGTGCATCAAACGAAATGCTCACGAAACTGCAGATTTGCGCGTACTTGCTTACAGGAAGCCGCAGCAAGCAATGCCATTCAGTTCTTATGCCGAATTCAATGCTTGATCAATATGCAATGTATTCCCCTTTAAATACGCATTTTTTTTAACCCCAATCAAAAAAAAATGGGGGGTTTATTTTCAGACTTCTTTGATAATCCGATGAACAATAGGTTAAAACAATACACGAAATTATCGAGAGAGCCGAGATTGTTTCTATTGATTAAACGTATTTCCATCCTTGCTATCTTGTCTCTAAGCGTATACGTCAATGAATCTTTTTGTCGTCATCACCTATCAGTATACAGGCTTCCTATAGGCTTGGATTTAATAGTTTTGATCGTCAATCAGGTATAGTACGTGAGAACAGGTTGACAAAATCCAGCGATAAAAGGTTAGGCCACTGCCTCACTTCACCGCACGTCTCAGGAATACACTAATAAATAACAGCATGTATAAACAGTATTACAGTATGTTTATATAAACAGTATGCACAGAATGCATAAATACTTAAATAAGACAAAAGTAGTATAAATATCAAATAGTGGGGAGGTCTGTTTAATGTTAATGCAAATTTTCTTGAAGGAGTGCTACAAGCTACAAAGACTGCTTTTGATGAGTTGGGAGAGGGGATTGAATGGATGATAAAGCTGGTTGGCTTCGGAGCAGATGGAGCTGCGGTGAACATGGGACATCGTGCAGGTGTCATTTCCCTGCTCAAGGAAGAGGTTGGAGAGCATGTGATTCCCTTCCACTGTATGGCTCACAGGTAGATGTAATTACTGTGGCTTCCAAAAATAAGTGTATTTTAAATGTGAGCACATACATACTCACTGATTCCCCCCCCACCAAATCAAACCCATTTTTATACTGTCTCATTCATCTAGATTAGAACTGGCTATGTTGAGTGTCCAGAAGAAGGAGCCCATGGTTGCAAAACTCTATGATCTCCTCCACCTGCTTTGGAAGACCTATCACTTCAGCCCAAAATCTCAGCGAGAACTCCAGGAAGTGGGGAAAATGCTGGGAGTGACCATAAGCAGCCCATACAGTGTCAAAGGTATTTCTGTGAACCTCTTTCAGAGTTTGCTGTACTTTCAAGTGTGCTAAATAAATTTTAAAAAAATTCATTATTAATATTAAAGGGACACGCTGGATTCCGCATTTTGAGCGTGCATTGCATGCACTACTCAAATCCTCTGCCTAGAAAGAACAGGAGGAGAGTGGCCAGTATGCTGCAACCCTGCAGCATATGGGCCACCTGGCTGCATCCTCTTCGTCTGCAGACATTAAAGGAAGGGCTAAAAAGGTAATATATTTCAAAAGAAATGCTTATTAATGTTGCTCAATCTTAACCATGTTGTTTCAAGAAATTAAGTATGCTGCAATCTCTGAAATTATTTTTTTTAGATCAAGGGTGAGATGGAGGCAGCAAATTTCTGCGCCTTCAGCCACTTTATGGCTGACGTCTTTGCTGAGTTAGGGAGCCTTAGCCAAACCCTACAGGCAAATGATCTTATCCTACCAAAGGCCACAGCTGAGCTAAAGAAGACAGTGGCAGAACTGGAAAGGATGAAGTTGAGGCCTAAGCCAGGAGGAATGTTAGAGAAGTTTCTCAACATGCAGACTGAGGGAGCGAGTGCAATTTGTCAGGTTAGGATAAAACAGGAAATAAGATAAAATATTCTGAAAATGCATTATCACAGGGCTGAAAGCAAGAAAAGATTGTTAGCCTGAAAAGTTGCCTGGGAAGAAATGTGTGCAATGTATTGAATAAATAAATAGTATAAATAGTATAAATATTGAATAAAATGGAATAAATAGTATTTACAGTGTACCATTCTGATTAATAAGTAATCCATCTCATTCCAGCAGTATTAGAGTATTAGAATTTAAAACTGTTCCGAGAACTTGTATCACTGTCTTTCAGTTATTCGTATATTGATTTTGGTGTTAACTTCTATTGCTTGGAGCTGAAAGGGCAAGTCCCTTTGACAGATGGTGGTCTCATTAGTCAGCACGTGTCAGCAGCAGTTGACATAGCAGTAGAAGAGATGAGTTCACGCTTCAGCTGTGTGCTGGGTCAGTCAGGAGAACGTGTGGTCCACTGCTTCAGAATATTCAGGCATGATGCATGGCCAGATTTTCTAGGTGAACTAGTGGACTATGGCAGAACAGAAGTTCAATCTCTTCTCCAACATTATAGCGAACCCCTCCGAGTGTGAGTAGACAGGGCAATGTAGCAAATTCTAATTTTTTGTCTGAATTCAAATGTAGAAGTAAAACAAAGGTCAGATAGTAGGGATTTTATTGAATCTGCAACATGTTCAGTGTTTTAAGCTTTACGCATTTCTCATGTACAAATGTTTTTGTCCCTTTATCCCTCCCCTAATTTATCTCCCTGTATCTCTACCCACAAAGCGGTGGATGCCAGTGTGACCAGGTCCACAAAGAGTGGCAGCAGCTGAAGCCCCTCATCAAGACCACCTTCGCAAATAAGTCATACCTAGGGCTGTGGCAAACACTTCTCACAAAGGAGCCATATTGTTCAGACTTCAAGGTATGTGGGCAATATTAGAATATTCTAGAGAATTTAGTCATGTCTACTCTCCTGAATAAGTTTTACTTATAGTTACTCTGATTTCAGAACTTGCTGCATTTGGCTGAAATCCTCCTTGTTCTGCCAATCTCTTCTGCTCAATGTGAGCGGGATTCTCTGCTCAAAATAGGATCAAAAATTCAACCCAAGAGCAGCCTCCATGTCTCCACTACAGAAGACTTGATTTGTATCAGCATGGACGGTTATTCTTTGGAGCAATTTGACCCCAGTCAGGTGGCCGCAAGATGGTTGTCCTCTTGTAAGAGGGCCAGGAGGCCACTATTAAAGAGGTGGTCAGAGGACATGCCAGCTCTGTGAATACAGCGCATGCGCACACACACACACGCACTCTAATAGCACTGTCATTTTAAGTGTATGTTATGTTCTTGAAAGTGAATGAATTAATTAAGAGGTTCTTAATATTTCTGTGAGTTAGTTATGTGCCAAAAAGGGTCATTATTTATAAAAATTGTTTTCAACAAAATCAAAAGGATCTAGTTTTTCATTTTGAAAAAAAATTGGGTGAATTTGTGCACAGCAAACTGTTGTAAATTGACAGTACAGTAGTGCTGGTCCCAAGTGACCCAAAAAACAGTGGCAATGGTGCCATTTTTAAATTTGTTAAAATTGTGCTCAGATTGTAATTTGTACAGAGAAGTACTGGTGTCCTAAAGATACAGTGGATTTGCTTGCATGGTGGTCTGTACATGTCCCCAGAGCACGCATGCACAGTCATTCTGGCAGTGCTTGTTTGTCAGAACAAATGTATGATATAGCCCACAGAGGAACCAATCTTCAATGATGGTGAAAATGTTTATCAGGGCTGTACGTTAACTTTTTCGGCTCATAGCACTGATGCTACAGAGGTTCATAGTCTTGTAGCACAAGACAAAAACTTGTAGCACAGTAAAAGTGTCTTTACATCTCTAAAACCAACCACAAGTAGTGCAGACATATAAAATATTAATAATCTCTGTGTAAAATGAAGTACTTCCAAGGTCTCAGAATTCTTTTTTAAATTCATACAATTTTAAGTAATTTCCAGAACTTGTCAAGCAGACATCACACAAACAACATATACTTCAAGGACTAGGAAAAGGGGTCACTTGGGACCAGCACTACTGTACTGTCAATTTACAACAGTTTGCTGTGCACAAATTCACCCAATTTTTTTCTCAAAATGAAAAACTTGGATCACTCTTTGATTTTGTTGGAAAATCTCAATTTTCATAAAATGACCCAAGTGACCCCTTTTCCTAGTCCTGCACACATATAATGCTGGCACATAACTCACAGAAATATTAAGAACCTCTTAATTAATTCATGCACTTTCAAGAACATAACATACACTTAAAATGACAGTGCTATTAGAGTGCGCGTGTGTGTGTGCGCGTGTGTATGTGTGTGCATGCGCTGTATTCACAGAGCTGGCATGTCCTCTGACCACCTCTTTAATAGTGGCCTCCGGCCCTCTTACAAGAGGACAACCATCTTGCGGCCACCTGACTGGGGTCAAATTGCTCCAAAGAATAACCGTCCATGCTGATACAAATCAAGTCTTCTGTAGTGGAGACATGGAGGCTGCTGCGGGTTGAATTTTTGATCCTATTTTGAGCAGAGAATCCCCGCTCACATTGAGCAGAAGAGATTGGCAGAACAAGGAGGATTTCAGCCAAATGCAGCAAGTTCTGAAATCAGAGTAACTATAAGTAAAACTTATTCAGGAGAGTAGACATGACTAAATTCTCTAGAATATTCTAATATTGCCCACATACCTTGAAGTCTGAACAATATGGCTCCTTTGTGAGAAGTGTTTGCCACAGCCCTAGGTATGACTTATCTGCGAAGGTGGTCTTGATGAGGGGCTTCAGCTGCTGCCACTCTTCGTGGACCTGGTCACACTGGCATCCACCACTTTGTGGGTAGAGATACAGGGAGATAAATTAGGGAGGGATGAAGGGACAAAAACGTGTACATGAGAAATGGGTAAAGTTTAAAACACTGAACATGTTGCGGATTCAATAAAATCTGTACTATCTGACCTTTGTTTTACTTCTACATTTGAATTCAGACAAAAAATTAGAATTTGCTACATTGCCCTGTCTACTCACACTCGGAGGAGTTCGCTATAATGTTGGAGAAGAGATTGAACTTCTGTTCTGCCATAGTCCACTAGTTCACCTAGACAATTTGGCCTTGCATCATGGCTGAATATTCTGAAGCAGTGGACCACACGTTCTCCTGACTGACCCAGCACACAGCTGAAGCGTGAACTCATCTCTTCTACTGCTATGTCAACTGCTGCTGACACGTGCTGACTAATGAGACCACCATCTGTCAAAGGGACTTGCCCTTTCAGCTCCAAGCAATAGAAGTTAACACCAAAATCAATATACGAATAACTGAAAGACAGTGATACAAGTTCTCGGAACAGTTTTAAATTCTAATACTCTAATACTCCTTGAATGAGATGGATTACTTATTAATCAGAATGGCACACTGTAAATACTATTTATTCCATTTTATTCAATATTTATACTATTTATACTATTTATTTATTCAATACATTGCACACATTTCTTCTCAGGCAACTTTTCAGGCTAACAATCTTTTCTTGCTTTAAGCCCTGTGATAAGGCATTTTCAGAAAATTTTATCTGATTTCCTGTTTTATCCTAACCTGACAAATTACACTCGCTCCCTCAGTCTGCATGTTGAGAAACTTCTCTAACATTCCTCCTGGCTTAGGCCTCAACTTCATCCTTTCCAGTTCTGCCACTGTCTTCTTTAGCTCAGCTGTGGCCTTTGGTAGGATAAGATCATTTGCCTGTAGGGTTTGGCTAAGGCTCCCTAACTCAGCAAAGACGTCAGCCATAAAGTGGCTGAAGGCGCAGAAATTTGCTGCCTCCATCTCACCCTTGATCTAAATAAATAATTTCAGAGATTGCAGCATACTTAATTTCTTGAAACAACATGGTTAAGATTGAGCAACATTAATAAGCATTTCTTTCGAAATATATTACCTTCTTAGCCCTTCCTTTAATGTCTGCAGACGAAGAGGATGCAGCCAGGTGGCCCATATGCTGCAGGGTTGCAGCATACTGGCCACTCTCCTCCTGTTCTTTCTAGGCAGAGGATTTGAGTAGCGCATGCAATGCACGCTCAACATGCGGAATCCAGTGTGTCCCTTTAATATTAGTAATGAATTTTTTTAAAATTTATTTAGCACACTTTAAAGTACAGCAAACTCTGAAAGAGGTTCACAGAAATACCTTTGACACTGTATGGGCTGCTTATGGTCACTCCCAGCATTTTCCCCACTTCCTGGAGTTCTCGCTGAGATTTTGGGCTGAAGTGATAGGTCTTCCAAAGCAGGTGGAGGAGATCATAGAGTTTTGCAACCATGGGTTCCTTCTTCTGGACACTCAACATGGCCAGTTCTAATCTAGATGAATGAGACAGGATCTTGCAGCTATCGCAGGGTTTGGAGGGCTTGTAGCGCAACTTCGGCAAGATTCTCGCGTAATTTTTCGGGAATCTCGCGCAGCCGGCTTACTTGCAGACGCGCTCGAACGCACCCTTCTTTGATGCACTGAGTAATAAAGCCGCGGAAACTTAAAGTGGCCCGTCATTCTGCCGAATAGTCATACTAAATTAGTTAATCGTCTGATCGCTAATTAAGCAAAGGGGAGTAATCGTTTGCTTTACGGTGAGGATTATGCCTCACCTACAGTGCCCTGAAAAAGTATTTGCCCCCTTCCTGATTTCTTTTTTTTTTTTTTTTTTTGCATATTTGTCACGCATAAATGTTTCAGATCATCAAACAAATTTTAATATTAGACAAAGACAACCCGAGTAAAGACAAAATGCAGTTTTTAAATGATGAGTTCATTTATTAAGGGAAAAAAGCTATCCAAACCTACCTGGCCCTTTGTGAAAAAGTGATTGCCCCCTAAATCCTAATAACTGGTTGTGCCACCCTCGGCGACAACAACTGCAATCAAACGTTTGCAATAACTGCCAATGAGTCTTTCACATCACTGTGGAAGAATTTTAGCCCACTCTTCTTTGCAGAATTATTTTAATTCAGCCACATTGGAGAGGTTTTGAGCATGAACGGCCTGTTTAAGGTCATGCCACTGCATCTCAATAGGATTTAAGCCCGGACTTTGACAAGGCTACTCCAAAATCTTCATTTTGTTTTTTTAAAGCCATTCAGAGGTGGACTTGCTGGTGTGTTTCAGATCATTGTCCTGCTGCATAACCCAAGTGCGCTTGAGCTCGAGATCACAATCTGAGGGTTGGACATTCTCCTTCAGGATTTTCTGGTAGAGAGCAGAATTCATAGTTCCAGCAATTATGACAAGTCGTCCAGGTCCTGAAGCAGCAAAGCAGCCCCAAACCATCACACTACCACCACCATGTTTGACTTTTGGTATGATGTTCTTTTTATGAAATGATGTGTTAGTTTTACGCCTCATGTAATGGGACACACACCTTCCAAAAAGTTCAACTTATGTCTCGTCATTCCACAGAATATTTTCCCAAAAGTCTTAGGGATCATCAAGATGTATTTTGGCAAATGTGAGAGGAGCCTTTGTGTTCTTATTGGTCTGCAGTGGTTTTCCCCTTGGAACTCTCCCATGGATGCCATTTTTTGCCCAGTCTCTATCTTATTGTTGAATCATGAACACTGACTTTAACTGAGGCAAGTGAGGCCTGCAGTTCTTCAGATGTTGTTCTGGGCTCTTTTGTGACCTCCTGGATGAGTAGTTGATGCACTCTGGGAGTAATTTTGGTAGGCCGGCCACTCCTGGGAAGGTTCACCACTGTTCCAGGTTTTCTCCATTTGTGGATAATGGCTCTCACCGTGATTTGCCGGAGTCCCAAAGCCTTAGAAATGGCTTTGCAACCCATTCCAGACTGATAGATGTCAATTTCTTTTTTCTCATCTGTTCTTGAATTTCTTTAGTTCGCGGCATGACATGTTGCTTTTTGAGATCTTTTAGCCTACTTCACTTTGTCAGACAGGTTCTATTTAAGTGATTTCTTGATTCAGCAGGTCTGGCAGTAATCAGGCCTGGGTGTGGCTAGTGAAACTGGACTCAAAAAATGTGGTTAATCACAGTTAATTCATGATTTACAGCGCCCTCAATAATTATTGGCACCCCTGGTTAAGATGTGTGAAAAGCCTTAAAATAAATTCAATTTTTATTGCAGAAGCATACTCTCACACTGAAAATTGTAGAAAAATGTAACCTTCAACTCAAGTGAATTTTAAGGGGAAAAAAAAATCCCAGACTAAGAAATAATTATTTTTCATAAAATCACCTGTTCCACAATTATTGGCACCCCTAACAATTCCTAGGAAATAAATGTAATTGAAGTATTCCTGTCATTTCTACAGTAGTTTACAAAGTTGATCAGAGTACCTAGGAACATTTAATTAGTAATTCATCACTTCCTGTTTCCCTGGGGAATAAATATGACGTGACACAGAGGCCATTTCTCTTATCCACTCTTCAACATGGGAAAGACAAAGGAACACACCATTCAAGTAAGGCAGATGTGTGTCGACCTTCACAAGTCAGGCAATGGCTACAAGAAAATAGCCACTCGCCTGCACCTGCCCATATCTACTGTCAGAGGAATCATTAAGAAGTTTAAAACAACTGGAACAGTGGTAAACAAGCCTGGACGAGGACGCAAGGTTATTTTGCCACCACGCACTGTGAGGAAGATGGTAGGGTGCATGGCATCATGAATGCTTTGAAATACCAGGACATTTTAAATCAAAATCTGGTGGCCTCTGCCCGAAAGCTGAAGATGGGTCATCACTGGGTCTTTCAGCAAGATAATGACCCTAAACATGTGGCCAAATCTAAACAGAAATGGTTCACCAGACACAGAATCAAGCTCCTCCCATGGCCATCTCAGTCCCCAGACCTCAACCCCATTGAAAACCTGTGGAGTGAGCTGAAGAGGAGAGTTCAGAGGAGTGGACCCAGGTCGCTGGATGATTTAGAGAGATTGTGCAAAGAGGAATGGTCAAAGATCCCTCTTTCTGTATTCTCCCATCTTGTGAAACATTATAGGAGAAGATTATGTGCTGTTTTGTTGGCAAAAGGGGGTTGTACAAAGTATTAACATCAGGGGTGCTAATTATTGTGGCACACATGATTTGATGTAAAAGAATTATTTCTTAATGTGGGATTTTTTTCCCACTGAAGAAATGCACTTGAATTAAAGATTGGATTTTCCTCTTTTTTTTCATTGTGGTCCTATATTATTTAGAAAAAAACTGAATTTATTAGAAGCTTCAGAACACATCTTAACCAGGGGTGCCAATAATTATTGAGGGCGCTGTAACAAGGGGGGGCAATTACTTTTTCACATAGGGCCAGGTAGGTTTGGATAGCTTTTTTCCCCTCAATAAATGAAATCATTTCAAGACTGCATTTTGTATTAACTTGGGTTATCTTTTTCTTACATTAAAATTTGTTTGATGATCTGAAACATTTAAGTGTGAAAAATATGCAAAAAAGTAAGAAATCAGGAAGGGGGCAAATACTTTTTCACGGCACTGTAACTAAACTCTGACCGCATGTCACTGGATACGACTGTGTTCACCTTGCATACACAACAGTATCTCACTGTTAATACTGACATCACCTCACAGCCTAGTAGCAAACACTGCAACTTTACTCACCTTTTGCATGGCTGTGCTGGAGCTCCTGTTGGCCGACCAACTTGTTTATAGGCTTTCCGTTTTGAAGCATTTGGACATACACCATCTCGCACTCTTTACTGGCTGCGTCGGTGTCCCCATCAATCATCACAGACATGTAGCGCCTTCTTCCGATTTGATCCGTCAGGTCAGACTTCATTTCACAGGCAATGGTCGAGATCATCTCTGCACATCTGATGTGGTTGTCATAGGAAGGAGTGATGTCGGCTCTTTTTTTTTTTTTTTTTTCACAGAGTATGATCAGTGGCCTGAACTTCGTAAATGGAAGCTCTTCCTTGGCGATGCAATACGCTACATTCATCTTAGCTTTCACTTCATGGAGAGCGAGATCGTCCGCTTTGGCCACCTGGGTCTTAAATGAGTGCAGCAGCGAGCCAGTCCGTTCAGGTTGTTGTTTGGCTAGTAACGCGTCTCTAGCAAGATGATAACGGAGGGAAGAACCGTGTTTGTTGACGTTGTCTCTCTTCAAAATTTTGTTTCCTAAAACATATGGATTATCACTCCTAATTTTTTCTGGAGCCTCCGTGCAACATTTACAGAACAACAACTGATCTCTCTCATTGAAAAGGAGCCAAGGAGAATCTTTTTTCCATTCCGGGTTCTACTTGTATACTTTCCCTTTTGCGTTCGCATTTACGTTACTTGCGTCTTCGTCAGTTTGTGCTTGTATCTTTGTGTCGGATTCCTCCTCATGGGCCCTTTTGGAACCGGTTTTATTCAAAACTGTAATGTATTTTTTCATGTTCGTTATCGCTTTCACCAACCTGAGCCTGCCCAGTTAAACGCATTTTTAAAATGGCGCGGAAAGCAGAGGAATTGTGGGAAATGGTGTTGGATTGGCAGGTGGGATCCAAGGGGGTAGGAATACACCCGGAGGTTGAAGCTCAACTGAACGCTCTAGAAGATAGCAGATGATCAACTAGCGGTAGCTTCTCCATTCACCCCCATTCATTTTGCCTGACTTTTGACATCAAATAACTTTACACTAAAAACATTATGAGCCTTCATGTCAGAGATAATATTTTCTACAGAGAAACTACATTTTGTAGCAGACGTCTTTACTTCGTATGTAGCATTATGGTCAAATAGTAAGCATTTTTAGCCTATGGCACCAGGCTAGGCTAAAAGTGACGTGAAATGCCGGTGACTTTCTGTCGCACAGGAGGTAAATAACCATACTGTTTAGATCAGAAGCCCATAGACGAATCATAGACAGAAGACGATTGAGCCACATCACTAACGAAGTGAAGTACCTATGAAGTAATAATGCACAAAACATAATAACATCGAACGGAATCAGACTATACTGACAGACGCAATCGCTCGCTCGCTGGGAATTATCTGTAGGATCCATCTACCAGAGAGTTACCGCTTCTCACGACGTTGGTTTACGTCAGCGAGCTGACTTCGAGCCTGCGCAGTAGGCGAGGTGCCCAAGTGAAAATTAGTTCAATTGAGCTTCACACTCTCCCGTTGAAAATGGCGCCATCCCGCCGTCCACTTCTTTTACTGTCTATGGTGGGATCGTGTCTAATCATATGACAGACTACAACTACCAAGTACATTAGCGAGGTGGCATTGTTTCACGTCTCTCTCTCTCTCTCTCTCTCTCCCGAGCCATTTATCACCCTGGCTCTCTTGCTCTCTCGCACACACACAATGCCTCTCTGTCTCTTATCGCACCAGTGCTACAACAGTTCATTCATTCATTGCACGGACCAATTTTAATGTCGCACTGTACAGCCCTGCATATGACTTTCTATATGTCTCTATAAAAACCTTGGCTCCATCTGTGACCATTTTGAAAAGTCAAGGTAATTTCACTGCTGAGTTTGACCCTTAAAGGTCACTAGAATAGAGAGAAAGAGATAAGAAAACTTTATCCTTAAAGGTCACTGACAGTCAAGTTGAATGCCACCAAATGACAGTTCATATGAGACTTCCTAGATGTCTGTAACTCAAAACTAGGCTCCATCTGTGACCATTTTAGTGATACAAGTCATTGAATTTTTACCATGTCACATTTAACCTTCGAAAGTCAATACGAAGGTCACTAAATGAAAGTTTATATACGACTTCCTTTATGTCTCTAATACAAACCTAGGCTCCATCTGTGACCGTTCTGGCAATACAAGTCATTGTAACTGTATTAGGTCAAGTTTGATCTTCAAAGGTCACCAACAGTCAAGTTGAATGTTCATGTGTGATTTCCTTTAAGTTTGTGATGCAAAGTTAGGCTCCATCTGTGATCATTTCAGGGATAGAAGTCATTGAATTTTCACTAGGTCAAGTTTGACCTTTGAAGGTCAATATGGTCACTAAATGCAAGTTCATATATGACTTCCTATACGTCTCCAATACAAACCTACGCCCTATATGTAACAATTATGCTGATATAAGTCATTGAAATTTCACTGTTAAGTTTGGCTGTTGAAGGTTACTGAGGGTCAAGTTCAAGGTCACCAAATGAAACTTCATACATGACTTCCAATATGCCCACAATATAAACCTAAGCTGTAATAGTTTTGGTGATAGAAGTCATTGAAATTTCACTATGTGAAGTTTGACCTTCGAAGGTTGCCGAAGGTCAAGTTCAAGGCCACCACATGAAAGTTCATATATGACTTCCTATAAGTGTCCATTACACATATGTTCCCAATCTTCAATATTTTCAAGCCTAGAAGCCTTTGAAAATTGTAGCATTTTGCTTGACCTCAAGTTTTACCATTCAGTGTCATCTGAGGTCAACTTTAGCACATCCAAAATATAGGTCATATATGACTCCTATATGTTGATAATACAAACTTAATCTCCAACAACCATTTACCTTCCACGGGCGTTTCTGCCTATTCTCCATAAGACCCAATGTTAAAGTACAGCGCCCCCACTAGACCCACTTCCGTCAATTCAATCAAAATAGCACTCGCACTTTACATAAAGTGTATAAAGGTGAGTTGATTGCCAGATTTAGAAAAAAAGTTGTCAGACAGTTTTTGAGAGATAATTTTTTGAAATTTTTAAAGTCCTATATTTTAACATTGTTGATATTTTCCTTGACCTCGAGTTTGACCTTTCAAAGTGATCTGAGGTCAACTTTAACAAAGCCAAAATATGGGTCATATATGACTTCCAATATGTCGATAATACAAACTTAATCTCTATCTGCAACCATTTGGCCTCCACAGGCCATCTTGCATATTCATAAAGTACAGCGCCCCCACTAGACCCTCTTCTGTCGATTCTATCAAAATGTTGCTCACACTGTACATTGACGGTACCAAGGCAAGTTGATTGCCCATTTAGAAAAAAATTTATCAAGCAGTTTTTGAGTCATTATTTTTTAAATTTCTCAGTCCCATCTTTAACACTGGGGCCAGAATTTCAAGGGCCCACAAAACGGACAAAAATGATTCAATCAAAAATTCGGAAAAAAAAAAAAAAAAACGTCCGGAGATATGGTCTAGAAGTATGTTATGGAAAATTTATAAGAAAATTCATCAGGCCAAAAAAAAAGATTAAAGAAATGTTCCGGACGACAGACGACGGACGCCACACCACGACAATAGCTTAAAATACAAGACTCTGAGTTATCAACCCAAGCAACTGACTCAGCCACCTCCCAAAGCTTGAAGCACAACAACCAATCAACAGTTGATCCTCGCTGGTTTGGTCTGCGAGAGCTGATTCAAGGACTATGGAAGAAACGATAAAACAAGCCTCAGGTTCCAGAGTCAACTTTACTTGTAAATGCCAGAATAACGCATGGCTACATTCACAGATACTCACCCTGTAGAGCATCCACCTCCCTCTCAAGTTCTCTCCCATCTGTGCTGGGGGACTCCATCATCTTCTTCTTCACCTTCCTCTGAAAATAAAAAAGATGACCCTCAATGTCCCTACCGGAGTGAGTTCAGCCAGCATTATTGTGCAGTCCGCGTTCAAAACATGCCTGTTCGGGATGGGCCAAGTGCTTAGTCTCTGGTATTGCTGCTTGCGGCTGGCTCGAGAATCACTTACTTAGCCAAATAACTTTAACACTGCACTCCCTGGGGTTGTTAGTGATTTCCCTCACCAAGTGAGAAGTTGATTGGATGAACAATTGTCGAGAAAATTAAAGGACAGACATGCATAGATAGGGACAGAGACTCTCCATCCATTTCAGTTTCACTCGCACAGAGTGTGCAGTACCCCTCCTCACCTTAGATTGGCGCTGAATCCCCAATACGGCTTCAATCAGGAAGAAAAGATAGAGCCCTGCAAGCAGGCTGGCGCCTTTCAGAACAGAGTCCCTCTGCTCGGACTCAGAGTGAGATCCAGGCCTTGCCTACAGAAACATCACAGCTACAGTCCTGAAAAGGCAGAGACTGGATCCACACACAGAGAACATGGACCCTTCACTCGCTTCAATAGAGGGACATACTTGACCAAATCCTTTGGAGCTAAACCTGGACACGCTACAGCTGTCCAGGATTACGACAGACACTGTGGCCCCTACTGGACTACTCATGATACTGAGGCCCACCGAGCCTGGAGGATCCCTGCTGTATGGTGTAGTGTGATATACATGAAGAAAAAGTCGACATGCTAGCTGATAGGTACCTACATGAGGCAAGAGGTGGAGCAGAGCATCTCCGCACAGAGTGCCCATTGCCAGTCCCACCATTGGGCATAGCAGGGTTTGGAGATGGGCAGGGGGGACCAGGTGTACCAGAGCCAGTGCCAGCAAGGAGGGCAAACTGATCACCACCAGAGCCAGGAAACCCCATCCCAGAGCTGCAGGGAGGGAGAGTGTACAGTATCTTAGTGTCGAAACACGCCCAAGATGCCAGAAGGCACACTGAGGTGCCTGTACATGCCCATATAATGTTAACTCATTGGGAAGAAACCACATTTCCCACCCCCAACAGATGCATCTTCACTGAACATCACTATAAATCAACAGAAGCGCATTCGTGGTGCATAAAAAAATAATTGTGTGTTTAAAATGTGCCAAATCACTGAAACCAACAAAAGAGGAACCATCCGATATGCTTGTAAGTGCAAGTACTATGTGCTTTGACCGGGAGTCTTCAGGGGAAACTTGCCAGAGAAATGTGTTGCACATGCACCTATTGTAATCTGTGCTTTTCTGTTGGAATTTGAAATGCACTAATTGATAGTTTTTGCATTTAGTTTCCATTTGGCAAATTGAAATGCACAAATTGATAGCTTTGGATGCAACAAAGTTATTCTCCCATTTTTACATTTTCAGAGCCATGAATATATGATGATCCAGTATATGATTCTCCATGTTCTCCAGTAAAAGTACTGCAATTCTACAAGTAATTATATCCCCGAAATACGAGTTTTAGAGATATCATGGTTTCGCCCCACCCGCCGCCGCTGCGCATCGCATCCGCAGATTTTGAGCCGTTAGTGCGATAACTCACAAAATACTTTACATTGGCTTCTCATTTTTAGCATATGGGTAGATATGGTAGAGAGGATGAACTGATTAGATTTTGGGCAAGTATGCACTCCTAGGTTTTCCACCAGGTGGCGCTATATATTGAAAAAATCAGTTTTTTAACCATATCTCCGGAACAATTACTTACACCAGTGGTTCTCAAACTCGGTCCTGGCGCCCCACTGTGTATGCTGGTTTTTGATCCAACCACAATTGCAATCTTAGGATTTTAACAAGCTGTTGATTTGTTTTAATTAGGTGCATTTATGCTAATATCCACATTGAGATATACTGTAAATATCAGCAGAAGGAAACAATTAACCAAACATTTAATCAACATAAACAATCAATACATTCCTCATTGGTGAAACACTTGAAACTTGGTGGCAAAACCCAACAATTTACTTGGCAAACAATGGGGTCACACCTGTTCTGTTTCATGTTGATTTTATTTGGTTCAGGCAGGTTATTTGGGAAAAACTCAAAACACCTGTGTTCAGAAACCTAATTTGGAGCTTACTGATTTTCTCAGAGTCTAATTTGATCTGTTTAACACGTTGACTGCCAACTACGGGATAAGTCGTAATGGTGGGTCAGGGCCAGCGCTAGACCTGAAAATTTGGGGGAAAATATCCATCCCTTTATTGACAACAATTAGTCCTGGCTAATTCTAGATGGTTTTCCTATATTAACAAATTTTCCAATTTAAGAATAATCAAGTGACAATTGAAGACACGGCTTCTTTCCCCCATGCGATCTTACAGCAAATAATGGGCTACATTCAGTAGAGAAAATAATTTAATTATAATTAGGTCTATGCACTGGCACTCAGCAACGGTATTTTTTTTTTCCAGCGAGAGCGGCATTGCAGAACTCATTTGCGAATGAAGGTAATTCTGGTGACAAGTCGTGGTTTTGTCCGTTTACATTTTCCAGTCTGACAGCTGTCTATTTTTTACAGCAAGTTGCGTGACCATGCTGCAAAAACAGGTGTAGGTACTTGCCGAAATTACCTTCATTCGCAAATGAGTTCTGAAATGCCGCTCTCGCTGGAAAAAAAAATAACGTTGCTGAGTGCCAGTGCATAGACCTAATTATCATTAAATTATTTTCTCTACTGAATGTAGCCCATTATTTGCTGTTAGATCGCATGGGGGAGAGAAGCCGTGTCTTCAATTGCCACTTGATTATTCTTGATTTGGAAAACGTGTTTATAAAGGAAAACCATCAAGAATTAGCCAGGACTAATTGTAGTCAATAAAGGGATGGATAATTTCCCCCGAATTTTCAAGTCTAGTGCTTGCCTGGACCCGCCATTACGAGTTATCTCGTAGTTGGCAGTCAACGTGTTAAAAATGTTTTCACCTGAAAATCCTAACAATATTGAAAATTAAGCACATGTTCAAGGGTTTTTATTCTTCATGGTAGAATGGATATGTCCATCAAAATGTGACTTAAGATGGTAAATAACTACTCTAAACATGGAATGCTGCTAATTAAGACAAAGTAACAGCTTTTTAAAATTCTAGAATTGCAATTGTGGCTGGAACAAAAACCAGCATACACAGTTGGGCGCCAGGACCGAGTTTGAGAACCACTGCCTTACACAGACGTCAAATTTGCCTCATATTGTAGGTCTAGTAAGGGGAATCTAATAAAGGGGGCTTTGAGGATTGGAGAATTTCGGGGATATAGCCCTTGCGGTCGGCTGCCATGAGCGTAGGCCTAGTTATTATCTACAACCTCAATAATAAAAGAATTGGTGCAATGTATTAAATGTAAATAAAAATGCAAACAGTAACTTGCAAATATCCCTTTTCGCATGTGATAAATAGAAAACAGTACAAAGACAAATTAATCATGTTTTAACTACTAAACTTTATAGTTTTTAAAGAATAATCACAAATTCAAAAAATGTGACGTCCGCAACACAGTCAGGGCAGGTGGATATTTGCCACTGTGTAACATCACTGCTCCTTTTAATAACACTCAGCAGTAATTTTGGAACTGAGGACACTTTTTTTTGGAGTATTGAAAGTGGAATTTCTCCCCTTTCTTGACTGATATAGGACTTTAGTTAATCAACAGCGCAAGTTCTCTAGTCAAGTTTGGCGCTTTATAATCTGCTACACGTTTTCACTGGGATACAGAGTTTGGGCCACAGGCAGCGCAGCACCTGCACTTTGTGGCTACGATTCGAAGCTCTGCTGTTATAACGTGGGGAGTGTGGCTTTGTGTTATCCTGCAGGAACACACAGGGACGTTCCTGAGAAAATCAATGTCTATAATATAAGGCACATATGTTGTTCCATAATGTACGAATACCCTTCTGTGCTAAGTGGGCACTAATGAGGCTCAAAACCATGACAGGAGCTGGATTTTGAACATGTCACTGACAACAGTCAGGATGGTCCATCTCTTCTGTGGCCCAGAGAACACAAAGTTCATTATTTTCAGAAAGAATTTGAAAGACAAACTTGTCAAACCACAGCAGTCCATTCTACTTTGTGTCAGTCAATTTCAGATGAGTTTGAGCCCAGTGAAGTCATCGTTTTTGGAATTAATAGGCCTTGTGTTCTTAGAGCCAAAGAGGACTAATCTGACTGTTATCAGTGGGATAATCAAAAGCCAGCATCTGTCATGGTCTGGGACGGCATTAGTGAATTTTGAATGGGCAACTTGCACATCTGCAAAGGCAGAATTGACCCAGAAGGGCACATGTACATTTTAGAGCAGCATTTGCGACTTCCAGCCATATTTTTTCTCAGGACTACCACTCCTTCTTTCACCAGGATAACGAGAAGCCACACACTGCTTGTGTTACACAGCATGGCTTTGTGGTCACAGAGTGCAGGCACCGCCTGCAGCCAGGACCCATCTCCCAGTTAAAACAAGGTGCAAAATACGAGACCCCGTACCGTTGACTTACTGAACTCCTATTTCAAGCAAGAATCTGAAAAATTCTGCTTTTGAAACTCCAACAATTAGTGTCCTCAGTTCCAAAATGACTACTGAGTATTATAGTAAGCAGAGGTGATGTTGCACAGAGGTGAGCAACATGCACCGGTTCCAACTTCATTGGAGCATGTTGAATCATCACAGTATGAAGTAGCAATCATTTTCAAAAAACTATAAAATTGATGGGTTTAAACATTAATTATTTTGTCTCAGTACTTTTTTCAATTGAATACAGGTTAAAAGCGATTTGCAAATTACAACTTGCTGCTTTTATTTATATTTCACACATTGTCTCAATTCCTTTGGAATTGAGGTTGTAGTAAATATTGGTTATTTTTCATGACCGACACATGACCCTTCATGAGCCCCAGTTGACCAACTGGTGAATTTCACATTATAGCTGTCATCAGCGAATCCACTGATTTGAAGTAATCAGTACTTCCCCACAGCGACCAAAGACCTATGATAGGTACATCCCAGTGATTCATAGCCTGTTGCAGCACTACCAATTGCAGTCAAAAGCCTTGCCCTCCCCTTTTCCGCAATTTCCCAGGGCAGCGTAAGCCCTTCCCAGCCTTTCAATACCTATGAGGATCGACCTGTTGTTTGCTGGCTCCGCCCCCTTCCCCTCAGAGTGACGCAGACAGACCCTGCTGTCAATCTGATACAGGAGGGCGGGACACAGGAAGGTGAAGTCAGAAGGTGTGATGTGGGATGCTTTCCCCAGGCCAAAATTCCACAGGAGCTGGGTGACATTCAAACACTGGAAGCAAAGTGGAAAGAACAGATCAGATCAGTTTTTTGTATGCACAGCTTGAAGTCACACAATGCAGGATTTTCACCTCCTCTATATTGTGACTAACATGCTCAGTCATTACTACAATGCACTCACGGCCTGTGTACATATCCATTGCTGCTCATTACCTTGTCTACTTGTATTTATCACTAAAACATTTTCAGGACATTCCCAGGTGTGATCGTTTATTTGTGTAAGGTTTCTGAAACGTAACCAACTGAAGAAGATGGAGAGGCTCAAGAGAGGACACGTTTGGATTGCTTAATACAGACGTTATAAAACGGGAACATGGGTATTATTTATTTATTTAAACCTCCGCGAGGGAGGAAACACTCAACACATTACACAATGGCACACATGCCACACAACGTCACACAATGGCACATCAATACAATCAGTACTCATAATCATAAGACATAAATCATAAATCATAATCATAAAACAGTACTCATTACCATTAGACAAATTCCATTAAAAGTATAAACAATAATACGGTGCATAAAACATTAGCCAAATTCCATTAAAATATAAGACAAAAGACTATCGACAGGGCTTACCCCAGAATTAATATTTGTACAAGATTAAAACGATTTCACAAGGAGCTTGGCAAGCTTGAATTCATCAGAGCATCGTCTCACAAAACCTTTACAGTACAATAGCCCCCTCAGGGAGTCAGCCACTCCGTCTTCAGGTTTGACCGACCTGGCAACCGACATACTCAAAGCCACTGCCACAGGAGAGAGGCCAAAACTCCTCAGCCTCTCTGTAATAGACCCCGTAACACGGAGTCCGAGCATCTTGACCGCCAGGTCACGTGCAGGACGATCAACTTTCATTATTCTGTGCCAGAGAGACGCAGTTTTTGATTTTATAGTCTCTGACACAGAGCAGACATCAAGGGCCCAGAATAATGCCGAGTGACGGTCAAATTTGCTGAAGCCAAAGGCTCTTTTTACCAAAGTGCCCTGCAGGGAATCTAGGTCTTTGCAATCTCTTGCAGATAGATGCACTGAGCCAGTTCCATTAAACAAAGATGGCGCACATACCGCATTCCACAGTCCGACTTTAGCCTCAGAGCAAAGCCCTGGAGAACACATACCACACTGAGACAAACTATAATATGACTTTCTACAAATTCTAGACTGTCTCTCAGCATGCCCCGAAAAATTACCCTTACTACTCATGACGACACCTAGGATTTCCACAGAGTCAACATTATCCAAGGGACCAACATGGCTCGGACTGAAACATATTTGATCCAACTATCATACAGTTAGACTTTCTGACCCCAAAATTAAAGCGCCAGGCTTTATCATATGCATCACAAATGTCAATCAGCTTCTGCAGCCCTGTGATGCTAAGACTAAAGAGAGTAATGTCTCCTTAGTGAATCCTCTGAATTATACACTAAACAACTGTGCAATGAATTCCATGCGGGTCCTAATTACGTACCGTCCCGTGGAGATGGGTTTTGATTGGGTGATCCAGCATAAGGGAGGGCTCTTCAGGGAGCACCAGTGCAGATTTGGGATGTTGAACTGCTGGTAACTCTGGTTGTCCCTCTTTTCCACTCATTGGCTCAATGGGATCCTTTTCCTCCAATTCTGAGTGAGCCTCAATGCTACTACCACTGAGAATCAGATGGAGCACAAACATGCTAACATCAAAACCTTTTCACTTATTCTGATCAGTGCATACTGTATATTCTAATCTAATAAACCCTTGTAGTGACATATAATTATTGTGCCCTGTCAAAAAATCCACTTTTAATCTTCAGTCGTTTTGATCCCCTTCTCTGCCTATGCCCTGTTCAGAGGGAATGGGTCTTCTGTTCTAGGATAAGCTTTTTCTAACAAGACAGTAATCCAGACAAGATGCAGATGCTGTAAAAGCTTGATTCAGAACTCATATCTTTTGGATAAGTTTTGAAAGGCAGAGCTGTAATACATTTTTTTTTTACATAAAGAATGAATATGAAATGTCAAACGTCTTCGTGCTTTCTAATTTCACAGTTCCTCACACTTTATTCAAGTTACCTGCCATTAGAAAATTATAGTCATATAGTCATACAAAATCCTGTTTTCTAACCTCTCTGGGTGATGGGAGGGAATAGTGGGGCCTTCATGGGTGTGCAGGTTTTGAATGGAGGGAGTGATTTGTTTCAGTCTCTGGTGGCTGATCTGCAGCACGCTGACCTCTCCGAGCCCCAGGCTACCCAACAACTTTTGCAGTCCCCCAAAAGATAGCGTGCCATTGTCCCCATACTGGAAAAACAGCCTCTGCAGGTAGAAGCCCTTCAAACAGGAAATTACAAGAGTGTCAAAAATTCTCACATAACCCTGTCGAAGACGACCCCTGAACAATAAGTATGGTTTATGAAGTGAGCTCCAGAATTATTTCCACCCTAACAGAAAATGCCCAAAGAAATGCGGTAAAAATAAATCACAACATCGTAGTGATAAACTTAAAATGTGAACATGTGACGAAAAACTGTACTTCATCAAGATTTAATGGAACCATCCAAAATGATTAATTTATTTAATTTAACATTTATTTCCTTCCAATCAAATTTTAATAGATAATGGCACCCCTAAAGGTTTTTGTAAATGGAAGCTACCAAATTTAAACAGGTATTTAAATGAACAAGGTCAAATGAACAACGTCCTCAGGACCATGGTGTGTAATCAGTGACTACTTCTGCAGGGTGGAAGTACATGCCTCCTCTGCCTTTTTTTATTTTGCTAAATTAGGCTCAATTCATACCTGCACACTGATAAGTAGAATACGCTTGTCAAGTTTCATGATGATATGTTAAATAATAACAGAGGAGTAGCCCTTCAAAGTTAGAGTCCACACCAAGAGGAACAAGAACAACACAAAGAGGAAACTGAGTGAGTTTTTGGTCCCTCGTCCTGAGGACAAACATTAATGTATTTTGGTTCATCTATGTTTTATGAAACTATATTGTGTCATTCCATCACGTCCTGTTCCGGTGGGATATAAAAATGAGGTAACACATAAGCAAAATATATTCATCATCCAACATCATTAAGAAAACAAAAGAACTGGCAGTTTAAAAAAGACAGATGACTGTAGGTCTTCATAAATCTAGTCATGGCAACAAGAAGATCCACTTAAATTAAATATCCCACTGACTGCAGTCAGCTTGGTTATTCAAAACTACAAATAGCACTGAACAGTTGGCAAACTAATCATTAAAGGACCCAAATGCATGCTTCTCCCAAGATAGGAAGGAGGATGGTGTAGAAAAAATAACCCTCAGGAATCGTCGCCATGCCTCGGTGGCATCTTGGGGTCACAAGGTTTCAAATAACATCCTCAGACCACCTCCATAATCACATGCTCTTTGGAATTGTTGCAAGAGGAGTCCCTTTTCTGACCCCAAGACCCAAAAGCAGGACCAATGCAATGTGGTCATATGAGTCAAAATATGAACAGTTTGGTCAGGTCTGTATATTGCGTATCGAAATGGAGAGGCATACAAGGAACTGCACCTTATACCCATGGTGAAATGTAGTAGTGGATTAGTAATGTTTCCAGGCTACTTTAATTCCAGTGGGCCAGGGACACCAGTTAAGACAAATGGCTCATTGGACTCAAGCAAGTGTCAGGCAATTTTAGCTCTGGTTGCCAGAAGGCTTAGATATAGCTGTACAGGAACTGTCCGACAATGACCCAAAGCACACCTCAAAAACCATACAGAAACGGTTCCGGTGCAACAAAATCAATGTTCTTCTGCAAATGGCTCTCTCAATCACCAGACAGTATCCAGTGCCAACCCAACAATTTCACTAATCTTGAAAAGATCTGCAAGGATGGTAAAAATCCTTCCACATATGTGCATTAACCTTTTCAAAGAGCACAGGACACAAGATTCCATGCTGTTATCCTTGCTGAACATGGTCACATCAAAAGCTAAACCATAAACCAGGAGTACCAGTATAAAACCTTAATTTTCTTAATTTTGGTGAATTTGTTTATGTGAAATTGTTGCATGATTTTGGCTGGTTTGAATGGAACCTTAATAGATATTAGTTTGATATAACTTATAAATATCATTATATATTATATAATATATAACTGAGGTGTCAATAATGCTGGAGCCCACTGCATTTGTTATGATGCAAGAAAGGTCATTTGAAACCCCTAAGTATCTTAGATCACGGTTTCTCAACTCCAGTCCTGGGCCCGGTTGTTCAAAGCTCCGTTAATTTAACGGCTGGTTCGCGCTAAACAACTGACATTATGACCACTTTCTAAGATCCTCGCGAATGCTCTTCACTTCCTAAACTAATCAAGGGGAAACCTACAAAATGCATCAAAAACATACAAACAACTGTGCTTTCATTCAAAGATATAGACACTGTGGTTTAAACTTAATCACCGGTTAAAGTTAACAAAGCTTTGAACAACTGGGCCCTGGGGATTACAGCCCTAGACATTTGTATGCCAGCTCAGAAATAGCACTATTCAGTTAATCAACAAATCCAAATAATCAGTTTCTTGGAATTAGTTGTGATAAACAAAGGCTGGTACAATCATGCATAAGACTTTTTTGGCCACTTTTTGAGTTAAGAAACACTGTTGAGGATGATCTGCAGGGGGACAAAATTAAATTTAAGTAACAAAGAGACAATTGTTAATGTAAAAATTGATTTTCATAATTTTCTTAAGCATATAGGACTAAATATTAAATATTTTATCTCTTATTCTAGCATTCAAATTCCATGGATCAGGCTACATTGCGAAATAAAAGTTACCCACAAGGTAATTTTAGTTTTCTGTACAGTTTTATTGCAGCTTGATCAATTTTGTGTGCTTATTTTGAATTGATACAACAAAGATAAATAACTTTATCACGGTATTGTTTTTGCCATGTCCAGGTTGATCTATAAATCCAGCAACCACTTAACTGCAAAACACTTTTCTTAATTAGAAAGTTTAATGTCTTCAGGCAGCATTTCTTAATTTGGGACACCTGATTCAATGAACAAAGAGATTGATGACTAGGATTAGCTGATTAACTGAATCATGCCTTTACTGAGCAGAATCACAAATGTGTATGGCTGTGGGTCCTCAGGACTGGCGTTGAGAAACACTGTCTTAGATGAACACATATTCAAACCCCAATTCCAATGAAGTTGGGACGTTGTGTAAAATGTGAATAAAAACAGAATGCAATGATTTGCAAATCTCATAAATCCACAATTTATTCACAATAGAACATAGACAACATATCTGATGTTGACAGTGAAACATTTTACCATTTCATGAAAAATATTAGCTCATTTTCAATTTGATGGCAGCAACACATCTCAAAAAAGTTGGGACAGGGGCAACAAAAGGCTGCAAAAGTAAAAGGTACTAATAAAAAACAGCTGGAGGAGCATTTTACAACTAAGTAGGTTAATTGGCAGCAGGTCAGTAATATGACTGGGTATAAAAAGAGCATTTTAGAGAGGCAGAGTCTCTCAGAAGTAAAGATGTACAGAGGCTCACCAATCTATGAAAAACTGAGTCTAATAATTGCAGAACAATTTCAGAGAAATGTTCCTCAATGTTAAATTGCAAAGATTTTGTAACAACCCACCATTTACGGTACATAATATCATCAAAAGATTCAGAGAATCTGGAGAAATCTCTCTGCGCACGGGACAAGGCCGAAGGTCAATATTGGTTGCTCATGAACTTTGGGCCCTCAGGCGGCACTGCATTAGAAACAGGCATAACTCTGCACTGGAATTCATTGCAAAGGTTCGGGAACACTTACAGAAATCATTGTCTGTGAACACAGTTTGCTGTGCAAACCACAAATGCGAGTTAAATCTGTATCATGCAAAGAAGAGGCCATATGTGAACGTTGTCTTCTCTGGGCCAAAGCGCATTTAAAATGGACTGAGGCAAAATGGAAAACTATTCTGTGGTCAGATGAATCAAAATTTGAAATTCGTTTTGGAAAACACGCACGTCGTGTCGTGCAGGTTGAGGAGAGGGACCATCCAGCTTGTTCCCAGTGCTCAGTTCAAAAGCTTGCACCTCTGATGGAATGGGGTTGCATTAGTGCCTAAGGCATGGGCAGCTTACACATTTGGATAGGCATTATCACTGCTGAAAAGTATATAGAGGTTTTACAACAATGTCTCTTTCAGGGAAGGCCTTGCATATTTCAGCAAGACGATTCTAACCCACATACTGCATCCATCACAACAGCATGGCTTCGCTGTGGAAGAGTCCGGGTGCTGAAATGGTCAGCCTACAGTCCAGACCATTCACCAATACAAAACATTTGGCGCATCATAAAATGAAAAATTTGGCTAAGAAGACCCAGGACTGTTGAGCAGCTAGAACCCTATATCTGACAAGAGTGGGACAACATCCCTCTTCCAAAACTCCAGCAATTGGTCTCCCCACTTCCAAGACGTTTACAGACTGTTGTTAAAAGAAGAGGGGATGCTACAAAATGGTAAACATGGCCCTGTCCCAACTTTTTTGAGATGTGTTGCCGCCATCAAATTCAAAATGAGCCAATAATTTTCATGAAATGGTAAAATGTCTCACTTCCAACATCTGATGGGTTTTCTATGTTCTATTGTGAATAAAATGTGGGTTTATGAGATTTGCAAATCATTGCAGACTGTTTTTATTCCCATTTTACACAACGTCCCAACTTCATTGGAATAGGGGATGATACGAAGTCAGACATTTTCAGAGAATTTTTTTTCCCCAATGATAGTTGATGACTACAGTGATAATAAAAGAGAAGAACACAAATAAGGAGGAGGTGGCCACTGACTAAGTTTGTCACATGTATGAGCTTGCCTGTACAATGCATTATGCTTTTCCAAAGCAAAGTATTTATGGCAGCAATTGAGGTTAAAAGAACCAAAGTCCGCACACTGTTTAAACAGCTCCCCAAGTGAGTTTATCATACACGTTTCGGCCGATGTGGCCTTCGTCAGGTGCACTTCCAAACATGTGACAGGGGTGGGGGTGGGGGTTTATGTACACTGGAAAATGGGGCAAACCAAAACAGGGTCACATTACAATTGGTACAGCCAAGAACTCGGGAAAACAAAAAAAATCATAAAAAATGATTGAAAAAATGTAAATACTACAAAGTATATTCAACAATAGTCATTTCCTACGAACATTGCCTGAAACAAAGGATACAGTGGCATTGTCTGGAATGCATACATCCACATATCAAGTGCGAAATAAAACACTTAGTAGGTACACATGCTGGGAAATATGCATAAATTCAGATTCAAAAGTTGAACAGAAACACAAAGACAAAATCTAAAACTGTCATGAGTAGTAATTTATAACAAGACTAGGTGCATCCTAGTATATGGCTGGGCCGCCGAGTGCTATATGAGAATGTGCGTCCAAGAAAAGGGTGCTAAATGAGGCAAAGCTCATTCAGTTAAATAAAGTGCAAGTTTAGCAATGAGCTGGAGTTGATAAATTATTTACAAAGTGGGTGAGGAGAGTAGTATCTTGTGGAAAAATATAATTAAGTATCAAGTGCAAGTACAAAGTGTTTTTCATAGCACGCATAGAAAGAAGCAAAGCAACCATGCATTGTTCTCTCCTTGTGCTCTTTAATCAATTTTCAGGTGAATGAAAGATACAGTATTTAAAAAACTAACAGGCAGTCTGTCCTTTACATATTTCTTCTTCTTCTTCTTTGAGTTTACTGGCGGATTTAAAAACCACAATAATTGACAGTAATTAATAGAATTACATGGTATCAATACCATGTTGAATTTTTGCCTCAGAAAACTGATTTTTCTGAACTTGTAATTGGGAAACC
Source organism: Gymnothorax javanicus (assembly GCA_029692085.1). Lineage (NCBI taxonomy): Eukaryota > Metazoa > Chordata > Actinopteri > Anguilliformes > Muraenidae > Gymnothorax > Gymnothorax javanicus. The sequence continues at coordinate 20,389,115 of CM056203.1, forward strand.
ATTGGCTCACTGCAGCTGAAGTGGTTGCTACAGAGGACAAAATTTTTTTCTGTAGCAAGATATATATACATACACACACACACACACACACACACACACACACACACACACACATCTCATTTATATTATTATGATTTTTTTAACTGCTATGGGCAAGTATATTGCGCAGTTTGCACGTCAGGCTTAGCTGAGGAGTAAAATTAAGGCAAGTCCTGAAAAACAGGGATTGGAGTGAACTCGTCCGTATTCTAAGAGCTCGGCTTGCTTGTGAATATTCAATAACTGATCCGGGTGTGCCATCTAGTGATTTAATGTTATAACTGCGTGCATAAATTTGGAGCTCCATGTCCGTTGGCAAACACATCTGCACAAAACGCTTAAGATACCCTTCCGAGCACCGTTGTTCTTCTCGAACACGCCAATCCAGATAATCCTTAAATGATGAATTACATTCACATTTTAATGTGTAACGAGTAACGAAGTGAAAGTATACCTTTTAATCTTTTAAATGTGGTAGAGTAAAAGTCCCGGTTTAAAAAAAAAAAAACACTCAAGTAAAGTACAAATAGGCCTACTCCAAAAAACGAAACAAAAACAAACAAACAAAAAAACTACTTCAGTATTGTAACGAAGTACATGTACACCTCTCTATGATAATGTATCCCAAATCCCTTCATTGTACCCGTTCTCTCTCGTATCGGTTGCGAGATTCAATAGGAAGATTAAGGAAATGATTCTGGTACCGGCTGCGAAATTCAAAAGGGAGATGGAGGAATGTAACACATCGTACCAATCTAACGTAATAGAATCCTAACAATGGTCGGAATGTGTTTTTAATTCCCCTCTTCAACCTCGCAACCGATACTGTCCTCCATGCTTGTTAACTGTCCTATAGATTGAATAGGGAAATTAAAAACACATTCCGACCATTGTTATGATTCTTTCACGCTAGATTGGTACGATGTGTTACATTCCTCTATTTCTATGGAATCTCACAACCAGTGCCAAAGAAAATAAGCATGGAGGACTGAAACAAACAGAACCAATCTAAAGTGAACGACACGACAGATAACATTCAAAATCAATGCAAAGACGCGAACACACGTGAAACGCGTGTTTTCGCGTCTTTGCATTGACTTTGAACGTAATCTATCGCCCGAAAAATTCGTTTCACTTTCGGTGTAAAAGCAGCCTTACTCCTCCTACTTCTGACAGAACTATGGAGATTTCTTATCCCGTGCGAATAGGCCATTCGAGCTATTTGACCGTAATGACCATGGGTCTAGAGAAACTGTCACATAGCCCAGCCGGCTTATACTGAAATTCAGACTGAAACAGACCGGTCGTAACAGCTCGGACAATTGGAGTAAAGGAATAAAGGTAAATTTCGTCATCCAAAACTTCAGGGGGATGCGTCCAAAATATTTTTCGCCAGTAAATTTAGTTAACGGTATATAATTTGCATCAATCTGTAGCTAAGGCCCCTCAAACGTTTTTCTAGTCGAATCTCAAAGTCATTTTTTTTTCTTTTTAATTTTCGCATGCCGTTGTCTCTTATTGCAGCACGTATGGAAGATCTGAGTTGAGATTTTATTGGAGACTAGTCCCGTTCCCTTGTACTCATAACCTCGGCCACCTTTCACCCACGTGAACTTCACGAATTGATACCGAAGTTTGTCTTTCGCGGCTTCGTCAACAATGAACTTCTTGAATTTTTTCTGAGCACCTTCGATTGTGCGGCTATCTCGGCGCCAGGACGATATAAACTGCTCTTCTTCAAAAGACTTAATTGCCGTTTCAACATCTGAAAACGAATCGAACTCGTCTCCAAATGGAGAGAGCCATACTCGCGATGTAAACGTCAGACTGTCCCGTCAAGATAAAGTATTAACCCCAAGTGCGCATGTCCACCGGAAGTGCCGGCTAAATAGCGAAACGCAAACATTGCCGCCAGACGGCAAAATATCCACTGCATATATTAAAACCCTGTCTGACTTTCGGACACGTAGACGCTGCTTCGAAGTGTCTCCGTGTCCGACAGTCGGATAGTTTTCAATAATTCATAATTCACTTTTGAACTTTTTTCAAGCCATGAACCCCATGTAAGAGAATAAAACTGGGTAGCTAACTTAATTTGAGCAACACCGATTTCGGACACGAAGACACTGCGAACAAACAAACACCGCAGCCTACTGTAACTTAACTCATGATGAAATGCCCATGTAAGAGAATAAAACTGGGTAGCAAACTTAATTTGAGCAACACCGATTTCGGACACGTAGATACTGCGAACAGACACGTACTGTATACTTAACTCATGATGAAACGCCCAAGCAAGAAAATAAAACTGGGTGCTTAACTTAATTTTCGAGCAACATCGCGGACCCGCAAAAGCTCTAAACAAACAAACACGTACTGTGACTTAACTCATGAAATGCCCCCGCTTTTAAATGGGTGAACTTTTTTCAAGCCATGAATTTCGAATGGTCTGACTTCACCTAGGCACACATTCGTAAGGCAGCAAAGTGAAAATTTCATTTACCTTCTAGAGACAAATCCAAAATCCATCAACGACAAAGAACTCCGGTCAAATCCAAAAGCCAGCAACAGCAAAGTAGGTGCTCCGTTTCAAATCCGAAATCCACCAACAGCAGAGTATTCCGTTCCTGCTGCAAAGCGTCAGTGCCGAAATCCGAGACCCATGTAGCCTATTTATAATGCACAGGCCAGTAGTCGACCAACCAATCGTTGAAGTTCTTCCCCGCCAGCCGACCAATCGCTGAACTTCTTCCCCGCCGGCCAGCCAATCGTCGGCCAACCAATCGTTTAAGTTCTTCCCCGCCGGCCGACCAATCGCATAACTTCTTCCCTGCTGGCCAGCCAATCGTTGAACTTGATCACTCACTCACTCAGTCAGTCAGTCACTCAGGTACTCAGTGACATTCGCGTTTGTAGGGGCCTGGCCGCTGCTCGGCCCAGCCCAAAAATTGTTTAATATCAAACTCCTCATTCAAACCAAACGGAGCCACAGTATTCAGTGCATAGATATAGTAGGTCTCTCTTTGTAAAAGTAATTTTTCGTAATTCTCCACCCCGAGGTGGTCGATTCACTTTTTCAATCCCCATATACCATAGGGCGCTGATATTGTGCCCTGCCTGTTTAAAATGTGCGGCTACGGGATTGCGCTCGTCACCATTCCGAATACTGCTCCGTGCTCACAAATGCATATGCGTAATTGTCTGCTGGTTTTACCTACACAGCTCAGGCCGCAGGGATATTTAATGAGGTAAACAACATGAGTGCTGTTACAGGTGATCACGCCACAAACTAATTTATTATTTTTTATAAATTACTACTCATGACAGTTTTAGATTTTGTCTTTGTGTTTCTGTTCAACTTTTGAATCTGAATTTATGCATATTTCCCAGCATGTGTACCAACTAAGTGTTTTATTTTGCACTTGATATGTGGATGTATGCATTCCAGACAATGCACTGTATCCTTTGTTTCAGGCAATGTTTGTAGGAAATGACTATTGTTGAATATATTTTGTAGTATTTACATTTTTTCTGATGTATATTATATAAAATACTTGTGGTGTTTGGAATTGTGGGCATTATGGGGCTGGATCAGTCATTATTATTAATTTTATTATTATAATTTTTTTTGTTTTCCTGAGTTCTTGGCTGTACCAATTGTAATTTGACCCTGTTTTGGTTTGCCCTATTTTCCAGTGTATATAAACCCCCACCCCCACCCCTGTCACATGTTTGGAAGTGCACCTGACAAAGGCCACGTCGGCTGAAACGTTGTGTATAATAAACTCACTTGGGGAGCTATTTAAACAGTGTGCAGACTTTTGTTCTTTTTTCCACATTGTCCCTTTGGGTCGAGCACCTGTGAACTTCTGGTCTGGATATGCGTGTATTTTTCTGCTTCTTCAGCAATTGAGGTTAAACATTTTTCTCAAAGTACAATGGACACCACACCTTGGATATGCACAGGCAAAGTCTAGCACCAGAGAGAAAGCGTGTCCTTGTTTTCTTCCCCCAGAGTCCATACCTGCTCCTCAAATGCCTCCTCCGAATATTGTGTTCGAAAGAGCTCCACAGTGCTGCTGTTTGCCATCTGTTCCACATTCCATTTTGTAGCTTCTGTCAATCCGGCAGTGCTAGCTACTACTGGCTTCAGGCCAACTCCTATCTGAGAACAAAGCATCAGACTGGCCAGCACAGCCCAGAAACTGGGTGACTGGAGCAGTACGTGGTGCTGAACCACGGCCATCTTCATTGGGTAGCTGCACAGTGACTTCCGTGTGCAAAAGGCAAGGTTCAGTTTTAATCCAGAGGCAATGTCCTGCAAATAGTTTAATTTTATAACAATTATATCAGTGATAATGGAATCACCAGATGTCACATGAATACAATGCATATAATTTATTTTACCCTTTGAAGAATAGGCCTTTTAAAATGTTTTTCCAAAAAGTCAGCATTCCAAAACTCCCATTGCTATCATATCAGTAAGTGATTAGAGAGTTCAGGCAAAAACATTCTAATCACTTTTCTGTTGTCTAACTCAACATGGGTGAATCAATTTGCAGTGGTGGAGGAAGTACTGAAGTTCAGTACTTAAGTAAAAGTACAGATAACCAGCAAAATATATACTCAAGTAGAAGTAGAAGTGCTGCATTAACAATCCTACTTAAGTAAAAGTAAGAAAGTACTTGCTTTCAAATGTACTTAAAGTACTAAAAGTAAAAGTACTCACACGATAGATTGTCTTTTGATTTCTAGGCCTATATTTCAACAAAAAAAAATTGTATGGGGCTGTGCCTTTTTAATTCTTCAGATCATCCCTGTTAGGTAACATATAATCTGCGGAATTAAAGTGTGAACTGTATCACAGAGGGTAAGCCTAATAAGTATCCTAACCTTAACAATAAACAAAAGTTGTTGCTGGTAAAATTACTAATAATGGCACCTGTAGAGGCATAAGTATTACTAGTAGCAACATCTGCATTATTTAATATCATTAAGCAAAACCAATAAAGTAGACTGGTTATAGTATATTCAAATAATTTATTTTATTGTTGATCTATTCAATGTAGACTATTAGACTCTGTTGGCTTCATTATAAGAAATAAACAAAAGGTATCCAGAGTTTGCACTCCGGGCAAAAACTAGGCCAGTTAAAACAACGCAGGTCTTGAGAAACAGAGAATGAAAGAGTTTGAAATAAGAATCTAGCCATTTGCCAAGCAGCCAAATCTTTGTGGGGGGGCCTAATTCAAAATTAGGGCAGCAATGAATGATAGAATGATGATCCGTGTTTTAAATGGATAACGATTTTAAAAGGAGACGCCAATATATTTCGGGGTGTTTTATTATTGATAAGGGGGTTTATATTATTAACATCGAATTCGCGCATGCATATGCTGCGCGTGCCATAGCAACCCGGCGTGTAATCTGTAACATGGATTACCACGTACAGCAGCACGAGAAATTAAACTCTAAGTTTTCTTGACTGAATGCTTTATGTTTTTACACATCCGAATCTTTCTCTGGGTACCCCAAGCATCAAGGTAAGCCGAATATGTACTAATTACATTCGATATTGATGGACGTTGCATACGGAATTCTTTCGCCCTTGCGTTTTTGGCTGATTATGCTGTCCACTGCCTCATATCACGAAAATTTATCTGTCTCATACTTTGAGCTGCCAGACTTTCGCACAGTGCGTCCCGCACTTTGAAATTTCGCAGCCGCATGTTCTTTAGTTGGTCACGACACGGATCTATTATTCTGTGATAACCACGCGAATGTAACTACTCACTAATTATTCCATAAATCTCCGAGTTTTTGCGTGTAGAATCCAGTTGCGATTGTACGTTTTCATCCGCCCACATTTCGAGCAAGCATTGAATTTCTCCGTTTGAATGGAGATATCTTTTCGCCGCTGCATTTGTTAGAACAAGAGAAGCGTAACACATAACAGTGATCTACCCTTTTTGTCAGTTCTGTCCGTTTTATGGCACTAGTAGACTGAAAACGCCCGGAATAATTCTACACATTGATGATTGTTTTTTTTTTTTTTTTTTTTTTTTTTTACGATTTAAAAATGGGAGTGTCACCCAGTACACTAATAACATGAATGGGTGATACAGGAAGTCATTTAATTTTAGGCTATTTGATATCTTATGCTTTATTCTACCCCGATAAAATATGAGTCAGAGAAAAAACATTGAAAAGAAATATCAGTAGTTGAGCATTTTCTCTAATTATCGCTCAAATGTGTGTCCGAAGCATAATTTAAAATGAGCAAAATATCTGTGTACACACAGACAGCAGAAAATCATGGCGTTCAATCCTGAGATATCATAGTTGTTTCTTAAACTCCTGGTCTGATAATATTTGATGGAAAGTCCAGAATTTTAACTCCAAAAACGTGATCTTTTCCATGCGTTCTCACTGTTTCCCGCTATATGTGTGGACCCATGCTATTGAATGTTTGGTAGAGGTACCGAGGTTGTCAGAGGCAACACGGTTCTCGCAAATACCCTATTCAGGGCGCTCAGTCTCGGGGTCCATGTTTGGGGAATCTGGTTTTGTTCGAATGCGACTGCCGCTTCAAAGGCGCGCTCTGCCCTCATTGGAGGCCGGGATAGCACTATCCGATTGATTTGAACTTCCGAGGCAGCAATGCAACCAATTTGTTTTGTGAAGGAAACATTTTGGCGAGTGATCTTAAAATGTAACGAGGTGCATTTTAGAAATGTAGTGGAGTAGAAAGTACAGATAATAACTGCAAAATGAAATGGAGTAAAAGTCAAAAGTATGCTCTATAATTTTTACTTAAGTACAGCAAGATACGTGAAAAACGTACTTAAGTAGTACAGTAACGAAGTATTTGTACTTCGTTACATTCCACCACTATCAATTTGAAACATCAGCATGCTTAGCTTAGATAAGGTGTTAACCAACATGTTTTCAGAGCAGTTTATTGCTTTTAGGTAGCCTATGAAAACATACTGGATTTGCGAATTGACCTGGAAAGTAGCCTGATACAAACCACTACATAAATGAAAACTTCCCCTGCAAAAACTTCTTGTGTATATATAATAGCAGTCATAAATCAACATTTTAAATTTGCTGACAAGCGAGCTTGCCATCAATGATCTAGCTAACATAACAATAACTAGGCTAACTGGTTGTTTTCATTACCCAACATTACTACTCCAATGTGACTTCTGTGAAGGTTAACAAAGGGAGGGAATTTTCCTGTAAAGTTCAGTGATTTTCAAGAATTTGTGGGAATTTCAGTCTCTCGCTTAAAATGAAAATGTACACAAAGATTGTATTAATTTCTTCATATATAACATATTTTCTATCCATGCAAACATTTTTTTTTCTGAGATTTAACAGGGTTTCTACATGAATTTCACCACGCTATAAATAACCTATACAGGCCTCATTTTTTCAGCGATCAGTGTGCTGCAGTTATTAATCAGAACAAGAACACAAAAGATAATGTCATTATTAAAGCCTCTGGAAACTTGTCTTGACATAGTGAGAATTCACGTATAATATCAAAGTTGGGTGTCTCATAAAGCATCTATAAAAAACTGAGTGAAAATTAACATTCATAACGATTAGAAAACCTAGTTCAAAAACGGCTCATTTTGCTATTCAGTCCATTTCTCAAGATGGTGTGGGCGTGGCGCATCGCGGTGTGACTGGCCACTCCCTCGATTTGAGTGACATCTCACTGGCTCCGGAAACGTTACACAGCAATGGCGCAACGGTCAGTCCAGCCCTATATGTTTGAGCCGTCTGACTCAAGCCGCTTGCACACTGGACGCGAAACGAATTTTTCGCACGGCAGATTACATTCAAAGTCAATGCGAAGGCTTGAATACACGCGTGTATTCGCGTCTTCACATTGACTTTGAACGTAATCTGTCCTGCGAAAAATTCGTTTCGCGTCCAGTGTGCAAGCAGCTTCAGAATCAGACGAAGCAGCCCCTCTGTCGTCTGGAAACACCATCCAGCCAGTTACGGAATGCAATTTTGTAAAATCCTTTGCGGTTTTTATTATTACCGAGTTGGCGCATCTCCGCAAAAATTCAGCGTTAGCAGAGATGCACCCAGCGGCGGCCTGATGGTACTGTAACGTTAGGAACGTTACTGTAACGTTAGCTAGTACTGTACAATATTATTGCATCGTAATTAGCTCGCCAGTCAACCGGTTCCTCTCAGTGAAAATAATTTCCTTTCAGTAATGTTTTACCCTCAAGTAGGCTATGCATGTTGTGAAATCGACGCTCACTGACCAAGAGCGCTACATTGTGCTTGCAGGTGTTCCTGCGGAGAATTCCAGATGATGCCATCAATGGCAGAAAATATATGCTGTCAGGTGCTCACACCGGTGTGTAGTATTAGTCCAGTGTATACTTAGCTCCATTAAAAACGCACCGGTGAGACATGTACTGTTCTTACTGAAAATTGAAGAATCAATTTTTATTGCTTTGTCCAGTGAGATACGAGTGAGATACGCTTGATAGATCTGGCAACGACATCAGCAAAACGGCGTGGCTAACGACACGAAAGAAAAAAAAAGAAGCATCATTTGCACTGTCACGGGTCAACAATTGGCTGTCTGTCCGCGAATGGAAAACAGGCCCTGCCGCTCACCGACCCCGCTTGCAGCAGCCGCGAATGACCACTGTACCTCAAGGGTGAGATATCCGGTCACACCATGCACGGGACAGATCCTGAACAACCCAAACTCGTTGTGAGATAAATGCTGCGTTCATTCCGCTATGTTGAATATGGTGAAATTACCACTTACCGGTTGCGAAAAAGACACGCACGGAGAGCTTTCATTTGCTGCCAGTCTGTCACGGGCGACATCATGTTGCGATAATAAAGGTATCAAAATATTTAGTTAACTTCCCAATGACAAAACGACATAAACACTGTGATATGGAAATACAAAAAAATCAGGGACATAAAGGTGAACAATAAGTTGCTCCTTTTAATATTTGATATAACAAACATGAAAATAAACGTACTTTTCTGTTTAGCTCACAATGTGTTGGTCTGCCCTCATTTTCCTCACGAGTGGTGAAGATTGATTCGTTGAATCAACCACCAGTTCACTGCTTGTGATCACAGGTTGTAAGGTGATTTGAACGCAAGTCACCGCTTGTGTTCTGAGAAACACCATTTTTACAAGCTAGTCTGAACGCAGCATAAGATATTCGAGCCAGAGTGGAAGTACCATTTCACGCTAAGTGAGAAACGCATGCGAGCACACGTCCCTTTCAGAAAATCATTTACTTGTGCGTTTTGAATGGAGCCAATACAAACATACATGATAGGGGAAATAGCGGGGGACAGACAAATACGCGGACAGACGGATGGACAGATAGATAAATGGAACCAAATGCAGTTGGGTAATCAATCGCAATGATTTTCGGACTCAATAGACGCTAACCTGGGCGGAGCACAGCGCATTTATAATTTCAGTTAGGGGTGGGACAAATGACGGATTTTTTTTTTTTTTTTTTCATTGGTTTGGCTTATTACGCAATAACCCACTTAGAAAACCACGCCCAGTTGAACCGCAGTAAGAGGATAGGTGCTAAAAATTAAATGACAAAATCTCGGATTTGAATTGGACATATTTTCTAATATTTTAGTATGTTTACTGTTATGTACATACAACCCCAAATAACAGTTCAAAGGTTTTTGTGAAATTGGGTTTTCAGAGGCTTTAACAAATAACAACTGTAACTCTCAGATATGCACAGAGCCAAATCTTAGCTCCTTTTCACTGAGATCTGCGTCTTTGCAGTCAGTTTGACTCAGTTTCAACATAGCAATTTGATAGCAACTTAGTCTATCAATGCACATGACAGCTTCTAAATTCATGGATGAGATGTCAACAGGAGTAAGTTACAGGGCCCATCAATGGTTGTGACACACTTTTCTAATGTTTGCCCCCATTTTTGGTAAAATTTAAAGGTTGAACTTCTGTAAATAATTTCAAATGGCACAACGTGGGAAGAGAATAGTCAACATTAAAAATAATAATTTACTTCACTGAATAGTGTCAAAATTTGAATGACTAAAGAGGCCGTATTCGGTTGAATAAGCAATTTAATTATTTTTTTCCCCATTTTCCAAATTATTAACATAAAATATAGCGGTTTTGGGATTTTCAGAACAAAATGGTGAAGGAGAATCACTCAACCATTAAATTTAAGCTAAACCATGAATTTTTGGCGCTATGTGCCACTAGGAACCAATCGATTCAAAAGCAACCCTTACCGTATTTTTTACGGAACACAGATCGGAAACGTCACCGGAGGGCTAGCGCAGAGGGCACCTTACCAAACAACCGAAGGTCGCGTCTTTGCATGCAGGCAGCTTGTGATTTCAGTTAGTATTATTCCTGTCAAATGTCTCTAAAAAGCGAGACCAAACCAAAAGATTGATTTTTAAAATATTCCATATCATTCACAGATCAGCAGCTTACTTCCTGTTATTATAAGTATTACTATTTTTTGCAAGCTAAGCGTTATCCCAGACACAACTGCGTGAAGCGAGCTGACTTCTTCGGCACTCATACTTGGTTCTCCGACACGCCTACTTCGGCATCTGTCAGCCCACAGCAGAATTTCAGTTGGGCTGGAAAACTTAGCCCACTCATGACTGGAAAACATAACCTACTTGCTGCATTGAAATGTAAATGTCGTTATGTATGTCACGTCATTTTAATATGCGTTCCGATCCATGGTAAGATATTGATCATGCCACAGCTACCGCAACCTGGTGGGTGTTGATGGTTTTAACGACAAATCTTATGCGAAATAATCTGTCTATCATTACTGTTGACTGTCTTTATTTATTTATTTATTTATTTAGTTTTCTCCCCAAATATGAGGATTTGATGTGGATTACAGTCCTGACCTTACTCTGCACCGCTACTGATCTGATCTTGATGAACCTTCATGATCTTCATGCATTCATATATATATATAATATAAGCATATACTGTATCTAACAACATTAAAATGAAAATGCACTCTCAGAAATGATTTTGCTTTTTCAAGAAGCAAAAATTTTTTATCATAATGAAAATGAAATCCTCCACTTGGCTTTGTCAGGTTCATGTATGCACTTTTTATGACAAATTGTAAATTTAAAAGCATTCCTTATTTACCATTTAATTTTCAAAAAGTTCCCCGCTATATCATACACAAAAATAAAACAAAAATGTGAATCTCAATGAACGTGCATTCTCATGCTTTTTCTTTTTCGACGCACAAACACATTATTTGTAAAACCCCAATTCCGAAATAGTTGGGACAAAGCGTAAATTGTGAATAAAATTAAAACGCAATGACTTCCAAGTCACACCAGCCATTATTTTATTCACAATAAAACAGAGATAACAGAGCAAATGTTGAAACTGAGAAATTTTACAATTTTATCCACAAAAAGAGCTCATTTCAAATTTGATGGCTGCTACAGGTCTCAAAAAAGTTGGGACAGGGGCCTGTTTACCATGGTGTAGCATCCCCTCTTCTTTTTTAACACAGAGTGGAGGCGTCTGGGCATTGAGCAGACAAGTTTCTTGAGTTTAGCCATTGGGATTTAATCCCACTCTTGTTTAATACAGGCTTCCAGCTGCTGGAGAGTTTTGGGTCTCCTTTGACGGACTTTTTGTTTAATTATGTGTCAAATGTTCTCAATCGGTGAAAGATCAGGACTGCAGGCAGGCCAGTTCAGCACAAGGACTCTTCTACTGTGAAGCCATGCTGTTGTAATAGCTGCAGTATGTGGTTTTGCATTGTCCTGCTGAAATACACAAGGCCTTCCTTGGAATAGATGTCATCTGGAGGGGAGCATATATTGCTCTAAAACCTTTATATACCTTTCAGCATTCTTGGAGCTTTTTATAACATGCAAGTGTCCCACACCATATGCACTAATGCATCCCCATACCATCAGAGATGCTGGCTTTTGAACTGAACACTGATAACAGGAGGGGTGGTCTTTCTCCTCTTTAGCCCGGAGGACACAACGCCCATGATTTCCAACAAGAATGTCAAATTTTGACTTGTCTGACCACAGGACACTTTGCCACTTTGCTACAGTCCATTTTAAATGAGTCTTGGTCCACAGAACACGGTGGCGCTTCTGGATCATGCTCAACAATGGCTTCCTTTTTGCATGATAGAGTTTTAGGTGGCATCTGTGGATGGCCCGGTGGACTGTGTTTACAGACAGTGGTTTCTTGAAGTATTCCTGGGCCCATTTAGTACTGTCAATGACAGAATCATGCCGGTGAGTGAGGCAGTGGCGTCTGAGGACCCGAAAATCACGGGCATCCAGTAAAGGTCTTCGGCCTTGCCCCTTACGCACAGAGATTTTTGCAGTTTCTCTGAATCCTTTGATGATGTTATGCACTGTCCATGATCAGACCTTCAAAGCCTTTGCAATTTGACATTGAGGAACATTGTTTTTAAAGTATTCCACAATTTTTTTTTTTTTTTCAAGCCTTCACAGGTTGGAGAGCCTCTGGCCATCTTTACTTCTGAGAGACTCAGCCTGTCTAAGACATCCCTTTTATAGCCAATCATGTTACACACCTGATGCCAGTTAACTTAATTACTTAAAATGTTCTTTCAGCTGATTCTCTTATATATTAAATTCTCTTTCAGCCCTTTTTTGCCTGTGTCCCAACTTTTTTGAGACCTGTCGCAGCCAGAAGATTTGAAGTGAACTCATTTTGTGGATAAAAATGTAAAATGTCTCAGTTTCAACATTTGAAATGTTATCTATGTTCTATTGTAAATAACATACTGGTTCATGTGATCTGAAAGTCATTGCATTTTGATTTTATTCACAGTTTACACTTTGTCCCAATTATTTCAGAATTGGGGTTGTATTATTATGAAAATAAAATATAATCCTTTACTTCGCCTTTTCATTTTCAAGTCCATGTTTGCATTTTATAACAATTTGAAAATGAAATTGCATTACCCTTTTGGTATTTAATTTCCATAAAACGCCCCGCCACATTGCTGACAAGAATAAAACAAAAACACAAATCGTATAATGAAAATGCATTCTCAGAAATGCTTCTTTTTTCCAAAATGCGTTGTCTGTCTCATAATTAAAGGCACGCTTAGTGGAAAAAATTGAAAAATAAATTTGCTTGTTTTCTATCTGACAGTCTAATGGACCCATAAATAAGAAACCCAACCCATTTATATGGCTGGTCGTCTTCTTTTCAGCACTTATGCATCAAAGAAATATGAATCCACGCCAAGGCTTAGCAGAGAACCTCAGGTGATCTGACAAATTAAGTCTCCATCTTTGGTGTAAATGGAGGTGAGTCATCTTATATCATTAATCAATTTTGATGAAGGTTTACTGCATGGAAATGGCATAATAGGCCCTACTTAGAAGTCCCAATTTTCATATGAAATGCCCCTTTAAAATGCATTTAATGCATTCTGCCATTGCAACTTTGATTACATGCTGCTATGCGCTTTTACTAACAAAATAAAAACGAAAATAAATTCTGCGAGGTGGGTCTTTCCCCCGCAACTTGGTACGGATTGGATATTAGTACAAAGCAGTCTCATTAGATGTCATTTGACCTGTTCTTAGCTAGCTGATTGGTTGGCCAATGTCACATGTACCTAGTTGTTTCAAAAAGTGTGTGACTCAGTGGACCGATGAGCTTTCGAGTAGATCTAGTGACGTCAAATACTGTCTAAACCAGAGGTGGGCAACAAGGTCTGTATCTGTCCCTGGTTTTCACACCAACTTCTGGCCTTCAATTAGTTGATGATCTTAATTAGCCAAACCATTTATGAAATCTGACACTTCAGGTGTATTTCTTTAAATGATCATGAATGGCCAACAAAGACTGTTCTCATCTCCCCACATAAAATTTTTTTCTTTGATCTAATCTTTGCACAAATCGATATTTGTGTATGCAATCAATTAACTCAATTAGTCAGCGTAATTGATAGAAATAAAAACCTGCATACACACCGGCCCTCCAGGACCGGAATTGCCCACCCCTGGTCTAAACACACATCACACAACAGGAAAATAGGGCAAGAAAATCTGTAAGGTCATAAAAAAAAGAAAGAAAGAAAAACAAAAATCGAGCTTTGCTTAATTTTGTCAAAACGGGGACATTGGCCCCAAAATTGGCTGATTTATCCTTTGATGTGAGCCTTGCTTACACCCAAGTATCCTCATCTCGCTTTGGAAACTTATCCAGCAAAGCACTGCTGGTTTGACCTCTTTGAAGGAGACAAATGCTGCTAATTAGCATTCAAATCAATACTAATCACCTGTGTAGATGCTTTTATAATTGTGGTTTAGAGATTCAAAGTAAAGGGATCTTTCAAGAGTGCATCCAATCTTTTCCACCCCCAAAAGACAGAGCATACAACTAGGAATAAAAGTAATGTTTCATCTGGTCACTCCCATGCTGTTGATGGATATTAAAAAAATCATTGTCAGTGGTTGAAGCCGGTCAGCTAGGTCTGTGGTTCCCAAATTCGGTCCTGGATGCTCCCTGTGTATGCCGGTTTTTATTACAACCTCAATTGCGATAAAATTATTTTAACAAGCTATTACTTCTTCAATCTAGGTGCTTTTCATGCAAGATTAATTAAAATCTTAATTATATTACATCAGAAATGGTGTTGTTTAATATGGTCACTTACATTTCTGTGGACATGTACTGCTTATTGGGCTATATTGCAAGCATGTACTTACTTTAAGGGAGGCGAATAATCCCTGATAAAATTGAGACTGATCTGAATCAATGGACTACCAATTAGTGGAGTTCCGGACTCCTGACCACCAATCATTGTCATATGCTAGATAAAGAACTATGCAAATACAAACGAGGCAAACCCGCATTGTATTGATGTTCAAGAAAGAAAAAAGATTAATGGCCATCAAGTTAGGAGCCTATTACCTCAGTGGTTAATGTGGTTAAGCGGTTAACCTCTTTTTTATGTAGTTGTTTGCCATTTTCTTAGAAGCACAATATGAACTTGGGGATACATATTCCTCGTGGTATTGCATTTTTCTGGCCTAATGTAGATCAATAAGATAAATAATCCATCAAAAAATCAAAAGCACATACTCAAGAAAAATTACCAGCTTGTTAAAATTATTTTATTGTGGTTGGAACAAAAACCAGCATACACACAGGGGGCCTCCATGACCGAGTTTGGGAACCACTGAGTTTGCCTATACATTTTGATAATGGCAGAAGAAGAAAGAAACTGATACTTAATGAGTCATGTTTTTTCAGGGGCAGCAAGGGTCAAGGAGTTGACCCTTGTCCTGATGCTGCTGTCACACAAAGTCTTCACACATGTAATGGGATTTTGGGGCAGAGAGTGGACAGAAGTCCATTTTTCTAAAGTTGAATAGCCTACTGTAGACTTATCACTTGCAGACTCTTCAAAGTTGAATTTTATCAAGAAAGACTGATTACTTTTAATGACATCTAGGGACAGTTTTAAAATATAAGTTTCAGTGAAGATGAAACACAGTATGCTATATTTAACTAGTAACCTATTTTCTATACATAAATCAGTGGCGTAACGTGACCCGCGTGGGCCCGAGTGCAGACCTGGTGACACGGCCACCCCCCCCCCGTGATTGGCTGTTTTCATTACATAGATATTAAAGGGGGACATCTCAGCTTCAGATTCATTGAATAAAATCTGCTCGCATCTTATGCTGGGTAAATCTGAACAATACAGTTTGAGCAGATTTTTAGATATAGCAAGATTGAGTGATAACAGTGAAATTGACATGCTCCCCTTGTATCTGCAGACAATCCACAGACCCAGTCAATACATTACATGTAATGAGACACTCCTTTAGACCATCTGAATATCTAAAAAAAGTTGTTGCTTTTTTTTTTCATGTGCCAGTATGTTCCAGTATTTTGAAGTTTCATCAGATCCCTGCACATCTGCAGATCATCCATAGACCCCGTCATCATCTGACATTTAAAGAGTGACCCTGTAGACCAAGCCTATTTTTTTGGTGTCAAACGCACATGTGGCCTTATTTTGAAGAAACTGAAAATCATGTAAAAATGGGGGAAATTCATCAGACCCTCCATCTGCAGACCATCCAAAGCACCCTATCATCATATTACTTTAAAGCACCCCTGACCATCATCCATAAAAAATGTTTCCATTTTCAGTGCATCATCAAATGTGGCTCTATTTTAAAGAATTGAATGAAAATGGCCCAGACCCCTGCACTTCTGCAGATCATCCATAGACCCTGTCATCATATGACATTCAAAGAGTGACCCTGTAGATCAAGTAAATATAGGTAAAAAGTGTTGTCTTATATTCTATGTGCCAGTATGTTCCACTTAATGTGGCCCTATTTTGGGAAAATGTCAGAGCAAGTTCCATAGACCCTGTCATCATCTGACTATCAAAGACTGACCTGTGTGGACCACATTAATTTTTTAAAAAACCTTTCAGATGAAAATCCAATACTTTTCCCACCAATGTAAAAAACAGAACGAGGGTAAAATTCATCAGACCCCTGCACATCTGCAGATCATCCATTCACTCTGTCATCATATGACATAATTTTGTAGAGTGACTCCAGTGAACCACGGGAATATCTTTAAAAGTTATTGCTTTTCATATTAACTACCAATACATTCACGCATACTTATCCCCATTTTCAAGAAGTGCTCAGAAAATGCGAGTGCAAATGTGAACAATCACATTCAAGGAGTGACCATTGTGGACCGCGCTAATATTCAATGATGTTATCATTCACAAATATATAAATTCTACATACAGGAGGGCAGCCCATGTAATATTCACAGACTCCATTGTCCTTTCCTTCTTCATAAAATAAGAAAAAAATTACGCCGGAATTTATTCAGACTCACAACTGTCCAAGCAACAAGTGTTTAACGTTTTCTTTGAGGTGTAAATGCCACTACAGTCACTATGTCATAATATGAACACTGCCAGGATTTGTGTTTAAGGTTTGCCACACAGATGATAATCAAAGACTCAATGTCAGTGGGTCATTTCTGCGATGAAAATAGATCTTGGTAGTTACATAATATCACACACCCTAACCTCAAGTCTTAGAGGTACAAAAAAATCACATGACAATCTCAAAATATGAATACTCAGTAACAGTAATATATTACTAAGTTTGTCATGCAGATGATAATCAAAGACTCCATGTCAATGGGTCATTTCTGTGACGAAAATCTACTTTGGTGTAGCACATAGAAATAAGTCAGTGAAACCAGGTGAAAAAAAAAATTGAAGATAAGGAAAAAACGCAGTTCCAGCTACTCTATACACAAGTAGTTCTGGGGAATAATAAATTCTATAAAATGTTTAATTCACATGCCTTAATAGGCCACTCTTCACGAAAAAACCACTGTGGATTTTCTGCGTTAAATTTTGTCACATCCTAAACAAGTCGTCAAACCTGTGCGTAATGATTGTTTAATTGAAAAAGATTGAAATGCGCTCTTTTTTGCGTTCAACTGGTGCGCTTGGTTTCTCGTCTTAACGAAGACAATTAGCTACACCTGAGAGGGGAGAGTACAAGTGTCTTTTACCAGGGAAATTGACTGAAAACAGATCAAGACTAATAAGCAGTTTAAAGACATGTTTATCGCCCTCCTTGTTCTCTGTCCACCGCCCGCCACTGCAAATGACGATTTCACTGGTGCACTCTTCATCTCAATCGATCTTGTCAGCAAAGTACATTCAGCTTTGCTAGGGTAGTAGGGTCCAGCAAGAAAACGATAATCTGTCATCTATATTGTTGTTTACATGACATAAGTACGTGATATACTGTTACCAGGTTATGTAGTAAAGCAATACTATCAGTTGTAGACATAAAAACAACTCACTCTGTATTGTTTTTAACTTCCAGTTGGTTTGGCAGCTGTGTGGTGACGTCTGTCTCCAGATTGTTTACCGCCAAGACTTGACAAGAGTTACAAAACAAGCACCAATAAAACTATGTTAAAAGCGTTTGCACGGGATAATCGCCTGCCGAGCAGGCTGGAAATTGACGAAATTCTCAGAGTTTAGCTCCTCCAGGCACATTATACATGCGATGCGAGCAAATTTTATGACCGGTATGGCAAGATACAATGTTTCTTGGTACACTGTGTGAATATTAGCTCACAGATCCGGTCTGCTCACTCGCAATTTACATGTTAGTGGAGCTTGTTTTTTGATCATTTTCGCGAAGCCATTTCAGGTCTTTCAAAAAAAAATTATGAATTCAAAACATATTGACTTGAACACCAAAATTTGAACTTTGCCAGGAAGGGGAGTTGTGCTGCTTCATGCTTAAGTAGAAAAAACTTTTTTGAACTGCACTTTTATGACAATTTTTCTGCCCTCAAAAATGCCAAATTTGCTCTTATTTATTGCTGGCTGACAGGAGCTTTTTTTTTTTTTATTGTGCACAAAAAGTAATTACAAATAAGGAGCAAACAAACAAACATAAACAACCAGTTACACAGTAAATGAACAGAAAACATACATAAACATACAGTTACAAAGTAGGTAAACAGAATATATACCTGACTAAGTACAAATACTAGAGTACAAAAGAGATGCAAGATTAGGGTATCAAAAAACCTGGGGAATGAAGGAAAGAAAGGAAACAAGAGGTCTATGTGTGTATGAGTGTGTATGTGTGTGTGTGTAGGTGTGTGAGAGTGTGAGAAAGTGTGTGCATATATATTGAGACCAATATGAAGGTAGTAGGCCTATGTGGTGAGACATTTAACTGATAACTTTAATTTGAGTAATTGGTGTACATCATATACCCATGCAGTAATATATCAGAGGTGTGGGAGGAGGACAGAGTGAATGATGCTGATAGTGGAGTGACAATCATAACATTCTTTTTCTTCTTCCCTTTCTCCTTCCCCTCTTAAGGCAATACTTTGATACTGAATAAATAAATAAAGTAAAAAGAAAAAAGAGAGAAAAAAGAAGATTTCTAAACAGAAGCCGTAATAGTAATAATGGTGAGAGAAAAGAAAAAAAAATCATTGATTTATAGATGAACGTGTATGTGTGTGTGTGTGTGTGTGTGTGTGTGTGTGTGTGTGTGTGCACGCGCGTGTGTGTATCAGAGGGAACAGGAGTTGGGGGTGGGGGGGGGGGGATGATGCAGTGAGTTTCAGTGGTTCTCTCCATCACCACAGAGCAGCGAAGATCTCATCTTCCCGGGGTGTATCTCGGTTTCCTTTTTCAGGGCCCTGGTTACGCTCACAACCACAACCATTTCGCCAGACGGCAGTGGGCACTGCCTCCACCCTCAGGTGGGGCCTTATCCCTCAAGTCGGCTAGGATGGTGATACAATGTTGTGTGTGAGATGGAAGGATCAGTATCCAACCATTAACACCACCTCCAGGGAAGTGGCTGATACCAACCAGAGCTGCTGCATCACACTGCTTTGGAGGACCAGGGGTTGGGGTTAGGTGGGGATGGGGGATGGGGGATGGGGGTGGGTTGAAGGGAGGGTAAGGGTAATGCATTTTTATGTGTGCGAATGTGTGTGGTGTGTGTGCAAGTATGTTTTGTAGTAATAAAAAAAAATAATAATTATAAAATAAAATAAAAATAAATAGATAAAAAGAGAAAAGAAAAAAGGAAGAAATTATACATATATAAAAGAAAAAAGTTAAAAAGAAAAAAAAAGGAATACATTTTTAAAAAGATATTCCACAAAAGAACTGTAATCATAATGGTGTTGAATGATATCAATGGTTCATGTACAGGGTAGTAATCCAGACTGAGAGAGGAGAAGAGAAAGCAGAAGAGAAATATGGAAAATATGCTAGAGGAAGTGGAGACAGTGAAAGTGGATGAGGAGAAAAAAATGGAACTGAATAAGAATATATGATAAATAAATGGTAGGTGTGGGACGGGGGCTGTGAGTTTGTAGTGAGTGGCGTTTATATTTATCCAGGTTGGTTCACAGGCAAGAGGCGGTGAGTGAAGTAGTTGGTGTTAAGAGTCAACTATGTGAATGAATGGAATCCAGGTTGAATCAAAATCGGCAGAATTATTTTTAAGAGAAGCTAATAATTTTTCAATTGATATATACTCGGTCAGTAGATTTTTCCAGTGTTAAATGGATATCTTTTTCCTTGATTTTCAGTTCATGAGGATAGTTTTCTTGGCGATTATAAGGGATACCAAGAGTATTCCAAGAGATATACCAAGTATACCAAGAGAGAGGGATGTGGCAGCCAAGACATTGGGTGAGGTGGTTGGTGATGTCCTGTCAAAATTGTTTGATAGGTGTGCAGTCCCATGTGGCATGCAAGTAACTATCTGTGGTGTTCTGTGTACAGTGCAAACAAATTTCTGTGTCTGCAAAACCCATTTTAAACATTCTTTTCCCAGTATAGTGTACTCTGTGGATGATTTTGTATTGAATGAGTTGTATGTTTGAGTTGGTTGCAGTGGAGAAGATGTTTCTGCAGATTTGGGTCCAGAAGTCAGCACTGGGGGTGATCTGTAGGTCATGTTCCCATTTTGTTGAGGGTAAGGATATTGTTTGGTCGTATGTAGCAATTAATTTGTATATATTTGATAGCAATTTTTTTCTGGAAGGGATGTTTAATATGTTTGATATTAGTGGGGGAGGATCTAAATCATGTGCTTTGATATTGATTTTGGACGAAATACAAGATTTTATCTGAATAAATTCAAAGAAGTGATTCTCCCCAATGCCGTATTTCTGGACCAAATCACTGAATGAGGTAACATTGTTATTGTGAAAAATATATTGAAGGTGTGTAATTCCTTTGAGAATCCATGATGGAAAGTAAAGTGGTTTTTTGTTCATTAAGAAATCAGGATTATTCCATAGGGGAGTGTGTTTGTTAGGCAACATTGTGGAGTTGGTTATTTGATGAAGTTTCCACCAGGCTGTTGTAGCAATGGCTGGTTTTTGAAACATGGATGATGTGTGATGGAACGGCTTATGAATGGCAGGTTTGAGATATGGATGTCTTTGCAAAATGTCTGTTCTATATCTGCCCAGGTATTGTCGGATTGATCGGGATTTCTCCATTTGTGGATATATTGGAGTTGATGAGCAATGAAATAAAGGTGGAAATTTGGTGCTTCCAGTCCTCCTTGCGTTTTGGGCTTTTGTAATGTTACTAGCTTGATTCTGACAGGCACTTTTGAGCTAAAAATACAAGACTGGTTTCCATGGCAACCACTAAATGCTATGCTGAAATATTTGGGGAAAGCTGTTGACCAGCCAAGTACTGTTCATACACCAAGTTTCATCAAAATCGGTGAGATGTCACTTTCCATGTTTTGGGGCCCCATGGCTGATTTTCTCAGTCAGCTGCTCTTAAAACTCTATTAGCTATGAAACCAAATGTGCTTAATTTCGGCACCTTGGCCAACCTTTCCTCCTGCTCCTTACGCTCTTGCCGCTTCCTGCATGAATACTTCGTTTGTAGCCTATCTTGCATGCAAGATTAAACCATAGACTGTCCTTGGATTAAATGATCGGACCGTGACATCGTCACGTGGGTGGTCTATGGAATGTTGTACATTACCCAGAAACACTTGCTGTCTCAATGACGATATCAACAGCAGAATAAACTTATCATTGTTTATTAAGCATTTTCCAAAAAGAAATCTAAATTATTTCATGTTCTAACGACTTTTGTTCAGTTAAAATGATGAATAATGTAACATGATGACATCGACTTGCCAGCACCATGACTGAGAAATGAATGCAGTGGCAGTGGTATAAATGTCCTGTAGCATTTCCACATCAGTTGTTATTTGTAGGTATTGATTAGTCTGAGAATTGTAACAGTAAATGTCACCTATGCCAATTTCTTTTGGGGCCTGGGGGTCCTATCATCGGGCCCCAGTGTCTTTGCACTCCTTGCACCCCATACTGTTACGCCACTGACTTAAATGTTTTTTTTGTTTTTTTTTATAATTAGCTCGTTGTCATATAATATTCAGGACAAGGTAGGGTACACGTTTTGTTTACGTCTTCTTCAGCATATATTATTTCCAATGAATTTGTTGTACCGACTGTCCTGACTCACTGAATACTGTTCTTCATCGCAAAAAACAGAAATACAACTGATATGATCGTCTTTCCCACCGCTCTTGAACAGGTGTTTTGGGTCAAAGTCTTTATTGGGTCTCATTACGCCCTCTGCTGCCGGTGATGTTCGAAGATCAGAAGATTGCTGGGTGATGTTCCCTCTAGTGGCCATTCAGTAGAAATGCCGAGCAAGGTGATGAAAGATACAAGTTTCATTCGTGAAGAACAGCCTTGCCATCTACGCCAGGGCTGCGTCCGAAAAGTCAAAAACTACGTCCTATCCGCTAATTCCTAACCACTTTTCTTTAATCTTTGTGGAAAACGTCATAAGAGAAAAGGAGGGTGTAAAAGGGAATTCCTAACGCCTTAGGAAGGCAACCGCGCAAATGATAGAATCCGAATGCACTTACATTAGGCAACGCGATCATGAGCCCCATGTCCATCACGTTTCTTTACGCGATTGGCCGGATGAATGGTCGCCGCTTTCAATATTGCTGCTTCGCAAAATTGTAGGATAGCGTTACCTCCTTTCTTTTCAAAAAGGGTGGTTCTGTGTGCCCTATGCTAAAGGACGAAAATTAGGAAGCACTGAGACACCTTTCCTCAACATTAAAAGAATTCAAATGCTCTTATCATGGCTGCCACGTAATTATTTCCGGATCATTTTTTAGGAGTTAGGAACTTTCCTAGGCAAAAAAGACTATTTGGACGCAAAAGTCAAAAAATGATGTCCTATCCACTAATTCCTAACCACTTTTCTTTAACCTTTGTGGAAAACGTCATGGGCTCTGTCCGAATAGTCTTTTTTGCCTAGGAAAGTTCCTAACTCCTAAAAATGATCCGGAAATAATTATGTGGCGGACATGGTAAGTGTATTCGAATTCTTTAAATGTTGAGGAAAGGTGTCTCAGTGCTTCCTAATTTACCTCCTTTAGCACAGGGCACACAGAACCATCCTTTTCGAAAAGAAATGAGATAAAGGGTGCGTTCGAGCGCGTCTGCAAGTAAGCCGGCTGCGCGAGATTCCCGAAAAATTACGCGAGAATCTTGCCGAAGTTGCGCGATAAGCCCTCCAAACCATGCGATAGCTGCAGCCGGCTTACTAGCAGACGCGCTCGAACGCACCCAAAGCTATCCCACAACTCTGCGCAGCAACAATTTTGAAAGCAACGACCATTCATCCGGCCAATCGCATAAAGAATCGTATTTGACGGGCAGGGAACTCGTGATCACGTTGCTTAGTGTAAGTGCATTCGGATTCTCTAATTTACGCGGTTGTCTTCCTAAGCAGTTAGGAATTCAGTTTTACATCTTTCCTTTACTTTATGACGTTTTCCACAAAGGTTAAAGAAAAGTGGTTTGGAATTAGTGGATAGAACGTTTTTTTTTTTTTTTTTTTACTTTTTGGATGCGGCCCATGTCTCTGTTTTCACTCTGAATTACTTCGTAGTTGTGATCATGGAATAATCGACTGAAGTGGGGGGAAGGCGCTAAGACATTAGTTACACATGAATTTCATGCATTATGATGCCATTTAAGCATATGGTTTCTTGGAATGACATGATTAATTAGTGAAGAGTACAAAAAAATCTTAATCTTAAGTTTATTACGTGTTTTATGGGGCCCCGGTAGTTCGGGGCCCAAGGTAATGGCCGACCTTTGCCTAATGGTGAAGACTGCTTTTCTCCCATAACCATTATTGGTGCCCATATTGTTTTAGCAGCAGTTCTCTTATTACCAAAAAGTGTTACAACCCGTGAGTCCACTTCAGTTGGCTCCTCCCCTGTTCCAGCAGTGTTGTGGGTTGTTCCAGTTAATTGGTTGATTGGCTTGTTATTCCCTATGTGCAATCAGCTGTAGCCTCCGGTAGTGCTGTGCACAAAGGTTGTGGGTTTTGGCTCAGTTGGGTCTTGATCATCTTACTGAGGGGAGTCTGAATAACCTCTTGCTTTCAATTCCAGTTTCTTCCCTGGTGGTTTTTCCATGGAGATAAGTTATTAGTTAGCAAATTATTAGGTACAATGAGTCCATTTACTTATCCTTTTCACTATAAATGCACCCATGTGATTTATTGTTGATCCTGCAATTGACTCCCCATCTGTCCAGTTGGTAACAAATAAGAGCAAATCTGCATGACCCATGGCTTCCCCTGCAAGTTCAGGGACCAGTGTTTTTTTTTTAATCTTTGCTCTGCCCTTCCTAGTTTTTTAAGACAATGTGAATAACCCAGATGTAATCAAGAAACTCTGTACTAATCATAGGCTATATAAAAAGATTGTAACGCCACACCCTTGGCATCTTTAAACACCAGCCTGTTAAGACCCGGACTACATTCCTCAGTCCGCGATCATTACCTACAGAAGTTTTCTATTGCCTCTGTGCGGTACTGTTTCCTACTTAAGTCAGAGCTTCGCACTCATTCGGTGCGAAGTCTCGTAAACTGCGAAAGCCTCACAAGCCTGTGTTTACTCTCTAGTCTTGTTTAGACTCATCTCCCATATTCGTGTGCATTACTAACTTTAACTTCTGCACTGTTATTATTTATGTTCATTGCTGTAATTAATATCCCGAAACCTCGATTCCGTGTTCTTTTGTAATGTATCCTACGTTGCCCTCCTGCTGTGCCGCGGAGGCATAATAAATATCGGATCCATCTTCGCACCTGAGTCCAGTCCAAAATCCTTGAACTCTGTGTGCAAATCGGTGCTCAGAGATGAACCCTCACAAAGATGGACACAGTCCCTTGGTCTGAAAAGTGAAGCCAATGTGGAAGTGCCTTAAACTTGCATTCTATTTAATGGACAGCGGGGGCAACATCAGATGTTGCAAAAAAGAAGTCCAGTTTAGTGGAAGTCTATGAGAAAATGACCCCTCTTCTCACTTGATTTATTAGCTCAATAAACATTATCCTCTATATTTTATGGTCTCAATAGGTAGTTTCAAGTCTCCTCCAATACACCATGATGTTCACTATTGTAAATTGTGGTCCCATTTAAAATAAAGGATGAAGCAAGGTATGCTTTATGGTGTGGCCATGTTGTGATTTTCAGGTCCTATCAAGTTCATGAAGACTAAACTCTATGGTCAATCAGGAGTGATTATGGGATATAGGCATATTTATGTACACATTTAGTGTACACAGGAACCAATGATCCTAATGCATATCCAAGGAACTCTCTCTCTCACTGAGTAGATTCCATAGCCGTCTGTCGCTTATCTTCTTGGAACTTCAAACATTTTTTAATACTTCGCTCGCCTGAAAATGTCCTGTACAGACTTCAGTGAAATGACAGACACTTAAAGGTTTCAGCTGTTCATTTTTTTCTGGTTAGTAGCTACAATTTGTTGTAAGAATGTGTTTTGCCAGCTGAAATTGGCATCCAAATTGTATCTGTCAGCTAAGGTGAAATACTGCTACACTTTGCTCACCAAACCAGCCAGCACATTAATGGAATGGTTAGCAATTCCATCAAAGCCTAATCAGGGCTACATTTAACCAACAGTTGTGCTGAGGATGTTGGTTTAGACTGATATTCTGGCTCAGTTTAAGTGTACTGCACAAACATTACTAACGTAGCTCCACGTTAATTTGCTGCATTAATATGGTCAATTATACAACTGTCCATGAGGACGTCATGATAGGACAAGAACTCCTGCAACAGTTGGCATGTGAGTTCGATCAATTAACATACCCTTGTGTCACTAATAGTTCCTCTCGTATTGTGAAAGCAGCCACCTACTCTGAAGTTGGAGCTAAAAAAGTTTGCAGTGTCTAGAGATACGGCAGTTTTATGGGTACGGCAGTCGATTTGAAGGGATTAGGATAAGGATTAGGGATCATGTTTGGGGGTTAGGTTAGGGGCCAGGGTTAAGGTTAGGGTTAGGGTTCGGGTCAGGGTTAGGTTCGGGCAGAGTTTGAAATTGGGACTGCGGTACCTCTCTACATTGAAATGCATTGGGAAAACTGCCGTACCCGTAGCAACTGCCAAAAAAGTTCCTCAGTTCTGAGAACTAAGATCGTTCACAGTTCCTGTGGTGCGAATGCCATAAAAATAGGGGTTCTTTGAGCTATGAAAAAGTTCCTCCGGTCTGAAAACACCTAATGACTCAATGCTTACTTATTATTTGCTTGTTATGCCCTTCAGTATTCTATGAAAATCTGGATAGGGCATTTGTACTCAGTCCACCAAATTAGAGGAATGAGGAGTTTGTAATGTGAAAATGAGTTGAAATGTATCGCCCATTTTCAATGGGAGGACTGTTGTAGCCAGTTGTACCCAAAATGGATGATGCTTCACCAGTGTTGAACCCAGTGTACTTTTGGTTTTATTCTTTGCACATTAAGCTGGTGTTTGGTCAGGTTTTTGTCTTTTCTATTATGCTCTTTTGATTAGGTTTTAGAATGAGGAGGAAAATCCAATTGATAGAAACTGAAATTGCTGCCATATTCTCCTCCCACCCATGAGTTTAGCCTGCTGCATCAGTCCAACCTCCAGGCTGACCGCTTATTTACAAGCCCAGGTGGTTGTAACAAAACTTAAGGGGGTGTGCTAACCAACTTAACTTCAGTTGTTTCATGCTGGCTTGATCCTCCCAGTGTGTTGTAAGGACTATAAAGCATCACCTGTGTTGCAACTGGCTTGGAGGGTGAGTAGATAATGCCGGAAATTTCATTGTTGGTTGAATTGTTTCTTAAGAGACTCCATGTTACATGCAAGCTACCAAGCTAGTCTACCAAATAACTGCCAGCAGCCATACCACTATTCAATCTGCTCCAGCTGTGTGGCTGAAGCTAAGCAGGTGTGGGCTTGGTTAGAACTTGGATGGGAGACCACCTGGGAAAACCAAGTTGCTGCTGGAAGAGGTGTTGGTGGGCCAGTAGGTTGTGATCTTCCCTCTGGTGGAATAATTCCCAATGCCCCAGTGCAGTGATGGGGATACTGTATTGAAGGTGACGCCGTCTTTCGGATGAGACATTAAACCATGGTCCTGACTCACTGTGGTCATTAAAGATCCTATGAAACTTATCGATAAGAGGAGGGGGTTCCCCGGTGTCATGGCTAAAGTCCCAACCTGGCTCTTTCAACCTTCCACCTAATCGTCCTCTGATCTAATTGGCCGTGCAAATTGCCCTCTCCCTCCCCACCTCAACCCCCAGGGCTCCCTTGAAGAAGAGATTTCAATCTCAACTGGACTTCCCTGGTTAAATAAGGGTTAAATTAAATTAAAAAATTGTAACATGACCAAAATATGTGCTCGTTTCATCAATTATCTTGTATAAAGGAAGCTCCACATCTCCAATTGTCTTTGGAATACTACAATTTTGAGCAACAATGATCAAATATAGTTTTTATTTCATATATTTGAGTTTATTGAAAAGTACATTAATTTTAACTCATAATTAAAATGTTCATGTGGACCAGGGATTAATTTAATTATCCTCTACGGCTTTAGAGAGAAGACAGCTCCTCCTCAGGCGGTCTTGCATCTCAGGGCTCATCAACACCCTTCAAAAAAAAGGGGGTGGAGGGTGGGGGCCGGGGTGGTGGTTGTGGTTATGCATCAAACAAATCCAGTTATTGAAAATGCAACACTTCACAGATATTAGCTGTCAGAGCAGCTTCATCAGTAATAAAAGTATGCTGGGCCTTGACTAGCAGTCCACTGAGATTTAAAAACATGCAAGCATGTTAACACAGTGCTATCATGAATGTTTTAAGCTAATTTTCACTCCAGAAACTTACTGTTATTTTTGGAAGAGTGGTTGAAGCTGTATCTTCTAGAAGAGATGACAATAGGATATCAGCATTAGAAAAAGCGTGGGAAATGGGTTTGACTGGATTGGGCACATGAGAGAGAGAGAGAGAATGAGAGACCAAGGTCTCTATGGTGGGGGGGGGAACAAGTTATTTGATCTGAGGGAAACAGTTTATTGGGGCAGAAAAATGTGTTCTGGAAACATCTGATTTGATATCACTCTGCTGGTGACCCTGGAAGACAACACAGGCTCTCAACCAGGAGGTTGAAAAGTGGGTTTCAGTCAGTCCCTTACAGGAGTCTCTGTATTGCGTGTGTTGTGATTTGCAGAATAGTAATGAATTTATATCCAGTAAGGAGTTGTTTGCTCATGACAAAACATGGACTATCCCAACAACTGCAACCCATCTTGGGTGATGTGATGGCCTGTGAAGGACTGCTCTGGTTATACAAAAAAAAAAAAAAAACATACGCGTTGCTGAATACCCCTCGGCCTTTTCTTTATAAGTAAACAATGCAGTTAGTGCTAGGGTCAAAGGTCAAATCCAGCAAAAAACCTGATGTTGCACATCTATGGGTCATAGTGAGTTACCATACCAAATTTGGTGAAGCTGCGATCATTAGTTGCTGAGTACTGACCTGGACAAAGTCATGGACAGACGACAGACAGACAGACAGACACGCAGGTGACGACAGTACCCCTCTGGCCAAAATTTGGCTGAGGGGTAAAAAAACCACAGGGCTGACCATTGCTGGGCATTGTGTAAACCAAGGAGGATTGCAGGGTTTGGTTAAGTCCATGTCTTGTACACCACAAGAACGAAGGATCTTTGAGGGAACAGCAGGACAACTGACTCACCCTTTTCTCTAGAGGCTGCCGCAGAGTTTTTGGCATGTTTTCCCAGTTTTGCATTGAGCTCTTCAACCTTGAAAACAAATAAACTCTTAAAGACAGCCACCGTCTGTCTCCTTTTAAAAGAATTATTTATTTATAAATAATTATTTATTTATTTGCCTATTTATCTGGGCAAACACTATGTGTGAATCCAGGTGAGTGGAAAAAGAAATGGCACTGATTGGCCAGTATCAATTTTGCTCACTGTAATTAACTAATTTAAATAGTATTGCTTGACTGCAAAACCCACTTCCTCTGTAGTTCTGTCATCTTTTTCTGCTCCTTTGACAGCTCCCTGTCTTTACTCCAGCAAGCCAGCTGGAGGCATAGGAGAGAAATTAGCATTCTGTGTGTTAATTCAATCATATGTATCAACTCTTAGAACACTGTGCTTACCAAATTCTCTTCAGCATTTCTCCAATGGCGTTTTACCTGCAGATAAAAAGAGAGAGGAGGCAAGACAAAGACAGACAGAGAAAATGGATTGTCGGCGTGCTTAAGATCTGGCAAAGGAAATCATCGAGAGAACAGGAATAGATTCATATAGCCTGACTGGCTGAGCAGATCAAAAACTGTGCATATTAATTTAGAATCACACAGCGCTCAGTTTGCTTAAACCTGTAACTACGGGTGTGAAAATGACTGCGTCATGTTCTAGAAACGTGTTCTCTTAGTCACTGAGTGTCGTTACAGCATTTTCTAAATGTTTCAGGAAAACAAACCAGCAACAGTCACTTAACAGGAAATATTCAACACTAGTCTTATCACAGTGGTGTTACGTTGT
Organism: Gymnothorax javanicus; assembly: GCA_029692085.1. NCBI lineage: Eukaryota > Metazoa > Chordata > Actinopteri > Anguilliformes > Muraenidae > Gymnothorax > Gymnothorax javanicus. The sequence goes on from CM056203.1 coordinate 20,418,734, forward strand.
TATTATTGTTCTTAGCACTTGGTAAATTTGCTCACCTCTGCTTTCAGAAACTGCTGGCGCTCATTTGCCACATTGTGGAGCTCATTTCTGAGCTCCTTGACCTTGGCTTCCAGTTCCCTGTAATGTGGAGGTCATGGGATTCACTAGCCTTCTTCCATATTACCAATTCAAGTGACATTCTTATCCATTTCACAACCCTTGACACTAGATTGTTAATTATAGAGATCAGCAAAATGGGTACTCGGAGGAGAGGAGATCAAGAAAGACTTGGGAGCAACCAGGTTGCTACAAAAGATGTTTTTAATGCACCATTTAAAAGCCTGGCAGCCAGGCACATCTCAACATTTTGTTCTACCTGATGAAAATGTGGTGAGATGTACCTGAGTGCCTAGCCTCATGAGTTTACATGAAAAATTTCTTTTGTTGCTACTTGGGGGCTCCTGAGGTTTTTTGGATAGAAGAGATTCAAAATCAGAAGACCTCACTGAAATGGTGTTTTGAAGCATACCCATTATATTTACCAACTAGTTTGTTATAATGAGTGAAATTCAACTGATAAAATCATGACTGATTTATAATCTGGTAAAATCTTATGCAAGGCCTTGACACATTACTGATTATGAGTCTTCTTGATTTCTTCCATTTTGATGGTTGCCCTTTCCAGCTGGTGCTCCAGGGACGTAATCTCTTCTGTATGCTCCATTGTAGAGGCCTTGAAAGATTCAAATTGGAAATATGAAATTGTGCAAGACAAGCTGCTCCATGGCAAACACTTACATGCATGGCCTTTTCAGCCATGAATCACACAATACAATGTTCAAAGCATTTCTGACCAAATGTTAAGGCTTTGAGGACACTGCTGATGTATTCATGTGGATACCTCACCTTCACCATTAGGTTTTCTTTATCTTTGGACGCTATCGTGTGACCCATGTCCAAAATTCGTTCCTTCAGTTCCTCTATCTGGAGAGCGAAAAAATAACATGTTGACTAAGTTGCTCCAGCAGCAAAGACAAACTGTAGTAAAGCAGGAGAACAGTGGTCTTGTCTAAGTGGGGTTTGAATCAAAAATTTTTTAAAAATGTATAGGAAGGAGGGCTTCCTGGACTCAAAACTTAGATAGTTTGAGATGCTCTTTGGAAAAGGATGCATTTAACCCATTGAGACCTGGGGCATCCTCAAATGTAGCATTCTGAAACCTAAAGCATTGTTTGAAAATAACATTGTCCGGGGGTTTTCTGAAAAACCTGACAGGATTATCAATGTACTTTAGCGAATCATGATCAACTTTGTGTCACATCATCTAAAACGCGTTCAGGTTGGACCAGGTTTTAAAGGGAGAAGCACGTAGATGCTGCACCAGGTCTCAGTGGGTTAAACTTCAAAATCACAAAAAGCGCAAAAAGGAAAACTCCAAGGCACTCTCTTAAAAACAATAAAATGCCTTTATTGTAATGGCATTGTCATGGAGAACCTTAAAAACAGATTGCAATGCGTTTCGGCATCAAGCCTTCATCGGCATCAAGCCTTCCTGATCAAGCATAAAGTGCCACGCGATTCTTGAGATTACCCCACCCCTGTGCAGACACCTGCAAAATTTATACTGGTTGAAACACATCAACAATTTTTGGAGTGGTCTTTCTACCATAATAGAGGAATCAGTTTAAAAAAAAAAATGGAAGAAAATCCAAGGTGTGCCCCTGGAGATATGGGGGTTTGAACAGGTGGTATTTTAGCGTTTTTTCACATTTGGCAAGTTACTGACTGCAGTTGGTGATGAATTCATCGTGAATTCAGCCTGATTTATATTCAGCAGACACAAATGAATGGAAAGAATGCCAGAGAGCCAATGCTAGGGTTTATATTGGGGGTGCCTTGGGGACCTAAACATGGAACTGCCTGAACAAAAGGCACTTTTGGTGTTCTCATAGCTCCACAACCAAGAAAGTTAAACTAAAATGGGCTGCATTTTCTGATTAAGCAGTATAACATTAGCTTAGATGCAAAGTTTCAAAGCTAAAGGTGTAATAATAAAGAAGTTATACCATGTTAAATACAAGAAAAATGTCAATTGACAAAAAAACTGGCGGACATACCCTTAGAAAATAATTCACCAAATTTTTGGTCCGAATGAGCTGAAATTTCGGATTTGTTCATCGCTAATACAAATTTATCTAATGTGAAAATATGGAAGCAATCTATGACTACATGGTGACAAATGTTTTTATATCTGATGATTTGACATGGAATGACCCAGCTGATGAAGTTGCAAAGGTGGTTTCAATTTAGTCAGTAGTGAGGACATTGTTAATGGCAGACTGGACGGAGATCAATACATTGTTAATTATTTTATTTGATTGTCTCTTTGACATAGCCCATCCTTTAATTATAAAGCATAGTGTATGTCACTCTTCCATATCTTTGTGTGTATTATTTGCCATTGGTAGCACGCAGGTTTTGGTTGCTAGATTTCATTGTTGCATAATCTTCCAAAATTACTCCAATTTTACTGGATCCAGTTACGATATACACTTAACAAAAATATAAACGCCCCATTTGACACTTTTAAACTTTAATTAAACTTTACTATTCAAAAAAAAGTAATATTTTATTTTGAGATCAAAATTTTCACATATTTGTTGTATAGTTCCTTATATTTCCAAAGTCATCACCCAAACACATTCATTTTGCATGCTATTGATGATCAATATTTGCATGACAATTGAAGGTTAGAGCCACTGTGCATTTTGAAAAAAGCATCAGATTATCAGTGGTTGAAGTCGTTAATTAAACAGAGACCATCAACACAGGAGGAGAGGTTACGTGCCCTTGGCATGCTACAGGTTGGCACAAGACAGGTCGTTGTGGCAAGGGCAATGAATGTTTCCCAGTCTGTCATCAGCAGATTATGGTCCAGACATCGTGTTTCAGGGTCTGTTCAGGATAGACCACGATCCGGTCGACTGCAGGCTCAGGACAGATTCATCCGCACTATTGTCTTGAGAAATCGTATGGTAACAGCAAATCAGATAAGGTCTCAACTTCAAAGGGATACTGGCTTGGTAGTGAGTGGCCAGACCATCAGGAATCGTCTGCACAGATTTCTGCCCGTGTCCTTGTGTCATTCCCTGTTTGAGGGATCGTCACATTAGGGCCAGACTCCAATGGTGTCGCCATCATCAACGCTGGGATAATCGCCGATGGAACAACGTAATGTTCTCAGATGAGTCTTCACTGTGGACTTCCTTGACAGACGAGGAGGGTTTGGCGCCCGACGTATCGTTTCCATGACGTTAACGCCATTAGACATGATCCGTATGGGGGTGGATCTGTAATGGTGTGGGGAGGCATCACTGCTGCCGCAGAACAGACTTGCATGTTGTTGCTGGACGTGTCACAGGGCAGTACTACCGGGACAACATCTTGGCACCCCATGTTGTGCCGTTTTGCACGCCGTTATGGCCGCCGTTTCATTTTCCAAGATGACAATGCCAGATGTCCTAGGGCCAGGATCGTTACAGATTACCTCCAGCAGCAGAATATCACCACATTACCATGGCCAGCACTCAGTCCGGACCTTTCCCCATCGAGCATGTCTGGGACATGCTTGGACAGTCCGTCTTGCGTCAACAACCTCCTGCCAATGTCCAAGAACTTGCTGCAGCATTGCAACAGGAATGGAATAACGTTCCCCAAAAATGACCTGGGACCTCTCATTAGAGTATGCCATGCCGAATTTTTGTCTAGCCAACAGAGGGGTTTTACCCGCTACTGACTCTGTTTCACAATGGTGGTAAATTTGCTGTGTGACCCTGTGTTTGTGTCCAGGAGAATCTGTCCTTTACTGACTGTACACAGGGTTTCAAATAAATTGACAAATGTTTCCTTAATGTTTTTATGTCATTTGTTTCCTTCCTGACCTCATGATCTGCATTTCATGGTACTTGTAAATCCAATATCCCCTACTTTTTTGAATAGTATATTAAGTCATACACAATTCATTTTATTGTTCAATATGCAACAGATTACTGTGCATTAAAGCAAGATAGTGGCGTATGGCAATCAGGGATACTTCGAGACACGGTTGGGATCCTGAGGGATGGGTCAATTCTCCCCAGGCAGTTCCGGACAGTTTGAGGTATAGTTTGTTGTGCAGACCAACAGTTTCATCTGCATTAAAGTGTTGCTGGTCTGAGGCGATCACGCAAGTGGAGAAGCCGGATGTGACGATCTTGTGCTCGTGTGGTCACACGTGGAAAGAGGTCAATTTGCTGTACTGCCAGTCTGTCTAAAACACACTCTTAAGCACCCAATTGTCCGAAAGTGAACATTCATCTGTACAGCAACCGCTCTGGTTGACGCTCCTGCATCCAGCATTCCTATGGCGGTGTGACATTTGTGGCATGGTTACTTTTTGATGAAATTTGACATTTTGGGTTGGCCTTTTATTGTCCCCAGTTTTAGGGAGTGTCTGAGTTCTGTTCACGCTGTTTGAGCAGCGCCAAGGGTGGAATCAATGCATCACTGAGCAAGGGCTCACTGGCTGAGATGAACACAAATGTTGTATACAAATCAAGACAAACAAGAGCAATCCGAGATTTGTGATCTCCGCCAAGGGATGATGTTGATACAAATGCAAGATCTTTCTCTTTGGAAGATTTCAGGACCACCCGTGTGACAAGTTTAAGTGGGATTTTTGTATGTTTGAAGCATCCATTCTCCAAAGCCGTCATCAAAGTACAGAAACACATGATCTACCTCTGGTGAAAATTTCATGAAGATCCGTCAAGTAGTTTCCGAAATGCCCCCGATCCAGAATCCAGATCCGGATCCGGATCATCATGGGTGAAAGTTTTGAAGATCCGCCAAGTAGTTTTCGAAAATGCCACTAAGATTGTAAATACAGATTCCGGATCCAGAATCCTGATCCGATCCGATCATCAAAAAATTTTAATGGAGTCGTCCCTGGACCAAGATCTACCTCTGGTGAAAGTTTCTGAAGATCTGTTTTTTTCGAGAAATGCCACTGAGATTGTAAATACAGATGGACTTCCGGATCCAGAATCCTGATCCGATCCGGATCATCAAAAATTTTAATGGAGTCGCCCCTGGCCCAAGATCTGCCTCTGGTGAAATTTTCGAAGATCCGTCCCAGTAGTTTCCAGAAATCCTGTCCACAGACAGACAGAAGGACATGGACAAATAAATAAATAAATAAATAAACCGATTTCCTTGGCGGAGATAATAACCATTTTGCACAATTAAGACATTTCAGCTCATTTGAGGTAACACATTTCATGTTACATAAATATTTACATGGGGTGTTTATATTTTTGTTAAGTGTAGTTAATTGAACATTCATGAAACGGGGAGGACACCAATGGCTTTTGAACTTTTATTCTGTGGTTGTCACTTGTCAGCTTGGAGCTTGGCAGAGAGAAAAACAATGATTAATACACTGTGTTATTTGTTCACAGTTTGAAGGTTCTAGGTCCAGTTTTCTGTGTCCTTTTTTAATTTCCTGGTCCAGACCCATGTTTTGCAGTTTCTTTTGCATGTTCATTTTCACGTCTGCCGGCTCTATTTGTCTTTTTAGGCATTGCCTGTAGAGATGTCTGACAGTTTGTGAACTCTTACCTACCAGCACCACAGGAATTGTGCATAATGTGTTTTTTTTTAATAGGCAATACTCACTATGTTGCCAGGTTGGCTTACAGGTTGTACAGCATCTAGGTCCTGTTACAAATATATTTTCTATTACCATCATATCACTGACTTTATAACCATTATGGACAAAATGAGGATTTTCCACATGATTGACATGATACCTCGAGCATTCTGGAGTCCAGTGACACAGTCTCCTCGTTGTCTGCTGCAGCAGAAGTACCCTCCTCCTGCCATATGCAATAAAATTTGTATTGACAGGACATGTCAAGCCTATGTTTCTAATGAATAATACTCACCGGATCATCGTCTGGTGGCTCCAGAAGAATGAGTGTTGCCAGACACTGCGAAACAAACCAAAAGTCAGATAGTCCACATAACACCATATACAACCCCAATTCCGAAATAGTTTGAACAAAGTGCAAATTGTGAATAAAATCAAAACGCAATGACTTTCAAATCACATCAGCCAGTATTTTATTCACAATAGAACAGAAATAACATAGCAAATGTTGAAACTGAGAAATTTTACAATTTTATCCACAAAATGAGCTCATTTCAAATTTGATGGCTGCTACAGGTCTCAAAAAAGTTGGGACCGGGGCGTGTTCACCATGGTCTAGCATACCCTCTTCTTTTTAACACAGAGTTGAGGCGTCTTGGCATTGAGGAGACAAGTTTCTTGAGTTTATCCATTGGAATTTGATCCCACTCTTGTTTAATACAAGCTTCCAGCTGCTGGAGAGTTTAGGGTCTCCTTTGACGGACTTCTCATTTAATTATGCACCAAATGTTCTCAATCAGTGAAAGATCAGGACTGCAGGCAGGCCAGTTCAGCACACGGATGCTTCTACTACGAAGCCATGCTGTTGTAATAGCTGCAGTATGTGGTTTGCATTGTCCTGCTGAAATATAAAAGGGCTTCCCTGGAATAGATGTCGTCTGGAGGGGAGCATATGTTGCTCTAAAACCTTTATATACCTTTCAGCATTCATGGTGCTTTTTAAAACATGCAAGTGTCCCACACCATATGCACTAATGCGTCCCCATACCATCAGAGATGCTGGTTTTTTGAACTGAACGCTGATAACAGGAGGGGTGGTCTTTCTCCTCTTTAGCCCAGAGGACATGACGCCCATGATTTCCAACAAGAATGTCAAATTTGGACTCGTCTGACCACAGGACGCTGTGCCACATTTGCTACAGTCTGTTTTAAATGAGCCTTGGCCAACAGAACACGGCAGCGCTTCTGGATCATGCTCAACAATGGCTTCCTTTTTGCATGATAGTTTTTGGTGGCATCTGTGGATGGCATGGGGGACTGTGTTGCCAGACAGTGATTTCTTGAAGTATTCCTAGGCCCATTTAGTAATGTCAATGACAGAATCATACCGGTGAGTGATGCAGTGGTGTCTGAGGGCCCTAAGATCACGGGCATTCAGTAAAGGTCTTTGGCCTTGTCCCTTACACACAGAGATTTTTCCAGTTTCTCTGAATCTTTTGATGATGTTATGCACTGTCGATGATGAGACCTTCAGAGCCTTTGCAATTTGACGTTGAGGAACATTGTTTTTAAAGTATTCCACAATTTTTTTTCATGCAAGCCTTCACAGGTTGGAGAGCCTCTGGCCATCTTTACTTCTGAGAAAGACTCAGCCTCTCTAAGACATCCCTTTATAGCCAATCATGTTACATACCTGATGCCAGTTAACTTAATTACTTGCTAAATGTTCTTTCAGCTGATTCTCATATATTAATTGCTTTTTCAGCCCTTTTTTGCCTGTGTCCCAACTTTTTAGAGACCTGTTGCAGCCAGAAAATTTTAAATAAGCTCATTTTGTTGATAAAAATGTAAAATGTCTCAGTTTCAACATTTGAAATGTTATCTATGTTCTATTGTAAATAAGATATTGGCTCATGTGATCTGAAAGTCATTGCATTTTGATTTTATTCACAATTTACCCTTCGTCCCAACTATTTCGGAATTGGGGTTGTACGTGGTTGGTTGAGTTCCATGCGCAGTATTGGAATAATGTACCTTGTATGAAGGGGACAGTATCTGTTGTAGTGACAGCAGATGGCTGTTCCCCCTGGATCCCTCCCATTACAGGCTTCCCTTCATTACAGGCCAGCTCCTCTGCTGGAGTGAAGTCCTCAGTTAATGTCAGATAAATGGCCAGTTCCTCTGCTGGCAGTGAAGTCCCCTGGGTTTTACATCAAGGCACACCATAAATGAGCCTTGTCTTTTTTTCTGTCCACAGCTTGTTAATCATAACAGACAAAATATATAGCTATATATATATATATATTTTATACATTTATATGCAATTACCAGCCTGCAAAATGTTCTTTACTTGACCTTGTTTGTTGCCAATCCCTTTTTTCATTTTGTTTTTGTGTATTTTTATATGAATTTTGAAAGATTGTTTGGATATAGTTGTCCTTTTTTTTGCATTGTGGATGTTTGCAGTTAGTTTTCATGATAAATGATAAATTTCCAGAGCAACATTAACTTCCACAGCTCACTTTATTGGCAAAGTGCTCAACTGCTTGTTTAAATCGCCATGAGCCATGCCCATGATGATCTCAGAGCCTTTGGGATATTGTACGTTCTGGTATCAACTGATGAGTCAGATTTGGCCCATTTTGGGAGAGGCAGGTCCTATTATATCTGGAATTTGGCAAATACAGTATTTTACAGTAAGACTATGGTGGTGGTAGAGTGATAGTGTAGCACTGCTATTCAGCTTCATGATCTGAAATTATTTTCCATGAATACTGCTTGGAACCAGGAAATTATCCAGGAAAATCTCAAGAATTCTGCCTGTGAGATGAAGCATTACTGCATTGAGCAGTAAGGCAGTCTTCCAAAATACAAATGCAAGAGCACATCTCAGTGAGAGAAAAGAACCAAAATTATACACTGCACATCCAAAAAAAAAAAAAAAAAAAAGTCATGCACTATAATATTTTGTTGGGCCACCCTTTGCTTTGATCACGGTGCACATTCATTGTGGTATTTTTTCGACAATGTTACAACATTTATTACCGTCCAGATTTGCATTCATTTATGGCTGAGATATTGTATTGACAATGGGTGGGTTGGAACCTTCTCCAGCAAATCCCAAAGGCTTTCAGTTGGTTAAGGTCAGGACTCTGAAGTGGCCGACTTGTGAGAAAACGATTCCTCGTGCTCGATGAACCACTTTTTCACAGTTTGAGCCCAATGAATCTAAGCATTGTCATCCTGGAACATGCCTATGCCATCAGGGAATAAAAAGTCCATTGATGGGTTACTGGTCATGATTTATATTCAGGTAGTCTGTTGAATTCATTTTATTACTTCAGAACAGTGCTGAATCTAGACGTAACCAAGTGAAGTAACCCAAGATCATAACACTGCCTCCAAAGGTTTGGATAGTAGGTACTATGCATGACAGGTGCATCACTTCAGGGGTTCTTTTTTACCCTGTCGGGCACATCACTATGGAATCGGGTAAATCTGGACTCATTATACCATATGACCTTCTCCCATTGCTTTTCGGTCCAATCCTCTCTGACCAGGAGAGTGGATATTTACCACAAACTAACATAGACCAAGATGCATTCAGCATAGAAAGTCTTCATCTCTGTTAATTAAAAAAGGGTATTGAACGAGGTAATTCCAAACACGCAGTTTCTCCATGGAATAATGTCCGTCTCTGCCAGCAGCAAGACAGGCAACCTACTGTACGCTCACTGGCGGAATAATGCACACTACGCTCCCTTCAAAGCATGTGTAGCATGTTTGTAATCGCCTGGTGACAAGAACACGATGACGATATCATTGTGTCCAGTAAAATTGTGTTTGTTCATTGCTTTTCTGTGGTTGGCGAAATTTTGTTGTCAGTCAATTTATTTCCCAATCATGAGAGGAGGGTGTCGCTCTCGATATTTTATTGAATACCACGAAATTATATTACGACATTACAAGCGCATGCTGTTTTTGTTTTAGTTCTAAATTCATAGCTTCAGTCTCGAGTGAAGTTTCAGGGGCGAATTTGCAGTTCTTATGAGACCGGATCGCGAGTGTCCAGACAGGGCTGAAAACGTTTTTTATTTTCTATTTTTTTTAACGCGGGACAGTTTGTCTGTTTCTTCCTGTTGCGCACCAAGACAGTGGTATAAGGGTAGTGTAGCAGCAGGGCGAGGGGCTGGACAGTGAAGTGTGACCGTGTGACAGCTGGCCGAGGAGAGGCGAGACTTCCGTGAAATCGCGACATTTCTCAAATTCAGACAAGCTGCGTCTCGCACATAAAGCGCTGCCGTCAAGCCAGGTAGCTACTCATTCTATATTTTTATTAGGTCATTTATATATTGGCTCGCTATAGTTTTTTTGCTCCTAAGAACACCGCATACCTTCCTGGCTCTAAGGTTAATTACTTAGCGATAGCTAATCCCAACCACTGTAACCTTAGCTAACTAGCTAGCTAACTTTACTTGGTTGCTGTTAGCCGAGGGAGCGGTGCATTGGGCTGAGCAGTGGACTGCAGGAAACTCGGCTATGTTCCACTTTTGGGCGGTGACTGTCTCAAGGCCCTTGCTTGTTGTTAAATCCTGGTTGTCATGAGCTAACGTTCCCGTTGAAAATATTTGGAAAATCGCTAATTCTTCTCCCAGAGATAATGTTGCTAATCCCGTATAACGTTGCCACGTTAGGAAACAAGTGAACTTGGCCAAACTGGTTAGCCTTGTCATTTGTCTATATTAGCAGTGGCGTAAGGTTGCTCATTGGCTGGTATGCTAGCAAGCTAACTCACCATGTTACTTGAAGGAGCTCATCGGGTTGCACCCTCGTAGCTAACTAACTTTAAACAACTTGCTAACATTAGTCTACGCAGATTTTTGGCGGACTTGGAAGTTATCTGAACGTTTTTGAGATGGTGAGCATACCTGGTACATAGGCTAAAATATTGGTAGCATTGTGATAGCCAGCTAACGTAGCCAACTTTGCGTTACTCTTGACAGAAACTAACTTACTTGACTAACTGGCCAGCTAACGTCAGTCAATTCTATACAATGCGGACAACTATCAGATTAGCTGATTTAGCTAGCTAGCCTTGTGGTCAGTGAGGATATTGGGTGGGACATATTGAGAATAATTTGCTGGCTACCTAAGTTGGCTTTATAATTAATTGAGGGGGCCCAAACGTATCCAGCTAACGTTACAAAGCAATTAAGGCTGGTGATTATACTAGGTAGCTGAGTGTTTATTGCGACCAACGATGAATTAATATAGGAACAAAGGCGTGAAAACCACTTAAAGAGGTTATTCGTCATTTGTCACAAGATACAGGTGGCCGTGTTTGTTCTGGCTGCTGTCATTTTGACCACTGTAATCTCGGTCGTATCTGAATCTATACGAGCTCATAACATAGTAAAGCTGCTTTCACACTGGACGCGAAACGAATTTTTCGCACGACAGACTACATTCAAAGTCAATGCAAAGACGCGAATTCGCATCTTTGCATTGACTTTGAATGTAATCTGTCGTGCGAAAAATTCGTTTCGCGTCCAGTGTGAAAGCGGCTTCAGTATCGGAGGTTTTTGTCGGACTGCTGTGTTAACACCCTTTATCAGAAAGCGGGCTGCGTATGCATGACCATAACAGCCACTTATTGAATACGCCCATTTCACTTATGGTCTTGAATTATGTTCCCTCTTTGTTGGTGGGTAATTCGGCACTGTCTGGCAACACCTGCATTGGCACTGATAGGTGAGGGAGACCGTGATCCGTGCACTGGGGACAGGTATCTTGTACGACCGGTCTGATACCGCTGGAACCGATCATAAGGCTGCTTTTGATACCTGGATGGTGCAGTCGGGTCAGGTATGTTAGAACTTGATAATGGACAGTGGCTGTATCCATTTGGAGTTTCTCTGGATTTGTTTTGTGGTCACTTGTTATGATTCTCCTGATCTTTGGATGAGAGAGGATTCCAAACAAGCCAAGGAAACCGCTGCGAAATATGTTCATATTACGCTCCTGTTTGGACACTGAGTCTGAAATCAGGTTGCCTGACAATTACAGGTAGACTCCAGGCTGCTGAAATGTGTTGATGGACACTGGAGTTGAGGATAGATTATTTATCCACTTTAAAGCCTCTGGAAACTTGTCGTGACATAGCGAAAATTCACGTATAATATCAAAGTTGGGTGTCTCATAAAGCATCTACAAAACACTGAGTGAAAATTAAGATTCATAACCATTCGAAAACCTAGTTCAAAAACGGCTCATTTTTTATTCAGTCCATTTCTCAAGACAGTGTGGGCATGGCTCATCGCGGTGTGACTGGCCACTCCGTCGATTTGAATGACATCTCCCTGGCTCCGTTAGTCAGCAATGGCACAAGGGTCACAGTCCAGCCCTATATGTTTGAGCCCGTCTGACTCAAGCGTTTGGGCCACTTTTTTCACAGATGGTTGACTTTGAATGCTGTCGTGCAAAAATTGGCAGCTTCAGAATCAGACGAAGCAGAACCTCTGCCATCTGGAAACACCGTCCAGCCAGTTACGGAATAGTATTTTGTAAGATCCTTTGCTGTTTTTATTATTACCGAGTTAAGCGATCTCCACTAAAATTCAGCGTTAGCAGGGATCCACCCAACGGCGGCCTGATGGTACTGTAACGTTAGCTAGTACTGTACAATATTATTGCATCGTTATTAGCTTGTCGCTCAACCGGTTGCGGAAAAGACACACATGGAGAGCGTTCATTTGCTGCCAGTCTGTCACGGGCGAAATCATGGGCGATAATTAAGGTATCAAAATATTAAGTTAACTTCCCAATGACAAAACGACAGAAACATTGTGATATGGAAATACAACGAACTCTGGGACATCAAGGTTCATAATAAGTTGCTCCTTTTAATATGAGATAAAGCAAACATGAAAATAAACGTACATTTCTGTTTAGCTCACAATGTGTTCGTCTGGCCTCCTTTTGCTCACGAGTGGTGAAGATTGATCCACTGAATCAACCACCAGTTCACTGCTTGTGATCACAGGTTGTAAGGTGATTTGAGCTCAAGTCACCGCTTGTGTTCTGAGGAACACCATTTTCTCAAGCTGGTTTGGGTTTGAATGCAGCATAAGACATTCGAGCCAGAGCGGAAGTACCATTCTACGAGCACACTGTCCCATTCAGAAAATCATTTACCGGTGCGTTTTGAATGGAGCCAATACTAACATACATGATAGGGGAAATAGCGGGGGACAGACAAATATGCGGACAGATGGATAAATGGAACCAAAATGTAGTTGGGTAATCAATCGCAAAACAGGCTACTTCGAGACGATGTTTCTCGGACTCAGGCCAACTGGTAAGAGCAGAGAGCTTTTATAATTTCAGTTAGGGGTGGAACAAATGACGGAGTTCTTTTTAATTGGTTTGGCTTATTAATAACCCACTAAGAAAACCACGCCCAATTCAACCGCAGTAAGAGGATAGGTGCTAAAAATTTAATGACAAAATCTCGGATTTGAATTGAACATAATTTCTAATATTTTGGTATGCTTACTATTATGCACAGACAACCCTAAATAACGTAATTCAAAGGTTTTTGTGGACTTGGGTTTACAGAGGCTTTAAGGGTAAAAAGTGAAGCTCAGCAGGCTGCATCAGTAATAAGAGGGATATTTGTCTTGCATAAAGTTTTTGTTCTTGGGTCCAGTGCAGTCCTTAGCACCATAACCTTTGGATCTGGGCTGTACAGTTTTGCAAGGTCCAGCCACATGCAATGACTGTACTTCGCCCATGTTCTGCTGTGCACATAAGACATTTTATCTGTATTCATGCAGCATTGTGAATGACCACTGAACATCTGTGGCAAGTGCACTCACACGGACAGCTTATCACCATTGGGAGACCTTGTTTTCAAAACCTGGCTTCCAACCAGAAAAAAAATCCATTGTTTCTGTGGAAAATCCAAACTACTCTATTTACTGGGGAAAAGCATGAAACAATCTGAGAAAATTTTAGTCACTGACTCATCAGCTGTGAGTCACTGAATGCACGCTGTAGTCATGTATTTGCTCTCATATCTGTCATATTGCCATTTATATGGCTTTCGGATGCCTTATCTGAGAAGGCTTTGAGTTAACAAATGAGGATTTTAGAAAGTAATTTCCAACCCCAGCTAGGAAAAAGTTGATATCATGTGGAAAATGCCCTTAAAACAGAAAGCAATGGTGTCTAAATTTAATTTGACTTGTATATCATTGCAAACAGTATGCAGGCAAGATATTTAATGTTTTGTCCGGTCAACCACATTTTATTTGAAAATAGACATATTTGCCATTCAGGCCTGCAACGCATTCTAAAAAAAGTTTGGCCAAGAGCAGTTTAGGATTTACAATGAGATTAAAAAAAATGAATAATGATGTCATTCAAAAGAGCTCTCAGGGATGTTATGGATTCAGTGAGGATAATGCCACTGCAGATCCTTTGTGTTGGTACGATAACTAAAAGTTTTGTTTTTTTATGGGAATCACTAGAAATTTCTGGTGTTCATTCCTGGTATGTAAATGACAGGCCCTACCATTTTTATTGACCCTATGACCTTTCCTGCAACAACACTATCTTGTCCAACTTTACATTTCCAAATGCAGTAACTCAAACATTTTTTATGGGAATCTTACCACACTTCTTGTGATCGTTTCTGGTGTGTATAGAAGGGCTGTTATCGATGGTGGTCACCCTATAACCTTGGCTGTTGCGCCACCACCAGGCCAAAATCCTCCCTAACTGATTAATAACACCATGCCACATGTTGGGGAAAAAAAAAAATTCTGCTGATTTCCCAAAAAGGCCTCATATTTCCTAATTTGTGGATGCTAAGATAAAAAATGGAAGTAAAAAAGTTCCTAGTACATGCAGTTTTTTCACAAAATAAGAATGAAGATTTTCCTAATATCATAAATATCGCCTTTTAAGCACTGATCAAGAGGGCAACAAATGCAGTCAAATGTCAGAAGTTTTGGTTTTAACCCTTAGACAGGGTTTTTCCTGCATAGAAAATTTGGTGGTGGCCGCCACCGCCTAATTTCTTACCGCCACCAGCTCCCAACGCGATTTTCTGTATTGCATTCGCATTTATAATCCATAAAAAAAAAAAAAAAAAGAAAGAAAAAAACGCCGGTAAAGCGAAGAGTAGTGTAAGACGCGGAATTTGCGCAATATTGGTGCCATGCTCCTGCGGTCAACAAAAAATAAAAATAAATAAGAAGCGTGTGCAGCCCTCCCTCCCGCTTAAACAAAAAAAGAAGTATGTAATCCCCCCTCCCCCCATTCAACAAAATGAAAAGCATCAACAACCCCCTCTCCCCCACTCAACAATAGTTTGAGTGTGCGCAGGAGCCTATGACCGAATACCACCACCAGCTCATTCTGAGCCAAGAAAAACCCTGTTAGAGTGCTTAATACAAATGGTGTTGCTCAATCATGTTAGGTTTTCAACAGCTTTGAATTTGATATCTACCATGTGGCCACATGATTGGTTTTCAACAACACAAGATCGTTTATCGTTTTTTGAATATTTAGTGCTGTGCCCTAAGGGTTAATGACAGAAATTAATATTCAAAATGTATGACTGAACTTACAGTCTGCACAGGAGTGGAAAAAATGTCTTTGCACTGTAGCCAGAAATATTAACCAGACGGAAATGACAGTCATCACATGTAACTCCCTTTAAACCATTGGAATACCAAAGCTTAAGCTTTTCCTCTTTCCTTTTGTCTATTATCTGAGGCTGCCCACACAAGCGTGACAAACTATTTGGGGTGCCCATGGTGTATCTTGGTTGCCTAGTTTCATTCCAAAATAAGCAAAGCAAGCTTTTTTTTTTTTTTTTTTTTTTTTTTTGCAAAGTCAAATTTTTTGTCCCTGTTTGGGTGTAGTGGAACACCCTTAGATTTAGCAGAAAACATCTGGACTATGTTTGCACTTTCTTCTGTCAATGGCCATATTACTAAGCCAAAGATCAGGACTAAGCATATAAAAATGCCTGTAGAATCATCCATATATTTGAAAATCAGCCTAGAATTGAACAAATAGTTCTCACTAGGCTCAGAGGAAGATGAAAATCATGTCTTTGTGGCAGTTTTGCTGGTGATTAAGGGACGATACAAGACTTCTTATCCTTACAGGTGGTTGTTGAAATTGACAATGCTATGAAATGCTCATCATTCATTGTGAGAAAATGTGACGTGTCAGAGCAAAATGGACACAATTTTTGGAATCACAAAAATTGAAGGAATCTGGAGGAATATCTCTGCTTAAAGGGCTAGGGTGCAAGCCTAAACTGAATTCTTGGTTTTCACCTGAGGTCACAGGCCTCTCCAAATATTGATATCTGCGGTGAATGTGCCCCACAGACTGAAATTTATGATAATAGTTAATCGTTTCTTTACACTTGGGACGTTCTCTGGTTCAGGATTTAAGATCGATTTATGCTCGGAAAAGGACAGAGGTGCGATCGAGAGATTCTAGAAACATTCCTGTGTTTTCTAATGGTGTGTTGAAGATGTCCTGGACCTGGGAATAGTCCTAAGTCCAAGTAGGAAAAGTGTTCTTGAACACCTTTTTCTGGTGGAGATTCTCAGTGGGGAGCTTCTGTATGATATCTGACCTCCCAGTTTGCAGAACTAAATATTGTAGTCTGCAGTGATGATTATACACTTAACAAAATGAAGATAAATCAGAAACCAAGTACTATTCAAGTATTTATTTCATGTAATATTGGATCATATATATGAAAATAAGTGAACTGTAAGTGTAAGTATAAATAAGTAAACGATTTATGGTAAAAACAATAATGTGTTTTTGAGAGAAAAATTCGAGATGTAGTTTGGCCACCCTTTGCTTTGATTACAGCATTTAATCTTTCAGGCATAGTTTTCCCTTTTATTTTTGCTTCCTCACTCACTAAACCATTCCATATGGTTTTACATTCATTCCAAAGAGATTCTTTCAATGTTACAACGGAGTTGCTCAATCGGATTAAGGTCTGGACTTCAAGCAGGCCAAGTCATAACTTATACGTCACCAGATGTTATTTTTCCCTCTGAGGTGATTCTTGCACAACTTAGAAGTGTGTTTAAGATTATTACTCACTGGCAAAGCACAAACAATACTTTAAAAAAATCTGGAAAATATATTTAGGGAGAAACATTAAGTAACAATATGTGATAAATACTGTACGATGTTAATTTTCCAATTGAACCAACCAAAATAATTTACTGATTTAATTTAAAATTGGTTTCCTCCAAATGAACATTTCTCAATTAATGGCATCCTCAAAGATCATTGTAAATAAAATCTACCAAAATTAAACCAGGTATGAAATTCAACTCATTTAAGTTTTATCTAAGTATTAAGGAACTATATTGAGCCATTACATCGCTT
The DNA here is from genome assembly GCA_029692085.1 of Gymnothorax javanicus. Taxonomy (NCBI): domain Eukaryota; kingdom Metazoa; phylum Chordata; class Actinopteri; order Anguilliformes; family Muraenidae; genus Gymnothorax; species Gymnothorax javanicus. Next base: position 20,435,841 of record CM056203.1, read on the forward strand.
CCTGTTTCACTATGGTATAAAAGTGGGGTAACACACATGCAGTATCCCTTGGTCATCCAGCATCATGGAGAGGGAAAAAAAACCTCAGCTAAAAAGAGGCAAATGGTCGCAGACCTTCATAAAATGGCTATGAGAAGATTCAAAAATGATTGAATATGCCACTGAACACGGTCAGGCAATTATTAAAAAAAATTCCAAAGATACGAAACTGTTGAAAACCTCAAAGGTTGAGGATGCAACTGCATTTTGCCCCCTAGGATTCTGAGGAGGATGTTGAGAGAAGCAACAAAGTCCCCAAGAATCTCTGTGAAGAAACTGCAGAACTTGGTGGCATCTTGGGGTCACTAGGTTTCAAAAAAGCACCATCAGGTGCCACCTCCACAACCACAGGCTCTTTGGAAGGGTTGCCAAACGAAAGCCTTTCCTGACCAGTAGACATAGAAGCAAAGGCTTGGAGTTTGCCAACCGTCATTTAAATTATTACTGGAACAAGGTGCTTTCACCAGATGATGCCGAAATTGCACATTTTTGTCAGATAATGCATTCGCATGTTCGGCATCTAAACAGAGATGCATAAAAGGAGAAGCACCTCATTTCCACGGTGAAATATGATGGTGGGTCAGTCATGTTTTGGGACTGTTTTAATTCAGGAGGTCCAGGGGCACTGGTTAAGATTAATAGAAAATGAATTCCCCCAAGTATCAGGATATTTTGACTGACAATCTGGTTGCCTCCGCCAGAAGGCTGGGACTTGGCCATTGGTAGACTTTCTAACAAGACAACGACCCAAAGCATTCCTCAAGATCCACGCAGAAATGGTTCCATGACAAAAAAATCAATATTTTGCAATTGGGCGATTCCATGAAAATGTGGACAAGATCAATAAAAATTCAAAATGCACCAAATGAAGTTTTGTTGGTAATTTCCATATGCCTATAACCCCCTCTTTCAGGAACAAAAAGATCTCTGATCAGAAAATCGTGTGTAGTTTTTTTTTTTTTTTTTTTTTTACCTTTTATCTGCTTGTACCTGATTTCGGACAACACACGGTTGATCTTGCATAATTTTTTACACAGGCTGTCTCCATGGGTATAGATATTGCAACTGTCGTCTACCGTGAATGGGTAGTGGAAAGTAAGGTTTCATTGCCACCACCCTTAGATTGAACTTAGGCCTATTCCACATTTCAATAATTTGGATTGAAATTTACCAAGCCTCGTTGTCCCGTATGACACCAAAACTATGAATTTATCTTTGTACCACTTGTTTAGAATGTTTTACAACAGTGGTAATTATTATTTTCTGAGTGTTAGTATTACGCAACAATATTTGCCATATTTCATTAAATTCGCCCTCTTGGTTAGGACTAGACACCAGATATTTGCTTGTCCCGTACGACACTTTATCCCGTATGACACCATTGTCCCGTACGACACCAATACAGTTTTCAGTATTTTGAGACCCCAAGGTATGTACAAGGCAGAAAATCAGTAAAAATCAATAAATCATTTTGTTTTAGTCATCTCAGCTGGCAAAAGGAGGCATAAAATAAGAGAGGGCAGCACGTGAATGGAATTTTCCGCTGGGCATGCTAGAAATTATTGAAATTCACACAGATCATGAAGATCCACACTTGTGATAACTTTTAAAGTGGCGTACTACCTCAGATAGCAGAGAGTACCAAATTTCAGGTAAAGTGGAGCAGAATGCTCATGGTATGGGCAAATTAACGCAGAAGCCAAAACTGGCTATTTTTGGCTTTATAATTCAAGATTGCAGCTTCACAGACAGGAAAGGAATGGCTCAATTGAGTCAGGACACTCGAAGCATTTAGAATTCCATCGTATTTCAGTTTATTTTCATGATTTTGGTAGAGAAAAAGGGCTGCAAACACAAAAAATCTTCATTATAATTCTGCATTGAAATTGATAAAAAATCATAATCATTAATCAAATCATAAAATAATCATATTTAACACAAATCAACTTTTTTGATGCATGAAATTCAATATGAAGTAATGATTTTCTCGTTGAGTTTAGCATGAGTTTACAGGGCTTCCCGCAGAAAATTGGTTAGTCAAGGTGGAAAATATAAAAAAAAAGAAGAATGAAAAGCGCGTAAAATGCGCGCAACCGTCCCGAAGGGTTACACAAAAGTTAATGTAAGAACGGAAAATGTATTTGTTATCCGTTTTGACTTCAATTCCCCAAATGCTTTGCGGTTGTGGTTCTGTTTGGGGAGAGGAGAATGGTATTATGTACAGAGGCGCATTGCATTCACAGGATAAAAAAATATACACCTTTACGTAATTAGATCTCTTTTTACGAGATCTAATTACGTGCAGATGGCGAAGTAGGCCGGCTTCTTTGAATAAAGTACCCGGATATTTTTGACTGCTTTTTTCCATCCATTACTGTACACTAGAGAAAGCCATGTGCAATTGTCAAACATAGCAGAAAGCCACGCGCAAACACATTGGTAGCCTTTATAAGAAACTAAACAAATTGCATTTGGCCCATCTTAATGAAACAGAATATGTGGGCAAGCAGTTGATAGGAGACACTATTCCAATGTTTAGTTTTAATGAATAATTATTTTACCTCCACATGTCCTTCTCACGACGACGACAGGTTATTGTATACCCGGATAATTAGCTTCTTCTCTATACAAAAAAAATAATGCTGGCGTAGCAACAGGTGATAGATGGCGCAGTAACAAATTTAACCAACAGATGCCGGCCGCTATTCGGCCTCATCGCGATGCGGCCTTATTTTGCCATGCATGCATGCATAGATGCAGCAGAATTATTTATTTATTTATTTTTCAGGAGGGACATAGTCAAGGCGGGGGGCATTTGTTGTCTTGGCGGCCGCCCTAACTATAAAGCGCTGCGGGAAACCCTGTGGTGCAGTTGGGCATCAATGGTCACCAGTAACTTCTCCAAACACAAAACATGCCTTTTCTGCATGATGAAGTTGAGACATCATGTCTAAGTGATGTCGCAGCACTATCTCTATGCCTGACCATGGTAATTTGCAAGGTATGGGCATTAAAATTAGAAAATGTTGATTTAAGGAAAGCTGCTCAGTTCTGGCTTGTTTGGCAGAAAATCCGAAAAAGAAATAAATTGCTTGTTCATGTTGTTCAAATTTTTCTATGTTGTCAACTTTATGATAAAACCGTGGGCTTCGTGTAATAGAGGACTTCAAATAACCATGTTATGAATGTTACTATTTTGCCATTCTACATTTCTTGATTATTATATTCTACTATGGGCAGAGAAGCAGACTGTTTCCGTTTACTGACTAAGGATGAAAAACTTGGGAGAAAAACATATGCTCTTCATACTGTTCCGGTATTCATTGTTCAGTGTTTGTTGATGTCAACTTGTTACTTGTACATGAATTTGAGTAAAGTTTTGCTGCCGTTTCAAGTTCTCAATAAAGATTGAATTCACCTGTACCCATACACTTCATCGATTGTATTGCTGGGAAGCAGGATTTGCTGATTTAGGGGTACGGACAAATGTGTCTCGTACGACACCTTTTTTACTTGTCCTGTACGACACCACACATTTTTGGGCCTGGCTCAACTACAACCCCAATTCCGAAATAGTTGGGACAAAGTGTAAATTGTGAATAAAATCAACACGCAATGGCCCTCATTTATCAAACGTGCGTACACCAAAAAAAAATGGGTGTACGCCAAATCTCCTGCAAGGATCGGCATTTATCAATCTGAACGTGTGCGAACGGTCCGCAAAAATCTCACGCCAGGTCAGACCAGGTGTACGCAGATTTGAAACCAGCGAACAACATGCAGGAACGAGTGCAGCTGTCAAAATGAGTAATATGCAGCGATGCGGACGTCATGCTGTTGTTACTCTTACTAGTAAAATGAATAAATGGGCTAAATAGATAAATGAATAAATAAATTAGACACCTGTGTTGAGAAATTAATTAAACTTATATTTTGAGACAACCTGCTTGTCAGGCCAGACGGCTGATAATTACAATCAATTTGATTAAGCGCAATGCGTGGTTTGGCAGATATGTACTGTGGTATGTCAGATGCTCATCCAGTCAGATATACGCTGAACAACAAAAGAAACGCAAATTAATTAAAGGCAGACTGGAAAATACGTTTGCACGTAATTATTTTAGAAAATCAAATTTATTACTTGCGCGTGCACATTTACACTCGTCTCAACAAATGTTTCTTTATTTTGCGGTCACTTTGACTGAGTTACCATAAGAGTACATTAACTAACTAATTAACTAACTAGCTAACTTGCGTTTCTTTTGTTGCTCAGTAGCCTATATATAGGCCTACGGACACTTCGACCGTGATCACATGTTGACAATGGCAGATCTTCTATTGTTGGAGGAATAAGCTTCTGTCCGACGTGAGAGGAACTGTCGGCACAGAGAAGATCCCCTCCGGGCAAGTGACGAGTGGCTGCTCGTTTTGTGGGTACCCAATAAAATGTAATGGAGTAATACTAATAAAAGTACAATGAAGAGTGATCTCTGCAGACCGTATTTTAACAATTACCCTCATGCAGCTCCGATCGAGGCGGTGGGGACTCATCCGCTCCTCGAACGGTGACAGCTGGAGGTTCGAGTCTGGTTGGCCTCCACTGGTCCGTGCGCTGCTGAGCCTGAACGCCGCAACCCGTTTTTTGGTGGCGATCTTAAAATCGGACCACTTTTTTTTTTTTTTTTTTACCTACATGTAAAGCATTTGGATTGTCAATTATGTAGGCTATATAACATGAAATATCCTGGATCTATAAATTGAATTTATTAAGGCCGATGTTATTCGCACTTACACGTGTGGCCAATGCTGATTTTTTTTTTTCTTGGCCACACTTAGCCTATAAGTGCGCCAGTTGATGACCATTCCAGAGCCGCTTAGAAAGTACCGCTTAAAATGAGTTTGGCCAAGAAAATTTTTTTAGCTTTGGACACACTTAAAATAAGTGTGGGCAATGGAGAAATGTGCATCTTGGCACACTTATAAGTGCGTCTCACGCGAATTTCGATCAATTTTTTGTGCTTGGACGCACTTAAGTAAGTGCAAATAGTCGCTTCGATTTACTAATGAATTAAATCAAACGTCTGCTGCACTCCGGTTTTCCACCCCAACTGGGTTTACCGCAGCAGCAATAGTTTTCCAAACTGCAGCCTTCTGGGCTCCCTTTATGCCACTTTTAAGGCTTCCAAATAAAATTATTTTGTTTTTCTCCACCTCGGACGTGAAAATTTATATTTCCTCCTCAGTGAAGTTCTTTCTTCTTTGCCGTCTTTCGAGAGTCCATGTCGTAAAGTGGGCAGGACTATACCTCCCGGAGCATGAATTTATAGGGGCGTGTCATGTAAATTACGATGGTTTCAGCCGCCAAATTTATTTACGCCACGCCAGTTCTACACCGAAATCAGCGACGTACACACTTTTAGTAAATCAGACGTGACACCTGGCGAACGCTGATATTTACACCAGAATCTACACCAGATTCTACGCAAGTTTGATAAATGAGGGCCATTCACTTTCAAATCACACCAGCCAGTATTTTATTCACAATAGAGGAGAGATAACATAGCAAATGTTGAAACTGAGAAATTTTACAATTTTAGCCACAAAATGAGCTCGTTTCAAATTTGATGGCTGCTACAGGTCTCAAAAAAGTTGGGACAGGGGCCTGTTTACCATGGTGTAGCATCCCCTCTTCTTTTTTAACACCGAAGTGGAGGCATCTGGGCATTGAGGAGAGCGTTCTTGAGTTTAGCCATTGGAATTTTATCCCACTCTTGTTTAATACAGGCTTCCAGCTGCTGGAGAGTTTTGGGTCTCCTTTGACGGACTTTTTGTTTAATCATGCACCAAATATTCTCAATAGGTGAAAAATCAGGACTGCAGGCAGGCCAGTTCAGTACACAGACTCTTCTACTATGAAGCCATGCTGTTGTAATAGCTGCAACATGTGGTTTTGCATTGTCCTGCTGAAATACACAAGGCCTTCCCTGGAATAGATGTCATCTGGAGGGGAGCATATGTTGCTCTAAAACCTTTATATACCTTTCAGCAGTCATGGTGCTTTTTAAAACATGCAAGTGTCCCACACCATATGCACTAATGCATCCCCATACCATCAGAGATGCTGGCTTTTGAACTGAACGCTGATAACAGGAGGAGTGGTCTTTCTCCACTTTAGCCCGGAGGACACGACGCCCATGATTTCCAGCAAGAATGTCAAATTTGGACTCGTCTGGCCACAGGACATTTTGTCACTTTGCTGCAGTCCATTTTAAATGAGCCTTGCAGTCCATTTTCAAATGAACAATGCCTTTAAATTTTAGTTTATGGCAGAGAATGGTTTCTTGAAGTATTCCTGGGCCCATTTAGTAATGTCAATGACAGAATCATGCCGGTTAGTGATGCAGTGGCATCTGAGGGCCCGAAGATCACGGGCATCCAGTAAAGGTCTTCGGCCTTGTCCCTTACGCACAGAGATTTTTCCCCTTTCTCTGAATCTTTTGATGATGTTATGCACTGTCGATGATGAGACCTTCAAAGCCTTTGCAATTTGACGTTGAGGAACATTGTTTTTAAAGTATTTCACAATTTTTTTACGCAAGCCTTCACAGGTTGGAGAGCCTCTGGCCATCTTTACTTCTGAGAGACTCAGCCTCTCTAAGACATCCCTTTTATAGCCAATCATGGTACACACCTGATGCCAGTTAACTTAATTACTTGTTAAATGTTCTTTCAGTTGATTCTCTTATATTAATTGCTTTTTCAGCCCTTTTTTTCGCCTGTGTCCCAACATTTGAATTGTCATTTATGTTCTTTTGTAAATAAGATATTGGCTTGTGATCTGAAAGTCATTGCATTTAGATTTTATTCACTATGTACACATCATCCCAACTATTTCGGAATTGGGGTTGTACTTTAAGAGGGAAGAGGAAAAGTGACTGACAGTTAGCTGGAGGAACTACTAGCTGATATTTTAAGGTTCACTTGAAGTCTGTTAATATTGCCAGTTCAGACTTTTCGAGATGAGTAGTGTGGTGTCAAATGTGTCCGCTTTGGTGTCCCATACGACACCACACATTTTTTTGAATTACTAATCTATAAAAGGGTGAACATTCAAGGAGTTGGTGTACCTGTATAACTGGCCTCTTACCACATCTCTATAATTATTCAGTCCCATTGTTCTTAAAGAATCTTGGCTAAATAAGACAAAAACCACTACGAATGTCCTGTACAACACCTCATGGAATCGGCCAATTGGAATTTCAGTTGCCAGATCTCAATCCAATTGAAGACCTGTGGGCTGAGTTGAGAAGGGCAGTTAATAAACGCAAACCCGAGAATATGAAGGCTCTTGAAAGGATCTTCTTGGAGGAAGATCCCTCCAAATGTGTGCCTTAACCTTGTCAAAAAATTACAGGAGAAGAATCCATGCTGTTATTTTTGCCAGAGGTGGTTGTTCTCAGTACTGAATGAAGGGCGCCAGTTATTATGAAACCCTGATTTTGTTGAAATTTATTTTACATTAAACGATTGTTTGATGATTTTGGTTGTTTCCAACGAGACATTAATAAAGTATATCACACGGTAAATGGGGCGGCATGGCTCAGGAGGTGGAGTGGGTGGTCTAGGAATCGGAAGGTTCCTGGTTCGATCCTCGGCTCTTCCAGCTCAACTTGTCGAAGTGTCCTTGAGCAAGACGCTGAACCCCACACTGCTCCTGATGTGCAGGTTGGCGCCTTGCATGGCTGCCTCTGCCATCAGGGTGAATGAGAGGCATTGTGTGAATGAGAGCGCTTTGTGTCACTAGACTAGAAAAGAGCTATATAAATGCAGCCCATTTACCATTCCATTTACCATATTCCGTTTCACTGAAATTTATGTATTGTTGATGTATTTTTTTTTTTGTATTGTAGTTTTGTATTGTTGTATTGCATGTCATCAGTCTGGGGTGCCAGTAATTTTGGAGCCCACTGTATATGTGATATAGCCACATGGGCTCAGAATTACTTTAAATCGCCTTTGCCAAGTACTAGAGTGCGTTTATACATCCACAAATGCCGGGTAAAACTTAACCTTGTAAAAAGGGAGCCTAATGTTAACAGATTCCAGAAGAGTTCTTGACTTCTCTGGGCTTGGTGGCATCTGATATGAACTATCACACAGTGGAAACTTGTATTATGTCAGGGAAAATCAATATTTCAGGTCTTAGGAAGAAATGGATGCCTTGTGCTCCAGACCAAAGCAGAAAAGAGCCATCCAAATTGTTGCCAGCAGTAAGTACAAAAGCCATGTTCTGTCATGGCGTGTTTCAGTGCCCGTGGGTACTTTGAAGGGTAACTTGCACTTTGGTGAAGGTACCATTAATGCTGAGAAGTATTCTGAGATTTAGGAGCAACATATGCTGCCTTCAAGACAACAACTTTTCTTGGGACGCTTATGCATTAAGGAGGACGACTCAAACCCACATGTCGCATGCATTATGGAGACATGGTTGCATAAGAAGAGGGTGCGGGTGCTGGATCAACCCGCCTGCAGTCCCAACTTGTCCGCAATTAAGAATGTGCAGTGCATTTTGGAACTGAACGTGCGACAAATAAGAACATGTTTTGTTGCACTCTTTATGTCTTGATTGCTGTAAGAATGTGACAGAACTAAATCTGAAACTCATACTCACTTTGATCTTCAGTCCCTGAACGTTTATTCGGGCCTTGTCCGCACGTACATGGATATCTTTGAAAATGTGAATTTTTATATGCGTTTAGGCCACTCGTCTACACGAAAGCGGCGTTTTAGGGCGTGTATTCAGATTTTGAATTTGCTGAGTGAACATTTTTTCATGCCGGTTTCTTCGTGCACGGCGTGTTTATACAACATTGATGTCACAACTCATTTTGCGCAAGCCTACAGTCGCCTTGTGTATTGTTTTTCTCTGGTTTTCGACTCATGGCATTGTACACGTTATTGCCACATACTGGCGGGGGATACTTGAGTGTTTGTAGTTTTTGCGTTCTCGGATGGACAGTGTGACGCGTGTGAACAAATTTTTTTTTTTGAAACAGAAGGGGGAAGATATCCGTTTGGAACAATATCTGTGCACATGTGGACAGGGTCTAAGTGTTCTGAAAAGAAATGGCTGCATTACATCATAGTAAATACTGTCCCATCTTTATTCAAAATGTGTTGCAAGAATCAAAATTGGAATATTTGGAATTATAAAAAAAAATCAATCAAATTCACTTGGTAAAACATCAAATAATGTGCTGTTGTATTATTATCAACCAATACAAGTCAAAGATAATTCCCAAATCGATTTTTAGTTTCAATTTTAATTTAACATACTGCACCAGCTTTTTCCCTTGGTACACAAACCGTGGTTTGTTCAATGCAAATTGTGGTCGGTCAATCACTCGCTCACTGGCAGACATTTAGCGAGACGTTTATTTGGATGCATGTGCATTACATGATATAGGTCAGCACAGTTTCATGCTTATTCAGATTTGGAGATACGTTTGAATTTGCATCGGGTTCCAACTAGCTAGTTCTCTTGTCTTGATAATGAGTGATCATCAGTTTCTCTGCTTTTCGTAATGAGCAGAGATGATGCAAGGGTATCGTTCTTTATGGCAGCGGTGATAACATGGCATCATCTGCATTCTGAGGCTGTATGGGTGGGCTGGTTACAATGACAGATGGGCCTTTTACCTTTAACGCCTGATTGGTCTTTTTACCGGAAGATATGTATTGTGCAGTTATTTTTCTTAGTTTTCCTTGTCCTGCTGAAGTCCTCTCTCTCTTGCTTGCTGTCAGTCCCTGCAGCAGGGGCCCTGATCACTTGCTATTTAGGAATTCAAACAGCTTTAAAGTTCATTTGCTGGTGCAACTGCAAAGTCTTTCCCCAGGGTTTTCAAGTTGGCCTTTCCTGTTGCTTGACCCCATCTTCAGGCCAAATCGTCTGAGGCTCGCGATGAGAAATGAAGAACCCTGGGTCCTTGGTGCTTTAAAATGAACCCCTGCCTGGAGCCCTAGTCGACCTTAATTAAAATGCGCTTGCAGGTATCGAGTCAAAACAATGCAGGGGAAAACTGGCATAATCATTTATCTGAAACTCCGTGACTTAAACTCTGCAGCCAATAGTCTACAGAGTGGTTTGGTCTATTTCTTTCATTTTTCTGAAATGGTTGGAACAAGGTGGTTTGATGCAGGAGAAAAATGGGTACAAGGAGCTGCCATTGTTTTTTTTTTTTTTTTTTTTAATATATTTGACAATTGAATAATTTTCTTTTTATGACCTTAAGGGAACTGTACAATGACAGTTGAAAATTACAGTTCCTGACTAGCTGTTTTTCAAAATGCAAGTGCTTTAATATCTCCATACAGAACAGTTGAACAGATGGAGGGAAATACAGGCTGTGTCCAGTGCATATATTTTGAGTGGAAAATGGTTAACTGACAGTAGCTGCACACACGGTCTGCTTTTTGCTTCCGTTATGAAGGACTGTTTATTAGCTGTAGAGATCGACCATTGTAGACTATAGAGATCGACCATGGTTTTTGTGAGTTGTGGAATCGTAGTTGTGGCACATGCTTGTGCTATACATGTCTTGCGGCGGCCCGTGAAACAAATCTGCCTCTGTTCCTTAGGTATTTTGATTTGCACTGGCGCACCCATTTGGGTGCGGTCTTAAGAAACAACCTGCACCCTGAGGCAAGGCATAACAGCGAGCAGCGGTAACGGGAACTGTGTCTGTATGGGTTAAAAAACGGGTTTGCGTGTGTGTGTTAATCTTTTCCCAAGTACCATTGAGCAGCTGTGATATAGTGCTTTGATGCAGATGAACGAGCAGGAATAGGTTTTGAAAGCTTGTCTGTGAATCTGTTTGAATTCTTCCTCCGAGCACTAAACTCAGGTGAGTCGCAATTAGAACGCATAGCAAGAACGCACAGCACACTCTCCTTAATTTGTCATATGGTCACTATGAATGTTGTTACATAATCTGATATGTTTTATGTTTACAGAATGTGGTGTAGTACATTTTTTCGGAGTTAGGAATGCTTGTTTAGGAAGGTTTATGCATTAGATTTTTACCTGTATTTTTCAAATTCCTGTGTTTGTGTTATTCCCTCTTCCACCAGAAGATGGAGCTCGGGTTACATTCATCGCTCATATTCATCAGTGTCAGTCCTTCTCTGCCTTCAGAATAAGAGCAGAACTTGATAATCTTAGTGGGATGGGTGGGCGGGAGGAGGGGGGCAAAGGGATTGTTATCGGTTTGGGTCGGGTACTGACAGAACTCATGCCCCACAATGGGCCCGTTTAGTCAGCGGAAGCAGCTTTCTGCTGCGGCCAGTGTTGGTTGACGAACTGGTGAAGGTGGAGAAATAAGAGGCTGAATTGGGAATGACCGGATGTAACTGCAAACTCTAATCTCATAAATTGTCTCTATTTATGCTCCTCAGCTGACCTCTCTGTGAACGGGAAACACTGGCATTTCTCTCCGACTGCCTTCTTCCCTGAGATGCGACGGTGTGTGCGAGCTACTGTCCCAAAAAAAAAAAAAAAAAGAGGCGTGATCGATGAGACCCACATGGGAGGCTGACGAAGTTGAGTGGGAGATGAGAGCCGCACACGAATGAGGTGAAGTATCTGTTTACACCCTCCCTACAAAAACAAACAATGCAATTATTGTAGGCAATCAGGCCGCTAATGGCTTTGTGTGGTCAGGGATCCAGAACACTGCTCTTAGGAGCATTTTCCTCTGAAAATTGATATGTGGTAAGTGGAAACATAATTCAATAGCATATCTTCTTGGTTAATTTGGATGCATTAGTGTGCTCCTGAAATTTTCTATCAGAAGTGCATGTGCTTCCTAGAAGAAATATCAATGTGGCGCCCTGTGTATGAAGGAATCTTTGTCTTTCCTCGCAATGAGGACCATAAGTGTTCTGTCACAGCAGCATAAACTGGCCATCCTGCACTTCCTGGTCTGGGCAGCAGGGCGGCCTCGTGACGGGTTCCTCGTGACTGGTAACTGAAGAGCATGTGCAGTAATCATGACACACCTCCTTTAAATTGGAAAGAAATCTGCCTTTGGGCCCTTGACCTAGACCCTTAACCCCAAAATCACTCCCGAGGTTTTAATTCTGGTTTTTTATCCCCCGTCACTTGCTGCGGTTCCTCCTAGCATTTCTCCTAGGATGTCCTTGTAAAAGATATCTTGTTTTCAATTCCAGTTTCCCTTGTGAAGGAGAGCTTTTAAATAATCCCATTTATAAGGGCTTGCCAGTTGTTTGGTTCAAGGATGACAGCATTTTGGCCAGCTGATTGCTACCATTTACAGGCTACCATTTACTTTTCATTTAATGTCCCATCATAGTTTGACAGACTAAAGCTGCTTTCACACTGGACACGAAAGGAATTTTTGCACGACAGATTACATTCAAAGTCAATGCAAAGACGCGAATATACGCGTTTCGCGTGTATTCGCGTCTTTGCATTGACTTTGAATGTAATCTGTCGTGCGAAAAATTCCTTTCGCGTCCAGTTTGAAAGCAGCTTATGTGGTAATTATACATTTTCTTCTATTCCTGTGGGGGCTGCATTTTTACAGAGTAAGAGAAGGTTTCGGTTGCCAGAACTGTCAAAGAAAATAACTTAAATGATATCTCCCCTTTAGCATGGTGTTCATCGCAGGTGTTGACGCACCACCGTACCAGCTGGCTTCACCAGCTGAATGTGTTGAACAGCATCCAGAGAAGTGTTGCTTCGAGAGTGAAGCTTCCGTTTAGGGACTCTTGTAACTGGGGCAGGCCGATTGCATCGTGTTAAGGTCAATGAATTCTCATAGTGCCATCACAGCCAGTACGCCTTGTTATATAACACTGAATATTAGATTGGGACCTGACGGCATATGCAGAAGTCTTGATTTTTCATTTTACAGTTTGGGTTTCTTGAACAGCCGTGTGTGCAGGGGCTGAATAAGCTTATACACCAATGAGCCAAACTATTGAAGTTTTTAGCAGGCATGGTAAATAACGTTAATTATCTCGGATAATCTGCAGGTGTCAAGGCTTGCAGACAGACCTTAGACGGTTAAGCGAACCTTCGGCTTTCATAGTCGATGTGTACGATGCGGGGAAAAATGGGAACTGAGCGGCGTTGACGAGTCAAATCATTATGACTAGACAAGTGGGTCAGAGCATCTCTGGGGTGCTCCCAGTCAGCAATGCTGAGTCCTTACCAACAGGGGTCCATGTTGAGACGAACCATGAACCGGCGATGGGATGTTTGGCGCCCAAGACTCATCAATACACATGGACGAGGAGGAATTTTTCATTAGTTCTGAACTGACACAGAGGCTACTGTGGCACACATCACACTCTTGTGGACATAGCGCTTTGTAGCTGAGGACCGGTCTGAGTGCCTGTTCTAACCTCAGCCCACCAACAACAGGACTGAGAATGAAAACATGAGCGGCAGAACTGGACCTTAGAGCAGTGGATGAAGGTTGAGTGGTCCAGTGAGTCCCATTCTCTTGCACGTTATGTGCATCGGCAGGGTACGAGTGCATGATTCACCTTGGAAGAGAAGGCTCCAGGATGCACTGTGGGAAGAAGACAGGCTGGTGTAGGGTGTGTGATGCTTGGGGACAAGTTCTGCTTGGAAACCCTGGGTCCAGGAATTCAAGTGGGCGTCAGTTTGATGGAGCAGTTTTGACGGCAGGAGGGGCACCTATGCAGAATTAAGCACGCTGTTTTAGCGTTGTGGCTGATCAATGTATTCTGGATTTCCTGGTTATGTTGATTTGCTTCCTGTTGATGCATTTTTTGTGACTGCCCGGGTAAGGGTCAGTGATCGCATGTTGTTGCCTTTTCTAGTTCTGGACTGGACCGCTTTGCACCTCAGAATAAGAGCTGTGAAAAACGCAGAGACTAAGATCATGATACATGCACGGTTATTTATTCAGTCTCTACCCACAGAATCAGCCACAGCTGTCAATCATGCATGCCTCACCCACAGCATAGAGATGAGTTGTCGCAGTCATGCAGATATGGCCCGATTTTGTTGCGAGCAGCTAAAACTTGACTTTTTAACATTTTCTTTTTATTTATTTCTTTAACACTCCTCCATGGCCATGCTTACTCCTGACCAGGAACCAGACAGATTTCCATCTTTGACCAATAAAACCTTTTTCCATTTTATTGTTGCTGCTTTTTTTCACAGCTTTCTTTTATTTTAAATTGATTTCTTATTACTGCCTAGGGTTTCCGCTTGCATAAAGCCTGCCTCCCCAAAAGAGCACGCCTTGGAAAATGGATCAGATAAAATGGCAGCATGGTATATGACTTGGTTGGAAGTGATGCTTTTGCATAGGGAGTGCCTGACCGAACCTTCTCCTTGCAGGTTTGGTCCTGGTAATGTGCAATGGGCTACGACGTCACCCGTTTCCAGGGGGAGGTGGACGAGGACCTGTTGTGTCCCATATGCAGCGGGGTGTTGGAAGAGCCTGTACAGGTGAGTACTAATAGAGTTTAATCCTGCGGTTTATTCCGTCATCATTTCTCGAGGACAAAATCCATTCATTTCCTCTGTTTCTGCTGGAAGTAGAAGTAAATCCATGTAGTGGGTGAAGTAAAACAGCACTGTGATGTGATTCAGTCTGATTGCCTTTTCACGTCATGGCCCTGGATGGTGATACATTGCACCAGTGGGTGTGAATGCTGTGAGGTTGGTTTATGTGTGGAAGCCAATGTGTATAAAAGGGGTAAACCAATTAATGCTAGCAGTAGCCCTCATTTAATATTTACATGTATCTGTATGTGATCTTGCAAAGCCTAAAGAGTTCTCTTGTAATATTTTCAAGTACACCCGGTTATGTTACTTTTCATTTGGTCATTCTTGTATTCTTGAAGTCTACTAAAAAAGGTTAAAATGTGTCACTGTTAAAAAACACTTGAGTTTTCTCATATTGGCCATATCTGCAGTACCTGTATGAGAAAAGTTCTGTTGAGGTCTTGGACCCATCCTCCCGAAAACCCCAGTGTGCTGTGATTGGTCAACGTGATCACTCACTTGTGATTGGCAAACCGCTTTGCAGGTGTCCTGCCCCTTACCATAAATGGATTTCTGCTTCAGAGTGTAAATGAACTTTAGAAACAAATACTGGTGTAGCCTTGTGGGCGTAACCCGCTTCATTGTGTGTGCCAAACTATCTGCTTGGCGCGAAAATTTGATTGGTGACATCACCAGTTGATGGAAAAAAATGGCCAGAAGCTATTGGGATATTTCAGTCAGCTCTGGAGCAGTGTGTTTTGCAGCAGGGAGAGCTTCTTATGGAGGTGACAGAGTTGTTTTCTACACAGACCTTTTAAATGTGCATAAAAACGATATGATTCACACAACGACATGAAAATAATGAAAAACCAAAATAGCTGCACTTTAATTAGTATCTTCAAAAATCCCCTCCAGAACTACCGCACCAAGAAAGCTGAAAGTGTGCATGCATGAATACATGAATACCCATGAATAAATTGACGTTTGTTCAATTCAGAAGACAATCTGATAAAATTTAAAATACGGATGCCAAGGTGCCCCTCTTGACGCACGTCAACTATTTCTGCAGTGATTCAGCTGTAGTCCGGAACGTTGGTAATACGCAGCAGGACTCAACACACATGTTCTGGGTTTTGCTGTGCAATGTATTTTGACCTTCATTCTGACCTCTGCCAGTAGCATATACTGCAAAATTTTATGAGTATTAAAAAAATATCCTCTCTAAAACTTCTTGATCAATGTAGCTAAAAATTTATTGACATCATCTTGCCAATCTGGACACCTGGATGTGTTCAGAAGGTCCAAATTGGAATTCCAGTATGGTCGCCAAAGTTTGTGTGAGCCATTCCGATCAAATTCATGACATGCTCAAAATTCATGTGAAGAATGAAGATGTGACTTCAGTTATTATGACAACCTAATTTGAAACATGGCTGCCACGGTGGCCATATTGCAAAAGTAACTTTAGCTTATCCGTCCCCTGTTATTGCTTTAAATTCGATGAGTTGACAGGTAGGTCCAAAAAACGAGCTCAATGCCAAGTCTTGTGAATTTTACTCATTTTCATTAACTGGCATTCATTTAATGTCATTGATATCCTGTGCAGGTGTCCAGGTGAACTATAGTGCTGTAGCACTATTTTTTTAGCTGTTTGAGGAGGTAGGGGGCGCTGCTTATATTTGGCTTCACAGATCATCATTGTTCTGCAAATCACCCTCAGATGTAGCACGCTTCTGGTCCATGACCTTATGACCCAGGAAATGTATTGTTTTACTTCCCAGCTATTTTTTGTTTTTCAGTGAATTTTCTTTGTATTTGCAACACTTATCATGAAAGTGAATGCAAATAAATTTGAATGCCAAATGATGTAAGTGTTTTGCTTCGTTGAAATTATTTTTCCAGTCTCTGTGACTCTCAAATCCTCAATTATAAAGCCATAAATGGGGGTCATGCACACACAGGCTAGGATTTTCTGGATTTAGCATCTGTATCAAGGTGTTAACAGCTACATCAGAAAAAAAACAAGACATGGAACTGTCTTTTGCTTTTGTGGCAGACTGTATTGTCCTTCTCGGCAATTTTCAATTTGTATTTTGTAATTCATATTTTGTGGCTGCTAGAATACACGCACGCCAAAGTGTTTTTGTAATCGCCTCATCCGAAGCTGATGCCTCAATAGTATGAGGAAAAAGGCTTGCTCACTCACTTAATGCTAAAAAATGTATAATTTTTCAAATTAATTGTGCATTTTTTGGAACATTAAGACAATGTGCAAGCCTTTTTCCTTAGGTGATTCATATATCTGAATAATCTGCTGCCTTTCTGTTATGAAATGGGTGGCTCTTGTCTGGTCCATTTTGACTGGCTTATGTCTGCACACGGCACGCTTTTGTGTGTATGCGCGTGATTAGTAATCCTAACCTGAGTGCATAAGCCTGGCTCTACATAACTTGCGCTTAACCAGTGTCGGGCACCCACTTAATTTTGATTGCTTTTGATTGGTTTAGTGGGGGTCAGAGGTGGTTCATAGCCTGAGTTTGCTGAATGTGCCTTCGTGCAGCAGGCCCCTGGTGCTGTTGCTGTGTAAGGCGCTCTCTCTTAATAGCTTAAAATAAAACGTCCAATTATATCCAGGCTTGTGAAACAGCATCTGGCTCTGGACTCTATGGAAGGGTCTGGAATTGCCAAGTTCTCACTTCCTCAATTTCAAGGGGAATTGCCTTTGACTTAGAGTGCTGCATGGCCCCTGAGCCAGCTCAAACTCTCTGTTCCTGTGTCCTAACATACTTGCAGCATACAAGCACACCTACAACCTACTAGTACTGCCATACTTCAAACAACCTCCCTACAAATACCTACACTCTTCAAAACTACACCCTGCAAATGCTTGCGCCCTTCAAAAAAAGTACACCCTACAAATAGCAGTTGTTTATAAGCAAGTGAACACCATTCAAACAAACCTACTCCCTGCAGATACCTGCACCCTATAAGTACCTGCACTGTACAAAGAAACCTGCACTTGACAAATAGCTGCACCCTGCAGAAACACGTGCCCATGATTATAAACAAGAGACACCTGCTATTGTGCCAGTTTGCAAGCTTATGTAGGTCATGACAAATTTAGATTTCTCCTGTGGATTAAATTACGAGCCTTCCTGCATGATTGGCACTCACAACCAGGTTTTCAAAGAAGTACCAGCAACCCCCCCACCACACACTCACACACTGAGCAGTCGTGACCAGGTCTCTAGATAACTGGCCAAGTCCCCTGCCACCCACCCATCCTCCAGTTTCTTTGAGTGTTTGCTGCGGCCATTTAGGTGTATTCTCACTCTGCAGAAACGTGACTGAGCCTGTGTTAACAAGTCATGCTTTCACCCTTTTATCCTGATTGGGGCTCCAGAGACCAGCTCTCACAGAACCGCTATAAAAAAGAAAATGAGAACTATTAATAACCATGGTTCATGACATGTTTCATTAGTGCTTTAAGTACAGCGGGCTGCAAAAATTTGGGCACCCCTGTTTAAATGTCTGTTACAATTAATCTCCAAGTGATTGAAAGCAAACCTGAACACTAAATGCTACAAAGTTAAACATAACACCTTTCTGCAAATGTAAAAGCAAGGTTTCTTTTTATTTTTATTTTTCTGAGTTTTTAAGTGATAAGAAAGGAAAAAGGGCCCAGTGCAAAAGTTTGGGAACCCTTTTAAATTATTCTTTGTTATGTTTTAAGAAGATGATTCCTAAGGCCCAGACCCAGGTGATTTGCTCGTTAGGGCTTCAATGAGTCAGGTGAATATAATTCCAGGGTTGAACTATATATTCTGAAGTAACTCCATGTCTTCTAAAGGATCCGACTTTGGTTGCTGTTGTGTCTGGTGTTAAAAACCATGTGTTCCTCTAAAGTTGTCCAAGGATGTCAAAATCAAGATAATTCACTTCCACCAACAAGGGGAGGGCTACAAAAACTCTCGCAACATTTCAAACTACCCATTTCTATTGTCAGAGACATCGTAAGAAACTGGAAAATAAATGGAACAATCAAAGTCAAAGCAAGATCTGGAAGACCAATAAAAATTTCAGATAGAATGGCCCGAGATCTGGTGAGAAATGCTCAGAAGAACCCACACATCACTGGAAAAGAGCTGCAAAAAAAGAGTAGCAGACACAGGTCTAGCTGTTCACAGGACAACAATACAGAGTTCCTTAAACAACAAAGACCTGCATGGCACAGTTGCAAGAAAGAAGCCTTTCCTACGACCTCAACACAAAATTAAGCGTCTGAAGTATGCAAAAGAAAACCTTGAGAAACCTCAAGCCTGTTGGAACAATGTGCTTTGGACTGACAATACCAAAATTGAATTTTTTAGGCACAACCTAAGAAGGTATGTTTGGAGAAAAAAGGGTGAATTATTTGTAGAGAAGAACACGTCAACTGTCAAGCATGGAGGTGGATCCATTGTGCTTTGGGGTTGTGTAGCAGCTGGGAGCACAGGCAATATTGTGCGGGTGGAAGGAAGAATGGATTCCACCAAATATCGAGACATTCTAGAGGCTAATGTTCAAACTCAATCCAGAAATTGAAGGTGAAGAGATGTTTGGTATTCCAGCAAGACAATGACCCGAAGCATACCTCAAAATCCACCATGAAGTACCTCCAGGAAAGGCAGATGAAGGTTTTGGAATGACCATCACAGTCCCCAGACTTGAATATTATTGAAAATCTGTGGAGAGACCTAAAACATGCTGTGCATGCAAGAAGGACGAAGAATATTACTGAGCTAGAAGTGCTCCGTCAGGAAAAATGGGGAAAAATTCCAGACAAGAATTCAAAGGCTCTTAGTTGGCTACAGGAAGCGTTTGCAAGCTGTTATGGCTGCCCGAGGAGGAGTTACAAAGTACTAGCTGACAGGGTTCCCAAACTTTTGCACAAGGCCTTTTTCCTTGTTTTATTATTTTGAAACTGTAAAAAGTTAAAAATAAAAATTATTTTTGCTTTAAAATGTGATGAAATGTGTCATGTTTAACTTTGTAGCATTCAGTGTTCAGGTTTGCTTTCAATCACTTGGAGATTAATCGTAACAGACATTTAAACCTGGGGTGCCCAAATTTTTGCACCCCATTGTATTTGTTCAGGCCTCTTCAAAGGCAATGTACTTCCATAGAAAAGGCTCCCGGTGGATGAAGTTGCAGGCTTGTAGAGGATAAGCATACAGAGACTTTGGTGTGCAATGGTATGGGAGCGGTTCACGAGAGATGTGAAAATGGGGCAGAGTGCAAGGGTGTGTCCTTTGTTTGAGAGAAGTTCTTTCAGGTACATTTCAGTGCCCTTTGGCCAGGCAGATATTATACACTGAATTAGGTAAGATATACTCTGCTGTGGCAGGAACACTGGCATAACTGCTAGTGGATTCAATATTCACACTTTACGTGGAACTTTTGACCACTGAAGCACATTTTGAATCTCGAAGTTCAATTTATGTGCGAATGATCATATTATGACTGATCAATTCAGAGGTTATTTACTTCCAAATCAATAATTCATAGGTTTGGAATAAAATTTTAAAAAAAGGTTTTTCTGTAAATCTGACTAATATTAGATTAGTTAAGTTTTGAAATTATGGTCTATCAATGATTATTAAATTAAATCAAGAAATGTTAGATGTTAACCCAGCCCCTGGAATAAACTGAGATTGTGTTTTTGCTGAGTCCATCATTTCTGCAACTGAATTTGGTTTTTAAGTGCAGCTGTGGTCGTGCGGTTTGATGGGTTTTTATGTTGATACGGTCGGCTGCATTTATATGGATGAAAACTCTCACTGCCTACTGTTATTATGTATAGTGCATTTGCGAAGCAACCCCATACTAGATTAATGCTGACCTGACGAGCATGATGCGGATTGTGGGGGAGTCTGCAGAGTGGTCATCTCTCAAGCTCTGTGCAAATGCCTGACCAGGGCACTTCCAGCGCTGTGTGCCCAGCTCTCCCCATTTTTCCTCATTTCAATAGGGAAGAAATGCTTGATGAGGGTGTGGAATGTCTCCTTTAAAAATGCTCTTATCCCTGTTACGATGACTGCTTTTTGTGTGGGCAGAACAGAGAATTGAGAAAGATGGAATCGCCAACACTTCCCCATGCGAGTTTCCGCTTTAGTTGCAAGCCCTGCTGTTTTAGCTCAGTGAGAGTTGGCTGTAGAATTAGTCAAATTCTGTTCTTTCCGCTTTCCTGTGAGTGCGTGTGGATTTATCTGCCCATTCCTCGATCCATTCACATTAGCAGTGATCAGATTAAGGGAAAGAATTGATCAGCATTTTGTGCTAATCATTATATAAATTGATTAGCAATTGTTTGGCACATCTGAAAAATGATTGGTAAAAATTAGAAAACAGTAAATCAGATTTTAAATGATAAAAAGACTTTTTCTTCTTTCCTTATGACTAATGACTAATTACAGTTATTTCCAAAAGGCATCAATTTTGCCCTGAGCAGTTTTAATTTAATACAACACTTCAATATCCCAGTGAAATTTCTGAAAAAAAAAATTGTTTTCTTGTTCTAGGAATAGAGGTGGCCTGCCTGCTGGCCGTTTATTGGACGGTTCATATCATGGGCATTCATTGTGCATATTTTGGGAGAGGCTGGTAGCGAACTTGTGATTTCCAAACCACATTGCAATGGGAAAAGTTTCAATGACTCTGACTGGCTAAAAACGATGTTCCTCATTTGCTAACTTAATCTGCTGTAATAGGCATGAACTTTGTTGATATGTTTCGCAGCATCTTCGTACATCCCTACTTTACTTTCAGATTTTTGGGACATTTAGCTGGCTCGCTACTTGGTTAGCTCGAGCAATCGCTGTCAGCTAGCTAGCTTGTGAAGTTAGGGCAAAAACCAAGTCACATCGCTTAAATATAACAATGATTACGAAGATTTCCCTTAACTAGCATCAGCTTGGTAGGAAGATGGCTTGCTTTATAATCTGCAGAGTAACACAATACGTGATGGCATACATAGCCAGTAGGATAATGTAGCTAAAATTACATATGAAATACCATGTCTCAGGTCAAACTGTCTGTTTGATCTTAGGGTAAAAGAAGCTAATGATCAATGTTGAAAGAGATCGTGTTTGTGCGACGGCGTTGAAAGTGACAAATCGGAGCTGTAAAAACTTCTCCTATAGCCATCATTGTTACCACAGGTTCTCTAACTAACTAGCTATACCTAAGCAACTGCTTTTGAACTAGCTAGCAAGCTAGCTAACGTCCCAATAATCTGAAAGTACAGGTGGGTTGCACAAAACTTCCGCAAAACATCAGATAAGTTCATGCCTATTACAGCTAGCTAAGTTAGTAAAGTTGGGGGGAAAAGCAAGTCATATCACTTTAATATGATGGTCATTTACAAAGATTTCCCTCAGCTAGTAAGATACCCAACGTTAACTATCTAGGTGGCTACATCCAAAGAGCAACGAAACTTGTTACACGATAGCTCACAAAGCAGTCTGGCCATCATTACATTACCAGTAAGCCTCCCTAGTGTGTGCATGCGCTCCCCAGAAGCTGATTGATTAGTATGCAAACGAGGAACATCATTTTTCAGCCAATCAAAGTTGTCAAAACTTCTCCCATTGTTATGTCATTCGGGAATCACAAGTTCGCAGGCCGGGGAGTCAGGATAAATGAAACATCGGTGAGATTTTTTGAATCACATTTTTTGCTTAGGAATATGATGATTAGCATTTACTCAAAAGTGATTAAATTTGATCGCATTTTGCGATGCAAATCCGCCTAATCTGATCACTGATTGGTCCATTTATCACCTAGTTGCCACGCATTATGATCCAGTCACCTTTTTATTTTCTTTCCATCATCCATTGAGTCACCACTCACACCGCATATATTATCTGCGTATTCACCATTCATTATCCGTTCATTCGCTGCTTATTCTCTGCTCATTCACCATTCAAATGGCTTAAATTTTTCTCTTTATCTGTCTTGCACTGTTGCAACATATTCAACATCCATTTCCCATCTGGTTCAGCAGTTAAGTGCTGTACTTCCACTCTGAACTTTTTTTCCCCTGTGTTCAGGCAGCACTGAGCTCCGTGCGTCTCTCCCTGCAGGCCCCACACTGCGAGCATGCCTTCTGCAACGCCTGCATCACGCAGTGGTTCCAGCAGCAGCAGATCTGCCCGGTGGACCGCACCGTGGTGACGCTGGCCCACCTGCGGCCCGTGCCCCGCATCATGCGCAACATGCTGTCCAAGCTGCAGATCACCTGCGACAATGCCGGCTTCGGCTGCAAGGCCGTGCTGCGGCTCGACCAGCTGCAGTCCCACCTCAAGGACTGCGAGCATAACCCCAAGAGGCCCGTCATGTGCGGGGAGGGCTGCGGGTGAGCACTCGTCTGCACGCGTGTATCTGTGTTTGTCCGTATATGTCTTTTCGTCCTGGTGTCCCTGATCGTGAGCTCTCTCTCAGTGTGTAAGTTGCATGTGCATCTGTAGACATTGACTTTTCTTTGGGGGAGCGGAACATTTTACTAGTTTAACCCTGTGTTGATGAGCAAAAAATTAACTGCCTTTAGCCTTGGGGCTCAGCGGTGACACTGCCCTGCGTTTTTTTGTTTTTTGCATTATCTACCTGGGAACTCCAACGCAGTGTTAATATTGACACTGAACAAACATGTTTTTTTCAGTTTGGTAAAATATGAAGGGGAAAAAATAAATAGGACCATTGAACCCTTAAAGTATGGAACATTTCGCCAGAAATGTGTTTATGGGCATCTGTCTGTACTGCCATCATCAATATTCGCCTGAAAAGTGTGTGTGTCTGTGTGTGAGTGCACATGCTTGAACAAGTGTGGCATATGCATCTGCGTTTGTGTGCGTTTGTGTGTCACTCAGCACTCAGGGTTTTTATTTCACAGAAAAGAAAGCAAAGGTGGTACTGTAATCAGGATCCTGTGATCAATTTAACCAAAACTTTGCAGAGGTGTAAATTATAAATTTTAAACAGCCAGAGGATTTTACCATCTTTTTTGCTGCTTCCATTTCTGAAACTACTCTGTATAAAGGGGAAAAAAAAAATCAATTGATTTGCCTGCCCTGTCTGCGGAATTGTTAACATAAGACTCGTGATGTGGAGTGACTGGAGTCCAAAGAACTCAAACTGCATAAAATGTGGGGTCATCTTATTGCAAAGCTAATGTAAAATAATACTTGATCAGGGGGTATTCCAGTTACTGTGTGATCAAAGAAGGGAAAATGTTTTCAGGCAGTATCGGCGCCATTGAAACATGAAGTATGAGACTGATATTTAACTTTATGCAAGCATTTGGATTATTCTGAGTTAAATGGACTGATCATTGCAAAACGAGGTCCTAAAAAGTATAGGTGTATGTAAAACCTTGGTGTAAATGACACTACTTTGTTTAAAATGACAAATGGCCTTCTGTAGCACCAATGACAAAAACACAAGACAACGACTCTTGCAAAATACATCATCACAACCAGCCAGACGTCGCATGATCCATGTATGAAATTGGGGAAATTCCAAGTTAAAAATGAACCTTTAGAGCGCTGAAATATATTTTTAAAAATATATTAATTTAATTATCTTGTGCTGTTGAAAACCTATCATGTGGCAACTTGTTTAAAAGATAAGTTGCCATATGATATGTTTTCAACAGCTTTGATTTTGATATCTTGCATCATTGAGTAACAATAGTTATCTTTAGCGCTTTAAGGGTTAAGCAGTGAATGAAAATGCTTATTCGGAAAGGGCTGATGTGGGCACAGGCTTTTATTCCAACCAAACAGTTACACTCTTGTCACATTTCGGCTCCTTTAGTCTTTGCTAAAGACCTTTTTCAGTAGAATCAGATGTTAAACTGCTTAGCTGGAATGAAATCTTGCACCCACACTGGCCCTGTCTGGATAAGAGCGAGTCGTTCTGGCCTAATGGCTCTAAGAGAGCCCTCTGAATAGGGAGGTTCTGCATTTTATTGGAGCCCCCGGACAAAGTCCGGTGGCTACTATAGATTCATGCTTGTCGTTTCCTCCGCCGCCGTGTCCGCATCCGTAGGCACTTTCTTGTGGATGCTCTACAGGCTGTAATTTTTGACCGACTACTTTCAGATTTGGTATGGACATGTATTATACTTCATTATGACACCTATTGATTTTGGTTGCCATGGCGACAGTATTGGCCAAATAATATGTAAATTAGTGGCAAAACATAGATTTCCTTGTGGACGCACTACAGGCTGCAATTTTTGACTGATATCTTTCATATTTGGTATGGACATGTGTTACACTTCACTTATGACACCTATCGATTTTGGTTGCCATGGCGATAGTATTGCCCACAAAATGCGCAAATTTGTGCTGAAACATACACACTTCCTTGTGGATGCTGTACAGGCTGTAATTTTTGACCGATTACTTTCATATTTTATATGGACATGTGTTATATTTCACTTACGACAGAATCAATTTTGGTTGCCATGGCGACAGTACTGGCCGAATAATGTGCATAAAAGGAGAGAAGCGGGCTTTTGGGGGCTACACCCATGCGGTCGCTGCCGACCGGATTGTCTAGTTCTCCTAAACGTCATGCCTGATGGGAGGAAAGTGAAGTGGAGGTTTGTCGGGTGAGCGGATTGGTGCTAGTGCCTCTCTTCCGACCTCGTATCCTTGTATTGAACAGTGATGCAATTGCGGGTGGCCTGTATCCTGTTATTTTTCTTGCTGTTAAAACCGCATTTTCTAGCTTTTATAGAGCAGGCGGGTCCCATAGTGGTTTCTAATGACTCGTTAATGACTGTTACGGGAACTGTGAAGTGCTGATAAGCTCATTGCTTGAATGCGACCGCAGACATGCCGTCAGAGCCGGTGCCCTTCCGGATATTTTCTTGGTGGAGCAGTATTCTATCCTCGCGCTCTAAAATGGTGGATGGCCTTCTCCAGCAGAGGACTGGTGATTTGTGAGGACTGTCAGGAAGAGATGGATTGCTGACCAGAATATTATGCTTTGTTTTGTTGAAGGTGATGGTCAGCAGGTTTTGTCAGAGATACAGAAATGACCTTAACATCATTGATCTCAGGTTTCTCCTTGCTGAAAGTCATCCTAACTGCCCTCTAAAACTCGTATTTTAGGAATGTATGTGGTATGTTTTCACTCCTCTAAAAACTTGCTGTAATTTTTCATTCCTATATAGGAACCCTGAAGTGAAATGAGGTTAAGAAATGGGGACCAAGCAAT
This sequence comes from Gymnothorax javanicus, assembly GCA_029692085.1. NCBI lineage: Eukaryota > Metazoa > Chordata > Actinopteri > Anguilliformes > Muraenidae > Gymnothorax > Gymnothorax javanicus. The sequence continues at coordinate 20,461,693 of CM056203.1, forward strand.
GACAGCATTATATGAATTTTCTGGTCTGTGTGATTTGGAGGGAGGGAGCTCTGTTATACGCGTTTGGATTTTGTTCTTGATTCCAGGTTGGAGATGCCTAAAGACGAGCTGGCCAATCACAACTGCATAAAGCATCTGCGCAGTGTGGTGCAGCAGCAGCAGTCCAAAATTGCAGAGCTGGAGAAAACTGCAGCCGAACACAAGCACCAGCTGGCAGAGCAGGTGCTCCTTCATGCTGGCCTGGACAGTCACACCTGCATTCATTCCCAAGTCATAAGGACATATCTTCTATATGCTAGTCGCTTGGACATGCCAGTGTACCCACATTTCAGTTCAATTCAATTTTATTTGTATAGCACTTTTCACAGGCAGACTGTCACGAAGATGCTTTACAGAGCAAAAAGAGCAGTGCCCAGTCTAACCCCCAAAATGGCAAATGACAAACACAGAGTCACGGTGTAGTGCAGTCCCGGGTCACAGGGTTAATGCACTCCCAAGTCGCTGGGTAATGCCCTCTCGAGGCACAGGGTAATGTGCTCCAGAGGGATGGGGTAGTGTGCTCCCGAGGCGTGGGGTAATACGATCCTGAGTCACAGGGTATTGCGATCTCAAGTCACATGGTAATGCGCTCCCGAGTCTCGGAGTAATGCGTTCTCAAGGCGCGGGGTAATGCATTCTCAAGTTGCAGGGTAATGCACTCCCGAGTCACGTTATAATGCGCTCTTGGGGGTAATGTGCTCCCGAGGCGTGGGGTAATGTGCTCCTGAGGCGTGGGGTAATGTGCTCCCGAGGCGCGTGGTAATGCTTTCCTGAGTCACAGGATAATGCGATCCCAATCGCAGGGTAATGCGCTCTCGAGGCGCAGGGTAATGTGCTCCAGAGGGATGGGGTAGTGTGCTCCCGAGTCGTTGGGTGAGGCGCTCCTGAGTCGCGGGGTAATGCGCTCCCAAGTTGCGGGGTAATGCGCTCCCAACTCCTGGGGTTATGTGCTCCCGACTCCTGGGGTAATGCGCTCCCAAGACCTGGGGTAATGCGCTCCCGACTCCTGGGATAATGCGCTCCTGAGGCACGGGGTAATACAGTCCTGAATCGCACGGTCATGCACTCCAGAATCACATGGACATGTGCATCAGTGTAACTCGGGTACCAGCAAGCGCACCCGAGTCACACTGGCATGCCTGAATATACACCCAAGTTAAAGCGACAGTGACTCTGTCTGCATTCTCTGGATCTGGGTCAAATAATTATTAAGGATACATTTCCCTTTAGACACCAGAGTTTTAATCAGTGGCGTTTTTGGGTCATGAAATGGGATTCTTTCTTCACCATTTAGAAATTTAATAGCATAAAGAGTTTCATTTTTTTTAGCATCTAAAAATGTGTGTGCTGACTCATTTTAATCATACTTTAAAGATACAGTGGGGAAAATAAGTATTGAATGCGTCAACATTTTTCTCAGTGAATATACTGTATTTCTAATGGGCTATTGACATGAAATTTTCACCAGATGTCGGTAACAACCCAAGTAATCCACACATGCAAAGAAATCAAAGCAAATTTAAGCTGCTTTGCAGCGATATCAGGGCCAGGCAAATTTAGGCAATTCTGAGCAACAAGAGGCAAAAAATGGAGGATAACAAGAAAGGTGGGATTACATCGTACATTTTGCATTGGTTGACATTTGAACTAATAACTTCTTACACCAAATAGCCTAGTATCCTTCGTCTCACTGAGCTAATTAGCAAGTAACTTTTAAGAATTACATGCATTTCAAACTTCTTCTAGCACATTTTAGGACTAAAATAAGAAATAAAGCAGCGACGATTTGTCAATAAATCAGTTATTTAAATACATAATAGTTAATACACAACTATTTTCATAATGGATTGATTATTTCAGGCATGAATATTCTCATTTGAGGATATCTCTCTCTTTGATGTCAACATGACAGGAAGATGCTTGCTGCAGACATGCTGCAACCACAAAAGGGCTCTCTAGTCTTGTGCATTGGGCATGAGACACACTCACACACCACACATGACATTTCTCACTTTGAGAAGTGATGAAACCTCATAGGCCAAGACAGGTTTTTCTGCTTAGTCCATCCATACAGCTGTCTTGAATTAGTGATCTATCAGCCAATCAGAAAATAATATTTCTTGTTGCTGGGTCTAAAGGTTTGTAGTGAGTTTAAGTTGACAAAAGTTTCTAAAGTATTGGGGCTACGTTTTGGTAAAAGTTGCAAAACTGCAGCACGTAGGTTTGATAGGAATTTTCAAAGTTTTTAAATTTAAACGCTTATTGAGGAAAACAATAAGCTCCGAAACAGGCAAATAACAAGAACATCAACATTACGATGTCCATTCTGCCATAGCTGGGGCTTGAACTCACAACCTCTGACACCAAGAACCAACTCCTAACAGTTGATCTAGGAAATTTCAAAAATTGTCAAAATGTCAAAATTTCTGTTTTCAAGACAAAAATCTGACAATACATAAATTGCAGCTTGACAGCATAGAAATGTTGATGATTTGTTTTTAGCAATAAGTGTTTTGCTTCTTAAGAGAAAATCTAATGTTTAAAAATGTCATTCTTACATTGACTCCAATTGTTCCATGAGAGCAGAATTCAAAATGGTTTCAAAAATTCAGTTTTTGAGAAAAAATTCTGATATTTGGCAAACTTCATCGACCATGACTCTAAAATATTATCAATTTTTTTCAGAAAGATTGAAAATGTATTTATCAAGAATTGGATGGTATATGTTTACAGTACTGTTTACAGTCAAATGTTTCCATGTACTGAAGGCTCAATTTTTCAAATATCGAAACGCTGGGTGGTATTTTTGTGGAGGACGAGCTGAAGATCAGTACAGCAAATTTGGTGACAATTGAGCAAAAATTGTGGGGCAAGAAAAGTTTTATTAGTTTTACAGTTTTTGAAAAAAAAAAAAAAGAGTGATAGACTTCCTAATTTGTACGAAGTTTAAGTGGACAAAAGTTTCTTAAGTATTGGGGCTACATTTTGGTGAAAGTTGCAAATCTGTAGCACAGATGGTTGATTTGTTGTGTATTTTCAAAATTTTGAATTTTAGAGGCTTGCTGTAGCACCACCATCAGGACTATTGGCCTGTTTTTGCAGCTGAGGCAATCTGGCATGGGACTGGACCTTTGTGCAAAGTTTGGTGATTTTTCATGTATGGGAAGTAGGATTTCCTAGGAGGAGGAAGAAGAAGAAGAAGAATAATAATAATACTGGTGAAAACATTAGGTTCCTGGCAGCTTTCGCTGCCTTGCCCCTAATAAGTCCATAAATTAAGTTATGTGTCAGAAAGTGGAATGGCACAAGGAAAAAGTATTGAATAGACTTACTAAAATTTAATTAATACTTAGTAGAAAAGCCTTTGTTGCTAATGACAGCTTCAAGACGCCTCCTGTATGGAGAAACAAGTTGCACGCACTGCTCAGGTGTGATTTTGGCCCATTCTTCCACACAAACTGTCTGCAAATCTTGAAGGGTCCGGGGGCCACTTCTATGATCTCTGATCTTCAGTTGGATTCAAGTCAGGTAATTGACTGGGCCATTCTAGCAGCTTTATTTTCTTTCTCTGAAACCAACTGAGAGTTTCCTTGGCTATGTGTTTGGGATCATTGTCTTGCTGAAATGTCCACCCTCATTTCATCTTCAGCATCCTGGCAGATGGCAGCAGATTCTTATCACGAATGTCTCTGTACATTTCTCCATTCATCCTTCCTTCAATTATATGAAGTCCGCCAGTACCATATGCTGAAAAACAGCCCCACACCATGATGTGTCCACCTCCAAACTTCACTATTGGCATGGTGTTTCGGAGGTGATGTGCAGTGCCCTTTGTCCTCCAAACATGACGTGTGCCGTGACATCCAAAGAGTTCAATTTTGTTCTCATCTGACCAGACTATATTCTCCCAGTATTTCAAAGGCTTGTTCAAATGTTGTGCCGCAATCTTTAAACGAGCTTCATCATGCTTTTTCTTCAACAATGGAATCTTGCGCGGTGAGCGTGCATAGAGGCCATGGCGGTTGAGTGCATTACTTATTGTTTAATTTGAAACAACTGTACATGCTAATTCCTGGTCTTTCTGAAGCTGTCTGCGAGTGGTCCTTGGCTCTTTTAAAAATCCTCTGATTATTCTTTTGACTCCTCCGTCAGAAAGCTTACGAGGAGCACCTGGTCATGGCCAGTTTATGATGAAATGATGTTGTTTCCACTTCTGGATTATGGCCCCAACAGTGCTCACTGGAACATTCAGAAGTTTAGAAATACGTCTGTAACCAATGCCATCACTATGTGTTGCAAAAATAAGGTTGCGAAGGTCTTGAGGGAGCTTGTTGCTTTTACCCATCATGAGATGCTTCTTGTGTGACACCTTGGTAATGAGAAACCTTTTTATAGGCCATCAGTTAGGACTAAACCAGCTGATATTAATTTGCACTGATAGGGGGCAGGATTGCTTTCTAAATACTGAAAGATTTCAGCTGGTTTCTTGGTTTTCCATGCCTTTTTGCACCTCCTTTTCTTCATGTGTTCAATACTTATTCCCTGTGTCATTCCACTTTATTACACATAACTTAATTTATGGACTTATTTGTTTTGATTTCTTTGTGTGGATAACTTGGGTTATTACTGACATCTGGTGAAAATTTCATGTCAATAGCCCCATGAGAAATATATTTACTGAGAAAAATGTTGACGCGTTCAAAACTTATTTTCCCCGCCGTACATGTTTGAGGCTGATATGTTTGTGTGTTGAATCATTTGAGATATGTGCTTGAGGCTTGCTTGTGTCTCTTGCTGCCTGCCAGAAACGTGACATCCAGCTGCTGAAGGCATACATGAGAGCCATTCGCAGCGCCAACCCAAACCTGCACAACCTGGAGGAGACCATAGAGTACAACGAGATACTAGAGTGAGTATAAGGAGGAGACCACCGAGTACAGTGCTATTCTAGATTGATGTGGAGATGAATACTGCATAAATGGATATCAGCCACTGTCACGATTCTGCCCCTGTTGCCCTCTTAGTGGGATTTATTTTCTCTCCCATGGGTGGGCAGATTTTGAGGGGCACAGCGAGCCGTGAGAAATGTCCTGTCCTGACAGGGAACCTAGGGCTTTTTAAAGCCTATCATGGCTGTGTAAGCAGGAGAAAAGACCATTGTAAGACACAAGCTGCAAATGGTTTCTGGGAAGAGAGGTATGCTGTGGTAAATGGGACCATCCTTCTCGCCAGCGTATTTCAGCGTAGCAGGCCGCTACGCTGTTACCTGAAAAAATACCCTGTGTCTTGGCCTGCTACACTGTCTTTAAAACTGCTTGATTGCAAAATTTGACACATTTTCCAGTAAAATATGTGCATATTTTCCTAAAAAAACTTGTTTCTCTACTGTTGTTTTCACTGCTAACGAATAGCGTATGGTTTGTTTTGACAGAAACATGCATGGCACTCCCGTTGTGCACCGTGGGTGGATGAATTATGCAGGTGCCAGAACGTTGTTGTAGCAGGATCACGTAAATAATTCCAGGATAACTGTTTTTTTTTTTTTTTTTTCATTGTTGCCCTAAATCTTACCCAGATACGATAGTGCTATTATTTGATTGGCTATTTGGTAGCCCCTTTCCTTTTTTTGATTGGCTGGCAGGTGGCAAGCTGCCACCGAGAGCTCCAGGGGAGACGTGTTTGATTCCTGCCGGTTTCCACAGTTATAGCGGTGCTGCTGCGCATATTGGCCTACTGTTGGAAATTGTTTCCGTTTTAATCATTTTTTTGCCTGAGAAATACTATGTGTGGCATAAGTGCATGTGGCGTCCCAGGTATTATTTCAAGAGATTTTACATGCAAGATTTGTATTCTAGGTGAGTTTATATATCCTTAAATTGGGCCATCTAGACTGTCAAATAGGCCTCAAAAAACCATAAATTGCCAGAGCTTCCAGGGGCTTCGCCCTCCCGGGCTCCCCAACAGGGGTCTGCCCCTGGAACCCGTTGGGGGCGACGGCGGCCCCCAAAACCCCTGGCCAGTTTGGGTGATGTCCCACCCCACTACGCTGTCAAAAATTTCTGGTGAGAACCCTGAGGACCATCATTATACTCCAGCAATTAACAACCCACTTCCTTCTGGTAGGAATGTTATGGAACCAGTATTTCAAAAACTTACAATGTAAGTGGCAGGGTGAGAAATTAACATTTTGAAATGTGACCATCCACTTGCCACTGATAGATGAATGTTCAGGTTCACTAGTCACTCAACAGTAATTGGTTATTTTGTGTTTAAAGTCTACCAGCCGCTTCCATATTGCACCAGCATTTGGCTGGCTGCTGGTGCCAATTTTCCACCATGGTAAGTGGTAATGTGGGTCAAGATTGTGACCTGGGCCTTTTTCACAAGGCAGGATGGCCCAACTCTGTATAAACTGGTACAGACGTGTTCTTTTATTTTAATTTTTTTTATTGTTTAATATTCCTGATTTTGGAGGGTTCTGGGCTTTGACAGTGGACTTATCCTGCTAAACCAGCAGTTTTGCTTTGTAAAACCCAGTCTTGAGCTCTATATTTGTTGATGATTATAATCCAGAAACGGCCTTTAATTTTGTGTGCTGATGTACACTGCTATTCATTGTTTTGATGAATAGTTACGTTTTCTGAAATTGAAAATTTGCTGTTGCAAGTAAAGAGAGACTCAAAACGAGATGTTTAACCCTCTCCTCTCCTCCATGCCCCTCTTCCCCTGACCAGGTGGGTGAACTCTTTGCAGCCGGCGCGTGTGACACGCTGGGGCGGTATGATCTCCACGCCGGATGCCGTGCTCCAGGCCGTCATCAAACGCTCGCTCATCGACAGCGGCTGCCCGCTCTCCATCGTCAACGACCTGATCGAGAACGCGCACGAGCGCAACTGGCCGCAGGGCCTGGCCACCCTGGAGACGCGGCAGATGAACCGCCGCTACTACGAGAACTACGTTGCCAAGCGCATCCCCGGGAAGCAGGCGGTGGTGGTAATGGCCTGCGAGAACCAGCACATGGGCGAGGAGATGATCCTGGAGCCCGGCCTGGTCATGATCTTCGCACACGGGTGGAGGAGATCTTATAATCCTGTGGAAGAGAGGGAGAGAGCTTGACATGAAGACGGCGAATGTGCGAGAAGAGGGGCAGTGAGGTGCCTGGGCTGTTCTTTTGCCCTATTCGACAGCTCAAGGGGCAGAGAATATTCAGCAGTGCAGCCAAATACTGGTGGCCTGAATAATCAGTTTTTCACTAGTAGTGGAAAAATTGAATGCACCCTCTGAGAATTTCATTTCCATGAGATGAGGCCTTTGATTTTGGGATGGCGAGGAGGAATATGGGGCCCGCTGATAAGACCTCGAAGCCAGTAAAGGAAAGAAGACTTCCCCAAAGCCAGGGCAAATGGAAGTGACCCGTTAAACAACAAATCAGAAAGAAAAATGACTAGGAACTGAAGCTCTTTTCTCTCCCCCTCTACTAACAAATTCTTCCTCCCATAAACTTGCACTAACCCATCTGCAAATGCCCTTAATAACCAGAATGTAAATACAAATATATTTAAATATATAAATATATATAAGTATGATCAAAAATCAGTATATAATCAGAAAGTCGCTATTTGCGATAGTGTTTGATTTTGGTTGATTCTGTGGTGACTGAGCAGTGTGTTTTTTTTGCATGAAGGCTCGCAGTGGTGAGCTAAGGAAGGGTTGGACAAGGCAGCTCAGAACAGACTGGTTCGGGCCTCATTGTAATCTGCACCAACTGTTACCTGAAAATTGGAAATGATGGAATGTGTGACCCCACCCCCCCTCGCCCCTCCCATTGGTTCAGTGTTGTGACAGAGAGTATTGTAGGTCGGCCGATTGGCCGGAGAGATGACCGCGCTTTATGGAATGCTATTTTAGTCTTTGCCCTTTAACCTTACTGCCAGATATCAGATCTGTTTTGGTACCGCAACCAAACTTCAAAAGCTGTTGAATGAGGTCGTCAGGTAGTTTGTCACCTTCTCTGAATAGAAGTGCTGCGAGGGCATCGTGAGGGGGTCTGTGTGGGGTGCCTTCCCTTATATCTCCCTGAATGTTTCATGTTTTATATGAGCCGTGCTGGGCACCCAGGGGGGCATCTCCTCTCCTGCCTGCAGGCTGACCGCCCCTGACTCAGCCACATGTTGCCTTCGGCAGTTTGCTGGCTCCTCCCGGCAGCAGCACCAGCAGGGGAAGCGCAGTGTCGGAGGGAATCCTGATAGTGGCGACCTGTCTTGTTTTCTGTTTTTTTTTTTTTTTTTTTTTTTTTTTTTAGGAATAAATGTGTTTCAGGAACCTGGAACTAGGCTCGTGATTTGGGTATCAAAAGATAAATTCACAATGGGAACGTTGAGCAACGACATGTAATCTTCTGACATTTTAACAGATTATGCTGTTTGGCTGCAAAGGACTTCCCGCTAAATGTTTTGACCTTTGTACCGTGCATTTTACGTTTGTTTTCTTGTGAACACTATGTGCTTGATGACATGTTAATCATGCATTGAATATATATTTTTTTTGTGCGCAATTAGTCTACCTTGGTAGGACGTGAATGTTTTCTCTCTGCCATTTTCTCTTGACAACTCTGTTGTATATAGTTACACATAAGTGGGTCCAGTTTAGTTTTCCTTGGTCCAGTCCGTCTCGTTGGCAAAGCACGCTTTTGAGGGCATTGTTCAACATTTAAGTCTTTCAGTGGTATTTGCCATGGGCGATTTCATTTCCGGCGCAGTGTATTAAGTACACAAAATGTCTGATAAGGCAAAAGTTCTGTTTCGTATTGGTGAGTTTTTATCACTGTATAAATGAAGATGCGCCACTTTTTCTAGAAGTTGTTTTTTCTTCGTGGAGGTGGTGCTTCTATTGTTCATATTGCTACAGAATTAAAGATGCTATCAGGATTGCGATTCTGTAACTGACTCTCAGTTGGCTTCACTTTAGTCCTGGAAATGGCAGAGGAAATTAGAGCAGTTTTGTTACTGAGAGTAATGGTGCCAAACTGCTGTAACTTTCTGAAATGTTTACTGCCTTGCGAATCATTGTGATCCAATTAAGTACAGGACACTGTCTCGCCTCTGAGGCAGTGTAGAGTGGACCTTCAGCCTGCTTTGAAGCTGAAGTACAGCCTCAGCATGGACTTCAAATGGATCATAAAACAATCCTATTGTGAGCCTTTCGATTTTGTGGCAGAAAACAGCCAAACTGTGAGCTGTTCAATTTTTATGGCTTCACTGGTCCCATAACTGTAGAAGAAATGTATAGCTCCCAATAGGTGGTCATCTGTGTTTAGCTCTGACGTAGGTAATAGTTCATTCTTATGGAGCTTCTGGATTGAGTGGCTTGGGTCACAGGATGACTGTAAGACCCCTGACGGGCAGTCCTGCTGGCAGTTTATGTGAAGAGCCATTCAGGCTGCAGAGCAACTAGAACAAAATGGCTGCAATCTCTTCCTTGTTGACTGACTGTGGGGCTCCCTCAAATAATGATTATACAGTTGTTTTACTGGCAGATGGTAACTTAGACGCTACTGGAAACGGAGTCTTTGAGTTGGAGCCACTGTTAATTTGCTCTTTTTTTCACCAACCCACCTCCAATCCCGCCCCCACCCTACTTTGAGGCACTGAGCAATATTTTATTTTTCTATTTGTCTCTATAATGGAACTGTTCTGTCTATCATTATGAGAAAACCCAAAATTTCCCTGAGAATCATCTGTGTTTTTTTTTTTACATGTTTTGGACAGCCTGTGTAAATGGACCTAAAGGTGCTTGTAACAGCACATTTCCTTTCTCTCAGTTTAGATCCTCAGATTATGACTGACCTGTATGGATTTTTTTTTCATGTCACATCGCACTGTAAATGTCTGCTGTGGATTGGAGGCAGATCCATTGACCGAATGTAATAATTTTGAGAATGACCATTACAAACATATTGAACTACTTGCTGGTGTGTTTCTTGTTCTCCTTTTCTCTCCAGCTGACTGGAATCACAATTTAACTTTTTTTTTTTTTGTGTATGTACTATGGATTTATTTAAATAAACGGAAGTCCGGCCTCCCGGCTCGTTCCCAGAGACTAATAAAGTTTTTGAAACACGTCTTCTCCCTTCTCTCAAAAACTTTATTAGTGTCTGGGAACGAGCCGGGAGGCGGACTTCCGTGAATGCGCTGAAACTTACTTGAAACATAACTGTGGTATTTTATTATTTTTAGCGAAAAATAACCGCGTTTCTACAGTTCTGAGGATACGAGTGGACAAAGCAAACTTGGATTATACTGGACGATGCGTTCGACGATGGTTTGAAAGTTTGTCAATGGACGTTTTGTGGACTTTTTACCGTTGCTACTGTGTGACCCCATTTGCTTCCAGCAAAAAAGGAATTTGGATAATTTTTCAAAACTCTCCAGTGGCCATAAAGTTGCGCCAAGTGCAAAACAACTTCGTCCATTCGAGACATCTAATGGCGAGTAATTGATACACAAATTATAGTTTTTGGGTGGACTATCCCTTTAATGTTCTGAGAAGTTAATTTGCTGTAGTGACAGAGGGATGTTGTTGCTCTTCTCCTGCAGATGCAGCTGCTTTTCTTCATTCCGTTGTTAGTGTTCGAAATGCCACCGGTGACGTTTCTGAACAAGCTGGCATCTTGAGCACCATGAATTGGTCCTGAAATCGATCTCGGGGTTCCATTTTCACACGTGCCTGAATTTTTGTGTGACCAAATATAATCTGATTGTCTTTCTATCTGTCATGGTTCATTTAAAGGCCACTGGCTGAGGAGATAGGGGTTTTGCATGGTTTTAATCTTCGAATGATTTGAATCAGAAAGGAGGGTTCGCCCTCGTCCTCGTCCCTGGCCATTATCGTTTTATAGTTCAACTGCTATTCTTCCAGACACTTAAGTTCTGGAATGGAAATACAGCTCAAATGCAGCGCTTACTTTCTGTAAAGACACTAATCTGATGCGCATTGCCCATTTGCTTGATTAATCACGTTTTGAAAAACGGTATAAGTACAGTTTTGTGCCACACACACAAAGGGCGTGTTTTATTTGAATCAGTGGCCTTGCTTGGTCAGAGAACCAGCGTGTTCACTCATCTCCACTGATGTGTCGTTTGGTCTTGCAGCATAATGTGAATTTGATTGTCTTGTGTCTTGTTCCTGGAGAGGTTGCTGAAAGGGCAAGTTGAGACGTGACGCATGTATGCAGTCATCCAAAATGAAAATATACGCTGTTACTTTGTTTTTCTGAAATTTTGCTGATACTAAATTTGAATCACTGAAATAATAGCTAGTATTTTTATCCTTGCTGTGGTCTAATGAGCTAGCTGATTCCAGTCACCTTGACGATGTGCAATGCTAAAACAATGAGTAAATGCACTAAATTATTTGCTAGCTGTAGTTATCCATTTTTGTTTTAATTTTCATTCCCACCCTCATCCGTCCTCCTTTCCCTGCCTTTCGGATAATCCCTAATTTTGCCAGCCCATACATTTTGCTGTCAGTAAGGGCTTTAGCATTTATTTAAACTCATCTTGTTGCATGGTTTGTAATGCCCTTTTCATAGATATTGTGCCACCCTTAGAACTTGAGCCTTGTGTTATGTCTTAACAATATCTGTTCAGCTTTTTTCATATTCAAGAGTGCCAAGTTATTGTTTTGTACAAGAAGTTGTGTATATGAAGATGAAAAATCATGGTTGATCTAATCCCTCAAGTTAAGATAGGGTAGGCAACTTTGGATAGACCAGCAAGCACAAAGCAGATTCTGAAAGTTGCATGCAGAATGAAATGCCCCCTTGTTTGGGTCATTTCTCCAAAGCCACTCCCCTGAAAGGCAGGAATTGCGCAGAGCACATCTGCCGACACAAGAACATAGAATGTGGAGAGGAGTGCAACACAGCGCATCATTAGTTTCCTTCGCAAGCCTTATTCAACCACTTGATGCATCATTCACATGCCGGGAAAAAAACACCACACTATAAGCTATACAGTGCTGTGAAAAAGTATTTGCCCCCTTCCTGATTTCTTATTTTTTGCATATTTGTCAAACTTAAATGTTTCAGATCATCAAACAAATTCTAATATAAAACAAAGATGACCCGAGTAAATACAAAATGCAGTTTTTAAATGATGATTTCATTAAGGGGAAAGAGCTATCCAAACCTACCTGGCCTGATGTGAAAAAGTAATTGCCCCCCCATTCTCAAATCATGAATTAACTGTGATTAACCACATTTTTTGAGTCCAATTTCTCTAGCCACACCCAGGCCTGATTACTGCCAGACCTGTTGAATCAAAAAATCACTTCAATAGAACCTGTTTGACAAAGTGAAGTAGGCTAAAAGGTCTCAAAAAGCAACACGTCAGGCCGCAAACTAAACAAATTCAAGAACAGATGAGAAACAAAGAAATTGGTATCTATCAGTCTGGAAATGGTTGCAAAGCCATTTCTAAGGCTTTGGGACTCCAGCGAATCACGGTGAGAGCCATTATCAACAAATGGAGAAAACTTGGAACAGTGGTGAATATTCCCAGGAGTGGCCGGCCTATCAAAATTACTCCCAAGAGCGCATCGACTACTCATCCAGGAGGTCACAAAAGAACCCAGAACAACATCTAAAGAACTGAAAGAGACTGGGCAAAAATGGCATCCATGGGAGAGTTCCAAGGCGAAAACCACGGCTGACCAAAAAGAACACAAAGGCTCGTCTCACATTTGCCAAAATGCATAGTGATGATCCCCAAGACTTTTGAGAAAATATTCTGTGGACTGAGGAGACAAAAGTTGAACTTTTTGGAAGGTAGGCATCCCGTTACATCAGGCATGAAATTAACACAGCATTTCATAAAAAGAACATCATACCAAAAGTCAAACGTGGTGGTAGTGTGATGGTTTGGGGTTGCTTTGCTGCTTCAGGACCTGGACAACTTGTCAAAATTGATGGAACTATGAATTCTGCTCTCAACCAGAAAATCCTGAAGGAGAATGTCCAACCATCAGTTCGTGACCTCAAGCTCAAGCGCACTTGGGTTATGCAGCAGGACAATGATCCGAAGCACACCAGCAAGTCCACCTCTGAATGGCTTAAAAAATAGAAAATGAAGATTTTGGAGTGGCCTAGTCAAAGTCCAGACTTAAATCCGCTCGAGATGCAGTTGCATTACCTTAAACAGGCCGTTCATGCTCAAAAACCCTCCAATGTAGGTGAATTAAAACAACTCTGCAAAGAAGAGTGGGTTAAAATGTATGAATTCAATGAATCGTCCTCCGATTTCCCAGTTGTCTTATGATGCGTTCGAGATGTCCTGGGAACTGGGAACAATCCCACATCCCAGATGGAAACGTGCTCTTTCTCGCCTCTCCTATTAGTGGGAATCCCACGATTTCTGTACTCCCAGCCCGCAAAGAGACTGACATTAAAGCAAGATGGCTTACAAAATCGACTGTTGTTTACAAGCTAAATATTTTGTTAAATGGAAAAAGTCAGTGTTATGCTTTTGGGATGATTAACACGTTACAACCGCAAATGAGAAATATAGCTGGTTGGGGCCCGAGCACTAACGGTGCGAGGACCCTATTGTAATGTTAGAATTTTTCTTTTTTTTTCTTATTTTTTTTAACCAAGTATTTTTGAATGTTTGGAGGCCTTAACATGCTTAAAAAAAATAGTCAAATTTTGCACGCTTGTCAGGTCTGATGAAAATTGACATATTTTAAAGTCACTGCAAAAAGGCAGGGCAAAATGGTGCCCCCTAGAAAATTTCAAAAAGCCTCCTGATTGGGGTTAATTTGTCGTAGGCCACGAAATTTGGTGCACACATGTATCATACCAAGACGCACAAAAAAGTCTCTTAACGTCATGGTCCAACCACAACAGGAAGTCTGCCATTTTCATTTCAATTTTTGATTACCGGCGATTTCCTCACCTCGTATTTTAATGAACTCCTCCTAGGGATTTCGCCCAAACGACTTCCCATTTGGTACAGATCATCTATAGACCATGCTGATCAAAAGTTGCGTAAAGAATGTCTGTAGGTCAAACGGCGTGGCTGCTAGGGCATGACAAACTTTGGCGACTTTTCGTGATTTCGCCATCCGTTTTCCAACGGCTCTCACACCTACATACCTGAACGCCTCCATATATTAATATCCCGCCTTACTCATAGCACCCCCCGCAGGTAACAGGAAGTGACCTTTTTTTACTCTACCATGTGCTGATTCAACATAGTTGATCCCACCAACTTCATTCCACTTCTAAGACATGCAGAACAAGTTGGTGAAGCTACATTATGAATGCTGGGAAGCTATGAGCAATGGCGTCCGTCTGCCGGCGTGGTGACTATCGATCCCTCGCCATCAAATTAAGTTTGGCTTTTTCATGCCTTTAACAAAGTCATAACCTCATGAAAATTGATACATCAAGAATGGTGAGTACTTACATATGATTCGGGTGTTGCCCAATGGGTGGGGGGGGGGGGGGTGACTCTATAGTGCCCCCTTGAAATTTTTAAAACCTCTCCTCATAGGGCTTTTTTTGGAGTTGGTGGATGAAAATTGGCACGCATGTAGAAGTTGTCCTGACCATAGAGATATATAATAGAACCAGAGAGAATGAGGAAGTACCTTTGCTTCAGCCAGTTAGCATGTTAGCTTCCTGCTTCCGCGTTTCCCACTGGAGGCAATTTTGTGGCCAAAGACGCGGCAGCTCCATAGACACCAATTGAAAAGAGTGCATTTTTTTCTTACCAAATAAAGCGAAAACAAAAGCAAATGTATTCGGCAATCCTTCATTATTTTACTCTTTGTCTGACGCAACTGTTTGATGTTTTCAAGGGGGCCTGTAAAATAAGAACTGATACTTAGAGCTTGATGACAGCTCGTGCACGAGTTTGGTTGTCCAGCTGTTGCTCTGACTGCAGCATTTCAATGAAAAGAGTGAAAAGTGCGTGCGCGTTCCGGATTAACAGCGTTGCTGGTCATTTCCCCTCAAAAACATTCGCCAATCCGCACAGGCGACACACTTTCTTGGCACTTTGTGCTGTGTAATCAGATTGGAAATCTTATAAAATGGTGCCGGAAATAAGCACCCATGGAACGCCATTTTTATAGATGGCGACGGTCAATTCCGTACTTCCTGGGCTGAAGTAGCTAGCCTAGCATCTCCCATTGAAAGTAATAGGGGTGGTACTTCCTCGCTCTCTCCAGTTCTATTATATTACCTCCATGGTCCTGATGCACAAAAAAGTCTCTGGCAGCCATTGTTTACACCAAACAGGGAGTCGGCCATTTTGATTTTCATTTTTGATTATTGGCGATTTTCTCACCTCGTATTTTAACGAACTCCTCCTAGGGATTTTGTCCAAACGACTTCCCATTTGGTAAAGATCATCTAGAGACCATGCTAATCAAAAGTTGTGTAAAAAATGTCTGTAGGTCAAATGGCGTGGCTGCTAGGGCGTGACAAACTTTGGCGACTTTGTGATTTCGCCATCCATTTTCCAACGGCTCTCACGCCGACATACTTTATCCTAACAGCTTCAAATTTCATGGACATGATGATGGCTCCACTCTGAACGCCCTTATATATTAATATCCCGCCTCACTCATAGTGCCCCCTGGTGGTAACAGGAAGTGACCTTTTTTTACTCTACCATGTACTGATCCAACATAGTTGACCCCACCAACTTCATTCCACTTCCAAGACATGCAGAACTAGTTGATGAAGCTACATTATGAATGCTGGGAAGCTATGAGCAATGGCATCCGTCTGCCGATGTGGTGACTATTGATCCCTCACCATCAAATTACGTTTGGCTGTTTCGTGGCTTTAGCAGAGTCATGTCCTCATGAAAAATAATACACACGTCAAGAATGGCGAGTACTTACATATGATAGGGGTGTTGTCCATTAGGAGGGCAAAATGACTCTGATGCCCCCTTGAAATTTTCTAAAACCCCTCCCCATAGGACGTTTTTGGAGTTAGTGGATTAAAATTGGTATGCATGTAGAAATTGTCCTGACGCACAAAAAAGTCTCTGGCAGCCATTGTCTACACCAAACAGGAAGTCAGCCATTTTGATTTTCATTTTTGATTCTCAGCGATTTCCTCACCTCGTATTTTAACGAACTCCTCCTAGGGATTTCGCCCAAATGACTTCCCATTTGGTAGAGATCATCTAGAGACCATGCTGATCAAAATTTGCCTAAAGAATGTCTGTAGGGCAAACGGCGTGGCTGCTAGGGCGTGACAAACTTTGGCGACTTTTCGTGATTTCGCCATCCATTTTCCAACGGCTCTCACACCCACATACTTTATAATAACAACTTCAAATTTTATGGACATGATGATGGCTCCACACTGAACACTCCCATATATTAATATCCCACCTTACTCATAGCACCCCCGGTGGTAACAGGAAGTGACCTTTTTTTACTCTACCATGTACTGATCCAACATAGTTGACCCCACCAACTTAATTCCACTTCTAAGACATGCAGAACAAGTTGGTAAAAGTACATTATGAATGTTGGGAAGCTACGAGCAATGGGGTCTGTCTGCTGGCGGAGCGACTATTGACCCCTCGCCATCAAATTACGTTTGTCTATTTCATGCCTTTAACAAAGTCATAACCTCATGAAAATTGATACACATGTCAAGAATGTCGAGTACTTACATGTGATAGGGGTGTTGCCCACGGGGGGGTCAAAATGACTCTAAAGTGCCCCCTTGAAATTTTCTGAACCCCCCCATAGCGCCTTTTTGGAGTTGCTGGATGAAAATTGGTACACATGTAGAAGTTGTCCTGATGCACAAAGAAGTCTCTGACATCTTGGTCCAACCCCAACAGGAAGTCCGCCATTTTGATTTTCATTTTCGATTATCGCTGCCATTCCACACTGTGTATTTTAACAAACTCCTCCTACAGATTTTGTCCAATCAACTTCAGATTTAATGAATATCATCTCAAAACCTTTGTGACCAAAAGTTATCAAAAACTTTTCTCTACATCGATGGTCGTCGTGGCTATGGCGCCGCCATTTTTGATGATTTGCCATGCATATTCTAACAGCTCTCTCTCCCACATAATTCATCCTAACTGCTTAAATACTGCTGTACATGACAAGAGCCCTGCCCTGAACGCCTCCATATGCTCAATCACTCTCGCTCATGGCGCCCCCTTGTGGAAACAGGAAATGCCATATTTTACATTGACAAACACCAACCCCAAACTCCTGACCTGATCAACCAAATTTTGCGGCCACATGACGATCAAGTTGATGAATCTCCACAGTGACAAACGTGTCGTGTCATGTTGCAGGCTGCCCATGGCAGCGGTGGCGACTTTCAATCCTTCGCCATGGAATATCAACTCGTTATAAATCCATCACACATTGTCCGATATGACATGCTCAAAACTTGACATGTGATGAGGGTCCCCCCTTGAACGCACCTGCCCACATCTGGTTACGCTCGTAGCACCGCCTAATGGATGAATGAAACATTGCGTTTCTTCGCTCCTTCCCATCTTTTTTTTCCTCTTCTCGCTTCACACCGCAGCACTTGCGTGCCGCAGGCCCCCCGTGGTCATGCGAGTGCGAGGGCTCGATCACAGCTGCTTGCAGCTTTAATTAGTTATTGTGACTGCCTTGTTAAATTGGATGCTGTCGTGAGCGTCTTCACAACTGTTATGTTATATTCACGTTTACTAGCTTGCTAGCCAGCCATGAAATTGCAAGTGCTTGCCCCTGTTTCAGAGGGGTCAGAAAAGGCTTTGTTCTTGTAACCTTTCCAAAGAGTCAGCAGCTATGGAGATGGCATCTGAAGGTGCTTTTTTAAACCTGGTGACCCAAAGATCCTTCGAAGACATTCAGTTCTTTTATAGTCATTCTTAAGGATTCTTTTTGCCTGTGTCCTCTACCAGTCAGTTTTTGAATTCTTCATTATGGTGAAAGATAAAAGCATTTTTTATGTATGTCACTGGATTTTTACACCATAGTGAAAAGTGGAAATGATGTAATGACACATAATAGTTCCTTAGAACTAGGAGGAAATTACAGTGCTGTGAAAAAGTTTTGCCTGCTTCCTTATTTTTTTTTTTTTGCATATTTGTCACACTTGAATGTTTCAGATCATCAAACACAGTTTGATATTAGACAAAGATAACCCGAGTAAATACAAAATGCAGTTTTTAAATGATATCATCATTTATTAAGGGAAAAAAGCTATCCAAACCTACCTGGCCCTATGTGAAAAAGTAATTGCCCCCCCCCACCCCTTTTTAAATCATTAATTTTAACTGTGATTAACCACATTTTTTGAGTTCAACTTCACAAGCCACACCCAGGCCTGATTACTGTCAGACCTGTTGAATCAAGAAATCACTTAAATGGAACCTGTCTGACAAAGTGAAGTAGGCTAAAAGATCTCAAAAAGCAACACATCATGCCACGATCTAAAGAAATTCAAGAACAGATGAGAAACAAAGCCATTGACATCTATCAGCCTGGAAAAGGTTACAAAGCCATTTCTATGGCTTTGGGACTCCAGCGAAACATAGTGAGAGCCATTATCCACAAATGGAGAAAACTTGGAACAGTGGTGAACCTTCCCAGAAGTGGCCGCCCTACTTACCAAAATTACTCCAAGAGCGCATCAACGACTCATCCAGGAGGTCAAAAAGAACCCAGAACAACATCTAAAGAACTGCAGACCTCACTTGCCTCAGTTAAAGTCAGTGTTCATGATTCAACAATAAGAAAGAGACTGGGCAAAAATGGCATCCATGAGAGAGTTCCAAGGCGAAAACCACTGCTGACCAAAAAGAACACAAAGGCTTGTCTCACATTTGCCAAAAAACATCTGGTTGATTCCCAAGATTTTTGGGAAAATATTCTGTGGACTGACGAGACATAAGTTGTACTTTTTAGAATTTGTGCGTCCTGTTACATCTGGTGTTAAACTAACACAGCATTTCATAAAAAGAACATCATCCCGACAGGCAAACATGGTGGTGGTAGTGTGATGGTCTGGGACTGCTTTGCTGCTTCAGGACCTGGACCACTTGCCGGAATTGATGGAACCATGAGTTCTGCTCCCTACCAGAAAATCCTGAAGAAGAATGTCCGACCATCAGTTCATGACCTCAAGCTCAAGCGCACTGGGGTTATGCAGCAGGACAATGATCCGAAACACACCAGCAAGTCCACCTCTGAATGGCTTAAAAAAAACAATATTAAGATTTTGGAGAGGCCTGTCAAAGCCCGGACTTATATCTGTTTGAGATGCTATGGCATGACCTTAAACAGGCCGTTCATGCTTGAAAACCCTCCAATGTCGCGGAATTAAAACAATTCTGCAAAGAAGCGTGGGCCAAAATTCCTCCAAAGTGATGTGAAAGACTCGCTGCCAGTTAACGCAAACGCTTGATTGCAGTTTTGTCACTGAGGGTGACAAAATCCAGTTATTAGATTTAGGGGGCAATTACTTTTTCACACAGGGCCAGGTAGGTTTGGATAGCTTTTTCCCTCAATAAATGAAATCATCATTTAAAAACTGCATTTTGTCTTTACTCAGGTTATCTTTGTCTAATATTAAATGTTTCAGATCATCAAACAAATTTTAAGTGTTACAAATATGCAAAAAAAAAAAAAAGAAATCAGGAAGGGGGCAAATACTTTTTCACAACACTGTATAAAACAAGGCCTTGAGTTTCATTTGTGGTATAACTGTGATAGATTTCATTAACAATATCTTAATGCATGCCATTATGTATGAAACCGTCATTAGGTGGAAAAAGATTTTTAATTGAATATGTTTGGTTGGTTCTATTAAAACATTACAGCGCAGTATTTGTCACATAGGCATTTTGAGTAAATCTCTATAATGATTTTATTAATGCATTTCCAGTCAGATTGGCAATAATTCTTGTGTTCACTATCCACTGGTCCGGGTTTAGACCGTTGTATTACGCTCAAGCAGGCCGCTTAAATATATGTTGTACAAGCTTTTTAAACTATTTTAATTGTCTTGCCATCGCAAAACAGAATATATTTTCATCTTTGAACCCCTAAAATCACACCTTTACTTACAATTAAAAGTTCTAGATGCAAGACTGCGAGATTTTGAGAGTTTTACTCCCCATCTAGTGCTTCTGGGGAAATCCGGAGTTGAGAACTGCTTGACGGACACACCCTCTCAAGGGGTTGCCAGGAATATTGCTTGATTACTGCCTATGGGCATCACTTGAGGGACGTTATGTTGTGGGCAATAAATGCGTGGAGCATCACTGAAATTTCCTTTCAAGTGTTAGTCAAGAGGGATCTCAAGTCTCACGCATTGAGCGTGAGACCCACGCATTTCAATAAGTTCACACGCTCACGCCACACATGACATTTCTCACGCTGAGAAGTGATAAAACTCGCCGCACATTAGTAACATAAACTGTATATAAAAGAGATTAGTAATCTATGAATGGATGAGGCGAAAGCAGACGGCTCTACTTGAATCGGCAACATATCAGCCAATCAGAAAATAGTATTTCCTGTTGCCAGGTGAAATAGCAGCGCAGTAATCACGTCTTCCACACGCGCGCGAATTGTGTGCACACGACAAAGAAGAGCTGGAAGTGGAAGCCCGAAATCAGGTAATCACTTCATCACTTAATTTTTTTTTTTTTTTTACAATAACTGCTTATTAAAGTCGAGGAACTATGTAGGATATTTGTTTTTATGGATAATTTCCTACCTCAGTTTAACAGCTTTGGACGGTTATGGTCAGATGAATTGACTTGTAACTTGTTAAGTGGAGAGTGGGGGCTCTCTGCCCTCCACGTAGTGTATTTTGGCTGAAAACAAACCCTGCTCCGCTTCGGTGTCAGAGGTGGTACCGCAACATCTCTTGTTTGTGACAGACAAAACGATACAAATATACAAAAAAAACTATTTAATTTAGCCTTTATTATACTGGGTAGTCCCAGTTAAAGTGGGGACTAAAGAGTCACTTCCTCTTATTTGAGTTTACTGGCAGTTGTGATATTCAATAACTGATCCTGGTGTGCCATCTAGTGATAGAATATTGTAACTGCGTGCATAAATTAGCAGCTCCACGTCCACTGGTGGACACATTTGCACAAAGATACACCGTTGTTCTTCTCGAACACGCCAAATCCAGATAATCCTTAAATGATGAATTAAATTAATATTCTAATTTGAAACGAGTAACTAAGTTGCCAGTGTCAAAGTAACGAAGTGAAAGTATACTTTTTATCTTTTAAATGTAGGAGAGTAAAAGTCCCAGTTAAAAAAAAAAAAAAAAGTAAAGTACAAATCCTCAAAAAAACTACTTAAATACTGTAACGAAGCACATGTACATCGTTACTATGCACCTTTGAAAACAGGAGTATCATGCACCCCCCCCCCCGAAGAAAATCTCACTCTAGCCATTCAAAATTTGAGAGCCCTGGTCTAGACTAATACCATCAGATTAGGCTACAGGGTATCGAATAACATAACTGTTGCTCAGTGGCTTTTTTAATGCAGAAGAAGTTGCAACGATGTTCCGGGATTTAAATTCTTGAGTGTTTTCCTCAGAAATTATGCTGCTGTTGCTGTTGGCACAAGCAGTGTATGTATAGGTGAGCACCAAACTAGCAGTAGTTCATGACGTCAGCAAGCTACTTGACGTACCTGTACGCAAGCTACCTTGAAGTGCGATAACACAAATTCCATGCGCTTTCGGTCAAGTTGTAATAAACTATGGTCTAAATTCTGCGTAGCACATCAATTGCTCATGTAGATAAATGTTGACGTAGCTAGCAAATAAAGCAGCAAGCCTGGCATAGCTTTGCTGTCCAGCTTCCTCCTTCAGTTCACACCAGCAACCAAAGGCTGCACCAATATTGACCCGGGACTTGCTCCTGTTGTGATTGCTGAGTAGTTGAAATCAACAGCTGGGTATCTTAAGGGTAATTTTTGTTTTTGAGGGCACAGAGGGCTGCGATGAAACTGGCTAGGTAGGTATATACTCAATCATTCTTGACCAGCTAGCATAAAGGCAACCATAGGAATGCTGGCACAAAGATAACGTGGTTTCATTGAAACCATTTCAGTGTTATGCCATTAGCTTAGAGCTGTTACAGCTGTTGCAGACCAAAACAAACAAAGGACTCCTTTTGAACCTGAAAAAAAAAATTAAAAATCCAAGCAAATATATTTTTTGTGTGAAAATTAATTCTTTTTTCTGCATATTTCATGAGTATAAGTATTATTTTTAATTATTCATTTCGGCAACTATCTTGTATCAATCACTGTTAAACGACCATCTCTTTATCAGAGGGATTAGAAATGAGATTACCTGGACCATAAGGAAATGGGACCCAGGAATGAGAGAGTGTTCCATTAAGTAATTGACTGTAATGATTTCATGAGTGATTGATAGCCATTTCAACGGCCCCTGGGGAATCAACGAAGTCACTGAGAGCGAGATGGAGCAAGTAGGGTGCCGTGTAATTGGTGGCGCCAACAGTTCATCACCGTGGTGGGTTTCAAATTAACATGACCTTCAGATTGTGGGGTTTTTTTTTTTTTATCAAAATGGGTAACATGCTGAAAAGAATTGGTCTGTATTCATGATATAACCTGTGTTTGGGGCTTATGCTGTTTTAAAGTCATAGAAATGGGCAAACTATTCATAGTAGACAATGGAATTTATCCAAAACAGCATAATAAAATAGGCCTATGGATTTTTGAGTTCATGCCCTTGAGCCTATATTTATTAGGTAGGCTATGTCAGGTATTCCTTTGAATTGTGAGGGAGATAGGCCCATAGGACTACATAATAGGCCAGTGAGCAGCACAAAGGTGGAGTCCCATTAAGGGCGTTTTCTGGCCCAAACCACCGAATTCCAAATGATTTTCAGCATTGATAAAACACCCCATGGGGTTCATCAACCCACCAGAGAAACCTGCGATAACAATTTTCTTTATGACAAAGAATGATATTTTTAACATTTTTTTAGTTTTTGGGAGGGGCCACCCATTCTGGGGCCCCACAAAGTGTCACCAATGATTGTAATCATGTGCTTATCAATGCACATTGTAGCTGATATATTTTCCTAATGAATAAAAAAAGAATTTGTTGAAATTGATGTCATACTGCTGAGATAGGAAGATATTTGTTCAAAAAATTATGTTCTGAAATGGAGATTTCCAACGGCCACGTGTGTAAACGACGGTACATTTGACAAAGTTCCCGGCCATGACACACTAAGGGAATTTGCTGAAATTTGCCCTAGGGCATGGCCAACATTCAATGAAAAAACCAGGATGTGTCAACACCGGTAACCTCTTCATCCGAACACTTGCATCAACCGACCGTTGTAAACCCTAAAATGGGGTGTGTCGATACGAAATGGATTATGTGAGTATGGCTCTCACTTAATTCTTCTAGTTTAAGTTTTTTCAGTAATATAGTTATTAACTATGACCCTTATGATGTTTATGCTTAAAATGATTGCCTATTCTTAGACCCTCAAACTGAAGGAGCCTCAAGACCACGGCGAGGTGACAGGTCCCCTTGAAGAATAACTACCAAAAAAAGTTGAAGACAAATCTTTCTTGGGATCAGATAAGCACTGTGACTAGTCTGGATAAGAAGCAGGTCTCAAAGTCATTCCATGCTGTGACTGAAGCAGTTGAGAAGACCATTATTCCTCATCATCTCGGTCCTGCTCATATATCAAGAGATGATGCTATATCACGCAACACGCCTTTCACAAACACATTATTCGGTGAAGTAGTCACTGTCATTATAGATGGGACGTATTTGTATATAAATAAGAGTGAAGACCATGAACTTCAGAGAAAGTCCAACTGCGGACACAAAAAACAAAATTTTTTGAAGTTCATGAGTGTCGTGCTCCCTGATGGCTATGTCTTGGATTCAGTTGGTCCGTATGATGGAAGTGAAAATGATGCCAGCATATCAAGGCACATTTTTGACGTACTGGATCATCTGAAATCATGGATGGAGGAGCATGACAATGTGATTGTTGACAGAGGCTTCAGAGATGTCATGTCTGTTCTTGAGTCCCATGGTTATGATGCACATATACCATCTGTGCTAAGTGGCAACTCACAGCATGACACTGAACAAGCTGATGCTGATCGCCTCTGCACAAAAACTAGATGGGTGGTAGAGAGCTACCACGAGCGGCTAAAGCAATGGACATTTTTCAAAGAGCGGTTAACCTCAAATCATTTTATTCCAGTCATTGGAACCTTAGTCCGAGGAACAACTGCTTGTCTCAATGCTGCTCGTGGAGCTATCTACCAACCTGATTCTGAGCGAAGAGCTGCAGATGTTGTGATCGCATTGAGGACGAAGTCTTGCTTGACCAGGCCAAACTCCCTGGCAGATAGAGTTAAAGCGGACCCAGACATGACTCGAAAGGCGAAAGTTGTTTGGCAAAAAATGGATGCTAGTGATGTACGGTTTCCTCTCTTGCAGTTAGAGTACCTGAAGACAGTCACATGTGGGGTATACCAGCTCAAGCAGGCACCAAGTTATGTCTCAGAACATCTCACCCCTGATGGAGACTTTAAGGTGTGGGTGTGCCAGTATACACCAAACCTTATCAGAGGTCAGATTCACTCCAGACATCGGTCTCTGGATTGAAAACAACTCTTCTGATGGGGATGATCCACTCAAGGATTATTATTGTGTTTTCCCAATAGGTAAGCATACTATCGGAATGTGTGCCGATGCGGCCAGCATCCTGTATCATCTTGGATACCTCTACCACCAGTCATTAACAAGGATGCAGCCACAAACAGCCAAATTCAAATCTGTGATAAACTGTAAATAGATTATTTAATTTGTATGAAATCTAGTCAAATGTGTATCAAATATATCATATGTTAAATAGGCATGATAGCATAGTAGTTATTCCTCAAGGGGACCTGTCACCTCGCCGTGGTCTTGAGGCTCCTTCAGTTTGAGGGTCTAAGAATAGGCAATCATTTTAAGCATAAACATCATAAGGGTCATAGTTAACAACTATATTACTGAAAAAACTTAAACTAGAAGAATTAAGTGAGAGCCACACTCACGCAATCCATTTCGTATCGACACACACCATTTTAGGGTTTACAGCGGTCGTTGATGCAAGTGTTCAGATGAAGATGTTACCGGTGCCGACACATCCTGGTTTTTTCATTGAATGTTGGCCATACTCTAGGGCAAATTTCAGGAAATTCCCTTAGTGTGTCATGGCCGGGAACTTTGTCAAATGTACCCTCGTTTACACACGTGGCCGTTGGAAATCTCCATTTCAGAACATAATTTTTTGAACAAAAATCTTCCTATTGCTGCAGTATGACATCAATTTCAACCAATTCTTTTTTCATTCATTAGGAAAATATATCAGCTACAATGTACATTGATAAGCACATGATTATAATCATTGGTGACACTTTGTAGGGCCCCAAAATGGGTGGCCCCTCCCAAAAACTAAAAAATGTTTAAAAAAATATAATTTGTGTCATAAAGAAAATTGATATCGCAGGTTTCTCAGTTGGATTCATGAGCCCCATGGGGTGGTTTATCAATGCTGAAAATGATTTTGAAATCGGTGGTTTGGGCCAGAAAACGGCCTTAATGGGACTCCACCTTTATGCAGCAGAGACAGAAGGGTATGCAGACTAATATAAAAGATTCATCTTCGCTGAAGTCAGAAATGGATTTACTTTCAGTTAAGTTACGGAGCCGGTGTAAAGCATTATGCGCGAGCAATTTCCTGTGAACTCCCGTTATGACGAGAGTCTAGGCTAAGATAAAAATATTTCCCAACCGCCGTGTTGTGGCCTAGACAGGTAAATTAAGTGCTCAATGATATTTCAGGCATACTCTTGGGGTCGTCTTTTTGGCTTTAGTAGGCCACGTTTTTCCCACAGGAAAACGCAGCGTGCCATGTACCGAATCTTATATAGGGCTCCGTAGGCTTAGCTGTAGGTCAGTCACCGCGAATCCAATACAAAAACAGTTTGAGGCGGCGCTTCTCTGTTAGGGAGGATCGTCTTGTGAACTGGGCGTGTATCATTCAATTTTTTCTCTATTTCGGGCTGCAGTCCAGCAGCTGTATTTCCCTTCTGCGCGCTGCGTCGCTGACAGAAAACCGCATTTGTTTTTAACGTTCCTGTTTCATGTTTTGTCACCCGTGAAGGAAGCTAATAGGCTATATTTAACTTCGCACTGCTGCACCAGAGAGACAACAGACGACTTCTCTGGAAATCAAGGTAATTATCGGTTTTGAACGGGACTTGCTTTCCCCTTTCTTTTATCCTTGAGATTTGCCGTGAAATTTACCAGGGGCTGGACAACCATAAAGTCCACTCACTCAGCTGGATCGTATTGATGTGAAGTTTATTGTTTGCCATGCAAAACACTTTAACTCCGTGGCATGCTAGATCTTCGCAGACGGGACATTGACTTTTCCCAACCGAGAGCGCTCTCGCCCTTTACTCTCTCTGCTCTGGGTTTGCATTGGTTTTCTCTCGAAGCTTACTTATTGATAAAGGGTTTCATTGCAGATAATCTAGGTAAGAATTGCGCTGGCAGGTTCAGTAACCAAATACAAATAACACTCATCATTTGCCTAGCTAGTTCCAGTTTAAATTTACACTGCGCTGCTAAAACGTTTGATGGAAAGGCTTGCGGGTGAGAACCAACATTGACAGTTCCACGATATCGGACGGTCTCCAAGTCACAATCTTTTGAATGCTATGCTTGGCTCAACCTACTCGATATCTCATAGGTCCCAGGACCTTCTGATGCGCCTTTACTTGGCTAGCTGAATTTGTCCTGTCGTTTTCGTGGCACTGTATTAGCACCTGCTTAACGTTCATTCATTTACAGTTGACCAATATTCATCAGCGAGCAAAGCGCCTCAGTGTTATTTTTGTGGAGGACGTTTTACTGCTGAGGTCGCTTACACTTGAAGTGCTAAGCACTCATCAAAGCAAATTTAATCACTCCTGTCGTGCATTATGTAATCGAGCCCTGAACAATCCGTATGTAGTTAGATTTGCGAAGAACACGATTCGCATTGCAATAATATGCCAACGCATATTTGCTACGAAAACTAAAAAGCTATTTGTTTTGAGGAAAAGTCGGCCAGATTGGGCGCATCTTTCGCATTACTGCTTACAGTCGCACTCGTTTATGAATCCACTTCAGGAAAATGGACTGGCCAGTGTGAGTAGGCTACGCTAGGAGTTTAAAGCCATGGCTTTGCGAACTTCGGAACTGCCATCTCTCACCTATTATGGTTGTGCGTTCGGTTTTCACACGATTTTCTGTGGTTGCTTTGGATGAGATCGTTTCCATTAATGTAAATCATTTCGCGGGAACGTGTTTTTGGGAAGGCAGAGCCTGTTGGGGAAACATCCGTTACTCTATTGGGCATGCCCGGTTTTTCAGAGCTGGCTGACGTTTGGTGTGGAGAATTCTGCAGCTGAGTTGACAAACTTGCCGACTGGGAGGTTTTGCTTGCCAATTTTCTATTGTGTTTGAGCAAAGATTTGCTCCTCAATTTGTGCAAAGGCAGATAACCTTCTCTCGCGACCTGTTCTACAGCCTCTGTTGTGGCATATACTTGTTCTATAACATAAACCTGTGTTTTCTAATAAAATAAGAAATGCGTGACACAGTGGCAGATGCACTTTTCCCCCTTCATCCGTCATTCTCTAATTGTTTTACTGTCTAGCTTTGAAGCACAAATGATTATTCTTTTGTTCCAGTCCAGCGGTGAGGTCAATTTGAGGGATAGTCTTTTAATTTCAACCAAGTACCAGTGCAAGATCAGTGTTGGCCTTTGAATTTTGACCCTTGGAGACAGACTTTTTTTCAGCAGGGTGTGGATTTATGCATGCATCCTCTCCTGTCATCTTGTAAATGTTCATGGTCATCTTGCTGTCTGTGCTATGTTCCATGTACAATTGAGCAGAGTATAGTCTGATGAAATGTGCAGCGTCTGCTCGGATGAAGCTTAGCACTCCCTGGGCACAATGGCGCTTGGCAGGAGCTGAATGGTCTGCTCAGCCGTGCAGCAGTCCTATGGTCCCTTTCTCCAAATCCTAGCTAGGCCAAACCCAAGGCTGTTCCCCCTACTATCTGCCTTTGAGTGACCAAAGTGACCTGTAAATGTAAAAATTTAAGCGGATTTCTTCCTGTCAGGCTGAGTGCTGAAAACCACTGGCGGCATCAAAAGTGTTTCTAATAAGCCCCCCCAAACGCATGTAGTAAAATATCTTTCTGTTGTCCATTCAGTCATGAATGGATCTTCACATGGATGCAACAAATATTCTAAAACTTCACAGGCAGGAGACAAAAGAATATAAAGATGGACTTAAAAAATCAAAGGAACTGCTGGTTGTTCAGTCTGGATCTGGTGAAAGTATACACTTTAAAAAGTGTGACTTTGGATTAACAATTATAAAATAAAAACTATTTTGATACAGTTGAGTTAATTAGTTCTTCATTGAGGAAAACCAGTTAAGTTTGGTGAAACAGATTGGAGCGATTTATTGAAATTCATCCAAAGTAACAGACTTCACGGTGTAGATAAATGTCCTGTCAGTGGGATAAGGCTAGCAGTGCAGTGGACCATCAGACCCAACCCATCCATCTCCCATCCTTGTCATTCCCATGCAACAGAAAGTATGTCTCAGCACAAAATCATGCCTAAAGATTTACACGACATGTATACTGATTATTGACCTTGCATAATTTTTGTACTGTGACACCAGCATAGTGATGCGGTGTGGCTCACTGCCATATGCTCTGTCATTAGGCCATTTTTTTTATTACGTTTTGTTACAGTGAGGAGGTGACAAAATATTTGAGAACTGGAAAGCCATTCTTTACTTCTCGATCACAATCTGGACTATGTAAAAATGTTACATTCGTCAGGAGAAATCCTGTGGTATACAGAAAATTAACAGCATTTTTTCAACTGTGTGGTTAAGAATTCTTGGTTGTTGGCGTGGAACATATTTATTTCTTGTGGTACATGGCTATTTTTGCCCTCACATTGTCAATATACATTTATAAAAATCCTTTTGGGGATGTTAAATACGTAACTGAAGGCTGCTTGTTTCTATTCAGAGGTTGCGGGTGCTCTGAATGAAAGGCAGCATATGCAGTGGGTCTTCTCGATTGGTGTTAAATGCCATCAAGTCCGCTAAAAAGACTGGTGTGTGGAACTGCTGTGCCTTCTTTCGCCAGTTTGTGCATATAGTTGCAGGTCTTGGGGGGGCATTTGTTTCCTTCTCTTAGGGGCTCTGTCAGAAGTTTCCCTGTCATTTTAGGCCACCTCTCACTGGCCTCGTTCATACCATACTTGGAGGAGTCTCCGACTCTCCAGTGACATGGCCGGCTGCACATTTCCTCTGGGCCGCTAATGTGCCCCCTGGATTTCCCTTACCGTTCAGTGTGTTCTCCTTTGTGTTTCTGCCCTTTGGGGTTTGTTTTCCTGAGGGGAGCTAAGTAAGTGGAGCATTCTTATATGATAGGAGCCCACGGCTAATGAGCTCGCTCCAAAGCACTGCTGAATTACTTAGGCTGGACTTCTGAGAGCAGCCGTGCAGAGGGGCAGCTATTTTTCAAAGGGAAAGGCCTAGAGAGTGGCTTTATGTAAAGAAACTGAGGAATAGAGAAAATGATGCATGCTGGGAATGAACCCAAACCTGCAGTAGTCTGAGGCCACCTGTGGGATTTGGCTGTGTTTTCCATTAGCACAGAAGCTGGGATCTGAATCCCACGAAGGTGGCAAATGGCAAGACATGTTTTTAAAGGTGTTCGGAGATGGGAGACAAAAATCCTGGGTAAAAATCTGATTGGGCATGCTCTGCCCGGATTCCATTCATCCCCCTCAAATGGCCAAATAAATAAATGCCGTTGTTATTATTTATTTTTTTTAAAGATTTTTTTTGGGAATTTTTCCTTTATTTGATAGTTATACAGCGTAGAGAGTCAGGAAGGTTGGGGAGAAGAATGGGGGATGACATGCAGCAAATGACCCGAGCCGGATTCGAACCCAGGTCGCCGCGGGAAGGACACAGTCTTTATGGTACGCGCACTTAGACCGATGAGCCACCGGGGCGCCCCATGCCATTGTTATTTTTGATCCAGATATTTTTTGAATTTGTTGTAATGGGCTCAAATATATATTCACTTCCGACTCTAGAAATTTTAACAGTCGTTTTATTGGGCTGGGAGATCTTCATCTCAGATACACTTGGGGCGTGTGCTCTCTACATTCCAGCTGTGGTGCTGTGGAGGCACTTTCATGTTTCGTCACTCGCACCGCTGTCTTGGCCCGCGGCAGCATTCTTTCGAGCATGGGAATCTACATTTCGCATCGCAGGACAAGAGCTGGCACTACTGCTCTTTGGCATCTTGAATTGTCCTGCGTTGCACTCCCCTCCTTCGTGAAAAGAGGCCACCCTCTGCTGGAAAAGTGCGTGGCAGTGGTTTCCCGGAAGTCTGCCATTGGTTTAGAAAAACAAAGACAGCGTGAGAGAGGGAGATGAAGAGATAGGGGTGAGAGATTGTTCGGAGAAGCGAGCGAATGCTGCACCTTTGCAAGTGCAGACGTGTCTGTGGTTTTTCGTGGGCTCGTGCTGAGCCACCTTCAGGCGGATAGCCTTGTGTTTTCAGCAGGCGCTTGTGCCGTCAGCGGGCCTGGAGCTCCTTACCTTTGAATGACGCCTTCATCTGCAGGTGCTTGTGGTCCTCTGCAGTGAGACACTTTTTCTCTTCATTGCTGCTGAACTTTCGCTCTGACTGCGGCGTTGCTTGTCTCGGGGTTGTGTTCAGCGCGTAGGGCGGCTGTCTCATCGGCGTGGGCGGCCTCCAGCACGAACACTGTGCCACCCTTGCAGTTGAGTGCGAACGCTGGATAGCCTGAAGTGTCCTGGAGATCGATTTGCTTTTGGATCTTTTTAGATGATGTTAGATAAAGGTAACTTTGAGGAGAGGCTGTTAAAGGGCACGAGCGCTATCCGTCATGTAACCAAGGAGGGAACCTTCCAGAATGCAATGACTTCATTGTTCTCTTGTGGTTTTTTTTTTTTGTTCCTAGTCATCAGGACCTTGAGTGCAGCAGCTAGCCCACGCTTAATGTATTCCGCAAACTCTTCATATTCGCAAGCAGATGTATATGACTGTGGACACACGAGGCTTTGGGGCCCCGGATCTAGAACTTGCGTCTCAGCAGAAATCGCAGTCTCTTTTGTCTTTGTGTCTTGAACAAGCACACGCTGAAGCCATGCGAGGCCACTAATTCGGGGAGTGTTTGCTGGCTCTTGCAGTGAGTCATGGCTGTGTCTGTGGCTGGAATGTGAACCAGAGTGTGGGAGGGCAGCGGGGCGGGGGGGAGGCGGGGAAAGACCCATAACAGTTGGCTTTCCCTTGCCTCCCCGCCCTCAACTTCTGTCAGTCTCCCTGGCAACACTCTGACAGAGCTCAGTGGATAGGGGAACACTTTCCATAGTGACCAGGTCCTTCTTCGTTTCCATATTGACCTGATGTAATTGCGGCTTTTCACAAGTTGCTAGCAAGAACATGGAACCCATCGGTAAAAAAAAAAAAGTAGGTCAAAAGGAAGTAAAAAACTAAAACCGATGGTTCTCTGATTATAGCCCTAAAACCAAAGTTCACTTTTTGTGGCCGCATATTGCAAAAGAGTTTCCTTGACCGAGCTGGCAGATGATGGAACAGCTTGCACAAACAAGTGCTGCTGCTTGAACGCTCGCTTCTAAATTTAGCTCTGGCAATGACAGTACCTGGAACAGGTACCATGCAAGCTTTGAGTATTTACGCCAAACCTTGTCCGTATCAAGTCTCCTCTTCTCGGATTTGACGGGTACAGTATGAGTGTGCCCTTAACCACTGCAGTCCGATGATCCAGGAAACCTGTAAAACCTCTTAGTTCTTGGCCTTTTTAATGACTCCAATTTGTTGGGCGAACATTTCATTCGAAGTTCATCCTCATTTTGTGAGGAGAGGCGCTGATGAAGTGTCATAATGCTGGTGGAATAGTTGTGGCTGCCAACAAGAGCTGGGGAAAATTGCAAAGGCTGAATATGCAGAAGGGCATACATTTTTAATGAAATGTATGCATCAAGAATTAATTTGAAAAGGGAACACAGCATGGCAGTTGTGTGAAGAATTGGAGAGAGGCTGAATTGCGCAAGTTAAGCCTTTATTACCCCTGGGTGGAGCACAGACCAGGGACAATTCCTCTCCCTCTTACTCCATTTTGCACGTGGCATAGAGAGCCCGCCAATTATAGTCTCTCCTCTTCATCTCGTATTAAGTGGTCCAGCGCCAAGGGTTGCGAGGTCTTCGTCTCCTCCGCTGCCCTTGTGGATTCCTTCATAGTGATTGACATGCGATGCTGTTCTACTTTCACCTAAGAGATTACCCAATCCACATCCACTGACGCTTTCTAACCTGCTGAATTGAAGATGTTTTCTCATCAAAATAAATCCATGCTGAAGTCTGCATTCTAACCACTATAGGGGCAATGTGTTGGCACCATTGATGGTCAGTATAGTCTGTAGCACTGATCCCTCTCTGTTAAGGTACTGTTACACTGCGCCGTTTAACGATTCCATCTGAAAAACGAAGGCGTACGTTTATTGGACTTTTTTATTCGTTTTTCAGCTGGTTTACAGACGTATCTAGACGTTGACAGACGGTGCTAGCCGTTCCAAACTTTGGACATGTTAAAAATTTCCGACGGCCAGCTTTGGATAGCGATTGGCGGTTCTCATATGTTACTCTGGCATTTTTTGACGTTTTCACCGTTACTTGGGCGGAATCTTACCGGTTTTTAGACTTTTATGGCTGTTGGGCAGGCGGACAGCTAAAACCCACAAAACCGGCAAAAAAAAAAAAAAGATCCAGAATGAATGTAAATAATAGTGATTTTTAATGCAAACTATTTAATTTGTTCTTTATTTCTCTTTTCATTTAATTTATGAATTTTTTAAAAATTTGTTACAAGAAAGAAAAACGAACCAAAGAAAAACTTGAAATGAAAACAATTTATTTCATTTCAAGTTTTTCTTTGGCCCGTTCTTCCTTTCTTGGGGGGTTTGTGAAATAAATTGTAGGGGATTTGACAAACTGTTTTTATCCTGTAACACAATTTATTTACATTTATTTACACACTATCCAATTTGTTTGTTACTCATACTTAAGCAGACGTTACTCAGGCGTTCGATGTTCCGTAAGCTGGGCTCAATGAAGATGTTACTCATACTTAAGCAGACGTTTCTCAGACGTATTTAGACGTTACTCCTGCTGTTCTATCTACCGTCCATGGCCAAAAAATTTGAATTTGCCGCCGTATGAAACCGTCTGACATAAATATTTAGACGGAGGCAGAGGGAATCGTTAAACAGCAGTATGGGACAGGGCCTTTAGCAGGGTTCATACATCTCAGCCTGGGCTCTTCTCTCTGTGTATGCCTCCGTTTCCGCCAGGTCCTCTTTTCACCATCCCCCATATCCAAGAGCAAGTGACCCCGTTCAGGAATTAAATGGTGAGGTGATGGATGGATGTTCACACTCCTATGGGGTTGAAAGCAGAGTGCGTGCGCATGCCCAGTCACATCTGCATTTTGCTTTGCCGAAGAATTTTGCATTTCACAGTGAAACAGGATACAGCACAGTCAGTAAGAAGGCGGGCAGTGTCAAATGTGCGCTCGTTTCGCGTTCTAGGTGGAATCTCTGTCGGCTGACATCAGGTGAACAGTGCCAATTAGCGTTGTAAAGTTGAACTTGGGTCAAATTTTTTGTGATGCAAGGAAACAAAATCACTTCGCAACCAGTAATGGCCTGTGTTCTCGTTTCCGCAGATTTTCAATAGGAGCAAATGACAGATTGAGCAAAATTTTTCTTTTTGAGATGGTATTGTGGCTGGGCCTAGTGACTATGGTAGGTATGATTATCAGGGGACTGAGGCTTATGGGTAAGAGTAAAGGTGCTCTACTGGTAGACCGTTTATCCTGCTCATCATGTTGAGTTTGTGACGAATTGCTTTGCTCTGGCTCGGACTGTTAAGGGCGGTGTGCCAGGCCTGTGTATCAGCAGGGATGTGAGCCAATCTCTGAGTTAGCCCACGTACAGGCTGCAGTGCGGCGTTCCCAGCTTGTACACTGGGATTTTGATGTGTGTCATCTCTTACAATGACAATAACTCAGCATCCAGACCATCTAACCTCCTTATATCACCACAGTTCAAAGCTTAAATGCTCATACCTGGGCCTGAAGGCCTATTTTTCTATGCCCCTGCCATATGTATAGCTGGGGGCATAAAGTTGCCCTCCGTGTCCATCCTTCCATATGCACATACGCCAATCCTGACAGATGGCGGATGTTGTATCCACCTCTCCTCAAAAACCAAGGAACAAAATTCATTTTGCTTGCACATATGTCTTATAGGGACCCTAAAAGTGTGCACCTCATACTTTGTTTTTGAATTTTTTAAATTTTGTTAGTTTTTAAGGTGTTTGAACTTTTGTGAAGTTATGCATCACAATGCACTTATTGGGGGTGATTGTTCATGAACCAATGTATTGTGTTCTTCAAGGAGTTGCAACTTCATCAACTTAGCACACATACACTATGAATTTTACATAATAGTGGCGGGGCATATTTGTTGTATGGACACACATTTTCAACATGGCAGATTATTGATTGGTTATCGTCTCTGATCGGCTAATGATTCTTCTCATTTGGTGATTCAGGCTTAAACTTGTCGCTGCAGATAAATGCTGATGGCCTCAGGGCTACATCAGTGCAGCCCTGTTCTAGAGAACATCGAGCACTATGACCAGCCTGGCTTTCAGCGCTCCTCCAAGGTCACGCCACTAATGTTTTGGGTTAGAGTTACACATTTTGTGGTTAAATATGCCAAAGTACAATATTCTACAGTTATAATCCTGACAAATTTCAGCATCATGATTTTTTTCCAGATTTGGGATGGCTGTAGTAAATTACAGGTAACCCCTAGCCCAAAACTGATGCCAGATTTGAAATCTACTTAATAGTTCTGCTAGAATCACCATTCAGGAGATTATTACCTTTATAGGAAAGATTCAAAATCGACCACTGAAAACCGTTGAAAATTCAATGAATGCGGGAACTGTACTGTTGCTGTACACTGCGAGGGCCGTATCTCAGGGGTTAATTGACCTAGAGGTCTAGATTTTGGCATGCATGAATGAATGAATGAATAATACTTTATTGTCCACCAAGGTGGAAAGTTGTCTTTAACCCACCAACCCACCATGAATTTCATGACATGTACTTTTGTACTACAACATATATTTTTGCCAGATTTTTTTTCGAGGGTGTTAAGTTCAGACCACTGGTCCAGTTGAGATGGAATGACCCAGCGTTTAAATTTACCCAACAGACTGCACTATTTGAGGTGTTGTTTTGTAGTTTCAAATAAAGTAGAACATAGCTTTGGAACAGACTGATACCTTTTGCTTACTACAAATTCTCTTATGAGGTTTTGCAGATTGTTCAATTAAATTTGATGGATTTTGTCTCTGACTTGGAGGCTAAAATGGCAAAGTAGAGAAGGAATACCATCTGTGATTCATAAATATGCATTTATTAGATAAAATTCTAAGCATTTTAAGCCAATGTACAAATCCTCAACACAGGAACAAACACTGCGGCATTGGTATTACTTTTAAATGGGTTGCTCACGGTGTTAAGTAATAATCTGTTATGACTCCCTTTCTCATTTTTGTTGTCTGTGTGGTTTCTATTAGTCCTGTCCTACGGTTGTCAAATTTGTGGTGCAACAAGCTATCACATGGGCCTTAACCATTTTTTACTGCATTGTGAAAAGGTGAACATTTTTGCAACCTTTGTGACAAGTTCTCTCCCCCCAATACGTTGGCTGCAGAAATCATCTAACATAGCAACGGTACTAACCTTTGGAGGGAATTAAGCAAGGATGGATGGACTGTTTGTTAGCGCCCGTCTGAACAAGGGGTCTACTGTCACTTTGAAAGACTGGGAGGAATTCCCAGGCTGCTGTGTGTAATCCAGAGCCCCACAGGCTTTGAGTCCACGGTATGAATTTTCAGGTCCTGAATTCTGCGCTGGGAACTGCTCAGTCTGCAGAACCGTATATGTACCGGCACTCAGTCCTGCGTGTCCCGGGATGCCCCAACATAGTTAATTTGTGCGTAAATCTCTAGATTTGAATCTTGGCCTTTCTGCTATGCTGCAAGTGTAGTGGGGGAAGGGTGGGAAAGGTGTACAGTGAAGATTGCTCCGTTTTGATTGCCTGTCAATTGAATTTAGTGTCCTGGCTTCAGGATGCCGTGCACTCTGTGGCTGCCTGTAGCTGGTAGGTTAAGGTGCGGGAATAACATCCAGATGTGGTTCCTTAGTGTAGATGCAGTAAGATGAGTGCAGCTGTTGGGCTCTTAACCCCACATTGCTCGGGATGGGGGGGGGGGTGGCTCCTGCTAGTGTGATCAGCTGTAAGTTACTTTGGATGAAAGCATCATCATAGCACCAGAATTATCCTGTACCTGGCGTCAGAGCACAGAGGGCTTCAGGCACAATTTTATTTTAGAACACAGCCCCCTAAAGTCTGGCCCAGTTCCTTTCACAGTCCTTGAGAGAGGATGGGGAAACTGGGACACTCAGGATCAGTCCTGTGGGAGATCCCCTCCCTCCCAGGACAGAGAAACAGTGAAGCTCATTCCGCGAGATCAGGATTACAACAATACATTTCCCCCTAACTGTGATGTATCCTGTTTGCCTATCCTGGATTGTTAGGCACTAAATCCTGCAGGTAAACCCTGGGCGTGCCTTCAAAAATCCCGTCTGGGTCATAGATAATGTGATTGATTGTAGAGGTAGTGTGCTGCTCCACCCAAAGGCCTCTTCTGTAGTTCCCATTCACCCCCCCACGCCCCCGTGCTACGCCATTCAAAAGTGCCTCTCTACTAGTTGGGGGGAGAGAAGGCCAGGCCAGGCCATGCCATGAAAAACATACTACACTCATGCTATACTACACCTTAGTGTTTCTGTGTGTAATATGAAAGCAGAGGGAGGCTTGCCTCATGAACTGTTGTTTAAGGGAAATCTGCTTCAGGTACTTCAGTTTAAAGGAAATCTGCTTCAGGTCTCGCTAGGTGCCACGTCCTATCAGAATGTGGGCGATCATGGTTTCCCTCATGCTTTTTTATCCTTCGATGTATGAAGAAGATATTGGCTTGTGATATGTTTCGTGGCTTTGTCTGCCAACTGTTTATTCACCTATTTCTTCAAATTTCATTTGAAGAAATGAAATTTCAGCATTTGTCTGTAACACCACATCTCAACTGCTTTCAATCAATCCTCCATTAGCGTTTGATTTTTGCAACATTCACTACCATACAACAGAATTGGTTTTATGTTGCACTCTGTTCTTTTCTTTGTCTGTAATGAGAGACTGCAATCTTTGAGTACTTTTCCTAGGTTCTCAAATGCAGTCCTTGCCAGACAAATCCTCCTTTTTAATTTTATATTACATTTTGCATTGTCTGTTACCACATTTCCTGCATTGTTAAACTTTTCTACTTGCTTCATCTCGGTGCTTCCAATATTTACTATATTACGACCTTAGGTTTTTCTCTTTTACGAATTGCCATGCATTCAGTCTTTTTATAGTTAATAGACAGGCCCTTCTTCTTGGTTTCCTTGACTGCAATGTCTTGCAGATCTTGAAGCTTTTCCTGTGATTCAGCAATTAACAGTGTCATCAGTAACCATAGGT
This sequence comes from Gymnothorax javanicus, assembly GCA_029692085.1. Classification (NCBI taxonomy): domain Eukaryota; kingdom Metazoa; phylum Chordata; class Actinopteri; order Anguilliformes; family Muraenidae; genus Gymnothorax; species Gymnothorax javanicus. The sequence continues at coordinate 20,499,616 of CM056203.1, forward strand.
TATTGATGTTGTGCCCACTTTCAACAAATCCTTTCAGACAATCCAGCTCTCTGCCTCAGGTACTACAGTTAAAAGGAAATCTACCTTTGGTACTACAGTTCAAGGGTAATCTGCCTCAGGTTCTGTAGTTTAAGGGAAATCTGCCTGTTACTGTAGTTTAGGAGAAATCTGCCTCTGGTACTATAGTTCAAGGGAAATCTGCCTCAGGTTCTGTCGTTACTATAGTTTAAGGAAAATCTGCCTCTGGTACTATAGTTTAGGGGAAATCTGCCCCAGGTACTATAGTTTATGGGAAATCTGCCTCAGGTTCTGTGATTTATGGGAAATTTGCCTCTGGTACTATAGTTCAAGGGAAATCTGCCTCAGGTTCTGTAGTTTTAGAGAAATCTTCCCCAGGTACTATAGTTTAGGGGAAATCTGCCCCAGGTACTGTAGTTCAAGGGAAATGTGCCTCAGGTTCTGTAGTTTAGGGGAAATCTCCCTCAGGTACTGTAGTTTAAGGGAAATCTGCCTCAAGTACTGTAGTTTATGGGAAATCTCCCCCAGGTACTGTAGTTTAAGGGAAATCTGCCTCAGGTTCTGTAGTTTCAGGGAAATCTGCCCCAGGTACTGTAGTTCAAGGGAAATCTTCCTCAGGTTCTGTAGTTTAAGAGAAATCTGCCCCAGGTACTATAGTTTAGGGAAAACTGCCTCTGGTACTATAGTTTATGGGAAATCTGCCTCTGGTACTATAGTTTATGGGAAATCTGCCTCAGGTACTATAGTTTATGGGAAATCTGCCTCAGGTACTAAAGTTTATGGGAAATCTGCCTCAGATTCTGTAGTTTACAGGAAATTTGCCTATGGTACTGTAGTTCAAGGGAAATCTGCCTCAGGTTCTGTAGTTTAAGAGAAATCTGCCCCAGGTACTATAGTTTAGGGAAATCTGCCTCTGGTACTATAGTTTAGGGGAAATCTGCCTCAGATACTATAGTTTATGGGAAATCTGCCTCAGGTACTAAAGTTTATGGGAAATCTGCCTCAGATTCTGTAGTTTACAGGAAATTTGCCTATGGTACTATAGTTCGAGGGAAATCTGCCTCAGGTTCTGTAGTTTAAGAGAAATCTGCCCCAGGTACTATAGTTTAGGGGAAATCTGCCTCTGGTACTATAGTTTAGGGAAAATCTGCCCCAGGTACTGTAGTTTATGGGAAATCTGCCTCAGGTTCTGTAGTTTAAGAGAAATCTGCCCCAGGTACTATAGTTTAGGGGAAATCTGCCTCTGGTACTATAGTTTAGGGGAAATCTGCCCCAGGTACTGTAGTTTATGGGAAATCTGCCTCAGGTTCTGTAGTTTATGGGAAATCTGCCTCTGGTACTATAGTTCAAGGGAAATCTACCTCAGGTACTATAGTTTAGGGGAAATCTGCCATGGTACTATAGTTCAAGGGAAATCTGCCTCAGATTCTGTAGTTTAAGGGAAATCTGCCCCGGGTACCGTAGTTTAAGGGAAATCTGCCTCAAGTTCTGTAGTTTAAGGGAAATCTGCCCCAGGTAATGTAGTTTTTTTGGGAAATCTGTCTCAGGTTCTGTAGTTTAAGGGAAATCTGCCCCAGGTACTATAGATTAGGGGAAATCTGCCTCTGGTACTATAGTTTAAGGGAAATCTGCCCCAGGTACTGTAGTTCAAGGGAAATGTGCCTCAGATTCTGTAGTTTCAGGGACATCTCCCCCAGGTACTGTAGTTTAAGGGAAATCTGCCTCAGGTTCTGTAGTTTCAGGGAAATCTGCCCCAGGCACTGTAGTTTAAGGGAAATCTGCCTCTGGTACTATAGTTTAGGGGAAATCTGCCCCAGGTACTGTAGTTTATGGGAAATCTGCCTCAGATTCTGTAGTTTATGGGAAATCTGCCTCTGGTACTATAGTTCAAGGGAAATCTACCTCAGGTACTATAGTTTAGGGGAAATCTGCTATGGTACTATAGTTCAAGGGAAATCTGCCTCAGATTCTGTAGTTTAAGGGAAATCTGCCCCGAGTACCGTAGTTTAAGGGAAATCTGCCTCAAGTTCTGTAGTTTAAGGTAAATCTGCCCCAGGTAATGTAGTTTTTTTGGAAAATCTGTCTCAGGTTCTGTAGTTTAAGGGAAATCTGCCCCAGGTACTATAGATTAGGGGAAATCTGCCTCTGGTACTATAGTTTAGGGGAAATCTGCCCCAGGTACTGTAGTTTAAGGGAAATCTCCCCCAGGTACTGTAGTTTATAGGGAAATCTGCCTCTGGTACTGTAGTTTATAGGGAAATCTGCCTCAGGTTCTGTAGTTTATGGGAAATCTGCCTCAGGTTCTGTAGTTTAAGGGAAATCTGCCCCAGGTACTATAGTTTAGGGGAAATCTGCCTCTGGTACTATAGTTTAGGGGAAATCTGCCCCAGATACTCTAGTTTAAGGGAAATCTGCCTCTGGTACTATAGCTCAAGGGAAATCTGCCTCAGATACTGTGGTTTAAGGGAATTCTGTGACAGGTTCTGTAGTTTTTTGGGAAATTTGCCTCAGGTACTGTAGTTTATGGGAAATCTGCCTCCGGTACTATAGTTCAAGGGAAATCTGCCTCAGGTTCTGTAGTTTAAGGGAAATCTGCCCCAGGTACTATAGTTTAGGGGAAATCTGCCTCTGGTACTATACTTTAGGGGTAATCTGCCCCAGATACTGTAGTTTAAGGGAATTCTGCAACAGGTTCTGTAGTTTTCCTGGAAATCTGCCTCAGGTACTGTAGTTTAAGGGAAATCTGCCTCAGGTTCTGTAGTTTATGGGAAATCTGCCTCTGATACTATAGTTCAAGGGAAATCTGCCCCAGGTACTATAGTTTAGGGGAAATCTGCCTCTGGTACTATAGTTTAGGGGAAATCTGCCCCAGATACTGTAGTTTAAGGGAAATCTGCCTCTGGTACTATAGCTCAAGGGAAATCTGCCTCAGATACTGTAGTTTAAGGGAATTCTGCGACAGGTTCTGTAGTTTTTTGGGAAATTTCCCTCAGGTACTGTAGTTTATGGGAATCTGCCTCAGGTACTGTAGTTCAAGGGAAATCTGCCTCAGGTTCTGTAGTTTAAGGGAAATCTGCCCCAGGTACTATATTTTAGGGGAAATCTGCCTCTGGTACTATAGTTTAAATCTGCCTCAGGTACTGTAGTTTATGGGAAATCTGCCTCTGGTACCATAGTTCAAGGGAAATCTTCCTCAGGTTCTGTAGTTTAAGGGAAGTCTGCCCCAAGTACTATAGTTTAGGGGAAATCTGCCTCTGGTACTATAGTTCAGGGGAAATCTGCCCCAGGTATTGTAGTTTAAGGGAAATCTGCCTCAGGTTCTGTAGTTTAAGGCAAATCTGCCTCTGGTTTTGTAGTTTATGGGAAATCTGCCTTAGGTACAATAGTTTATGAGAAATCTGCTTCAGGTACTATAGTTTATGGGAAATCTACCTCAGGTATTATAATTACAGGCAAGTTCCATGATCTGCTCCCCCGACTTGCCTTCCCTAGCCTCCCTCTGCCAAGAGTCAGTAGGAAGTTTACTGGATGCCTCTCATATTAATATTGTCAGTTTTCCCACAATGCCTCTAAAATTTCCTGGGAAGTGTTAATGAGGGCGTGTGATGTGTGGATAAGAATTGCAACCCCTATCAGGAGCATTAACATGACATGACTTTGACACGTTATCTGCACGGTGGGGCCTTAGTATAGGAAGGCAACTGGTGGAGCCAAAAAAGGAGAAGCTGTAGTAAAGGGCTTTTCCCCTTCTTTATTAAAAAGGCAAACACTAAAGCTGCTTTCACACCGGACGCGAAACAAATTTTTCGCACGACAGATTACATTCAAAGTCAATGCAAAGACTCGAATATACGCGAAACGAGCGTATTCACGTCTTTGCATTGACTTTGAATGTAATCTGTTGTGCGAAAAATTTGTTTCGCGTCCAGTGTGAAAGCGGCTTAACACTGCCTCCCAAGAGGTTTCCATACAACACACTTGGGGGGTCATTATGTGGGCTGTCCGCAGACTCCCTAACGCAAGCAATGCAGAATGTTTGCCTGCGTGCACATGCGTGTTACAGTATTTCTGCGTATTTGCTCAGTGGCCACTTTATTCAGTACAACTATTCACTATTGGGAATGCCCCTAATGCCGAACTGAAAGTGGCCCATGCAATTCCTGCAGATTTTTTCACTGCGCCCTCATGCTTCAAATTTCCCATTCCACCTCCTCCCAAAGGTTTTCTGTAGAATTGAGATCTTAGGACTGTGCAAGACAGTGGAGTGAACTTTTGTCAAGTCATCTTTGTGCTAACCAACTCGAGACCAGTGCACTGGGTCGTGTGAGGAATTGTCACGCTGGAATAATTCATTTGAAAAGGGATCGACTGTGCCCATAATGAAATCTACACGGTCAATAATGATATTTAAGTATGCTGTAGCATAAATGATGCCCAAGATCTGGAGTCTTTCTTCATTGTTTGTCCGACATTCCAGCCATCCCGGTCGTTTTTTTTTCTTCTTTGGTTTTCCCTAATTTGTTCTCATTATTTAATTATTGTCTTGTGTGTCACCGTTCCCTTTGTGCTTCTTCCCCCTCCTGTTTCCTATTGCTAATAGTAATTGTGTATATTCAAGTTCCTGGTCTTCGTTCGCTCCTCGCTGGATTGTTTCTCTAGCTGTGTCCATCCTGCCCTGCTTAAGGCTTCTTTACTACCATCTTCAGAACTTATAGAAACACTTGTGCCCTTTTTATTACCTCTGCCAGGAGGTTATATTTTTGTTTCCGTTTGTTTGTTTGTTTGTCTGTCTGTTCGCTGGATATCTCAAAAACGGCTGCGTAGATTTTACCAAACTTTGCAGGATGTTAGAGTAGCACAAGAGGAACAAGTGATAACATTTTTGTATATCTAGGCCAAAGTTCAGCTGAGATGTAGGCTAAAGTTTAAATCCAGCTATGCTGGCGGAGGTATGGGCTCTCACGAGTCCAACTCTAGTTGACATTATTAGCTCCCACCGCTCGCGGTGCGGGAGCTTTGGTATCGGGCTTCGTCAGTGTGTGCGTGCTTGCGTCCGTCAACACAGTGGCGGGATCTATGGTATCGAGTTCCGTCCGTGCGTGTGTGCGTGCGTGCATCCGTCAACACATTTTGCTTTATCTCATCAACTATTTCAATTACAGGCTCCTAATTTTTACTGGACATGCATCTCATAAAGGCCTACAAATGACGTGCCTAAAGGTGACCTTAGCCTATTTTTTCAAGGTCACTGGCCTAAAAATATCACCAAAAACTTCGACAATTTGCTTCATCTTATCAACATTTTCAGATACAGGCTCCTAATTAGCTCCTGTCGCCTGAGTGGCACGGGAGCTATGGTATCGGGCTCCATCCGTGCGTGCGTCTGTCCGTGCGTGCGTACGTCCCTGCGTGCGTCCGTCAACAAAAACTTTGACATTTTGTTTATCTTAACGGCGGGAGCTTCTGGGGCCACCAGTGCCCTATATTTTTCCCCTTCAATCCTGCTCTGTGTGGTGAGTTTGTTGAACCTCCAATACTTTGAGTTCGAGAGTGAGCATCCCCCATCAAGCCCTGCACCCTTGCCTTCCTGGTACTAACCTTGGACCTGTCTCTGACTGTGGCTTGCTTGTTCCTATTGATCCCGTTCGCCCTTCACCTGACCATGACTGACCCTGACTATTCATCTGCTGAAGGCTGTTTTAGTATTAGTATTAGTCCTCTGTTTGAGCCATTTATGGCATTTGCCAATGCCATTATTAAATATGGCCCTAGCAACTTTTTGCAGTTTTGCTCCTGGTTCCTTCGCTGCTGTTCATAACACAAGGGAAAATGGACCTTACTGGATCTGTGAAAACATTTATCGCACTATTACGCCACTGCCAGCTTGACACCTAAGTGATTTAATTCTAACCCTGTGAATAAAGCGACAGGCTTGGATGAACTCCCCACTTTCTAGCAAACATGAGATTCCAAGTGAGCGGACATATTATTCCGATTTTTAGCCTGCTTGGCCAAAAGGCCCAAAGGGGCTTATGCTATGCTCGGGGTCTTTAGTGGTGGTCTGTCGTGTGTGCGTCCGTGCGTGTGTAAACTTTTGGCTTGTGTGCGCTCTAGCGTCTTCAGTTTTTCACCGATCCTTTTCATATTTCACATGTGTATATTTGGTCATAAGGTCTGGACCAAGTTTGATTTTGAGCCAAATCGGACCGATACTTTGGCCAATAGGGGGCGTTCCATTTTGCTCATGTTTGGCCAAGCGGACGCAGTGGCTTTGCCACTATTTTTAAAGGTGGTGATGTAACAGACCTATCAAACTACTGAACAATATCTGTCCTGCTCGTATTGTCCAAAATCATGGAACAAATATTATTCAAACATGCGTATGACGATATTACTGCCAACAATCTTCTTGTTTATTCTTAGTTTGGGTTCTGTCTCAATCTGTCCACATGGTTTGCTTTATTAACAACAGCAGAAAATATTTGGGATTGTTTAGATTCTGGTTTAGTTGTGGGTCTGGTACCTCTGGATTTGAAAAGGGCCTTTGTTAGCTCATGAGTCATGAGATATAGCCTCATAAGCTTCGCAGTTATGGATTTGACAACCACAGTATTACCTGGTTTAAAGATTATTTATGATTCAGGAAACAGTTAACTGTTATCAATGGTGTTTCATCTAACTTTCTACCGGTCAAGTGTGGCGTGCCCCTTGGTAGCATCTTGGGGCCCCTTTTCATATTCATCTTGAATATTAATTATATTACAACGGTAGTTACGCAGTGCAAAATATCATTGTATGCTGATGATACTTGCATACATCATCTGATCCTGAAAAAGTACAGACTTGCCTTAATTAGGATTTTCAAGCGATAACTGAATGGTTGAATGCCAATGAAATTCTGCTAAATGACAAAAGGTGGGAGTTCACATCAAACCGGAAAAGAAGGTTTTAAAACAATATCATTGTGAGAACGAATGGTTCTGTTCTGAACCAAGTCGAAAAAATTAATTTTTTTTTTAAACCAGAATATGAGTTGGAATGACCAGATTCAAAATGTTATGAAAAAAGCTGTATATTGTCTCTACTGTTAAAAAAGAGTCTAGGACCTTATGTTACGCAGGAAATTGTACTCACATTATACAAAACTCTTGTTCAACCACATTTTGATTACTGTTCTACAATTTTGTGTACTGCTGGTCAAACTCAAGTGAAGAAGATTAGTATTATACAAAATAGAGCTCTATGATCTGTTCTATTAGTGAACAGTCGTCGGTACTGATGTGCTTTATTCACTCATTGATATTGAACGTATTGAAAAGCGTTGGGGAAAACAAACTCTGATACTTATTTTTAAGTTATTACATAATTGGTGTCCAACTTTTTTATGTGAAAGAATATCATGGAAAGTGGGAAATTATACATTAAGGAGCATGGGTGGTGGAGTTCTCTTGGAAAAACTAATGCTGATTTCAAAATGATGGGTTGTATTTATGCTAGATCACAATTGTTTAATTCACTACCAGAATATATTCAGTTGATTGATGAGAAGCAGTTCGTGAAAGCAGTTGGATTTTCTGGCTGCAACAGGTCTCAAAAAAGTTGGGACACAGGCAAAAAAGGGCTGAAAAAGCAATTAATATATAAGAGAGTCAGCTGAAAGAATATTTAGCAAGTAATTAAGTTAAATGGCATCAGGTGTGTAACATGATTGGCTATAAAGGGATGTCTTAGAGAGGCTGAGTCTCTCTAAATGAGTAAAGATGGCACAGTCCGCCGGCTCTCCAACCTGTGAAGGTTTGCGTAAAAAAGTTGTGGAATATTTTAAAAAGTATTTGGAATTAAAATATTTTGATTAAAATTTGATTGTTCACTTCACACTAATCAGGTCAAGCATTAAAAATGGTATTTAAAATGAAAATCCCTCAAGCATTAAAAAAAAATCCCCTCCTGCTGCCCCGCATCTTGTGGGCCAAGGCTCATTTAAAATGGACTATGGGGATGCAAATTTCAATTTTATGGCTATTGCTGTCACGCCTCAAACTTTTTTGTTTCACAGGAGGCGAGCTACAGCTTTGAGGTATTTCCAGCCGTCAAATGCATGGTTAACGAATTGTCCAGTCAGGCATAAACTAAATGCACCTCACTGCCCTGGGTATCCCATCGGTGTAAAATCTTGTTAAATATTCAATTACCATGCCTGATGTGAGTGTTGAACTCTGGGTCTGAGGTCATTTTGTATGGTTTTGCACAGCCCTGGGGTGTTATGAAAAAATAAAACCCAATGATATGCATGTCTGCGTTTCATCACAGTTTGCATGATGAAACTTGAACTTGATTCACTTCCCTTATGTACATCCTCAGCTTTTCCATAACAGATGGCATCGGGGATTTAGCCAGGGTCTGGTCCTCCAGTCATTTAACCCTTTCAGCGATGTAAGATATCAAAGTCAGATGCTGTTGAAAACCTATCATGTGGCATTTTGTTTGAAAGAGCTCCTGCTGGGGAGCTCTTTTAAACAAGTTGCCACATGATAGGTTTTCAACAGCTCAGGATAACTGCATTTTTAATTCCTTGAAAATGTATTCGGCACTCAAAGGATTAAAGGGGCATTATAAAATTTTGACTGGTTAGTTGGGTGTGAGTTTTAAAGTTACTTACTTGAATTGAATTGATTTTTACCCATCTAAACTCGCCTAAATTTTACAATGCCCCTTTAAAAGGTCGGTGGACCACAGCTAAACCCTTGGAAAGCATTGTAGAGTAATTTTAAGTAAATGACAGTGTAAAATTTTGCTTGAATTCAAGTACTTTGTTGTCATCCAGTTGGAACCACTTATCCTGATTTTATTATAGGATGCTCTAAATAAGTATGCCTGATGCATGTGCCTTTTGTAATTCAAACATTAGAGGACACAATCTACGGAATCACATGGTGACTTTGTTTTTCTAAACCGAGGCACATAAAAACAACTTCGAAGTAAACCAACTGCCCTGGAAATGACTCATTTTTCTAAGGGATGAAAAACAAAAAAGAAAAATATGGAATCCTCATAGGATTGGGTTAGATAGTGTTAGTCTTTCAGAAACCGAAAGCCTGCATTTGCGTGGGTTGATGAGCTATTGTGTTTCCTGGAAACTCCTTCAAAACACAGCTTTGCAGACCCGCAGTTTGAAAACAGCCCCAAGGCGAAGCTGGTTCAGCACTGGTTTCATACCGTCATCTCTGTGGCACAGTTCATATTGAGCTTGTGGGTGTTGGTTTGCTTTTGCTGTTGTACAGTGCTATTCTCTCATTTCCAGTGGAAACACAAAATAAGTGAACCTGCTGTAATTTGCCTTCCCATGCAGAAGACATGGAGAATAATTCATTGTGCATTTGATTTGGTGTGTAAACCTCAACTGTTCCATTTCCTGAAAGAGTATGCATTGACATGATGAGCATAAGAACAGCTTTTGAAACAAACCTCATAACATTTGAGCTTTGAAATATTATTTTTAATGTGTTCTGGGGTTTTGAGCATTTGAGCAAAATTAATGCATTCTTATTTTATTCTCTGGCTGAAACCCTAAAGGAAATCTTGCAGCATCCATCATGCCTGTTGTCTGTTTCAGCAACTTTCTGGCCGACGCCTCATTAAACCTCTGCTTTTTCTCACGCTCTCATTCACTTTCTCCCTTTAAAACTGTTTCTTGCGTCTTCTTGTACCTGCATGTAAGTGCTGTGATTTGGTCCCTGGGGATGAGTGCTTGGTTCAACAGGTGTAGCACTGGTGTTATACCTCTTGGCCTTAGTATCCAAACATGTTCCAATACTTTAATTTGCCCTTCGGGGTGAAATTCTCAGCGTTTCTTGTCCTGAGTGATGGGTTGTGAGCACTCCTTGGTGCACACTGGGTAACCCCTACCATGTACCCCCACAGGTGGCATCTGCAGCATGTCTCTCCCTGCTGACTCTGAGCCGAAGGAGCTGAGTCCTGTGGACTTCATCCAGCTACAGCAGTACATAGACTGTGAGTGCTGCACTCCCCCTCCTGTTCCTCCATTTCCCCCCACAATATCTGCCCCTCCCCCCCAAACATACACTTCCCTACCCCTCACATTTACCTGACCTGTGTCCACCCCTGACCTATTATACCCCTTTTTTCTTCACCGTCTCCTGTATGTAAAAAAAAAAAAAAAAAAATATTGCACAGCTAGGCTGCATTTCTGCCGAAACCCTTGATTCTTTTTCCAAAAGCATACTGCCCACTCAGTGTTCAAGGATCTGTTAGTCAGTTCTTCTGTAGAGACGTGCTCGTCCGATTTCTCTCCCCTTGGGTTTGATGTTTGTCACTTCATTTGAAAGCAAATGTTTGCAAAAAATTTAAATGAGGTCAATTTGACACAAGGGGGAGATGATATTTTGGTGAAATTGGATTTCAGAACGGAGGATGGGGCTCGGTCACCTGCTGAGGATAGTGCCTCTACAGTAGACAATTTGTTGAAAAATGTAATTCATTTAAAAAGGAAATAAAATGAATATGAAATATTTGTGTTGTATCTTAGCTGAACTCTGAACGCACATGCTCACATGTAGAGTCATGCTGTGAATTTTCTGCTCCTGAGATTGTCTAAGTATGTTCTTTTTACTCACATTTGTTCTTTGCATACTAGTATTCTGTTTGAGTTAATTGTGGACCTATTTGTTTGTTAGCTTTTTTTTTTTTTTTTTTTTTTTTTTGTATTTGTATGACCGCTAAAAGTGTTTGTGGAGGCATATTCACAGTATATTAGGAACATTTTTTAAATAGGAATGCAGATGTATGTTTCTATACATAATTTATTGTATGAATGCATGAATGTGTATGTTGATTGTGTTGTTCTCTCATATTTGTGTTTTTGATGGGATCTTACAACCCTAAATAAGGAAAAGTTGGGTCGGTATATTAAATTGAAAGTAAACCTGAAAGGTGTGATCTGTAAATTATATTTGACCTGTTTGACGTGTAAAAGAATACAGTAGAACATAATTTGACATTTCGCTGCATTAACTTTATTAATTTTTTTTTGAATAAGTGATTAATTCAATTTTATACTTGCAACAGATTTCAAAAAATTTTTTTTTTTTCATGACACTTAATTAACATTTAGGGAGTTAAGACACGATTGCATGTTTCAGGTGTAATTTTGTCCCATTCTTCCTGCAAACAGGTCTCAAGGTGAGCAACAGCACGAGGTCTTTGTTATCGCATTTTCACCACACAATCTCTATTGGGGACAAGTCTCTATTGGGGGCATGTAGGCAGGCCAGTCCAGCACCCGCACCCTCTTCTTGCGCAGCCATGCCTTTGTAACGCGTGCGGGGTTGTTAAACTATGTATGGGAATCCCTGGAAAAGATGATGTCTTGATGCCAGCTACGCTGCTCCCAAATCTCAGCATTAATTGTGCCTTCACAGAAGTGCAAGTTACCAAAATTACACTGACGCAATCCCATATCATTTGACCAAGCATGGCTTTTGGACTTGTCGCGGATAACTATTTGGATGGTCCTTTTCCTCTTTAATCCAAAGCACATGGCATCCATTTCTTCCAAAAAAAGACCTGAAATATTAATTTGTCTGACCAAAATACATGTGTCCACCATGTAATGGTCTATCCTTATATGCCTCGGATACCCAAAGACAAGAAGTTTATGGCGAGAAACTTCTTATTTTTTTTTGCAAATAATCATTAACTAAAATTAAGGCAGCTCTAAATTACCTTGACCAGGTTACATCACCTTTCCTTTTTGTAGGCGTGGGAGACCAATTTTTGGTTTTCGGCGAATGGGATGTACAGCGCCATTGCCAACAGGTGTATCCAGGCGTATTTTTTGCAATTTTTCAATGGGAGACAGGTGCAGCCAGGCGTCAATTACTCCTCTGTCCCGCCTCTGTCCGTCCTGCTGGCGGCATTGTGGCAAAAGAGGGAGATGAAAAGGCTTGATGGCAATATATGGTTTAACACAGCCGTGTAAGTCAAATCTTTACCAATCAAATGATAACTTCTCTCCTCACCTTTAAAATGTTGGAATAAAGAAACCTCATGTCCACCTATATCTTCATGATGTTTAAATGTTGCATTTTTTTACTTTGCTGCTTCAGGCATGTTTTCTGCACCTGGGCCCATGTTAAGGGCTCTACGTCTAAATTAAGCATTTCGAATCTGAGTCAGCGTTGATGTCCCTTGTCGGTTTTGTATTCAATTGAATATAGGTTGAAGGTCACAGGCATTCATTGTTTTTCTCCAGATTCTCTGAACCTTGACGATAGCTGGCTAAATAAGTGTTAGGGCATTTTTTTGCCACTTGCCAGTTATTACCAAATGAGCTTCTTTTGAATGGAATTTCAAAATGAAACTATGTCAGATCATTCAAACTTATGAAGTTGGAATGAAATTTGACCAGGAGTAGGCGGTTGCTCATTTATTTCTTCTGCCTGCATTATTGAGAAGAGAAACGATGGATAGCGTGTTCCTATTATTACACCCTGTTGCTGCTTAAAATTTTGGGATTAACATGCATGGACAACAATGCAAGATATAATGTTACATATTTATTTTCAGTACGAGATCATAGCAATCAGGCTGTATTCCTTTCCCCCACTAAAAATGATAAAACCTAAGTGACAATAATAGTATAAAGCATTAGCTTGTACATTGGGCCTTCAAAATGAAACAAATTTTTTTACATAAGACAGGTTACATTCAAAGTCAATGCAAAAGAGAAACGAATACACGCGTGTATTACGTGTCTTTGCATTGACTTTTGAATGTAATCAATCGTCTTTAAAAATTTGTTTCAAGGTCCGATGTGAAAGCAGCTGAAGGACACATACCCACATAGCCTACACCGCACTCCAAGGCTCCCGCAGCAATGCCCTCCACTCCTCTCTCTCTCTCTCTCTCTCTCTCTCTCTCTCTCTCTCTCTCTCTCTCTCTCTTTCTCACTCTCACTCTTTCTCTCTCTCACTCACTCTCACTCTCACTCTTTCTCGTATGTTGCAGACAGGGGTATTTGCAGTCAAAGCCACTGCCGCAAAAAAGCGGCTACGGCGCTCAAAATAATTTAATATCAATACTCACTTACGTTTTATAACAGAAGTTCTAAACTTTGATATAACATAGAAAACACATATTTAGAGAAAGTCATGGACAGATGGACTCATATCTTTTACTGACATGAAATACCATGCATTACTAACATCAGTGCCGCTGTTCTAGTGTTAAGGACAGAGCTGTGCAGCCAGGTGGTTTCTCCTCTCCCGTGCTCGCTGCTGCTCTCTCTGCTGATACGGCACATGCAGTTCAGCCTCTCTCTCTGTCTCAAGTCCTGTAATGTCTCCTGCGTGAGGTCAAAGTGACATCCATGGCGTACAGCTATGTTGTGTAGCACGCAACATGCCACAGAGAATGCACTGACACTCTGAGGGCTGTCAGGTCGAGTTTCCATTACGCGTGCCAACCGCCTTTGATCTGACATCAGGACAATCGATATAGATACAATGATTTATGTGCCGATTCAGATAGTTACATTAAATAGTGGTTGCTGTCATTATTTATTACATTGAAATGTGCCTGACATTCTGGAAACCTGCCTGTGAGGTTTCAGTGATGTGTGCGCACTGTGCGCCGGTCAGCCAAATTACCACTGCACAGAAAATAAACCAGGTTGGAGCTGGCGAGCTCTCTGCGCACTTTCGGTGGAGCCTTTTGCCACGAAATTGTCACTGCTTCATGATGAATATGTGACACCTCCCCCTACTATGCCGCCACGCCCATCTTGGCGCAAGTCCGTCTACCAAATTGCCAAAGTGGCTGCGCACGGTGTTGCACCACACGAAATTACCACTGCGCGGGCTGCATCGGACGAAATTACCACTGCATGGGCTGCGCCACCCTGCGCTGCGCCAAGAAATTAGAGCCCTAAGCTTCCTTTTTGCAAAGTGAAGTTTTAACTGGCATTTGTGGATGTAACTATGCACTGTAGTACTTGACAAAGTTTTGCCAGAGTAATGCTGAACCAGTGTGGTTATATCACTTACAGACAAATGACGATTCTTGATGCAGTGCCATCTGAGTGATTGGAAATAACAGGCCCTCAGCTTATGGCTTGGGCCCTTGCCCTTTACACAGAAAAATTCCTCTAGATTTATTAAATCTTTTAATTATGTTCTGCACTGTCGAGAGTGAAGTATCCTAAATCCGTCCTATCTTTCTGTTAGGAACATAATTACTGAAATATTAAAAAATATTTTTAATGCATTTGTGGGGAAATTGGTAATCTGCTTATCTTTGCTCCTGATGGACTAGGTCTTTCTTTTGTTCCAAATTAAGGTAATTATAACTAGTTAGCATCTGCTGCTTCAAATTAAGATATTATTCAATTTTTTAATCTGCCCCACCCCAAATGTTTTGGGCTTGAATGGCAGGGATGGATGTATAATTGCAAATAAAATGAAGTTGACCAGACTAACCATTAGATATCTTGTCTGCAGTGAAATGCAGAGTAAATTTTGAAATCTCTTCTTTCTGGTTTTTATGTGCATTTTCCATACCTTCCCAACTTTTTCTGAGTGGTCATAATTGCTTTTTAAATATGTTAAGCTGTCAGTGTGGGTCTACAGTGCCCTCCAGAATTATTGGCACCTGTTGGTAAAAATGAGCAAAACAAGATGTATAAAAATGTTTGCATTGCATGTCCTCATGATCTTTTTCCAAAAACTCTTAACCTTTGATTGAGATACCATAATAAAAAGTAACCTTAAATTCTTATCATGAAACAATTTTGTTTTTCAAAAATATGTGCTGCAATTACTGGAACACCTTAATTTAGTATTTTTTGCAACTCTCTCTACCAAGATAACAGCTCTGAGTCTTGTCCTATAATGAATGAGGTTGGTGTACACTTGGCACAGGATCTGGGACCACTATTCATATAGAATCTCTCCAGATCCTTCAGATTTTGAGGTCAACACTTGGACTGGCCTCCTCAGGTCGTACCAAGGATTTTTTTTGGGGTTTTGGTCTGGGGAATATGATGGCAATTGCAACACCTTTACTCTGCAGTCAGTGAACCATTTGTGTGTAAACTTTGATGTTTGCTTCAGATCACTGTCCTGCTTGAAGGTCCAACAATTTTAAGCTTTCTGGCATAGGCGTATAGGTTTTCATTTTATTTCTGCTGATATTTAATGGATTCCATAATGCCATGAGTCCATACACAATGTCCTTGGAAGAAAAACAGTCCCACAACCTCAAAGATCCACCTCCATTCTTCACAGTGGATATGAGATACTTTTCTGCATAGCTATATTTCTGTCTATGCCAAACCCACCTTTGATGTTTGTTGCCAAAAAGCTTTTTTTATAACCTGGTCTCGTTGAGTCTCTGTAACATTTGGTGAACTGTCGGCGCTTTATTTTGTTGTTTATAAGACAGCAGAGGCTTTTTTTTCTGGCAATCCTCCCAATCAACTGGTGATGTAGGAGGCAACTGATAGCAGTTTTGAGGCTTTTTGACCCCAAGACTCAACTAACCCAGCTGCAATTCTTCAGCTGCAATTGTTTGAGATTCTTTTGCCAGTCAAACCATATGTGGGGTCAATGTATCACGCAAGTCCTTTTCCTGGCTCATTTTTTAACATCTGTCGCTTTGAACTTCTTATTGTCCTGATAATATAAATGGGTATTTTCAAGGTATTTTCAACTGTTTATAGATTTTCTCGTATCCATTTCTTGATTTGCATTGCTGAACAAGTGTTCGTTGCACATCTTCACTGTGTTCTTGGGTCTTTCCCGCAGTGATGAGTGACTTAGGGAATTTGGATGTGTCACCTCCTATTTATAACTTGGTGAAACAGGAAGTCATGGTTGACCTCTTAAGAGTTCCTAATCAAACAGCTGAACTTGCATGTGCAAAATATGACTAATAATTTGTAAAATATGTCTAATAATATGTTCAAATATATTTTAATCGTAGGGTTTTCATGGGTTGCCAATAACTGCAGCACATATGTTTTAGAAACAATGTTTCTTTATCGTCAACTATTTATTTCAATGATTTTACTTTGATGAAAAGGTGAGATTTTTGTGAAGATTTTGAGTGGAGGACCGAGAGGATCAACAGCAAAGACATTTCTTCACTGCCCTTTGTGCTCGTATTCACTAAGGCTGCCTATAATTCTGGAGGGCGCTGCATCAGGACAGATTGTCACAGTGCTGTGCTGAGTCTCTGGCTCAGCGTTTCTCCTGCTGAGGTGTTAGTGTTTGCGCTCTGCTGTTGATCTCCAGACTGTAGGCTGAAGGTGAAGGACGTGATGAAGGAGTTTTCTGGGGATGGTCACCTGGCCCAGCACCGGCATGGGGAGGTGAGTCTCACTCACTTGCATTAGGCCACAGCTGTCATTTTGGATTAAAAGGTAATAAGAATATGAATGTTATGTCAATGATCTGTTCTTCTACATCATACTGTGACCATGTCCAGTGCATGTAGAGAACCATGTTCTCTGGTGCAGGCTCACAGTCACACTTCGAGTATAGTTCTGGACTAAATTGGGTGCGCTGTGCTGTATCTCCATTCAAAACAACATTTATTTTAGGATTAGGCATTAACTGTGTTTGCAAATCTGGCTATCAATCTATATCTTTAGCAGTACTGAGAACGGAGGAGTGTTATTCTCTCACTGGTGTTCAACGGATTCTACAATGTGTCAAGAAATGTATTCAAATACTTGTTTTATGCAGCACACAGTAGTGTGCAGTGATGATTATACACTTAACAAAATGAAGATAAATCAGAAACCAAGTACGATTCAAGTATTTATCTCTTGTAATATTGGATCATATAGCTGAAAATAAGTAAACAAATAATATACAGTAAAAACAAAAATAATAATGTCTTTTTGGGAGAAAAGGCCAATATCTAATGTGACCACCCTTTGCTTTGATCACAGCATTTAGTCTTTCAGGCATAGTTTTCACGTTTTTTTTTTTCTCTCTCCTTTCAAACCATTCCATATGGTTTGAAGTTTATTCCGAAGAGATTATTTTGATGATACAACAGATTTGTTCAATCAGATTCAGGTCTGGATTTTGAGCAGACCAGATATTTCTTTCTGACTGAGAATTCCTGCTCAATTTCAAAGTGTGTTTAGGGTCATTACCTTGTTGAAAATAAAATCCCCGACCAATCGGTCTCTTTCCAGATGGCAATGCATGTCTCAGAGGGATGCTGTGACACTTCTTTTGATCCATGATTTCATCGATTTTTATGAGATCACCGGCTCCTTTCAAGCAGATTGAACCCCAAACCATAATATTACCACCTCCATGTTTTACTGAAGGGGTTAAACTGTCATTTTTGAAACATTCTTAAACTCTATGGTGCACATAGGTTCTGCATTTGAGTGAGAAAATTTCGAATTTTGATTCATTGGTGCAAAGGACTTGTTCCCAGTCCACTGGTGTCCAATACTTGAATTTCTTGGCGAACTCTAGTCTTTTTTTTGATGTTGCCAGCTCTTTGCAGCAACACAACCAGTCAGACAATTTTTACTCGGCCGTTTGGAAATAGATCTTGATACTTTCATCTCTTCACCTCTGGCGTTATTAATATCATAACGGAGTTGTTGTACCATCAACAGACGATTTTTTTATTTTAATTTTTTTTTAAACTTGTCATACACAGAAGAGAAACATCAGAGGCACTAAACTTTTATTTTGCACCTCTGTTGCCACTAGTTTTCTACAAACCCGTCTCTTTGAAACGCTTGATGGTGTTTCTTACAGTGCCATGGCAGCATTTAACGTCCTTCAGCATCATGTAAGGCCATAATGCTTTACAAACAATCTCAGAGAGCTCCTTCTGTCGTTCCATTGTGTTTAACACTGTGATACTGCTCTAAGTTCATGTCTCCTTATATATGTGAACAACTAACTATCAGAAGTAATTTTGCAGAATATTGTTGCCTCAAACCAGTTTAAACAATTTTTTTTAGTGTCAATAATCATGGATTGAGCCTTCAAACATGCATTCAGACAATGCAAGAGTCAAAAAAATAAAATTTGTGGCACCTTTCAATTGTTAAAAATGGATGTTTTCAGTGTGTTTGTTTATTATCCATATTCTTACCTCTCTATTGTGGGAATTTTTTTTTTTTTTTTTCTCATTGCCTGTATTTTTCAATATATTTTCACCAAAAATTCTTGAAGCAATATATTAGGACCCGTTTTAGACAAAAGCGGTGATGTATAATCATCACTGCCCACTACTGTATTTAACCATAATGCTCACCTTCTGTTGATCTTGTCTCCTGAAAGCAATTGGTCAACTTTGAATGTAAGAAAATCTCTGTGCAGCCAGTACCTGTGCGTTTCTGGTTGTGGTAATTCAGTGTGGATACAGCTCCAGTAACAATCACCCTTCTGAGGATACCTTAAGGCTGCCCACTGTGTTCTGAGGGCCATTTTTGATGTGCTTGCTGAGCTATATGGCTGGTTGGCTCATCCTGCTAAGATCCATGGGTCCAGCATAGTGACTTGACCTGTGGTGAAATCATAACATTCCTTGGCACACCATGATCAACAATCCTGGTCAGTGGCTCACGATTGCTCAAGGTACCATTCAGAAGTGGCGGACTGTGGAGTGAAAATTTTCTGAAGCGCGCATTTCAATTACGCATGTATGGCGGTGCTCTCCGAAAAAGGGTATTTCAGCAATGAGATGGCTGTATAAGTGCTGCCATTTTTTTCCAAACGGTAACAGAGATTAAGTATTGGCCAGAATGGCTCTTTAACAGCTCTCCCTGCACAAATGGCTCCTGAGGACAGATGCTTGATATTAATTATGCTTTTGAACAGTAGCCATGCACTTAGTCTAAAACATTAGCAGACAAAAGCCATGCAGGATTATTCGCGGAGGAGAAAATAAATATTTTTGAGCACGTACAGTGCTGTGCCTGCATTTGGTGTAATGTGAAAAACAACTCCTCCCTTATAGAGCAAACACCCGGTAATCCTTGTAGCACGCCTCGCTTCTGATGTTTGAGCCAAATGAAGCGTGAGGCTTTTGGCAGTATCACAGGTGGCAGTAGGCTTGTGCCTGTGTCACCAGTGTAAATGGTGCCTCCTCTGTACCTGCTGGCCTTACCGCAGTTGAGCGGTTTAATTTTGAATCAAAAAAAGTGGCCATGGCTCAAATTTAAAGAGCTGTCACCTTACTGAAGGGTAACCTTTGGAATTTGTCAAAAGACTTTGATAACTTCCTTGCAGTCGGTCAGTTGTCTTATTTGACAGTGAAAAAACAAATTTTCTCTTGACCATATTGTTCCACTTACCACAGAGGAAAATAATGGCTGCAATATGATATTCAGGGATGAAAGACAACCACAGTCTGAATTCTGTTGGCAGTAATGTCCTGACCGACCTCATCTTGCAAGGGAATGCTTTCAGGGTGGGGTGTGGAGTGTTAAAGTTGCCTGTTACGCCATTGTTCTCTTACCCATGGGGATGTTTACTATCATGATTCTGAAGGGGAATGAATAATGTTCTCTGAGAGATAATTGGAAATGCACTCCGCTTTGAGGCAAAATTGCTTGGAAAAATAGCTGTGTCACACAGCTAACCAACAGTACTTTTTGAACCACAGTCATAAAAGCTTGGTCTGTCTAACTACAGTCTTTTCCAGGAGGTTATTTTTCTCTGCATCTAATGTGCATACGTCTGCAGATCTTGTTAATGAGGCATATCCGTGGCTTAAATTTCTGGTTTTTGAGCTGTATTTCTATGTGGGGTAGCGCCAGTGTTGAGTGCAGTATGGGCAGTCATGTAGCTCATGTGTCTCTTCCCTAATGGAGCTGCCCCTCTCCGAGCAGGGCTGTGTGGTTTTTTTTTTCTCCTGTTCATTTCCGTCTCTCTCTTTCTTTCATCCCTCCTCTCATCCCTGGCCAGTGCATTAATGAAGAAGGCTTTCGGCTCTTTCTGAAGGCGTACCTGGAGGTGGACGATTTTCCCGCGGATCTTTGCCAGCGCCTCTTCCTCTCCTTCCAATCTTCGGAGAGCGCACGACCAGACGGAGCTGGGCCCCCTGCTGAGAGTGAGACCACACCTCCCACTTCTGTGACCTCACACTGTTTGTAAACATAACTCCTCCTCGACAACAACAACCAATCCACTTTCTTAACTTTTAAATGTTGCTCCGCCCACATCTGTGCCTCCTCCCTGTTTATGAACATAACCGCTTATCTCTCAACTGTCACCGTTTGGCACTGTCAATAGTAATTTAATCATCATTGCGGCTCTCACAGGCATTAAATTAATTTCAGTGATGCGTATCAGTCGGAGTTCTGTTTAATGTTCAGTATGTGAGAATCAGGCCAGCGTTTACTCAGACCACCGGCTCACAAAGCAAACTGGGGGTACTTCTGACAAAGAGAAATCAGTGCATGTTTTATTGAATTCATGGGTGGAGTAATGCTGATCATTGTCTCTGTGGAGCAGTTGACTCACTGTTGGTTGTGCTCACCTCCTCGTTGTTTTCGTTTTTAAGGGGAGGTGTTTCTGAAGGATGTTTCCTGTTACTTCTCCCTGCTTGAAGAGGGACAGCCTCGCGAGAAACTCGAATGTGAGTCCCGAAACCTCTGCTTCATTTGAGCAGGCCTCTTACAATTTTAGCACTTCCTCCACTGCAATCAAAACACAGGTGTTCATAAAACCTTTTTTTTGTTTCTGTTTTAGTCACTTTCAAACTGTACGACAAAGACGGTAATGGAGTCCTGGACAGTTCGGTAAGAGAAGTTCACGCATTGTGTGGTGTTCCCGCAGCTAAGTCACCGTGAACCCAAATGAGAGGCAGCCTAGTTATGACTGACCTAGTGCGAGAAGCCAATTTCAAAGCAATTTTGTGGCTCACCAAGCATCAATGCGTCATATTTTCAGCATGACCAACAGTTGCGTCGAGGCCATACCACGCATGCAGCTGTAAAGCTTGGTGCAGTGTGGATGGAAATGTGGAATTTGCCGTGTAGGAGTGAGATGAGGAGATGCTGCTATAAATGAAGTGACACTTTCTCAGCCAGTGACTCAATCATTCCCTGACTGATGCACTGAGTGAGTCACTGGGTTATTGCTACTACCCCCCCCCCCAAAAGAAAAGGCAAACTACTGCTAATATGCTTTACCAGCATCACTGCCATGTGTACGGTTACTGGCATTTTGACCAGTATTGCAACCACAGCTGTTGTTTGTTTCCTGTGTGATACTTGAATAGATTGAGTAATCTGTTCTGCAAGGCTTACATTCACAAAATGGAAAGACAGTCACTCACTTGATCCCAGTGAAATATAGCCTTTGTCACCGACCTGGATTTTGATGCTTTGACGTTTTGCGCCCCTGATGTAAATTAAATCCCTTATTGCTGCAGGAGGTTGATCGGATTATAGCCCAGATGATGCATGCGGCAGATTACCTGGGCTGGGATGTGACTGAGCTGCGACCGGTAAGAGACACACACACATACACACACACACACACCCACACACACACACACACACACACACACACACAAAATGCCCGCATGCCTTCATGGACTTGCACATGCGTGCACTCGCATACCCACATCTGGTAAAATAATTTTTTCCACTCTATCATATATATATTGTCTGATCCACCCCTCCCTCAGTGCCAGTTCAGGCCATAGTGTTTGGCTGCTGATATCTATGCGCTTTAGTTCTAGATATTGTAATATATTCTATTTTTTCTTAATGTTAGTTTGTGTTTGAGGCTCTACATTCAGGATTAAGTAACTCTGAAACTGATAAGCTGAAGTCTGCGGATCGAAAATAAACCGTCATTCTCCTGCAACTCCTTCAAGGAGCTGTCTGCTCAGAGGGTGCGGATGGTGGGACACTGACAATGGCCTGTGATTGGCTGAGTAGGCCTCTGACAGCGCCCTGTGATTGGATGGCTAGACTGCTGAATGTGCACTGTCATTGTGTAGGTGCTGAAGGACATGATGACAGCCATTGATTCTGACAGCAGTGGGACAGTGTCCTTAGAGGAGTGGGTGGAGGGAGGGATGAACAACGTTCCCCTGCTGGTCCTGCTGGGCCTGAAGGTGAGAACACAAAACACTCCGCTCTCTTGGTTTGTTTCTATTCGTATTAAACACAGCCTCTGTACTGAGCGCAAAATGCACCTGGCTCTCCCTGACTCTACTACACATTCTATGCTGTGCGCAAAAGGACCCTCTTCCTCTCTCACTCTTTTTCTGCCTTCAGTGAAAAATCTGTACTGAGCACAAAACATTGTCTCCCTCTCACTCTAGTGAAAACATTCTGTCCTGAACACAAAATGCTTTTCTCCCAGACTCTAACATGACATAATATAACAACATGAGTGGTGAGAACAGGCCGTTCAGCCCAACTAGGCTCGCCAGTTTCTTATTACTATAGTGAATCTATCACTACTTGTCACTTTCTCTACTGAACACAAAATAGGCTTTACTCTCTGACTCGAGTGAGCAGATCCTGTTCTGAGCACAGAACACCTCTTCTGTGTGGCTCTACTGAACCCATCTCACTGATCATGAAATTTTTCTCTCTGACTTGACTGAACACATTCTGTATCGAGCAGAATGCTACTCTATAGGGTACATACTACATGGAACATGCAACGCTCCTCTTACTCTCTCTAACTGCACTGTTCATTATATGCTGAACACTGAACGCTCCTCTCTGACTCGACTGAACACAATCTGTACTGAACAAAAAATACTCCTCTCTTTTTCTGCCTCTGCTGGGCACATTTTGTACTGAACAATTCACTCTACAGGAGCAAATTCCCTCCAGCGTACCCAAAATACACCAAGGTCTGTACTGAGTAAATTCACTCCTACATTCCAAACCATCCTCTTTGTTTCACTTTCTCTCGGTTTGTCGTGAACAGATTCAGTTCTGCACTCTGCATCATCGCTTGACACGCCGCGCAATCTTTCTTCCGTTTGTTTTCTGCCTCCGACTCTGTGCGTCTTTCTTGCATCAATTTTCCCACCCACTCCCCTGCCCTCCTCTCCATCCATTCCAATTACATCTCTCTCCATAACATTCCTCCCCCTCACTGCCTCTCCCTCCATCCATCTTCCTGTGGTCATGAATATTCATCAAACGCCGGGCCCAGAGCGACTCTGATTTTGAATTATTGGCAGTAAATACAGTTGGAGCAGAACTCCTGCTGAAGAAGGGCTGGTGGCTGATGAGTCTGCATGTGTGTGTGCCTGGCCTGTCTTCATCAGTCTTTCCAAGATGAACAGTGCAGTATCCAGAAGTGTAAGTGTAGAGACCCATAGTTGCGCGAGTGTCTTCACTGAACCGGAGCAGCATTGAGCAAAAACGTCCGAGTGATATCACATCCTAGCTTGGTCTAAAACAGCTGCGCCTTAGTGTGAACTTTCTGTTCCTTTTATCGTAAATGGTATTAATTACCCTGCCCGAAAGGTGAGGGGTGTTGTCTTTGTTGGCATCTGTTTGTTTTTGTGTTTGTGTGTCGGTCAGCAGTGTCGTGCAAAAATGGTTGATCAAATTATAGGAAATTTTCAGGAAAGGTGTCTTGTGGTCCAAAGATCACGTTATTAAAATTTGGACCTAGTTAGGTCAAGGTCAGGATTTCTGAAAAAGCAAAAATAGCGGGCGGGGTTTCTGGTGTCTGGCACCACTTGTTTCCAATTTGAATTCAAGCCATGTTATCTTGGGTAAAATGCAAATGAATTCAGAGTCATATTACCTATAGCTTTACGTCCCCTTTAGTAGGAGCACAACTGCTTCATCCTTCCTCTCTCTCTCTCTCTCTCTCTCTCTCTCTCTCTCTCTCTCTCTCTCTCTCTCTCTCATCTTTCTCTCCCTCTCTTTCCAGTTCCCACTAATGAACTTGGTCGATTAGCATCTTCCCCACCCTGTCAGCTGGTGTGTCTCTGTCAAACTGGCTCTCTGATCCACATGCCGATTTTTTTTTTGAGAGCTGCTTGAATGGTGAGATGCCATTTGCCTGCATTAGGTGGTGGTACGGCATGATCTGGACACAGATAGGTGACAGAGGTCTCTCCACTTGTCAGCCGGCCCCTTCTACATTACTAAATATTGTAGAATTGTGTTTGTACTTTATGGACTGGACCACTTTGGAATCGGTGCTGTTCATCAGATTATAGTTATGCTTTTATATAATTTGGGCTGTCCGGTCACATGGTAAGAGAAGAAACGAAAGCACACTTGAGTCGCCGTGCAATTTTTCAGCCCACAGCAGTGTCCCACAGAATGATCAGTTGATTGAAAACACGGGAGGATTTGGGGAAAAAAAAAAAAAAACCTCAATTAAACTTCCTGTTCCACAAATCACTCTAAACTTGGAAAGTTGATTCCAAGTGCATATCGCCATCTTATGTTCCGGAGTGTACTGACACTTATGTCCTGAGTGTCTCTCCAATTGTTTTTCCCCGCAATCCAGCTGTCACTCTGGTTCCATTTTGTCAATTGATTCTCATTATTTAATTATTGTCTTGTTCCCTCCCCTACCTCCTTGTTTCATTCGTCTTCCTTGGACAGCTGTTCTCCCTCATTGTTGATTGTCTTCTTGTGCATTTAAATTCCCGGTCTCTGTGTTCCCTTTGCTGGATTGTTGTCTAGTCCTCTGTCTTCAGTGTTATATCTACTAGAAAACCTAGTGTCTGTTTATTAGGGAAAATCCTCCCAGAGTCGGTGGTCTTTGCGAAGTGGCTTTGTCCTGTTCCGCCTTCACTCCTGTTTGAAGGTGTGCACAGATCCATCTGCCTTGCCATCCGGGAACTGACCTCAGACCAGTGACTTGGAGCCTTGATGATGCCAATAATAACTAGAGCTGCGCACCTCCTCAAATGTACTCAATGTTATTTTTGCCAGTATTAGCTAGCAACCCCTGTGTTTATGCAGTCCTGTAGTCTTCGCGCAAATATGTTTCTAATGTGTTTTTGACCTTTTGCATGCCCTTGACCTTGACCTTTGACCTTAACCTCCCAAAATCGAATCACCTCTTCCTTGAACAATACTTAATCTTTCCATCAAATTTGAGGAAAATCCATCCATAACTTTTTGAGTAATCCTGCTCACAAACAAACCAACAAACCAACCAACAGACAAACGGTAATGATCACATGACCTCCTCCAACTTCGTTGAGCGGAGGTAAAAATAATAATTATTATTATAATTATAATAATAATTATAGTAATAATCTGTATACCACCTTTCATACAAAAAATTCAGCTCTAAGCGCTTCTCATTCAACAATAAAATCGAAACAAATAGGAAGTAAAAAGACTAGACAGTTTTAGAATACATCATACAGAAGACCATGTAAGTAGAGTAATGGAATTAAAGTAACCAAGACAGTGATAAAATGGAAGGATTAAAGCTATAAAATGATAAAAACAATCAGACAGAAAAATAATAAAATGGGGAGAAAATAATTTAAAAAATCATTAAAACAGCACCACTAACTATAAGCTAGTTTACAAAGGTAAGCCCTTTAAAAATGTCCACTGACCTAGCTTCTTTCATTTTTTTTTTTTTTTTTTGTCAGCATGTTCCATAGTTTCGGTGTATACTGGAAAAAAGGCAGCACTGTGATTCCTCTAGTTCCTTACTCCTTCCACTAACAAAGCTTTCAGAGCTTAACGGACCGTGGTTATGTTCTCGTTCTGTTATGTTAATAAAGGCCAACTTCTGCATAATCTGTGTTCTGAACTTGGCTCTGTTCTGAAATATGTGACAGACGCACAGTCATCGTGAAAATGCAACCCAAAAAAAAATACACCAATGAACCAAAACATTATGACCACCTGCCTAATATGCTGTTGGTCCTCTGCGTGCCACCGAAATGGACGCTGATGTTCACATGAATGCCAGACTTGGGGCTTCCTAGCTGAACATTTCCCAGAGTCTCCCTCCACCAGTTGGTCCTCTTCCTGCACTGCTTCCTGGCGTGATCTCCAGGTAGATGGCGCGCGCATCCCCGACAGACAGATGACTAAAAAACATTGGGACTCATCGGACCAGGCATTCAGACCAAAGCTTGCGTGCCCGTTGTAATACACTTTCGATTGCGGCCAGGGGTTAGAATGGCCACTCAAGAATGTCAACGATAACCTGCACGTATCCACTGTAGGTGGCTTTTATTTTGAGAGAGTAACGGAGCATAAATATTTTGGCTTATGGCTGGATGAGAGAATTCCTTTGAAGTTCCATGTTTATGATCTTGCCTCTAACCTGTGTCAAGACATTGGTTTTCTGTGTTGGGACAGACAATATGGAGGCACAGTGACAAGCAGTGCCAACTCACAGCAGTAAGGTTGTGGGTTTGAATGTGGCCTGGGGCCTGTCTTTATGGGGTTTGTGTGTTCTCCCCGTGTTCGCGTGGGTTTGCTCTGGGTACTCCGGTTTCCTCCCAAAGACATGCATGCTAGGCTAAGTGGAGACTCTAAATTGCCCAATTGATTCGAATTAATTGTATGTTGACACGAGAGCAGAAAAATTGCTGAAAGTGGTCTTAAACAATAAAGAATTGATCTGAATAGGAGCAGATCTATCTTTCCTTTGTTCAGTTGAAAGAGGATTGTTGAATCTATCTTTGTGCCAGTATTGGACTATGGTGATGTGGAGTATTAGCATGCAGTGTCTTTATCAGTTGATTCTCTAGACTCTGTTTACCGCTCAGCTCTCAGATTTATTACAGGTGACAGATGTAATTCTCACCACTGTGATCTATACAATAAGGTAGGCTGGCCTTCCTTTTCTGAAAGGCAAAACAAACATTGGTTATTTATTTATTTTTGAAGCTGTTATTGGAAGACAACCCCTCTACATCTTTTTGCTTTTAGACTGAAATTTTGGAACCTATTGGACTTGATCTAATGCTGGATGGTTCTTAGGGTCCCTCATTTAAATACTGAGCTTGGGAAACAAGCTTTTAATTTTGATGGTCCCAAATCTTCAGCTTCCCCTCCACATTCCCTCATGTTGGAAGTTCTTCTTTCCTTGGCAGATTTGAAGTGTATGATCTCTGATTTCTGTGTGGCCTCCAGTAATTGTTTTTGCCAAATAAGCTTCTTATTTTATGGTGCGAGCGTGTGACTATTTTTTTAGCTTGTTTTGACCTTGTTTTTATTTTTTTAATTTTAAATTGTTTTTGCCGAATAAGTTTTTTATTTTATGGGGTGAGCATGTGACTATTTTTAGCTTGTTCTGCTGTTGTTTTTATTCATTTAATTTTAATTTTTTGCCAAATAAGTTTTTTATTGTATGGTGCAATCGTGTGACTATTTTTAGTTTGTTCTGACCTTGTTTCTATTCGTTTAATTTTAATGGTTTTTGCCAAATAATTTTTTTATTTTATGGTGCAGTCGTGTGACTATTTTTAGTTTGTTCTGACCTTGTTTTTATTGGTTTAATTTAAATTTTTTTATTGCACTGTGTTTTATTTTTATTGCAAATTTGCTGCTTTTATTATGTCTCTGATTTTATGTAAACATGTCGTCTCTGTAAATGAGGGAACCTCAGTGACCTTTGAGTTAGTTAAAGGTTAACAGCAGCAACTGTGAAAGGTCTGTGGCTACTAAGGCCGATGCACTGCAAGCTGTGGTGCACTATGTGTAATGATTCATACCCTCCGTAACAGTCATTCGGATTTTATGCGACTTGTGCCACTCTAGCCTTTCTGTTAGTCCTGAGCAGACAGGATAGCCTGCGTTACCTTCTCGCGCATCATTGAGCCTTGGGCACCCAACACCTTGTTCTCGGTTCAGGTTTTATCCCTCTTTGGGCCACTGTCATTAGGTTCTCACTGCTGGGCGGAAGCATCCGCTTCTTCGAGGTTGCTCCAATCCAGTATTCACGCCATAACGATTTTGCCCTTGTCCCAATTTTCCTGCATCAAACGCGTTGACAAAGACCCAACTGTTCACTTACTGTCTAAGGTCCATTCACAGACCTTGACATGCCTTGTTATGACAAAGTAGTCAATGTCATTTACTTCATTTGTGAGTGGTCACAATGTTTTGGCACATCAGTGGTTTTTGCCGCTGAGAAGGGTACAGCATCTATCCACGGCCATTTGATCACCCCCAGAAAGCATTAATCAGCCTTAACCCGGGTTGTAGTTGGGCTTATAAAACCTAAGCATTCGTGAGATGCATCGGAGTCATCACAAATATGCAAACAACAGACAAATGACATTTAAGCCAAGGCCTTAAATGTTGGCACGATCCCTCATGACTTGTGCGTGATGGCGCTCATTCGCAGCTCCGAAGAGAAGGGTGAGGAAGCTGCATCTTATCCACAAATGCCTGGTATTTAGAGCTTCCTGAAGGAACCCTAAATTATTACCCTTTGCTATTTCAGCTGAAATAACCTAGAAGAGTCTCGCAAAAATTCCTGATTTGGTGTTCTATTTTTCGTTATTCATTCCCACGTGCTTGTTTGATGACCTGGCACTGTGCAGTGTTTGTCAAATGGAACTTATTGTTTATCAGCCAAGCTGCTGAAAACAGCTGTGCACAGTAGAATCAAGAGTGCATTCATTTTAAGAGGTATGGTAGCAATAAGCAACCATAGACAATCTCAATAATTAAATGGGACTTCTGAGTCTACAACGACCTGCTATTATAGAAGGGCAAATTCCACAGTTTTTTCATTGTATATTTACAGCCTGACGCCACTACGAAAACTGCAGAAAATGGAGGCTTTGAGCCATTTCCTTTGTGATATATCTGTAGGGCCTTTTGTGTATGATATTGAGGATGAAGTGTTGGCCAATGCATTTCCCATGGACGTCTGAAGTCTTCATCCTTCCAAGGTCTCCAGGTGCCTTAAAAATGGCTGGAAATCTGTCTTTTCATCAAGCAGACTCCCCAATGCTTGTTGTATGCATGTACAGGAAGATCGTGTCAGTGAGCTCATGTTGGCAAGCATAGTCACAAACATGGTTATATTTACCCACCGTTGACACAACATGGGGAAGGACTGATGGCGAGACACTATGTTTGGTGGCACAGAAATGTATGGTTCGTTTAATCAGTATGACTGGATAATGTTTTGCACGTTCACTAGGTCAACCACAAAAACAGGAACTCCTTAGCGGAAGGCTTGCTATAGCATGTGTTGTTTCACCACAGCTGTGTTGTTCTTTTAGCTTCACAAGTTGGCCTCTGCTGAATGCGGCCCCTTGCTTTTTGGGTTCTTTCAGATGACCCAGAAGGATGGGCAGCACCTTTGGAGGATGAAGCATTTCAATAGGCCGGTGTACTGCAATGTTTGCCAGAGCCTGCTGCTGGGACTGCGCAAGCAGGGTCTCTGCTGCACATGTGAGTACTTGGGGCACCACTAGAGGGCAGCATTCATAAGCCTAAGGGTTTTCACTACCTCTTACATGGCTTCAGTCCCATACTGGACCAGCAACTCTATGTATGCTGGTTTGTTGCCGCCCATCTGTGGGTTCGTGAAGAATTTTGAAATCAGTTTTTTTTTTAAGTTCCACTTGAATCTTTTCCTTGAGTCTAGTTGCATTCATGGTCCTATGTGCTTCTATTTATGACTTTTGGCTTATATTTGTTCTTCAGTGCTGTGAAAAAGGTTTGGATAGCTTTTTTCCATTAATAAAGAAATCATCATTTAAAAACTGCATTTTGTATTTACTCGGGTTATCTTTGTCTAATATTAGCATTTGTTTGATCTGAAACATTTAAGTGTGACAAATATGAAAAAAAAATAGAAATCAGGAAGGGGGCAAATACTTTTTCACAGCACTGTATTTTAGTGGTAGCTTGAGGCTTTTTAAATGCTCAGATCTATTTTTTATTTTTTTTTTCAGGCTGTAAATACACAGTCCACGGGCGATGTGCCAACAAGAACCCATCCCCCTGCACCCGCACCTACGTCAAATCAAAAAAAAGACACTGGGGTGAGGCTCTGTGGCTCGTCAAAGAGAAAACGTTTATATCATCACAAAAGATGCTTGTCTGCATCTAGTCTGTGCAGAGTCAGTGATATGTTGATAAAAGTTTTTTCAAGCCTAGTGTGGGTACCTTGTCTTGTAAAAAAGCTGCCCTGTCCTTTTCCTTATCTATATATTTCAGACTTTAATTCCCACCTTAACAAAGCACACCTCAGTTGGGTGCTGGAGAAGTCTGTGAGCTCATGATTACCAGTGTTTCCCCTACAATGATCCAGTCCTGGTGGGCTGCTTGGCTTCCACAACCCCCACCAGTATGACTAATTCCTGAGGGTTATTTATTTTTTTAATCGCGCATTTTTCTAAAATCAACTGTTTGCGCTCAGGAATTGTCTGTTCACTTGAGTGTTCTTAACTCCACTCTCTGCGAGACTCTGGTTATGCCTTATTGGCTACTGTGAAATAAACCTAAAATCTTATTGGCCAGTGATTTGCCAAGAATGCATCAAAGCTGAAAGTAGAGCGAAAATAAGAAATCATAACTGCCTGCGCCTCTTACCTTCTTGGATGGAGAGTTTGCAATGCCACCACCAGCTAAACAACTAAATTTGTCAAAAATTGACAATAAATCAATACCATGAATGTGTGGTTAGGGTTGGGCTTTTAAGTGCAACTTATTCTTCACATTATGAATAAATAGAATAAATAGTAATATGAATAAATGGCCAACTGTAAGGACTTTCGCTGGGTAGATAGCAATGGCATTGCCAGGTCCCCGCTCATGAGATGCGCATTAATTTGTGATTTCTATAAACTGCCAAAGTTTACAGTGCAGTAGCTCTGCTCCAAAAGGCAAATTGTTGCTTGGAAAAAGAACGGCACCATGAGACAGCTGTGGTTAGAATTCTTTGCTGCTGTCTCATTAAGACCCAGTCACAGTGCTAACATTGTCTCGATGGAGCGTATGGGATGTAAGAAAATGAAGTGATTTGTCCTCAAGACTGTTCAAAATCGAAATAAGTTTCTGGAGTTAAATATTTCTCCTATAATTGCAAAGCCTCTGTTTGTCATTTTAATTGTCTGCTTGGACAAGTAACCGCAACCTTTAATAAGCTGTATTTTTTTTTTTTTTTAATAATGCTAATCTAAGCCATCATGTGTAAAGTTAGCATTAGCAGGCAGATGCGTTAACTGACTTCTAAATAAACCATGAAGATATCTTCAATGTGCGATTTTACTGATTTTTTTTATGACGGAGATAATGTCTGTAATTACCCACATTCATTTATGGTGGTTGTGCATTCAAATTTTTGTATGGCGCTGCAAAAAAAAAAAAAAAAAAGCAGCTCGTGGGCAATCAAATGCGTTATCATTTTTCACAAAAAAAACCATTACCAAATCAAACTGCAGAGGGAGAGGGAAGGATGGAAAATAGAGGGGGGAATGAGAGAGAGGTAGAGGTAGATGAGTCAGAGGAAGTGTAAGCTGTGCTGCCAACAGACACAAAAATAGGCAAACGCTGAAAATCAGGCTGGGATCCAGAGTGGCTGAAGAACAAAAAGTATAGCCGGCAGTTATACTGCACTGGCCATGGTAAGTTCCATGCACTTGTATCTTACTCGATAGGCCTGATAGAATATGTGGCTTTTGGAAACATTTCTGTTGGTGAGCCATTTTTCAGTATGGCCCAAGGATAAAAGTAACCCTCTTAAACTAACATTGTATATATTTAGGAATATTCTGCGGCATTAGCTGCCAACATAAGATGGCAGTAAAAAAGTGGGACATTGAAGAGGATGTTCATGTACTGTAGGTCCCTTCTGAAGCATTCAGGAAAGCATTCAATTCATACATGGGGTCGGACCACCACACTGCAGAATTCCAGGCCCACATAAATTTGACTGCAACTGTAATTTAATGACTGGTTTGATTCTAGTGTAAGCATTTAAGAATATAATTGTAAGCCTATGATGTTTGATACTGTGTGTCTCCAAATTTCACTGGTCCCAGCATCACAGCAGCCCTTGAGGAAATGAGAAAGTCATAACTAAGGAAATTTATGTGCACTTATGAGGATTGCCAAACTTGACACTGATTCTTGTAATGGCGACAGCGGCACTTATAATTTAAATGAGCATTTTGTGAATGCTACAATGTGCCACAATTTGTGTTGTCTCGATTTATTTATGAAGAAAAAATAAATCTTTCGTCATTCTTCCTTATGATCTTTTTGCAATGAAAACAGTACATGCAAGTATAAATCACAAACGGCCTGCTTCGCCATTAAATTGACTGCCGCGTCAGAGTATTGTTTCTTCAGAGAGTACCACCAGGCCTGAAAAAAAATTTGAGGGAAAACGCTGATTACGGTCTTGAATTGCGCTTGTAATGAAAAGCTACAGGAATTTATGTCTCCAGGAACAAGATTGAGGGGCCCTGATTTATGAGCTATTGGTTTTACTGTTGATGTCTTCTCTTCTATCTGTATATATGTGCATCTCTCTGACTGTCCGCCTCGCTGGCTGTCCTTGCTCTAGATAGCGACTCATGATTGGGTTGCTGGGAACTGTGACTCTGGGAAGTGTGACAGGTGCCAGAAGAAGATTAAGAGCTACCACGGGCTGACGGTGAAACGCTGTGTCTGGTGCCACAGCATGGTGAGGCCTGCAGCCATGGGTTTTGTGACTTTGCAGTTGTCTTATATGCTGAAAAACTACGTAACATCTTAAAGGAAAGGAAAAAAATCTCAGGAAATAAAAGTGACCCCTTTAAAGTCACCTGAATGGGGGCATGATCGCCCAGATCAAGCAGGTTGGGAGCTTGTTGAGGATAAGCGAATGAGTGCGAATGGAGCTTGGGAGCTCATTTTTGTGAGTTGAGAACAGTAACAGGGGTCAGTGCCTGTATAATCTGGGGTTGAGTGGGAGTTGCACTAGTGGGATTAGTCACAGGTGAGGTGTTGTTTGTGTTTTGTAGATACATGAGGAATGTGTATCAATAGAGCCGTCCGAGTGCAACTGTGGACCCCTGAGGGACCACATCCTGCCCCCCTGGGCCATCTACCCTGTAATCAAGGTAGGGCGTTGGAACACAGGTGCGCTCACGTGCACGCATGCACACGCACACGCACATGCACACACACATACAATACTGTGCAAAAGTCTTAATTCACATTTAAATTTGACGTTGGATGTTTAATTTTGTTTTCCATATTAGTGGTGTTGTAGATAAAAGCACATTTGAAGCACTGCATGTTTATTTAAAGAAAAAATTAAAAAGAACTTTGTATTTCATTAAATACAGTTAATGCAAATAAAACACCATGACAGAGCTCTGATCTCAACATCATCAATGCTATCTGGGAATACCTGGGGGGAGAGACTCAAGTGAGACTGTGACCCTGCAGAGGAACTGCGGCATATTCTCCAGTATGCTTAGAAAAACCGAACAGTTAGTAATCTCATAAAACTGCATACCAGCGTCCCAAATTTTTAGGCAAAGGGTATTCAGACTAAATATTCATTTCAGTTTGTTTTTAACAGTTCACAGCACTTTATAGTACATTTTTCAATATTCAGAAACCTTTAATTTCATGATTTTTGGAAGCATCTTCGCCTCACGGAATTGCATTAAATGTGCTTAAAACTTTTGCACAGTACTGTACTTACACACGCACACGCACACAACGTGCGTTCACACTTGCCCAGATGCTGCGACCAAATGTACAGTGACAAGGCTGAGCCAGGCTCTTATAAGCTGAATGCACTATGAACTTTGGATGGTTACTGAGATCTTCTACACAAAGACAACTGCCATTGACACGGTCTTTAATGCCGGGGCCCAGGCACTGGCATTGCTTTGTGGATTGTCCTCAATGGCCACAGAAAGCCATTCATACACTGTACGTCTCAAACAGAAGATCCACTCATTTGAGAATCTTTTTTTCCATGATTCTTCACCGCACTTGCATAACTCTTAAATGCTGATGAGACATCCGTAAACCAGACCTCTTAAAAGTCATGTTATATTCATTAGGGTCCTGGAGCCACTGCTTGCAATTAGATGAATTCTGTTTAAGCAAAATGTCATGTTATGAAAGGGGTCGGGTTGTCGCGTGCAGATTATGGTCAGTGGCTACACTGCTGACGTCAGGGGAGTCTTTTTATGACGTTAATTGACGTTTTTCTCGCTAAATATTCAGATAAACAAATTATTTGACTTTTTATTCGCCACCCCACCCTCTCCACCCCCGCCTTTGAGCGACGTAGTAATTCATCAGATGCTATTGAATGTGACTCTGTGCTGTCAAAAAGACAAATAAAAGAACACTAGCAAATGCTTGCAAAATGAAAATCAAGAATGCGAGAATCGTAGATGCACATCAAATTTGCATCTATTTGGTAGATATGTCACATTTTCTGTGTCTTTTAACGAAGGAATTTGATTGGTTGCCAGCCGGGCCAGATTGGGCTCTAGTACTTTCCAAGATTTCCGTTAGAGTAGAAGGCATGCCTGTACATAGGCAGTCTGCTCTTACCTACTTTAGTAGTACTTCATGAAAATAAATGTAAATCTTGTTCTGAAATCTAACGTGCATAAATTATATAATTCTAGTTAACCAGTTTGTTCTTACTTTTATCTTTTATCTGCAAGGGCACAGCATGATTCACTGCCAGCCCCTCCCTCTCACCCCCTACCTATTCTGGGCTAAACCAAGATTTTCAAAAAGATTTGTAACCCCAAGCATCGCTGGGTTTTCCAGTTGGTTGGGACAGGACCAGAATTAATTTTAATGAGACCACTGGGAACCCGAAAGAACCCTCTGAAAGACCACCACCTGTCCTCACTACAATGATGAGCTCTGCTCTAATTGGCCGGGAGACGAAGGTATTGGGCCCTTAGACAGTGTGTCACAGGATTGCGGCTAATAGACCAAAATGCGCCAGCTAAACTAGCAACAGTCTCTTAATACAAATGAACTGATTTAGTAGTAAATGACACCATGAGTATGGAAAGGCTTTGAGGATGGCTCTTGTACGCACAACCAAGCATAAATACTTCCAGGTTAAATATTCACCGAAATCGGCAATACTTGGCTGCAGGTTCTAAGTGTTTAGTTTCTTCACAGATACGTGGAATTGAGCTGTCCTTCAGTAATAACTTTTAAGCAAATTCGCCTTTGGATAATTCCACCTCAAATCACCAGATGTCAAAAAAAAATTCCTGACTGACCACAGCATATTTGCTTCACATTTGCAGAATATGATGTATATGCATCCAGGAGATCATGGGCAAAAATGTAAACCCATTTCTTTATTAGTTTTTGAGATATTGAGACCTCAAAAAGGGGGCGCACCCCCCGATTTTGTGTAAAAATGAGTGTTACTATTCTATATTCCAAATTAAATAAGTCATAACTTCTTAATTATCAGTGATACATTGATAGTTCAGAAGTTATGACATTGAATTTGGGAATCTTGTATAATAACACTAGTTATATGCAGAAATTCGGCCCACGCCCCCTTTTTGAAGTCTCAATGTCTCAAGGACTGATGAAGATATGGGTCTAAAGTTTTGCACATAATACACTGGATGCAAGACTATTTTAACCTCTAAATTTTGGGCAAATATGGTAATTTTGCATGTTATTGCCCCTTTATTTTAGCCCTCGTTCAAAAAGCAGTCCTGTGCAAAATTACTAGCATATGCAAGCAGATGTGGATTAAATTCACTCAATGTTTTTGCTGAAACATGCTAAAAAAAGGGTAACTTTACTGATATTCGGTAAAGAGAGGTGGGGCAATCAAGCAAAGCTGTGGGTCGGAGGAGGGCACACAGAGTTGGTCGGAGTGAACCACGCACAGCAGGTCTTTATGACGTAGGAAACATCTGAAAATTAAAAACTTGTGTTTCAAACACTGAGGTGGAGAAGGATTTTCTAACGGCTAAACTTGAGCGTCTTCAAAGTCAACCATCTGTCGCGAATTTAAGAACCCAGGAGCCACACAGATCGCGGACAAGCCGTATAGACGTCATTAATAAATGGATGATGGGAGTTTTCAATACACAAACTAAGAGGATTATCAGAAGATAGTTCAAGGTCGGGCAGGAGTAAACAGGTTCACTGGTGGCCAGGATAGGCATAGTATAAGCAAATGGCCCAGGGCCATTTGCCGGGGCTTCAAGCCGAATGGATATGGGCTCACAGAGTAGATGCACACTTTTGGAGTTACAGAATATGCAGAGTTAACTGGGAGAAGTGCCACTGGCTTGGACTGCAGGCACTGGAAAGAGTTTCCCTCATAAATAGATACTTGCTTTCTTGAGATTAGACGCTGAAGATGGAAGACTGCAGTCTACCAAAGGGGAGACGAAGACAGGAACTTAAATACAGAAGGATGATGATCGACAAAATAGAAAGTAGTGCGCAAGCATGGGGAGGAAAGAAAGGGTAGGGGAGCAGAATGACACCGTATTTAAATGATGAATGAAACAATGAAACAAAACCAAAATTGACAAAGATGGCAAGACTGCGGGGGGGGGAAACAATTAAGGGAAACACTCAGGATGTGACTCGCTCTATGGTCTGTTGCATGCAGTGGGGACCACTGCACAGGCAGACTTAATTGGAAAAAGTATTTTCTGCAATATGGGCTCATTGATGACAGTTTTCATTCGTTGACCAGGAATTGTTATTGGTTTGGGCGTAATTCCTTTATATCTTTGTAAAGCACTTTGAGCCCTTGTGAGAAAGAGTACTATATAAATGCAATGTTTCATTCGCACCATTAGAAATTTCATGGCCATTTTAGAGGGCCGTCCAGTAATCTGAATCCAATAGTAATTTTGTAGTGCTCTGTTGGATACAACCCACAATGTATGCTCCCCTCTGATATCAGCTGGGTCTTTGAACAGGAAGAGACTTGGCACTAGCCTACAAGTACGGTAATGGTTTACTTTATTAGCCTTCAGACCGGCCTCCAAGTTCTCACAAATACGTTGTAAAATGAAAGACCGTTTTTGTCTTGAACTTATTTTTGAAGCTGAGCAAGCCCTGATTCAGTAAAACGAATTGCAGTTTTCCCATTGTTTTACAAGAGGTTCATTCCACCATATGCTGTACTGAATTCATTAGATTGCATCAGCAGCCTCTGAATGATCTGGGTTGTTGCTCTTTCATTTACATACACATACACTTAGTCTTGTACAATGGGCTTCGCATCTGCGGGAATTCGAACAAGGACTCAAGTCAGAGCGCTGAAATTCCTCCTTTTATTTCATTCTGAATGAATTTGCCATTCTGACAGGTTTTATACATATCCAAAATGAAAATACTGAAATTTTAATGGCTTGGGAAACGACACGCACTGCTTTTCACGCCTCAAGGTCACATCCAAAACTGTGGCATCTTTGCCCGCTGGGATAAATAAATTGTAGGGGTCATGGAGATGAGCAAACAGCCTCACCACGATATGGTGATCCCTTTGAGACAGAACATCAGTCAAAGTAACAATACAAAATAATTAATAATGGCTACAATGACTGCTATGCTGACATATATTAACTTAAAAATATACTACTAGATCCAATTTGTGTTGTTTATTTGCTCACTGAAACAAACGTCATGACTTTAATCTTGCAGTCGCCATAGAGCATGTGCGCTTTGCGTGAGCTTACTGTAATTTTTCTCTGTGGTCCAGGAGAGGTCCAACAGTTTGAAGAATGGCTGCTCCAGTGCATTAGAGGACTGTGAGTCACTGAACATTACACCGGATGGACAGGTTCTGCAGGTAGGCCCTCTCTAAACCGTGTCCAGCTCAGGAATGCACTGGTGCTGACTGATCATGTTCTAATCCTGCACAATCAAACAAAGACAATCGGCCATTTTGTATCATGTAGTAGGTAGAATAACGACATGTGGTCTATTCTATTTTATAACTGTGTATTCTTTGTTGAATCTTGAGGGCTAAATTATGCTTTGCATTTGACTCGTCCAGGTTACTTAACTGCAGTTGGCAGCTACAGTCCAGAGCCTAGAGACCAACTTCAGTTCTTAGGCTAGTGCTTTGATCAAGGGCAATAGGAGGAGTACATTGTTACGGGGGTATGCCAACATTTTGGGAATAATACTCATTTTCAGACTTGGCCACACTGAGGTAAGATATTCGATACCATTTTCACCTTTGTACGTCCAAGGGTTTGGCTCTGATTGGTAGCATTACATGCTAGCTGAGCATGGAGTTGAGCGCTACATGAGTAAAAAGCTTTGTCAAATTAAAAAAATGAACTTTACTGCAACTCCGAAGCAGACTTATTTACTCAGAGAATTATATGCTTTTGAAATCCTCATCTGCTAGTACAACAACTCTTATTAAAAAAAAAATTCCAAAGTGTATTTTAAATACACTTGATACATTGTGTAAATAAGACAGCTTTGGAGTTACTGAAGATTTTTCTCCCTTTGACAGAGCAAGGCTAATGAGTCCTATTGATTTGAACTCTTTATGCTAAGCTAACATGAAATGCTATCCATCAGCACTGAACCTTTGGACGTACAGAGGTGAAAGCGGTATCGAACACCTTTTCTCAGTCTGGCTAAGTCAGAAAATTGATATTTTTCCCAGAACTTTGGAGTAATCCATTAACTTCTATTTTGAATTTCATGAACTTCCTGGAAACCTATTTTGTTGGTAGATTGTAACAATGGAAGCGATAGGTAATTTTAACATGCGGTTAGTCAAAAAATTGGCTGTAGTGTCTGCAGGTGTAACTCCTAAGCTGGATGGCTGAAGTTGCCTGCAAGTTTAACTCCCATCTTGGAGGTCTGTGTTTGAGATCCCTGGCATAAAATCTCATAAAATGTTCACAGCCATTTCTCTATTCCTGTTTTTCCCTTGGGTGTTTTCCACCCCCTACTCTTATCTGTGAGCAGATTAGCCCAGTTCCGAACACACACCCCCTCCTGGTGTTTGTGAACCCCAGAAGTGGAGGCAAGCAAGGGGAGAGGTGAGGCTGTCTACCAGTCAGTGTGCACAGGATAGCGCGTCTGGGTCAGAGGTCACAGAGCCACCATCTCTCTGTATGTGTTTCCCCTCCAGGGTCCTGCGCAAATTTCAGTACCTGCTAAATCCGAGACAAGTGTACAACCTCTCCAATGGAGGGCCTGGACCAGGGTAAGGCCTACAGCAGCCACACTATCCACTCTTTTAGTCAACCTGCTTCCTGTTTTCCGTATCAAAATATAAATACAAACAATATTATAATAATGATATATTTATTTGTAAATGGCTACTCCTGTGTGGGCCTTTCTTCACACAATAACAGTATACACTGAATTAAAAGATTATGTGGGTAATATGGTTACATGGTGTTGAAATTTTAGTTTAAACGATACCAAATATGTCCAAAAACTTTTTTATAATTGTTTTCTACACCTTCAGTGAATTGGGCCTGAAGAATTTTTACTCAAGATGTGAAGAACTCTGCCCACCCTATGTCCCAAATTGATTTTCCAGGCAACATTACCTTTGAAAGTTTCTTGTCAGTCGCCATAATTTACCATAATTGTGGTCTGAGTTTTGACTGTAAGAGCCATATGCTTGAATGATGCCAGGGTCTTTTGGGGAGAGATTTTACCTCTGCATTATTAAACTGCCCTAGGTTTTTGTTGACAGTCTAAGTTAATAAGACACACACCGGGATAAATTGCTGTCAGGCAATCATTACTTTTCATAAAGAACCAATACGCTTTTTTGTTGAAACTGACTCAGTCAGAAATTTTTCATTCCATGTTGTACTTCATCAATAATTCTCATCAGTTATATTGCCTCGCATGAGTGACTGCCTTATGAGTCGCCATTGTGTGATTGATTATGTTTGTGCATCTTTCAGGCTCCATTTCTTCAGGAAGTTGGAGAACTACAGGATCTTAGTGTGTGGGGGGGATGGAACTGTTGGCTGGATTCTTGATGCTATAGGTGAGAGAACTCCTCTCCCCAATGGTGCGGATTTGGTACATTCCACTGCATTTGTGTGGCTATTTTTCTTGTGTGAACTTCTTGCGAGAAATTTTTCTTTTCTTTTTTTTTTTTTTAACAATACTTTGTGTGAAAACTCATGTTGCAGCAACTGTTCAGATTTGAAGAATCGTTTGCAGTTCATTACTTTTAAAAGATGACTGCATTTATGTGAACGCATGGACTTGATAAGATGTTCAGGCTTCAAACTTTCAAACTTCAGAATGAAAGGAAAAAAATCACTTGCATTTTCTGGGAACAGGAGTCACAACACTCATTATTTTTCTGTCAGACAAGGCCCAGCTTCTGGTGCGCCCCCCAGTGGCCGTGCTACCCCTGGGCACAGGAAATGACCTGGCACGCTGTCTCCGATGGGGTGGAGGTAAGTGGTCCCTCTATCTCCATACTGTGTATCCCACATACTCTTTAATCTGTACTCATCAAAATAAGCTTACGGAGATATTCGTGGATACATATCTGTGTGTGACCCTGCAGGGTATGATGGGACGGATCTGGGTCGGATCCTGAAAGAAATCGAAAGCAGCTCCCTAGTGCT
Source organism: Gymnothorax javanicus (assembly GCA_029692085.1). Taxonomy (NCBI): domain Eukaryota; kingdom Metazoa; phylum Chordata; class Actinopteri; order Anguilliformes; family Muraenidae; genus Gymnothorax; species Gymnothorax javanicus. Next base: position 20,540,191 of record CM056203.1, read on the forward strand.
TATGGACCGCTGGAGCATCCAGGTTATTCCTGATGATACCCAGGCAAGAGGAGACCCTGTGCCTTATGAAATCATCAACAACTACTTCTCCATTGGAGTGGTAAGTCGGTCCGAGGCGCTATGCCGAAATCCGTGTCTCACTCAGGCAGCTGCTTGGCTGAACCCAAACCCCTCTGACGTCCCGTTGGCTGTGTGTGTTTGTGTGTGGGCAGGACGCCTCCATCGCCCACCAGTTTCACATGATGCGGGAGAAACACCCCCAGAAGTTCAACAGCAGGTGAGCGGGCGGGACAGAGAAGGAGGGGATTGGCTGGAGTGACATTCCTTCTACATCAATGGGTGTCACTCTTCATTACATTCACTTTCCATAACAGTCACCATATTTATCATCACCTGCACTTTCCCCTGGGGATTTCCCCCTCCTGTGTGGGGTCAGATTTAGTTTATTTTGCTTGGTGATTTCCCTTCTATAAGTCAAGGAATCTATCAGTAGACAGAAAAGCCTCAAACACGTGTGAACGACATGAATCTGGTACTGGAGGTGTGGCGGCAGCTAATGCAAATTAGCTATACTTCGGAGATGTTAATCATGGATCCAGTAACACTGTTCAGGTGTAAATCAGAGACCCAGTAACACTCTTCAGGTGTAAATCAGTAACACTGTAACATTTTTCTTCTGTAAATCAAAGACCCAGTAGCACTGGTCAGATGTATCTCAGAGACTGTTCCACTGCATTGGTGTAAGTCTGCAAACCAGTAACACTACTCGGGTGTAAATCAGAAATCCAGTAACACTTCTCCTGTGTAAAATGTTTTAATTAATTTTGCTGAGGCAAGTCTTTGGTTGATTGCCACATAAATTTCATTACAGTCCAAGAAGCAAAAAAAAAAGTTATCTCAGGTTTTTGTTGTACGATTACTCTACTTGAGCTTTTCCTCTATGCTCTTCATGTTGCACACAAAATCTTCATGCCATCTGCCATCAGACTTTACACCGATGAGCTGAAACATTAAAATAACTCTCAAATTACGAAAGTTATGTCGATTATATTCTTACAACAGTGCATGTCAAGGTCTGCAGACTAACGGCAGACGATAAGCAAACAGTCGGTTTTCAAAGTCGACATGTTGGATGTCGGAGCATTGTGGAAGTGGCTGCCTTGAGCTGTGGCCTAAAGGTTGTCAGTGCCAGTCGTGGCAGCAACCCCAGGATGTTGGTGGACACCAGCAGTGAGGGAAGCCATCATGCTGAAGAAGGTGGTCTTTCGGGCTTACCTGGCCCAGAGGACTCATGACTCAGCGACAGGTACTAGCAGGCTAAAAGGACTGCAGCCGCGGTGGTTGCAGAAGCAAAAACTTGGATTTGGGAGGCTATGAAGAAGCACTGTCGGGTGGCTTCAAAAAGGTTCTAGCAAACCGTCAGACGACTCAGGAGGGGAAGGCAGGGCTTCACCCAGGCTGTTTTTGGCAGGGGTGGGGAACTGCTGACCGCGACTTGGGATATTAATTAGCGGTGGAGGGAGCACTTTGAGGAACTCCTGAATCAGGCAGATGTACCCTGCGTTGAGGAGGCAGGGAAGGAGGACTCTGGTGAGTTTCTGCCCATCTCCTTGGTGAAAGCCGCTGAGGCAGTCGGAAAGCTCCGCAGTAGCAAGTCATGAGGGTTGGGCAAGATTTGTTCTGAGATGCTAAAGGCTCTGGATGTTGTCGGGCTGTCATGGTTGACACGCTAATTTAACATCGCATTGATGTTGGGTACAGTGCCCTTAGACTGGCGGACTGAGTTGGTAGTCCCCGTTTTTAAAAAAGGGGACAGGAGAGGGTGTTCTAACTATAGGGGGATCACACAGATCAGTGTCCCAGGAAACGCTTATGCCATGGCGCTGGAAAGGAGACTGCACCCGATTGTTGAACCACAGATTCAGGAGCTATTTGGGTTCCGTTCCGGATACTGGAGGGGTCATGGGAGTTGGCCCATCTAATCTACATGTGCTTTGTAGACTTGGAGAAGGCTTATGACCGTGTCCCATGAGGTATCCTGTGAGGGTGCTGTGGGAGTATGAGGCATCGGAGCTGTTGGCTCGAACTATCTGATCCCTGTACAGCCAAAGCCAGAGCTGTCTTCGCATTCTAGGCAGGAAGTCGGACTCGTTTCCAGTTAGTGTGGGACTCCGCCAAGGGTGTGCCTTGTCACCTATTCTGTTCATTATTCTCATGGACAGGATGTCAAGGCGCAGCTGAGGCATAGAGGGAGTCCAATTTGGTGACCTCAGGGTTGCATCTCTGCTGTTTGCAGATGATGTGGTCCCGTTGGCATCATCAGGTTGTGACCTCCAGCGCACACTGGTGCGGTTGTCAGCCGAGTGTGAAGCGGTCGGAATGAGGACTAGCACCTCCAGATCTGAGGCCATGATTTGCTGCTGAAAAATGGTGGATTGTGCCCTCTGAGTGGGGGGGTGAGTTGCGGGCGTTTTACCGGTCCATAGTGGAGAAGGAGCTGAGCTTAAAAGCGAAGCTCTCGATTTACTGATCGATGTACACTCCAACCCTCACCTATGGTCAGGAGCTTTGGGTAGTGATCGAAAGGACAAGATCACAAATACATGCGGCCGAAATGAGCTTTCTCCGCTGGGTGGCTGGGCTGACCCTGAAGGATAAGATGGGGAGCTCAGACAGCCGGAAGAGGCTCAGAGTAGAACCGCTGCTCCTCTGCGTTGACGAGTCAGTTGAGGAGGTTTGGGTATCTGGTTCGGATGCCTCCTGGACGCCTTCCTGATGAGGTGTTCTGGGCTTGTCCAATTGGGTGGAGGCTCTGAGGCAGACCCTGGACACATTTGGGGGATTATATCTCCCGGATTTCTCGGGAACGTCTTGGGGTCCCCCAGGAAGAGTTTGAGGAAGTAGCTGCAAAAGGTGATGCCTGGGCCTCTTAGCGTAGTCTGCTACCCCCACAACCCAGCTCCAGATAAGAGGAAGAAAATGGATGGGACTGATGGACAAGGTCCAGCACACCCTGCTGCCTATAGCACCTCGTAGCTACAGACTGATCTGTGTGCCCATCCTGACCCTGGTATGCAGCTGAAAACACCTACAATGGTCATGTGAGTGTCGGAACTAGACCTTGGAACAACTGAAGATGATGGCCTGGTCCAACGAGTCCCAATGTTTTTTTACATCATGTGCATTGGCCAGGTAGGTGTCCATCGTGTACCTGGGGACGAGATGGCTCCAGGGTGCACTGTGAGAAGGAGACATGCTGGTGCAGGGAGTGTGATGCTCTGGAAATGTTCTGCTGTGAAACCTTGGGCCCAGCAATTCAGGTGCAGGTCAGTTTGATGGAACTGTTTGTGTGGAATGAGGCGGATGTATGCAATAGGCCTGGGTTTTTAATGTTGTGGCTGATGAGTGTATAGCCAACATTTGCAGCAATTTGTAGACCCTGTTTGCATTATATTTTGTGTTTCTAGAATGAAGAATAAGCTATGGTACTTTGAGTTTGCCACGTCTGAGACCATTTCTGCCTCCTGCAAGAAGCTGAAAGAGTGTCTCACTATAGAGGTGAGAATGACTGGTCTCTCTTTCGCAATTCTGACTAGTGGCTTCTCTCTGTCTCTTTGCACTGATTGGTCTTGCCTCTCTGTTCCTCTCTGCTGATTGGTAGTGCCTTTCTGTGCTTATTGGTAGTCTCTCCTCCTCAGTGCTGCAGGACCCGCCTTGACCTGAGCAGTCTCTCTTTGGAAGGTGTGGCTGTCCTCAACATTCCCAGCATGCATGGAGGCTCCAACTTATGGGGGGAGGTCAAGAGGATTGACGGCCGTGGCTTAGCCAATCAAGAACTCCCAGAGGTCATAGTGAACCCAGACATTCTGAAAACAAGTCAGCAAGGTATGACTGCAAAAGAAGGCTAGATAATTGACCATGTGTTGAGCAAACGATTGACCCAGCGGCAGACAAGCTGCCTTTATTCTGAAAACAAGTCAGCAAGGTATGACTGCAAAAGAAGGCTAGGTAATTGACCATGTGTTGAGCAAACGATTGACCCAGCGGCAGACAAGCTGCCTTTATTCTGAAAACAAGTCAGCAAGGTATGACTGCAAAAGAAGGCTAGGTAATTGACCATGTGTTGAGCAAATGATTGACCCAGCGGCAGACAAGCTGCCTTTATTAGTTGATGGAAATATTGTATTGAAGAGTTATGCACTCACAAACAGCCCAGTAAAGTTGTAATTACCAGTGAGCCACTCAGATTTTTCTGTGATCCTTGAGTTTCCAGGTTGTGACGTTTGTCAGACGAGTCATGAAAGCACAACGACAGAAAGCCCTGCTATTTTATGCAATACATCCAGCTGTATTTATGGTAGTCATATTCATTGCTAATATTTATTATGTTAGTATCTGAAATGTATTTTAGTTGTCACATGTTTGTTCTCACAATCTTGTTAGCTCTTATAAGCAAACTTTATAGTCCAACAGCCCCAATGAATGGCCAAGCATGACGCGGCATCTGTCGTCCATCTGTCATCGTTTGTGATTTTTCAAGAATCTTCTTCTCTGAAACTGTCAGCCAGAATGACTTGCTATTTTTTATGGAGCATCCTTATGATGAACTCTACCAAGTTTCTTTAAAGAATTTGAAATTATTGATCTTTGAATTTTTTAATGAATGGTTTACATTTTGAGTTCTCCCATATACTCAATATTGCACATATTTCAATGGTATAACATGGAAATGATTGGAGATATTGATACAAATACTACTGACAAAAGATAGGAAGTCATATAAAGGGCTTTCATTTGGTATCATCTTTGACCTAGAATAACCTTGAAGGTGAAATGCAAGGTCAGTCAGTGGCAAATTTCAAAATGATTCTACTCTGAAACCATCAGCCGGAATGACTTCATTTGGCCATTGGACTACAGGAGTCCTGGTCCTATTTTTTTAAAAGTGCGAGCCCAAAAACATGCTGCTGCTTGGAATCCATTTTTATCCCCCGACATGACACAAAGTGGAGAGTGGAGTGTTGCAGTGGAACTGGTTCATTCCTCTGGATTAGTGGCGACAAGTTTTCTCAGAAACAACCTAGGTGACTGAAATTTTGTATGTGTATGCCGTGGGTCATGAACTTGATTGTGCTCAACAATGGGATTCCGTGGTGGAGTGACCTGGAGCACTTGAAGGTGCTCTAAGCACGGTTTGGTGACGTCACTTCTGTTGACATTTGAAGTACTGTTAAACAAAACCGAGAGCTAGCTCGCCCCTCCCTCCTCCTCTCCCCCTCCCATGCTTCCTGAAACTGTCATGAAAAAACGCAAACCCCACCCCCCCCATCCCTCTCGTCGGTGATTGGCTGGATGGTCCAGGCTGGACCAGGTTGTTTTTGTTGCAGTTTTTGGAGCCTGGGCTGTCCACAGGGACCGTGTTTTTTACAGCGTATTCAGGGGACAGGCGGCTAGGGGATCGTGAAGACATGTTTGCTGTATGTGACAAAAAATGTTCTAGCTTAGAAACCGCGTAACAAGACTTTGGGCACTTTTAAGTGCTGGACATGACATGAGTAAGATTTCTGAACTGGAAAGTGTAAGCCTCCGATGAGCAAATTACAGTGTGCTATATACTCCTCTTCCCACTAGACCTGAGTGATAAGCGGCTTGAGGTGGTGGGGTTAGAGGGTGCTATAGAGATGGGCCAGATCTACACTGGGCTGAAGAGTGCTGGGACCAGGCTGGCCAAAACCTCACAGATCACCATCAGGTAGCTTGCCACACCACACCACAGTTAATCTCCTAGAACTTCGTCTTTTGTTTTTTTTTTTTTTTTTTTGTTTTTTTGCCTCAGTCTGGGCATTGGTATCCCTGTTCAACCTTTAACCCTTTAAGGCCTAATGCAAAAATCCCAGCAGATAGTAACCTGTATTTGGGCTGAAGCACAGCTTCTCAGCTTTCAGGAACAGTTGGAATTTTTTTTTCTATTGCGCAAAACTTACAGTAATTACGGTACTTTCAAAATTACGCGCATATCCGTGTCGGCAATGACACGTTCTTGAAATGCGCACATGCTGTCCAGGTTTAAATGGGTTAATGATTCTTAACTGCATTCCTGTTTTGACTCTGTTTGGATGCACTTTCTATTGTTTTATTGTATGATCTATTTTAATGCCTGTTTATGTTATCCCATGTTTTATTGTATGTAATTGTTGTATGTATAAAGTTTGATTCATTGATATGGGTTCACATGCAGACTGTCGTCAAAGGCAGAGGACTCACACAAAATGTTTTGATGATATGTTTGATCTCTGAACATTTTCCATCAATAACCAAAATACAGCAAGAGGATTTTTATGCCAGAACGTATTCAGACAAACTTAACTGCTATCTACAGTGTTTGAATATTTCAAATAAAGTATTTGGCATGGGTCTGGTGACTTGGCCCAATTATTGCTTTACTCAGCCTTCGAGGCTGGAGACCAAGGGTTTTGCGTCAGTTTGCCGATCTCCTCTAGAGAGATGTTAGTTTGATGTCCTGCCTTGGTTTCAAGCTACTGTCTCTCAGCTCAGCATTGATATAGAGGGCATATTATGCAGGGTGTTCCCAATAAAATATTATAAAATAAACATGCATTTTTATCACATTCTGTGATCTGACTTGGTAAACGAGCATAATACATGCTCCTCTGTCTGTATTTTTTTAGGCAGTCGCTACAGGTACGGCAGTTTTCCAATGCATTTTCAATGTAGAGAGGTATGGCAGTCCCCATTTAAAACCCTGCCCTAACCTAACCATGACCCTAACCCTAACCCTGACCCCTAATCCCTAACCCTTCCCCTAACCATAATCCCTAATCCTTATCCTCATCCCTTCAAATCGACTGCCGTACCAATAAAAACTAAAAATACAGTGGTGCACGCACATCAAATGAATACAGGTGCTGGATAAAACTGTACCATAAGAATAGAGAGAAAGAAGATACCCGCACACTGTAGCTGTTTTCCCCCTTTTTCTTTAATTCCTTTTTTGGTGATGTTGATCTGTGTGGCACTTGTACAGACTCTGGGGGGTTGGGATATGTTAATTCTATTATTAATCATCATTATGTCTTGCTACATAATTGCGCATATGCACTGTATCTATTTTATGTCCTGGATATATCGGAGAACTGAAGTGATTTGTTAATTCTGAATACCTTACTACTTATTACATTAATAATCATTGATTGAAGGACATGACGCCATGGACTGGCTGATTGGCCGCCAGAGAAGAATGCCTTCTCCGGTACTTTACATATATCCCCTCCTACCTATGTGTTCTGTTAACACCTGACGAAGACCATTTTGGTCGAAACGTTGTGGAATAAATCACTGCGGGAGCAACAGCTACAGTGTGCGGGTATCTTCTTTCTCTCTGTACCAATAAAAACTGCCGTATCCGTAGACACTGCGATTTTTTTAAGATGTGTTTGGGAGGTTTTTGGGCGTGACCCACTTTTCCATACCGGCAGCGGTGGGTGTCTCTACAGTGTTTGCTGAGTGGACTCAAGTCTCAGCACTGTGTTAGTAGCTAGCTACTGCAGTGGGGGAGGGGATGAATTAAGCCGCTTTCACACCGGACACGAAACGAATTTTTTCGCACGACAGATTTCATTCAAAGTTATAAGTACAGCAAAGCAAAATGACAAGTCAGCTGGGCTCCTTTAAATGTCAATCATGGCATTGCTTTGCCTCAATAAGCATCACTATAAAAATGGCAATATAAAACTGAAGGTGTTTTAAAAAGTGGATACAAAGTATAAAAATGGGGATAGTGACCAGGATTGAGAATGGAAGTAGAGACTTCATTGTAAACTCAGCGTCAGAGGAAGGTTAGAAAGGTTATTGTGCGTTTTTTTTTTTTTTTTTTTAAGCTAAATTCAGACATTTCTTTACTGAGATGGCAGAGCTGGGGAGAGGAGAATTGTACTCAGAGCTGACTGCTACACATGCTTCTTACAGTAGTAAGCTCTCTGAGGAAGGCTGGTCAGCCCTGGTCTTGGGGAACCATAGGCGCTCCTGCTACTCTTCACTCAACACTTGATTGATCTATTCATTCAATTTCTAGTCAATTACCCTGCTGGGCTGTCATCGGATTTCTTGAGTCATAGGTTGTTGCTAATTTTGTAGTTGAAGGCTATGCTAGACAGATCTTGTATATCTCCCAAAAGAGACTGCCTTCCCTGTTTTTGAGTTCAGGCCTAAGAAAATATATGCGCTCATTTTTGTTCCGGTCAGTTGCACTGGAATGGCTTCTCCCGTACTGGAGCGCTACTTGACCTCAGAAACACTGAGGACATCAAAAATCTGATTTATCAAAGATTTTAGCTGATTGAATAATTTGCTCTAGAAGTGGTCATGAAAAACAGTACATCCTTTATGCAATGCTGAATTACACCTCTAAAAATCTCCTCCTCCCTCAGGACAAATAAATCCTTACCGATGCAGATCGATGGCGAGCCCTGGATGCAGCCACCCTGCACAGTAAGTAGATGCAAGCAGGCCTAGCATGCAAAATATGGGCCTGTGCCTTGAGTGACAAAGTCCAGGCCTGTAGAGCCATGGTAATTTCTGATTTAACTCTGGTCCCAGAGTGCAGCAGTGTCTGCAAGGTTGAGCTCTAGTTCAAGCGGGCGGCTGTGCTGGCAGATCTAACTCTAGTACTATTGGGCCATAAGGCCTGCAGGTTGAACAGCCAGTAGTGCTTTTAAGTTCAACTCTTAATACCAGAGCCTTGTAGTGGCTGCACTTTTAACTCCAGTCCTGGGGCCTCATTTATTAAAATTTGCGTGGATTTCTTAGTAAATATTGTTTACGCTCGAAAAAGAAAAGTAGGGCATGGTAAAAAAAAATGTAATTTGCAAAAATGGAGAGTAAGCTAAACTGCTTGTAAGTTTTATTTGAATGATCTGAATCAACTTGGAATTTTGCAAACATGCACAATCCTATTAATTGTGTGTATTTTTTAGAGTCATGTCTGTTCTTACAACTCCGACATCCACAAAGAAAGTAGCGTACGCATTTTTCTGTACTACTCACCATTTATAAATGAGGTCCCAGGAGATAAACAGTCCCAGCCAGTTTAAGTCAAGTACTGGTAGGGCCATCAGCATGTTTGACTGTAATCCTGGAGGGCTGCAGTGTCTGAAGGTTTAACTGCAGACCAAGGAGGCAAAAGGGCCTGCAGGTTTAGCTCAAATACAAGCTCCACCAGGACTACAGTTAAACTGGCAGACTCTGTGGCCCTGGACTTGGTTAAGCTCACTTCCTGAAACCCCAGACAAACTGATGCAATTTTCTGCAATGACTGACTTCTTCCTTTTACACCCCTCTGCACAGATCCACATAACGCATAAGAACCAGGCCAGTATGCTGATGGCCCCCCCCGCCAGATCATCAAGCTTCTTCAACCTCAAGTAGACCCTTAACCCGCTGCCCAAAGCCCACCTCCGGCCCCTCCTAAGCTGACAAACGGAGACGCTTTGCCTTTGTGCTCATGATCTGCATCCAAAGGAATCTGAAGCTGTCTTGTGTGCACAAACTGCCTGTGTATACTGTATTTCAACCAAAATGTACTTTAATGGGTCTCATTGCATTTCATTTTGATACTGCCTGCACAATGCTACAAAATTTCTGTCCTAATTTAGCGCACTCTTTAGAAGAAAAAAAACATTACTGAAAAGAGAAGAGAATTGAAATATGCAGTGCTCTGAAATTTCACTCAGCACTTGGACAGGTATTGTAATTTGGAATGAGAGTGATAGTATAAGGCCTGCTACTGCCATGCTTCCATCTGCTGTCAGGAGAAGCAGAAATAACCAGTATTGTGACATGCCCATTGTGTACGGTGTTCATTTGCCAAGATGGATTGTGTCCTTTGACCTCGAAAAATGGACGGACCCATCTTATGTTTTTATGCCCCATTCCATATTTTAAACTTTTGTCATTTTATGATCTGTTGGTCCTCTCAATAAATCCAAGTTACCATGGACTCGCACATGTGGCTTGGCCTGCCGTTAAATCCACACTGCTTATTTATTGCCTGTTTGCTGACCTGTGCATATTAAGAATCCCCCTTCAAATCCTGAGAAAGATGATTGTATCACCTTGAATAGATGTTCTGTTTATTTAAATAAAGTATGGTGGAATATAATATGAAAATCTGTTTGCTTTTCAATTTTTACACATGGACGCACACATTTTAGTTTACTTTGCGAAGCAGATATTGAAATACCAGTGAAATGTGGCCGGGTTTGTGACTGTGTTGAATGTAATTAATCGCTAGGTGGCGGTCGCTCCACTATTCGACGCCATCAATTCTTTCATTATAAACGCAAATAGATGAGGCCCATACGTGTGGCCACTGATTGCCGAAAGACATTCGGAGGTTAGTGGGCAATACAAGTTAGAGGGTGGGAACTGCTAAATCTTACTTTTATAAATCTTGATGAAATTGATCAAAGTTGTGTACCGACCCTTAGCCGTTTTATTAGGCCATTATACATTTATATGGAAACTTACTGTATCCTGGCAGATTGCCTACATATGGTCACCCTATTAAAATAATGACCTAAGTCATTTTTTGACGAAAATTTGTTTTTGGCCTGAATCATGTCTTGCTCTGCATTTGGTGAAGTTTTTTGTGTTTTCCCAAAAACTTGGGAAAAAAAAATGACTTAGGCCATTATTTTAATAGGGTGACGATATGAAAAATACTGACTGAGGGTATGAAATGAGTTTCATTCTGAAACTATACGAACAATTTTACTTCAAACATTTCAACGATATTTACATTGTCAAACAGTTTTACCTCTATTGCATGTAGTCTTGTCCTCTTGCGATCATTAATCAGACTTAATTGATCTGTGTAAGGTAGCCTCCGGTTCAGCCTAGGCACAGTTTGGCATAGAGCCTGACCTTGGCAATTCAATTTGTTTTTGTATTCTTAAAATGTTCAGTTGAGTGGCGGCCTGTTTTACTGCATTTAAAACAAAGTCATCGTCTTGCAGTGGGAGTGTAAACACAACATAGCCACGAGTTGCACATTAAAAACACACTCACGAAAAGAAATCGACTGACTACACGCTCCGTAGCCAGCTGAGCATTGCATTGTTCGCCCCGCCCCTTCGGGTATTGAATTCGCATCCTATCTGTCCCTGAGCAGTTCTGTCCTTACGAGCGGTGTATGCGCTGCGGGTGACGCGTTCCTTTGAGGCTTACCGTAGTGTACTGAAGTTGTTAAACGCTGTAGTGGCACCTTTAGTTTCTCATATATAGTGTTTCGCTTTTATCGCAAACGAAGTCTTTTAATTCCTCTCTGGAGGGAACACTTAACATGAAGAATATGACTTTTCGAAGGCTAAAGAAACTTAACTCTAACGACCCCAATGAGACTGGATCGGACAGTGGTGAGATATACTTTTCCTCCTCTAAATCGGACAGTTGTAGAAACGGGGATTCGTCAAAAAACTTTTCCGAAGTTTACAATTACAAGACTTTGGCTTACTCCGGAGGGACATTGCCGAGGAACTTTAAGAAGGTAAGACTCTTTTAAAAGCCATCCTTTTCGATATCCCGGGACCCTGATTCAGCTTTTTGAATTGTGTACATGTGGAAATGTCTTAGTTGTCGAAGTAAATATTGCTGATTCTTGAGTTTAGTTATGAGCGACGAATAATTGAACGCAGTAAATGTGTGCTTATTTTTGAGGAGTTAGAGGTAAAATCGTACACCATGGGTCGAACAAGCATGTTGTCTAAATAATATATTTGGTTGAATACCACCGTCTAGTATAGGCTATAATTATCTTGCTAGAGCAGTCGCATTTATTTTTACCCGAATCTTGGAAACGGATGTGTATCGTCAAACTTTATTACAATCGGGGAGTAAGTTTGACAGATGCTGTCAGTGAAGGACGCTCGCTATTGAACTGTAATGCCTCGCCGCAATTTGACGCACACATTTTGAGCACATGTGGTGCGACCGGTCTGGATCCCATTTGGCCCGGAGAAAATAATTCGGCGAAGTCTTGGGTCTAATTTGAAACAGCATATTGTTTGAATTTCGGTGTATGGTAATTGACTCACTGGCCGTGGACGCAACCTCTTGGCGTGAAACGTTGCTTACAATAACTCCCCTGCTTAGAGATCAGTATTTCTGCTTTGCCGACTATATTAGTGTTTGAATGTGTCGTTCGTGTGCCACAGCATGAAAACCACTGACAGGTGAAGTGAATATCATTATCTCATTACAGTGGTACCTGTCAAGGGGTGGGATATATTAGGCAGCAAGTGAGCAGTCAGTTCATGTAGTTGATGTGTTGGAAGCAGGAAAAATTAGCAAGCACAATGATCTGAGCAACTTCGACATGGGCCAGATTGTTATGGCTTGACGAGTGGATCAGAGCGTTCCAAACCGCAGGTCTTGTGGGTTGTTCCGGTATGCAGTAGATATTACCTACCAAAAGTGGTCCAAGGATGGGCAACCTGTGAACTACCGACAGGGTCATGGACTCCTAAGGCACATTAGGGAGCAAAGGCTGGCCCCTCTGGTCCGATCCCACAGAAGAGCTTCTGTTGCCCAAACTGCTGAAAAAGTTAATGTTAGCTATGCAGGAAAACTTTCAGAAGACACCGTGCATGGGAGCTGGCTGCGTAGCCACTGGCTGGTCACAATGCCCATGCTGACCCCTGTCCGCCACTGAAAGCGCCTAAAATGGGCACGTGAGTGTCAGGATTGGACTATGGAGCGATGGAAGCAGGTGGCCTGTTCTGAAAACAAAATGCATTTTCTTTTACATGTTGTGTGTGCATCACGCACTGGGGATGACTTTGCGCCAAGATGCACTTTAGGAAGACGGCAAGCCGGCTGAGGCAGTGTGATGCTCTGGCAATGTTCTGCTGGGAAACCTTGTGTCCGGCCATTCACGAGGGTGTAAGTTTGACACACTCTGCCCACCTAAACGTTTCTGCAGTGCAAGTACTGCCCTTCATGGCAGTTGTGTTTCCTGATGGCAGTGGTCTCTTTCATAAGGATGGTGCACCCTGGAATGGCTTAATGAACATGACAGAGTTCAAGGTGTTGATTTAGACTCCCATTACCCTAAATCTCGATCTGAGCGAGTATCTACGGAATGTGCTGGAACAGCGAGTCCAATTCGTGGAGGCCCCACCTGGCAATTTACAGGACTTAGAGGATCTGTTGCTGAAGTCTTGGAGCCAAATACGACAGCACAACTGCAGAGGTCTAATGGAGTCCATGAGTTGACGGGTCAGAGCTATTTTTGTGGCACAAGGGGGATCTACACAATATTAGTGGAATGGTTTTCATGTTGTGGCTGATGGGTGTAATTTGTTAGGAAATTTGGACATTTATGTTGGCGATGATCAATTGTTATCAAATTGTTTTGGATCGGCATTGAACTACGCACAATTGTGTTATCCACAGGTCATGTGGTTCTGATACGATAGTATTGCTCTTTAGCTGTATTTATACATATCATTCACATTTTATGGGGGAAAATGTCTCGAGTCACTGCCTGCTGGTAAGAGTCATTGCTTGGATCAGGATTGAATTCAAATTATGGGACATTAATTGATATGATGAAGCTCAATGTCCTCCCACTTATTTTTGCTCAACATTAATTCCCTATTCTTTTTTAACAAAATATTTCTTACGTCACTAATGGCGAAAATAACTGGCTGCCTTTTTTGTGCTTCCGAATGGGCTAGAGCGAGGAATGCGCACAGGTGCCTCGTAACAGATGTAACAAATGTTTTTAGACTGCCGATTGCTGGAGTTAGAATGGACCACCCACATTCGACATTCAACAGTCTACAGTCCATCGCTGCCTTGAGGTGCTAAAAGAACAGCAGGGTCCACCCTAAGCTGGTCAAAGGTTTTTTGCAGCATTCAGCATTTTACCTCGTACAATGGATGTACTGTGTGATCAAGTCATTAAACGATGATTCCAGCAATTGGATAGTTAAGCTGAACTATGGTTTCGAACGCTAGGAGTTTATTGTTGTGAGACTATTTTTTTGTAGAGAGTTGGTCCAGCCTAATATTTCCATAGTCTTTCTTTTCAGCCAGAAATTTAGGACTTCCTCCTCTTCAGAGTGCTGGTAGCTAACTGGTGGCACTACCATGACCAGCAGCATGTTTAACTGCTTCATTATCTTGCCTCCCCCCCCAAAAGGAGAAGGGACATATTGTTTTTGTGTTTTTGTCCAGTTTCCTGTGTGCCTGCGCGTCCATGTCTGCGTCGGCGTTCCCTCCATTTCTGGACCATAACTCAGAAACCGTTTGATGCATTTCCATGAAAATTTGCACACATTTGCATCAGGTCGTGCAGATGTGCCTTTTGCTACTTCGAGGTTATTAACTTTTCTAGTTTCTTCCCAAACGTCTATGAATATCAATGAAGGGCGGCTGCATAGGGGTGGGGGGAGACATTTGTTTTTTTTTTTTTTTTGTCTTAAAAACAATCTTTTGTTTTCTCTCTATTTCCAAATAAGAACAAACGTTAACATGAATTAATATGCGCACATGCCGCATGCCTGTGCTCAGTGGCCTATGGTGTGTGGCTAGCAAATCACTCCCCCTGAAGTTAACAAGAGCCAGGTTCAAAGCTGTAGGTGTTCAGGACAGTGTGGGGTATGGACTTCTGAAGTATGTGGGCTGATGGGCAGTTGGCTGCATCTTTGAGAAGAGTCTGGAAAGAACTGTGTTCTGTCTTCCATTGAATGGGGCTCTTTTGGTGGCTCGTTCGGGAGTGAAACGCAGCCTCGCTTATGCCTCCCACTCCCGCTGCCCCAGTGGCCCCCACAAGTGAGCATTGTGGGTCAGACGTTGCCCTCGCACAATCCACCCCAATGGGACTTCCATGGTATTTCAGAATAAATGAAGCCATTGACTGGGCTGAGTACAATTTCACAAGTGTAAGAACATAAGTATAGGCAACTTTTTTTTATTATCCCTGGCCCTTACACAAAGTGCACTTTCAGAAGAACAGGGCTTGGAACCGTTGAGGTGGAACAGGAGGGGATTGATTCAGGGGGAAGGGAAATTGTGTAATATGTTTGTTCCAAGTGGGGAAAGGGTGGTTCCTGGAAACACAGTAGCCACGTTTAACCCTTGGTGCAGTTACTGCTGAAGATTTAGATGGCCCTGGCCCACAGTGTATAGAGACCAATATGATGGTATTAAAGGTTCCAGTGTGGAACCTGTTAAAGGTTTGCAGGGCTGCCCTTTAACAGTGGTGTAAACCTAACCCAAGGATGGAGAAAATAACTCGATAGCGGAACCGGCAACACATACGAGCATGACAAGTTAACTAGCATTCATTGACTTTTGGCAACAACTGTCTGCTATGCTGTATGTGTCACTGTTATGAATAGAAAAAAGACAGTGTTGATGGTAAACAGCTGAGGTGAGCGAAAGGTTAGAAGAATTTGTCAGGTTGCCTGGCGCACGACAGACTGTGCGTCACGGAAGCGTCTGCCTTTTCAAACCTGTTCTTCTGCTTGGGAGTCCCTTAGTCTCCGCCCAGCTGTCAGTCTTGCCTACATACCGACATGCAGAACATGATCGGGTTGGGAGGGGAGCTGTTTATTTGTTTGTCACCGGTGTCTCAACTGCATTTTTTCCTTCTTTGCAGGGTGGACTGCAGAAATGGAAACCTCTGACAAAGACTCCAGAGCTGCAAAGGTAGCACCATCTCTCACCTGCACGACCCAGGCCTCTCTGTACTTCTGTTCCCCTCTCTGTGTCTCTGGCTTCTTCAAATGTATGGGTCACGGACACATAGTTCTGGGTACCTATAGTCAGCTCTTTTTAAGGGTTCCCTTAGAATTGTCCAACCAAGAGGAAGTGAAATATAGCATCATCAATCCTTTTTGTTTCCTGTCAGCATGAACAACATGAGTCTTGGGCAGCATACAAATAATATGAACTGGAATGATTTAATAATAATCTGCATAGGGTGGAAGTACAATTGTTTGCTTGGCCCAGCTTTAGTCAGAAAATTTCTGTCTGGCTTCCCAGTGCAACTGAGTTAAGGACCGAAAGCCCGCAGCTCTAGCTTTCTTTCCCTGCCAGTGGACCCAAACCGCATCAATATCAGAGAAAATCTAGACCTGTGTCGGCCTGTGGAATTGTCTTCCGGCAGGGCTGTTTGGCTGCCGCCTGAACTTCTGCTCTGGATATTATATGCCTCCGAAGCACCAATGACATACATTTCGTTTTGGTTGGAAGGCCCTGCTGTTTGCAGTTGGCCACAGTGATGTGGGATGGCCCTGTACATTGACTGTGCTGCTGGACTTGGGTGGCATTTTGGCATTTGGGGCATGCAGTGGAAAGGCTGATGTATGTCGACCCCCCTGTCATACATTATTGACGACTGTGAAGTGTGTTGTTGTTATTTCTGGGCTGTGGCCAGTCAAAACTATGCCCCCGTGTTGCGGAGGCGTAAAGTTTCCACGTGTTGCATTACCTGTTGTTTGTCTGTTTGGCACAGTCACACGTGGCCACACCCGCCTCCATTCTATTGTGTGGTTCCTTAATTTAGCATCGCATGCGTGCCAGTTGTTTTTATCACTGTGGTTTCTTTGCTGGTCGCTAGCTAGCATGTAGCAAAGTTCTCAGTGGTAGAGTACACTCAGGATATTAGAAAATTTAAATTGTTTCTCCATCTGTTGATAATGGAGGACTGCAACCCTTCATTTTTTGATCCTCTTTAACTCTGGCTTATAATACAGCCGAGCTGTCCACTTTACTGCTGTTCCTGTTGTGTTCACAGGAAGTTTCCATAGCTCTGCTTACTTAAAAGAGCACTGTCATGGGCCAAGCCTGAAATTGGCCCAGCCACACTACCCAGCCAACACAAAACGTCCTTGCAACGTCGCCAAAATGTTCTATCAAGGCTAGAACATTGGCACAACAATGCGCCGACGTTCTAGCCTTGATGGAACATTTTGGCAACTTTGCGAGGATGTTTTGTGTTGGCTCGGTAAGTGGAGGGATTAGTTTATTTTCCACTATTCACAGCACTCATTTCTTAAGCGCCACTGTACATAGTTCTTAGGGATAATGTAAGAGGGATAAGATAGTCTCCTTATTTATAAAAATGCTCATGGAGTATGATGGTAAAAACAAATGAAGACCACAAAGGAAAAATGATCAGAGTCCAAATTTTACATTTTTGTACAACCCCAATTCCGAAATATTTGGGACAAAGTGTGAATTGTGAATAAAATCAAAACACAATGACTTTCAAATCACACCAGCCAGTATTTTATTCACAATAGAATAGAGATAACAGCAAATGTTGAAATTGAGAAATTTGACAAGTTTATCCACAAAATGAGCTCATTTCAAAGTTGATGGCTGCTACAGTTCTCTAAAAAGTTGGGACAGGGGCCTGTTTACCATGATGTAGCATCCCCTCTTCTTTTTAACACAGGTGGAGGTGTCTGGGCATTGAGAAGACAAGTTTCTTGAGTTTAGCCATTGGAATTTGATCCCACTCTTGTTTAATACAGGCTTCCAGCTGCTGGAGAGTTTTGGGTTTCCTTTGATGGACTTTTTATTTAATTATGCGCCAAATGTTCTCAATCAGTGAAAGATCAGGACTGCAGGCAGGCCAGTTCAGCACACGGACTCTTCTGCTACGAATCCATGCTGTTGTAATAGCTGCAGTATGTGGTTTTGCATTGTCCTGCTGAAATACACAAGGCCTTCCCTGGAATAGATGTTGTCTAGAGAGGAGTATATGTTGCTCTAAAACCTTTATATACCTTTCAGCATTCATGGTGCTTTTTAAAACATGCAAGTGTCCCACACCATATGCACTAATGCAGTGTTTCCCAACCCTGTTCCTGGAGTACCCCTGCCCTGCATATTTCCGATGTCTCCTTGATTTTACACACCCAGATCAGGTCATTAGGTATTCCACTAATGAGCTGATCATCTGAATCAGGTGTGTTAAATTACGGAGACCTATAAAATGTGCATGACAGGGGTACTGCAGGAGCAGGGTTGGGCCTCACTGATTTAACACACCTGATTCAGCTGATCAGCTCATTAGTGGAGTACCTAATGACCTGATCTGGGTGTGCTAAATCAAGGAGACATCTGAAATATGCAGGGCAGGGGTACTCCAGGAACAGGGTTGAGAAACACTGCACTAATGCATCCCCGTACCATCAGAGATGGTGGCTTTTGAACTGAGCGCTGATAACAGGAGGGGTGGTCTTTCTCCTCTTTAGCCCGGAGGACACGACGCCCATGATTTCCAACAAGAATGTCAAATTTGGATTCGTCTGACCACAGGACGCTGTGCCACTTTGATACAGTCAATTTTAAATGAGCTTTGGCCCTCAGAACACGGCAGCGCTTCTGGATCATGCTCAACAATGGCTTCCTTTTTGCATGATAGAGTTTTAGGTGGCATCTGTGGATGGCACAGTGGACTGTGTTTACAGACATTGGTTTCTTGAAGTATTCCTGGGCCCATTTAGTAATGTCAATGACAGAATCATGCCGGTGAGTGATGCAGTGGCGTCTGAGGGCCCGAAGATCACGGGCATCCAGTAAAGGTCTTCGGCCTTGTCCCTTACGCACAGAGATTTTACCAGTTTCTCTGAATCTTTTGATGATGTTATGCACTGTCGATGATGAGACCTTCAAAGCCTTTGCAATTTGACGTTGAGGAGCATTGTTTTTAAAGTATTCCACAATTTTTTCATGCAAGCCTTCACAGGTTGGAGAGCCTCTGGCCATCTTTACTTCTGAGAGACTCAGCCTCTCTAAGACATCCCTTTTATAGCCAATCATGTTACACACCTGATTCCAGTTAACTTAATTACTTGCTAAATGTTCTTTCAGCTGATTCTCTTATATATTAATTGCTTTTTCAGCCCTTTTTTGCCTGTGTCCCAACTTTTTTGAGACCTGTTGCAGCCAGGAAATGTTACATAAGCTCATTTTATGGATAAAAATGTAAAATGTCTCAGTTTCAACATTTGAAATGTTATCTATGTTCTATTGTAAATAACATATTTGCTCATGTGATGTGAAAGTCATTGCATTTTGATTTTATTCACAATTTACACTTCGTCCCAACTATTTTGGAATTGGGGTTGTACTATTATTATATTTTTTATTTTTTGCATATTTTTTCAGTGTTTTGTTTCTAAGATCATTTTGAATTTTTAATTCCGCATTTTTCCACAATGTGAAAATGTGACTGATAATTTTTCCATTGTGGTCTTTAAATGTAAAAATGTCTGAAGTAAAATGTACTGTCTAACTGCTTCCGAGATCCAAGTGTGCATTACCAACTAGGATGTCAAATTTATATTTGCCCCTCTGTATTATTCTCGATAGCTCTCATGATGAAATTTGTAGCCCATCATGCTAAAAGACCCACAGCTGTGACAGCAAATTCAGAAGTACAATGACCTTGTGCTCCATTTTATTTTTTTAACTGGCCTTTAAGTGGTCTCTCAGGCCCTTCATTGTTTGACACTTAAGGAATCTAATTGGTTGTTTTTCCTCTTTTTCAGGAAAGTTATTGTGCTCGAGAAAGAGGAGGAGGAGACGTTTGGCTTTGAGATTCAGGTAAGAGGATTACACGGCTGGCTGGGCGCTGTCTCGATAAGGAGGTCACACCAGGCCTCTGCCGTATTAGCTTAGTTTCACTCCATTCAGTTCAAATCATTTAGCCTGAACATCCATTTTGAAATCCCCAATTTATATTGCGAAAGAAACTGATAGCTGCATGGTTCCAGGGTCAAAATATCTCTCTTTCTTTGGAGAAAACAAGTTGAAAAGGCCAGCCTGACTAGGCTGTCTCTAATCAGACTGGATTTAGCCCCAAAATCCTTCCCTGTAAGGCTCCTTCCTCAGTTTCATATCTAAAAACAAAACATGCTTGACAAATCCATTAATAGTAGTTCACTGCTTTATTGTGCCGAAGTTATACCTTCAGACCACAAGCTGCCTCTCTCCATTTGCATTGGCAGATAAGTACTCATGTGTATTTAGTGGGTGGACATTATCTGGTAGTAACCTTTTCTTTTTGCTTGCCTCGGCTGTGGAACTTCAGTTTCGAGTCCTTGTGTGATACTGAACGATTGAGTTTCAGATCCTGTTTAACTCTCTCTCTCTCTCTTGCTCTCTCTCGCTCTTGCTCTCGCTCTCGCTCTCTCTCTGTCTCGGTCTTATTTGTTCCTCTTAGTTTTGTATTATGTTAGCAAAAACCTAGCAACACAAGTTTGACCACCTGTACCCCTCACAGACGTAAATGTGGTTGTTTTCCATTTGCTTCATCCGTGTGAATTTGCATTTCATGATTCACAACCACCTCCCTTCACCCCGACCTCAGATGGAGCGGAGTATTAGTGGTGCTACTTTTGAATTTTGAAGTCTGCATGATCCATGGACTTCCTTTTCTCAGTTTTAAAAGCTGTTGTATTGCTTCTTAAAATGTGTCAGCATAAGTGTAAGTGTTGATCCAGTCCACATGAAGCACATTTGCTTGTGTGGTGGTAGAGATGTGCTGAAGCCTTTGAGTTTGGCTGTGTAACTGTGGTCCAAGAAGATATTTGTTTTTGCTAGATCATGTTTCAAACAGTTATGCTCACTTTATCTTCCAGTTTCTGTTGACTCTAGTCTCAGACCACACTGAAACATTTTGATTAAGGGCTAGCAGTTTTATGCTGCCGCTCATGATTAGGCAATAATAAAATAAACTGATTATGTAAATCATTGGAGTTACTTGAAATAATCAAGAACAAATCTTGGTTTGACAGCTTGTACTCTGTCAGCTGTTTTTGTGCACTTCCTGTTGTACACTGTGTAGTCTTGGAGAGACTTGCGGAATGACAGACTTGACTAACCTGCTGCTACAATTAAGAGCTGGCCTGCTGTCAGAACCTTTCACTTTTGAATGCACTTATACGCTGTACTTTTTCAGATAATTTTAGTACAATGTCTTATTTGACATGTTTGTGATGCTTTGCCTATGGGCAAGTATTTGAGCTGATGAGGCTCATTTTAGTTAAATCTTCCTTGCTCTCTATAGAAGAGTTCAGATGGTTTCAGGTCTTGAAGCAGGTACAGTTCCCCTGTCTGGGGAAATTTGGCTGCGGTTTTGCAGGGGGAGACATCAGTGAGTTTCTGCGCTGATAGTGATCACGTTTGAGACGATGCTGATGCTGCTCAGGCCCGCTGCATTTTCTCCTAACCTCAGACTAATGCGTACTCGATAGCAGGAACTGCGTTCTCGAAGCTCCGGGAGATTTGTCTCACGATTAGCTTTTGCGATAGGGAGATGGTTGTTAGGTAAACCAAAGCTTTGCTAAATGTTGCTACGGCATCTACACCGCTACTGCTGTGAGTTCCTTCTCTGTGCAGGAGTTTCTATGACGTACATTTAGCTGTAAATTCACTTGCGTTTTTATGAACCGAAAATGTAATAATGTTTCAGTATCTTGTGTAACATCAACCCAGATGTTCTCCCATGAAGTGGTGTTCACTGGAACCAAACTCAACATGCACGGGCAGGCTGCTTGTTTATTATAGGGAGAGTATTCTGATCATTCCCGCATTCATACTACGAGAAATTTTGAATTGTCCGTTAGCTTATTGACCTTTGGAAAATATTATTTTTGAGTATTGCATTGTGGACAAAACTATTGGCTTGCTCGTGCGACTGTTGCAATTGTATAAGAATCTGTAATGCAAATCTTGTTC
The DNA here is from genome assembly GCA_029692085.1 of Gymnothorax javanicus. Taxonomy (NCBI): domain Eukaryota; kingdom Metazoa; phylum Chordata; class Actinopteri; order Anguilliformes; family Muraenidae; genus Gymnothorax; species Gymnothorax javanicus. The sequence goes on from CM056203.1 coordinate 20,561,971, forward strand.
ACACCTGAGCACTGTCCAAATGAGAACTGTTTCACAGAAGTTATTTTTCAGCATTCATTCAGATTTCATTGTTCCAGTGTTTTGTGGACCTCGTTCTCTTGTGTCATGTCTTATTGCTTTAAAAGTGGCCCATTGCATCTGCTATTGGTAAAGGGATAGTCTTTTGAGGCTTTTAGTTTACATATTAATATTTTAGAGTAATGTTAGACGCACCTTACTTCATGTGTATACACACACACACACACACACACACACACACACACACACACACACACACACACGCACACAGATTAACACCGCTGCTGTGTTCACAGATGTGCTGATGGGTACTTCATAGAGGACAGAGTGTAAAGGCAGGTTAAATGGCAGTTAGATGTAAGGCTGTAGAGCTCCAGGCTGATTTCAGCTTACAGAGGAAAACTGCAGTGAGGATTTGCATAACAGTTGACAGGCGCAGATAACTGGGCTCATGGCAGCACTGGCTTCTGTGGGGCCCTGTGGAATTTGGTCCATTTCCTACTGACTAGGCCTCATGCTTGCCTCACGTCACAAAATTCTATGGAGAAAGTCCATCAGTTCCTTTTTAATGGTTGGCCCCAAGTATTGCATTGACTTTTCAGTCACTTTTTTGATTGTTTCGTTTGCAGTTACCGTAGGTTACAGAGTTGGACAGAAGCTGGTTGCCCTGAGGGCCAATGGCTTCGGTTGTGTTTCTGGATAGAGCATATTTGGCCTCTTTCTCTTATTTCACATCTTTTACAGAAATGGAATGTACTGCATTACATGTGGTGTGGTTTATTGAAGTCGAGTGTCCTATGACCCGAACAATATAACTTGCGGTATATGGATAGGTATACAGATCATTTCCAGAAATATTGCAATTTGGGTATCTCTATCTACTGTACAATACTTTGTAAAATGTCTGCATCATTATATTTCCGAAAAGGTCAGCAATTGACCTATGGCTAAGCCCCGCCCTCAAATGCGATGAGCCAATCACAGTGCATATTCTCTCCCCATATACTTGGACATTCTGAGCCTGAACTTCCATTGAAATGCACTACGGAAACTCCGAATCGTTTGCTTTTATGGGGTTTTAAAATGTTTCTAAGTTAAAATAAATGGTCAAACGCTGTGCTTGGGGTAAATGTAACTCCGATGCAAGGTCTCCCGAGAGGCTGGGCGATGGGGTGTATTTTATAACCTTCCCAAAGCCACATCATAACCGAGAGAAGTGTCTCCTCTGGATAAAGCTTTGTGCAAGACCCCCCTATCAGCTTAACGTAGCTAACAAAGGTCAACAAGGATGTCTACATTTGTTCCAAGCTAAGTCAACGTCGTGTTTAAGGCGACATCTTGTCACTTCGCTGGAGATTAATGTGAAGTTATCTAACATTAGCTAAAGTTGGTAAACTCTATGGCTAACTTCAGCGCTGACGGACGTCGGCCTAACGTGACCTCCTGGCTGCGTTGTTCACCATGTCACCTTGTTTACTTAGGAGTTCAGTCACGTCAGGTTAGATTTCTTAAATTCGGTAGCAATGATAGTACGTAAATTAAATTTATTACCCTGCAGTGCATGAACAATGCTGATCCTCTAACTTGTTGTGTGAGAGGGTGACTGAAACGAGATGCGGTTGATCGCATTTGCGCTGAGACCTGAAAATTTTAGCTTCTAATTTAAACTTTTCATTGACCTTCTCCACTCTAAATTCATTAGTGTATCCCTCCAATGCACAGTGTAACCCTTTTCGCTGACTTCTTGATGATATTTGAGCCTTCTGTCGCCAAAAATCATCGATAGCATCCTGAAAAATATCTCCGACTGTGATACCAGGCATTAGCGCCTGTTCTAAAATGTTGATTGTTGGTCCGAGTCAGTGGAGGGGGCGGGGCTGAGCCATAGGTCAATTTATAATATATTGGAGAATATTGCATTGCTGTCAGTGAGTTCGTCACCTTACAGTGGTCTGTCCTCTTATACTACCATAGCCGTTGATTCTGTGTAACTTTACCTGTTCCTGTCTATTCTGAGTCCTCTGGTTCATCTGTTTCAGACGTATGGGCTGCATCACCAGAATGAGAACACAGTGGAGATGTGCACTTTTGTATGCAAGGTCCACGATGGCAGCCCTGCCCACAACGCTGGCCTCCGAGTTGGTAAGCACCCCCCAACACTTCCAATTCTGTTAATGCCGAGTGGAAAATTCCTTTTAAGGGACCGGATCCTTTGAGTTAATGCATCAAGCCTTTGAGTTTTGGTACTTTATCCAAAATATGGCAGTTGTTATTCTGTGACACTCATTATTGTGAGTGCGTGCTTAACAAGTGCTGCCTGTTCTTTACTGTAAATGATAAATACCATTAATCATAAGTTTACATTGCTAGTCATTTTAATACATTGATTCTGTGTCCTCCTTATAGGTTGGCTATGGAAGCTTAGCTTAAAATTATGTTACATAAAGAGGCAATATTCAGGGCTAAAACACAGAAGTTTCTAATGTGTCTTTTTCAATCATTCTTCTCGTTCATTCCAGTGTAGATATGATATGATATGATACGTTTATTTATTATAGTGACATGTTCCATATAAATATACAAACAATATTAACAATAAACAAATAGAAGGAACCCAGCCCCGACGGGCTTACAAGTCACTTCATACTTAAAATAATGAGAACTAATGTAGCATTCCCAACTGCAAAATGGCTACTGAAACATTAATAATATACATCCTTAAAAGCTCGTACACCTGACAAATGGAGATGTCTGAGTCCAATAGAATCTTTCATTTGGTCTCGTTCCGTGTGTCCTGCCCTACTCTGTCTCCTTCAACCATCTGATTCATCTGGTCCGAGCTCATTCGCCAAACGTCTGTAGAGACATATCTGAACACTAAAACCAATCATTCGGTTTGGTTACTTTCGTCTTGACAAAAGACAAAGTTCGATTTGCCTCAGTACATTCAGCAAGCTGATCGGGTATATTTTGGACAGGAAAGAGATGTGTTCAAAAATATTTGTGAGTTGATTTCCACTCATGAATACTGGCCACGCCTAAACCAGGCCATCAGGCAGCTTTATTGCCGTCCTCGAACGTCAAGTGGCTGTCATTTAAATCATACCCTCAGGAGATTAGTCACACCTTAGGATGACGAGTGATGGAAATGCCCTAAGACATTTTGCCATGATGTACGTAAATATGAAGCTAACAAGTCATAAGGACACTTGTATGTAAATTTATACTATTTGTGGGAGTTTCCAGAGTATATACAGTACCAGTCAAAAGTTTGGACACACCCACATTTTTCTTACAATATATGTTAAATGAAGAAATAAGCAGCCTTTATTTAGCAAAAAGAAGATCTAATTCTTAAATCCATCAAACTAACCTCCATTTGTTGTCATATTTGCTTTTTTTTTTTTTAAAACAAGGGCAGTCATATGACTTTAATGAATTTGCAGTGGCACGGCTGTCCGACTTCCCAAAGGCGTGCTGCACTTGAGGTGGCTTTCCATCAACCTTTCTGCCCAATAAGTCCCAAAACCGCTTGACTTTAATTCGGCTGTTGGAAAATAGAGGGAGCTTATTTGTTTGTTTACTTTGCAAAATATGGCTTCTTTGAGAATTCCAAAATTTTGGACACAATTCAAACAAGTAAATTATTCTCTTTTCACTTCTGACTGTTTACATCTCACAAGATTCCATTTGAGATTATATAGAGAAGTTAAGCCATTTAAATTTCTCTAAAAACAGAGTGCTGTGACATTAGCAAAGCGAGTCCAAACTTTTGACTGGCACTGTACATCGTCTGCGCTGTTCGTTGACGCCTTTTTACTGAGGGACCAGGGCCATCTGCTTCCTTGTTTACACTCAAAACTACCAGCTTCCATCCATGCAAGGTCAGCAGTCGGCCCTCTCCATTCCTGGTGCCTCCGTCCACTACCAGTACTCCAGAGTGCCTTTATTTACTTACGATCGTTCTTAATTAACCTTGTCATGTGACCTTGTCATGTGTTCATATATCTTTTTTGCGTAAATCTGATGTTTAATTTTTAGTGTGCGCCACTTTTTAACCAAATAATTATTTCAGTCTTGACTGTGGTAAGACAATGCCAGTGGCCTCCGGAAATGAGACTGTCTCTCAAATCTGTGGCACTCAGGCACTCAAAAGGAAGAGCACTTGGAGGCATGCCTGTGGTGGCAGTTTTATGTGGCTGCGCGTGGCTGCTCTTACAGGGCGTGTAGCGGAGCGGCTGCACTTACGGGGTGTGGGGGGTAGTGGCTGTGGACTGAGTGACAGCAGGCAGCCCCGCCCCTTTAACCTGTCCTCATCGTGTGCGTCTGTCGGTTTCACTTCTGCATTCTCCGCATGTTTTGCGCTCGTCGCATGACCTCATCACCGTGCCCGCAAGGCCTCAGTGATCGCTCAGTTCCTGTAACTGAGGTGCGAGCAGAAGTCTAGCAAACACCTGTGCCTGTGTCAGTACTGAAAACACCACTGCTTCTGTTATCTCTGTGCACAGCAACAGCAAATTCCCCTCCTGGGGTTTTCTTTCGCAGTAATTTACTAATTACATTCATACAGAGACATTCGTAGAGTTGTGGGTGATTTACCAGAGCGTAGTATCCCCAAGAATAGTGCTCTGAGGCTCCTCTGAAATGAAAGGCTCCCCCCCTCCCCCAGACTGTAGGAGCTGTGAAAGGAAGCTGAAGGGCTCGGAGGTTTCTCGTGTGATGATGAAAACCTGCCAGTGAAAATAAGAAGGGGGTTGGTTCAATTCAAGCGATGAGGGAGCAGGATATTTACCTTTTAGGTGTCTGGTTTCCTAAAGGAGCACTTGCAGTTGTGTATACTCACGTACACATGTGCGTGCGCACACGCACACACACACTCTCATTCACACATTTGAGGCCTAATGAAAGCCAAGGTGTGTTGATTACAGGAAAATTTGCTATAAGCGTCAAGTCTGAAGGACAAGCCAGCCACAGCACCATTCAAAACTATTAAAACTAACAAAATTATGACCTTTACACTTTGTTTGAGCTTGAAAAGTACTGTTAATATTTTTCTATTTCATGAATTGTGTGAACTGCCTTTCTTGTGATGTTGTGCTGATGATGGCGAGTATGTGTATATTGCCTGACTGTTCTCCGGTTGTCTCGGCACAGGGGACACAATCTCGAGTGTGAACGAGGCCATGGTGGAGGGATTTCGGCACAAAGACATCGTTCAGCTCATAAGGTCTTCCGGAAACTCCATCAGGTGAGACTAACAGCACCCTGGAGCCACTCAGTGGTTCATCATGCTGAAGGCTTACTGGATACAAATGGATGTTTTCTTGGTTCTGTGTTAAGTCTCTGCTGGGACATTTTTAGTGCATACAACCTGCCTGTACCGGATAATAAAAAAGGAGTAAAGCCTGAACAAGCATGTTAGCCTTGTATATTGACTTGAATATCATATTTCTTTGACTTCATTGGAAATAAGACAAATATATTTCCAATGAGGTTGACCTGTATTACGCATTTTGAGTTTTAACAATAGGGTGAGAGAATCTTGCTTGTCAAGTTAGCAATGACTCAACATAAGCTAATATTTGTCAATTGAAAGAAAGGTACCGGTCTAGATACTGCACTAAAACACTTCAGACAGGCTTTTTTGCTGTGATTCTCCAAAGTAGACTGATTTTTTTTTTAGCTCGGCCACAGTTTTGTTGCCGGTGTCACAGCTGCTCTTTGAGCATCTTACTTGGGTGCTTTAATCTTGTGGCCATTAAGCCCTTTTGGCCTGGTCATTGCAAATGTTCCCTGGCTCTGAGGTAGTTTTATGGCAGCAGGTCACAAAGCTAAGCCGTCGTGCTCTCGTTTACGTTCAGCCCATTAGAATGAACGTGCTGATCCTCAAGGTCTTTATGGTTCTTCACTCCTTCAGAGAGGCCTTTGTTCTGGGCTTAACGACTGTCGGCTTCTACAAAATAGAAATCTCTTCTGTGTCCATGTGGGAGCGTATTTTACTTGTTCCTTTAGATGCGCAAGGAAACTAGTACTTTGGTCTTTATATTTCAGTTATTGTACAGGCAATGTGTGAGATTGATGCAAACAACACACACAATTTCAGTCCATAAAAGAAGAAAGACACTTTAAAAAATCTATACCCTGCTCATTAAAGGGAAATCTACTTCTTAAAACTGGGGATAAACCCATGAGCGCAAAACAAAGCATTCCTCCACACCCTTTACAAGTTTCACCAAATTATCCCGGCCGCCAGCAGGGATAAAGTCAACTGTTCAATTACAAATATATTTTCCCCGTAAAATTTACCACTTTGTATGTTTTCACGTGTCCACCAGTCTCAGGAGCAAAGTGCGTGACTTGAAACATGATAACCCTCTCCACGCTTGAGCTGTTAAGCCCAGGCGCGACATGTGTTGCTGCCTTGCACCAATAGAGCCATTATTGCTGGTCCCCATTAGATCCTTGTGTTTCTGATACCACCCTCAACCCCCACACACTCTCCCCGATCCGCCCTCCAGATCCCCCATTTAACCAGGCCGGGAACCGGAGATTGTGCTGGTTCTCAAAGCGTTTTTCGTTCTCTTCATTGCCATGTTGAGGACTCTTAGAGTGCCTCTGGAGAGAATTACCGTGTTGTTTTGATTAATTCCTGGCCACTTGAGTCTGCAGCTTTTGAAATTTTGTTGGCTGTGGAGACCGAGAAACTTTCAGAAATCTAATGAAATTTTGGGAGAAAAATGGAGAGAAGTTATTAAACTAGCTGGGGAAGGAAACTAGACTGAGCGGTGGCAGTCATTTGAACCATAAATGTACATTGTTTCGATTAATCGTTTATTGGAGGAACATGTTCATAAAACTTTGTCATTGTAAATGGCTTGTGTTTTTACTGAAAAAAACTGAAAAACGTGTTATGGAACCATGCTTGGGGCAGTATGCACTGATATTTTGACAGCTGAGTTGCATTAAACACCTATGGTTTGGACCATGTGAGTTGCTATGTACTGTGCTAACTCAGGTCTTTGTTGTTGCAGGTTGGAAACTGTGTACAGTGACTCGATACGAAAAGCGGAACTGGAGGCTCGCTTGCAGTTTTTAAAGGTAGGCTATTCTGTTGCTGTTCAACTATGGTGCTCAGGTTAGGGAGCTGCATGTAGGCCCTCGTGGTTGTCTAGGTGAAATTTTATCTGATGCTTGGTGATCGTCAGCATACTGATAGGATCCTGAAGGTTTTTAACCAGCATTAATTGGTAGGTTTGTGATGCATACATGCCAACTCTACCGCTTTTGGCGGTAGACTACCGCTTTTGAGGTGTTTTTTTTCAGAATGAAACGCCCCGAAAGCGGTAGTCTACCGCCAAAAGCGGTAGAGTTGGAATGTATGTGATGGATTCACAGCTGAGGAATGACCTTGTTCATTGTAAATTGGTGAAATGGCCTGTTAAAATAAGTAAGAAAAAAGTCTTTATATCTGGCAGTCAGGCCATTGCTGCTGAAGCTTCTCAACTTGGTCTAAATGCCTACATGGTTCTCTACTCAAAGTCTTGGGATTGAATTTAGTGCTTGCATACGTTAGCAGAACATCGCATTGCATAAAGGAATTTTTGCATAACTTGCTTGTTTTGTTTTTTTTTTGACAGCAAACCTTGCATGAGAAGTGGGAGGAGTACAGGTCACTGATGGTGCAGGAACAGAGGCTAGTCCACGGTTAGTGGCTTCCTGTTTCATACTTAGTTACTTCCTGTTCCAGAGCGTGTTGCTTCCTGTTCTACAGTAGGACAGAATGAGCGACGTCTCATTTCCTGAATGCGAGAGCGCAAACATTGCAGGAACTGGGATGGGCATTAAAATGTATCCTCTCATTTATTTGGCTTCATTCAAAAAAAGGTGGAGGCTCGATGACTTTGACAGTGGCACATCAGTTTGAACCGCACCAGAAAGAGGACGTGACCTGTGTTTGCTTGGTCATACTTGAGTAATAATGTATTGGGATTAGCCCTGCTGAATTGCAGTACAGCGCAGTGAGGCATTGTAAAGTGATGGCCTTGTAGTTGGATTCCATGACAACAATCAAAGGTGTTTTTGTTCTGAAAGCAATGTGTGCGTGAGAGGCCGGGGTTCAACGCCAGCCTGAAACCTGATAGCTCTTTTCTCATGAGTGTATGTGAAGTGCAGTGCTTCCCTGGCCTTTAATCTCTGGCCCTGGGGCTGTCGGATTGGTGTCCTGGTGTTTGACCTGCTCTTGTTGGCTGCTTCTCCCGTCAGGCATGGTCATGGGCGACGCGGCGGTGTACGAGTCGCTGGAATCGGCGCGGGCGCTGGTGTACGGCAGCCTCGGCGCTCCCAGCCCCGCCGCCATGAGGGCCCTGCGCTGCACGGGCAGCACCAGCAGCAGCGCCAGCCGCCTCAGCGTCGCCACCGACGACGACCCGCTCTACCAGACCTTCGTGTGCCAGGAAGAGGCGGAGCCCAGGCCGGCCCGGCCCTTCAGCGAGCTCTTCCCCGCTCCGAAAACGCAGCTGACCCGCAGCGCCAGCACTCGCAGCTACCTGAGGGGGGCGGCCTCTACACCCTCCTCCTCTTCATCGCAGGGCGCCGGAGAGAAGCATGGTGGCATCCCTCCCCAGCCGCTCAAGCCCAAGCAGAAGAGCTTCCGTCGGCGCCTGCTCAAGTTCATCCCCGGACTCAACCGAGCGCTGGAGGAGGAGGAGAGCAAGTTCTGATTGGCAGAGAACTTGCCTCTCCCCTCCCCCTCCCCCTCCCCCTCCCACACAGCACCCATAATCCCACCCCTCCCCTCCCCTCCTCCCCACCACAGCACCCAATATCCTGCCTCAACCCCCAGACGCCTTCGCAAAACCTGCCCTGGTGCAGCGGCAGATCAGGTTCTAACATTCATACTGGAAAAACTGAACCTCCTCCCAGCCCCCCTCCACATCCCCACATCCCCACACTCCGTTATGCACCCGTATCACCTCAGCCGCAGTCCTGTCCATACAGTGCCATCCTCCTGCTTACGCAAGGGGCTCCTTGTAAATACTTTTGTTGTGATTTACTGTACGGACATTTAAGTTATTTATTTATGGTTTTTTTTTTTTTTTTTTGTAAAGAGGGCAGATTTATTTTTTTACGTGGACACTGTATTAAAAAGAAATGCCCTGAGACCATCTGATTGCTCAATCATGATTGGTGCCTTTTTATAAGAGCTTTTTTTTCTTTTTTTTGCTTTGTTGTCTGAATAGTTCTGTTGCTGTTTTTTTTTTTTAATGTTTTCCAGGACACAAAGTTCCTGTCTTCTTTCACAAGAAAATCTAAAAATAAATCTGTTGCATTGAGCTGCTTTGTGTAAGATTTGCGTGTTTCTTATTTTAGGCACCTTTAGCCCAGTCTACTCCTCTACAGTCTCATCTGCATGGTCTCGCACTCCCAGGGTGCCTTCCATGTTAAAATAAGTTGTAACTCTGTCCCAGTCAAGCTGTGCAAACTCCCTTTGTGTGGCGAAATGGCACGGAAATCACAGGAAACCAAATTACTAATTCTGGAAATCCCTGGGAAATTGGTGCCACGGGAAATGACAGTTATGACAATAATACACAAAGATATGGCTGTGCTCCTCCTCCCTCCTATTATATTCTAGATACAATTCTGAATGTCTCCCTTGTGTATTTTTGAAATAACTTTTTCCCCTTTCACATCACCTCCAGGGCAACGATGTGGAATTTTTTTACTTTTCAATACTGTGTCTGACTGCATTCTTGTAGCCCTTCGAAATGATGGAGGTGGAGTTTTCTTTCTTTCCGATGTCGCGAGAGAATGCATAGGTCGTGGCTTCGCCTCGCCCCCCCTATTGTCCTTGCTTTTGACGTTTCTTTGCCCATCCTGGTGGCATTTCTCAGCCTGGGTCTCCCAGCACAGTGGAATGCCTGCCCTCTAGTTGCTGCTCTCTAGTGCTGTCCGTGATGTCATTATGAAACGCGTGATGTTGTAGACCTCCCAATGTGTGGCCGTCCTCGTAAGTTGAGAGATTTAGAATCTCTGGTCCACAGACTAAAGTGATTTAGCAACCATGAGAATTACCCAGATGTTAGGCGCTCTGTTTGAATGAGGACACCCAGGCAGCTAAAAAGCTTATGTGGAGAAGGGGAGTTGACCTGAGAGTGGAAACAGTGGAGAAATGAATGAATGAATGAATGAATAAATAAATGAATGAATGGGGGATTTCAAATAGTCACACAAAAAGCACAGATGTGGCAGTGGGTACTTTAGCTCTGCAGGGGTAGGAAAATGGAGGTGGGGAAGTGGTAGAGGGGGGATTACAGGGCTTTCAGTGTTTGCTCACCTCTGTACCATAAATCCAACACAGACTATATATAGCCCAGCTCTGTGCTTATTGTGCGGTTTGGGCGTTGTACCTTCAGGAAAGGATGGGGCAGAGGAGTGGCAGTTGCGCTCTGACATGGAGTGGGGAAACTGTGTGTCCGTGTTGTAATGCTGTATGTCGAAAAACTGAATGAGTAAGTGAATCGTAGCAAGCATTTTAGGCTTGCGTTCACCATTAAAATCCCTTGTTAATAATTTTTTCTCCTACATCTGCCAATCTGGTGGGACAGTTTGGCTCTTAAGACTTCCTGTGGAGTTGGACATTTTCACTTGCCCAGGAATGGTAACCTAAAAACCTTCCATTGAGAGTGAAAGAAATAAAATGATTAAATGGCGGGTCTGATTGCTGGATTTCAACACCTAAGGAAAACATTTTTGCTGTGCAGCAAGGCACAAGAGGAAGGTTTTTTTGTTTCTTCGTCTTCTGCAAAAACAGTTGCTTTCTATTCACGGTTGAAGGCTCCTACCATTACTTGTATGTCACCTCTCTCATACCTGATATGGCTGCTGGGTTTGGCCTTTTTGGGTCCCTTTCAGTTGACTTGGAAGTGCCTCAATTAAGTGGTTTCCCACGTGTGAAAGGGTCCATTCTTATTGTAAGCTTTATCCGCTGACTTATTGTTGCCGCGACGGCTCCAGTGGGCAGGTCGGTCATTGAGGTGACCCCTGTCATGAATGCAGGCTGTCCAGTTGCTGCTCATAGTGACATGATTGCAGCCAGGGTACGTAATGGCCGAATGGCCTCTATTATGAGTTGGTATTCTCACGGAATTCTCGAGAGACCAAGCCTGATCAAAGATCATCTGCATTTGTTCACTGACTAGGTGCGAGACTCATTTAGACACATTCTTATCCCTCAAAGGGGTTAAATTCCGAGTCTCGCCTTTTGTCTCAGGCTTGCCTTTCAAATTAGGCTCGGTCTGCACAACAATGAACAGGAATGGTTGTTACTCGTGAGCAGTCCTAGTATGGTAACATCAGTTCTCTGATTTCATGGTGGTGAGGACCGCCAGTGGAATTGAGTTAAGGATTGTGTGAACGTAGGATGAAACCGGGGGAAATTTTTTACTTCGTAGGACTGCTGCGTTCATCTGAACAGAGGGGATTTCATGTCAGGCCTTTGGACCCTTTGATTTTAAATGGTTATATTCATCAATCATTAGAAAAATGTGATTTTTTTTTTCTCCATTTGAATTTATATGGTCGATGGCTAGCCAGTGTAAAATATGAATAAATATGAATGCGTATCAAATATCTCAGCTGGCTGTGTGGCCAGGAGTAGAGACCAGGCTGATTGCTCTGCGTGTTCATTTCTGAAGAGCTCAAACATAATTGAGTTAAACATATGAAACTGTTGAGTGAGGAGACAAACTGACTTTCCATTTAAGAAGAATCATTACATGATTATTATGTTGCCTGGGAAGCAAAGATCCGTTAGACTTGGAATGGAGCTCTGCCGATTTGCCCCCTTCCTAATTTCTTCCATTTTTGCATATACGGCTCACTGAAATGTTTAAGATCATCAAAAAAAAAAAATTCAATATTAGTGAAAGAACACGAGTAAACACAAACGGCAGTTTATAAATGATGATTTCTTGTATTGTAGGAAGAAGGCTATCTAATCGTACCTGGCCCTATCTGAAAAAGAAATTGAAGCCTGGAGTTGAAAGGACTCCGATCACATTCTCTCACACAGTGAGGTAAGGATGGGAAAACATCTTGTACAGTTACCCAAGTTGAGTTTCTCAAAAAGAATATTTTAGGACTTGCGATGGGGTCTTCAATTGTACCCCTAAGTACTAAATCAACCAGTTAAATTTAATTGATAATTTAGTTTAATTTCATTTACACACCCAGGCATGATCACTTCCAGTCCTGTTTAATGACTTAACTAGAACCTGTCTGGCAATATGAAGTTAACAAAAAGCAGCACATAATGCCTCAATATGAAGAAATTTAAGAACAAATAAGAAACAAATTTATTGATTTCCATCAGCGTGGAAAGGGTTACAAAGCCATTTTGAAGGTTCTGGGATTCCAGCGAAACATGATGAGAGTCGTCATCTACAAATGGAGAAAACTAACACTGGAGAACCTTTCCAGAAGTTGCGGGCCTACCCAAATCCCTCAGAGAGTGATTCGACAACTCATCCAGGAGGTCACGAAAGAACCCAAACTAACATCTAAAGAACTGGAGCCCTCAGTTGCCGCAGTCAAGGTCAATGTTCACGATTTATCAATGAGAGAGACATGGCAAAAATGAGATTCATTGGAGAGGCACAAGGCAAAAACCACAGCTTACCAAAAAGAACACAAAGGCACATCTTACATATTGTTAGCCTCATACCATAACTGCCTCAGTCATATTTTTGCTAAATTGAGATATCGGCTGCCTGTTTCTTCGTGCTGGCGAAAAAATGAATTTTTCCTTTTTTCTCAAAATCATAAAAAATAAAAAATACAATTCATTCTCTTAAATAATAAAACAAAAATAAATAAATAAAACTGTAAAAAAAATGAGATAGGCAATTATGCTATGAGGCTGATGATATGCCAAAAAAAAAAAAAAAGAAAAACATCTTAATGACCCCCAGGATTTTTATGATCATATTCTATGGGCTGATGAATCAAGAGTGGAATTTTTGGTGGACAGGGGTCCTGTTTCTCCTGGCAGAAAGCCAACACAGCATTTCACAATAAGAGCATCATACCAACATCCAAATGTAGAGGTGGTAGTGTGATGGTCTGGGGCTGCGTTGCTACTTCAGGACCAGGGCAATTTGCTATAACTGATAGAACCATTAATTCTGTTCTCCCCCAGAAAATCCTGATGGAGAATGTCTGGCAATCAGTTCATTACCTAAAGCTGAAGTTCAGTTGAATTATGCAACAGGAAATTGATCCATAGCACAAATGCAAGTCCAGCTATGAATGGATCGAAAGACAAAAAAAGAGGTTTTGGAGTGGCCTGGAAAAGCTCAGACTTGAAGCCAATTGATATGGTGTGACATGACCTGCATGACCCTCCATTATGGCTGAATAAAAACAATTCTGCGAAGAAAAGTGGACTGAAATTCCTCTGCAGCAATGTAAAAAACTCATTGCCAGTTATGGTAAGGGTTTGGTTGCAGCTGTTGCAGCCAAGGATGGCACAACCAGTTTTTAGGTTTAGGGGGGGCAATTATTCTTTCACAATATTGATAAAAGTCTTGTATAACTCTTTACCTTCTATAAATAACATGATCATTTAAAAGCTTAATTTAGTTTTTACTCATATCTTTGTCTTATAATAAAAGTAAGCAGATGGTGTGAAACAATAAATATGACAAATAAGGAAAAATTGTAGAAATTAGGAAGGATGCAAATACTTTTTAACTGCACTCTAAATAGACCAAAGAGCACCCACGGTGGATTGGGTAATACAAAGTCTCATGGAACAGTTTGCTTTGGGTCACATAATTAAAGGGGTGCAAAAAAATTGCAAAAAATTGCATGTTTCTTGCAGGGCTAGTTCTGGCAGACAACTCAAGATATGCCCACATTTCCATAGACACTCCCATGCATAACAGACAATGCTCCGCCCAATTGGTAGGTGGGCCATTTAAGTTGCTCTCCTGCTCCGCCTCCATGGCAAACATGCCCCCTGCTGCATGACTTCAACTCTGTGCTGCTATATCACTTTTGCCTGCTGCTAGTTAACCTCCCAACTTCAGCCTAGCATCCAACTGTGGGCACTGAATTTCCCCTTAAAAGGTATCCTGACACTCCCTGATCTCTTCTCCTCAAGTTCAGTAGGCCACAGGGTATGTCAGGGTCAGAGTCTATATCTATATCTATATACTATCATTGAATCTATTTAATACTGCAATTAACCTTTTGTTGAATAGAGTATGAACAAATGGCACCAACATGTTAAAATTGGATACCCAATGTTCTTTTGGAACCATTTGACGGGATTTGGTGCAGTTTTTTTTTTTTTTTTGGGGGGTATTAGTGGGTGGTCAGTCTGTCAATTATTTTGGACACTAGCCGATACCCGTGCTATGCACAGGCTATATGCACGGGCTTTGTTTTTCGATTCAATGTAGGCAGCCTGGCTTCAAAATGCAGTTTTCACTTCATAACTAAGTTCGAAACCTGGCGCATCATCTTTGTCACACAGTAAAACCGGTGTTTGCGGAAAACAGACTCATTATTCACGGTGGTTTCGGAGGAGATGTGCGAAATTACGCAAATCGCCAACTCAGTAATAATATATAGATTATCCTTGTTGGCTGCATACTGCCGTCCAGTATTTTGGATATTATGCGCCTGGGGCAACAGAAATAATGTGAAGTCAAAGAAACCTGGTCAATATGCATGATCAGGGGTGTTACCAAGGGGGCGGGGGGGGGCAGGGAGTGGGCAGTGCCCACCCTGAGAAAATCTCTGCCCACCCAATGAAAACTCAAGAAAAAAAAACTGATTTACTACTATTTGACAGCAAACACGCGATATCCAGCTGATTCACAGCCGGATGTACACAGCCATTTTGAGTGAGCTTTACGTATGCTTCATTTATCTATCACTATGTGTGATTGGTGGAGGATTTTTTTAAAGTGTGATGAGACCATTTGCAGTCATGGGGTGTGTAGGCAGTTGCATGTAATTTCTTGAAACATAGCCTACACACCTGATGCGGCTTAAACTATTTAAAATGCCGCCAGGAAGAAGCCTGAGTTTAGATTTGGCTAATTGCAGGTGCTCCTCCCTTCCCTAAATCTGCTCCCGTGTAATTGGTCTAAATAACAATCAAGCAATTTCAGTGGCCTATAACGATTAAGATGTGATGGTGAAAAGCAGACAGACCTAACTGGGCTACGGCGTTAGATTGAAAGAATGCCAGTTTGAATAATTAGAAAAAATCTTCCTCTTCCCCCAAAAGCGGATGAAACGTGAATGTGAAATATAAATGATCAGTCGCATGAAATCGCATGGCAATGACAATTGTGTTCATGCAAATCTGCTGTTCTATGGCCATTTAAATTTCGAAATGCCTCAATCAAACATGCTGTCTAAACAGCTCTACTCATTCAACTTAGAGAGTAAACGAATCCACCATTTGATTGCCAATCAAAGTAAATGGGAACAGGTTTACTTTTCTGAGAGTTGCCTAATTGGTTAATAGGAGGCGATTCTGTAGTCCTTTACTTGGCTCCGTGCAGCATGTAGCCGAAAAATGCTGATGTCAGTCAAGTTTTTTTCCGGAAGTTTTTCACATGCCCTTTGATGTTTCGCACTTTCGTTCAACCTGCGTTGGGTTTAATGAAGGAAAAGGGAAAGCTCGGATGCTCGCCCCATGGCAGCAGGTGGTGGTACTACGCCTTAAAAAATTGCGGTTCACGATCGGCACAACCCAAGACTGTGCATAATTAATGAAAACTGACCACACCCGTTAATGTTGAGAGTTTTCTGAGCTTTTGTAATGGTAATTTAAATGAATGATTGAAAACAGGTCATGACCAATCATTATTTTCAAAGGATGGGTTTGAGCCTCCCCTATCGCC
Organism: Gymnothorax javanicus; assembly: GCA_029692085.1. Classification (NCBI taxonomy): domain Eukaryota; kingdom Metazoa; phylum Chordata; class Actinopteri; order Anguilliformes; family Muraenidae; genus Gymnothorax; species Gymnothorax javanicus. Next base: position 20,577,912 of record CM056203.1, read on the forward strand.
AGTTCACCAGCCGCCACTGATATATATATATATATATATATTTTTTTTTTTTACGGCGATTTAGAGGTTCTTTTTTTGCCCCCCAAAAGAGGACAAATGCCCACCCAAGCTTGGCATCCTGGTAACGCCTCTGTGCATGATGTCCAGTATTCTGGACATGGCCTATTTAAGCTGTTTGCCTGGCATGAGTAATGTCCAATATATTTGACAAAGCATACAATGAGGTCGTTGCAAGTTATTTAGGTGGTCACGTGATCCCCGAAGCAAAATGTACACAAAGGTTGATCTCAGCATAGTGAATATGGGGAAATCTTGTGCTGCTGTTGCTTGCACCAATAATAATGCCATTCAGTCGTATGGAAAATACGGCAAAATAAGTTTCCATCAATTTCCACGAAATAGTGCAGCCCTTTTGAAAGAGGTTGGCTTGTTAAATTAAGAAGAATTGCCCATGGACAGCCTTACAAACCAACAAAACATTCAGTTCTTTGCTCAGAGCACTTCGAGAAAAGCTGCTTCACGTACCAGAAGTTCACAAGTAAGTCAACGGTTTTGTTGCAATGAAAACTGATTTTAAAGTGAAGATTTAAAGAAATTAGTGTTTAATATATATTCTATACAAATATTAACCTTGAGCCTGAACGCCCCCGTAACGGGGGCAATGAATTTGCATAATAAATACAGCATGCTTCCTAATAGCAACCTCGTCATGCGGCATATCCTCTTAAAGCGAAGAAACTCGGCGAAAAGATCGTGATGACCGTTTTTACCTAAACCGAACACAATTCAAGTACCAAGAAAGTAAATAAGCATCTAGCAAAACATTAAATAAAATAAGATCAGTGCTCTGTCGCAAGCATTTCTGCTGAATTTGTGCTATGCATACAAACGATACCTCAAATGAAAAAGGACAGTCCACAAATTCCAACGATATAAGCCTTGTCATTTTAAATTGTCACCATACTCAAAGAACAGCAGGCATACACTTTAAATGCTACAGAGATGAGCAAAAAATGTTCTTACCTTTGATATTTTGTCATAAAAGCTGTTTGTGGGTAAATCTGCGCTTGCTGTTGTTTTAGCTAGTTTATCTGAGTCCTCTCGCCATTATGCCATGCACTGGAAGACCTCAGCAGTATAATCGCTTAAAATGGTTTGTTTTTTGTATATTCCCGATAATTAGCCGCTAAATATTCAACTGTTGTTTTCAAAGCCGGTTTATGACTGAGAATCCTTGCGCCAATATGCTCAAGTTCAAACACAGCACAGCTATACAAGTGCTAAATTGATCAGTGAATACATAGTCTGTTGAGCTAGAGTCGTGAGAAAGGCGGAGCACTTGGACCTGAGGTTCAATATCTGGTTATACATGCGACCTTTCAGAGCAAGGAAATAATTTTTTTTTTGTATAAATAAATAATAATTAATCGATGCATCCCCATTCAATCAAAGCTATATCCCTGGGTTACTTGGGGGATCACGTGACTTACACTACGGTTTCTGCATCCAGTGCAACGCCTCCATTAGGTGTATTCCAACAAATACCAATGCATTACAAAGCTAATGTGTTTCAGTGCAATATATGCATGTAATATATATGTGCAATATAATGTATTTTGTATTTTATTCCTCTAACAAGAAAAAATTTGATCAAAATGTAAATATTTCTGACTTTTGTTAACTCACCTTTTACTCGTGGATGCTGCCATTGTGATTGTTTGTGTGAATCATGAGCCTAATCAGAGAGGCACCAACTGGAGAAATTTTGAACTGGAAATGTCCATAAAACGTACATTATGTGTTTTCAGGGTATCTATGAGCCTTGACGACATAAACCCTACTTAAAATATGTTCAAAATATTGGACAACATGCAAAAAAGGGTTAACGGTTTACACATCAGGTAGTTAACAGAAATGGTTTAATAGTAGTGTGGCCTTCGTACCTGCTGATGATTGGATTACCTCTTTATACCTTGCAAAGCATAATGTATATGCTTCCATGGCGATACAACCAGAGCTAGCGACAGTTACAGTGAGTTAGGTTAGCATGTCAAAGGCTTCTGTAGCGAAGGCACTTAAAACTTAAGTTTGTAGAGAGACGTAAATCATGCATCAAAGCAGGGGCAGGGTATTGCTAAATGGATCATGGGACTGATGCAACATTTTTTTTTGTCACTTCTGCATTTTGATCAGGAAACATCAGATGTTTTTTGGTGCATGATTGATTTGCTGTCGTCACTGTGTCACCGCAATAGTTCTGATGGCGGAAGCGCGATTACAACAAGAGGACATGTAAATGACTGGTTGCAACAGTCTCACTGCTGTGGTGCACTCTGATAACAGACCGCATTTAAGAAAGTGTTTCGCTGTTTGCACGTACGAAGCACGAGATGGGCGCACTGCAGCCTGTTATATTTCAATGTTAAGTTCCTCTCCAAGTCTGCACCCCAACCACAAAGCAGCCATTCCAGTCTTCTTAGGAAAACATTCTGACATTTACAAAGAGCACCTTGTTCTCCGTGAAACTTCCCTGGTTTAGAAGGCCAAATATAAAATCACCTTCAGGGTCACTGAATGTTCAAAAAAATTTGACACCTTCTCTAACAGTAACATTTTCAAACAACCAAATTATTGCTGCTTCTCTCTTTCAATAGGAATAATGACTGGCTTGCAGCTCCAATTACACTTATGTGAATGCATCAAGTAAAAACTGACATTTCCTGACACTTGGACTATATTGATTTATTGTTACAGTTTGTTATATGTCCGTGTAAAGTATTTGATGTATAAAAATGAGAATGGTTCACCTATTAGTTTCAATGTAATCATGTAAGAAGTAAACCACTGTTGCAGATCAAATAAAAAGAGCCGAGCTATAACAGCCTTTATCTCAAAATCATGAAGTGTCATGAAATGTCAATTTTTACTTGATGGGTTGACACATAGGTATGCTAAATATAGGTTCTTAGACATAAATATGTGAAATAATACCCCCATGAAACAATGATACCACCATAACATGGTCGTCCCAGTGTGGCATTGGTAATTTATTTTGCAGGCAGGTGACAGGAAACTGAAAGTCACGAAAGCGGTTTTTGGGCAAAGCGCTGGCTGTGTAGGGGCACGGTGCAGTGGTTTGAGGAATGGGGGTGGGGGGCGTAACAGCAATGTCTTCTTGGCTGCGGAATTCACAGAGGATGTGGGTGGCCACTTATGCACCGGAAACACGTCACAAGCCTTAACTGCAGATTACATAGAGACAAAAGAATTTAGAACTTTTCAATTTGTGCCCTCTGATAGTGACACCTCAGTTTTCCTTCAAATTGGGATGCTTGCAGTGTCTACTATCAATGCCTCGTCCTTATACCCCAGCTAAAACAATTTCCTGATAACGTGGAGTTTATAGAAACTGAAATGTGATTCATAGATGATACAACAGGTGCTTTGTTTGTTTGTTATTGTTTCTTATCTCCAGTATTTTTCCATTCTAGTGGTGAGGAAAGAAATACACGTAATGTGATTGTAGATTGCTGCTTGGTGTTCAACTGCATTTGTTCTCGACTTTACACAAATTCAGGCAATAGTCAACCACATATTATCCTCCAATTAATATTATAATTTCCTCTTCAGGGTTATTAGAGGGAAAGAGTATGGCCCAACATGCACTGGAAAAGATGCCAATATACACTTCAGAAGGCTTTTCAACTCACATACGCCATTTAGGAGTTACCTATGGTCAGTCTAGTGTCTCCAGTTAGTAGACCATGCATATCATTGAACTGCGGGAGCAAACCCATTCAAGAACACAGATAAACAATGCAAAATCCAAATAGAGAGGCCCAGGCTGGATTTGCTGAGAGGTAAGAAGTCTACCCACTGCACCACCACGTGTAAGGGTTTGGCCTTACAGCCCCTCCCCTGTCTCATTCTTTCACCTCCACCTTAACAGGCAACAGGTGCAGCCCATTAAGGTGGAGGTGATTGCAGAGTTTAAAGGGCTGGCAGCTGCCAGTCCCTTTGCTTCTGCATTTTACTCTGTTTGGTGATCTGTACTGCTCCCTCAGTTATTGGTTCTGGATCGTTTTATATTTTGTTATATTTAATTGCCAGTTTTTTACGAGCCTTGGTTTTTGGATCCTTCTTTTCATTTAGGCCCAAGGTCCTAGCGCCCGCCAGATTGCCATTTGGTATCTGGCTGGACAAATACCATGACACCATGCAGCCCACATTTATTCACTTTTTTTATATAGTTGATTTCTACAGGGCCAAAATTAACTCGGCATTCTGAGAATAAAAATAGAGATACAGAGCTTCCTTTTTATGTCTGAACCAGCTTTGAGAACATGCTGATTAAGTCCAGACATGTTTCCTCCTTCTGAAAGCTCTTGAGCATACATACACTAATATGTGTCTTCTTATTGAAAACAATGGTCATGAATATTGCTGAAATGGGCCGTTATTTTACAAATAAATATCAGTCAGTTACAATCATGTACTGCAGTCTATATCGTTGAAGAATTTGAAATAAAGCATTTGTCCAAGGTCTGCTCTTGTCAGTGCAGCATTTATATGAAGCGTGTGGAAACTTCGCTGAGTGGCACATGGTACATCGTGCTCAGGCCTGAAGCCCTTTAAGGATTGTGGGGCTAAAGAAGAGGCCCCAGAACTCACTCTCCCCAAAATATACAGGCTACTGCGGAACTGAGCACGTTCAATAACAGAAATGAACATTCTAAATTTAGAGAGACGTGAATTTGGAGTCTCGCTGAAGTCTGCTTGCAAAAAAAAAAAAAAAAAAAAAAAAAGCCTTCAGCTGTGTGTGGTGAGGTTTTTGTGAAAGTCTCATGTTCTCCAGTTGAAAGTGTGTAGAGGGTGATGTGCAGTGGGGGAAGGGAAAGTTTTGGAACAGATGCGGAAGATGCCGAAAGCAACACTTGTGCCCTTACCCTGTCCTAAAGTGACAGGTGCAGGGAGTGGCGGTACAGGAATGCTCCTGCGAGGCTGTTAACATGGACTTAAAACCTCTCTCTCAAATTGGACCCTGCAGCCAATCATGAGCATTTCCCGGACATGCATGAATGGGTAATGTATGTCATGGCTAATACTGAAAGACAACATGTACAGCTGCAACCGTCATGAAGTCCAATGTTCTTGAGAAAATCTACCATACCATATCGTGATGTAGGCTATTCCTCCCATGATGTGGTAAGTATTCATCATATCATGACCCTACAATACTGAAATTATTTTATCAATAAGACCTGTTTTTATTTTTTTTTACTTCATATTCCTCTAATTCTTGTTTTATTCCTCAAGTACAATAACAAAATCAGTCTTTTCAGAAGAATCTCTGAGGGCCATTAAAAAGTCTTAAAAGGCAAACCTGATGTCCCATTTAAATATTAACATAATTATTATTGGATTGCTCTGTTGTCAAGATGACAAAGCTAAGTATTCAGTGCCAGTTTACAAAGTCATATCTCTCAAGATAGTGGAGACTGATTGATGTTCAAAAGCTTTCAATGACAGCTCCTGTGACAGTGGACTTAACCACTTATAATCAATTGCTCAACATGTTTCATCTACCCTTTTTGCATCAGTCAAGATGCTATATGAGAAATTTACCCACCAGTGACAACATAAATTAATTTTAAAAGCATAAGTACTTTTTTCATTGATCCTCAGCAGGTTAAAGCACTACAGATTCAGTGAAAATGTAGCCCAGAGCTGCTGGAATACTCATAACAGCAGAGACCACCTGGTTTTAGCGGTCAGGGTTTTTGCCGTATAGAGCAATAATATTTGAATTGTTTGTCTCTTGTTGGTTATTTTAGATGAAACCAGACAGCTGAAAGTGGCTGGGAAGCACATCACCTCATCACATCTACAGCAGTTATATTATTTTTCACTCCAGCGAGCCCTGAGCCAATTCCAATGAAGTTGGGAGGTTGTGTAAAATGTGAATTAAAACAAAATACAATGATTTGCAAATCTCATAAACCCACATTTTATTCACAATAGAACATATTAGTTCAGACAACATATCAGATGTTGAAAGTGAGACATTTTACCATTTCAAGAAAAATATTAGCTGATTTTGAATTTGATGGCAGCAATGTCCTTCTAAAAACAAGGACGATATCTTGACCTCTTAGCTGTGCTCTTTGTGATACATTTCATTTTGATTTGCGCACTCGATGGGGTGTAGATTATGAATATATGCTGTATTCTATTCTTTGAGACTGTTAATTGAACACTTTACTGGCGGTCTCATAGTGTTACTTCCATATGTTTGGCATTGCATGCCTGCGGAATATCCAATATACAAAATGAATTAATCCAGTCATACATACAAGACTACCTTCAGCAGAACTTTATATAGCCACAATCCCTCCCCCATTGCCCACAGAAACCAAGAAAAACATATCATGTTCTTATCTTGAGAACAGAACAGGTGTATGCTGGCAGACTGACTTGCCTCTCCTCCTCAGGCTATGCTATGCTCAGCACCATCAGGGATAACTGTGCTGTTAAAGACAGATTACGTTTCTGAAAAGGTAGCACAGCTGAGCTTGAATCAAGCCCTAATAGAGGCAGTGGGGAGTTTGGTTCATGTTGACTCAATAGCATAAGGCAGTTTTAGGGGATTTTTGAAACACTTTCATCCTACTCACCTCCCACTCCACCACACCCCAAATAAGCTCTGTCAGATCGAGAAGTAAGGACTGTGCAGTCCTTTGGAATACACCTAAGTTACTATAATTTTATGAAACCAGCTTGTAATTATGTGACCTTTGTTTCTGAAAGCATCTATTTTCAGAGGGTTATCTACTAAGGTATTTACATAGCCAAGCAATTATACTTAGGTATGCTGTAGAACTCAAATTATTCTCAGTTAGTATTTAAGGGTAGGGTATGTTACAAGAGGACATTCCTCACACCATTACAACTTTATAATCAGCTTACACATTTGTGTCATGATAAAGACATGGAACCAGATGCAGAAGCAGAGTACAATCCAATAGGATTTATTGATAGGAATTTAGCAATGACAGACAGGGACAGGGCCCTGGGTAGAATGGCACAGTTCAGTTCAGATGGTAATGAGCTTAGGTAGGGGCGTGTCAGTGCCCAGCCAGTGGCGTCCCAGGTCAGAAGCCAAATGGAGATCACCCTCGCCCGAGCAGAACTTTCAGAAGGCAGGTTTGAAAAGTTTAGCAGGAACGCAGTCCGAACGAATTCTGATGACCACAAAAGGCTTGGGAGGTGTTCCAAATAAACTGGGCGGAGGAACATACTGAAGAGGCAGGTTATTGAGCATGCAGTCCCAATCCTAGTGACTGGAAAATAGGCTTAGGAACTTGATCCTATTAATACTGAGAAGAGGACTTCCGTATTTCACTATCATTAAAGCTTATGATAATTTTCAAAGATAAAAAATTCACAAATGAGGAAGATTACTGACTGGCTGCTTAAAGCAATAGCAAGTGGCAATCCAGCAACTTGACAGACACAAAATAAGGGGATATATATGCAGAAACGTCCAGGAATGCGGGAACACAAATGCATGCAATGCACCTGGCGGGGCGGGGGGGCGGGGGGGGGGAGGGGGCACATAGACGCTAAACCAATCAAAGGGGGCAGTACATCTAAATGACATGCAAGTTGCTGGAGGGGAGGGGAAACAATGAGAATTCACATAAGGGTTTGGACAAATCTGACTCAATGCAGGACAGATTTATGGATGAATGTATATATATGGATGTACAGTATATACAGTATATAAAGTTGCAGCCCTACGATTAGCAGTCTGGAGGAGGAGGCTATGTGTTAATAAGCTGGTGTATCTCAAGCTGGTGTGTGCAGCCTGATGAGTCAGCCTTTTAAATTTCAGATGGATTTAAATTTAAAGAAAAGCTCCATCTCACTTACACAGAGCCCTCCAAAATGTGTGGGACAAAGGCATGCTCTTCTTGATCCAGCTGTGTATTACTCAATTTTAGATCTGCAGTCTGACAATTCACGTGGGGTTAAATTACAGAGACTCAGCTCTCAGTAAAAGTGTTCACCATGTAGTAATTGCAATACTTATATGCATATTCTTTATATCAAATAATGAGGGAGTGACAGGACGAAGTAGCCAACTGTGCAATTACATTTAGTCCCTTAAAACGGGGGCAACACCTATAATAAGTGCAATTCTGACAAATTAAAGTGGATAGTCTGCACAATGAGCTCCTATTCATGATTTTATTTCAAACCCAATATTCTGTGGAAGACGATTAAAATAACAATGCCGCTGATAAACATTTATGGACCTGACTGTGTATTGGCAGAACATAAAAATGTTCCAGTATTTAAGCTGAGTGGGTTGTCAGGGATGTTGCAAATGTTTTCTTGTGCAATTCTGGGGCATGCTGTCTACACCGCAGACAGAGGAAATTCTTCAATTTTACACAGATTTCCTCTGTTGTTTCCACACTGGCACAGCCTCCATGCACGAGTTGGGGGAAATGCACTAAAGTGAACCACCGTGAGGACACATGCAAATAGCTTGTATACAGTCCATCACATTTCTCTGCCACACCTGCCTTTGAAAACATTATTGGTGAAGGGTGAGGTCCCATGGCGATCATGCTTACCGCGAGCCTAAAGCTTATGGGGTCATTTGCAAAGCAAAAAATAAAAATTCTGGTGGATATATTTGTCTGTGCTGCTTCGCTGACAATTTGTATGGTGCTTAATCATTGAACATCAGACTGCAGACCATGAACTCCACGGGCTGATGCCCCCTGCGAACCGTGACCATGGTTGACCTTGGTTGACCTCGGTTCACCATGGTCAACCATGGTTAAAGCATGGTTAAAAATGGCTGACCATGGTTGAAGCATGGTTGCACCCGCTTGGGGAGTTTTTGCACCATGGTTAACCATGGTTGACCATGGTGAACCGAGGTCAACCAAGGTCAACCATGGTGTTCCATTTAACAAAAATTTCAAAACCATGGTTTGATCGGGGTTGACCACGGTTACTTGAACCAGGGTCAACCAAGGTCAACCACGGTCATGGTTCACAGGGGGCATACCTTGAATTTGTGACAGATTGTTCTTACTTAATAAACCCAGTAATATATTAGAACCAAAGTCTTTGGTTGAGTACACATGCTACAGTTGCAAACTGTGCAAAAAGCTTTAAAGCAAATCCTTCTCTTCAGTCCCACCTCTTCTGCTCCAGTCCAAAGATAATGTATATCCTAGCATGATAATCTGATGCTAAGCCAAACCTGGAGACTATCTTGCTATGGAACTACACCCACCACTCTTCCTATCCCCTTACCTCTGGTAAACTTGCTCGGACCACATCCACTTTCAAGCTCGGCCTTCATTGTTATCTCAACCACATAGCTTTGAGACTGCACCTTGCAGGGTTATGATCTGATGCTATTGCATTGATAAAATCTGTCCACAGACAAACACGCAGACATATGAACATCCTGTCGAAGTACTCAAAAAACCACTTTTGTGGTAGTTCTCATGGCTACAACAGCCCCCTGGACCACATTTTTCCATGATGACACATACATGCACACATAGACACGCACACACAGATTCACAAGGTGCAAACAACACCAGCCGGTGATAGGGGGGTGTATTGACCACCAAGGAAGTATGACATATCACGTCATTTGTAATCAAGCTTCTTTTCAGTATTCTAGTCTGAAGAAAAAATGGGTGTTGTCAAAAAGTGTAGCACAATGACATGCAAGTGCTACAATAGTTTTATTACTCCACTCCATAAGTCCTCTCTTAGTTTGAAACACAAAGCTGTCCAGACCTGTGGTGAAATCCTCTTTGAGTCCGAGCCAAATTTTGTTTGCCATTGAGAGAAGTTGTCCATGTGAGTTATTGAGATGTTCAATTTGATTCATGTTTCGGGTATTTTTTTTCTGAACAGGGTTCTCTTATATCAAATTCACACTACAGGATTGTAACCCTGATTTTCCACTCACTGACAGTTTTTTGACAAGGCTGACAAAAGCATTGATCAGAGGCAAATAGCTGTTTGCTCAGCAGTCAAAAAACGCATACATGATCATTTTGTGTGAACTATTCAAAAATGTGATTCAAGAACTTGACAAAAGCTCGCTCAAGCTTTGCAAATGCCTGAAAAATGTCAAGCAGGCTAAATATCTGACTGTGTCGGTGACAGTTCAGATTCAGGATCCACACAACAAGCTACAGCCGATGAGAGCAGACACTGACTTGGGCAGGGGAGGAGTTGAGATTGAAACATGAAAGAACCCCAGATCAGCAGCCAAAAACAATTACACAGCACAACAACAATAATTACGACTACAACTACAAATCTGCTAACAAACGTCTTGGAGAACTCATTTCTTGCAGACATCCATTTTGGAAGAAAAATCCTGTCCCGTGCATGGTATTGCATAATCTCTCATGTCACTTCTTACTTATTTTTGGGACTAAACATAGTTTTGAGACCAGGAAAACTTGGCAAAGATTCCACCTAGTGAAACATCTTGTAATGTGTGACTCCCTTTCACAGCTCAGTCATGTAGCGTGCAAACCACAGTGACTTCCAAATTCCCAATTACAAGTCAGAGAGTTGTGAAGTGAGAACAGTGAAGTGATCTAGTAATTTTGAAAGTCATGTGACCAAGGCTTTACACAAGCTATCCAAGGTCTGCAATGACTTTGCCTGGACAATCAGTGTGCCATGGGTCAGCACACTACCGTGCAACCTCCATCTCCACTCCTGCTTTTGTACACAATTTTAAGCACATGGGCTCTATCATTTCCAGTAAGCTTTCCTTCAACCCAAAGATAAACCTCAGAATGGGTTAGGCTGCCACCACCAAGACAGTCAGGTAAACCAAAAACCTCACAGAACATACCAAAGTGAAGGGGTACCAGGGATGCATGCTCAGCACACTCTTGTACTGCAGTGATGCCTTAAGAACCTACTCCACACAGGAGAAGCTGAACTCCTTCCCCCAAAATTGCCTTAGATGTATAGTAGACATACTATGGCAAGACAGGACTCAAAACACCTAAGTGAGGGAGAGGGAGGGGTCTTCCAACCTAGAGTCAGTTTTCAGTCAGAGAAATGTCTGATCATTAGGCCATGACCGAATGATGGTGAAGGCATGCCAAAGGACCTCATCTGCAGCTAACTCGCAATCAGGTCTCAAAGCATTGGATTGCCATACCAACGCTACAGAGATGTCTCCAAGAGAGATCTGATATCAGCCAGTGTCGATAGGTGTGTCTTCATCAGAACAAAGTTAAAATAGCTAGTTAAATTTTGCGGTGAGGGAAATTAGCCTGATAGTACGAATTTGTGTCTCCATTAGCCCGAAAGCCCTCCGCTCCAGAAATGAAGATGCAACACAAATAGCAGGCTATTTCGCAAACAAGACCGAGATTTATCAGGAAAAGTTCCCAATCAAATTAGCGGGCTATTTGCATCTTCATTACAAAATAGCCAGCAAATTTGACATCAGGCTAATTTCAAAACCACAAAATGGCAAGCTAATTTGAAATTTCGGTCTAATGAAGACACACCACTGTGGATGGGTAGGGGACCATTGCCAAGGACCATGACCACTGACAATTTGCAGAAGTTTGGATGTAGTGAGCTTAGGAAAGGCGGAATACGCAACTGGTTGAGAAGCAACAAAAAATGAAGGTTTGTTCCGCTGCTCATCTACATCCATGAAAGTACAGATTGAATGATCTGAAATAAAGACTGCCATTCTTGGATTAGACTGTACCGCCATCGGCTCCAAAAAGTGAAACCTTCATCCACATACCATTGTCTTCTGAGTGAGCAGGAAGCTGACAATGATATTTCCCCACAGGCTTACACCAATGTTGTCATTCCTATATCCTCTCCCAATTCTCTCTCCACCCTTATCTATCTTTGAGCCTGTTGCTCACATTAGCTTTGCTAGTTTTCTCAGTTCAAATTGTCTTATCATTCCGTGTGAAGGCAACGTTTGCTCTGTACCAGGATGCAGATGCATAAACACATCAAAGAAAGATACAGTATGTTAAAAAAAAACTACAAATGACACAGTGGGGTGCAGAGTTGGGGGTTGGGGGGGGGGGGGGGGGGGGGTCGACAGTTGTTTCTTTTTGGGAGATTCTCCAATGGAGTGCTAAAGATTTCAGGATTACACCCACGTGTAAAGAGCTTTCTCTCCCTTTTTTCTGTCACAATGACACTATTTTATGAAGCACCACTTCTCACAAAAATCATCTCCTTCCACATCTTTGTAAACACAAGGCCTCAGTTAGAGAAAGACACTTAATGTATTACACAAGCACAACTATGTTCAGCAGACAGATCCTTAAAAAAAAGTGTCTTGTGCATTTGTCTGCTATGCTGCTGAAGATTAAAGCAGACACTGATGATTCAGCCTTGTTTATCTGATATCCTGTTCAAAATTCTTTTTTTTTCCAACTTAAATCATAGCCACATGCTAATCCATCACAGCTGTAAAATGCCTGTTGATTCATCTGTGTTTTTCTCGTGTGTTTGTGGTGTTTGGATGCAAAGGGGGATGAACTTAAACATACTGTGCTTTTTCCAGCAGCTTTCCTGTCTCTTGAATTCCACGCTAATTTGTTTTGGGCACTCAGGTTCCGGAAAAATCATCACAGCAGAGCAGTAGGGTACTGTCTAAAACAGGACACTCCACCACAGAGCTGAGAGACCTCTCCTTCTGTCCCTCCTGGATCAATGCCTGTCAAAAACATGTGGATGCTCAAGGCACAGCCCTCTATGGAGGATCTATTCATCCCTTCTGGTGGAGGCAAATCGTGGGAAGATTAGAGACAACAAGATATAGACACAGAAAAGACAGAGTGAGAAGCAAGATAGTGGACAATAAAGAATGGAACGGAGTGAGAAACCAGGGGCAAGAGTGAGGTAGTGGGAGGACTGAAAGAAAAAGAGCCAAATAGAAATAAAAAAGACTGCAATGCAAAGAGCAAGATGGAAAAGAAGAAGTACTGTAATACAAGGAGCAAGAAGAAAAGAGAGAGCAAGAACTGTGTGAATCGTGAAAACATGACGTTGTGCCCGCCAAACACGTGTGTCCCAGCCGACAGGATGCCGTGCGCGGAGCGCGACATGCAGGCACTCTGGAGAAACTCCTAAGCCAAGGAGCGCAGGGTGTAATGGAGCGCCAATGAGCCAGCTCCAAAACTTCCTGTCCACAGTATACTCCACTGATCCGAATTCCCCCTGCCTGGTGCAATTTCCTGTTTCCCTGCAGATTGCACACAAACGCCATCTCCTGATGTGTCATAGAACATGAAATCAGAAAAAAAAAAAATTGTTTCTTTCAAATTAATACTTTTCGACGCTGATAGTACACATAAGTAAGCCTGTTATCTCAGAGATAAATCAGTTTGAACTGATTTAATTACCAATTGTTGATAAAACGAGTAATTTTTAAAGACCATGGACATTTCCCAAGTGATGGACAGTAATTACAGTGATTATCATCCTCATTGTGAGAATAATTATATGTTCTGACACATCATAATAGAAGGAAGGCTCATATCTGACAGATTTTGTCTTATGAGCAGGGGTGTGATTTACTTTCAAGTGTGGAAGGGTTAAAGGGGTACTGCCACAGTGTAAAACTATCAGTAAAAGCAGGGACAGATGCCCCTGACCAGACACCCCCAACCCTATTATTTCTCCTATTCTCCTGAGCACTACTCCAAACAGGCAAGCTCACTATTTTTACAGGCTAACTGTTACATTGAGGACTAATTTTGCAAGTGCAGATGTATCCTGGTTCTCAACAAAATCCAATTTTGAATAAAGATCTTTAAAATCAATTTAAAACTCAATTTATCACGGGATAAGGCATTATCTATCTGTGAAACCAACCTTAAAACTCTGAAAGGTGGGAACAAACAATTATGTGAGGCCAGCACAGTCACATGCCAGCACACACAGAGAAAGACAGACAACATTATTACTGTGAGGAGAGCTTCTGTATGAAAGCAGAAGTGGTCTGGCAGCCATTATTGCACCAGTCAGCTCTCAAGACAACAGGCAAGTGGGGAAGTTGCGGTCTTCTAGTGCATCATTTGTGTGTTTCACTTGGTTTTCATTTCCATTACATCTGACAGCTGATTAAATGAGCCAGTTCCTCAGTTCAGTGTTTATTTTCAAAACAAGTCAGTCCGTTTCATTACAGAAGTGTTCACAGTTATGCATCACGAACAACAATTATTTAAAGAAATGTGGCTGAGTAAATGGTGAATGCATGAATGCAATATTAATTAAAGTGGGAATGAATTAATGCCTTTATGGTTTATCCTCTTGATATGTAATTCAAAAGTTTATGTTAAATATTCAGAGCCAGTTTTTCTAAGAATAAGGCAGAGGGTGATATACGATGATCTCAGATTTGCCTTAATTTTTGTTGGTGAAAGATGATTGGTGCAAAAGAAAAAACCGCGAATTTTTAGGTGTAAATACCCTTCGGTTTCTTTTTTAGGGGTACCAGAAGGGCCAAAGATTCTGAGATAAGAAATGAGCACTGAAAAAAAATCAGTTTTGAAATGCAATTGAAGACCTGTGTGCAAGAAGTAAATCACAAAATAATACTTTTGAGATTTTGGGGGTCAAAGTTTTCAAAACACATTGCAGATCATGACAATGGACAATGGAAATGCACCAATACACAAGACTTGAGCACTTCTTTGCAGAAATCTTTGGTATCAGATGATGCTCTGGCCATTGTGGCTTTTAACACTGGTGCCAGCTCATTTTTTGCAAAATGTGACTTAAGTACTTCTTGCACACAGGTCTTCAATTATATCATCGCGCTGACCACAGCCCACATTCATTTTTGCATATGTCAATCTACTGTGTGTAGGGCTCGCGGTAGTCTGGAAATTTTTGTGGGCAGTTTAGGGCGTGTCCTATAGGGGGTGCTGCAAAATGCTACTTTTGGCCATTTGAGCAGTAATATCAGGGGCATTTCCAGACTGTGCCCTCAACAGCCCAAGATGATTTATTCATAATGTAATACCATGGGACATCTTTTACACAATCAGCCAAATTAAACATGGGATGTTGAGGGCGCAAGAGTATAGTTGGCGCTTCAGTCAGGGAAAAAGTGAAATTTGGCATTTTGGGAGGTAAAAATATCCATGCGCCCTCATCCGATTTTGATGAAACCTTTTCTGTTGGGTAACCCTACATGTCTACTAACTGTGATGTGAAGATTACTCTAAGTTTCTGCTGCATTAACCCTTTCCCAGCATCAGTTCTAAAGCACCTTTTGCGAAAATGGAAAAGACTGCAACTACTAATTCATGTTAACTGCACTTCAGAAAGTGTATTTTGTCTTCCTCAAAATTGTCTTTGATGTGTAATACTCCTCTTCAGTTATGCACTTTACTGACAGATGTCACCCATCAGAAACCTGAGGTAGGAGGCAGCAGTGGTCCTTCGGCATGTCAGCCATTGTATGGTTCATTGTGATGCAAATTACATGATAAATATCTTCAATTTTCTCAATCATCGCTTTTATATTCAGTAAAACTCAGGTAAGACAGCATGCAGAATTGATTACCAGTCCATGCTGGTGGGTTATTTTACCACCAGTACCTGAGAAACAAAAGAAAACCTGGGATGGGTTTCCCGAAATCACAGATGCTAACTTACATAGTTGGAGCCATTGACTGTGAATGGACGAACTATACTGGGACTAAGTAAACATCAGCTTTTTGAGTAAAAAAAAAAAATTTTTTAAACAACAGTATTACACTGAGATATCTTTTCCTTTCAGGTTCCTATTTTGAATGGCTGAATCAGCGCTCATGGCAACACATTGACGATGTCCTCCGCAGACTTGATAAACCACAGTTGGATCGATGAGGCCATCACTCTTATTCAAGAAAAGATGTGGTCATAATGAAGAAAGGTAAAATACTTTGAACATTGGCTGGAATGAAGTTTCAGTTCTCTAGTGCTAAGTAGCCTGAATGCCATTTGGAAGTAGCTTATATTTCACATTATACACCCCATTTAAAGTTCAAAATCATTGATTTTGAGCTGCTAGTGTCACATGTGCACTTATTTACATGTGTGTTATATATTGCATTTAGTACTGAGGTAATAAAACCCTACAATTTGGTGTACGGTTTTGTAAACCTTTCTTTACTCAGATGGACTGGGTCACTCCATATGAACTCAACCAAAGCGCAAGAATCCTCCACGGTCATTGACTCAGATTTGGCTCAGATTATCTTAGGAAATGATGTAACTTGAGTTTATGAGTAGGCACTGTCTATTTAAAACTTCTAGTTGCAGAAAATAAGGGATAATAATGGGTGTTTTTACCCCAAAATGCCTATATTTGATAAGATGATTAAATAGTGAAGGAGATGAGAAAACAAGTTTTAATTTTGAACAAATAAAGCCAAGACATATACATTTATGTAGAACCAGTTTCATTACTATGGATAACTGCCCACATGGTGAATCCAAAACTGGCAAAAAAAAAAAAAAAAAAAAAAAAAAAACTTTTTAAAGCCAGGACCCTTTTCAGGGTCTCCTACCTCCACTATTATGCCTTGTGTACGGTCAATCATCCTTGTACAGACAGACCTCACCTCATATAGAGGGAATCCAGCACAATTTAGCCTCCGTAAAGGATCCTGGCCTCATACTTGGCCCTTGAAAACTGAATTTTTGATTTCCGCCCATAAAAAGTTTCATATTTGAGAGGCTAATATCTTGAAAATGAAAAGAGATAGATATATTTTGACAAGAGATTATGAAAGGCTGGACCCAAATTACTCTGGATAGCCATTTTCAGCCCATATCTACGATTTGTTCCAAAGATATTGGCCTCCAAAATCCCTATAAATTAACGTTCACGATTTGCGGGGGCAAAAAGGGGGCATGGCCCTCGATTTTTGAGGGGCCGTATCTCGGAAACACCTTGGAGTAGTACCCTAAAATTTGCATTTGTTCATTATGAATATAGAAGTACTCCCAAAATAAATTTGAGCCAAATCTGAGTCGGTGATCTTGGGACCACTGGTTGACATCATATGAAATAGCCCGACTGTAAAGGGTTAATGCAGCAGAAACCCAGAGTAATCTTCACAGCACAGTTAGAAGACATATAGGGCTACACAACAGAAAAGGTTTCATCAAAACCGGATGAGGGCGCATGGAGAACTTTGACCTCCCAAAAAGCCAAATTTCACTTTTTCCCTGACTGAAGCGCCACCTATACTCTCACGCCCTCAACAGCCCATGCTTAATTTGCATTGATTATTTAAAGGACTTCCCATGGTATCATATTATGTCTAAACCATCTTGGGCTGTCAAAGGCGCAGTGTAGAAATGCCCCTGATATCACTGCTCAAATGGCCAAAAGTAGCATTTGCAGCGCCCCCTATAGGACGCGCCCTTGACAGCCCACAAAAATTTTCAGATTACTGGGAGCGTGAAAGACAGTAGAATGACATATGAGAAAATGAATGTGGGCGGTTGTTGGCGCAATGATACCATTGCATTTCAAAATGGAATTTTTTTCAGAGCTCATCTCTCATCTCAGAATCTTTAGCCCTTCTGGTACCCCTAAAAAAGATACTGAAGGGTATTGGCACCTAAAAAATAGCAGTTTTTCCACTGAACCAATCATCTTTCGCCAACAAAAAATTTAGGCAAATCTGAGACAATCATATATCACTCCCTAATGGTTAACTGCCTGATTCTTAGAAAAACTGGCTCTTAAAAATATATATGGAATTTTGAATTAATTCATCAAATTCCAAGCCCTTGCCAGTAAATTCTGTGGCCAGTAAACCATTTTTGCATTGATTTCAATTAATGCTTTGGATTCATGCTTTTGCCAAGGTCAAGTTTTCTGGGAGAAGCTATTAGGTTTTCATTTAATGTCAGTTTGTACTCAACAGACCTGGAGCATCGTTTATAACCATATGCGGAAACAGGGGTCGGAAATGCGTGTATGCAACTTTTTAAACCCCTTAAAGGTCCTATGACACCGAAAATTTCCAAAAATTGCTTTTAAACCCTTCTACAGTATTTTTGCCGCGCAAATTTGAACTCCGAAAACAGTTGGCACCATCAGGCGTCGCCAGTTCTGCTCATTAAGATAAAACAAAATCTCTGAAGCCTCGATCTGTTTTCAATCATTTTCCTTGATGAGCACATTTTCTAATGATAAAGATAAACCATCAGTAGTTAAATGAGTTAAACGCACAGCTCCCTTCCTAATTCAACGCAGCACAGATTAAAGAGAAAATGTTTTATACACTTTACAAAAAAAAGATTTACTGCGATGTTAACTTTTGTGTTTGCTTTAAGCACATCCTGCTCTATCAGATCTTAGCTTCATGATTGTTTAATTACAACAAAGAGGAAATTAGCAACAAAGATCCGCAAATTAATAATGTTGATTGAAATGGAATTTCATATCGAAATGACACGTTTTCTTTGTGTTAATTACTGAGGAAAACTTGTTGAATCTGATAATGTTGAATGTTTTTGGAGTTTACATAATGTAAAAATAAATAAATGATTGAATACAGTTTAAGACCAGTAATTATTTTCAAGGGATGTTCAGCGCCTCTACAATTTTTATTTCACCATCCGTCTCTGGTGTACAGAACTCGTATGACCACGGCCGTGTCTTAGACTTACAAGGTTACATTATTGACATTTGTCAGCGTTTATTCTTGCTGACTGACATGTGATGGTGCATATTTTGGCTTGCAAAGTTGCATCAACCTTAGCTATTACATGTAGACTATTATGCAGCAATGAGATGGTAGTTTCGGGCCATAATCTATGCCGCAAATAAGCATGAAATGGCTAGCTTTTATGATCTACAGAAAATAAGGAAATCTATATCTAGTGCACTTTTTTATACGCTGACCAGTAAACTTCCCTTCCTGAGATGACGTATACGATCTCAAAACTCACATTCGCGGAAAGTGAACTTTTTTAAGGGGCTGGGCTGAGGAAGTTAAAAAGTACACGCAAATTTCCGTTTATTTTACTAAGTAGTCATTTTACGGACAAAACATGCAAAAATATCAAAAAGTATACTCACAGTATTTTGTATTTGTAAAAATCTGCAAAATTATTTTGATTGTATGGGAGCTTTAATGCAGTTGCCAAATCAAGCCAATCATTGCCTATGTGTGCATGACCCCTATTAAGGCTTTATAGCTCAGTATTTGAGTGTTACAGAGACTGGAGAAATGATTTCAATGAAGCAAGACATTCATGTAAATTGGAATTAAAACTTATTTCTGTTTATTTTCATGATTTGGGGACAAAACGTACTGCAGCTACAGAGAAAAATACACGAAAAGTCAACATTGAAATTATTTTGCAGTGATATACTGATTAAAAAATGGCTAAGAGGTAAACCAATATATTTCCTGGATTGCAAACACATTGACCGGAATTGTGCAACATCTGAGGGTGATATGCAGAACTACTGATTATTTGTGAAGCCAAATATAAGCTGCCACTCGTCTCCCCAAATACCTAAAGATAGCCACACAAAGTGTGGTAATACCATAGACTGTATGAAAAGATGGATGCAGCACCCGGGTCTGAAAAGTGAGGCCAATCCCGAAAACTCGAAAAATTGCATTCTATTTAATGGCCAGCAGATCGCAACTTTGATGGTTGCAGACAGCAGTTCAATGCTAAAGAAGTCTATAAGAAAATGACCCTACTTTCCCACCCGATTTATTATTACCCCGCCCCACCCGAAGGGTGAGGGAAGGGGTATTGTTTTCGGTTTGGTTTGTTTCTGTGTTTGCATGTTTGAGTGTTTGTGCGTTTGCTTGTTTCTGTGTTTGTTTGTTAACACTCTAGCGGCATAACTAATGGCCAGATTCACCCCAAATTCGATATAGGGATTGCCACTGACCCAGAATAGATCCCTATTGAATTTTGTACAAGTAGGTGAAAGTATGTGCGAGGAGAGGGATTTGTTGTGCCTGGCACCACTTGTTTCAATAATGATTTTCCACATTATTTTATGGTATCTTTCAGAAGTTTCAAGTCTCTTTCGATATACAGTATCATGATGTCCATTTTTGTAAACCGTGGTCCCAAATAGACTAGAATAAAGGATATAAGCCAGAATATGCTTTAGGGGCGTGGCTATCCTCTGGACCTCGTCAGATACGGTCAGATCCACTCGTAGATCCACCTCTCGCTCCTCCCTGGATCTTTAATTCACACTCTCGTGCAATAGGAATCACATTTGGGTTCAAAATGGCAAAATGGCGCTGTTCAAATTGCCAAAATTGAGGCTTCCTAAATGGTATGCTGAAACCAATGGGTGACATCACGATTGCTTCGTCCATCTTTTTATACAGTCTATGGTCACCCACTGGTTTCACCATTTCCAATGGGAGACAGGTCTTGACTGCATGCAGGCCAGTCCATTACCCGCACTCTTTTACTATGAAGCCACGCTGTTGTAACACGTGTGGAATGTGGCTAGGCATTGTCTTGCTGAAACAAGCAGGGACATCCCTGAAAAAGACGTCACTTGGATGGCAGCATATGCTGCTTCAAAACCTGTATGTACCTTTCAGCATTAATGGTGCCTTCACAGATGTGCAAGTTGTCCATGCCATAGGCACTAACACATCCCCATACCATCACAGATGCTGGCTTTTGAACTTTGCGCTGATAACAATCTGGATAGTCCTTTTCCTCTTTAGCCCGGAGGACAAGATGTCCATGATTTCCAAAAACAATTTTAAATGCGGACTCATCAGACCACTGTACTGTTTTCCGCTTTGCGTCAGTCCATCTCAGATGAGCTCAGGCCCAGAGAAGCCGGCGGTGTTTCTGGGTGTTGTTGATATATGGCTTTCGCTTTGCATGGTAGAGTTTTAACTTGCACTTGTAGATGTAGCGACAAACTGTGTTAACTGACAATGGTTTTCCGAAGTGTTCCTGAGCCCACGTGGTAATATCCTTTGCAGAATGATGTCGGTTTTTAATGCAGTGCCACCTGGGGGACCGACAGTCACGGGCATTAAATGTTGGTTTTCGGCCTTGCCGCTTACGTGTAGGGATGTAACGATATGAAATTTTCACTATGATACGATGGTCTAATAGTATGTTATGACAAATTTACTGAAAAATTCATCTGGCCAAAAAAAAGATAAAAAATGTTCCGCCTGATGGATGCCAGATGACCACAAAAACCACAACAATAGCGTATTGGTCCATAGGGCTGGTAAGCCAAAAATGAAATGGAGAGAGTCACAAAAAATTGAGTTAAGAAAGTAATATGATAGCTGCACTAAGCACCAAGGAGTTTCTGAAAAAAAGTGAATTAATGAATACTGAGAGTAGAGTGGGTGAGGGGAGAAAGAGTAAAGAAAGAGGAGGCTAAAATGATTGCTAGCTGGAGTTAGAGGAAAATATTACAACCCCAAATCCAAAATAGTTGGGACAAAGTGTAAATTGTGAATAAAATCAAAATGCAATGAGTTTCAAATCACACCAGCCAGTATTTTATTCACAATAGAACAGAGATAGCATAGCAAATGTTGAAACTGAGAAATTTTATAACTTTATCCACAAAATGAGCGCATTTCAAATTTGATGGCTGCTACAGGTCTCAAAAAAGTTGGGACAGGGGCCTGTTTACCATGGTGTAGCATCCCCTCTTCTTTTTAACACACAGTGGAGGCGTCTGGGCATTGAGGAGACAAGTTTCTTGAGTTTAGCCATTGGAATTTGATCCCACACTTGTTTAATACAGGCTTCCAGCTGCTTGAGAGTTTTGGGTTTCCTTTGACGGACTTTTCATTTAATTATGCACCAAATGTTCTCAATCAGTGAAACATCAGGACTGCGGGCAGGCCAGTTCAGCGCACGGACTCTTCTACTACGAAGCCATGCTGTTGTAATAGCTGCAGTATGTGGTTTTGCATTGTCCTGCTGTAATACACAAGGCCTTCCCTGAAATAGATGTCATCTGGAGGGGAGCATATGTTGCTCTAGAACCTTTAAATACCTTTCAGCATTTATGGTGCTTTTTAAAACATGCAAGTGTCCCCCACCATATGAATTAATGCATCCCCATACCATCAGAGATGCTGGTTTTTGAACTGAATGCTGATAACAGGAGGGGTGGTCTTTCTCCTCTTTAGCCCGGAGGACACGACGCCCATGATTTCCAACAAGAATGTCAAATTTGGACTCGTCTGACCACAGGGCACTTTGCCACTTTGCTACAGTCCATTTTAAATAAGCCTTGGCCCACAGAACACAGCAGCGCTTCTGGATCATGCTCAACAATGGCTTCCTTTTTGCATGATAGAGTTTTAGGTGGCATCTGTGGATGGCACGGTGGACTGTGTTGACAGACAGTGGTTTCTTGAAGTATTCCTGGGCCCATTTAGTAATATCAATGACAGAATCATGCCAGTGAGTGATGCAGTGGCGTCTGAGGGCCCGAAGATCACGGGCATCCAGTAATGGTCTTCGGCTTTGTCCCTTATGCACAGAGATTTTTCCAGTTTCTCTGAATCTTTTGTTGATTTTATGCACTGTCGATGATGAGACCTTCAAAGCCTTTGCAATTTGACGTTGAGGAACATTGGTTTTAAAGTATTCCACAATTTTTTTATGCAAGCCTTCACGGCCTGGAGAGCCTCTGGCCAACTGTCTTCTGAGAGACTCAGCCTCTCTAAGACACCCCTTTTATAGCAATAATGTTACACACCTGATGCCAGTTAACTTAATTACTTACTAAATGTTATTTCAGCTGATTCATTCTCTTATATATTAATTGCTTTTTCAGCCCTTTTTTGCCTGTGTCCCAGCTTTTTTGAGACCTGTTGCAGCCATAAAATATGGAATAAGCTCATTTTGTGGATAAAAATGTAAAATGTCTCAGTTTCAACATTTGAAAAGTTATCTATGTTCTATTGTAAATAACATATTGGCTCGTGATGTGAAAGTCATTGCATTTTGATTTTATTCACTATTTATACTTTGTCCCAACTAATTCGGAATTGGGGTTGTACTATTATTGAAACTATTTAGTGAGAGGCTGTTGAAAAGGCTGGTCAAATGACCAGATTCTAACAATGTTTTGTTGCTAGTATTGAGCAGGACAGGTGTGTAGTTTGCTTACTAAAGTTCTTTGATAGGATAAAGTTGTTTTTTTTTTAACATCTAGTTCAGTAAAGTGTAATTTTCTACACCTCTAAGGTTTCTTCGAAACCAGCATGAGATATGACCTAGAAGTGATCCAGGAAACTTTGACAATAATATCAGGGTAGGCCATGAGCTGTACTTTGGTTCAGGAACAAGAGGAAATTCTTTTGAAAAAATTAAACGGCCAACAGCCAATGTGTGTGAGCCAATGTGAGTCAGAGATGGCTTTTGTCCCAGTGTGGAAAGAAAACAAGAGCACCACACTGCTAGTGTACTGTTGGTATCCTTGCTGTAGCTGTGGGGGGTGGACGGACATTGTTGCGCTGCTTACCCTCTCTGGCCAACTGCATTGCTTTGGCCTCTTGTGATGTTTCCTGACCATTTCCTGTGGGACTCTGGGAAAACCATCAGTGAGAACTCCACACCCTGTTGCGTGTATCCTGTTCTGAGAGTCATGCTAATATCAGTGCGACCTCAACCGTAACTGACAGAGTATGGGTTTCACTTTGGACTCACTGCAAGTACACTGTCCACATGAATAGAGTCCCTTGTTGGCCTCCAGTTAAACCGTTCTTGGCATTTCCTCAAAATGTAAAAATAATATTCTCTGAGCCCGGTTTCAGGACTGCATTTAGCATAACGATTTCTTAGTGTTGACTTGATTCATATAAGCTCTGGATCCACAAACAGCCAAAAACAGTGTTACCCCTTCCAAATTAAGCACCAATTTATTGCTCCTGAAATGTAATACCAGCAACAACTGCCATTACTTTTTGTTTTACGAGGCCCTTCAAACAAGTCACTGTTACATAGCAATTTTTTTCACCAGGAGTATGTGGGTGGAGATGGAGAATGTGAGTAGGCAGTTGAAATAGAAGCTTTTTTCTTTTCTTTTCTTACTCTCTCTACAATGATGGAACAGTCTCGTACAAGTCATGTGGCAAACGCTGAAGGAGAGTAGAAGAAGAGGGAAAGGAAAATACGTTGTATATAGAAAATGGAAAACAGGCAGGAATTGCGAGTTTTATCCAGAATCTTCACCAGGAGTCCTGACTTTCTTATGAGTACTGTATAGCCTACTCTGCACACTCCATATAACACCCTACATATAACTACATTCCATTCCATGCACTGAAAACCCTGTGCCAACAGCAAAGTGGCTAACCCACCCAGGTCCAGAAGAGTCATAAGTTGTTTTTTTTTTTTTTTTACTGCAACCGCCACCTTTGACCAAATATACCAGGTTAGACTACTTCAGTTGATCAGCTTTGTGTCCAGTGACAACAAAAGCCTACCAACCCTGGACGCGGACTGGCCACCCCTGCTGTACATCAGTAAGACCTGTGCCTTATATTTATGCGCAAAACCATACCTCCCAATGCTGTGCTATTCTGAGGGTGCATCATCAAGCACACTGACATACTGCTAATGTGTGATGTAAGACCAATGTGTAGAATGATCTCACCGTGTGGAATGTAGTGTCACATGCAGAACCTGTACCTGTACATTCTCATGTCTTAAGCTTACTCAGAGGTTTGTGAAAAACTCTCTAAGGATCTGAAAATGCAAGAATTCACAAGCTGCACCAAGGAGCACAAGATAATGAAGTAAAAAAAGAAGCAATACAGAAATTTTATTTATTGGTGTGATTATGCACATATTCAGCCATATTTGATTTCGGATCGCGATCAAAATCGATAGGCTTGTGTAGTAACTCTACCCCGATGTCCTCTCCAGAAACCGTGATGATCGGTGATGGCGTTTTTCAGTTACCGCACAGAATCAAGTGTGGACGGACGGACGCCGGGTGTGATGACAATAGCCCACAGCCTCTTTCAGGACTGAGGG
The DNA here is from genome assembly GCA_029692085.1 of Gymnothorax javanicus. Lineage (NCBI taxonomy): Eukaryota > Metazoa > Chordata > Actinopteri > Anguilliformes > Muraenidae > Gymnothorax > Gymnothorax javanicus. The sequence continues at coordinate 20,603,004 of CM056203.1, forward strand.
GTAATAATGAGAATGTCAGTGGATAACCATTATCAAATCACTGCAATATACACTCAATCACTACTACGTTAATAGTCACGCTGTTATAGAGATGTATCCTGTGAATTGGTGGAATCAGGTCGGCCAAATTAGGGTGGAAATGTGAAAGCCTTCAGTAGGCCTTCTTGACACTACGTGCCTTAAATTAGATGCTACATTCACATTACAAGCCCCACTCCTCAATTCTAATTTTTTTTACTTAGATCAGATTTGCCTATCTTGACGGTTCACATTCATAATTACATGTGACCTGTATCTATCTATAATGTAAACGTATCTGCCTTCATCATGAGGAAACGACAGGCATGAGCAAGTTTATACGTTTTTACACAAGTTGTCTGCATCGTATACAACAAACCGTCCTCAACAAGGAAAAACGTCATATATGTGGGGCATTTGGGGTATGTAAACCTGATTCAAACTGAGAAAATGGATGCACTTGCAGCGAACGATGGATGGGATTTTGCTCCACTGGATGGCACAATGTTCGTCTGCTGCACTGGATGAGGTTGAGAAGGAGAAAAACATCAAATAAGCAAGCTTTTTAGGTTTTTAACTGCACTCAGCACATGCGTATAGGCAGAAACCCATGTGGATTCCGATCTGATCGTTCTCATTCATGTCGCAGGGCCATGTATCAGATTTGTATCCGACCTTGGACCACATATGAAAGTGGCTCAATTCTGATTTGAAGATTGGATATAAGACCGGATTTCAGTACCAATTTTACCGATGCCAATTTTAAAAGGATTAAAATTAGACCCTAAGGATATCAGAATGTTCCAAATTGAAGACCTGTGTGCAAGAAGTACCTAAGTCACAAAAAAATACTTTTGAGATTTTGGGGGTCAAAGTTTTCAAAACATCTTGCAGATCATGACAATGGACAATGGAAATGCACCAGTACACAAGACCTGAATGCTTCTTTGCAGAAATCTTTGGTATCAGATGACGGTCTGGCCATTGTGGCTTTTAACACTGGAGCCAGCTCATTTTTTGCTACATGTGACTTAAGTACTTCTTGCACACAGGTCTTCAATTAGGTTGCTGAAGTGTTTTAAGTTCTTTCAAAATAAATTGCTTGAACTTAATTTCATAAACATGACACAAAATTTGACTCTTTGCCACTCTCATGCATAATAAGTAGTTCAGGCAGCACAGTTTAGTTATATATAACCATTTATTACAGAACGACATGCATTTGTGTTTGGCGATGCCCTTGGCCTGAAACTATCTGAGCAAGCAAGAAGGAGACAGAAAGTCCCTGAGATCACCTAACCCCCCACCACCGGAGCCTGCAGTTCATGACATTTAAATGAAAAAACGCAATTTGAACAAATGCAGTTTACCATGAACAATGTTCCTGAAGAAGGTGGAGACTGAGAAGGTGGGGAAGATGGCATGTAGATCTGCAGTGGACCGGAGTTGGAATGGTGTAGAGAGCAGGATGCAGGAGGGATGAATGAACACTGCCATGATTATTAAAGCTTGCTAATTGGGTGGGAGATGCTGAAGTCAAAAATAATTGAACAGAAAGGGGCTTTTGACCAGGACTGACTTCCCTGCCTGCTTGAACTAATGGTGAAGCTCCATTTTAGTGTTCTTGACGATGTACCAACTAATTTTCACCAATTAGGTACCCAATTTTGCTTTCATTTGATTGCTTAAATGTTTTCTCTCTTTTTATGCGATTGTTTTCAATATATCACAATCTGCAAATGGAATTTTAATTCTTCATGGCATGCATCAATATTTCTGTCAACATGTGGCTTACAAGGGTAAATAACTGCTCTAAACATGATATGCACCTTAATTAAGAGAAGTTAACAACTTTTTGAATTCCTACGATAGCAATTATGGTTAGAACAAAAACCAAAATGCGCAGTGGGCCTCCAGGACCGATGTTGGAAACTATTGAATTACTGTAAATGACTAGCGAATATAATAATTGTGTAGTCGTACATCTCCCTCTGCTGGACAGAATATGTAGTATGCTTGCAGAGAGGTCGACAAACCTCGGAAACTCGTCTAGCACGGTGTCTTAAGAAACCTCAGGTGAATGTAATGTGTAAAAAAGTCTACCAAAGGATGCACTTTTATCGTACTTTTAATGTGGACAGCACTTTTTACAAAGATATTTTATCCATGTTTTATCAAATCAATCATGACCTTTTCATTAATGAGCTGGTATGGCACTCTCTCAGGTAAAAGTAGGACCACGCTACAGGTGGTAGTCATGGCCTGCAGCAAAATTACAGGCTTAACCCTTAATGACCAGTCCACTCTGCATTAGGCAAGGGTGCTTGATAAAGCAAAGTCAATCTTGTCTAAGCCAAGCCATCCCCTGTACAAAGAGTCAAGATTGCTTCCTTCCAGCCGCAGATACAGTCTGCCTACTTGCAGGACCAATAAGCTCAAAGAATCATTTGTCCCAACAGCTACTCTCCTGTTAAACAATTCAAGTTAGTTTTTTGTTGTATAGGATTGGTTGTGTCTAATGTCAATGCTTTATCGTTAACTTAATGTTTTACGTTTAATGTGCTGTGTTGTACTTCTGCTATACAACCAATTGCCTCTTGGGGGAAAAAAAGTTTTCCTTGACTTGACTTGGCTTGTCTTGAGGAAATTAAAGGGTGTAATTACAATGTTTTTACAGTCTGAATCAGAGTTTTTGTTGTAAGAATTACAATCCAGAAGCTGCTTCTAGGTATCTATCCAAATATCATCCATTGATCTTATTTATCTATCAATCTTTTCATCTACCGGGGCGCCCCGGTGGCTCATCGGTCTAAGCGCGCGTACCATAAAGGCTGTGTCCTTCCCGCAGCGACCTGGGTTTGATTCCGGCTCGGGTCATTTGCTGCATGTCTTCCCCCATTCCTCTCCCCAACCTTCCTGTCTCTCCACACTGTATAACTATCAAATAAAGGAAAAAATTCCCAAAAAAAATCTTTTCATCTACCTATTCATAAATCTATACATCTATGTCACAACTGCCGTGTGAATCCCTTTTGTGTCTCCTCCCATCCAGTAACTTGTGTGGCTTTAAGATTCAGTATATTGTCTCCTTTGATTGGTTTACATCCCGCATGCCTTCCCCACCAGCTGTTATGCATTCATGTTTTCCCATTTCCTCATGTGTGTTTGCATTTACATTTACCTCACTTTGAGGGTGCAAGTTGCTGGATTGTCCCTTGCCCTTGAGCAACCAGTCCCCAGGATTGGGACTGCGATCTTATTAATCATCCTTCAGTTTGTTCCTGTGCCCAGTAAATTAGGAACATCTCCCAAGCCTTCTGCGATCATCAGGATTGGGGCTGCATTCCTGCTAAACTCTCCAGTCCTGCCATCTGACAGTCCTGCTCTAGTGAGGTGTGCACGGCATCTGGCAGCTGTCCTGGATTGTCACTGGCTGGGCACAGACACGCCCCTTACACTCAAGCCAGTACCATTGGAACTGAACTGTACCATTCTGGTCTTGGCCCTGTCCCTCTGTCAATATCACTATCAATAAACCCATTAGGATTGTATCCTAACTCTGCATTTGATTCCTGGTTTGGATCATTACATATCAATATATCTATCGATCCAGGAAATCCCAAAAACTCTCCATCGCAAAATGAAACATTCATGAACAGAACAACGGAAGTCCAATCGGAACAGACCAGACCAACGGCAACAAAACATACAGTGTTTCTCATCAAAACACAGATCGAGCTACTCATCAAACTCAACAAAATGATCAGATTCACACAATATACCAAATGCTTTGTGCAAGAAAATTAGAATTCCTTCAGCTTTAAATACACACACACACACAATTAGTGCAGTCTATATTATTCCGAGAGAACAGCGACGAAGAAAAACATCTAGTTAGCAGCAGTTCAGTGGCAGAGAACACCTTACTAGTGATGGAGGTCAGAGGAGCATATTAGGGTCAGAATTTGATGTAATAGTGACTGAATTTAACTGAATGCCATCTTGGCACACAACACCAACAGGTAATTAGTTGAATACAATAACATACATTAAGCAATATTTAATTCCATCATAAAAACAGCCGAGCATTTGTCAAACGAATACTTCCACAGGACAATGTATGATGTCACCAAGCAAGCACACATACCAAACTTGTTCCTGTTACATGACAGTTTAGTTGACAGCAATGGCCAGCACAGACCCAGATCTCAACCCAATAGGGCACTGTTGAGATGAGGAGGCTTGCAGCATATGCTGCTGACAAATGCAGAGACTGTTTGCTGCTAGAGTGCCAACAAGTAAGGACAAGAAATATCCAAAAAAGATTTCCAGCACCTTGAATTCATGCTGTGAAGAATTTAGGCTGTTCTGGAGGCAAAAGGAGATCCAATGTTTATATAATGAGATGCACTAGACCGGATAGAAAGCAGAAAAGTCAATGCTGCATTCAGTGCTCTTGCTCTTTATCCCCTAACTTTTGTCTTATCCTGTTATATTGACATGTTTTATGTTTGTGGTCTAGTCTCAGTGGTGTATGGTATTTTATGTTATCTCTTTTTCCTTGTTGATTTTGCTCTGTGTTTCCATTTTTTATGGTTTGACACCAACCTGCCATAGGGACTAAAGATGGAAATTAGCCTCTGGCTATAATCTTGCATATTTACATTTTTCTTTTCTTTTTGAAAAAAAAAAAAATATGTCCATCAATATGCACTGTCCCTGTTTTAAAAATAAATAAATAAATAAATAAATAAGTGGAATTTGTTCCCAAGTCCAAAGGACTGTCATCTGGAAATAAATAAATAAGTATATCCATCCAACTCCTAGCACTGCTTGTTATAGTACAGGTTCAATCATGTACCAAATTACTGACCTATTTTAAATTCTAGTGGAGATCCCAAGGTTTCCAATGATCCCAAATATGTCCTGCTGCATTACAGGAAAATGTGTATAAAATTAAATACAATATCTTGATGTTTTCTTTTACAAACCAAGCAGAGGAAACCACTCGCAGATCAATAGCAAAAGTCAAAAGGACATGTTTATTGTCAGCAGTAGCCAAATGAACAGAAGAGGTCTAAGGAAAACGCAGCACGTCCTGATGAGCCCTGTCTCTGGGTCAATAAAGGAGGCGCTGATTGAAAATTCAGATTGAAAATGAAAAAAAGGAGAAATGGTGACATCACACACTGAAGTGTCATGATTGGTTGAATGTAATAAACTCAAGCACTTCCTTTATTGACCCAGGAACAGGTCTCACTCAACAATATGAGGACCAGCAGTAAACTCAAGGTGGGGGGCAGTCCGAGTCAAGCAACTAGCATGCAGCAGTACAGGGGCGTGTCCAAGCCATGGTCAAGATAGCGTCAGGGGTCAGAAGCCAGGTTTTCAATTCAATACTGCAAAGGCCAGACTTCTTCCAAGAGGGATTTTTTATATTGACACAGCCCCTGTTCTGGAGACCACAGGAGAACAGGAAGGTGTCCCTAATAAAGTGCTCGCAAGGAAAGATTGATGTTTTTCTTTTCAATATAATTGAATACAGAGAAGAGGAGATTACTGGAAGATTACTTTCAGACAAGAGGCAAAGACAATCCAGCGACAACTGAGATGCCACAAGATATTAAATAGGTGAGACAATCAATGAAAGGGGCAAGACATACACATGTTCACGTTGGGAGGGAGGGGGGTAGATAAGACAATGAATCAATTAAGAGATACAAAACACAAAGCTCACAAAAACTGCTGGAACAGGGAAGGCACTAATCACTGAGACATGAGGGCAATAACAATTTTTAATTTGATGTAATGCTGTGGCCATAAAAACATGGCGTCCTGGGTTTGAATATTTCTCGCAATATAAGTGTAATGTAGCTTCAAAGAAGCACTGCAACCAGCAGATACAGAATATGTGCAACCCCATTTCCAAGAAAGTTGGGACACTGCATAAAATGTAAATAACAACAGAATTTCATTGCTAATCATTTAAACTCTAAATTTATTTGAAAATGGCACAGAGACAGCATATGACATGTTGAAACTGAGAAATATTATTATTTGAAAAAATATCCGCTTATTTTTAATTTGATACAAGCAACACAAAAAAAAGCTGGGATTGGGGCAACAAAAGATGTATGATGCTAAAAAAAATACAACTTATAGAGCATCTCACAGCTAATTAGATTAATGGGCAACAGGTCAGTGACATGACTGGGTATAAAAAGGGCATTCTAGTGAGGCTGAGTGTTTCAGAAGTGATGAAGGCAAGGGCTTCACCACTCTTTGAAAGACTGTGAAAAACAATTTATGGCTAACATATCTCAGTGTGAAATTGCAAAGGATTTGGGGATTTCATTATCTATAGTACATAATGTCATCAAAAAATTCAGAGATTTCACAGAAATCTCTGTATGCAAGGAAAAAGGCTGAAAATCAATATGGAATGGCCATGATCCTCAGGCCCTCAGATGGCACAGCATTAAAAACAGGCAGGAATCGGTAGAAAAATGCAAGTTAAAGCGCTAACATGTAAAGATAAACCATAAATTTATAAGATCCAGAGAGGCTGTCACCTTCTCTGGTCCCCAGTTCATTTAAGATCGACTGAGGCAACATGGAAAACTGTCCTGTGTTCTGATGAATCGAAATGTGAAACTCTTTTTTGAAAATCATGGACGCCACGTCCTTCACGCTAAAGAGGAGAGGGACCAACCAGCTTGTTATCAATGCTCAGTTCAAAAGCCAGAGTTTATGATAATATCCCACATAGCAAAATTGGTCTGGCCCAGTTCTGGCCCACATAATGCACTTTCACGGCCCAGTTCTGGCCCACATACAGCAAGAACGGCAGCCCTTTTGTGGCCCAGATCTGGTTTACCAGAGCAGGTAAGATGCAGATACAGTCGGCCCACACATGGGCCATACCATCACATTAACGGTGCCATCAATGCCAGACCTGGCCCACATCTGGTTAACATACCACCTGCTATGCCAGCAGTAGCCCAGCAGTGCTGGCTTGACGCTGGATCCGGGCCAGACCCATCTGCTATGTGGGTATGAGGGTGCATTAGTGCCAATGGCACGCGTAACTTGCACATCTGTGAAGACCCCATTAATGCTGAATGATAAATATTGTGTTGTGGAGCAACATACGTTGCCATTCAAATGTTGCCAGATGCCTTTTTCAGAGAAGGCTTTGCTTATTTCAGCAAAACAATGCCAAACACCACACTTATTACAACAATATGGCTCCATAGCAAAAGTGTCTGGGTGCTAAACTGACCTCCCTGCAGTCCAGACCTGTCACCCAATGAAAATATTTGACTCATTATGACATGAAAAATATAATGAAGGAAGCCACAAAATGTTGAACAGCAGAAATCCTATATCAAACAATAATGGAAAAACATTTTGCTTTAAAAACGAGTGCAGTTGGTCTCCTCAGTTCCCAAACATTTTTAGTATGTTGTTAAAAGACGAGGTGAATCAACACAGGGGTAAACATGCCCCCATCTCAACTTTTTTTGAATTTTTTTGCTGCCGTCAAATTCAAACTGTGCAGAGAGTTTCCAAAAAAAATATTATATTTCTCAATTTTAAGATATGATATGTTGTTTTTGTGCCATTTTCAATTAACTATAGAGTTTGAATCATTTGCTAATCATTGCATTGTTTTTATTTAAATTTTACGCCACATGCCAACTTTTATGGAAATGGGGTTGTATGGGACATAGTCCTACAATATGAAATTAAAAAATTCTGACTCTGAACCTATTTAAGGAAATACTTCATTGAAGAACTAGAGTTTAAGGGGTTGACAAGATTTGGCCACTTTTTTGTATTTTGTCTTTCCTTGTTTTTTACTCAGATTGTCTAACTTAATTGCTCAGCTGTGCACACAGAGTTAAAAACAAATCAATTTCTCCTGTCTGCCTATCAATCGCTCAAATGAAAACTTTGGAATCTGACTCAAGGGATAATTTGCCATAAATCCGTTTGTGCAAGATGAAGGTGCCTCAGAATGAAAGCACTGCAGTCATATGTCGTGCCGATGTTACTTCTTGTTAGCATGCATTCTGGTCTAAGCTAACATGGCCAACAGAGAATGAACGGCTCAAAATGTGATAGTACTAGGCAAAAAAAGAAAAAAAAAAAACTCACCACGTTAAAATTCAGGAGCCTTATATGAGCAGGCACCAAGAGGTAACCTGGCTGCACACTGTGTTCCAAATTACTGTGCAAATTATGTATCAGCAGGATTTCAGTGAAATAAACATTTAGTTCTTAGTTTTTTAATGAAAGTTTCATTGTTTATTTTCTCCTACCCTTCTAGATAAGTGGTATCAATCTCAGACCGATTTGTCCATTAGTTTGCCAGATGATCTTAATTAAAGGGAAACCTACTTAGTGGGATTGTTCCAAGCAAGTCACAGTTCTCATGCAATACGGGGTGGAAAAAAGATCTCTCTGAAAGAGAAAAGCATGCAATATCTTGCAAAAGGCATTAAAAAAATTGATATTTCTCAAAAATTGAGAAGAGATCATCAAACTATGCAAAGATTTGTGTGTTACTCAGAACACAAACAAATTTGGTCAGATACAGGTTTATTAAGGAAAGTTTCTATCTGGCAAATTAGGAGTTTTAAGTATAAGAGCAGCTACACAACAGCCACTGTTAAGCAGCAAACACATATTCAAAGCTGTTGTTGTCCCTGGAGTCCCAAAAACCGCTCAATGCAGGATCCTCAAAGCCTTGCAATTGTTTGTACGGCAGACTTTCTGTCACCTAAACCAATGCTAACAAAGAGAAACATCTTCAGTGGGCTAAGAAATACATGAAGACTAATTTTGAAACAGATTTTATTCACTGATGAATGCTGTGCTACACTGGATGGTCCAGATGGATGGAGTTCTGGATGGATTGTAAATGGCCATCCTGTTCCAGCAAGACTGCGATGTCCGCAAGGAGGTGGCAGAGTGCTGTTCTGGGCTGGAATATTTGGAAGTGAAATGGCCGGTCCCTTTAGGATCCCTGAGGGTGTCAAAATGACCCGATTCCTAATTGACCATTTCCTGCCATGGTATAAACAGTTGAATTGTGCCTTCTGAAATAAAATTATTTTTATACAGGACAATGCACCATCCCATGCTGCAAAAAATCACAATTGACTCCTTGGTTGCTATGGGCATAGCGAGAGAAAAAAACACAGTGTGGCAACCTTCATCCCCTGAGCTCAACCCAATTTAGAACCCGTGGAGCATCTTTAAAAGGTAGATCTATGAAGGTGGCTGGCAGTATACATCAAAAAGCAGCTCTGAGAGGCAATACAGGCATCCTCAAATGAAAAACAGGCAGAAACAGTACATGGACTCACAAGTTGAATGGACTAAAGACTTGTTGAAGTGTTATTAAGGAAGGGCTCATATATTAATATGTAACCTGATCTGTAATTTTTTTTTTTATAACGTGTTCATGCCAAAAAATGCAAAAGACTTCTGTTTTAAATTTGTTTGATCCATTGAATGTTTTCACACTGCACTGTGCATAATTTGGAGCAATGCATTTTTAATTCATTTCAAAATACTAAAAATGCTGTTGTCATCATCAGTTGTTTTGCTTGTGACAACATCCACATTATAACATAATTGTTTAGGATTTTAATAAATCTTCAATGATATCGACTATTGAAGCAAAACAAACAAAAACGGCATGTGCATAATAATTTGGAACACGGTGTATATGAGTATGAGGATGAACGGTGATGTCACTGCTGTGCAATTCATAGAAAATGCAGCAGAGGGAAGTATTTCACAGTTACATTACATTATATACTCCAGGCACTCAACAGTAGTAAACATCGTCTTGGTTTGATCAAACATGGTACAACACTTATTCTTCGACATTAAATCAGGAGGGTAAGCAACACTTCCGGTTTTCTTCTCCTGGAACCTTGAAGAATAGAGTAATTCAAAATTAACTGCATTCCACTCAATATATTTTAATTAGTAATGATTACATTGATTTATGCAAACTCTGAGTTCACCGGGTGACACAAGCTTACTGTTGCAACTCAGAGCAGAAGACAAAGGACTTGGTAGATTAACACCCTCCTCCTATACACCTATACAAAGGCATACATTAACAGCAATACCAACCATCCAACTGACCAGTCCAGGAAAATACATGAAGAGACAGGGAAGCAGACAGTTCAATATAAAAAAAATACAATCTGAAGGTGCCCGGTGCTTGGAGAGAACTGTATGATATATTCAGCGCATTTGAGCTGTAGCATAATTTCCATTCATAATTTTTAACAAATTATTTTCTTTTACATCTCATTCTCCATTTTTATAATATCCGACTATGACGCGAGGGCCTGTCCTGTAGCCGCAGTTTCAGTTAGTGCTTTCCAGATTGCACAGTCTCCAAAATCCAGTCATAGCGGGACTGTTGACCTGGGCTCCAGGGCTGAGCGGTGCAGTTGCTGCAGTCGTGGAATGTGCTGCTGTTGATGGCAAATGGTGGTACTGGAAGAGTCTGCTCATGCTCAACTAGATGGGAGCAACAACACCAGGGCGAAGGCCTTCTTTGGGGAAGTATTTGGGACCACTTAGTTACCACTCCTTAAGATTGATGTACACTTTATTTCAAAACTATTTTGACTGCTTATTAGTAATAATATTGTTTTACATGTGTGGGAGAGTGTCTGTTTCTGCGCATGTGTTGTCTGGCTGTCTCAAACACACACATCCATTTTAACTGCACAGGCTTCATCTCGGTCTCTCTCCAACGAATGACTGCTCCATTAACTTCATGTTTTTCAAATACAAAATATTTACACAGTGGGAAAAACATGAAAACCCATCTCTTCCACTCCCACAAAAACATGACAGGGCACGTGTGCGACAGGTATGTCCTCTCTCTACCTGCTCCCCAAGTCTGCCTTTACAAAAGCCCAGGTGGCCCTTTCATGAAGGTACTTAGTGATCCTTGAGTGACCTTGATGTCTTATGCACAGTCTATTTGCTTTAATGGTCAGCTGTGGGAACATGAGAAACCAGAGCCCTCTGTGCTGGGCTGGGATCGTCTCTGTTAGCACACAGAAACAAAGCAGCCTCAGTTCCATAGAAACGGGCATTCCAAGGAGCCATCCGTCTGCAGCGCGTTTATATACAGAAGTTGAAAGGTATCTGTCGTCTGTTTTTCCATCGATACACCGTTTTTCGTTGTTGCTGTCATGCGGTGTTGGAGGATCAGACGCTGAACTGAAAATAGCTTTAGTCGAGCCGCTGCTTGTGTCCTTGAACTGAAAAGCAACAGTTAACCGCTGGCCAATGAGGATAGGATGCAGAGGGTGGTCTGACTTGGGTCCAGGATCTGTCCTCATGATTGGTGGAGTATTTTGGCCAGGAGGAATTTAAACCATTCTTCCCAAGAGAGCAGCCATTTGTCCCCGCGCACACAAGCACACGCACTCATACGGCATCACATGCAAGGGCAAGCACAGAAATGTGCACCTACACGTGCAATTACACGCATGCCTCAGTAGGTGTGCACATGTACACATGAACACCTACACATGTACACACGCACTTGCAAACACACTCAGATACACACACACACACACTCACACTCATGCACACTCATGCACACAATTCCAGCTCCAGGGGCTTCCCAATTCAGGAATGAACTATTTTTCCATTGAACAAATCATGCTGAACAGATAAAAAATAAAGATTTTGCAAAATATCTTGTCTCTGATGGCTTGATACAAGAAAAAGGAAGTCTTTACCACCTGAGACCACTGTCACACAGTAAATTAGAAAAATTTAAAACAGAAAATAGTATCAAATGCAAAAATAACAATGGAATTGTTATTTTAAGCTGTGGCTCCTTCCAACACTGTGAAGCACAGGGGTTGGACCACTGTTAGGCAGCGTCTGAATCGCCTCTGTCTGAACGACTCTCTTCAGGGGAGGATCTGTGCATTCAGAGTTCATCCTCATCCAGCAGCGCTAGCCTGCCAAGTCTGCGCTCCACAGGTGGAGCAGTTGAGAGCAGTTCCCCCTCCACTGAAGGTATGATTTGGCAACCTGCGCTCCCTCGCTGTGTTTTTAGGGTTGAGGGTGGAGGTGACGGTGGGAGTGGGGGAGAGAGAGGAAAGGGTAAACAGTTAGCATTTAGCATTCTAACGCCTTTGAATTACAGAGTATTTCCCATTATTCACCAGTCATGCTAAATAATGCTAACCCATTACCCACTTGCAAAAACACAGAGTTATCATGTGCATTAAGGTATTGTGAAATTGCCTATGGCAAAGTACTGCTGGGATGGCTGTACAGATAAGAGAGACAGGGCTGGTGGTGGCAGTGCTACTCTGTTCAGCTCCACTGACATCAAACAGGAGAGGTTTCTATCAACAGAGAAGCTATCAATTTTAATACCCTCACCCTTGCTCCCACTCCCTGCGATATAAAGGATCTGTTGTTGTACACTCAGGTAATCACTAAACAACCTGCTTTGGTGCTCACAGCGCAGGTTTCTACACAGACGGGAAAAACACAGTGATTATTATTATGGGCTTCATCAGCAGGCAGCCGTTGCCAGGGCAACAAAATGAATGTACTTTCCCGGGGTGACGAATTGCAGAGGAAATTCAGGAAGAGCTGCTAGACCACATATACAGAAGCACGGAGTCAGCATGCAGCTGAAACCTGACAACAACCACGACAGACCTGCCTGTTAAATAAGCCATGTTCCTGAAACGCTGTGGGACAAGAAACTTCCCCTATGAAGGCAACCTTTGCTGTGAAAGTCAGAAAATGCCAAGAAATGGTAATTAAAACATTTTCTGTAAGGGGACATATTATAACTAACTCACTTTTTCAGGGCTTGTCCAAGTACATTTTGCGATCTGCAGCGCTAATCCAACTCACAATCCATAAAATAAAACAACCCGGTCAATTTTTTGTGGGGTTGCCTTTTTCGTAAAACATGGCATTCCGCATGTCTCTCAGATTTGCCTCCCCTTCCTACGTCACATGCAGGTTCATGAGAATTGTTCTGCCCCTCAAACGAATATATTCCCCCAACTTATTTTTTATGGCAACATCACAGCTTCAGCAAAAGCTCATAACGTGCTATTTGTGAGCTATCTACTTTTTGTCTGACTGCTTTTTACTCCTAACCTGGATCAATACAATGCAGGACTGCCTAAAAATATCACATTAAAGGGCACCAATTAGCTATGCTTTTCAGAAGATACAAAGAGCTTGTGTGGTTTTGTTTTATTTTCAAGGAAAATCTGTGGCTAGAAAGCAAGCTCTTTCCAATTTTTGTTAATATCCAAACTGAATTCCAAGTTGAACCCTCGGTGAATGTGAATGGTTGGGTGATAGTGTAACTAGCTAGCCAGATAGCTAGCTGAATGCTATTCTCAAAACTAACTTACTTAGCTATTTAGCATACACAAATTACCCATCTACAATCATTGAGTGATTTATGAGTTAGCTAGTTAGTAAATTTACTGTTAATCTAATTCAGCCCGGAGCAAATGACAAAATTCCTCATTGGGATCAGATAGAGTGGGTGTCCGTTTTTAATCAAATTCAGTGCGTTTTTAGTTGAGTTACTAGCTTGTGAAAATAAACCTATGTGTGTGTTATTTCCACTTTTTGTCTGACCACTTAATTCTCTTAACTGGTCAGTACAATGCAGGACTGGCAACAAAATTCTCTGTCAGTGGCAACGAGATGTGTTTAAAAGTATGTTGGAGAGAATTTGGTTGATATGCGAGATGAGAATTCTCATGGAATTCCTCTGCTTGGTTGACTGCAAGTTTGGGGAAGCTAAGATAGAGAATTTGCCATACCAATTGGGCACAACGAACCCTCCCAGGACCCTCCCAAAAGAACAGGGAGAGAAGAAAGGAATGGGATAGGAGGGAAGAACTCATAATACAATAGTGGAACGGGAGGGGTGGGTTAGGTTTCAATTTGTAGGAAGTTCTGAATGTGTTACGGTTCAGGTGTGGTCCCGCTCCTGGCTTGCCACTATATAGTTTTAATTAAAGGGGACCCATTATGTTTTTCACCCCGCAGCCCTAGGCTGACAGGTATTGTCATCATTTTGCTGTCTGTCTGTTTGTCTGTCTGTGTATAATGACATACTCACAATAACTCTGCAACTCTGCAGAACTCATTCTTTATTTTCATGTATATGCACCTTACCCTGCAGCGGAAGCCAATTGATGATGAATGACCTTGACCTAATTTTTCAAGGTCATATTGCTGAAAGATAGTCTTTCATTGCTCAGTGATGTACTCGCAATATCTAAAGAATGCAGACGGGCGGGAAAGCCAAACATACATCAATGATGGACCTCCACCTGGACCTGAAGCCTATCGAAGACCAGTGACCTTGACCTATTTTTTCTTAGTCAAAGGTTAATTTCTTCATCTATACACTGGACTGAGGATTTCCTTGCCTAAACAATCCAAATAAAATTAAACTTGGCCAAGGAGAGCTATAATGCACGGCACGTTATTTCTGGAAGACACAAAGAGATGGTGGCCTGGATTTTTAGTCAAGGAGAATGTTGGCAGCTAGGTAAATGTTTCCAATTTCTGTTAATATTTAAAATTAATTCCAAGTGTTGGCTAGCTAGCTACTTAATTGACTGTGAATTTAGAAACTGTAGCTAGTTAGGCAAAAAGCAACGTAGGAAACTCATCTGTAGGAAAAGACAGATGGGGAAACCGTTTTTTAATGTAATTCAGTCCTTTAGTACGGTAGCCCTGCTATTCAAAATTAATGGTATGTTAACTAATGGCTGGTACTATGCAAATGCTAACCATGGATCATTCTTTACAAACTTAATTCAAAGTGTTGTTTAACTTTTGCGGTGACTGCATGTTGCATTTACTTGTGAATGTATTGACCACCCTTGCTTAGCCTGCAGATGTTACCTTTCCATACTCATTGTGTAGCTAGTTTAATATCTAGCAAGCTAGGTAGCAAGCTACATATTCAGTCAGAGACTTGCCAGTAGCTGGGGGATTTTTACCTTGTCGCACCCTGGTGACACGATGCTCTAAAACAGAGCTCATTTCATTGAGGGGACGCTCACACAGAACAGCCTGTTATTCAGAGGGTTAGGAATGGCAGTGATCAAATTGCCTTGAAATCATGGAATTTAAAGTTTTTTTTTTCTCTTTTGCTAAAACGTGTACAATCCTCCCTATAGGACATCCAAGAATATTATAACTTGAAAAAACAGTATAATAGGTCCATTTTAATGTTTTGTTATTAGTGTTGAAAAAGGCGGAGATAAATCACTTTAAGAGTACAAATGGGATTTTTGGCTCCGACTTCAAAGTCTCCTTTTTTTTAAAGAGGTCTAGACTGTTCTCAGCATCTGAGAGTATTGTTTCAGAGGCTGTTATTTTATGCACTTTCCGATAAGAGGCAAAGGTGGAATTAGCTCTCTCTAAATCTCTGGCTCAATCTCTCTGTCTTCGACTGTCTCTCGCTCTGTGCTCTGGACCCTCGTCTGGTTAAATAAGATATCAAACAGAGTGCTGCTCATTTCTGTCATGTCAGTGACTGTAAACAGTGGAGGCTAGATCCCCTGTGTTGTGGGTGCTGACTTCGCGCCCCACTGCCTCTCCCTCTCTTTCCCTTTCTGGCAGAACAACAGGATGTTCTGTTTCTCTGAAAAAGCCATTAAGGAGCTCCCAGAGGCAAACTGTACAGCATTCGTCCCCCAAAGTCTTCAGTCCCATTTGGCCTGACCAGCATTTCATAGGCCATGCTGCACGCAAGATGTCCATCAGACATATTGGTGACCCTGCCACCTTGTATAATTTGCTATTTGCGTTTTTTAAACTCATTATTCAAATATCAGCTATATATATATATTTTTTAATAATTAATTTGGCATCTCCAGTCCCACCCGAATCTGGAATGTCCATTTGGGGAACTATGTACAAGGCTTTTCGCAAATGCGGCTCCCTATTGCCAACTCAGGAGAGCGAGAAAGCTCGCGGCTCTCCTCCGAAGCACGCGCCCGTCGCCACCGCTTCTTGTACACTCATTGGTCGAAACCTCGCATGCTCAGAACGAGGGCGGAGGATACCCGAACATGAACGAGCTTAGAATCTTCCTAACGAGCGCCCATCTGGCCAACAGGAGGTGCCTGAGAACTTGTTATTTACAATACCCTTCCCTGCAGACCCTTCCCAATTTGCATCCCTGAAGCGCATTGGCCAGTTGTGTGCTACTCTGAAAAGAGCTGCCGACCAATGCCGGCTGGTACAAGGCGGGGATCGAACCCGTGCCGTGATAGTCACTTCTGCTTTGTAATGCGATGCTTTACCGAGTGAGCTATCCGGCAGCTCTATCAGCCATATTTTTAAATGACAAGAAAAAAAATTAAAAGAAGTCAGGCGAAAAGGCCTGTGAACTCTAAGCAAGTCATTTTGCCTACTTGCCAGTCAGTGCCAAGAAGTAAGTCACTGTTTAAGTTTGTGACGTAAGTAAATAAATACCTTGTATTGACAAGTTGACAGGGTAAGAAATACAGATGACATTCTAGCAAAATACTAAAATGGGCCATACATTATATTCCTTCTATATGGCCATATGATTACTTGCATTATTACATAGTATCATGGCTTTGATTTCCATTTTTACTCTTTAAGGTAGTGGTCCCAAAAAACCTCCTCTCTATTCTGAGCTGCGACCAAAAAATTTTAAATTGCTGTCGATTTTAAAGGGAAGAGCGGGACAAAGATTATGAGATTCAGAACATGAGGAAAAACAAAATACAGTTTGCAGGAGTACCTGTGCGCTTGGGTGAGCGTGAGAGCCCAGCCCATTGGACACACCCTGGCAGTGCTGGGCAGCGAGGGGAAGGCCTGACTGCTCAGTGAAAGCCAGGTTGACATGGGCAGGACACACCGTCTGGGACCCAACTTTAGATTCCATGGTGCTGGATTGTATTGATGTAGTCTATGGACACATTGAAATGGGTAAAGGTTATGTGTATGTTTGGTCAGGTTAGAGTCCTTTCATTGTCAGTGGGTAGCAGAAATTCTTGCATCTGACCAGATAGGCTCCAGCAGTACATTCTTTCCACATCCCCACAACAAGACATCACAGTTGGCCGTAGCTGCACTTTCCACTGTTCTACTGTCATCAGTATGTACTGGTGAAGTAGTCACTCATTAGCATGGAACATCCATTGGTCCAAGTATTGCCAGTATTCTTCATTCCTTAATGAGTGTTCACAGAATGTAACAAACTGGACAAAATTAGCTTCAGTCACAGAGTAACAGAACTTTAAGCCTAAATGTGGAGCTGGCAATCTAGTTAGAGTAGAGATCTGCGGTGACATGATTTTTGACAGAAGGCAATGAATATAATTTTTGATCCTCAAATGTAAAGTCATGATTTCATAACAGATTGTTGTAATTTCAACTTCAACAATGCTGTTAGAACTATGAGATGAAAGATTACAGATTAATGCGATGTGTCTGTGTCCGCGAATGTACACGTTTGGTGTGCATGCATATACGTTGTATTTCCCTCCGACTTGGGCTCTTTCTTTAGGCATTGAACCCATTAACATACAACAGAATCAACAGCATTAAACTTTCAAAGAGAACAGGAGACCAAACAAATTGCACTCAGATTGTGCCTGATCAGGCAGTGGTAATCCACAGGAGTTGTCAGACCACAACCAGTGAGCAGGAAATAAAACAGACGGAGCTTAATTAAACTAATAACAGTTCTGTTCCCAACAAGCTTGCTTTGTCTTCTAAGAATATCCCATGAGCGCTTTGTTTATTTTCTTTTAATTATGGTTGTTGCTACAACTTTACTAGGCAATGTGGACTCTATGATTACACAGATTAAAATCTTTTATCTAGCAACAAAATGATTTTTTTAAGCCATGTAAAAGCAGTTATTTTCATGATAACAAACTCAAGCTCTTTGAAAAATTAGAAAAAAGAAACTAAGTAGACAAGACTGCCCCCCACCTTTTCCCAGGATCACGTAGTCAGCATACAACTTAGTGTAAAACCCACAAAACAATAACCAACGGTGGAAATTGTAGGGCGAAGGTTCAACGAGTTTTTTTGGCTGGTATTAGCACACGCGACGTCCTGGCTGGTGCGAATCACAATAAAATGGATATATTTTCTCCGTTCGAAGGACGGGGCACAAAAGCACAACGGTTACAATTAATCTGACTCCATAATAGATTTAGAATACCAAATTTAGTTATACCCTCGTTAAATATCTGACTCCAAATTAGAATTAGAATTTATTGTTTAGGGACACATGCGTGAATCTCGGGGCAGCTATGTCGCCAGACTCATCCGTGAAAACCAGTTACTCAACCGACGCCCCTGGGTAATAGCGCAGTTGCCGGATCTTAGTTCGGTGAGAGTTCTAGAGGATGGAAGAAATTACCATGATAGTAGCAACTTTGGCATAAACATATCATGAACCCAGATTTATGTGCACCACAGGGCCCCTTAAGGGGATCGACCAGGCACCGGCTTACAAGCCCAAGGGTGCCCTTAAGGCCAAATCCCCAGGACCGATACTACATAAACCCTTTATATAAGTAGACCGTAATCTGCAATCCAACTTAAAACCCATCACTACCGTTAAAACATCAGCTAGCTAGTCTGGACTGTAAGGACTCGCCCCCTAAGTACCGGTCGTAACGTGGCTAGAAAGAATAGAGGGATTAGGAGTCACGGAGACCACGCAAGCTTAAAGGAATGACAACAATTTATTCACCAGGTAGGCAAAAGCTTAAATCAAACAAATCCACGTTAAGCCAATTACAAGTTACGCATAATTTAGAAGAGGAGAATAAAGTCATACCTGGAGGAAAAGGATACACGCACTAACGTGCGGGGAAGTTCAAATACGATGTTACATCATTGAAAAAGGCTACTCACGCACTAACGTCGGCGGGGAGAGATCGGATACGATCTTCCCCGAAGGATTGTTCTCTTTGCTTTAAGCCAAACCACGTCTTTGATCCAGGCGGCATGGCCATAAACACCTGGAAGGGGGGCGAATCCGGTTTTTGGGTTTCCACCATTGGGAGGATGTAATAAAACACTTCAGCAGAGAGAGGAGAATAGGGTGATTACCAGAGAGGATTCTGACCGAATTCTCAGGAGTTTCCAAAGGGAATGAACCATAATTTCAATGGGAATGAAACATACTCCATTCAACTCCTTGGATTCCCCCGAGAATAACAAGACCAAACATGATATGAATATGTACTAATATGATGCAGTTGTCATGAAAAAGTCTTAAGATGAATTAATATATAGTTTAATTGGGTTATAAGTATATAAGTGATTTCTTAACAGGATATTGAACATATAAACATATTATGCTTAGGTTTAGATTATTTGAAACAGATTAATATAACTGGACTTTAACGTAAGACTTAGGCCAGTAATATGACTCGCACAGGGGCATTGTGTCAGCCAGAGCCCTGCAACAATCCCCCCCGTGGTGAGACCATTGTCACCTCCTGGAAGTCCACAAAAGTTTTATTGCTATCTGGCATGGCTCTGGACTAAGCTTATCAGCCATTTGTCGCATACAGTCGCTGGGCTCCCCCACGCATCAGCGTTTGCAGATCTTACAGAGGTGCCGCTCAGAACCTAACCCAAAGGCACAGACGAATTTTACTGGTTTAGAAATGGAACAATCTTTTGCAAAATGAAATATGCAATGTCTACAGTTCTATTGCCATTTGGCCTGGCTCTGGACCGAGCTTATCAGCCACTTGTCACTTATATTTCCAGATTCTACATTAGCTTGCGCAGTGACACACACCTGGCCAAGAAGAGGTCACTAGAGAGCCATGAAGCAACAAATTTTACCTGGCTCTAACCCCTATTATCCCTGACCAGGTTGCGCGCCAATTGTTGCCTCGACTATGCGTACCTCTGGCCATAGCTGGAAATTTGACACCTGACGCTAAGGGCTCCCAGACAAATATCCCAGCCATGAGCTACTTGGAGGCCCAGAATATTCTTATTTCTTGTTAATGCCTGTAAGGAAAACTGGCTTATAATGATGTTGGTGTTACAGTAGCCCTTCCTAAATGTGTAGCTCTCGTGGGGCAGTAAAAGCACAGAGGATGGGAGGCTACCTTTGGCTGTGAGTGGGGCTCTGCTGAGGCATGGCAGGGCAGGTAGAGCGAGGGAAGGGAGCTGTTGTAGTGCTGCAGGCAGGGCAGGCGGTGGCGGTCGATGGACGCCGAGGAGTGGGGGCGCAAGGCAGAGGTGGAGGCGACGGGCGCCCTCATGACCCGGCCCAGGCTGTTGGACTTGCTCTCGCGGCGTTGGTACTCGATGGGCGACTGCAAGGCTATGAGGCAAAGTCAGAAGGGGAGGAGCTAAAACGCCCTGCTGCATTAATCAAGCTTTTTGCATTAAGCACCTCACAACTTCACAACTTAGAGACACCAAGCCATTCTTCTCAGTAATCACTGTGTATGTACTGAGTTCTGGAGAGGGGTAGACCACTTAAGACAGTGCATATGTTTATATTTTGATTGTTTATTGTAAATCAGCATGAGGAGATATTCTGCGATATTGTCTGGCACCAGAGCAAATGTAACAGGATAGTGTTGCACCCTCTCACAGTGGCGGCAGCATGCTATAGCACTTTGGGCCCATGCCCAGGAATCTTATTGGTCCAGAATTCTTTCAGCCACAGAAATCATAAAAAACTAGTTAATAATTCATCATGATGATTCTATGTTGTAAAACTCAGACAGTCTTCTAAATAGCTCCTGTTGACCTCAGTAATAAAGGTTTAGCAGCTTAAATAATTTTTCAACATATTTAATAAATATTTCCAAAAATAATGCACATAAGTTATTACTGGTATAACCAATTACTAGCAAAATCACTCGGTTTGATCCTCTCTTGACAGATACTGCTCACACCCAATGATCCATAGCATCCCCCCGATACTTTGGTATAAGACAGACAATGATTAAAAATAGTTGTTGCAATGAAATCTGAATTGGCATGAGAATCTTCACCACCCTCTGTTTGATCAAAAGTTTGATGCAACAATTTATATCAAATTGACAAGATAGCTCACACTGGCATTTAAAAACAGGCTTATCCATCATAGTTCCTGTGCATATTAATATTTCAAAATTCAGTAATTACAGAGAGCACAGCACTACTAAGTACTAAGACATTCATATTTTGGTTGCTAAGGCACAACAAACACAGGAAGTGAATGGAGGTTAGCCAAAGTTCAATTTGGAAGACTATCCTTGGAATGCATAAACTAGTATTATACTTCTCATTTGCATCCTGCTATTCACATCTTTCATGCATGGTCACTCAATTTTCCTTGCCATCACTGTCTGAAGCCGTTAATCAAGCTTGATCAGCTGTTCAAATGATCATTTCACCACAAAACAACAGTACAGTGACACACCTCCAGTGCTATAGCCTGTCATCATACTGCTGTCTTTTAATATGTCTCTCTCAGTGCTTTTGTGCTTCATGCTGTTGTTATGTGCGCCCCTCCAACTCCCCATCACTACCTCGTCTTCACAGATTCATCAAATTCACCGCTTCATTGGCCTCAGCATCTTCAACTGAAGTCATCAGCCACCAACACCACTGTTCAAACTCATTTATTTATCAGCAGCTGCTCAGGGCTGATGCTTTGATTAAAAATTCCCCTGTAGAGTCTAAGTGCCAAAGACTTTTCATATCGAGATTTTATTTCTACATCATCTGTATAATAAACAATTATTTTTGCTTCATTCGCTTTGTTTCTCCTGACTGAAGTGCAGTTCGTTTAACCACAATATAAGAAAAAAGACATGATATTACTTCAAAAGAATAAAGCATTTTAAACACTAGGTTCTCAGGAAAGGCTTTGTAAATCTGTTTTTCAGTATACTGCAGGGGGGGAAGTGGTTGAAGAGACCATGCAGAATTACAAATTTCTGAAACAGGCACTGCAAGCAGATCTTAGATGAGCTTCTTAGGTATCTTTAATTAACAAACAAAAAACCCTGTTTATAATTAACATGTAAATGTAAGTACACAGTGGGAGTAGAGTCTAATAGTCTAGCAGGGGGGGAAGGCAAAAACCAGGAACTAAAATATACAAAGAATCAATTAACAGAACGAAACTGAAGCTGACTCAGATTGCTAGACTACATGACAATGCAGAGCATGCTCAGTTGTTGCCATGTGTCGCGGTCAGAGGTTAAGCATTCAAGCCAAGTGAGAGAAGGGATGATTTTGAACACTGGAAGTTTACCGTTCAAGAAGTTGCGCTGCGTCTCTAAGATCTGGCCAACGTTGCCGACCCAGGCCTGACTAATTTCAGGAGTGGCCGCTTGAAGGACGAAGCGCATCACGGTTCCGTCTGCTCCTCGGGAGGTCAGGGCAAAGCGGCAGGGGTCTCCCTCTATACATGCCTCAACACCTAGGCAACTCACCTAGAGGATAGCAACAGAGCTGGCTTTTCTGCATACAAGCACTGATGAAGAGACCAACGCATACTTAAAAACACAAACACACACATGCGTATGAACTCACACAATCCAAACAGATAATATATGCACTGACAAAAAACACTCCAACGAGTTGCACATACATATGGGAAAAAAAACAAACACTCCAACTCCAACCGTCCACACTTAAACCAACTCCAGAGTACCTTCACCTTACTTCAAAAACATTGCTCAAATCAATGCTTATTGGAGGAGACAGAAAAATGACTGGGTTGGTCATGTGAGGGCTGCATTACAAGAAAGTAATCTGCTCTGTTATCTGTCCTCTCCAATACATCACTAAAGAAGCTCCTGCTGGTTCAGAATGCATCTGCTCGTATTTTGACAAGAACAAAGACTAAAGAAATATGATTCGAGCGTGAGAGTCACTTCACTGGCTATTCAACGCTTTGCTGATTTTAAAGTTCTGCTCCCAACTTTAAATGCAGAACAGCGCATGTCAGACAAGGTCCCACCATACACGCCTACAATGTTAATGTGTTCTGAAGATGTGGGGTGGTTCCCATAATTGCATGAATTTCGAAGGTGGCAAGCGCAGCTCCTCTACTAGTTAATGCCACTTATATCTGACAATTTTAATAAAATGTTTAGACAACATGCAAACATGAAAAATTCTCATAAATCCTAACCCACAGAAACCAGGCATACACACACGACCTCCCTCTCTTACATCAAATACTGGACAAAACAGACTCTATGTTATATGCAAGTACACAAACACATACGCACACTCTCAGACGTAAAACTTAGATGCTTTCACAAAGAAAATGAATAATCATACACACAAACAGGGCCAAACCTTGATGCTGTGCTTGAAGATGTATCCGGGGAGAGAGAAACCCTTCTTACGGTCGATTGGCTCGCTGAATATGACAATCTGCTCAAAGAGAAAGACCCGCCTCTCCTTGGCTCGGGACAGGAAGCTGCTCTCCTGCTCTGTCACCAAAAAGGTGTCCTGCAACAGTAGCTTCCCCTGTGCAGTGATCTTACCCTGTCAGGGGTGAGGGGAAGTCCCAATGCATCAGCTTTAAAATGGCCCTGCTAACATTCTTTGAAAGGTGTACTTCATCATTATGTGTGAGAATACACCGCAGGCAAGACTTTATCCCCCCATTGCATATATTTTCCTTATCTCCTCATTGTACAGTGCAGAGCCAGATGTGAGATCTGCATTGATTATCGAATATCCATACTTGTTCACGATTCAGCAGCAGAGGTGCCATTACCATGCTGACTCCATACATTTGTTCAATTAGAAAATTTTCTAAAGCACTAAAAGTTAGCGATAAGCTCCCTTTCAAGGTAACTGCATACCCAGCTATACCCAGCCCTGCGCAGCCAGCGCAGGGGTCAGAGCCAGGAAAGTCTGGTTTCTGCCCAGGTGTTTAAGCATGTGCCATAAAAAGGCCAGCTTTCACAGAGCCCAAACTGATCGCATTATAGACTCAAATGCAAAAATATTAATGTGGACATGTCTTTAACCCCTCTGCGCAGATTTAGATGTCGGTGCCTGTAAATTCCGAAATTTAATGCTAAATAATTCTGTGACTGAATGTCCATTTGTCTTGCTTCACTGGAATAATTTTTCCCAGTCTCTGTGACACAAATACTGAGTTATAAAGCCTTAAATAGGCTCATGCACAACAGGAAAAATTGGCGCTATTAGTGTTCTGCGCAAAAGGGTTAACAACTGTACCCTGTATAGTTGGTCCAATTTATGTTTTATTCTGTGGGGTTATTCAACATTTTTGATTAGAAATGACAGTGGTAGGTGAGGGGTTGGGCAAAGTGCAATGTTCTGCTAAAAATGCCTTTGGACACCTTGCAATTTTTTCATTTAGGCCCGATGTAAAATGATAAAACAACGAATAAATGGAGCCAGACAGGTGGCTGTAGAGTTCCCTAGACACACAGCCCTGGGCCAGAAAAGCTTTTCCAGTGATGAGGGGTGTTGGGGGGGGTTGAGGAAGGAAGAGAGGAGGCTTCACCTCGAATCCCTGCAGGCGCCCAACATTCATCATGTCGTTACAGCGCTTGGGCACGAAGCACATCACTTCCACCGCTTTCTGTACGAGGAGAGAGATAGAGAGGGATAAACAGATAGCGATAGGAAGAGGGGCACACAGGGAATAATAAAGGGAGGACAGCAATAGATGGATAATGACAGTTGAGAGATAAAGGAAGAAAGAGTGCTGGGGAGAGATGAGCGATGGAGGGAGGGTGAGAGTAAGTGATAGAGTGATAAAGAGAAGAGATGAGGAGGGAGGCGTTGTCCTAATGGCAGCATTAGGAGGGCCAGGCTCCGGAGCCGCAGTGTTCGGCTAAAAGCAATCTGTTCCACTTGACCCCACCCAGCTAACACAAAACATCCTGGCAACGTTGCTGCAATGCTGCGGCAATGCTATAACATTAACAAAGTATTTTTGTAACATTATGCCCCAGTGCCGACAGTGCCAACCAACCTCATTGGAGCGTTGCATAATTGGCTTTGCGCTGCTCAGGGATGTGGGAGGGATACAGTCAGTTTGGCCAGCTTTGTTGCCAAAATGCCTCCTACTGGTGATTTGGACCCCCGTCGGTTGCTCTCAGAACGAACACTTGTTTATGTTTTCTCAACCCTCCTTTAGTGTCTGCTAGCGCTAAGACTATGGTGCGAAAAGAAGCAGCAGCAGACAGACCCATCTTCTGGAGGAGAACCAATAACTGTCTGAGCTCTTGCAAGATGGCGGCATGTGTCGCATACAAGCATGCTTTTGCATGATTCCAAGATCCCACATTTAGGATTCTAGTGTAATTGAATATGCCAGAATTATATTGCTATAAATATAGAACGTTAACCGAACATTTAGTCTCGGCAGCCAGCTACGCCCTCTTGTGTTTGTCTCATACCAAACACGGCTGTCCATCCTCACAGTGCTCAAAAGAAGGGCTAGACAGCTACAGGGGCGAACGTAAGTCCAATGACCTGTATGGGAATTACCATTTACAGTTTTTAACAGTGCTTATCACAAATTTTATGAAAACAAACATACAGTTATTAAACTAAAGTCATCCCATTGTCCCCCTAGTAATGTCAGTATAGTGTACAATGAATCATTTAGAAAACATTTGTTTCAATTAGGGATGGACCGTGCAGTAGCAATGCACTTAATGTAGTGTCTTGTGGCTAAGACCAAGTGACTACCAGTCCTGCCTCTCTCGCTCACTCACTGATCGGTGGTCTGTCTGTCTTTCAGTCAAATATGACAGAACCTATAGGGCATTGTCTCATAACACACAGAGAGTAGTACCTCAAGTTCAGCTGTGTCCATCCCTGCCTTGGTGTAGTACTTCAGGAAATCCTATGGAAAAAAACAATAATAACAATATGTAGTATTGTTATTATTATATATTGTTATTATATGTTAAATATTATATAAAAATGTATACCATTTCTGGCTCAATACAGTGCAGTCTGATTCGAGTAAACAGATGACCAAGAAATAAAAAAATCAGGACACCACATTGGGGGGTAAGGTGGGGGTACACTTTTTGCTATCCATTTTGTATTGTTTGTTTTTATTACATCAAAAAATCTTGACCTTTTTTAGAGCCAATAAAGATAATATGGTCATTTTCAAAGTAAATCCTTACTTTTCTTTGAACTAATAAAGATCATTTGATTATTTGCAAAGTTCTTGCCACTGCAACAACAAATATATAGTATTTGCAAGCATTTGTCTTTCGGCTTCTCGCTGCATATTGACATGTAGTTTTCAAGGCGCCGCAAATAAGTTTGGTCTGACAATTAGCAACAGAGGTTGGTCATATGGATTCCTTATCATTTTATGACTCCATCTCTCCCGGGAACCAAGGTCCTAACACTCGACTGAAGTACGCAGCCTTTACTTTAGTACGGACAAAGTCGTGTTTTAGTCGTGATTTTTTGCTTCATGGTTTTTTTATCGGATACATTTCTGGAATCCTCCTGGGAATATATCCCTGGTTGCTCAGTCTCATTTGGATAGATGCCACTTAAGGTGATTGATTTCCAGTTTAAAATGTAAATGATCTACTTTGCAATATGTTTCGCAAGAATGATACACTTTATTTACGCCTATCTGATTGTGAATTATCGAGGGGGGTCCCTTGGAATCCAGTGCAGTGCTGAATATATTTAGGTTACTTAAAAACTGCATCGAGAGGCTATAACTGTAAATATTAGAGGAATCACTTCACTGTCACTTCAATGGGCCATAGGAATAAAGTTTGTTTTCAAAATAAAAATTATAATTCATTGTAAAGACTATTTGGTAACCAAATGGGGCTTGCCTGAAAGGAAAAATAGCCAATCTCTTGGGTTAGAAATATTGATATGTTTTAAACAAGTAGTCCGCAAATACAGGAACCCCAGAGAAGTGTCATTTTATCCGTAACTGCCGGACCACATCAAGGAGAAACTCTACAAACTGATTGCAAGCAGCCAAAAAAAAAAAAAAAATTTTTAGTAATTTATTTTACATTTTATGGACTTGCATTGTTAAAACTAAATATCAAATACTGGACTTTGGTTAATACTTAATACTAACTGTTAAAGGTAAAGGTGTACTTCCCTAGTTTTAAAAAGCATTGAATCATATTCCTGGCCAGTACAGTGTTTGAAATACTGGGCTTTCTATGATATTAAATTTTTTTTTAAATGGTCAAAATGGACTTTTTCTTAGTTTTTAAATTAAATAAATGAAATTGCTCTAAAGAAGGGTTAAAGATTTCACCATACTTTTTTCTCAAATATTTTGAGTACATGCATGTACTCCAGATTGGGGTCATTTCCTCCATACCTGCTGTTGCTCATCAATAAATAATCTTCAAAATTTTTTAATAATTCTATTATTTTTTTCTCTCTTTATGTGAGTGACGTAAAGAGCATAAGAAACTGGAATCATGTGCAAAATGACTGTTTTGTCATAAAAGTGCCCTTATCCAGCTTAAAAGCCATTGGTCTGGCATTTACAGTTATTGAGATACTGAACTTTTTGTAACAGTGGTCAAATCTGGCAGAATTTTGCCCATTTTACCCTTAGGGTCCAGTTCAAAATACTCATGAAATTTTCCTTTTAACAGTGACGTCAAATGTAATGTAGCTTTATTACTGCCAGTAAGCTCTCCCTGACGCAAAGTGTCTGCCTTATTGAGAGTGTTCAGCGAGGCTAACAATGCAAGCTAAAACATAAATTACTTCACTAAACATGGAAGCAGTGTGTAATGATCAAATCTGCGCAAACTTCCCAGATCCTTGAAATACAAATGGAGCAACATACAGCTAGTAACAGTAATACCTGCACTAAGGGAAATATCCGCTCAATATAATGAATACGAAAGACAATTCTCATTTCATTTACTTTATAGAAAAGACACCAACAATAAGAAAAAAAAAAAAATCATCAATGAATCTCCCATGGCATGACAACCAACACAGAAAGGCAGGGGAATTTAAGCTGACAAAAAACGAGTGAGAATTTAGTGCAAAATGAGTTAAATGTATACAGACTTCGGTTCAGCTGTGGTTCTTAGACATTGCTGTCCCATGACTGCCAAAGCCTTCCTGGGCTTCCCATTGGCTAAACCTTTTTGAGGGATGAAAAGATGGCAGCCTACAGTCTTTTTATTATTTGGTCGCATTTTCGTCATTTTAAGCGTTGTACAGCTTTACAGTAAAATCACAAAATCTGGACTCAATATGTGTTAGAAATCAGTGATTTGTATGCTTGTTTTTAGTTTCTAGTTTTAGTATTGCTATTATTTATTTTATTTATTATATTTATTCATTAGAGCATGTGTGTTTCTGGATGATTGCTCTGTCTCTGGTCTTCAGTGTTTTCCTCCGTTTCTGTCTCATGGCATCTTGTCTTTTTCATCACACTCTCTTCCCTGTAATTTCGGTTTTTAATTCCTCTTCCTTCTCTCTTGCTGTTCTGATTGGACTATCCACACTTAGAGCAGTTTAGTTAGGCATGGGTGATTAGTTAGTTCAAAGTTAGGATCCCACCTACTTCCTCTCTCTCTCTCCTATCACCGTCCTTGCTTTTCTAGATCCGCCTCCCTCTCACCTGTTCTGAGTTTAGCTGGGCCTCCACTTAATTTGTTTGTGTTTAAAAGACCCACTTTCCCGTAGTTTCTTGTCGAAGTTTCTACCACAGCTGGTTCTTGGTCAGTCTCGTTTTCTGCGCTATTCTGCTCGTTTCGATTGTTGAAAGCTTCGTTTCTTGTGATTCTCCGTAAGTTTTGTATTTGATTGTTTGTATTGCATTGTGAGATTGCTATTTGAGTGATTAGTACTTCCGCTCCCTAATTCCCATTTTGTATCCATCTGTTTAGTTTCTCCTGTGTTCTCCCTTGTCCCATCCAATTCCCTTAGTTTCAACCCTCTTTGTTACTGTCTTTGTGCGGAATTATTCTGGTTACTGGATCTTTTGCTTGTCCCCTGACTTCGATTCTGCCCATCCTGCATATCTCTGTTTGCCTGGCTATTGATCCATTTCTGTCTTGACCATGAGCTTTGTGAATCCCAATAAACGCCCTGCCGAAAACTATGCCCGTTCCTTTCAGTACAGTCGACCAGTACAGACTCCAGCGGATACTGCTGAACTTCAGCGAAACAAGAGGTCGTCATTCAGCAGCAGCATCACGACTTGCAGGAGATGAGAACTCTTCAGCATCTCACTCGGGTCCCACCTTTCCCAGTCCTGCAGTCGCTTTCGCAGAGGCAGCTCCCATTCGGGAGCCACGTCTTACCCCCACGGGAGTATGACGAGACCCCACCACCTGCAAAGCATTCCTGTCCCAGTGCTCGATCATATTAGAGTTACAGCCCCTAACCTTTCCTACCTCACGTTCCAGAGTGGCCTTCACACTTTTGACCGGCAGAGCAAGGGACTGGGAACCTCAATGTGGGACGCATACCCTGCACCCGCAACAGATGAGGGAGGTGTTTGACCGGTCCTACCAGGGGCGAGAGGCAGGAAGTGCACTACTGAGTTCTGACAATGCAGTGTCTCTGATTACGCCATCCAATTCCGTTATTGGCACACAAGACAGTTTGATGTGTTCTACCGGGGGTTGGCAGAGAACATCAAATGAGTTGGCGTCCCACCATCTGATCTGCAGGGGCTCATCAGAGTGGCCATCCAGATTGACTCTCGGATCCAGCAGCGTAAGAGGGAGCAGAGCCATTCAGAGTCCCGACGGTCAGACCAGCGTGGCAACTTTCTCCCCGGGCGACTCTCCTATCCAGGAGACCGGCGATGATGCAGGTCGACCGTTGGTTATCACAAGAGCGAGCTAGGAGACACTGTGGGCTGGCGGGTCATTGATCCAGTGCTGTCCCCTACTTTGGGAGGATCGACAAAAAAGATAACAATGACCCACGCAAGCTGGTTCCTGTCACTCTACTTTTCGGCAAGCGATTTGACTACTGATGTTTTGTTTGATTCAGGATCAGACATCAACCTGATCGACGCCAGTTAAAGCTCCAGCCCCAGAAGCTACCTCGCCGTTCCAAGCACTTGGTCTTTGTGGGCAACCGCTAGGTCAGGTGACCCAGGTTACGCCACTCACGCTCATTGTCTCCGCAACCATCAGGAGCTGATCCGGCTCCATGTCATCACCTCCTCCTCTGCTCCCATTCCTGGGCCTCCCTTGGTTGAAACAACACAACCCCACCATCAACTGGAGGACTGGACAGGTGGCTGAGTGGAGTACTCATTGCCTGCGTTCCTGCCTCCATAAAGGCTCCCCGCCAAGCAGGACGAGGGGAGGATCCAGTGAGCCTTTTCCCCAGTGAGTACCATGATCTAGCCAAGTCTTCTCAAAGTCTCAAAGCTCTGCCCCCTCACAGACCCTTTCTCCAACCTGGCACAGCGCCCCTAAGGGGGGTCTCTATTCTCTGTCTCGTCCAGAGCAAGAGGCCATGGAGAAATATGTGGAGGAGTCACTGGCTGCTGGCATCATCCGTCCCCCTCTTCCTCTCCTGCTGGCGCTGGCTTCTTCTTCGTTAGCAAGAAGGACGGATCTCTCAGGCCATGTATTGACTACAGGGGACTCAATAACATCACTATTAAACCGATATCCCTTCCTCTAATGAATTCTGCTTTTGAGCTGTTGCAAGGGGCTACTATCTTCACCAAACTTGACCCTACGAACGCTTACCACCTCATTAAGGAAGGGGATGAATGGAAGACAGCTTTCAACACCGCAGTTTTAGTACCTGGTCATGCCGTTTGGGCTTTATAACACCCCGCTGTCTTCCAGAACCTGGTTAACGACATCCTGCATGACATGATTAATCAATTTGTTTTTGTATACCTTGATGATATATTAATATTCTCTCGTTCCAAGGAAGAACACATTCACATGTTCGCAGTCCTGCAGCGCCTCCTGGAGAACCAACTCTACGCCAAGGCAGAGAAGTGTGAATTCCACTTGGACACAGTCCCTTTCAGTCACTCCAGGAGGCATCCTAATGGACCAGGAGAAGGTGAAGGCGGTAAGGACTGGGCTACCCACACACGCATAACTACAGTGCTTCCTAGGGTTTGCCAACTTTTACCGTCGATTCATTCGCAATTACAGTACCGTTGCTGCTCCACTGACCTCTCTGACTTCCCCCAAAGTTCATTTTTGTGTGGACCCCCTCACACTAGAACTAAAGCAAAGGTTTACCACTGCTCCTGTTCTCCAACAGCCAGATCCTGAGAAGCAGTTCATCGTTGAGGTAGACGCCTCTAACACCGGGCGTGGGGGGGGCTGTCCTGTCACAGCGTAATGGCAAGGATAACAAAACACCCACACTTCTTCTCCCCGCAGACTTAGCCCAGCCGAGCGTAATTCGAAATCGGGAGTTACTGGCGGTGAAGATGGCACTAGAGGAGTGGCGTCATTGGTTAGAAAGGTTCCATTCCAGGTCTGGACCGACCACAAGAATCTGGAGTACCTCCGTTAAGAGGTTAAATTCCGCGCCAATCTCGTTGGTCACTGTTCTTCGACAGATTTAACTTCACCTTAGCTTATCGCCCAGGCTCCCAAACAAGAAACCTGATGCCCTGTCACGTAAATTTTTCACCAGACGCCCCCCCAAGGAGCCTCAGACCATCTTACCCAGTCGTGTTGTGGTGGGAGTATTAGCTTGGGAATTGAGGATCGAGTGAAGGTCACAACCTTCTGGGGGCCACTACTAACTGTCCCAAGGACTGCCTCTTTGTTCCAGACTGCCTCCGAGCCGAAATTCTCCAGTGGGCCCATTCTTCCCGGTCCTGGTGCTAACCGGACCTTGGCCATGCTAACTAGGTTTTGGTGGCCAACGGTCCGGAAGCTGCTCGGTCTGCGCCCAGAACAAGGCCACCCACACTGCACCAGCTGGTCTCCTGCAACCGCTTCGGTACCTTCCAGACCATGGGCCAATATCGCGTTGGATTTTTGTCACCGGCCTTCCGCCCTCCAGAGGTAACACCGTCATCCTGACCATTGTTGATCGCTTCTCCAAGGCAGTACATCTCGTCCCGCTTCCCAAGCTTCCTCTGCCAGAGAAACAGCTGACTTACTCGTCCAACACGTAATCAGAATACATCCCTTCTGACATTGTTTCCGACCGTGGCCCTCAATTCATCTCACAAGTCTGGAAAGCCTTTTGTCAAGCCCTGGGGATAACGGTCAGTCTAACTTCTGGATTTCACCCGAGGCAATGGGCAGACAGAGAGGGCCAATCAGCAGATGGAGAGTGTCCTTCGGTGCCTCACTTCCCGATGGAGCCAACAAACTACCCTGGGTCGAATATTCCATCAACAGCCTTCCCACGGCTGCCTCAAAGCTTGTCTCGGTTACCAACCACCTCTGTTCCCCTCACAGGAGGTCGAAGTTGATGTTCCCAACATCCAGGAATTTCTACAGAGGTGCCGAAGGACGTGGGAGGAAACTGCCCGCTCTCCTGAAAGCTGCTGACGAGATGAGTCGCCAGGCCAACCGCGTCGCCGGTCCCGCCAAGAATATCAAAGTAACAAAAAGTTTGGCTTTCTTCCAAGGACATTGCACTGAGGACTGAAAGTCATATTGGTCCTTTTGTGATTGAGAAAATTATTAACCCTGTCTCTGTTAAACTCAAGCTACCAGCCTCTATGAGCCGATCACCCAGTTTAAACCTGTACTGTTTTCCGTCCACACCCCTGCCCCGACCAATTCATCGATGGAAAAACATACACAGTGCACAAGTTGCTGGGCGTTAAAGGGCCTACAGTACTTGGTGGACTGGGAAGGATACGAAACATCATTTCCTGCTCGTCACATCCTCGACAAATCGCTCATAAAGGACTTTCACAAAAGGACTTTCAAGCTTAGACCGCCAGGTGGCGGTCATAGAGGGGGGGTTCTGTTAGAAATCAGTGATTTGTATGCTTGTTTTTAGTTTCTAGTTTTTAGTATTGCTATTATTTATTTTATTTATTATATTTATTCATTAGAGCATGTGTGTTTCTGGATGATTGCTCTGTCTCTGGTCTTCAGTGTTTTCCTCCGTTTCTGTCTCATGGCATCTTGTCTTTTTCATCACACTCTCTTCCCTGTAATTTCGGTTTGGTAATTCCTCTTCCTTCTCTCTTGCTGTTCTGATTGGACTATCCAAGAGCAGTTTAGTTAGGCATGGGTGATTAGTTAGTTCAAAGTTAGGATCCCACCTACTTCCTCTCTCTCTCTCCTATCACCGTCCTTGCTTTTCTAGATCCGCCTCTCCTCTCACCTGTTCTGAGTTTAGCTGGGCCTCCACTTAATTTGTTTGTGTTTAAAAAGACCCACTTTCCCGTAGTTTCTTGTCGACTGTTTCTACCACAGCTCGTTCTTGGCTGGTCTGTTTCTTGTGCTTATTCTGCTCGTTTGATTGTTGAAAGCTTTCTTGTGATTCTCCCGTAAGTTTTGTATTTGATTGTTTGTATTGCGTTGTGAGATTGCTATTTGAGTGATTAGTACTTCGTTCTCCCCTAATTCCCATTTTGTATCCATCTGTTTAGTTTCTCCTGTGTTCTCCCTTGTCCCATCCAACTCCCTTTTTCCTTCCCCTTCCATTCCCTTAGTTTCAACCCTCTTTTTTACTGTCTTTGTGCGGATTGATTATTCTGGTTACTGGATCTTTTGCTTGTCCCCTGACTTCGATTCTGCCCATCCTGCATATCTCTGTTTGCCTGGCTATTGATCCATTTCTGTCTTGACCATGAGCTTTAAAAAACATGGGTTTTACGTTAAAATTATCCTTTGCTTGAAGCCTTGCAGGTGTGTTTGAGTGTGAGAACAAAGGCCCCTCTTATCTGCACACAGCCCATCACACACACACACACAAATGCACATCTACACCTACGTACAAACACACACACACAAACACACACGAACACACATGCACGGCACACACACACACACACAAACACACACACACACACACACACACACACACACACACACACACACACACACACACACACACACTACACACGCTCACATACACACACACACACACACACACACACACTTGAACCCCTGAACTTTAGGTTCATTTTCTTGTTGTTCAGGTTGAATTTACAGTGTATGTTTTTGAAATAAAAATTAATTTAGAAATATTGTTGTCATGACTGTTCCTCCATCACATCCTTTTTGAACAGATGATGCAGATGGCAGCCAACAAATGGGATGATGGTCCCATTGACTTTTTGGATGGTTTCAAAGCAGTATCCTGGCTGCTCAGGCACCAGACAGTTCCTCAATATTTATATGTGATAATCCCTTAACCATATTTAAAATAATACATAATTTCCTCTCATTTTGCTGGTACACATGTGGTATTATAACTGAGGTTTATACACCATAAATTCCAAGAATAAGTGTAAAACTTGTAAAAATGACAAGGAATGAAGTTTCTCAAAATATGTCACACATCATCTGATAATTAATATTCAGTTCAGCTTTGTCTTAAAATTACAAAAGACATATTTTGTTACACTTAAGGGGCAATTCTGTTGTTTGCACTTCACCTTATAAAAAGGTTGTCTTTCTCTCTCAGCTGTAATTTCTGTATAAACGTGTGTGTGTGTGTGTGTGTGTGTGTCATTGGTGGTGGGATTGGTGGAGTATGGTGGTTTATAAGAAAGTTTTCTATCTGCTGGTTGAATATGATATGGTCTAACACATTGCTTTCTGGCCAGTTTTGACCGGAAACACCACAGATGGGTAAAGTTTGAAAAAAATCATTAAAAATGATTAAAAACAATGCAAGAGGTCATCACTAATGTTGTACGTTCAAATGCCTAGTGTGGAGGAATACATAAGCCTTTTGTCACTTAGATGAAATACAAAAATTTTTTTGCCTGAAGAAAGTTGTTTTCATTCAATTTTACCCAATACACTGTAGGAAGGCTAAAAACATTGATGACTTATGTCAAATAACTTTTTCATAAATTTGAGCAGAACAGAGGTTGTCCATTTTGGCTCCCTTAACTTCATCCAAAAATTCTCAGCTAACTTTGGCGCACTTCCTGCCAAGTTTCAAATGCACGCCAAAAATCTTGAGACTGACCTTGGACTCTAACAAACAGGTCAAAAGCAGTTTATTTCAGTTTCAGACCTGAATGCGGACTAAACATCTCCTGTCTCTTCATTATTTGAAACGGTAATCTACTCTTTCATTACATTTTGGATTGACTACTGTAACTATTAGTTCATAGGAATCCGGCAGTTCATCCCTTTCCTATTTGCAATATGAAAAAAAAAAAAATCCTGCAGCAAGACTCTTCACTGGGACCTGCAAAGGAGTGCTGTTCTTTGCAGCTCCCGCTGCCCTTCGCTGGCTTCTGTAAGTTCTCAAGTCAATTTTAAGGTTTTTCTATTTGTTTTAAAAGGTCTAAGGCTCTTTTTTTATCGCAGACTTATTACTCGACTGCACATCCTCAAGGTCACTGTTGTCTTCATACCAATTGCTTTTGACAATCCCTAGAGCTTGGCAGAAGCAAAGCAGTGACCAGGCCTTTTCAGCTGCAGTGGCTGAGGAACAACACACCCCTCATAAACAGGCCTGCTCACTGTCGCAGCTTTAAAATCCTGATAAAAAACCTTCTTTTTCTCTCTGGACTTTGATTGCACATACAATAGGATCATTCTTTAGTTGTCTGTTAGTAATTTTCTTTTTAGCCTTTAGGAATTTTATATTTTGGTTAAATATTTTTTATGTTTCTATCTTCTATTGTTTCATGTATTTGCTCCATGTTTTATGTTGATGTTACATGTTTTTATGTTTTGCTGTGCAGTTTCAGCACATTTTGGTCAGCACAGTTTTTTTAATGTGCTATATAAATAGACTGAATTGACAAGCAATATTCCATAGTATTGTAGACAGTATATTTAGAGTCACTCAGAGAGAGAGAGAGAGAGTCAGATGAGTAAATGACTCTAAATGTCTTGCCTAGAGCAGGGAAATGGGACACATTAATGCATCCGAAAATAGAGAAGATGATTTAACACAGAATGTAATGGTTTTAATGTCTCCACCTGGAGCCTGGAGCACAGGTCAGAGCGTGTCATAAATTGAGCCAGTTTGAATGGTCATGATTTAGTAATGGTGCATATGAGTGAGATTTTCTAATTATATTGATATTAGACTACATCACCATATTCATAATCATATTGTTCACAATGCAAAAGCTTTTCTCTTCGTCAGTTAAAAGCCCACTCTTCTCTAATGCCATCGCCCATTCAAACGGCAGTTTGAGCGGCTGCATGAGAAAGCCTCCTGATAACAAAGCCTTGTGCTAATGTACCCCAACCCCCACCGTCACTCTAAACCATTCAGTGGAATATCAAAGACAATACCTCCTATAACACAGTGTCCCCCTCACTGCACTTTAATTTCAGTCGGTTTGCACAGAGCTTGCTAGAAAATTGTGCAAAGCATTAACCCTAACAGCGCTGAAATAAATTTTCCAAATATTATACATTCAATTATCTTGTTCAGTTGAAAATGTATCATGTGAGCCAGAGCTCTTTTAAACAAGTTGCCGCATGATAGGTTTTCAACAGCTTTGAATTTGATGTCTTACATCATTGAGCAACACTATTTGTATTTAGCGCTTTAAGGGTTAAAAAGCATGAGGATAATCAGCAAAATGCAATGTTTTACATTTAAGGAGCACTGTATTTGCAGGTTACCGTTGACCAGGATAGTGGTAGTGGTGCGGGGATGGGGGCGGGGGGGCGGAGTCATGACAAGGGCAAGGCTTACCTTCAGCAGGAGCTGGTACTTCATGATTCGTTGTACAGGTTTGATGAGCAAGTCGTTCAGCTGTAGACGATGTCCCAGCTGCTGTTTTAATTCCTGCAACAGTGACACACCCAGGCAGATAGCTAAGCTCACACCCAAATAAAGAGGAGGCCAATATTCAGTACAAAACACAAAACAACAACAAACCCCAAGGGCTTTCCTCCATTAACAAAATTATTGTTAAAAAAAAAAACCCATGAATATTTTACCCTTAAGTTGTCACTGTGATACATAAATGAAAGGTGTCACAAGTCAGAAATTTTTCTGTCAAGCCATTTTATTTAATTTGATAATGAAGTCACAGAATGGTTGAATTATACATGTATTAGTCATCCAACCAAATAATGCGCCTGGAGTGATAGCAAAAATTTGGAGAAAGGTACTCACTTCAAAGTAGGTCTCTATGTACTCTGACACAATGTGCTCAGACTTTGGTTTATTCTGACAGTACACCACATACATGTGAAGCCGTCGTTCCTGGAACAGACATAGAAACACATCGGAGTTACACTCCCAATGTGTGCCCCCAGTGTTAGCTACCACGTTTCCAAGTCAACAATCTGCCATGCTCCTAATATAAAAAAAGCAAAATGATATTAAATTATTTGTGGATATAAAACCCCAAAATGGTAAATGGACAAAACCACTGTCATTTCATCTGCGTGAACTTCTACGAGGAATGGCCAAGAATGATTGTCATGAACCCCTTGGTCGCATGGTGCTCACCCACAGGTGCTGTGATATCGCACAGAGTAAAAACAGACTTGACCTCTGATTTATCAGTCTCAATCAGTCACTTTGCACCTCACACATCCCCAGGTTGACAATGAAATAAATGTCACACACTTGATTTTACAGATTTATAAAGGGAACAGGAATTCAAAATTGAGAGACAATATAAAAGATATAAAACTCAAAGAAAAAAAATACAAACGAACCAGTTTCACATCTAGAAACTCCTCCTCTGTGTGCAGCCTTATTAAACTGCTTGCAGTCAAAAGCACAACAAGAACTCAAATATCAACAGCGTTACGAAGCAGAGTACTATTCATGTGATGATCTGGGCTTAAGGGAGGCAGGGGTAAGATGGGGGGGCGGTGGTAACCGTCCAGCTCAGTAGAAAAGCCTCAGCTCTGTGTTTTGCTCTCCTGCAGGGGCACAGACTCGCTTGAGTAAGCAGGAGTTTGTGTGGACTGCACGCGTGAGCCTGAAAACAGACCTCTTCAGAGCCCCTTAACTCTGGCCAAGGGCATCTAACAACAAGCAGAGCCTAACCAGTAAAGGAGTGCACCACTGCTTTTGTCTGACAGGCAATCAGTTGTACTGCTTAGACGGTGAGATTGTGCATACTGCTGCTAACTGAGCCTGGCTGTCATTATATGAACAAGGTTAAAAGCATAAATTATTGTTTACCCTGCACTACAGAGGCAGAATTACATTGGCAGAGTAAGTCATCTAGCAGTTCATAGTGTGTAAAACTGGTATTCAGTTCCATTCAGAGAACAAGAGAAAGACAGAGAGAGAGAGAAAGAGAGAGCATGGACGTCTTCATTAGGGATGACATAAGAGAGAATTAGAGAAGGAGATGAGACAGAAGTGGCAGTGAAAGGCCAGTGTCACATTTCTAGCCTCCAGTCAGAGCTAAAATATCATTCGGTTCCCCGGTCCCCCCAGTCTAGAAAGTTTAGGGGCTTTTTTTCAACTTTTTCTTAAGTCGATTTGAGTTTATTTCCTGAAGGATGTTCTTCTTCGTGTTAAATAGTTTCAGTAGTCGAGTGAAGAATGATTTCATTCAATCCAGTTAATTAAACAAGTCAGACTTATGAAATGATAGAGGTTGAACTAGGGCACAAGGCATAAGAGTCTGAGAAAAGTACACTGACTGACCCCTCCGGGGCCCCTCCCCCAGCAATGACTCCCGGTTTCCTGCTCAAGCCAGCGTCTGCCAAATACTCCACAGCTCTGACTCCACAAAAGCACTACCAATTCACCCACACAGCTGTTTATTTTAATAAGCATTCTTAGACCTCTACAACTTCAGATAGCGCTCGCAGCACACTGCTGGACTTACAATATCTGCTGCCATTGACTACCAGTAAACAAAGAATCAACGACAATCTTGTCAACGGTCAATGATCCGTGGTACTGCTGGACCAGCATGTGTGGTTTAAAGCTTTGCAGTCTTGTGACAGCACATGTGAGGGTCTTTTTCCTAATGGTTTTTCTTGTGTGGTTCCTGATCAGACCAATCACAGTTACGTCTGAGCTGCAATCCTGAGTGCACCCCCCCACCAGCAGCATACACAACCCCCGACCCCCCCCCCCCCCCCCCCATTTGTAATGAGAAAATGGGGATATCTATAATAACAGGATGGGAAACAGCGGAGAGGCCCTCAAATACAGTGAGCCATTGTCCATAAACAGGAATCTAGTATCTTAAAATGGCTTGAGTTCCGCTGGTATTGTTTTGTGTTGTAACAAACAGCCAAAGGCTGCAGGCTCCTCCAGAACACACGAAAGTGAGCAGGCACACAAACACACTTGCACACACACGCACAGGATTGCGCAGGGATATATGTACAGGCACACAGGCTTCTCTCTATCTCTCTCTCTGTCTCTCTCTCTCTCTCACACACACACATACGTACACACACACACACACACACACCGGGGTTGCCAGATATACTAATTTATCAAAACTGGAAACCATGCATGTGCACATATGTGTGTATACACACACACACACACACACACACACATAAAGTTTGGGTTCAATGACCAGGAGAGGAGCAGCTTGAAGATTGAAAAAAGAGGAAACAATGGTGGATTGGGTGGTAATATTGGAGATGAGATTTCATTGCATTACACAATACGTTTTCAATCATTTTTTTGGGCTGGACAACCCTAACAGACATGCAGACTCTTTTGCACGAGGAAACACACGTGTGCACACACTGCCCTGGTAGAGTCCTGGCTGTGGGACTTACATGTTTGATGAAGAGCTGTGCCAACCTCTCTGGCTCAGAAACACTCTTCTTCAACTCTTCTAGGAAATAACTGAGAGAGAGAGAGAGAGAGAGAGAGAGAGAGAATAAGACAACGCGCGTTAAAGAAATGTTGAGTACAAGGTTTGACATTGAGCTACACAGGCATAGTGCACTAAGTTAGACACTGAGCTACACAGGCATAGTGCACTAAGTTAGACACTGAGCTACACAGGCATAGTGCACAGAGTTAGACACAAAACTACCCGGGCATACTGCACAGAATTAGTGAGCTACATAGGTATAGTGCATAGAGTTAGACGCTGAGCTAGACAGGCACGTATAGTGCAAACGTACATAGAGTGTTTGACAAAGAGCAACACAAACATGGAGCACAGAGCAGGACTTTGTGCGACGGGCACTATGTAGAAGGGATAGTCTATACAGAGCTCACGTACTGGTGTACATCTAGCTGTAATAAAAAGCATATTTGCTGGGTCTGTGGTAAAACATGCAAACACTCCGTCCCAAGTCGCTGTCT
This sequence comes from Gymnothorax javanicus, assembly GCA_029692085.1. Lineage (NCBI taxonomy): Eukaryota > Metazoa > Chordata > Actinopteri > Anguilliformes > Muraenidae > Gymnothorax > Gymnothorax javanicus. Next base: position 20,643,471 of record CM056203.1, read on the forward strand.
GAAATAAACATAAGTGCTGAATACAGCCCTTTTATTACGCACAGCATTGCAACTTCATTCAAAGGCGCACACTCACTCTTTGTGCCAGTCATAAATCTGGTGAATATTCCCGAACACAATCTTGTCTTTCCCTTTCATCTCCTCAGGAACGCCCTTGGAGTTCATGGTAGCCATGTAGCCCTGTAACAGACACACACACACACACACACACACGCACACGAGCGCGCGTGCGCGCACACACACAATAACAAACATATGAGACTGCCCAATAGATTTACCCAATATTACTTTACCACAAATCCAAATTAATAAAACAGATAAAAAAGTGAAGGCTGAGAAATGACTGAAAAGTATTAGGCCTATTCCAAATAATGGTGTCGATGGGGCTTTTCCACCATCCTCCAGGGGTTAATGTTGCAGTCGCTCTAACATTAATACTGTTACATAAGGCATGGTTTTCTGTAGGCACAGTAATTATATGATTTATAACAACAGAAAAAAAATTGAACAATTAAACAGGCCATCTAAAAAAACCAAAAAGGGTTGTTTTGGAGCAGAGCCAACTGCCAAGGCTGTGCTTTGTCACATGCACCTGTGTTTTAGATTATCAATATTAGCCAGTTTATTGATAGTAAAACCCTGTGTGCTGCACTAGCCTGTGTAGTGTGTGAATCTACTCAACATGTGTCTTGGGTTTGTATGCAGTAATAACTTACCTCCACAATGAGGGACAGATCTGCCACGTATAGCTTCTCTGTTTCTATAAGTTCAGTCAGTACATACCTGAGAAGAGAGAGAGAGACGTAGCGGGAGAGAGGGAGAGAGACAGTGAAAGACAGTAAGGAAACAAAAAAGCAAGAATAGTGGAGACAGAAAGTGAGGTATAAAAAGAAGAGAGACAGAAAAATTACATTATGTTTTGTCAATAAATAACTTTTGCATTTTATGTTCAAAAAACATCTGAACTGATTTCAACTAAGTGCTATTCATTGATAATTATATAAAAATATTGGTTGGCAGTCCGCAAATAACAGGAAATTTGTCATGTCAGTAAAATTAAAGGGGATCTAGTTTGAGCAGTAATATTCTTGGATGTCCAAAAGGGAAGTTTATTAACTTTTTAGCAAAAAAAAAAAAAAAAATCCATGCTTTCTTTGCAACTTGATTCCTGTCATTCCTAACTTTATGTAAAACAGGCTGTTCTGAGTGGGCACCCCCTCTACGAAATGAGCTTTGTTCTAATTGGCCAGCGAACAGAGCCATCGTGTCCACAGAAAGAGTCAATGTCATAATCCTCCAGCTACTGGCAAGTCTTTAAATACAGATGACTGAACATGTTGCTAGCTAGCTATGAAACTACACAATGAGGATGGAAACGTAGCATTTGCAGGCTACGCAAGCATGGATGTTACATTTACAGAAGTGTGACATGCAGTCACATGCAGTTTTACTAATTCAGTTTCTCTAACCTGAAGAATGATCCATAGCTGCCATTTGTATAGTAGCAACCATAAGCAAACATTCAGTTTACTGCGAGCAACACCATTAAAAATGGACTGAATTGAATTAAAACAGTCACCCATTCTATCTGTTCCTAAAGACTTCTCGTACATTGTGTCCAGCTGTACTACCAACGGTTTCTAAATTCAGTCAATTTAGTTGCTAGCTAGCTAATGAACTGCACAATGATTACAGAAAGATAATACATGCATGCCATCGAAATAAGTTAGTTTTGAGAGCAGCACTTACCTAGTTATATCAACAACCGAGGCATACACATTCAACCAACGCTACACTTGGAATTTAGTGAATATTAAAAGAAAGTGGAGACATCTAGCAAGCTAGCTAGCTACAGATTGTCCTTGGAAATAGATTGAAACCTACGCTTCTTTGTATCTTCCAAGAAGCATAATTGGTCCCTTTTAATATAAATTTTGCCAGCAGTCCTGCAATGTACTGATCCAGGTTAGTAGCTAGTAAAAAAGCAATCATACAATAAGCGGATAGCAGACACGTTATAGGGTTATAGCTAGTTATTGGGTTTTGCCGATTGAAGATGGGATATTGCCATAATAAATAAGCCTTGGGTAGAGATATTCAGATAAGGGGTGGAATAATTCTCTCGAGGTTGCATATGATGTAGGAAGGGGAGCCAAATCTGAAATCTGAATGCCATGCCCAATGCCTTTTTTTATGAAAAAGGCAGCCCACAAATAAAATGACAGGGTTGATTTATTTAACAGTTAGTGGGTTGCTAAGCTCTCCAGATACCACTAGAGCTGAAATAGTGAGTTTTTCATAATATTTTCCCTTTGAAGGACAGTTCAACTGTATCAAAGGCCAACACCCCTTAATCAACCAATGGAGAAAGGGCCATACTTTTTCAGCACTTTGTTAAAATTACATTTTTCACTGAACACAACTGGTGTATTAATATCAATGAGACATTATTCTTGCAACCAAAAATGCAGAAATTAGTAAAAATATTTCAGATTTTGTTGCACCATGTTCAATATGCAGGAATTTGCCCACTTTCATTACGTCTCCTTTAATATGTCCCATCATCAGTGAACTTTTGCAGCTGAAAAGCAAATCTCATGATCATAACCCCCCTTTAAAAAGAGGTCCGAATGTCCTCAAATAAGCTGATTGCTGAAATTTTATGCATGGTTGATCCACACTAACCAACCTCAGGTCAGTGGAGTTTGAAATCTGAGAAGCAATCTGAGCAGTTCTCATTGGTTTGCAGTGAAATCTTTCTTAAATTGACCAACAGGACAGTAGGGATTATGTTATCATCAGCTGAATGCATACATGCTCTTCTCCAATGCGCTCTTCCTCTCTTCCTCACTGTCTATCGTGGCCGATGATTGGCTGGACGTGTCATCCATCAAAGTCGACCCATCGTCATCCGCCTCAGGATTCGTAGATTGATTATCCTGGTTAGTTAGGGAGAGACGACAGAACACTTCATCATGCTTCATTAACAAATGCAAGAGGTCAGCAATCAAGTCAATAACCTATTTGGGCAAAAGGTTGCAGAAATGATTTTCATTTGTGACAGCTTCAAATAGTAAGGCCTGGCAGTGGAACATTAGTCAAGATCCTTTTACGTGTGTGTGTGTGTGTGTGTGTGTGTGTGGGTGTATGTGTGGTCCGTGTTTAACTACCCTCATGGGGACAAAATGTCCCCATAAGACATGGAATTCCAGATTTCTTTAGCCTTATGGAGACATTTTCAGGTCCCCATAAGGAAATTGAGTTATTTTAGGGAATGAATGCATGTCTATAGAATGTCCCCACAAGACATGAAAACTCAACGTGTGTGTGTGTGTGTGTGTGTGTGTGTGTGTGTGCGTGCGTGTGTGTGTGTGTGTGTATGGGGGGCATTTTATGCCAGCGAACTATACTAAAACGTCTTAACCGTGTCGCCTACGCCTGCATAAAGACTGATAAATACGCGTGCGTACAGGCATGCTTATTGCGAGTACACCAAATAATGAAGGGTGACGGGTGACAAGTGTCATGCCACGTGCGAACGCAGCGGACGCCTGTGTGCATGCTCGTCTCAATGTGCAAATAATTATTTACTTTATGATGACTAATTTTGAGTTTAACAGCCGCTTCGCTTCACAATTCAAGCAGTCCATGTATTACCAAGAGAGACGGATGACACAGTTTAGGCTATTTCAGTCTACACGTGCACACCTTAAGGCGTCTGAAGCGCTGGCTTTAGTAGGCCTACAACAGTGACACACGCGCTAACGCCTATAACGTGTGAACGCCTATAACGGGATGTTGAGGTATATCAGGGACTGTACCATTGCTTAGGCGCATCATCGCATCATTTTCTCCCTCAGACTGGTTCACCATCTCAGAGTCAGACCAGAGGTTACTAACAGGTCCATGGAGGCCTATATATATATATATATATATATATATGTCTCCACAATATTGTATGAATACAACGTTTTGTCATTTGCTGCGGATTATGTTGGTTGGTAACGTTTTCGTTTTTTCAACAGGCCTCACTCGGACAACAACCTTTTTGTCTTTATTATTTTTCTGTGAATATTCTGTTATTTAGCCTATTGGTGAGAAGTCTAAGAGGTTACATTTGCCAGGTGATTCTTTAATTTATCCCGTGTTTTTTCCACGGGACGTAGCCTATAGCTGCTCATTTTAATTAATGTATTAATTTATAATTTCCGTACATCTTATAACGCCACTATCTCGCGTTTTGCGCATCGTGACCGCTTATTTCACCATAGTGTCTGTCGTTGTCAAGAATAAAAAAAACAAAACAACAACGGGACTTGGGGAATCCCGAGTGACGTCATGCTCCCAAGGAAATCCCTCCGCCCCGATGCCCCCATCCACTCACATACCTTTTTTTTTAACATTTCATTCATAAAAAACAAGAGTTTGGGTTACAGGAAGTACTTGCCTTCGTCTCCTTGGTCTTTCTTTTCACAGACAACATATAACAGACAGACTATCGACCCCACGTGTGTCTACTAAGTCTAGACCAACACAGTGTCACAACAGGTGGTGAGATAGTGACGAAATTACGACTCAATATTTAATGAGAGTTTATTCTTGTTTTTATTCATGCATTTTAATTTTACAATTCCGGCGAGCAGACCGGAAGACCCACTGCCCAAATGTTGTCAATTTTTTTCGTCTGAGGTTTTCTGTGAATTAGCCTATGTAGGCTATTTAATATTTCCCAACACAAAAACATGAAAGTGTCCTTGACAGATAAAAATACCAAAGCTTAATGTTAAGGCCATTCCATTAAATCATTTCTCCCTAGAAAATAAATGTTTTTGTCAAATTTTGATAACGGAAGAAGGGGATGAGGTGTGTCCGACTACTAGCTATTTTTACAGAATAGCCTATATCAAATATCTGCACAGCCGAAGTACTAATTTCTATTTCTGCTTTATGGAACGATATTAGGCTACTACCCTGACAACAAATTAGGTCTTGCCGACGTCGGGGCAACGTGTGCCTGCCCGACATAGCAGAGTGCGTCGGTGAGATTTATTGTGGAAATCGGTAGCTAATCGGCAAGACATCGGGGAGATGTCGGCATTAGAATGACGGCCGACCATGAGCCAGCGTTAACCCGACATATGACCTATGCAGCTCAATCCCACTAGAGCTAGGAAAGCACTCGAACGCCTCGCTCTCCCATTGACTTAACACTGGAACAGGCAACAGCTGATTTTTAGCTGCATCGCTGGAAACGGAGCGATACGTCTGAATGCTTTTCGCCGCTCTAGCAGGATCCCATCGTTATATGGTCTTATTGTTTTGGCTACATCAAAATCTTAGCCTTAGCTATGTTTCACCAATGAAGAGATTATGGTTCAATGTCAGACAACTTTATTTAATTTATTTAAAAAATAAAATAAAATCAGGAACAGAAAGTTATTGACAATGGCTTATGATGCTTGCACGCCTCGCCTTTGCCGCAACCCATTCCTGTCCCTGCTCAGCTCTGACTCTGAGATGGTGAACCAGCCTGAGGGAGAAAATGATGCGATGAACTGATCTGTGCGAGCTGTAACGGGTAGCATTTTGATATAGCCTATGTCATTATTCTCTCTCTCTCTCTCTCTCTCTCTCTCTCTCTCTCTCTCTCCCTCTAAGGTTTGAATGATATCGAATTGATATTTAATGATAGCAAGGGTGAAAGGGATAATTAAAATAATTTCAGCTACTTAAAAATAAAAATATCCTGACAGCTCTGATGGGGCTTGGGGTTCATCTATAAGTTATGCTTTCTTATAAACAATCCCGTATGAACCTGAGACTATGTGTAACAGCTGATCTGTGTAGATATGCTGCAGAACATAGAAAATGAATAACTGTCAGGTCCTGATGATCCAGTGTACCTCGTGCGTAAATGCGCACAGCCAGGGCCGTAACCAGGATTTTTGAAATACCGAGGTCCAATAATGCACGCTTATCCTGGAATTATTTATGTGATCTTGCTACAACAACGTTCTGAAAGCTGCACTATTCATTCACTTACGGTAGAAAACTGGCAGAGGCGCATAAAGTAGCCTACTGTAAAAAAACAACTAAGTATAAGTAGAAGTACCATAACTGAAAGTTACTTTGGTAAAAGATGAAGTCACCCATAAGAAAATTACTTGAGCAAATGTCCTAAAGTAGCTCACATTAAATGTACTGAAGTACCAAAAGTATTATGTGAAAAATTAACTGAAGTATCAAAAGTGCAAGTACAAGTATAAAGTATTTTTCATAGTACGCATAGAAAGAAGCAAAGCAACCACTGTTTGTTCTCACCTTGTGCACTTTAATCAATTTTCAGGTGAATGAAAGATACAGTATTCAAAAAACACTCAGGCAGTCTCTACCAGTTGTAAATTATCAATAACTGATCCTGTTGTGTCATCTAGCGGTAGAATATTGTAACTACGTGCATAAATTTGCAGCTCCACGTCCACTGGCAGACACATCTGCACAAAGATACACCGTTGTTCTTCTCGAACACGCCAAATCCAGATAATCCGTAAATGAATTGAATTCATATTTTAATTTGAAACGAGTAATTAAGTTGCCAGTGTCAAAGTAACGAAGTGAAAGTATACTTTTTATCTTTTAAATGTAGTAGAGTGAAAGTAAAAGTCCCGGTTTAAAAAAAAAAAAAAAAAACTTGAGTAAAGCACAAATTGTAAATGACCCAATTTCTAATTTCCTGCAAAGAGAATAATGCACTGTTAACTTACTGTAAGCTACTATTCTTTGTATTATTTTCTACATCTATCTTTGTGAATTTATAACGCCTTTTATTTTGCCTTGTTTGAGGAACTTTTATTGTGAAACTACGCGCCCAGGTTTAGTTAATGGCCACGGCGCGAGAGAACGGAACAGAACGAAAACAAGAAGATAGTTAAATGAAATACGGTTTATTTAAATGATTTGCACCCTCCGAAGCGGCACAAGGTCAGTGTTTATGTAAAGGAATATATTTAATGCATGTTTACGTGTTTTGAGGTGATTTTCACCGTACGGAGAACTTTTTACTGTTAATGTTAAGTTACTACGCGTTGGTAATATGCTATGTTAGGTTACACAGTACTGGCTAGTAAGGTAATACTTTTCTCTTGTGCTCTGCTTAGCTCTTACGGTGGTTGTTGAAAAGGCGAATCGTTAAATAAAACAACAAAACCATCAGTCAAGTCTTGACCATCTTTCGGGGGAGATGCTACAGTAAGAGCTTAACCTACACCTGCTTCACCGAACTGCCGACGTAATTCAATTCACGGACGGCACGGCGCGATCAGCAGTGAGTTGTAGCAAGTGTGATGGTCAACGGAGACGGTAAGGACGAAACTACATACATAATGGATGGTGTTAAGGAAGAAATAAAGAGGTTACAAACGGAAATACAAGAAATTAGAGGCTTACTAAATCAAGGAGAATGCGAAGGCATATCTAGGCAGGAATTAAAGGAGCAAATTGAATGCAAAGAAAAACGACTAGTAGAACTTAACTATGAAATGAGTGAGGATAAGGACGAACTAGCTTTACCTCGGCGTACACAACGTGTGCCCAAACCTACTGAGAAAATGCAGGAATACCAAATGGAGGAATTAAATAAGAAGGAGAAACGTTTGCTAAGCTTCTATGAACAATGGAAAATTCAAATTAGGGCCTCCAGAGAAAATTTAAAGAGAGACATGTCAGAGTCTGAACTGGTTATAATAGCTGATGATGTTGAAAAAGGAATGAAAGAAATAATGAAACTTTATGGAGAAATAAGAGAGCGAGTTACGCCATCCACTGAACTTAGAAGGAAAATAGATGCGTGTGAGGCTGTAACAAAGGACATTGTGAAAATAGTTTTGGAGCGTTTATCTGCAATAAGTGGAGATTTCGATGAAGAAAATGAAAGGCACCATCTCCACCAGCTACTAGCCCATGACTATGCTCACTCAATATATGGAACCGCCTCTCAATCACGAGCTAGTCATTCTGAATCCATGAGCGTAGCTGTTAAAAGAGCTGAAGCAGCCGCTGAACTTGCTGCAAAGGAGGCTCAATATAGAGCAATGCAAGAAGAAGTAAAGCAAAAGGAAAAAATTAGGCGAATGGAAGAGCAGCATAAAAGGGAACTGGAAATGCAGCGAGCTCACTTAGAATGCCTACAAGCAGAAAGGGACATAGACGCGGCTCGTGCTAGACTTGAGATCTATGAACGAGAAATCAAACAGGAAAGTGTATGTCAGCCAATACAACCAGAACTGTCTGTGAACAGACAGTTCACAGTCCACACTCATGTAGATCCTCAATGTCCTCGCACAGGTAGACCGGCGCCCCCTACTGATGTCTCTTATCTGGCCCAAGCAATTCAAGAGAGCATAGCCACACACAGGCTCCCAATTCCAACCCCCGCAGTGTTTAGTGGTGACCCAATTCACTACATTGAATGGCGAGTCTCATTCCAGTCACTCATTGACCAAAAGAATATTTCTTCTGCCGATGAACTCTATTACTTAAAGAAATGTGTCAGTGGCACAGCTCAAAAATGCCTTGAAGGCACATTTTACAGAAGTGATGAGGAGGCATACAGAGATGCCTGGAATAAGCTTAACCAACGATACGGGCAGTCATTTGTAATCCAACGAGCCTTTAGAGACAAGCTGTCAAAATGGCCAAAAATACAACCTAAAGACGCAGAGGGGCTAAGGACATTCTCTGATTTTTTGAATGCGTGCTTACAAGCAATGCCCCATGTGAGAAGTTTAGAAATATTAAACGATTGCGAAGAGAATCAAAAGTTGATGCTCAAAGTGCCTGACTGGCTGGCAGCTCGTTGGAATCGCCAAGTTACAAAAGCCCTCATGGATGGTAGAGAGTTTCCCACCTTCAGGGATTTCGCTAACTTTTTGTCATTAGAGGCAGAGATAGCATGTAATCCTGTCACTTCGCTTCATGCACTCCACTCATCTAATGAAAGGAAAGGGGCAAAGGAGTCTAAGGGAAACAAAGCTAATGTCCTCAGCACCCAAGCAGCTGTAAATGATAATTCATCAGCAAACAATGGAAAATCTAAACCCCCCTGCATGTGGTGCAAAAATGACAGACATCAACTACCCAAATGCCCAGACTTTCTAGAACAGTCTTTAAATGATAAACGGAAACATGTGAAGGAAAATAGGTTATGTTACGGCTGTCTTAAACCAGGTCACAACGCCAAAGAATGCCGTTACCGACTCACCTGTGACACATGCAAGGGGAGACACCCCACCTGTCTCCATGATCAGAATTACAAGGCGCACGCAGGTGGAGAATGCCAAGCAACAACGGTGAACACCAATTCAAACACCGCGGAAACCACAGAAGCCAAGGCGCTCAATGTCACCGGAGGGGGCCAGTCGTATACCACTTCCATGATTGTTCCTGTCTGGGTGTCCTTGGCCACTGATCCATTAAAAGAGCAGCTTGTTTATGCATTACTGGACACTCAAAGTGACAGCACGTTCATTGACAATGAGGTGAGCAAAGAGTTGCACGCAAACTCACAACCTGTTAAGCTGAAGCTTACCACTATGTTAGGAGAGAACATGATCGTGAAATGTGAGAGAGTAACTGGACTCAGAGTGAGAGGCTACAATTCAGGTGTCCACATCAACCTTCCTCCTGCATACACAAAAGACTGCATTCCAGGCAACCGCAATCATATACCCACTTATGAAATTGCTCAACGATGGCCTCATTTAAGATCCATAGCTGATAAGGTTCCCCCTCTCCTTGCCTGCGATGTTGGACTTCTAATTGGGTACAATTGCCCCAGAGCCTTAACACCTAGACAGGTATTGACGGGAAAAGACAATGAGCCCTACGCAATTCACACTGATTTAGGGTGGAGTGTTGTAGGCTGCTCAATGCCAAGCTTAGATGGATCAGAGACTAGCCTGTGTCATAAAGTGTCCGTAAAGGAACTTCCTCCAATAACATCCATGGATGTAATTAGCGCCCTAGAGTCAGACTTTAAAGACATTAAAGTAGATGACAAGACCGTGTCACAAGAGGATCTAATTTTCCTAGACAAATTAAAAGAAGGCATAAGACAAAATGAACTAGGACATTATGAGATGCCGTTACCCTTCAGGCAACGACCACACTTACCTGACAACAGAAAACTTGCGGAAATCAGACTCAGTCACCTGCGAAAGAAGTTTTACAGAGATGGGAAACACAAAAAGGACTACACAACATACATGAAGGAAATCATACAGAGAGGTGATGTGGAAGAGGTACGAGAAGATGGAATCCCAGGTGAGCGATGGTACATACCTCATCACGGCATATACCACCCAAAAAAGCCAGACAAGCTACGTGTCGTATTCGACTGCTCAGCGAAGTGTGGTGGCACGAGCCTCAATGAACACCTCCTTCCAGGGCCGGATATGATTAATAATCTCACCGGTGTACTCCTACGGTTCAGACAGCACTCTATTGCAGTTGTGTGTGATATAGAGAAAATGTTTCACCAGTTCCATGTGCCTGAACAGGATCGTGACTACCTACGGTTCCTGTGGTGGAAAGACGGAGATGTCAACACAGAGCCTCAAGATTATCGAATGAAGGTCCATCTATTCGGCGCAGTGTCGTCCCCTGGCTGCGCGAATTATGGGTTGAGGTACCTTGCCAATGAAAACAGACTCTCGCATCCAGTTGGGTCACAGTTCATAGCAAGGGACTTTTATGTGGACGACGGTGTCACCAGCACAGACACGGTGGAAAGGGCCATTAGATTGGCGCAGGAGGCAAGAGAAATATGTGGCAAAGGAGGCCTCCGTCTCCACAAATTCATCTCAAATAGTGAAGCTGTTCTACAGGGTATACCCTCATCAGAACGAGCTAAGGAGACAAAAACAAAGGACTTGACTTTCTCAGACACCCAACTAGAGCGAGCGCTTGGTATTCACTGGAGCATTGAAAGTGATAGTTTCAGATTCAGCAACACTCTGTCAAACCAGCCAGGGACACGTAGAGGTATATTGGCTACAGTCGCCTCCATATATGACCCTCTCGGTTTCCTGGCGCCATATGTCCTTACTGGAAAGAAGATCTTGCAAGAAATGTGCCGGCAAGGTGTTGGCTGGGACGATCCCCTACCGGAAGCACTGAGGCCACGGTGGGAGGGCTGGCTACATGACTTTGCAAACATAGAGAAGATTAATATAGCTAGATGTTACGTACCTGTCAATTTTGGAGAAATCATTGAAAGGGAATTGCACCACTTCTCTGATGCAAGCACCAGCGGATATGGGCAGTGTTCTTACCTAAGAGTCAAGAATCACAGAGGAGAGATTCACTGCTCTCTGGTGATAGGAAAGGCGAGGGTCTCTCCAACGAAGTTAACAACAATACCAAGGCTTGAATTGACAGCAGCCGTAGTCTCAGTTACTGTCAGCAATATGTTCAGAGAAGAGCTCAGCTGTGCTAATGCCAAGGAGTACTTCTGGACTGACTCCAAAGTAGTGTTAAGCTACATTAACAACGACTCAAGGCGTTTTCAAACATTTGTTGCGAATAGGGTCCAGAAGATCCGCAATAGCACAACCCCCCAGCAGTGGCATTATGTACCAACAGATAGGAATCCTGCAGACAGAGCATCCCGGGGAACAACAGTAAGTGAGCTGCTCAAATCCGACTGGTTCTCCGGTCCCATGTTTCTGTGGGAAAGCGAGATACCCACACCAGAAGATGTAATACCAGACCTGGAGATAGGAGATCCAGAGATCCGAAAGACTCAAACACTGCAGACATCTGCGTTACTGACCTCAGAACCAATCAGCATTGCTGATCGTCTGTCCAAATTCTCATCATGGTCCCGAGCCGTCAAAGCAGTGGCTCGTCTTGTGAGACGGGCTAAGCAAATGAAGTCTAATGCGCCCTCCACAGTGAGTGAACAGAAAGGTTCGGAATGTGTCATAATCAGAGATCTGCAGAGACAAGTATATGAAAAGGAAATTGAAAGGTTAAAGAAAGGAAACCAATTAACAAAAGGCAACAAACTACATCAACTTGATGTCTTTATTGACACAGACGGCATTGTGAAGGTGGGAGGAAGACTTCGCCTTTCATCTCTCTCTGATTCAGTTAAACATCCCATCGTCATTCCTAAAGACCATCATGTGACTAAACTGTTAATAGCGCACAACCATGAGACGACCAAGCATCAAGGCAAGGGCTTTACTGCAAATGAAATCAGATCCAGTGGATATTGGATACCAGGTATGAGCAGAGCAGTGTCTTCATTCATCCGTCAGTGTGTCATCTGTCGCAGACTTAGGAGACCACCAGAGGGCCAGCGAATGAGCGATCTACCCGAAGAACGCATGGAGCCTTCCCCGCCTTTCACTTATTGCGGCATGGACTGCTTCGGTCCCTTCGTCACGACAGAGGGGAGAAAGCAACACAAACGATATGGCCTGCTCTTTACCTGCTTCTGTTCACGGGCTATCCACTTGGAAATGCTGGAAGACATGTCCGCCGATGCCTTCATTAACGGCTTGCGATGCTTCATCGCCATCAGAGGTGCTGTCTGTCAGATCCAGTGTGATCAAGGCACCAATTTTGTTGGGGGCAAGAATGAGTTTAAGACTGCTCTCCAAGAGCTTGACACCAACAGATTAAGCACTTTTCTGTCACAAAGGCAGTGTGACTTTGTGATGAATGCGCCTCACTCTAGTCACGCAGGTGGAGTATGGGAGCGCCAGATCAAAACAGTCAGAAGTGTCCTGAACTCTACACTGACGCTTTCCCACAACAGACTCAACGACTCTGCACTACGAACTCTGCTGTATGAAGTTATGGCTATAGTTAACAGCAGACCCCTCACCGTGGACACTTTGCTCGGCCCAGACAGTCCTGAGCCTTTGACCCTCAATCACCTAATCCAAATGAAGACCAGCCCAGCACTGCCTCCACCTGGCACGTTCCCAAGAGAGGACTTGTACGGTGCAAAGAGATGGCGACGGGTGCAGCATCTAGCGGAGCAATTCTGGAGCCGCTGGAAACAAGAATATCTTCACAGCATTATGGTGAGACAGAAATGGCATGCACCGAGAAGAAATCTTCAAGTAGGTGATGTTGTGATGGACATTGATGAACTGTCACCTAGAGGTGAGTGGAGACTTGCAAGGGTCATAGAGACTGTACAAGGCAAAGATGGACTTGTAAGAAGGGTGAAAATCTCAGTAGGAGATAAGAGACTAAGCAAAAAGGGTGAGCGCTTATGTAAGCCATCCATACTGAAACGTCCAGTACAGAAGTTGGTACTGTTGTTTGAGGCTTCTTAAGCCTATGTTAAGTCTAAGCTGTAAATGAGTTAAAGTTCCTATCGAGATCATTCTAATGTGAAAATTATTTGTAATTCATGTTATGTAATGAAGTACTCATAATTTTGGTGGGAGTGTAAATGACCCAATTTCTAATTTCCTGCAAAGAGAATAATGCACGGTTAACTTACTGTAAGCTACTATTCTTTGTATTATTTTCTACATCTATCTTTGTGAATTTATAACGCCTTTTATTTTGCCTTGTTTGAGGAACTTTTATTGTGAAACTACGCGCCCAGGTTTAGTTAATGGCTACGGCGCGAGAGAACGGAACAGAACGAAAACAAGAAGATAGTTAAATGAAATACGGTTTATTTAAATGATTTGCACCCTCCGAAGCGGCACAAGGTCAGTGTTTATGTAAAGGAATATATCTAATGCATGTTTACGTGTTTTGAGGTGATTTTCACCGTACGGAGAACTTTTTACTGTTAATGTTAAGTTACTACGCGTTGGTAATATGCTATGTTAGGTTACACGGTACTGGCTAGTAAGGTAATACTTTTCTCTTGTGCTCTGCCTAGCTCTTACGGTGGTTGTTGAAAAGGCGAATCGTTAAATAAAACAACAAAACCATCAGTCAAGTCTTGACCATCTTTCGGGGGAGATGCTACACAAATTCTCAAGAAAACTATTTAAGTACTGCAATGAAGTACATGTACTTCGTTACTCTGCACCTTTGAAAACGGTGACGTGATAACCTACACTGCACTATGAGGATGCGGGATCGATATCGATCTCTCTCGCTCTCTCTCTCACCACACACACACGAATGCGCGCGCGCGCGATTTACGGAATAAACGGGCACAGTGAGGGGAAAAAGAGGTGGGGAAAAAAACGTAAATTCAGGGACAATTAACCGAGGTCCGGACCTCGGTGTTCTCAATGGTGGTTACGGCTGTGCGCACAGCCTCTTCCTCAGTTTCGCGCCGGAGCAATGGTACAGTCCCTGATACACCTCAACATCCCGTTATAGGCCTGCACACGTTATAGGTGTTAACGCGTATGTCACTATTATACTAAAGCGAGCGCTACAGACGCCTTAACGTGTGCAGGTGTAGACTGAAATAGTCTAAACGGTGTCATCGATCTCTCGGTAATACATGGACTGCTTGAATTGTGAAGCGAAGCAGCTGTTAAACTCAAAATTCGTCATCATAAAGTAAATAATTATTTGTACATTGAGACGAGCGTGCACACAGGCGTCCGCCCCAGCAGGCACTTTAGGTTTTTTCACTGTTGAATCAACGTCATGGACCATAGTTGAATCACTGTTGAATTATGTTTTGATTTTGAAAGATGAATCAACGTTGATTTTTCAACGTTTTTTCAACGTTGGGCATGAGTACCATACACAACCTCCACTTGTTTGTTTGTTTTTTTTTTTTGGCCAGAATGATTTTAAAAGGGGGCACAAATATTTTTGGGGGGGTTTTATGAGTGAGAAGGGGGTTTAGAATGATGGGGGAAAATTTTAAAAGGAAGGGGTAGATGCGGCGCAAGGAAAAAAAAAAATTTTGTGGTTATTCCAGTTTCCCCCACCGTGCTCTTCCCTTGTGACATTGACTCTGTGTACGATCTTTCCAACTTCTTTTGCCCTTCTTTTTTTCCCCTTTGATCAAAGGTTTACATGTTATGTTAGACATTACATTAGTGTCTGCAGCAGGATTCGAACCTGGGAACCTGTAGGCAAAGCAATGTCAAACATACCATACACTATGGTCTTAACCACTACACCAACTGAATTTGTTGTCAGTGCACTGCATCAGTTTCCATTCATCGCTGAAGGGTGGTTATATATATATATTCATCGCCATTCATCGCCATTCATCGCTGAAGGGTGTTCTTATATCCACCCTTCAGCGTTGAATGGCGATGAATATATAACCACCCTTCAGCGACGAATGGAAACTGATGCGCTGGGCAGGCAACAAACTCAGTTGGTGTAGTGGTTAAGGCCACTGTATATGGTGAGTTTGAAACTGCTTTGTCCCTCGGTTCGAGTCCCGCTGCAGACACTTATGAAATGCCTAACTTAACATACAAACCTTTGATCACAGCCTTACTGATAGAGGAGAAAAAAAAATAACACATAAAAAAAGAAGGTCAGAAGAAGTGGGAGAGATTGTACACAGAGTGAATGTCATGAGGGAAAAGCACGGTAGTGGAAACTGGAATTACCGCAAAAAAATTTCTTCCTCGCGCCGCATCTACCCCTTCCTTTTAAAATTTTTCCCCCATCATTCTAAACCCCCTTCTCACTCATAAAAACCCCCCAAAAATATTTGTGCCTCCTTTAAAAATCGTTCCGGCAAATAAAAAAAAAACCCAAAAAAGTGGAGGTTGTGTATGGTACTCATGCCCAACGTTGAAAAAACGTTGTGAAATCAACGTTGATTCATTATTTCACAATAAAAACATAATTCAACAGTGATTCAACTATGGTCCATGACGTTGATTCAACAGTGAAAAAACCTTAAAGTGCCTGCTGGGTCTGCGTTCGCGCGTGGCACGGCACGAATGACCCCTCGCTATATGATTTCCACAAACACTACACAGCGTGTGCCTGTACGATCATGTAGAATTGTACTTAACAGTCAGGCGTGGTCTTCATATCACGTATTTGAGGCGTAATTCACCCATCACGCACCCGTCACGTAGGCGTATGCGCAACCACGCGTGTGCAGTGTCTGCGCGACGCCTACGTGACGCTCGTCTGTCCATTGAAAGTGAATGGAATTTACACGCGCACGTTAGAAGTTTGATGTCATCGCATAGACGCTGTACACGCGTTTTAGTATAGTTCGCTGGCATAAAATGCCCCCCATAGTGTGTGTGTGCGTGTGTGTTTGTGTGTGTGTGTGTGTGGCCACAAGCAAACAAAATGCTTTTAGGATTAATGCATTTCATTTAGCAGAAATGCTGCGATGAAATCCCAGCATGATCCTCCTGCAGATAGGATCAGGAGGAGAGGTGATGAATTATGCCAGAAGTTTATTAATTATTTACTATCCCTGATTGCCTTTCACTCCTTCATAAGAAAGACCTGACTAAAAATAACCACACGCATTACAGTGCTTCCTGGCTTTCAATGCACGCCAATGATCTAAATTGACTTGAGTGCAAATCATCAAAATTTCCACCATCTAGTTCTGCCTTTTATTCATTTCTGCAAAGCTGAAAAATAAGGCGGCAGCGAGAAACAACACAGAGAAGTACTGGTAGTGATGCACCAGATAATAATAATAATGATACTCTTCACGCAGCTTCGAAAAAAAGTTGTAATCAAACAATATTCTAATATTCTCTTTGCTCTTTACTACTCCTCGCGACAGAGCACTGCTGTCTGCAGTGAGATACGTCCAGAAGATGATCGAGAGGGAGGGCTGAGAATGCGACAAACGACCATGGGGTGAGTTCTGGAATTGGTAAGGACAAATGTGCCGGAAGACGGGCAGGTGTTTTGGATGAAGGGAGAGAGTGAAATACAGAAAGGGTGGAATGAGGCGCAGAGAGTCAACGAAAGAGAGACAGATGCAGCGCAGATGTTGTGCTGTGACAATGCAGGTTGCCGCGGCAACGGAAAACGAGAAGTCAGGGACTAGTGGCAGTGAGGGAATTATGACACGGATGAGACAGTTTGCAATAATGTAGTGACGTGTCAAAGCTGCAACCGAAGAAAGAGAGAGAGAGAGAGTGAGAGGGCAAGTGAAACAGAGAGGCAATATGTCTACAGCCTGTGGAATCAAAATCACCATCCCTCACCGAAACACATGAAGTCTGTTCAGAATTTGAGCGAATCACTGAGAGCGCCAGAGCCTCCTGTTATAGTTTAGAGAGGGAGGAACATGTGGCTTCGGCCTAAAAGTCAGAAGCTACATGCGGATAGCCTGAGGGACAGAGCGCCTCGACACTGAACTGACATCATTTACCCCATGTCTTCAGTTCCAGTGAAGCATGTTTAATTATATTTGTGGACAGACCAATGGAGCCTGTAAACATATTTTACTCCACAATGCGGCAGCAAGTTTAGCTTTCAAGCTCACTTTTCTCCAGTACGCCTACATCACTGGCCACTTTTCACAATCTT
Source organism: Gymnothorax javanicus (assembly GCA_029692085.1). NCBI lineage: Eukaryota > Metazoa > Chordata > Actinopteri > Anguilliformes > Muraenidae > Gymnothorax > Gymnothorax javanicus. The sequence continues at coordinate 20,660,952 of CM056203.1, forward strand.
CATACATTCACTAGTTCGATGTAACCAGTAATGTATGCGCCACCTACTATAAATTCACTAGAATGCATCAATTTCAGGAACCTGAACATGCTTAATGGAAGTACATATTTTTCTGACTTATTTGTACTTCCTCTGCTGATCTCTTTGGAAATTTTTTTTTTTTAAGATTATTTTTTTGGGAATTTTTTCCTCTATTTGATAGTTATACAGTGTAGAGAGACAGGAAGGTTGGGGAGAAGAATGGGGGAAGACATGCAGCAAATGACCTGAGCCAGAATAGAACCCAGGTCGCTGAGAGAAGGACACAGCCTTTATGGTACGCGCACTTAGACCGATGAGCCACCGGGGCGCCCCAGAAAATTTCATTGATGCCATCAAATAATAATAATAATTTCAATAATTTCATCCTCCCCAAGCAGTACTTTCACCAAGGAATCAAAATAAAGCAGCTTTATTAAAACTAACTGTATCTCAAGCGAACTTTTGGATATTGCGAGGGAATCCCACATTTCTCCTGGTGCACAAATGAATGCTGTAGCAGGATGGCTGGTCCAGTTTTGGGCAAAAATAAAGAAGCTGATGCACAATATAGAGCACAATTTTATAGAGAGAGTGAAATTTGAACAAACCAGAGCAGAAACATCCTGCCCTCCTCTTTCTGATTGTAATCCTGTTAAGTTGTTTTTTTTCCCCAAAAAAAATTCTAGAGATCAATTCAGTCAAGAACACTGCAGTAACATGTTTGTGATCTTACATCATTAGAGTCTAAAAAATAATGCCACATAATTGGTGTCTTCGGGGGGAATTCATAATCATAGGTCCCCCCTCTAAGGACCCATCCAGATAAAGTGTTAAATATTACTCCCCCTTTAATGAGGGCTCATAATCCCCCTCCTCATTTGTGAACATTTGCAGTTGCTCGAACAGCATTTAGCTGTACTAGAATACCAAATCCCAGGACAGTCTTCCTGTCTTTCTCCCCTCCTCTAATCTCCCCCTTTAAGTCCCTCGCTCCTCTGCCCTCTCCCTCTTTCTGTTTTTGTTTTGTTATGGAGATCTTGTCCTCCACTGAGCTTGCTGTGTATCTCTCTTTTTTCTGAACAAGGAGACAAGGCCCTGCACTCTATCCAACAGCAACCAGAGTGCAACTACGGCATCTGAGATTGTGTGAAACAAATACCTGATTTTACACCTTTTCTCACACATGATCACTCACTTACTCACAGGCCAGTTCACACATGAAATCGCCGAACTGGTCACACACTTTTTTACATACCTGGTCACACCTGTTTACTCACTCCATTTTGAAAGCTGACCCTGGAGTTTTATTCTGCGACATCCTCCTGAAACCCGCACACTGTGGATCACACGCCACGGGCTCACCCCTTAATTCTCTCCCTCTCCTCCTTTAAGCTTAGTTAAACAGGACACCAGGCAGTGCGGGGTCCAAAGCCAAAACATCAAACACTCAAAGCCATATAATATTTCTGAAGTGGCGAGGGCCTCTGGGGGCTATTTTTATGGAAAAAGCCAATTTTGTTAGCAGTGAAGATTTTGCCTTCAGCCTGACCCCTCCCCCTTCCCCAGCTCCACCCCCATTTCCCTTTCCTCCACCAATAATAATCACTTCCAGATGTGCTGAGCTACCCCTCCTCCTTTAGTAACTTTTAATTTCTTTTTTTTTTTTTGCCTGTTCTTGTTTTTCTACCTAAAAGCATATTCAAGATGAATCAGCCAGTTTCAACAAAGGCTGAGATCAGAGCTGTTTGTTCTGGAGAGACGTGCTCTAAGGTTTCCGTCCTTTGTCAATGTGTTTTTTAAGGGGATGGGCTGTGCGTGGGGGGTGCGCAGTGGTGTCCGTTTCTTCAAAGCTCCCCGTCTTTCTGAAAAGTCCCATACGCCGAAACTACACTGCGTGGAAATCCTGGAGCCCCAGTTCAATCTGGCCCTCCCTGCGCCCCAAGGTTTGGTTGGATCATATCGGATCATCTGGCAGTTTGCGCACCCATCAAGGAATTTTCCTCTTGTTCTTAAAGAACAAATACACTGTAACCCTGCCTTCCCCTCCCACTGAGCACATTGATTCAAAAATTCATTATCTGACCACAAAATTGGCAATAAAGTCTCCGCAGACAAACAAAGGGCAGCTGAGAAGGAAGCAGCGTGTGTTCGCCCATGATGAGTCAATTTGCTAAAGTGCTCCTCAAACACATCCAGTCCAATTGACTTTCTGAAAAGAAAACTTCACAGCTCCAGATTCTGGGAGTTCAAATATGTCGGGTGCGAGGACCAAAATGCATGTGCCGTTACCATATCTTCCACTCTTTCTGAAACATCTCTCCTCAACGGTGGTGATCAACCCCACACCTGGATTTTAGCCTAAAATCGGCTTACCTGGCACTATTAGGAGCAGCTCAATGCAGATCTTTAGCTATTGAATGCAATATACTTTGTTAAGGTGGGAGTGAAATCTTGCAGGACTATAGATCTCCATGAACAGGATTGGTTATTACTGCTGTAAGCCAGCTCATGTCCCATGAGGAGGGGGGAGAGATGGAGGGGTGTGAGGGTTTATATGTGCACATATGCAGGGTAGGCAGGGACACACATTGGGGGTAAGGAGGGGTTACTGTCGGCCAGGCAGCAGCAGGGGCTGTCTGGGCCACATCAACACGGCTTCCTCAGCGCGACGTTAACTCAGTCTGACTGAGCGCTTCCAGCTGCCACGTCCCCATCCTCCACTTTCATCAGACCGCAACGCACTCCAGTCCCAACAGACTGTAAATTTCTGTTTCACTTTAAATCTTGATGAATGGGACACTACAGTCGCAGCCACACTTAGAGCCTCGGGGATTTATAGCCACACTGTTATCCTAGCCTGAGTCACGGTTGCAGGAGGAGCTGTAGCCAATCCCAGCATGCATTGGATGAGTGGCCAAAATACACGCCGGACAGATCACCAATCCTTGGCAGGGCCTGAACAACAGTCACTCATGCACTCATTCCTGTGGGCAATTTATTCTCTCAAATCAGCATAACCTACTCAGTTTTGAATCTATAGCATAGCCCATCATGAGTTTTATTTCTGAGGAGAGTAACACAATAAATTTAATAATTTTTTGAAGTTTTCATTTTCGTTTTTTTTTTTCACTGTCCACCCAGCCGTGAAATTCACTGACCCATCTTACCATTATGCACCATGTAACTCGGCAGGTACTTTGTTGACCAGAAGGGTCACTGTAGAGTCATGAGGTGAACCACAAACTTCCTTAATTTTGTGTTGCTCTCATAGGGCTCTCAGCCTTGGTTGACACCTAGCTGTTTGCTGCTTCATAGTAATGATATATTTGGGAGTCCCCAAACGGGATTGATGTTAGTGTGCAGATGCCAAATTAACAGCCTTTTACGATCTGAGTGTTTTCACCTGACTCAGGGCCAAGCTCACTAAAGGGGCCTCTGCAGGCCAGTGTGTGTGTGTTTGTGTGCGTGTGTGTGCATGCGGGGCGCTCGGGTGCCTGTAAGGAACAGTGTCGGGGCACTTCCTCACCTGTGAGTAGGTGTGTGTATGTATATGTGCGCACGTGCGCTCAGGTGTGTGTATGGGAAGGTGCAGGGGCATTTCCTCACCCGTGTGTGTGAGTAGGTGTGTGTGTGTGTGTGTGTGTGTGTGTGTGTGCATGCGTGCGCGCACGCGATCAGGCGTGTGTATGGGACAGTGCCAGGGCATTTCCTCACCTGTGTGTGTGTGAGTGTGCCATCTCCCTGCAGTAGGTCTGACAGGTAGCAGCGAGACAAAGCCTGTCCCTCATCTTCAGTCTTTGGTGGGCCGTCCCTCCACTCCTGCAACAGGAAACACAACATTTACCACACCTAGAGCTGCACAGATACGGCTTTAACCCTTTAACTCCCTGCTCGACCTCAGGTAGAGCACATTTTCAGTCACCGTATCTAACTGAAAAATGTGTTGAAATTATCTGACTGCTCTTTTCAGCATCACATACCTCAACTGAGTGTTAGAGATGGCTCAAGTCAGGTTATGTTCAACACTGCTTTCAAGTACAAAATACAGGGACTCAAAATGTGCTCTACCAAAAGGTTGAGCCAGTTAAAGGGTTAAAGGGGCGTTTTACACAAACATTTACATTTTACTGAGTACCATCTATCCATTCATGTTAATTGTTCTGTTGAGTTTTCCAGATTCAGCTAATTTCATAAGTGTAGTTTACCTTGATAAAACAGACCTCCATTGATTAGAATTTTCCGAGTACTGCATTAATGTTTCTTGCCAAATGAAATTCCAAGGTTATTCACATGCTTCCAAAGTGCTTAATTTACATGAAATTACATTATCATTATTCAGCTGAAGCTTTTATCCTAAGCTACTTGCCAGAATGTGTGGTAATACTAAAGGGTTCAACAGCCACACTGATTTGCACAACTTTGAATGAAAAACTACTTTTTCCACCAGAAGTAGGCTGACTGTATATATCTGAGTAAATTCTCTTGCATGCAGACTAGTATTAAGCAATAGTGTACAATGCAAGTTATGGAGCAAAACACCTGTTAATATGATGACCATGCATTTTGTAGCGGTTGAGTGCTTTAATAAAATAAGTTGCCAATTAGTTGCTACATTGAAACTACAACAAACAGTCGTGTTCTACCACATCATGTCACCATCACTCAGGCTTCCCATTAGTCAACCAGCACCTGGCTTGATAATACACGGTTGGTATACTTTGGCATGTGCAAGCAGTTCTCGACTGAACAGAGCAGAAATTAAGCTCAGATGATGTTTGTCTGTAACCACAGCATTAATTCTGGAAAAAGTCATTGCCGTTGGATTCTCAAAATGTACATTTTCAGCACTCTGAGCACCACAAAAATATGGAATGAGTAATTTTATCAAATTAAATCAAAGTCACCCAATTTATCCTACTCCAAAAAAGTTAAAGTGCAAAAAAGTAAATGGAAACATTCTTCAGTTACATTATGAGTGAAGTGCCTCTTGAAGACTGCAAATACAGTGTGTGTTTACCACAGATAAAACCACACAGAAATAGAATTTAATTCCTTTCTCATATCATCATCATCTATATGTACTTCCATCACTTTCATGAGAAGATTTTGCGAGCCCATTTGGGAAGCCAATGTTGCCATGGTTACTGGCATAATCACGGGCCCTCGCAGCACAGGGCATCTCAGTCAGGACAGCCACTTAAATAAGCTAGCCCCACAGTCAGTGGTTTCAGCAACTACATCGGCTACATTTACAGTGCCTGCAGGCTACCTGTTCTCACCAATGAAAGATCAGATTCTTACACTGATACCTAGATTGATGGTAGTTCACTGTAGTGGACATGCAGCAATGGAAGTCACCTAATGTGCTGCTGTAGGTGATGCAAAGTTGTGAGTGATATGGGCCTGTTGTTGGCATAGCGGTGTAAGTGGTCTAGAGCTGTTGGTGATATAGAGCAGTGGCTGGTATAGACCGCTTAGTGGTATGGAGGTGTTGTTGGTATCATGCAGTTGATGGCATGTACTGCTTGGTAGTATGGAGCTGTTCATGGTGTAGAGTGGTAGGTGGCATAGAGCCGTTGGTTGTATAAAGCTGTTACTGGGTAGTATTGAGCTGTTGGTGGTATAAAGCTCTTTGTAGGTGGTATATATATGCTGGTCGTGGGTGATATAGAGCTGTATGTGGGTGGCACAGAACATTTGGTGGTATAGAGCTGTAGGTTGTGTCGAGCTGTTGGTGGGTGTTCTAAAGCTGTGAGTAGTGTAGAAAAGTACTCTGTAGGTGGTGTAGACCTGTTGGCGGTGGGTGATATGGATCTGTATGTCGATGGTATAAAGCTGTGGGTGATATAGAGCTGTATGAAGGAGGTATAGAGTTGTGGATAATATAGAGCTGTTGGTGGTATAAAGCTGTGGGTGATATAGAGCTGTATAAAGGAGGTATAGAGTTGTGGATAATATAGAGCTGTTGGTGGTATAAAGCTGTGGGTGATATAGAGCTGTATAAAGGAGGTATAGAGTTGTGGATAATATAGAGCTGTATAAAGGAGGTATAGAGTTGTGGATAATATAGAGCTGTATAAAGGAGGTATAGAGTTGTGGATAATATAGTGCTGTTGGTGGTATAAAGTTGTGGGTGATATAGAGCTGTATGAAGGAGGTATAGAGTTGTGGATAATATAGAGCTGTTGGTGATATGGAGCTGTATAAAGGAGGTATAGAGTTGTGGATAATATAGAGCTGTTGGTGGTATAAAGCTGTGGGTGATATAGAGCTGTATAAAGGAGCTATAGAGTTGTGGATAATATAGAGCTGTTGGTGGTATAAAGCTGTGGGTGATATAGAGCTGTATACAGGTGGTATAAATCTCTAAGTGGTGGGTGATATAGAGCTCTATATCGGTTGTACAGATTTGTTGGTGGTACAGAGCTGTGGGTGGTATACAGCTGTATGTAGGTGGTACAGAGCAGTTAGTGGTATAGAATTTTGGGACGTATAGAGCTGTTGGTGATCTAAAGCTGTGAGTGGTATAGAGATGTATGAAAGTAGTGTAAATCTGTTGGTGGTGGGTGGTATAGAGCTGTATGTGGGTGTTCTGAAGCTGTGAGTGGTATAGAGCTGTATTTAGGTGATATAGAGTTGTAATGGTATAATGTGTAGGTGGTATAGAGTCGTTGGTGCTATAAAGCTGTAGGCGGTGTAAAGTTGTATGATGGTGGTATAGAACAATTGGTGGTGTAGAGCAGTGTATATATATATAGGTGGTACAGAGCTGTTGATGGTATCATTCAAATGCACGAGTTCAAACACAGGATGAGAGGATGTGGAATCTGGTCCCAATGTGTATGAGGACTGGATGTGGGCCTCACCAGTTCTTTTTCAGCATTGGACAGGATGGTGAAGCCTTCTTCCAGCCCCCCAGAGATCCCCAGGTCCTGGCTCGGCCGGGAATGGGGAGGCTTGCTCTCTGGCCTGTGTGCCTGCCGCTCCCCTTTGGCTCCACCGCCGGCTATGCCTGCAGAGCTCAGCTTACGGACGGGATTGGTCAGCCATTTTTTGAGAGTGCTAACGGAACGGCGTGAGCCAGGTGAACTGGGGCCGGAGCTTCCTGAGGCCTGGGGGGGCAGTGACACCACGGACGTGGAGATGCTGCCCTCACTGCCCCCGACGGAGTATGATTCTGGGGTGGAGCATGAGAGTGAGATAGAGAGAGAGAGAGAGAGAGAAAGAATATTCTTCATTAACAATTCAGCACAGATATCAGGAGTTATTTTTTTCCACAAAGAGAGTGGTCATAGTGTGAAATAGCTTTCCAGATCTTGCAGTCGCGGCAGAAATTCTGGGGTTCTTCAAAACCAGGCTTGCCATCTAGTTTTGAAGTATCTTAAGTGTTAGGTACACTTTAAAAGTAAGAAAATGGAAAGTTTTCTTGGGCCGAATGGCCTGTTCTCTGTTAATGTAAGTGATGTAAGGGGAAAGTCAGAAAATCAGCAATATGTTGCAAAAAAACTGAATTATAGAAGGCTAATCAAAAGAAAATAAAAACTGAACAGTGAAGGTAAATTAAAATTGCAATAAGTATGTGATTAATAGATTAATTGATTTATTGTGTCTGTTATTGGCGCTCAGTGCATGCATCATGCACCCTCTGCAAATCACTTCTTGTGAAGAAAATCCATTTTGTTTCTTGTTTTATCACTTATTTGACACTTTCAAATGGCAGTTTAATTTATGACTAACTTCAGGATGGAAATAACTTGAAGATGGGTTCTATAGTTTGACTGACATGTGAAGCTCCTTATTATCAAGTCCCCTGCGATGGAAAACGGCCATATTCACTAACAGGTCAAACATTACAGACTGAACAAAGAAACACAGACCATTTTTACAATGCAAAATAATGACTAATAAAACCTGGCCAGGCAGTCACCACTGCCCATTCATTCACAATATTCATAGACAACCCTAGCCTAAATGTTCCCCTTACTGGACATCCGGTTGCACCAGAGCGCTTAGAGCAGTGTAGCAATCATTCTGCTTCCAGCACATCTGGGCCCAACTTAGCAAGACAAAGGTGACTGTCCTTAGGCGCCGTATTGATTTGCGTGTATTTCCCACGCAAAGCCGAGAGGCAACCATCAGCATTTTGGCTGAAGCCAACTGCTGATGGCCTTCTGAAAAATCTAACCATGTGATACAGGAAAGCAGTAACATGGAATCACAGGACAAATATTATGGGAAAACAATGAAAAACCCTGAAATATTATGCCTCTTTATCAAGATTCACATCATCAAATTTTAACTTGTGGTGGGGATTAATACAAGCTGTTTATAACCTCAAATAAAGGAGAAATTTATGAAAGGGAACACATTGAACCACTAGTGCCTCAAAATGGTATTGGAATAACATACCCAGTATTTTATTTTTAGAAATTTTGGATCGACACTTTAACGTTGAGGGCATGTGGTATTTATAAATTTGAAAAACAGAGTGCTTCTCTTACCGCACTGCAGCATTCACTGCACACGTTGGCAATATTTACACAATGTACTTCATGCCAAGAAGCCATGCCAAGCTGCAATGGGCTGAAACCCACAGGCATGAGAGAAAGATGGAGAAAGAAGTAATCTTTTGATGTTTAAAACCTCATTTTATATCAGGCAGTACAGGGCATTTATTCCAGTAAACTAACTCTGCAACTTAATGCAAAAACTAAGGAAAAAAACCTAAAATGTAGCTAAAAAACTATAGAAAGAGAGGGAGAGACAGAGCAAGGGAGAGAAGAACCAAAAGAGACCCGCACAAAGAGCAAAAGTATGAATGAACAACTGTCCTCCGCAGAGTGGCAAAAGTTGTAGTCTGAGTTAAGGGGTGACATTGGGCAAGACAAGAGGGAGAAAGGAGGACCATGGAATGAATGAATAAGAGGAGAATGAAGGGATGAGTGAATAAGTGAGGGTATGTGGGGATGCACTTTTTTTTAAATGCTCGGGGTGAAGCAGAGAAGTCCAAATGCAGAACAATGTAATCACAGGCTGGAGGCAGGTCCGAGCCAAAATGGCAGTTGACTCAGCTGTTGCACGACCCTCTGTGACTAAAAATAAACTGTTTATAAGCCTCTCACACATACATTCATGCGAGCTCAAGATGCACACATTCCTACATACATCTCTCTCTTCCTGTCTGTCTGCCTCTCTCTCCCTTTCTCACTCTCTCTCTCAAATATACAAATACACTGCCTCTATGCAGAGAAGAATTCAAGATGGGAGTATGTGATTGTGAGTGTACGTTTGTGTGAGTGAAACGGGGAGAGAGAGAGAGAGAGAGAGAGAGGGGGATAAAGAAACTGCATGTGTGTGCATGTGTTTTTGAGATCGCAGAGAGCCCATGGGAAGGAACAGGGGCTGGGGAGAGGGTTTTAGGGTGACAGGAAATGCACTTTATCTAGACCACAGGAAGATCTTATTCTGGGATTTTTATATCCATCCTTTAACAAGGGCTTATTACCCAGCGGGGATTTCAACCGTCTTAAGAGAAGAAAAATTAAATTCATATTTCAGTTTTCCGTAATACACTCTCCTCTACCCACAAACAAACACACAAGTACGCACACACAACTTACAATTCAGTTCTGAAGACCCAGCCCACAACTAAGAAAAATTTTTAAGTGTAAAATAAAAGGTATCACCTAATTTTTACAGAATTTGAGCCTGGAAGCCATTCAAATGCTTCCTCTACTTTTATCACAATACTGCACAAATGCTCCGTAGTACTATGCACCCCTATGTCATTTCAATACTTTCTGTATTGTTGTCATCAGGCATTATTGGCTCAAGTTTTGTGCCTTTAGAAACACAAATGCGTGCGGTGGTAACATTACTCACAATTTTGTTTGTTGCAAATGGCATATTTATTGCCTCAGCAATTCAGGCATTTGCGCCACAATTGGGTTGAATAGCGCACAAGGGGATGTGTCAATGAAAACAGCCGGCACTGTGCAAAAAGTGTGTCAAATAACTCGTTTGTGTTTTGACTAGCCCAGACCACCTTTTAATGCAAACACTGTCAGCCTCTGGTAGTTTCATGAGAATGAAGCCTATACCAGCAGAGATGTTCACAAATAAATTGAGCTTAGCGTTCAGGCTGGTCACGGAGTCACGCCCAGCTCGCAAAGCCCACCTTCATTAGTGATGGTGCAGATTGCAAGCCAAGCCCACATCAGCTGACAGCTCAGCTGACTCCCTCCAGGCACTCAGTTGGCAGATGTTAAACAAGACGCCATATTTAAAGATGCTTTGCCTGCCCTCTATTGCCACTTCCTCTGCTTCATTTACAACCCACCTCCATACCCAGATCCTCCTTTACGTGATTATCTGACTTATTCAAAGACTTACGTTGTCACTGATGCTGCTCTGTTCTGCACCGTCGGGGGTTTTGCTGCAGCTCTCTCTGCCAATGGCTTTTCATGCGTATGCATGGAAGGGCAGGGAGGTTCTTGGCTACCCCTCCTATTGGTTTTTCATGCATGAGTGAGGCGGGGAGGTCCCAGAACAGAGCCATACCGCCTAATTCAAATATTACAAATATATTTGCTGCAAATGATATTATATAGTTTAGGTTTTGACAAAGTAGACCTGACTGAGATGCATATTGTTCTCTCTCTCCCCTTAATTTTCACTTTGTGTACCCCATAAATGATGCATACAATTAATGGTGGATTCTAATGGGAGGGGGAGTGTGAACAGTATTTTCACGCATGAATATTTTTCTTCATGTGGGGGAAATACAACTAATTAAGTTTGGTCTTGTCCCTGTTTTAATACCATGAGCACCGTTTAGTATATGGTTTAAGTGGCCCACATCTTTTCAACAAAACACATTGCCTGGTGAACTGACCACTATCCCCCCAAACAAGTATAACTGTTTCCTCTTAAGGGAAGCATTCCTCAGAGAGCCTGTCGAAACTAGGAGCTTGTTCTTCTCATGATATGATGAAATTGTCAGTTCACTACGGCGTTAAAGCGCTGGAATTAAAGAGAATGACATACTATCTGAGGGGCTGTGAACTTCAATGACCATTAACCTTTGACCTAAAACACGAGGAGACGTCAAAACTCAGCTTGAAGACATAGGACATGACACATAGGGCTGACTCTCGAACACACAGCTGTAGTCTTTTTTTCAGTTTCAAGCATAGAATGATTGACATGAATGAAGAAGTTCTACTCTATTAGGGATTGTAATGTACTGACTTATTCGTTGTGAAGTACAATGCCTTAGGACATAAAATAGGAACAAAAAATATGAAGATACTACCAAGAACGGACTTTATAAATAATTTTTCAAGGACATAAACAGTTCAGCTAAAGTACTTTGTTTATACTTTGTACTCAAGAACATATCCTTTTAACATAAGCTGGAAAAAGTGTTTTTGTATTTTACAGAACACCAAAAAATGTTTGTACTTAGTGCAGCCAGCCTTTGGCCTAGATTACTACCTTCAATCTGCTTGGCATAGACTCAATATGAGCAACGAAAACGTGCTTTGATCAGAGGCAGAGCATTTTAACTGTAGTGACATGTATAGTTGCTCTTTGAGCCAGGACTAGCAATGCACACAACCCTATACATGATCCAGAGCATTGTGGGTAAGTATATGCTTTGATGGCATGCCAGTTAGTGGTGTCTTTATAATGTGAACATGCGATAATCAGCAAGTCCCATTTGAAATTTTATTGAGGGCATTCACTCAGCGAGAGATATTAATTCCATCAAGGGATAGACTTTAATCAAATTCAAAACCATTTAAAACACTTCCTCTGTCTCGGTGCATGTGGGAATGCACTTGCATGGGTGAGTGCATGTGTCTGTATTTACATGTGTACCCAATATGTGCTTTCAAGTATTTTGTATCTGTGGAAGTTTATGATTGTACATTTGTATGTTTGGCTACTGTGTGTGCATGAGAACAAACGTATATTCTTGAATTTGGGGGGTTGTGGGGCAGTAGGTCTGATACATCCTGTTCGTCTATTAGCACAATTCTGCAACAGTTCTCAACCATGCTCTGAGTGAGTCCCCTCCATGGTGTCCCATTAGCCATGGCTATTACACTCCACCCTCCTTTCGGGCATATCTTTCATTAGATTCATCGTGCCCATTACAAGGTCCGTTAATCATTCACAGTTGTACAAAAGACCCCCACACAGAAAGCATCCAGCCAAATGTCATCCACCTCACATCCTGCACTGAGTGCCAGTTTAGTTACACATTAATGTTAGTATTTCCAAAACCAATCAATGTCCAGTTTGCTAGAATCCAAAAAACCTGGAAAAAATTAATTTGGGTTGATATATGGCATCTGCCGCCTAAGTGATAGGCTGAACTCAGAAGAGCGGCAGAAGAAGGTAGTTCACAGTATAGCATTGCGTGGATGATTAGAATCTCATTAATCTCAAGTCCCTGTATAAACTACCTTTTCACAAATACAGCTCAGTGTTAAAAAAGAAAAAATGCCATAATCTGAATGCCATCAGAACCACTTTTGTCAAAAATTTTATTAGAAAAAGTTAAATTTAATTAGCAAGCTGCCACCATACTGGCCTCTGTTCTGCAAGCCATCCCTGCATCTACATATGCATGCGTGGATAAGGTATAAGGCCAGATGCCAAATCCCTGACAGGGGGTAAACAAAGCAGATTCAGCGGCAATTCAAGCGAGAGAAAATCGAAGAACCCAGAGGACACCCACCCAAACATGAGGAAAACATGCAAACTCTATACAGAAGGCCCAGGACCTTCTTGCTGACCGATGTCAGTGCTATCCACTGTGTCACCATGCTAGCCACTTAATAAATTCAAGGGATGACTTTTAGTTTGGCAGCAACAAACATGCATAGAGGTGAGGCAGGTTGAGTTCGCAGCAAGCCATTTAAAATGGACTCCCTGTTTATGGCAGCGATAAGCGGCGCCACCACGCATATTTGTAAGCATATACAGTACACACTCGCAGAACGTGCAGATACAGCCTGCTCCCCAGCAACAAACACACCCCCACTTTACCTCACTTACACTGTCTAACTCACACACAACCAAAAATAACAGCCAGCAGGAGAATGCTCGGAGATTCTGGGCAGCCAGAGATGAGGGGATGAATGAAAGGAAAGGGGAAAAGAGGAAAAGACCAAGTCCTCTGGGAAGAGAGTGGGGCCTTGAACAAACACAGAGAAGAATGAAGAGAGATGGTGCGAGCAAAACAGAGACAGAGGGCATAAATAGAGGAAAAAAAGCACAGGGAAAGAGATATCAAAGGTGAGATAGAGAAAATGATAAAGGAGAGAGACCTTTATATCTTACAAATAAGCAGCAGGAGCCAACCAATAGAAACATAAACCCAATCCCAGTGTCCCGCCCAAAAAAAACCCATGATGAAAATTCATGCATAAGTATTTTATGAGTGCATTCCTAATAATTATGTTTTCTAAAAAAAGTTAATTAAAAAAAATTCAATACTTGCAGTTACCTTACTAGAGTAGTGAAGCTGGGGAAAGAGACAAAAAAAAAACAATGCAGAAAAGGGAGATTGAGAAATGAAGAAGTAGAGCAGAGATCATGCTTATTTCAGTAAGGTTGCACATTGGTCAGACTAATGAAATGACTCCAAACAAGCACTGAAAGTCATTTCCCTCACAAGGACCGCACCATCAACAAGGCTGATGAAAAAATGGTTGTTATGCGAGCGGGGAACTCTAGTGGAGCTCCTCTGCTTTGTCGACTGCGAGTTTAGGGAAGCTATGATACGGCATTCGTTGTAGCATCCGAGCAAGACAAACCCCCCTGGGACCCTACGGACAGGACAGGGAGAAAGGAGAAGGGAGAGACGAAAGGGATGGGATTGGACAGAGGGGCATGTAGTACAAAAGCGAAATGAGAGGAGTGGGTTTGGAGTACATTTATAGGAAGTTCATGTGACATGGGCTGTGGTGGGGTCCTGCCACTGAAACTCTGCTAGATAGCCTCAATTCTCAATCAAGAACAGCACCATCAGCAAGATGCATTTGACAGTTTATTGAAAAGAATATGAAGACCACAAAGAAAAAAAGATCAGAGTCCAAATTTAGCATTTTTGTATACTTTATATATTATTATAATATTTACAGTATATATTTCATATTTTTGCATATTTTTTCAGTCCTTTGTTTCTAAGATCGTTTTGAATTTTTAATTCATCATTTCTCCACAACGTGAAAATGTGACTCTGATCATTTTTCCATTGTGGTGTCAATATGGATGATATGCAAAGGGGAACTCTCATGGAGCATCTCTGATTTGTCGACTGCGAGTTTGGAGAAGCTACTTTTGGGAAACAGGATTTTTGGGTATTTGCAATATGAGGTGAGCCAGACGGTTTAATCAATTGGTATTGAATGTGTATTAAGAGATAAAGAGCGGCCGTCGGGGCTGACAGGGCATATCACCTATTTGCGACTTCCAGCTGGGATCTCTGTTTGTCTTCAGTTCTGACAGGACAGTACGCACTAGCACCTTTTAGTTGGAGGTTCCGTATGCCCACATATGGAGCTCACTTCCAAGGGTTGGGAGTCTATTGAACCAATTAAGTTGAGAGGTTCAGATGAGGCCCAATTGTAGAGTATTCCTTTTTATCAATGTGAAAACCCCAGAAACAATCAGCAACAACTTCTGATAACATGAAAGAAATCATATGCAAATGTCTGCACTTTAACATGTATAAAGTTTCTTATGAAATTAAGGAATTTTAGAACTCTGCATCATTCTGTTGTTCCCACGGCCGACTGCACAATAAACTTTTTCCTGCTTTTGCTACGAACATCGGAGTCTGCTTCTTCAGCGGGACAACTTTCTTGGTTTTTTATTAATAAACCAACACTACGATAGGGAATTTTCCATAGCACCCTGGCAAGATGAACCCCCCAAAAACCTCTAGTTATTTGAGAGGAGATTGGGCGAATTCAATATTGGATCGGATGTAGCGGTGATACGCTTGGGAAGATTATTGACCCATAATAAGTGTTCTGGGATTGCCACTGCGGGAACCTGAGGTAGTAGTGGCTCTGATCCAGAAGGACTGCACAGAGTTATGGGATAGAGACAGGCCAGACGGAGAGAAAATGTAATGAAAGTGCTGGTGGAACCAGGATTGAATAGCCACTTGTCTGGTCCCAGAGATAAAGAGAGTATATGTCAGTGTTAAGCTTTGAGATTTCCAGAATTTCAAGTAATCAGAAAGAGTCTCAAAAGGATCCAGCAATGGCTGTATATTGACAGATTGAATAAAGTTCTGTGTCAAATTATATTTGTGTAGCGCATTTCGCAAGCATTTGTCACAATGCGCTTTACAGTGAACCTTGACCCCAACCCCCACAAAAGCAGGCCTGCGGCAACAGTGGCAAGGAAAGAAAAAAATCCCTATGAGGAATAGACAGGAAGAAATCTTGGGATGAACCTGGCTTTAAAGGGGGAGCCCATCGTCCATCGTGCTCCATCCCCTGACTGGCTCAGGGTACAAGATTATGATCACATGGTCAATAAGACATTTAAAGGGGGCAGTACTGGATCGGGCATTGGACTGGGGTGGAGCTATAGGCCAGACTTTGTTGATCGTGTATTCATCGGCAATTCAGCTCTGAGTCATCTTAAGTCATAGAAACCCTCAAGTGACCAAAGGAGTAGCATCAGTTTACAATAGTACGTCATTTGGGCGCATCATGGAAGGTGATCCCAGTCCAGTTCAATATGGCTTGCAGAGTGAGATGACGTCCATGAGTGATGGAATAGAAGATCGATTTACAGCATGAAGGAGATGAAAGTTCGCCCTGGAGGAATAATGCACAGGGTGAAGTTGAAGTCTTGGGTGTGGGAATGCAAGTGCCAGCAGCTCCGACTATGGTAAATTGTTGCAGTTGCAGGAGGTGGGCAGCCAGTTACCCTGGCATCCCAGTGCCAGATGCCCCAAGCAAAATACTGTTTTTGCTGGAAGTGGGGGGGGTTGTTGGATCTGGCATCCTGTTGCCAGGAGCCCCGGATGAAGAGAACTGCTGTGATAACTGGGAGCGGGCAGCGATGGACACTGACATCCCGTTGCCAGGAGCCCCGGATGAAGAGAACTGCTGTAATAACTGGGAATGGGCAGCGAGGGACACTGACATCCTGGTGCCTGGAGCCCTAATTTCAAACAATCTGCTGAAGTTACTGTAAGTTGGCAGGGGGGTATCTCGGTGCCAGAAACCCCAGAGGGACCAAATTGCTGCAGTTCCTTAGACAGGGTAGGAGGGGCACTGTAGTCTCAAAGGCAAGAGCCCTAGCTAAAATAAACCTCTGTAGTGACTGGAAACGGGCAGCGAGAGGCTCTGGCATCTTAGGGCCAAGGGCCCTGGTTAAAATGAACTGCTGTGATTACTGGAATTTGGCACCTGGGGGCACTGGCATCTCAGTGCTGGGAGCCCCATGAGGGCAACCTACTGTGATTACTGGAGGATGGGCAGGAGGTCGTTGGCATCCCTGTGCTGAGAACCTCAGTTAAAGGAAGCTGCTATCATTGCAGGAAGAAGACAGTGGGAGGTGCTGCCATCTCAGTGCCAGGAGTTCCGGATGGAGCAAACAGCTGCTGTTGCTTGGAGAGGTCAAGGGAGGACACTTGGAGAGGTCAAGGGAGCCCTGGTTGGAGCAAACGGTTGTTCGAAGTGGGTGGCAGGGGGCGCTGTGATGTCAGTCCCAGGTGCCTCAGTTTGAGCAAACCTTTGTTGTTGCTGGAAAAGGGAAGTGGCGTGCACTGTCATCACAATGCCAAGCTCCGGTTGGAGCAGGCTGCTGCCACTGCTAAGCGGGGGTTCCACTGCTAGGAGCCCCAGTTGGAACAAACCACTGTCATGAGCAGAAAGGGGCAGCGGGGGCCACTGGCATTGTAGTGCAGAGAGCTCCGTTCATGCAAACAGCTGTCGTAGCGAAGAGAAGGCAATGATAGGTGCTGAGGAATTGGGTCAAGCCGTGTTTCAATCAGTTGTGCGGCAATTTTATCTATCTATCTATTTATTTATTTGTGAAAATTTATTATGTCATTGAGTTTAAAGTGTTGTGCTAAAATCTTGGCAGGTATTCGTTTGATAACATTGAACATCTATTTTTTTTGGAACAAATATTACAGTGAATCTGGACAAGTGGCAGAGCTGTTCATTTGATTACTGTATCGTCGACACCATTAATGGCGTCATGCCAGTAAGCACATTGTATGCTTGAGTAGATTTATTGGGCCGATTGCCCAAAGCACAGAACAACTGACCGGCATTTTGGCTAAACAATATGGCAAAAAAACAACTGGACGGATGTGGAGGAATCTTTCAGGTGGGCATTGCCATTAGATTGTGATTACGCTCGAAAACTATGAATCGGTTGGCAGAGCAAATTACTTACTCGAATCGCTGGCAAAAATTTAGGATTCTCACTACAGCCAAAAGACAAATGTTTTATAATGAAGTTAAAGAATTTAAGCAGTGCCAGGCCTCAACTTCTCCTCTAATCACCTACAAAGCCTGCTTCCACTCAATCAACCCCTTCGACTTCATTCGTCTCAGTTTACTCAACCTACCTCCTAGCCCCCTAAACCCTCCGGATTTAGTCCAAGTTCAGGTACCACCTGGGGGGTTATAATCAGCTTGGGCGGAGTCAGGCCAGTGACAGAACCCCCACCCTGAGTCTCCCTCAGCCCAGTCCTTAATGGATCCTCCCAGACCGTCGGCCTTCATCCCTCCACTTTACACCCATTCACTCATCCCTAAAATTCTTTCCCTATTAAATCTGTAAAACAATACATTGTTGAGGGGTGGTCTGGTCCTTGCTAGTGAATATTTCCTCACCTGCTTTTGTATGGAAGTAGATGCACATCACAAATGTTTAGTTCAGAGGGAATGAACTAGGCTACACAAAGGGTGTCTTCAATTACCCATGCATATTTATAATAGAATAGATAAAAAGCTGTATGCAAAATTTTTAGTATGTCTGAATTTTCTGCATAGATCAACCTGTATGCAAACAGTATCCTTGCCATTGCCTTTGATCTTTTCTAAGGCAATGTCAGCTGCAAACAAAATATGTTCATGGAAACACAGTTACTGTGAACCCCTGGACTCACACACTTCCTGTATGTGGTTTGGATAATGGAGAGCGGGGTATCGAGCGAGGCGGCAAAGTTGTTTTTGGCTTCTGTAGCTGGAACACCTCGTGTGGGACGGAAACTTTTTTGAAAAGATCTTCATTTGAAAAGGATAATGAGGCAGTAACCGTTCTGAGAATGAGGCGAGTGGATGAATGATGTTGACCATGGATGGTCACATTTGTTAGCCTGCATAATCGCCCATAATGTTGTGTTATGCATAATCTCCGTTTCAGCTGGAATCCATTACCAAATCATTAGCTGGAAAAAGGATGTTAGCGTGCTCAAAAAATTCTTTCTCCATGAAGGTAAGCTGAACTAAGATAGCTGGTCCAGTTTAGCTTGGCCTATAGTATTGGCTATGAGAAGGCGCAGCACCTGTTTAATGATTACCAGCTCATTTTTTTTAAGTGCAAAACTTTCACCAAAAAATTCTGAATGCTTTGATTTGATATTGCTGACAAATGACCATGGTATAAGCGGGATAATCAACTCGTAGGTGTGCATCACACGGTTTTAAGGCACTTTGCGTTGGGTCGTTATTTGCCTCCGCGTCATGCCTTAAAACCGTGTAATGCACACCTGCGAGTTGATTATCCCTTAAGTATTTTGGTTGTACAAGGTAATGTTGCACGCTGTCCATTCTGGTACATTACACAAAAGTGGAATGGGATGATTGGATGTGGTGTGTATTTATTGGAAGTTCCAAATGCATCAAGGTTGAGGTCTGGTCCTGCTCCTTAAACTCCGCTAGATAGCTTCAAACAAAAAAGTGCAAATAAAATCTCACTGCTAGCCTAATTATGGAGACGGGACTTCAAGTAGAATCTGTGGAGATTGAAAACAGTAAAATTTACGGCACCTCCCATTTTTTATTTATATTTTTCTAACACCAGCAAAGCATTCAGTTCATTGTTGTAGTCTTTTGTGCTCCCTCTCTCTCTCTCTGCTCAATAAGTCCAGCCAAAGCTTTCTATCCCCTGAGTGTCTGCGCTTAGCATTTTGGCCGCAGCTGGGGTCAAAATATCTGAGCAAATGTTGAGGATAAAAGAGCCGAAAGACTTCCAAAATGCAAAGTCAGATATTCCTCTCAGCAGGGCCAAAAACGATATTTTCAGATCACGCCAAAGTGCTTTTTTTGTTGTTGTTGTTGTTTGTTTTGAGTGAAAATGGAAGGCCGTATGAATGCCATTAACTGTTAATTGAGCAACTGAGCTCGAGTGTCTTGCTGTCTCCATATATTGATTTGTGCTGAAGTTGATGAGTAGGATGTTTTAGTGCTGATGGCTTGGGCAGTGGAAGCAGTGGGGCAGGGATTGGCTGTTCCTCTTAACTGCCTTTTGTCTCTCTGGCCCTCTAGAGCCAGCTGTTTGTATTTGTTCACTGTGCAGTGCAAGGGACCGTGCCCAGATAGGTTATTGACTGGAAATGCCTGCCAGCGTGATCAGTACTGTGATCAGCACTACTCCTCTCCTGCCTGGGGCGAGATGCAACCCCCCCCTCGCCCCCAGACAAACATTTCAAACATCTCCGAATTAAATTAATGGTTAGAATGCATGTATATCCATTCTCAATTGCTGTATGAATTCAAAATCAAATCACATTCAGAAAAGAGTTGTGTTCCACCCGAACGGTCAAATAAACAACTCTTAACTCGGACATTGCCCTACTTTCACAGAGAAAACTACTTTAAAAATGACCCCCAGAGTGAGAAGAAAAACAGACCCAAATAGTGGCAGTGACACTTGGAAAGGCACAGGACTGAACGTCAAAGACTGCTGGACACAACAAAACCACAGACTTAATGCATAAAGAGTCATGCAGTAGGGGAAAATTCTTTTAAATGTTCAGAGAATATTCAGATATTAAGCATTAAAGAATACCCCAACATTCCCATAGGAATTTTATAATTCTAATGTCAAATTCCACAGCAGTTTTGGGCATTTTGATTTTTTCAGAGGTTGCCTCTCTCTCTGCTAATATCATCCACCAGTGTGGCATCTATAGCATCTTGAAAAATACTTAAATAGAGGTAATATGCAGCCTTCACCTCTCTCCATATATCTAATATATCTAACTGATCAAAAATCAGACACCTGTCTGACCACCCATCTCTAATAGTATTGCTCCCAGTGGGCTCACAGAAAATCTAGACAGCTGCAATACCACAATTAATGGACTCGCTTTGACAGCTAGCACCCAAATGCACAAATTGATACACAAAACACTCCTGCCAACTGTTAGTATCTCCCTTTACCTTGGTACCTCCCAATTACTCTCACAATTCTCTGTCCTGCTCTCTCGGTCCACAAGTGGAGATCACATTCTGCAGACGAAGCAGAATCATGGTGGGTTGTGATGAAATGCATCCTTGGTTCCTTTCAGGTAAATGAGGGCTGGCAGCGAAGCACTGACAGCAACGCTATTCTAATCCCACTACACTTAAATGTTTATTCATGAGATCATCTTTCCATGCACCACAATATCATGGTCATCATGTTTTTGTGTGTAAAGCTCCATGATTTAACATTAAAGATGAACTCTGAGTTAAACATTTCAAATATCTTCAAATTAAATCAATGGTTAGAATGCATGTATATCCATTCCTACGGAAGCCGAGAGTGGCCACTTTTTACTTTTTTATTTTACTGCTGTTTTCTCGTGATGACTTATTATTTCTTTTTTCAGGATAACAAAATAATAAGTCATTATCACGAGAAAACAGCAGTAAAATAAAAAAGTAAATACGTGGCCGCTCTCGGCTTCCGTAAAAAACAGTTGTGTTCCAGGCATTATTGAAAGCCCTCGTCTTTATACCTGGCTACTGTACTAGATAGTAGAATAACTGTCAGAAAAATACTTTTTTACTTTTGCTGCATTTAATATGATAGATGTGGTTTCTCTAGTACTGAATTAAGACATTAGCATGATTACTGAAACATGAGGTGATGGTTCAGTCGTTTGTTCAATGGCATAATGGCTACTGAAAAGCTGGCTTGGAAATTATTTGTTTGGTTTAAACTAAAACCACTATTTCAATCCAAAATAGCAGTTTGCAATATCATGAAGATTTGTGCGTATTTTCAATCAATATAATGCTACTTTAACCGTTTCAGTACTAACAGGACACACTTGTCTCACAATAATTCCAAATATCCAAGTGTGTCCCAGAAACCCTAGCATTTGGGCCAATGCCATATTATATTCACAAAATGACATATATATCCAATGGGTAAATCTGATTCGTATTACTGTATTCAGTATTAAAAGGGTTAATGAATTACATAATCATGACATTTTCTCTCAGACTTTTGAATGGTAACTCATTGCATACAGGTCATTAACACAACAGAAGTGCACCAGAGGTCGGCAGAATGCAGTGTGTACGGCTGAACACTGCTCTCGCAACAAATTCTCATCCCGTCTTGTCATATAGTGACGCTACCTGACCAAGCATCGCATCGAGGGTTCGTTTTAAACTGGCGTCAAATAGGGACTCCAAAAGCCTCCTTTTGCGTCATGTATCTGTTACAGTCAGATTGTGAAACCAGTCATTTCATGAAATGACTAAAAATTTCAGTCATTTCATGAAATGGCTAGACCTAAACTCCGGTCATTACAAAAAATGACAAAAATATTTTAGTCATGTCATAAAATGACTGGTTTAACAACCTGACCGTAACATATCGATGCTTAGTCAGGTAGTGTCACTATAAGACAAGTTGGGATGAGTTTTGGCTCATACCGGTTTCAGTAATGTCTTCTCTCCATTGTGATCCATAGTCTCCATTCTGGGCACTCAGCATATTGAGACAGTTCAGCTTACACCCTCACTGCACAAAAGCCTGTATTGCCGAGCCAGACCCTTGACCACTAACCCTTTAAAGACTCCCCCAAAATAAAGACAGACTATGTCTTATTGCATACATGTGAAGTTATTCACTCATGCAGACAAAAGTTAGCACTTACAAGTGTACTAGGAAGTCAAACTACTTTCCATGAAGACTAACAACACAACAAGCAAGTGTATTCAATTAGAAGTGGAAGACTGGAAAATGCTTCCAAAACGCACCAAACAAGTCAAGTACATTGAGAACCTAAAAACTTTTTTTGTTTGTATTGTACTCTTTAATTTATCATTGACCTTGCAGAACTTCTGAAGAATTTATGCGGAGTATAAGCCACAATTAAACCCCACTGCTTATACAATGATAACAAGCACAAGTAGAATATTTATAATTGCTGTAATGCTACCAAGAACTGATTGAAATTCCATTGACTGACCGACAAAAATAACAAAAGTAGGAATTCAAAAAGACAGCAGAATGATCTAAAATTTGCCATGTAGGTGTGTAAGTCCAGTTGTGCTTACAAATTCCGGCATGCGACCCACAAGGGCTGGCCCATAGCCATGGGCACTGTCCAGTAGACATGTAGCCTCAGTCTGCCCTCTAGAACGGTCAAATAAACAACACTTAACTCAGACATTGCCCTACTTTCACAGAGAAAACTACTTTAAAAATGACCCCCAGAGCGAGAAGGAAAACAGACCCAAATAGTGGCTGTAACACTTGGAAAGGCACAGGACTGAACATCAAAGACTGCTGGACACAACAAAACCACAGCCTTAATGCATAAAGAGTCATGCAGCAGGGGAAAAGTCTTTTAAATGTTCAGAGAATATTCAGATATTGAGCCTTAAAGAATACCCTGACATTCCCACTAGAATTTCACAATTCTAATGTCAAATTCTACGGAAGTTTTGGACAGTTGATTTTTTTCAGAGGTTGCTTCTGTCTCTGCCAATATCATCAATCAGTGTGGCATCTATAGCACCTTTAAAAATACTTAAATAGAGGTAATATGCAGCCTTCACCTCTCCCCATATATCTAATCATCTAACCTCTGCTAAAGGTCAACTCTGCACGTTGACACCAACTCCGACGCATGACACTTTTGGATCACTGACACTGACACATGACACCTTTGGATCATACTCACTGCACAAAAAGTTTTATTTCATCACAGATTCCATAAAATTCAGGGAGAAAAACAACGGTATAGCTGTGGTGTTCATCTATTGCTCTTAGACCAGGAGTTTTTACAACCTTTCCTTCAGCACAGAACCCCCACCCAGGCAGTAAACACATTTATACACATACATATAACATTATCTATTAAGTCTAATATTTGGAAATATTTTCCAAAGTCTGTGTTCAGTGATTCTACATCAGGTCCAGCCAGGACCTCCCGTTGAAAGCCCTCAGTAAGCGCAAGGATGGGCAACACCAGTCCTACAGGGCCGCAGTGGCCGCAAGCTTTTGTGGTGTCCTTTCCATCAGCAGGAAATTAATCGCTGGGAAAGAAAAGGCGCAGGCTCAACAGTGACCTGAATTAATTACTTGTTTAAAAACACACCAAATACAGCTGATGCTGCAGCCAGTCAGAACAGGAGCTGACACTCCTTCCTCTAGAGTAAAGACCATGTGATCAGGTGCCTACATCACCTAGCCTGTCACTGGGCCTGTGCACAGTGAAATCAAACTACTTATGATTCATTGGGGAACAAAAGCTCGTTCTATTCCAAATCCAAAGAACAATCCCCATTTTGGAATGAATTCTCAGGAAAAGACCAAACCTTAGGAATTCTAATGGGAATCCATGAGCAGTGAACTTGATTGTTCAACATTAGTTATAACACAAGCATTGAAAAGTCAGCAAGGAACCCGCACCAGCAATCAAGCTTCAATCATCAACGCCAGAGGTTCTGAGCTCAAATTTCCTGTCCTCTCTGTCTCTGGATTTTACCATTTGTTCACATTTCCGTGGCAACTAAGCCCATGTGGAGGCAAATGAGGGACACCTACACAAAAGATTTTAAATAAAAACATGTGTAAATGCAGCACACATGAAGAGTAGAGAGCTTAATCCGCTCAATAATGAAGCCCTTTCTGAAGTCACAGAATCACACATCCTCATGCGCCCCCCTGAAGGCAAAGGACAAGCTTTGTGTTTTAACAGCCTCCAGCAAATCACAAAAACATTACATCAGAACTTGGTTTATGGTTAAGTTGGGTCTCATTTAACTCAGAGATCTGGCTGTTTATGTGCAGCTCTGAGGTGAAAGGCAGAAAAGGCTTTCCTCTCAAATAATCAGATTCCTTACGCTCAGTTTGACTTTAACCAGGTCTTTCTGGGCACATGACAGCTTATCTCACGTCCCAGAAACGAGGGGCATAGAGTGTATGGCACTAGTTTCTGAAAAAAAAGCTTAAAGTCTGGAATTAATGGAAATTTAAACATAGCATTTTAACCATAAACTGCTCAAAAGAATTAAGGGAACACTTAAATCACATATCAGATCTTGCTGAACGACTTATTCAAGTTGAAACTCTTTACTGCTGTACACTGAATAATTTGTTGAGAACAAAATCATGTAACAATGGTAAATGGAAACAAAAATTGCCAACGCATTGAGGGCTGGATTCAATGTCACGCTGAAAATGAAAGTAAAAAATTGAAATCACAGGCTTATCCAACTAGCGTAAATTTTATCACAGCAACTCATAATAGGACTCAGTAGTGTGTATGGCCCCCGTGTGCCTGTATGTACTGTCAACAATGTCTGGGCATGCACCTGATGAGTCAGCCGATGGTTCAGTGAGCTCCTGCGCCGTTTGTGGCAGCACTTTGCGACATCGCATGCACCGATACATAACGTCCCACAGGTGCTCAGTTGTATTAAGGTCTGAAGAATGAGAGGGCCAGTCAATGGCATCAATGCCTTCTTTATCCAGGAACTGCCTACATAGTCTGGCCACATGAGTCTGGGCATTGTCCTGCATCGGGGGGAACCCAGCACCCACTGCACCAGCGTAAGGTCTCACAGTTGCTCTAAGAATTTCAATCCAGTACCCAACAGCAGTCAGGGTATCATTGGCTATGACATGGAGGGCAGTTCATCCCTCCAAGTATATGGCTCCCCAGACCATCGCTGACCCACTGCCAAACTGGTCATGCTAAATGATGGTACAGACAGCAGAACGTTCGACACAGCGTCTCCAGACTCTTTCATGCCTGTTACATGTGTGAGTCTGCGCTCATCTGTGAAGAGAACAAAGCGCCAATGGTGCACCCACCAATTCTGCTGTTCTGTGGTGAGTGATCAGTATATCAGGATTTGGTGACCCTGAATTAGTATTTCCACCTGGTTAAGGAATTGTGCCAATCATAAGAACCTTAATTGACTGGAACAAAATTAAAGAGGGAATATTCATTAACCATGCCTAGATCCCAGCTTAAGAAGCTCGTGTCACTATGAATTTGAACAGAGAAGGGCCCTTAGGAGGTGGGCCCACTTTCACAGTAATAGGGCCTCCCTCAGCCAAACCTTTCAACCACTGCATCCACTGTAACACTGGAAATGAGAAACCTTATTATGGCAGCTGAAAAGAAAGCCCGCAACACAGTACGAGGCACCTATAAGACATGGCACTTCAGAGCCTTTCTCATTTTTCAGTTTTCTGATGACCTTTGACCTCCTTCCAGTTTTTCCAGCGAGCCCAGTAAGGGGACGGCTGAGTAGAGCCATTGGAGGACATTTAGCGGACACATCTCCAGTGCAGCCCCGCTGCTCTCTGTAAACAGTTTGGCCAGAACTTAGTCATAAACTTCCTGTTGGACAGCTGCCAAGGGAAACATCGTTGCTTTGCATATTTCTCACTTCAGAACCTCACCAAGCTCTCTCCTCTCACCCACACCAGGCACTCACCTTAATGCACTGTCTCGCACAAGATGGACATGATTTTAACTGCACTCAAAATTTGTTTGTAATATGCAACTCAGATCCATATGAACCAATTCCGGCAACATGACGCAAACAAAATCCCAGAATAAGCCTAGGGAGATGGTGTTTTGAGAATGAATTTAAAATTTATTAATAAGATATTAAACAGGACTTGTGGAGGAATATACACCACACTTGACATTCCTATTTGGAGCACCAGTCTTCTACATTTACACATTTATTCTAAAAAATAATATCAATCAAATCAATAATGCCTTTTGACAGATAAACACAATTTCATTATCTTTAAATGTCCAAGAAACTGCAATACACATTTAGTAATATCACTGGGAAAATAAAGCAGGGCAGTCGAAATTTATTGATGGCATCCCCTGCAATGAGAACTTTGTGGATCAATATTTCATCATATGTTAGATTAGTTTTACATGTTTTCCTATGCTTTGTTTGTAGTTTGTACTTTATACCAGATTTCATCCAAATTAGGTCAACAAATAAACTTTTCTCCTCATTCTGATGTAAAGGTTTATTTGTCATTTGTATTTAGCTGTGACCCAGAGTGCACGAGGAGCAGAGAGTTGGGTTGGGATGAGAAGGGTTTGTTCCCTTGTGGCAACATCTCCTTCCTGTCTCTCGCCGCTTTACTAAACAAGGTTTGGAATGCGCTCCTTGAGTTAATGAGGAGTCCCCAAATCCACTGAACACAGAGGGAGAGAACCCAGGGAAAAATCATTTTTGGTTGTGTTTATTGCATGCTACAAAACTGTTCCTGGTCATTTCAGGAGAGCTGGAGAGTTCTCATGAAGGAATGAAGAAAATTAAGAAATCAGTATTTGTGACTCATTAGGAAAATGTGGGGACAGAAAGAGAGAGAGAGAGAGAGAGAGAGAGAGAGAGAGAGAGAGAGAGGAGGGTCAGGAGGGACCCCAAATCTTGCTCCAGGAATGACTCAGTTCATATTTAAGTTCCTCACAGTCAGGTCATATCAAAGACCCAAAGTTCTTTCGCCTGTAGAGCAAGCTGTGTGCTTGTATGTGAGAGAGTGCATGTGTATGTGTGTGTGTGTGTGTGTCAGTCTGCCAGGGGAAGAATGTCTGAGATCTCACACCGGGGAAAAAGCCAGGGAGAAGGGGAGGAATCATATAAAAATATCTGCTACTATGAATCTGAGACGGGCCTTCATATGTTCGCATTCTTTTAATTTCTTCGCTATTTCAGAAGACTCTTCCCATAATGCATGAAGGGATTAAATTCTGCCATATAAGCCAACGGCAGGGGGAAATGTTTTGTCTGTGATGACATCAGAGAAAGAGGGGATGTTCTCTATGACACTATGCCTTGGTCACATCATATGGGAAAGATGGTGAAGTTGGAAAAATTCCCATTGCTGCAACTTGCTAAGAGTTCACATCTGCCGGAAAATTTAAGGAAATCAGTGCCTGGGCATATAGTGTAATTGTTGTAGTCTGTATTGAATTGGACGTGGGAAACGTGTCAAATTTTGATACAGTTAATTAAACAAAAATTGTTTTGTTTCATGATAGGCTTAGTTTGTTGGTGCTAAAAATGCATGCATGGCAAAACAAGAAATTCTGTTTATATAGACTACTATTAACGGTGGGATGAAACTGCTATGACAACTGGGGATTTATAAGAGCTTTCAGAAATAATACAAGATTCCTCATTGCAATGTAGGCGTTGTACTGTATGTTGACATGAACACTATTTACAAGTCAGAACTTTGCATTTATGGTACAAACGTAAATACCATATGACGTGAACACAGCATTACAGCTGGAACACATTATTAGCTCCCGCCACCAAGCGGGCGCGGGAGCTATGGTATTGGGCTCTGTGCGTGCGTGCGTGTGTGCGTCCGTCAACACATTTTGCTTTATCTCATTTACTGTTTCAGTTACAGGCTCTTAATTTTCACTGGACATGCATCTCATAAAGGCCTACAAAAGACGTGCCTAAAGGTGACCTTGGCCTATTTTTTCAAGGTCACTGGCCTAAAAATATCACCAAAAATTTGACATTTTGCTTTATCTCATCAATTATCTCAGTTACAGGCTCCTAATTTTCACTGGACATGCATCTCATAAAGGCCTACAAATGACAGGCCTAAAGGTGACTTTGGCCTATTTTTCAAAATCACTGGCCTAAAAATATCACCAAAAATATTGACATTTTGCGTTATCTCATCAACTATTTCACTTACAGGCGCCTAATATTTATTGGACATGCATCTCATAAAGTCCTACAAATGACGTGCCTAAAGGTGACCTTGGCCTATTTTTTCAAGGTCACTGGCCTAAAAATATCGCCAAAAACTTTGACAATTTGCTTTATCTTATCAACAATTTCAGTTACAGGCTCCTAATTAGCTCCCGCCGCCCACGTGGTACGGGAGCTATGGTATCGGGCTCCATCCGTGCTTGCGTCCGTCCATGCGTGCGTCCGCCAACAAAAACTTCGACATCTTGTTTATCTTAATGGCGGGAGCTTCTGGGGCTGCCATTGCCCTATATTTTAATTTCATACTCTCTAATTTCCCACCAAAAAGCATATACCCATTATATTATGCTAATATCTGTACTGCATCATTTCGTAAAGCACATAGGAGAGGTCATGGGTTGCTTTGTAATCAGAGTTATGAGTGCTGCTCCATTTATTGCACATTAACACATTTCTCTTTAATTTAGCAGTGTTGTTTCAAGCTGTCTTCAACGAACAAGTCAGTATGCACATTGCCAGCAGTACATCCTCAGTGAAAGAACCTACCAGATCTCAGACAGCATAGTACATTTAAACTAAAGATCGAGACACCACTGTTTATTACAGGGCTGCCCAACTCAGCTCCTGAAGACCTACTGTCCAGCAGTTTTTAATTTCAACCCTAATATGGCATACTTGTTGCCGTTGAATAGCTATTGAAGGTGAGGTTTATTGAGGCTGGACTGGAGATCTACTTGATCACCAAGGTTTTTCAGAGCCTAAGTCAAAAGCCGTGAGAGTCCAGTACCACAGCCCCAAAATATCAGTCTATCATATGCAGTAGAACCGCTTCTGAAACTACAGGGAGCAGACTGACCTCAGGTCAGAGCAAAGGAAGAGGGAAGTGAACGGGAAGTACAAAAGGGGGCAGAGGTCCAAAATCCACTGACCCTCAGGACAAACCTTTCCAAGCATTTCCTTGTTTGTTGATGTGCACAATTGTCTACATTCACAGTCCCTCTTCTGTCCTACCAGCTCAAACCATGGACCCCCCCCCAGCCCCCCGCAGAAGAGAACCTGCAGAAGCGAGGACCAAAAGTGCAAAAAAAAAAACAAAACAAAACAAAATGAATCAGTGGTGAAGGGCAGGCCACAAACCGAGCCTGAAAATTCTTCTACTGCAATTATACCGAGGGAAAAAACCTCACTCGCCAATGTATGTCTTTTTCTTTGTTCCTTTATTTTGTTCCTCTCATTATTTCTGACTCAGTATCCTGACGACTCTGGTAGCAAAGGCTCTGTGCCATGATCCAGCTATTTCATAATTTACATTTTCTTCTGCTGACTAACATCTGTAAAACTACCCTTTTTCCCTTCTTCTTCTCTTTCTGTATCCCATTTTGTCTTTATCCCTCTCTTAACAGCACAAGAAGCAACAGACACCACAGGCTTAAAACAGAAAGGTTATTTTTATCTTATTAATTATCACCTTTCTAAGTATTATATACAAACTGTCAGTTTCCCAGGATCTCTAAAGATTTAATAACTCACTACCATTCTGCTTTCATTTGTGTTCAAGGCTTCTCCTATGCACCGCAAAGCCAGAGTATCAGCTTCTGATCAGAGTGAGCGGGGTGCATTTTGGAAATATACTGAGCAACATAAAAACACAAGTTAATACAAGCCTGACTGGAATCTAAGTACTTCTGTAATTATTACAACAATCTTATTTATTATTATCACATGCACATTTATGCTAATTTCTTCAATTATTTCTTTGTTTTGCGGTCACTTTGCCTGGGTGGCCATATGAGTACGTAAACTAACTTGCTAACTTGCGTTTCTTTTGTTATTGAGTATACATTGGGTCGGTTTAATCAGCAGGGACAGAACTCTAGTCTATGACCAAACTCTTTGGTGCTGTAAGCCAGGACTCCCCAAATTTAGCCCTTGACTCCAAATCAAGCCCTAGTTTTTTTCACTTTCCAGGCAAATTAAGTTAGGCACTGAGTCTTTCCTTGTTGTTTCTCCTGGAATCCAGCCATCATTGTCACTTTTTTCCTTCTGTTTCCCCTGATTAGTTTTCATTATTTCATTATTGTCTTGTGCACTGCCCTTCTTTTTGTGCTCCTGCTATCACCTGTTTCCTATTGTTATTAGTCCTTAAGGGTATTTAAGTTCCTGGTTTATGTTCCTTCCTTGCTCAATTGCTTCTGTTCATTGTGTTCTAAGCCAGTTCTGCAAATAACTTTTTACCCTCCATCTTTGGTAAATTATAAAAACCCATGCAACCATTTTATTAGGGATATCTCACTTTGCTGTCCAGCTCAAGTGTGGCAAGTCAGCCAGTCTCTCCATGCCTTCGGGTTTGAGAGCGGGCATTGCCCAACGTGCCCTGTACCCCCAAATTGCCTTCCTGGGCCCTCTAAAAAAATGAATCATTTTCACCCACGATGACAAGTAGGGGTACAACATTGACGCTAAATTTTAAAGTTCAAGGTCCAATTTTGACTTTTTTGTTTAAAAACCAATCTTGTCCTGATTTTCAGAGATGATAGATATAAGGGTTCTAAGTAAATTCCCAAAATTTTGTAAAAATTGGACAAGCCGTTTCAAAGCTATGACCATTGCCATGGCAATGAAAACCCTCCTCCTATAATGGCGCATTTTATTAGTTGGAGTAATCATCAATTTCAACCAAACCGCTTCAAATAACTGGTCAAAACAACAATAAAATGTTCAAATTGAAATGAACCAACTTATAACTGCCATTGGAAATAATTATTGACGATTTAAGTATCCTCACTCTCGTCTCAAGTTTTCAAGTTTTTGCGAGGGTCGATTTTTCCGCAATTTCATTTCACCGTCTTTTACAAATACATATCATAGAACATAGGTATGTTATAGCTCCGTGTCACACCTTTTGAACAGATATACAAGATTGACCAGTATCGTTGACCAGTATTGAGCTGAAGATAGAGGAGGTTGAAACTCAGGAGTCTCCATAGATATGCTGTCATTTTTCAAAAATTAGACTCTGTGGACCCAGATTCTGACACTTGGTTCCATGCGAGAAGAAGCTGAATTCCAGGCAAAAACTTTCAGACCAATTGTTTTTTCTGTCAACCTATAATCTAATGACAGAAACTGAAATCAACAGGTTTTTTTTTTCCAAAGCAACGGAAACCTCCCCACCATACCCTTGCTAAAATGTCTCACAGACTCAAACTGATGCCAAACAGTGCTGCAACATAGTGCGCAGTTGGCAAGAGCAGCACTCGCAGAGGGTGGCATCCAGTTAGCACGTCTCTCCTCCTGGCTCAGTGAACAAGTACAACAACGCCAGCCGATGAAACCTATCCCATGGGTACAGGACTCCATAAAGAGGAAACTCGGGATCAGGATTATTCACCCGAAAGATGAGAGTTTGTCCATTGACAAACACAATGCTTCGAGTATCAACAATCAAATTCGCTGGAGGTTATGTTCGCTCTCTGAACCAGTTTGATATATGTAGTAGAGAGGTGACAGAGAATGGCATAAACATCTGTGTTGCATTGCAGTGTAAAATAATTTGCTCTCATGACATGCATAGACAGGTCAACTAATCTAGTAATAAAAAAAAATACACTGAAGGACTTTAACCCTTAAATGCCCAACTATAGTAAAAGTTGAAAGAAAAATCTATGTATTCTGTTAATATGTCCTGGGGAGGGGCTAATAACAACCCAACAGCAATTTTTAATTTTTGGTGACCTTTGACCTCATTTTAGTTTTGTGACATATATGTCACTCTATGTTTCTAGGATATAAAGAGAACTTTTGTCCATCATTGTTTTGGTAGTTGACATATATCTGAAGTATTAGGCATGGCTTTTTTTCATTAGCTTACCTGTTTGTCTACTTTATCCAGTGAGGAATGGGTGCTGATCTATCGTGTGGATTCCACCATGGGGGGCAGCCATATTGGAAAGGTTAGCTGGTGCAGCCAGTGTAGTGTCAGTTCCACTTTTATGCATCAGATGGCAGCACTGATGGTCTAAATATGTCATTATGGGCATTAGGTTGCAAAATTTATGTTGGGTCAGTGGTTTTGACAACCCCCAAAATCGTGTGACAAATTTGTCACAGGAGGCATTTAAGGGTTGAAAACACATTTTTTCAGAGTGTTATTTTGACCAAGAAAATTTCAAAGTACAAGTCACTTTTTGTTGAGTTTTTCTCAGCAAAAATGATACACTTGAGTGATTTTTTGACCAAGTATGCAGTAGCATGACTCAACCAGCATTAATCCTTTTTTAACACTCGTCTCCGGCTCCTGATTACAACGGCTTTGCAATGGGCTTGGTTGTCTGAATATGTGGGTGTGGTTCACTTGGCCTGACACTTTTTAATGTAATTGTTCCACTCATGAAATGCCACAACTGACGCAAGCTACACGAGATCAGGCAACTGGTATGCTGTGGACCGGAAGAAGGCAAAACGCTTCAGTGTGGCTCTTTCCACCATAAATCATTTGTGGAGAAGATTTCAGACCACTGGAAGCACACCTGACTGGCCTAGGTCTGAGCAGCCACATGTCACTACTCCTGCCCAGGATCGGTACATTTGCAATGTCCACCTGTGTGATCGCCTTCGAATAGCCGTCGAGACAGCTGTATAAACCCCAGGAAGAACCCGACCCCGAATTAGCGCTAGAACAGTGCGCCGCCATCTGAGAGAACAAGGTAATAGACCATACTGGGCCTTTGTTACCTGTCAGCTGACCCCTGCACGTCGGAACACAGGAAAAGTATAGGCACGACAGCACTGTAACAGAAATCAGAACTGGCCAAATGCAAGATGGAGGGGTGTCATTTTCAGCGATGAATCACGGTTTGTTCTTCTTCGGCAAGACTGTAGGCACAGGGTGTAAAAACCGTTTTGTAGGAGGTGGAGCGATGGTGTGGGCTGCCATACGTTATGGCTAGAAGTCTCCTGTAGTTTTTATTGAGGGAGCGCTCACTGGTGTCCCTTACTTAGAGCTCATCCTTTGTCGACACACTGTCCCGTACATCACAGACCATCAAAGCGTCACGTTCATGCGCAAAAATGTACGCCTCATGTGGCACGTGTTTGTATGGACTTCTTTCATTCTCGTGGAGTGGATGTGTAGGACTGGCCACCATATTCCCCCGATCTAAACCCCATAGAGCACATTTGGGACGACTTGGATCACCATGTCCGACAGTGGGCGCCACTGCCTGAGCTCTGGCATAGCTGCATCAGGCTGTGAGGGAGGAGTGGGAGAATATCCCTTAAAGAGAGGTGGACAACCTGATTAACTCTATGCCACACCTGATAAATGCTGTCATTGCTGCGAATGGTGGCCACACAAGATGTTGACTGTTTCAATTTGACTGTTTTCACAAAATTCACTTTTGACCATTTTTTGACAAAAGACATAAAAATTGTCTGCAAAAATCAATAAACTGCT
Source organism: Gymnothorax javanicus (assembly GCA_029692085.1). Taxonomy (NCBI): domain Eukaryota; kingdom Metazoa; phylum Chordata; class Actinopteri; order Anguilliformes; family Muraenidae; genus Gymnothorax; species Gymnothorax javanicus. The sequence continues at coordinate 20,694,654 of CM056203.1, forward strand.
GTCTAAATAACAAGATAATGGTGTGAATATGGAAAAAATGCTCATAATAGCCAACTTGCAGTATATTATTTCCAATTTTTTAAAATTGCATTTTTAAAGTCCTTTAGTGTACATGTGTTATGCAATGTGCATATATACTATATAGAATAATAATTAGTATGGATCTCTGCGGGGGACAATACAGGGAACATTGCCTTAATTTTGAAGTATCTAAACCACAATTACAAATAGAATAAACATAGGTAATACATATAAATTGTAATGGTAATTAGCAGGTTTGTCTTAAATGAGGTCTAGCTGGCGGCACTTAACTAGTAAAGCATCCAAAGCAAGATGCTGATACTTTGCTGACTTCACATGGGGCTTAAGAGTTGTTACCTGAACTGTAGTTGCGTCACTCATGAAAAAAGGCTAAATTATTTAAGGAGGCATGGGCAATATTATTAAAAATAATGATAACATTTTCTCAACACCAAAGGTAGTTCTACTTGTTATTCGTTAGCAGGCATTCAGTTCTGTTGGTGTGTCTCATATTTTTTTCACCCTCTGTACCAACCCTGCGAGCTAGAGACTGTGGGCGGGTGTACACACATTTTGAAAATATCAATATTAGTGCATAAACTGTATGTTTATGTGCAAGTGCATTATTTTATGGGTGTCAATATATTTGTATGTATATTGCATGTACATGTCTTAGCGTTAATGCATTCGTGCCTGCTTCTGAGTACCAGTGCAACAAGCGTGCGTGTGCATGACTCAACAACTGTAATCATGTGCATGTGCGTATTTGTGCAAATGCGTACTAGTGTCTCTCCATTTGTCTCTTATACGTTCGTGTTTGTGCATGGCAGCATGGAAGTGTGTGTGTGTGTGTCTGCATGCATGAGCGTCTGTCCATTCCCATGGCCTAGTCTTCCTCAGAGCTGGAGTCAAGTCAATGATAAATATTTTATAGAAGGAGCTCTAGGTTTTGTGTGGGATATAAACAGACCGCAGGTGTGTGGGACTTCACGCCTGCTGTTTTATGTTATTACCATTATAGACAGTCTGTCTGCTTTCTCAGAAATGTGTAAACCGGGTGGTTTCAGTTTAAAACCGAGAAACTGAGGTGCTAGAGCTAGTTATAGCTGAGATCTCCTCTTTTGTTTTTTAAAAAAGACAAGAACAGATTTGCTATTTAAAAGTAAGTGCAACCTTTATCTGGATCACATTCCAAACTTGTAATGTTGCATACTAGACATTAGCATCACATTAATCAGAGAGAGGCTAGTAATGCACTGTAATCCTCAGGCTGATGGGTTTTAAGGTCATGTTTGTGGGGTCCAGAGTTTTGCATCACATGCTAATTAAATACACATTAAGTGCTCAGTAGACAGTAATGGCCAGAAGAAACCTACTGTTCCAAAGCTGACTCACCTAATGTTACCGGTACACAGAATCATTTACTGCACCACCTGCCGAATATGCTGTTGGTCCTCTGCATACCATAAAAACAGCACCAACCCACCAAGGCATGGACTCCAAAAGACCTCTGAGGATGCCCTATGGTATCTGGCACCAAGATGTTAGCAGCAGATCTCTTAAGACCTGTCAATTGTGAGGTGGAACCACCGCAGGTCACACTTACTGCTCCAGCACACCAAGTATATCCAGCACATGCTCAATGCGATTGTGACCTAGAGACTTTGGAGGCCAGGACCTTGAACCCCTCATCATGTTCCTCAAGACATTCCTAAATAATAAGTGCAGTATGGCAGGGTGTATGTAAATTATGTAATTAAAGGTTGTGTGAATGTGCAAAGTGTCCAGGATTTATGAACAAACATACACGTTTAAGACTGAAACTAAATGCCAGCTAACATTTGATTGATGAATTTTGGACCACTCCCAAAGTGGAGGAGAGTATTCGGTGGAACGACGGATAGGGGATCGGGGCGAAATGAAGTTAATAAGTTAAAGCTGTAGTATACGATCTGAGAATCAGTTGAGAAAGATTGAGACGTTGAGAAAAATTTGAAAAAAGCATCCTGCCCAGACACACACACCCCTCCCCTCTGTGCTCCCTGATCCTTCCCACCGAGCACGTGTGGCCCCTCGTGGAGACTCCCAGACACACCCCTCTACCAGAGCAACAAGCCGGCGGCAGTTTATAACGCCGAAGGGGGGGCGGGACGAGGCGAACGCGAGCACGGGAGTCAGAGCAAGCTCTCGGGAGTGTCAACTAGAGCGAGGGGATTGATGAGAGGAGAGAGAGAGTTGACCAATGTAAGCCATCCGGCCGGATGGCTTACATTGGTCAACGTCTCTGCAGCCCTGCAGTCACTAGAGTAAATGGATTTTTTTCCTTTTTTTTGCTCTTCACATTCTGTAGATTGTACTATAGGACCATAACCACCATCTAAATGAGGTTATTAATAATGATCAAACTTTCAAATTGTATACTACAGCTTTAACTTAGGTTCGGGAGCAGGGCCACGCCTCAACTCCACCTTCAATCACCGGACAAGCCAATTTATGCATGTTCAGCCCCTTCCTCTCCGTTCGACTCAGATCTCTCGACCGAGGTGATCAGCATTCTCCACAACCAACATTCTATCGACCCGCATTCTCCGAACTAGCATTCTAAACAGACCCGCTCCAAACCAGCATTCTATCGGACCCGCATTCTCCAAAACAAGCACTCTACCGGACCCGCATTCTCCCTCGTCAGCTTCTCGCTAAGTAAACGTTTTTCTGCTATCCAATGTTTCTTCTTACCAAGCAACACGGATTTCGAGTCCAAACTCCAGCTCAACCATCCTTCTCAAACTCAATCGTTCAACGGAATCAAAGTATTCCAACAAATTCTCCAACGCCTTCAGTTCAGATGATGTCTTCGTTCCAGATTAGACAGACCATCTCCAGACGGCGGATCAAAAAACAGCTAATTGGCCGCATCTCACCGGGCTTCTCCCCCAGGCAAAGCTACACTTCTCCGCCTCCAGTCAGCGTCTCCCGCTCCGGCGAATGTAATACGCTCCGAATTAAATGATTTAATTTGCCGAGGTTTCACAAATTAAACTATTTTAGCAAGTAAGCCGTATGTTTTTACGAGGTTGCTAAGGTTTTCACGAAGAAAAAACTGAGCTATTTGGCTTATTTTTCTTTTTTGCAATGCTTCGCCTGAAGCAACACCAAACAAGACTTCCTGGTTCGCAACATCCTCGTAAGCCTGACGTCTCCGAGACTACCACGCCCACTAGAAAACCATTAAAGCAACAGTCCGCAATGAAGGCGGGCATTCTTGTTCCTCTGCATTAGCCATTGCTTCTACTAAGCTACTCTCCAGTGTAGGATTCGGACTATAGCTTGCAGCTGCATCCTCAGTTATTGAGTTACTCAAACTAGCACGACTCCTAGTTCCTAACGATGGGCCAGTGTCCCTCCCTAACATGCAATGAAAGAACGGACCTTAATTTCATCCACTATTTTAACACTGCAAAACGATCTCAGTCCTGTTCCACGTCAATCTCAAGCGAAGCAACGTTCCTTCGTCCAGAACCATTCAACTACTATACAGTGGCTTTGGCTCTTCACCACATTTCCTGCACCACTACAACGTCATCATGCCAACAGCCTACGACATCGATTCCGAAGCGACCGACCCCTGCTAATGGGCCAGAGACGATCACTGCAAGCCCGCCACCCGCGATGTCACGAGCCTCCACTGCTTGCAAGGCCACAGCTGGCTCCGTCAGCCCCCCCTAGTGGGGGACAGGTCGTATCACCCCCTGTACCTGCTCCCTCTGTGTCTTACTTTCTCACATCAATTCAGCCTTCATTTCATTCCTGTGTTCACAGGTGTCACAAAATCCCAGTGCACATACCTCCTTCCATCCCATCATCCCTTCCTCCACCCTTCCTTCAGCTGTCTCCAATAGCACGGCGTCTGCTCAACCTGTCTCTATCACGGCTACCACCACAGCACAACAGCCCCATTGAGCAACACCAAGTGCCCCACCACAAGCTAATCAAATCGATGGTTTTCAACCTCCTCATTCTCTTCGTCAATAACTACACTATAGCCACAGCGGTACCACCTACCCAGCCAGCTTCACTAATTCATCGCCCTAACCTCTACCCCAACCTGTACTCATCTCGACCCATCTCAACCCTAACCTCTACTCATGCTGACTCATCCCAACCCTAACCTTTTCCCTAACCTCTACTCATCCTGAATCATCCCAACCCTAACCTCTAGTGATCCTTACCCTACCCTGATCCACTCATCCCTACTGTAACCCTACTATTCGCATTATCCCACAAGCAAATCCTTCTGTCAAATCTATAAACAGAACTGCTGCCATTCCCTCTCTCATGACAGAGTTGCCCTGAATCAGACATGCAAAGGGAAACACACACTTGGCAACACTCCTGTCTTCTTAGAAGGTATTTAATTCTTCTATGATGGCCTTGTCACTCAACCTGAGGACATTCAGCTTTATACAGATGCAGCTCCCTCCTTAGGTTTTGGCGGCTATGACAGAAGTTTATGCTTTACTTCCACATGACCACTGAGTTCATAATCTCTTGATTAAGTCCTGCTCCCCTTCATCTGCGCTTCATGAGCTGTACCCCATAGTCATAGCTGCCATTCTTTGGGGGCAAGAACGGTCCAAAAGTCTATACTCATCCACCCAGATAACACCTCAGTCGTAGAAATAATAAAGGTCGATCCCATTCTCCAACAATCATGCAGTTCCTGCACAGACTCATCCTAATCTCACCTCAACATCAGTTCATCCTCAGGGCAGCCCGCATTGCTGGTTCTCATAACTGCACCGCCGACTCATTATTTTGTTTCTCATTCCACAAATTCTGACTCTTGGCTCCAGATTCAGACTGACATCCCACACCATTTCCACTGGTTTCAGCCAAAACCTCACCTAACTCCACAACTCGAAAACCTCTGTAACGCTTCTCAAGAAGCCATTCACGACAGCCTTGCTCCAAGCACTATCTCAGTCTATTTAACTGGCTGGAACACTTTCAATTCATCGTACCACATACAATCAGTCATACCCTCCTTAGACATTACGTCCATCTGCAGTTTATCACCCATGCTCACTCTGTCCAAATTCCGGGCCTCCACCATCCAGACCTACTTAGCGGGCATTAATATTTTCATCAAATTAATCGCTGACCTTCATTGTCTTTCTACCTCCAATCTCACAAAACACTGTTAATCTAAGGCTACAAGAACAAAACCTACTCTCAAGCCCAGACGCTTGCTTCTCACCTCTGACCATCTTACCCTCTGCATCCGCACTCTTTCCTGAGATGCTCCAGTTCACCCCAATGTCATCCCTCTACTATTTTTCCTGCTATCCCAGTCTATCTGACATAACGTCCACTCTGACTCCCTCATATTCACACTCCTAAGGAGTAAAACTGATCAATAAGGAGTTTCCTTCCCCATCCATGTTTTCCACTCAATTCATATCTCAGCCCATAACTAAATAAGCTACAGATACACTGCAAAGGCATTACCTCAGCATCCACTCATTCTTCCTGGAACTGACCCCCTAGCTCCAAAACCTCTGTAATGCTTCTCAAGAAGCCACTCTCGACAGTCTCGCTCTAAGCACACTCTACATTTTCCGCCTCAGTTCTTATCTCAGCCCATTTGAGCCCCTGATCAGATACATAAGCCGGATATGCAGCAAATGCATCACCTCAACACTCTTCCTTACCGAAACCGGCAACATAGCCACTCGATTCTGGTTCCAGAAACATTTACATCAAGTCCTTCGCACTTCAGGCATTTCCCCACAACATTATTCAAGTCACTCCTTCCGTATCGGAGCAGCATCAACACCCGCCAGATCAGGCATCTCTGACCAAACCATCCAGGTCCTCGGCCGACGGTCTTCTCGAGCATACCGCACTCGAATATGCAACTATCTTCAAGACCTCCATCAAGCACATGCTCAACTCTGCTCAATTTAATACTGACTCTTTGGGGGCTCGACATCAGCACGGGTGGATAACACCGAGACGGAACCCCCACTCAGAGTCTCCCTCCACCCAGTCAGCAACATGTCCTCCAGACAAGCTCAACAACATCCCTCTTTTACTTCCATACCCACCCTTTCATCCCTCAATCCATTAAACCTTTAACTTCACTTCGTTGTGGCGTGGTCCTTGCTAGTGAACGAGATGTTATAAGGACTTGGTCTGTGATTGTGCGAACGTTGGGAGCCCCAGGTGGCGAGACTCAGGGTGGGGCTCGCATCTCTCGTTGGAGTCCGTGTAGGCTCCTAAGCCCCCAAAAAGTGTTAATGAATCAGCGAGAGATGGGCTCTTCGTACGTCATCATTATTGCGAATATAGCTTGTGTAAGAGTTTGATGTCCAGCGGCCGAGAATTTTAATTAGGCGGTATGGAACTCATTGCTTGGATGCTGTAGGCGGCGCCGATGCGAAAGGAATGCCCGGAGAAGTATTTGGGCGGAATATTGGATCTAATTAGAACATGACGGAAACGGTAGAGGAACCTGTGCGAGTGGCGACGGCCCCGTGTCGGTCGTGAATAATGGGTCTTGGGGAGAAACGTGGTTATTGTACCTCGAGGTGACGTAGTTTGATATTGGCTCGAACGGACAGAGGGCAGAGTCTAGGCGAAAAATGAAATAGGCTGAGAAATGCCGAACTGATCTGTTTTACTTCTTTTTATCTTGAACATAAGTAGAATGAGATGTCGTTTAGGCCGGCGTGATGAGAAGAATTGTAATTAGCGGAGAGCAGAGTGAACCTAAGGCCAAAAGGAACATGGCTTCTAGAGTGGAATCCGTGGATGGAGAATGGTACCCTGAGTGCAGCGTCGGGACGCAGCGAGAGCGGAGGTCTGCCGTCAGAGGTAAACATTTGGTCAGAGCGGGAGGTTCTTGTTTACGTAAACCTTTCGGTAGTGTTTGTACGTGAGAATGGGAAATTGACAGGCACGGATATCCAGTGGCCAGTTTGACGAAGAGGTTGATGCCACTGAGGTAGACTTGTATCGCGGCAGGTCGAACGCGGTGTACAGAGTGAATGTACGAAATAAAGCTCGTGGTGGAAATGACGTCAAGGGCTGGGAATGGCAGTAGGAGGGCTGAGTGAAATTTCTTGGATTGCTTCCGTCTTGCAAGGGATGAGGAAAGTGGGCGTGGAGCGAACCCGTTTAGCATGGCCTCTTGGGATAAAGCGCCAAATGGCTTGAGTTGTGGAATCAGGGGTAGATGGTCGAGGAAAACGGAGGAACCAGAGTGGGGTGAATGTCCAAGTGCAGTGCTAAGCGTCTGAATCTCTGCCAGGAGAAACGAGAAGGGGCGTCAGCTATGGCATTTTATGGTCGGGAATATGTGCAGCTTTGAGCATGGCCTGGTGTTTTGCGGAAATTAGGGTTAGTTTCCTGAGGAATGGCATGGACGAGAGGGAGTGGGAACGGCCTTTGTTTGCGATGTCTACTGTGGTCGAGTTGTCATACTGTACGGTTATACATTTGGCGGCCCGTTCGTGACCCCGAATGAGGGAGGAAACGATGATGGGATACGGTGAGGCGAACAGCGACGTAATAGCGCCCCTTCCAGGAAACGCTAAAAGAACCCCCTGAGCACCCTGGTTGGGGCGAGCGGGTGATACTTCGTGGTGGAGGTACGAAGATGGCGGAGCGCAGGCGGGTGCGCGGAGGAGAAACGGGAGTTGCGGGAATGGATTGAGAAGGTTCCTCTGGAGGATCAGAGTCTTGGAATTATTCTGCGTCTGAGGGACTCAGTAGAATTTCGGATTTTGTGCTTCGGGTAAGTGAACTCTTGCTGTGTGCTGGCTGTCTGGTTAGCGAGTGAACAACGTAGAAGCAAGACAAGCTGGGATTGTGGGATTGTAGGTGTTATAAATAGGCGTAAGGACGAACAGGAAGGCGCATTGGGAGAAGTCCTGTTCATTAACCTACGTTATCGGAACTCCCTTAAATACTGCGGCAGTCATTACTTTGCAAAATTTTACGAAAAGGCTCAATGTTATTTGTTTGATCAGCAAATGGTCAAGATGTTTTTGCTCATCGATGTATGTGTTCATGCAAGGGAATATGTGCATGAATGTGTGTGCTTGCAGGTGTATGCTTAATGACTGAAACAGCTTGATAAAGGATTTCTAACCCTTTAACTGCCTGCTCTTCCTTTTGGTAATGCACATTTTACGTCACTGTGTCTAATTGAAAGATATTTTGAACTTAACTGATTGTAATTTTTCAACATAACACTTCAACCGAGAGTTAGAGATGGCTCAATTAGGTTGCGTGAAGGTCAACACGACTTAAGATACATATGTTCCACTAAAAGGGGAATCTTAACTATTTCAAATGATTAGGAAAATTGTATTAAAATCATTTAAAGTTTGGTTTGAGGAGCAGTGGGGATTTCACTCAATGTTATAAAATTGTGGTGCCGTGTAATGGAATGAGAATGAATGTGTGGGCAGTCCTTGTGTTAACTGGAAGCACAGCAAATTTCTGAATCCCAAGGATGCTGACAAAGTCGAAATCCTGCGGGTGAGATATTTAAGCTGAGCTTTAATGCATTTCTATCCTGAACTGTAAGGTTTTTGAGCACATGTGCAATACAACTTGATGTGAAGCATGATCTAAGATCCTGGATTTATGCAAACCCACAGTTGTCATTGGTTCTGAGCTGTACTACACTATACTGTATTTAGATAATTATTAAATGTATTTGTAGATATATGCAGGTATTTCCGTCATAAGAAACCATTGAAATTCTACCAGTGTTTCAAAAGCAGTGGCAAAAAAAAAAAAATCCAGCACATTACAATGCCTCAGCAGGAGCTAATTAAACCGCAATTTCCAACAAAGAAATGACAATCAATAAAAATTATTATTCACTGCATTAGAGAACAGTGTTCCAGTTTTCCTCTGCCCACAACTGAAAAAGCCTTGTACAGTGAGAACCTCTTTCAATTAACGGTTTGACCTCCAATTGATCAAAATATCCTCTTTGAATGGTATCTTCTTAATTGATCCCCTGATCATAAGGCTGGTATAATTCTTTCATATATAAGACATAAGCTCTTACATGACAACTCTCATGCCATACTGTATATATGACAGTCTTTTTGCAGCCTTTTATCGAGAGTTTGAAGCAAAAATGACCATTTGAATTTTGATGGACATTCCTTTGTGGGTGAGGATGAAGAGCGTAAGAGGAGGATTTAATCATGGGTCTGACACCCACAGGCTGGACCATGAATCATGTGATGATGGAGACCTCCCAGAGGGGGGAAAACCACAAAGATTGGGCCAGTTACCCTCACCCCATAAACACAGGCCTCCTCTACAAGCAAAACTTGTAATACAAAACATGTTTATATTGAACCCGCACACCACCACCCACCAGTCCACCATACTTACTATACCACACATTCACTTATTACCTTACAACAGTTCTAATATATGGTTGGCTCAGTTCACAAAAGATCATAATTTCTACTTCTACATTGTGATACACAGAATAGAAAGGCACAAATCAGTATATTTAAAAAAAATTAATATACCAACTCCAGAACACAATTCAAACCACTGTGTACAAAAAGATATCTGTGCTAAAGAATAAGGAAAGCTGGAGAACAAATCCCTTGGGCTCAACTCAGCAACCTGAAATCAGTGGGGATTTAATAACTTAGCAACCTTACCCCCGAGCACCACAAATTCCAGTCTCTTTGTCTTCAAATTGGTTTTAAAATAAACTGAAGCTTTCTATATCTAGGTTGATTCAGACAGCTTCCAAAGAAAATGTCAATGCCAAAAAGATAACAGCGGCTTGCTAGGCCAATGATTAAATGGATAAATACATCTCAGTTTCCACTCTCTCTCTCTCTGCCTCTCTCTCTCTCTCTGAGTGATAGACATCTGTTGCTTCAGCACAGGGGTATCTCAGAGTTCAGAACAGCGGAAGACAGTGAGAAAGGGGGCAGGGTGGAGGAGACAGCAGGAGAGTGGAAACAGAAGCTGAGATGAGGAAAGACGTGCGTACGGAGAGGAGAAATTGGCCGAACAAGCAGACAAAGAGTTCCTGCGGGGGAGAGATAATGGCTCCTGTCAGAACACATATGGGCACTTGCGGACACGACAAGTTATAAAGGGGAGCACTGACCTCGAACTCGGATGTAGCAGCAGCCACACTTGGCCAGGACTTTCCGGAACAAGTGCGTGCAAGAGCAACCCCGCGGGCTCTGGCCAGCCCCTTTCATGTCGTACCCCGATCTCTGGTCACAAGCGCTCCAGCCCAGAGCATGGCACAGCACACACACTCATACATACACACACACACACCCTCCTACGCGCACTCACTCACTCCAGAGATACCGCCAGCAATATATCCCCCAAAAAAGTCTGAACAGACATCAAAAAAAAAAAAAAAAAACTCAGCCGAGGAAGAGAAATCCAAACCAAATCTGCAGTCCATCAAATTAAGTGTGCCGAGAGCATGAGAGAAAAATGCATTTTGAAATGTACAGATATAATCGAGGCAGTCCGGAGTTGTATTAGCATTCCATCTTTGAGAGGAGATGAAGGCGGAATGGAGTGTTCACCCCTGTCTATCCGCACTCTCTCCAGATTGACTGGTCACATAACAGGGCTCCAAGAGTCTGCTTTGACAGAGCGAGAGTGAGAGAGAGGGAAAGAGAGAGGGAGAGCGAGGGAGGGAGGGAGGAGGAGTCAGCGGCAGCTCTTGTTGCTGGTTATTCCAGGATGAGGTTTCCCCTCCTCCCTGAATTTTTTTTCCTCCCCTCAATTCATTTCACCATCCCTTTATTCTTTTGCCATTCTTGCCCACCCCACTCTTGTCTCTTCATCTGTCTTTCACCTTTCGGCATATCTCATCATCCGTCTTCTCTCTGACTCCAGCCCACTCCTGATCTGTGAAGCTGTCAGACACGGGCAGCACGCAGACGTGTCTCCTAATGGAAACCCAACACCTCGAGAGGGGCTGAAACTCCACACTCTGAGGGGTAGCCCAGGAGGTCACACACTGATGGAGACTGCTACGACCAGGGAATCATGCAAAGATGGAAGAGCAAAGCCTCCCTGTATCCACCTTTTTTTTTTTGAAAAGTCATTTAGAAAAATCCCATTTCTGGATTATCCGCCGTTTGGATTTTTCCATTGTCGGGGGCTGTGGAGTGTTTATTTCCACGGGTTTGTTTGTGATGAGAGGGCTGGATGGAGATTAATAATCAGACTCAGAGATGTCGACGGGGGCTGCAAGCTCACATTCCACACTCACTGCTGTTTATACTGGTGTTGTTTCACATGGGAATGTGTGCGCGTGCTAGCGCGGGTATATGTGCGCAAACGTCTTCATGTGTGTTTGAGCATGGACATAGCAATATCATAACAGCACCTCATTATTTTAAACAGATCTTTCTTTTCTGTCTATGTGTATGGGTGAGTGCATGTCAGCTGTGTGTGTGTTCATGAACAAGGCCGCGCACATACTTGTGAGTGTGTGGCTGTGTGTGTGTGTGCAGGGAATTCAAATATATTGCATTTTCCTGTGGGCCACAGACAGCCCCATCGCTGTGGGATTAAGCCTGGAGTACCAGCAGGGAGAGGAGATTATAGAGCCTGTCTGACTATGATATGAGTGAAAGACCTGTGTGCAAAACAAAACCCAGGAGTAATAAAGAACACACACATTCCACTGCACATGGAATTCCAACATGTACCCTCACTTCCTGCTTAATTATGAAAGCAGAGTCATAAAGCTGTCCAAGGACCTCACATTTCACACTTCTCATATTCCCTCTGCTTGCTTTAAAACAGTTGTCATCACAAGTGGACACATCATATGACAAATTATTTGGTTCATTTTTTAGCAGCAGCGTGGATCCAGACATGTTCAATGCATGAGCCTATTTGAAAGTCTGACAATTCTCCTGTGATCTGGAAAAACCTAGTGTGTCACTTTTTGGTAGAAACTGAGTTTAACCTTCATTTGCAGTGATTAAGAATGGTGAAAATCTTACAACCCTAGCTATTAGTGTCATTTGAACTTTCAAAATCAAGTTTCTATCATATTTTTTTCTGTTAGGAAAAGTCCAGAACCTAAAATATTTGTTCAATTGCGAGATCTTTGCAACTGATAAACTTACTAGGTTTTTCCAGATCACAGGAGAATTGTAGTCACTGCAAGCTGTGTTCAAGAAAATATTCTCCCGCCGTGGAGTGCTGATAACTGTGCATCTCCTCTGACTCGTGGTGTTCCCAGCTGCCTCTTTTCACACAGCAGGCTACAGAAAAACACACACAGAGGGGAGCTGGAAGAGCTACTTTCATACGTGGCTTCTTTCTGAAGTCTACAGGTGCCCCACTGATCAGCAGGGGTCGCTTGATACCAATGCAACGCTAATTACTGGAACAATGTCATAGCACGCGTGATAAACCTGCCATTGTATATCACCCTATATCACAAGCCATCGGCATTTGCCACTGGAATGGCCTGGATATGATTTAAGACTGCGTGGAACCATTTTTTTTTTTTTTTTTGAAGGACCCATATGAAGCTGTTTTTTTTGACAAAGTGTTAAACTCTCAGAGTTCCAAAGGCGAGGTTTATAAAGTTTTAGCAAAAAAAAAAAAAAAAAAAATCCACAATTTCTCATTTCTGCATTTTGCTTTTTGTAGTCGACCTGTGCAATCTGATTTTTTCCTGCCTGAAAGACTGTTGCTGGTCAAAGCGCAACACATTCAAGGTGTATCCTGTACCAAAGCAATCAGTATATGGAGAGCCAATGGCGATTGTTCTCCACCAATGAAATGACATTGATATTGACAAAGAAGCAGCAGCGATGCCAAGGTACAAAAATCGCTGCATGGGAGAGCTGACCAACGCAAATATGGAACCCAGAGCATGTTCATGTGCGTCTTTCTTTAACAAGAATGACATCTAAGCCACATCACTTCCATCAAAGAACACTCAAATAGGAGAAATACGGAGCTTTAATGCACAGACCAGAATCTAATCACAAGGCAAGTATGCAATAACAAAGATCATACATAGGGAATGAGAACTAGACAGAGAATTAGTTAACATAAGCGAAACCCAGTGATACAAAGACAAATTCATAATAAGGAAACCAAAACCAGGTACAAATCTAGTATATATATAAATATACAACGATTAATTGAAATGTGAATACAAAGTATAACCCAGATAAAGAAAGTAAAGTACTAGAAGAGCGCTCAGGGAAAAAACTGAAAGAAATGCAATGTAGCGTAGCAAAGCAAGGGCGAAAGTACAAGTGAATGGTAGAGTAGCAATAAGCTGGAAATCTATACACAAGCCATGAGTACAAGAATTCTAATATTTGCAAAGCAAACAAGCATATTAAGGTAATATCAAAGAACAAGCATCGCGGAGCTAGAATCTGAGGATGAACTCAGACGTCACGTGAAAATGTTGAGACACCAGGGCTTGAGGGCTTGGTTACGGCGGAACCAGGCCTGTGTACATCAACTTCCTACATTGTTTTAAACTTAGCTAGAATAGCAAGATTACACTAATGCTGGGGCTGAGTTTTCCACTGTGATAAGGAAACACTTTTATGCTGTTTTCACTCAAAAAAATGAAACCCTATGAAATGTTAGATTTACTTAATAATGTTATGTCAACTGGTTCCACGCAATAGCTTTGCGTAACCTTTATTTGACTTCTAACATTTTTGGCCAATTTATTTAATTGCATTGAGTGGAATGTACTTAACTCAGTTTTGTGGAACCAGTTGACATAACATTATTAGGTAAATCTAACATTTCATAGGGTTTCATTTTTTTGAGTGTATTCTAATAGCTTATTTTTAAACAGATAGTTTTTTCAAGCCCATTCTATAATTTGATGTACGTATTAGAAAGCAGTGTTGACGGAGTAGTAGGTGGACGCTACTTTAATTAGCCCACTCATATTTGACATGCTTTAATTAATGTCGCACCCACTGAGCAGCATTCAATGCAGAAAATTATGATGCCACTGAACTTTGTAATCTAATATACAGTGGGCTCCAAAATTGCTGGCATCCCTGACTGGCAATGCACAAACAACACTTTCAAAAATTATTAAAAAAAAAAAATATATATATATATATATATATATATGAGCCCCTAAGAACCATACCGGGCCAACCCATGTTGGGGTACTTTTGAGAAAATGGGACTCAAAGTTGCCAGCCTCCTGTGTCATCTAGAGCAACTGGCAACAAAACACTACATATGTTGCAAAGTCACGATATGTAAAATTATGCACTTACACTTTTTGTATAGGTTTTGGATGCATAATCATCATTTAAAGTGAAACCTACCTCCTTCTGAAGAGGAACCATCATCTTCTGATTCATTTGGGACAAACTCTGGGCCTCTGTCATCTTCCACTTCACCATCATCGTCAATCATAGGATGCAATTCCTCATCAGTGAGATACCCAGCCTCCATGTTTGCAATGAATTATGGGAAGGTTGTGGGATGGCCCTCTATGGCTGAGGCAGTGCAGTGGATATGTACAGGGGCAGAGAGGACGTTTGCTTGTACTGACAATCCTTGTGGGTAGATTGGGTTTGCCCATTTAGGAAATGTTGTTCTCAGTTTTCTGCACATGCTCGAACCTCAACTGAGTTTCGCCAAAAGTGCGGGATGGCCCAGTATGGTTCTTAGGGGCTCATATATATATATATATATATATATATATATATATATATATATAAATTTATAGAGAAACTCTAAATACCAATATGTGAGAAATACTGTACAATATCAAAGTTCCAAAGGAACCAACCAAAATCATTTACTGATTTAATTAAAAATCAATTTCCTCCAAATCAAGGTTTCACAATTAATGGTACCCTTAAAGATTATTGTAAACTAGAAAAGGCCAAATTTTCTGAAGAAAATTTGTGTGCTTGTTTCAGGGAGAAAAGTTGAAGAGGTTGGCTTAAAAAATGAAGGTGCTTGGAAACTGAGAGGCAAAGGAAATTGCTGAGGAAATGTTGAAAAACTGCTAAAATGTCAACTCAAGACTTCAAAGCTGAAAGTAATTGGTGAAGGAATTCTGACTTTTCAGCTGCATCATGACCAAGTCTACTCCACTTCAACCCAGCTGTAAAAAAATGGTCAATTGGAGTCAATGAGGTTGCCACATCTCTCTATGGCTCTGTGCGTATCTAGGTCAACGCACTGCTTGCTGAGAAATTAGCTTTATGGCGGAGCCACATTGGCAGACTGCCGCAGCTGTTATTGCTTATTGTCAGTGTCTCGCCCAGTCCCGAACTGTACAACGCTGACCTGGCCAAGTTGTGAAATGCTACTATTTGCAGCTCTCTGTTCATTTCTGTGCACTGTGTGTTCGCTAGCTAAATAGCTAATAATAGCAAGCTGCAAGATATCATTAATAGATGTTGTGATATTATTCGCAGCTCCCCTTTTATTTCTGTGCTATTATTCGCTAGTTAGCTCGCGAACACACAGTGATCAGAACGTGTTCGAAACGGGTCGAACTTGAGCGTTGAAATTGCCATCACTGCAGATGACATAATCAATAGCTAGCTAACATTAACTATTAAACTACTCAATGAGTATGGAAAAGTTACGTCTGCTGGCTTAGCAAGGATGGCAGTTACGGTCATTTTGATACCAACATTTCGCCTGTTTTCGATACAATCATAATTATATCTAGCTAGTGCAAACAGTTGCTTGTATATACTGGAATAGAAGCTTGAGCAATTCTTTTCTGCTCTGCAATTTTTTACTGTAATGTGTTCTCATGAACTCGCCCTGCAAAAATGTGATTTGCTGGCCTAAATGTGCTCTCTCGGAGCTGGTTTGAGCAACTGTACAAACGACGATACCAAAAATTCTTCCACTGAGTTTGACGCAGAAGAATGAGATTTGTCTAACAGTCGTATCAATCTTAATCCGAACAATGATAATCCTGAGGCCAGGAAAAAGAACTGAACCGCAATACCGCTATGCCACAATTTCGCTGAGTCACTCTGAGCCATATGAGTGAATGATTGAAGCATTTGGTCCAACGGAGATTTTAGCTAAGGCGTCTCTAACATACTACTGCCTCCACCTCACAGACAGTAAGTCCAATCTACGTAATGTAGGTACCATACTTAAGAGGAGAGTCTGCTGAGCAAAAAATGTCAAAATTGAGTGTATGGTACCAAAATTGTGGGAACACGAGCAAGTTATAAAACCGCTTTTCAGCTTCCCAACCGGAATTTTCGTGTCACATTTAATATAAGAGTTAATGGAGTTTCGGTTCATGCTCCCGTAACTTTTAGGCTCATACTGGCAAAACCATCTCTCCGATTGCTTGCATAGTCACATTTTCGTGACCAGCACAACTTTTGCTACAACTTAGATATAAAAATATTTATGTGGAGTGAAAACTGTGGGAGTTAGAGCAAGTTTAAGAGAAGACTTCTTGACGGTTTTGCAGCTGTTCGCCACTCTAACCGTGATGTCACCACACTCTAAGTTCCTAGAATTTAATGTAAAAAGTATATTTCAAAATATTATAATTTAAAAAATATAGAAGTTACGAAAAATTTGAACAGTGAAGAAATTATGCAAGCTTAACATTTTGCAATTTGAATGACATTTCTTGGTAAAAGTATGACAGTAAAAAAAAAATAGCAGAAAATAGCTGAATCTACTGAATCAGCACAAAAAAGGCTTGATTTAATAGGACCCCAAAAAAATGACATGTAAAATTAAATATCTCAAAAACTAAAAAGAAAATCAAAAATCTGTACTGATGCAACGTAATTCAGAACAAGCTGAATTTTTTAAAGTTTGAACGGAATCAATAGCTTAAACAGTGTAGAAGCAGAAGTGACTATCACGTCGCGGGTTTGATCCCCGCCTCGTACCAGCCGGCAGTGGTCGGCAGCTTTTTCAGAGTAGAGCACAATTGGCTATTGCGCTACAGGGTTGCAAATTGGGAAGGGACTGCCGGGAAGGGAAATAATAGTTGCCTTGTTCGTTGCTCAAGCGCCTCCTGTTGGCCAGACGGGCGCTCGTCAGGAAGATTCTAAGCCTGTTCATGTCCGGGTATCCTCCGCCCTCGTTCTGAACTTGCAAAGATTCAACCAATGAGTGTATAAGAAGAAGCAGGCTGACAGGCACGTGCTTCAGAGGAGAGCCGCAAACTTTCTACACTCTCCTGAATTGGCAGCAAGGGGTCGCATACGAGCAAGCCTTGTACATAGTTCACCAATTGGGCATTCCAGATTCGGGTGGGATTGGAGATGCCAAATTTATTAAAAAAAAAAAAAAAACAGTGTAGGAGGAGTTAGTTGGCCAAATTTAGGTGGAAGAAGAAAAAATAAGAAGAAGAAGAATAGGAAGTAAGAGAATAGAGTGTGCTGCTTCACTGAAGCAAGCACACAAATAACATCTACAAAAATTACACCATGTATTAAATTCCACTTATTAAAATTTTATGTAATTGTTAAGGAACTATATTGACCATTACATCAGCTCCTGTTTCACTAGAATATAAAAATGAAGTCACACACGTAATATCCCTTTGTCATCAAACACCATGAAGAAAACAAAAAAAAAACTGTCATTTCAAAAGAGGCGGATGGTCATTGAGCTTCATAAATCTGGTAATGACCACAAGAAGATTCACAAACGATTGAATGTGCCACAGTCAGGGCAATTATTTAAAAATTCCAAAGATATGAAACTGTTGAAAACCTCAAGATTAGAGGATACTACTGCATTTTTCCCCCCAGGATACAGAGGATGGTGAGAAAGGCAACAAAATCCCCAATAGTCACTGTGAAGAAATTGCAGGCCTTGGTGGCATCTGGGGGTCACCAAGTTTCAAAAAGCACCATCAGGTGCCACCTCCACAACCACAGGCTTTTTGGAAGGGTTGCCAAAAGAAAGCCTTTTCTGACCCAAAGACACAGAAGCAAGCACTTGGAGTTTGCCAAACGTCATTTAAATTATGACTGGAACAAGGTGCTTTAGTCAGATGAGACCAAAATTGCACGTTTTGGTCAGATGCAGCATCGGCATGTTTGGTGTTGAAACAGAGATGCATTCAAGGAGAAGCACCTCATACCCAGAGTGAAATATGATGATGGGTCACTCATGTTTTGGGGCAGTTTTTATTTAAGTCTAGGGGCACCAGTTAAGAATAATTGCCTTATGAATTCCACCGAGTATCAGGATATTTTGGCTAATAATCTGGTTGTCTCCTCCAGAAGGCTGGGACTTTGCCGTAGGTAGCCTTTCCAACAATACAATCACCACAAGGATACCTCAAAATCCACACAGAAATGGTTCTGTGACAACAAAATCAATTATCTGCAATGGCCATCTCAGTCGCCAGACCTCAATCCAGTTGAAAACCTGTGGGCTGAGTTGAAGAGGTGTGTGCCTAAAGGGATAGTTCACCCAAAAATAAAAATTCATTTATCATCTACTTACCTCAAGGCTAATCGAAGGGTCCGTGAATTACTTTCGTCCTCAAAACACTTTTGGAATTACAAAGAAAAACAGGGTTGAAAACAAATCCAAATCAAATGAAGTCATTGGTGGCCACTCTTTCAAGCGTAAAAACAACATTTAAAAAACACAAAATGCCTTTTACTGCTGGTGCCGTGTAATCCAAGTGTCCATAAGCTCTGACATTCAAATTTCACTTGAAAAGATGCCATTTCACCATGTTTTTAGCATAAATGTCGAATGTAGCCACTTGGCTAGGAGCCCTACCTATTTTCAGGGAAGAAATTGACCTCACTACGGTGGCCAACGAGGGTAAATAAGCTCTTCAATCAGTGAATACTAACATTCAAAACTGCAGCGCATTTCTCTACATGGAGAAGTTTAGGGCCATAGCAGCGTTATTTACCCTAGTTGGCCACCGTAGTGAGGTCAACTTCTTCCGTGAAAATAAACAGGGCTCCTAGCTAAGTGGCTACTTTGGACGTTTAGGCTAAAAACATGGTGAGAAGACGTCTTTTCTAGTCACATTTGAATGTCGGGTCTTACGGACTCTTGGATTATGCCGCACGAGCAGTATGGAGGCATTTTATGTTTTTTAAATGTTGTTTTTTATGCTTGAAAGAGTGGTCACCAATGATTTGGATTTGTCTTCAATGCCATTTTTCTTTGAAACACCAAAAGTGTTTTGAGGACGAACAAAATCCACTGACACTTCAATTAGCCTTGGGCTGAGTAGATAGTTGGTGAATTTTCATTTTTGGGTGAACTATCCCTTTAATCTCATCAAAAATTACAGGAAGAGACTCCATGCTGTTAGCCTTGCCAGAGGTGGTGGCACTGAGTACTTTAATGAAGGGTGCCAAGTATTTTGAATCTTTGATTGTTGAAATTTATTTTGTATTAAATGATTGTTATGATTTTGGTTGTTTCCGTAAAGAAAAGTATAGTATTTCACACATGCTGGTATAGTCTGTCTCCCTATAAATTTTTTTTTTTTTTTTTTTTTTTTTGAATTGTCAGTCAGGCTGCCAGTAATTTTGGAGTCCACTCTAAATTTTGTACAACCGCATTTCCCAAAAAGTATGAATGCAGTGAAAAATGTAAACAAAAACAGAATGAAATGAGCAAGCTAACTATTTTTGGTGTTAAGCTTGATATTTTTGGTGCATATAAATCGATAAAAACAGTGAGTAGTAATTATTTTGCCACTTAACTAGCATTAGATGAGCTAGTAGTCCATAATTAGCTACATATTCTGGTTGGTTATGTATTGTCAAGGCTGATTAGCTCATTCACTTGCTACCGTCTCAAACACTACCAAACGGTCAAAGATGCTTGGCTATTAATGTAAATTGGCGCTTGTCACTAAACTTGATATTTTGCCAGGTAAGCATAAATAAGCGGACATTAAAGTGGCAAACTAATTAGTACAGTCTTAAAAGGCTAAGCTATCAAATAATATGGCAAGGTGGATAACTTCTAACCGAACTTGTCCTGTTTGGGAATCAGGGGGATCATGCAGCGTGTAGTTTTTTAGGCTGAAAAGAAGATTAGCATGTCAGTGAAAAATTACAATGATTTAAATTATAGGTGACTATGATTTAGATAAATGACATTTGTACAAGTAGTTACTCTAAAATATGACATAAAATATTGAAATTGATGGAGGCTTGAAAACAAAATGAAGTACTTCAAAAGTGAGCATGTAAAAAAAAATGTCTATGAGTAAAATGAAGGGGAATTTATACTTCCAACAACAGCGTGACGTAGTCACCTCAGTACTGAATTATGAAAAAGTTGAAGATGGTAGCAACCTCAGAGCACAGCTGGAAGCAGTAGCTGATCCAGCCAGATTCTACCTTGGACTGGTGTCCTGGTGTGTTTTGTCAGCTA
This sequence comes from Gymnothorax javanicus, assembly GCA_029692085.1. Taxonomy (NCBI): domain Eukaryota; kingdom Metazoa; phylum Chordata; class Actinopteri; order Anguilliformes; family Muraenidae; genus Gymnothorax; species Gymnothorax javanicus. The sequence goes on from CM056203.1 coordinate 20,715,099, forward strand.
TGTAACAAAGGAAAAGACTACCTCAGCTGTTATGCTATGCTTTTGCATCGTCAGGTTTTTTGAAACACAGAAAACACGGAAACTTAGGTCTAGCTATTACTTCTCATTTCCAGTTGAATGGCTGTGACGTTTTGTGTGTTTACTTGTCTGTCTGCCTGTCAGACGGTTTATTAGCAAAATTACTAGAAAAGGTTCTGGACCAAACTTTTTAGAATAATGGTGAGGGCAGAGGTATTAACTCTACCAAGTACCCTCCTAGTTTTTTCCTCCAAAATTAGGCTGATTAGTCACGTACACTTTATTCTGCACATGGGCCAGGTCATGCGGTAACGGAGTTACAAAATTGGTGTATTTTATATCATAGCTCCAAAACTAAGCAAGATAGAGTTACAATTTAAATGGATTTGTGTAGATCTTCCCTAGTAATTCAAACAACAAAATAGCCAATTTTGTTCATTTGATTTATTTTGGTTGAAAACGGCAAAAAGTAAGTAACGGAGTTACAAATTTGGGAAGACCTACACTAAGCCATTTAAATTGTAACTGTATCTTACTTAGTTTTGGAGTTATGATACAAAACACACCAATTTTGTAACTCCGTTAACGCGTGACCTGGCCCACATGCAGTTGTGGAATTTTATTTTGCACAAAATCCATACATTTGCTAGTATAATATATGCACCTATCGTAACTCATGGGTCAGCCAGGTTTACTCCATTGTAAATTCCATAAAGTTCACCGAAAAGGCTACCCCAACCACTGAAGTGCCTGCAGAGGAAGTGGAGCTTCAGAGGGCCAACCTGATATTCCAGGGACTTTCCAGCAAATGAACCTGGCAGCCATTTTGAATGGCTATATGCATCTCTGTGCTATTCAGGCAGGGAAACATTGAGAATAGCGAGATATATCAAAGCAAAATTCTCTACTACTACCACTCAAGAAGGGGAGCGAGCAAGCGAAAGTGAGAGGTAAGTGCATCTATAGCACAAACATATTGCACTCTCCCTTTCATATGTATTCTTCAGCTTTGGCAAAATGTTCATTTTTTCTGGCAGTTTAAAATAAAAAGCTGTCATCCAAGGGAAGATGTTGCCGTCTATTAAATGAGAAAGCTGTCACTGGCAGCTCCCTTGTGGAGATTACATTATTCAGAAAATACATTGCAGAATGCCACAACAGAGGCGGAAATGTCACACAGCAAGAAATGTATGCCTCTCAAAGCAGGATTCCTTAGTAGCTGCAGCAATGGGTTGGGTAAAAAATGAATTCATTTTCTGCTCATTTTGGTTTAATTTGGAATCCAGAGAGACCTGGCTGTACTTACAGAATGCAAACTTGGACACACAAACACACAGATGCAAACACGCACACACCCACCCACACACACACACATACAGTTCTTCACATGCAAATATTGAATATACCTGAGGGCACACTTACATTAGGGGTATCATCCTTATATGAAAGCTGGCAGAATGGTTGCTTTTTTTGTTTATTTTATACACAGGTGAGCTTATACAAAAAACTGCACGCGCACATGGGCCCTGCTCAGATAGAACAGGACATGAATTACTTGCATGGGCACCATAAATGGGCAAGCAAGGGAAAAAAGACGGATGGTGCCTTTGCATCTTTGAGCAAATTTAACTCATTTAAATTAACATATTCAAGCCCGTGAACTGATTTATATTTTGTATACTATCCTAGTTAAGTTCATAAAGTACAGCTCAAGGCTATTCTGTCCATGAAACACCCAATCATTGTGAAATGTGCACGTACCGTAAACCGTAATAATTAATAAGTAATAAATGTATTCAGCTAAGCAGTCAATTTGGCTGATGTCACTGGTTCAAAAAAAAAAAACCAGAACACACATCTACCGTGGCTGTAGGAATGGAATTTCCCACCATTGCATTACAGCATCAGGAATGTAATTTTGTATCTCATACCCCATTTACACTTAGGCACTTCACATGTTTTGAACTGATTGGAGAGCAACTGGATGGCTAAAAGGTCAAGTGTAAATGGATCAAAGATGCATTTGGGCTAGATTTCTATTGAATTTCTCAAACCACGCCATTACAAGTCTTGAGGCACATTGTGGCTGAAAAGTGGTTAAGTGCAAATGAATCTATTTACAGAAGCCCCATAAATCAGCGCTATGCTAAAATATTACATCTCCAGTCACGCCGACAGGCCCCACGGCCTCCCACACAGTAGCAGGTGCTTCAGCATCTTCAACATGAACAAGATTTTCAATGTGCCCTCCCATCTTCACACTAGGGCAACAATACTCGCAACACCCTCTCCCCCCAAGAAATCTGTCAATATTTTGTGCATGCAAAGACACGTCAGATATTCATGGGCAGGAAACTGCAAATCAGGTATGTATCTGCCAAGCAAAGTGTACATGGAATGTCAATAAATTATATTTAGAAATTATCCAGTTAGAATTTGCATGAAATGACATGAGTAAAAGGGGCCTCATTATGTTCATCTTCGATCATTTAACAACAGTGTAGCCACACAGCAGATGAATACAGCAGGCACAAGCTCTGCCTAGTACATAGTCTCGTTTTCAAGTACATTACTGCCTCCTTGCCCTCCCCCCTCTCAAGTTGGTTCATTCTCAAGGAGAGAAGCTGGAGCAAGGCACAAAGCTGGTGCCCGCATAATGATAAGATCATGTGATGCTGTGTCCTTCACGTGCTGCTTTCCATTTAATTTTGTACCATTCTTTATTTAGTTTTACTTGATCAAACTTATTAATGACTGTTGTTGAGTAGCCAATCCAGCTATGATCCTGAAGTATATACAGTGCCGTGAAAAAAGTATTTCTTGATTTCTTGTATTTTTGCTTATTTTTCATATTTAAATTTTTCAGATCATCCAACTACAAAGACAATGTTAGTACACGCAAAATGTGACTTTTAAACAATCATTTAATTTACTGAAGGGAAAGAATGAAGGGAAGGAATTATTCAAAACCTACAGTATATCACCCATGTGCAAAATAATTGCCCCCGTAAATCTAATAATTAGTTTTTCTGCCTTTGGTGACAACCACCGCAATCTGCAAAAACCTTTAAGCCATGCTACTATGCTGGATCAGTACAATGCAGGACCGGCAACAAAATTTGTATTTCCGGGCATGTATTATGTTTTTCGGAAGATGCCAAAAAGAGGTGGTTTTGATTTATTTTGAGGAGAATCTGTAGCTAGCTAGCTTGGTAAGTGTTTCCAATTTCTGTTAATATTCAAACTGAACTCCAAGTGTAACTTTAGTCATATGTGTATATCTTGGCTGTTGATGTTACTAGCTTGCCAGCTAAATGCCTCTCTCAAAATCATCTCACTTAACTAACATGCATGAATTACCTTTTTATAATCATTGTGTGGTTTATTAACTAGCTAGCTATTAAATTGACAGTGAATTTACAAACCATTGCTAGTACAGCCAGAGGCAAAGAAAAAGAAACGGTGGTCGGAACAGATGGAATGGGTGACTTTTTTTTTTTTTAAATCAAATTCAGTCCATTTCATTGGAGTAGCAAGCACAGTACATGGATTATTAGCTAATGGTTGCTACTATACCAACACTAGCTATAGACCACTCTCTACATTACATTAGCAACTTAATTACAAGTGTAGTAAAACTGTAATGGTGACTGCATTTCACACTTCTGTGAATGTAAAGTCCATGCCTGCTTAGCCTGCAGATGTTACCTTTCCTTGCTCTTTGTGTAGTTTAATGGCTTGCCAGCCAGTGACATTGTCACTCTTTGTTGATACATTGGCTCTGTTTGCCGGCTAATTAGAACAGAGCTCATCCCGTAGAGGGGAGGCCCACTCAGAACAGACCATTTCTGACAGGGTAAGGAATGTGTGGAATAAAATTGCCTAGAAATCATGGAATTTTTATGTTTTTTTTGCTAAAAAGTTTATAAACTTCCCTTTTGAACATCCAAGAATGTTATAACTTGGGGAAAAATAGCATAATAGGCCCCCTTTGACTGAAGCAAGTGAGGCTTGCTGTTCTTTAGATGTTAATTTGGGTCCTTTTCTAACCTCCTGCATGAGTTGTTGATGCGCTCTTAGAGGAATTTTTGGAGGCTGGCCACTCCTTGGATGGTTTATCGGCATTCCAGGTTTTCTCCATTTGTAGATACTGTGGTTCGCTGGAGTTCCAGAACCTTAGATTTGGCTTTATAACTGTTTCCTGACTCATAGAAGTCAAAGAATTTGTTTCTCTTCCATTATTGAATTTCTTTTGATCGCAGAGTCACGTGCTGCTTTTTGTTTACTTTACATTGCCAGACAGGTTCTGTTTTATTGATGTTCACATTCAGCAGGGCTAACAGTAATCATGCCTGGAGGTGTCTAGTGAAATGGACGCAATAATCAAAAAATTTGTTTACTTGGCAGATTTATTAATCAAACGGGCAATTACTTTTTCACATAAGGCCAAGTAGAGTTTAATAATTTTTTTCCTTAAATAAATGAAATCATAATTTTAAGACTGCATTTTGCGCTCACTCAAGCTATCTTTGTCTAATATTAAAACTAGTTTGATAATCTGAAATATTTAAATGTAGCAAATGTGCAAAAATAGAAAAAAAACTGGGGAGAGGGGGCAAATACTTTTTCATTGCTCTGCATTTTTTGCACATTCTGTGGAATCGCTTCCAGAATCCTGTACAGTGAGTGGGCTAGATATGTTCTGGTGGAAAAATGTTAGAATTTCAAAGAATGTATTTTTACCACCTGCAGATCATATTATGAACAACTGGAACAGATCTCCTGCCTGGAAACTGCACTTTTAGACAGAGCCTACTCAAGTTATGTAGAGTGGAAAGACTGAGAAAATTTCTTCCATGCAAAAGAAAAAATGCACATCAACATGAATGTTCTGTCCTACCTTTCAATATTTTTCTGACAGCATCGATCACATATGCATTTGAGGACACCTCCAGTGTATAAAATTTAATGCTTTTATGCTTTACCTACAATTAGGCACAACTATTTCTATGTATCCATAAAACAAGCTTGCATAGTTCCATGAAACGTCAATTTGGAAGAAAAATTGGAAGGTTTTGCCAGGGATAACATTTTTAAATGACCTCCACGAATTGAGCCATATTTGGCTGGATTACTGAGACAATAAGCATGACCAAAAAAAAAAAGTATTGGAACAAGCGCAGTAAAACTGTTTATGCAATGTTGGTGCACCAGAGCGCACAGTGCTTAAAGTCCATCAGCAGGGGGAGCTCTTGTTAGGCATTAGAACTCCCACAGGTTCCTCCCAACAGCAGACAGCTAATGACCTCTCTTCTATTCTATTCTTTTCAGAAGTCCTCTGAAAATCAGAAAAAGATTGATTCTATTAGTTCTGAAGCAGCAGCGAGAGAATAAGTAAAAAAAACAAACAAAAAAAAACAATATCTGCCCAATTATCTCAGTGCAGACATGAATAAATTGACTTGTCAAGGTGTGAAGAGCCAGCCCATACACAGAGGGGAATAAAAATGTGGGGCCCTGGCAGAGGTGTAGGGGGGAAGTAGATTTTAAGTTCTCAATCAGACATGGACTCTTGAAAGATGTGCACAAATTGTCTAAGGATGGCATGGTGGTGCCCTATGGCTAAGACTTTACTTGTTTTCTCGGCACTGAAAATGACTGCCATTGCATCCATCCATAGTAAAGGGCCCCAGCTAATAATTCCATGTCATTAAAATAATTCTGTGCTGGGCCCACCTTTTTAATAAAACATATGGGCCCTCTCCAGCTGAGCCGCCTTCCTGCTCTCGACCCTCCATCATCAAAGTGTGGGCCCCAAAACTCCTCACCATGTCACCTCACAGGTGCCAGTGCTCACTGTGTCCATACTGACCACAGCGAGAAGCGCTGGCAGCCATTATCACCCTCTACCCCCAGTTCAGAGGGCAGAACACGAAAGTGAACACCCAGGTTTTGGAATTGCAGATTCTAAATATTGTGGAAAAAATTAGTTAAAATACAAAAAAAAACCCAGAAATTGAGAATTTGTGGTCACTATCACAATCAGGTTGAGGTCAAAAGACATAATAAATACATCAAGTTGTTTCAATCATTACTCTTCAGTTCTTCAGAAATTACTGTGTATGAGCCATTTAATTATTAATAACCCCTTAGGGAGTATGGAGTGTTTAGGAGGCTTCATGATTTGCACATTGTGTTCCTTTCTTAGCAAAAAAAGGTGTCAGCTTGAAGTTACTCTTAAGTGCTGTGCGCTGTTTTTAATGATGCATTGCATCACTGCAAAGCACTGCCAGAAGTCAATTTTAATTGAGACCAGTTATGTGCCTTCCAGATTCATGCTATTACTTCCAAACTGAATTAGCCTTTGTAAACTACTGCCAGTTCATGTAGGCTAGTTAGCACGCACAGTTGCTCTCCTGTTCCAATGACATCATCCCACCCAAAGTTAAAACTGTAAGTCAGTGGGGGAGCTGAGCGTCCTAGTGAGGAAGTGGGTGATGTGAAGCCAGACAATAGAGGGACTGTGTTGTTTACTCCCTGGAGGAAGCGCAGTATAAAGGAAGCAGGACCGACGATTTTGTTCTAGGCTCCCATTTTTAGCAGCCTGGAGGTTAGTTGAAGTGCAGCAAACTCGAAAGTGGGCCGCGTATTTCCCGTGCAGCAGGGGTCCATCTAGAGTCGATTCTCAAAGGAGCATACATGCTGTCAGTCACCATGCCATATCCGTATTTAGACGGCACTCCCATCCTGAGCCCTGGTGAGCAGTGGTTACAGATAAGCAGGATCAACACAAACGCAGCCAGGAAAATGCATCACATGGCCTTGCAGGTACAGAGCTGCCTGATCAATTCCACTTTGCTCAGACTAGAGACAGCGGCAAGTTTGACTCTACTGGGACATTACTTGTATGATGACGACAAGGGCACAGATGCAAACGTACGTCAGTTAGTGTGTATGCATGTACACAGATGTGCTCATGCACTCACATACACACACACACACACACACACGCATACACACTCTGAGAGGTATATGTGCACTCACATACAGCAAAAATCCCAGTGTTAATTCAACTCCAGTGGAGTTTATATGAGACCAACCCATCCATCTTGGACTCAAATTAACTCTATTGGAGTTGAATTAACACTGGGATTTTTGCTGTGCACACATGCACACATCAAACTAACTGCATTAAACTCCACCAGATGTACTGTAACTGCTGAACTGTAACAGCCTACTTCCTGCTTGGCCTTCTTCTTTTCATTGGCTGAATGTCATCCAAAACATGGACAAATATTACAGCTTGCATTAATCTCTCAAACTTGAATATTTAGCCACCTCTCTCTCTCTCTCTCTCTCTCTCTCACACACACACACACACACACACACACACACATACACTCTCACAACCAAATGCCAATTAAAGTGAACTTAGATCAGGAGCATTTAGAGAAGTTGTGGCTGAATGCCTATGGCTGCACTGAGGTCATTTGGGCCTCACTGCCATCTATTTACCATCTTGTCCAAGACCCAGAGAGGCAGCCAAGGGGAGAACACTGCCCCTGAGTGGTAAATAGAGGATTTTACACTAGTGGTCATCTCATCTGAAAATTATGAAACAAGCTGAGAAACGCTCTAGTTTATTGCTCACTAAAGCTTGCAACAGACCCAAAATGTATTCCGCGAGTGCCATAACTTTCGTAATATGACGACCAAAAGTACAAGATTCATAACTAAATTGCATAATTTAATAGAAAAAAAAAACATAATTTCTTTTAGCACCTTAATGATGTCTCATTATATGTTAACATTGAGCTAACTCCATCACTCTGCTGCTAAGTCAGTCAGTGAGTCAGACATTTGCGTTTGAACAAGCAATGGTCTCTAAATTCACAGTCTACTGAGTACCTAGCCAACGTTTGCTCGCTAGCTAACAAACTAATATTTCACATTGGTCATAGAATGGTACACTAGCTCGCTAGCTAAGCAACATAAACTTAGTTATGATAGTGGCACTTTGCTAGCTTGGAACAGTGATAAGCCATTCCGATTTTAGCAACTTTACACTGTTATTCAGTTTGGCTAAATATTAACAGCATAACGTAACGTGGGGGCGATTTTTCCCCACACTCTTAGCCAATGAAATTTTCGCAAAAGTGTTATGTACTTAGAGTAACATCAAACAAAAGTCATGAGCTGGAATATAGGAAAAGGACAGCAGTTTTGTGATTAAAAAAGTATTATACCCCTCCACGGATCTGGACAGGGAGCCTCCTCAGAAGACAGGCCACGATAGGCTGCCAAAACGCAATATTAAAAGCTACTTTGATAAAATGCTGATAGGCTTATTTTCAGCTCTTGTTTTTGCTGACCACTAAAAGAATTTGGCTCGCAGAAAGAACTAAAAATACGTATAATTTCTTAAATGCAGTTTGCCTCCCTCAAGACCAAGGACCAAGCTGATACAATCAGTGATAATCTGGCGTAATCATGCAGTGATGGATGCAGTGGAGGCAGGTTGGTCAAATGCCTGAGAAAGCTGTGCCCGTGTGATTGTGCCAGTGAGAGAGAGTGTGTGTGTGTGTGTGTGTGTGTGTGTACCTGCAGGAAAGTGTGTATGAGTCCCCCTTGTTTCTGAAGCATATTTCCCCTTGGATGGACCAGTTTGAGTTTATCCTAGTTTGGGGAAGCAGCAGAAATGAGTCACCAGATTCCAGCATAACCCCAAACCCCCTTGCAGTTTTCCTGTCCTCGGTATCATATATCTTTACATCTGTTTTCAATCTGCCACTGCTTTATGTTACCCCAGAACATGCCAGGTCATGGGAGGAGACTGGCTTGTAACCCAAAGGTTGCAGGTTCAATTTTCAGGGTGCCACACTGCAGGTATGTTGTGGTATGTAGGGTATAAACCAGAAAAAATATAGAGAGAATGCCAATAAAGAATGTCTTGCAGCACTTATCTTGCTCTTTACAAATTCCTTTGAGGTAAAAGGGAGCTCAGTTGCAACCCCAACTGGCTTTTTCATGGTTTGAGGCCTTCTAGTGCCACCACCGGAAAAATTGAAGCTATAGCACATTGTGACATATTATATAACTTAATAATTGCAAAAGTAAGGGGAAAATCCTTTGCTTTTTCCCCCATGCATAGAGCAAAGTCCATGTATGGCTAGGTTTTCGGTGTTGAACTTCAATGGCCCGCACAAAACCTTGATCTCAACACCGTCAAACACCACTGGCATAAACTGGAGAGCTAACTTCAGGCTTATCCTAATCCCCGACATCACTGGCTGACCTCACTAATGCTTTTCTTAGCTCTAAAAGAAAAAAGAAAAACACCAGCAGCAGTGCTCTGTCTACAAGTAGAAAGTCTTACAAGATAAGGGCTGACAGAATAAAAGAGGGGGAATGCTGTTCTAAAACCCAAAATTTTTTCAGGAGATGGAAAATGAAAAGGTGTACATGCACATTCAACCCTGTGGTGAACAATCTACTTTTTCTTGTGAGTGCATCAGTATGTTCATTTCGGAGGGCGCAGGTGCCCTCCAGTTCACCCTGCAGGGTCACTCTCGCCCGAAGTGCATGTCTGAGGTTCATCAGCACTCTGGGAGGTCGAGCCGCTGAAAGCTGCCAGGACTCAGATGGCAAAATATCAAAGGCTTATATTTACACTGCTCCTTCATCATGTCAAACAGCTCGTAATGCAAATACCTTTCCCTCTCCCTCGATCACACTCTTTCAAAATTACTGTCCCTCCCCCTCCTATTCCTGTAAGGATCCACTATACCACATTATTTCACCTCAATAACACTGAAGGGATGAGCTCAATGCTCAAAGACAGTGCAGTGAAGCCGGTTTTACACCATGTGTTACACATCTCCTCAGAGAAACTCATTACCTGCAAGCGGAGATTGCATAAATGTCAGTCATCCTGTTTACTGTACATGTTTGGGAGCCAGTGGGCTGTTTCATTAGATTAGCACATACTGAGATACATACTTTCATTGCTTGGACATGTGCTCACAAACCACACACACACACGCACACACACACACACACCAACACTCTCTCAGAAAGCTCTCAACCATTTTCCATTATAGGAATCATGACTGCCCCAAGGTGAATGAAATACAGTTTAGTCTGTGTTTGTAACGGTGGCAGACAAACTGTGTGTATTTAAATGATATACACAAGAAACACATTCACAGAAGGATTAATGACAACAGATAGCCATCAAAGCACATGGTCAGGGCTCTGAATTTGCTGATTAAATATATCAAGCTGGCAATAATTACACACCGCCACACACTTTCAATTTCACTTCAATGCTTTCATTTTTGAATGAATAGTATTCACTGTATTTTTTGCTCAATTTGGAACATTATATAACATTTGATGGCTGATGTAACCAAGCTTTAATTTTGATCAGTATCCTTGTTTCCAGCATTGTCTGCCAAAACCAAGAGTAAGATAATGACCATCTTTCATCCATAATGGTAAATGTGCTTCACATCAAAAAAAAAAAAAAAAAAAAAAAGCACATACATGGTTCAAAAACAGTGAATTTGCTACATGGTGGGGAACCACAGTCCGGTACATTCAGATCCTTGTGAGGAAGTCTGGACACATGTAAAGACAATGGCCTTTTACTGTGAAAAACTAAAACTATTCCTCTCAGATAATTCTATTTGCAAATTGTGCCACAAAATGTGTTCTTTACCCCCATCTGTTTGGAGTTTGTGGTCAGTCCTTGTTTACACTGAACTCCAGTGTATAATGTGCTATACGATACACAGAAAGAAAAAAAGAAACCCACTCACGCGAAGACACGTCAAGAATAATGAGAGACATCACACATCTTTTGTGGGTCTGAATCCCGTATTTAAACTGAGTTTCGTATAAAGACAAAATATTTAAATTACTGCCTGGTTAAGGTTCTGTTGAATTCCACCAGTTCCTCATCTAATGTTTCAGGTACTTAGAATTAATGCTCTCGTGTGTGAGAAATAGTTTTTTCATGCCAGACACGGAAAGTTGTGTAGTAATTTTATAGAGCAATCTCTTAACTAATGCGTGACTTAGCACTGAGAAGGCAGCCCTCGGGGAAGTCTTTTCTGAAGTTCCAAACCAGTGGATGACATACAGCAACACTGCAGGATACACTAAAGCATACAAAAACACACTCATACACACGAGTGCGTAGGCTTGCACACACACACACACACACACACACACACACACACGCTTATGCTTACGCTTGCAGACTCATACACATGAAATAGAAAGTGCTAGCTTGCCTTTCCTTTTTATTCTGATATGCAAAGTCACAAATAGGTAGATGCTCTACAAGAGACATGTCCATCATTGTGTTCACACACAAACGAACACACTCACGCACACACACATACAAACGAATATACACACAAACTTTGTGACTGGAATGTAAATATTACACTACCACTGCCCCCCCTCTATCCTCTCTGCCCGCTCCCTCGCTCTCCAGGGACTAGACAGTGGGCAATGAGTGCCTCACCCTGGAGGTAATGGGAGCTTTCGATAGCACAAAACCTCCAGCATGCCATGGTCTCAACCACCACAAGCGCAACCCCGGCACACAGCAAGATTTGTGCATGCATTCCTTATAAGGTCAGGGCAGCCGTAGGCTTGGTGTCCCCTGGGGTTTCTGTCTGTTGCGTTCCACCACAAAACAGTCCCCTCATTTTTATCCAAGTGCCCAGCTTGGAATCAAGAAGTTCAGCATTACAGGCATTAGGACATTTAGCTATGTGATGGTCAAAGGAGCATCTAACTAACGGCATGAGAATCCAGGGGCAGAACTGTAAAGATAAAAAACGGAATTCTCACCAAGTCCATCTCTCTGAAAAATTGCATGTCAGAAATCATCAAATTTTCAGGTCAAGAATCAATTAGAATTATATTTTTCCATTATGGAGCACTGCAGATTTTAAAGGAGCGGTACTAAACATTGACAGCAATCATTTAAAATGGGTATTGCAGACCAAATTCTAAATATTAGAGAGCTGCTTGCCCCCGCCCCCTCCTCCCAAGGGTCGAAGCTCATGTGATTGCCAGGTTGAGGACACTGACCCAACACACACAAGCCCAAGTTTCATTAATTTTTACATTAATCAATATATACTCATCTGCATTCATTACCTACACTGACCAGTGGCGGAGCTAGTGGGGAGGCAAAGACACGTCCCTTTTTGACAACAATGAGTCCTGGCTAGTTCTGAATCATTTTCCTTTATTGAACTGCAAGGTTTCCAATTTTTAAAATGAGCCCCTAAGAACCATATTGGCAAAATCTGAAGTTGTGTGCATGTGCAAGGTTTTTCCTCTCCATATTGCGATCTAACAGCACTGCCTTGTCCATTAAATTGTGGGTTAAATTCAGTACAGTGGCGGAACCAGAACAGAGAATTGGGTTGCACAAAACATCCGTTTAAAACAATTATAAATCCTGACCTGTTCTCAGTCATCTTCATGATTAACAAATGGTCCACTCCGAGAGCGCTCCACACTTAACAGGTGCTGCTTGTTCTCCCCGATTAGGTAAGACGACAATCATTCATCTGGATGCGTATTTGCTGTATTTAAATCAACGTTATTCAAAATTGCATAGCTTACCTGTCGACTCTCATGCAAATGGCTTGAGCCGCACGCTTTTCATAACCTATTTAACTGCCGAGTGCCACTTTTTTTTTTTTTTTAATCAACCCACGAAATACCGAGAGTGAAAGTCCGCGTTTCATTGGAACACGGACCAGTTCAATCAACACCAAGCATTGTCGAATTAATAAGTAAATCATTTTTCTGTACCGAATTTAGCCCATGATTTCATCGCTGTCAGATTGCATATGGAGAGAAACTGTGTCTTCAGTTGCCAATTTCGATAATTGGAAACCGCGTCAATAAAGGAAAATAATTGAGGACTAGCTAGGACTAAAAGGGACGTGTCTTTGCCCCCCCACTAGCTCCGCCACTGACACTGACCCATTTAGCAAGCTAGCTAGCCACATATGCTGGACAGAACTCAGCAAGAAGCTTCCCCTTTCTCAATGTTTCTTATAAACATTCAGCTGAAAGTCACCAGTTGGCACGGCCTATGGATAAACTGAACCACAGATCCAACAACAAAGAAAAAAGCAGGCTGAGATAAACCTAGTGACAAAAGCCGTGTGCTAACTTACAAACAGCGTTCGGCAGATTACCTCGAAAATGTAACTTTGGCTAAATGAGAACAAAGTTTATTTCTGATAGGACCACTTCGTCAAAAACGAAAATATTTATTGCAACATACAGGCATAAAATCATACATTGAGTTTGGTGACATGGCTCTGTTATGAGAGATCCCTGCCCGTCCGAACGAGGAACCGAAGGCAGGGAGCTGCTAGTAACCCCCCCCCCAAGGAACAGAGCCAACAGCAGCAATGACCTCACGAAAGAAACATTGCTGTAGAACGAAAATTTAGACAAAGAGAGCCGGGTTAATGAATACAATAAATTGGTGGAGGAGGGTTGTTGAGCAAGCGCACTGAGGAGCAGCTTCCCGAGGCGAGCTTAAGTAGAGTAGCATATTACCAGCCAAGCAATCAGGCAGCTACGTCAGATGACAGTCATGTGCACTCAGGTAGAAGCTGCTCCTCTGTTAGCAGGCTTGACTCCATGGTCTATCAGAACTTACGTCAAGTCTTCATTTGTTGTTCAGCTGGCAAGGACTAATGTTATCTGTAACATATCTAGCTACATTGCTTCACTAAAATATCTACCTCTACCTAGCAACCAAATTCGAGTGAAATTTTAACACATTTATTGATTCAGTTACAACCCCAATTCCGAAATAGTTGGGATGAAGTGTAAATTGTGAATAAAATCAAAATGCAATGACTTTCAGATCACATGAGCCAATATGTTACTTACAATAGAACATAGATAACATTTCAAATGTTGAAACTGAGACATTTTACATTTTTATCCACAAAATGAGCTTATTTCAAATTTTCTGGCTGCAACAGGTCTCAAAAAAGTTGGGACACAGGCAAAAAAAGGGCTGAAAAAGCAATAAATACATAAGAGAATCAGCGAAAGAACATTTAGCAAATAATTCAGTTAACTGGCATCAGGTGACTAACTGATTGGCTATAAAAGGGATGTCTTAGAGAGGCTGAGTCTCTCAGAAGTAAAGATGGCCAGAGGCTCCCCAATCTGTGAAGGCTTACGTAAAAAAAAATGTGGAATACTTTAAAAACAATGTTCCTCAATGTCAAATTGCAAAGGCTTTGAAGGTCTCATCATCCCCAGTGCATAACATCATCAAAAGATTCAGAGAAACTGGAAAAATCTCTGTGCCTAAGGGACAAGGCCGAAGACCTTTAATGGATGCCCGTGATCCTTGGGCCCTCAGACGCCACTGCATCACTCACCGGCATGATTCTGTCATGGACATTGCTAAATGGGTCCAGGAATACTTCAAGAAACCATTGTCTGTAAACACAGTCCGCCGTGACATCCACAGATGCCTCCTAAAACTCTATCATGCGAAAAGGAAGCCATTGTTGAGCATGATCCAGAAGCGCCGCCGTGTTCTGTGGGCCAAGGCTCATTTAAAATGGACTGTAGCAAAGTGGCAAAGTGTCCTGTGGCCAGACGAGTCCAAATTCGACATTCTTGTTGGAAATTATGGGCGTTGTGTCTCCGGGCTAAAGAGGAGAAAGACCACCCTTCCTGTTATCAGTGTTCAGTTCAAAAGCCAGCATCTCTGATGGTATGGGGATGCATTAGTGCATATGGTGTGGGACACTTGCATGTTTTAAAAAGCACTATGAATGCTGAAAGGTATATAAAGGTTTTAGAGCAACATCTGCTCCCCTCCAGATGACATCTATTCCAGGGAAGGCCTTGTGTATTTCAGCAGGACAATGCAAAACCACATACTGCAGCTATTACAACAGCATGGCTTCGTAGTAGAAGAGTCCGTGTGCTGAACTGGCCTGCCAGCAGTCCTGATCTTTCACTGAGTGAGAACATTTGGCGCATAATTAAACAAAAAGTCCGTCAAAGGAGACCCAAAACTCTCCAGCAGCTGGAAGCCTGTATTAAACAAGAGTGGGATCAAATTCCAATGGCTAAACTCAAGAAACTTGTCTCCTCAATGCCCAGATGCCTCCACTCTGTGTTAAAAAGAAGAGGGGATGCCACACCATGGTAAACAGGCCCTTGTCCCAACTTTTTTGAGACCTGTAGCAGCCATCAAATTTGAAATGAGCTCATTTTGTGGATAAAATTGAAAAATTTCTCAGCTTCAAAATTTGCTATGTTATCTCTGTTCTGTTGTGAATAAAATACTGGCTGGTGTGATTTGAAAGTCATTGCATTTTGATTTTATTCACAATTTACACTTTTTCCCAACTATTTCGGAATTGGGGTTGTACATAATTGGATGAACTCCTTTGAAACAGGTGTATGGTTTCTATTAGATAAGATTGCTAAATAGCTTGTAATAGCCATGATAAATTATAAAAGGTTAGCTAACATTAGCTGAAGCTCAATTCTTGCCATTTTAGGAGAATACTGGCTTGCCAACTCGGCAGCCGTCTGAAAATCATTCTGAGCTCTAAGCTGTCACCATCTTTCCAATGCATCTCCAATATCCGCATTTTATTACATTTCTGGTCATGGAGCTTATTAGTAGGAGGATACTGAGGCTTTTTCGGTCAGGTAGAATCTAAAGTTAACTCTGTTGATCCAGTTTGCTTTCCTTGCTTGCTTACATAGCTACACTACGCTGTGTTTGCCTGCCAAGTTGTATCAAATCTGGCATCCCAGGGAGTCAGAAAGGGCGATGGGAAGGATCACACAGGCCAAAATGTTAACTCTTTTGCGCAGATATAGACGCTGGTGTCCATAAATTCTGAAATTTAATTCCTAAATAATTCTGTAATTGAATTTCCAAATGTCTTGCTTCACTGGAAAAATTTTCCAGAATCTCTGTGACAAAAATACTGAGGTATAAGGCCTAAATAGGCTAATGCATAACAGAAAAAAATTGGCATTCTTTACATTCTGGGCAAAGGGGTCAACAAACATTCCGTCTCAGAATGGAAATTTCAAAGGAGAATATAGCCTATTGATTGTAGAAGTATTGCTGTCGGAGAAGCCAGTATTTCAAGTTAGCATGTCTCCTCAATCTCTAACAATAAATCGTGTTCGTTTTATGATTTATTATTACAGCAAATATATTACATTGTGCTCCTTTAAAGGAGTAGCCAGCTTATTTTAGAGAACAAGTGTGCCTTGTTCAATCAGACACCCCTTACCAGCATGAAATTGCATTCAGGACGGTGAGAATAGACACATCTCATCCCCTAATATGTACAATGTCACTCTGAAGCTGCAAGTCTAAATTACTGCAGCTGCTGACGGGAGTGCTTCAACTTCTTGTGTCTTGTCCCAGGCAGTTTAAGCCAGCTGAGACTGGACACAAGTCTTTTTAGTTTGGTAGTCACCAAGCTGCCATATTAGTTCTGATGGTTACCAACTAGTATAGCTTGATGACCAAGTAACCTAGCTAGCAGCTATAAACGAAATGTGATGAAACCCCGTAAGGATTAGAAATGCCTTTTAGGTCCAGAACAAAAAATAAGGTAATCTCTGAAAAATTTTACTCAGTGCAAGAGTTTGATTGGACCAAGAGGATATCACATAAAATAGTGATCCACTGTACTGCAAATCAAGATCCATCTACCTCTACTTGTACAGAATCCTTTCAAAATTTGTATTTATATGGTGAATATCCACATTCATTTAATTTTGTTTCTTCCCATTATATTTGCATTGGGATTTAAAAAGCAAATATGACTGGTGAATTTCAATTCTTTTGCGTATTTATTGCCGGTTATTTACGCCTTACTACAATAAATTAAAACAGTGCAGTAATTGGAAGCCTCCTTGCCTTGAGAAACAAATTAAGACAATGCTTGATCAATAAGCACTCAATTACTGTGCTCAAAGATTGTTGCAGGAACTCTCAAAGATTGTAACAGGAACTGAAATAATACTCTCCAAAAGCGTAAAAAGGCATAAACGAGAAAAAACAAGTGGCACGTGGCTGACTGCGATACTGAAAGCCAATAAGGCAGAGTGTGTTTATAGGAAGCACGGGTCTGTGAAAGAAAGGGAAGCAGGCCCACTTCTCACTGTGCTGGGCTGAATTATCTCTCTTAATATAGACAGCATGTGCACACATCTGTTCATCTGTTTTGTAACTATGCTCCTTAGTTGTGTTGGATGAGACACTGTTGAATAGGAAACAGACACTCCAACACCCCCCCCCCAACACACACACACACACACACACACACACAGAAACGCACATAAACACATGTGCACACACACACACACGCACGCAAATACATACACACAAATATTCACACATGCACACACACACACATATGCACGCAAATACACACACACATACACACACACAAATATGCACACATGCACGCGCACACACACACACACACACACACACGCACGCACAAACTGTTTTGGTTTCAGAGTCATCATTGCTTCCTGTTGTTGTGCTCGACACGAGTTCAACCCAAATAAAGCAAGGTTCTGGAAATGCTCTCTCTCTTCCGCTCTATCTTCCTTAAGACTGCCAAGAGCATAGTCACCAGTGGCTGTGTTATTTTATCAAACAGTCATCCTGGATTAATGACAGCGCACACAGCAGTACATTTAAGTCATTAAATGGTGCTGGGGAGGTGATGGCTTAGAATCGAGATTCCTGGAACGTGGGCGAGAGACAGAGCAATATGAAAGATGATGTGAAGTTTAGTTTCCAGTACGGGATACAACTATGAACACAAACTCACTGCTACCTCTAGTATCCATTTCAGAGAGTTTTATCATTATATAAATTACGTCAGTTACAGCATGCCCATTTCGCATACGCACATTGCACTACACTTGAGATGAGTTCCAAAAATCACTGAGAGAGCAATCTAATGATTTCTATCATTCAAGCACTTTCTTAGTCTTATCCTATCAGTTTAGACATCTGACATATATAGAGAGATAGATCATTTAATGATTTTGGGAAAAGTGGGGGACTTGAGAGGCAAACAAAGATGGCAGCAGTCATTTGACTGTGTGGCACCAATCATGTGGCGGTACGATGTCGGACACGACCTCCTATTTAAATGACACACATCAGACTAACATTATAACAGAGGATTCTCAGTGATATAATGGTAAGGTGAGGGGGGAGAGGTCCGTAGATGACAGTCATTCATAATGGACCCCAAACCTAAACACCCTCACCCCGATTTTCATACAAAGTCTCACATACACACATGCATTTATGCACCAACACATATTCGCCATTCCTCAGAATAAATAATGTATCCTAAAGCTAAAAACCCACGTCTTAATTTCCAATAATACAAACACTCACACATGCATATGCATTCACACAAAGATACACACACACACACGCATACGCGCATGCACATACACACGCATATACGCGTGGATGGACACACACAGGATGGACACACACACACACACACACACAGCACCTTACCCCAAAACATACAAATATAGACACTCACACATTCACATACTCTCACATGGACTCACAGTCACCCGTCCCCACACAGACGTACTAAAGCCAAAGTCTGAACCCCCGAAGCCTGGAATCATATAAAAGGAAGCCTTTGTCCTGTCACATGCAAAGAAATTGGGGCTGCACACGCAAACCAGACCAGAGTGACTGCAAACCACTGTTTGTAAACTCTTGATGTGGGGGTAAAACATACAAATGGAAATGAGTGCGTCCCGTTTCCACATCTGGAAAAAGTTGCATAGAGCAGCACTAATCCAGTATGGCCAGAAGAACATTAACACAGCAGGCACAATCCCGCACACCACGTCCCACCCTGACAGAAGTCCCGTTCAGCCGCTCAACGAATGGGTATTGTTGCAGCATCGTCAATGCACTGGAGTAATGTATACGATTGTTTCAGAATTTTCCCCTTTTTTCATATGCGAAGCCTCTTTATGAACTCCATCTCCAATCTAATTTTTGATGTTTTGACCGGTAAAATGACTGGTAAAATGAGTGCTCTGTCATGTCCAAAACACTCAAAAATTGTGTAAAGAAGAAAACAAAAACAAAAAAACAATCGCCAGTGGTAGCTGTGGTCCGCTGACATTGCATGGAGTGACTCACTAATTTATATCCCCCGAAAGACTTTTGGGGACCGCTATGGTTTTGAAAGAAAGCCGCTGCTGCCACTGCTGGCACTGCGTCCACCGCAGAGATTTTGATGTCATTGCAGGAGAGCAAGAAATCATTTATGGATTTCTTTCATTTTTGATACATGGCTATACCAGAATCTAAACCAGAAGTTTGATAAAATTGGGCGATTTGGGCCTTTTCTTAGGCCTATGGAGGTCTAAGTAGGCCCAAAAACATTAAAAAATGTTAATTTCTCATCATAGCTGACTCTTTTTTGGTGATCCTTCCTAACATTTTGCTGTAAAAAGACACCATAAACAACGGCTCATCTCTTTGGTTGTGTTGGGCAGAGTGGTGGGGAGGGGGGGTTGTTGTTGAATGGGAGAAGGGGGCGCTTCAGGGGATACATTTGTAGTCAGACGGCCCCTGGCCGAGTGTCCCAGTTAGAACCAGAATTTGTGTGGTTTTGTTTTTTCTCTTTTTTATTTTTACAAACTCTGCAGGGGTATCCCTGCCAGTTAATGGGATTGGGAATCCTCAGCACCTCCTCACTGATTTCTCTCTTGCGTACTGCTACAATGAAGAGGGAACATCACTGTTTCATAAACATATCTGTTGATCATTTTTAAGTGCATCCAGTTGTACTTCACTGAACAATAGTGAATCATACTGAATCAATGCACTCCTCAACACAGACTGGCTTCAAAGAGTCGCAATGAGATTTGAATGCTGTGTTCGGACAGCACTCTGGGCTGCGCATATGATTGGTCCTATTTTGTGTCAGCTGACCCGTGATGCACAATAGATGAATAGCACAAGCAGAGGGGCTTGACTATGAACATTTATTGGGAGTAAGGAGTTCCTAGGAAACCCTGACTGATTCAACAAGGCTAAATAAGGGAAGACGTTTGCCTGGACGCAGCTAACTTGTTGACTATGCACTGGATTTGCAAATAAAATGATCCGAGAGCTGTACACAACATTCCAAGCCAGGGGAGGAGTGAGATGAACCCATCCTTACCTTCTGCCAGCCTCTCACTGCTCTCCAGGCTGTCTGCAGAGCCCTGCTCCCAGTTCACTGCCCCGGGCGCCCAGTCTTCTTGTTCAGCATTCTGGCCCTCTTCAGCCAGCAGAAGGCGCTCTTTCCTAGCCTCAGAGACCTGTTCCATCATCCCCAGACGGTGAGGGAGGTAGAAAGATTATTGCATTTTTTTCAAGCTAAATAATTCAATTTCACTCCTTATTGGCTGGAAAAAGGTTTGGAAGCATGCAGGCTGATCGCAGATCACGACTGCACAGATGTACAGTACATTCTCACAGACCTGTATGTTACCATTCATTACTGTAAAATTGGTTTGTATCTTCAACCGAAGAGAAGCATGGCTCCATAATTCTATCTTTCTGTCTGTTATTAGATATTTTTGTCACTCTTGTGCTGGAATTGGATAATATATTTAGATAATTGCTGTTTAATTAAGTTCTTTCTAAGATAAGTACCAATAAAAAAGCAGAATAATATCAGTTACACTCTGCCATCTCCTTATGTCTTTCACTCTTACATACACACATGCGCACACACACACACACACACACATGCAGACACATACACACATGTGTTTTCATGTCTTGTGGGGACATCCCATGGATTTACATTCATTCCCCAACCCCTTTCCCAGACATTAACCATGAACTGTACTTACCGAACCCTAACCCTAAAACCTAACTCGAAAACAGCTCAATATCCTTATGAGGCCTTATAAAGAAATCTGGCAGTGCATCTGGGGTTGGTACACACTGACCACACACATGTGCGCTCACACACACACACACACGCACACACACACACACACGCACACACACACACACACACACACACACACACACACACACACACCACAGAATAGAGAACATTAAGAAGCAGTTTACATAAGCTAGTTTAGTTTGGAGGAGTGACATGGTTCCCCAGGAAGAGCCCTCACAAAATATTGGGGTTTAATATAAGCCAAATCTCCCTCTGTCACTGAGATTTAAAATATGAGGCTTTTGTTCCTGTACCTATAATTATGAACACACACAAATGAGAGGGAGATCTATTACGTTTTCCTTTCCAGTCGTAAAAAAAAAAAAAAAACCTGGGCTTTATAGTGAGGAAAATGGACTATATATAGTTAGGACAAGGACTGATTCACCAGTAAAGCAGTATTGGTGCGCTTGGTGGAGAGACAGGAATGTCCTAAATCCAAACAGTAATATATATATGGTAACCACACAGGCAAGCAGCCAGCGAGCATGCTGCTAACAGAAACTTTTTATCATCCTCTGCCTTTGTATAATGGACAAACGCGCACATTTCCAAACACTATTTTTTTTTTAATCACAGGAAATGTGTTTCCATGCTTGGGAGTTCTAATTATACATCTTTATATGGTAAATGACAAATCATGAACAAAAACAAGGTCATTCGTCTTCAGATGATTCATTTCCCTCGTTAAAAATGTGTGATAATAATTGTTTATATTAATCTACCCCAGGCTTCTGAGGAAGTCTAGGGTTCATATTCATGCAAAGCTTTGGGACCGAACTGGCACTGGGCCAAGTAAAGAGCTTACCGGAGTCTAATTATCTTTGATTTAGGATAAAAATGAGGATCCTCATTGGTTGGTCATAACAGCACCTAGAAACCAAATGTTTCAAGCAAGATTAATTATGTGGACTTCAAGGTAAAGGCATTTGGATGGCACAGAGGCTCCATCTTTCCATCTCCCTCTAAATTAAATTTTTATTCAAACGTGCTTTATCCACACTACCTCCGCAATTCTCTCCCTCTCTCACTCTTTATGGATCGACTACATTTATTATCACAATAGCCTTATCGCCACGGCCTGCAAAACGCACTGTCTCCAAAGCCGATCAATCACCAGATTTAATATTGGAAAAAAGAGAGTTAAAAAAAAATCCCCTTTATCAATTCTGCCTCTCTCTTTACTAAACGCCTGCAGCAACCTAGTGAATTCATCTGAATGCATGCGCATTTCACAGTTTCATTCTGTCTCTCACTGTGCAGACATTTTTCTCCTGATCTCCATCTTCTTTTTGAATCCCACAGCCCCATCTCTCAATATCCTTTTATCCCTACTTTCCACTCTACTGTCTTCATACGACTGTCACATCTGGTCCATGTATGTCGAATGCCTGTTTATGGGCGACAGCAGCGCCCTCTGTAGGCGGCGTGTCAGCAGTGCCCTGAGCTGATCCCAAAACTCACAGGACTGGCTGCCGAGCTCCAGCAGGTGAACCATCACTGAGATTTGTGTCTCAGCCGTACAACCCGCTGGGTTTTTTAGGGCCTAGACTCCAGACTCATTTGAACAGGAAAATCCTCACATCCATCATTTGTAGGGCATCATTACTCAAGAATGTTCTCTCTTTTTCTGATCTGTAAAACGCAGGAGGAGGCAGGAGCTGAGAACCAAGGACACTTTTCAGCGGCACCAGCATGTTTGATTGCTGACATACAGCCCCGCACCTCCAGCATGAAATTGACTGTGAAAAGGCCAGCTTTTAATGCTCCTCCTCCAAGATTAATAAAGCTAATCAATAGCTCAGGGTTCCCGGTATGACCTAGAAATGCAATCGCATGCAAATCGATGATATGGGAGACAAGACTGGGGGGAGCCCGAAGGCAGGGGCACTTCTGACCTGTGCAGAACTAAACACATCAATGTGCCATGAGTGCAGTCATTAGAGTTTAATCTCATATGCCTCCAGGAAATGGCTTCTTCAAAGCTGAGCCTCACCTCAACAAAACGGATACATTTGATACAATAATACAATACCTGGTACTTTCAGTCATTGCACATGTGAGCATATGCAGCTTAACGGAGTAATTCGGCCTCTGTATAATGTACAGGTTCAGAAAGTAAAAGTCCACTCCAAGATTTTGTTCCACCTGGTTTTTTTTTTTTTTTTTTGTACCACAATTCCTGAAGATGATAGAGCTAATGAGTGAAATCAGCTGATTGAATTTGTAGGTGGAAGAAAGACATTGCAGGACCTTTACTTTCTGACATCTGGACTTTACACATGGTTACAGATTTCATTTCAACTATGGAAGAGGCACACTGTTGGGCCACCGAGGCTCATACAGTTGAATGTCAAGTCTCACAAGTCTTTTAGCTGGTCTATTAATTAATTTTATTTAAAAAATAGCTAATATGTTATGTCTCCCTGTCTCCATCAAAACCTACCTGTTACATGCATGTATCTCATCAATGGTCATGCAATCAGTCTATAATAATAATGATCAAAGTATCATCTACCATGAATGTGAACAGCAGAGTGCACATGACAGTTTGAAGTGTGAAATTTATGAAACAAAATATTTTTAAGATGAAAACTTTTAAATTATGTTCTGAAGGGGGTCCATTAGGATCCATTTCAAAGGCCTCATTTGAGAACTCCCCCCAACACCAATAGTTCACTAACAGGGTGCTGCGGCATTCTGGTGTGCTTTCGGACTGGGCAAGGTATGTTATTTGCCAAATCCTTTTAAAAATTTCAAGCATATGAAAAAATTTCTTAAAACTGAAAAATTCCATCCACAAAAGCAACATTAATGTATTTTAAAATGCGTATCTATCATTCAAAACCTCCAAAAGAACAGGTGGATGGGTAATTGCTTGATTTTGAGAGTGCTGTAATATTAGATTTCCAAACTTTTGAAAGTGCGCACATAAAATAAAGGTGGGGGAAAGTGACATCTTCCTTTCAGAAGTTTTCCAGTGGAAACGCTATCTTGCATGGGCCTGCCGGTCTATCCCACGCACACGTGGAGATTGGCATGAAAGAACCGAGGGAGGGGCAGCGTCACTCACCCACTGCTGCTGCTGGGGCAGGGTCAACGAGGTGAGGATGTCCGCCATGGCGCCCAGTGCCTGGTCCGTACGGCCCTGGTTCTTCTGCAGAGACTTCATCCTGCTGGCCTTCCCCTTACCCCAATTCTCTCTCTCTCTCTCTCTCTCTCTCTCTCTCTCTGCTCTGGACTTGGAATCTTCAGGCCCAGTCGGGACTCCTGTGTGTCCGACACTCAGGAACTCTCATATACATGAATAATTTACCCTGTCTGTCTCTTCTCCTCCTTTCCTCTCCTCTAACTCTATCTCTTGTCCTCACACTCCCTCTCCACTCGCTTCAATTTCCCCTCCTCTGACTCAGACACTCCTCCTGTCTCTCTCACCCTTTTGCTCAGTAGTTCTCCTGAGTGCCTGCTGTACCCAGGTCTGAGCTCTCCCCACCTCTCATTCCCTCACAGAGGATATTCCACTGAGGTTCTCATTTTCAGCTCCGACCCTCCACTGCAGTCTCTTTCCCCTCCAGTCTGTGTAACTCCTTCAGGATCCCATAGCTCCAGTTCACTGTGTTCCCAACTTCTCTGGAAGCATTCTGGCTGTTTTTCCTTGCGTTCCTCGTAATTCTGTTGGATCACTTGTTATTTTAAGATGAACAAGCCAAGCCTGCCTTCCAGATTTTGACTGCCTGGTCTGCCCCCGTCCCAAGCCTCTCTCTCCCACTTTCCATCCCGCCCTCCAGTCCTCCCTCCCACCCACATGCCTCTGCCATCCCTCCTTCATCCCCCACCCTCTCCCTGCTCTGCCCCCGTTTCAGCCCGTCCCGCATGGTCTGCGCCAGATGACCACAACAGCCTTCAGCAAAACAGCTGTCAAGTGTAAAAAACAGCAAAGAGGAGGCCATAGAAAGAAGAAAAGGGAGAGTGGGAGAGGACAGGAGAGAAAAAGAGAGAAACAGGGGAAGAAGAGAGAGGAAGCAATGAAGAGAGAGAAGAGAGGACACCAGCATGTTTTTTGAATTGCTAGTGTATGCTTTCTGTTTTGACGATGTCTTTTATTTGTGAATTGCTTTCATGCAATTTAGAATATATTATCATCACCAGATCATTTTAACCCTTTGATGCATCGAATACATACAAATGCCTTGGACCATTTGTTGGGATTTGGTGCAATATTTTGTGTGTGTGTGTGTGTGTGGGGGGGGGATGCAAGTGGGTGGTCTGTCTGTCTATTATTTTGGACATTATGCTTGTGGGATGCACACTGCCATCCAGTATTTTGGGCATTATGCATGCGGAGTGACAGAAATAATGTCAAGTTGAAGAAACCATTGAAATCCATGATGATCTGTATTCAGGACATTGCTTATTTGAGCTATTTACTCAGCATGCATAATGTCCAATATTTTTGATAGAGCATAGACTCAGATGTATTCCAACGAATAGGCATGCATAACATAGGTTATGTGTTTTCAGTTTGTGCTATATAATGTATTTCCGTCCCCCAACAGAAAAAAGGCTGATCAAAACTTGAACAATATAAGACTATTTCTGACTTTCATCGACTTACCTCTTACTTTTGGATGCAGCCATTTGTGACCGTTTGTGGTAAATCATGTGACTAATCAGAGAGGCACCTACTGAGGAAATTATTGTCTGGAAATGTCCAGTAAAATGTAAATTTTGTGTTTTCAGGGTATCTATGAACCTAGAGAAAATAAACCCCACTTATGTCCAAAATATTGGACCACATGCAATAAAGGGTGAAAATAAAATTGAAAGATAGTGGGGACTAGGCAGGTCCTGAAATCATTCTTTGGAGGTGTAGGGCACAATAAAATGATTAGGCAGTGGGTTTTATGAATAATTCTGCGAAGACTTTTAGCCATGTATGACTCAGGTGTGCACATGGACATCCAGCATACCTCCTAAACAGACCTGGTTTGGGTATTTGTAGTGCCTGAGCAGGATTGTTATTCTTTTTAGCTGCAGACTGAGTTTTAATTGCTTAATTGAGTAGGCTGTCTGATGGCAGAGCCGCCTCCTCTGGTGTGAACAAGTCTCATCAGAGAGTGAAGAGTTCATTCTGAGCCCGTATCCCTCCCCCTGGGATGCAACCATCTACTCCCTTGTGAATGTGGCAGAAACAACCTGTGCATAGCAGTGGTGAGGAATCAAAGTACATATTTCTGTACTGTCTGACAGTCAAATGCATGCACGGGTGCGTTTTATGCGACACAAAATGGATACACGGGTGCTTTCAATGTGACAGCAGAATGCATGCATGAGTGTTTTCGATCAGACAGTAGAAAGCATGCATGGCTGCTTTCTATCCGATAGCAGAGTGCATGCACCCATACGTTCCATGTGATTGCTATCAAAATGCATGTGTGAGTATACCCGCTGCAAGTGATGAAATGCATATGTGGTATCAGGGTTGGGTTCAATTACTTTTTTCAATTACAATTACAGAAATTGTAATCAATTACTTTTGTAATTGTAATTTGATTTTAATTGATTTTTTTTATTGAAAAGTAATTGTAATTGTAATTGAACATTCTGTCCAGAAAGTATTTGTAATTGTAATTACAATTACAATCAGTTGTCATTGAAAAAAGTTATTGAACCAAACCCTGTGTGGTATGCATGTACTCTTGCATGAGTAATGTCATTGCTCGGCCCGGGATGCAAGAGGAGTTGGGGCGCTTTCGGACTTGCCTTATTTGAGCTTCACCTGGTCAGCAATCATCAGCGCTAGAGCTCCGGGCTGCATGTCATCGCAGGAGGATTCAAGGCTGGCGTTTTCATTACCAGTGCCAAATTCAGCTGGGGCCTTATACGAGACAGGGGAGTGTACGACATGTTTGTGTGCGTTTGTTAAAGCAGGTGCATGTGCATGTCACAGTAAAACCCTAATTCTGAAAATGTTGGCATATAATGGAAAATGTAAATATAATAATCAGAAAGGACTGATTTGAAAAGTCCATTCACTCTGCACAATATTGAAAATGGTACAATAAGACATTATTTGATGTTGTCACAGGGGAATTTAATTGCTTATTGAAAATATACGATGTTTGACTGCAAGAGTCCAAACAGTTGGCACAGTTGACTGTTTACCACTGCATAACATCACCAGCGCTATGGTCACATTACAAGCCTCGTCGTTCAATTTCAATCTTCTGCTCAGACCTGGGGCCATATTTATAAAAATTTGTGTGGATTTCATACCTAAATAATACATATGCACAAAAAAACAAAAATGACATTTTGTGGAAAATAACCTAATTTATAAACCTGTTGGTAAAATAAACTACATGCAATTTTCATTTATTTAATCAGGATAGACTTGGAATTTATTGACATTGTGCATAATTTTAATACCTGTAATTTCCCTTTTTTAATGTCAAGTTTGTTTTTATAAATCAGAAATCTGCAAAGAAAGTGACATACATATCTTTTTTGTGCCTACGCACCGTTTATAAATGAGGACCCTGATTTGCCTGTCTTGACAGTTCACATTCATAATTACAAGAGACCTGTATCTATCAGCAATGCAATCTGCCTTCCTAAATGGCAGGCATGAGCACAGTGATACATTTTTACATGAGTCATCTGCATCGCCAAAAAAAAAAAAAGTCACATGTGTAACAGCAGTTATGGCATTAAAACCTGATACAAACCGAGAAAATGGATGCGCTTGTGACGAATGTATAGACCGAATTTAGCTTGGTGGGATGGCAAACAGTTCGTGAAATGGGCTCAGATGGTGAAAAAAGCCAGAGGGCTAGCTTTTAAGGTTTTTAACAGCACTCAGTGCATGTGTACTGGCAAAAAGTCACATGGATTCCAATCTGACCGTTCTCATTTACCTATGTCACATGGCCTCTTATCAGATTTGTATCTGATCTTGGACCTCATAAGAAAGTGGCTTAATTCTGATTGGAAGATCGGATATAAGATCGGATTTCTGTGTTTACGCAGCCCGGAAAACATCAGACCTGTGTTACATGACGGCAAAAAATCTGATTTGAGTCACTTAAGCCTGGTAATGTGAACGTTGCATGTGTCTTTTCATTATACTCATGAAGCATTTGGGCACTGAAAACTCCAGATTGATCACATCATTTTTTAATAACAACTTATCGGATCATTATTAGTCTTAAACTGGTCCAACGTCAACTTTTTTGGAGTCTGGTGAAGAAATCAGATTTGGAATAAATTTACATTTTCAATGAACGATTAAATTCACAAGTTAAAGCATCAAGTAATGTGTTGTTATTGAGTTTTCAGCGCGGTACAGGGTAAATGGACTTCTTAGATTTAAATTTTATTTGCAGTTTCCATAATGTGCCAACTTTTTCAGAATTGGGGTTATATTTGGTGTTCTATTTGCTTTTGTATCCGTATGTAAATACAGATGGGTGAATACTGGAAGGAAAAAACCTGAATAAATCCATGGAGATACATAACAAATGTAAAAGCTTCTGTTTATTTTATTGGCATGATTTGGGTCCACTCTTTAAGGCAGAAGGGTAACTGCAGGTCTATAAATTTATATGGGAGATTTAGGAGCAATGTGTTAGACTGCACTCTCCACCACCATCATCAAATGAGGGAATATCCCTTGGAATAAAGGGACTCCATCCCACCAGACTCCAGGCTCCAGAATTAAAGCATTTCGAAGCTGATCTGTAGCTTGTGGCAGCCCAACACCTTACTGAGACTTTTCATGTTGATTTCTCCATTAATTTTTCCCCTGTCTGTATGTGACACTGTGCGAGAGAGTGAATCTGTAAGTATGTGCTTGTACATGTGTGTTTAGCGCGCCTGCATGTGTGTGCATGTGTGCGTGTGCATGCATGACTGTGCGTGAGTGTGTGCGTGCGTGCATGCGGGCGTGTGTGTGTGTGTGTGTGTGTGTTTGTAGAATTTTAAGAGTAAGAACAGGGTTGTATATATTTAACCAAGGCTCTTCTGAGCTGAACTAAGTCAGTGCTAAGATTAGTGGTGGAAATTCTTCCAAGTACCTAATATTAGTTGTGGCTTTTATTAGAGCAGGCCCAGTGGATAATCTTAGATTTTCTGACCTCCTGCCACCTTTCCTTCCCCCAACCTCACCTGATCCTCAACGAGGTAAACCATCGTGACCTCCTGACTTGGACAAACAAGCAGAGGGCTTCCTTCTTACCACAGCTCCGCAAGTACAGTCTATACTTTGGAACATTTCCAGTTCCTGTGAGGTGATGTGTTCTGCTGTCTCTCATCCTCCCTCTTCTCGACCTCTTAAGACACTTGATTGACTGTAGATTGTCATATCAATCATGAACTATGGTGGCACAGTTCACATTTTGACTTCCATTCAGTAGAGAGAGAATTTTCTGCATTATAGATGGCATGGCCCAATTGCAGTTTGAATGATTCTGGGTTTTAAGTTTCAAACTTTCAAAGACCTTTGAGAATATGCTTTTTTGTTGTTTGTTTTAGACTACATCATCAGGGTAGTCCCTAAGGAACTCAAAGACCAAAGTTCCATCATATAAGCAGGTCGATTTGAAAATGGCCAGGAGGTTAGGATGGTTGACCATACAAGTATTCACTGTTTGCCTGAATTGGGCAATACAGAAAAGGAAGCTGACACCAAAATGGTGCTGTATGCAGATACCAGAACATCAATGTCAAGAGAGATGATATAGATGTGCTTGTGTTGCTCATTTGCCATATCAGTTGAGGACTGCTTGGAACAGCTTTCATGCTGGTCATGGTGATGGGCAATGGTTCATCCCAGTATCTAGGATTTCAAAGAACTGGGAACAGCTGTGTGTGAGTCTTCCAGCGTGTCACGCACTGGCCAGACGTGATACAACAAGCAACCTGTTCAAAATGGGAAAAAACAAACGAAGACCGCAAAGGAAAAATGAGTCCAAAGTTTGCATTTTTGTATACTTTATATATTATATATTATTATAATATGTATAATAATATATAATAATATTATATATTATTATAATACTTTATATATTTTATATTTTTTGCATATTTTTTCAGTGCTTTATTTCTAAGATTGTTTTGTATTTTTAATTCATCATTTGTCCACAAACGTGAAAATGTGACATTTTTCCATTGTGGTCTTCAAATGCTCTCAACAAACTTGAGAAGCTTATAAATGAACTTCAGGGTAATTAAAGTTGCACATTGTGGTGTTTGGAATAATAATCATTTTAAAAAATGACACCCAAGGACTTGTCATCTAAACAACACAAATTCAGTCTTGGTACATGAGTTGGAGATTTCACCAAGCTTTTGTAGTGAATGAATGATTGCATTAATGCAAGCAAAACAATGGCTCTTCGGGAATGTATCTGTGTGATGTTTCCGATTTTGACAGCTCCTTATGTTGCTGATTCACAATAAAACCATAATCGGACATTGCAGTTGCTTCAAGGTTGCTTTAAGTTCCAAAGATACTACACGAGGACAATCAGTGCAACAATGACGTATGTAAAAACAACCAGTGGGTAAAAAAAAATGAATCAGCTTGGTAATTTCTGTTAGAAGGCAGGCGCAGTCACAATAATAATAGTCAGGGGCAAAATATTCCATCTTGTCTTTGATGAGACATTGTCAGCGACTATCTGAAATGAATTATTAACATTATTAAGGACTGAATACAGCATTATTAGAATAAGATTAGAATTGAGTATTTATTGGAAAATATGACCAGACTTTACCTCCATCAATCATTTGGCACCACTTTTGTAATAAATCATCATGTTACGGTCCAGACCAGGAATCAAGGGCGGAGGCAGTGTACAATCCAATGGGTAATTTAATGACAACTTACACCGTAGTGAAGAGGACAGAACCCCTGTGGAAGAGGTAGGGACAAAATGCTATATAATGATACAGATGTTATTGACAAAGCTGAGCTGTCAGTCACTGACCACTGGCTCCCGGGATTACAACCAGCTGGTTTGCAGATTGTGCCAGCACTGAACTGTTCCACAGGAAGATGGAATGGCTCGAGGGGAACTCGGTTCCAATCCTGATGACTGTAGAAGGCTTGGGAGCTTGTTCCTAACAAACTGGACAGAGGAACACACTTGGAGGAGTTAACAAGAATTCAGTCCCAATCCCATACCCAGCTTAGGTTTGGGAGCTTGTTTATATATGAACTGGAACTTATGAACCGACTCGAGCTGAGTTAACTTGAACATGATCCCAATCCTGGACCCTGATTAGGATTGGAAGATTGCCTGAATTAGCTGAGTTAAAAGAATGATATTCAGGAACTGCTGTCATTAAAGTACAAGCCGCATTTAACAAAGACAAAGAGTTAACACTAGAAATACTGACTGGTTCTAAGCACACAAAACCACATTACAATCCAGCGACTTGCAACACTGAGAAGCGGGCTTAAATACCCGTCACCTGGCAAAACAGGTAATGAGATACAGGGTGGGGAGATGCATACAACATAAACCAATCGCACAAGACAAACAACAAATAGACGCGGAAGTTGCTGAATTGAATGAGACACAAAAGTAATTCACATGAGGGTTGTGAAACATCAACGGCAAAAATGCGCACACAAGCCCTAAAGCTGCTGACAACAGTCAGGATTTGGATTGTTGTTTTCTCAAAGTTCTGTTACAACTGTTTTTAGTACTACGGGTTTTTAAATGATGAAATATAAACCACTGCCGCATGATGTGCAGACATATTTATTAATCAAAAAGTGATTTTTGCTCCTAATGGAAGACCAGAACTAGGCTGTTGAAAGTGAGGAAGAGAAATTTGAGACCATTTCATTAGGTCCTCTAAGATGTTGTAGGACTGGCAGAGGGGCAGACTGACCTCTGACCTGGGGTTTGTCACTGCCCAAAAAAAGCAAAAAAAAAGCAGCACAAGGAATGACAGAAATTGCTGCAACATGGCATGAAAATGTATTTTTAAAAATGTAATGAGCAAATAAGAAAATAAATAAATTAAAGATGGTTTATGAAGAACGAACTTACCAATAACCCTCAAATCCTTCTTAAAATATTAATGCATAACTATCTTCTTGCCAATTAGTCGCAGATTCAAATCAATTGGATTCACCCCAATGAAGTGTGCCCATCTTGGGTTTAAATTGAAAATTACTATGCAAAATACGAACAACATCAGACATGCCTGTCATTGCTGTAACCATCGAGCACCACGGCTGGTTTAAATCCATCACCATTGCAACCACCGTGACAGCTTAACTCCAAACTCAACATGGAGCCCTGCGCATTTTATCCCATGATGCAACCAGTTAAGCAAACAAAAACTCAACAAAAAACAAACAAACTTTGCTAAGGGAACTCAAAACTTCAGCACGCCATCTGATTACAGGCTGCAGTTGATTAGGCCATGTAGAATCCAATCCCATCGTAACCCTAACCTACATCTTTAGAATAAACCATATAAAATAAACCATGGATCATGTAAACTGACAAAAATACACCAAATAGGCCTCTCAGAATTAGATACTTGTTCACTGTGCCCAAAATCTTTCTGATGACTACAGTGCCGTGAAAACGTATTTGCCCCCTTCCTGATGTCTTATTTTTTTGCATATTTGTCACACTTGAATGTTTCAGATCATCAAACAAATTTTAATATAAGACAAAGATAACCTGAGTAAATACAAAAAGCAGTTTTCAAATGATGATTTCATTTATTGAGGGAAAAAAAGCTATCCAAACCTACCTGGCCCCATGTGAAAAAAGTAATTGCCCCTTCATGTTAAATCATAAATTAACTGTGATTAACCACATTTTTTGAGTTCAATTTCATTAGCCACACCCAGGCCTGATTACTGCCAGACCTGTTGAATCAAGAAATCATTTAAATAGAACCTGTCTGACAAAATGAAGTAGGCTAAAAGATCTCAGAAAGCAACTCATCATGTCGTGATTCAAAGAAATTCAAAAACAGATGAGAAACAAAGTCATTGACATCTAGATAGATAGATATACTTTATTGAACCCTGTGGGGTAATTTGTCCTCTGCATTTAACCCATCCTATAGTAAGGAGCAGCGGGCAGCCACAGACCAGCGCCCAGGGACCAACTCCAGTTCTAAAGCCAGTTCCTTGGTCAGGGGCACCAGTAGGAGTGTTCCTATGATGCATGTTTTTGTGGGTGGGGGAAACCGGAGCACCCGGAGAAAACCCACGCAAACACGGGGAGAACATGCAAAATCCACACAGAAAGGCCCAGGCCGGAATCGAACCCATGACCCACAACCTTCTTGCTGTGAGGCGACAGTGCTAACCACTGCACCACCGTGCCACCCACTCTATCAGTCTAGAAAGGGTTACGAAGCCATTTTTAAGGCTTTGGGGCTCCAGCGAACCATGGTGAGAGCCATTATCCACAAATGGAGAAAATTACTCCAAGAGCACATTGACGACTCATCCGGAAGATCACAAAAGAACCCAGAACAACACCTAAAGAACTGCAGGCCTCACTTGCCTAAGTTAAAGTCAGTGTTCATGATTCAACAATAAGGAAGAGACTGGGCAAAAATGACATCCATGGGAGAGTTCCAAGGTGAAAACGGCTGCTGACCAAAAGGAACACAAAGGCTCGTCTCACATTTGCCAAAAAACAACTTGATGATCCCCAAGACTTTTGGGAAAATATTCTGTGGACTGACGAGACAAAATTTGAACTTTTTGGAAGGTGTGCACCCCGTTACATCTGGGTAAAGCTAACACAGCATTTCAGAAAAAAGAACATCATACCAACAGTCAGATGTGGTGGTGGTAGTGTGATGGTCTAGGGCTGCTTTGCTGCTTCAGGACCTGGATGACTTGCCGTAATTGATGGAACCATGAATTCTGCTCTCTACCTGAAAATCTTGAAGGAGATTGTCCAAGCATCAGTTTGTGAGCTCAAGCACACTTGGGTTATGCAGCAGGACAATGATCTGAAACACACCAGCAAGTCCACCTCTGAATGGCTTTAAAAAAACAAAATGAAGGTTTTGGAGTGGCCTAGTCAACGCCTTGACTTAAATGCGATTGAGATGCTGTGGCATGACCTTAAACAGGCCGTTCATGCATAAAAACCCTTCAATGTGGCTGAATTAAAACAATTCTGCAAAGAAGAATTGCCCAAAATTTCTCCACAGCGATGTGAAAGACTCATCACCAGTTATCGCAAACACTTGATTGCAGTTGTTGTCGCCGAGGGGGGCACAACCAGTTGTTAGGTTTAGGGGGCAATTACTTTTTCATATAGGGCCAGGTAGGTTTGGATAGCTGTTATCCCTCAATAAATGAAATATCATTTAAAAACTGCATTTAGTATTTATTCGGTTGTCTAATGTTAAAATCTGTTTGATCTGAAACATTTGTGTGTGACAAATATGCAAAAAAATAAGAAATCAGGAAGGGGGCAAATACTTTTTCACAGCACTGTATATTTGTTCCACAGTCAGTCATTAAATACACTGCTAGCAACCCATCATTAACACTCAGTTTTTTTGTCTTCTGAAACAGCTATCCTCCCTTGTCTTCTGTTTTAATTACCTTTACCTTGTTTTCTATTATTATTTGCACAATATTTGTTGAATATTATTAAAATTATTTATAACCAATCATGCATTGCCAAATATATTTTTTTACAAAAACAAATAATGTTAGAGATCACAAAACAGCTTAATGTGATGCCCAGGACTTCAAGTTGTAAATAACATACCAGATCATAAGTATTTTTCACACAACTCAACTAGCTATGTGGAGATTTGTTTTCAATGTGTACATCCCTGCCTCTCCATCAGTTGAAACAACCTACAGCCTTTGTTCCTAACAGTTTCAAAATTTGTGATTCCATAAAATAGAACTGCTGCCCCCTACTGGTGTGATACAGGCTTGAAACTTATCCCACAATACTTCTCAAGTCTCCACTCTCTCAGGATGCCATTTTGAATTTGTAGCTCACTCCTTTGTTTAACCCCTTGAACCATAATTTTTCACTTAAAGTTTTCCCTTAAATACCTCCAAAGTCAGAATATGCATTTTTTCAAATTGTAATACAATGTCACACCCATAGTCTGTATCAGCTGGTCACAGAGCCTCACTGAAGACACATCACACTTATGTTGAAAAATTTAACTTTGTCCTCCTCCCTGTATATGTTCTTGTAAAATTTTTCACTTCCTGAAAAAGTATTACTTTATCCATAAGGGTTTTATACACTTACATTAGCATAATATAGTATGTGCTTGTGTGAGAAGCTGTGTACTGTCTTTACTAGGTCCACACTGTGAGTGCCTGTGCAGGCATGTGCACGGGTGTGTGTGTGTGTGTGTGTGTGTGTGTCTTTGAACTTACACTTTCCACATTTTATAAATATTTTTCCCCATCAATGACACATTAAGTGGTCATCCATTCAATCCCTCCAGCCTCATCACTGAACAGTAAATACAGAAGACAGGGTTTCGCTCAATAAAGGATTTGTTTACATAATATGTAGCATTTATGTGTGGGACAAAGCTTTTTCTGACTGTGTATTCTATAACTGTAGATTCCTAATCAAACAATTCATATGTGTGTGACCATTGATGGGTCCTGTCACGAGAAATGCCTCCTAATAGGTATACGCCCTGACTACATTGCCAACGAGCAGGGCTCTTTGGTGATGTGGTCAGCACGTGTGAGAGAAAAGAATTTCCTCAAGTGGTGGTTCTTGTCCCAAATGGCACTGACCTTACCGCAAAATAATTAGGTGGTTAGTTTGTTGAGGGGAACTCATCCCACAACCTTTTCTTTGACCTTGGTAACATTTTCTCACCATTATTACATAGTACGGAATTACTCTAATAGCAATATTATCATGACTTTGAAAATAGGGCTTAATATTCAGTTTCCTAATTGTACAGTACATTTTGCACATTCATGCCTCTGTGATTAAGTCAAGGTGTTTGAAATTTTGAAATTCAGCTCCTCATTCACTTGAACTGAAAAAGCTACTGACTCACATAAACAATGCATTCATTTCAAATCCAAAGTTTCCAACAAAGCATGTTATTTACACACTCAGTAACAAAGGGGTTTGTTTCTGTTAGTCGTTTCCTTTTTTGGTGTTGATTTTATTGCCATTTTTTTAAACGTTTTCAACACTAGTAGATCTGATCTTTTGGACAGGACATCATTTGCGCTCACGCTTGACCTGAATGTGCCACCAGACGTTCTCCCATTGGTCTGACCATTTGGCGGGGGCAGGTGTGTTCCAGAGTACATGGACTCGGCAGTCCTGGGGTGAGATTATGTAGCTACAGTCTGTTAGCGCAACTTTCAGCAGCATGGAAAACTAAAAATAAGACCAAACTAATAAAACACTTTTGGTTAAAAATTAAACAGATCATTTTGAGGAAAAAAAATTACATAGCAAACACCTAGTATTGGATTGGATTTTCAGAGTATATAAATCGTATATTCTGCAATATTCCTAGGTCCGATGCAAGTGAATGGACAGGTGAACTTCAAACACCTTGTCTTCATCACAGAGGCATGGAATCTTAATGAATCAATTGCAAAATGTATCATACACATTGGCAATTGCATATTAAGCACTACATTCAAAGTCAAGAACATATTGCTTATGTTATAGTCCCAATACAAGAACTGTGCACTATGTAATGAAGTAGCATTCATTCAGCACATCAACCACTCCAGAATTTTCACCCGTGGTAGAACACTGGAGGCTGCCACTTTTATCAGAAACAATCCCACTGACTTTGTGTTCTCAGGGATTTTTTTCCTTTACGTTAATAATATTTTCATTTCAATTAGTGTTTTTTGACAAAATTATGTGAATATAGTGAAAACAATCCAACCATACTAGGCTATAATGCAAGGTAAAGTGTTTACATGCTTCATATCAATCTCTCCATACTAAACCCTTCGTTGTTTAAAGGTGCTGAACCTGGGCGCAAAATGTGCAAAATTGCCTTCAAAAGGTTTGCCTTCTTTTATATTGCCATTAACACAAACTCAGTCATTACTTGCAACTTTGCCATCAACTTTATCACCCAATTTACTGTAAGAGCCAAGAGAATAAAGATCTGAGGATAAATACAGACAACGGCTATTATTATATACTATTCACTTGGCTTGTTATGACCCACCCTCCTGTTTTCCCATTGTTCATCTATTCAAGCATTCCATACCTTATTAATTAAATTACTTTCAAGCCCCATTTGAATCACTTTAGTGGATGATAACAGAATGGGCCACAGTTATGCTCATTTTGTTTTATAATATAGCCAAAGCTGGTCTTTCCTGCATTGACCCTATCCTGTCTTCTCCATTAATTTGAGCACTGAGCCCTTCAGCTCCCTGTTCCCAAACATACTTTCCCAAGTGCATCGCGCAGATGAAGCTCACAAATATGTCAACAGTCCCACTGTGACACCCCGCACAGCTGCACCTACTACAGCGTGTGTTCTAATGCACGCCAGTTTGTGGGTCTTCTACCAGAATGGATATGAGGACCTTTAGCAGCAGGAAGTTCTGCTGCTTCTATAAAAAGATTTCCTTATGAAAGGGAGGGGTATTAAAACAACATTGTCTTAAAGACGTCATTGCTTTCTGTCTTCCCTGCGAACAAATCTAGCGGCAAACTTAGACTCTACTTCTCTGTGCCTTTATGATAGACGATCTTCTCACTGATGGTGATCCGGGACAAAGTGTGAATGGCAGAGACAGAGAGAGGGACAGTGAGTAAATAAAAGACAGAGAGTGAGAGAGTGAGAAAGAGAGAGAGAGAGAGAGGAAAAAAGAGGGAGAACCATATGGTGGTTTGACAGACGTGTAAGCCTACTTCTGTTCCAACCTCTTAATCCTCTTCACAAATCTCCCATAATGAGGATGAGGGATGCCATGCTCACTGGCTAATGGCACAAGCTACATGAAGACTCCAGGGAAACCTGTTCTTCTGCAGCTGGACAGCACAAGTACCTGTAAAGCGCAGGAGGAGATAAGCCCGAGAGAGGACAGCCAGAACGTGCCCTGCAACGTCCGACATACTCCCACCAGTCAACAAGAAGGAGAGGACACTGGAGTTGGATGCTGTAGATGGCCCTAGCCCAACGGAAAGAGGCGGTTTGCACAGTCGCACGCTCTCGGCCAACTGAGCGTACACACACTCACACACGGACGGAAGGAGAAATAAACTTTTCCTAAGGAATATTGGCAGCAGAGGGAGTGGATTTGCCCATTTTTCATTCAGGCAATTTCAGCGGTGAGAAGAGGTAACTTTTAATGGAGACCTGCCCTTACAATGCAACACCAATGAGATATTGGTGAGGCACAGTAATCAGAGAGCAGTCACAGGCAAGTATACATGCATACCATTCATTCCTTGAGCAGAGGTAAGTAAAGCCAGGTAAGGGTAAACTGTTGAGACATTTGCCTGCCATGCTAGAAAGCACTGGTACAGTAAGTAAGGGGCAGGGACACTGGTAATTGGGAAGTTGCTTGGCTTTGATAACACTCAAGCAAATACTTGATAATCCTCTTCCCATCAAGTAGTATCATGCAGCATATAATCCTGAAGACTAAGCCGTGCAAGGAGCTACTCAAAAATAGTGCCCATTAAGTTAATTAATACAGTGGAATACAATAGACTCCAAAGTAGCCCCACTACTAAACAGCATGGTCTTTGTTTCCTATTCCCATCTCATCCTCTCCTAGCCCTCAGCCCCTCCATCCTTCCCATTCTCTCTGTTGATCATTCTCTGCCCATTTCTGCCAGCATATGAAAAGGCAAAGTAACAGTATGTGACTGGGTAAGACTGCTAAATATAGCAAGTCCTTGAAGCATAATATCAATTTTTCTTTTGCATTTCTGGGAATGTTGCATTGCAGTTCAGTGTCAAGTTAACTGTTCGGCCAAACGGAGAGCAGGGTATGGAATGTAAGAGAGCAATATTTAGGGAGTTTTTTTTTTTCCTTCAGTCATCCAGTCTGGCCATCTGGACCAGATTTTAATCATAATTTTTGCTAAGTCATATCATGGGAACATGACAACAGAACAACTGAGAATATAATTGAAGACCATAATGGAAAAATGATCAGAGTCACATTTTCACGTTGTGGAGAAATGATGAATCAAAAATTCAAAACGATCTTAGAAGCAAAGCACTGAAAAAATTTGCAAAAAATATAAAATATATAAAATATTATAATAAAATGTACGTTGTATAATATAGAAAATATAGAAAAATGCAAAATTTGGACTCTGGTAGTTTTTTCTTTGTGGTCTTCAATTATGAGCATGTGCATGTTATTTTAAGCATTACTCTGGTCATCTTCGTAAAAGAGCTGAAACTATAACACTAAAACACATACAGTAGATATATGCAGGTATATACAGTGAGCGACATAGTTCATTGGACAGTGACACAATTTTTATTTTGGTTCTGTGTTTTTGCACACTGGGTTTGAAAGCATAGAAATGACAATGAGGCAGAAGTGCATTCTGTCAGCTTTAATCCGAGGGTGTTTTCATCCATATGGATTAACCATTATATTACGGCACCTTTGGCATATAGTTCCCCCATTTTCAGGCGCATAAAAATACTGGACAGTTTAACATAATAGACTAATGTAGACACGTAATAATTTTTGACATTTGGTCACATATCATTTGCATGTGAATGACTGCTCGAAGTCTGTGACGCAAAGAATCACCTGATGCTGGGTAATTCCACTTCTGATGCTCTCGACCAGGCTTGTACCACAGCCATTTTCAGTTCCTGCTTATTTCTGTGAAGTTTTGCTTCCAGTCTCCTCTTCAACATGTAAAATACAAGTAATACTGATTCAGAACTGGTGATTGACTCGGCCAATACAATTGTGGAGAGTTTGATAACCTTTCTCGAGAGTCATATCTGACCGTGATTTAGCAGTTGATTATAAATATCAAATATTTTACTTGTGACCCACACTGTTATAAACTGGCACTTTTTTTGCCAGTTATCTTAGCTGTAATTTTACAATCAGTTTACAACAGAAGTTCTGTGTAAGTGTAAACCACAGTTAAATTTGCGCATAACTCTACTTACACTTAAAACAACAAGGAGGCAATGCATTAATTCAATTGGTTTATAACAGCGCACTCACTTGGGACAACCAATACACGCACACCAACAGGTGGCACTGAAATACGTAAAATTTTACAATTTCGCCATGTTCGGCGGCACCTATTGGTGTGCACATACATTATCCCAACTTTTTCTAACCTGTAATGGATAGTCTAACTACATACCAATGTGGTGCAGTTGTAAAAGTTCTGGGGCACTAATCGCACACAGAGTATAAGGGGTGCAAACTAGTGCCGAAAATGGATTGCGGCCATATTGGAGCGCCCCCTATATGTTGCACGAAGAAGATGCCAGGCCGAAAATCGCTCTTTCCACTGACCATCCCCCCTATAATTCAATTTTCCAACTTTTACTTTGGGATAAAGTTTGCGCAGTGAATAAGAGCAACCCAAAATCTAATTTTGGTAATTTGGCATTTTAGGCCCCATTTCGGCTTGCACTTGATTGACCCCTAAAACCCAAACTGGTGCAGGTAGGGCCAAAAAATTTGGGGAATTTTCTAGTTAGGGTAGGGACATAAAACCACCAAAGTTTCAGCAAAATTGAAGAAGGAGACTATCACCACCTGCCTGAACCTGCCTGAACTTTACAGACAATGGCTCTTAATGATAAAATAATTATTTTGAACCTGTTTTTAGAGTCTTTTCAATGATTACCGCAGATGTTTTTTAAACATCTTTTCAACTTAAACATGCTCACTGCATGGAAAGATAATGCGTGCTACCTAGCTAGCCAAGTGGTATTGAGAATGGCACTTAGCTAGCTAGCTACGTACATCAAAAACCAAACCGTACAAATTTCACTAGCGTTATCATAGTCTGTTCAAATTTAGACAGAAATTGGACAGGCTCACCTAGCTAGCAACAGATTTTCCTTGAAAATCTGAACTTTGGCGTGAGGGCAGGACAATAGACATGATTGCATTTTTATATCATCAAATATCATGCTACGTTGTAGGACTATATCGTTCAAAACTTCAGCATTCTAACGGCATAAGCTATTTTATGATGCAAATACGATATTGAAAATAGTATTTAAAATTGTCATAACAACTCTCAGCCCGACTATATAGTCCCATAGGTTCAATGAATAGCATTGTTCAGATTTGTCAAAATATGTTGAAATTGGTGCTCTTACTGGAAGTGGTCAAGAGATGAAAACCTGTTATAGCTTTTAATCCACAAAACAAGCCAACTGGGACAAACATCACTTAATCGACTTTTGCATAGAGGTAGTAACTGCTCGTCTGTGTGAATATCACAATAATTGGCCATTAGCTGTGGATTGTACAGTAGCCCATTAGGAACAAAATGAGTGCACTCACTGGTTATTTTGTGCTGATCTAAGAGAACAGTAAGTGTGTTAGCCTGTCAGCCCTCACTCCGGTATAACAGGAAAATCAAATTCTTTGATTTTACACAGACAGCCAGTGGTCTGACACTTCCAAAGATGGATTCATATGGTAACGAAGGAATTAATTTTTATGAGAAGGAATTGTTTCATTGGTTTCTGACAAGGGGGAATTTTGTCAATGAAGCAAAGGAATTTTGGATGGAACTTCATTACACATATACGATCCCATGCCAATGCAGGTGTGGCAGGCCGAAGGATAGCCCGGGCGGGGAATTGAAGCCCAGACTCCTGGGTCAAATGCCAGGGCGCGTACTTATTAGGAGGCATTTCTAGTGACAGAACCCTTGAACTGTCACATCTCTCCCCTCTTTCGGGAGCGTGTCCTCACACTCCATGCTTTACGCATGCTGCAATCCATTAGGATCCCCCAGATCCTGCCAATTACACCAGAATGTGGCAGGCCGAAGGAGGGCCCGGACAGGGAATTGAACCCCAGACTTCCGGGTAAGAGTCAACGCGCTGATCACATAGCCAAAGAGCCAGGCTCATTGGCAAGGTAGCCAGGGCGTGTATTAGGAGGCATTTCTAGTGACAGGACCCATCAACTGTCACACAGGGAATTGGAAGGGTATATTGGAGTGAAAATTTAGCTATAGATGCGGAAAAAGACCAGAAAGAAGGACATTTTAAAACTATTTTAAAAGTGAACGCAACCTTGTCTAGGATCGCAAGAAAATTTGAATCTTCCAAAATTGTTTGTTGAAACACGTACAAAGATAACTGATAAAAATATTCATAAAATATTCATTTTTTATTACAGAATCATAATATTTGAACCGGCAGTTGTTCAGGCCTCTGGCTTTGGCTGTATTATTTTTCACATTCTGTATGTCATGGGTTTTCCTTGATTTGACCTCTACCATCAGACCACGCCCCTAAATTTCATGAATAGCTTTCAAAATCTTCTCTGAAACTATTTGACCGGTGAGGCCGAAACTTCATGGACATCTTCAAACCAATGAAGATGAGAATGTGTTAACTAATTGTTGCAATCTATTTTCAAATATGGCCCCAACGGCAGCTATCTTGAAATGCCATTTTGCCCCATTTGTCTATAAGTTCGGTTGTGACTGAGCTGAAATTTGATGTGTAGATACTGAGCAGCATGACTCAAGTCATATATTCTGAATATTCTCTGAAATCACATTTTAACCTTGATTTAAATTTCATAAACAAGTATGAAAATCCTCTCCAAAAACACTTTTGCAAGGAAGCTGAGATAGTGTAGACATCATCCTACCAATGAGAACGCCTGAATTTGTTTTTAACCCCTTTGCGCAGAATACAAACAATGCCAATTTTTTCCTGTTATGCATGAGCCTATTTAAGCCTTATAACTCAGTATTTGTGACACAGAGACTCTGGGAAATTATTTGAGTGAAGCAATTATAATCAATTACAGAATTATTTAGGAATTAAATTTCAGAATTTACGGATGCCGGCGTCTATATCTGCGCAAAGGGGCTAAGACCCACATAAAAATTTTAATATGGCCACCATGGTATCCTTCTTGAGAATGATATTTTGACACATTTGTCAATAATTTCTGATTGTATGTTAATCATTTCTTTCATTATTTGGCAGGGGGATAAATATCTTCTCCTTTAAGATTCTCTTGCCAATGACGCTGAAATTTTTCCCAACAGCTCCCAACCAATGAGGACACCAAATTCAATAGAATTAATTGCAGTCTAATTTCAAATATGACAGCCAAAGCATTGAAAATGACTCTTTAGCCCAATTGTTAAGCACTTTGTTAGCAGTTGTGCTGACATTTGCTGTGTGGATGCTACATATGCATACTCAGCAAATTTGTAGCAAATTTTTTCACTTTAATGAAAATATACATGCATGTATTAGTAAGAGACACTAAAAGTTGTCAGGGGCTGGTGACCAGACTTGATGCAAAATATAGGTGA
The DNA here is from genome assembly GCA_029692085.1 of Gymnothorax javanicus. Taxonomy (NCBI): domain Eukaryota; kingdom Metazoa; phylum Chordata; class Actinopteri; order Anguilliformes; family Muraenidae; genus Gymnothorax; species Gymnothorax javanicus. The sequence continues at coordinate 20,758,705 of CM056203.1, forward strand.
AGTCAGAATGACCTGAGGCAGTTGGTGTGTATTCAAACATTGTTGGGCTGCTGTGTAAACATGATTTCTGCAGTATGCCCCTTCTTTACCTAGTCTTTTGATCCAAAAGTTGAATGTCCAGGTTTTATTAGACAGCAGTTTTACGCTTTTAATTGCTTACACTGTTTGAGCTCTTAATGATATCATTATGCCAAGACTGTGTATGATACTGTACATTAGTATGTCAGAGTCATGGAGAAAATTGTCATGTTTTCTTTCAACTCTTGCATCTGATTGGCAATTTCCGAGTAACATTAGCATGTTAGCCTTCCTTAAAGAATTTGCATAAAGTATTATTAGCATGTTATCATCAAATTAGGTGTAATGGCATTCTAGCATTGTATTGGGATTTTTCATGTGAAATTAGCATTTTGGGAGGTCCCAAGTTAAATTAATAATACTGTTTCTTATATTACTAGCAGTAATATTGCTGAAAGTAGTTTGTAATAACTGAAACTAGTACTCTGACTACTTCAGTCTGCTGTCACTGAAACTCTTGATTACATGTGCTTGCATCAGCAACTTTGCTTCCCATTTTCTCCAAAAATTTTTTTTGGCCCCTTCAGCCCCTTTCTGCCAACTTCTGTTAATCTGAAGCACTGTGGGAAGTGTAATGGACATGTCTCAGTGTTATTCTATCTGCGGTGATTCTGTGACAAAGGAAGATGTACAGTAGCCAAAACACAGTAGAAATGGTACAGTATAGGCTGCAAGTGTTGTTTTTAGTCCAGCAGTGTGAGAATGGTGCACTGGAACAGTGACCTGACCTTTGACTCTTGACCCCTGTCTTCTTGCAGGGGTCATGAGGGAAGCAGGAAGAAGTGGAGCCCCAAAGCTGCACGTGATCTAAAGAGCGGAGGTGGGCATTGCGACACAGAATGGCAGATGAGCAGGAGGAGGACCCCCACCTGGGGGCAGGACCGGACGAAGACGAATCAGAGCTCTCTCTGGCAGAGGAATCGGATTTGGGCAGCTTACTCTCCGATGACTCGGTTCTCCCTGTTTATGAGCGCGAACGAAAGCCCGGTAACGCAAACACATTGTTGGAAGCCTGCGCCCACAATGACATCCAGACCTTACAGCAACTGCTAGAGAGGGGCGTGACCCAGGAGGAGGTCATGGAGCTGGACATCAATGGTAGGGTGAGTGTCTCGTCTGTTTCTGTTCTGCCAATACACCCTTTATCTGTCTGCAACAACAAATGTCTAATTGTGCCGTGTAGTAATTCAGGATACCTCAGGACCCATACCAAGACCTGTACAAGATATAGGGTGACAACTGGAACACTTGAACACATATGGATTGCTGGCCGTTTGCATCTTAATCACCAGATGACCATCATTCTTTTAAGCATTCTTCCCAAGTTATTCTCTCCTTCTTGTTTCCCAGTTTCAGTAGTGGCCTTTTCTTTTGAAGTCCCTCAAGTTAAATGTATACTAAGTAGGATTTTCCAAATAAATAAATAATGTATGAATTCATGCGAAACTAATCCCACTCAGTCATCATTTATGACCCACTTAGTAATGTGTGGCAGTGTCTGTATCACCAGCCACCGGCCTGTATTTTCTAATTTTTCTCTATATGGGATGTGTCTGGGCGTCAGCCTTTGGGTGGTGGGTGTGCAGCCCCCAGCCAACAACAGTGCACAGGCTGTGAGGGCAAGACATAGCACTGCACTGAAGGAGAGGTCTTCTGGTGTCGTTGAGCTGAGGAGAAGGGGCCACTTTTGAATGCTGTGTTTACAAACCACGACTGAGAAAATCATATTTAATATACCTTTAAAGGCACAATCCCATATTCATCTCTTCACTGCTGCAACTGCTCATGTTTAGCAGATAGTATTCAATGAAGCTGCAAGGTAACAACCTGTTAGGCATCTATTTCTCAAACAAGAGACTTTGCTGTACTTGTCCTCTTGCACAGCTGCAAGTCTGCATGTTCAGCTTCACTGTTTTGGTTAGATCTAGTTTACTATGGAAGAAAATAAGGGTCATTAATATTCTGAGCTTGTAAAAAAGAGTTGTTGCTGTAGAAATATTTTGCACACATGCACAAAATACACTGCCTGTCCAAAAAAAGTCACATATTATAATATAATATGGGCCACTTTTAGCACACATTCATTTTGGTATTATTTTGACAGTCTCATACAATGTTACAACATTTATTTTTGACCAGATTTGCATTCATTTTTTGCCGGGATATTGTATTCAAGTTGGGAGTCAAACCACTCCTTTAAGCCTCCTCCAGCACATCCCAAAGACTTCCAATTCGTCAAGGTCCAGACTCTGACGTGGCCAATTCATGTGTGAAAATGTTCCCTCATGCTCGATAAACCACTCTTTTACCATTTGAGTTTGATAAATCTTGGCATTGTCATTCTGGAATATGTCTGTGCCATCAGGAATTATGAAGTCCATTGATAGGCTACTGGTCATTCAGTATATTCAGGTTGTCAGCTAAATTCAATATTATTGCTGCAGAACAGTGCTGAGCCTAGACCTGACCAATTCAAGCAACCTCAGATCATAACACTGTCTCCAGAGGCTTGTACAGTTGGCAATATGAATAACAGGTGCATCACATCATGGGCTTCCTTTCTTACCATGATGTGCTCATCACTCTGGAATAGGGTAAATCTGGACTCATTAGACCACATGACCTTTTTCCATTGCTCCTTGGTCCAATCTTTATGCTCCCTTGCAAATTGAAATCGGTTTTTCCTGATAAGCCTCGCTAACAAGTGGCTTTCTTGCGGTCACACAGCTGTTTGGTCTCAATGCTCCAAGCTCTTGTTGCATTGTGCATGTGGAAATGCTCTTACCTTCATAATTAAACATAGCCATGAGTTCCACTATTGATTTAATTAAAGATGAGACTTTAACCGAGCATTTTAGTGATCTCCAGTCAGGATCAGTCATGATTTTTCTCCAACCCATTTCTTCTGCGAAGTTGACAGTTCTCCACTATCCTTCCAGGTTTTAATAAACTGTTTGACAGTTCCTGACCCAATTCCAGTGATTTCAGCAGTCTTCTTTGCTGCTGTCTTTGTTTGATGCTGGCCAATAATTTCCCCTCTTGAAACACAGTTACATCGTTTCTACGACCATGAGATATGTCTTCCATCATGGTTTTTTCAGAAATGAAAAGTTACACACTGAATCAGTCAGATTTAAAAGAATTATCGCCGTCTGAAACGTATTCATCACTGCAATAATGATTCAATCATAGGCTTGAGTATTGGTTTATTTAAATCCAAACTGCCACTTTTTTTCTTGGATGGGCAGTGTATTTCCATGGTTACAAAACTTTATTGCGAGCTTAAAATGTGAATGGCCCTTATTTGATTTCATTGATTATCCACCTCCTTCTGGAAAGAATCTCATGCTCATGAAACACATGCAATTGCCTTTATACCTCAGCATCAATTATTTTGTTTTCAGAGAAAGCTGTTTCTTTCAAGCAGTCTTTAAACAGAAGACAAGCCAATGTATTCAATAGTGCATCAGCTTAAAGACATTTTTGGCTCCATGCAACAGCACATTCTCAGATACTGAAAAATAAAGACAGAAAAAGAAGGGCAAAAAAACATTTTGAGCTGTGCTTGGTTGTTTGCACCTATGCATTAGGATGAATTCTTCAGGATGAAGTAATACAGCATGTTATTAGTTTTACACACTCAAGTATTGACTGCAGGAAATGGGCTTTGGTGTCATACCGCATGAAAAGATTGTATCTAAAAAATATAAATTATTTCAAACAGTAGCATTATTGTTATCAAAGCATGTGATGTTCAAAAACACAACACTATGGTTAATCAAAGTGTCAATTTCCAACAGAGACATTAAAAATGTGCAGTGATTTTGTACTTTTGCAGGGCACAGTACATACCTTAGAATATACACATTATTATGCACTGAAGCAAGGCAAGGCAAAATGTTTAGCCCAGAATAAATGCTTCAAAGAAAACAAACAACAGATGGTTTAGTAGCTTGGTGGGGTATTTTGATGGGGTAAGCCTATGCGTCTCCTTCAGGAATCAAAACAATTTAAGCCAATATCAAGCCACAGTATGTGTGTGCATGACATTTGCTAAATTGTTAGATGTGTAATCATCACTCTGCCCAGTTCATACATTTAGCATATTAAAATGTAGATTACCACTACAAACCCAAATTACTGATTACATGTTAATTATTAATTGTACAAGGTTTCCAAACAATTTGTATAACTTCCTCTTCAGTATTAGATGATATGATGTATGACTATGTAATGATGACATGATTAATCCATTCTTTATTAGTTTCATAAACAGAGTGTGATGACATGGCGTAATTCATAACATAGTTTCGAAACTTTCATTTTTCTAGAAAAATTTTCAAACAAATTTAATGGACTCTCCCAACCTGGGCACCACAATGTGGAGGCCATATTTACCTTCTGTTTCTTCGTCTTTTTGAATCAAAAATATCTGCTTTGACTGGACTGCATTCTCTCACTGTATTTAACTACATCTAATTGTGAGCCTTGTGAAAACAAAAAGGTACATTTTAAGCAATTTTATGCAGTAAAAATTAACTTCTCGCAATAATACCCTGTTGTCAGCAGAGCACTTCAGGGCCGCACAGCAGAGCACTTTCTGGCCTGCACAGAAATGCAATGAGGCTTCTACTTGACATGTTAGTGAACCATCATGAAGAGAGAAGAATGTGTCTTTATGGTTTAGCTTACATGTTATTGTCAAGCACATTTGCTGGTTGAGTATCTGAGGATCATTGTGTGACTTTAACCACTGGCCGAGTGGCTGGTAATCTGCGCAGCTCTTCAACCGAATGTCATGTGATGTACAGTAGTTGGATAGCTGATACCTTCATTGCATTTTTTGCAGAATGGACTAATGCTGGCAGCTGATGGGGGCTTTGTGGATATAGTTGCTGGGCTACACCACTGCCCCTATGTAGAAATCAATCACCAGGACAAGGATGGCAACACAGCACTCATGATCGCCGCGCAAGCAGGTCAGTATAACACTCTGCAAAAAGCGATAAAGTATAGGCACAGATAGTTACCAAGAAGTCCAAACCAAATAGGTGACTATAGCACACAAAGATCAAAGACGCCTCTCACCTGGGGAGTTTAAGGAACAGCAAACAGGACATCAATAATACCCACACATGGATTGTGGATGCTCCACACAATGTAGCAGAACCCTTTGTAGATATCTCACCTCACTGCCTATATCATGAGAAAACAGATACAGGACATTGTATTTTTTTTTTGTATTTTTTTTTTTGTTCAAATATGGATGTAAGGTTTCTCTCCTCCTCTCTGTCTACCTAGGCTTCGTCACCATTCTGAACTACATCCTGAACTTTTATAGCGGGGTGGATACGGAGGTCCGGGACTCCCGTGGTTTCACAGCACTCATAAAGGCTGCAATGCAGGGACGTGATGACTGCGTAGCCTCACTGGTCATGGCCGGTAAGAACTACATACCTAATGCCAGCCCAAGCTCCACCTCCCATGAGTGCACACTGTGTCACCTGCGGCTCATTTTCGGTTCATTGTGCGCTGAGCGCACAGCCGCATAGCACAGTTGTAGTAGGCTAAGCTTAAGCTGCTATCGCCGGCCAGGCTTCCAGGATGCTGCCAGGTGTTACACTGGTTCCGCCAGGACTGAAGTACTTCAGAGGAAGGAGAGGTTGCTTGAAGGGAAAGCGGTCCCAGTCCTGGCTCAAGTTCAGGACTGGAGACTTGTTCCCAACAAACTGTAGTTACTGGACAAGGAGATCAAACTGGATGGGTGAGCCGGAAAGAGGTCCCAGTCTTGGACCCTGATGAAGACTGGAAGCTTGTTCTTGACAACTTGAGTAGATGAACAGGAGCAGACTTGAGTTAAGTTGAACTAGGTCCCAATCCTGAACCCTGATTAGGATTGGAAGATTGTTGGAATTAACAAAATGATTAGAATGACATCTTAAGGAAAAGGCTGTCACTAAGGCACTAGTTGCATTAGACAAAGATGAAAGAGTGTTAGAACTAAACAATAACTGGGATAACTTGCATGAAAGTGAGTTTACAATCTAACAACTTGCACATGAATCAGACAGCTTCAATACTTGTTATGCTGTTGTTAAGCACACCATTGCATAACGAGATTCAGCCGAGGGGGAGAGACGCACAGGACGTGACCCAATCACAACAGACATTCTCTAAATAAACACAAAAGCTGCCGAATTGCAAGGAGTCGCACGAGGAATTCACAAGGGTTGTGACGGACATGATCAGTGGGAAAGCAGAGGTCAGGCAGCAGTGAACAGTGATCAGGTCTTTGGGTTCAGCGAGATTGAATGCCCAGTTCAGAGTCGAGTCCAAAAGGTCAATCCTTGGGGAGTAGGCAACACAGGGAAGAAGAATGGCAACTCTGACAAGGGAAACAAATGGTGAGGGAAGCAGCCAACATGAACACAGGGCAGATGAAGAGACTATGTAGAACTGGGAAGGAAAATACAGAGGAAAACCTACTGGAGAGTAGCGCAATGCACAATGGCACGTCTAACAATCTGGCGAAGGAGAAGACAAAAACCGGATTTTAAATGCACAGAGGCAATGATTGACAATGAGGAACAGGTGAGGACGAAGGCGTGTAGAATGCACAGAGAGAGGGGCAAAATAACGAGACAATAACTGAATAATGGGACTCAATAAACAAAACAAAACCAAAACGGACACAGATTGTGGAGGAAACTAATTAATAGGAAAGCAGGATATGACAACTACTATTGGTTTTATAAACTTTATCAAAAGTGCGTTAAAATTACAGAGCCCAGTATGTCTGCAAATAAAAATGACCTCTCAGGCCAGTCTTACACAATCCAAGGCCGTTTGGCTCACATCTTGCCAGTCCCTCGTCTGCACTCATGACTGTAAAAGGGTACATTATTTGTTCCCTTGATAAGAACATTCCCTAAATGTGTGGCTTTTTTATTTATCATCATGGGTTATGGGTAGATATGCTCAAGTTATGCTAATATGGTGACAATAATAAAGCTGAAAAGAATCGCAAGCTCATAGGACCCTATTAGTGCAAAAGTCATTCTGGGACTGAAGATGTTCAAAAGTCTTTGATTGTTTCAATATTGTCACATGTCCAGGGAAAAATGTCACAGTGCCAATACATACATTTACATCGATGAGCCAAAACATTAAAACTACACACAGATTAAGCAAATAATGTTGATTATCTCATAACAACAGCACATGTCAAGGTCTGCAGACAGATCTTAGACAGTAGGCAAACAATTGGTTCTTGTAATTAACAAGTTCTATATGGGAGAAATAGGAACTGAATGAGTTTGACAAGGGCCAGATCTTTACTGCCTGACAAGTGGGTTAGAGCACCTCCAAAGTGGCAAGACTTCTGGGGCGCTCCCTGACAGCAGATGCGAGTAGCTACTGACAGTGGTCCAAGGAGAGACAAACCATCAACCGGCAATAAGGTTTTGGGCACCCAAGGCTCATTAATGCTTGAGGGCTATGAAGGCCATCATGTCTGGTCCAAACTGATTGAATAGCGACTGTAACACAAGTCGCTGATTATTTCAATAATATTTATAAATGGAATGCGTCATAACACACTTTGCAGCTTACCCTGCTGTGTATTGCACTTTTTAGCTTGCGGACCGCTCAAAGTGCCCATTCTTACTCCAGTCCACCCTTATAAGCACCCCCAGTGGGCACCTGAGCTCCAGAACTGGACCTTGGAGCACTGGAAGTGGCGTCAGTTTGATGGAGCTGTTTAACTCTAGAAATTGACCAATTGTTGACTCTAGCTGCAAAAGACTGTCAGCTTCAGACATGGTACTATAAGTTTATCTCTTAAGAAAAATAAAATACTTAATATGCTCCTATTCAACACTTTTTTAAGGGATTTTTTGGACTGAATTGTGAGGATGAACTTTTCTGACAACCAGGAACTAAAAAATGCCACAAAAATTGAAAACATTTGGATTCTTACAAAAATATAAAAAGAGTACATTTATTATTATTATTATTATTATTATTATTCACAATAAAGTTGTGATATTAATTCATCATAAATATGAGACCAGTAATAAAAGTAAAAATACAAAACCCTTTATGAAATTAAATGTTATGAAATGGACGATATACTGCATTTTCATGAGTAGTATGAGCTGAATGCATGGTCCTGGAAGCACAGCTGAAATAGTGGTCACTCCCCACTTTACAGTGAGCAGTCAAGAACTGTGAATTTGATGAACAAGACAATGACAACAGTGAGTTTAAGGAGCAAACAAAAAGATGCACTATCTTCTAAATTAAGCCCTAATCTACTGCTTCCCTGGGTGGGTCATGGCTTAGTCATGTGCGGATTTAAAGGCCCTCTATTTAAGTCCCAATGGAAACTCTCCAAATTTAGCCATCGTCCAACCAAGACACAGTACAAATCACCAGTCATCCTTACTCAGGCTTCTTGCAAGGGACACCTAGTTTACTGCAACTGAGATGGAAGCGCAACGCATTTACCAAAAAACTTTAAAAAACTTATTTTTAGCAAAGCACATTTCTGTTATGACCAGACAGGGATCCACAATCCAAAACACAGGGCACAATCCAAAGATGGCTAATTATCGATAGAAATATGGTCATGGAGTGATGAGACTGAAGCCCAGAGCGGTGAGAGGGGCAGTCCAGCATGGTTGTCGTTAACTGGAGAGAGTAGGGGGCGTGCCTGTGCCCGGCCAGTAGCCGTCCCGGTGCAGAAGGCAGGTGGTGACTTCCCATCTCAGAGGCAGGAATGCTTGACAGCAAAACCGATGAGCTAAACAGGAATGCAGTCACAATTCTGGAGACCGATGAAGGTTTGGCAGGTGTTCTTAATTAGCTGACCAAGAGGAACAGACTGGAACAGATGATTAACAGGAATGTGGTCCCAGTCCTGGAGACCAATGTTGAGGCTGCAAAGCTTGTTCCTATTTATAGGACTCCGAGGAGTGATTATGTTTTTTTCTATCATTAAAGTACTAGAAAATATGTGAAAGAAGGGCTTTGCTCAATAATAGTTCTAAGATAAACTGACTGGTAGGCTTTAGAGGGACAAGTTTTACAATCCAGCAATTCTGCTAGACAGAATTTGGGCTTAAATCCACCACAGACACATCAAGGTAATGGGACACATAATGGATTACACATGGGTGAGGGAAAACACATTAGACACAAAATCAATTAAGGCTACAGTATCTCAAAAAGACACACAGATAGCTGGAAAGTAAGAAAAGACTATTAGGAAGACACAAGAGTTGTGACACATTCCATTCTATCTAGTGAACTGTTTTCCACGAATAACGAGCAAAACCATCATTGTGATACTTCGCGGAACAACATAATCGACCGACAGAGTTGACCTCATAAATTGAGGAATATAAAATGTATGATAATTTTACTATGACATAATTATCAATGTACTAATTTTATAAGGTCTTTAAATTGATGAACATTTATATAAGGTCCCGTTAATTATCTATGACACTCATTTTCAATTACTTTCAATTAGATTCTGTACTTACGGCTTCACTTAATCCTCCCCGGTTTGAATAGAGGGCTGTTCTGTTTTTGTCCACTAGGTGGTGAAAGAAGGCAGAATTTACAACTCAACCGCCTTTCTTTCCTCCTATAAAAAGCCCATGTTCTTTCTGTTTCTCTGACTGCCTTTATTTTCTTCTACTGCCTCTTTTCCTCCACCATATTATTTTCTCTCACTCCTATTCCTACCTCCTACCCATCCTGTACTCCTCCTCTTCCTCAGGGGCAGACCTGAATGCTGTAGACTCGGCGCGGGGGAAGTCTGCCCGGGAGTGGGCCCTGAAGACAGGCCGATACGAGACAGTAAACCGGCTGCGGCGGGTGCTGCAGCGCCCCTGCGCTGAACAGTTCTGTGACAGCTATGTCCCCGAGTGGCCCGAGCTGCAGGAGCGAGTCGCCAAGGCCATGGTCCCCAGAACCTTAATGGAGCGCTTTCGCTCCTCGCTTGCCTTCAGCCTCCCCCACGACCCCAGGGACAACGGCGTGCTGGACCACATGGTCCGCATGACCACCAGTATCCACTCCCCGCTAGTCGCCACCGGCTGCCGCCCACTGTGCCCCACCAGCCCCCCTGAGGCGGGCAAGCGGCGCCTGGCAGTGCCCGAGCTGGCTCAGCAGAACCCAGACACGGACCTGGAGGTGCGCTCAGTGAGCCACAGCAATGGGTCCATCAGTTCGGCCTCGCCCTCGGTGAGTTCGGCCTCCTCCGTGTCGCTGGCGTCTTGCTGCTCGGACACGGACCGCTGCGGTAGCATGCTGTCCATAGCCACCAACAGCATGCGGAGCTTCATCCCCCTCAGCCTGGGCCACCGAAACAGCATTTTCCCCACCGGCTGCATCCCGCAGATCAAGGTGACCAAGTCCAGCGAGCCAACACCCAAGAAGCAGAAGAAGAGAAAGATGTCCAAGACTCACCTGGAGCCGCCGATATGGAAGTACAAAGAGGCCAAGCAGGAGAGGAAGAGGCAAAAGGAGAGAGCTGAAGAGATGGCCAAGACAGAAGCGTCAGCCAAGAAGAAGAAGAAGAACAAGAAGAAGAAGTAGTAGTAGGATGAACCATAACAAAACTTAGGTGTCCTCTGCCAAGCCACCACAGACATCTTCCTTCTCTCTCCAAACACCCTGCCTGTTAGCAGGGAAATTAATGGAACATCTGCCTCCTTTCTGCAAACAACAGGAGACATCGGGAAATCCTACTGAAAGAAATTCAGGAATGCTGCACCCCAGCACCAGTCTATGCATCCATATTTTCATTGATTCATCAGAATACTGCTTTGCAGTAAATGCACTGGATCAATGCAGTGTTTGTTTTTTCTGAAAGAATTTCTTTTTCTATATTATTCATTTCTATTATAGATGCAGGTACAAAGACGGATAGAGGATGGCATTTATCTGATTAGGAAAAAGGGAGTTTTATGAATTGTAGCTGGAACATTTTTTTCTGATCACAACCAGTGCTCTGCTCTGAGCCACAGTCACACCCCAGTTAAGCACATTACCTCTCTATTCTATACGACTGTTATAAAAAGAGCATTGATGTCAGAACAGCACAACTTAATCCAATGACTGATCACAGGAATCTGTGATACTTGTGTTCCTGTTCAAAATTATATTGGTGTGGCAAGAAAGCACACAGAAGGGGGGATACTTTGTCTGAGATATTGTAAAGAAAGATCCGGATTGCCAAATCTTATTGGCAGACATTTCAATGGGGTTTGCAGCACTCAAAGACCAAAACCCATTGAAAGGGAAAGTCCAAGAGGACCTTCGTAATACGGGGAAATTCAACAATTACAGCTGAGTTACCTCAGCAAACAAGACTTCTTCCCACTGGTGCATTATACAAATACATCAAACCCTGAGGTCATCTCTGGCAAATAATAGTGTGAATTCATCGGTAATTAAATCAGCAATCTATGCAACCCATCAGCCGGTGCTTTGACAAAATCGATATGTTCAATGGTGTGGGAAAACGTATGCTAATTTTGAGACATAGACATCTCAGGACAAAATGAAGATTATAACCCAAAATAAGTGTCCCCCTAATGATGACTGCGCTGCTAAACGATGAATTTCAGGGACTGATAAAAACGAGCAAGTTGTAGGCCAAACTCAGGAATGAAAGCTGAAAATAAGAACCAAATTTCCAATTGTCATTTACAACGCATGATTTTTTTTTCCTTGCTCTCTTATGTCCAGAAACTAGCGAAGAAGCGCAGACCGTAGGCATTTGGACTGTGATACAAAGAGCACCTTGGTGGTTTTCCTGGCATGGATGTAACTGCCATTAAATTTACGGTACAGACTCAGCTTTTTGAACACGAGGTACAGCAGTCATGCGACCAAAACAGTGCTACCGAAATATTTTTTTCAAATGTCATACTTGATTTTTTGTCACTTAACTGATACCTAAGGCTGTCTCCAATATGTTTTCAGCTCTAGGGCTCCTAACATTACTGTTTTGAAGACCCTGGTCCGAGTAAAGAGGTCTTATATACCCAACATGCAGTACAAACAGCAGTGCTTTACGTATTTAACTAGAATTGAAACATGGCCCTGGGGAAATGAATTTTAGAAAATATAACTGATTAATTAAGTAAATTTTTAAAATCTGGACACATCTGGGATTCTTTCATGGGAAAAAAATAGTTAAAATTGGGCAACCTTTAGTCTACCATTTGAACACAATGTACCAGAAACTTTAACCTATAAAAAAAAATTTCATTAATTTGTCGAGGTTAAAAACCACACATTTTTTTTTTTTTTTTTTTAAAAGGGCATTATTAATACATTATACAGTTGAAGATGCCAATTACTTGTGAAGATAGTCTCATGAAGCAAATCACTAGTGGAGTTGCAACTTTGACTTATTTAAACAAATTAGAATAATTTTCTGTCCAGATCGAAACATTTTAACTAGTTCACAGCTGTTAGAACTCAGTAGCTCCATCAATTTTTGGCTTCACATAGCCACACTCCTTTCACTGCAAAGGTAGTGAATTAATGGCCAACTGGTTCAAATTTCCTCTTGGCAAACATCAGTTTTCCTCTGAACTTTCTCATAGGAGAGACCTAGGTGCCTTTTGAGGTTGTATACATGTAGTTCTGGGGAAATAAGAATGGTATGGATTTTTTTGTGTTACGTAAAAGTTTTTGGTTGTATCTATATTGTAAAATAGATAAGAAGCCTAATATCTGCTTCTGTACATGATATGGGATGTATTGATAAGCCTTTTCTGGTTTGTATTTTATTTAATATGCAACAGTTATTTTTGTAACATCTGCCAGACCCCGTGCTAGTAGTTATACAGATTTATTTTTAGATACTGACTAATTATTCCAAATAAACACAAACTTTATCAAATTAATATTTTACCTAATTTGTTGTTATATCATTTGTCTCTCCCCCTTTGAAGACATCAGTCCAAAGAGTAATGATTTTACCAATAATCCAAACAAATGAATGGTTAAAATGGGACTATATTAGATCAAGCAAATAAATCAAACTGGGTCACTATGCTGAGCTGAAAAGCCCGCCAATCACGGCTTGATTGTGAAAAAAAAATTGTATCTGTTCATTTTCCTATTTCACTGGTATATTCAAAATGTAGTTTACACCAGAGTCCAGGCCAAGACAACAGCAAATAAGTTTCCCAAAAAGAAACAATATGAAAGTCAAAATAGAGTACTGTACATTAAGCCCTGAATTTACAGTGTCCCCCTTTATTTTGCAGCACTAAACCCCACTAAATCCTAAACACTATATTTGCAGGAAACTGAGGCCTCATGCACCTGAGTGCACATTACTTCAGCTGAGTTCAACAATATATTCTACTACACCATCAAATAACAAATATCTTCATAAGTGCCTCCGTTTTCAGCAAGTTTTAAATTTTAGTTTTTGCTGTTTAAATTTGAGGAGAGACATTATTCCAGTAACACCTCAGAATGACACTGATATTCAAACAATGGATCAAATTATTTTTGATCTCATCACTTGTTAAAAATGTAAAAAATTAGCCAAACACCACAAAGTTCTGTTCAGATTGCCAAGCAAGTGGATATAAGGATAGAACTACTGTGACCTTTAAACTTATCTGTCAAACTCCAAGTTCCTTTTTAATTGGGGACTGTTTACAATAGCACAGTTCACCTAACTCAAAATCTACAATTATTGTCAGATATAAGTAGACATGCATAAGAAAGATGGAAATATGCATGAAGAAGGAATGTAAAACTTCAACCATAAGTACAACATCAGATTATTTTCAAGATCTGTTATGGCATAATCGATGAAACTACAGTTAAAGCACTTTTATTATAGTCGTAAAAACATTTTATATTTGCCTTTACCACTGATAAGAAACACTGCTCAACTCACATGAGTGGAAAACAGGGAAAACATGCGTCCAATCAAACTAGATAGAAGAAAAAATTGTTCTCTCCAGTTTAGACCCTTCATCTGAGGGTTCCCAGCTGTGCATTGAGTCAGGAGCCAAAGAGATAGACTGAGAAGCATGAGAACCAGTCCGGGGGTGATATTGGGAAACTTTTCACCCGAGACGGAGAGCTGTGGCTTTCTCATGCTGAGCTTCTCAAGATGACAGAAACAACGGCTCCAGAGGGCTTTGCAAAAATTATAGTTTTAAGATGCCTTTGGATGTTTTTCTTTCTTCTAGGGCCTTGTTATGAGTGTACATACTCACTATTCGTTCGTTGGTTCTTGGTATCCAAAATAAACTGTTTCTGGTTCGTCATGTAGCATTTGTTTTCAGTGGTTTGGGAATGTACAACAGCCTGGCCCTACTGCTGATATTAATAAAAGAATTGCATTTTCCTGTTAATGTTCTGTAGGTAATGGGAAACCCCAATAATCTGATATCGGTACACCTCAGTATCTGTAAGTTACGTAATATTCTGGGTTGTTTTTGTGTATGTGTGTGTGTGTGTGTGTGTGATGAGAGAGAGAGAGAGAGTGTGTGTGTGTGTGTGTGTGTGTGTGTGTGTGTGAGAGAGAGAGAGATATATGTGTGTGTGTGTGTGTGTGTGTGTGTGTGCAAGCGAGGATATACACTACACAATGCCACAAGCCCTGCATGTCCTCACACCTCTGGCTACCCTCCTGCTGGCTCAGCTCCACAAAGTACCACCCTAGGACAAGAGATTACTTGTACCTTTTCACAGTATTGGGAGATTTGTGTATGTGTATCTCAACATACAAACAAATACACCAATGTGCACACAGACAAGCACAGAAAACCAAACACACAAAGACTCACTAAAGAGTAAACTCTCCTTTTCAGAAAAGCAATAAACTGAGGTTATGATCCATCACAAAGCAAATAAGAAAACCAAGTTCTGCCGTTATGATAAATTAGGAATAGGACAGGTTGGTCATACGTTGAAATACCGTTAACAAGCCAACTCAGTTTTCATGCTGGATGTAAAAAATCATGCACGCTGGGCCGCAGTGTTTTCTCTCTGCACATAATGAAGTTTCGTGATGCCACAGCGGTAATATTTAGGGGGGAAATGTAATGTACTATTCATAGCCGCCATAACTAAAGAGGAAGAAAGAGTCAGAAAGAAAATGAAGGCTTGGTCAGCAACAGGAAAACAGCGCAAAGAACACATTCCAAGCAGATCCCTTCAGACAATGAGGGGAGGGACGATATCTTGCGCTTAAAATATGCAGCCTAATCTTACTTTGAAATCAGGAACACGGCGAGTTTAGTTTGCTACTCGCTTACATGAAGCCCGGAGACGCCAAAGGGGATTGTTAGTTTTTTCCCTGCGGAAGGCGGCGAGTCGGGCTCCAGGGAGACTCGTTCGTGTTTTTGGTGCAGCGAGAGATTTAGTCGGCGATAAATCTCAAACTTATGGCATTAGTATCAGCATTTCGGATATGGCTGGTGTGTGCCTGATATTTGGGAGGTAGTGCGCTCTGTGTGAATGCCTTTTCGGCGCAATGTTTATTTTACTGCTGTGAATGATGCATGTGACATAACTTGCCCCGTACTGCTCTAATGAATTATCATCACTATCAACAGATAGCCTACTGCGAATCGAGTCGCTTTCTAAAAAAAGCTGAACTCTGGGAGGGAGAAGAAAAGGAAATAAAATGCTGCTGACTTCTGGAAATGATTTGACGTATGCCTAGTTATATTTTCTTATATTAAACTAGGCTATTCAACCTCGTTGGACTTTTTTTTCTCTATAGATTTTTCTGTTGGGCTCCGACTTAAGGAAAGCATTTGGAAGCCGTTTTTACCATGGGACTTGCGTGGCGTAGTTTGTAGCTGGCACCTTTGGTGACTTTATGAGGAACGCTTGAGGAACGAATTATTTTGTGTTCGAGCCAGATGAAATTGAACAAAATTACAGGTAAACAATGTTCTTAATTTTTTTCAGCAGAGTAAACCAGAAGTGATGATACACGTATTCAAAAAGAATTAGCCAAGGCTGGGTACAATGTCGGTGATAGGTTATAGCCTACTTTCAATTTTATAGTTTGGAAGTCCTAGCTCTTACTTTCCAATGGATTTTTTGTCATTTACATTAAAAATATCTTTAATAGTTTCATTTTAGAATCTTTTGATTGCATTTCCAGGCATCATCCATTACCCCACTGGCGCGTGCAAAATCCCGTCCCCGGAGCAGACGGTAATGCACAAGGACTTCGCTTCTCATAGAAAGTTGCGATTAAATAACAATTACGTACCGGCAAAATTTCCACCTGGTTGTTCTACCGGCAGGCATTTCGCGTGTCATATCCACGCAATTTAAGCTTTCCACGTATATTAAAAGGTTAAGTTTAGGGTTTCGGGAAAACGATTGGGCTTTTTTAAAGGTTAAAGTTTGGGTGCAGGTTAGGGAAAGGCAACGTTAAATATTATTATGTTAAACTAGCGGGGAAACGGGGATTGAACTCCGGGGTGCGAAAGTCCGCGATGTTGTTGTCCCAGCCATCTTTCATGGCTATATGGCTCTCAAACAATTTATGTCCAGACTTACAACTGCGCATGTGCTCCGTCAGAATAACCGATCCAGGAATCTGGCTGATTGCATCATAATAATAATAATAATAATAATAATAATAATAATACATAACTTTTACCCAGATATGATAATAAATCACGTAATGAATAAATAAATGTAGGTTGTCACATATTGAACTTGTTTCACCTGGTAGGCTACTGCTCCGCTGAGATACAATAGCCTATATTAGGTTGTTTTATGTTTGACCTGAGTATAATAACTGCTGCACCACTCATTTATGGGTTATTAGCTATTTGCAAACTAAATTGGATGTTCATTCTCACAACCTCCCTACTTTTTTTGATATTGATAGCTGGTTTTACCAGGGTTGGGACCAGAGTAAAAATGACAGCTGCATCTTGTAGTAACTGCTCTGAAGGGAGCCTGTCACTGCAGAGGAATGCAAGCATGGTGTCAGTGGTGTTGATGTGAGTGTAGCCATGAGCGTTCCTGTTCCACACTTTTGCATGTTTATTTAACTCAATATCTATGATAACTGCTGTCTGCAATATAGCAAATGTTTATGTGATCCTTTGGACATTAATTGTTTTCACAAAGTTGCAACATTAAATTCAGTTCCAGTGCAACAACATATTACCTCATATTATATATTATATATTGCAGTGAGGGAACTTGCAGTGAAGTTCTTCAGGGTTGGTATGACCCCCCCCAAAAAAAAACCCTTGGGAAAAGTCCCATCCAAAGATTGGACAACAAGGGACACTTTTTCATGCAGAAGTCCAAGGAAGAGATCTCAGCATCCGGCTGATCTTAAGTTTGCATATTTCAAGGTAGACTCCTCAGCCAAGCACCATTGTGAAAGATCCTTTCAAGTTCTACTGCATAAATATGTGCGTTAAAAGCATCCTGGAAGTTACAACATCCAAGGCCTTCTCTTTTCAGTTTAAATGTGTGATAGGGCAGGATAGAACTTGTATGAAGGACTGACAATGAGCCAATAAATTACCTTTTGCAACAACAATAAACAAATCCAAAGTTCTTCAAATCATTTTTCTAATTATTGTAAAATCCCAGGCCTTCAACCTTGGTCTGGCAATGTTTACTTTTTGGCAAGACAAGCAATTACCAATGCAGGAGTCTATCTACCCCGCAGCCCCATGATCACATTTACTTCTGAAGTGATGTTTCAAATTACCTGCTAATGACAAGGCATGTAGCAAGTATTGAAGCTGCAATGCAGTGAAACAACTTAAACTGTTCTTACTGTTTGTTTATTGGATAGGATGATGACTAATTCTCAGATGGATGCCCTTATTCTCTCAATACCCAGCAATTATGTCTGTACACTTGTCTTTTTGATGTTTGTGTTCCTTTCGAAAATTATGTTTTGAGTGCACTTATGGAGCTGTGTTTCTCCAGGATATACAGTGCATCGATGTAATAAGCAACCTACAAGGATTCCTTAATCCTTGGAAAACAATTGAAGATTTCCCTGAAAAGCATTGAAATAGGTATTCTCTTGAGTGCAGTGAACTTGCGACTTGCAATTTGTGGTTGAATTGTGTTTGCCTGACCATATGCTTTATCGCTGTATGCTTTATTTGGGGGGCAGTGGCCATGTTGATAAAGCTGAAATATCCGATGGACACGCTTATCATTTTGAACTTGATTTTCCTACCATTTTATGAGAAGGAGGATGTAGTTATCACTTGGGTTGGTTAAAGCCGGGCAAGTTTCAGTGTTTAATGGTAGGTGATTCAAAGAATCAGACGAAGCAGGTTGATGACATTTCTGAGGTATACTGAGAAATCAATTATCCCCATGGTTGTTGAAACTGAGGCGGTAAAGTAGCAATGGCTAAAGCACTGACTTCCATAATTTTCTTTTTTTTGGACTAACTCGACTAATTGAACGATAAAATCATGAAAGCAGTAAAGAAGTGGTCAAGCTTGAATACACAAATCTGACAGGATTTTGAATACAAACCAAATGGAGGATGAAGTGTTCCAAACTTCAAATTAATTTGCACTGTTGCTAGACAACCAGATCATTTGCAGGCTGAGACATGAAGGCCAGGCAGTATGACATCTGGCTAGACCTTTCCTGTTTTTGGATCACGATGGATGGACTCTCCTGCACACAAACTGGACTGAATACTGCTTTCAGGCTGAAATTCAAGCCTTGTTAAAGAAAATAACCAGACAATCAAGACCGTGAGTTCCACCTTATCATTTCTCTTTTTTTCTTGGAAAGTTGGGATTGTGCTCAGACTTGAGAGGGGATTGCATTTTTCATGCTTCTCAAAAAAAATGCAAGGCAGTTGTCTGGATTTTGTTTCAGCTACCTTGCATAGTCGGTCAGTCCTGAGTTGGTACATTTTTTACATCCTGAAATAAAATGTTTTGATCTAACTGCAAAATAACCCATCATCTGAATCTGTGAATGAAACAAATTTTAACAGAGAGCAACTTCATTGTTTTCTTCAAAGTGTGGCCATGATCTTGGCATCAGGCTTTTGACACTTATATTAGCCCACCAGGGGGCTGTACTACGAAGCTGGCTTTGTGACTAAGCCTGACTTTAAGCTTAAGTAAAACCCAGAGCAGCTCCTTTTATTTCAGTCCATGTTCCAGATTTGAAGAGGTTCCTGG
Source organism: Gymnothorax javanicus (assembly GCA_029692085.1). Taxonomy (NCBI): domain Eukaryota; kingdom Metazoa; phylum Chordata; class Actinopteri; order Anguilliformes; family Muraenidae; genus Gymnothorax; species Gymnothorax javanicus. The sequence continues at coordinate 20,777,997 of CM056203.1, forward strand.
TTTTACAAAGTGCTGAAGTCAAGCTTAATCACAAAGCCAGGTTCATAGTACACTGCCCAGCGGTAACAAATCACAAAATCTGACAAATGATATTTTGATTCCTGCTTGGTGACCAAAACAAAACAGTGGAATTGGGTTTTTCTTCAGTTAAATGGTGGAAATTTTGATCTTGGAGGGACAAAACAGTTCTTGTTCCTCCAGAATCATTTTAGTCAAAACCTGACATGACATGAACACTACAAAGGACCTATTTTATAGTTTCTTTACATCAGGATACTTAAGCTGAGGTTTACTCCTCATGGGGTGGGGTGTTCTTCTTCTAAGGTGTACCATGAAGAGATTCTGTTTTCCAAAAAAATCTTTCTTCTGATACTTACCTTTGAACCTTTATGTGAAATGCATATCAAGCTAAGAATCATTCCCATTTCTCTGCTTTGATACTATTTAAATGCACCCCGAATTGAGCTGCCACCTATAGGCTAAGGCTGCAGTTCTTGCAACAGGGGCCATCTCTTAAAGTTGGGCCTTACTTGAACTCACCTTGTTAACGTTATCAAGAATAAGCACATTTATTTTTTGGGACTTGGAACCTTTATGCTCACAATCACGAACCTTATCACCAAAAGAGCTAAAAGCATGCAACAGCTGTTTTTTGTAAACGTGTTGAGTTGGACCCTAATTGAACTCAACTGATTCAATTTTACAATATATGTAAAAAGGCCATTCTTAGTCACGTGTGTGACCAAAAATGTAATAAATAGAAGAAAAAATCTCTTCCAAATACAAAAGCATTGGAGGTTCATGATTGTGGACCTTATATAGGAGTACTACTTATCCAAGTCTAACAAGTAAAAATTGTATTTTTTGCATTAACCTTAATTATTTAAGGTCAGAGGTCAAATACAACTGGTCAGGTGTGTGACTTGACACAGAAGCAGGTTTTTAATAACTCTAAATGACTTCAAAAACTTGGCGAAGTTGAAAAATCTAGAATGTTCATAGTTTGGGGTACGGAAAATTGCAAGGAATAAATTTGATACCTTACATTAATTTTTAAAGTATTTCTTTATGTGATGACACCTGATCACGTGTGTGACATTTTGGTTCACTTCTCAAAGAATGGCCCAAAAAGTACGGTGTGTTTTGGCACTGATTTTGAATTGTTACATATATTCTGAGATATTCCAAACATTTTTTTTTTAACAGAGACATGGTGTAATATGTTTAACATTTGATTCAAGGATTCATTAATAGCCAGAGTTGGGATGATCAGTGTGCTCCAAAAGTACAACATGATCTAATCACAAAATAATGAATCAGTTTCTTTTTGATGGTGTATAAATGGACACTGAATGATGATTCTTGTGCTGGTCCGAGGAAGGGTACTAGTGCCTGATTTTGCATGTCTAGTCTAGAATTCAGTAAAACAAAGCAGCGTCTTATCAAACAATATATCAGTAGATTGAAGGTACTTCTACTGTTAAGGGTACTTTGAAGGTATAGTTCTGATGTTTTTGGTTTTTGCTGCAGAAGAGAAAGACTTCTAAGTCCCTGGATCAGGATTTGGAGGCATCTGGAAGGGACAATTGCCTATTTTCATCTGTATCTCCACCTGCCGAGTTTGGGATATAGTGTGAATTGCGTGCAGTTTTTGCCAAATCTTTGTATATCTTTGGAATTCAGCAGCAAAATCTGTCTACTTCCCCTCTGTGTCATCATTTGACTCATGCAGTGACATGGTGGGAGGAAAGGAAGTACTACGAGCTATTTTTGCTTGGATTTTGTCTCTGCCTCTAGTAAGCCAGGGTACATGCCCTAGATGCCGCTTAGAAACAACTTTGTTGTGAAGGTTTCTGTTAGCTTGGGGTTATCGCGGACTGCAGCAAGCTAGCTTGCGGAAATGTTTGCCAGCCATTTCAGCTGCATTACTTTACTGTTTTATTATAGGCAGCTTCATCTCTGTCCAGTAACATTAACATTAGGTTACAGTTGTAATGAGAGTTGGCTAGAGCTTGCTAGCATGTGGAAAATTTTTCCAATAATGAAATTTTCGCCAGATCATTGTGTTGACATATGAAAGCAGCGAGCTACCTGGCCAGTGTACTCACCTGCGACTCTATTGGTCATCCTCTCTTCTCCAGCAGGGGTTTCAAGGTGGAAAGTGAGTCTTGATTGACGTTAATTGCTTGGGTCTGAAATAGAGGATTTGGCCGCATCATTCAGAATTTAATTAGGAGGACAACCTAGTAATTCCAACTGAAGATTTGTCTCATAGTGATCTGTAAGAAAATGCTCACTGTAAATGTTTATATTTGTGCCCTTATTTGCGAACACGTATACTTTATATTTTGTGTGTGCAATGGCCAATTGCAATACTATAGCCCGTACGGTATTTGGGGATAAAGAGTAAAAAATTTTGCCTGTAGAGTTGGCATTTTTGCAGCCTGTGAACAGAACTGTCAGCATTATCATCACGACCCTCTTTACTGTAAAATGAATAGTGTTTCAATGCAATGCTATCTTAGATAGCTGTAGATCACAAATCTGCACAAGTTTGAGGGCATGTCTGGAGCGCTGAGCTAGTGCAGTGCATTGTGATAGTTGTTTTCACAGAAGATTCATTTGGAAGCCATGGGGGTGATCAATATGTGTGAATTTCGTGCTTCTATGGGAAAATGTATATGGTTTGTGTGCAACTTCTTTACAACCCTAATTCCAGTGAAGTTGGGACATTGTGTAAAACGTGCATAAGAACAGAATACAATAATTTGCAAATCTCATAAACCCACATTTTATTCACAATAGGACATAGACAACATATCAGATGTTGAAACTGAGACATTTTACCATTTCATGAAAAAATATTAGCTCATTTTGGAATTGATGGCAGCAACACATCTCAAAAAAGTTGCGACAGGGGCAACAAAAAGAAAAAGCTTATTAGCCCCGATGTGACATTGTCAAAACGGATGTTGCGAAACTCCTGAAAGTGACTCCTCAGATGAGGAGAGGAAATGACTACTGGGAATTCATAGAAAAACATGACTTCTGCTTTGAAGCATTTGCTTTGCAGACAAGGCAGTGTGCTGGTAATGGATGTAAAACAGATTTGCAGTGAAATGGAAATGTCTTCTTCTGCAAAACACTTCGTCACATGCTCCATGGGCCAAACAGCTTCAGGGACCTATCAGCCAGTCGTACTTTGGGACTGGCGTACCTTTGGGCATGACATACCTATGGAAGCTAAGCAGTGTATCAGTTGCCCAGAATATGAAGGATAATTAATGTTTATATCAAAGCCTGTGAAATTACTGTGAATTTTTACGCACCCATTAAATGTGTGCCTTGGAGGAAATCTCCCTGAGATGGACAGTCACATCTTGGACACAGCCCTTGTGATGTTTCATTCTATAGGTGCAGAATAGGGACTAATCAATGAGTGTGGACCAGGCGATGATATCTGGGTGTTGCCTGATGGTTTGGATTTGACACATGACTGTCCTTGGGTTCTCAATGGAACAACAGCCAGACGAGCAGCAGGGCTGTGCCATTTTATGGGAGTTTGGGGAAGTGACTAAGACTGATTACATGTGACATTTCCTTCTCTTTTTTTATTTGAGCTGATTTCACCAGAATTTTAGAATCATGGCCAGGGAATTGAACTAATAGACCCAAACATTTTAGCCATATGAATTGCTGACTCATCTCTGCCATTCTACTGCAGAATGAATATCAGTCCTCAATCAGTCAGGCCTGGGTCTAGTAGAGATGTTTTTGACAAGCTTGCTTCCTGTCTTTTTTATTTTGCTCTTGCTTTGTGCAGACTGGCCTAACCTGATCGATCTATGAGGAACATGCTTGTGGTGAGTCACCTGAAAGCCTGGTTGGTGATTACCAATTGAAAATGAATACGTAGAACATTTTTTTATCTGTAGAAGTGGTCTTAAATTGAATTGCAGTGCACTCTGGGAAATGCTCTGGCATGGCATGACACACCACCCACTGTTCAGCAATAGGATAGGTTGAAATCTGATTCTCGGCGCCGAAAGGAAAGGGGGCAGCGAGTGGTTAATGGGTGAACAACAATGAGTCTCTTTTCCCAGGGGCTCATGGGCCGTTAAGCAGAGTTACGTTCGTACACTGAGGGCAGGGAACAGAGAGAGGAAGTGTGGTGGAGCACGTGGTGGCGGTCGTCACGGCAGCCAGGTCCCATCTGCTCCGACAGTGTGTTTGGGTTCCCTGTTCGGGGGGTGTCGAGGGAAGTCAGCTGTTTACACAGGAGATCAAAGTTAGATTGGTATCCCTCTGCTGAATACAATGAGAGTCCAATTGGGGTGGGGGGTGGGGGGTGGGGGGATGTTGAGGTGATGGTTCATGATTAGGGAGCTGCTGTTGCAATTCCAACGAAATATGGTCTAAGGCACTAGCTGGCAGTGATGCGATTAAGAGCAGCCGTGTCCATTTTGAGTCTGCCAGTCACATTTGGATTTGGTCATGAGTATCTGCTGAAAACAGAATTGCAGGTTAGTTTATGTGTTTCCATGAAACAGTGATGTGACCTCAGAGTACCTGTGTACTGGGATTTAATTGGAATGGTTGCTTTTTTCTGAATGACATTGAGGATGTTGAAAGAAGTGTTGACTTAGAAGTTAGTGGGAGCTCTGCATTATCTGTTGTCACTTTTTATGTGGGTTTTGCAATGAGGTTATCATAATGTGCTAATAGTTTTTCAGTGATTCTTGAAAAATTGCTAGCATGGGGCTGATTCATTTAAGTGTAAGTCTGGAAATAATCCAACACAGAAATTGAATGTTCTGTCTCATTAACACCATGTGTATCATGCGAAGTACATGAAGGAAGCACAAGAATTAATAAACGAGAAACGATTAGCAAAACAGAACCGACACCGATACAGACGGCTCGATTGCAGGGAAAAGTTTACAGAACATTCAGGACGTGACAGCTTTTGGTTTTAATTTTAACATACCACCCAGCTTTTTCTGATTTGGGTTTGTAAATAATATCAATAAGTCATAGCTTATAAAGTGAGAAAATAAACCTTAACTTGAGTGTGCTTTCCTGACCCAGAAAAAACGTAGCTGTCAGGCTATATAAACGGGCTTCTACTGTAGCATCTTTTATTTAATTTTATTTTTTGGGTCAGATTTCAGTGTGCTTCCAAAGGATTTGTCAAAATGAAAAAACTCAAAGCTGATGGCTATAACAGTTATATCCAAAATATCCAAACCACAGTTGGATCATCACAGCCAACTTACCTGGTTCAATCTGCAACCTATCTCTTCTTCTCTGAGTCAGGCAGTGCAAGAATCGTCCCCTCTCCCTCTCCTTCTTGGCATTTTCCCTCCCTGGGATGGAGCACCCTAGCTTAGACTTTGCTGACTTCAACAAGTTTTCAAATGAGCTCCCCCTATTACTGGTGTTTCATCGGTCAGCCCATGACACCTCTGGAGGGCTTGAAGACAGAACCAGCACTGGAACTAGCCCTCAGCTGCTTAGGTCTGTTTGGCACTCGGCTTTTTCCTGCCTCTTTCTTACCATCTAGGCTTAGCCACCATTAGTTTCTCTTCAGTCAGAACCACCAGAATGCTGTCTCTGCCTGTTCGCTGATTGTGCCACCAACTCCTTATGACCTGGTGCATCCAGGTTCTCCAACCCCACTGCTCGCTCACAATGATGAAGGATTGGTACTTCTCAGGCTTACACTCATGTACCTCTGATACCCTCTCTTCTCGTCACTCAATAAAAGCTACCTGCTTTGTGCCCTTTTACCAACGTGTGATGTCAGCGTGGAAGCTTTTGGTGGCAATCTCTTCTGTGAATCTGAGCTCCCTCTTCACATTCACTCGCATCTCCGGATCTCCCAGTGTGGCCGGGAACCCTGTGCCCCCCAACTCCTTGCTCACCTTCTGTCCTGGTCTAAGGAAACTGATGAAGCACTGGCTTTTTTACTTGGAGCTTGGAGGTCTTCTTAATCCTCTCTTTTTCCAGTGCTTCCAACAGCTTAGCCAGCAGCTGATTGTGGTGCCACCTGAACTTCTTATTCACCAGGCTTGCTTTGCAAGAGGGTATGATCGAGGCTGACTGGACTTCTACATAGCGGGAGACATGGGCTCTCTATCAGTCTCTACCTGTGGAGATGTAATAACGTCATAAACCGAGCAAAGCAGAAGCTTGATCCTATGCTCCTCTGTGCTCCCTGTCGGTCCATCTGCCGTGTTGTTTTATGGAAACTGCTGTCACATGAGTGTCCTCTCTGTCAGCCATCCGGATCTCCCTCTGTACCATACTCTGGCACTGTTACAGGTTCGCAGCCCTTCAACTTGACCTGATAGTGCAACCCAGACCCAGCCTTCCCTGATTCACTGTCCCAATTATATTAGCATGTTGCAGCCCTTCCTCCTCCTCCCGTACTGCATTGCCAACTGACGACTTGCATCTTGCTTTGAAAATCATATTTGCTTAATGGACCCTCTCATCTTTGCTGTCTTGGAACATCATTAGCTGTTGCGCTTTTGTCACCTTGTACTGCTCCCACCAATGGTATTAGCAGCTGACACTTGCTCACTGGCCAATGAAACAGACACTTCTAGGGACAGACAGCCTCCTCCTGGGGAAGCTGTTTAATCTCCTCTCAAATGCTTTGTGGACATGGGCACCTTATATACAAGCTGTGGCCATAGGAGTCTCGGGAGTACCTATGCTGGTAACCCCAGACATTAAACTTGCCCGGTAAAATGCTCTTCTCCTGGGCTCTCAGGTAAGTGTCTGCTTGGTTGAGCATCTCCTCCACCCTTACCCAAGCTCTCCAATGTCTTCTCACCAACAGTTGGAATGACCACTTCTCCAGTCTTGAACCAGAACCAATACTAGCTACCAACTATCTTCAAGAATAGGCTTTGGGATTTTGATAGTTTGAACTCCATCCTGGCCTGGTTTGGTGAGCTTGATGGACCTTGCTGTTTTTGTTGGTTTGTCCTTGGATGCCCTGATTTGAGCCTGCTGGATTCCACGTGCAAGTACAGCACCCCATCTAGGTTTTACCGCTGACTTGACCAGGAGGTTCATAGCTGCTGAGAACAAAATCACAGAGATGGTACACCTGATGACAATGTCTATCCCCAACCACTGCCAGTTATTAGTGGAGTTGCCACAGGTGAAGCTCATCTTGAAGTGCTTGAGGTGGCCTTAGAGGAGCTGCTGGAATCTTCTCGGAACATGGAAGGCCTTGAGTGCAGTCTATATCAGCTTGTGTGGTACTGGACTGCCAGGTCACCTCAATTGTGCCATGAGTTCTTGATAATCTTAGAGATGATGCTGATGTGTTCTAAGCTGCCCAGCACTCCTGCAACTCTGCCTTTTTGGACTTAATTGTCTATGCGTTAGTTGTCAAGCAAGGAGGAGGTCAACCTTTTTGCCAATTCCAAAGAAGATTTTCTCCTTCACACTCAGCTGTGAGATGGTTTGAAACTGCTTAATATCTATAGAGTCCTCCTGTTTGGGGATGAAATTGTAAAAATATGGGAAAAATGTAAAAATAAAATAAAAAAATATTGGCAGCTGCCATAATCTCATGTGTAAACAGTTATTGCAGAAAATGTGGACTGACATGAAAACATTAGCCACATCTTCCACCCTTAGCTGTAAACAGCAATTTCAACAAGTGGCATTAACTGTTTGATTTCCTGGTTATGGACAAATGAGAATTATCGAGTTATGTGAAGGTTTTCCCAACAATATCTACAAAAAATGGTCAAACTGTACACCCTCCTTGTGAGGCCTCACTTCCAGCCCTCAGCCCACTCACAACATCCACCTCTTTTAATTATCGCCTGCACCTGCGGCTCTGTGACTTGAGCCGCAGGCAGTGCGCATATAAGGCTTTGCTCAGCCTTATTTTCAAAGCATTTGTGACCACACTGCTGTGCGGTGTTTTTAGCCATAGTGATCCACGTTTGTACCAATCTAGTTTTACTTAGATTTAGTACTGTTTATTTTGTTCCGGTTTTATGATTATAGGAACCTCGTTTCCATTTTGTTGTGTTTCTTCTTTTATTATAAAAGCACATCACCCGCTCCAGCCTTGTATATGAGTCATGTCCCTATTTTCCTGTCCGTCGTGCAGCCGTTTGGCAAACGACGGACGAACTCTTACACTCTTGTGCATTAGTGTGTCATAAATACATGTGCAGTCTCTCACACACACAGTCACTGAACAGTCGCTCAGCCAGCACACTGTTTCACGCAGCAAGCAGTCCTGTGTATGCCTCACACACACCCATACCCTGTTGTCTGGATTGCGTGACCTAGGGCAGAGCAAACCTAAACAAAAAGCAGAGCTGAGTCCCTGGCTGACTGTCCGGGTGCGGACCCTCAATAGCAGGAAGTAAAACCATCAATATTTACTCTGTACAGTAAGACAGCCTGTCCCCTCCTCCACACTGGCAGAATTCAGTGCTGTTGAAGCCCCCCCCATCCTCACCACCCTCTCCTAAGTGCTGCAATTAGGAAGAAGGCAGACTGTCTGGATCCTCAATCATTGTTGTTTGTATGTTCATAGCTTCTTCTGTTTTTGATTGGGATTTGTGGGAGACACTGTTTTCTTAGCGGGGGAGTTTAGGTAGAAATGCCGAGTCAGCCAGCTGAACATACATCTACGGGGGTGGGTAAATGGGAGAGTTTGATGGGTATGACAAAAACTGTCAACTAACTGTCAACTCTTTTATGAATCTTTACCGTTCGATTCCTGACCAAGGTATGACTGAACTAAAACTGAGAAATGTAAAATGGGTCTTTAGCTTTAAAATAAATTATTTTAATGACCTGACTATTAAATAAATATCATAAGAATTTGATGTTTCTAATTTAGACTACAATTTTGTTGACAAGATACAGTGCCCCCCGCTCATGTTTGCACCCTTGGTTAATATGAACAAAAGTGTTTCTGAATTAATGTCTTTGTTGTTCATTCTCTTGATATTTAATTCAAAATATTAATTAAATTATAACCTTGAATTGAAATACAATGATTAACAGAAAAAAAAATAATCGTCATAAAACAAAATTTTTCTCAAAAACATGTTTCAGAATTATTGGATTCTATTTGTTTACTACTCTGTGCAGCTTTCTTTAGCCCAGATAACAGCTCTGAGTATTCTACTGTAGTGTGTAATGAATCTCAGATAACAATTCTGGGTATTCTACTGTGGTGTGTAATGAAGCCCAGAAATCAGCTCTGAGTATTCTACTGGAGTGTGTAATGAAGGTCTGATAATAATTCTGGGTATTCTACTGTAGTGTGTAATGAAGCCCAGATAGCTGCTCTGAGCATTCAACTGTAGTGTTGAATAAAGTCCAGATAACAGCTCTGAGTATTCTATTGTAGTATGTGATGAAGTCCTGATAACTGCTCTGAGTATTCTACTGTAGTGTGTAATGAGGTTGGAGAAGATATTGTTTGGAATTTGGGACCATTCTTCCATGCAGAATCTCCTCAGATAATCCGAATTCCCTGGTCCACATTTATAGACTTTACTCTGAAGCTCAGCCCAATCGGGTTTTGGTCAGGGGATTGGGATGGACATGGCACCTTGAACGATTTTTGTGTTGATTTTGATGCATGCTTTGGATCATTGTTCTGTTGGAAGATCCATCTAGTGCCCTGCTTAAGATTTTTGGCAGAGGCAGTGAGATTGTCATTTAACAGCTGCTGGTTTCAGATGGAATCCATTATACCATGAATCAACAAGTTGTCCGGGGCCTTAGGAAGAAAAACTGCTCACAACATCAAAAATTAATCATCATACTTCAATGTAAGGATGAGGTTATTTGCAGAATGGCTATCTTTGTTTTTACACCCAACCCACCTCTGGTGTTCATTGCCAAAGAACTCAGTTTTGGTCTCATCTGACCAAAGAATCGGGTCCCGTTCCAGTTCCATTGCCATTTTGCAAACTGTAGGCATATGAGTTTGTTTTTTCTCATAACACCAGAGGCTTTTTCTGGCAGCTCCCCAAACATATTTTAGTTGTGTAGATGGCTTCTGATTTTATTTTTGGAGACTTTCTGACCCAGAGATGTAATCAATGTCTGGAATTCTCCATCTGTGATCCTTGGAGTGTCCTTTGCCGCTAAAATCATTCTCCTCACAGTGCGAGTGTGTGCATTCAAAATAGGCGCATCCTCTTTCAGGCAGATTTTTAACATTGCCATATCCCTTAAACCTCTGAAAAATTGGCCTGATTGCCGAAATCGGCATTTTCAACATTTCAGCTATTTTATGAGAGCTATTTCTATTTTTGTGAATCTTAACTATTTTTTGTTGCATATCATTGCTGTATTAATTTGTTTTAATCGTTATCATGGCTGAATTAGGTAAATCTGCCTGTGTATATCATATTTATTTATATCATAATTTGTATATCATAGGTGAGCATTAAAGTGTTTGTAATCATTATGTAGAACTTAACCCCTCTGTGCAGATGAAGATCCCAGCGGACATGGAGCTGCTCTACTTATGCACAAAGTTAAACTATCATATCAATAGGTCGTACACCCGAAACGGTTTTTGAACATTCACGAAGAGGCGGTGCCTACGAACGATTTAGAATATGGATGAGTTAAGTCCCATCGCTGTTTCCCAAGAATTGTATGAAGTAAACCCTTTAGCCAAATCAGATGTGCAAACTGCCTAATATACTTGCCCATAGTATCTATCCAGCAGGTAATGAAAATGATCTCTTGCAACAGAAAAATTGTTGTCCTTGGTTGCAACCACTTCAGCTATAATAGGCCAATGGTATTCCAATTAAGTAGTAAAAACAAATCAGTTTTCTGAGGCAAAAATTCAACATGGTATTGATACTATGTCATTCTTCTATCAATTTTAGTCATCAGATATGAAAAATACATGATTCCCTGCCATTGATTTACGCATAAATTCTTCTCTCCAAGAATTTAGTTGTCATTTACAACCTCATACCATATCTCACGGAAATTCAGTCACTTTAATGCTTGCTCAGGCTTATCTGCGTAGAGCACAGTAATAGTTCACGTGAAACTTTCCAGGTAATTATCTATCAATTGACACATTTCTTATCCAATTCCAGACAGTATGAACTTTTCACAGTAATTGAAAGACATTGATTGGACCCTCAGAAAAGTATTTTAACCCTTGCCTAACAGCAAGTTAGGTTGTATTGTGTCAACTTTGCACAGCTGAAAATGACGTGATTGCATAGAAAAAAGACTTCCAGAACCAACCCGGAGGTGCACAGGTTATATTTGCGGGATGGAAATGTGATTTTGAGAAGGAAAATGGCAATTATACCAAATAAAACAGACTCTTATTTTCGGCTTACCACCGTGATCACAGAGCTAGTGTGCCACATTGCTTAAAAGGAGTAACCGTTAGACTTTGTTAATAATACTGCATGTGCTTGTATTTTGCTTAATGTGGTGATCTGTTTTAGAATTTATACCGCATTCAATGAAACAGAATGCCTTGGATTTTCGCTCGTTTAAAATGCGAACAGCTTGAAGACTTCGGAAAATGCCTCACTATGTTTGTTGCACCGACTATACTCAGTCTAGAGTTGCATATTACCTGCTTTTTCCTGATAGTGGCATGTCTATTTTGTTAAAATAAGGTATATTTTAGATATTACTATGTTAGTGAGTTATACTTGCTCCTTATAGGGCGTGAAAAGTGTTTATACAAGCTTGTGTTTTGCTTGAATGCTGGAAATTTGGAAAAAGCAACCTGCCCATTGCAGGATGAATGTTTTGACCGAAAAAGAAGCAGTTCCTTTAATGAGTACGTGCACTGGCTGTTGGCGGTCTTAAGAAATATTGACAAAATTCTCAACTTTATCATGGAGAAGAAGCATTTTTTGGTTTGAAGAGGTTACTGGTGACCATTGATGTCCATCTATGCCTATTTTGATAAACTCATGCTAAATTTCACGAGAAAATCATTTATTCATATTGACCTGCCTGAGTCAAAAGTTGATTTGTGCTAAAAACATGATTATTTTATGATTTTATAGTGCACGTTTTTGAGGGCTCTGACAGAATGGGAAGCCTCTTGGAGAGCTGTCTGATTTGGCTCATAGAGCAGATAATCTTGAATTTCCACACTGAGATGAAGTGCACTTGTGGTCAAGGAGTTTATGTTCCCAGAAATGTATTGTTTTAACTCCCAGCCATTCTTCAATTCTCAGTTTTTAAAAAAATAATTTCATTGCTGAATTTTCATGAAGATTTTTTTGTGTTTGTGGCCATTACTCTGAACTAAAATTCTGAAAAGAAACTGAAATACAATGGAATTCTAAATGCTGCAAATGTCTTGTATCATTTAAGCTATTTGCACCCCCTCTCTGAAGCTCCGATCTTGAATAATAAAGCCTAAAATAGGGTAATGCTTTAATAGCCATATTTGACTTCTGCAGTGGGAATTTACTTCACTTAGATTTTTGTTATATGATTTTGTCATTTCCTATCCACATTCCATTCAGTGCTCAACCTCACCAGAGTACAGATGACTGGCTTGCTCCTGCTCCTGCCCTCAATTGGATAATTAGAATCACCTGTTACTCATTATCCTATTAATCAATCCCTGTGTATAAATCCTTACTCTCCCCGGTAGTTCATTGCGAAGTCTTGGTAGTCTCTAGCTGTGCGATGTGCAGTGTGTTGCTGAATCTGTAATTTCAGCCAGATATTCCTGTTTATCTTTTGAGAATTTTATTCAGTCTAAATCTTGGACTGTATAAAAAGATGGACGCAGCGCTCGGGTCTGGAAACTGAGGCCTATTTGGAAATCTCCAAAATTTGCATTCTATTTAATGGCAAGCAGATGGCGACATCAGTGGTTGCAGAAAGAAGTTCAATCCTATAGAAGTCTATGAGAAAATGACCCTACTTTATCACCAGATTTATAATTTAAGTAATGATTTTCCATATTGCTTTATTGTATCTATTGCAAGTTTCAAGTCTCCTTCGATATATTATGATGTTAATTTTGTAAATTATGGTCCCAAATAGACTAGAACAAAGGATAAAACCAGTATATGCTTTGGGGGCGTGGCTATCCTCTGGTCCTTATCTGATACGGTAAGGTCCGCCCGTAGATCCACCCCTCACTTCTCTCCGGATATTCAGTTCACGCTCTCGTCCAATAAGAATCACATCCGGTTTCAAAATGACAAAATGGCGCAATTCAAATAGCCAAAATCGAGGCTTCTTCAAGGGTATGCTGAGACCAATGGGTTTCACGGTTGCTTCATCCATCTTTTTATACAGTCTGTGGTCTAAATATCCTCTTGTATCCTTGTTTGTAAGTGTGGCCCCTCTGAAAAAAAAAAAAAGTGTGTTTTGCTGGAGCTTTGCTTCGGTTAAATAAATGTAATATTCCTTCGCATTTGGATCTTCGCCTCTCATCCTTACATGAGTCCCCTTCATCCGGCATACTGGTGTCATTACAGATTTTCTTATAATTGTGGCACACATATTTTTGGGGAAAAAAAGATTTATTGTATTTTTTTCTTTGAATTTTTTTTTATTTCAAAGTTAGTTTTTTGTTAATATTTTGAATGAATGATTTGGAGGATAAACTGCAACTGCATTTTTTCATTGCCTTTTTAGCTAGTATTTTCTAAGGGTGCCAATATTAGAGGAGAGCACTGCAGAAGTCATTTTAATCTCATTATACACTTTGGTTACTCAAATAATTAAAATAAGCATCATTCTTTTGAGACAGATATGTGTCAAAATTATCATGCGATACTGTGCATTTCCAATTGCGAGCAAAGAAATAATTTCTGCAAAGAAAAATTATTTTCAACATGACCTGAATATCCAGCAATCAGTAAAATGTTCCACATGATCCTTTCCCTGTGGAAATGGAATTTAGTTTGATATTCAATTTGGTGTTTTGTTTGATACTTTCAATAAAAATCTGGATTAAACCAGGAAGGTGAGTAAATCTAGATGCTAGCAACAGGCAAACTACCTCCTTACATCATCATTACCTCCCACAGACACAAAGCGACGCCACACGTACCTCTGACCTATGTTGATTTCCTCAGTTTTGGGTCTTAGAACTACTTCCTTTAGCCTCACAAACAAGGTCTGAGTCTTGGTGTCTGAGTCTTGAATGCCACTGTTGGCAGCAGTGAGATGGAGGCGATGTTTTTGAAAGGCTGCAGCTTGGACCGGTTGCTTATTGCTTTGAGGTGGCTCCAGGCACAGCAGAGCTAATAGATCCTTTTTGGATGATTATGCACATCTTGAAGTTGTTAGAGAAGTCATTTTGGAAAAGAAAAAAATACTTTGTTTCTGCATGGGCTAGTCTGTATGACCTGATGGTATTAGTACAATCCAATAGTAGAATTAATTGATAGTAATATGGTATTGACAGGGGGATGGAGCCCAGAACAGAATGACACAGTTCAGTTCAGATGATACAGGCTTGAGTGCAAGGGGCGTGTCCGACCCTAACCAGAGGTATTTCAGGGCAGCTGCCAGATTGAGTGTACGCTTTGCTAGACCAAACTGTCAGATAGCAGGACCGGAGACTTTACTAGGAACGTAGTCCTAATCCTGATGACTATAGAAGGCTTGGGAAATGCTCCTAATAAACTGGGCAGAGGAACCAATGAAGGATGATTGATAGGTCCCGATACTTGAGAGTAAGGCTTGGGAGCTTGTTTCTATTTCTTGTTTCTATTCTACTTGGAAGAGAACCTCCATATGTAGCTATCATTAAAGATTAGTAATAATTTTCGAAGTCGATAAATTCTTCCTAGGAAATACTGACTGGTTGCCAAAGGGCATATAGCAAGTGACAGTCCAACTACTTGCACTGTAAAAGTAAGGAATATATATATGCTAACACACGTGAGGAAATGGGGGAAACATGAATGCATAACAGCTGATGGGGAAGGCACGCTGGATGTAAAACAATCAAAGGAGACAATATGTATAAAAGCCATAAAAGTTGCTAAATGGGAGGAGACACGAAAGGGATTCACATGAGGGTTGTGACAGGTGGTATAGTTAATGTGTGTAAAGCTTGCTTTGTTACAGATGGTCCACTAGTTTGATCAGGTAATTCACCCTCCCTTTATTATTCAAAAATACCTGAGTATTTGTGGGAAGTGTTTCACTGCTTTCAAGGCATAGAATTTGACACTAAGATCAATATAAAGCCAGAGCAAATGCAAGCTCTTCTGTTATATCGGCTGACTGCCATTTGCCAACTGCTAGTGTGAGAAGTTTGCCAGAGACAAGTTTCTGATGAAAATTGTTATGTGCAGTTAAGTTTCAGAAGAGCACAAAACCTGTCCTTGCACATTTGGCATAGCAATTGCAACAGTGTTGACCATTGTACTGTCACCTGTGATGAGGCCTTAGTCAGCCAGACTTAAGTCTCAACATCATGTCTACTGGTTATTGGCCCCTTTCTGTCATGGTCTAGACCAGGAATCAAGACCAGAGACAGACTTGCGAAACAATTGGTAATTTATTGGCCTCAATACTGTTATAAAGGGGATGGAACTCCGGAGGGGATAGGCGGGGATGGACCCTTGGAGAGGAGTAGAGACAGTTCAGCACGGGTGAAATACTCAGTGCTTGGGCTGCTGTTGCCGGCCAGTCGCTTCTGGTGAGCTCCCAGATGTTGAAGCGCTTGCCAGCACAGGACTGCCCATGAAGAAGAGGATTGATGCTTGAAAGGAATTCGGTCCCAGTCCTGGCCACAGTCAAAGTTTGGAAGCTTGTTCCTGTCAAACTTGATAAAGAGAGCAGACTTACAAGGGTCAACAAAAATGCGGTCCCAGACCTGGACTCGATCAGAATTGGAAGCGTGTTTTTGAAAACATGAGTTGACGAACTGGATTAATAAAGAGAACTTGAACTCAGTCCCAATCCTGGACCATGATTAGGACTAGAAACTTGATCAAATTAACTAATGACAATACAAGATTTACAAGAGCCCTTGGCTGCCACTGAAGTATTAGTTGCATTAAGACAAAGATGAAGAAGTTTAAAATAAATATGACTGGGATCTTAGTGTGAATGCAATTTAACAATCCAGCAATAAGCACAACGCACTGGAAGGCTTAAATACCCATCACTCGCTCATTAGGAAACGTGTGAGTAGGGAGATTCAGCTGATAGGAGAGACACGCAGAAGACGTACAACAATCACAACACACTTACACTTAATAGACACACAAGGTGTTGAATTGCGAAGAGTCACTAGGGATTCATACTAGGGTTGTGATACCTTTCTATTTGACCACACCAGTGGCACGCAAATATCTGCTGAGAGAAGTTACCTGGAGCAGCAGATGTTTCAGGATGCAACATACTAGTGGTCTGTGCTCTCTCAAAATGTCCTTATCACCTGAGATGGAGAGGCATCTTTTAAGACTGAGAGACAGAGTGAAATAAAGACAGATATTGAGGGTACTATTAGAAATGACCATGTCTTTTGAGGGTACTACTTCCACTGTTGGTTCAGGTGACTTGACAATGATTTGGACAACATCAGTGAATCCATGCAAATAGCAATACCTAGCACTTGGCTGCCAACTGTTTGTAAATTTAATGACTAGAGCTTGTTCTTTTAGTGTTATGACATTTTTTGTGGCCAGTTTGCCAGTAGCCAATTTTTAAGCTGATAAAATGACATGATTTATGATCCTGGTTCTCTCCCTGTCTGACAGTAATGGGGCGAGCCCTGCTGATTCAGGTGTTGTTTGCCGGATGGAGTCTTTGGTCCTCTACAGCTCTTGCAGGTGAGTCAACATTGTGACTGCAGATTATATTCATTCATATTTCATTTTTTTTCTCTGACCATGAATTAACAGACTGTGAGTACTAATTTGTATCAATGCATAGTGCATACATTGCAGCATTTGGACAGTGACTCGTTTTTGAAGTTCAACAATTCCTACATGGTTCTGTATGAATGTATCACCTTTGATTTGAGGGTATTTTTGGATCCAGTGCAAGAGAACTATTTGGATATTCCAACCCTTCAATTGATTTGTCATTACTGGTAGTGTGAAACATTTGTGCGAGTGTACTGTATGTATGCGTGCTGGGAGTAGCGCAGATATAAATATCTGAGTGTGTATCTTTATGTGCTCATGTTTGCTGTAGCAGACACAGAAGCATTCCTGAATTTGTATGGAGAGTCCGTGTATCCGATGGCTTAGTGGCTTTGTTTATGTATGTGTGAGTGTGTGTGTGGGAGGGAGAGATTGCTGGAGATGTAGAGATCTGTTCCTCTGTTTGTGAAACAATGGGTCTCAGAGGAAGCAGCTCTTCCTGCTCGGCCCAGAATCAGGGCTCCTGGTGACCTGTAGAAGAGCGCTGAGAGCTCTCACACATATGCCAGCGCGCCCTCCCCTCTCTCCACACAGAGTTGCTTTACCCACTGTACCCCACTTCCACCCACATTACCCAGTTTCAGAGTGGAGTGGAGGACATGTTTCCTGTACAGAATGGCTGCCACATTTCTTGACAATGAAGCACAATCTTAAAGCTCATAAGTATTTTTCTTGTTTGATTTCAGACCAAAGATCCAATGGTTCATCTTTGGGAGGTATTGTGCGCGTTTGTGTCTATGCATGTGTGCTTCTGCTGTTATCTTTGGATCAATGTTAATGCCCATAAAGGTGACCATATTCATGTTCTTTCTCTGTTGCTGTCTCATGTGTACCTGTGTGTGTGTGTGTGTGTGTGTGTGTTCCAGCTGTGAGTCACGGCGGAGGCAAGGTGCAGTGTTGGTGTGAGAACTCACATGTCTGCAGCAACAGCACCTGCTGGGGTGACGTGTGCTACTTCATCAGAGTGTCCGAGCGGCAGGAGTGGGGCTGTTTCATGGAGGATCACCGCGAGCAGTGCATCACCGACATCCCTAACGTCTTCACCAAGTGCTGCTCTGATTCCCCGCTCTGCAATGCTGAAATCACTGAACCCACCGTCCCAGGTCCCCTGGGTGAGCACCTCGTCATGGGTGTCTGTGTGTGTGTGTGTGTGTGTGTAGGAGGATTTTTCTATTCTTATGGGAACAAGAAGGGCCCCTCAATGATCATGAAGTCTGAAAAAATGAGCACTGTGGGGACCTTTTTTTGGGTCCACCTTGAGGAAAAAACTTTAGGACTAAGTCTTTGGACTTTAGGACTTAGTTTAGGACTAAGTTTAGGTTCAGGGGTACTTTCGGGATTATGGTTAGGTCTGAGTCTAGATACTGGAATTTCAATCCTGGTGAAGTTAGACTTTTAATAAAGGCTGAAATTTCAGTAGGTTTGGGAAGTTAGTGTGTCAGGGTTAAGATTAGGGTTAGGGTTAGGGAAGGAGTAACAGTTAGAGTTAGCGACAGGCATATGGAAATAGGATTTTGGAGCAAAAACAAATGTGAGTGTGCGCGCACATGTGTGTGTTTTTCAAAATCTACAGCTGTGCCACTGATTTCTTGCAATTTTTGTTCACACTTGCAAACAATGAATTTATCCAGTTGTCAATTTCACTTAATTGCACTTTTCTTCTTTATTAGGACAATTAAATCTTTTTCGCCACATTCTGTCTGAAATAGCTATACATGCCCTGAGGAGTTACATTTTCATGTGGAGTTGCAAATGTTTTTTATTGCATAAAAAGTGGGAGAAATTTGCTGCTGATGAAATTAAAGAATCATTGGCTTCTAATTTATGAGTGTGGTCATGTGGTCTCTAAAAAATTGTCATTACGTTGTTAATGACCAATTAAAAGACAAGACAAGTGATAATGAGCTGAACCATAAAAAGGGGACGCATGTAATAGGACCCTATTGAAACACCACCTTCATCAAATGTTTATCTTTTTTGCAAATGTTTGCAATGAAGCGAAGTTTATATCCTGTATGGTATCCAGCTATAGCTTTTTTGAACAATGTGGCTAAAAGAATAAATAATGGTGAATAATCCCATTAAATATAAAGTGGACCTCAGACAAATAAACAGCTGTTTAAAATAATTATTGCTGTTGTGGCTGCAACGAAAACCAGATTACACACGGGTCTGATACAATGCAAAATGTTACAATAACACAAAATGTAACATTGTCACATTTTGTGGTGAAATGCAATACTAAATTTTGCATTAAAATGCAACGCAAAATGTAACAATCAAAAATATTGTTACATTTTCGGTTTGTAGTCACAACACAAAATGTAACATTTGAAATCTCATTATATTTGGTCAGTGAAATTGTGAAATAAACAACTTCATGTTGATTTCAGCCATGAAGTCAGCGGCAAAACCAACTTTTCCATTTTCTCCACCACATGATAAAAGAAACTTTTTTATTCAAGCCAGATGTGAGTATAAAGTATATAATGCTTCAATTAGCATATTAAGTCCTGAGAAATGTGGTTACAACACGCAAAATGAGTTTCTGAGTTGATTACTGCTACCATAAGTTTTAACAGCAAATAACGCCAACAGCCATATTACTAATGACACACCTGGTTGCTATTTCATGCGCAGCATATGGATTCGCAATATTAAATATTAAATTCTAAACCCCTCACTGATGAAACCCCCCCAAAGTATGTTTGTGCCCCTTTTTAAAATCGTTCTGGCAAATAAAACGCCGTAAAATAAGTGGTGGTGGGTATGGAACTCTTTCCCAATCCATCTCAAAGAAGATAAGTTGTTCATCTCCTGGACAGTCTTATGGTAGCGTTATTGACTAAATCAGTTCGCATTAAGTTGAGTCAGATTCTGATGAATCTGTGTGCTGAAATGTTGAGTCAGATTCTGATGAGTCTGTGGGCCGACATGATGAGTCGGATTCTGATGAGTCTGTCGGCCGAAATGTTGGGTCAGATTCTGGAGAATCTGTGGGCCGCAATGTTGAGTCAGATTCTGAGGAATCTGAGAATGGCAAGGTTGATTTAAAGGGTGGTGATTCTGAGGGGGGAAATTTACGGCACTTTTCCACTACGTGGTACTGGCTCTACTCTACTCTACTCTACTCTACCTGCCTTGGTAACGGGTACTTTTCTGCGGGTGGTTTTCCATTAGAGGATAGTACTGTCTCAGTGTAGCTGGTCATCATAGCGGTGCAGCACGAAACTGTGGCGACGTCATCCTCAATACAACACACAATGTGGTTGCAGTTATATCAAGTCTACATTTATTCCGTCGATTTTGTTAAAGATTTATGTGTTCAAATTAGGGGACGCGCACTACCGTCACTACGTTATGGCACTAAAGTCCAGCGAGTGTTGAATTGCATTTTCTGTTTGACATTGTCATGTCCGATTCAGTAGCACATGAAATTGCGTACCACCTAGCAACGCAAAGCAATGACATCCGTAAAAGGCATGGAGAGTGACTGCACATTTCACTCTGAATTTGACGGCAAACAAACAGATTGTTAAAGCATGGGATATTTAAGTGATCATTACAGAGCAGAGTTTCACGTTGCAAATGTGCAAATCGCAGGAGATGGCAGAGAATCAGCATTCATCGCTTTATAATGCATCATTTCATCTGTGAAAACTTGAGCAAAATGCTTCGTCAACACCTGTAAAGTTATTTTTCTGCGCGATTTTCTTAAAACAGGGGTAGCATCACATAACTTCACCACGAACGGGGTCACACACAAAGAGAAACGCATTTCATGAATGAAGCAGCTTTGGTGAGCAAGCAAAACTGTGTTTGAAAGGTAAGGCAACGCGCAATATATAGTATATTGAACAAGTGGCCTAAAACAATGTTAGACGATGATCATAATAACTACGCTAATCGTGAGACTCATCTAACTCGAATGAGATATCCCGAGGTCGACTTTGGAATTGTCTTTCGCAGTGACGATTCTCTATCACCAATCAGTGGGCTGGGGTATTGTCACGTCACATTTTTACTAGTACCCGGTCGGCTTTTTGTGGAACCCCAGGAGAGCAGGTACCAGAAAAAGTGGTACCAGTTACCAAGTACTATAGGTACTTTTTCCTAATGGAAAAGCAAAAAAGGCGAGTAGAGTAGAGTAGAGCCGGTACCACGTAGTGGAAAAGCACCATTAGGCTTATACACTGAAGAATCTGATGATTCGGGTGCTGGTGAATCTGAGGGCGAAAATTTTGAGCCACAGAGGGAATTCCTGCCCCAAGAAACCCTCAGACAGATAAGTTTGTATGTTTTGAGGGATGATTGATAAATAGGAAAAACAGACTTCTTCAAAGATTCACAAAAAGAAATACTTTAATTTTCCAAACCGGTTTCATCACAATGGCCCTCATTTATCAAACTTACGTAGCATCTGGTGTAGATTCTGGTGTAAATATCAGCGTTCTCCAGGTGTCACGTCTGATTTACTAAAAGTGTGTACGTTGCTGATTTTGGTGTAAAACTGGTGTGGCGTTGATAAATCTGGCTGCAGAAACCATCGTAATTTACATGACAAGCCCCTATAAATTCATGCTCCGGGAGGCATAGTCCTGCCCACTTCCGACATGGACTCTCGAAAGACGGCAAAGAAGAAAGAACTTCACTGAGGAGGAAATATAAATTATCAAGTCCGAGGTGGAGAAGAACAAAATAATTTTATTTGGAAGCCTTAAGAGTGGCATAAAGGGAGCTCAGAAGGCTGCAGTTTGGAAAACTATTGCTGCTGCGGTAAACACCGTTGGGGTGGAAAACTGGAGTGCAGTAGAGGTTTGATTTAATTCATTAGCAAATCGAAGTGACTATTCGCACTTATTTAAGTGCGTCCAAGCACAAAATTTGATCTAAATTTGCGTTAGACGCACTTATAAGTGTGGCCAAGATGCACATTTCTCTATTGCCCACACTTATTTTAAGTGTGTCCAAAGCTAAAAAAATTTTTCTTGGCCAAACTTATTTTAAGCGGTACTTTCTATAAGTGGCACTGGAATGGTCATCAACTGGCGCACTTATAAGTGTGGCCAAGAAAAAAATTCAGCACTGGCCACACGTAGAAGTGAGAATAACATCGGCCTTAATAAATTCAATTTATAGATCCATGATATTTCATGTCATATAGCCTACATAGTTGACAATCCAAATGCTTTACATGTAGGTAAAAAAAAAAAAAAAAAAGTCAGACTTTAAGATCGCGCTCAGGCACAGCAGCGCACGGACCGGTGGAGGCCAACCAGACTAGAACCTCCAGCTGTCACTGTTCGAGGAGCGCGTGGCAGCAGGGCTCCTACTCCATCGTGGGAATACGAGGCGGTGGGGACACGGACGAGTCCCCACTGCCTCGATCAGAGCTGCATGAGGGTAACTGTTAAAATACAGTCTGGAGAGATCACTCTTCATGGTACCTTTATTAGTGCTACTCCATGACATTTTATTGGGTGCCACACAAAATGAGCAGCCACTCGTCACTTTCCCGGAGGAGATCTTCTTTGTGTCGAAAGTTCCTCTCACGTCGGACAGAAGTTTATTCCTCTAACAATAGAAGATCTGCCATTGTCAAAATGTGATGACGGTCAAAGTATCCGTAGGCTGAGCAACAAAAGAAACACAAGTTAGCTAGTTAGTTAATGTACTCTAATGGTTACTCAGTCAAAGTGACCGCAAAATAAAGAAAAGTTTGATGAAACGAGTGTAAATGTGCACGCGCTAATAATAAATTTGATTTTCTAAAATAATTACGCACAAACTTATTTTCCAGTCTGCCTTTAATTAACTTGCGTTTCTTTTGTTGTTCAGCGTATATCTGACTGGATGAGCATGTGACATACCACAGTACATATCTGCCAAGCCACGCATTGCGCTTAATCAAATTGATTGTAATTGTCAGCCGTCTGGCCTGACAAGCAGGTTGTCGCAAAATATAAATTTAATTAATTTCTCAAAACAGGTTTCTTATTTATTTTTTTATTCATTCATTCATTCATTTGTCTATTTAGCCTATTTATTCATTTTACTAATAAGAGCAACAACAGCATGACGCCCGCATCGCTGCATATGGTTTATTACTCATTTTGACAGCTGCACTCGTTCCTGCATGTTGTTCGCTGGTTTCAAATCTGCGTACACCTGGTCTGACCAGGCGCGAGATTTTTGCGGACCGTTAGCTCACGTTCAGATTGATAAATGCCGATCCTTGTGGGAGATTTGGCGTACAACCATTTTTTTTTTTTTGGTGTACGCACGTTTGATAAATGAGGGCCATTGTGTGTGATCATCAGGGGTTTATATATTGTTGCATTGTTAATGTTTTTTCAACTGATAATAATTAACCTTTATCAGGGAAATCATTGTGGTTCTCACAAAGTGTAGATGGAAATGTCTTAACTCATCCAATTTAGTTTGACCATTAAAAAAGAAAAAAAAAACACCATCACATGGTTGAGTGCCTTGACATGGCGTGATGGCTTAGAAGTCTCATTCCTTTCTGCCATTCCATAGGGGAATCATTTCGCAACTCTGATTTTTAGGCTTGAGACTAAACTAAACTCAGACCAATCTTCTGCTTCATTGAAAACACGGTTCGAAAACACGGTTTGTTGGACTCGTTACCGAATGCAGCATTATTTCCGGCACCATTTCACAAGATTGCCAATCTGATCACACAGCACAAATGGCCAAGAAAATGTGTCGTCTGTGCGGATTGGCCAACGTGTTCGAGGGGAAAGGACGAGCAACGCTGTTAATCCGGAACACGCACGCACTATACACTCATTGGCTAAACTGCTGCAGTCAGAGCAACAGCTGGACAACCAAACTCGTGCACGAGCTGTCATCGAGCTCTAAGTAGCAGTTCTTATTTTACAGGCCCTCTTGAAAACATCGAACAGTTGCGTCAGACAAAGAGCAAAATAATGAAGGATTACCGAATACATTTGCTTCTGTTTTCGCTTTATTTGGCAAGAAAAAAATGCACACTTTTCAATTCGTGTCTATGGAGCTTCAGCGTCTTTGGCCACAAAATTGCATCCTTGGGAAACGCGGAAGCAGGAGGCTAACATGCTAACTGGCTGAAGTAAAGGTACTTCCTCGTTCTCTCTGGTTCTATTATATATCTCTATGGTCTGTGGCAACATTCCCGCGCTATATTCAAATACAGGCAAATATCTAGTGATGCTTTTTACGTCAGTAAGCTGCGTTTGGTCTGTCCAGAAGGTAGGAGGAGACGCAAGCTAGCTTGGTGGAAGTAAGGAACCCCGGGAGAAGCAATGACAAGGTAGACGTCAAAAGGGATCCAGTAGCGGCACTTTCCCTAGCCTGAACCTTGGCTCTATCCCCTAACCCTAAATCTAACTTGTCCCTTACACTATATGTCAGTTTTATGGATGGATTTAAGGGAGGACCGTTAAAAATGCAGCCTTCCAAGAAGCGGAAAGTACCGCTACTGGATCCCTTCTGACATCTACCCAATGGCAAATACCATACTGTGTAGCTATACTGTGCACAGTAGAAACTAACGTTAGCTGAGTCTCTGTTGAGGCTACTACTGAAACTAAATTTATAACGTAATTTCAGGAAGCAAATGGGAAAAAAGCTACGTTAACCGCCTCGACAAATTATTTTTATTTAAAAAAAAAAAAGTTATAACGTTACCTGTTAACCAACTACCGTTTTCATTATTTACACAGGGCTCTCAACTTTCACATATTCGGCTTGAGTTTAAATGACATATGCACGTTCCGTGCTGTAGTCAGAAATTATTCTGTCAGACCATTTGTAGAGATTCTCAGGTGGAATTGAATTCCTTGTGCATTGAAGTTTATCAGTTTCACATGTGTTACGGTGGATTTCGCCACTAGTAATAGGCTATGAGAACAATTATGATTCCGGACTTGTCACGCTTTTCTTCACTCAGGGGCTGGAAGCAGAGGAATTGCATTAAAAAAATGTTTCAAATGGTCATATTTCATTTAAATAATTTGAACGATTACTAACTACAGCACGGGAACGTGAATGAAGCACAAATTCTCACGGCGAATGAGTGAGAGTTGGCAGCCCTTTAAGTTAATCGATTTATCATAATAGCCTAACATGTTACTGGAATGAGATGACGCTAATGGATGACTTATGTCACATAATTTTTACTTTTATTGAGTTCAATTGCCGTGTCAAAGAGCATCTTTCCCGTTTGCATGAGAATTGAGGAGGCGTGGAACTGGTTAGACCCGTCAATTTACCGACGTCATCCCTGCTGAAAAATCCAGTAGAATACCATTAGATTAAACACATTAGGAACCATTAGATTTCTAATGGTCTAATGGGAATTGGAACCCCATTAGGAACCATTAGAAGAAACCATTAGGATGTAAAACCATTAGGAACCTACTGGTCCCATTAGGATGAAAAACCATTAGGAACCTACTGGTCCCATTAGAATGTAATACCATTAGAAAGCTACTGATTCCATTAGAATATAATACCATTAGAAAGCTACTGGTTCCATTAGGAGCTAAAACCCATAGAAACCTGGTCCCATTAGGATCTAAAACTATTAGAAAAACATACTGAGAAACCTAATGCTGCAACAGAAATTATAGCAGAGTCCTATCACTGGGCACCAGAGACATGTCTATACATATTTGTAATTGTGTATGTATTGGGATATTTTCTCCTCCGAATTGGGAACAGGACATATGGGGCGTGGCAACTCATTGCAGTTTGTGATTTTAATTAAACTTTTTCAGAACATGAACCATCAAACCATCAGGTTGTGTTCTTCTCCCTCCTCTTGGACAGATGAGTCATGAACAATGATTTAATCACAAAAGTCCAAATATGATTTAATCACAAATTTAATCGCAATAGGCCAAAGGTGATCTTGGAATGTATTAAATGAAATCACTGAACACTGCAATCTACAAACATACTGTATAGCCAACACAAGGACCCACTAGAAATCACATAGATGTGATCATCAAAGAAGGCTATAACATCTGTGTTCCTCCATCACATTAGGAACCATTAGAGACCACTACACCCTGTATTGACCACTAGACCACTGTATAGTGACCATTAGACTGGTATAGAAACGCCTCTAGGAACCATTAAGACTTCTGTAGGAACCATTAGACTCCTGTGGGAACCATTAAGACTCCTGTAAGAACCATTAGTAGGGACCAGTTAAAGTCCTGTAGATTTGTGTAGGAGATAATAGAACCCCATTAGAAAAAAACAACCTGAACCATTAGGCAAACATAAGTTGACATTAGAAACCATTAGAAACCATTACAAAGCCACCAGGAACCATTAAAAACCAAAAGAATATGCCTAATGGTTGCCTAATGGCTTCTCTGACTTTTTTCAGCAGGGATACAGGCGACATTGTTGGGTCTCAACCAGAGTTATGGGAGATGAGGTCCAGAAGCGCACCTGCAATTACAGCTTACTGCCAAAGATGTCAATATAAACAAACCAATTCAAATCTTACGGATTACCACTTTATAGACCGGTAGCTGGCTCATTTTATTTATGTGAAAAGGGTAGAAAGGTTTGACCCCTACAAGTCAAGCTATTCTACGTGATGTATATAAATCACCATTGCTGGCTGCTGGACTCCTGTACGTTTGACCCTGGCACCCTTTTTAAAGGGTCCCAAAAGAGGTTTTATTTATGTGAACGCCGACAATGAAATCAACTACATGTGCTTGTGGGGTGATGATGTAGCATCATAAATTTGTCAACGCCAGCAACTTCAGCTTGAACCCTTGCAGGGACAGTGAGCCTTTAAGGGGTAAAAAAAGCCAAATATTTATGTGAAGGCCGACAAACACATGGTTTACCTTTTCTTGAAGCCAGAAGAGCCTGCTATTTGAAAACTGAAGTGCCAGCAAGTTTTGACTGTACCAAACCCTTGCCAGCAACACCCTTTTCAAGGGGTGAAAAAATCAAAATATTCATGCGAAGGCCGATATACACGCAATTTACCATTTCTTGAAGCTGGAAAGGTCCGCTATTCGAAAACCGAAGTGCCAGCAAGTTTTGAGTGTACCAAACCCTTGCCAGCAACACCCTTTTTTTTTTTAAGATTTTTTTTTTGGAATTTTTCCTTTATTTGACAGGTATACAGTGTAGAGAGACAGGAAAGTTGGGGAGAAGAATGGGGGAAGACATGCAGCAAATGACCTGAGCTGGAGTCGAACCCAGGTCGCTGCGGGAAGGACACAGCCTTTATGGTACGCGCGCTTAGACCGATGAGCCACCGGGGCGCCCCGCAACACCCTTTTTAAGGGGTGAAAAAATCAAAATATTCATGCGAAGGCCGATATACACGCGATTTACCATTTCTTGAAGCTGGAAAGGTCCGCTATTCGAAAACCGAAGTATCAGCAAGTTTTGAGTGTACCAAACCCTTGCCTGCAAGACCCACTTACAACAGGTATGGTTTCTCCTTGTTCGGAACAGCCTTTGAATACAGTGTAGACCAGGGGTCCTCAAATACAAATCTTAAAGTTCCACAAAGAAATTTTTCATTGAGTCAAAGGTCCGTTTATTAGTTGGTCAAGCCACGGCAAATCAAAGTATCGCCCACCAACCAACCAACTTAACAATAATGTGGTGTACAGTAGAAAAATAAAATGCATGACTCAACTATAAAATGTACTTTTAATTTTAACACATATTCCCCTCCAAAATTCCCCAGGTAAATAAATATATCAGGAGGTACTGTGTTGTGGTTAAAGAAAACGAAATGTCCTTTTCATAAAAACAAAAAATACGTACTAAAAAATATAAAATGTCCTTTTGATTTTTACAAAAAAAAAAAACCAAATAAAAAATACTCAAAAACAGAACTGCTTTTTCTTTTTAACATAAACTCAAATAAATTAATAAATACTTCAAATAAAACACACCCCTGCAAAGAATCCAAAACAAATATATCAGGAGGGGGGTAAATAACACTTTTCTTTTTAAATACAGACACAAAGGACACAAGAACGGAGGAAAAATTCATCACTTCAGTCATTCATTCTTTTATCATTTCTGCATCAGAGAATGGCTTCTGTGCTTACCCAACACCCACACCACTCTGAGTGAGCATTACCCAACACCCACCCCACTCTGAGTGAGCATTACCCAACACCCACCCCACTCTGAGTGAGCATTACCCAACGCCCACCCCACTCTGAGTGAGCATTACCCAACGCCCACCCCACTCTGAGTGAGCATTACCCAACGCCCACCCCACTCTGAGTGAGCATTACCCAACGCCCACCCCACTGTGAGTGAGCATTACCCAACACCCACCCCACTCTGAGTGAGCATTACCCAACGCCCACCCCAATCTGAGTGAGCATTACCCAACACCCACCCCACTCTGAGTGAGCATTACCCAACACCCACCCCACTCTGAGTGAGCATTACCCAACACCCACCCCACTCTGAGTGAGCACTACCCAACGCCCACCCCACTCTGAGTGAGCATTACCCAACGCCCACCCCACTCTGAGTGAGCACTCTGTTGCGCGGACAGTGATGACAGTAAGACTGATGAGAACATGTAAATGATTGCCATAATCATAGGCAAGCCCTGTCAGGTGCAACTATTATTTTGGTAACTGTCCTGATACATGTACAACCTCAATTCTGAAATAGTTGGGACAAAGTGTAAATTGTGAATAAAATCAAAACGCTATGACTTTCAAATCACACCAGCTAGTATTTTATTCACAATAGAACAGAGATAACATAGCAAATGTTGAAACTGAGACATTTTGCAATTTTATCCACAAAATGAGCTCAATTCAAATTTGATGGCTGCTACAGGTCTCAAAAAAGTTGGGACAAGGGCCTGTTTACCATAATGTAGCATCCCCTCTTCTTTTTAACACAGAGTGGAGGCGTCTGGGCATTGAGGAGACAAGTTTCTTGAGTTTAGCCATTGGAATTTGATCCCACTCTTGTTTAATACAGGCTTCCAGCTGCTGGAAAGCTTTGGGTCTCCTTTGACAGACTTTTCATTTAAATATGCACCAACTGTTCTCAATTGGTGAAAGATCAGGACTGCAGGCAGGCCAGTTCAGCACACGGACTCTTCTACTACGAAGCCATGCTGTTGTAATAGCTGCAGTATGTGGTTTTGCATTGTCCTGCTGAAATACACAAGGCTTTCTCTGGAATAGATGTCGTGGGGAGAGGAGTAGATTTTGCTCTTAAACCTTTATATACCTTTCAGCATTCATGGTGCTTTTTAAAACATGCAAGTGTCCCACACCATATGCACTAATGCATCCCCATACCATCAGAGATTCTGGCTTTTGAACTGAACGCTGATTAAAGGAGGGGTGGTCTTTCTCCTCTTAAGCCCGGAGGACACGACGCCCATGATTTCCACCAAGGATGTCAAATTTGGACTCGTCTGACCACAGGACACTTTGCCACTTTGCTGCAATCCAAGTTAAATAAGCCTTGGCCCACAGAACACGGCAGCGCTTCTGGATCATGCTCAACAATGGCTTCCTTTTTGCATGATAGAGTTTTAGGTAGCATCTGTGGATGGCACGGCGGACTGTGTTTACAGACAGTGGTTTCTTGAAGTATTCCTGGGCCCATGTAGTAATGTCAATGACAGAATCATGCAGTGATGTCTGAGGGCCCTAAGATCGCGGGCATCCAGTAAAGGTCGTCGGTCTGGTTCCTTACACACAGAGATTTTTCCAGTTTCTCTGAATCTTTTGATGATGTTATGCACTGTTGATGATGAAACCTACGAAGCCTTTGCAATTTGACATTGAGGGACATTGTTTTTAAAGTATTCACAATTTTTTTATCGCAAGCCTTCACAGTTTGGAGAGCCTCTGGCCATCTTTACTTCTGAGAGACTCAGCCTCTCTAAGACATCCCTTTTATAGCCAATCATGCTACACACCTGATGCCAGTTAACTTAATTACGTGCTAAATGTTCTTTCAGCTGATTCTCTTATATATTAATTGCTTTTTCAGCCCTTTCTTGCCTGTGTCCCAACTTTTTTGAGCCCTGTTGCAGCCAGAAAATTTGAAATGAGCTCATTTTTTGAAAAAATGTAAAATGTCTCAGTTTCAACATTTGAAATGTTATGTCTGTTCTATTGTAAATAACATACTGGCTCATGTGATCTGAAAGTTATTGCATTTTGATTTTATTCACAATTTACACTTCGTCCCAACTATTTCGGAATTGAGGTTGTAAGTAAGGTACTTGAATGGCCAGTCGTGCCACTTAACTATTCTGGGACCTGTGTATGTCCTCTGTTCTTTTTTCTATCGTCAGTCACGAGGTACAATCACCGACAACCATGTATATCAGAAATTGTGGGATGTAAAATTTCTGTTTCTTGATGTTCCAACATTGTAAGGCTCCCTATTATGATTTTTTGTTCTTATTTTTCCATCTCTGTAATGTCATTAATATAAAAATAAAGGCATTTTATGTTCTAAATACGGTACTGACTGAAAATTAATTTGGATATTGTTACTTTTTATGTGATGACCGAGTTGAAATTGGTTACCCTTTTAAAAAGAAGGGTCTTGCTGGCAAGGGTTTGGTACACTCAAAACTTGCTGGCACTTTGGTTTTCGAATTGCGGACCCTGACAACTTCAAGAAAAGGTAAATTGCGTGTATATTGACCTTTGCATGAATATTTAGATTTTTTCACCCCTTAAAAAGGGTCTTGCTGGCGAGGGTTTTGTACAGTCAAAACTTCCTGGCACTTCGGTTTTCGAATAGCGGACCCTTCCAGCTTCAAGAAAAGGTAAATTGCGTGTATATCGGCCTTCACATGAATATTTAGATTTTTTCACCCCTTGGAAAGGGTCTTGCTGGCAAGGGTTTGATACACTCAAAACTTGCTGGCACTTCGGTTTTCAAGTAGAAGGCTCTTCTAGCTTCAAGAAAAGGTAAACCATGTGTTTGTCGGCCTTCACATAAATATTTGGCTTTTTTTTACCCCTTAAAGGCTCACTGTCCCTGCAAGGGTTCAAGCTGAAGTTGCTGGCGTTGACAAATTTATGATGCCGCATCATCACCCCACAAGCACATGTAGTTGATTTCATTGTCGGCGTTCACATAAATAAAACCTCTTTTGGAGCCCTTTAAAAAGGGTGCCAGGGTCAAACGTACAGGAGTCCAGCAGCCAGCAATGGTGATTTATATACATCACGTAGAATAGCTTGACTTGTAGGGGTCAAACCTCAGGGGTCCCCAGGACTTCTGCTGAGAACCATGGCTGTAATGATTATGCAATCCTGGTCAGTGCTGCCACCATGTGTCCGATGTAGTGTCTGCATGTAAGTGACATTTCCGTAAGGCATTCCTCATCATCACAGAAAATGAAGCTGTAGTCGTCAAGTATGATATTCTCCATGTGTGATGTTCTCACTGATCACGTGGAGGAAACTTTGTGTGACAACCAGAGAACGACCCAAAACATCAAACCTGCTCTGCCGAGACTTTCTGCGAAGGAAATGACAAAATATGAAGCGGTCAGCTCAATCACCTGATTGGAACTCTGTGGAGATTGTAGATTGTTACATTTATGAAGTGTGGCCAGCTTCAAGGCATCGTTGCAGACCACGTGAAAATCCAATATCTAGAATGTCTAAAATTTATTAAGAAGTGATTAAACCTCTTGTGGGATACTTGGACTAGGAACCACTAAAATGTACATACTGTGTTTTTATCATATCCACCTCTTACTCCCAATCACTTGAAATACTAAGTAAGATATCGTGAAATACATACTGGGGCTTATTTCATATATTAGCTATTATGTAAACACTTCTGTTGAAAATAATAGCAAGAGCTAATAAAATGGCAAATGATTCCTACCATTGAACAGTAGAGTAGTATGTTGTCTGGTGAGTTGTTGTTTGACAAGACTTAGACCTGTCCCATTTGCTCTGATCCTCTCCCTGGTCCCTCTCTACAGTTCCTGATGTTAAAACAACAAAGGAGGAGGAGAACTTGGTCCTGCTGGTGGGTGTACCGCTGCTGGTCCTGCTGGTGCTGTCGGCAGCCACCTGTGGCCTGGTGTGGTGGTGGAGGTCACATCACCAGTTCGCCCGCGCTCCCCTCAATGAGGATTTCAAGGTGTCGGGCGGAGCTGACCCCACCTATGGGGTAGGTGTTGCCATGCTCACTGGGGGTCACCATGGCAATGGGAGCCCTCTGGAAAATGTCAGCGGTCCATCTGACTCCTGGCTGCAGTTTAAAATTTATTGGATAGCTTGCATTAAATGGGCTTGTGTGACTTAGCTTGCATAAGCTAGCTAATTTCAGACATTTTGGGAGAAATGGGGAAAATGTATCCAGCCCCATCAATAAGGCCATGTCCTCTGCCAATGCTTTGTTTGATGTTTTTTAGGAAAGCTGTGCATTATTTCTATACAAGGGATAGTTCAGTGATACAACTCAAAATTTATATTTTATACTGAATCCCCAGGTGTATGGTCGCCTTTTGCATTCTTTTGAAATCTTCCAAATTTAGTTAGAGACGGTCAGCCAACTTACTTTCCAAGGAGCCCCCATAGGCACCCAAAGAGCATAATTTTACTTTTTCTTCCACTCAAGAAAATGCACTCAAATCACAAAACCATTCAGCTGTATCATGTTATACAATTACGCTGTGCATTTTGTCTCTCTAATTTATCTCGATCCCCTATCATTGATATTTTACTTACTATTCTGACTAGCCTAGCTGAAATAGCTAGGTCCGGTCAAATGCATAACTACACAAGTGCACACCCCATTCCCCCCTTTGTCCAAAAAGAAAACTCTATTTTTTGTGTTAGTGTCATTGACTGTGGTAAAGCTTCATCATGCACATCCACTCTGGCTCTGAATGGAGGGAGCAATTCAACGACACTCAAGTTAGTGCTGTGCAGTCCTTTGAGCGTCCTCCCAGCAGTCAAACTTGAGTCTGACATGTCTGGACTAAGAGAATTGAAACTAAGGAAATAGGATTTGGGACGGGTTTTTGCAGTAAGTGATCCCAGGTTCTCAGTATGAGTGATGTTAGCGCATGTTGGCGTATGCGGCTGTCAGTATGCATGCTGTCGTGTCTGATAACTTCAATCGGCGTGCATCTGGAAATGTCCACATGGGAATATGCTCACGTCATTTGCGTGTGGGTTTTTCAGGCAATATCAGTACCTTGGTGTGTTTCATGACATTATTTGAGCATGTCTGGTATGGAAAATGAAAATGAATTTCTTCAACTGGGAAAACAAACTATGGAGCTCTCAGTACACCAGCTAATTTTGTTATGTTTGTCCATAGATGCGCTGGTGGCATCATTATCAGGGTATGTCTAGTACTAGTCCATTGGCTGATTGACATCCTCAGGTGGAAAATCTAGGGCACCACACGTAAAATGTTCTGCCATGTTCTTCCTCCATCCTTGAATTCAGCCCATTGATTTCATTTCACTTTTTAGATTTGGCTAACAGATTCATTCTGAAGTAGCTAGAGTAAATAATGCAAATAATGGTGGCCAAAACAAAGTACTGGGGAGGCCTTAATCAACTGAACCTAGATTTGCCACCACTGGTGACATCACTACATGGGTTTGTGCTCTGCAGTGTACATTTCATGAACAATGTGCCATCTGCAGGATATCTTCGATGAGTTCTGCACATCAGGCAGTGGGACAGGCCTGCCTTATCTGGTGCAGAGGACCATGGCTCGACAAATCACCCTGGCGGAGTGCGTTGGTGAGATGCGCATGCTAGCAGCACAGCATTCCTTCTTTCACTCTAAATCCCTGCCACCAGTAAAAAACAGTACTGTATCTGCATTCCTTGCAAAACAAGCTTAGACACCATTCCTCCCCATTTCAATGACAGTGAAGTGAATTGAACTTGATTCTCAGACAGTTTGGGCAAGTTAATTGAGGTGCTGTGTCCATACAGAAGCAAAAAAAATGGATTTTTTTTGTGATTTATGAAGAAATGGCCTTAATTTGGACATGGGCCTTAGTATCAAGCATAGAGAAAACTGGCTCTTAAAGTATCTTCAGGCAGAATCGGTTACAAAAAGCTTAGTTTTCACTCCTGGATTGTTTGCCATCGTGATACAGCGTCTGTTTTTTTCTGCCATTGTGTCTGTGCGTCTGTCTGCCGATGTTGTTCATGTTCAATGTTTTCTCTCAGGCAAGGGGCGCTATGGTGAGGTATGGCGAGGTACGTGGATGGGGGAGAGCGTGGCGGTAAAGATATTCTCATCCCGTGATGAGCAGTCCTGGTTCCGCGAGACTGAGATCTACAACACCGTGCAGCTACGCCACGAAAATATCCTAGGTGACGTTTGGAGAAATAGGGTGGCTCGCTGTTTTTAATTTGTACTCACCTGGTGAAGTTCACTGCCTTGTTACTGGTGCTTTTTTGGAAATAAATAAACAGTTACATCGCAAAGCACGATTAACGCCACTTTTGACATTTTTGAACCACCACTGAAAGAAGAGAATCATTGGAGGGCCGGTAGTCATGTCAAGTTCGGCCCATAGAATATACGTTTTATATGCCAGTGTTAAGCATGCTTGAACTTCAGCTTTCATTCCAAAGTGCAATAAATGCCAAGCAAGTTTATCCGTTAACTGCAATATATCCACACAGCCAATCAGCGATGGAGAATTCCGTGCAGCCAACAGGCTCTGATTGTTTAGTAACTCTTGTTTTGGGCAAAACAAAAATATGAGTGTCATTTCTATGCTGCAAGTTCTGCAGAGAAAAAGATTCTCTAATTTATCTGTCAAGAATATATTTCCCATCTGTGGACATAGTTTTCGTTCCACTGACCGAGTTTTTGGCTGCATTGCACAGCAGATTTGCAAAAAGAACAGTGTACTGCAAGTGGAGGAGTTTTATGAATCATAATGGAAACATAGAAATGTTTCCGTATGTAATATTGACTGGTAAGCATTTGACTTTAAATCGTACCTCTCTGGATATATTGCGTTTTTGCCAAATAATGGCAACGAAGTTCACTTTTTCACAAAATTTATTATTCTTGGATTTAATTGCGTCATTGTGTAGTGTTCTAAATTGACAAAAATTAGCATTTTTCTAAAATTGCATCAAATGAATATGTTGCATTTGCAATAAAACCCTACTAATCTTACAACCTCTTGCTCGTACCTCGTACTTCACTCTGAAACCTTGTCTGAATCACAAGTAATGTCAAATGACTATGGACTTGCTAAAATGCTACATTATTTATTGATGATGAATAGGTTGTTAACACACTGGTGATATTCTGTTTGCATTCTATCTAACACTGTTACCATATTACTCAAGTGTTGTCCATGTCCTATACTCTTGCCCCATCTCAGGTTTCATTGCTTCTGACATGACGTCTAAGAACTCAAGCACGCAGCTGTGGCTGGTTACCCACTTCCATGAGCGGGGCTCCCTGTATGACTTTCTGCAGTACAGTACTCTGGACCCCGAGGGTTGTCTGCGGATGTGCCGTTCGGTGGCCTGTGGCCTGGTGCACCTGCACACTGAGATCCTTTGCACACAGGGCAAACCCGCAATCGCTCACCGTGACCTCAAGAGTCGCAACATCCTGGTGAAGAGAAACGGCCAGTGCTGCATCGCTGACCTTGGTACGGCAACCGGGTGGGGCCACAAAGGGGGTGTACTGGGTATATTCTGTGGAGGTGATGCGTTCTGGGGTAAAAATGGGTTGTTGGGAGTGGTGGTGTTAGTGCGGAAGAAGGGCAGACTCGGCCAAATGGAGAAAAAATTATGTGGGAGGATGTCGGGGAAAGATGAAGAAGTGGAAATGAGAGACAACACTGTCACGCCCATGTAGTCTATCGTGTATTGCAATGTACAAGCTCTGAAACTATTTAACCTTGACCCCCCCTCCCCATACTCTCTCACACACAGGCCTGGCCGTCATGCACTCCATGACTAACGACTACCTGGACATGGGGAACAACCCGCGGGTGGGAACCAAGCGCTACATGGCGCCCGAAGTTCTGGACGAGACCATTCGGATGGATGTGTTCGAGTCCTTCAAACAGACAGACATATGGGCCCTTGGGCTTGTGTTGTGGGAGATCACGCGCAGGACTCTGGTCAATGGTGAGTACAGTGCAATGACCAGGGGTGCACTTCCGGAAATCACAGATGCTAACTTGCATAGTTAGAACCACTGACTATGAATGGACGAACTATCCAAGTTGCTATCTTAGTTAGCAACTACGGTTTTGGGAAACCCACCCCAGCTTGGGAGATTAACTTGCAGTCTGGAACCTTCCCTCACTTCTCCTGGTTCATTATGTTAGGCCCTTCTGGACCACTGTTCCTTGTGCACACTGAAGTTCCCAAGACTACAGATAAGAGTGTCAGGATGCCATGCCTTCAAGAAAATAGCAGCAGACATCTTTCATTACCAGGGATGCACTGTGAAACAGACTGTGAAGGACAGGTCTCTCAGACTTCCTTCATCATCTACACCAGCTTTTCCACCCCTACTCTTTCTTACTCTCCCCAATCTTATTTAATTCCTCCCTCTCTGCATCCTCTTCCTCTCTGTCCTCTGTCTTCATTTGAAATTGAGACATTTATTTGCAAGATCAGAGAAATGGTGCTGCTGAATGAATGTTGTGAAGATATGAACTATGCCCCCACAAAAAAATCTCTCTCAGGCCTCTCCATTCAACTTTCACCATGGGAGTCTCGCTCCGCATTTCTCTCTCTGCCTTTCCTCCGTCTCCTCTCCCTCTCCCCTGCAGTCCCCCTGTGCTCTCTCGCCCCAGCGCCTTTTCTCTCTCTCTCCGTCCTATCCCGAACTCCCTGATTAGCAGTGCAGTAATTATAAACAGTCTTATCGGGTGTCAGCACTCCGGCTCACACATCCCAGATGGTGGTACATGCTCACACGCTCCAGACCAGCTCCGCTCTGCTCGAGGGACGAGCTCGTATCTACAGCTCCCTCAGTCCATCTCCCGCCTCGTCTGTTCTGCTCCCTCGGCTGTGTTAACTTCTGCCACTGAGCCTCAGTGTTGGCAAAACTGTCCTAAGCTCTGCCCTAGATATGCTTGAAAGGAGGGAAGGGTTTTATGATATCCCCACATTAATATCTCCAATTTTGATTCGTGGTGGCGATGATGTGTTTGTAGAATAGTTTTCGACAAAGCTTCTTTTAATGGCGCAGCATATTGCCGTATCTGTTCTGGTGCCTTCCTGATCATTGGCACCATGTTTTTAATCCCTCTGAATGAGCTTGCATTTGAATGTGAGCACACATGTAAATGGGCTAAGTCAGAGTTCTTGCAGCCCGAGCTGAAGCGTAGCCTACTTTTTTCCCTCTCTTCTCTCCCTGCTTCTCTTCTGCTCTGTTGCTTTTTCCTTCCTTTTTATCTGGGACTCTGATAGTTTTTCTCATTTTCTTGGCAGGCTAGTGTTTCTAGAGCTGCCCAGCCCAGCCTTCACCGGAATGCTTATTTTATTCATTTATCTTCGCCACAGAGATAGTGTAACTTTTCGACATGGATGGAAGTGTGTCCAGTATAACGTAACAAAGTTCACTCAAAGGTTAATGTGCAAGGTCTGAATTGCGGTGCAGTAATGTGGCCAACTGTGGTGTGTAAGCCAATGATTTGTGCATCCTGGTCCTTGAAATTCACTGTGTGTGTGGTTACAGAAGTGATTCCTCTGCAATCACTCACCGCAACTGAATTCAGCTGGTGTCTGGAATTTCTTGCTCTGAAGGTCCAGCAGTGAAGTCTGGTTGCCAAACCCCATCCATGCACACAGCAGACATCCAGTGCTTTTGCCAAGCTCTACCAGTAGCGTGGCCCATGCAGACACCATCTGAGTCATACTGACCTGAACAGTCGTTAACTGTCCCGCTTGGCATGATTAAGGTAGAGTGATTATTAAGACCTCAACGCTTCCAGTAGTTCCTTATAGTATTTTTTTATTCCTGCCAGCCATCTTCAAGAAAGTATAGTATATAGACCACATAAATACTGCCAGTTTCACTTGGGGTCCCAGTGACTGAGGTTTTGATAACTGCACTTTTACTGTTAATGCAGGCTTAGTGCCACGGGTCATGTATGAATTTATAAATAATAACTGGTTTTGCCTGCTAGCCATCAGCTACTTTAAGATGCTGCCCCACTGGCATGCCTTCTCCATATCCTTTTCTTTGACTGGTTCTTTTTGCTGCTATTGATCTGTTAGCTGTGTTTATGACTACTTTCCAGCATGGTTAATGTTTTACGGTTATTTACAACTCACTTAATTTGGATTTTTATGTATAAATCTCTTGCTGATTTGAAGATGGAAATAAAACACAGAAGACTCGGGCACTTTACAGTCTTTGTAAATCAGGGGTGTTCAATCTTGCCATATACGGGCTGGTGTGGATGCATTACTTCACCACAGACCCCTATTTGAACAACCCTTAACCTCTAGCGGTCACAAATATTGATCGAATTTGACAAAATTTGGTATGCAATATCTTTAGCAGAGAAACTACTTTGGAATTGCATTTCAGATCCCAACCCTCAAAGAGGGCGTGGCTGCTTGATCATACTGAAAAACTGAGCTTGTCTAGTTTAGACCTTTCTAATGTAGATAAAGAGCTGAATCTTGGAATGTAAGTAGTATACAACATCTCAGTATAAAAATGACAGGTTTTCTTGATTCTGAAATATGCCTGTTTTGTGAGTCTTCACATTCCTTCAGCTACGGACACCCATTTGAATGACCCACACCCTCTTTTGGTCACAAATGTTGATCAAAATTCATGAGAATAATTTGCTTATTTAAGGAAAAACACCAACTGTCCCTGTGTGAAAAATATTGCACCATCAGTTATTCAGTCTGCCAGTTAAGCAAATGTACTTAATAATCAGGTCAAATTAGGTTGTTCACGCCCAGGCTTGATTACTGTCTTTCATGTTAAATCAATACAACAATTACATAAACCCTTCAAGATATGTGTGGTAAGCTAAAAGGTCTCAACAAGCAGCAAATAATACAACAATCAAAATAGATTCTAGAGAAGATGAGATAGAAAGTTATTGAAATATATTTGGTGTTGAAATTTTAAGGCCTTGTGCTCCACAATGCGCAAACCACAGTGACAGCCATTATCTCCAAATGTAAAAAGTTTAGAGCAGCAGTGAATCCTCTCGGGAGTGGCCAATCTACCAAATTCCTCCAAGAGCAATGACTCATCTGAGAAGTCACAAATGGACCCGGACAAATATGAAAGGCGCTTTAGGGCTCAGTTGGCACAGAAAAGGTAATTGCACCATTAGAAAGGGCCTGAGCCAAAATGAAACCCATGAGAGAGCTGCAAGTGAGAACCATTGCTCACCAAGAGGAACAGAAAGGCTCGTCTCACATTTGCCTAAAACACTTTGTTCGCCCCCCAAGTCTTTTGGAAGAGTGTTTAGTAGCCTGATGAGTCAAAAGTGGAACTTTTTGGGAGACATGGATCCTGGTACAGATGGCATAATGCTGAGGCTGAAATCCTCAATATTCTATTAAGCAAATAGATGGCCACAGAGTGATGGTGTAGAGATGCTTTGCTGCTTCAGGACTGCGGCGACCTGTCATAATTGACACTACCATGAACCCTGCTCACTGTCTGAAAATTCTGCAGAGGAATGGTATGTTGTGGTGATCCATCCATGATCCAGCTCAAGTGCAATTAAATAATGCGGTAAGTGAACAATCCTTAGCACAAGCACAAGTCCACCTCTGAATGTCTGAAAAGAAGCTAAATTTTGGAGTGGTCTAGTCAGGTTTGACATCAGCCCAGTGTATATGCTGTGGTAAGACCTGAAATAGGCAGTTCTTGCTCAAAAACCCTGTAATGAGGCAAGATAAAAGCAATTCTTTAACTCATACAGGAATGACCCAAAATTACATAACAGCAACTTGAAAGACAGATCTCCAGTCACTGGAAGCTTTTGGCAATTGTACTTTTTTATTTGGGTGATATAGGTGTTGGCTAACCTTCTTCTCCCAATAGATGAAATGATCATCTAAGATCTGCATTTATGTTTCCTCGTATTCTTCTGAGCTTGTATCACGTGTATGCAGAT
This sequence comes from Gymnothorax javanicus, assembly GCA_029692085.1. NCBI lineage: Eukaryota > Metazoa > Chordata > Actinopteri > Anguilliformes > Muraenidae > Gymnothorax > Gymnothorax javanicus. The sequence goes on from CM056203.1 coordinate 20,818,059, forward strand.
CTGAAACCATTTAATGTGACAAAAAAATGTGAAAATACAGGAAATCAAAAGGGGGAAAATACTTTTTCGAAGCACTGTACAGACTACTGTTTCATTTCTTTTGCTACTTCAACTTTCATTGAGTAATGTTTTTCATGTATGTTCCAACTTATGATTTGGATAATTAAACTGTATGTGTTATGCAGCTTTTGTCTTAAGATATTTGTTTCAATGGTGCCAATAATTCTGCATTTGCCTTTAGATTGTATTATACCACAGGCTCTGGCTTTGTGTTTATGATACAGGCATATGGTCACCAATAAACATCAGCTTTTACATGATTACGTCATTAAACTACAAAGGCTTTGCAACTGTGCATCGCACACGGCTAGCGAGGACCTTCGGCTAGCCGTTCGAACCAGTGAAATCCCTGCTGGTGGCCAATTTGAGACTGAAAGTGATGTGAAAAATATGTAAAATTCACAACGCAGAAACTATTTCGGATTTTCTTGATAACATGCATCTTCGGACGTCACAGCTCATCTGAATGAAACGTTTGCTAACACTAGCTTGCTAACTTTACACAACTAAAAGCATGACATATGTAAGTGTAGCATGGAGATATCAGAGCTGCTATTCATTGATGGACTGTAATGTAACTCCTGGACTAGCATTATTTTGTTGGTCCTGGAACAACATTTGTATGGCGATATCAGATTGGGTGTGGAGAGATATATTTGTGAGGTGGTTGTTTTCTTCAAGCATGTCATTCCATTTTCACCAATCTGTTCCCAGGTATTGTGGAGGAGTACCGCCCCCCCTTCTTTGATGTGGTGCCCTCTGACCCCAGCTTTGAGGAGATGAAAAAGGTGGTCTGCGTGGACCAGTACAGGCCAAGCCTTCACAACCGGCTCCAGTCACACCCGGTAAGCCAGCTGAAAGCAATGACGTAGGAGTAACATCAGATTCTCTGTCCGAACTGTATAATCCAAAACAATACCTAAGGCTCCAGTGTTTTAGAAGTTCTATATCAACAACTTATTGAAAGAAAATGTATCTAAATGACCTCTGAATTAATAATCAATTATATTTTTTAAATATATACTGTGCTGGTTAAGCACTGTGTGTTTTCACTCCACTGCTATACAAAGCAATGCCATGAAAGGGACTTCCGTCGTGGAGAATCTGCTTTCCAAACCACCCACCTTTAAGTCAAGGCATCAGTGTCATTTAGTTAGACAGAAAACATTGAATAAACATTACCAAAATGATGAAACCCAAGTATTCAGATTCCAAAATTAAGGTTGTCTAAATATTTGCATAATTCCCTCATAATAAAGAATTTACATTTGAACATGACCCACCACATTACAAATCACCATGATATTGATGCACAAATGACTGCAGTCCACCACATTAACCAGTGCACATAACTATAATACACACATGCATATGCAGGAGTGTAGAGTCCGGGTTCAGAAAGTAAAAATCCTCCCCAGAACTTTATTCCAACCACCTGGATTTACTTTGGACAGGAGATAGAGCCAATATGAGTGATCAGCTCATTCTGTGGGAGGGAGAAAAACTTGGCAGGACTTTTACTTTCTGAACCCTGGATTTTACACCTCTGTGCATATGAAAACTAACAGATTACCATAATCCACTTCATATAAAAAAGATACATACCATAATCCACTACATACACTCAAGTAAATGACAATTACGTTCACATTCAAATGCACAGCCAGCCAATCAGAGAATGTTTAAAGGAAGTGACCACTACTTTCTTGCGCACATGAATACACATTGCTGAACACAGATGCAACCCCACACACACTCAGTCAGCCATCCAGCTAAAACACTCTCCACTCTCTGCCGCTCACTCTCTGGAAACTGAAAAAACTACCAGACTGGGTAACTACCAATGTTTGCAAGTATAGACAAAACGGAATGCTTTTCCGCACCATGAGAAACTGCCTTCTCAAATACCAATACAAAAAAGCAGGCCATCATTGATTGCACATTCCTGGAGCACCATCATCTCTCTCACTGGTACAGAATTAGAATCATTGCCATGAACACACATAACCTCAAACAGAACCTGAAAGTACTCAACACCCCTCATATGGCTGAATTCGAGAAGTGTAAACACTTGAGCGACACCGTCCCCTGGTGTTTGAGCCAAGGAATCACAGATTACCGTCTTATGAGACCTGGGTACTCGTCTCAGCAAGCTTATCATATCAGTGGTATCAGAAACGGCAACGAATCTCATCACAAGAATATGCATGCACACATGGATATACATGATGAAAATAATGACTTAATTTAACCTCACAGAGACAACAATCCCTAGTTCTTCCCAGGTATACTTATGATATAATACCATTCAACATTGAATTGTGAATTCATACCATCTAGTCATTGTGGTGGTCTCCCTGCACTACCATTTATAACATGATGTAATTTGACGCTGGAGTTTTGTGATGTTTCTAATAATTCAGCCCCTTGTACTCCAGGAATTAGGCACTGACTTTAACCTTTTGACCAATGAAACAGTGACATTTCCTCTTTGCCCAGATCCTCTGCACCATCTCTAAAATCATGAGGGAGTGCTGGTTCCAGAACCCTCCAGCCCGCCTCACTGCTCTTCGCGTGAGCAAGACCCTCTCCAAGCTGGACCAGGACCATGACTACAGCCTCAACAAACTTAAGCTGGACCTCTAGTCCCATCAAACTCACACCGAGACCTGGCAAAGCTATGTCCCCTATTCCCAGGTAGGCCCAAAAGATCAGAACTGGGACAGCTCCATGCACCACTTGACAATTTGCTTGCCCTTGGGCTGAACGTTACAGCTCACTTTAAAGCACCTGTTGCGCAGCTGCAAGATGCTTTCGTTTTACTGCCTTAACTCCTGGCGTTCTCCGGCTTCATGAGCGTGGCACCATTCTAAAGGACAGCACACCCTGGCAGAAGCCCCTGCAGTTGCCAACAAATAACTCTGGGGGGTACGAGGACTCGTCTTTGAATTTCACGAAAGAAAAACATTCTGTTTAAATAGTTCATGGCATTTAAACTGAGGTGAATCTCCAAAATCTGTGCTGATATTAGTCACTGATGAAGACAATTCATTAAAGTCCTGGTCCATAAAATCTGGCATTTTTCCAGCTGCTCTGCGCAGAAGTGTCTATCCAACTTCGATGAAGTATCCATCATTGCTGACAAGAAGCAAGGTCAACTTGGTCAAGCTCTGGCCTCCCATACTCTGAGTATCCTGTGAGGTATCAGCACAGAAATGGTGCACAGTGTGACGATCTGTGCGGTTCAGGGCTAAACTGCGTATTTTGGAACTTTCTGCGGAGGCTCATTTATTTTTTTTTTTCATACCAATTCCAAAACTGCAATCTCCCAAAGGGAGCTCTGTAATATTATTATTTTTCACTCCTGTTCACTAACATTATGGGTTTTTTAATGTAAAGCTTCTGTATTTACATGAAAATTACGCTAGCTATAGTCATATACGGATGACAAGAGTTTTTCTCACCCTTATTGCAGTTTGTCTAGTTACGCTCTCGCCGAGAGCTGCTGTAAGATGAGAAAAAATAACCCTAAGTCCGGGTCTTAAAAAGGGTATATACTTCTCAAACGTGATAGTGTTTTCCGTAATGTTTTTTATTATGCTATTTGTAATTTTAATTGATTTTAGTGCTAATATTTTAATTAAAATATTCTATGCGATGCTTTATTCATAAATACTGTAATATATTCACAAAAAGGATAAGTATAATCCTTTGACTTCAGCCGAGGCTGAGAAAATGTACAAAATGTTAAAGGGAAAAATGAAGCAATAAATTCAAGTTTATTGTGATATGAGGTTCAGTTTGTTGGGCCTTCATTTATGGCGTTTTAGCGTCTCTCAGTTAACGCATTGCGTTCCTAAGCAGGTAACTCTTGTGTGAAGAGGAATTTTACGTTGTCGGCAAATTCAATTGTAGTACTGTAATTAGCCTACTAGAGGGCGTCAAATGATTGGGCTTACCCTTGTGTATTTGTGTCTGCCGAAACATGAGTATCAATTCCCGTGCACCCCTGTCCTGTTGTGTAGATACAGTCTGCGTGGCAGTTTTTTTTTTCGTCTGCTGTTGAGTAATGAAATATAAACCCTTGTGTCTAAACATCTCTGGAAATCGTTTTGCATAAACTCCCCACACACACTGTAGAGCAGGGCTATGGAAAACTATGCAGGAGTTTAAATAACATTCAGACTGTTGTCTGTGATTATATTTCGAGTAGACCTATATTTCCAGTGCAAAGAGACGGTGTGAATATCATTTCCATGGGAACACAGGTGATCCTGCCCTGCACCTCCCACATGTGACACAAACCCACATACCAACAGTTTAACTTCCTGACAGCCAGCAAAGGGGAGGTTCACCGTGTTGCTTTTTGCATGGGTGCATGTTTGTGCTTATAGAAATACAATGAATGTGTATTTTTCTGTATTAATGCTCTCATGTCGAGGTGTATATAAATACATCCGTGTGTGGGAGGGAATAGGCCTCAGAGAGATAATGCTTCCTTCAAAGCCCCTGTCTGTCTGGCCGGACTGACTGGGCAGCAGGGCTATTTTTAAAATGGCTGGGGAGGCGAGGGGTGTGGGGGCGCTGGACAAGGATGCAGAGGGGTCATAGCTCATTTCCCGACAAAAGCGGGGCCTCATTAAACGGCTTCCTTGCGTACATTGCAGCCCTGTTCAATTTATTTATATTTTTAGTACTTTTATTGCGCCAAGCTCATATATTTTCTTAGCCTCCAAATGTGTATCCACACAGGCAAAAACAGCCAAAAATCAGAAGTGCGCAGATAAACTTGTCAGCTTGATAGCAGCTTGATAAACCTTTCCAATTCAGCATCCTGTCCTGGCTGCACTGGGGGGGAGTGTTGAAAACAGACAGACGGTCTTTGGGGAAAAACTGAGGGGGAGCCAGACGAAGAGCCAGAGACAGATATCGCAATCGGCCTGCTGAGAGCACCACATGGAGCCGTAACGTATCTGTCATTGGGCAAAAATCTGAAAATTAGGCACATCTGGCCACTATAAGTCAAAGTATGAAGTATTCCTTCCCCTCTGTGAGTCACGGGGACATTAAGACTGCGTGAGTAATTATCGGAAAGAAGTGAAACGAAATGTTCTTTTTCATACCCAAGATTAAAGTTTGTTTTCCCAAAAAGACCTACTTTCCTCACACAGGAAAACAGAGCTTGTGGTTTCCAGAAACACTGACATGCAACTCACTGGGAACAATCATGTTCACTCCCTCTAATACAGTCACTATCTCCTAATATAATCTAACTTTATATGTGGGAAAACAAAGCCCATCATTTGCATATTTAGAAAACAAATCATTTCTGGATGTTTACTGATTAAGGTGAAGTATTTGATTAAGAGCTGTTATGTTTTTGCCTTAAACCTGCTATTCCTAATGTAGAATCTGCAATTACTGGAAGTTGATTGGAGATCTCACACAGATCTTCAAGGGAAATTCCTCAAAACAACAAGTACATTGGATAAGGGTCTGTTTTTATTCAATTCCTTTCTCCAAACTCCCCACCCAGGCAATCAGTCTCTCAGAGGCAGACAAAAAAGCAGAAAATTGCTGCTTCTGCAGAGAGTTGAAGGCAGAATGGCAGTGTAACATCAGCTTCAAGACAGCATTTATTGCAAAAGGAAGAGCTGCTGGTGTCCTGTCTCCCATTCCAGGAGTTCAGACCCATCACATCTGTCTGCTCCTTTTGCCCATATCTTCTCTCTCTGATCCTCTGAAACTCATTCTGCTGCTGACATCAAGATCTGTGTGAACATCTCCACCAGAGCAGCTTACCAGATCTTTCCTAGGTGAAAGCATGCGTCATGTATGAGCATTCTTATGCTTACTTCTGAAGCGCCTGTAAAGTTTCATTGATTTTAGCTGAGACGTATAATCATGCTAGTTTGTGCAATGCTGATTTTTCCAGCCTTGCTAATGCTCCAGTATTAGCCCACAGCCTCGACATATGTACATGGGTTAGCAGAGTCTATAAAGGAATCTACACTCAGTGAAAACAATTTAATTCCTGTATGTTCAGTGGGTGATTTGAATATCCAACTTTATCCAAATACAGTGGTCCAAATTAGCATTTTCTTTCACCATTTGATTTACGTTCATGGTTACAGTGTACTGTACACAATATGAATTCTCAGTCTGCAGACCGTGGTTTACTCCAAATCTGTTGCTCCGCTTGTTTTGTTTCTCCAGGTGCAATCCTTGAATTATGATAAGTATCTTATATTTTACATGATGTTGGGTCCTCTCTGTTTCAGACATTTGGTGTTAGCTCTTTGAAAGCATGTGTGTAAGACAGGAGAGAAGCCTGAATTAAGAAGTAGTTATTTTCTTTGGCCACATGCAATTCAAGACACAGAGGAGTATTTACAGATACATGTGCGAGTTCATAATCTTCAAATGGTAGGTCCTATTACTCTGTAATATTTTGGATTATTATTATCATTATTATTGACCAACATACACTGACAAACCACACATTAAAAACACTGACAGGTTAAGTGAAAAACGTTGATTATCTTGTTGCAATGACTCCTGTCAAGGGGTGAGATATAGCAGGCAGAAAGTGAACAGTCAGTTCTTGAAGTTGATATATTGGAACAGGAAAAATATACAGTGCTTAACAAATTTATTAGACCACCACCCAATGTAATGTTCATGCCACAGCTGGCATAATTTAGGGCCACAGCCCTAAATTAACAGTGTTGGTAATTACCAAAATAATTTTTATGTTTCTGTAATGGTTAATCCACCAGTATGCGCAAGCTCTTTAACTGAAATTATATTTTTAATGCTAAAATATAATTACTGTTGTTATCCATGAATTTTCAAATTAAGCACTGTACAATTGTAGGATCTGAGCAACTTTGAAATGGGCCAATTCGTGATGGCTAGACGACAAGGTTAGAGCATCTCCAAAATGGCAGGCCTGAGGGGTGTTCCCAAGATGTGGTGATTAGTGCCTACCATAAATGGTCCAGGGAAGGACTAACTGGTGAACCGGCGATAGGGTCATGGGCTCACAGAGCTCACTGACATATTTAGGGAGCGAAGGCTAGCCCGTCTGGTCCGATCCCATGGAACAGCTATTGTAGCACAAATTGCTGAAAAAATTAACTCTGGCTATGACAGAAAGGTGTCAGTACACAGAGTGCATCACAACTTGCTGCATATGGCAGTGCATGGCTGCGGTCCAGTCACAATGCCCATGCAGATCCCTGTCTACTGCTGAAAACGCCAACAACAGGCTCATGAGCATCAGAACTGGACCATGGTGCGACAGAAGAAGGCGGCCTGGTCTGGTAAGTCTCACTGTCTTTGACATCATGCAGATGGCCAGGTGCATGCACCTTGTTCAGCAGAGGATGAGATGGCACCAGGATGCACTATGGAAGGAAGGCAGACTGGTTGGGGCAGTCTGATGCTCTGGGCAATGTCCTGCAGGGTATATATCGAGTCCTGATATTCGTGTGAATGTTATTTGACTAATACCACCTACCTAAACTTTACTGCAGACCAAGAATACCTCTTCATAGCAACCGTATTAACTAATGGCAGTGGCCTCTCTCAGCAGGATATTGTACCTTGTGACACAGCACAAATTGTTCAGGAATAATGTAACAAACATGGCAAAAAGGTCAAGGTGTTGACCTGACTTCCAAGTTCCCCAGATGTCAATCCAGTCGAGCATCAGTGGGATGTGCTGGAAAACAAGTTCGATTCACAGATGCCCCACCTCGCAAGTTATGGAATTCAATGGACCGGCTGCTAATGTCTCGGTGCCAGATACCGCAGGACACTTCAGAGACCTTCTGGAGCCCATCCCTTGATGGATCAAGGCTGTTTTTTCGGCACCAGAAGGGTTGAAACAATATTAGGCTGGTGGTTATCATGATGTGGCTAATCAGTGTATAAATCTGAAACTCTGAGCATCCTATATGTAGATAATGACAAAACTGTGGTGACACCCAAACAGTATGTATTTGTCTTGTTCAGATAATCGGTTTATTTCATATATGTACTTTTGCAATATTATTCCTGTTACCATAATTAGTATTATGTAAAATATTTTGATACGCATATTTAAAAATAAATCACCCGTGGTTTTCTATTTTGGATGTGGGATGAAGCTGCAGGGCAGAAATGTAAACGCAGAGAAAAAAAATAAATGCAATAATAGAATAATACAATCCACACAATACGCGAGAAAGATTGTCTTTTTTTTTTTTTTCTTAAGTCAAATACTAGATAACATTTTGACTCCATTTTACCGTCATCCATGCGTATTTGTCCTCGTATACTCCCTACTCCCCTCAAACCACCCTTTGGTTTCCAGTATTTGCCCCATAAAAAACAACGTCACCCCACAACAAAGGGATTGGAGAAACGATTCGTGTCCTCCCCTTTAAGCTGAGCACGCTCCTTTAAACGCGTCAGTGTCTGTCTGCTTGGCTGGCGGTGTGTGTTGTGTGGTTGTTTCAGGTTTGACTCCCTCGTCAATATCACGCTTTGAATGTATTAATGCAAAGCAATGGGAATTTTGCAGATATGGCCAAAAGACGAACTGCTTTAACGTTGATAGTGCTGATTGAGTTTCTGAGGATTTGTGAAGGTAAGTGAAATGAGCCTGTTTATTTGCCGGCTATCTTTTGTTTCTCTTGTTTATTTATTCGACGGTGGTGTCTGAGAGCGACTAGGGTTGGATTACTAGGCATTTCCTAAGATCGCTCAACATGGCGCTGCATGGGATTTATCGGGCGTCGCGGATTGTGTGATTTAATGTGGACTACCAAGTAAACCCAGTGATCGATGAGTCGCTTTCGTTGTTAAAATGTTATATGTCCATTGGTGAAGCGTTTGGAAGAAAATCTATCTTCTATATCATTTATCAGGTCACTATCAGAGCAGCTTTACCCTATTCAAGATCTAGTTATCTAATGACCTAACGTTAGCTGTAAACACTGAGTAGTAAATTTTTAGAAATTTAAAATCGATTTATTTATTACGTGGTCTACAGTAATTCTAATACAATCTCTGCGGCGAATTTATTCGCCAATCGCCGTTAACTATGAATGTTGATAATGGCTCCGGTGTGGGCTGAGAGGCTATCTCGCCGGCTGCTGTTTTTAAGGTAGCGTGGTTGATCGATTGACTTCGCTGTATGGCTAACCGGTCTGCAAGGTGAACAGGAATAATTTCATTATAAATTACTATAAAAACGCACCGCTGCCGCACGCACAACACCTCAATTTCCTTGTTGCATGAATTTGGCTGGCGATTCATTTAACTCAGGTTTGCTGGCTGTGGGTTGTTGGAGTCAATTACATTAACTCCAAACAATAATTCGCTGTCTGGCGTGCCGTTTCTGCCAGTTTCTCCATGAATGTTGGAGTATTTGTATCCGAATTATAACTGAGTCGGACTGCTACATTTTACGCTTAGGGTATGTGTTTTCAATTTGCGTTGATGCTGCGTTTAATGTACGATTAATTGTTTGAGCAAGAAGGTTTTGCCCGAATCCATGTATGAGAATTTAGATGTTATCGCCGGTGGATGGTAGATTTCATGTATGGCCCGGTGCATGGTAGGCACTGTGGCGTTAAATGGCCAACACCTGAGGTTCTAACAATGTAACGGAGTAATCCAACTTGATTAGCTAATCATTTAAGATGCACGCAGTTAGCCCTGCAATTTTAGTGATTCGGCGAACCTTTTCAGATCACTGCCTCTATCATTAATGCTAAAGTTATATTTTTTAACATTGAGTCTTACTGGTCTGATGAATAAGGTGGGCCACATCGAAGTCTACCCTGGGAAAAGAATATCCGAGTTGTGATTTGGGGGGGGGTTGGCATTTGTAACTAGCCTGCGTTTTTCTCTTCACTGAAGCTGCAAGTTTCTGAAAACTAAATTGGAAATAATTCGTTGACTCCCTTACAGCATCGCCGTAGGAGCTGTTTGGATTGTTACTGTTCTTGATTTGCGTTTAGTGGTTGCAGTGTTTGTGTTCTAATGGGCGTAAAGAGCTTATGTTTTAATCTCCAAGATTCTAAAAACAAAACTACATCCCTAAACTCATGTTTGCTCTTTCAGGATCATTTGGGGGTATAGTCTATATTTCGTACTGCCAAGTTTGCCCTCTACATACCTTGTATAGCCGCCTTTACTCTTAGACTCAGAAACTGGGCTACTACTCACAAGGCTTGTTGCGTGACTGACATTTTGGACATAAACTGCTTGTTCCATGTGGGGTTTTTTTTTTTTTTTTTTTTTTGATGGGCAGAACGGTACCGCTGTGGTACAGTACAGTTTGAAGTAGATGTCTATCCTTGTTTCCTCTGTATTCCTGTACAGAACACAGGCTGGTACACCTGTCTAATGTTGGTAACGTATCCACTGTATTAGCTGTGTGATGTGCCTGATGACGGAGCATTGTCCGCTAAATATGGCATGTCCAACCAACTGTGGATCAGCAAGCCTGCAAAAAATTCCTGATTAATCAGCAGGAATGAACGAGGTATTTACTTGCTTTGTGGTATGGAAAGGGGAGTTCATCCCTACAATGGCAAAAGGCAGTAACTCCAATAGGGCTGAGTTAGTCATGCACACAGATATACACAAAAAAAAAAAAATCAGTTTAATTTAAAACCTGGCTACTGAGTAATAAAATCATTACTTGAAAATACCCCTTGCATGGACTGAAGTATTATGTGTCTAGTCTTTGAGAATACCTGCATGTCAATATCGCAATTGATCATTCTATTGTGTCTTGGGTCCTTGAGTTGTAACATGAGATTTTATATTGTCTGAATTTTCTTTCTTTTGCTTATGTCTGTGCACATGGTACACACATTTTTTTTTTTTTTTTTTTTCTTAGTTCCTCATTTGGAGTGCCTACTCATCACTAAAGCCCGTCCTATTGCCGGTCAGGCACTTCCTCTTTGACACTTGCATTGCCACTCCTCTACTTCCCTTCACGTAATCAATTTTTTTCATAGTTGATTGGCTTTTGGTGTGCGAGTAGGTAAGCCTAATTCAATCCTGAGTTATACAACACAAAACAATGTCTTTGCTGTTGCCGTCGGCCTGTTCTAGTTAGGCAGGCAACAGCCACACTTCTGTGTGTTTATGACATGTTCATTTGCGATCGGGCTATTCCTTGGTGTTCTCTCAGTGCGCTGAATTTCAAATATTTGTTTTTCCATTGTTTTGCCTAAAGTCAACGGAAAGTCTATGGCACTTGCTAATCAGCTTGTGATTTGCTCAACCATTAAGAAAAGATTTTATGCAGCCCAAGAACAGTAATTGGGCTCACAAGTAGATACGTCACATCGGGTGCAGAAATAAATTCTTCATTTTTTTCACTTTTTTTTTTTTTTTTTTTTAACACCCTTTTAAACAATTTCTGGTTTTTAATAGCTTACCATCTATTCCTGGATTTTACGCTGTAAATTCAACATTCGAACAGAGGTTTTCAAACCACTTTGGATAATGTTTAAGTCATAATTTTTTGCATTTTTATTATTAACTACGGTCCAGTTGAGCTCATCACATACTGAACCATCCGGCATCTGGCGTCGTTCCCCCTCCCTTGTCTGTTAACTTTTCAACGTTAAGACTAGGGCTGTAACAATTTCAAATTTTGCTGTATAATTAGTTGTCTGATAAATAATTGACAACAATTTAATTGTCTCCACGATCAAAAATGTTTTTTTTTCAAACTAGTTTTTATTGAATTGAATAGGATACTTTTTCGGTCATTTCACTGTCCTGTGACCCAGATAATGTAATAACACAAGTACACAGCCTATAAAGTAAACCATGCCTCTTTTTTTATCATAAAACCTTGTATTGTTTGCCTCAATGAACATGAACTGACAACCAAGCATTATTCCAGTATAGGAATCAGGTCAAAGATGCACCATATGTTAAAAAGAAGAAGGGGGGGGGTGTAAAACCACCACGACTTGGTTTACACTTGGAATTAACATGACTTGGGTAATCAGTTACTGCATGGAGGCGGGTGGGGTGGGAGTCAATGCACTTAAAGATGTGATCCTCCCCACAGACAGTGTGTATTGGTCCAAAAACAAAAACATGAGGTTGCCCTGAAGTCTTTCACTCAGCAGAAATGGCAATTGGCAACAGAACATTCATCTCCATCAACAGAACACAAAGCATTTTTAGCTTTTGCCTGACATTGAAATGTGCTGCCTTCAAGAAAGCTGAACCTTGCCAAACTACAGAGGCCTTGACAAAGCATTAGTCATTGACAAAATAATAAAAATAAATAAATAAAATATTAAATCAACAAAAAATAGTACTCATCACTGCTTCTTTACTTTCCCCCCCAACTGTATACCCCCTTAACATTTCAGTTGCTATAAATTTGTAAAGGGACAAGTGCCAACAACTAACAATTTAAACAAAAATAAAAGTATATAGTCCTCTGGGGAAAAAAATGAATAAATAAAGGAAACTTGAAACGTTGGTTCCGCTTATTGCAAGTCCCCCGTCGTAATATGGAAGAGAAGCTGAGTAGTATCGTTTCATCTTTTCCAATTTTATTTATGGGTTCCCTGCCAAATTACATGGAAATTGACACTAGAAACCGCGCAAGGAGGGTGGTAGCAGACATTGTTGGTGTCCCTGGTAGATGTACTACGTTTTAGCTAAAAATGAAATAAAATCATAATGAACTGTTCTTTAAGGCTTGGACAGAGCTACATAACTGCGGACTAATTCGGGAAATATACGCTAGGTAGGAGGACTGTAAATCGTTCCTGAGTATTAAAACGCAACGTTCTTACTATGTAAGCTTTTATACAATACTCCAGTTCCGCAAAAAATCAATATCCAGGCAGGAAAATATAACCAAATTTATATCGTTATTGGCATAGACTTACTTTGGCCAACATTAGTTTGGCTTATACTCACTTACCGAAGTATTTCATTTTAGCAACGTCACTGGGAATGAAGAACCGCCCATAAGCGGCCAAACCAGGGGGAGCTTGGAGTCTGCAGGCGTTGACGCGCCACGCCAGTGTAAATGTACCTCCCCAAATGAGCAATTGTCCAATAGTAGTTTAGCTGAACTCAGTTGGGCTTGCAGACAGGAACAAAACCACTGTCAAGAAATTTGTTTTTACCAACACACATTGGAAACGTGTTTGATGGACTTTGACCCATCTCATTTTGAAAATTTGTGGTTTAACCATGAAACTGCAATTATTTTGCATAATTGACAATTGGACAATTATTTAATAATTGTTACAGGCCTACTTAATACACATGTAGGGACTGAAGATGCAAAGTGATTAGGTGTTTCAGGTATAATTTTTGTCTCTTTTATTCCTGCAAACAAGTTTTAAGGTGTCCAACAGTTTGGGGTCTTTGTTGTGACATTTTGCTCTTTGGGGAAGAGGTAGGACTGCAGGCAGGCCAGACCAGCACCCACACTCTCTTCTTTCTCAGCCCTGCCTTTATAATGTGTGCAGAATGCAGTTTTGCATAGTCTTGTTGAAATGCATGGGTATTCCTGGATAACGTGATCTTGAAGGCAGCATATGTTGCTGTTTTTATTCCAGCCACAGCTGCAGTTGTAGGATTTTCGTGAGCTGTTAATTTGTCCTAATCGGGTGAATTTCATGTTTAAAGCAGTTATTTACTGTTTTGAGCCACACTTTGACAGAAATACTTGTGTGCCATGAAGAATAAAAGGCACAATGTGTTGAAGGGTCTATTTGTCTATATGCAAACAATTTCAGGGAGGGGCTATTTCACAGTAATCGCAACAAGGATCTTGGGGAAAAATAATTTTTTATGTGACAGCTATGGAAACATTTTCTTGAAGGGTCGCATACGCGACATTAATTTTTTTAATTTTGTTTTAGCTGTCATTTTTTTTTTTTTTTTTTTTTTTTTTAGTCTGTATACCTAATGTGGGTAGGTTATTGCTCATTACAGAGAAAAATGTTGCATAATAATTGTAATGTGATTTTTTTTTTTTTTTTTTTGGGTATGTCCTAAAAAAAAATGGATTATAAAGTGGATTTTATAAATGTCGCAAACCGCCAGCGAAAAGTTTACATTTCCCCAAATCAATCAGAACATGGGTTTTATATGCGTTTTGGCCTTATTGGAGATCAAGAAGGACAAGAGGAAACGGAATTTGCTAGAAAAAGCTTAGCATGTCCAATAATTTTGTCACATACGCAACGGAAATGTTGGGAACAGGACAAAATGCATTGAGACAATACTGGAATGAAAATGAACTGATATCCTCAGATATCTGCATTGTTGTGCACAGGGAATGCAGCTGGTTATTGATGTTATTTCATGTTGAAAGTCGTGAAGAAACAAAATATAACGGGCACCCTGATAACCAGACTAACAATGCTCACTTGCAATGGTCAGCATGCAGCCATGATTAACCTGCCAAGAATCTTCCAAGTTCAACAACTTTGTGTCCGTGCCATTCGCTTAGTTGCCCTGCTTTGCAAGCCAATTATTTTATTAATTATACAGTGACTAATTAAGACAATTTGCCCACGTGCAAGTGATCAGCAACCAACCGTTCACACATGCCAAGAATCGCTCAATTCAGTGACAAACACGGTGACAATTCAGTAACGCTTCAGTGGCGTTAATTTGGCACTTCAAAAGCCAGCTGTTTTGTTAATTAATTACTGACACTAATTGAGACATATTCACAATCAATCTGTTATCAATTATGTATCTGTTAATAGTAATGCATAATAATGTTTATGCTCGTATGTGCTGGTCATTGGTGGCTCTGTGTATTGTCTTTGTGTTTGCAGTCTCACTTTTGCGTACTTTTACATTTTCTATCATTTATGGCATTGCACAAGATGGTCATTGCAATCAAATTTTCATTCTTTTCATCATTAGGTCATCAGCAATTGCACAGTTATCATTGGGATACATACGTCATTCATTTGTTGGGCATCATCATGGGTTACATTATTCTGTAGGTAATTGTTAAAAGACTGTTTTGTGGCTGCTTTTATTGATCATTCTCATTAATCAATAATATTGGGTATTGATCACTCACTAGAATAAATGTGAATGTTTCACACAACATTTGATAAGTCATTTTACATGTAATTCATTTAGATTACCCCGGCAGTGATGCTTTTGTAGCTGCCCGATTGTAGTGTCATCAGATTTGTCCTGTATGCAATGTTTTTATATGTCCCGTAGGCAATGCAGTCTTATTGAGGTCACAATCTAATGAAGGGCCGGGTGAAAATCCTGTTTGGCCAAAATGTAGAGCAACTATCTGGCTAATATCTAAGTGAGTAGCAGTTTGATGGCTTCTTTCCCTGAACAGGATTCTTCAGAATCTCAGAAGCTCCAGAAATCCAGGCGTCCCATGCGCAAAGCTGATAATTTGCGCTAATTAGCCAAATTGAACAATGAAATTTAAATGTTGTTTCCCACTGGATGACTGTTTCATAGGCCTACCCAAATGACATGACATTTTTGTTCCCTTACCTGTTGCTTTTCCACAGTAAAAATTTGTCTCCCATGCAATGATTAGAATGCCGTGAAATGACTCGTAACATTTTTAAACAGACCAAATTATATACTGAGAAAATCAGTGAGCCTAAATTAGGGTGCTGGACACGCGTGTTTTTTGTTCTTATATGGGTTGTGACTGTCATTTACTTACCTCATAGAACCTCTGACAAAAGTTATGGAACCCCACACTTGTAGGATATTCATTCAGCTTTTTTTACTTCATGGCAAATAAAATGCAGATATGACAACCATTTTTGTTCAATAGCTTAACAGTCTGACTTAATGGAACGCTCTTCAAAATAAATTATTTGAATTAATGGAATATTTTTTTTCTGGATCAAATGAAGGGAAAAAATATTGAATTACTCAATGTTGAGGAAAATAATATGGAATTAAATTGTAATTGGTATTTCTAAAATGAATACGGGCTCTAATCTGAATATGTAAATTAGTCTGCAGTTTAAGTGGTCTGCTTGCAGACCTTGGAGGTGTCAGACTTTGGTAATTGAGTGGAAACGTGGCACCAACAAGAGGGCTGGCAATTGAAACAAAGAAAAGGAATATAAAACTGCGTCAAGAAGGAAATTCAGCTTGGAGAGTGGCTAACAATTTTGGTTGTTCTCAGTCAACTGTGTCAAATTTGGTACAAGTATAAACAAAATGGGAGGTTATAAAAGGAAACCATATGGGTAGACCATGGGAGATGTCAGCGTCAGGACCGAAAACTTGAAGCAGTATGCCTTGAAAATGGAAAATGCATGACAAAATGAAAGAAAAACGAATGGGCAGAAACCGGAGAGTCAACGTTTGTGACAGAACTGTGAGAAATTGGCTGAATGAAAAGGGGGTTTACATACAGAAAAGCCTGACGAAAACCAGCACTAAAGCTGCTTTCACACCGGACACGAAACAAATTTTTTGCACGACAGATTACATTCAAAGTCAATGCAAAGACGCGAATATTCGCGTTTTTGCATTGACTTTGAATGTAATCTGTCATGCGAAAAATTTGTTTCGCGTCCGGTGTGAAAGCAGCTTAACACCTAAACAGAAGAAAGCAATCATGGAGCGTGGATGATTGGATGGAAGTGGTATTCGGTGATGAATCACAAATCTGCATTGGCCAAAGCAATGATGCTGGAACTTTTGTCTAATGCTGTTCCAATGAAACATATAAAAATGACTGCCTGAAGAAAACGAGCAAATTCCCCCATTTCCTAATTCCCCGTGCATGGTAAAGGACCAGGGGAGATGTCAGTCATTACCTCAACAGTTAATGTGTACGTTTAAATATCTCCTTCCATCAGTAGAAAATTGGTTTGGTGCTGAAGTCATTTTTCAGAATAAAAATGCACCTTGGCAAATGGTGTGAAAGTCTTCTTCAGGAAAAGCATATAAAGTCAATGACATCGCCAGCGAACAGCCCAAATCTCTATTCATTTCAAGGTCTATGCTATAAATTTTACAAAATGGTCCATGATAAGGCTCCATCCCGCAAAGCTGATCTGTCAACTGCTATTAGATAAAGTTGGAACCAGCTTGGAGAATATTGTTTTTCATTAGTGAAGTCTATGCCTCAAAGAATTCAGGCCGTCATAAAAGCCCCTCGAGGAGCAACAAAGTACTAATTGTGATTTTTTTTTTTTTTTTTTTTTTCTCCATGATTCCATAATTTTTTTTTTTTTTTTTTTTTTCCTCAACAGTGAATGATTCCACATTTTTTTTCCTTGACTTTATCTAGAAAAAAAATATGCCATTAATCAAAATAATTTAATTTGTTTGAGGTGAAGCCAGGCAGTTCAGGTTTCATGAAGCCAGCAATTCAGCTATTAAACAAAAATGGTTTTATGTCATTTCTGCAGTTTGTTGATTTGTTATAAAGTAAAAAAGCTGGATGAACATCCTGAGTGGTGATTTCCATAATTTTCGCCAGGGGTTGTGAATTGACTGCTTTTGAGACCATGTGTCCACAGAATCACCCATTTAGAACCAACTGATTGTTTACTTCAATAAGTTAATTTCTCTTCTCTTTTTGCCATCATTTTTATCGCAATATGTATATTGACTACTCATTCTTCATGGCATGTATACATATCAGTCAAAATGTGGCCTAAGAGGTTAAGTAACTGCTCTGAACATAAGTGCACCTAATTAAGATGAATTAACAGCTTATTAAAATGCTACAATTGCAGTAAGAACAAAAGTGGTGGTTAGAATAAGAACCAGGTTACATAGGGGTGCCCCAGGACCAGGTTGGGGGAATCACGGACATGGTGTCCATTTCTTGATTGTTGGTCAACCAACATCTGTTTTAGTCTGGGACAACCCTGGTTCTATCACTTACAGGTAAATGACAGTTCTGGGGGCAGTGCAGTTTGAGTGATGGGAGATTTTGGGGTTTCAGCAAATTGGTGATCCTCTGCCCATTTATTGCTCCTGAAGGACTAGGCCTTTTTTGGCTGCTGCTTTAGTAGCAAATCATGATTGCAGTCACCTGCTAACATCAGCTGCTTCAAATCAAATCATTATTCAAATTTTAAGCTCATTACTAGTCCTAAATTGCCCCATCCCAGCTTTTTTTGGAGTGCATAATTGCAGGCCTGAATGGCAGGAATGGATGTATATTTACAAATAAAATGAAGTTGACCAGACAAACAGTAAATGTCTTGTCTTCATACTGTGCAATGAAATGCAAGTCCAAGTTAATTTGGAAATCACTGCTTTCTGTTTACATGCATTTTCTACGCAGTCTCGACTTTTTCTGAGTTGGGGTTTTTCTACCTAGCAAGGCAAATGGGTGATTCAGAAGGTAGATGGAAAATATGGCAAACAAGACCTTATGACCAACTGCATGCAATCTACCCTATCAGTCCTTCTGGAATGGATCTGCTGCAGATAGTTTTTGGCCTTTTCAGACAGGAGGCCAATTGTAATTGCTTTACTGATGCAAATGAGGACCAAAGCCCCTCCTAAAACCAGGGATGAGCTACCTGATGAGACCCAGTCCTGAGTGCATTGCTTTTATGTGGGCCCTGATGCATAAATCGGTACATACACATTTGAGGCAATTATCTGTGAGTAGATGCTTTTCTTCCACAGCCTGAACTCTGGCAAATGGGCCTCAAGATGTGAGGAACAGCCAAACTCAGCTAACAAGGTGAGGCTACTGAAGGCAGTTTGTCAGAAGTCCTACACCATGGCAAGACTGAGCACAGCAACAAGACACAAGGTAATTATACTGCATCAGCAAGGTCTCTCCCAGGTGGAAATATCAAGGCAGGCAGGGGTTTCCAGATGTGCTGTCCAAGCTCTTTTGAAGAAGCACAAAGAAACGGGCAACGTTGAGGACCGTAGACGCAGTGGTCGGCCAAGGAAACTTACTGCAGCAGTGAAAGACACATCATGCTTACTTCCCTTCGCAATCGGAAGATGTCCAGCAGTGCTATCAGCTCAGAAATGGCAGAAACCAGTGGGACTTGGGTACACCCGTCTTCTGTCCAGAAAAGTCTGATCAGAAGTTAGCTTGAATGACGGCTTGACAACGCCGGGTCATACTGTCAATCAGAACCCGGATGCTTGCAATTGGAATGTTGTTCCATTCTTCAACAAGGGCATTTCCAAGCTCTTCTAGAGTTGTGGGTTGTGCCCTACGACCGAATGGCGACCTGCAGCATGTTCCACACATGCTCGATAGGGTTTAGGTCCGGCGAACGCTCGGGCCAGTCCATGCGGACAATTGTCTCCTGCTCTAGGAATTGATTCACCACCCTAGCCCGATGGGGACGGGCGTTATCCATCAAGATGAAATCAGGGCCAACAGCACCAGCGTATGGTCTTACGTACACATTGAGGATCTCATCCCTGTACTGTACCCCTGTCATCGTCCCTCTCCCCATGACATGCAGGTCCGTTCTGCCATTCCTGTTTATTCCTCCCCAGACCATAATTGATCCGCCACCATAACGGTCGTGTTCGTTGATGTAGGCATCATTAAATCGCTCACGTTGTCTTCGCCACACCCGTTGCCTCCTGTCAGTAAAGTCCAAGCAATATCGGGACTCATCAGTAAAGAGAACTGGAGCCCAATCGTTGTGTGTCCATGTGACATGATCGTGAGCTCAATCCAAACGGTCGCGCCTATGACGCACGGTCAGTGGGATTCGAACACATGGCCTTCTTGAGTTGAGGCCAGCAGTATGAAGACGATTCCGTATCATCTGAGTGGATACCCTGACCTCCGAGGCGTTATGAAGGTCATTTCGTAGGGTGGTGGCTGTCCAGAAAGGATGACGACGTGATTGAAGTGTGAGAAAGTGGTCTTGTCGTTGTGTAGTCGATCTCTGACGACCACCCCTATGACAGTGTGCTGCTGTACCAAACGTTTGATGCCGGTTCCACGCTCTGTTCACAACGCTTTGGCTGATGTTAAGTGCATTAGCAATGTGACGTTGTGAGAAGCCAGAGTCAAGCATTCTGATGCATCTTCCCAATTGCTCTGAAGTCAATCGACATCTTAGACGTTGAGGAGACATTGTTATTGCTAAATGTAATGCAAAAAATTTGGGAACTTCCAAATTTTCACCAACAAGCAACACACACGTCTGAGTTGAAATGGTGAAGTGTTAGTCAAAGCCAAAATGTGAGGCTGCACGCTCATTTAATGTCATGAAATGCACGTGCAAATGTGTTTTGTGTCTGACTGCATGTCATTTATCCAATATATTGTTCATCAGTGGCAGTTACCAAATTTGCATGTCATTTCACAAAATTCCTATGATCCCTATCAAATTTTGAGTAGTATATATTGACTTTGGCATAGTTTGACGTCGAACGGAAGTTGCGCATTGCTGCTTTTGACCCCTCCAGTCGGGACAAAAGTGGCATGCAGGCCGGACAAAAGTAACGTGATGAAATTAACTGGAATCTTTTGAATTACTGTCGTTAAAACAGAAACAAAAACAAACATTTGTTTTAAACACTTTAATTTGCTTCAAATGTTTCAAAAGTAAACGTGAACATGTTTGCGTCCCTAGATAGCAAGCACCTCCGCTCCGGATCTGCCCTGCTCTGTGCCGACACCAGCTGATCCGCTCAGAGCCGGGTAGATCCGGAGCGGAGGTGCTTGCTATCTGGGTGGGGTGCAATTGGTCTATTTATAAAAATTATGAAATTACTTTACTCATTATCACAGTTGTGACAGATATAATGAGCTGCACCCTCAGTGCATGCCTCATGTGACCACAGCAGACAAAAGATGCACCGCACCCACACTTCTCTAGGCAAAGATGAGGCAAATGTCTCCCCACAAACAAGACATTCCTCATCATTGCCCTGAGAAACTCTGGTTGCAGTGTGTCCACTAAACAACGTTTTCTTTGGGCGTTTTGAAGAAGACTGTTTTCTCTGGCCCGTCTGCCAACTCTCTTCCTCCAAAGCATGTTTTACTGTGGTGTCGGTCAGTATTGCTGTTGACCTGCAACATTCAATGAGATGATAGTCAGAATCGGCTTGTTTTTATTACAAGCAAGAAAATTAAGACAAGTTAAAAACGACACTCTGCTCACCTCTTTCTGCCTCTTCTTTAATTTTCTTTCTTCGAGCCAGCCTTTGGATATGGGCGAACCTTTTCTGGGCTGAACCTCTGTATTGGCGTGCCACTAGATGTTCCTGGAACCACAAGCATACCTGGATAGATAATATTTCCAGAAAAATGCTTGGCAAGGCTCAACATGCACATTTAAAGACACACACAGACACAAACTCTCACCATCTACAGGAATGGCAGACTCATGTGGATGCAGCTCAAATGGGCTCTGGCTAGGTTGGTGGTGTCTTAAGGGAGCGGGCGCTGGTGATGGAGCAGACATTGGTGATGAAGAGGGCGCTGGTGATGAAGCGGACATTGGTGATGAAGAGGGCGCTGGTGATGGATCTGGCGCTGGTGATGAAGAGGGCGCTGGTGATGGAGCTGGCGCTGGTGATGAAGAGGGCGCTGG
Organism: Gymnothorax javanicus; assembly: GCA_029692085.1. Lineage (NCBI taxonomy): Eukaryota > Metazoa > Chordata > Actinopteri > Anguilliformes > Muraenidae > Gymnothorax > Gymnothorax javanicus. The sequence continues at coordinate 20,839,682 of CM056203.1, forward strand.
TGATGGAGCTGGCACTGGGGATGGAGCTGGTGCTGGTGCAGGACGGTCGGTCACAAAAGCTGGAGCAAAGTCTGTCTCACTGAAAATATCTGGATTCAAGGGCCAGATACCGGTACACTCGAACCCAGATGAAATGCTGCTTGCTGTCGCAGCTTGAGGCAGAGCTTTAGCCACAAGACTCGGGATGTTGTAGATGGTCTAAGTTCTTCCAGGGTTCATTCGCATCCAATTGTCTGCTGCACTGTTAATGTAGTGCTTCAGAGGACCAAAACGCTTCGGTCTAGCGGCTGAAGACGGTGGGGAGCAGGGGTGGAAAAGACAGGAGTACAATGCCATGTGACTTGCAAAAGTCAATAGCTACCACAGAGAGGTGTGATGGATGATTGTCTAAGAGTAGCAGCAACTTTGACTCCGGGGTCACACGGGTGTGCCTTGCAAAATGCTGTAAAAATGCCAAGAAATCTGTCTCCTGCATCCACCCCGATCCATTGGCAGAACCAGTGCAGCCAAGGGGGCCATCTCGGATGAAGTGGTCCTGGAACTTCTTCCTTGGGAAGATAAAGTAAGGGGGAACAAAGTTGCCTTGTGCGTTGCCAGCAAAGGCAACTGTCACCAATGTCCCTCTTTCCCCAGAGGTCACAGCACCGACCTGGCGCTGCCCTTGGCGGCAATGATTTTGTCTGGCACTTGAACCGTTGTGGTACCTGAAATAATAAATGAAATGAATTCTTGCTGTTGCAAATCACTGTTGCTGTTTAATTTATCTAAATATAAATTTTTACTTGTTTCACCCATGTTCCAAATGTCCTTTGCTTCAAAATTATAGCGGGTGAGGACAGTCTTTAGGTTTTTAAAAAACGCTGTCACGTTGGTCTTGTTGAAGCTGGTGGAACGGGACATGCTGGTGGCTTGAGGTCGACGGATGGACAGGGTTTTGTTGCGCTCGAGGAAGGTGGTGAGCTAATCCTTCCCTGCCATCTGGTTTTTCTCCCATGAACATGGAGTTTTGAGGCCAATATTTTCGGCCAGCTCATATGCAAACTTTCGCACCTAAAACGGCATGAAAAAATAAGTTAATTCCGACATAGCAAGCACCTCCGCTCCGGATCTGCCCTGGCTCTGTGCCGACTCCAGCTGATCCGGCTCAGAGCTGGGGCAGATCCGGAGCGGAGGTGCTTGCTATCTTAGGCAAATGGCGGTAGTGGTGTAGCTCTGTCTGCTGTGTTACTCCAACCTCTTTAGGACTCAGGCCAAAATATATCAGCTGCTCTCTTTATATATGCCTGCAGTCTCTTCTCCTGTTCTTCTGTGAAGACTTTGTTGTGAGCCCTGTACCCTGGGGCTCTGGTCTGCTGCCTTCCTGCCTCTGCCCTCCTCTTGCAGTACCTGAACAGGGTGACATGACAAACGCCATGCACCTCTGCTGCCCTCCTTATACTCTCGCCTCTTCGGACATCAAGAAAGGCCCTTCCGTAAACCTGCTGGTCAACCTTTCCTCTCTGGGTAGTTCTGACCCTAACTCTTGGCATTTTCTGTCGGTAAAATATAACACACATTTTTAGTGAGCTTTAAAACACAAAATGCGGCCGCATTAGCAGAGGGGGACTAATGTAACCGTTGGTATTTCGGTCCCGCACCTCTGCTGCCCTCCTAATACTCTCGCCTCTTTGGACATCAAAAAAGGCCCTTTCATAAACATGCTGGTCAACCTTTCCTCTCTGGTTAGTTCTGACCCTAACTCTTGGCATTTTCGGTCGGTAAAATATAACACACTAGAGCTGGGACGACGCGTCGACGTCGTCGACGTAATCGACGACATAAATTCGTCGACATTAATTATTTGCGTCGACGCGTCCCAAACAAGTGGGTTGTCCCACACTCCAGTCCAGTGGTGGCGGTAATACACCAAAAAGCTATCTCCAAGCTCTAGATTGTTACGGAAGAAGAAGAATTCACACAACAATGATGGCGGCGACATGCAGTAACACTAGAGCGAGGGCCGAGGAGCAACACATAGCAAAAAAAAAAAAATCGGTCTTCAAAAGTGTGGGAGTTTTTCACTCTTAACCCTTCTAGTGCTGTGGTACTGTGCAGACTATGTAAAAATCAGCTGGCGAACCGCACGAGTACGACAGCAATGAACGAACATTTGAAGCGAAATCACCCGGGAGCTCTGTCAGGATGGCAGCAAAACACCGTAGTGTTTGCTTTCCCACCCTGGAATGTGCGATTATCAAGTGTTGATACAGAATGTGTTTTTGTAGTAACGTTATGTTAGACTGTTGATTTGTTGTCTATCAATGCATCGCTACTAACTTTCAGGGCTCTCAAATTTTGAATGCAGACTAAAGTGAGATTTTCTCTGGGGGGTGCATGACACTCCCGTTTTCAAAGGTGCATAGTTCCATTACTTAAGTAGGCTAGTTTTTTTTTTTTTTTTTTTTTTTTGAGGATTTGTACTTTTGCTCTACTACATTTAAAAGATAAAAAGTATACTTTCACTTTGTTACTTTGACACTGGCAACTTAGTTACTCGATACAAATTTAAAGATGAATTTAATCATTTACGGATTATCTCGATTTGGCGTGTTCGAGAAGAACAACGGTGCTCGGCGTTGTATCTTTGTGCGGATGTGTCCGCCAGTGGACGTGGAGCTGCAAATGTACGCATGCAGTTACAATATTTTATCACTAGATGGCACACCCGGATCCGTTATTGAATAGTCACAAGCAAGCCGAACAGGGTTTAGCATGTTGATGAGTTCACTCCAATCCCTGTTTTTGCATGATGTGCAAACTGCTCAATATACTTGCCCATACCATCTATCCAGCAGTTAAAAAAAATAAATAAAATAAATCTCTTGCTACAGAAATAATCGTCGTCCCCTGCAGCAGGCACTTCAGCTACAGTGAGCCAATGGTCTCCCAATCAGTAGTTAAGAAAAATAAGTTTTCTGAAGCAAAAATTAGACATGTTATTGATACTATGTAATTCTATTAATTATAGTGGTTTTTAAACTGTCAGTAAACTCAAAGACAAAGTATATTAAGGAGAGACTGCCTGTTTGTTTTTTGAATACTGTATCTTTCATTCACCTGAAAATTGATTAAAGAGCACGAGGAGAGAATAATGTGGGTTGCTTTGCTTCTTTCTCTCCGTACTATGAAAAAATACTTTGTACTTGTACTTTTGATACTTAATTTTTTTCTCAAAATACCTTTGGTACTTAAGTACATTTAATGTGAGATTGTATTATTTTCAGATTCAGATCGTATTATTTTGCACTGCTCATCTGTCTGCATTTTATTTAATTTTGGATATAGTTTTCTTGAGGAGCTATGAACTGCAGGGCAGTGTTTAAGTGTTTAAATATAGAAATGTTTATGTGCCCTGAGCTTGGCTGTTCAATGCATTATTTTACACAGGCTACAACTGTCAGTTCTAAAAGAAGAAAAACATGTTGCCTACTTTTTTCAGTTACTCTGCTAATTAGTAAAACACCTATTTTTGTATTTCTCCTGTGTGACTTTTTATTATTATTTATTTTGTTAGATGCTACATCTGGCATCAGAATGCATTATTTAGCACATTTTATTTCATCACACAGAATTTTATTTTGGAGAGATTCAAGTGCCATGTTAAAGAATTGAAATGTTAACAAGAGATGATGATGTCCTTATTGTGTGAATAATTACATTGATCAAGTAATGTGAAAGAATTTTTAACAGAAAAATGAATTATTCGATCAAATAAAAAATGTAACAATAATCGTTAGATTAGTCGAAAAATTAATCGCCAGATTGATCGTTTGAAAAATAATCGTTTGGGACAGCTCTATAACACACACATTTTTTAATGAGCTTTAGAACAGAAAATTTGGCCGCATTAGCAGAGAGGGACGAACGTAACCGTTGATACTACCGCCTCGACAGTGACTCCTGACATTTTAACCAGGATTGCTTCTAAAGTGGAAAAAGTCTGACACTTCAAACTTCAGGATATGTTACAAAACTGAATGACCTAATTTCATCATAAATGACACATGGAGCGATAAAGACAATCTTTAAATCAAAAAAGTTTACCATTTGTCTGAATTTACTCACCACTGTGGAAAACGGTCTTCCCGGTCTCGTTTCGCGGGGAAGCGACGAAACCTCAAGATTTTTCCCAGGTCTGGAGAGCGTCACGAGCTGGACGTGCTGACCTAATTTGACGCATCGAAGTGCAGATGGCTGTGAGTAAATCGCTGTATTACTTTCGTCCCACGTTACTTTCGCACCCGCTCTCCCCTACGCTTAGCTTTTTCACTAGGAGCACAGGTGCTCCTAAATGAAAAAATTTAGGCGCACAGAAAAAAATTTAGGAGCACTATGAATTTTCTTAAATAACACAATTTTATTATTAACATTCAAACAACGTACACACACATGTGCATTGTAGGGTAAAGCGGGGTAAGACGCCCTCCTTAAGAGCAATGTCCATTTTCTCTGAAAATATAAATAATTTGAACGTCAACATAATATGTACACAAGAAGTATGCCTAAGTAAACACATTTAGAGGGTAATCAAATCACACCAGACTACAACTTTGTTATTATAAAACAAAATGTAAAATCTTGAAAAGGGGCATCTTAGCCCAGGGCCTGGGGAAGATGCCCCCCCTACTGGGGGAAGATGCCCCTGGGGGGCATCTTACCCCACGAGTCATTTTGATTTCAAATTAATAGGCCTGTGACAAATCACAATGGCAAAGATTTGTTTAAAAAATGTGTAACTTTATCTTTGATGCTACATAAAAGACAAACAAGTGAACAATTCCTTAAAATTATGTGAATAATTAGATTTTCAACATTTTCAAGTCAATAGCCCAAGTTAAAATTTAATTTTGATGTGAACAAACTAAAAAGTAATCATTTCAAATCAGAGAAACAATTTAACATTCAGGTCTTAAAAATGCCATTTAAATCATTAACATTCAATTAACAATATCAATAAATGCTGTAAAAAATTCATTGTTATGTGAACAAGCTAATAAAGATTTCAAATCAGATAAACGGTTGAATAATAAGTCCTAAAAACAATCCATTAAAATCATGTGAATAGGACTTTCAATATTTTCAAATCAATAAAACAACTATTAAATTTCATTTGATGTGAATAAGCTTAAAATCATTTCAAATGGGAAAGCAACTTAACAATTAGGCCTAAAATTCCACTTAAACCAGCAAAGTGCAGCCAAAGTTAAATTCTCACACAAAACACGCACGCACGCACGCACGCGCACACGCACACACACACGTGCACACACCCACGCACACACATGCGCACGCACACACATACACACACACACACGTGGGCACACACACATACACACAGTTCACAGGCTACAGTTTGTGAAAAATCCAGCTACGAATCCAGCTAGCTAGCTACAGCAAGCTAATATAGCTTAATGCTATTATCGTGACATAAAGTCAGCTAAGTAGCTTTGTAAACTGGTAATAATACATTTCTTGCTGCTGATTAGCTAATAGGTTAATTATGTTAGATGATGGTGTACATACTTTCCCAGAAATATAACATTAGCAAGGCTAGATATTCAGAATCATGGGGGGGCATCATACCCCATATGGGTGGGGGGCGTCTTTCCCCCAAAGTCACACTTTTACACTTTCACGTTTTGCAAAAAAAGTATTCTGTATTTTTTGTTCAAACTAATAGATCGCCCTCCACAAGACTATCATGTTAACATTTAAAAAAAAGTTTGTGTCTATATCCTTCTAAAAAAAACGCAGAGGCTTATTTGGTAGTGTCAAAATATTACATCAACTTACCCCGAAATCTGTTCTCTGGATTCCCGCCAAAAAGTAAAGTGATTTAAATGCTAAATAAAGATTAGCAAAGCCACTACGATCCAAGGAAAGAGCTGAGATTAAAATTGTTGCCATCTAGTGGTCAGGAGGGGAATTAAGGGGGGCGGGGCTTCTTACCCAGAGGGGCGTCTTACCCCGCTGTTCCCTAGTGCAATTGGGCCTACTGCTCGGTTATTTAAACACAGAGAACATCCCTGTCCTACAGCTTTTTGTAGTCAAATCGCCTGGCACGCTTGGCTGAGTTCATCCAGCGGTCCACAGCAGGACTTGGATCAATTCCCGTGTAGCCTACTTTACCCAACTTGCAATCAAGCCATTTATTCAGCCAACTGACCAATCAAAACCAAAATCTAGCCAATAATGATTAAGAAGAGATAATGAGAAGCGGACTAACCGAACCAGGCTACCGCGTTAGATTGAAATAATGTCAGTAATCTGAATAAATAGCAGACCTCTGAATTCCACCTCGTCGGAAAACTTTAACGTATTATTAAAAAAGAGATCTTAAAAATAAAATGTTAAGATGGCCCTGGTTTTAATAAAAATATACGCCAACTGTGAAGCGATCAAACGTGAATGTGAGAGAGAAATTATTTTCGCAGTGTTTAGAGATACGGCAGTTTTATGGGTACGGCCGTCGATTTGAAGGGATTAGGATAAGGATAAGGATTAGGGATAATGGTTAGGGTTAGGGGTCAGGGTTATGGTAGGGTCAGGGTTAGGTTAGGGCAGGGTTTGAAATTGGGACTGCCGTACCTCTCTACATTGAAATGCATTGGAAAACTGCCGTACCCGTAGCAACTGCCAATTATTTTCACATTGCAAGCAGTGGACAAATGCACCGAAGACTGGGCAAGCACCTTCAGGCAAATCTGCCGCAAATTTTTAGCATTTTTTTTTTAACTTAATAAACTAACAAGATTCGCACACAACGGCCAAATGTAATAATCAAGCAAACACATAAAGGCAAATTACGTGCTGAACTAAGCAAAGTTAAGGTCTTCAATCATCCTCCTCTACTCGACAATTGCTTTCACCCCCTTCCCATTTACTTTGCTCAGTTTGCAATCAGACAGTTGATTCGCTCAATGAACAATTTTAAATTGGTTGGTAGTCTAATTTATTTGGATATCATTTTTGTTTGTCACATTTTGAAATTTAAATGGCCATGAAACATGAGAGCTTCCTGAATGTGTTTGCTACATCATTTCTAGTTTCACATTTGGCCTTTGTGCGAATGGGTGAACAATTTACGTGTCACGTTCGATAAGCTTAAACAAAATGTTTTCCACCTTCACTGTTGGCTATTTAGACGCTCAAAAGTAGCCTAACCAAAATCAAGAGCTGTGAATGACTTTATTTCAAATTAGTCCCGTTCAATTATTAATTCGATGCATTTGTCTGTTGCTTGCAATTCGAAAATAATTTCTCACATTCACGTTTGATATGCTTCACAAAATGTTTTCCACTTCGCGTATATTTTTAAACGCTTAAAAACCAGGGCCATCTTAAAATGATTTTATTTTTCAGAAATCTTTTTAATAATACGTCAAAATGCAATTATGAGAGGTGGAATTCAGAGGTCTGCAATTTATTCAGATTACTGACATTCTCTCAATCTAACACGGTAGCCTGGTTCGGTTTGTCTGCTTCTCATTATCTCTTCTTAATTATTATTGGCCAGATTTTGGTTTTGATCGGTCAGTCGGCTAAATAAATGGCTTGACTGCAGGTAAGGCAAAGTACACGGGAATTGATTTAAGGTTAGCTAATTATGCCAAGGTGAAGGCAGCTGTCCAGCCTCGCTGGTAATTAGCAGATTTCAAATCGCGCTTTTCTTTCCGGAAGCATTTCAAATGGCCTCTGATGTCAGTTCACCTCTAGATTAAAGGTGTGTCGCGCAGAAAAGGTAATGGCTAATCAAGCTCGTCTGTCTGCCCCATAGAGGAAGTTGCTTTTATTGCGCTTAAAATTACCGCGATACATTTATTGCGCAGCCCTAAATTCTAGTTGGATCCACTTTGTATGGATTTATTTTAGGAGCAAAATGCGAATGAGAGGGTTGAAATCCGTACTCGCACGCGTGCTCCCTTTTTATTTTTTCTACTCGCACACTCTATTTTTAGGCGCATATGCGAGTGAAAAGCTCGCACTGTACAGCCCTGACAACGGCGTATGTCAAGGTCTCCAGACAGACCTTAGACAGCAAGCAAACAGTCGGTTCTGTAGTCGATATGTTGGAGCTACTTTGACGTGGTTCACATAGTTGTGGCCGAACGAGTGGGTCAGAGCAGCTCTGAAGCGGCTAGGCTTCTGAGGTCCACCCAGTCAGCAATGGTGAGTACGTACCGACAGTGGTCTAAGGGGGGACCAACCACAAACCAGTGACAGGCTATTGGGGCCCAAGGCTTAACCATGCACAAGGGCAATGAAGATTATCCTGTCTGGTCTGAATCAAATGAAGGGCTACTGTGGCACAAGTTGCAGGGAGTTTCAGTGATGCTTAACTGTGGAACACACAGTCCCACCCTACTGTGTCCACCACCGAAAGCACCGATAGTGGGCACGTGAGCATCGGAACCAGACCTCGGTGCAATTGAAGAAGGTTGCTTGGTCCAGCAAGTCCTGTTCTTTTACATTATGTGCATTGGCCGCGTATGTGCACATCATTTATGTGGAGAAGAGATGACACCAGGAAACACTGGGAGGAAATGTTCTGCTGGTAAACGCCATATTTGGGAATTCAAGTGGGCATCAGTCTAATGGAACCGTTTTGCGGCACAAGTGGGACCTACTAGGCAGGTAGTTTTAATATTGTGGCTGATCGGTGTATGTTTATGTTTGTAAACTGCGTACGTATTTATGTTATTAACATCATCCATTAGGGCTTGTAATGTTTTGGGTTCTTCTGTGTTTTTGTGCGTGCATATACATGAATGTAAATGAAATTTACTTTTAATGGGCATAAATTATTTTTGATAACTGGTTAATGAGCCTTTATTCTCCAGTCATTTACAATCTGGGTGGCATACTCTGCTTCAAGATCAATGGGCCTGAGAGGGAATCGGCCTTAATGACAAAAACGACTCATTTGAGACACTGTGGGAGGAAACACTGGAGTTGATCCATAAAAAATGGGACGTGGGAGAGAAGAATAATTGAACCTTTTGGATGTTAAATTCAGGGAACCGACTGGACTTCAGCACTACTGCATAACTCAGGTCCTGAAATGACACATTGTTGGTTATAATCAGTAATGATTTCCGCGAAAGGTTGAAGACCGAGCCCGACTTATTTAACAAGAATGTTTGGAGGTGAGTAGTGTTCAGTTGTGTTCCTAAAAGTATAAAAAACTTTAATTGTGCGGCCCAAGGATGGCTGTGGCCCTGAATGACTGCATAGTGTTTATGCCTGTGGCTGCCTCTGGCTGACAATAGAAGCAGCGTTTTTCAGCTATCTAATGATGCGTGACAAATGCGGCATCATGGCCGAGCGTGCATGCAAAATGCGATCCAAAGAAACAACTCCTCTTTAATGCGGGGATCCTGTTTTCAGCAGCTTGTGATGGCATGTCTCCCGAAGGGCGATGGGGTACCTGCACAGCCCAGGCATACAACCCCAAGCCCTGATGGGTGCAACAAGAGCTGTGGGGCTGAGACTGGCTCAGGTGTGCTGAGATTAAGCTACCTGGGAATGCAGCCAAAATCAAGAAGGATTCCCCCGCCCCCCTTTCCCTTTTTTTTTTTTTTTTTTACAAGCTGAATAATTGCCCTGCAGAAATGTCTGCCTTTTTGGTACATATGTTGGAAATGTATATCTTTGTCTCTCACCGTAAATGCCAAATTCCTCGCCATTTCATTCCTGCTGGGGTAATTATATAATAAAAACAATTTAGCTCATACTTTGCAGATATTATATTGTCTAGGGTTATATTGACTGTAAATCATGGCTTGCAAACAGTGAAGGCGACGTTATTTTTGTTCTTTCCTCATTTGCTTGGTGTGCTTCTCGTATTTCTCGCATGATTTGTATGCAACCCCTGGTTTCAGTTTCCACTGTAGCTGATTCCTTTATTTTCCGTATTGACTGTCGGTCTTCTGTAACTCCTGTGTGCTCATGGGCAGCTCTGAAGGGTCTGCACTGCAAAAAGTGAAAGATAAAAATACTAGGTGAGATGAATTTACCTATTGTAAGACTTAAAACACTTATTTCTATCACAAGTTTTCTTAGTTTGGACAAAAAATTGAGATAATTTTGACTAGTTGCCAATTGAATAAGAAATTTTCACTTGTCAAGCAAATAGTAACTTAAAATAATTTCACTTGTCAAGCAAATAGTAACTTTTCTTATTCCATTGGCAAGCTAGTCAAAATTACCTCAAATCAGGACAAATTTTTTTGTCTTACTAAGAAGAATGGTGATAGAAATAAGTGTTTTGAGTCTTAAAATAAGTAAATTCATCTTAACTAGTATTTTTGTCTTTCACTTTTTGGAGTGTGGGCACCAGGTCTTACCAAAAGGAAACTGTCTGATCTGTAACAGAAATTGATATGAGAACCAGCCTCTAACCCTGTAGTCTTTAACCCTGTTCCTGGAGAACTACCATCCTGAAGGTTTTCACTTCAACCAAGGCAAAACGCATTTAATTTCCCAGCTAGAGATCTTGATGAGCTGGCAAATAACCAAATCAGATCTGCTGAATCAAGTTGGAGTTAAAACCTACAGAATGGTAGCCCTCCAGGTACAGGGTTCAAGACCGCTGCTCTCACCAAATTGTGACCACATCCTAAACTTCATCTTCAACTCATGACCCGACTGGTTAACTGACCTACACATTTTCACACTGATGGTGGTTAAAACTAGAAAAAAAATATGTGGGCAAGCTGTACACTCACATTTGTGTAGTAAGGTACCTGATGTAATGTGGTCATTTTTGCCATTTATCATTGTCATAAATCAGTGTTTGTGCCTGCTCAGATGTGTAATGTTCAATAGCCACGCTATGCTAACATTAAAGGATAAGAAAACCTATGGTGAACTTGCCTCGTCAAATTAAGTACATAATCTCTGCTATCCAAAACAGTAAGCAATTTTTATTTTGTTTTTAGCTTACCAGCCCTATGGGCCGATAAGCTATTGTCGTGGTCTGTCGTCCGTCGTCCGGAACATTTTTTCTTTTTTTTGGCCAGATGAATTTTTGTGTAAATTTGCAATAACATATTACTAGACCATATCTCCAGACGTTTTTCTCAGATTTTTTGATTTAATCATTTTTGTCCGTTTTATGGGCCCTTGAAGTTTTGGCTCCAATGTTAAAGATAGGACTGAGAAATTTTAAATTATTTCTCAAAAACTGCGTGATAAATTTTTTTTCTAAATCAGGCAATCAAATTACCTTGGTACCATCAATGTACAGTGTGAGCGCCATTTTGATTGAATCGACGGAAATGGGTCTGTTGGGGGCGCTGTACTTTATGAATACGCAAGATGGCCTGTGGAGGCCAAATGGTTGCAGATAGAGATTAAGTTTGTATTATCGACATATAGGAAGTCATATTTGACCTACACATTGGCTATGTTAAAGTTGACCTCAGATGACTTTGAAAGGTCAAACTCGAGGTCAGGGAATATATTAACAATGTTAAAAGATAAGACTTGAAATTTCAAAAAATTATTTCTCAAAAACTGTCTAACTTTTTTCTAAATGTGGCAATCAACTCACCTAGATACACTTTATGTACAGTGCAAGTGCCATTTTGATTGAATGGACGGAAGTGGGTCTAGTGGGGGTGCTGTACTTTTAACATTGGGTCTTATGGAGAATGGGCCAAATCGCCTGTGGAAGCTAAATGGTTGCAGATAGAGATTAAGTTTGTATTACTGACATATAGGAAGTAATGTATGACCTATATTTTGGCTGTGTTAAAGTTGACCTCAGATGACCTTGAAAGGTCAAACTTTAGGTCAAGCAAAATGTTACAATTTTCAAAGGTTTTTAGGCTTGAAAATATTGAAGATTTGGAACATATGTGCATTGAACACCAGGAAGTCATGTATGAACTTTCATTTGGTGGCCTTGAACTTGACCTTTGGCGACCTTCGAAGGTCAAACTTCACATAGTGAAATTTAAATGACTTCTATCACCAAAACTATTACAGATAGAGCTTAAGTTTGTGTTGTGGCCATATAGGAAGTCATGTGTGAAGTTTCATTTGGTGGCCTTGAATGTGACCTTCGGTGACCTTCGAAGGTCAAACTTCACATAGTGAAATTTCAATGACTTTTATCACCAAAACTATTGCAGATAGAGCTTAGGTTTGTATTGTGGCCATATAGGAAGTCATGTATGAAGTTTCATTGGGTGACCTTGAACTTGACCTTCAGTGACCTTGAACGGCCAAACTATACAGTGAAATTTCAATGACTTATATCAGCCAAATCGTTATAGATTGAGTGTAGGTTTGTATTGGAGAAGTATAGGAAGTCATGTATGAACTTTCATTTGGTGAAAGATGGAGCCTAGGTTTGATGACATTTGCAGGTCAAACTTGACATAATACAATTACAATGACTTGTCTCGCGGTCACAGATGGAGTCTAGGTTTGTATTATAGACATATAGGAAGTCATATATGAACTTTCATTCGGTGACCTTCATATTGACCTTCAAAGGTCAAATGTGACCTAGTGAAAATTCAATGACTTGTATCACTAAAACGGTCACAGATGGAGCCTAAGTTTGTGTTACTGACATCTAGGAAGCCACATATGAACTCTCATTTGGTGACATTCAACTTGACTGTCAGTGACCTTTTGAGGGTCAAACTCCACTGTGAAATTACAATGACTTGTATCACCAAAATGGTCACAGATTGAGCCAAGGCTTGTATAGAGACATTTAGAGAGTCATATATGAAGTCCATTCGCTGACCACAACGTGACATTCTGTGACCTTTAAAGTTTACAATTGACATATTGAATACATTTTGACATATTTTAATGACTTGTATCACCAAAACTGCTTCAGAGCTTAGGATTGTATTACAGAAGGTCTTATAAATGTATGTGAACTTTTATTTAGTCACCTTGACATTGATTTTCATTGATTCAAATGTCAAACTTCACATTAAATTTTCATAACTTGTATCATCGCTGTAAGACTGCTTGCCGGTAAGCTGCAGGACCCTTGGTCCTATTTTTATTTTTTTGTATTGTGCAAACTGTATTTAAATGTTCGATGTATGAGACGCCACAAGAAAGCCGCCATGTTACTTAGGCTGGAAGAAGATGCTTACATCACCTGGGCTCGTAGCTCTTTTGTTTTAAAGATAAAAGGGTGAAAGTTCACATCAGTCGGGTTTGGATCGCCTGTTTCGTTGGAATACCCAACAAGCGCGCATTGCAGCGTTGTCAAGGATTAAATATGGATTTCCAGCAAACAGTCTGTTGTAATTCAAACAACTGGTATCTCTCAAAACTTTCTTGATTATCAAAGCAACTTTGAATACTTCTACTGTGACTGCGCACCCTCAAGACATATCCAGCCCTCATGACATCATGCAGAATATTTCCTATTGTTTACTTGGTCTATTATTATTTATTTATTTATTTATTTATTTATTTATTTTTTATGCCGGCGATGACAGATTCTGAAGTTAGTTGGATTCTGCTGTTTGAACGCGGATAACACTGTCTAAAAAATGTCAATGAAATAATGGCTTATCATTTTGGACAGCAGACATTATGTACTTTATTTGACAATGCAAGTTCACCATAGCTTTTCTTATCCTTTAACATCGCAGCTATGACAAGCTGGGGCTCCAAACTGCTTTACGATGGTCTAAGCTGTGTTTTGACGCTTGTAGCTGGTCGTAGTCCGTCTGTTGGTGGTCAAAGCTGGTCTCTAGCTGGGCAAAGCAGGTTGAGCTGGTAAACGGAGCTGTTGGGCAGCTGACTGTACAGACTAGCGCCAGCTGATTGACTAGTAGGGGGTGAGGGGGTTGGTGGAAATCGAGTCAGCTACTTTGGCACATACAATGCTTAGTACTACTATGCGAAAAACAAATGGGTGTAGCCTCCACAGGGCTTTCTGTGTCTTTGTCTGGCATCAGTTTTTCTTCAAGTATTATGTGTTGCACTGTGTTTTACTCTTGTCTTTTGTTAACCTGCCCTTGGTGATATTTCAGTTATCTAGAATTGGGCAAGGAATGAATTGCAATCCATGCCAAGCTTGCATAGGCTGCATAGGTACGGCTTCGGTACAGTTGGCCAAGTCCAATTAGACGTGGCAGATTTGCAAATAAAAAAAAAAAAAAAAAAAAAAGTTGTCCCAGCCCTCTTGGACGGCAGGCTAGTAATCTAATTCAGCTGCCAGTATGTGTGAGAAATGAAGGAAACAATGTGGCATTTATGGACTGGAATAAAGTGCAGACATCTCCCACAATGCTCTGCTTTTCTACGGCGTTGCCTTGCTGAGCAGTTGGTGCTCTCATTTAATCCTCTCTCATTCTGCTCTTGCGTTCTGCCTGACCCATAGCTCAGCACAAATTGTACCCATGGTTTAATTTATTTATGAGAGAGGCTACTACAGCTGTCCGCACGCTATGTCTGTGCTGCCAGTTGTGCGTCTGTTAAGTAGTCTGCATCCAGGAAGACCTTTGATCAATTGTCTGACCAAGTTTCCCCGACAGGGGATGCTGATTTTAAGGAGGAATCTCAACATTCGCCAGTCACTTGCCGAGCACACAGTCTCTGAGAGAGGGATTTCCCTTAACCAGGCTTGCTAAGATTGCTAGATGGCAGAGGTGTGCGACAGATTTCGGATGTTTCCCTCCTCTTCATCGATGGTGCAGTATCTGCTGTGGTCGCTTGTCCCAAATGAAGGGCGACTCCTTTCATTTTCTGGAAATCTGGATCTCGCCATCCACCCAGCACTCATTCATACCCAGAAAAGTGAAGGAACTGTAGGACAATTGAAGGCACTGTTGGAAATTTAAGGATACTGTAGGACTTTAGGACAAATGAAGGAACTGTTGGACAGTAGGACAAATGAAGGAACTGTAGGACTATCGGAGAAATGAAGGGACTGTAGGACAAATGAAGGAACTGTAGGACTGTGGGACAAATGAAGGAATTATAAAACTTGGTTGAAGGATGAAACGGTGAAAACTCTGTGTCCCACTGTGAAAATTGTTGTTCTAGTGTGGAGACTGTAGACCGTTGTTTTGGGGTGTCTAATTTAGCCCCTGGTTTAGTCTGCTTACTCAGAATATAACACCTCCTGGCAGAACTAACCATGTCTGCCATTGGCCTTCAGCCATGCATGCGGTGTTGAGTGAAGAACAGAATGGCTGTGTTGTAGGGGGGCTTTGAGCCAGGCGCACCGTTGTGAGGTCGCCTCTGTCGCCTGACGCTTTTCACCCCCGACCCATGCCCCCCCCCAGCCAATCCGTTCTTATCTGCACGCGCTGCATGAACAATGCAGCACTGTGTAGCCCTATTGCTCCATACTATGGGAGGATGCACTTCTGTGCCATTGCACAAACAAGTTTGCGCGGTCTGAGTAATGCAGTACTTGTACAGGCCACCTTGATAATTTTACTGGAAGTGGGAGTCTGTTCTCACACTGGCAGATGCCATGAATTGAACTGACAGGAAACAATGTTGCCATTTTCTTCCAATTTTGTAGTAGTTTGTCGAATGCATTGCACTCTGAAGCAACCGTTTGCACGTTGTCTGCTTAATTTCATTTGTTATAAAGATGTCTTTAACCCCATAAAACCTACAGACCCGTGTGGGTTTGTTATATGCAGCTGCTGTATTTAATAAACCTGTGGAACTTAAGGCCCATTTTACCGTAAATTCTGGTGGAGATCCCAAGGTTTCCAACGATGCCATATATATCCTGCTGAATTACAGGGAAATGTGTATAAAATGATGCCCAAGATCTAGATGTTTTCCATTTGATGTAATGCTGTGGCCGTAAATACATGTCACCTGACTTGAATATTTCTCTGATTAGAGCTGTGATGTTGCATTCAGTGAAACACTGCAACCAGCAGATACAAAATATGTTTGTGACATTATCCTACAACTGAGGGGAAAAAAAACTTTTTCTGGCTACAAGCCTTCTTAAGGAAACACTTCAGTGAAAGTTTAGGGGTTAAGCTGGGATCTTGTCCCCAGATTTCTGTGGAAGTCCCTTTGTTTATGTTCTTTTATTTTAACTTGAAGACATAGTATCCATTCTTTCTCCCCTTCCGCCCTTATTCTGTGTTAGCCAGACATGGCTGGGCTTGTTCATCTTACCTGTGTGCTGTGCCTGATCGTAAACTGCGTCTGTTTGAGAAGTCGCCAGAAAAATCCTTCCAGTAAATCTCCAGCATAGGTGTCGTGTTTTCAATGCTGGCAGGTTTTGGATACCTTTGTAACCCGTCTTGTGTTTTTGTTGTGTTTTCAATATGGAGCTCAATAAAGGGATTGATATCAAAGTAAACACAAAATTGGGAGCATAAAACTAACAGCTACTACAGCCTAACTTACACACCAGTTGATGACTGGAAATGCACAATAAAATGCTCATCTATTTTAAAGGTTTGGATGGTAATTTCTGAGGCTCAATGGCTGCATTTTGAGGCCTAAATAGCTCTGTGACAGTTGGTGGTAAAAGGGGGTAACTCTGAAATTCTGTTTTTGGATTTTATGTGTAGTAGACGTTATTTGTATGTTAACTGCATTTTTGGTGATATTTGCCCTTTATTGCAGTTATGCAGTAACTGATGGCTGCAGGTTCAGGAAAGCAATGGCTAAGTGGTGTATTTAAGTCCCTGTTTCTGTACACGCTCTGTACACTGAATGTCCAGCAGCTATTCAGCTTAGTGCCCATCTACTTTAAAGGGTTCACTTGGTGTGGAAGCTTAACCCTTAAGCCCAATGCCCACTGGCTGTGTGTGATGTGCGTCAAAAAATAGGTTCCATTCATTTCAATGGAGCTATGCCCACTGGCGGCGTGTGACGCGGGTTGACCCGCGTCAGTTTTTCATTTTTCACCCCTGTTCTATTTCTTGAGCGTCAACGCAATATAAACGCATTTGTCTTTTAGGTTATTTAACAATTTTGCCTTGCCATTGTAGGTGGCACACATTGAGCTGAAACCTCACATGCAGTTGTGGAAACCGATATAACCGCTTTTTAATCAAGTTGCAGTTTTGAACGGAAATGGGCTATTTTGCGGACATTTAAGTAATCTAGCAATCTACAGTTAGACGGTACCTAACTCGAGGTACACTGGCAAGAACTTAACACTGCTAAGTTAGCTAGCTAGCTAACTCGCTGTTGGGCGACGTAAAGTAAATTATAATCTTAATTTACTAGACGGCTAAATTTTTAGGAGAAAAATTATGCTTATATATAAAGTATAGTGTACAGTAATTGAGCAGCTATTGTTGTTCAATGATGTAAGATGTCAAAATCAAAGCTGCTGAAAGCCTATCATGTGGCGACTTGTTTAAAAGAGTTTCCGCAGGTGAGCTCTTTTATGCAAGCAGCAATATGATTTGTTTTCAACAGCACAAGATAATTAAATTTATATTTTTAAAAATTTATTTCAGTACTGTAAGGGTTATGTTTATTGAAGAGCTGCGTTCCTGATGGTGAGAATACGGCAATCTTTTTGGGGCTTGGTTTGCTTATGAAGCCATTTTGAGTGACTGCTGGTTTGGCATGATCGAGTGAGGACGTGGCTCCAATTGGAGGTGGCAGTGTGTGCCTTCGGGTTTTTTTTTTTTTTTTTTTTGTAAACTACACCATAAAACGTTCTAGAAGATATTTGATATTGCACACTAACTTCCCTTTTGAAGCCCAGGTTAGGGCCTGGCAAGCAGGTCCACAGTGCTACCAGAGATGGTGTGTGGTGTGGGGGGGGGGGCGGGCGGGGCGGCAGTGCGGGGATTTGGGCTGTAGCTGCACAGAGAAGAGGGCGGCTTTGCTCCATTAAGACCCTAGTCGCCAGGGATGCAAACCCGCCTAATTGCTGGGGTAGACGGGCTGGCCTTGGAGCGACCTGCACCAGGGAATCGGATTGTATTAGACTGAAAGTGATGCCTCTATTTATTCCTGATTCCTTGTTTATTTTGTTACTCATGTCCTGATGTTGTTGCTTCTGTTCAGACCAAGATGCTTTGGTACATTCACTTTTGGAGTCGTGGAAATTCTTAAAGTAAATTGATTCCTGCTAGTCATAGTTCATTCAGTGAAAATCTTTGATTTCATTCCAAAAGTATTTCCATTAGCCCTCTTAATCGTACAATAATTGGCATTTCCGCACCACTCTTCTGGGACCTGAGTATTAGTTGCACTGGGCGTGCAATGTTGCATGAAGCGCGGAAAGCTGTTTTTGGCAAGATATTTCCCTCACATGGGCTTTGTGGCGACGGAGGATTTCATGTAAGCAGATGGGGGACGTCTTGAAGAACAGAAACGGCCTTTTGAAAACTATCTTATTGGCACGTAAGTTTAGAAGGTGTGCATGCATGTATGCTGCAACGCTGCCTTTATTGTAACTTAAGTATGTGATCTCAAGATGCTCAGTGGAATAGTTTGGTTTGGAATGAAGAGGGTGCTTTCAGCAATATGACATGCAGGCTGAAGTGGCGATCTACGTCAGGATAGTAATGACTGCAGACGTCCTCGTACTTATTCAGAAAGGGCCACTCTGGGTGCAGGCTTTCATTTCAGTCAAGCAGTTAAACATATGATCCTATTGAACAAGGTCTTTAGCGAAGACTCTGTAGGTTGATTTAATGAAATCATGAGTGTAACTGAATGGCTGGAATGAAAGCCTGCGCCACAGTCGTCCTTTCTGCATATAGCTGAGAAACCCTGAACTAGAGTGTATGATACTGTACCCAGCACCAGGCTCATTTGCGATTTTCCCCCGAGGGCAGCCATACCCTCAGCCAACATCACAAGAATGGCGCGCACTATACTTTTGACCACTTCCTCTGTACCCTGTGCTGTTTCTGTCCGTATTGCTTCTTGCTGTAGTCAGAATTTTACTGGGGATGTAAGTATGATGGATAAGTGTGAGAGTTGTTAATGAGAAATTCTGTTTTGGTATAAAAGAAATAAGGTGCCAATTTCCGGCATCTAGGCTGGAAGAGTGATTGTGTGTGTGTGTGTGTGTGTGTGTGTGTGAGTGCGCGTGCGCATGCATGAGCATGTGTCAGCTGAGTAGTGGGGGGCTGCGTGTTTGTGTTTCTGTTCAGTGGCGTCTGCATGTCTCAATTAACTCCCCGTCTGGCTCGTCTGTGGATCTTGTTTCGTCCCACATCTTTGATAACGGCACTCGAACTCGCACCAAGTGCTCACTTCGGAGAGTCGCTCCAATATAGCCGCTCAGATCTGAATGCAGTCTTTGCTCTCGTGCTTCGGAGAGTCGCCCAATATAGCCAGATCTCTCTCTCTCAGTCTTTGCTCTCTCGTCTCTCTCTCTTCCAGTCTCTCTCTCTCTCTCTCTCTCTCTCTCTCTCTCTCTCTCTCTCCTGCACTGATGTTTACTAAATTGTCTTGCGGAAATGTAAACTGGATGATGCCAGAAACATCTCTGGATTATAGATTAGTGCGTTGATGAGAACTCTAATAATTTATTTGATCATTTAAGCGAAGAATTGTTTTTTTTTTCACAGGGAGACTGAGCACTTTAGATGGAGTAATCCTTCCTGTCCAAGCTTGGCTAAACGGCGCCAATAATGTTAATTTGTGCAAATTTTAAGTCTCATTGGTTAGCTTGCAAATTGCCCTTCAGTTTTCATTTCCATATGGACTCAGTCCCTCTGTTGAACCATCTGTATTATGGTTTCAAAGTCGTGTCAGACCATTCTTTCATCAATCATTTATGGAGTTCAGTTATTTAATTTCTAACACTGGAGGAAAGACAAGGGTAAATAATCAGCAAATACTAAATGTGGAAATTTGTCATGAGGCCTGACACTAAGCCTCTACCTGGAGCTGCACTGGATGGCCAACACGAAGGCTTGACAAAGTCCATGCAGTAAAAGTGCTTGTAAACCAAAGGTTACGGGTTAAAATGGCGGGTGGAGCGCTGCCCTCTCTGCTTTCAAGCCTGATAATCCACCAGTGCTGCTCATGTCACAGCTGCGGGGCGTCGGCTCCCTGTCGAGATGCTGTATTAAAACGCTCGCGGCCGGCAGCCATGTGGGGCAATGCGCTGTCCTGCTAAGAGGCTCATGGAGTTTACTGCTCACGTCTGTGTGAGCCCACCCTGCGAGCTGTCAAGTGATGAGGAGTGGCAGCCTACATTAGGATCTTTGTGCCGTCCCAAATTTGCAACGGAGGTCGCGATGCGGACTGCAGTCGCCGTATTACTGGACAGTCAAGCGAAGACTGAAAAATACGGGGAAAGTGTAGTTATTAGTCGGCTTGTAATGGGTGGGAAAAATCAGCTTTATGAATGAAAAAGGAGTCAAATTTGAGTAGGGAAAACTACACCAGTTCTTCGAGATCTCATCTGCGCTCCAGTCCCTTTAGATCAGCCCTGAGTCGGAAGTGTGTCCCAGATTTTGTTTTGTAATGTTTTTTTTTTTTTTTTTTTTTTTTTTTTTTTTTTCCAGCGTATAATCTAGACTCATTTGTGGTTTTGTATTTTCCCACAGCCGACTCCTTAGTGCCACTTGGACCAATTTGGGGCACTGTGCCTGCATACAGCAGCAGCAGCAGGGCTCTGCTAATTTCTGCACTTAGTGCTCTGCGTGTTTCCTGTTTCTGGAAAAGAAAAAATGAGAGAGGAGCTTCATCCTGATGGTGAAACTGCTGGGGTGACATCGCTTCAGTCCACCTTCCTCACTTATTCTGTTTACCCCCCCCCCTTTCTCCTTTTCGTCCTCGGGACAAGGACCAAAAACTCACTCCGTTTCTTTTTATTCTTCGTTTTGGTGTGGTCGCTGACTCTGAAGCGCTAGTTTCCTGTTATTACTGAACATATCGTCATGAACATATCGATTCACTGACCCTGATTTTGCGAAAATGACGCAGGGCCCCCCCATGGGGCCCGTCGGGAACCGACCTATTACACGCGTCCCAAGGACGCAGTTCATTTGAACTTGTTGAGACCAGTTTGAACCAGGTTAAATGATGAAAGGCCACAGCTGGTCACATGGCAAGCCTGTCCCCCCTCCTGCTCTTCCTGCCCACCTGCAGCTGGGATCACCCTAAATATGATGAGTACCCCACTCTGCCTCTCCCTACCCCCCGAACGGGCCTTCTGTCGGTTCGTTAGGATGCAGGGCAACTGAGGCTGCAATCTGTCAGGTCAGTAGGAAGCCACTATTGGAAATCCCAGGCCATCTGCCTTTTGCACTCCTGACCCTGGAGTTTTTAGAAGAATGAATAACAACGCAAAAGTTGTGAAATCTTGGTAAGGCTTCTCGTTTTCATGGGTTACTCCAGATGAGCTGAAGTTCATTCTTTGCTTGCCCTCTGAAGCAGAGTATACTTTTGTGAGGCTGCTGAAGTCATTCATCCACGGAGAAGGATTTCAGATGGTGCACAAACGTACAAAACCTGCCTTTACTCTTCAGTCTAGCTCCACCACTTGTTCTTAATGGACTTGCAGCGCACATTTACTTGAGGGAATTTTTTTTTATCGCTGATGTGGAAATGGGCTTACGTTACAGACAAGCTGTGTAAAGATCTCAGTTGAGTAAGATGTTGCTCTGCTCTGGGGTTGCCAGTACACTGATGATGTTCCTCCCTGGCCGAAGTTAAGGAATTGCTGAGGGGTTTGAATTCTTCCCTCCCTGTGTTTCTGAGGTCACGGCAAAGCAGCATCAATTTTGTCATTCTTGCTCAATTTATGACGTGCACACACGTGCCAAATATATGCACGCACGCACACGTGTGCACACACACACACGCACATATATATACACTCAGCCTCACATTCAGACAAATGGACAATATTGAACAATGATGAAAATGTGCCTTATTTTAGTAGAGGGGTGTACAGTTAGTCTGAAATTGATCCTTTCGATCTTAAAGATAAGCTGTGAGGTCACACTTCATCTTAGTTTAAAAAAAAAAAGCACCATGTAACTTCACCTTGAGGGTAATGAAATAAGATTGTATTGAAGTTGGAAACTTGGTGCGTAGCGTTATGGTTTATTTTTCGATATGAAAATAGGTTCTGTGCCAGATGTGCTCTGTGCAATGTATTTTTATTGCAAGTTTTATCGCGGGGTTGGTATTCATGGGGTTCCTTGAGGTTGTCTGCAAAAACGGAAATCCTTTTTTTTAATGTATTAGGGCCTAGTCACCCCTGTAGCCACCAGGAATTTCCTCTGGCGTGTATACTTGGCCATGCTCCACTGGCTGTTGCTGGCATTTTATGATCTCACGCACTGACGAGAATTGCCCAACAGTATGTTCCAGCCATTGTGCCGGTAAAGACTGTTTTTCAGCCTCCTAAACTGGCGGGCGAGGCCGGTCATGGCTGGTGTGTGTGAAAGTTTTGGTAATGGTCTGTCATTAGCCAGTGTGAGACAAATGGAGAAAGTTGGGCGACATCTCGGGCGAGGAGGAGATGGTGTTACAGAGGGGAATGGAGGGGAAATGGAGTGTGTGTCTGCGTGTGTGTGTGTCAGAGCATGAGTGAAAGTTTTCAGGGAGTGGTGATGAAAAGCAAAACTCTGCCGGGGGAGGGGGGGTGAGGTGGCGGGAGGCGTTGAGCCGGGCTGCTAAACTCCTGGAGAGTTTGTTTGCCAGTCAAACGAGAGCACAAACATGCAGAGAATTGGCTGCCGAGTGAGTGTGAGGGGGGGGGTAAAATGGGGGGATTAAGTGGGTTCTGCATTAAGCCTGTGGTTGGTATGTCCTTGAAGTGGCACACCAACTACACATTCCAGTGGCACTTTGTCTACAACCACCATTTAATACAGCACTTGTAAGGGGCGGCGAACTGGTCTAACTTGTGTCAGACAGGCAGTGGGTGTTGTGAAGTAAAAATTTAGCCTGTTCAGTGTCACCAGTCCGGTTGAAGGCTGATGATGTAGAAGGGTCTGGCCAAGTGAAAGTGAACATGAGTGATGAAAATTATATTTCTTTGTAACACATAGTGAATGGGCTGATCTTGTAGCTTAATCTGTCTAGTTTATGTAACTAACTTTGTTTTTTCAATACAAGATGAGAAAAAAAATTACAGCCATTTAAAGTGCATCTCCAACATCTCCAACCAGAACAAGTTTGCTCAAGCTCACCAAAGCAGACTTTTAAGCTGTACAGAAGTACAGAGACTTTTAAATAACTTAGTTTAATGCTGTGACAGAATAAGAAAGATCCAAAAAGTAAGCTAGTGCAAAAGGCTTTAAGATGTTGCATTATGACCATATAGATTGCTGTCATAACTGACTTAAGTATTAATAATGTATATCTGTGATACAGAATGTTTCTTTTATTATAAAAGTATGTTATGTTACCTATTTTAGCTCTTTTCTTGAAGTAAACCTTACTTTTTCTCATGAACATCTAGTTCTGTAGTGACGTAACCATATTCTTTTCCCCATTAAATCTAAGAAATTCCATATTTTGCTACAATTTTTGCTCAGAACATAGTTTAATAGGTTTATTGCAATATTGAAACCAGGTTGACTCCAATTTGTAATGAGAACAGCATGTTATGCATCTTTGCGTACACCTTGTCAAATCTGATGTCCTCTTTTGGCAGTACCAAAACCGAGCACATTTTTGCTAATATTCACATTTAAAAATTATTCTAACAATCCATTGAGTATACCATGTTAAAGTACTTGTAAAAACCTTTAGAAACATGTATTTCAAGTTTATATAAGTTATCTGGTTAAAGAGTTATAGCCCAATGAACATCAAAATTGTAGTGACGTAACCGCTTGGCCAGACCGGAATCAAATAGTAGAATTACTATTACTCTTCTTACTGGAAAAAAAATCCTGGATAAATGTTTATCGACATTCAGCATTGTTGGGGGAGGTGTTGATACAAAATGGATTTTAATCTAGATGCAACTGTTGAATCCACTGTATTCATACGGTGCCCCTCTCTTTGCCATACTGCTCAGGGTTTCAGTGGGTTTAGGTCAGTGGGCCAAGATGGTCATTGCAAAAGCTTGATTCCTAGATTAGTTGACTTTGAGCGTTCATACATACGGTCTTTTGCATCCAGCCATTGGGAAACAAAGTGCTTGGGTAAATTTATATAGTGGGTTCCCCATTTTGAATCAGTTTAGTGCAGGGTTGGAAAACAAGTGCTTATGTCTTATTGCTGCTAATACATTCTCCCATGGTGAAAAACCTGGCTTAATGGGGAGGGAAAGCAAAGACCCATTCAGTGCTGTTTGCAGGATACTGCTAAATGCTTATGATTTTGCATTTTGCTGCATGTAAAGAGCTAAAGTTTTATATTTGCAACTGAAGCACTGGATAGTTCAGTCACCACAAAAGGTGAATGGCTCAAAATATTAGCAAATGTTAAATGTACAGCCTCTCATTACATTTTTATTGTTATCCCCCCGGTATATAATGCGAGGGGATGTAGTCATGGGTGTGGTTGTCCGTCTGTCCGTCAGTCTGTCTGAACATTTTGTTTCCGGAGCACAACTTGAAAACCGTTCAATATTTTTTAACAAAACTTGGTGTGCACATTAATCATGACCTGAGGTGTGGTGCCTTTTGCTAATCCGAAGTTGATGAATTTTGTATTTTTTCTGGTTTCCATGGAAACATTTTGAACTTAGAATTTTGGGGGGGGGCATGGTTTGTTTCCGGAGCAGGTGGCATTTTCATTCTTTCAATATGTGGGGCCGGGGGGATCTGCCCTCTGCTGATGGCTCTGGTTAGGAATGCTGAAGTTACAAGAGTGCCATCAGATTTGTGAACGAAGTGCAAAAACTGTGATGTCATTGATATATCCTGGCCCGTCAGCTGGGGTGTACCCAGACATTCGTAGCCAAGGTTTTTTTTTCCATCCAAGATAACCAGACTAGAAGTAAACAAAACAACCATGTGTTGTAGGGAGTTTTGATGACTAATTCTGGGCAAATCATATTCCAGGGAAAGGAGTGAAATGCGCTCCCAGACCTCATGTACCAGGAGCGCAGTATTAATACCAAACCTGGCCTCCCTTGCACAGAAATGCTGAGGGTACACTGAAATGTATCCTCTGTTGATCAATGATTTTTCTTTCCTTGGCACCCTGTGAAGAGGTCTAATCTAAAGCCTTTGCATATGGGCCCGGTGTTGACTTTTTCACGCCAGTGTCATTGACCCCAGTGGAAGCCATTTTAAGGAACAGAATTGCTCAAAAGTATAACTTATTTAAACTATTTACCAGGAATATTAGCAGATGTATATAGGTTTACATCTCTTTGTGCATTGTTATCCTTTCCCACTTTGCAGCTGGTATTGGGCTGGCTGGATCGTTTGACTTGAAACGATATTTCGTTGTCTGAAAGATGCTGGTGTATTTGGACAAAATCAATATGCTGAAATGGGGGAGAAATGTATTGATCGATGGGACCATCATATTCATGGTGGTTCCACTAATTATAAACAGAGATCTTCAGAGCAATGGTACTTATCAGCACTTACAAATGGAATTTACATTGCCCAGGCCTTCCACACATTATTTTTGTGTAACTCGTTTCACTTTTCCTGCCGTACTGGCCAGGACTCCCAGGGATCATCTTGGTTGGAAATAAAAAAACTGGAATAAAATGAATCTTATCAAGGGAATTTTAATTTTTATGATTCTCTTGCTGCATAACTGTCATGGAGTTTGCAGTGACACCCTAAAGACAAATCTTTCTGTTTCAAATATAAAACTGATCAGGCAAATTTTATTAAGTCTGTGTTTGGGACTCCCCCATTTTTTTTAAATTATTTGACCTGCAAAGAAAAGTTATCTAATAAATTAGGTGGAAGTAGGTGGTAGAGAGTTATTTTCAAAGGTTCAATTATTTTCCATGTGATGTTTTGCAGTTTAATTCAAATGGTATTCTTCACGCAATTAAGTACTCAGAAGAAGTTGGAGAATGAGCGTGTTGTTTGATTTGCTTTTGAACTGAAACAATGTTAAACATGCCCTTTGCTGGCGCATTTGTGCTCCGCTGCTGGCCCTGTTTCAACCTGTCTGCTTCATCTCCGCTCTATTGGGGGGTTGTTCATCTGCAGTGTAGTATCTGATTACATGCGATGCAGAGACCTCGCGCACGCAGATGGGCTTTGCGTATGGCGAACGTGACTTGGTGGATTTATTGTTTACTCTTTCCGCCCTCTGGTGGCGATATGAAATATTGCAATGACCCCCGGAGTTAAGAAATATTATTCTTGTTCTCATTAGATGGCTCTTTTTATCCCCCCGGCATGTAATTCGGGGGGGGAATATAGGCAAGGGTGCGATTGTCCGACTGTCCGTCCGTCTGTCTGTGAACATTTCGTTTCCGGAGCATAACTTGAAAACCGTTCACTATTTTTCAACAAAACTTGCTGTGCACTTTCATTATGACCTGAAGCGGTGTCTTTTGCTAATCCGAAGTTGATGTGGGGCTGGGGGGATATGCCATCTCCTGATGGCTCTTATTTGTAAGGGATTTGAGTGTAGATATCTGGCATGTGGCTGCATACAGTTTGTGCCAAATAATCAATGTTCATTTTTGCATTTTTTTTTTTTGCATTGTTTTCAGCCGTGTCTTGAAGATGGCACAGATGCTTAATAAAAAATAGGACACAAATGAATCTCTCTCTCTCTCCCCCCCCCCTTCTCTATGTCTACCTGTTCCTACTGTCCCTCTCTTTCTGCCTCCCAATTTGCCGCAGCTTTGAAGTGTAACTGCACAGAATGTGAGAAAACGGGCTACGTGTGCGAGACTGATGGAGGCGCCTGCCTGGCCTCCACCTCCTTCATCCAGGGCCAGGAGCACCACGTCCGCATCTGTATCACCCGCGACAAGCTGGTGCCCCCAGGCCAGCCCTTCTATTGCCTCAGCGCCGAGGGGCTCCTCAACACACACTGCTGCTACACAGACTTCTGCAACAGCATCAACCTCACAGTCCCTATCGGTGAGGCCGCCAGTGAGTTTGTCTCCTGTCCTTCGTTTCAAGTTCAATTTGCTTTATTGGCACAGTATATTTACATATATAAGTATATATTGTCGAAGTGAAATTACAATAATAAGAATAAGGAAAATGACAATATTAACAGTAACAAAAAATGTAAGTGTGTAAATAAATTGGGTATTTATGAAATGATTCAACTATGTAGAGTTACAATGCCATTATATCTACAGGGGCATGATGTAGCTAGAGATGGTGGAGGTTAGGGGTCACTGCTGTCCCTCAGTTTGTGGTAGGCTGCTGTATATCGAGCTCACAGATTTGTGCAGCACTCATCCTCTCCAAGGAGAATTTTTAATATTTGGGACTTGGGTAGGACTTGAAAGTTTGGATACTTAGTTTCAAATTTTGTGAAAATATTTCTCTTATGTGTCTGCATCTTTGGCACTAGTTAAGGAAGTGCAGCTCTGTCTGCAGTCTCTGTTGTGCTCTCCGTCGCTCGCGTGCCTTTACTTATCCTAAGTTTTCTCCTGCTGCCCCCACCATTTTCTCCTCCTCTGGCCAACCCTCGCTGCCTCAGGTCTTTCCCCCTCTCAGTTTTACCATTTTGATTAAAGGAAATCAAAACTGAACAAACCCCCTTAGAACGGAGGTGGGCGATGAGGGCCGTATCTGTCTCTGGTTTTTGCACCAACTTCTGGCCTTTTAATAAGTTAATTGTCTTTATCGCCAAACTTTGAGTGAAAGCAGACATTTCTGCTGCATTTCTTTAAATTATCATGAATGACCACTGAAGAATGTTCTTGTCTCCCCTAAATGTAACATTTTACTTTTGGTCTAATCTTTGCGCAAATGTATGCTTGTGTGCAAAACCGATCAGCTCAATCAGTCAGGGTAATTGATAGAAATAAAAACCTGCATACACACACGAGTGGTTTTGTGTGGGGGAGTTGTAACGTTGGCTGATTAACTGACTTTTTTCAAAAATGTTTCGCCTTGAGGAGATAACGGTTTTGGTCCCTCCCTGAAACACTCCCTATTAACCGTTAGAGCGCTGATATAAATTTTTTAAAACATAAATTTAATTACCTTGTGCTGTTGAAAACCTATCATGTGGCGACTTGTTTAAAAGAGCTCCCGTATGGGAGCTCTTTTAAACAAGTCGCCACATGATGGGTTTTCAACAGCTTTGATTGTGGTAACTTACATCATTGAGTAACAATAGTTGCATTTAACGGTCGAAGGGTTTAACAGTACCTGTGCGAGTCAAAATCTGGACTGTGCCGGCGACTTTGGTCCTCACTGCGGTCTCTCCATCAGGAGTCCCAGGGAAGCCTGGAGACCTGGACTGGCCAGAGGCGGGGTCTAGCTGGGGGCCGGTGGAGCTGGTGGCAGTAATCGCGGGGCCCCTGTTCCTGCTCTGTGTGCTGCTGCTGGTTGGAGTGTTCCTGTTCCAGCACCATCAGCGCGCCTACAGCCACCGGCAGCGCCTGGAGGTGGAGGACCCCTCCTGCGACCACCTGTACCTGGCCAAGGACAAGACCCTGCAGGACCTCATCTTCGACCTGTCCACCTCCGGCTCCGGCTCCGGTACTCCACCCGTCACTCCTCTGAGCGCGCCCTGACCTGCATACGCTGGGCCACCAGCACCTGGACCAGCAGGGTCCGACTCTATTTTCAGATGGCCATTTCAGTCCAGAGCATGTGGAGCAATGCAGGGCCTCTGCATCCCTCCACAAGCCCGGGATAATCGCTGGGATGCAGCCCCAAACTTTCAAAACGCATGACCAACGTCATTTGAATTTGTCATGTGACTAGTGCCGATTGGTGACATTTTTTTCCCTTCTTGTTGACAAAGATCAAAGATAAAGTTGCCTATTCGTACAGACAATGTATTTAACTAATATTAAACAAAACAGCCAACAAAAGGTAACAGAGCTAATGGTACACAAAAAATATAATGCGTGGGAGGGGAAAAAATAAGTATTTAAAGTAGATTACTGCTATAAAAATACCATTGCCATTTCCACATTTTTCACGCACCATTTCTCAAAAACCGCTAGTTCGATTTTAATGAAGTTTGGAACATAAATAGTTTACAGCATGATGGTTGTCCTGAACCTAAAAAATATGGCCCTTTTGGTACTCTTTTAATTTCTGGGGGTGCTGAATATATAATGAGGTAGAGAATTTTCAAGTCAAGAGCAAAATTTCAAAAAACCTTTGCATTTTGTTAAAGTATCCAACTTCAAGAGGTTTAGCCCATAGATGCTGGATCAGGCTACCTGTGTGCAGAATAAGAAGTTGATAATTCTATTAGTTACTGAGGTATGGTGTTTTGAAATTGTCATGCTATGCCCCTTTGCGGCGGCCATCTTGGACACCTAATTTGCATAATTTATGCAGATCACCTCCATCCCTGCTAATTTGAATGTTTGCTTCTCATATCAATAAAGCAATTTGATGTAAGTGATGAAATAAAGATTTTCATGCTTAATAGCAGTATTCTACCTTAAATGAAACTAAGTTTTAGATGTGTTTACGGTCATAACTAGTTTTGTTGTATAATCTATTAACGTAATGTACTTTGCGCATTATTGATAAAAAATCAAAAATGAAGGTGTTTTAATCGGTACGGCAAGTAACATCATAACAGTGGCAAACCTTTACAGGGTTACTGAGAGCATTGCCACTGTGTACACAGTACACTGGTGGACATCATAAATGTCGGAGAATTTTCTGTACAAAGCAAAAATGCCAACCAACCCTGAATTCGGCTACTGGGTGTACCCTGTAGTCACGTCGTTCAACTGCCTTATGGTCGATGCGTCTCATAACGCCGAAATGGTAGTCATGGTGTCTTATGATTTGAATGACAGTCAACACGTGTGGGCGGGGGGGAAAATGGAACGCATGCACAATATCTACCTTGGTGTTGATTGGGGCATTCGACATGGTGAACACAAACGATCTAAAACTTGGTAATAACTCAGCTGGCAGACAACCAATTGAGTAAAAAATTAAAAAAGTGTGCTCAGGAATCATTATTGTGGTGGTCATTTTGATATATTTACCATTTAGATCATTTGTTTTTAAAACCTAAGGCGTTTATTTTTTAATGACTGTTTGCTGGAGAAATGTGGGTACGTCCAAACCTTTGACTAGTGTTGTAACTTTGGGAATCAGAAGTTTAAAGATGATGCTCCAGATTAAATGTAATGTGAGTGTATGAATAACTGGTTTTCAAACTCATTTTGCTACAGGTCTGCCTTTGTTCGTGCAGCGGACAGTGGCACGTACCATTGTCCTGCAGGAAATCATCGGGAAGGGCCGTTTTGGGGAGGTGTGGCGGGGGAAGTGGCGTGGGGGTGACGTGGCGGTGAAGATCTTCTCTTCCCGTGAGGAGCGGTCATGGTTCCGCGAGGCCGAGATCTACCAGACCATAATGCTCCGCCACGAGAACATCCTGGGCTTCATAGCCGCCGACAACAAGGGTAAGTGCACAAACAGTTTTTTTTTTTTTTTTTTTTTTTTTTTTTTTTTACCACCTAGGAAACCAGTTTTTAGAAGTAGTATTAAAGCGATATGATTTGGTTTTGCCCTAACTTTACTGACTTAGCTAGCTGTAATAGGCATGAACTTCTTTGATATGTTTTGTGGCGCTTTCGTGCGCCCAAACTGTATTTTCACATTTTTGGGAGGTTTGCTAGCTAGCTGGCAAGCTAGCTCAAGAGCAGTCACTGGTGCTCCTAACTGGCTGGTGAAGTTAGGGCAAAAACAAATGACACCACTTAATTGTGACGATGATTTACAAAGATTTTCCATAGTTAATGTTTAGCTAGCTAGCTAGATGGCTGTATAATCTAAAGAGTAACATAGTTTAATAAGCTATGGGCCCGAAACGAGGCAAGAGAGGCAACGATAATTTCATTGGTCAGGTCCCGAATAGAGATGGGGATTTACACTTCATACAGATAACGGTACTGGGACTCAGCTGTGGTTGTCCTCTTCTGTCTCTCCCTCTCTCAGATAATGGTACCTGGACTCAGCTGTGGTTGGTTTCAGACTACCATGAGCACGGCTCCCTCTTCGACTACCTGAACCGACACTCCGTCACCATAGAGGGCATGATTAAACTGGCCCTGTCTGCAGCCAGTGGCCTGGCCCACCTGCACATGGAGATCCTGGGGACGCAAGGTAGGAGAAAAGCTGAGTGGAGCTCTGAAAATGGTTACATCACTGCAATGAAAAGTCTCATGGCATTGAACACAATGTTTAGGGGCTTCCTTCAGAGGTCTGGCAGAATTTCCAGCCTAGCTGTCTCATTCTGGGAGCATAATGCTCCCCTTGCTCTCTCCTCGCCACCCAGTATGATGTACGGTGAGAAATCTGGCCTAGTGGCAGCTGAGCATTACCTAGGTTAGTGTAGTATGCAGGTGGGGGTTGAGATGATTACATGACCTTCAGTGTGACTTTTATTAGGGCCGGGGAGGGGACTGAACTGCAATTCATTATGATCACTGAGCTTCGCCTGAACAATGCTGCTGAAGGTGAGTGCATGGGACCCATCTATTTTTCCCTCTCTCCATTTCTCTCTCCCTCTTTCTTTCTCTCTCTATATCTCTCTGGCTCTCTGTCTGCAGGTAAGCCAGGCATCGCTCATCGCGACCTGAAGTCTAAGAACATTCTGGTGAAGAAAAATGGAACATGCGCCATCGCTGACCTGGGCCTGGCTGTGCGTCATGAATCCGGCACGGACACCATTGACATCGCCCCCAACCAGCGCGTTGGTACCAAGAGGTGTGCGGACGCTCGTACCCTCACACGTATATACGCACACGCGCATGCACGTAAAGCCCCTCCCAAACTGTTGCATTTTGTGCGTTTGTTGAACTCTGACCCGATCACCGCTGCAGTCGAGAGGTGAGAGAGTCATGGCTTCCATTTGTTCTTCAGGTATATGGCTCCTGAGGTTCTTGATGAGACCATCAACATGAAGCACTTTGACTCCTTCAAGTGTGCAGACATCTATGCCCTGGGCCTGGTTTACTGGGAGATTGCACGCCGCTGCAATGCTGGAGGTGAGATGTTAGGAGGATGCTGTGTGTGTGTGTTTGTATAGTGTATGTGTGCACGTGTGTGTAGTGCTGGACACGGCCTATAATGCACCTTTGTGGCATACTTGCTTGTTTAGAGTGGGGTACAGTGTAGGACACAGTCTGTAATAATATCTCTCTCTTTCTTTCTTTCTTTCTTTCTTTCTTTCCAGGCGTCCATGAGGAGTACCAGCTGCCCTACTTTGACCTGGTGCCCTCTGACCCATCCATCGAGGAGATGCGGAAGGTGGTGTGCGACCAGAGGCTGCGGCCTAACGTGCCCAACTGGTGGCAGAGCTACGAGGTGAGGACGCCCACACACACTCCATGCACACCCGGCCCCCCCACCACCAGCACGCATCACACCACATACTCTACATATATACACACAGCACCACGCGCACGCCATCTCCACACACCATACATACACTCCTCATGCTTTGCTTACAAAGCACTGATCAGACGGCTGACAGAGGAAATGCATTTTAAAAATGGTCTCCTCCTTTCCCCCCCGCCCCTGCCAGGCGATGCGCGTGATGGGGAAGATCATGCGGGAGTGCTGGTACTGTAACGGAGCGGCGCGGCTCACCGCTTTGCGCATTAAGAAGACCCTTTCCCAGCTCAGCGTGCAGGAGGACATCAAGATCTGAGCTGATCCTGCCCCACTCCACTCCTCCACTCAATGTCTCTGTCGGGGTTAGTTTTTTTTTTTTTTTTTTTTGTATTTCCTATTTTAATTGTACTTTCACTTTTTTTTTTTTTTACCCCCCCCGGAGACGCACAACGACCGAAAACCCAGGGGGCGGAAGAAAATCAAAGAGAAATGAGAACGTAGAACTTTTAAAACAGAAAAAAGTATCATAAATCTGCCAGTTTTAAAGCCACTGTCCAAGTTGTGACGAGGCCTACCTCACTTTTTCAGCCAAAACTACTGAGTAAAATCACCCGTTCCCTGCCTCCACCTGCCTAGCCAATGTACAGCTTCCCTTAAACTGCATCCTTCCTACACTCCGCCCTGTACCACTGAAACAGGCCACAGACTGCTAATACAACTCCATGTACTTACTACTATTATTATTACTAGTGCTACTACTACTATTATTGTAACTACTACAAAAGATACTACTGCCCCTTAGGTTTTTTTGTTGTTCTTTTTAAAGGCAAGAGTTATCTGTACAGTGTTCTTAAAATGTGTAAATCTTTTTTTTTTCTTTCTTTTGTGTACTTACATGAGCCCTGAGGATGAATTTCACAACACTTTGTTTTTTTCCTCTGTAGGGTGTAGCATGCCATTTGAGGGTTTGGACTTGTCTTTTGTAAAAAATGTGAATCATTAGCAGCATTTCTGGAATTTTATGGCAATTTTCCTTGCAAGTGTGCCTGTTGGGTACAGCAGTGCTTGTTAATGTTGCTGGACTCTCCTCAGTAATTGTCCCAGTATACTGCTTGACATGCCAGGCAGTAACTGGTCTAGCTCAAAAAGACCAGAATCTCCATGGCTCAAACTTAGTCTTTTGGGTTCAAATTTTGGATGTAAAGGATTAAATTTAATTTTGCTTTGCTGGGATGTTCTTTTGACTGTCCTGTAATGGGGCACTAGGGGTGATTAAATTTTCAATCATTGTTTCACTCAAAATATAGGGTTGGTGCTTTAGGTGGTGTCCAATTAGATGGACAAAGGCCTACATACTACTTGGCAATTAAAACCGGTGAGGTTTGAGTTTGGGGAAAATGTATACATGTTTGGGAAAATATTAATGTGTTTTTCATGTAGACAATCTTTATCTTAACTTCATCTGTGGAACTACTGAATCATAGCCTGCATTGTTTAAGTGACGTTTTTATTCACATTTTATTTTTCCAACCCCTGAGCCAGTGTAAGGTACGATAATTTACACCTGTAAATCAAGTTAAACTGTGGGCAAAATCAAATTTTACTTGATTTATTGATGGGTTATAGTGTGATATTGCATGTGCTTAAGTTATTCAAACTTGGACTTCTATGAGTATTGGGCTAATGCCTAAATATCACTCTAAATATGATTTTTTTGTTGCTTTACAGCATTGTGTTCAATTCCATTTCTCTTTAAAATATGTATTTTCCTGTCTTTATATGCAAATTGTAAATGGGTTGTATACATTACTAGATTTTGTTTCCCAATTATGTTTTTTTTTCCCCCTTATTTCTCAAAACAAACCGGTCTGTAGCTTATGTTTTTAACTGCATTTTTTTGACTGTTTAACAGTTGAAACTTGAGCTTGCTAAGTGCGTTCTTGATTCACTCATTTAGCCTACTCCTGCAGATTTATTTCGAGCTGGGCCATTTGTTTTGTAAAGCAAGACATGAAAATATACAGCTGCATTTACCTTCTCTTGTGTTGCTGTGTTGCAATATGGATGGGTAAAATTTAATTCTGGTGTTATCAGGCCATGGAGGTTGAGGCGCGGAGAACCCAATATCTGCCATGCAAAGGCCCTGATGTCCATCCTGCAACTTCTTTAACCGTGCTTAAATAATGTAGACTTCACTGGATAATAGTCGAGCAGCAACCAAATTACAGTTCATCTATATTTGCAGTCAATACGAGAGAATTCAGTGAAAAGTAGGTGATTGATAAAAGATCTTGGGTGTATAATAATGCATATGTAAACAAAATTATTTTTATTTTGCCTGAACAGCCCTGCGATTCACCGGCTAGTGTCAGATTCCTAAAATGGATCTTATGAAGAGACTGTTAACCACTCCAGTGAGAAACCATTCCATAATGTATATTTGGCAACTTGAAGCAAAAAGTGTTCCTTCTATGAAACTGTTGGGTAGAAAGGTAATGTTCTGTGATGTGTATGTCATGGCTATCAAGAGAACTATTACAGTGAAACATTTCTGTTGATGAGCTGTTAATATAAACGACAAATATAGCCATCAAAGTATTTTAACGGAACCTTCTTCACGGTCCACGGTTGTCATCCTACTGTGAGGTGTTCTTCAGAGCAGATGTCTTGATTGGATAGCTTTTTGATTAGTGTTTGGTCAGTGTTTCTAATCTTTTCATTTTGGTGATCTTGAGGGTACATTCTTTACCAAGATGATGTGACCAAGACGGCACAATTGCTTCTGTTAGCCAGCAAAGGAGAAACTCCATCTTCCACTAGGTTAAGGGCAGCAACTGATTGACAGACCTAATGGTGCATCAAATGGTTCAAAATTATTTTTCACCATTTGACAATAGGCGGGCATTTTCCACGGGATAACAATGGAGTTTGTAGATCTATTCACAGATTTACGGCTAGGCAAACTTGTCTGGGGGGTGGCTGAAGTTAAATTTTTCCTTTAACATTTCTCATCGATTAGTTCTAGTTTCTGTACCCCTTTTGACACCTTGATTTCCAGTTTGTGCCCGGTCCTTCCAACGCCCTTGGTTCGTATCTCGATGATTAAAGTATGTGTTCTACACCCTGAGGCTTGATGTCTGCCTCAAATATCCAGCCTGACGATGCCAGTCATTTCCGTCTCTGCACTCACGTCCTCAACATCGGTCTGTCACTGTCACCTATAAGTAACATCGCCTACCTCAATATGCACTTGTACACGAGTCAAACAAATGCATTGTTTTTTAATTAAGATGATGTCTTGAGGCAGCAGTCAAAAATACAAGATGGACATTGCCTGTGGCAACAGGAATAACAAATGCAGAACGTGTGCAATAATCTATAGTATTTGGGTAGTGAAGATACAAGAAACATCTTTTGGTTTTACATAGCCTACAGTAGGGGTTACTTGAGTGGCAGTTTAGTGATGATGTTAGATCTTGTAGTGAGGTGATAAAGCAGACTGGACATTTCTATCCTAAACGCATGCTGCTCTGCATCGTCATTTAATGTGCGATCCAAAAGTGAAACTAACCTTTCAAGTTTTCAGCTAAAATTGAACTCTTGAAGCTAAATAAACGCCAGGAAACGGGTGCACACTCACTGGTTTATCGCACGGCTGTATTGTCTGAAAAATGGTGCTTTACCTTCTCAGCTGTAGCATGAAACATTGGGGGCTGAATTTTGCCAAGATGGCCACTGAACTGGCACATAGCAACTGATTCACAGGACAAGGAAGGGGAATGATTTCCATCCCCCGCCCCTCCCATTTGTTTTTTATTTTAATGTTACCTTTGATCTTGGCTCGCATTTTCCCTTCAGTCTCCATGTGATGGGATGAAGGAGGGAACTGTGTGTGTACATTTCCTGCAAGAATTGCTGCTAATCTGGGTAAGGGTGTATGCCGGACAGGCCTGGTTTTTTTTTTTTTTTTTTTTGGGTTGGGGGGCGGGCATGGCATTTTGCTTTGAAGAATGTGATGGCGGGGGTTTGTTAACATTTAGCAACAAGAAGGGTTCCGGTAGGGTTTTGTGAGTGCCAAAAGCTCAGCGTAATGGTACATTCAACAGTTGGCTCCTCAGAGTTCAGTATTTTCAAGATCCCAAAAATACATCTTGCCATACAGGCAGTGATGTTCAACCTCTAACCCTGCACACCCGCTGAGAAACTAAATGCTATGGATCCCTCTGTCCTGTTTGTTGAAACCCCTCCAAAAGTATTTTAAAATCTTGTTAAAAACCTTTTCAGGACTAGCTTGCAAACATGTATATAGGTAATATATAGTAATAAACTTTTTTTTCCTAATGCCTCTGTTTGTGGCTCATTCCTCTTGTATTTTTTTTGTTCAGTTTGCTTGGATGGGTACTGTGGGCTTACGCTCGCACCACACACGTAGGTATTGATAGCCTTAGACTGGGCCATAGCATTGAAAACTTCTGACATGAATATGGTAATTTCCCACAGATAGCTACCAGTTTCTAACGCCAACATTTTTACTCCCATACATCTACAGTGCTGTAAATTTTCCCCCTGCCCTACTTCTATTTCTGCAAATTTGTCATACTTCAATTATTGTTTGAAAATCTGAAACGGTTAATTTGAGACATAACCAGAGTAAGCACTAATTTTATTGGTTTGTTACTAATGAAGTCATCCAACACCAACTGGCTGCCTGTGGAGGTCATTTACCCCCCTCAATCAAATAAACTATAATTGATCATAGTGTTACATTAGACTGGACACATCCAGGCTTGTTTACTGCCAGCCCTGAAGGCTAACAGGTCTCAGCTAGCAACACATTGATGAAACCAAAGGAAAAAAATCATAAACTGTTAATGTATCAATCTAGAAGGGGTTTTAAATGGCTCAGAGTCCAGCAAACCATAATAAGAGCCATTTTCTCAAAATGGCACAAAAAAAAAAAAATTAGACCTATGAATATTCCTGGGAGCGCTTAATAAAAGTTCCTCCAAGAGTGCATTGATGACTTACCCTGGAACTTGCAAAAGAACCCAGAGAAACAAGCTGAATCCAAATCTCCATCCTAAAGATCCAAGCCTCGAACCCAACAGGACTTAACTGACATCACCTGCGTATGTTTGAGGGCTGGAAATGGTATAAAAAGGCAAAAAGGGATGCAACGCCAACATCACAAGACTGAAAAATAAAAAAATATTGCAGAAAGCAAAAATATTAGGTGTGGCCACATCAGCCGTTTTCATATTCTTTAAAAAAGAATGCACCAGTGAGCTCAGAAACACCTAAAAGGCCAGAAAACCACACATAAATATTGGCAGATGAAAAGAGTACTTTCCCTGTCTAAGCAAATCCCCGTAATGAGAGCTGGCCAGATCACAAACATCATTTAGGACAGGGCTCCCTAAATCACAATCCTCAAGGGCCGAGAACTGCTGGTTTTCCACCTTCCCTTTACCTGGAAGTCAGGTGCAATGACAGTCTGGCCAATTAGTGGTAATAAGTGTTCAGCTGTGCCTGGAAGGACGGAGTATCAGGGCTGGATTTAGATTTGAGGGCCAGTTTGGGGGGGCCTTGCCTCATGTAAAAAACTTGTAAGCCTCAAATAGGAAAACCAAATTTCCCATTAAATATGTAAAGAATGCTGTACAGTCCTGGAATATCCTATGGGCAGATGAGACACAGTAAAGGTTGTGACGACGGGGACATTTAGAAACTATTCTGTGTTCCTCATTTTCTCCATGTACTAGATAATATTTTGTATAATGAGGAGACAATTTAGTGAGACAAATGTATAAAAAAGGTGATGTTCTCTATGGAGTACTGAGGTGACTATGTCACAATGGTGTCGGAAGTATAAGTTCCCATTCATTTTACCCTTAGACTTCTTAAAATATTCACTTTGAAGTACTTCCTGGTGTTTTCAAGCCTCCATTGATTCCGAGATTTTGCATCATATTTCCATATAACTACAATTGTCATTTTTCTAGACCGCACTCAACTATAATTAAAATCATTTTATTTTTTAGCCGATATGCTAATCCTCGTTGTAGTCTAAAAAAAAAAACTACACATCCCAGGCCGACTTCGGGTGCTGTAAACCAGTGAACTCGTGTCAACCCTACTCACCGCATTATAATATGCAAATTAGATGACTCTGGTGCAGTCACTCGAACATGCAGTGCAAAGCACTCGTCACACTTTCACCATGGCCTATGAAAAGTAGAAACATATCGCTTTTAATTTTTACAAAACTATGTGCTTACCTTCCCATCACCATGTTTGACCCTCGATAACTCTTCCAGCATGGGGAGTGTGCACCTGACCCCGAGTGTTGGGGTCAAGGGTTATGTTTTCTGCGTTTGATTGCTAAATACGTTACACTTGTCAACACGAGTTGACTCGACTGCAGCGCCCAAAGTCGGCCTTAAAAATTATTTCTAGTCATACTTGATAGCTTAGCCTGGTGAGACTGTGCTAATTGGTTACCT
This sequence comes from Gymnothorax javanicus, assembly GCA_029692085.1. Taxonomy (NCBI): domain Eukaryota; kingdom Metazoa; phylum Chordata; class Actinopteri; order Anguilliformes; family Muraenidae; genus Gymnothorax; species Gymnothorax javanicus. The sequence goes on from CM056203.1 coordinate 20,878,584, forward strand.
ACTCTAAGATCTACTTCAGGGCTATTCAACCGTGTCCAGAAAGGGCCGGTGTGGGTGCAGGCTTTCATTCCAACCAAGCAGTTACACACCTGACACCACTATTCAACCCCAAGAGTCTTTGCTATTAGTATCAGGTGTGTAAGTGCTTGGTTGGAATGAAAGCGTGTGCCCGCACCAGCCCTTGCAGGATAATGTTGAATAGCCCTGATCTACTTAGTTATGCTTACCAAGCAAGATATCAGGTTCTGCAACTAGCGCCAATTTATTGTAATACTCAAGTACAGTTGACCAACGTTTGTTAGCATAAAACCTCGGTAGCTAGCGAATGAGCCTCGTCAATGCGTAACTGACCGAGCTACACAGTTAATTCGTGAGTACTTGCTCATCGAACACTAGTTAAGTAGACAAATAATTTCTATTCACTGTTTTTATTAAATCATATACAGCAAATATAGCTTTCTGAGCAGGCAAACTAGTTAGCTAGCCTAGCCAGCAAGCAAGTTTCCTGGCTTCGTTAGTTAGCTGGCAAACGGTATATTTGGTCTATATAAATGCAAGCTTGCCAAAAGCTTGCGGTTCAACTCTAGCTAAGTAGCGAAATAATGGCGATTCACTCTTTTTCCATTGACTCATAAAAAAAGCTTGCAAGCTACACAAGCGGAATGGCTAGCTAACGTTAGCTAGTTATCCATTTCGTTGGCTTAGCTAGTTATATTTGGTGCATATAAATGCTAACTGGCTAACTATTGGGAGGCGGCCCAACCACAGGGCCCAACTGATTCAGCTGCAACCCCTGCTACAAGGTCCCTTGATGCAGAGGTTGGAGTTGATTTGTCAAATACACTGGACCCCAGTCTGAATTCCACTCCAGGCACTGTGCTGCTCTGGTGGATTACTCATTGTTTCCATTTTCCACGACTGAGCAACTAGGCCCAACACGTACTGTCTATCCTGGCCTCAAGTGCTCCATTGGAGAGGGCATTCAGTATGTGTTGTTGTATTTTGGAGGAGAGACACACTATGCTGACACCTTCATCAGTGAGTAACATTCTTTCTGTACACAAGCAACTTACAACAAATGTAGTTTTTTATCATGTTAGATGTTAAATAAGTTTAACAAAATGTACCACCGTATGCCCGCTTGGCACACGAGCCATGCAGAATCAAGTAAAAATAAAAGGCCTTTGGAAAGCTGTAACATGGAGTAGAGTAAAAAGTGTTCCAATGGAATTTACTCCACAGTTATTCAGTTAGTTCTGAAATCCTGCTTCGTAAAACAGGGCCCTGGCCATTTTGCTTGCCATTTACCTGCGTTGCAGAACATCCAGTAGTGTTCTGAGGCTCTTTGACCCTATAAGATGATCTGACCCACCCACTTCAAGCACTTTTAACTTGAAGAGGCAATTTATGGATGCATTGGTGCACCATAATCACATTAATAAAAATATCCCGAACTCATTTTTGGAAATTTGCTTTCTGAATATGGACAATGAATTTGTAGGCTCGACCATGGAGTAAAAAAACATTGCCCCATTCAATTTCTTCTATTTTTGCTCATATGTCATATTTAAATGCTTCACATCATTAAAATTATGTTATTCCAGGACAAAGACAACAAAAGTAAACAAAAAAAATGCAGCTTTTAAACAATTTATTGAAGGTGAAGAGTCATTCAAAAACCAAGAGTCATTCATGTAGCACCCATGTGAAAAAATAAGTGCCCTCCCTTAATGTAATAATTGGTTGCAAATCAAACATTTGCGATAACTGGAAATGAGTCTTTCCCATTGCTTGTGAAGAAAGTCTAGCTCAATCTTCTTGTAGAATTGTTATAAATTAGCCACATTGGAGGGTTTTTTTCGATCAAGGAACTCCCAGTTGAAGGCCATTGCAGCATTGCACTTGGATTCAAGTGAGGACTTTGACTAGACCACTCCAAAGCCTTCATTTTGTTTCTTTTGACCCGCTGAGAGGTGGACTTGCTTGTGAGCTTCAGATCATTGTCCTGCTGCACAACCCAACTGCGCTTGTGCTTTAGGTCACTAAAGGAGGCCAGGGCCCGTATTCACAAAGCATCTTATCTTACCTAAGTCGCGCTAAAACATTTTATGTAGGAGTAAAATCTTAAAAGTTATTCACAAAGCCGCTGAGAGCAACTTTTAGTTAAGAAAACTGATAACTCGGCTGGTCTGTCCCATGAAATAACACGTTGAGCACTCCTGAAAATGCACTATACGCAGTCCCCACATATCACGCTATAGGCAAATAAACATACATAGGAAAGAGAGAGTTGTAAAAATGCCAATATCATGAAACAAAACAATAATGAAATGCGTCATTTGCCCCGATAATTGGCAACTTATTACCCAATGAGAATTTGTTGTGATCATTTAAATGTCGGACCGTTCAAGTTTGTTTGCCCTAAACTGTCATGGATGAAAAATCAAAAAGGACGCGAAAGCCCAACTGGAGCCACGACCAGTTACTGCTGCTGGCCCAGTTGGTGCTGGAGCGAAAACACGTAATCAAAGGGAAATTTGGCCCGGGGGTGAACAGCAAATCCAAGCGGGATGCGTTGGATAATATCAGCCTCCAGATTAATGCAGCATTCTCCTCTGTGTCTCGGATGACAGACGACTGCGAGAAGCGTTGGTATGGGCTGCAATCGCAGGGACGGTCCAAGATTGCAGCCTATAAACGGGCTATCGTTCAAACAGGTAGGTTTGTAATTTATAGCGTACAATTTAATTATGCATACAAAATATGACATAGGCTGGTATTATTATGATGATCTTTTAAATGTAACCATCGCTCAATAGCCTAATAACATAATTCATGCATAGCAGGAGGAGGTACAGCACCAAAGCCACTGTCCCCCATAGCGTCAGTGGTGTACAGTGTCCTGGGATCCGACACAAGCATCACTGGCCTGCAAAGTGCAGCTGACCCAGCAATGCAATTAATAATGGAGATGGAGGGGTAATATACCTATGCAATAATTCCAACACACATTTTTATGGCTTTATGCCTATTTAACGAGAGACGTTAACAATTGTGACAAACCCAAATTGTGCACATATCCTTTACACAGGCTATCTTTCTCCCCTATAGGGCACACGGGACTCAAGAAGATGCTGCAAATCTTCCTCCTGCTCTACCACGCCCTCCTCTTCCCTCCGTGTTCCTCTGGCGGCTCCTCTTCCTCTCTGTGCTCCTCCGGCAGCCCCTCTAGCTGCTCCTCTTGCTCCTCTGGCACCTCCTTCTGCAGCTCCACTCACTGCTTCTGCTCCAGCGGCTTCTCCCCCCAGCCCACCTCCTGCCGCTCCTCTCCCTCCTGCTGCTGCCTGCTGCGCACCCCTAATTTAAAAAAAAAAATGAAAATGGAAATTCGGGTTTTAAAAAGACAAAGCAAGGTTCTGAAACAAAAGGAGAAAGTGTTAAAATTAAAGAATGAATATTATACACTATTGATAGATATAATGAAAAATGAGCAACAATAAACATAATGCTATCAATTGGCTGTTTTTTTTTTTTACCAGTGCGAATTGACATAGTGGTCTCTGTATGCCAGTCCACGTTGTTCAGCAACATTGCTAATATCGTCATCCTCCTCGACATCATCATCATCACCGCTGTCGGCAGCACCATCATCATCTGGTCGAGGTATGTTTCTTTGTTGTGTTATGTATGAGTATTTTATGTAAAGTACTGTATATCATTTGTAAATGGAGATTTGTTACATACTATTTGTGCTGCCTTACTGGTCAGCTATTTGTTTATTTTGTTCATCATTTAGCTCCCAATTTGTTATGACTTGAAAATCACAACAAAGAAAACCAACAATGACAACTTAAACAAATTTATTCTTCACTGATAAAAAAAACTTCCACAAATAATCCACTGTTTAATCTTATAATAACACTCTAATGCCACTATGTAACTCTGTTGCCAAAACAAAAACTCTGCCTGCTACTGACCAAAATCACAGCATTTATATAAACTAGCAACATTCTGGAAAGATCTACAGGATTCCTGGGTGATCCGGCCCCCTCCAGGCAAGAAGATGCCAGAAGCTTCTAGAAAGCACTAGTCTATTTCATCACAAAGAAGTGGTATTGCATCAGATCATGTTTTTCGACAGACATACCACCAGAGGGTGCTAAATGATAACCAAAATAAACAAATCGCCGACCAGTAAGGCAGCACAAATAGTATGTAACAAATCTCCATTTACAAATGATATACAGTACTTTACATTAAATACTCATACATAACAGTTGGCATAAATTGAGAAGGATGGCACATGCTGTAATTACTTTGCTGGCTCTCTCTGGGCTGAGACACACCTCCCCATGCAGTACATGAAACCGGCGCTTCAGCTGCCCAATACCACGCTCCACCACACTGCGTGTCATCTTGTGTGCTCTAACATGCACCATGAAAAAGACAACAGTAGACTAAATATTTGTAATTTACAGTATTATGCCATCTTCACATGTAATAGGGTATGCCAATGTACGCTATAGCAACAATGACCTACCTGTTATAATTTTGTTGTGGGCCCGGTTGTGGATTCAGGTAAGGGGTCAAGAGCCAACGTTTGCAGGGGTAGCCACTGTCCCCTAGCAAGTGGCATCCCGCAGGCACATAGTGCCTGTCAAATAATTGGCATAAGCCACTTTCCATTAAAATGCTAGAGTTGTGCGTGGATCCTGGCCATTTCGCAACAATGTCCAAAATATTGTATTCGGCATCAAATACTATCTGGGTGTTGATGGAATGAACTTTTTTTCTGTTTACAAATACCTCTTCGTCTAGGGTTGGAGAAATAATTCGAATATGGGTCCCCTCGATAGCACCGATGATACCGGGCATACCAGAAATGTGCATGAATTTAAGTTTGATTCTTTGTTGTTGGCGAATGTCCATTGGAAACTGGATAAACTGTCGGATGATATGGGGTTCACAGAGCGCATTGATTGTTTGTTGAATTGAGCAACTGACAGATGATTGTGAAATCCCTAAATTGTCCGCGTTGCAAAGTTGCATTTTTCCGGTGGCAAAGTAACAAAGTGTTGTCAAACATTTTATTTTGGCGCTTATTGGGTTGTTTCTCATGGTTGGAGACGTATTTCTCTCCCTCACCAAGTCAACAACAAATAAAATCCCTTCACGGTCGATCCGATATCTTTTCAACAACTGCTCATCATTCAAAATTTCCAAGTTATTCCGTCTTTCAACAGCAGCAGCCATTTTCCGATTCTTTGTGAATAGGTTTTAGCAAGTTAGGAGTCCTCTTGACTACTTTTAACCCTCTCACTACCGCTTAGTGGGAATAAGACAACCCTTGCTTACCGTAAATTTTCGTGCTATCACAGCATGATATTGTATGTGGATTTTCACCCCCTTTTTCTAACTAAAAACGCCAGAAATGGACAATTTTATGCACAGAAAACTTGTTCAAAATACAGTTACTTTTCCATTGACACATATCTTTGCTTAGTTTCTCCAAAAGTAAAAACAGAAAATGAGTATAAAAACCGTATTTCGGTTTGTCAAGACAAGACGATTTCTCCTCAAAGGGATTTATGTACAAACGGAGATACACGCGCATTTCTGCACAAACGGAGATACACGTGCATTTGTGAACAAACGGAGATACACGTGCTGCAGCACGCACTGCCTCCAATGGCGGTGACGTCAGCGAGGGACTGTGCATAACCAGAGGATTGGGAACTACGGGAAGCCTGATGACATCACTGACGTGTTGTGCGATACCAGACTCGTCCAATGGGGTGTTTTGTTGCGCAGCTTTGACAGTTTGTGTGAGGGACTTTCTCTAGGCGCAAAATAGCGACAATGGTAAGTAATGCGGGATCGGCGCTGTCGCGGAAATGCGACAATGGTAATGAAAGGGTTAAGCTTTCCCAGACTGAGGAGCTACTTTTAGGCCTGAAATGCTTTGTGAATAACACTTAGTAAAAATAATTAGGAGTCCTAAATTTACGACTGACACGCCCATTGTTTTAAGAAGTTATTCATGGTTCCATCAATTATGGCAAGCTGCCCAGGTCCTGAAGCAGTACAGCAGCCCCAGACCATCACACTACCACCACCGTGTTCGACTTTTGGTATGATGTTCGTATTTTGGAATGCTGTTAGCTTTACACCAGATGTTATGAGACCCATGTCTGCTAAAAGTTCCACTTTTGACTCATCAGACAACAGAATATTTTCCCAAAAGTCTGGCGGGTCAAGATTTTTTTTTTTTTTTTTTTTTTTTTTTTTGCATAAGTGAAATTAGCCTTCCTGTTCTTTTGGTCAGCAGTGGTTTTCGCCGAAAGGCCCCGTCACACTTATTCAAAATCAGCAAGAATCAAGCAGAACCAGCCGGAATGAAGAATTCGCGCACCATTCCAGCGGGAATTTCAAATTGACCAAAATTCTTACAGCTTCGAAAGAATGCCGTTCGAAGACTTAGAATGCACTTCGAACCCGCCTCAAATGATCCTTTCACATTCTGGGTGTATTAGCTCTCGAATGCAGTTTGAATGTAGTTGGAACACAGTAGGAATATTTAGAATGTTGTCAGAATATTTAGAATACACTTCGAATGCCGTACGAGTGCGGTTCAATTGCTGCCTGAACTCCACCCGAAGTCTGGTTGGAAGGTGCCTTGAATGCTGTATGAATTCACCTCGAATGCAGTCAGAACGCTCCCGGAATGGCCGCCGAATATGGATGGAACGTCCAAGAATTTAAACAGAATGCAGTTCGAATACTCAATGTACTTAGAATGTAAGTCCCATATACGTTGATTGAGTAATTGCTGACTACAGCAGGGGAACGTAAATATGCCACTAAACTCTCACGCATTCGGCGTCAGTTTAACAGGTAGCTATGCGTTATTAATGAAAACTGGCCACACCTGATAATGTTGAGAGTTTACGGAGTTTCTGTAATGGTAATAAAATGAATGATTGAAAACAGGTCATAACCAATCATTATTTTTAAGCCAGTTCACCAGCCGCCACTGATTCCAGCGGCAATCGAAAGATTCCAACGGCATTCGAAGCACATTCCAGCTGAATTGTTTTAATATCGAAATAGATTCCTGCAGCAATCGAAATGCATTCGAGGTGCATTCTGGCTCATTAGAGGCGCATTCTGGCAGGATTTGACGTGGCTTGCCGTTTCGATTCTCCCTCGAATGCAATCAGAATGTTTTGAATGCTGTTGGAATGCCGTAGGAATATTTATAATGCAGTCAGAGCGCAGTTAGAATACACTTCGAATGCTGTTTGATATTTCTCCACTTCGAATGCACCTAGAAAGTTTTGAGCATGAGCAAAACATTCGGGCCAGCCACAAGAACGGGCCCGAATATTTGGAATGCACTCAAAATGCAGTCAGAATTTTTAGAATGCACTTCAAATTTCCAGGAAAAGTATTTTCATTCCAACGGCATTCCGGCTCATTCCGCCTCTAGTGTGACTAGGATTTTACAGCTTTCCCATGGATGCCATTTTTTCCCCGTCTGTTTCTTATTGTGGAATCGTGACCTTACCTGAAGAAAGTGAGGCCTACAAATCTTTAAATATAAGCCAGGGTTTTCTTGTGACCTACTGGATAAGTTGTTGATGTGCTCTTAGAGGAATTTTGGTAGGCTGGCTGCTCCTGGGAAGGTCTTCAGCCTTCCAAATTTTCACCATTTGTAGACACTGGCTCGCACTTGGCTGGGAGTCCTAGATCCTTAGAAATGGGTGTGTAACCCTTTCCAGACTGATGGACATCAATGACTTTGTTTCTCATCTGTTCTTGAATTTCTTTAGATCTCGGCTTCACGTGCTGCTTTTTGCCCATTTCACTTTATCCATTGCATACGGGTTCTAGTGATGTTTATACTCAAAAGGGATTGCAGTAATCATGCCTGGGTGTGTCTAGTGAAATTGTACCCAATTATCAATTAACACTTGAACTACCAAGGCAGTCATTTTGACTGCTTTCAAAATTTGCAACATCATAACTTTGGTTAAATAAAACCTATGTACCAAAAGGACCCTGACTTTTCCTAAATGTGTGTATATTTTACTCTAACATTGTTTCATCATTTAAGTTTCAAAACACAAAAGAGATCTGAGTATTACTACCTTAAATGACCATAGCAGTCAAATTGACTGTATGCTTTTGACAAGGGGTGTCATATCTCACTATTTGCTACATTTTCCCCCTCTTTCTCCTGCTCTATTGTTTGTTTTGTTTTTTTATGTTCTGTGAAGCTGCTGAGCGGCTGTCCTCCTGCAGCATGCTCTGTGAGGCTAAAATCTAGCTATTGCTTCACTCAAAACCCAAGAGAGGCAAAAATGACAACTAGAAGGAGAATGAAATTTATGGAGGCTTTAGCCTTGCTTCAGAGCCTTGACGAGGAAGAATCCGATGGAGGAGCTGGTTCAGAGAGTGATGCCTCTTGGTGTTTGGAAGTAGGTTCATCTAGCTCTGAGTGTGACTCAGAAAGCACCTCAGATGCCCCCTAGCAAAAAAAGACGACTGGAAACATCAAATTCCACATTTGCTGACATCCCATCAGCTAATTTTCAAGATATGAGGCCTTCAGGAGGACTCCTTAATACAACCCCAATTCCGAAATGGTTGGGACGAAGTGTAAATTGTGAATAAAAAAAAAAATGCAATGACTTTCAGATCACGAGCCAATATTTTATTTACAATATAACATAGATAACATTTCAAATGTTGAAACTGAGACATTTTACATTTTTATCAACAAAATGAGCTCATTTCAAATTTTCTGGCTGCAACAGGTTTCAAAAGTTGGGACACAGGCAAAAAAGGGCTGAAAAAGCAATTAATATATAAGAGAATCAGCTGAAAGAGCATTTAGCAAGTAATTAAGTTAACTGGCATCAGGTGTGTAACATGATTGGCTATAAAAGGGATGTCTTAGAGAGGCTAAGTCTCTCAGAAGTAAAGATGGCCAGAGGCTCTCCAACCTGTGAAGGCTTGCATAAAAAAAAAAATTGTGGAATACTTTAAAAACAATGTTCCTCAACATCAAATTGCAAAGGCTTTGAAGGTCTCATCATCGACAGTGCATAACATCATCAAAAGATTCAGAGAAACTGGAAAAATCCCTGTGCGTAAGGGACAAGGCCGAAGACCTTTACTGGATGCTCGTGATCTTCGGGCCCTCAGACGCCACTGCATCACTCACCGGCATGATTCTGTAATTGACCTTACTAAATGGGCCCAGGAATTCTTCAAGAAACCCGTCTGTAAACACAGTCCGCTGTGCCATCCACAGATGCCACCTAAAACTCTATCATGCAAAAAGGAAGCCATTCTTGAGCATGATCCATAAGCGCCGCCAAGTTCTGTGGGCCAAGGCTCATTTAAAATGGACTATAGCGAAGTGGCAAAGTGTCTTGTGGTCAGACGAGTCCATATTTGACATTCTTGTTGGAAATCATGGGCGTTGTGTCCTCCGGGCTAAAGAGGAGAAAGACCACCCATCCTGTTATCAGTGTTCGGTTTAAAAGCCAGCATCTCTGATGGTATGGGGATGCATTAGTGTATATGGTGTGGGACACTTGCATGTTTTAAAAAGCACCATGAATGCTGAACGGTACATAAAGGTTTTAGAGCAACATATGCTCTCCTCCGGACAGCATCTATTCCAAGGAAGGCCTTGTGTATTTCAGCAGGACAATGCAAAACCACATACTGCAGCTATTACAACGGCATGGATTCGTAGTAGAAGAATCCGTGTGCTGAACTGGCCTGCCTGCAGTCCTGATCTTTCACCGATTGAGAACATTTGGCACATAATTAAACGAAAAGTCCGTCAAAGGAGACCCAAACCTCGCCAGCAGCTGGAAGCCTGTATTAAACAAGAGTGGGATCAAATTCCAATGGCTAAACTCAAGAAACTTGTCTCCTTAATGCCCAGACGCCTCCACTCTGTGTTAAAAAGAAGAGGGGATGCTACACCATGGTAAACAGGCCCCTGTCCCAACTTTTTTGAGACCTGTAGCAGCCATCAAATTTGAAATGAGCTCATTTTGTGGATAAAATTGTGAAATTTCTCGATTTCAACATTTGCTATGTTATCTCTGTTCTATTGTGAATAAAATACTGGTTGGTGTGATTTGAAAGCCATTGCGTTTTGATTTTATTCACAATTTACACTTTGTCCCAACTATTTCGGAATTGGGGTTGTATAATTATTAGGCTAAAGTTTGCTATAATGCATATTACTGTAACGTAAGCCTGTGCCATCACAGCATTTGGGAATATTTATAATTTCCACAGTGGCCTGTGCCTATGTTCATGTCTGACGACAGGGCACTCATCTTACAAATTCAGTGAAGTTCTGCTGATGGGTAATCAAGTTTCTGTTTTATGGTGAAACATAATTTGGTGCATTGCCATGGCAACACTGTTCAACAAAAATTGACTCTTCATTGTTAAGGTCTTATGATGACACCAACCTATTTTGAAGGCAGGATAAATTTGTTTTTATTTCACAAAGAAAATGGATTCAGTTTGAGTTTGCATGTGTAATATCAGAGAAGTTATGTTGGTGTCAAATAAATAAAAATCTCATTCAATATAATTTTCATTTTGTGTCCTGATGTGTTTTATACCTTCTCCATCAATTTATTCTTAGATCTTTTTATTGATTATCCAAATTATATGCAAACAAGTGGTGCCAGGCACAACAAACCCCGCCCCTCGCACATACTTTGACCAACTTTTCCCAAATTCAATAGGCATCTATTCTGGGTCAGTGGCAATCCCTACACCCAATTTGGGGTGAATCTGGCCATTAGTTTTGCTGCTGAAGTGTTAACAAACAAACACAGAAACAAACTGACCCAAAAACAATACCCCTTGCCCTCACCCTTCGGGTGAGGTGGGGTAATAATGTCTGAGCAGTCAAAATGACTGCTATGGTCAATTCTAGTAGTTGCAGAATTCTAGTAGACCGGGTGTTAGTCTAATTGGTTGACTTGGTAATTGCCCCCTTTGTTACTTTTCACATTCGGCCAAGCAGCTCCTTTCCTTCAATAGATGAAATCTTCATTTAAAAACTGCATTTTGCATTTACTCAGGTTATCTGTCAATAGTAGTTCTGATATGAAATATCTAAGGGTAACAAATATGCAAAAAATAGAAATCAGAAAGGAGACAAACTTTTCACAGCCCTGTAGGCCCATTTGTCAATTTGCAAGAAAGATCATGGAAGAAGTTCTGGACTGATTCCAATGAAACTTTGAAGGAAAGTTATACAAGAAAAGGGCAAGGGATGAATAGATTTAATCAGGTCCATGTCAAAGGTCAAGGTCAACGTTGCAGAAAAGGCCAGACCCAATGGTGTAGGCTGAGATATGCACCAACAAACACCCCTCTTGTTACCAATTTACAGTTTTCATCACAACCTTCAAATTCTGATTTTATTGACAAGAAATGGATTTGTGCCGGTTTATTTTTGTGGAGTCAAAGATTTTCATTAACATTGACATTAACAGCTATGCATATTCTTTTGTAATTACATCTAGAGTAAAAAACAATCATGGAGCACACACTCAGACCTGAAAAGCTCGGTAACATTTGGCAATTACTGGAAGACTGCACCAACTGCAGTGTTCCAACTGCAGTGCTATATTTGCTTGTTCCAGTTCAGGTTCGGTACTTCTTGACAAGGCCATGGTCCAACCAGGCTGAGCTTCCATACTCTCACACAAACAAAAAATGGCGAATGAGACTGGATTTACTGTACAAAAAGAAGCTAATCAGGAAGAGGCCCTCTAACATGAAAGCCTGTCCAAACAACCTTCCACAAAATGAACATACTCTCAAAAAAAAACAGGCAGAATGGCAGAAATACTGTATATATTTAAAATGTATTTTTATTTTTCTTTACAAGAAACAAAGCAAACAAATGGAGGGGAAGGGCAAGAAAAGGGGGTATCAAAGGATACCTCTGGCATTGTCAAAAATATATACAATTCAAAATTATGTCCATACAAAACATGCCACATACAATAAAAATTAATTTCATGTACTCATCTCTCTTAAAAGTAGCTCTGCTGTACAGTCGCAACTCTTTAAAAAAAGTAAATATAATGCTTAAAAAACTTCACCCATCCATTTTTCATAAAATTAAAAGATATGCGGCAAATCCAAATTCGGAGATTCAAAAAAAAAGTACAGATGGCTATTCAGATAAAAATCCAGTGAGCTTAACTAGGCTTGTTACAGACTGAAACCTAAATAAACAAAGGAAAATAAAACCATGACTTCAGCTAACTTGTGACAGTCTACTATATTTTGGATAGGAATTCACAAACATTCAGAAGACAATTCCCTCAGCAAGAGGTGAGGGGCTAGAAATCAAATCAATAGGGACTGTCCGAAGTCATTTCACACAGACTACTCAAACGAATTCACAATTCTCCAATGAAAAAACAAGGATCATACTTCTAAAAAGAGCAAAAATGATAGGTAGAGGGAGGGTTACAGAGCTTCAAGGTTTTTCCATTGAGTGTACCAACCAAACTGATCATTCAAAGGGCAGACTTGGTCATCAAGGAGCAGTATCATAAATAATAATGCTTGAAATATATTACGTGGCTAAGTTTGCTAATGTCCCACACCATTACGCAACACGACTTTAATAATCAAGACATCTCCTTGAGAAATGCACCACAAGTGGGATTGGCAAGCCTGTTACCCCAGCACCTCGTCCCAGTCAATATGAGTATCGTGGCAATCTTATCAAGCATTGCACCAACTATACAAGCTTATTGCAAAATCTGCGATGTCGCAAATGCAACAACAAAAACGGGTTCATATACATTACTTAAATTCGTCAATTTTCTGTACAGTTATAATTTATTTTTTTTCGGCTATTAAGATGATATTTAGTGGTTGCTTTTTTATTTTATTTCATCACTTCAGTTAATTGATTAAAAAGGGGTTGTGAACAAGTGTTTTAAACCCCCTGTTTTATATACATTTTGTACAACGGCATCTTTCTTTTACTTACTCTTAAAAACAAGTGAGGTTATATTTGTAGGTCCAGGTACAAGAAAAGGAAGCAGTTTTGGAATTTCAGAAACAACAGCTCCCTTTTCCAGAAACTTTTCCCCAATAAATTTGAAAGCAAGGTAATGCCCTTTTTTAAGAAAAAAAAAATCTCTGCCATCAAACCGCTAAAAAGATAGCACCCACAATCCTTCCACCACAATGCACATGAAAAAACCGCATTGGCTGCGGTCGGGCAGAGAGAAACCTACAGTAATTATACGATGATTGCAGTCCACAAACACTTTAGACCACAGAGAGGAATGCAGGCCATCACGTAATCTAGTTTGTGGAAATGCTGGAACACCAAAAAAAAAATGAAAACGTGCTTCGATACTTAAGATCCCCTCAGCGCACGTTCGTTGTGATACAGCGGCACCTACTGCTGGACGCAGGTATTGCATCGCGCACGCGCGTTTTGTAACTTTGTTACGGAAAAACACAGATAGACAGGCGTGACGTTGACAATATGCACTCGGAAGATTGTTTTCCGAGTGCTTAAAAAAAAAAAACGAACAGGTGCTGTGGGACTTAATAAAAATGCATCGAAACACCACAGTAGTCTTGCATCCTAAGAGAATTCCTTCACCACAATGGCTCAAATATGAAAAAGAACTGAAGAATTCAGCCTTCAGCTGAGGGCAACTGAAATCTCAGCTGTGCTGACAGAACCCAAAAAATGTTAAATAAATCAAAATTTGACAGTTTATATTTTACCCATGATCATCCTTGGCATTTTATTCAAGTCATGAAAACAGCTATTTCTAAGCCAAACCCCAGAGATAGAGCATATCTGTTGTGCGTTTAATGTGTAAAATATTAACATCTGAAGTCATATATACACCTAAGAGGAAATTTTAAAAAAGGATTCTTTTTTCCATATGAAACCATTTCCCACAATTCTTAGCTGAAAAAAGACCTGTTTCTGGCGCTTACAGTTAAGTTTATGACAGAAAACCTCTGAAAAAGACTTAATCGCAGCCAAAACAGACATATTCAACTTTTATACTTAAAAGCAATAATATATATCAGGATGGTTTTTTCATTTTTAATCATCACCAGAATCTAGATAGAACAGCTAACTGGCTGCTATGTGTCCCTGCTTATCCGAGAAAAAGCATTTGGTGCAAAAACACCCCCTATTCATTCCTACTCACCCCCCTCCCCCCACCCACTATCTCCACAGTAGCAGTTCTACACAATCTGACAAACTCGAATGAGGTAGACTGAATCCAACCAACCCAGCTTCAATAACATTCTGACTGAAAAACCCTTGGCGCTCTTACTGAGGCCCAGAGTCAAAATCAGCTTTATTTCCGAACATCTTACTCTGTCTCGGGTCTTCCCCTCATATGCCACCCTCCACGCACTACCATGAGGTGCCATTTAAGGATTGTCTCACCAAAATCCACACTGTCTAACCCTAGTCCAAGATTCTTAGGAGATACTGATTTATTTAGGGGGTGTGTATGCGTAGGGGCAATAAATAACAGGTCCACAGGTAAAATGTGCGAGTTAATTTCAGTATATAATGGCTTTTTGTCAATGTTGTAAAGGATACCCTGCTCCACAGGACTACATAAATTAGTCTTGTATCATCTGGAAGAGGTTCTGGCCAAAAATGCATCCTTTTGTTTTTAAGTTTACGTCAGCAGGACAAAGGAAAGGGAGGATAAATTTTGGCAGAATACTCTTCCTTAGTCTTTTTTCAGTAGTCCCAAAATCAAGATTGTCTGTCCCACAATTCATTAAAAAAAAAAAAAAAAAGAGAAAAGAAAATTCTTAAAGTTGAGATCATTCTCCTCCAAAACCTTTGGTTGCAGGTGCGAGAGGTTCTGGTCTTTGAGCGTAAATTATAGAAAGTCCTGAAACAGCCCACAGGAATAAGACTGTAGGGTTAGCTGGGCCGTAGCTTAGGAGTCCAGTCAATGGTTTCTCCAGACCCAGAGGAGAAAGGGAACTTATCCAGGATCCATCACTCACTCAGTTCATCCACTTACGGCAATTCCAGGCTCCACAGGTGCAGGGAATCTTGTGCTGATCATCTTCAAAGTCAAACTGATAGTCGTATGTCAGCTAGAACAGCATATAAGGTGAAAAGATCAGGAGTGCAGAACATTATCTATACAGTAATTGGAAAAGCCCCGCTTTTCACTCGAACAATTAGCTTCATTGTATTTTTTTTTAACAAAAAGGGTAGGACACAACTGTCCACCAGCTCCTAACCCTCACCTCTTCTCCTTTAGGGATCTTGCGGCTGGAAATGATGATGATCTTGTCCTCCTTGTCGAAGGTCACCACCTCCGCCACACAGTTGGGGGCGCACGAATGGTTTACGTAACTGTAGGGGGAGAAACAGGACATAATCAAAGACGGCACAGAGATAGAGTCAGGGTCAGACTAAATTAAATTGGCGATGGGGGGGTGGGTTTGTGACGGGGGGCTTACCGAGCCGGACCTCCTGTTAGAGTGGCGTCAATCACATGCTCGTTGTTGATTCTGAACATGTAGATTCCGCGATTCTGAAACCCCAACGCACAAAAGCAGCTTAAAAATAATAGCAAAAATGTTTCACGAACAATGCATTTAGCTAAAATGATCACATCTTTCCCAGTACTCAATATAGGCTATAAGAGTATGCCGAAAAAAGTCAACAGAATGGAAGAATAAGGTGATGGTCAGATGTAAAAATAGTTCAAGGAAGAATGGCAAAGTACTTGGTGGAATGGGTTCGCATCCGAAGGTCCCTTGTTCAGAATGAAACGTAATGGCGTTTTACAGGGATGTGAAAGGCAAAAGACAAAAAAGCAGGAAAAGTTCTTATGAGTTCTTACGAGTTCTTATGAACGCAAATGCCATGCCGAGAGTTCTGGGCAAGATACGGCCATGAGTGCTGTGATTGGTCAGAAAGTAAAATTGGTCACATGCTCAGAATAATCAGGAATCAGATTCCCCTTTAAAAAAAAAAAAACAAGACATTTAACCTTCACAAGAGAATGGAACCAACCTGCTCTTCATAGATCTTCTCACGGCGGTTGGCCACCTCATTGCGGATGATTGTACCAATGTACTCGATGACCATGGTGTGCTTCTCCAGGTCCTTGGCGGCGTACAGGCCCAGACCCTGGATGCGCGAGCGGGCCAGGTACACATTATTCTTCCACTCGGTCTTCAATCGCCGGTACTGCGAAGACTTGGAGTGGACAAACTGCTTGCTGTAGGGGGTGTTGGTCTCCCCTGTGAAGGTGCTCTGGTAGGCCTTAGACATGCTGGTGCTATTCAATGTGTGGGGCCTGTGAGAGGTAGCGAGGGACCAAGAAAGTGGAGGAGGGTAGAAAAGTGGGAGAGATGGGAAAAATAAAAGAAACAGGTACAGTTAGATTGACAAATAGGGATAATTCCATCTCAAATCATAAGGGGCCTCCTGCTCGCCTATTTCTGATTTGCTTGAACCTTTTTTATCATCAACCACGGATATTCAAAACAGTATCTGTGAAATTTTAGATTGATATATCAAGTACTTTCCAAGATATATACTTATTTTTTTAATTGCCCGTCAACCCACCTTCAGCACATTTTTTTCTGCCCATTGAAATTTGAGGCTGTGTTTGAATGACAATGTCTCGGGAGCTTTTAAAGATAAAAGCCTGAAATTTTAACTTTTATTCCTCATCATGCCATTGATTCAAAATGTGGTTCTCCGTTGTTGAACTTCCAGCTCATAGTCCAGCTAGTAACACTGGTCTTGAAGGTGAAGTTTAATCCCAGCTGAACAGGAAGCACAAGAATCCATTCTGATCTTACAATAAAGTTTCCACAATGATCATGAGAAAAAATTTAGTCTTGCTCACATAAATTCATCAGATTACCATTAAATGTGCATCAATGCATGAAAATTTCCAACTAGAAAAATCCCACTATTCCAGCAGATCGATGTATGTGGTCATGGTTATAGAACACTACTGTCATCCTAATGGCCTAATGCAGTGATAATTCCCAAAGAAATTACACAAACCTACATGACAAGTCTCCTCCAAGCAAAGGCTTAAGCTGACAAAGTGGGGTCCAAAAATGAAAAATTATTTTAATAGTTTTAATAGTTATATTTTGAGAACCATTTCGTAACTCTGGGACTCAGTTCTATTTGGATTGGCCAATCCACCAATACTTTTGTTTTTGTGGAACAACTCATCTTACCTGCTTCATCAATTTAAGTTAAACAAAACTCAATTTAAATTAAATATTTTAAAAAACCTTCATTTTTGTGACCTAGAATTTCGAAAGTATTCTATAAATTTTGTTTTGCATTACCAAGACATGCAACTAGACATTGTTAAAAAAATATCACTAGCTGACTTCTGCATTATCAATTTTTTTCTTAATGTGCGCTCAAAGGGGGGACTACTCATGACCGCTTCAATTTTTTCATGTTTCCAATCACTCATAATCAGAGACTAATTGATCTACATGTCCAATATTGAAGATTCTGAATCAATGGCAAGACTAAATAACTGTGAAAATTTCAGGCTTTCATCAATAACAGTTATTGAGATATAGTCATTCAAACACCGCCTCAAATTTTAACACGCAAAAAAACGTGCTGAAAGTGCGCCGACCGGCAATTCTTTTAAATTATCTGAAAGTACTCGGCAAATCAATCTAAATTTCCACAAATATCATTATAAATATCCATATGCAACAGAAATTTCAGAAAAATCAGAGATGGGCGAGCAGAAACTGCTCCAAAAAATGTGATGATTTGAAATTGAATGACTAACAGGAGAGAAATACAAAGACTGGATGAGATGTTAACTTGATACTCAAGTATAAACGTCTAATACAACATTATTGAGGAGATGGCGCACTTCTCGCACCTTTTGCAGTGCGTTAGAACCCTTGGCTCGGACCGGGCACTGCCAGAGGGGTTGATCATGAGTGGAAGTTCCATCAGTGGGTGGCGGCCATAGCGGAAAACATAGTTCTGGCAGTTCTCCACCCCAGGCAGCTAACAGAGCACAGAAATAGCAGTTCAACATTTTAAAAATTACCACAGATGTAAATACTTAGAGGTGCATGGTCCGGATTTCACCGGAGGAGCACAGTTAAGAGACGTACCGACTCGGTGATGCGCAGGATGGGATGGAGCGTGAGCCCAAACATCTCCTCCCCCTTCAGCTGATCTGTGAACAGCTTTAACATGCCCGCCTCCTCGCGCAACTTGGACACTTGCTGCACCACCCGACTCCAGATCCCTGCAGCCCCAACAGGAAGGGACCAGAATGGGAGGGAATATGAGAGGGAGAAAGACATAAAATTAAGGAAAGACCATTAAACACAATTTCAGTCCATCATTCCTCGTGCACTAAAAGGGTTCTATGCTATAGCGATGTTCACTGTTTACAAACGATGACGTCAAAGTCGTACATGCGCAGTTTGGCGGTTGGCAGAAAGCGTGATCAGGACATAAATAACATGGCAAGTAGCCTCTTTGGTTCTTCGCTTAAAATCCTCAAAAAAGTGATTCCTGAACCCTTAGCAAACCTGTTGGTGCAACTTACAACACAACTGACTGGCATCACTATTTTAGATGTTTTAATAAGTACATATAGAGACGGAGATCTACAAGTGTAAGATGAGCCTTTTTGCCAAACAAGTATCAAAACATTGACGTCATCGTGAACATCGATATAGTGCCGACTCAGCAAAAATTGCAGGACCGAGATCGAGGGTTGGAAGAAAGGGATTGTCGGGGAATAAAAAAATGGACAGAGACAGGCACTGATGAGAAAAATGGAGAGAAGGTATCTGTACACTCAGGATGTAAGGATTCTTACCGTCGGGAGTGGAGTCGCGGTAGTGGATGTCCTCCTGGCCCGGCTCCAGCACGCGCACCTCGAAGAGCGGCCGCGCCTCGGCCTCGCTGATGCGGCAGCGGTAGCGGCAGCGGCGGTTGGGCACACGCATGCTCCAGTAGATGCGCGTGGCCTCGTAGCCCACCGGGAAGATGGCAGTGGGGGAGTGGAAAGCAGCCATCTGCGAGGGCAGCAGCTGGCCCGCGGCATGGAAGATGAGCGCTCCGACGCGGAACATGTGCACGCGGTCGCCTCGCTGGAGTATGCTGGCGATCTGTTTGACCTCGTCGCGCTCGATGTAGACGCGGCGCAGCACGGCGAAGCTGCTGAGCTCCTCTTCGCTGGGGCCCTTGAGTTTGTGCTGTGTGCAGAGCATGGTCTTGTCTTTGAAGAACATGCAGCGGACACGCACGGCGCAGGCAAAGTGGTAAACGTTGGGGCAGCGCAGGCGGCTGCAGCTGTTGGTGGCGCCCGTCTTCTGGCAGCAGGCGCAGCGCGTGCACAGGCCCCGCCGCAGAGCCACCTCCACGTTGATGAGCGCGCCTCCCTGCGTCTCGTACACCTCGGTGGACCACAGCGCACAGTTCAGGTGTACCCACAGGTCCACGTCTATGTTGAGCAGGCGGGCCGGGCCGTCGGTGCAGCCGTCGCCCTCCTCGTGACAGAAGCAGCACTTGCGGCGGTCGCGAGGGATCCTGTCGGGCCGCAGTGTGATGCGCAGGCGCTCCATGAGCTCCGACGCCTCGCGGCTGCTCTCCCGCCGAGAGCCGCCCTTCCGGATGCTGAGCACCACCTCTAGCCGCTTCCAGCGCAGACCCTTCCACTTCTTGGGCTTGGGCTGCACCTCCTCCACTTCACCTGGCGACGGTGGCCGGCTGCGGTGCTTGCCGGGCTTGGGCGGGAGCAAAGGCGGCGGAGGGGACGCAGAGTCCGTGACAGCAAGAGGAGGGGAGGCCAATGCGGCGGGTGGCTGGGCAAGAACTGGTTCAGTTTTGAGCTGGATGACAGTAGGGCCGGGAGGGGCAGGAGGGGAGCTGGGAGGGGCAGGAGCAGGGCTGGGAGGGGCACGAGGGGAGCTGGGAGGGGCAGGAGCGGAGCTGGGAGGGGCAGGAGGGGAGCTGGGAGGGGCAGGAGCGGGAGTGGCAGGCTGAACAGTCGAAGGCAGAGCGGGCGCAGGGGACGGGGAGGGAGACTGAGGAGGAGACGCCTCAGTGGGGTAGATGGGAAGCTGCCGCACGTCCAGATCTGACACGTTGTTGATGTAACAGTGCTGGACTGCGCTGTCCTCTGGGTCTGGACTCTCCTGCCACAGAATTTTAAAATAAAATCATGATCATACATTCAAGCTACAAAGAGCACCCAATCATGTAATTACATGCTTAATTATAGGGATGCACCGATACCACTTTTTTAAAAACCGATGCGAGTAAGAGTATTTTATTTTGTATACTTGCCAATACCGAGTACCGATACAGATATTTCTGAAATGTTTTCCAGGAAAATACAATGACAATTTCTGAGTGCGGGTTTTATTTTCTTTTTATAACAAGCCTAAAAGAGGCCAATATCAAACGATACACACATGGCTATTTCCAAAAAAAGAGTAGGCCTAACTGCTAAAAATCTTTCTGTATTTAGGCCCGACAAAAAGCCTTTGAACTAGCACTGCCATCAAATGATGCAAAACATTACTGAAGCTTGACAAATGAAAAGTAAACTCGCTGCATAGCCAAGGTAACACACCCAACTTCATAAAATGTCAGTAGAACTATTAATTGGCAGATAGTTTCTACACACATTCATAGGCATTCTCAATCCAACTAAAGTCAATAATAGCTTTCCAAGCAAACAAGGCATCACTTAAAGTGTGTGGTATCGCCATATTTCAATTACACAAATGACAAATGAAAAAGATTTAATTTAACCACAACTAAAATGTTTAAGGGAACCATATGCTCCTAATATATTTGTAGTAAAATAAGAAGATTCACAATTCTAAGTCTCTGTGTGTGTGATTGTGGGTGTGTGCTTGTGCGAGCTCGGCTTGCTTGTAAATATTCAATATCTGATCCGGGAGTGCCATCCAGTGATAGAATATTGTAATTGCATGCATAAATTTGCAGCTCCATGTCCGCTGGCAGAAACATCTGCACAAAATGCTTAAGATACCCTGCCGAACACCGTTGTTCTTTTAGAACATGCCGCATCCAGATAATCCTTAAATGATGAATTATATTCATATTTTAATTTTTAACGTGTAGTGAAGTGGCCAGTGTCAAAGTAACAAAGAAAAAGTATACTTTTTATCTTTTAAATGTAGTAGAGTAGAAGTCCCGGTAAAAAAAAAAAAAAAAAACTTAAGTACAAATCCTCAAAAAAAACTACTTAAGTACTGTAAACGGTTGCCTACATGTACTTCTTTACTATACACCTCTTGTGTGTATGCGCGTATGCCTGCATGTGATGTGATGACTATAAAGCTCTCTTTCTCGTATTTTTCCTAACTCACTGTCTCCCCCTAAACATAGAAGTCAGATAGTACAACATACTGTAGCCTATGCGACCGTGAGCAGGCAGTTACCTTGCGTCTTACATTAAGTGGCATCGGTGCGTGGTATCGGCAAATGTGGACGAGTACGAGTACGAGCATATTAACGCGGTATCGGGCAGATACCCGATACTGGTATCGGTATTGGTGCAACACTACAATTACACTTCATTCATTTGCATAATGGAATATGCAATTAATAAAATGCACATTTTTGAGAAGGCGGCCGTGGCTGTAAATCGAAAAACTAGTTTTGTACAGAAACGCAAGGGAATGTACCTTATTTTAATTTTTTTTTTCCAATAAGTGTGCATCACATGAGATCTGCATTGGGACAATTTGTACAGTAAGGAATTTTTAATGCTCAGCAAATCTGCCTGAATATACAAACCCAATTCCAAAAAAGTTGGGATGCCGTGTAAAATGTAAATAAAA
Source organism: Gymnothorax javanicus (assembly GCA_029692085.1). Classification (NCBI taxonomy): domain Eukaryota; kingdom Metazoa; phylum Chordata; class Actinopteri; order Anguilliformes; family Muraenidae; genus Gymnothorax; species Gymnothorax javanicus. The sequence continues at coordinate 20,900,523 of CM056203.1, forward strand.
GCGGAATGCAATGATTTGCAAATCTCATAAACTGACATTTTATTCACAATAGAACATAAACATTTCAGATGTTGAAATTCGACCATTTCATGAAAAATACTAGCTCATTTTGAATTTGATGGCAGCAACGCATCTCAAACAAGATGTGTTTGTGAAACACCGATGCCCCCGGATATAAGCATAGTTTGGATTTATAATATGGAAAAGGACCAGATGGAATCGCTTGGACTTGCAAAGGGTTAAATAAACGAATAAAATTTTTAAAACTTTTCCAGGAAACTACTGTGAAATCAAAAGGACGCCAAGGTGAAGGTCACAAGGTGAAAAATTATGACCTCATCCGAAAGGTCTCGTGTCAAGGGATACACATGTCAAGTATCAAAGGTCTATCACTGACCAATGATAAGTTATGGCCAAGGTTAGCGTTTTCGGAACATGCGTCCTACACCAAGGTCAAGGTCAGAAGGTCAAAAATGATGACCTAATCCGAAAGGTCTCGTGACAAGGGATACACATGTCAAGTATCAAAGGCCTATCTCTGACCAATGATAAGTTATGGGCAAGGTTGAAGGTTTTGGAATATGCGTCCTACGCCAAGGTCAAGGTCACAAGGTCAAAAATGATGACCTCATCCGAAAGGTCTTGTGTCAAGGGATACACATGTCAAGTATTAAAGGCCCATCTCTGACCAGTGATAAGTTATGGGCAAGGTTGACGTTTTCGGAAAAGGCGTCCTACGTCAAGGTCACAAGGTCAAAAATGATGACCTCATCCGAAAGGTCTTGTGAGAAGGGATACACATGTCAAGTATCAAAGGCCTATCTCTGACCAATCAAAAGTTACGGACAAGGTTAAAGTTTTTGGAAAATGCCTCCTACGCCAAGGTCAAGGTCACAAGGTCAAAAATGATGACCTCTTCCGAAAGGTCTCGTGACAAGGGATACACATGTCAAGTATTAAAGGCCTATCTCTGACCAATCAAAATTTACAGCCAAGGTTAAAGTTTTTCTGCTGCTGCAGACAAACAGACGGACGGACGGACGGACGGACAGGTGCAAAACAATATGCCCCCGAATCTTCGATTCTGGAGGCATAAAAAAGTTGGGATAGGGCCATGTTTACCATTATTTAGTACCCCCTCTTCTTTTAACAATAGTCTATAAATGTCTGGGAAGTGAGTTTTGGGAGAGGACTGTTGTCCCACTCTTGTCAGATGTAGGATTCTAGCTGCTCAACAGTCCTGGGTCTTATTTGCCGTATTTTTCATTTTATGATGCACCAAATGTTTTCTATTAGTGAATGGTCTGGACTGCAGGTAGGCCAGTTCAGCACTCAGACTCTTCTACTGCAAAGCCATGCTGTTTTGATGGATGCAGTATGTGGTTTGGCATTGTTTTGCTGAAATATACAAGGCCTTCCCTGAAAGAGACATTGTCTGGATGGGAGCATATGTTGTTGTAAAACCTCTGTATACTTTTCAGCATTGATAATGCCTTTCCAGATGTGTAAGCTGCCCACGCCATTGGCACTAATGTAACCCAATACCATCAGTGACACAGGCTTTTGAACTGTGCACTGATAACAAGCTGGATGGTCCCTCTCCAATTTAGACCGCAGGACATGGCGCCCGAGGTTTCCAAAAAGAAATTCAAATTTTGATTCATCTGACCATAGAACATCTTTCCATTCAGCCTCAGTCCATTTTAAATGAACTTTGGCCCAGAGAAGACGGTGGCGTTTCTAGATCACGTTCACATATGGCTTCTTTGCATGATACAGTTTTAGCTTGCATTTGTAGATTGCACAGCAAACTGTGTTCACAGACAATGATTTCTGGAAGTGTTCCTGAGCCCTTGCACAGTGTATTCCAGTGCAGAATTATGCCTGTTTTTAATACAGTGCCGCCTGAGGGCACAAAGATAATGAGCATCCGATATTGACCTTCGGACTTGTCCCATGCGCACAGAGATTTCTCCAGATTCTCTGAATCTTTTGATGATATTATGAATTGTTTGGGGGATATAATTATATTACTTTCCAAGATGAATAATGATGTGACTACTTATAAGGATAACTCATGGTGTTCCTGATGTGCTGGGGCTGCCCACCTGCTTGATAAGAGATAGAATGTCCACTTGCTTCTTCACAGTGCATCCGGGCTGGGATACGTCAAACTTCTTCATCCAGTCAGCAGAGTCCGGGTCCAAGCCTTCAGTCAGGCCTGGTTTCACACACAGTGTGCCTAAAGATGTGGAAGGAAAAGCTCAGTGGCACTCGCACCAGCCGCTCATCTGAATTCAGCTTTCACCGTGTAATGAAAGACTATTAACAGTGTAGAGAACATACAACAAGCGGCTACTATGGACTAAACTTCAGCACAGCAAGATCTAATGCAAGTTACCAGGGTTAACGGCAGTGACTGAAGCTTTACCTGGATTCATCGTGTCAGGAGTTTTCGCAGACTCCGAGACCACTCCTGTCCCAGGGCTCTGGGGGAAAACCACCTCATAGGATCCGGGCATTCGGACCTGCAGAAGCTGGGCCACTGTCGCCATCACGGTGTTCAGATTCTGCTCAGAGAGAGAGAGAAGGGTTAGAAAACAAAGCCCGGAGGAGGAGACAGAGTCAGCAGAGAAGCCAGTAAATGAGCGGGAGGAGGATTTAATCAATAATATTTAAAGCGGGGAGGGTGTCACAGTAGGGGGGAGGAGTAACTGAACAACTGTAAAGACAAGCAGTCATGGCAAAAACAGGTGGATGGGTTACTCAGCTGAATTATCAGAGTCTGTACCTTGGCAGCAGCAGCTGATAAGGTGAAAGTGACCGACACCTCACTGCTCTTGGCTTTGTCCCAGGGGCTGGAGATTTTCCCAGCATGCTCCGGTAATTTACTCAGCCGCCCAGGAAAAACTACTGAATTAAAATTGGAACGGACAAAAAGAAATAGGCAAAAAAAATTACAAGAAAATGTCATGAATGACGCTGACCACCTGACAGAGACAGTCAACATCAAAACAAGCCATTGTCAAAGCAATACATACAAATGGATAGAAAAGATTTACAGCCATGTGCAATAGCAATAGAATTTATGTAAAATAATACAGTGGATCGAGATAAGTACACATCCCTGTTAAAACTGCATGTAAAAAACAAAACCATACATCACAACAAATCTTTTCCACCCTTAATGTGATACCACAACCAACTGAATTCAAGTGAAAAGCAAATGGGAACTTTAGGAAAAAGAAAAAGAGTAATTGCCATACCTTCATCATCAATTACGTAAATCTGATCAACTCCAAATAATGATTAACCCAAAATAAAGCATTTCCACTTCTTCCACTTGAATTCTTTTGGTTGTGAAATCACATTAGAGATTAAAAAAATCTGACATGATTCATCTTGGTTTCATTTATTACAAGTTATTTATAGATTTTTTGGGGTATTTACAGCCCTGTGGAGGCTATGTTTTTGAAACAAAACTTGTGTCATGGAGTACAAGAGGGCAATACAAGACTTTACACGCATTCTCAAAGCACACTATACTGTGGGATACTGTCAAATTTGTTTATATTACAGCCCACTGCCTTGATACCTTTTTGCCCCCTTCTAGAGATCTGTGACGTTCTTGATCCAGAAAACACTGGCTTTGAATGAGTTAAAGTGGCAAAGGTAAGGACAGAATTACCTGGGATGGAGGAGCAGGGGATGATGGGAATGACAGGGGAGATGGCTCTATCCTGCTCCTCCTGTTTCACCTCCCCCAGGAGAGGGAAGCGGGGAAACCCCTCCTCCAGCACACTCTCGGGGGACGAGGCAGGAACGATGCTGTCAGGAGCGTCGCTGTCCTCGTCACTCCCCATCCTGAAAAACACCACACCAGGCTTTAACCAGCCCCACCTCAGATCCAGCTCGACCCAGCCCAGGGCAGCTAAACCCACCACTGCAGGGGACCTACGTTTAAGCATGTCTGTCCCAGCGTTTCATTTTAATTCTCTTTCAGAGCTCACAGCAACCAAAATCATCCGCTCCAAAGCACTTCTGACCCGTTTTGTCAACAATAAAAAAAATAAAAAGTAAATATGCAATGTCTCCGTTTAGTGCAAGCGTTCCAGGAACCCGTCATTCACACCCTTCAACAAGGTGTACACTTGGCACTGCAAGCGACCACATCCTCAGGCAATGGCGGGCCAAGCTCTCCTGCCTGAGATGAAAAGGAAGCTTTGTTGAGGCAACGCACCTGATGTCCTCATTCTGGTTGTGCGGAGGGGTGGGAAGGGCTGCCAGCAGATCCACGCTCTTCACCTCAACGGCCGAGGACTCTGTTAGCGCGAGACACAAGAACCCCGTCAAACGCACGCGGTGACCACTCATGTGGTCAGAATTTTGGGTACACAGACCCCGCACACGTACACAAGCTCCCAAGTACACACGCCCTCACCCATGGGCTCCATGGCTGACTCCCTCCCTCTTTCCTTCGGTGCTCCGGGCAGTTCCTCCACAGCGGTCAGCCCATTCAGAAGCTTGTGCTGCACTGAGGGGGGCGGGGTCGGCGGCAGAGAGGAGGGCGGGGTCGGCGGGTTGCTCAAATTGCTCTGTGGAACGACAAGCAGCATGATGGGGCGCGTCATTTCAGTCACTTAGAGAGGCTTTCTGGTAAGTGATGAGCGGGGGAGGAGCAATGACACTGCCAATCATGGACTGATCAGACTTCTCAACCAGTCAAAAAGGACCTTTTGTCCTCCACTGTGAAATGCTTACGGGGAGTCACCGATGGCACAATTACATTCAGACCTGCATTTTAAGAGCAAGTAAGAATGCCAAGGAGCTCTTACTAGACCCATGCTATTACAGCCCTTCGGAATACAGCTAATCAATATGGTACAGATTCAAACTCCTGACTTTTCTCTGCCTGTCGGAAACCTGGCTAAGAAGAACATTCCCTCGGGTTGCTTCAGTTACAACAGGATACAGTATATTTAGGAGAGACACTTGAAAATTTTTTAACACCTGAAAACCAAGGGCATCTTAAAATGTATTTATTTTTATTGAGTCCTTAATGGTACGTAAAAATGTTGCAATGAGAGATGGAATTCAGAGGAAGATTTTTTTTTTTTTTTTTTTGCTCATTACTCAGGTTATTAGCTCTTTCAATGTAACACAGAAGCCTAGTTAGGTCTATCTACATCTCATTATCACTTCTTAATCATTATAGGCTGCAAACTGGCTGTGATTAGAGAGTTAGGTGAATGAATTGCTTGATTTTTAGCTCGGTAAAGTACAACCCCAATTCCGAAATAGGTGGGACGAAATGTAAATTGTGAATAAAATCAAAATGCAATGACTTTCAGTTCACATGAGCCAATATGTTATTTACAAAGGAACATAGATAACATTTCATATGTTGAAACTGAGACACTTTACATTTTTATCCACAAAATGAGCTCATTTCAAAAATTCTGGCCGCAACAGGTCTCAAAAAAGTTGGGACACAGGCAAAAAAGGGCTGAAAAAGCAATTAATATATAAGAGAATCAGCTGAAAGAACATTTAGCAAGTAATTACCTTAACTGGCATCAGGTGTGTAACATGATTGGCTATAAAAGGGATGTCTTAGAGAGGCTGAGTCTCTCAGAAGTAAAGATGGCCAGAGGCTCTCCAACCTGTGAAGGCTTCCGTAAAAGAATTGTGGAATACTTTAAAAACAATGTTCCTCAACGTCAAATTGCAAAGGCTTTGAAGGTCTCATCATCGACAGTGCATAACATCATCAAAAGATTCAGAGAAACTGGAAAAATCTCTGTGCGTAAGGGACAAGGCCGAAGACCTTTACTAGATGTCCGTGATCTTCGGGCCCTCAGACGCCACTGCATCACTCACCGGCATGATTCTGTCATTAGCATTACTAAATGGGCCCAGGAATACTTCAAGAAACCACTTTCTGTAAACACAGAATGCCGCCGTGACATCCACAGATGCCACCTAAAACTCTATCATGCAAAAAGGAAGCCATTGTTGAGCATGATCCAGCAGCGCCGTGTTCTGTGGGCCAAGGCTCATTTAAAATGGACTGTAGCAAAGTGGCAAAGTGTCCTGTGGTCAGACGAGTCCAAATTTGACATTCTTGTTGGAAATCATGGGCGTCGTGTCCTCCGGGCTAAAGAGGAGAAAGACCACCCCTCCTGTTATCAGCGTTCAGTTCAAAAGCCAGCATCTCTGATGGTATGGGGATGCATTAGTGCATATGGTGTGGGACACTTGCATGTTTTAAAAAGCATCATGAATGCTGAAAGATATATAAAGGTTTTAGAGCAACATGTCCTCCCCTCCAGACGACATCTATTCCAGGGAAGGCCTTGTGTCTTTCAGCAGGACAATGCAAAACCACATACTGCAGCTATTACAACAGCATGGCTTCGTAGTAGAAGAGTCCGGGTGCTGAACTGGCCTGCCTGCAGTCCTGATCTTTCACCAATTGAGAAAATTTGGCACATAATTAAACAAAAAGTCCGTCAAAGGAGACCGAAAACTCTCCAGCAGCTGGAAGCCTGTATTCAACAAGAGTAGGATCAAATTCCAATGGCTAAACTCAAGAAACTTGTCTCCTCAATGCCCAGATGCCTCCACTCGGTGTTAAAAAGAAGAGGGGATGCTACACCATGGTAAACAGGCACCTGTCCGTACTTTTTTGAGACCTGTAGCAGCCATCAAATTTGAAATGAGCTCATTTTGTGGATAAAATTGTAAAATTTCTCAGTTTCAACATTTGCTATGTTATCTCTGTTCTATTGTGAATAAAATAGTGGCTGGTGTGATTTGAAAGTCATTGCGTTTTGGTTTTATTCACAATTTACACTTTGTCCCAACTATTTTGGAATTGGGGTTGTACACAGGCATAGATTTTGAATTGGCTAATAATGCCAAGGTGATGGAACCTCTCCAACCTCGGTGGTTATTTGCTGACTTCAAAGCAACTTTCTTACCATTGGCCTTTCAAATGGCCTCAGATGTTTGATTGCCATTTGTTCAAGACCGCAGCTGATTTGACACGTGGAAAACAAAGGAGCAATCTTGTCAGTTCGCCCCATGGCAGGAGTTATTATTGCGCTTAAAATGGTTGTGATAAATGTATGGCCCATCTCCAATGGAAACTTGTCTATGAGAGAAACCCTGGGTTGGTTACCTTGGTAAGGAGCTGGGAATAGTAGTCAGGGATGCTGTCGAGCATGGCGTTCCCAAATGAGCCTTTCAGCTGGGCCTTGCTGTTGGGTGGGCTGCTGCTGAACGGGCTGAGGAGGTCCAGGCTGGTGTTTATACACGGTTCCATGAGGGGGAGGAGGGAGAGCTCCTGTGTAAACACATCCAGAATCCGTCACTACTGCCCAAACTAAGGACAGTCACAACGTACCAAGACAATCGACATAAAAACTCAGAAAGCGTGTCATGTTCATGTGTACAAAATTTCAAGGTAAACACGACACTCACCTGCAGTTCAAGCCACTCCAGTTCCTGGACAAAAAGATGCTAGGACTACATATTGATGGCCTCATGCAAGAGGGGCATAAGTGACAATTCACAAATTTTACAGGAGAGCCAAAAAACTGCCACAGCACCACCTGTCAGCTATATGCTGCACCAATGTTAAAAAGGCATTTTAACCCTTTCAGGATAGAAATTGAGACTCCAGACTTGGTCAGGAGATGGGCTAGTCTCAGTTATTACAAAACAACCAAAAAAGTCATTTTTTACCGAAGTGTCACTTACGGCCTTCTTGCATGAGGCCATCGAAATACAAATACATATACATATACATACAGTCTTTCTTTGGTACTGAGCAGAAGAGGATGGAAGACAGAATGACACCCTGTAATGCGCAGAGCAGATTGTGCTCGGTCCTCTCACCTGCTTCAGCTGCTTCATCAGGGCCTCCGTGCTCTTCCCCGACTCCTCCTTTTTGCCCTTCTTTCGAGAGTTGGGCACCCCGCCCCCCACCTTAAAGACACGCTTGGCTTTGGCCACTGGGGGCTGCTTTGAAATCGACTGCAGGTCCTGTGCGAGAAAGTTACAAGTTAAATATCGAGCAAAATTGCCCACACAGCACCATTATTATTGTCTCCAACTGCATAAATGGCGACCATAACGTCTTATTGAGAACCTGACATTCTGCAGTTCTGTTCACTGGGGAGTGGATTCAGTGCCTCGCAGAGGTAAGATGGCCGCCTCCTACGGGTGGCTATACAAACTATCGGTGAATCCCCCTCACCTCCATATTGCGTGGGGTGCCCTGCAGTTTCTGCTCCAGCAGGGCCAGCTTGCTGTTGATGTGCCCGTTGATCTCACTGTGGATGCCGTCTGAGGGCTCCTGGCTGGTCGGCTGCTGGTTTTCGGTGTGGAGGAGCTTCTGCGGTAGCTGCTGCTGCCGGGTCTCTTCACGAGGCCCCAGAGGGGGGCTTTCCACCACATTCTCCAACGGGGTCACGGGCTCACCGTTAGCCTCCCGCTTGACAGGGCCTTGCTGCTGCGCCACGTCCCCTGCCCCAACCCCGCACTGCTGCTCCCGCAGCTCCTGCTTGATGTTCTGCAGGGTGCCGCTGCCTAGCCCTTCTAACCTGGGTCCCGCCTCGCCGACCTTCGTGCAGTCATCTGGCTGCGACGGCCCATTGGCTTGGCCGAGGCCACCTCTCTCAGGGGTTGGCGGCTTGGCCTTCAGGCCTGGCTGAGATCTGCCTGGGCTTCCTGAGCTCCCACTTGGACAAATGGGATCAATTTTCCTGGGAGAAGAGATGGTGGTATTGGCGTCAGTCCTCATGCAGGGGCTGGAGCCATGCTCCCTTTTCTGAACTGTCAGAGAGAAGTGACCAGAGTTGGAGGAACTGGGCCGAACTGGGCCGCCGGGTGAATCCACGGGGCTAGCACTGGAGCCTGAGGGCGGCTGCAAGGGCTGTTGGGTAAGGGTGGTCTCACTGAGGGAGTTCTGCCTAAATGGCTGACAAGGTGACATGGACAGGACCGGGTGCCCCTCGGGCCTAACACGCACCTGCCCCAATACCAAACCTGGCTGCGCCCTGGGCATCTGCTGCTGCTGCTGCTGCTGCAGGGCTTGTTGCTGGCTGACTGCAAGCTCATACTGGCCCATCTGATACTGAGGACCAGGAGACTGGGCCATCTCGCCTTGCTGTAGCTGAGGGGCCATTCCAGGGGGTTTCCCAACTGCACGCTGCTGCTGTGGGGGGGCAGTGCCCCCATGATGAAGAGGCTGCCCCTCAGGTCCTTGCTTCCAGGGCCCCTGGAGCCGAATTTGTCCCTGTCCTCCAGACATCCTGAGCATCTGGCCCTGCTGCTGCTGCTGCCTCTGGGCCAGCATGGCATGGATGTGCTGGATCTGTTGATTGGGTGGCAGGTGGCGGAGCTGGGGGTTCTGGGCAATGATGGCCTGCAGGTTGACTGGGGCCCGGAAAGGCCTCGGTCCCATCATTCCCTGCTGTGCCCTCATTGATCCACCCATCGGTCCCATGACGCCTTGCTTCTGAGCCAAATGGGCCTGGTGCTGGTGCTGCTGGTTGGGGAGGACCATCACATCTGCCCGAGCCTGAGCAGGGCCAGCCTGTCCCATCATAATTTGCGGGTGCACCATGCCTTCATGCTGCTGGCCCAACATTGCTCCCTGCTCTGACTGTTGCCTCTGTTGTTGCTGAGCAACGTTGCATACCTGCCGTCCTTCCTGTTTGACAGTGACCTTCTCCACACTCAGTGGTAGGTTTCCCCGCTGCTCAGGCTGGGGCTGAAGCTCTGATGGCTGATTGCTAAAAGCATGAGTCTGCTGCATAGCCGACCCCTGCTGTTGAGGCAAGGTCATCGGGCTGAGCACTCCACCTTCCTGGGGCACAGGGTTAGGAGCGTCCTGCTGGAAGCTGGACACTCCTGCTTGCTGCTGCAAGCTCTCAGGAACTCCTGGCATCAGTGTCCCGTCCCCTGCAGCGGCTGAGGGCAGAATTTCAGGAGGAGGCATTGAAGGGCCAAAGGACTGCAGGTGCCCCGTGGAGTCTCCTTGTTGCTGTTGGCTGGGCAGGAAGCCTGGTGTTTGCTGAAACAGGCTCTGGCCCTTGAGGGCGTTCTGCTGGGAGAGCAGCATGTGCTTAGCTAGGGCGTTCTGCTGCTGTGGAGTAACCTGCGCTTGTGAGCCCCTGAGCACCTGCTGCTGGGTCCCCATAAGGGCCTGCTGTCGCTGCCGCTGCAACATCTGTTGGTTTGCAATCATCGCTTGCTGGCTTCCCATCATTCCCTGGACCATAGGCTGCCCTCCTATAATACTCTGTTGTGCCTGAGCCACGCCCAGGTTCCCTACCATACCCTGTGGAGCCTGCTGGTTTCCCATCATGCCTTGCTGGAAGGTCATTTGCTGTTGTTGGGCCATGAGTGGGTTACGAATACCTTGTGGCAGCTGCCCAACCACAGCACCAGGCTGCTGTGCCAACACTCCAGGCTGCTGCGGGATGCCCTGCTGGTTACCCATCATGCCTTGCTGCTGCATCTTCTGCACCATCTGGATCCTGTGCTGCAGCTGCATCTGCCGCTCCTGTAGGAGTCTTGGGTCCGGACCCTGGGGCCCGGTGCCTGGATGAAAGTACCCGCCAGAAGTGCCTGGGGCCAGACCTCCCACTGCCCCCAGGTGCCCAGGCTGGGCCCCGCCCATCAAAGGCTGGCTCTGCGGCATGCACTGCTGTCCATTCATGGGGCCCATCATCTGCCCTGGGACCTTCGCGAGCATGCGAGGCCCCTGGGCTGAGGGGCCAGGGGGCAGTATACCAGAGCCCTGCTGGTGCTGCTGCTGTTTGCTGCGATACTCCGCCATCAGATTCGTGTGTTCTTTCTGTTGTTTGCGTACCTAAGACACACAAAAAACACATTTACCACAAATTTACCTCACATTACCAAGGAAAAAGATCTCAATGCACTCTTAATCATCTTTCAGTTAAGATTTTACGTGAACATACGGTGATGCACAACGCAAAAATGAGACATCTCAACTTTCTCGGTAGTCTATAAAACCGGTTGACTCTGTTTGCGGTCAGACTGCGCAGCCTTGTGTTTAGAGCTACCACAGCCTCACAGAACTTGGCTTTTGACTCAGCCAGACCATGAGAACCTTGAGTACTCAACCATTTAACTAGGCCTACACTGTCGGCGGCCGACAGCAAGGGGTATATCCCCAAAATTCCCCAATCCTCGAAGCCCCCTTTATTAGATTCCCCTTTACTAGACCTATGAGGCAAATTTGAGGTCTGTAAGTAATTCTTCCAGAGATATGGTTAAAAAACTGATTTTTTCAATATATAGCACCACATGGTGGCAAACCTAGGGGTGCATACTTGCCCAAAATCTAATCAGTTCATCCTCTCTACCATATCTACCCATATGCTAAAAATGAGAAGCCAATGTAAAGTATTTTGTGAGTTATCGCGCTAATGGCTAAAATCTGCGGATGCGGCAGCGGCGGCGGGTGGGGCGAAACCATGATATCCCCGAAACTCGTATTTCGGGGATTTAATTTATAATGCCGCTGCTAAAAGAAATTCTAGAGGAAACGCTGCTTGCCATGAGCCTTTATATAATTTTATTCCATGATGGCACATGCCTACAAGGCAGTGCATTTTTCACCAGCCGTATTCGTCGTAGGAGATAACTGCGTACCTGGTCCAGCTGTTTCTGTATCTTGCTCTGCTGCTCGGTGACAACTTTGAGCTTCTCCACATCGGCCTCAGCGAACTCGCGGCCGGCCTTCTTGGCAGTGCGCTGCTTGGCGCACAGCGCCTTGCGGGACTTGCGATGCACGCTTATCTGCTCCTCCAGGAACTTGAGCTGCATCTGCAGAAGCTGCTGAGTGTGCAAGAGCCACTCCTCATACTGCTGCCGTTCTGCGCTGTCTGGAGCGGGACCAGAGAGACGAGGGGGGATGAAGAAAAATGAAAAAGAAAGAAGACAGGAGCGAAAGAAAGAATTATTGATCTTAATTTAATGCTTCATCATTACAGGTGAAGTACAGAAATTCCACTCGGCCTCGCAGTACGTCGTTAGCATCCAAACCAGTCGCCATATTTAGAGAATGCTGGCATTCAAGCATTCGCTGAAGGCGCACATGAAATCATTACACTGAATGCAAAATGTTCATGGGGAGGAAACTTACAGATGGCGCCTTGCACAAACTGAGGAGGGTTGGGTCTGGGCCGAGTCGCCTCGCTGTTCTCACCCTCCTGAGAAGGAAAACAAGAGCACCCATAAAACAAAGCTAATCAAGTGAAATGGGTCCACAGTCTACCCAGTCCCTTACATCATTTTACATGCATCTGATATAACATGGCCAACTACAACAGCTTGCTATGGCTTCCAATGGTTGGATCCATCATGGGGAAAGTGAGCAGATCAAGGCCTGTAGCTAATTACCTGCTTCATGAACTTTGTGTAGAAAGTATAAAAAGTTGGTGAAAATTGCAAGGACAAAAAGGACGGGAAGTCAGCTCAGTAGCACCCATTCTGATACACACTCACGTAAACCATTTCTTTCTTTTTTTTTTTTTTTTAAATAAATTTGGCATCTCCAATCCCACCCGAATCTGGAATGCCCAATCCGAGAATGATGTACAAGGCTTGCTCGTGTGCAACCCCCTATTGCCAGCTCAGGAGAGGAAGACAGTTCGCGGCTCTCCTCCGAAGCACGCGCCTGTCAGCCCCTGCATCTTTACACTCATTGGTTGAAACTATCGCAAGTTCAGAACGAGGTCGGAGGATACCCGAACAAGAGCAAGCTTAGAATCTCACTGACAAGCGCCCGGCTGGCCAACAGGAGGCGCTTAAGCAACGAACAAGGCAATCATTTTTAATTTCCCTTCCCAATTTGCATTGCCACAGCGCTTTAGCCAATGGTGCGTAAACCATTCCTGAGCTTGACGAATACGGCATTTCGGTAATTAGAAAATATTCAAAAAGGTCACATTAGGACAATTTCCCAGTTTAATATCTTAATTTTTGTGGTCTACTTAAAGCATTGGTTTGTTTTTATGGCCAAAAACCATCTAGTTATCAGTTCAACAACTAATCTGTAAGGATCCCACCCTTGAAGATCACTCTGTTGTGATGGTCTAACCATGGTTTAGGAATCAGACCTCAGTAAAATGAAGGGAACACAATAAAAGGTTAGGGTTGTGCTGTTGAGGAAGAGGTAATAATGGATTTTAGCCAAAAACTCTTCTCTTTGTCTTCCTTCGCTAGTCCATACAAAGGGACTTTTCCCTCGCACTGAGGAGAACAGCATCTTCTCAACATGACAACACGCATCAATCAAACTCTTCCCCACCTCCACTCCAACTAGCTTTGAGGGCGTGCCAAACTAGCGGCTAGTTGGGCATTATGCAAATGTGGTACAGCGTGACGAAGAAAAGTTACAGAAGAAAAGGCCGAACTATAAGGGAGGCATTTCAGGCGGTTCAGGAGCTGTGTTGCATTTTCCGTTGCAGAAAGCAACTCCTTTTGGAGTGAACTTTGGGCTTTAAGTCTGATGGCGTTTCATACACAATAGCTTCATAACATACTATGGGAAAGGGAAGAACAAATAAAGCATAAATGTCCCCTTTAAACAGAACTTTAATTGCGAGACTGTTTTTTTTGCTAAAAGTGCAAATTTTCGAATCTTTTCTGAAAAGCAAAGTGTGAAAAATTTAAATTGAACGCAGGGCCAGTAATGCTTCCAAGGCTAACACCCAGACACCCAAAGGCACTAAAGACACCCCTGGGGCTGCACATGGCAAAGCTGGTGGCTCCATAATTACCTTGCCGGGAGCTGTAAGGAGACTGGCCTGCGGGTCGCCAGCTGCGGAGCCTGGAGTAAGCCTCTGAGTCAAAGTGGACGCCGGCTGCCTGTGGGTGTCATGAGGAAGAGCCGCAAATTTAGCGACTGTAGCTCTCTGAAACCCATTATTCTCTCAAAAAAAACAATGTCAAACAAATGGAACCCATCAATGAGGTTCAGACTTACAAAATAAGTAGAGATCCACAGAATTCATTAAAATTTATTCAATAAATAATAATGTGCATGTGTCTTGTGTGGGGGCGGGGATTCAGCACAACAGCAAATCTTGGATTACCAAGAAATCTCCAGGAACCAGGATTGGTCTTAATATCTTTTCCCAAACACAGTGCACCGGAAACCATATGAGTTTGTTCAGAGTTCAAAACAAAATGGCACGGTCTTATAATTGGGCAAATGCTTCTGAAGCCCAGAGGACCACGTCCAGCTCGGACAAACTTTTCAGACAAACCAATGTGCAGTGCGCACCTGTTAACGCTGGGTGGTACACCGATGGGACCCTGCGCCATCACTCTTTTGATACCCTTCAGGGCCACCATTTTGGCCTTGGTGATGGGATCCATGTCATCTCCTGCAAACTTCTCTAACTCTGCACACAAAACAACTGATCAGAAACAGGATCTGCTGAAGAAAAACTTTAGTAGAGGAAAAAAACCCCAGTAACCATGGGGTTCCAATAACACTCCCAAATCACATTTAAAGGACAAACTCAGAGTTCATAGTGAGATTACTTATACCATTATGAACCAGAGTCAACAACCTAAAATGGATTCACACATCTTTTTACCAAAATGGAAAATAAGAAAACCACTGAATTAGTTACTTTTCCCTTTTCATCATACAGGGGAAATAAACAGCTAATGCTGCTTTGACGTCTCACACAATGTGCTCCCACTAAATCCAATTCAAGCACAAAAACTACAATGAGACATTCAGAAATCGAGGAGACAAAAGAATTCCCGGAATCTCATGAATCACCAATCAGGAGTACGGAGGGACAGGACGGGTCTTTTAAAGATCTGTTTACCTTTATTTGGAAAAAAGTTGTTTGGTTTCACTCCTTGCTGCTGTTGTTGATGGTTCAAGACTGGCTGCCCCTTCTGCTGAGTCATATCCATTGCAGGGGAAGGGCCCATGCCTGCTCCCATGAGCCTTTGCTGCTGCTGCTGTGGAGTCATCATGGGTGGCGGCCTCGGCGTCATCCCAGTTTGTCCCATGGTGTCCTGGGGAGGCGGGCGGTGGTGCTGGGGGAACATTATGGGATTGGCAGCCTGAGTCTGAGGAGGTGGCTGAGCAGGGAGGCCCTGGAGGTGAGTGTTCATCGCCCCCTGGTGGATGGAGCTCAGCTGCTGCTGTTTCTGTTGCTCCTTCTTCTCATGCTCCAAAAGGTCCTGGATCAGCAGCGGAAGCTCGCTGGCCTCCAGGGAGCTTTCTACCTTGTCCAGATCCACAGCCGGGGAGTGCTGGCCCGCGCCATCTGGCAGCCCCAATGGATCTTCATCCAGGTCAGAGGTCGAGGGGGCCAGGGGGAAAGGCAGGGGGTTTGTCTGCACAGGGAGGGGACAAGAGAGCCCCCCTAAACGTACCGAGCTCAGAGAGGCAGCGGAATTGGCCGATTGGGCGGGGAGGCCCATTACCTCGTCTTTCGGCACACCCTGCTGGGGCCCGGCCTTGGCCACCTTGTGGAGATGGGAAGCCGGGTCTTTGGGGAGGGCTCCAGCCTCGAGCTTCAGAACGGTGTGTTCGGTGGGAGTGCCCTGCTGGGAGGCGGGTGGACCAACAGCTGAGGATGGGAGGAGGGGGTCTGGCTGGATTTTTTCCTCCACCTTGATTTCAGGACCACCATCGGCGGTGGAGGTGGACGAGGGGGTAGGGCGAGGAGCCTCATTCTCGACCTCCATCAGCCTCAGCTGGTCAGGGAAGGCATCTTTGGGCTCCTCGTGGTCCAACTCAGGGTCTGCGTATGCCAGCAGGTCGAACTCGTCGCACTCGAGCAGGTCGTCCAAGTGCTTGTCGGCAGCCTCCAGGCTGTCCAGATTCCCCAGGTCATCATCCCCTTTCTCGGGGTCCAGGTCCAGGGTACCCAGATCGTCCTCTTCCTCATCTCCAGCATCCCCACCTGCCCCGCCAAGTCCTTTAGGGACGAAGGAGTCCTCAAGGTTAGGCTCTGGCAGATCAATTTGGCAAGGCCGGCCGTCCAAGGTGTTCACAGTTTGGGGCTGTGTCTCGGACGTGTTCAGAGGTAGCTGGTGCTGGGAGCTGGCTGGTGGGAGAGCACCAAAGGATTGTGGGGCAGGCCCTGGTGGGGGCATCTGAATTTGGTGCGAAGGGGAAGGACCAGGTGGAGGTTGTTGTGGCGCTAGCCCCAAGGACCCTTGCGACACCTGTATTCTGGAGTCATTCTGCTCTCCCTGAGGGATCAGGGCAGAGGGGAGGGGCGGGGCTGGCAAATGGGGCAAGGAGTGCTGGGAAAACGCGGCACCCACTTCCTGCTGCGGCATATACGGGCGTGGCTGAGGGGCAGAGGGGCCACGGGGCAGGAACTGGGGACCCAGGGGCATCCTCTGCGGGTTGTGCCGGAGCTCAATGAATTGAGGTGGTGGTGCTGGGGCACAGCCCAAAGGTGCAGCAGCTCGAGGCCCCACCGGACGATAGTTGGGAATCCCAGCCATCCCCTGGATGTTGAGGGGGTTTGTGATGGGGGGGCCGCCCAGGCGATGCCTCGGTCCTCCTGCATCCATGCCAGCAGCCTGACCTGCCCACTGCATTGCAAATGGGGGTCGTTGGTGTATATCTTGAGGTCCCAGTTGCCTCAAAAGAGAAAAAACAAACAAAATTATAAGTGAGAGGACAAATGCATATACAGTGGAAAGGTCAAACTTTACATTGCAGAAAGATGTTGAGTGTTTTCAAAGTGAATTTACATTTGCAGTAAATCCATAATTGAAATGTTCTTCGTGGTTTGAAGCACAGTGGGCTCCAAATTTACTTGCACCCTTGACTGGCAATGCACAATATAATTAAAGAGAAACAGAATATACAAACATGTGTTAAACACTTTATTCATGTTTCAATGGAAACAACCAAAATCATAACAAGCATTTCATACAAAGTAAATTTCTACAAAATCAAAGTTTCATAATTGGCACCATTCATTTAGTACTAAGTGCAACCACCTTTGGCAAGCGTAACAGCACAGAGTCTTTCCTGTCATTTTTGACAGAGTTAAGACAGAGCTGGGGGGATTTTGGACCATTCCTCAAAGCAGATCCTTTCAAGATCCTTCACATCCTTGGGTTTGCGTTCATCAACTGCCCTCTTCAACTCAGCCCACAGGTTCTCAACTGGACAGAGGTCTGGCAACTGAGAGGGCCACTGCAGAACGTTGATTTTGTTTTCACAGAATCATTTCCGTGTGGATCTTGAGGTAAGTTTTGGGTCATTAGCTTGTTGGAAAGTCCTCCGACTGCCAAGTCCCAGCCCTCTGGCGGAGGCAAGCAGATTGGCAACCAAAATATCTGGATACTCGGTGGAATTCTTTATGCCATTAATCTTAACCAGTACTCCATGGACCTCTTGAATTAAAACAGCCCTAGAACATGACTAACCCACCATCATATTTCAGCGTGGGCATAAGGTGCTTCTCCTTGTATGCGTCTCCGTTTCGACGCCAAACATGCTGATGCTGTATCTGGCTGAAACCAGCAATTTTGGTCTCATCTGACCAAAGCATCTTGTTCCACTCATAATTTAAATAACGTTTGGCAAACTCCAAGCACTTACTTCTGTGTCTTCTGGTGATAAAAGGCTTTCTTCTGGCAACCCTTCCAAAGAGCCTTTGGTTGTGGAGGTAGCGCCTGATGGTACTTTTTGAAAACTGGTGACCCTAAGGTGACACCAAGGCCTGCAATTTCTTCACACAAGTGATTCTTTGGGGTTTTGTTGCTTCTCTCACCATCCGCCCTCAGTATCCTGGGGAGCAAAATGCAGCTGTGTCCTCTTCCCTTGAGGTTTTCATCAGTTCCATATCTTTGGAAATTCTTTATAATTGCTCTGACAGTGCTTAGTGGCATATTCAATTGTTTGTGAATCTTCTTGTAGCCACCACCAGATTTATGACGGTCAATGACCATCTGCCTCTTTTGTATTGACAATTGTTTTGTGGTGTTGGAGGAAAACGGGATATTGCATGCGAGTTACCTCATTTTTATGCCCTAGTTAAACAGGACGTGATGTAATGGCTCAATATAGTTCCTTAACACTTAGATGAAACTTAAATAAGCCGAAATTAATACACGGTTTAATTTTGATAGATGTCATTTACAATAATCTTTAAGGGTGCCATTACTTGTGAAACCTTGATTTGAAGGAAATTGATTTTCAATTAAATCAGTAAACGATTTTGGTTGGTTCCATTGGAAGAGTAATATCATTCAGTATTTCTCCTGTTATTTGGAGTTTCTCTATAAATTTTTATTTTTTTTTTTTTTTCCCCTCAGTATTGTTTCCAATGGACACTCACTCCCAACTAGAGACCGTAGACTACTAAATCGACATACTTTGCCAGGACAGCCCGACAGAGGGCTAGTTGACACAGCACTCATGAAACAGAAATACCTGAATGCATTTGGGTCCATCATGGCCGGAGCTCCAGATGGGGGTGGGCAGGGCATCTTCTCATCCGCCATGCCCACGGGGGTCCCCTGGCTGCCCGTCATGGCGGCCATGCCCCCAGCAGCAGCAGCAGCAGCTCTGTCCTGAAAACACAGAGGGGAAAGCAGTAATGAGCTCCCACACTGCATCACTACTCCAATTTCCAGTTGCGTATGGACTCTGATCTGGAATATTTACAGAGTGCAACTGGTTGTCAAATACTGCAAGATGGCGTTTCCCCAGCTCTACGACAGCCACGCACATTTTATACGTCACCCTGATCTGGAACACCCAGGTCAGCTCATCAAACACTCCAATCCACATCCACGTGTGTCCAGACTCATACAGTACATGTAGAGAAGAATTGGACACAATTTAACACTAGAAGCGCCACGACGGTCATTTTGACCGTTTTGAAAATTGTTTGTGTCATAACTTTTCAAAATAAAAGAATACAACCTGGAGGGTCACTGACTTTTCCTAAAAGTGTTTATATTTTAACATGCAATTGATTTTATATAGATTACACCTACGGAGCATAAAATATCACCAAATCTACCTATTTCTGCCATTTGCGGTCTCACTGACCGTACAGTTTTGCGGCTGTTATTTTATTCGAAAAATGTATCTTTTGGTTGCCCAGCAATTAACCGATGCCACTGTCAGAGTTGGTAGAGTAGAGTACCAAGACTAGAATTATTTTATTGGGCAGCACTGGCAAAAAGTTTGAGGCAGCAGCAGCGGGAGACACTGGCACCAAAACGGAGGCAGTGCCAGGTCCGCAGGAGCTGCTCACTAAATAAGACGCTCGTCACCTGCTGCAGATGCTTCAGATCCGTCTGTGGGAATCGCACCAGGAGAACGGAGGTCACCTGCACTGACTGTTACGAGTAGGCTAAATGCTACGCCACGCCAATAGATAAAAAGATAATCAGAAAAAAAGTTCAGCACCTACCTACTGTTTTCTAATTGCGTGTCATTGTTCCGATTATTTCATAATAAATAAGATATTCCACATGGTTATGTTGTTATAAATGTTGAATCCGAATGTGTATTCATCAAAATAGATGTTTTTAATTGTTGTTTTTGTCGTTCTGAATTGTTAAATTATTTCTTTACCCAAAAACATCGTTGTGAATTTTTACAATAAAGCCGCTTTCACACTGGACGCGAACGAATTTTTCGCACGACAGGTCACATTCAAAAGTCAATGCAAGGGCGAATCCGCGCAAACGCCGTATTTAAGCGTCTTTTGCATTGAATTTGAATGTAATCTGTCTTATGTTTGTTTCAAGGCCCGTGTGAAAGCAGCTTAATTCATGTTAATTATATATAATTTTATTACCTAAATATTCATAAATGTATTATTAAACTTGTTAAAACGTAATGCTGGCGTTGTTTCGTTCTTTTGAGATACATGGTAACATACAAGATGGATTTAATTGCTTAATCAGGTGCTCAGAGAGACGGATTAGAATGTTTTGAACCTAGCGGTCCAAACGACCGTTCGTGGCGGTTCTAGTAGTGATAAAATTCCGGCGCTTCTAGTGTTAATGAAAGGTATTTAGTGTATTTTTGGTAAAATGGAAGTCATCATAATATTAACATGTATGATTCCAGAGAATTATTTTCAGTGAGAAACATGCCGTCTTCATTCAGAGACTATTTTTTCAACAGGGGTACAAAGGACTGATAAACCTTAGTCACATGGTGCTAGGACAATCACTTGAAACTCAATCTTAGCAAAACCAATTATAATGTTCGTGAGCTAACTTTCAGTTGATTTGACGAAGCCAAACCATTATCAATACAACCCCAATTCCAAAATAGTTGGGACAAAGTGTAAATTGTGAATAAAATCAAAATGCAATGACTTTCAAATCACACAAGCCAGTATTTTATTCACAATAGAACAGAGACAACATAGCAAATGTTGAAACTGAGAAATTTTACAATTTTATCCACAAAATGAGCCCATTTCAAATTTGATGGCTGCTAAAGGTCTCAAAAAAGTTGGAACAGGGGCCTGTTTACCATGGTGTAGCGTCCCCTCTTCTTTTTAACACAGAATGGAGGCGTCTGGGCATTGAGGAGACAAGTTTCTTGAGTTAAGCCATTGGAATTTGATCCCACTCTTGTTTAATACAGGCTTCCAGCTGCTGGAGAGTTTTGGGTCTCCTTTGACGGACTTTTCGTTTAATTATGCGCCAAATGTTCTCAATCGGCGAAAGATCAGAACTGCAGGCCGGCCAGTTCAGCACATGGATTCTTCTTCTACAAAGCCATGCTGTTGTAATAGCTGCAGTATGTGGTTTTGCATTGTCCTACTAAAATACACAAGGCCTTCCCTGGAATAGATGTCGTCTGGAGGGGAGCATATGTTGCTCTAAAACCTTTATATACCTTTCAGCATTCATGCCGCTTTTTAAAACATGCAAGTGTCCCACACCATATGCACTAATGCATCCCCATACCATCAGAGATGCTAGCTTTTGAACTGAACGCTGATAACAGGAGGGGTGGTCTTTCTCCTCTTTAGCTTGGAGGACATGACGCCCATGATTTCCAACAAGAATGTCAAATTTGGACTCGTCTGACCACAGGACACTTTGCTACGGTCCATTTTAAATGAGCCTTGGCCCACAGAACACAACGGCGCTTCTGGATCATGCTCAACAATGGCTTCCTTTTTGCATGATAGAGTTTTAGGTGGCATCTGGATGGCACGGCGGACTGTGTTTACAGACAGTGGTTTCTTGAAGTATTCCTGGGCCCATTTAGTAATGTCAATGACAGAATCATGCCGGTGAGTGATGCAGAGGCGTCTGAGGGCCCGAAGATCACGGGCATCCAGTAAAGGTCGTCGGCCTTGTCCCTTACGCTCAGAGATTTTTCCAGTTTCTCTGAGTTACTTCTGAGACACTCAGCCTCTCTAAGATATCCCTTTCATAGCCAATCATGTTACACACCTGATGCCAGTTAACTTAATTACTTACTAAATGTTCTTTCAGCTGATTCTCTTCCATATTAATTGCTTTTTCAGCCCTTTCATGCCTGTGTCCCAACTTTTTTGAGACCTGTTGCAGCCAGAAAATTTGAAATTAGCTCATTTTGTGGATAAAAATGTAAAATGTCTCAGTTTCAACATTTGAAATGTTATCTATGTTCTATTGTAAATAACATATTGGCTCATGTGATCTGAAAGTCATTGCATTTAGATTTTTTTCACAATTTACACTTAGTCCCAACTATTTCGGAATTGGGGTTGTAGAATGATGCCAAACAACCCGATCCAGATGGTTCAATAGTAATGAAAGATCAAATACCAGCCAATCCAAGGGAGGGGGGGGATTTTTCAGTTAACATCTGATCCTTGCCGAAGTCCAGCAACTCAATTCCCAATGGTTTAATAGTAATGAAGGATTAAAGCCAAGCCCATCAGGAATAGGGGCAGCGCTTCAGTAATTAACATGTGACTATTTCCCCAAGTCCAATAACTCCACCCCCAACTATTTATGACAAACATTTCAATAGATAAGAAGATTCAAACACTGGCCAAATCATTAGAGGGGGAAGCTGTGGGGACAACTACATGCGAATCTTTCCCGAATTCAACAACCCTGCCCCCAACTCACTCTGTGATTCACCTTTTCACTGGTTTTATTGATTTAACTAGCTCGCTAGCTCAGCTAGTTATATTTGGTGAACAATCATGCTAACTGGCTTGCTAAATAACAGAGACAGTAAACTATTATTTTCTATCGATTTAGCTATGTGCACAAGATGTAATTAGCCAACTAGTTGCCTAGCTAGGTAGTTTGCTGGTGTAGCTAGTCATATTTGTTGCACATTAAATGCCTGCTAGCTAGCTAAATGGCAAAATAATAGCTATTCACTGTTATCCATTCATTTCTAGGCATGTAGCTAGCTGATGTTCCCGCTTAGTAGTAACAGCTGCACAGAGACAGCCAACAGCAATTTGGGTCACTGATAGGCTTCCATCAAGTTAATGTTGTGAACGTTTGCTTAAAGGTTGTATCAGCGATTCTGCGCCAAAACAAAATTTGCCACGAACTGTTAGCAGCTCGTCTCATGAGTGGGCGGTGGAAAACTCCGGTCTCTGTAGGCCATCTACAGCCATGTGAGAGATACAAACTCGCATGTACCTACCCGCGTCCCCCAAACATCAACAAAAGTGTTCCAACGAATCGGAGGGCAGGGGTGGGTCTTCTGCACCCAGTTCCACGCTCCTGCACGACAAGTGGGTAGGACTGAGCGGGCAACGAAACAAACTGGCAGTGGCAGTATGCGGCAGGTTGCAGTATGGCGGAAGCTAAACCGAAAGAGAGACGCTCGAACGAGTGCACATCGAGGAAAAAGGAACGCCATCGCAGCTATGCGAAGTCCCGAATAAACATAAGGAAAGCATACCAATATTGGAGAGAATTCCGGGAGTTGAATGGTTTTAATTCTGACGCCCAGGTCGCCTTGTTTCTACTTGAGGTGAGTAGAGCTGGTGCTAACTTGGTTGGATGTGAAATGTAAATTGTCAATCCGAGCAAAATTGAGGAAAGCTCGTCTATTGTTTTTGTAAGGCTATCTTGCATAGATCATGCTGGTCAAAATGAATCAAATGGTAGATAGATTGATATTTCCCTCTTTGGACGAGTTAGCACCCTTTGCCAACTCTCGGTTGGCAAGCTAGTGAGTTTGCAAATTTTGTCTGATCAAACCAGAGTTCGTGTTCGTGTAATAACATTTTTTCTCTGGTTAGTACTCAGAGTTGAAATTCGTCGATGAATGTACAACCGCGTGATAAGTTTAGCTAAAAGTGGTGATCTATGTGACGTTGTTAATGCTTATTTGGTAACGCCTAGCAAAGCAACTTGTCAGATAATCTTGTTGTACCTAAAACTACTGGTGTAAATTTATTGTCTGGCAATGGTCGTCCTTGTGCTACCGGGCGTTTATCACAACGAGCTGTACACGGCCATTTCTAGAATAGCAAGTTCAGATTTTTTGTTATTTTTGTCGTCGTTTTGTTAGTTTTTCTATCATACCTGTTTATAGTTGAATCGCCCATCAAAAGTGAACCTGCTTCTCAAAGCAGCATCCTCCTAAACGCGGCTTCAAACGTCATGGGTGCTGTCATTTCACTAAGACGATACAAGCCTCGACACAGAGCTCCGTTTGGAAGTGCTTCACATTTTTGACACAAGCTCCGAAGCTTCGGTATCGACTGTAACAACACTTACCCCGACCTCTTCCTCTGCCTCTCCCTCGAATACCAATTCTAGGACTGCCATGAATAAACAGTAGACTACATTACGACACACCTTACTTACAATTTTATATTTCTTAGACCCAAGTGCTGTTGGAAACTGACATAAGATCAAACTGTCAGCTAGCAGCTAGCTATCGTTAGCTTCTACAGACTATGATGGCACCAAACTGTTTGCCCACTTTAGAATCCACACTATCGAGTGCCTAGCTTTTTTTATTTATTTAATTATTATTTTTTAAAATTTTCATGAACATTATACTGTTACGTATTTTTGGCCTTAAAATTGTGTTAAAATGAGAAATGGACTTTCCCAGCTGAGTGAGCCATAACTACTCAGATGTTTCACTTTAAGAAAAGCGCATTCCTGTTCCAAGCTCCTGAAGGGGAGGGGCGAGCGGCTCTGTTGTGTTTTGAGAACGTTTCAACTGTCAACAATAGTGACCTCACATCGCTGATACAGCCTTTAAACTGTGGTACCCCATTGGCCAGGACCAAATCACAGGGCACTCATTCATTTGTGTACTGGATATGTAGTTCGCAAAAGTGGACTATAAACTGGACTACAAGTGCAAAAGTATATCATTTTTTGCAATAAACAATGAATTTGATGTGATAATTTGCATCCATAGACCCCGTAGTCTAATCTCGGAGCGAACCCCCTCAGTGTCCTCACCCCATTATAAATTTCCATCGGGATTTTACTTCCGACACCAGAAGCTAAGTAGCTGTGATGTCATCACTTCACTACTCTTTACAACCAACTCTGCAATTAAAAGCAAAATGTTTTAATATCTTTCTTTCAGGGAGCAGTACCAATGGCACAAAAATCCCAGTATCTCAGAGTTTTCATTATCACTGTACTTTACCAGTGGATATGGAGGTGGTGCACGCAGGACTTTATCTTGTTGGTAAGGAGTCGTGTCTCCTCCTGGCCAATTATTGGCGGTGTTGTTTGCAGCAGCAGCCTCTTTGTCCTGCCGTAACGAGTTCCTCTGCATTTGCTGACGGATTAGTAGTTCCCTCAGTCTCTGTCTCTGCAAAAATGCAAGTGATTAGGAACAGTCCTCACTCCCACCTTGAGTAACATAAAAATCATTAAAGATGGAACTAACTTGTTTGTGCTTCTCCAGCTCTGACTGGCTGAGTCCGACGAGCGCTGGGTCTTGTACCTCCGGGAGTTCGGCCATCTCTTGCGCCGCAGGTTCAACTGGAACATGGGGTACTTCCTGCAGCCTCGAGGGGTCAGGAGGCCCCTGGGGGCCTTGTGGGAGTGGCGTGCCGGAGGGAAGGGCATCGGTGTTCATGGCCAGCGGCGGAGCCTCCGGGATCGGCAGGCTCTGAGGAGGCTGTGGGGTCTGAGTGGTGGGGACCATTCTAGCGCCCATGCTGGGACTACAGCTGACTGCAGGGGATCCTGGCGGCTTCCCTGAAACTGGGTCCACCAAGGACAGGGATGGGCTGGACACGGGCTGCGGCTGGCCATGATGGGTGGAGCCCCTGATAATGGGGCTGCCATCTGGGGCAGCAGAGGTTGGCCTGGGGGGCTTGTGTAGGGCTGGGAAGGGGTCGCGGGAATGCGGACGAGACGGCGGGCGGGCGTAAGGTTCCGGGGACTGGAAACGTGGCGGGGCCGGCGATTGCACCGAGAGACCGTCGGTTGAGAGGCCGCCGGGTGTGAGGGGGGAGTGGGAGCTGCCCTGAGACTGAGGGCTTGAGGGGACGCGTGGAAATGGGTCATGCTGGGGTGGCCGCAGCTGGGAGAGGGGAGAACAGCCATCTCGGGACTGGGGCCGAGGGGTCAGAGGGGACTGGGCGTACGGGTCCGAAAAGGGGACAGAGGGGGACCGTCTGTAATACTCAGAAGGGTGGTTAGGGGAGGCGTTCGGCGGGTGGAACCCAGTCCCATTCCCAGGGTCACTCTGATGTGCGCGGGGTGTCATGGGTGCCTTGAACATCCCGTCCCCCGGATCTAGTGCGCTCGCGGGGGACCCCGAGCACGGGTCCTGACGACCAGCCAAGGGGCGAGGCGAGGGGACGCCAGTTAAATCCCCCCGGTGCTGCCCAGGACCTCCTGGGGAGGACGCAGCGGCAGAGGGAGAGGAGGAGGGGTTCGAGCCACGCTCCTGCCGCCCCCTCGACTGCTGCACTGGGACGGCATCGCCGAAATGAGAGGCATGAGCTGGGGAGAGCAGAGGGGACTCCATTGGACCCCTTCCCAGAGGCCCCTGGGGGTGTTGTGGAGGCCTGCTGAAGGGGTCCACCAGTGGGGCCCTAGGAGGCGTCCCGAGGTTCCCTGGCTGTCCATCCAGGGAGCTCAGGCTGGCGGACCGGCTGAGAGGGACCCCCTGGTGGCCAGCCAGGGGATAGCCAGAGTTGGGTGCCTGCAGGAGACTTGAGGAAGACTGGGAATATGGTGCAGAGGGGTGGGGGGACTGCGGGAGCAGCCTGGCGAAGGGGTCCTGCCATGCTTCGGCCGAGCTTGGGGTCCTGAGCTGCCCCTCGGGGAAGAAGGCGGTCCCGGAGGACGAGGCAGAATCTGGGTGCAGTGGGAAGGGGCTCTCTGCTGAGCTGGGCTGGGACGGGGTGGACAGAGAGCTGGAGGCTGGAGGGGGGATCTGTAGGTGAAGACTCGGCCGCTCCCCCTTCGCACGGGTGGACGCTTCCGTCTTAATGGGCCGACACATCTGGCTTTCTGCCAGCTGCGGGTCGGGGGTAGAGAGAAAGAGAGAGCTGTGAGACCGCCCATTTAAAGCTCCAGCTAACCCATCAACAGGACATTGTGTACTGCACAGAACAGTATTTGAACAGCCAAAACCGCACAAACACACAAAGATCAGTGCATAAACCAGCACCAGACGCACACAAAGCATAAATAAACGACCTGCTTTACCTTCTGAGCCTTAGTGATCCGCTGAGCAGCTCTGTTGTCTTTAGCCTTTTGCTACGTAGTGAAAACGGAAGACAAAAAACATTGTCACCCCGGTGCAACAAGAGCCTTGTGCAAATTCACCGCCACCTGAAACACAGGCACTAAACCAACTCTGAGTTATTTCACATACTCCCGTGAGATGCTTAATGAGCCCAGTATGATGCCCCACACAGACGCACACACACACACACACACACACACACACACACACACAACTGTAACAGGTACTAAATTAACCTTTCCCATCATCATGTACACAACACATATGTACACCTGTCACAAAGGTATGAGGCAAGTTCTCACCAGAAAGGGAACCTTGTCAGCTGCTGAAACCTTCCTCCAGATTTTCATGATCCGCTTGCAGCGGCTTGACCAGTCTGTCAAGTGCAAATAAAAAATTTTTAAAACAATCAAACCTGGCATAAACCAATGCTCACCTGGACCAAACACTGACTGACTAGTGTTAAGGCACATCAACTTTGGTTAGCCACCCACTGACCTAGGAGAAGCACCCATTGGCTACAGTTACACACAGACTAAGCCATGTTAAAGGCACTGATGTAGGTGAGGTGACAGCTGACCTGGATAATCCTGCTTGAGGCTGGGGAAGTTGATGTTGGCGTAGAGGACGGGTGAGATGGTGGAGAGCTCCCCCAGCTCCTCGTCCTTCTCCCACCGCGCCAGGCTGCGCTGGTTGTAGGACAGTCCGTCTCCCTCTGGCTCCGTGGGCGTGGGGGGCGTGGAGGGCGTGGCGGGCGTGGCGTTTCCCCAGGAGCTGTCCTCACTCTGAGTCGGACTGAACAGCGCCGTCCGATCACTGCAGGAAAGGGTAGAAGATTAAATCCATAATCCTCATCAATGCACAATACATGACAACTGTTTTAACTACGGAGTTCCTAAGTGCCATAAACCTCTACCGGATAGTTAACTTAACAAGCGCCCCCAGAAATATTAATCTCCCAACAGCCAGACATACCTGACAATACCAAAGATCTGAGAATACACAAAATACTCTTTTACATCAAAAATTTTTTTTCACACCATTGCAAAAAGCCAAATCAGGCAAACAGACAGGAGCCTAAATTCAGAAAAAGATAAAGCTACTTACAGAAATAGTGTCTTACCACTGACAAACATATCTCAATTAAGAAGTCATTTATTGTGCTGAGCAATCCATTTTGGGAATAAAATACATTAACAGAAAGAAGCGGAGGGCACTGCCATGTCCCACAAGCTACTTACGTTTCTGCAACTCTTCAGTTTTGTCTGGTCTGACCGATACCAAGGGAAACATAGCAATGATATTTCTATTCGTAAATGGCGAATGGTGTCAGACTTTGTTTGAGCGATTTATTAAGTTTCTGTGCCGTACAGAAACCTTCATCTTTCTCCTCCGAAGTTTTAATAAAGAACTTCATCTCAAATTTTTTCAGTTGCAAATAACTGACCAGACCACTTCTGGGTTAATTTTCAAGTAGTCATGCTTATATATACACAATTTGAGATCCTGGTTAGTTAAACTTACAAATTATATTATTAATTATATCAGTTTCCCCAAAATTTCAGCAACCATGGTAAGATCATACGCTGTAAAACTTATTTTTCCTCAAAAGTTTCACCATGGTACCCAAAATGTTTATAAAATATTTTATTGCCAAAATTCAATATAATTCCGCCAAATTCATCCAAGCACATTGCACTTAAGAAATCTCATGGAAGACAAGCAGACGCTCAGACCCGAGAGAACCCCACAGCCCTTGACCAACTATTAATAAATAGCAACATATACCTATGGCAAGGCACGGGTCAGTGCGGCAAGGTCAAAAGTCAAATGCACTAATGACCCTTACGTTTCACACCTACCCTTCACAAGGTATCTGCATACCAAATTTTAAGCTGCTGTGGTCAGCACTTTCAGAAATATGGCCCAGACAAAATTCTCAAGTTCAAGGTGATTGTGCCAAGGTCAAAGGTTAAATCCAGTAATGACCCTTACCATGGACACACAACCCTCACAAGTAACTTACATATCAAATTTGTTGCTGCTGTGGTTTATACTTTTGGAAAAATGGCCCAGACAAAATTTTTTAGTTCAAGGTCACCGTGCAAAGGTCACAAGGTCAAATCCACTAATGACCCTTACTGCACACCTACACCTCATAAAGACCCTGCATACCAAACTTGAAGCTCCTGTGGCCAACACTCTCGGAGACATGGCCCAAACAAATTATGGAGCCGCCGCTTGCCTGCCCGCCCTCCCAGACGCTACAGGGTATAACAACACCCCACCAGCCCATAAAGGGCTGTGGGGAAAAAATGGTCCATTATCAGCCCACAGGGCTCTATTGTTTACCAATACCTCTGAGTTCTGCATATTGTTTTTAATCCACTGAACAATCCAGAGGGAGAGGGTTAGATAGGACACTGCGGGGCAATTCACAAAAGTATGTCCCAGTCATAGGAAACTAGACTGTTGCTATCAAAGTGGTTTGAGTCAGCATGCCAGTGAAGCAGTACTGCTCCATCCTCCGGTTACCTAGAGCAGTGCTTCCCAAACCTCTCCTGGAGGCCCACCTGTCCTGCATGTGTTAGATCTCTCCCTGCTCCAGCACAGGTGATTCAAATCATCAGCTCGCTAATCACCTCCTAAAGCTGATTGATGACAACCTGATCATTTGAATCACCTGTGCTGGAGCAGGGAGAGATCAAAAACATGCAGGACAGGTGGGCCTCCTGGAGAGGTTTGGGAAGCACTGACCTAGAGGATCGCAACCAGTTACGACAGCATAACATGAAGCTAAGTTTTTCAAAACGCAGTGTAATCATCTTTTGATTGGAAGTTGAGGTTGCAGAGTAAATGGACATCATAACAGCTTGCACATGAAGGAAAGGTTAACGCATTTACACTTGGTGTCAGATAGTTAAAGCAATATCAAAATTTATCCCATTTGCATTACACCATAAAATTACACATTTCTTCACCAGTCAAACAATTCTGCTGTCTGGTGTATCTGAAGGGCCCTCTGTAACACTATACCATTGGTAAGGATTTGTCAGATTTTTAATTTGCATGGAGGGACCAGGTCTTTGCCAGGCAGAGGTAGGATGTAGAGGTACGGGAACAAGGACTGCGAACTTGCACATTGGTCAGTGCTAATATATACAATGCAGAATGCAATAAACTACTAAAAACATTAATCAACAATTATCATTTCGTGTCCATAGTAACTGAAATTTTATATTATCCATTTAACAATGTCTACGAAAGCAGTTTAATACCTTTCTTGATCGAACAAAACCAGTTACGATTTGAACAAATGAAGTTTGTTATAAATTCATACTAAAAGATACATCTGATATAAACACCCATCTGAACAGACAGGGAGCATGCAAAGAGGTGACTTATGCAAATGACCTCTGGTATGCAAACGGCCTCTGCTAAGCAAACGAGTAATGCAAATGAGTGTGGTGCAGTGAAGGCTGTGCTTTAGAGGAGGGAACTTTACCGCGTGTCAAAGAATGGAGACTGGGAGAGGCCAGGGAAGGATTCCATTGCACCAGCAGACAGGGAGGCACCTGCCACACACACACACACACACACACACACACACAAAGAGCAAACACATACACACACACACACACACACACATATATACATATGACTCCATTTAAAACAATTCTAATGGTCCATCATTAACAAACACACTATTACAATAAAAATCTGTCCAGCTTTTATCGCCACACCTGCCCCAGCCCCGCTTCCACAGACCTGGCAGGGAGCTCCTTTGGGGCAGTCCGCCATGGCTCTGCGCCCCCTTCCCAGGCTCCAGGAGCGGCTTCATGCAGCTCTGCAGCTCCCCGCCCAGAGACGCGCCCTCTGCCACTCCCAGAACCTTCCGGAAGAACTCTGACGAGTCGTGGCTACCCACACCCTGGGGAAGCCCTAAGCACATACAACAAAGGAACCAAAAACAAAGCAAAAAAACAAAGCAAAGAAGTAATTGCAGGCGCCACAGAAATAAAAATGTGTTCTCTTCCCTGACATAGAGGGGACACAAGACATCGTACCTTCAGTTCTGTCTGCGTTTGGACCCTGTGAATCCAAGAGAATTTGCTCATTGGAGACCAGTGGCTGGCCCTCCGTTCCCGCATCTTCTGTGGAGAATCCGAGATTAAATTTAATCATTAAGTTGCCAACATCAGACATATGGCCATACTGCGACATTAGGGACTGGAAACAAGACTAACAGACCCCCATCTGCCCCCAACATACAGCTATAAGGACCTGAGGGAAGACCCACCTGTCACTGCGCCCACAGAACCCGATCCACCGCCACAGTCACTCATCTCCTGCTTCAACAGCAGGCCATCTGTAGGCCTCCCCTCACAGGCTTCAGCTGCAGAAGCTTAAAGACACAAAAACGCAAAAAAATTAACAAACACAACCCAACAGAAACAATGTGCATGCACACAACCACAGACGCACAAACACGCAAAAACAACGCAAACTAAACAAAATACGAAAACACAAGTATACTGGACAAAGAAAGTTAGGGATCACCCAACTTTTCAATATTAAAATATGATATGGAAAAAAATACAAACTATCACATATTTCAAATTCAAAATTTGGGGTGATCCCTAACTTTCTTTGTCCAGTATATAGACATGCACACGGGTCAATGACAAAAGCCTTTTAAATTTTTATTTTTTTTTAATAAATCTTTAAAAATGTACAGAATACATTTATTTGAAGTTGGAAGAGTGTGTTTCAACAAGTCTTACTGGTTGCGCAACATTTGCAGGGTTTTAGTACAGTTTTAGACTGTATTTGCAATTTCACCAGCCAAAAAATGTCAGGTGGCGCAACCAAAAGTTTCTTGGGAAAAAAAAAAAAAAAAAAAAAACACACTTCCCTCTTTTTTTTCTAAGTGATTTTTTTTAGTAAGTATACCTGAGAGTGTCTACTCTGCCTAAAACATTACTATTTTGTAATTGAGCTGGGTATTAAAAGTAACTTAATATGGATGCTTTATTGTTGGGGACGGGTATTTTGGTTTTCCAAACAATTTAAGAATAATTAAACTATTAAACTTTATTTGAAAGGTTTTCAATAAAAGATTATGCCCCCATATTAACATTATTTTAATTCATATTTTAAATTACATATTTAATACATTTCACACAGTGTTAACTTGCTCAGACGGTTGCGCCACCTGACATTTTGAGGGTTTGAGATGGCAAAACATGAAATATATATCATTTTTATGATAAACTGGAAATATGTTCAAATTAAACAAGTTTTATAGAATAAAATGATTCTTATTATGAATCATTTAAAACCATTTTAAACCAAAGTAGAGCACTTAGACATTTTCACATCATTGACCCACACACAAACACCCAGACATGCAGAAACAAGCAAATACAAACGCACAAACAAGACAAGCACAAACACACACACACACAAAAACACACACCCACCCGCACACACGCATACAAACACAAACAAACATACATACATGTACAAATAACAAGTTATCCACTCGAATGAGCAATATTTGTTCCATTTCCCTAACTAGTACACATTGGCCAGCATTTTAAACCCGAACTGGCTGCCTCACCTGCCACACCCTGCATGTTGGGCGTTGCTGGGTGAAGAGGTCGCGGGACACCCTGGGTGTGGCGCTGGACTGGGTGAGCCTGGAGCGCTTTTTTACTCAGGTCCAAAAGGGTCTTTCCAAAGAAAGCCTCCTGCACAGAGAAAAGAGGGGTCAGGACTGTCCCCAGTCTGCTCTCAGACAGCACCACTGGAGGAGTGGCTTTCAGCCAATTCTGTCCCACACCAGGTCAGCTACGTTTTCACTAACTGCATTTACATTGTCCCATGAACAGTAATTCGTAAAAATAGCCTGTAACATGGCATCTTCCAATACACTCACTAAATTTGAACAAATGGTGTGTTGATGGCTTGCCATTACCAAAGAACCCTGGGTTTAAACCTACATTAGTAAAAATATTCATTCATTCATTAATTTGAACACAAAGAAAATATGCTTTCCAATTTAGCTTGCACAGCTTCAATATATGACTCAAATCCCAGACGCAGCTCTATCGGTCTGTCTGATCAAATTTTGAGTTTCAAATATAATTTGAGTATTAAAAAATGTATACTATTCAACTAATTAAACTGACATTTGAATGAGTAAAAAATTCAAAGAGTTCATTGACTTCTAAGGTGTAGAGGATGTAGACCATAAGATCATAGATCATAAGGTGTAGATCATAATAAGAATGTCATGTAGCCAATGGGCTATACTTAGCATCAGTGGAGGAGGCTGCTTAATTTCCATCTTAAATGTAAGACATCTTGTGCAACAACCAGGATGTCAAGTGACAAGCGCAAAAATTACAAAAAATAGGACCAAGGCTCCTGTAACTTACCGGCAAGCGATCTTATACTGATGACACAAGTTATGAAAATTTCATGCGAAGTTTGACCTTCAAATTACTGAAAGTCAATGTCAAGGTCACTAAATAAAAGTTCACATACATTCATAAGACCTCCTATACGTCTGTAATACAGTCCTAAGCTCTGAAGCAGTTTTGGTGATACAAGTCTTTGAAAATTCATTGAACTTCCAGAACTTTGCATTCCTTCCAGGGATTGTGTGAGGTGAGGCTCTCCGGAGGCCGATGGGCTACTTCACATTGGGAAGTGCTGGCCCGTACAGCGCGGGTGAGATGGTACCTGTAGGTAGGCCGGAAACATGTCTTCCAGCTTACTCTTCTTCCGGCCTCGCCGCTTCTTGACCTGCTCCGACTCGGCTTCTGGCAGCTTCAGCTCCGGGGGGCCTTCCAGAGGGGTGTCTGGTGTCACGCCTGCAAAAAATGCAAGCCTGTTTTGAGACTTTTTTTGTCCTGGTGTCTTCAACAATAATCAGGGCATGTCCATGTACAGCTGTATTATAGGGGTCAATTAGCAGGGGAACAATCATCTCATGTTGTGGCCCCTGGATTCTTCAGTTAAGCAGTAATCGTTGACGTTTTCCATGATTTCCATACAGTACAGGAACCTAATGAAAAACAGAGTTGAGTCATTGTGCCTCTAAACTGGCTGGTATAAACTACAGACCCGCCCAGCTATGAAGTCCATTAGAGCTGAGAATCTAGTGGGGCTTCATGAGACTGACCAGGATTTGCACCAAAATCTCACTATGTCTCACCATCCAGGGAAAAGTACAACCAAAGACCATAAAAGGAGGGACTCTTAATGTCAATACCTTTCTCAGACACCCTTTAAATTATTTTAATCTAATCCCATCCTTGCCAAGTGTCATCTGTGCAAAATTTACAGTCCTATTGGTTTTTAAATTCACATTACCAAAAACAATGGCTCTCCTGAGCTCAGAACTTTAAAGCTCTTGAAAGTCAGAGGGTAATGAGGTTCAAGCTTTAGGACGCTAACCAAACCACAAGCAAGAGTTAAACTTGCCTTCCTCAGTCCTCTCTGTCACCTGCCCCTCTGGTGCGCCCTCTCCAGACAGTGACAAGCTCCGCCCCCTTTTAGTCCGAGCGTTGCATTTCCTTTGCCGCACCATGAATCCACCAATCCCTGAGGCACAGGAATGGATGACTTTATTGGATATGACAAAACCACTCTTGTTGTCTTTGAGATACATGCACACGCACACAGGCACGCATATAAGCAAGCGCCACACAGTATGTACATATAAACATATACAAGAAACACAGTGAGGGGCACTAGGCCACAGGTAATCAGTGACCAGTATAAATGATGCCAACCCTTTTAATCCCAACTTGTTGTTGCCGATACAAATGCGAACGTCATGTTGGAAGTATCGTAATTTCCGTAAGATTTGTACTATCGAAAAAATTCCAACTGTTCCTGAAAGCTGAGAAGTTGCGCTTCAGCCCACATACAGGTTACTGCTGTAAACACGGCAGCATGACGCTCTCCCGGGATTTTTGTATTAGGCCTTGAAGGGTTGAGCAAGGCTTCCACACGCGTATAGCGCATCCGCACCAACCTGGCCTATACGGCTTCCTTTTCCTCTTCTTCCCATCCTCCATCTCCTCCACCCCTGCTTTAATCCCGTCCACGTCGACCCCCTCCTTCACGGCCCCATCCGGCCCCACGTCTCCCTCAGGAGCCCCTTCCTTCCCAGGGCTCCCAGGGGCCTCCAACTTGGGCTCACATTCCATCGATTCTGCAGCAAAGACAAGAATGAGAGGGTTTTATAACAGACTGGATCCCATGCACTGAACTGTCATTGACAGAGGGGACGCCACGAACACAGGGGCTGGCACCGAGGTTGGATGAACAGCCGGGGCTTTTCTGCACGGTATGTTCCGGAATGAGGCAGAAGCAGAACAGCTTGGCTGCTCTCACACAGGACCCTCCCCTCCCCGAGTGTCATGCCTATCCCTGCTCAGTGCTCACCTGCACCCATCTGGGCCCCTTCCTCTGAGACCTCAGCTTTGGCCTCCTCCCCGTCTGGCTCGCCCTCCTTCAGCTCCAGGCTGTCGACGGTGCCAAAGCGGGAGCGGCGAGGGCGGCGTTTCTGCACGGGACAGATGGAGATACTCCGCAGCAGAGACATGCCCGTCTCTGTAAGCCACACCCCCTCCAGCCGGTAAAACTGCGGCTCTGGGAGAGAGATTCAAACAACATTGCAGAGGGGAATGAGAGAGGGAACAGGGGAATCGGAGGAACATGCAGCAGAAATGATGATGGTGGGAGATGTACAAAGAAAGAGAAAAAGTGGTTCAGGCTGTCAAGTTCCAACTGCCCTCAAAAAAGTAGGAAAATAGGAATATGCTTCTTGAAAAAATAGGAATAAAATAGAGAAACGAGACTGAAAACGTCAGAAATAGGAATTTTATTAACAATTAGGTAGCTAGTGCCGGGCTCTGGGAAGGGAGCAGTGAACTGCTAAGGACGAAGAAAGCAGCAAACGTATTTCAGCCTTATCCAACTCTACTTGAATAGAAATCAGAACACGGTAACCCTTTAACAAGCCTTCAGTCAGAGGAGAATTGAATCCTGGATGAGCCATTGTAATTCAGAAAGTCCAACAAAAATTGACAGTAAAAAGGTCTTTGCTCTGAACATAATGCCCAGTACAGTTAGCAGTGATGCTACAGCAGAAAAGTAAAGTAAGCTAGTTAGCTAGCTAGTTTAACAAGATTCTATTACAAGTCACCGGTGGTAGCGAGGAAAAATAGGTGGTATAAGGTTCTTTACTTTGAACATAGAGTAATGTATTGTTAGCAGCAATGCCATGTTCAGAGCAAAGGGCCTTTTACCATCAATTTTCATGGCTAGCTAAAGTGACCTATTACCAAATCTTGCTAGCAAGCCAACAACCGTAGTAAAAGTAGTAAATCAAGTTTAAGTAGGGTTATCCTTGTTAGCTAACAAGCTAGTCAGAACTAACATTTCAAATAGCATGATAGTGGGGAATTTATTTACTTATAGGATGTATTTACCTAATTTGGAAGTTTACTCAGAATTTTTAAGTGGGTTATCACCTTCAGCCAGAGGAGAGCTGGTATCAATTTGCTACGAAAGGCTACACTGAATGCTAACAAGCACCCACCCAGCATATATGAAAATTCAGAGGATGTTCTTGCGATCACTAAGTGGGGCGGGTGTATGGGCGGGACCTCGATACTGCGGCTAAACCCCCCCGATCTTAACAGCGCAGACTCTGGCTCCAAAATGTGTAAGATGGCAGCCTCTGGATATTTTGGCCCCATTTTTGTACAGCGCTAGGAAGAGGGGACGCATCATCCATCTTTATATACAGTCTACGGTTCACAATGGTACCACAGTTGCAAAATCGGTACATGGCGTATAAAATATCCATATTGACTCAAAACTGGCAGCAAAGACATAAAAATATTAGCAAAAAGATATCGTTAGCCTCTTAGGATAATTGCCCAAGTTATATTTTTTCCAAATTGAGATGTCGGCTGCCTTTTCTTTCGTGTTGTCGAAAAAATGTGTTTTTCCTTTTTTCCCCCAAACCTTAAAAAATAAATAAAATAAAATACATTCTCTTAAATAATAAACATAAATAAATAAAGAAATAAATTGAAAAAACGTTAAAATATGGGATAGGCATTTATGCCATGAGGCTAACGATATACATGTGCATATACCGGCGATGAATGTGATTAATTCCGATCAGTCTGA
Source organism: Gymnothorax javanicus (assembly GCA_029692085.1). NCBI lineage: Eukaryota > Metazoa > Chordata > Actinopteri > Anguilliformes > Muraenidae > Gymnothorax > Gymnothorax javanicus. The sequence continues at coordinate 20,937,472 of CM056203.1, forward strand.
AAAACAGGAAAAAATAGGAACCTGACACCCAGGGGGATTTAACCAGTGCAATGGGAAAGGGGAAAGAGAGAGCAATACACAGGAGGGATGGGACAGGGATTACGCAATAGGGAGTGAGAGACAGAAAGCGAGATGGAGAGAGGGAGAGGGAGAGGGAGTGGTAGAGAGAGATGGCAGGAGGTGCCAATGTAGCTGAACGCCCACCTTAAATACAGGCTCACATACCTGGTTCCTTCATTTTCACTACTGCCGTAACAGGAGGCTCCACTACAACCAAAGAGACACACAAAACACGAGATGAACAGCAGACAAGAGGGCTGAACACTCCCTCAGGCAAAGGCCAAGACTGGCCACGTTCCTTATTTCAGAGCAGAAATGCCTCACCACTAGTTGATGCTGAAATTCAGAAAAAAAATTGTTGCAACCAATTTTCTAAACCTAGAATACAGGTCTCAAATGATGCCTCCAGTAAATAAAAAGCATTCACTAACCAGGCTTTTGAAAACATTTTCTTCCATAGTTTTCTATTGGAGTATAAAGTAGCTATCAACATTAAACAAAATGTTGTCTTTGTTTTGTTTTTTTTGTTTTTTTTTCCCATTTTCAAGTCCATGTATGCATTTTCATTTTAATATTGTTAGCTATATGCTCCCATATTTTTCAGAGTTTAAAGTCAAATCCTGTTATTCCATGATCAGACATTGTGGGGCGGCGGCCTGTGGTTTTACCGATGCGTCTGGGGACGTAAGGCGTGCAGGCAGAGCAGGCAAAGCCCTCGTCAGACGCTTCCTCCACCTCGTCCTCCGTGTACAGGCCCTCACAGACCGCGTGAACCCACCTGCAAAACACATATGCCCTCAAGATCACCCTACCATGCACATCAAAAAGATCAAAGCTCATCATGGACCTAACAATAATCAGAAACAACACCGGTATTTGAGATGATGGTGCTGCACCGTGCGATAACCTAATTACTGCCGACTCTTCGGCTGTGGTTCTGTGCACCAGACCACACTTGTGCAGCTAAACTGCGGTTCCTAATATAGCCTGGATTTATTATCAGTACAGCAATTACCTTTAGCCAAGAATAAAAATCTAAAACCAGCACGAATGACGTTTTCTATAAAATGGCAAAATTCTAGAGGTGAGCAACACCAGACGCCATTTGGATAAAAGCACCTATGGCAAAAATTTTCAGTTGGAAATGTTATTCTTGTTAGACAACTTAGTAAGCAACTGAGCACACATCAGCCCAACTGTACATTCAGGTGTGAATGCTCCCACAGTGAGAGCACTGCACAGCCCTGAATATTGAGTGCAGACATGTCTCTAGCTGGTGTGCCATAGCAACGGTGACCCCGCCCACCCACCGGTCACAGTGCTGGCACTGCAGCAGCAACTCCTCCTCCATGAAGCTCTGGCGACAGACAGGACAGGTGACCAGGCTGGCACAGGGCCCGCAGTGCGTGTAGTTATTCTGCCACTCGCAGTGGAACCCAGGAGACCTGGAGCCACACTGCATACAGCACACACACCTGGAGAGGCATGGGGAACAGAGGGAGGGAGGGTGACATGGGGTAAACAGAGAGAGGAGACAGGAAATACACACCGGAGGGTGAGAGAGGATAAAAAAAGAGAGGGGAGAGGGAGAAGGTGGTATGAAGAAGAGTGGGGGTGAGAGGGGGTAAACAGAGAAAGAAACAGAGGGGAGAGGGGAAGAGAGCGGAGATATATGGGAAAGGTGATGAGAGAGATAATGAGACCTACATGTACACATTCACACCAAAGACTGTGCAGTGACAACCTTCAGTTAAAAAAATTAAAACTGCAAAAGTAAATGTCCATTACTGATTTCACCAGAAAACAACATGAAGAAGCACCACATCTACCCGCTAATCAGATACTCATACAAACTTGTAATCAACCACAATGAACTCAAACAGAACACTTTTAGCAAAAGGGGAAATGCAATTATGCCAACAAAGGCTTCTCCTCACAGCTCATTCAGAGCTGTTAAAAAGTATTTGCCCCCATCCTGATTTCTTCCATTTTTGCATGTTTGTCGCACTTAAATGTTTCAGATCAAGTTCATTTTAACAGACAGATCAGTGTAAACCCACAATGCAGTTTTTGAAGGATGATTTCATTTATTGAAGGAAAACACTATCCAACCTTACTCGGCCAATCAACCAATCAAACAAATTTAATTGATAATTGGGTTCAATTTTACTGGACAGCCCAAGGCATGATTACTACCAGCCCCCTTGAATCTAAACATCACTTAAATAAAACCTGTCTGGCAATGTTAAGCAGGCGAAAAGCAGCACAATGCCACGATCTAAAGAAATTTAAGAACCGATGAGAAACAAAGTCCAAGACATCTAACTGTTTGGAAAGGATAACAGAGCTGTTCTGAAGGTTCTGGGATTCCAGCGAAGCACAGTGAGATCCATCTTCTACAAACTGCGACAACTTGGAACAGTAATGAACCTTCCCAAGAGTGGCCGACCAACCAAACTTCCTCCAAGGGTGCACAGATGGCTCATCCAGAGCGTCACAAAAAACCCAGACTAACATCTGAACAACCACGGGCCTCACCTGCTCAGTTAAGGTCAGTATTCACAATTCCACAATAAGAAAGATACTGAGAAAAATGGCATCTATGGGAGAGCCATGAAGCAAAAACCACTGCTCAACAAAAAGAACACAAAGGCTCATTTCACATTTGCCAAGAAACATCTGGATGACCCCTAAGACTTTTGGGACACTATTCTGTGGACTGATAGTCCAAAAGTGGAGCTTTTTGGAAGACATGGGTCCTGTTACATCTGGTGTAAGGCCAACACAGCATTCCACAGTAAGAACATCATACAAACAGTCAAAAACAGTGGTGGTTGTGTGATAGTCTGGGGCTGCTCTGCTGCTTCAAGACCTAGGTGACTTTTCTCAGTAGATGAAACCAAAAATTCCGCTCTCAAACAGAAATCCAGAAGGAGAAAGTCCAACCACCAGTTTGTGACATAAAGCCCAGCTGGGTTATGCAGCAGTACAATGATTTGAAGCACAAAAGGCAAGGCCACCACTAAATGGCTCAAAAGAAACCAAATGAAGGCTTTGTAGTGGCCAAGTCAAAATTCTGACTTGAACATGATCAAGATGTTGTGATATGACCTTAACCGGGCAGTTTATGCTTGAAAACCCTCCGATGTGGCTAAATTAATATAATTCTGTCAGGAGTGGGCCAAAATTCCTCCTAAGCAACATAGACTCATTGCCAGTTATTGCAAACATCTGATAGCAGTAGTTTCCACAAAGTTTCATGGGTCAATAATTTTTCATAAGGCTGACACAGGTCTTGAATAACTAACCTTCAATGAATGAAATTCTCATTTAAAAATAGCATTTTGTGAACATATCGTCTTTGCCTGACACTAAAATCAGCTAGATGATCTGAAACGTTTAAATGTGACAAATAAGCAAAAACAGAAAAAAATCAGAAGGGGGTAAATACTTCTTCACAGCACTGCAGTTCTACCAGTTAAATGCCAAAGTGCCACTCCCCCCCCAACCAAAAACGGCGCAATGAGGAACCACCAGACCTGAGAGAAGAAAGCCAAAACAGGGCAGATCCTGAGGTGAGCCAAAATGAACAGAAACCATCACTGTTTCAGTTGCACAGAGTAACACCTTTTTGGTTGGCTCAAGGAAGTATGATTTATCTCTGTGCATTTTCTGCCCACGATACTTCTTTTCCCATCAAGCACAAAGACCGTACAGGCTCCTCCCACTCCACCGTGGAGGGGGCGGGTACGCACCACTTGCACTTCCAGCCGCCCTTGGGTACAGTGTTGAGGGGTGGGTCCAGACAGTAAGTGTGGTAGCTGACATCACAGTCATCGCAGAGGAGCAGGCGTGCGGGGTCAGAGGCTTTGCCGCAGACCTCGCACACGATGCACTCCAGACAACGCCAGCCCTTCCGCAGCATCATCGTGGTTATCTGCAGAAGGCAGCAGGGAGGCTGTCAGGGACAGGGGACTGTGTCCTCTCAAGGACTCACTGACTGAACCAATCGCAGCGCTCTTTTATGAAGAGCCGAGCAGTGACTGGCTCGGATGTGAAAGAAGGAACGACACAAAACTAAGACCAACTAAGCACAGAGCAACAAGACAAGTGATTGAACATGCACCCAGATTCACAAGGCAGTTTTACCAAGTGACCTCGACTGTAAAAGCTGAATCAAATGAACTAAAGTCGTATACAACTTATATACTTATTATTATACAATTGTACCCAGATTCCAGAACAACCCAGGTCAGACTTCTATAGCGTTGGAGCCAAGGCACAGGAATGGTCAACAAATACCCCTTTCACACTGCGCTAAGAAATTTTAGCCGTTTCTGAAGTGCTCCAACTGGGTCCGGCGTAAGTCATTTCATACTGCCCTTCGCGACCACCCAGGCTGCGTGAGAGACCAATGTAGTTGCCATGGTAACCTATCACCTCCCTCATGTATGCATTACGAGTGAAATTTTGAAAGTTTACGCAAACTTGAAAGCGTGGATACGATATACGGTATTTATCCCATAAACAGTGGCGGCCGGTGGAATGAGAGCAGGGTCACAAACATGTCTTCAAGCTGATTATTAGTATGCATCCGTCTTCAGTCATTTTCCTCGATTGAAGATACTTTAACTCTCCCTTCTCAAGTGTAGCTGTTTTCTTTAAGACCAGAAATAAACCGCGTCAACTGAATGCAAAAAAGTACGCATTTCAATCTTTGTTTTCAATTAAAAAAAATCTTGAAGCACAGGTTTGATGGCTTGCTTAACAGAATGTGAGAAAAGTTAATGTGGAAAATCCGCGTTAATTTTTTCATGTAGAGTTCCCTATTAAGGCAAGTGAATTAAACATTTTTATTGAATTTATTATTCACTCACCTTAACATTTAATTAAAAGGGAAACTGCGTACTTTACCGCCAACGGATTACTCATAGTGTTGGAAAACGTGTTAAACAACGATTGAAATCGAGTCAATAATCTCATCTGTTTCAAGCGATATTTTCAGCCCCCTCGTTCTCCGTCCACCAGCCGCCACTGCCCATAAATGATTAAAAATCAGCGTAATACAACCCATTAGATACACATTTGGTATCATACACGTGTAATACAGCTTTCTCGCATCATGATTACTCAGATTCTGTTCATTGGCAAACGTCAATGTTCGCAAAGTCAATTGCAGTGGAAACATCGCTTGGCGTTTGCCTCTATATTTGAGTCATTGGGATGAAAGATTCATTAGCTAGCATGCTAACGCTTTTGGCCAGTATAGAAATGCGTCATACTTTAACTGTTATCGTAAACACTTGAATTTATTAATTCAATGGGGAGAAGTGTTAGCATGCTAGCTAGCTAATTATTCATTCCATTGGCTTGAATCGACTGCCAACCATAAGCCGACGCTATTTTTCCATTTTCCAAATAATAGGACGTTGACATTCATGGGATTAAGTAGGATCTCAAATTTGCGAGCATGAGATATCTGCACAAAATTCAACCTTTCTTCGAACGTTACATGAAAATATACTGAATGGCACTGATCTTTCTTCAATTAATTGAACATCGCCTGACATTGGAGATCACCTACATATTAATACTTGCAAAGCTTGCAGCTCAGCTTGGACATTCCGGTTTGCGCGCCACTGAATTTAGAGCTGTCTTAACATTCGAGACCTTTCATACTGCCGCTGAAGCGCTTCTGAAGCAGCTCTGAACCACCTCCGAGAAATTTTAGGCCGGTCTCATGACCCTTTCATACTGGGCCTCTGAAGCGCTCGTACTCCCAGTATGAAAGGGGTAAAAAAAGAGCGTAGAGGAGCCTGCCACAATACTTACTTTGCTGTTGACGCAGTACGGGTGGTAACACTGAGCACACTGGGCGCAGGCCAGAAGCTGTCCCTCCACACCCTGGCCAAAACTGCCACACACCACACACATGTCCTGCAGGAAAAAGAGCATCAACAGGGTCAGAGCACCACCTTACTGCAGCGGAGGCAGGGGTCGCCCCCTACCAGCTTCTCTCTTATGACCCTTCCATTTAATGACATTTAAGTCCAGAAAAGTAACTGTCTGATGTTCTGCAAGACTGTGTGGGTGATAAAGAATAATGCCTTTCCAACATGACTGAAAATCCCTCTAAAATAATCTCAAATGGAATTTTGTAAAAGGTAAACAGACAGAAGTGAAAAGAGAATAAGTGACTTCTTTGAGAATTCCAAAATTTTGGGCACTATTCAAAGAAGCCATATTTTGCAAAAAAAACACAAATAAGCTCCTTATATTTTCCAACAGCCGAATTAAAGTCAAGCGGTTTTGGGACTTATTGGGCGAAAAGGTTGGCTAAGCCACCTCGAGTGCAGCACGTTTTTGGGAAGTTAGACAGCTATGCGGCTGCAAATTCATTATAGTCATATGACTGCCCTTGTTAAAAAAGAATAAATAGATAAATACTCTGCAAATAAGAAGAAACAAGAAATGGCGGTTAGTTTGATGGATTTAAGAATTTGATCTTTGTTTGCAAAATAAACTCTGCTTATTTCTTTATTTAACATGTATTGCAAGAAAAATGTGGGTATGTCCAAACTTTTGACTGGTACTGTACCTCAGTAAGACCTAGTTCATTTTCATGGGATTTCAACTTTTGACTTTTCTGATCTAAGAGGACTTTGGAGGATTTCTTGTGGTGCGAGAAATGAGAATCGGGCACAAGATGAAGGCAGCACCTGCAGCAGAACAAATTTATCACTGCTGGAGAAGAGCACGACCGAGTTCTGCATACTGTCGTCTTCCTCGTCATCCTCCTCTTTGGTCAATACAGAGCCTGCCGTCATGCTAAGCTGTGGAGAGGGAGACAATAATACAAGTGACATTTCATGAGAGTAATCTTGAGGCCAGTCAGAATAGTTTCATGTTTTGCCTTCCTTGATATAGCTTAAGTTGTTGCCATTGCCATCAATACGGTCCAGGGTCCACTTTGTGACAAATGTGACAGAAGCTGGTGAGCAGATCAGTTCAATGACTGAACACGCATGCCTGCCTGAAGGTAGGCCTGTAATTTTGCTGGCGTACAACAGCACAGGTGTGGATATGTATCCGAGCGACATGCATATGAAAATTCATGCACTTGTCGTTCTATTCACCAAAAAAGCATCGATGCAGGACGCCATGGCTTTGAGGCGCGATCGGCCACGCCCCCTCCCGCTGCCACCCCCGCGGGGGCGCCGTCTCCCAGAGAAACCACTGCCCCGCCCCTAAAAACTCAGAAAAGAAAAAAGGCACACTGAAGAAGCATAGCTGAGCCAACAAAGGCAATGAAAAGGAAAACTCAGGCTCTAAGCACTTCAAGCATGAGCGCAAAGAAACTGGTTAAGAGCATCCACTAAAAAAAGCATCCACCAAGGCCCTGTCCACAAGTACCTGGTATTTTTGAAAACATAACATCTTCTATGCATTTCGCCCTTACACACTGCACACAAACTGCATTTTCGGTCACCGAAAAGACCTATCACAGAGATAGCGCCAGCCTCATACTGCAGGTAATTTGTAGGCTGCGTACCAGAGCATTTACAGGCTGCTCAGGGGACTGGGGCTGCTATAAGTATTAGTCTTTATATTGGCAAAATTCTTTGTTTGATAGTCCCTGTGACATGCCTTGATTGGTTGATTCATCATTCTTTAACAGGATTACTCCGATATGAACCAATCGCAAATTTTTTGACAGACCCTGGATTTACGCATATATGCGTCACTGGGGTTTCCCATGATGGCGGTAGACGGGCATTTATGCGGCAGTAGTATTCTACCTTTTCAGCTAGCAGCACATGTATGCGGCAGTCGGATTTTGCCGCATGGCAAATTCAACGCATATATCGAGGGCTGACTGCAATAAACAGTTATGTCCAGATGTTTTACATTGGACATAACTGTTTATTGCAGTCAGCCCTCGATATGCATCTGTGGTATGGATAGTGTTAAAATGACTGACAGGTCTACTGAACTGGAAGCATGCAGCTTATATGGTGAATGATTTGGAAGCTGATGCCAAGTACTAAGTTAAAGTACCAGACAAATGCAGATATCCGCAATAACCTAATATTTTATGCACAAATTTTGTTAGCAAAATACTTAAGGTTACGTTCTTAATTTAAGGAAAATCATTTGAAAAACTAGCCGAACAGTTGGCCAATGTAAGCAACGTAGCCATCGTGGCTATGCAACGTAGCTAGCTTTGCAGATATCCACGATGGCTAACCAATTATTTCAGATGTAAATTTTGTTGGCCAACTAGCTAAATATTCATTTACATTTACATTATCGTATATAATCAGACAACCAGCTGAATAGCTAGCTAGTTACATCCTATACGCAGATATCCACAATAACCCATTTCAAAAGCAAATTCTGTCGGATTAGTATTTGCTCGCTTCATTTCAGCATCAGGCTGCAAGCCAAATCACTAGCTAAAGTTGGATACTTAGCTATCGAGCTACATAGTATAGCTGCGATAGCTAACAGTTGTTCAGATATCACCAATAACCCTTCATTTCACTTGCAAATTTCGTTAGCCAAGTAACTACTTAACGTACTTAATTTGAACAACATAATCCGGTAACGAGCCAAATTGCTGGCTAACGTTAGCTATGTGGCTACGCTACATAGCTAGTTACGCAGATATCCACAAAAACCTTTTATTTCACATGCAACTTTGTCAGCTCAAGTTAGCTCGCCAAGATTTGTTTAATTCATTTAAGGAAAATCATCAGACAACCACCGAAAAGCTACCCATGTGGCTATATATATTGCTAGCTACACAGATAGCCATGATAACCTTTTATTTCACATGCAAATTTTGTAGGTTTAGTATAGACTTAGTATAGACTTTAAAACATGATCAGAAAACTAGCCGAACTGCTTGATAATGTTAGTCAAGTAGCCATCACAGTTCTGTTATGCCGCAAGTTATGCAGATATCAATGTTAATTTATTATTATACATGCAAATTTTGTGAACTAAATATTTATTTACTGCATCTATCAGACATCAGACAACTGGTTGAATGGCTAGCCACATAGCTATAATCAAATATCCATTATAACATATTCTGCTTGTAAATTTTTTTGGGCTAAGTTTTTACTTCATTTAAACATCATCAGACAACTAGCTGAATAACTCCCTAGCTAGCCATGTGGCTATTGTATTAGAAAACCCGTAGCTACGGCAATGATTAGCCTCTCCGCCATCTTGAGATTTGAAATTCCTGCCTCCGTTTGTGATGGTGATTGGCCAGCAGCTGGCCATCGCCGCTCCTCATTTCAATGAGATTCAAGTTTTGGCTGCTTGCTTCCCCTACTTCGCACCACTTTGCTCTACTAAAGATCCCATAGTGCACTGTGCAGGGGCTCAATAGAATAGTGAATGCAATGTTACTCTACCCTCAGAAATTTTGCACCGCGCCACTGCAGTGTGGTCGTACGGCAACTACGAAAATATTGATAGTATAAAGGTGAAATTTCACATGGCTTAATGAAATATACTTCAGTTATAGCACAAAGAACATCAGTTGATTCTGAGGGCAGTAAGGCAGGAGCTTTTTGTGGAATGACCCTATTGTGAGTTTCTAAGGTTCTTGATTGGCCAACATAGTCTTATATTAAATTATTTCATCGATGTCCGTTGTGTTGGGCGTGCTCTTGACAGCACTTTGTGTTTTTGCATCTTAAGGTGTTTCCACAATGGACAGATTACATGTAAAGACGCGAATACATGCGAGAAGACACTGGTTCATGCTAGGCAACGCATATTGTGCGGGAGACGCGCAAATGCACGACATTTGCCAACCGCTCATGCTGAAATTACTCAACTAATGTGAAAAATTTGACTAAGTACAAAAGTGTTTTGAATGGCATCATTGCACTGGCATTGCTACATAGCTGTAAGCTCAAACCGCATTGCTTGATATAAGGGGGAAACTAGCGAGCTAGCGGTATGAAATAATCTATGTAACACAGTCTCACTAAAAATAGTGGTCTAGCTAAACATCGGATATGACGAGGCCTCAGAGTGGCTCACAGCTGAGACATTCTTCTGTGAGCCCTGTGCCCAGAGATACTAGGGATTAAAAATTTGCTAGTTCTTTATTCTGTAGCGACTACTTCTGGTCAGCCAGGTGCATGCAGCTGTACGACCTAAATTGCAAGCTGATTGATCCTCCAAAGGCATAGGCACCGTGAAATTGATGGTGCGACCGCATACCGTAAACAAGAGGCCCATGGGCCTTAACGGTCACCTGAGTTGTATAAAAACTGATGTTATTGATGTCAATGAACCAAATATACCCATCATTTTCCTATATAAAGTATAGTAAACTTCACCCCCTCCCCAGGGGCAAACATGGAGCCTGGGGGCCATGAAATGAACAATTTTGATAAAGCACCTGAAGACCCTTCCATCTATGAAGAGTATTGTTTTCCAGCATATCTGGGTCTGGAGAAGAAGAGTTTGAAAATTTCAGCCAATTTGACAACTTTTAGCCCCGCCCCTCAGAGCACCTGGGGGTGGGCACCATATAACTCACAATTTTGGTGCATATTTGACCAAGGAAGGTTCCAGCAAAATTTGATTGAAATCAGATCAGCGGTTTCTGAAAAGAAGTGGAAAATGTATTGACCACTTTTAGCCCCACCCCTCAGAGTCCCTGGGGGTGGGCACCATATAATTCACAATTTTGGTGCATAATTGCCCAAGGAAGGTTCCTGCATAATTTTACTGAAATTGGATCAGCGGTTTCTGAGAAGTCGTCGAAAATGTATTGGCCAGTTTTAGCCCCGCCCCTCAGAGCCCCTGGGGGTGGGCACCATATAATTCACAATTTTGGTGCATAATTGACCAAGGAAGGTTCCTGCAAAATTTTATTGAAATCAGATCAGCGGTTTCTGAGGAGAAGTGGAAAATGTATTGGCCAGTTTTAGCACTGCCCCTCAGAGTCCCTGTGGGTGGGCACCATATAATTCACAATTTTGGTGCATAATTGCCCAAGGAAGGTTCCAGCAAAATTCTATTGAAATCGGATCAGCGGTTTCTGAGAAGAAGTGGAAAATGTATTGACCACTTTTAGCCCCACCCCTCAGAGCCCCTGGGGGTGGGTACCATATAATTCACAATTTTGGTGCATTTGACCAAGGAAAGGTCCTGCAAAATTTTATTGAAATCGGATCAGCGGTTTCTGAGAAGAAGTGGAAAATGTACTGGCCAGTTTTAGCCCCGCCCCTCAGAGCCCCTGGGGGTGGGCACCATATAATTCACAATTTTGGTGCATATTTAACCAAGTAAGGTTCCTGCAAAATTTCATCGAAATCGGATCAGCGGTTTCTGAGAAGAAGTCGAAAATGTATTGAGCAGTTTTAGCCCTGCCCCTCAGCGCCCCTGGGGGTGGGTACCATATAATTCACAATTTTGGTGCATATTTGACCAAGGACGACGGACGACGGACGACGCACGACGCACAACGGACAATGACGGACCAAAGGCGATTAGAAAAGGTCACTTTGAGACTTCGTCTCAGGTGACCTAAAAAGCAAGGGCTATTCATCAGGTGAATCAGAGGCGAAATCACGTGCCATGGTATCTCACTCCTGAACTGATGGGAGCAGGGTCAACACGGCTCAACTTGCATTGCTATTGGTCAGCGATGTACCTGCCAAGTTGATGTCCCATAGATGTGAATGTAATATTGTAGCAAACACAGCTGAATATTCAGATCGAATACAAATGATCCCACAGTCAAAGTCGCTCAAGTAAAGCAAGGAGAAATTTATCTTCACGTTGATTGGAATCGCACCATGAGTATGGCTGGAGATGTTTTTTGAAAAAAGTTAAAACCCATTTTTAAAAATACACGAGTACATGTGGACAAGGTCTAAAGTAGGGCCAAGTAGAGCAAGTACAGAAGCAGCAACTAAGCCTAGAGATCTATCATCCTACAAATCTTTATTCCAACCCTTTAGTGATCTTGCCAGTACCAGTTAGCAGCTGAAAAACAACATTTGCAGTTGAATGACAGGTACTATATTGGGGCAGGAATGAAGACCTACAGTTCAGCACAACCTCAGGACTAGAGTTGCCTACCACTGTGCGACAATGCAAGCATGCGCTACAATACAGAAAAAAAGAACATTTATACTTGTATGATTGTAAAGCGTAATTCTTCTGGGGCACCTGTTTGATGCGACAACGGCCGAGAGAGCTCCGCCGCCTGAACTTTTCCCCGTCGGGTTTTAGGAGTTCAAAGGGCAGCGAGTCGTCCGTCTCGGCGAGCAGCGAGTCGCACTGGGACCGTCCCACAGGGTGCAGGTCGAGCTCCCTGGAGGAGTTCGGGGGGTCAGGCTCCGCCATAGAGGTCACAAAACCGTTGCTGCTGCCATGCTCACGGTTCATGCTGGATGTGTCATCCCGAAGGTGGTGTGCTTTAGGCCCCTCCTCCTGTGGTGTCTCTGGCTTCGCCTTCACACACTCAGTCTGCATGCCATTTCTTCTCGCCACCCCCTCAGCAGGCTCCTCCCCCTCTTCACCAGTGCTCATATCTATGTCGCCAGTAGGCGGAGCCAGTGCCAAATGGGCAGAACTAGTCCTTTGCTCCTCTTCTGTTGGCTCCTTAGATTCTGACGTATCTGTCTCCATAGACACAGACTCCTTTTGCTGGGCAACTGAGGGCGGGGTTAAGGGGCTACAAGGGGGTGGAGTAGGAGTGCTGCTGGTGTCCGACCTCTCCTCACACAGCTCCGCCTCTGTAGAGTGGAGGTCTCCGTGCTCACCGGCACCCCCCTTAATTTGGGGTTCTTCCTTCATTTCGAGGCAGGGTTGTGCTGGGGCTGCCTAATGAACCCACCCTCAGCCTTACATTCTCCAATAGAAGGGGCCTGGCTGTGTTCCGATTGGGTAGGTCCAGTAACTCCACCTCCTCCTGCTCAAGACCAGAACATAAGTAGAATTTAATGTTCCCATCATCACCTATTCAGTTCTACATTCATTCAGATATACAATCATGACTGTAATAAATGTAAGTAGAAAGTAAATAAATAATCCAGAATACAAAAATCATTCACTGAACAGTCACCAAGTCATCTCTTTGAGGGATTACCAATATAATATCAGTCATTATGATATCTTAGTGGTAATCTTGGAGTTTGAAACCAATAATGCAATTTCAATTCATAGTTTAAGCAGACAGGGCCAGAAAACAAAAAAACTGAAATCAAACAGGCACAATGCCAATAAAAAGAATATTTCTCAATAGTTTGAGCAGTAGTTTTTTTTTAATTTGTTTGAAAAATCCTAAAATATTCCATAGCTCCTTTGATCCCAATTACCAGTAGTGAGCATTAGAACTTCTAGCCAAAAAATGTTGAATCACACCAGTTTGACCCCACAAAGAGAACATGTATATAAAGATGCAAGGAAATGACTCCAATAAAATGAGCAGTTTGGAGTCATCATTGTGATGACTGGTCGAGGAAAAATCAGGATGAGATCCCCCTTTCACCTGCAGGAGGTGAAACTCGAGAAGCATCAGCCATTTCCGGATGCACAATTTCCATCACGTCCTGCTGCTGAGCATCTTCGGCCTCTAAGGGCAGACCATCAGTCTTCGCCAGCGGTGGGGTGGCCAAAGTCTCTGACGGAGCTGTAGGGATCGTTTCCGCGGGCACAATGTCCATCATCTCCTGGGGAGGGGCTTCCTTCGTCTCCTGGGGCAGAGAGTCCTTGGTCTTTGAGACCGACCCACCTGCTGCCACCGCAGTTAAAGAGCCAGTCCTCTCCGCAAGTGGGGCCTCCTCCATCAGTGGAGCCACGGTGTCCATCATCCCTGAGGTCAGCTCATCCTTCATTTCCTTCCTCTCCAGAGCAGAAGGGCCTGTCGTTTCCGCGGCTTTAAAAGCATAATCCATCCCTTTCACCAACTCCACAGCATCATCCTCCCTCTCGGCTCCCTCCCCTGCAACGAGTACACTTATTGTGATTATAAATGGTGTTACCCTCGATAGCAGTGAAAAAACTCCACACTCCCAAAAACAAATGAGAGATGCCCTAACATCTGGATTCAACAACTTTTTAACACCACTATGTCTTCACGACAGTTATTTGCCAAAATTACAGGAGTATTTTACCCCTTTCGAAAACTCTGAAAGCATCCTTTTTGACTCCCCCCTCCTCACAACCTCACAGGATCGGAGGCCACAGCCCTCTTACCCTTCTTCACAAGCGTTTGCCCCTCGGCCAGCGCTTCCTTCTCCAGTTCAGCATGTGCAGCAGTCTCGCTGGGCTCAACAGCGCCCACTGCTTGTGGAGGTGTTCGACAGAGAGAACAGGTGTACTTCCCCTCTTCAGAGTCGAGCAGACCAGCACATTCCCTGTGTACCAGCCTGTAAGGAAGGGGAGCGCAAGTCAGATGCGGGTCCAAGGACTGATGCAATTACTGTCAGAACGGTGGTTAACGCAGCCAGTCAATCTCCTCTTCATTATAATCCAGCATCTCCAAAATAATGCACACTATTCTTGGTCTAGAACAGGGGTGTCAAACTGGTCCATAAAAGGGCCAAGAGGCTGCAGGTTTTCAATCCAACTGAGCAGAAGCTCACCTGATACAACTAATCAATTGTGCACGCTAAGATCAGTGGATTAAATTAGTTGCATCAGGTGTGCAAAATAAACCTAAAACAGCCTATGCAACGTAAACCCAAAACAGTCCACACAACATAGACCTAAAACACCCTATGCAACATACACCAAAAACAGTACACGCAACATAGACCTAAAACAGTCTATGCAACATAAACCCAAAACAGTCCACGCAACATAGACCTAAAACAGCCTATGCAACGTAAACCCAAAACAGTCCATGCAACATAGACCTAAAACAGCCTATGCAACATAAACCCAAAACAGTCCACACAACATAGACCTAAAACAGCCTATGCAACATAAACCCAAAACAGTCCATGCAACATAGACCTAAAACAGCCTATGCAACATAAACCCAAAACAGTCCACACAACATAGACCTAAAACAGCCTATGCAACATAAACCCAAAACAGTCCACACAACATAGACCTAAAACAGCCTATGCAACATAAACCCAAAACAGTCCACACAACATAGACCTAAAACAGCCTATGCAACATACACCCAAAACAGTACACGCAACATAGACCTAAAACACCCTATGCAACATACACCCAAAACAGTACACGCAACATAGACCTAAAACAGCCTATGCAACATAACCCAAAACAGTACACGCAACATAGACCTAAAACAGCCTATGCAACATAACCCCAAAAACAGTACCACAGCCTATTTCACAACATAGACCTAAAACAGCCTATGCAACATACACCCAAAACAGTACACGCAACATAGACCTAAAACAGCCTATGCAACATACACCCAAAATAGTACACGCAACATAGACCTAAAACAGTCAATAAAATATAGCTATACTAAAACCAGTACCCAGCGATATGTTTTCAGAATTATTCTATATTTTGTGACTCAACACAAAAAATCAAGTGGGACACATTCATTTGTAGTCCAATTGTAGTAACCGGTAGGATAGAGGATGGGCTTTGTTGGGAGCATGGATTTATAAGTGCTCACTTCCAAAACGGGTGTTCCCAAGCACTGTTCTGCTGCTTTCTGCAGCCAGTGTGTCACAGGCACTGCAAGGGCCCAAATAACAAATATTCACCCCTTCTGTACAGAGAGACAAGGTCAGCCATGCAGGCTGTAAGGTGAAAACTAGCTGCCGGAATGAGCCATCACAGAAGAGCTCAGCAGGCCGAGCGCACAGTTTGATAAACAGGTCGTCACGGTGACCCACCTGTGGCAGGAGAGGCAGGGGTGCAGGGGGGCATCGGGGGCGAGGCCTTTGTTACAGCATGCGCAGACGGAGCTGCGCTGCTGCTGACAGCTCTCACAGACCGTGTCGTTTTCCAACCAATCAGCAGAGCCCTGCAGGGCGGAGCCACCGGCCCCGCACACACAGCACCTGCGACACCTCTGAAAGAGGGAGGGAGGGAGGGAGGAAGATGGTGTTAAAGAAGGGGTTGGGGATGTTTTCTAAATCACTGTTGATGGCTTTGAAGCATTTGCTGCTTCATTTAAAATAGAGTGTGCATGCATTTGAGTGAGGGTAACTGTATGAAGGCATGCCTGTGTGTGAGTGATAAGTCCATGCCTGTGTGTGTGTGCGTGTGTGTGTGTGTGTGTGTGTGTGTGTGTACTTGCTACAAAAAAAGAACCAAAAAAACATCGTTTTACAACAAATTTGGGACATTTTTGGGAAGTGAGGACATTTTCTTATGCGCTCCCACTGCAAAGGCAAATTACGACTAATTCGTTAAAGTTAGGGGTAAAGTTAAAAGTAGTTACAGGTTAAGGTTAGGCATGCATTGCTGCTTATTACGATTAGGGAAAGGCTGTAGAGACACAAAAAATGAATGGAAGTCAATGAAATGTCCTCACAATTTTAGAGGTAGAGGGGTAAGGGTGTGTGTGTGTGTGTGTGTGTGTGTGTGTGTGTGTGTGTGTGTGTGTGTGTGTGTGTGTGTGTGTGTGTGTGTGTGTGTGTGTGCATGAGTAAGCCTGTGTGCATGCGTGAGAGTGTGTGTCTGTTAGTCAGATTTCATGGCTCACCCTGCACTTCCAGGGCTCTGAGGGAAGGGAGTGCATAGCTGGCTGTAGGCAGAAGGTATGGTAGCCCTTATCACAGGAGTCACACACCAGCATCTTTGAGTCTTCACCAGGCTGCCTGCAAACCATCACCGTACAGCACGGTCAGCGCCACTAACACTCACAAAACACACAAACATCTACCAAGAAACATTTACCAAACACATCCATCACACTCAAGGGGTATTCACCAGCTGCTCACAGGATACCAGCCACTACAATCCCAGCACCCCAGAGCAATTCCAGGCTTCATTCCGTTTCTTGAAGGTCACAGCGCCTGTTATGGTTTCCTGCCAGTCAGCTGGCAATATAAGGGTTTGAAAAGAGCCACATTCACCCCTTAGCAAACAAGGTACAACTTAATGCTCATTGGTGATTGTTATTCCTCCAAAATGGGGCAAAATGAAGCAATGGGAGGTGATCTTTGGACCCCATATACAACTGACCTTATGTGACCTTGACCTTTGACCTAATGACCTCCAAAGTCCAATCAGATCAGCTACCCTTTTTGGGGAGCAACCATGTCTGATTTGGTGAAAATACCTCCACTCCTTCAGTAGACACAGAGCAGACAAAATATTTGCTACAGACGGAACGACGGATGCACGCACGGACAGATGAATGGACGGACAACCAGAAAATGGTATCCATGAATAGGAAATTAAAGTCTGAAAAAGCAGCTTAAAAAAAAAAAAAAAAAAAAAGCAGGGCCCTGCTGGATACGACTGGATGATACCCAACGGACCACATAAACACGCCCTGGCAAACAGTGGCAGGAGGGGGAGAAGTCAAGCGCACGTCCTCCTTCGTACCTGCAGGTCGAGCAGACCTTGCATTCCGGACACTGCCAGCCGGACCTCAGCAACGGCGTGGCACTGATCTCCAGACACGCCGCGTGGTAATGCTGGCCGCACCCCGTGCAAAACACCAGGTCCTTCAGCTCGCCCGCCGAATCACACACGACACACCGTGCCTCCTCATTTGCTAAACACAAGGAGGGGAGACCGCAGGGTAGTCAAGCCTCCGCTCTACGGCCAATCAGCACTATCTGCAGACATTGTGACATCATCGTACCGAGTTCCACAGCTTTCTCTATGTGTTTTGGACAGAGCGCAGCCAGTTGCTTCATTGACTGGAATGAACCAATAGCAGCTGCACAGGGGAAGTGGTAGGTCTGCGAGCATCCCTCCGCCTGGCACCGAATGGTTGCTCCCAGCCTTTTACAGTATTCGCACCGCTGTTGGAGGGGCACAGAGGAGTCAAACAAGCGATCAAATCAAAGGGTTTTTCCATGAAACAAAACAATCAGCACTTAAATTATAAATCAGGCAAGCACCAATGACAGAGACCACGGACAAAATGAAGGAGATTCATTTAACCAACAGCGCACTTGTATCAATATATTGCGAGGCTGGCTGGCAGTTTGGGCTGACCTGTTGTATCCCTGAGATGACAGCGTTATCCACGCCTTGCAACTCCTGGTCATCACCATGGTCAACGCCCTCTGACCAGAGAGCACACCAGTGGTGGACCCAACAGTATCCTGCTCAACATGAAGGTTAAACATTACTTCACAGCGCACTGTTAGCACTGACACACAGGCACAGGCAATCTATTCTCAGGATTCACTGACATCACAATACACTCTCGCCCCACTCTCACATGTATATGCAAGACACTGCACACATGCGAACGCGTAACACACTCGCAAGCATTACGCACGATAAACATAACAAGCATACACAAGACTTCGTAACACATTGAGTGAGAATCACATCAGTTAAACCAAACTGATAACTACAGAATCACCCAGAGTGGAAGTGCTGAGATTTTCAACAGGAGGACAAAAGGCACAAAAATGCCATTATAAAGAAACCCTACAAACACTGCCAAATACAAAAACCCCAGATGCGGTTTTCCTACATCCATCCAAGCGCACCTGTGTCGTCAAAGAGCGAGGCAGCAGAGGTGGAGTCAGGGAAGCCCATAGAAGACAGGTCATCGCTCCCGCGGGACGGGGGTGGGGCAGGGGGGCGGTCCAGGACGGACCATCCCGGGGATGGGCCAAATCGCCGAAGCTCCCGCTGGCCGTGCAGGCTCGGCTCTCCGCAGTTGCAGAGCGCACAAACCTCACTGCTCTCCCTGCTCAGGCAGAGCAGACACACGATCTTATCCAGACAGGCAGACCCAGACATGCAGGCGATAGAACTTCACATCAACAAAAAACCTCCATCACAAAAAAAGCAAAGTGATGGCTACGTCAAACATACAGTGCAGTGAAAATGTATTGGCTCCCTTCCTGATTTCTTCTATTTTTGCTTATTTGTCATATTTAAATATTTCAGATCATGAAACTAATTTTAATGACACGAAGACAACGTGAGCAAACTCAAAATGCAGGTGAAGAGCTATTTAAAACCTATGCCACCCATGTGAAAAAAATAATTGCCCGCTCAAATCTAATAACGGTTTGTGCCTCACTTGAATTCAACAACTGCAGTCAAACATTTGTGATAAATGGCAATGAATCTTCTACATCACTGGAGGAATTTTGGCCAAATTCTCTTGGCAGAATTGTTTAAACATGGATAAAAGTTAGCAGAGATTGGAAAAAAAAAAAAATGAACATCCTCGGGGTGGGTTTCCCAGGGGGAGTGAAAATTTAAAAAACAGTAGGTTCATTCTGGTGCATTCTGATGATGTTTTAAAGTTAAATTTGTACTTACATTTCTCAAGCATAACAGTGTTTATTTCATCTGTAGCAGTTATTCATGAGGCCCCAAGTTATTTCCCAGATATGAACACAATGATTCATTAATGCAGATGGTATCCCTCAAAAACTTCATCGGAAGTCAGACAATTGCTTTGAGATGAAAGAGGGCGTTTTTAATGCTAGTCGCTGAGTACACATGCACACAAATCATATCCCTTTCCAAAATGTGGAAATCTGCCCCAGGGATGGAAAACTTTCATTCATGTTTTAATTCAGCCAAGCTGAAGGGTTGTTGAGCATGAGCTGCCTGTTTAAAGTCAGGCCACAGCATCTCAATCAGGTTCCTGTCAGGACTTTGACTAGGCCACTCTAAAACCTTCATCTTGTTTCTTTTAAGCCATTCAGAGGTGGTCTGGCTTTGGATCATTGTACTGTTGCATAACCCAACGGCGCGTGAGCTTTAGGTTACACATATATGGCAGGACATTCTCCTGCAAGATTTTCTGGCAGACAGCAGAATTCATGGTTCCATCAATTATAGCAAGTTGCCCAGGACCTAAACCAGCAAAGCAGCCCCAGACCATCACACTACCAGACCTGTGTTTGACTGTTGGAACCATGTACTTTTTGTGGAATGCTATGAGGTACCGAGGTCGATGCCTTCCAAAAAGGTCCACTATAGACTCATCAGTCCACAGATAATTATCCCAAAAGTCTTGGAGGTCATCAAGATGTCTTTTAGCAAATAGGAAATGAGCCTTTAAGTTCTTTCCGGTCAGCAGTGGTTTTTGTCTTTGGAGCTCTCAAATACAGGCCATTTTTGCCTGGTCTCTTTCATATTGTAGAAGGCCTGCAGTTCTTCAGATCTTAGTCCTGGTTCTTTTTGGACCTCCTGGATAAGTCCATGTGCTACTGGGGGCCGACTGCTCATTTCCAAATTGATACCTGTCAACGACTTTGTTTCTCATCTGTTCTCAAATTTCATTACAACTGCAGAATCACATGCTGTTTTTTGTCTACTTCACAGTGCCAAACAATTTCAATTTAGGTGATGTTTAGATTCAACAGGGCTAGATGTAATCATGCCTGGGTGTTTCTGGTGAAATTATCAACTAGATAACTCTGTCGCCTCTCCACAGGGACTGAGTCATGTATCTCCCCGATCCCCAAATTTTGGACAAAATGGCCGCCGGCAGCCATATTGGAAGTCCGAAATGTGCGAAAATCGGTCTTCAGCACTGTCCAATCAATATCTTCGCCTGCGTGAAATTTGGAGAAATTCCTCTAATAATTGTGGCTTCCAGAGCCCGGAATAGAAAATCTCTGCGGCGGTGACCCCGGAACTAAACCATAGTATCACCCGACTATCGTCGTCGGGGAGATACGATTACATATGTTTAATTAGTTGATTTTGTGACTAAGGGGGCAATTACTTTTACACATAGGGCCAAGTAGGGTTGGATAGGTTTTTTCCTTTAATAAATGAAATCCTCAATTAGAAATTGCACCTTCTGTTCACTCTAGATATGTCTGTTTAATATTTAAATTAGTTTGATAATCTGAAACATTTGATTGTGACAAATATGCAAAAATAGAGGAAATCGGGAAAGGGGCAAATGCTTTTTCACAGCACTGTACTTCAACTGAAACACTTTGTAGATGAAATCCACCATAATATTAATGAAATTAAAGCACAAGCATCCATTCAGGGGTTCGAGCCCAAATACAATTTGCTTCTCAATTATCCCTAAGTGGTCAATATCTTTGTTGGGATGTTCACACGTCTGTGTCTGCTTACAACAAAAGAGGACTTCTGCTCTCAAAATTAAAGACCCAGTTAAGGAATTTAAAAAAATGTGCTTTGAAATGATTACAAAACTGACAGGTAAAAAGCATGATTTCTAAAGCCATCTTCAAAAAGTCAGTTTGAGAGTTAATTAGCATGAATAGCAGCAATGTTACAAAGGTCATGGTCTAAAAGTTACTACATTCAGAAAATTAAGCCTTAAGTGAACTGAAAGGTAGATTAATAGAAGATGAAAATACTGCAAGCATTCATTGTAGAATCTGATCAAATGCAGACAGCTTGTTATAGGAACCAGGGTCAAATGGGAAGAGAATCCAAGCTGAATGAATTTTAGTGAGGGTCTATTAGGATGGTGTATTTCTCAATAAGGCAGAACAGTAAAAGAAAAATCATTTGTATTGCTTTTTGTGTTGCATCTCCTTGCAGATAACCTCACTAGATGGTGCAAAACCCTTTGCAATTACATTTCGTACCAAAATACTGAAGCATTTACTGTCACTTAGATCAGTTGGAACGTGTAATTCCAACCAGCCTTGTTGCAACTTGTGAACACTTCTTGTCACGTAAACAACCAGAATTGAAAAACATGCTTGTCTACCGTGATGCAAAATATATTGGCAATGTGCTGCACAATAAAAGTGCTGGGGCCTGGAGTAGACATTAAGCAATTATTTCAATGTATAAAATAAACTGTGCAAATGATCATTCATACAGTTCCATTTCCATAAATATTGGGCCGCTCAATTTAGCCCCACATTGATGAAATTTGGTTTATTATTTGAAACAAAGGCCCAGATATGCGTATTAAGTTTCTGGCGGATTGTCATGAACCAACTTGAGGTATGCGCAATCGCATGATAGGTCACAACCAAAATCGCCATGTCTCCATCCATATGAACCAATCCCAATTTCCTTTTAGAGATTTGACAAATGAATACGTTTTGAGGAAGCGCCTCAAATTTGATCAAATTTTATTGTGAGATAAATACGATTTTTACCAAAATTGGCATGTATATGAAGGTATTTTTATGTAGGTAAACCCGCTAAAAATAGGCATCTGACACCTTTCCCACTGCCAGTAGGCGGGTTCACATTTCTGTTTTTGTTTTGGTGTGTCAAGTTTGACGTCACAAATGCACTGAATAACAGGATTAGTGAACAATAAAAAACAGCATGACAATGCTAATGGTTACCCCTTTTATCTCCTACTTCAGCCTTTTTCAAACTCGATGATCATTGCATCTTGCACAATGCAAAGAACATAATCACTGTTGCACTTTGTTTTCATGGACTGTAAAAACAAAAAATTATGTTCCTGGGTATGCACACGCCAACATTCAGAACTTCAACACGCGTCATAGCATCGCGCTTGAATAGAGAGAAAATTAGCGTGTCCATCTTAGAGTCATGTTTCCATCACTGCCAATCAGAGCTGGAGCTGATAAATACCCATGACAACAGCAAAGTCACTGGACCAGAGAATGAATGCCAATGGTATGCTTTCCCACTGCAGACAAAAGCCAGATGTCAGCGGGTGTTAGTGGTTTTGTCCAGTGTGAAAGGGGTATAAGACATCCAGGTTTTTCCATTTGTGGCACCACTTGCAAACTGTTTCAGACCAAATATACCCAGCACATTTCTAGCATTTTAATAAATGTGGTCACTACATTTAGCCAAGATTAGACACAGTTAAGGCCAAAACCTGCTAGCCCACATCCGCTTTCAACTTCATCCATCAACAGTAGGCACATTTTCTTGGTGCAAGAAATGAATACTTTGCGCATCAATGTTTACTTAGTACATGTGGTTTGGCACAGAAACATAAAAACTCCACTGAAAGATTGACCCACAAAGGGGGTGAGGGATCGAGGAAAAGGAGGGATTGATTCAAGTGCACGCCGCCGTGAGCAAAACAGAGAGCATCTGAAGCCCCTGACAGAGCACGTGGAGCACTCAGAAGCGTTAGTTTTGGGTGGGTCTGAAACTTACGCAGGCGCGCTCGCTGTGAGCACAGACGAAGACAAACGCAGCGGCTTCTCGATGCGGGGGACATCCGACTGCTTGGAGGAGGCACCATCATCAGCTAGAGGAAAACAGTTGCATGTAAACAAAAAGAAAAAAATGGCCTTCATCTTAAGTGCATCTGGCATGTGCTGCTCCCCTCACTGGCAAGCATGTCAATATGCACAGTTAGGTACCGACACCCGGATCAAAACTGGAACCCGTAAATCCCCAAAAACCGAAGGTTTGACGGCAAAGTTGAGTTTCGAATCCGCTGATTGAATCCTAAAGCAGCACTTTCATTTCGACTGATGCAAATCCAGGGAAATGCAACAAAATACAAAAATTCATCTGCACAGTGCATTGACCCATCTATGGTATTTGATAGGCTACATCATGCATCAACAACAGTCCATTGTCATTTTGTTTGCTCGGTGAGAGAATGGCCGACCACACCAAACTATCAGAAAAGTGGCTTCGAGTCACCAGAAAAAATGACAACAGCGCTAAACGCATTATATGCAACAAGCGTACTCTGTATGCCATAGGAAGCACTTCATACATGGCTAAACATTTGCTTCAGCATGATAGAGACATAGGAGTGCACCACTTGCAGTGTATACCAGTCTCAGAGTTCTAGCCCCAGCAACGCACAGTATGCTGAGCCTAAACATCAAAACTACTCACAGATTAACTGAATAACGTTGCTTATCTTGTGACAATGACATACGTCAAGGTCCGCAGACAGACTGAAGACGTAAGCAAACAGTCAGTTTCTGGAGGCAATGAGTTGGCCGTGGGAGAAATGGGACCTCAATGACTCCGACACCAAATCGTTACAGCCAGACGAGTGGGTCAGAGAACCTCTCAAGCAGCAAGTAATTAAAAAAACAGACAACACGTCTAGGTTTTCTGATAATATATCAGGCAAGCAGGGTGGTTATGACAAATTGCAGAGAGAACAACTGGACAACAACTTCCCAAGTAGAGCAATGACACCGTGGAACTAGTAAACCACAACTCACGTATAGCAAGTGAGCAAAATAGTTAAAAACCACACTCTTACACGTAGCAGCAATAGTTTTGGTTGCATTAAAGCAAAAAAAAAAAAAAAAAAAGAGGCAGAAAGGATGTAATCTTTATACATACAATTTTTGGATGATGATGATGCAAAAATGATTTCTTTAGATCAACACGTGTACATATGATGACCAAGGTATGAAAGCAACATACAGCTACATGCCGAACATTATAATAAAATTAATTACACACCAAAGTGGTTTAGTGCACACCTCATCCGACCGCATTAGGCTACACCACTCAGGTATGCAAGTGTGAAGATCGGTAGGGAGTTTTACACTGTTTAGATATAAAGGCTACCTTCAGGTCATTGACATCGTTTTTCGCAGCCTGAATCTGCGAAGAACTAAAAGTCAAGTGAGCATTCACTCGGGTAACCCAACCCAGTCACATGGTCTCACGTCATGCGTAAACTCCATTTCAGAGACCCAAATGCTTCCAGGTAACGTCCAAATCTTGACGTAGACAATCGATAGATGAAAATGTCGACCTAGGCTCAAGCCATCTTACAGGTAGTCCAAGTAATAAATGGTGTTCCTGTCATTGGAAAATTTTGGATTCTTTTTGTCCCTAAAAATAAGGTAAGAATGTATCCAAAGTACGATTTGATGATAGAATTCGATAAGCCGAATCGTTAAAAGTCAAATGAAACCCAATCCAACCAATGGGCAATTCCACGGTAACGGAATTACTATCAAGAGTAATTTTCATGTCATTTTTACCTGCCATCTATTACTCTAATGCAGTAGCTACTTGCCTGTGCTTTTATCAGTTCCACTGGCATGCCTACTGAGCTGTATAACACAAAGTTTGGGGTAATCTATTTTGAAGAAGGCTATACGAAGGTGAAAGTGTCGGTAACGGAATTCAGGCAGAAAAAAATGCCATTATTTTTGCCTTAACTTTGACAGGCATTTCTCTGAAATCTGGCAATGATGGGCAGTAGGTTTAAGCTTAAGTTGGTGGCCTAGGATGTTGACCAGGCCATGGTAAGTTTATATTGACTGGAATATTCAGATATTTTGTAGGATGCCATTTATGAGAGAGAGACACAACGGTAACGGAATTACAAAATGGTAACGGAATTACATTTTCTGAGAATCTACTAAATTTATTATACTCAAAACAACAAAGCAATTGAAAATTGGTATCATAAATGATGTTTGTGTTGCTGACCTCCTGTTGAACCAAAATTTTGAACAAATTTTCAACAAGTCTGGGCAAAAGGAAGGCAATACATGATATTGATGAGAATAACTAATTTTTCAACAAGAACAGTATATATAGTTTCTTAAATAGCACAAAATGCAGTATGGGATGCCGCTCAATGCGCTTTACATAATTAAATTGACAGCTGAGGCAACCGAGGAAGGCTCCCGGCTTAGGTGAGTCTTATGTAACAGGTGAGATTAATGTATATCAACCATCTTGAAGGCTATTTTAATTTGCTAAACTAATATCCAAACTTTTAGATCAGTTTTATTTAGAAATGAAAAAGCAAGAAACTTACCTGCTAGTTGGAGGATTGCTGGCTTTTGATATTGAGCATGAACAAATGTCGGACATGGGATGTGTTGAAAAGGTTTGGTCCTTACAGCCCATCCCCTTTCTAATTCTTTCACCTCCAACTTAATGGGCCACAGGTGGAACCCATTAGGGTGGAGGTGTTAGCAGAGTATATAGCTGCCAGCCCTGTTGCTGCTACATTTTTTCTTTCTTTTCTCCTAGTTTGTTTGCTGCTCCATGTTATTTTTGAACCTGCTGTTTTTGGATTTTGTTTTAATGAAATTCAGTTTCTTTACACAAGCCATGCTTTCCCAATCTGAAACCACTTATAACATTCACCCATTATACATGTTATACAAAGAGATGCTGTCTTAGTAAAGCACAGTTCCAGGAGGAACAGGATGCTGGTAAAAGCGATGGTGCAGAAGACCCCATACTACAGAACAAACATTCATTCATACCCTTCCCCAGCAGATGCTACTCCTTAACCAAACTATACTATAAATTCCTGTTAATCCTTGAATGAATTGTTACGGAAACTTAACTCACAGGAAGACACACTCAACTATAGATGTCCAAAACAATTAATCACTATGCTGCATAAAGTCATCATGCCACCTTGTGCCATCTTCTGTTTTTCACTGGCTTTCAGAATAATTCTGTAGTTCCGTTACTGGTGTAATTCCGTTACCATGTAATTCCGTTACCACAAATTTTCCAGGATTACAGCCAAGTATTAGAGGGGATAATGTCTAAAATTCAGAATAGACATAAGAAGGAAGAGAATTCTTAATAACAATAAAATAAATGCAGAAATAAGATGATGAAGAGAACTATACTGCAATTTCGGTAACGGAATTACGTTGAAAAATGACAAATTTCACAATGAGCCACTGGAATTGTGTGTTTCAATTTCCTGCAATGACTTACAGTCTCAAATACTTTGGCTACCAATGTATGGAAGTACAGTAAAAACCAGGAAATAGCTAAATATCTTTTAGGAGTTGTCAGCTTTGAAAAAATAACCTTTGATCCTTGTCCTGGAGCTAAAAAAATTACAGAATTCAAATCAAAATTTTGAGAAGACCATCAAAGATGTTTTAAAACTGTTTTCAGTGTCAGATTTGGTAATGAGTCATCTACATGAAAACCTATATATTTCTAATATAATGCACTTTTTAGAAATTGCTGTTTTACCAACTCTCATGCGGAATTGCCCCAATGCCTTTAATGCCAGTATCTGTAACAAGGTATCTGCTCGAAAACATTTAAACCCCCCCCCCACTGAGATTATGTTTCCAAAATGTACAAGCTAACTCAGACATAATGATCACTATTGGCACCTAAAATTAAAGTTCTAGAGTGCAAACTTGGACTAGAAAAAAGAAACCAACTCTTTGAATGGATAAAGCAAAAATACACATTACGTTGCACCACTCAAAACCAAGGCCCCCATGTCACTCGCGTATTGTGAAAAAAATTAATTGAATTCACCTCGTTTGAGAAATGCACATTCAACATATAGCATTTGAGCCATTCCTGCTTTCTCCAGTTTTTAAAGCAGCTGGGTGCTTCCAGTTAGAGCGGCACCCTGCTTCTTTTAAATACTCATATTCACACAGGCTACAGTTGTGCAAATCTCTTCTACAGTACCCGTTTCAGTAGCACTACATCTCCCATTTCAGGAAATCTGTTCCGCATCTTTTAAAAACATCAGCATGCATCCCTCTCACATGCTCATTTTGAGTACTATAATAATAATAATAACAACAACAATAATAAAATCCATTACCCATTATCCAAATAGCACATGCCCTGACACCATCTTGCAAAAGCCTTATTTGCGCACAATACGAGTAATATTCCGTTTAAACACCAAGGTTTTTTACGATTGGATTATGGCATCCCCGCGATCACTTACCTGCCGTTTCAGAATCATTCTCCTCAGAGTTTGATTTCTGCTCATCCATCCAGCCCTCCACTCGTGATCTCTCTCACAGAGAGACCTGCAACACAAACAGAAAAAGTAGTCAGAGATTTTAACGAGGAACAAGGACATATCGATCCCCCAATTTAGTTGTTTACAAGTTGGCTACATAATGCCTTCGCAGTCCCTTACTGTCCGCTGATATAACGAGTTCATATTTCATGAGCAGGGTCCTCTGAAAAATAGAATGCTGGACGGGGGGTTACTCAAGAGGGAGGCGGTACCTCCAATATTCGTAGCCGATGTTCCTCTGTTTGTCAATCGGCAGAAACGGTAACTCAAGTGAAACGTGCTTTCGATTTCTGACTTTCAAGACATTTGGGACCGTTTCCAGGCATCATAGTCACGATACAGGCGATTCCCGACAGCCGGCCACTCGGCAGCTGAATATGACATGGTGCACATAAGCCATTCCAAAGCCGAAATGTCAGATTCTCGTAACTTATTTTCAAATAATATACAAGTGACCAAGCATATTCAATTAATTCCCCGCAACGCCAATTTTATGCCAAGTATAAAAGATATCTAGCAATAAAATACCAGGAAGATAATATCATAACGCTTCCGTTTATTAAATTGTTGTAAAGTTTAATAATTCCGCCCCGATTTGTAAAATATCCTGTAGCTGAACTGACTCTGAAATTTTAATCAACCAACAGCTTATGTCAAGCCAACTAGGCAACTTGAAGACCAGAGCATTCGTTACCTGAAGTCTTGTAATCATCTGGGCATGTGAGCACGACAGCGGTTTTAATCTTCCCATATTGCTAATCTTCATGACAAGAAAGTTGAATGCAAAATTATATCAACTGATCAATTATATCAACTGATGCCCATTTTAAGCACAAGCCATTACCAACTGCAGTAAAGAAATTCATTCCACAGAAAAGCGTGCAGATACTGACGAAACCAGTTTTTACACTTATGCATTAAAATACAGCTAGATATGGCCGCATAACAAACTCATAAAACTCAAGTGATGGAATAGAATGATTGCTGATTAATTATCGTCATATCTTCGCAGATGATTGCCAAATAGTCACGGTGAATTTTCTGGACATTCCGATTAAATACTATCGAATCATTAAAACACGTTTGGAAGCATGATGACGAATTTCTATAAATACACACACAACATCGACCATAAATGTTCGCCATCTGCAAATAAAACTACCCCAAGCCAAATACACAAAGAAAATACAGCTTCCGTGTGCTTCACTTCCTGTACGTCGTGCTGCAGCCCAGAAATTTAAGGCAATAGTTCCGATACAGACGAGGCAAACCAAACAAACGACTAGATAACATTAATATATTTCCTTCAACGAATACGATTAGCGAAACGTTTTTTCATCCAGTGCTCGCATTTAAATATAAATATAAATGAAATCTTCAAACGATCAAACAAGAGAAAGCAAGCATACTCTGCTACAGCAGCTGTGACACAATAAAAAAAGTTGGCAATAAAAGAGGTACATAAAATTAATATTAGTTCAATCACAAAACAGGTTAGATAAAGTTACTCCCATTCGGCGATTTATACACCAAGCCTGTATTTAACTATGACACTGAAGATAGAAGTGATCTAATTCATGAAACAGATACTGTAGCTAATTAGGTACAAAATAACGCAGGTGCACATCCCAGGGGACAGAAAGTAAACAGTCCTGCCACGTTATACTTCCTCCCGTGAACTCAGTTAGCCGATTCCTATAAGTACTTCAACCTTGCGGCTTAAATTTGTTCTATTTAGAAAATCCAGATAGTTGGAACAAAAAGTCAATGGAGGACTTATTTTCTGAACCTGGATTGTCAAACTCTGCAAAACAGGTGTTAAACATTGTGGTATGAAGTCAATGTCAAAAAGAAACAAGCAACGCTCCGACTTCACCGTCGGGTTTGCCACAAGCCTTATCGACACTTTCAGACCCGATCGAGGAAATGCGGTTGGATATTAAATCAGCAGATGCCGATTACGCGCATAGATACCCAAAAGCCCTAACTGCCTCCATACCCTCACGGTACTGTTCCACTTCCTCCCATTGTGGGAAGCCGTTTTACCAAGGGAAGTGAATTTGAAGCCCATGCGGGGGCCCCCCAAGTCAACAACACCCTCAGTGGACTTGGCATGTACTCCTCATACGCACGCCCTTCCAATCGCGTGAATTATACATTTACCACAACCACTGATCCGGTTTTCCCCTGAAATTACGTAACATTTATAACTTCAAATATTATCAGCAGACGTACACGAATAGCCGACTTGTGTACATTCGAGTGCCCATTTGTGAGGTTATACGTCGAAACAAACATCGTTACCTTGTAGGCATTTAGATTTCCCAGCCGTCTGCAACACATTTGCACAAGTGGGACATTTTGACTCCAACAATGTACTGTAACT
Organism: Gymnothorax javanicus; assembly: GCA_029692085.1. Taxonomy (NCBI): domain Eukaryota; kingdom Metazoa; phylum Chordata; class Actinopteri; order Anguilliformes; family Muraenidae; genus Gymnothorax; species Gymnothorax javanicus. The sequence goes on from CM056203.1 coordinate 20,967,747, forward strand.
TGTTCATATAAGAACGTGTCCCAGTGCTCATCTCCCCTTAGTTTAGTATAAAACAGTCAAAAGATTGGACTTTGAAGACAAAACACATCAATAGGGTTATTTTATAGTAATTATGCGTTACCTGCGTCACTGCCGAGTACTTCACCTTTACGAATCGTCCGACAAAATTGAAACGGCAGTGACCCCATATGCCCTATATCAGTACAGCGCTTTCACTTGTTTTTTTGTTCGCTTGCTAAAGTGAAAGCCAACATACAGCTGGTCACCATTAACAAATGTAACAGCCGTCACACATCGGCTTTTGAAATGTTTAATACAAGCACTCGAGCCGTCGAGAGCCATTTTCCGGGCTGTAATAATGTATCGAATGGTAAGTGCGCAGAGCTATGGGATATATAAGGCAATTCGACACCTTGTGAGAGCTAGCTTTGTTTAGGCATATAAGAATCGACTTTACAGTCCAACCTCAAGTTATTTATTCAGTGATCCGGAGTAAAATCGACTGATCCACTACACCAACAGAAATGAATAGTGATGCGAAATAAAACCAGCAACAACAATGGCTTTCCACGGTGATACGGCCATGCTGATTAGCGCAGATTGCGGACGTCCTTGGTTGGGCCCGAAGTAAATCCAATAATTGCAATTGTGACACACATTGCACATTCATCAACTTAAATGTCTTATTTTGAGTGGTTGGTGATCATTTCATAGCCAAATAAGTAAACGTAGTCTGATCATAGTTAATTGAATGCAAGATGAATACACGTGAATCGCGGATCGTTATAGGGAGCAATTTCATAAGATGGTGGTAGCTAATAAAGTTAACCAGATATTAACTTAGCAAGCCAGCTAAGATACATAAAGTTGTGGATAGTTATAGTCTATGGCTGGCTGACTTTACAAGCAGAGGTACAATATGCTGTAGGCACTAAAACTTCACTGAAATATTTCCATGTCCATATTACCTTGCCCCATTAAGTTGAGAGCAGTTAGCGAGCAAGCTAGTTATAGGGCAGCTACCTCGCCACTTGACTGCAGACTTAAACATAGCCGCGTCGGCTCAGTAACGATAACTAGCTAACTATATAGCAAGCCAAATACACACAGGATGAGAAGTGTTGATTGAGATAAAGGAAACCGTGAATTCGTGTATAGGCGCTTTCACACTGGACGCAAAACGAATTTTTCGCACGACATATGACTTTCAAAGTCAATGCAAAGACGCGAATACACGCGTCTTGTATTCGCGTCTTTGTATTGACTTTGAATGTAATCTGTCGTTTCGCGTTCGGTGTGAAAGCATCTTAAGGCAACAAAACTCTGAAAGACCAAGTACGATAGCCTACCAGTGCCATGTATGCGGTGTTATTGAGCAACGACTCGCACATTCGAGGTCTTGAAACGCAAAAATGAGCTGTCTTGCTAGCCAACTATCCAGAAATCCAGTTCATAGTGCCCATCCACGCAGTGTATTGAGCTAGTCTGAAATTGAAGTTATCCGGACATCAAAAGTTGGCTAGCGTGCTAACATGGTCTAAATAATCACGCTAACTGTTAGACATTATTGAAAACAAGTCTAAAAGTTCGTCACAGCTGTCATGGTTAGCCGACTACCGTCATGAAACCCAGGCGAGGCTAGGTTAATTTAGCCAATTAGGGTGTTAGCTAGCTAATGTCAGCCTGGTAATAATAATCTATAGCTAACTAGCTAGTGTTAGCTCTCATGTTGGATGGCTACGCCCAATTAAACAAATTGCAGCAAGTTAGCTAGCAAGTGAGGTAGCTAACCACCACCGTCTTCGCCACGAACTGTAGCTACACTTCGCAGTCATATTCAACTTACCATCGGCGCACATTTCAGTTAGCTGGCTAATAGCCCTTTTGAATCAATTCAGTTTACAGTATGGATAGTAGCTATCGACCCACCCAGTTTAAAGCCGCTTTCACACTAGACGCGAAACGAATTTTTCGCACGACAGATTACATTCAAAGTCAATGCAAAGACGCGAATACACGCCTTTTCGCGTGTATTCGCGTCTTTGCATTGACTTTGAATGTAATCTGTCGTGCGAAAAATCGTTCCGTGTCCGGTGTGAAAGCAGCTTAACTGTCGCTGATTGATGGGAACATTTTTATAATTATTATTTTATTATTAAACTCACCTCAAAGAGTGCGATCCAAATGTCTTCGTACATCAGAGAAACCCTCCTGAAATAAGCAGGTTGCAACGCTTCGACTTTCATTTGCGTAGCTTTCCAGTGGCCGAACGTTAGCTAAATTTTGTAGCTATAATGAGCAAGTAAGTTCTTAATCCGCAGCTAGCTAGCTACCAACTATTTAGTACGATGTCGCGGAGGTAACGTTAGCCCTTTACGACCTGATTCATGGACATTCAAACAACATAAAGTGTCAAATTTTCGTTTTTTCCAGCAAGGTTCCACAGCCAGGAATCCGTTAGGTAGGTTTTTCAGAGCAATTTAGGTTTATACTCGGATTATCCAACCATTGCGTCAGTCCAGAGGAACCTTAAAGTACTTCTCTGTGGTAGAGTGAGTCGTAATGATGACCATCGATTATATGGAACGATATTCTGAGTCTTGATGACACCAACTTCATTGCTACTCTGATCACACGCTAGCTAGCTAGCAAGCTAGAGGACTTCCACTCCGAAACCGCTCATCCACAAATGTCTGCAGCTCATTTTAGGTAGCAAGTTTGCTAGCAACGACAATCTTAGCGAGAGCACGGAGTATGACCAGACTTTCTGGCGTGCTGCTCTTGCGAGTTTTCCTAGCACGGTTGCAGGGAAATTTTTGGTTTTTTAGGTATTAGATATATGCAGGTAGCTGGCACTTTAATTCCACGCAAAGAGAAGTGTGGGGATTGAAGCAGTAGAGTGAGAAGGGGGACCATCTTAATCGTAGAGAAGTTGATTCCAATGGTTGTGTTCTTTTCGAATACAAGCTGTCATCACAAGAGAAAATGTTTTGATTGGGGAAAAAAAAACTTAAGGCAGACCGTATTTACCTCGCGAAAACTTAAACGGACTCAGACTGAACTATACTTAGGCAGGTGACGTTTTCATCGAACCTTTGGCTCTAAATTACAAAATCACGGAAAAGAAATATACAACCCCATTTCCAAAAAAAAAGTTGGGATGCTGTGTAAAGTGTAAATAAAAATTGAATGCAATGATTTTCAAATCATGTGACCTTAAATATACGTGTGTGTGTGTGTGTGTGTGTGTGTGTGTGTGTGTGTGTATATATAGAATATGTTTTTTTTTTTTTTTTAAATGTGCTCATTTTGAATTTGATGCCAGCAGCACGTTTCAAAAAAGTTGGCACAGGGGCATGTTTACCACAGTGTTGCATCATGTCTTCTTCAATCAACACTCTGTGAGTGTTTGGGAACTAAAGAGACCAAGGGCATGTTCCACAAAGCAGGGATCACTCAGTTAGCTGGATAACGGCACCAAGTAAAACTTGGTAACCTCTCAAATCTGGAACATGGACTGCAGTAAAAGCAACTGTTCTGGGTTTTACTAGGAGCAGTTATCTGGCTAACTCAGTAATCCTGCTTTGTGAAACAGGGCCCAACTGCTGTAGTTCTGAAAGCAAAATAATAATAATAATAATACATTTTATTTATGGGTGCCTTTCATGACACTCAAGGTCACCTTACAAATAAAAACAGAGTCAAACACAATAAAATACAAAAACAGAAAATAAAAATATAGCCGCAAGCGGCAATTCCGGGGTTCAAGCCACAAAAGACCATTAGTAGTTGAAAGCTTTAACAGCTTAATTAACAAGTGTTGCCACTAAACGTGGCCATGTCCCCCACCAGGTGACGGATATCGACTGGGGTCGGCGTATCACAAAATTACACATTGAGGCCAAAGATGAAATAAATTGGTCAAAGCGTTCTCGAGATTTCGCGTTCACAACAAATGGGACGTGACGGACGGACGGCCGGACGGATGGACTGATGGAGCTGAATACTATGTCCCTCGGCCTTAATACACCTTGACCCCAAAGATGAATGGAATCGGTCAAAACGTTCTTGAGATATTGCGTTCACAACAAACGGGATGGGACTGATGGGCGGCCGGACAGATGGAGCTGAATTCTATATCCCCCGCCCCTAATACACCTTGACACCAAAGATGAATGGAACCAGTCAAACTGGTCTTGAGATATCATGTTGACAAGGTATTTGTAAGTGGTCAAATGGTCATAATGACCTTGAGAATAATGGCAAGGTCACGTAGATCGAGTGAGTTGTGAGCACCCCCCTAATACACCTTGACACCAAAGATGAATGGAATCGGTCAAACCTTTCTTGAGATATCGTATTCACAACAAACAGGACATGACGGACAGACGGACGGGCGGACCCCCACCCCTAATACAGCTTGACACCAAAGGCGAATGGAATCGGTCAAACCGTTCTTGAGATATCACGTTCACAACAAACGGGACATGACGGATGGCTGGGTGGACGGATGAAGCTGAATACTATGTCCCCCACCCCTAATACACCTTGACACCAAAGATGAATGGAAGCAGTCGAACCGTTCTTGAGATATCACGTTCACAACAAACGGGACGGGACAGACGGACGGACGGCCGGGCAGACGGATGGAGCTGAATACTATGTCCCCCGCCCCTAATACACCTTGACACCAAAGATGAATGGAATCGGTCAAACCTTTCTTGAGATTTCGCTTTCACAACAAACGGGACATGATGGACAGACGGACGGGCGGACGGAGCTGAATACTATGTCCCCGCCCTAATACACCTTGACACCAAAGATGAATGGAATCGGTCAAACTGTTCTTGAGATATCACGTTCACAACAAACGGGACATGACGGACAGGGACGGATGGACGGAGCTGAATACGTCCCCCGCCCTAATACACCTTGACACCAAAGATGAATGCAATCGGTCGCCAAATTCTGAGCAGACGGATGAAGCTGAATACTATGTCCCCGCCCTAATAATACCTTGACACCAAAGATGAATGGAATCGGTCAACCGTTCTTGAGATATCATGTTGACAAGGAATTTGTAAGTGGTCAAATGATCGTAATGACCTTAAGAATAATGCCAAGGTCACAGAAATCTACTGGGGTCGGCATATCACACCAATATACCTTAACACCAAAGATGCATGGAATCGGTCAAACCGTTCTTGAGATATCGCGTTCAGAACAAACGGGACATGATGGACGGCCGGACGGAGCTGAATACAATGTCCCCCGCTCTGCTCGCTATCGTGGCGGCGGGGGACAAAAACCACTTTAAGAGTGTGTTGCAGGTATTTATGTGGACCTATTTTGCCAGTGTAATGATTGGACTAACTTCTTATGATGCATAGTCTGATTTGTGTTATGTTAGGCTATTTTGTGCATTTATGGCACCCCCTACTGGTCAATTTGATTGAAACTTTCAGGCTATGTTTCAGGTTCTTATGTAGACATATCCTGTGAGTTTTGTAATGATTGGAAAAACTATTTATGATTTATAGTCTGATTTGGGTTATACCACGTTGCTTTGTTTTGCATTTATAGCGCCCCCTATAGGACAATTTGAATGAAATTTTTAGAGTATGTTTCAAGTACTTATATGAATATATCCTGTGAGTTTTATGGCTATAGGACAAACAACTGCTGATTTATAGTCTGATTTGTGCTATACCACGCTGCTTTGTTTTGCATTTATAGCGCCCCCTATCAGTCAATTTGGCTAAAATTTTCTGGGTATGTTTCAGGTACTTATATGAATATATCCTGTGAGTTTTATGGCTATAGGACAAACAATTGCTGATTTATAGTCTGATTTGTGTTATACCACGCTGCTTTGTTTTGCATTTATAGCGCCCCCTATCAGTCAATTTGAATGAAATTTTCAGAGTATGTTTCAAGTACTTATATGAATATATCCTGTGAGTTTTATGGCTATAGGACAAACAATTGCTGATTTATAGTCTGATTTGTGTTTTACCATGCTGCTTTGTTTTGCAGTTATAGCGCCCCCTATCAGTCAATTTAAATGAAATTTTCTGGGTATGTTTCAGGTACTTATATGAATATATCCTGTGAGTTCATGGCTATAGGACAAACAATTGCTGATTTATAGTCTGAATTGTGTTATAGCGCCCCCTATGGGCCGATTTGCATGAAACTGTCAAGGTATGTTCCTGGTACTTATATGGACATATTCTGCAAGTTCTGTGGTGATTGGCCCAATGGTTGTTGAATTTTGTCCATTTTTGTGCTAAGCCACTCCCCTGCTGAAGTTCATTGGTCAATATCTTGGAAACGGAATGAGATTTCAACAAGCTTTATGCAATCTTTGATAAGCTTGGTGCACTGATGATCCATAGTAAATTTCGAAGGAATCGGACCTACGGCCTAGGAGGAGATGTCAAAAATGTGTTTTTCAAAGAATTCAAAATTTCAGAAAATCAAATATGGCGGATCTTAGAGGTCCTTATGGGAAAGTTGTAGAGATTGGACCAAAGAATGTCTGTGTCAAGTTTCGTGTGAATCAGCCCTACGGGCTTGAACCCCTAATAAACCAGCACAAAAACAATAGGGTTTCAGCCCTACGGGCTTGAACCCCTAATTAAACATTTAACAACAAACAAACAAACAGACACTCAGGACCAATCAAAGAAAGTAAGAAAGCCTGAACAGATGAGTTTTGAGCCTGTATTTGAAGTGAGGGAGTGAGTCCGTATTTCGGAGGTCAGGGGGGAGTGAATTCCAGAGTTGGGGAGCAGAGCGGCTGAATGCTCTGCCCCCCATGGTAGTCAGGCCGACAGAGGGGACAGTGAGGTGAATAGAAGACGAGGATCTGAGGATTCAAGTAGGTATGGTGATAGGAAGGAGGTCAGAGAGGTGAGGAGGAGCGAGGTTGTGGATGGTCTTGTAGGTCAGAAGTAACACCTTATAGTGGATGCAGTAAATATTGGGGAGCCAATGGAGCTGCTGTAGGATGGGTGTGATATGACAGGTGGATGGGGTCCTAGTGATAATACGGGTGGCAGAGTTCTGAACCAGCTGCAGTTTATGGAAGATTTTCTGAGATAGACCAAACAGGAGGGAGTTGCAGAAGTCAAGCCGAAGAGTGACAAGACTGTGAACCAGTATGGCAGCGGTGTGAGGGAGGGGTGTAGGCGGTTGATATTGCGAAGATGAAAGTAAGCTGACCGGGTTATGTTGTTAATGTGGGATGTAAAGGAAAGCGTGCAGTCAAGAATGACACCTAGACTCTTTACCTGAGGGGAGGGAGAGATGAAAGGCTGTCAATGGATATGGTGAAACTGTGGGCTTTGGCTAGAGTGGTTTTAGTGCCGATCAGCAACATTTCTGTTTTGTCACTGTTTAATTTGAGGAAATTGCATGTGAACCAGGACTTTATTTCATGAAGGAAGTCAGTTAGGGATGAAAGTGGGAGGGTGGAGTCAGGATTGGAGGAGATATAGAGCTGGGTGTCATCTGCGTAGCAATGGAAATTAATGTGGTATTTATGAAAAATGTGGCCAAGGGGGAGTAAGTAGATGATGAATAGCAGGGGTCCCAGGACAGAGCCTTGGGGCACACCTGTTTTGACTGGGAGGGGGCGTGAGGTAAATGATTTCAGCTGAATGAACTGAGTGCGGCCAGAGAGGTAAGATTTAAAAGAGGATGGTGTGTGACATGGTTTCAAAGGCCGCACTCAGATCAAGCAGGATAAGGATGGATAATAGACCAGAATCAGCTGCCAGGAGGAGATCATTGGTGATTTTGAGCATTGCAGTTTCAGTAGAATGGAAAGGGTGGAAACCAGACTGGAATGTTCATAAAGATTATTGCGAGAGAAGTGGGCATGGAACTGAGAGGCAACAGTTTTTTTCAAGAATTTTTGAGAGAAATGGAAGATTGGAAATAGGGCGGAGATTATTGAGGTTATTGGGATCTGCACCAGGAGTAACAGCAGCTGTTTTGAGAGGTGAAGGGACAATTCCAGTGCTGAGAGAGGAGTGGATTATGTGCATGATGACAGTGATCAGATTAAGGAAAAAAATGATTAGCATTTTTTGCTAATCGTTATATCAATTGATTAGCAATTGTTCAGCACATTTGAATAATGATTAGCAAAAATTAAAAAAACAGTAAATCAGATTTTAAATGACGAAAGGGCTTTTTTTATTCTTTCCTGATGACAGATTACAAAGAGAAATACAACTCCACTCTGAAAGCAAAACAAATTATTTCCAAAAGGCAACAATTTTACCCTGAACTACCCTATCTTCATTTAATACAGCACACTTCCGTTTCCCTGTGAAATTTGTGTAAACTACTTGTAACCTGCAGTACAGCTGTCTTATCTATACCTTACTGTAGCATATGATGTTGTTTAGCACCTAATCAGAGATGTGAAATGATTCATACCCATCATACAAGGCACTCTCCAACTCAGTCACGTTTTGACATCACAACATCATGTATTTGAATGATTAGAGATCATTGTGCATGTATCGGGAGAGGCTGGCGAACTTGCAATTCCCTAAACCCACATGGCAATGAAAGAAGTTTTGATGACTTTAATCGGCTTACCGTGATGTTTGGGTGGCTGGAGGAACAATCAGGTGTGTAAAAATGTAAAGCCTACATCCAGTCAAGACGATTCAAAGTTAATGCCGAAAAAACTGGAGGTCAGACACGCATTTTTTTTTTCCAGAAGGACAAAAACAAAATCACATCGCTTTAGTACAGCAATGGTGACAAAGCTAGGTAGGAAGATGCCTTGCTTTATAATCTGAAGAGTAACGTTATACGCGATTGCACGCATAACAAGATAATACAGGTAAAACTAGCTATGAAACACGTCTCAGACCCCAACTGTCTGTTTGCTAAAATTTGTTTGTTTGTAAAATAAGCGGTTCATCAATGTTGAAAGAGATCCTCTGCGTGCGATGGCGTTAAAAGTGACACATCAGAGCTATAAAGACTTCTCCAATAGGCATCATAGTTACCATAGGTTCACCAGCCAGCAAGCTGTACCTAAGTGATTGCTTTTGAACCAGCTACCAAATTAGCTAACGTCGCAAAAATGTAGAAGTTCAGTTCGGTCGGATGAAACTGCCGCGAAACCTCAGATAAGTACATGCCTATGATAGCTGGTAAAGTTAGTCAAGTTGGGGCAAGAAACAAATCATATCGCCTTAATATGATGATTATTTACAAAGATTTTCTTTAGTTAACGTTAGTTAGCTTACTAGCGAACTTGGTGGCTATATCCAAAGAGCAACTGAATTTAATAAGCGATGGCTCACACTGCAGTCAAGACATTATGACAATACCAGACAGCCTCCCTAGCGCATGCATGCACTCCCCAGAAGCTGATTGGTTGGTATGCAAATAAACATCATTTTCCAGCCAAGCGAAGTCGCGAAAACTTCTCCTGTTCTTATGTGGCTCAGGAACTCGGAATTTCGCAGGCCAATGAGTTGGGATCAATGAAATATCATTAGGATTTTTTTAATCGCATTTTTTGCGAAGGGATTGTTATGATGATTAGCATTTTATCAAAACTGCTGAAATTTGATTCGCATTTTGCGATGCGAATCCGCCTAATCTGATAACTGGATGAAAGGGGCCAAAGAGGAAGCAGTGGCCTTGACAAAAACAGTCGGGAGAGGGTCTAGTTGGCAGGTTGATGTTTTGGATTTCTTAATTAAACCAGAAATTTCAGCAACAGGTGGTAGAGTGAGTACTGAAAGTGACTGAGAAGGAAGCAAAGAGGGAATATAGGGAGATGAATAGCAATTAGGAACAAGCTGTTGGTGTATATTTGTGGGAAATGTTTTTGCTTTTGCTGTTTTTTGCTTTTGCTTGCTTTATGTAGGATTTCAGCAGCTCAAGACTTTGTTATGACTTGAAAATCACAACAAAGAAAACCAGCAATGACAACTTAAACAAATTTATTCTTCACTGATTAAAAAAAACTTCTACAAATAATCCACTGTTCAATCCTATAATAACACTCTAATGCCACTATGTAACTATGTTGCCAAAACAAAAACTCTGCTTCTACTGACCAAAATCACAGCATTTATATAGACTAGTAACATTCTGGCAGGCAGGAAGATGCCAGAAGCTTCTAGAAAGCACTAGTCTATTTCATCACAAAGAAGTGGTATTGCATCAGATCATGTTTTTCTACAAACATACCACCAGATGGAGCCGAATGACAACCAAAATAAACAAATCGCTGACCAGTCATAATGGGCATTTAAATAGTGTTTAACAAATCTCCATTTACAAATGATATACAATGCTGTACATAAAACACTCATACATAACACCTCCCCTCTTTAAGAAAACAAAGGTTTGCAAAAAGCTTTCTTTTGTTAAAATTAACACAGTTTTATTATCAGTATAATCTTGAACTTTACACAAAAGTATCATTGATCATTATAACAATCATATACATAACAACCAGTGCAATTTTCACAATCAAATAGAAAAGTAAAATTACATGCGAGAAAGTGTTATTCCAGATGCACTATCTTTTCCCCTGATGTGAGAAATATCCAAATCATACTCTTGCAAAAGTAAACTCCATCTCAGTAATCTTTGATTCTTGTTTTTGATCTTATGCAAGAATGTGAGGGGATTGTGATCACTGAAGACCTTGATGGAAGTAGCTGAACAAGTCAAATAGACTTCAAAATGTTGTAAAGCCAAAACAAGTGCCAAACATTCTTTTTCAATTGTTGAATAGTTTTTCTGATGTTTATCAAGCTTTTTGGAAAAGTAACAAACAGGATGATCTACTCCATCAGTGTCTTCTTGCAGTAAAACTGCGCCTGCACCAATATCGCTGGCATCAACTGCCAACTTGAACTCCTTTTTGAAATTAGGAGATAAGAGAACTGGTGCATTTTTGAGGATAGCTTTCAGTTGGTCAAATGAATTTTGACATTTTTCATCCCAAACAAATTTTGCATTTTTCTTCAAGTAAATTTGTCAGAGGTTCAGAAATGATAGAGAAATTTTTACAGAATTTTCTGTAGTAGCCAGCCATCCCTAGAAATCTCATTAGTTGTCTTTTAGTTGTAGGCTCAGGAAATTCAGTGATAACTCTTACTTTTGCATCAATTGGTTTGACTTGACCCTGTCCTACAATATGACCTAAGTAAACAACTGTAGCTTTACAAAAGTCACTTTTAACAAGGTTGATAGTCAGCTTGGCATCACTCACTCTCTGAAAGAAGTTTCTGATGTAGGTGAGGTGCTCTTGGAAGCTGTCTCTGGTGATGATAATGTCATCAATATAGGCCTCACATCCTGGTAGTCCAGCAATCACTCTGTTTACCAGACGTTGGAAGGTGGCCGGGGAATTTTTCATTCCAAAGGGCATGACCTTGTATTGGTATAATCCATCTGGTGTGACGAAAGCAGAGATCTCCTTTGCTCTGTCTGTTAGAGGGATCTGCCAGAAACCCTTGAGGAGATCAAATTTGGCGACATACTTTGACTGTCCAACTTTGTCAATGCAGTCATCAATCCTGGGAATAGGATGTGAGTCCGTTTTTGATAGAACGTTTGCTTTCCTGTAGTCCGTCACCATTCTATATGTTCCATTGGGTTTCGGAACTAGGATGCATGGAGAACTCCAGTCACTGTTACTTGGTTCAACAAAGTCATTTTCAAGCAGATATTTGACTTCTTGTTTAGGGTATTTCTGCTTCTCTGGATTCATTCTGTAAGGATGCTGTTTTACAGGCTTGGCATCATCTTGTAGAATGACATCATGGAAAACCATATCAGTCCTTGATGGAACGTCAGGGAATATGTGACTATATTCAAATATGAGCTGCTTTAGCTGTTGTTGTTGAAAAGGGTCCAGGTGGGACAACTTTCTGTCAGTATTTTGAAGAATGTCTGAATTTTCAAGTTTGGCTGGACCAGGTTCATTTTCCAAGAGGCAGTCACAATCTTCTTCAGAATTTTCCAGTTCAATCGTATTTACCACATTGACTGGCTTTTGCTGAGTGTCTCTGTTAATGTATTCTTTCAGCATGTTGATGTGACACATTTGTTTTTGTTTACTCCTTCCAGGAGTTAAAATTACATAATTTAGATCACTAACCTTTTTGATGACTGTGTAAGGGCCGAAATATCGGGCTCTTAGGGGGTTTCCAGGAACTGGTAAAAGTGCAAGGACTTTGTCACCAGCTTTAAAACTTCTATCTTGGGAATGAAGGTCATATCTGGTTTTTATTTTGCCCTGAGCCTTAGAGAGACGATTACGGAAGTCAGAGACATACTGAAGCAAGTTCATTGGGACATCATCTTCGGCCAGCAACTTTTCCTTCAGAAGCTTCAGAGGTCCACGGACTGTATACCCAAAAACAAGCTCAAAAGGACTGAACCCAAGAGACTCCTGAACAGCTTCACGGGCAGCAAACAGAAGAAGATGGATACCTTCATCCCAGTCTTTCTCTGTGTCAAGGCAGTAGGTCCTTATCATGTTCTTCAGGGTTTGATGGAACCTCTCCAAAGCACCTTGACTCTCAGGATGGTAAGCTGATGACCTGTATTGTTTAATACCAAGCTCATGCATAACTTGTTGAAATATGCCAGACATGAAATTTGACCCTTGATCAGACTGAATAGACTTAGGAAGACCAACAAAGCAGAAAAACTTGGTAAGAGTCTTGATGATAGTCTTCGCCTTGATATTACAAAGTGGAATTGCCTCAGGAAACCGAGTGGAGGCACATATGATAGTCAGTCGGTACTCACAACCAGACTTAGTCTTCGGCAATGGTCCAACACAGTCAATGATGATCCGACTGAAAGGTTCCTCAAAAGCGGGAATGGGCTTAAGTCGAACCTTTGGAATATTCTGGTTCGGCTTCCCAACCATTTGACAAGTATGACAGGATTTGCAGTACTCCTGTACATCGGACCTCATGGAAGTCCAGAAGAAATGATTCCTGACACATTGAAGGGTCTTCTTGATACCCAAATGACCTGACATAGGATTGTCATGGGCCAGACTAAGAGTTTCTTGACGATAAGACTTTGGAAGAACAATTTGATGGGTGATCATCCACTCTTCATCTACAGGAACATCAGGTGGATGCCACTTTCTCAAAAACACACCATTTTTGTAGTAAAAACAGACAGGAACTTGAGTAGCCTGGTGGAGTGTGTCTTCTTACGCAGTGAGCTAGTCACTGCACAGAGGGAACAGAGGGGACCCATGACCCTAACCTCTGTTGGTTGGACTTCCCAAAAGCCCCCGAGGTGCACCACATAACAACACATAACAGAGTTTAAAGGCGCTTCTCCTCCCTGTTGTCATGAGGAGGGGGGGGAGAAGCCCTCAGGGGAATGACTCTTGACCTAAAGGAAGCAGTGATGACTTGTGCCAAAAAGGCAGGTTCAAACGTCATTCCATCTACCCCCTGTCATCCCTGATAGACCTATTGGAGTACTGCAAACAAGGACCACAGGTCATCTACCCCTTTGCCGAAGCCAGGGCTGAGATGTGAACCGCCTTGAGTCACTGCACTTCCAGGTCTGCTTGACCCAGCAGTTCAATATGGTAGATCATCAAGACCATTCAGCACCATCTGAAGGTCCCATTGAGGAACAAAGCATTGAGTGAGGGGACTCAGTCTGTGGGTCATGGACAGGAAGTCTTTCATCAGTAGTTGGCCCCTGGCTGTGAAATGATCTAAAAACAATAAATGTCCACACACTGGGTTGTAGCTCCCAAATAATTTATTGACTGGTAAGCCAACGTTTCAATCTAACAGGGTCTTCATCAGGGTCACCAAAAATTTTTTGCCTCCAACAACCATGCATGCCACGTTCAAAGTCACTTAAATCACCTTTCTTCCCCATTCTAGTTCGGTTTGAACTTTAGCAGATTGTCTTGACCACAGCTACATGCCTAAATACATTGATTCGCTGTCATGTGATTGGCACAGGTGTGCCAATGCCTTATGCAGTGGTGAGTGTATATCTATGCATTTATTCGTGACATTTTGTTTTGCAGTGTTAGGAAAGCTTGCATTAAATCAGGTGTTCAATCAGACCTGACGTTGCCTTGCACATAATAGTTTAATACTCATCTCTTTCACACTGTGACGCATGGTCGCATATCTCCCATTAACCCTCACCAGTACATGTGCCCAGACTGATTAATCCGAACACCTGGGGCCCAAAGGGACTCTAAGCTCTATTTTATGTACTTTGTACCTATACTCAGAACACAGCTGCTTCAAAATTTGTTTGAATGATGTGTTAGAACCTGTAGGTTCAGAGCAAAAACAGAAAAATTAGATTTTGCTGGTTATAATGGTTTTATTCGAGGGAAACAGAGAAGAAATACACAACATTTTCAAATTATTTTTAATTTTCACAAATTTTTGTGCTACATCAAGTCTAAAGAAGGGTATTATCACATGTGGGTGCTGCTATGATAATAAGGTTGAAGAAAATATAATGTACAGGCTTAGCATAATATTTGTCTGTTTTATCAAAATTACCCTATCAAGCGATAATACCAAGAAATTTAAGTACAGTTGGGCAGTTTTCAACCTGCAAAATCATTTGATGTGATTTTGTGTGTATAAAGTGGGAATAAACACAAATTTCACTTGAACAAAAAAAAAATAAATCAGAGTGTATATCTCACAATATTTAGACATGCTCATCACAAAAAACACTTGGAGTAGAATACTTGAGGAGTCCACGTGCAAAGCCTTCTAAGGGCGTTTTTTTTTTAAACCTAAATAGTCCTGTAGACTCGGTTCGATTGGGGACTCGGTTCGATTGGATTTGCGGCATTCAGCGGGTCAGAAATTGCGTTCACACTGCACTTTGTCAAACGAACTGAACTTCTTGAATAGCGTATTCCCCTCCTCGCCTGTGGCGACGCTGTAGCAAGAATTACTGAATGAGAAGCCGAGACACAGAACGAAGAAGAAACATCGCTCTTCTATGCCCTGCGTTGTAGTCCGCCTCCGGCATTTGGTTCGCATGAAGCGGACCGAGACCTACGTTTTTAGGCGGATCAGAGTCCGCTTTTTTGATCCACATCAGAGTTCGATTGCACATTCACACCTCCCCAAACAAATCGGACTTTCCAAGCAAACAAACTAGAGTTTGATTCAGTAGGGCTGGTGTGAAAGCACCCTAAGTCAAGTTGGTCCATTTTTTAGAAAAATCAGATTTTTTTGGTAGGCATAGAAATAATCTTCCATAGATACCAATTTTCACTATACTGAAACTATTAGCCTTTCAAAATAATCCCTGAGGCAATTCATTATTTTTTTTAAGAAATTACTTTGATTTTGCAACACAAAGTTTTGACTTGGCAGATTTTGAGAGTGGAGTGGAAATTTAGCAGGTTTTGACAGTGTTTAAAGCAGCTTTGTTGCTCAATAGGTGAAGGTATTTGACTCAGGACCCACTCTACATGCAACTCCATGCTACAGACAGCCCAGTGGTTGAATAGCTGCCATGATAATGGCAACATAAACATGAGTCCATGGGTTCAAATCCTTTTTGAACCCTTACAAGGAGATTTGTTTGCATTTTCTGCGATCAAAACGAAACTTGAGTCTGCATCCCCCATCTTGAGTTAGAGAAAGCAAAAGCTGAACAGGCTATAAAAGCTCGACTGTGATTGGTTCTAGCGAACTAAAACGGAATCACGTTTCCACATTGGCTGATGACTTAGCAGAATTTGACAGTTTTCCTCCTTGACTTGGTGGGTTTCGCTTTTTCCGTAACAATTTATAACATGGTTTAGTAAGTTTTGAAAGTGGAGCTATCAGTGGGACATGCGCGGGTGCCTGAAGGAGTGGCTAAGGGAGATAACTCATTTATTTTCAAAACTTAACTTAGCAGGTTTTGCAAGTCAACTCCTCAATTCTTGTAGACATTGTAGCCACAGATAGTACAGCACTGCCGGATCAGCCTCCCTTGGGCAGAGGTAGCATTGTTTCTTTCGAGCAGGAGGCCTTTCAGCTGCATTCTGGCAAATCTCGAGCATGCCCAGATCAACAAAGGCAGATTTTATGCCCTTTTGCAATGCCTTGGGGTTCTGAAGATGTTGCTGCAGAATATCATTTACGAGGGCTTCACCCAGCCCTTGCAGGATGAAACATCGACGGCTGCGACCTTTGTGAATTCTCCAGTTGGGATAGTTGCAGAGCCAATCTACAAATGCCGCTATTCCAGCAACATCTATGATGTTGTAGAAGAGGACTACTGGCCATCTGTTGCTGTTAATGTCGGTGAATATATTGTCTGAATAAAATGCGGCTGAAAATAGGTGAAAATTAAGTACTATAAAACATGAATAAACTAACATCCATTAAACGGTCCGGCTGGGGTCTGCATGGACTCCAAATGAAAATCTGTTGTAGAAATCCAATAAATGGTCGCAGCGCAATAATCTTTGATGTGTTGAATGGCAACTTGGTGGGTGACAACTACCTAATTTTGCAGACAGAAATAATCACTCACATAAAAAATATAACAAAATACATAGTGCTGGAGTCCGTGCGGACCCCAAGTGTACTGATTAGGGTTAAAGTGCTTATGAAGAGAATTTTCTCTTATATTTACAAATTGCGCAGTTCAAAATACATAGTTCCAAAATTTAAGACTTCTAGGGTAAAATTTGACGATTTTGCAAGCCCTCAAAGTTGTCATTTGCCCCCAGACTTGGGAATTCGAATTGCTTGGTCAAAATACCTCGTGACAACAACCACTCATTATAGTGCTAGACGATGAATTTAGTATTGCGTACAATAAGCAACATAGGCAGCAATGACAGCGATATTGGGTTGCTGGTGCCGATAACCAACAAAGTCATCTGAGTACATTGTTCTTGCCAGGAATGAGAATGTGTAAGTCCCCGAAGGATCCTATTGAGAGGGGAAAATGGGTTCAATTCATCCGCAGACATAATTTTCCAGATCTAACTTCGTAGCATAACTTGGGCTGTTCAGCACACATGGGAGCAGTCAGCCCTGAAGGCTTTCTGCCAGAAAGCTTTCTGTTAGAAAGCCTTTTGAAGATATGGTTGACATTGTGAAAGTGTCTATTTAAACTCAAACCATAATCTTTTCCTAAAAATAACCACATAGTTTTGGTGCCCCAACCTAAAGAAATAGTCTTGTAGCCTAAACCTAGTCAAGAAGTTTAATTGCCTAAACCTTACCAAATAGTTTTGTTGGCTGAAGTGAGTCAAACTGCGACTGAGATCTGAGATTATAAAATAATAATAATAAATAAATAAAAAGAAAAAATAACAATGAGGACAATGTCAACTTATTTAAAGAGTAATAATCAATACATGGTAACACATGGGGTTCAAACCTTATTTATATGCATGGGCTTGCTATGCTTAACCCATTCATACACCAGAATTTGTTTGCTATGTGGACTGTGTGTCTCTTTATACTACATCACCTGACTTCATAAAGGTTTTCTGGCAAAAGTCCTTCCTGACAGAAAGCCTTCAGAGCTAGCGTCTCCCGACAGCAGAATAGCGCTTCAAGCAAAACTTGTTCGTTGTTAGCAGCATGGAGGCCCAGGGCTTAACAATGAAATATGCTTCTTGAGTCCGGGTGTTGTGCCAACCAGGAACACTGTTTTTCTGCCTGCCCTGGAGGAGTTCAGTGAGTGAAGGAAAAAAAAAACAGTTTCCACGTGTATATAAATTATGCACTATTCCGTATTTTCTTGCTTCTTTTTATCAATGTTGATAACTACCTGTCATCCTTTCTATTGTTTGAGCTTTGTTCACAATACCTTTTATTTCTGCCTTTTATACTTTTGTTTGAAGATATTATTCTCGTTCTTGAATGTTTTTGAGGCTTTTTGATTCTCTCTCTTTTAGGCAAGTGAAAAGAAACTATGCATTTCAATATAATACATATGTATGATGTAGGCAGATTTTTGCTAAGTTTTGAATGTTGTTCTGATTTGTTTTATTTTCCTGATGATTTTGGTGAAGGTTATTTTTAAACCATGTTTTCCTGCGATACATGTGCATACATACTGAAACTTATCTGTTGGCTTATTATTAAAGCTCAACTTTGGGTTGTATTGAAAACAAGAGAAATATTCAGAATTCATAATCTTTCTTAATATTCTGATATTAACATAGGTTAATAATACTTATTTCAACTGAAATTGCTACTCTGTCACAATCTGGTCCTTCTGGAAGTTACACGTTATATTATCTGGCGTGAACGACATTGTCTGACGATTTTGTCTTATGAGCTGCACAGAATGAGCCAGGCACAGATCCACAGAAAAAGTGGTGATGGTGTTTTAATTAAGGGGTCTTCAGGGTAAAGTGTAGAAATAACCATAATAATGTAAAAACTAAGAAATAAACATACTCAACATGATTTTAACCATAGAATGTAGTATTTTGATAAAAATGTACAAGGTTGCCATGGAAACGGCATTACAAAATATGAAAATAGTTTGTGGCACTGATATTTCAATAACCCATGGTCAGATTTTACTCAAATTAGTCTCATATGAAAGGTTTAAGATAGCTCTATGAAATGACATAGGATTTTTGAATATTTAATGAGCTCTGTTATGTAATCACAACGAAAATCGCTATCATCAACTTCATCTTCAAAATGAACCCCCTAGAGATGCACCTATGTAGAAAATCCTATGACATTTCATAGATCTGCAACAGATACAACTTCAGTCCAAATTTCAAGTCAATCAGATGAATATTTATGATTTTATGAATTCCACAAGGTTGAAAATCTGTCAAAATTGTGATTTTCGGTAATTTGCATTTAAAGTCACAAGTAACAACTGAGGCAGAGGAAAAACATAGATTCTTGGTGTTTACTGGCATCTCACTGCATTCCTTTATTTATTTAATTTATTTTATGTGAAAAATATGAAATTTTTGAAAAAAAAAAAAAATAGACATTTTTACCTTGAAGACCCCTTAAGATTGCAAGTCGGAATTGGCACAAACTGAGGAATAAAACTCAAATACACAGGACTGAAGGAATAATTAGAGTCAGGTGAACTGGATAAATGGGGGAAGATCATGCTGTAGACTGGGACAGGTCTGAGGAGAACTGTGGAAAGGCAGTCTGGAGTTGGCCCACAGAGCACATAAGGCAGTGCTCGGTCTCAAACTTTTGTGTGGAGGGAACAGCAAACTCACCAAAAAGGAGCTGGTTAGCCAGGGAGATCTTTCCCATAGAAAGTAGTACACCGTAATTTGAAGATCTGGAGAACTGGGAATGGAGGGTTTGGAGGTCTTAGGCTAACAGGCTTTTAGGACAATGAGGTGAAACAATCCAGCATGGAAGGAACGTAGACCAGGAACTTACATGCTGTTAAGTCCATAAATATTTGGAAAGATCCACAATATTCATTATTTTGGCATTGTACGCCATCACAATGGATTTGAAAAGAAATAATTAAGATGTTCTTGAAGTGCGGACTTTCGGCTTCAATTCAAAGTGTTATGATTCTGCCTTGTGTGCTTGTTTGTGCTTGTGCGTTTTTCCCCGTGTCCCTCTTGATTTGTGTTTCAGCTCCATTCCCGCAGCCTGTCCATCTATTCCCCCTCGCCCTGGTTCCTGTGATGTCGTGTGACAGCCTGCATGCCTGAGTCCCGTTTTCCAATCACATTTCCTCTTTCGGTTTTGGCTGCGGTATTTCATTCATTGCTTCCACCTGTGCTTATTCTGGGTCTCGCAAAACTCTGAGTGAATGGCTCGTAAAACTGAGTGAATGCGTTCTCTGATAGGGCTATTACTAACCATACTAACCAGCACTTATTTAAGGGTGTGTATATATTGTAACATAGTACTAACCTAATTAACTCATTAGCCAGTGCGAGTGTTTCTAGCTTTTGTAAATTCCTTCCTGAGTTTTCCCTGATTAACTGCTTTTAAAGCTATGCTTTCCTTTGCTGTTCTCGTGGTGCTTTTTACTCGTCACGTTTAGATTTCCTCCATCTAAACTATCTAGTTTGATTGATTGTCCTAGTGTCTTGTGTCGAGTCATCATTGTCTACTCGGTCCTCGTGAATTCGTTAATTAATCCCATGTGTTTCTGTTTCCCCTTGAGATTACCTGCCTTATCCCCGCCTCCTCCCTAGTGTATTTAAACTGGGAAGAGGGAAAGATGTCAGACGGGACTTTGCGTTTTCACCTGAGTCTATGCGGCATTGAAGATCTCTGTTCCTTCCTAGCATTTCTGTTGTATTTTTAAGTCCAGTGTCTTCCCCTTGTCTAAGTCCCCGTCAGCTTGTTTCAGTTTTATTCTAGCCACTCGTGGAGTGTGTGTATATTAGTTCCCCCCCTCCCTGCCTTTGGCAGAGTACCTTGGTTCTCCTGGTTCAGTGCATGTGTATGGTGTTTCTTTTTGGCCTGTGTGCCACTTTTCCTGTGTCTGGGTTCCAAATAAAACCTCCTGGATCCTGCGCCTGGTGTCCACCTGACCTCATTCCTAACACAAAGGTTTTGTTAAAAGTGTTGTCTGAACCATGAATGAATTACATCCAACTTATGCACAGCCCCTTCAGTTTTAAGGGCTCAGAAGTAATTGGACAAACTAATCATTGATTAAATTGTCAATTTTTGCACGTGGCGATAATGCCTTTGCAGTCAAGGACTGTCTGAAGTCTGGAACCCATGGACATCACCAAAATCTAGGTTTCTTCCCTAGTGATGCCTTTGCTGCAGCGGTCCTCAGTTCCTGCCTTGTTGTTGGGGTGTTTCACCTTCACGAAGTGAAACGGATGTTCAGTTGGATTCGGACCATATGATTGACTTGTCTGTGGTGGAACATTCCATTCTTTGCCTCAAAAAATCTTGGGTTGTTTTTGCAATATGCTTTCAACTCACCGTCCGTCTGGACTTTAAAGGGTTTTCCAATTAGTTCTGATGCATTTGGCTGAATGTACGCATAAAATGTAGCCCTATACAATTCAGAATTCTTCCACCAGCTTTTGTCAGCAGTCTCGTCACCTGTAGATTCCAGGGACCCAGCTGAATTAGCTGCCATAGCTACCCTTACATAACCACTCCTCACATATGAGGTGGTATACATCAGATCATGAGCAGTTCCTTCCCTTCTCCATATCCTTCCTTTCCAATCTCTCTGCTATAGGTTTATCTTTGTCTTATTTGCCCAAACGATGTTGTTCCAGAACTATTCAGGCATTTCTTTTATTTTCTTTGGCAAGTTTACTGTTTTTGAGCCATACAAATAGTTTACATGTTAAACTCTCTGTATTTACTGTGGTGAAGTCTTCATTTGAATGCTGACTTTGGTACTGATACACCTACTTTCTGATGAATGTTCTTGATCTAGCCAACTGGTGTGGAGGGTTTTTTTTTTCATACCCAGAAATTTTTCTGTCTTCCATCTCAGGTGTTATCTGTGGTCTTTCCAGCCTTTTGTATACCTGAGCTCTCCAGCGCGTTCTGTCTTTTAAAAATATACACTCAGAAAAATGAAACCCTATGAAATGTTAGATTTACTTAAAAATGTTATGTCAACTGGTTCCATGCAATAGCTTTGTGTAACCTTTATTTGACTTGACATTTTTGCCAGTTTAATTAATTGCATTGAGTGGAATGTACTTAACTCAGTTTTGTGGAACCAGTTGACATAACATTATTAAGTAAATCTAACATTTCAGAGGGTTTCATTTTTTTGAGTGTACGAAAAACTTTGGTTGGCCACTCCTAATGATTTTTCTTTTTCGCTGTTGAGTTTGTTTTGATTTTTCAGCCTAATAATGGGTTTCTTGACTGGCATGGACAGCTCTTTAGATTTCATATTGAGAGTTAACTGCAGTAGATATCAAATGAAAATGTAAGTCTTGAAATCAGCAGTACACCTTTTATCTATTCACTTTTACATGAGATTATCAGGGAATAATACCCACCTGGTTGCAGAACAGCTGAGTATCCAATTTTCCATTTATTTCTGGTCCTTAAAAAAGGGAAGAACTCTTCAAAAAATACTGTAATTCCTACATTTCTGCCCAATATTTCTGATGTGTTAAATCTCAAACTAAAGCAGAACATCCTCACCTTGAACTCATATTTATTGTTTAATTTAAACTCCAAATTGCTATGGTCCACAGCTAAAATTATAATAATGTTGTCACTGTTCAAATATTCATGGACCTCACTGTATACACTTCGAAGATTAACAGAAGAGAATACAGAAAGGAAGGCGATGCAGGAGACAAGAATTTAATAATGAGAACTAATGGCGCGAAGCAAGTAAAAACCTGGTAAGACCGACGGCTGGATTGCAGGAAAAAACAAGAGAGAAGACTCGGGAACTAAAACTGCGTTGGATAGAACAATATACGTCAGATATTCTGATCACTTTACCAGTAGCCAAATAGACAGGCCAGTGCTTCGCCTCTCCATCGCTGGCATTACCTCCTCGATCATGCCGCCCCATGTGGGCTGTACTTCCAAGTTGTGGAAAAGATTAGACTTTTTCTGGTAGTATTTATGTCTTCCACTAGGGTGTAGTAGAGGCCAAAGAGTCAGTACTATTCCCTGTCACTCAGATTAAGAATGCTATTTTTTCATTCATTTAGAACATAAGTGTTTTAGTGTATATAAGGCCCTGTATATCAACTGCCAGCTTTTGGTTTTGTGCTGAATTTAGCTCTCATACATTCTAAACCTTTAAATTCCACAAAATGGGCATAAACCATCACGCTTAATCAAGAAAACACTGTGAACTATGCGCAAACTGAAGTCGTTGCTCTGAGCAGGTATTTCAAAGCAAAACTAAAGCACAAATTTAGGCTAAAGAAGCTGGAGGAGGTTGAGAGAGGGCAAGATGAGGCAGTAAAAGAAATAGTAATGGCGGAACCTGGTTTCTTATTAACCACTGGTTTAGCTACATTTTCACAATATATTTAACCCTCGTCATGCTGTCTGCCTAAAGGCAGCGGCTTCAACCCAAAACACACACACACACACACACACACACAAAAACTGGCCCAAATCTCCCACAGAGTCAATGAATCCACCTCAACTTGTGGGCTGAAATGTCAAGCAGGACCCTGTGTTGCAATAATTTAGTCAAATAGGTTGTTATGCTTGACCTGCTAATAAATTCACATATGCACACACATTTTCAACCTGTCCCAGTCACATATGATTCATAATCCACAATTGAGAAAATCCATATTGAGTTAGTAGAGAAGCAGCATGGCCCTGTAACACAGTATAGAAAACAGCATCATGCTCTATTGCACTTCAGGATATAAGGGCCAATTCAAATTGAACTTTTAGTCAGTAATACCGTTTCGGAAAACTACTTCTAAGGGCAAGGAGCTGCAATGAGAATATTGCAGAACAGGACTAATACAATTGTATTTTTATCTTGTTTGTTACCCCAGTTGTAACCTTAAGTAAGACGAAGAAACATATGGATTTCTTGCTAAATATCCAGTCATGTTAATTGGCTGGATATAAAAATATATATCCAGACCTTGACCCTTTCCCTTAAAAAACAGATGTGTGTGGGAGTCTGCTGCAATAAGGAAGGAAGATAAATGAAATTTTTGTCAGGGACAGAATCTTGTACTGAAATACTCCAACTCACAAAGTAAACTCAAGCAAACTCAAAAATAAGCAGAGCTCCCTTAGACATCCACACCGTCCTTGAAGAGGCCTTGAATTTTAAGCAAAATTTAAGGGAAGAATTCGTGAATTCCACATTGCAACAGAGCCAAGAGGCTACATTGCTACAGTGTGGCAGATTCTGTTGGAGCTCAATGGATGTGAAAACCGTGATCAGGGACAGTAACCAAACGTATCTTTTGTCACATAACTGAACAGTTTTTCTACTCTACCCAGCACATTCTTGCCCACTGTCCCACAAAGCATCACGCAAACACTGCCTGGTCAAAAAAAGTCACACACTCTAATTGAGAGACTGGCCATTGTTGTGACAATCTCATTAGACAGGATTTATTTCCAACCAGAATTGCATGAATTTTAGGCCAAGATCTTGAGTTGACAACGGGAGAGTCTGACTTCTCCGTAAGGCCTTTACCAGCTCATCCCAAAGACTTATAATTGGTTAAGGTCAGGACTCTGTGGAGGCCAGTTCATGAGTGAAAATAATTCCTTTTGCTCGCTGAACCACTCTTTCACAATTTCAGCCCTATTAATCTTGGCATTGTCATCCTGGAATATGTCTGTGCCATCAGCGATTAAAAAATACTGCCACGGCACAGTAGTTCACCTGAGCACCTGGATTAATCAATGCACTGAATATCAGTGAGGTTAAATAAAGGCCAGTTAGTATAAAAATGCAGAAAAATTTGCAAGATTTAGCACTGAGCATGTTTTTTTTGAGCCTACCTGTCAACTCATCCAGTTTGAAGTATTAATCGATGACATATAAGTTTAAGTCACTTATGCAATATGGTCACCCCAGCAGCAATGTTTCAATTAGGTTGCCATAACAACAACTGAAGTTACGTCTTTATTCTTCTCTTGAATTTTGAACATGCATTAAATCAGATTGGAATGGTGCAAACAAACTTTGGTGGCTATATTTGAATTCCAATTTGGACCTTCTGAACAAATCCAGGTGTCCTGTCGGCAAGAAGATGCCTGTAAATGTCTAGAGTCATTGATCAAGATGTTTTGGAGAAGATTTTTAAATTTTCATAAAATTTAGTGGCATATCCTGATGACAGAGCTTAAATGAGGGTAAAAATACATTGCACTGCGAAACCTGGGATATATGTTTTGAGTCTTGCAGCGTTGTACCTGCATATTAAACTTAAGCTGAATCGCTACTGATATAGTTGACATATGGAGGAAAAGGGAATTTTGAAGATAGCAGCCATAGCATCCATATTTAAAGTGTGATCAGAATGCCTTGAACAATCTTTGATGTGCTTATGTGTGGGAACATGCATGCCAAGTTTCTGCTGCCTTGGTGAATTCATTTTAGAGAAGATTTTTAAAGACATTCATGAAATGTAGGGGTGTCGTTGTATGGCAGAGATCAAATGAAGGTCAAAATGGAGCGTACATCAAAACCTGGAATATGTGTGTTTAATCTTGGTTATTAGTATGTACATATATCACATTTCAGCTGAATTGCTGCAGAAATGATGACAAATGAGTGAAAATTACATTTATTGATGGATTAGAATGCCTCAAACTTTGGTGTCATCATGGGTAGGAACATGCATGGCAAGTTTTAGCTTCATCGGCCCAACAGTTTCGAAGGAGAGGATGGTTACATGTGGACTACTACTGACGACCGATGAGAAACAAGCAGGCCACGACATAAGCTCACCGGACCTTTGGTCCAGGCCAGCTAAAAATCCATTGATGGGAAAACCTGGTCATTCAGTGCATTCAGGCATACTGCTAACATCATTTTATTGCTGCGTAATGTTGCTGAGGCCAGACATGACCAATTGAAGCAACCCCAGATCATAGCACTGCCTCCCAAGGCTTTTACAGAACATATTATGCATTGCGGGTACATTGCTTCATAGGCTTCCTTTCTCACCCTGACACACCCATTGCTCTGGAACAGAGTAAATCTGGACTCATCAGACCACATGACCTTCTTCCATCGCTCTACAGTACAATACAAGATGAAGTCATTTTTTCCAATTAGCCTTCCCAGCAAGTGACTTTCTTGTGGTTATGCACAGCTGTTTTGTCCCAATCCTGCAAGTTCTTGTCACATTGTGCCCGTGCAAATGCTCTAAACATTAGTTCTACAGTTGATTTTTTAAAAATAAGACTTCACTCAGCATTTTAGTGATCATCGATCACGATGGATATTACATACAGTAGTCACTGGGTAATGCCCCACCCCCCAAAATATTGATGGAAAAAGAGGCAAAATATAGTTTTTCTAAGCTAGAATATTATCATTATCAGTTGAATAGTTGCCAACCAATGTTCTACTCCATTTTGGATGTATAAATTGAACTCGATAATGTATAAACTTTTTTTTCTATCCTTCCTGTTTTGTATATATTGACTTTTCTGTACTTGTTTGTCCTTTTATATATATATATTTGAAATAAACTTTCAAATCAATTTTAGCTGTTATATTTTTACGTCACTGAAATGGGAGTATTCCGGGGTATTATGAATTCGCATTGGCTGCCGCAGATTCTTCGTATTACCGTGATGACCGGAAATGTTTTAATGGAAATCACAGGAAACTTGTGTTCATTCCAGGTGGACAGAGGACAAATCCTATTGTTTTGTGCGACCATATTACTTTTCCTGTATCACCAGCATCAAGTCAGACTTTACATTTCCAACTGCAGTAACTCAAAAAAAGTTTAATGGGAATAATTTCACACTTCTTGTGATCGTATCTGAAGCATAGAAGAGGCTTTTTGCTGATGTTGGTCACTCTATGACCTTTTCTGTAGTGCCACCACCTGGCCAAACTTTTAATTTTTTAAAACTGCAGTAACTCAAACAGCTTTAGAGGAAGTCATGTCAAATCTGCTTCCAACATTTCTGGTTCATTATAGAAAAACCTGATTGATTTCTATGGCTCTATTACTTTCACTGATGTGCCAATATGCGGTGAAACTAAATTCCTCAATGCATGAAGTCGAACTCTTTTACTGGGAATCAGATCAACTTTGCTGTGAATGTCTTGGTGCATAAAAAAAAGCAATCCTATTGATTTGATCGCACTATGACCCTCCCTGTAGCACTGGCTTTCTCGCAAACTTTACCATTTCAAAACTGCAATAGTTCCAAACACAATGGGGTAAACTTTGCTGTGAGCTTTCCTGGAGCCTAGAGTAGTTCCCCTGTTGGTTTTCTGGACTCTATTACCCTTCTAGTAGTGCAACCACTCATTCAAACTATGTATTTCACTGATGGTGAAAATGTTATAGTTTCAGGGGATATACCCTGCTGTTGTTGACTGCATTTGTCTAGTTTTATTTATATTTATTTTTATCAATATCAGTAGAACCTGAAGCACAATCTCCTTAATGCATCCAAATGAAAACAAACGTTGGCCAATAACAGATGGACATAACAACAGTTTCTTAAAAACAATTAAATTATTATTGCTTGCTTTAATGACACCTTTAAACACTGATATGACACATAACAAGTAAGGCGATCATTAAACATAATAATTAATATAAATTGATACATTTTATATTCATATATTATGATTCCGAAGGTACAAAAATATAACATTTGTTGGTACTAGCCCATAATTCATTTTCCTCATCTCTTTAGAACATTTTTAAAAGCATATTTTAAACATCAGACTATTCCAGTGTTTTAGTTTATAGTGTAAATACAAGTTTTAAAGGACTGCATTTTTATGTTAATAATAAGCCACAATATTATTTGGTCATTGAGTAACGTAAGAAATGGGAAGTCTTGTTTGTGGAATACGAAAGCTGATGAACATCAGGTGAACATTATTACCTTCCCAGGCGACTGGTTGAAAATTGGACCATGCATTCTAGTTATGTGGTTTCAATACAGCTAATCAATCGGTGTAATAATGCATGGTCTCCTTGTGCTGTTTGTGACTTTGGTTCAATCTGTGATGCGGCTTTGTAAGTCTGCATGCAAATACTGCGAGTGCACTGGCACACAGAGGATTCTGCAAAGCAAAAAGAACGAAACATAGTATCAGCTTGTTGAATCCTGTGTTGAATGTGGGGGTTCGCATGCTGAAGGAGAGAGTGAATTGCATAGTGCTGGGAGGCCTAAGTCTAGGAGCTCTGGGAAAGTTCTGCTCATGCTGTCTGAGCTTCAGTGCATCACAGGTTCCAGAGGTGGGTGTTCATGAGTGAAAGCTCTCGGTGTCCAGTAGGAGGCGTCCAAGGGCATGTAGAGCTTTGGCATACCAGTGCACTGCATGACCACCTTTCGCCAGGTGGTCCTCGCACGCCTTGCCTCCATAGTGGTGCAGAGGAACCGTCCAACTATGGGGACTCCAATGCGAGCCTGAGGATGTCTGGTTCACCCAGTCACCCGCAAGGGTGTGTCCAGTTGGACAAGGGGTGTGGCTTTTTCCGCTCACTCCCACCAGTGGGAGGGGCATCAACAGCCTGAGAGGGAAAAAGGCCCAGTGAGCCAGCCAATGGTCCTCCACAATGGCGTAGCTGGAGGCCAGAACTCCGTCCACAAAGAGGGTGCCATGCTCCGTCAGCGGGGCGTACACCCCCCTCCCTTCCGTCCAAGCCACAGAGACGATTCGGGACGACCGCACACTGCCGCCCTCCCCGCACCAAAACGTAATGGCTCGGCCGCGCCCTGCTGGCGTATTGGGCCTGGTAGCAAGTGTGGTCCAACGTGCGGTTGGGCGCCAGGAACACCAGGTGGGATGGTGTGAGTGACAGTCGGCTGCCGCCCTCTGTTTCCACGGTGAGGAGGCGAGCTCGAAGGCTGGGATCCCGGTGTATAAACAGCAGCACTCGACTGGGCACCACTTGACCGGACTCGGACAGCGCCAAGACCTCCTCGCCAGGCCTCAGGGAGGACATGCTTTTCTGCTCCCCTCTCACTGTGCTCACCTGCGCCCACCCCGGGAAGCAGCCCCCCTTCTCTACGGTAACGGAGTGATCTTGGGGGGGGCAGAGGGAGAGGGTGGGAGGGTGACAGGAAAAGAAATTCACATGATTGTATCTATATTTCACAAAAATAATTCATTTATTTCACAAATGAACCGGTTAGCCCTCTAAATGTGTTAAAGGTCCCCTATTACATCACCAGGTGCACAGCCGATTAGTTATTACAAGCCATTTCAAAATCTTTCCCCTCTTGACATCTCATGGGGAAGTAACCAACCAGAGGCAAGAAGAACTGATCAACCTCAGCCGAGCAGTCAATCAGATTTCATTATTCTGGGTGGTCACTCCCCCTTCTGATGTCAGGAACAGGAGATTTTGAACTGGCTTATAATGGCTAATTAGCTGTGCACCTGGTGGCATAATAGGGGACCTTTAAAAAAAGAGACACACAGATACACATTAAGCACATGCATTCGCATGCTGAAAACGGGCAACATGCTGCAGCACTCACCAGCCTTCACTGAGCAGTGAATGTGAGATTTCGACTCGTAATGCACCCAGTCGAACCCGGCCTCAACCGCCATCTGAGCCAAGAGCCCGTATTTGCTGGCGTCGCGGTCGGAGGTGGTGATGTCCACGGCGCGGCCCTCATAGTGCAGGGAGTTCGGGGGGTGGTGGCCGTCCTCATCCCACGCTTCAGTCACTCGCAGTCGAACCCCCGGCCACTGATTCATCACCGCGATGGCCAGCCTGTTCAGGCAGTCCTTACAGCGCTGAGGCAGGGGAACAGACACAGTGTGTTTACACATTACACCCATTTAATCATCACTATCTTTTTAACTCAATCTGAGCCCTGATTTTTTTCATAGTCATTCAATATGGAGACTGCGTCCATAACCCTGCCTCACTGCTTCCTCTGTCAGTAATGGAGGGTACAGACAAGTGTGAGGTCATGAAGGCAAGCATGTGGTGTTTCCACCAGCGACTTTCACTCCACAGTCCCCCCAGCTGAGTCAGGTCAAGCAGAGGGTGTGCTGGTGCAATACATAGAGAATATCATATGGGAAATTTTCATATCACACCCTGTATTAACCCGAGACCCCAGTATCAGCCCCAGAGCTTTAGCTTGACAGCTGATACTGGTCGAGGGTTGATACAGAGTGTGATATGAAAATGCCCATATGATGTTCTATTTATCATATACTAATTTTGACCATAATTAATGATGCATTTTATCCAAAGCTATGGCAATGGTTGCTGCCACTGATACAAGATTTTGCCCGGCGGGCAGATACGGGTGATACAGGATTTTGCCCACGGGCCGAAACAGCCTCGTGCCTCGCACTTGTATCACAAGTGCAGATTCCCCGTATTTATGAGGAAGTATATGATAAATAGAGAATATCATATGAGCATTTTCATATCACACCCTGTATCAACCCGAGACCCCAGTATCAGCTCGAAGGCTTTGGCTCCCGGGCTGATACTGGTCAAGGGTTGACACACAGTGTGATATGAAAATGCCCATATCATGTTCTATTTATCATATACTCTGGTATGGGATTTTGCCTGCTGGCTGATACAGCCTCGTGCCTCACGCTTGTATCACAGGTGCAGATTCCCTGTATTTACAGTATAAGGAAGTATATGATAAACTATACTGAAAATCCTGCTTATAGGAACCCGACCTCTCTGGGGCAGGTAAGAATGAAATTCTGTTCAATGCTTCCAGCCCCATTCAACTGGTTGTGTCCAACAAGCTCTGAAAACACAGGTTTAACATTTGGCTCCAAGGCTGCAATTCACACGTTTCACTCAAATGACCCTTTAAGCTGTGAGATCACTAATATGAGGCTTTACCATTTTTAATTTCAACAGAAATTAATTAATCACAGACTCCTCTTTTGCAATGAAGTTACCACAAACCAGTGATCAGTGGCATCCCCAACTGCTGAATTTAAGCACAAGATTTTGGAGAGATGCTTGTGGATGCCCACATGCCCAATGCCCTTCAGCTGTTCAGAGAATGATCTTTGTTTCAGAAAAATACAATACACAGTACCACCTCTCCGATTGCTGCAACTATGTGGCCCACAGCCGACAACCTTTTCATCAGCATAAAGCTCACTCTCTCTCTTGCACAAAAACATTTTTATCGCAACCAAAACAGCAGGAATTGAAATCAATTTATTGATGATCATTGATTTTGTTGTTGCAATTATGAAAATAACTGAAAATAAAGTACACTTTGTAGTGTAACACACTTCATCATTGGACATCATTGGAGCATTTTACACTGGTACAGCACATCAATGCCTGCAGACTCATAGGTCCTCTTGGTTCAGCTGCTTATGGGTGGTACAGCGTTCCCAGTGATGTCGCCGCTTCTCAATAGTTGGCTAGAGGTTATACCAATAACAATATTTCTGATAGGACCACTTTGCCAAAAAGAGAAAATGTATTGAAAGCACGCAGGCATACAAGCATACATTGGGTTTGGTGACATGGCTCTGTTCTGAGAGATCCCTGCCCGTCCAAGTGTGGAACCGAAGGCAGGGAGCTGCTACTAACCGCCTCCATAGAACAGAGCCTACAGCAACAATGACCTCAAAAGGAAGAGACACTGTTATTGAATGGTAATTTACTCATAAGAGAACAGGATTAATGAATGCTATAATAGACAGGAGCTGGGGTGGAGGAGGGTTGTTGAGCTAGCGCACCGAGGGGCAGCTACTGAGGATGACGAGCTTCAGTAAGCCAACATATTAGCGGTCAAACGATCATATGACAGCAAAGTCAGATGACAGTTATGTGCACTCAGGTGACTCTCCAGCAGGTAGAAGCAGCTCCTCTACGTTAAGCAAGCTTGACTCCGTGGCCAATCAGAATTTACGTCGATGCTCCATTAATTTATCCCATAGTTGTTTTTCCTGCTTGGATTTTCAGAGGGACTACAGTTATATATCAATACAAGAGGTTTGTCTCACTAAGTATGTTTGTCATGGATGGGAGATTGAGGAAAGTTGTTGCTGTTATAATATGATATGTCTGGCAAAAGGCCCTCTATAGGGATTAATAAAGAGCAACAGTGTGCAGGATTTTATTTCATTTTTAGCAAAAAAAAAAAGGTACATTCAAACCCTTCAGACACAGCAACAATCTCTGCAACCGTTCCTCCTGGGTAAATTTCTGTGGTCACTAAAATTGGCAATGATGAAACAGAAAAAATCAGCTTCTCCTCCATCTTTTTGAGCTGCACTTCAGATAAACAGATCAGGATATGTTGGCTTGAAGACAATCTGTGATACGAATACCCCCGGTCTTCCCTTGCCTGGATATTTGTCTCACATTTTCTGGCTCCATTTACATAATTTTGAGCTCTCCCAAACTTTCTCAATGGGCCACAAGCTCAAAACTGAATGTGCCGCTACCATCATGCTTTACGGTACATCAGTGTTAATTTCCTGTGGATATTTGGTGCATTAACTTCATGTTGGTAATCCAATGCCTGTTCCATGAAAGGACAAGCGCTTTTGGCACTGAGCCACTAATCATGTGACTAAAGTAGCAACTTTTGTTATCATAGCATTGGGACTACAAGCTTTTCCTAGTAAGACTGTGAAGGTGACATCTTACACTGAGGACACATACCATATCAAGTGCTTCCAAAGCAATTCACGTAAAGATTTCTGCTGAGAGGCAGAGCATTGCTGGTCCGAGAATGAACCTTGTGACATTTTAGCCGCAGAAATTCAGCTGCTTATCCAATGAGCAGGTTGTATTTTGCCTTTACACAAGGACAGCTTGATTTTGTGTGCATCATTATGAATACCAAGAAAATTTGCAAGCTTGTCTCAAGTTAGGGTGATAGAACATGCCCAATGTTTTACAAATCATAGTGTAATACATCCAGTATAACTGGCATTTATTTTTATTATCATGAAACAACCTTCTATCGGTTTTACATCATGCAGAAATTGGATAAAACAGAAAAGAAATTACAAAGACTAATTCAATAGAAGAATCTAATATTATGATGACTCTCTGTCAACAATGGCTAAAAAAGAGTGGCAAAATTGTTTAAAAAAAATAAACCATCATATTCTCTAGCAAAGGGATAGGGTTTAGAATTTTGAATCCCAAATGTCTAGATCCTGTCCAGTTGTGGAGTTGATTAGTGTGCTAAATGAATAAAAGCTGTAGTATCAGAATAAGTAGATTAGTGAACTGAAAGATTAGACTAGCGAGTGGAATAAGTAGTGCCGCGCACTATAATAGTTTAGTGCAATCAATGAGTACAAGTATACAGTTTGCTTATGAGTAGATCAGTGTGCTGAATAAATAGTCTTGTGCACTGAACACTATACCTCTGCCCTCTGTAAGCCGAGTGGCACAGTAACTGCTTATGCAGTTCCCACAGGGAGAGAAACAGGTGCCTCAGCAGCCAGAGGAGTCCCTCTTGCATTGGGTGGTACTCAAACCCTCCCGCTTTCAGTGACACTATGGGCATTTGTGCAGCACATCGCTGAGGTGCGAGCCACATGGTGGCAGAGTCAGCTTTCCACACTGAGCCATCACTCGGGCACATCCTTCAGAGCTCGTGAAAACCCACTGAGCATTTTGCCTTTGGAATGCAATGCAATTCAAAATCTAAATTTCACTCTATTTTACTAGTGGTCTAATGAAAATAACCTTTCCCTATATCATTAGAGCTCTCAGAAATAGCAACATGATATTAATAATTTTATAACAGTTGTAAAAGAAGCAAGATGAAACAGCAGAATATATTTTCAGCTGTTCTGATAAGAGCACATTGTTGCCTCACACTAGCTACAAATATAATGCAATACTGTGAAGAAGAATTTGCCCCCTTCCAAATTTCTTCAATATTTTTCACTCTTAAATGTTTCAGCTCATCAAACTAATTTTCGACAAAAATGATCCAAGTAAACACACAATGCATTTTTTAAATGCTGATTTCATTAACTGATGGAAAAAAATATCTTACCCTACCTGGCCGTTTATGAATGAATAGTTGTCCTCTTAGTTACTAAAATCAACCAATCAACCAAATTCAGTTGATTACTGGGTTCAATTTCACTATACACATGAAGAGATGGTTGCTACCAGCCCTGCTGAATCCAAACATCACTTCAATAGAACTTGTCTGGCAAGGTTAAGAAGGCAAAAAGCTGCACAGGATGCTGCAACATAAAGAAATTAATGAACTGATGAGAAACAGAGTTATTTACATCTATCAGTTCAGAAAGAGTTACAAAGCTATATCCAAGGCTCTAAGACTCCATCAGACTGAGAGCTATTATCTTCAAATGGAGAAAACTTTGAACAGTGGTGAACCTTCCCAGGAGTGGCTTGCCCAGCAAAATTCCTCTAAGATTGCATTGACGACTCATCCAGGAGGTCACAAAAGAACCCTGACAAACATCTGAAGAACAGCTGGTCTCCATTGCTTTAGTTAAGGTCAGTGCTTACAATTCCACAATAAGAGAGAGACTGGGCAAAAATGGCTTCCATCGGAGAGCTGCAAGGTGAAAACCACAGCTGACCAAAAAGAACACAAATGTTATTTGCCAAAAAACCTCTTGATGACTTTCAAGACTTTTGGGATAATAATCAGTGGACTGAGTCAAAAGTGGAACTTTTTGGAAGACATTGGTCCTGTCACATCAGGCATAAAGTAAGCACAGTCCTCCACAATAAGAACATCATACCAACAGTCAAACACAGCAATGGCATTGTGATGTTCTGGGGCTGCTTTGCTGCCTCAGGACCTGGGTGACCAGATGGAACCATGAATACTGCTTTCTGCCTGAAAATCCCATTGGAGAATATCTGCTATCAGTTTATAACCTAAAGCTCAAGCGCCGTTGGGTTATACAGCAGTATAATGATCAAAAGCACACAAGCAAGTCTACCTTTGAATGGCTCATAATGAAACAAAATGAAGGCTCTGGAGAGGCTAGTCAAAGCCTAGACTTGAATCCAGCTGAGATACTGTGGCATGACCTTACTCAGGCTGTTCATGCTTGAAAACGCTCCTATGTAGTTGAATTAAAACAATTTTGTTAAGAAGAGTGGGTGAAAATTCCTCCACTGCAATGTAAAAGACTAATTGCCAGTTATCTCAAACATTGAACAGCAGATGTTGCCACGACCAGTCATTGAGTGATATACTGTATGTTCTGAATTACCCTTTACCTTAAATGAGATGATTGTTTAAAAGCTGCATTTTATGAGTGCTCAGGTTGTCTTTGTCTCATATTAAAATTACTTGAGTGATCTGAAACATGGAAATAAAAGAAATAAGCAAAAAAAAAATAAGAAATCGAGAAGGGGGCAAATACTTTTTCACAGCACTGTACAATAAAAGCAATTTCTGTTTTACAGAGATGTTCCTTTGAAACTTGCATGGTTACCCACAAATGTGAAAATATAATGATAATATATAAAACAATATTTTGTTTTTTTGTTTTAAGTCTTGGTAATTCAATACCATCTTAACCATTCAGCACCACAAAGTTGAGAAAAAGTAAAAGAATTGAGTGCTGTGGTTGATAGAACCCAGAGGTGCAAAGATTCAGTGCAGTTCCACTGATTGTCTCGGCATGGGGATTGGGATGACACAAGCTCAACGAATAAAACAAGCTTTTAAATGCAAGCAGTAAGTGCCACTGGTTTGAGGAACCAAATGCAGATCTCACTCATCCTGTTAAGTTAGCTCAGACCTGTCACAAGGCTTTCAGCCAAACCCGGTTTCTCAAATCCCATCCCATCTCTGGAAATTAACAGGAAAATGCAAGGGCGAAGTGGAATCTGGCCACTGTAACTGACATATTTCTGACTCTTGACATTTTCCCTACTGTAACAATGCAGGACATCCTTTCCTCATAACCTGCATTCAGAGTCAAAAAGGTAATTTCCACTGCTGCATTTACTATCAGAGCTTATGCCAAAAGCCTCTTTAGCCAGTTAGTGGTCCACAAAATGTAGTGTAAAAGTTTATCGAGTCAATACACCACAGACTAATTGAGCAATGCTCTGATCAAGTACATCTGATGCCCCTCACACGCTCTCACAATGCCCTTTTCCTCTGTTCTTTCATGTGGCAGGTGTTCTTTTCAGTTCATGACTTTCAGATGTTTCTGCCCCTCTTCTTCAGCTACCATTGTGCAAGTTCTGATTGGTTGGCAGCTTTGGCAGCCAACTCGTGCTTCACCCCACATCAGGACCTCTGTTCAGCCGCACGTTACTAGTTCAGAGGGTTCGCTAAACTCCCACTCATGTGCCGCTGTGATAATAGTCCTGAAGTTGTGCTCTTGACGCTCCATGCAACTCTCTTCCTCAAAATCACACCCAGGTCTGTGCACCCGATGCAGCCTTTTCTGTGCTTTTCCATGTCACCTCAGAGGCTCGGTGGAGATGCACATGGGTAGAATGAAAAAGGAAGAGCCAATGGGCATCAAACTGGGGCTATTTGTGCAAACTTTTCCAGATTGATTTCGAAACTGGTTTTTCAGACAATCATTGTGACAAGCAAAATGTTGTAAGTACACATATCAAGAGCTTCTGTTCCATGACCGACGATTGGAGGACAGGAAGCGATAAAGCAATAAAGCCAAATACTGGAAGGAGGGGCAGAGAGAGAGATGGAAGGATGTGTGTGAGAGAGAGAGAGACAGGAGAGAGGCAAGAAAAAGCGGGAGAGAGAGAGAGAGAGAGGAGAAATGGCTGAGGGAAAGGCCATCCCCGGGCAAAGCGAGAGGGCAGAGAGAAGGAATGTCTGGGCAGGCAGAGGGGAATGTGACAGCAGGAGCAAGAAAGAGAGAAGGAGGGAGCAAAAACAAACCCAGGGACATTTTCTCTCGCGCCAAAGAGCGCAGAGGCGTTTCATTGTCACAACTACAATAGCGGGCTTTTCCGACGGTGCCATTACTTCAGCCAACGGGAATTTCGGACAGGCGACCCCGCAGGAGCCTACAAAAGATCCACAAAGGACCCCTTTCAAACGCACATACAGAAACACACACACACACATATACCCCACCTCGAACCGGGTGCAAAAAAAAGGCACTCACCCATACAGATGCGATACACATGTATCCCAACTCAGCATTATCGGCACAGAAAGGGC
Source organism: Gymnothorax javanicus (assembly GCA_029692085.1). NCBI lineage: Eukaryota > Metazoa > Chordata > Actinopteri > Anguilliformes > Muraenidae > Gymnothorax > Gymnothorax javanicus. Next base: position 21,004,526 of record CM056203.1, read on the forward strand.
GTCCCGAAAAGTTGCACAACATCATGTGACAGGTTTGCTAGGCTGCTTGCCCAATCTTCTGGGAATAGCTTGTGTTGCCACCGTCAGCCTGGACACTGAGCTCGTAAATAACGGTGATCACAGGGATTAGTCTGAAACCACACTCAGACCCTGTGGTGGTCAATACGGCTGCACGGACCCAGTGAGGAATGAGAATTTGCAAGGTTTGAATCTCAGGAGAATCGATGAGGCCTCTGAGACACCTTTGAAAGAAACCATGTGGATAACGTGGGATACCAGCCTCATCATATGTCATTTGCTCCTGGACAAGGGCACCCGCTAAGCGAATAACTAATAATAACCAGGTTATTTCCAACAGAAAACATACCTCCCTCTAATCCCAGGCCCATCACACGTCACCTCATGTGACCCTGGCTTTAGTCCTCCAGCAGAAAGCCATGTAGCCACATCAGCGACCAAGGTGAGGAGACTGCAGAGCAAAACTTGGTTTCTCACTTTGGCAGCATGAGACAGAAATCTCTTTCCATGCAGTTAAATATGACCGGCGCACAGAGCAGGTTTGGGATAAAACACAGGCATGAAGCGCTGTCGAAAAAGTACATGCTCCCCTTCTGATTTTCAAAATTTTTTTCCCATTCGTCACGCTTAATATTTTAGATCTTCATAAAAAATGTTGTATAAGAGGAGGAAAACACAAGGAAACAAATGAAGAGTTAGTTTCCAAAATGTAATAAGAGCCAAAATGACAAAAATTGAGATAATACCATAGAGCAACAGCCCTGTACTTCTTACACATGGTGCAAAAATCCATTTTTAGAATTGCATACTGTAAGCTGTATTTTTTCATGGTCAAAGTTTGTGTTTTTCAACAAAATGCAATAGGCGCCAACATAGAAAAAGCTGATTTACTCAAAATGAGTAAAATGGATATATTGCGTCTTGGAAACAAACTCTTCAAATACAGTTTTTAACAAGAGGGCTCTCAGAAAGCACATACCTCCACCAGCAGGTTTTGATTCACTAGTACTTATAATCAGCTGCAGAATCCAGATCTGGATCTGGATTGATCTGAAAATGTAATCACCTCTTCCCATTCATACAGTCGAACTTCCCATAAAATTTTGTGGCAATCGATCAAATGGTTTTTGAGTAATCCTCTAGACAAACACACACACTCATAAGTGATCACAACACCTACTATATCACCCAATTGAAGAGGTAATTGCCCCTCACTTAAACTTAATAAATGATTTTACCACCTTTAGCAGCAACAACAGTTACCAAATGCTGCCAGTCACTGAAGAGCTGCCATTCAGATCACCGTGACTTTTTGGCCCACTCTTCTTTCCAGACTTGCTTTAATTCAACAATATTGTAGGGCAGGGGTGTCAAACTGGGCCGTAAAAGGGCCGGGGGGTCTGTAGGTTTTCAATGAAACCAATGAAAAGCACACCTGACACAACTAATCTAATCAACTGATCTCAGCCTGCACAGTTGATTGGTTGTACCAAGGGTGCTTCTGCTGGGTTGCAATGAAAACCTGCAGCCCCTCGGCCCTTTTACCGATCAGCTTGACACCCCTGCTGTAGGGTTTTTGAGAATGAGCTGCTGGCTTAAGGTCCTGTCACAGAATTTTAAAAAGGTTCAAGTCATGATTTTGACTATGCCACTCCACAATCTTAATTTCTCTTCCTCTTTGTCATTTGGAGGTAGACTTGCTTTTGTTTTTTTTTCTTTTTTATGAATTTGGCTTCTCCAATCCCACCTGAATCTGGAAAGCCTAATTCGAGAACTATGAACAAGGCTTACTCTTGTTGCCAGCTCAGGAGAGAGAGACAGTTCGCAGCTCTCCTCCGAAGCACGCGCCTATCAGCCTCTGCATCTTTACACTCATTGGTTGAAACTTTTGCAAGTTCAGAACGAGGGCGGAGCAATGAGCATGAGCAAGCTTAAAATCTCACTGATGAGCGCCCTGCTGGCCAACGGGAGGCGCTTGAGCAACGAACAAGGCAACTATTTTTAATAACCCTTCCCGGCAGTCCCTTCCCAATTTGCATACCCGCAGCGCTATATGAGAGCTGTGGCTACAGCCAATTGTGCACTTCCCTGAAAAAGCTGCCGACCACTGCCGGTTGGTAGACGACCGGGGATCGAACCCACGCCGTAGTAGTCACCACTGCTCCGCAAATGCACCTAAACTAAGTGAGCTAACCCGCCAGCTCAGGTAGACTTGCTTTTGGACTTTGGTTGTCATCTTCACTTTCCTGCTGCATAAAATAATCAGAATTTGAGATTCAGATTACAGACTGATGACTGAACATTCTCCTTCAGAATATTCTGGTTGAGCATTCATGGTTCCATCAATCATGGCAACTAGTCCTGGCCCTGGACCAGAAAAGCATTTCCATAGCATCGATTTTTGTCTTGGATAGCCGTGTTTTTCACCTTGCAATTCTCTCAGGGATACAATTTTTGTATTTTGTATAATTTCTAATGGTGGAATCATGAACACTGACCCTACCGATGGAGAGACAAGCCTGCAGTGTTCATCGCGGTTCTTTTGTAATTTACAGGATAAATTGTCCAGGAGGAATCTTGGGTGGCTGGCTACTCCTGTAAAGATGTTTTCACTATTCAATGTTTTCTCTATTTGGAGATAATGGCTCTGCGGTTCCCTAGAGTCTAAGAGCCTTAGAAATGACTTCGTGACAATTTCCAGATAAATATATTTCAATAACACTCTTTCTCTTAAAGGATTTCTTTCAATCAGGGCGCTATGTGCTGCTTGTTGATGCCTTTTAGCCAACTTCACATTAATAGAAAGGTTCTATTTAAGTGCTATTTATAGTCAGCAGGGCTGGCAATTATCAGATAAACTTTGTAAACTGGCTGACTGAGTAACTAACAGGGCGATTACTTTTACAAAAATCCTTCAGTAAATGAAATTATCATTTTAAAACTGCAGTTTGTGTTTACTTGGGTTGTCTTTCTGTTTGAATTTTGTTTGAAGATGGGAGACAAATGTGACAAATATGCATAAATAACAGATATCAGATGGGACCAGAATTCACAGTACTGAACATCCAGCAATCTGCTGTGTGTCTAAAGATCTGCACAGAATATTAAGACATAATGCACTGTTGGACTGATACCCAGAACCTCTTTCTGGTGAAGCAGCAGAGCTAACAACAGAAATGCCACGTCGCCCTGGCACAAATGAAGCACTTACTGTATATGCAGACATCAGTACCACAATATTATTCTGTCTTCCCCGCAAAATGCTGATATAACATCATCCCTTAATTCTGGTGATAGAGGGCGATTATTTAACTGTCACGTATGGAAGACTATGAGCACATCTTCCTTGAGAGTATTGTTATGATTGTGATGTCTATTCTATTGGGATGCATTTAAGCATCTTGGCATAGATAATGTCGAATGTGCATTCTGATGAAGTGACCACTAAAAACACTGAATAAAACAGTGAACAACTCGTTGCTGTTTGAAAGTAAATCGACTTGGTGCCCCTGCAAGTCCATCTTGAGGGCTATGCATTTTCCACATGACCAATAAGGTCCAGGTATGTAGTCCTTAATCTGTGGACACTGCAGTCTGTTCGGCTCGCCGTCGTCTACAGAGTTCCACCCCTTAACTACACAAACTAAGCAAGTGGAACTACGGTACCGGAATCGTTTTATTACCCTACTACAAAGACTTCGGTTAAAGATTAAAAGGGAGCGATGAAGGGGAAATTGCCATTAAACTGCGCGGTTTGAACATAGTGCTTGAGGCGACAAAAATGGCCAACAATATGGGTGAAATGTTTCTCTCTCCATTATTATCGTTACGATACAGAGCCTGTGAATAATGATAAAACTTCAGGAAAGATGGTTTACCCCATTACACAGAAAAAAGAGAGGGATTATATTTTGGGTTCACTGATGTTTTACCTACAAATTTGCACATTTAACACGTCTGCTCAACCTCTCTAGTTAATTAATAACAGTTTTGCGGAATTAAACTGGGTTCAATCGATATCATGGGCACTTCCATAAAGAGGGTGCCCGTTAACCAACCAAGAAGGTGATGCCCACACAGGAACCGAGTAGAGTAAACGGAATGTCTGATAAGAACTTGGTAAGAAAAACAGACGTCGAAGACGAATAAAGTGTTGGTATAAACTTGTGGCCTAATACTTTATACAAAGCAAATAAATAATCAAGAGATTTCGGCAAATGAATAACTCCTTTTTTCGGACCTTACCCCCGACAATTTTAGAATCGTGTCGCGTTGAACACCAAGGATGGTTTAGACCTAATAGTTTCTCCAAGAAAAATTGCAGACCCCTTGCATATTTTTATACAGCGCGAGTAACCGTGCAATGATGTTGAAGTACCACTTTTACAGGCTATAATGAATTTATTAATTCCAGTGGACAAGAGGGAACTCCCTCATCAGTGTAATATCGCAAATTTTAAATCAATGAGCAGCAAAAATGTATTCAAAGCTTTGAAAATTACAATTACAAAAATAGTGATTATATTACGAATAAAAATGGCATCTTTTTCTATTGCAACTACCTTACCTTTGTCATGAATCTATCGGCCTTTGTGTTCTCTTCGTCTTTAAATATGATGTCCGGGTTGTAGTTGCAGACTAATTCGTTGAATCGTTCCGAGTTCCGTGTAATTTTGCCTTCAGCTCTGCCACTTGCGCCCAGATTGTTCTCCGAAAAATTAGGGACAAAGTGCTTGTAAGGCATTGGGGTCAGCTTTCGCATCTTTGGTCGCATGCCAATTCCAGGGCCCGGCCCGCATGCACCAGCCAATAACCATGTCCATGTGCACACTAATAGCAGACCGAGCCGTGCTAGGCTGAGCCAAGTCGGCAGCGGCATTGGCGCGAGCTTCTGTGTGCCAAGGGACTAACCACCTGGTTATCCCGCCGCGCGAGCTCCGTCTGCGGCACCTGCCGCCATCTGAATATGTACAGCCGCAATTGCTTGTTATGTCTAGCTCAAGTCACAAGAATACGTCTGAATAGTAACAGCAGTGGTACTTTTCAGATTCAGTCGCAAATGCCGGGCAAAATGAAACGACCTTTATTTCTAAACAGCAAGTCAATTGCCGTTTGTTTCTAATTAGTAATTCAGTCGGCAACATCAGATAGGTAGGCTACTGGTTAATGAATAGGAGGTAGTTCATTGTGCTTATATAAATGAAAGACAATTTATATTACTCTTCCCCATATATATTACGATTTAGTATATAGCCTCCGTCTCAATCTGGTTTACGAAGTGAGACTCTAATGTACTCGGAAACACCGAATAATAACGGTCACCTGTTATTTCAGTACTTGAGTTTGCTTAAATAAAAACGAAACCTGACGCATACAATGAAATAAATACCATGAAAGTCAAAAATAATAACACTTCGTGTGAAATGCCACAAAATAAACTTTAATCGACCGATAAAGTTGATGCTGACAAAACTGTGCGCCGTACAGTTCTATAGGGATTAACAGGTGTTTCACAGGCATCCAGCAATCGACCGGGTCATGCTCTCTTACGGTTTTCACTAGTTTAATGCGCAGTCCTTGAGACCACCTTATGCTATTGTAGTCCTCTGGGGAAATCCCTCTGCAATTTCCATGTAATAATATTGTCATCCCATCAATTCGTTTTTCCAACGCATGCTTTTCATTAGAGTACCGCCGTTTCGTCCGCTTGCTGTCTCTTGTCAATGCTCCGAGCGGTCCTGACCGTTCTGTTCCAGCCATTGGTCTTATTTGTGTCCGGACAAGATTGCCCTCCCTTCCTGCGCGCGCACAAAACCGGCAGTGGCGCGCACGCCTCCCTTATTTCAGGACAAGAAATGCTGGGTATCAGGCGCGCATCCGAAAAATGGCTGTCCGTTAATCAAGATTTTTTTTTTTTTTTTAAAATGTAGGTGCCAGATGTAAGTTGCCGAAATGATTAGCTCTTAACTTCTGTGATGTATTATTTCATAAAGGACTGACAGGAGGAAATGTACGGCTATTTCATTTCCCCCAAGCTTGAGTGAGCTTGCCTGATTATAGCACCATGAGGGGCGTATGCACTTTTCCTTTTCTTTTTTGTGCAGCAGTTACATTTGCCAGCTAAAATTAGCTCAGATTAAAGGTGAGGGCCCCTGACACTAAGTCCACCACCACTGTGGCGGCTTCCTGCAGAAGAGACACTGCAACCCTGGCACGGATTTACTCTGACATTCGCGAGCAAGCTCCCCTCCATTTGATCACCGACAGTCCAGAGGACAAACCACTGACATAAAGCCCCTGACCCTTGTGCACTGAAGAGCTTGTAAAGTTGGAAACACCCAACACAAGCTCTATCAATGTATTATTTTTAAACCTCCCCAAAGAACAATGGTTTAAATTTTTTTCAGTTTGAGAATGCCTCGAGAGATAACGATGACATGATTCAGACCTCAATGTGAGAGTGAAGGGGAGGGAAAGAACAGAATAATATCAGAATGATTTCCTCCAAATAAAATCATATTTCCTCATTTCTGACAACTGGGACTTTTGCATCACCATAAATCAGCTACACGAGGGCAAAGGACAAGGTGTTATGCTGAGGCCATTGACTTCTATATTTCCTTGGAAAGACCCACACCCTGGACACACAGCCATCTTGTCCCCATGACGAATGTTATCGCAATCATAGACCAGGAATTCTGTTGAATAGTCATACTATTATTTTGAACGTGGTAATGAATTGTGCCATTCAGCCCTGTGCCTGATCATTCAGGGGGATGCTATATTTTTCATGCATTGAATAGCGTACTAGGTCATTTTCTTGAAACTAAGACTTTCTGAATGTTCAATACCTCACCTGACAGTGTTTGATCCTCACATGATTGGCAGAATGACAAGTCAAGTTGGACCAAAGAAGTTTAAGGTTTTTGCTTGTCTGATAGTACTCATTAATGCATTAGGCACCCATGTGCACACTGGCTGAACGGTTGCAAAATGTTATTTTTTCCCATTTGCAGATTCCTATGTGCGTCCAAGAATTATCGGTGCAAATTGAGGTCACATATATGCACTTGGACACAATACTCTCACATCTGTGCCATGAAGCAAACAGTACTAAGATGCTAATGGGGTGAGAGAATTTTATATTTATCCCTTAATATGCCCTGGTTGGTAATGTACACTTCCAGGTCAAAAAAAAGTTGCCGTTTAGATTTAAATAAGCAAATACTAAAGATCCTATGATTGAATCATTATTGCAGTGATTATTATGTTTCAGCTGGCAGAAATTCTTTTAACCCTGACTGATTAAGTGTGTAGCTTTTCATGTCTTAAATAGCCATATCGGAAGATGTATCCAGTGGTCATGGAAAATATTTTACTGTGCTTCAGGAGGGGCAAATTATTGGCCTGTATTAGGCAAAAAAAAAAAAAAAAAAAAAAAAGCGATTGCTGAAATCTCTGAAATTGGGTTAAGAACTGTCCCATGCATTATTAAAACCTGGCAGAATAATAGTGAACTATCATTTTTGTGAAAGAAATGGGTTGAAAAAAAAATCATGATTGATCATGATCTGAGTTCACTAAAATGCTTCTGAATTCTCATCATAAAAAATAAGCAGTGGAACTCTGGGCTGTGTTTTATTGTGCATGCAGAGTGCCACAGTACAAGGTTATGGAGGCAGTGTTATGGTCTGAGGTTGCTTCAGTTGATCAGATATAGGCACAACAAAGTTATGCAGCAATAAAATGAATTCAGCAGACTACCTAAATGTACTCAATGACCAGGTTATCACATCAATGGATTTTTTAACCCCTGTTGGCTCTGGCACATTCCAAGATGGCAATGCTAAGATTCATCAGGCTCGAATTGTGAAAGAGTGGTTCACCGCTTATGAGGAATCATTTTCACGTATGAATTGGCCACTGCACAGTCCTGACTTTAACAGAATGAAAGTCTGGAGGAGGCTTTATGGAGTAGTTTGATTCTCCCATCGTCAACTCAAGATTTTGTCCAAAAAAATAATGCAAGTCATCTCAGAAATAAATTCTGTATCATTGCATAAGACTGTTGAAACAATACCACAAAGAATGCGCACTGTGATCAAAGCTAAATGCAGGCTGACAAAATATGATAGTGTGTGACTTTTTTTTGGCCAGGCAGTGTATTTTGTGTGGGAGGAGAGGTGATAGGTGCTCTTGTTCAAATCTTGGATGGGGGAGGGTGTATGTGACACAACCAAAAATTGACTAATCTTACAGCTGCCTCATAAAGCATCACAGAACGTTTGAAGCAGGGATCAACACGTTTCATATTCCTGTCAGCTCTAACGACGCAGTAGAGGGTCACACCAGGCCTAAGCACAGCCAGTGACAGAGCTCAAGGACAGCTTATTGAGAGGAAATAGAAAACAGAACCTATGAAGAACATAAAAGTAATATTTTCATTGCTACATTCAAGATGCCACTGATACGCTTTTCCTGAGAGCAGAAATATAATTGTCTAATTAGGGCTTTTAAAAAAAACTGGCAGGAGAAAGTTGTGTGTGTTGGAAGTTGATTTGATGCAATCATTATTAGTTTTTATTTATGTACCTCTCCCCAACCACTACATTCCCCTCCCCTCCCTGTCTCCTCCTACCCCGCCCAACCTTCCAATTCTCTTCAGGATGGGAGTACAGTTCTGTGAATAGCAGCGTTTCCTGCTCGGCTTACCACAGAAAACGAGATCTTTCCTGTCCGAGTTAGTCTGCCCCCCTTTCGTCCCATAGCCCAGTACACCAATCCACCTGAGTTCATGGGTAGCCCTGGCACCCCCCTCAATTGAAATTTTGTTATCAGTGCATCTGGTTGAAGCAAACACCCCCTTTGTTCCATTGTCAGGACCTGACTGATACTGAGATTCAAACATCCAATAAAAAGATTTTACTTGTAGGGCTTTCAATTTGAAAAATAAAGCAGTAACTGGTTTACTTATTATTTTTGTTTCTTGCAGTTTTGTGACATCCCTCAGAAAGAGCTTCATGCGCTGCTACACAGGGCATTTGAGAGAATGTCTGTTGACTTCCACAGACTTCATCTCCAGCAGCTGAGAAAACCTACTTCCTGTAATGGGGTGGAGGGCTAAAGGAAGAAAGGGAAAGCAGACTACCCCCCCCCTCCTTTCTACTGTCTCTCACCCTGTTATCAATCCAGGAAGAAGAAGGGTGGTGGTAGCTGTGTGCTTGAGTGTGTATGTGCAAATACATTTTATCCTGTGCATGAGACGTTATTCGCGCCTTAACAATATGTCCCACAGGGCTAACCGTTCCCCAAATTTCATCATTCAGCACCAAAACCAATATGGCGAGAGTGAACCAATGAAATACGACAATGGTCCTTCTCTTCTGGACAGAAAAATTGCCCACACTTACAGGAAACGCTGCATACTGTATGCAGATTCATGCAGAGGCTCCATTCATTTGTCCTTGACGTGTCTGTTCTGATGCCACAGAGGACCAGACAATGGCTGACCAGGGTGGGACTTCCTGTCCTGAAATGGCCAGATCAGAGGTCAAAGGTGAAAGTATCAGGGAGGGTGCTGGCCCTCCCACCAGGTCATCACTTATTTCCATCTAACAAACAGACATTTAGAATTAGGGACAGGGTTAAATTTAAGGTTGGGGTTAGGTCTGGGGCTAGGGTTGGGGTTAGGGGTTAGAATTAAGGTTAGGGTTCGAGAAATCAGTAACAAGTCGTGTAAACCAAAGTTGTATACTGGAGATCAAATGATGTCACGTCAGTTTGGCGGATGGAATTAAAGCTGCTGTAACTGATTTGGTCATTTTCGTAGCTTCTTGTCCGTGGCCTGTGTAAGCAGTTCTTGCTGCCCATCCCCAAGCCACTTTCAGGAACGCGCATGGGTTTCCGACAGAGGGAAAGGAGAGTAGCCATCCAGTTACAATATAAGTACAATAAAAACAGACACTCTCAGTGATTGTCGTGTAAAATCCTCACTGAAAACATGGACCAATGACACATTACATCCATGCAGAAACTTCGGTATGAATGGCTTTTTCAAGGTATTAGCTAAAACTAGCTAGTGTCCTATAGCCACACATGCTATCGTTACACAGCTAAGCAAGCTGTAGTCGACCACAAACGATGACGGTTTATTTATAAACTGACATAAGCAGGATTAAAAGTCACCAACAGGACTATCCGAGACTGATAAAACTGCATCACCACAACAGAGTAAACATAGCTTACCTGTCCAGTAGCAGCAAGGCTAGCTATGCATCGCTTTCTAAACCCTTTGATTCCTTCAGTCCTTCCCATTGAAAGCAGGACCTACCAGTCAAAAGTTTTAGAACACCCCAATTTTTCCTGTTTTTTATTGAAAATTATGCAGTATAATGTCTCATTGTCCTCTGGAATAAAAGCATAGACATGATAGAACAAATAAACAATTGAAGTTAAAAAAGAAATCATGGAATCAATTTATAAACCAAAATGTAATCTAAACTTTTGACTCAAAGCAGCCACCTTTGGCAGATATAACAGCTGAACACACTCGTGGCATTCTTTCCACAATGGAAATCAAATATACTTCAGAAAGCTCTTCCCAACTCTGTTGCAGAAGTTCCCATAAATGTGTGGCACTTGTAGGTTGCTTTGCTTTCACTCTTCTGTCCAGTTCATCCCAAACCATCTCAATAGGGGTTAAAGTTTAGAGACTGTGCTGGCTACTCCATGTTTTCAAGCTTGCCATGTTGTTCTTTTTTTCCTAATGTAGTTCTGGGAGAGCTTGGACTTATGTTTTGGGTCATTATCTTGCTGTAGGATGAACCCCTGACCAACTAGGCGCATACCAAAGACTGCATGGCAATGCAAAATGCTGTGGCAGCCGTTTTGGTTCAGGGTGCCTTTCACTCTGTACAAGTCACCGACCCTGGATCCAGCAAAACAGCCCCAGACCATCACGCTTCCCCATGTTTGACAGTTGATGACACACACTAAGGAACCATCCTTTCACCTACACGACGGTGTACAAAAAACCTGGGTAACCTTACCTTTTGTTTAAAACTTCTGGCAGTTCACCACTTACCTTTGTACCATTTCAAGCTATTCATTGGACTGGAACTGCATAATTTTCAACAAAAAACTGGAAAAAATGTGGTGTTCTAAAACTTTTGACTGGTAGTGTATATAAATACAGCTCTTGGCCGTCTCACTTTTTTCTTCCTTAATTCTATTTGTTCCTCTACCATTCTTTGACGCTTTGGCTGTTTAATTGTGTATGCTGTCTCTCGTAGTGCTGGGATCGGAAGCCTCATCTGTTCTGCTATTGCCAACAATACATTTTTCTTCGTATTCTTCTAATGATTTTTCCGGCACATGGCACACTAACAGAGCAGATTCAGCTCTGCGCATTCACAAGCAGAGAGAAATGCGTCTTTATGGCGTTCTCTCACCTGATTGGATAGAGGCAGTCGGTGACTCCAAAATTTTATATGCTGCTTTATTGCAGAAGATGATGACTGAGAGACCTGTGTTATTGAACAGATACTCTAAATAAATGATCTCTCTTGGAATGTGGAGTTATTCAACACTTTTTTAAAAACAAAAAAATCACTTACAACAGCTTTAAGTGATGACCCTCCCACCAGTCAGCCAAAATCTACAGCTGACTGAACAGGAAGAAATTGCGCTTACCCTGAGCACTGAACAGGAATGTGAAGGTGCATTTTGAGTAAGAAAGTGCTGGGTCAATTTCAAATAGAAGTATGTACACTTTCCATGTCAATTTATTAAATTATGTCTCTTAATCCAGTGTGTGCAGAGCTTTAGCGTTTACAAGTGAGAATTATGAGACATGTTGGCAAATGTGAATGCACGCGCGTGCCTATCTGGGTGGAGTTTATTGGGCAAGTGTACTGTCAACATGCAAGTTGGGCAGGGCGCTTGGGGCAAATGAGCAGTGTGGCCCATTATCAACTGATTAAAACAGAGAAGTCTCGCCTTTTCCTGTGCACCGGGGCTCTCTATTTGCCAGCGCTTGGCGGCAGGAATAACTTCTCCTAATGCACTTTGGCACACGCTTCAAACACCCAACTGTCAGGAAAGCTAATCTGTGTCATTTCTCCCCCCTTCATTCTTGTGTTTTGACAATAAAGATAGCCTATCTCATCCAGTAACAAGCTGCCCGTCCCCAGCTTTGTCTCAAATGTTCCAGAAAAAAAAGCTATCAGTAGTTAAACATTCTCTGCAACCCAACCCAATTTACTACTTATTTTTACAGCCTTTTGATTGCAAAGATGCATGACCCACACATTTCAATGATATGAAATTACTATATTAAATGATTATGTTACCATTACAAATAGAGAAAATATTATATTTAATCTCTTTTAATTTCGGCCTTTCTGATATTATTCCCATTTTTCAACCCCAACTCAGAAAAAGTTGGGATTGTTTAGAAAATGCACATAGAGTAATAACAGAAAGCAATGATTTTTAAATTTACTTTGACTTGTATTTCATTGGAGACAGTATGAAGACAAGATATTTAATGTTTTGTCTGGGTAGCTTAATTTCATATGTAAATGTACATTCATTTCTGCCATTGAGGACTGCATTCCAAAAAAGTTGGGTCAGGGCTAATTAAGGACTTGCAACAAGGTAACAAAATTTGAATAATGTTGTGAATTGAAAGAGCTGATGTAAGCAGGTAATTGTAATCATGATTTGGAACAAAATCAGCATCGAGAAGAGGCATGCACTACGTTCACTTTGCAAGCTTTGTTGTTCAATACCGATTTTTTTACTCAGGTCAGATCTGCCAATCTTTACGGCTCACATTCATAATAAGAAGTGAGCTGCATCTGTCTGTAATGTGAATGCATCTGCCTTTCAAAATTGATGCGTTTTTTGCACGAGTCATCGGTGTCAACAAAAACAAAAAATTTCATATTTGTGAGAGCACTCGCAGTGTTAAAACCTCATTCAAATTGAGAAATGGATGTGCATGAAGTGAATGAATGGATGGGATTTTGCCCTGGAGGATGGCAAACAGTTTTCCAGCTGTACATGATGAGGTTGAGAAGGCAAATAAAGCCAGATGGCTAACTTTTTAGGTGTTTAACAGCACTCAGTGCATTCGTACAGGCAAAAAGCTGCATAAATTGCAATCCGATCGCTCTCTTTCATGCCGCATGGCCACTTACCAGATTTGTATCTGATTTAGGACCACATGTGAAAGTGGCTCAATTCTAATTGGAAGATTGGATTTCTGTGTCCGCACAGCCCTGAAAACATCAGATCTGTGTCACATTAAGGCAAAAAAATCACATTTGAGTCTCTTCAGCCTGGTAATGCGGACATGGCACTGGTCCATCAAGAGTAAGGAGTGGCCGAGGAACGTCAATTTGCCGAAAATTTGCAAGAAAATTATCGAAAGGTTTAAAAACAATATTCCTCAAGGAGAGGTAGGAAGGTATTTGGCTATTTCACCCTCTGCAGTTCATAAAATAAAGACATTCAGGGAATCTGGAGGGATTTCCTTTGTGTAAAGGGCACAGGCACAAGCCTCAGCTTAATACCCATGATCACTCATAAGGTACTACATCAAGAACCTTCATTTATATATATGTGATATAACCACATGGGCAAACCTTTGTGGTGTTCTACAACTCAGAGCCACACATAAATTAAAACCTTTGCTGGACAAAAAATATGCCTTATGTTAACAGTGTTGAGACACAATGTCGACTTCTCTGGGCTCGGAGGCATCTGCGATGGACGATCACACTGTAAGAACATATATTGTTTGCAGATGAAGCAGTATTTCAGGTTGTTTTGGGAAGAAATGGGTTCCGCTTGCTCTGAGCCAAAAAAGAAAAGAACCATCCAGACTTTTGCCAGCAACAAGTCCAGAAGCCATGTTCTGTCATGGTATGGGGTTGTGTCAGTGCCCTTGGGAAGGGTTACTTGCCCTTCAGTGAAGGCACCACTAATGTTGAGATTTTGAACAACCTAGGCTGACTTCAAGTTAACATCTTTTCCAGTGACACTGCATATTCCAACAAGGCAAGGCAAAACTGCATTCTGCACACATTACAAAGGCATAGCTGCATAAGAAGAAGATGTTTGTGCTGGCCAGCCAGCAATCCCAACTTGTCCCCAATAGAGAATGTGTGGTGCATTTTGAAATGCAAAACTGTTGGTCATTCAGTGTGTTTTTACTCTCTTCAGTATCTCAGAATTATGAGTCTGCTCATAACTGCTTGCTCCACTTTCAGGAAGTAATTTGCATGGAGGTAAGAAAACTATAAGTTAAACTGAGTAATTTATTTACATCGAGTCAATTTCAAATATTTTGTATGATTGATTGCTTCTATTTTTTTTTAAGTTGATCCAAAATTTTATTTTCTGAGTGAATAAAGATCCCGCACTGATGCACACTTTAAAGCTTGTTTGCTGGAAGAAAGGAATAAAATTACACCTTAAACATTGAATCCCTTGGTGTCCTCAGTCCCTAAATGTTCATTAAATGTTGTGAAAAGGAATGGCAACATTACAAAGTGGTAAATGCTTTATTGTACCAACTTTTTAAAAAAAAATACATTGCCAGAAACAACATTGAACTATGTGTTCACTTTGAAAAACAATTAAGTTTATGTGGTGAAACACAAAATAATGTACTGTTGTATACTTTTCAATGCACTGTAGGTCAAGGATCATTTTGAAATTATTGCTTTCAGTATTAATTTTAATTAAAGATACTATCCCAACTTATTCTGATTTGCAGTTAAAGAGGGAATCTGAGTTTTCGTTGTTAAAAATACAGGGAGGATACCATTCACCAATAAACACGTCCAGTGCCCTACCTTTTGTGTCCAGTAAAAAACTGAACAAGGGAAAACCGGAATAAATTACAAACAGGCCTAATATTCTGCATATCTGAGAAAACTCAAAACTACAATTCAAAATGTTATAATCACATCACATACAGTGGATTCCACTATTATTAGCCCCTTTACTGATAATGTCCGAAAAAAACTAACAAATAATAATACAGAGATTAACTCAAAATTCCAAGATATAAAAAAAATTGTGGCTAAATAACCCTCCTATTGTCCCAGTAGAACTTTATTCTGTCATAAATATGGTATGTTTCATTTAACTGACCATAGGCTTCATGTGTTCCTCTAGGCATTTGAACTTATAAAATTTGAGATGATTTCTTCCATTGATTTTTAATGGTTTTATTCAAACTTAACCCATCTGCAGTGTTTCCAGATGTAAGAAATGAATGTGTTACACTACATCATGTTTAACTAGCAGCTGAAAAAAGTTTCCCATACATCACAAAACCGCACCATGAAAAAACCCTACCACCCAACACAGATCTTCATACAACAATACTTGTGAGGACATTATTGATTTACGTTCATCTTTACAGCCTTTCCCTAGCCCAAACTGAAAACAAACTGTGGCGAACCCAAATCCTAACCCCTCTAACTCGTACCCCTAATCCTCTAACCCACACCCTAACCCCGAAACCATAACCCTTACTGCCTAGTCTAGCACTAACACCTAACCTAAAACCTAGGCATTTTTTGAAACTTGGTGATCTCAAAATGCCAGCAAGGCCTACAATTCTTTCACTGAGATTTTTTTTTTTTTTGGCTTTCTGTCACCATCCTTCTCCTATCCTGGGGGGCAAAATGTGTTTGTGTCCTCTATCAGTCAGATTTTCAAGTTTTCCATATTTCTTAAATATCTGAGTAATTGCCCAGACAGTTCTCATTGGTTTTTAAACTTTTGTGGATTGTCCGATCACCAGTTTAATGATGGCCATCCATTATCTGTCTCTTTTAAAGTGCTGGTTCATTTTTTTTCTTGCACTGGATGACAAAAGGATTTTGCTTCCATCTTACCTCATTTTTATAACCTACTGAAACACAAAGTGATGTATTGACAGTATACTTCCTAAAAACGTCAATGAACTTAAGTTGAATTCCTTTCTCAGTATTAATATGGCGGATTTTATTCACAATGTTCTTTAGGGGTGCCATTAATTGTGAAACCTCAAAGAAATTGATTTTGAATTAAAGAAAAAGGCTTTATAATTTTGGTGAATACCACTGACTCATTAATAAGGTACAAAACTTGTCACGTAGGCACGAGTTTCTCACCGTTTTTGAATATTTTTCCTTGGTCTCTTTTTTCATTGCATTTGCTGATTACACATGATGTTAAAAAAAGAGAAGGAAAAAAGGGATTTATTGGACAAGGTGATCTTCTTCTCCTGGTTCAAGGTCTAATTCTGACGCTTGCATGCCTATTGTAGGCGCTTTCAACAGTGGATTGGGGTAAGCATGGGCACTCCGACAGTCAGCTGCTCCACAGCCCCATACGCACCAGGATGTAATGCAGTGTGAATCATGGCACATTCCTCCCATATCGAAAATTAAAATTTTCTGCGACTTGCACCACAGTAGCCCTTCTGTCAGTTTGGACCAGCTGAGATACACTTTAAAGCCCTGGTGAAAAGATGGGCCTTGGGTTCTTAGTTTGTTCCTCCTCAGACCACTGTTGGTGAGCACTAGCCACTAATGAATGGAAGCACCTCACAAAGTTTGCCATTATGAGGATGCTCTGTCCCAATGGTAATGCCATGAAATTTGGCCCCCCTCAAAGTCACACAGGCCATTAGTCCTACATACCCGCACCCGATATTTGGTCTAAAAACCCCGCCTTATTTTCTTACCGTCAAATACAGTACATCCCAGACTGTTTCATGCCCTGCTGATGCTCTTGCATTTAATCTATGAGTGCTCATAATATTCTGGCTCATCGGTGATCAATGAAACCCTTGTTCTGATATAGTTCTTCTGTGAGAAAATGTTCTGACCTACACGAGGGCTCGAGCACCAGCGTGGCCATGGCCCATTTCATTAAAAAAAAAAAAAGGGAAAAAAAAAACTATGGTAGACTATTCAGCTTTTCGGGAAAGCGCCTTGCCAAGAGAGGAAAGACCTTTACGAAACAATTCGCCACAGGAAAATCAAACAAGACTGGAGAACAAGAAATAAAATGTATTCAATTAAAGCATCCCGCAAGCAAAAAAAACAAGAACAAAAAAAGAAAAACAAAAACATAATCAAGAGGCAGAAAATAATCAAGAATCAGAGGGTTTTTCTTCCCTGAACTTCAAAACGCAAGAGGAAATGAATAATATGCTGGAGAGGGGACAGAGCGGAACAGGAGAAACTGACTGATTTTCGGTTTATCTGAAAAGGACATCCGAGCGCGGGCGGGGAACACGAGCCTGAGCGGGAACGGCGTCCGAGCTGCAGCCCGCTGACAGACGAGGCGAAAAAACCCGTCCCGCCTCCTTGATTAAAGCACAGCGACAAAGGCGGAGGGTACATCGGTGAAAGATGCACGTCCAGGCACACGCACAGTGCTAAAACTAAACCGCGATAGTGGCGAGCTCAAATGGGAATGTACTGGAACACTCGTACACTGATCAACGTATAATGATATGTATGCTGGTGCGCGCTGCCCTTTGCCCTTCAAGCAAAAAAGATCCAAGGCATTCAAATATGCACATACACCAGTCAGAAGCTATAATATAGGAAATTATGGCTGTTAGTAAACGCAAGTACATGCAAAAAACTTTGATCCAAAGGACAAGAGACAGTCCATGAGTAATCATTCAGACATACACACCCTGAAACAAAATGAGGATGAATGCACATTATAGAAAAACGACTCATCAAAATATTTCATCTTTTCAATCAATAACAAATTCGACACTCCAACATTTCATAGTCTCAGGTAGTGGAGGACCTGAAAAACAAAAATGAAAAACAAAACATTCATTCATCATCATTCATTCATTCATTCATTCATTCATCTTTGTGGCTTAAATTGAAATATCAGAGACAACTTTCTTCCAAAACCAATGTAATCTGCAACTGTCCTTCATTTTCAAACTGCAGTTACTGGTCTAATAGGAGACGACCAAAAACAATGATGGCATGTTAATCCTAAAGAACACCAAGGCAAAGCTTCAGTTTACACACAACCCCAGGAAAGTAGGATTAGCACAGTAAACTACCATCAAGAGAAATCTACAGTACAGAATAATTTCATCTTTTGGGTCATTCAGTGTCCTCATAGGTTCCACCTTAGCATGTCACTCCACGAGGACGAGTCAAGCAGAAACTTAGTCAAAGGTGTCTGTATATTAGGGGATTTGGTGGCAAGTGAACAGTTGGTGAACGTTTTTTTTTTTTAATGAGCCATCATTGTACTTTGCCAAATTCAAACATGCCAAATTCTCTAGCATTGAAAATGAACTCCTTAAATACTAATTTTTCACTTAAGCTTTCCCTTAAGTAGGTTCAAAGTCAGAAAAAACATTTTTTAGCTTACCGGCCCTATAGGCCAATAAGCTATTGTCGTGATGTGGCCTCCGTCGACCGTCATCCGTCCTCTGTCGTCCGGAATATTTATCTTTTTTTTGGCCTGATTAATTTTTTATAAATTTGCCATAACATACTACAAGACCATATCTCCAGACAATTTTTTTCAGATTTTTGATTGAATCATTTTTGTCCGTTTTATGGGCCCTTGAAATTTTGGACCCAGTGTTAAAGATAGGACTGAGAAAATTTTTAAAATTATTTCTCAAAAACTGCCTGATATTTTTTTTCTAAATCAGGCAATCAACTTCCCTTGGTACCGTCAATGTACAGTGCGAGCACCATTTTGATTGAATTGACGGAAATGGGTCCAGTGGGGGTGCTGTACTTTATAAATATGCAAGATGGCCTGTGGAGGCCAAATGGTTGCAGATAAAGATAAAGTTTGTATTATCAACATATGGGAAGTCATATATGACCTGTATTTTGGCTATGTTAAAGTTGACCTCAAATGACTTTGAAAAGTCAAACTTGTGGTCAAGGAAAATATTAACAATGTTAAAGATAGGACTTGAAATTTCAAAAATTATTTCTCAAAAACTGCATAATAATTTTTTTTCAAAATCTGGCAATCAACTCACCTTGATATACTTTATGTGCAGTGCAAGTGCCATTTTGATTGAATCGACGGAAGTGGGTCTAGTGGGGGCGCTGTACTTTAACACTGGGTCTTATGGAGACTGGGCAAATCGCCTGTGGAAGGTCAATGGTTGCACATAGAGATTAAGTTTGTATTATCAGCATATAGGACGTCATATACGACCTAATATTTTGGATGTGTTAAAGTTGACCTCAGATGACCTTGAAAGGTCAAACTTGAGGTCAAGCATAATGTTACAATTTTCAAAGGCTTCTAGGCTTGAAAATACCAAAGATTGGGAACATAGGTGTATTGAACACTTATAGCAAGTCATACACGAACTTTCATGTGGTGGCCTTGAACTTCACCTTCAGTGACATTCAAAGGTCAAACTTAACATGGTGAAAGTTAAATTACTTATATCAGCTAAATTGTTACAGATAGGGCATAGGTTTGTATTGGAGACATATAGAAAATCGTATATGAACTTTCATTTGGTGACCTTCATATTGACCTTCGAAGGTCAAACTTGACCTAGGGAAAATTCAATGACTTCCATCTCTAAAAAGATCACAGATGGAGCCCAAGTTTGTATCACAAACTTGAATGTTCATGTGTGACTTCCTTTAACTTGACTGTTGGTGACCTTTGAAGGTCAAACTTGACCTAATGATTACAATGACTTGTATTGCCAGAATGGTCACAGATGGAGCCCAGGTTTGTATTAGAGACATATAGGCAGTCACATATGAACTTCCATTTGGTGACCTTTGTATTGACCTTTGAAGGTCAAATGTGACCTCGTGAAAATTCAATGACTTGTATCACTAAAATGGTCACAGATGGAGCCTAGTTTGGTGTTACAGACATCTAGGAAGTCTCATATGAATTTTAATTTGGTGGCATTCAACTTGACTGTCAGTGACCTTTGAGGATCAAACTCGGCAGTGAAATTACCCTGACTTGTATCACCAAAATGGTCGCAGATGGAGCCAAGGTTTGTACAGAGACATTTAGAAAGTCATATGTGAAGTCCGTTCACTGACCTCATCTTGACCCTCTATGACATTTAAGGTTATCAACTGACATCTTGAATTTTCAATGACTTGTATCACCAAAACTGCTTCAGAGCTTAGGATTGGGTTTTACAGGGGGTCTTAAAAATGTATGTGAACCTTTATTTAGTGACCTTGACATTGACCTTCAATAATTCGAAGATCAAACTTCACATGAAACTTTCATAACTTGTATCATCACTATAAGATTGCTTGCCGGTAAGCTACAGGACCCCTGGTCCTATTTTTTTATATTGTAGGACAATGACACATACATATTCTGTATCTGCAGATTGCAGAACTTCACTGCAGGGACATGAAACTTATATTGAGAGAAATATTCAAACCCAGGATGCCATGTTTTTATGGGCACAGCATTATATCAAATGGAAAATATCTAGATCTTGTAAATCATTTTAAACACATTTCCCTGAAATTCAGCAGGACATACTTGGGATCATTGGAAACCCTGGGATCTCCACTAGAATATACGTTGTAAAACAGGCCTGAAGTTCCGCAAGTTTGAATACAGCGACTGCATTTGACGGACCCACTTATGAGTCCATAGGTTTAATAAGGTTAACTGGATTGTGTATTTAATAGCTGGACTGAAATCGAACTATCAAAAAGGCCTTTATAATTTGTGCTACATTTGACACCACTCAGAAAAGTACACATGAAGAAGAGCCAGTTTTCCCTTCTTTTTATAAGCACATTGTGTAATTTTCTGCAACTAGGGGTCTTCCAATCAAAACAATAACAAAATAGAAAGTTTGATAATGCTGTCAAGTAGTGAGAGATCATGGTAGTTGTTGTCTTTGTTGTTAAACAACCACCATTGTCGATCAAAGGTGACAGGACTTCAAAACGGAAGAAGAAAAAAAAGCGAGGTGAAATTATATTCTCGGACGAGGTAAAGTCTCAAAGTTAAGTTCACAAAATGTAATTTCAGTCTAATGAAATTGCCGCAAGTAACTTCAGCTAACATAACTTTAATTTTACACGTGCATTACACACGCATACGTTATGATTTACACCTTCCCTAAGTCTTCAGGCATGTTAAACTATCTATCTTAGTTTTTGCTTGGAGGTATGTTGTAACTTATCTCCGTGGTGCAACCGCCTTTATATTAATAAAGCGCAATAATAATGCATAAATTACAACTTAGTATGAATTTACATTAAATGCTGGCCAACTTTTAACTTGCATATGGCTGGCCGACATACAAACTGTCCAAAAAAAAAAAAAAAAAAAAAAAAAAAAAAAAAATCGGTCAATCAATGAAATGCCACAAAAATATCTTATCTTCATTTTAGTTTTCTTCTTTTTCCATAATCTTTCTGGGTCATTTGATTCACCCATATGTTTTTTCCAAACAGGCACAGCTTTGAACCACCCAGCAAACAGCAATGAAAAATCGTGATCCATCAAGATTGACCAATACCAACAAAACGATACAGTCACAGTGGCTAGCTACCAAGCTAGGCTGTCAAGTACCCTTCTCACTCTGACGCATCATCTGGTCTTTCCTGAAGAGGGGGTAAACGGTGGGTATATGACGCCATAGACAGGCATCCAAATGAAACAGTTCATTACCTTGATTAAAATTACAGAATTCTCTGGCTTTGAACGTTGTAGAGAACATTTGGGTTCATGCAATTACATAGTTCAGCAAAATATGCTATATAGGTATTGACGTTTTTAAACATTTTAATGCGGAAAAAGTACATACTCCACCTTTAAAAGCATTGCAAAACTTCTGAACATCCCCTTTAAGGGCTAAAAGAGAAAAATAGGAAAAACTGTCCCAAGGCCGAATTTAGTTGAAGACTCCAGTTTGCAGAGACATGGCTGAGGGGATTGGGGGTTTTGATCTTGAGCTTAACCCCTTCACCCCCATTCATCAACAATCTTACTGTACAAGACACCCCAGTCAAAATGTGAATGAAGTTCATCAGACATTGAGTCAGAATTTTATGAATTTTATACAGTTTCACATGACAAGACATGATACAACAAAACAAAAGGCACATAGACAAACAATGCAATACAGCTGAATAAACAATGGTAGAGAGCAGCAACAAATATGTCAAAGAAATCCAAAACTTGCACGCTCACAATCCTTCATATCAAAGCCTACACCTGACTATCCAATATTTTATATTGCACTGTACTTTATGTACACGCATCCAGACAAACACACACGCACGCACACACGCACACACACACACGCGCACACACACACGCACACACACACACACACACACACACACACACACAGTGTAAAAACTTCACAGTTTGCTTCTAGGTTGCTGGCCACAAATATTTAACTGTCCCAAGCAACAAGGGTAGACCATTCTTAACCAAGTAGTTTAAAAAAATATTCAGAACAATTTTAAATATTCTGAAAAGAAATAATATTCAAATCCACTAACATCACATACACTGTGCATATGATACAAAATGGCTGTGGGACAAGCACAAAGCTTTCCATCCTTATCCAACCTCAACTCATTTTCGCTGACGCCAGAGTGTTCCCCCCACCGCCACGTTCCTTTAATGCTGAAGCGTAAGGACACGAACGCTTTCACAAAAGGCCTCCTGTCCCCATGGCTGTCACACTGAATACGATCGCTCTCCCTTCTCCTCAAAATTCTTCCACTCCTAATTAGGTCTCAGAGAAAGAGACACAACAAAAAAAGGAAATGGCATTTCACCAGGAGAGAAAGGTAAGAGGAGTGATTAAGGCAACAGAAATAGTTCTGTAACGGGGGGAAGGCGTGGGGGGTAACAGGGGGAGGTAGATCCACATTGATGGGAAATTCTCTGCATTATACTTCCTGCCACAGCAAGACTAAACTCCATAGACTGAGCAGGAAAAGGAAATGATGTCACAGGCATGATGTCATATCCAAAAAAAGGTCCGCAGCGCCAGGCTTGGACAGGTGTCAAATCCCATCTACTGAGTACTGCCATTGCTGAAGTTGCATAAGGCACAGTTGAAGCGAGCCGAGCAGGCCCCAGAGACCTGCATTTCCTCTCTGGGGATTGTTAAGCGCCAATATGCGCTATTAGCAAAGACTCACGTTACCCCACCCCCACCACCTCATTACAGTGACCTCAGTAAACCAGAAACAAACATTTGGTCCCAAAGGCAACTCTGCATTGGCTAAAGTTGATTATCAATCCAAGAGCAGTTACTCTTTCAGCACAATGCCTTCAATTGATTGGCTGATTGGCTTCTGTGCTCCTATTGGCTCTGGAAACCTTCCAGGGCACGGCCACGTGTTCCAACAGGGAGGCTTGCAGTCATTTTTCTGGTTCGCTTTGAGGGTCTTGAGGTTGGTGGCGCAAAGCACCAGAGGACGAAGAGATGTCACTGGATCTTGGACAGACCATTGGCCAGAAGGAGCTTGAGGGGGATGGTGGTTCGAGACATCTTCAGAGGCAGTTTATGAAGACCTAAACAGAGGGGAAACAAAGTTCATTGAGGGGGAGAAAGCAAATATGGTTCCAGCCTTTTTATACCTTAACTATGAATTCAGCTTTACCTCTGTAAGGAGGAGGTTTTTTGAAGACAAAAAAAAAAAAAAAAAACACAAGCATTCTTGGGGAGGAAAGAATGGAGCACAGAGTAAAAGTCTTAACAGTAACAAGTGCGTGAGTAAGGGTGCAATCATTTGAGGCATATAAATATACAGGTGGGTGACAAATTTAAAGAAAAGAAAAAAAAAAAACAACTAGTTTCTAAGGAAGATGTTGGGTGACCACTAATTACAAGAACAGCTTAAATGCCCCATGGTATCGATTTTAGAAGTATCTTAAGTCTAAAGTAAATATACTGAATGGATGGAACACTATTCTCCAATAAAATGATGCAACATATGGCACTTTGATAATGGCAGTGGAGAGCAAAGTCAAATATTTTGATCTAAAATTTCATTTAAGTGTTCAGGTGCGTTGATATCTGGTGACTAAAAAGGCCATAAAAGAGGATTCACATCATTTTCTCATACTCTAAACATTCGGCGATATCCAATGCCCCATGTGTGGGAGCATCGTCATACTGGAAGTGACCACTCCCATCAGGGTAAGAGAAGGTTCAGGTCATCACACAGAATAACTTCGCATTGATTTGCAGCGACCCTTAACCATGCCGGGAAAACGCCGCCCACAGCATAACAGAACCACAGAACCTGCTCACTGTTGGCTTCAACCATTTTTGCCAGTACCATTTGCTCAGTGAATGCTGCACATGCACTGGCCCAATTACAGAGAATATGTTGATAGATTAATTATTCAGTCATATCACCTTTTCCCCACATCTCTAATTAATGTGAACAAAGCACACTGACATTCTCGGTCACCTCAGGATGAGTTTTTTTTTTAGTTCTCCTTTCATATCACACTAATTCAGTGCATCACAGTCATAAAATGTGTAGTTTTGACCACAATGTCTAACTGTTTTACTGATGTTTCCCATAGATCTAAATACAAATGTCACTTCTCGTGTCATGTGAATCTCGTGTCATTCGTGCCCCAGTGATGGAACCTCTTTTCTAAGCCACTCAGATTTTTCCTCTCGTCTTAGCAATCAAAAATCAAGGTCAGCTGGGCCACTTCAGCATTTTTACACATGTCCGAGCGCACGATAGGATTTTAAATGTTCAGTTGCACTTCTTTTATTGTTTCTCAATTCATTTGTTCAGATATTCCCTTTATTTGTCACCGGTCCTCATGCAGGTACGGAGATGCCATCTCACACTGGAGAGGGTCGTTGCGGCTGTGCTGGCATGCTCAGGGTGTAGATGCTGTTGTGCTGGGCTGTGATGTTTGTGTTGGGCGGAGGGTGTGTGTTTTGGAGGGGTTCAATAGCGGGGCCTGCAGTCCCCCGGGGGCCCCTCAACCCCCCCTCCGACGCCCCCGCTGTCCCATGGCACCTTCCTGAGAGGATTGTGCTCTTTCTATCTGAGGAAAGACCAGCCCACAGGGAAACCGGGACAGAGCAGGGAACACCTAATGCCTCAGCACACACACACACACACACACACACACACACACACACACACTTCAACACTATCACATGCACACGCAAATGCAAACACACTCATACACTGGCACATACAAAAGCAAACGCAGAAAGACATACATATGCCATCACACACTCATACACCATTGCATACACATGCAAATATGAGCACAGACATACTATACCCGATCACACGCTCCTGCTCCATCATATAGGCATGCATACACACACACGCACTCATACTGCAGCATATCTGAGAGCAAACGCAAAGATGGATATATGCCCAATTACAGTGGCTCAAACATCATTGCATAGGCATGCAAACTGAGTCAAGCATACAAGCAAACACATAAATTCAGTATTTACACATACACACACAAAAGCAATTACAGGCTAGAACACACATATGTCCGCACCTGCTACACTCACATCAAGTGCACAGGCTCAGTGACATATTAATGGGGAAATCAACAGAAACAATCTTATTAAGGTTTGGGCCTCCACAAGCTGCCAGATTAGCTTCACACACCTTGGCCGGATATTCCCTCCAGAGGTGTTTTTCTGATAGTTATGGAGAGCACCATCTAACAAGTTGTTCTAAAATCTCCCGTGGGATTTCAGGGTGCTTGAGATCTGGTTACTGAAGGCGATGGCTCATGCTTAGTGTCATTTAACTCATAAAACCATTCAAGTGACCTAGTTAGGCCTGGGTTGTTATGATCCTGAAAGAGAGCTAGCACTTCCATCATAGAAGGAGTGGACTACCAAGGTCTGAAATAAAATTGATCACACAGAATAACTCTGCATTGATTTGAAATAACCCTTCCA
Organism: Gymnothorax javanicus; assembly: GCA_029692085.1. Classification (NCBI taxonomy): domain Eukaryota; kingdom Metazoa; phylum Chordata; class Actinopteri; order Anguilliformes; family Muraenidae; genus Gymnothorax; species Gymnothorax javanicus. The sequence continues at coordinate 21,030,510 of CM056203.1, forward strand.
CCTTTACAGGGACGAGTGGACCTAAGCCATGCCACGAAAAAAAAGCGCAGAAGTATCCGCATTTGTCACGTTTGTCCATGCATTCACTTGGGTTTTTTCCTGGTTTTTTCCTTTAAACTGTGACCTGTCTGTACATGCGCAAATGCGCAGACAGGAGTACGAACTCAAACCTCCTGAAGCTTATTTGCTCAAACTGGCCTGACCCTTATCCATGCACTGGTTGAATATTTGAGAGCCAAGGAGCGAAAGACTAAACTGACCGGCCAGCGCAGTTCAGACATTAGACTTTATTGGCTTAATCTGGGCTGCAATGTCTCGCACAGAAAATACATCATCATCCCAGAGGGCATCATGCCAGCAACCACTGCTAAATCCCCATAGTATCACCCAAAACACTTAAAATGTATTTGTTAATGGACAAATGGTGCCAGGTACAACATGCAACACCTGAGGGAGACAGTGCTTTGGGTGTTGAATAACCTGAAACCCCCAGACAATCAACCCCTAACACTAATGAGCCCAATGACATCACATCATAGTGTAGCACATGGTTGGAAGAGAAATTGCAAAATGCACATTTCGAATCCAATTACAAGGTCATCAAAGCAGATTTGAGGAATCAGTTGTGGGAAAAAAAAAGAACATTTCCAGTTTTTCATTGACTTTGACCCAATTTGGCCAAAAATTCAATCAAGAGATCCTAGGACCATTGTATACCTTAACTGAATTTTTAAAAAATGTGATCAACCTGCTTCTGCGCCAAAATTAATAACAGACAAACAAAAAAAAACCAAAATCGTTCAGAGGGCGACAACTTAGCGAAATCTTCATGTTTGTTCTCAAATTATTCTTCAGCAACCTCTGTTTACTAATACCCATGATGGGGTCAAATGGATGGAGGGCAGCACAGAAAACAACACTGTTCTAAATGAGGATTCCCATCATAAATATTGGCAGCCGGCAAATCTGCAATCCACATCAGAAGCACGTAATATCTGGTCAGTTCATGGAGCATACCAATGCACATGAGTCTGTCAAATTATAAACCAATGGGATCAGTTTGGACTAAGTTAAGAATTACTGATAATTCACCAGTGTTAAAAGATTTTTGAGATCGCAGGATTTTTTTTGATGCGATCCCAAAGACCGATTCCACCCATATATAGTTGGGTCCAGAAGTGTTTGGACAGTGACATAATTTTCATGATTTTGCCTCAATACACCACCACAATGAATTTGAAACGAATCAATCAAGATGTGACCAAGTACAAGGGGTTTTGCAACAATATTGCATTAACCGTCAGGAACTGCAGCCATTTTTATATGTAGCGCTCCATTTTCAGAGGCTCAAAATTAATTGGACAATTAATTGCCAATCAGTCTCATTGCCAGGTGTGGTCCGTTCCCTCATTGTTTCACAACAAATTAAGCTGATAAAAGGAATGGAGTCCATTTAAAATGTTGAGTTTGCATTTGAAAGCAGTTCATGGGAACTCTCAATTTGTGGTCAAAAGTGGTGGTGATGCAAGTGAAAGAGGCCATCATTAGGCTGAAAAAACAAAATAAACCTATCAGAGAGAAAACAGCAACTTTAGGAGAGTTTAAGTTAACAATTTGGTACATTCTTAAGAAGAAGGAAAGCACTGGCAAGCTCAGCAACACCAAAAGGCCTGGAAGACCACAGACGACAATTAAGGCAGATGATTACAGAACTCTTTCTATGGTGAAGAAAAACCCCTTCACAGCATCTAGCAGGTCTAAAACGCTTAAGGAGGTAGGCATATCATGGTCAAAGTCTAAAATCAGAGACGTCTTCATGAATGTAAACCCAGAGGGTTTACCACAAGGTGCAAATCACTGGTTGCACTGAAGAATAGAAAGGCCAAATTAGACTTTTCCAGAGAATATCAAGAAAAGCCTGACCAGATCTAGAATGAGATTTCTTGGACAGATTAAACCAAGATCAACTTGTACCAGAATGATGGAAAAAGAAGAGTATGGAGAAGGAATGGAACAGCTCATGATCCAAAGCATAGCAGATGATCTGTCAGACACAGTGGAGGCAGTGTTTTGGCATGGGCATGTATGGCTGCCAATAGAACTCGGTCACTAGTGTTTATTGATGATGCTACTGCTGGCAGAGATAGCAGGATGAATTCTGAAGAGTACATAGTTATACAATCAGCTCAGATTCAGCCGAATGCTGCAAAACTGATAAGACAGTAGTTCACAGTACAGACAGATAATGACCCAAAACATGCTGCGAAAGCAACACAGGGCAAAGAAATGGAACATTCTCTAATGGCCAAGTCTGTCACCTGACCTCAGCTCAACTGAGCTGCTTTTCTCTTACTGAAGACAAAACTGAGGGCAGAAAGACCCACAAACAAGCAGCAACTGAAGGCGACCGCAGCAAAGGCCTGGCAAAGCATCTCAAGAGAGCAAACTCAGCATTTGGTGATGGCCATAGGTTCCAATCTTCATACAGTCACTGACTGCAACTTTAGGATTTTCATCCAAGAATACAAAATAATTCTTATATTTATATAAAATTATGTTAGTTTGTCCGATTACTTTTGAGCCACCAAAAATGGTGGACAATGTGCACAGAAGGCAGTAACTCCTAAACGGTTTATGCAAGTTTTTGGCGAAACCCCTTAAATCAAAGCTGAAAATCTACACTTCAATCACATCTGAATTGATTAATTTCAAATCCATCATGATTGTATACAGAGGTGAAAAAATGAAAATTGTTTCACTGTCTGAATACTTCAGGACCTAACTGTATCAGATGTGGCCCGTGGTTTGGGGTTCTCAGCGCATGCAATTTTTTTGTCGCGATCAGACCGGAATTGCGGTCCTATCGCATTGGACAGAATGACAGGCTGTACCTTCGGGAGGGGGGGAAACATATATTTTACATCCTGCAGACAATACAAATATGTAGTCACAATGTGCATCATACTCCATGTGCCAAATATATTACTTCTCCTGATGTGGGTGGGGGGGGAAACCTCTCCAAATGTTTGGTGAAAATTCAACACTCATGCTCTGGGCCACTTGTCCTTGTTTAAGCAGAGTCAAAATCAACGGACTCTGCATGCATGCAAGTACAGAGCAAGTATTGAACTACAGTATGTGACATTAGAGCAGTTATGAAGAAAGAGTTACACGCACATCACGTATAGGTGCAAGGCTATCAAATAAAATGCTTCAAATGGAGAAAGGAAAGGATGCCTGCACACTTACTCCAAGCCACCAAGAAAATTTTTTTATTTATTAAATTAGGACGACGTTTCGATCCAACTTGGATCTTTGTCTTGGTGGCTTGGAGTAAGTGTGCAGGCGTCCTTTCCTTTCTCCATTGACGACATAAGAGCAGTTATCCAGCTGATCCTGCAGTCCAAAGCGACTTAAATTTGGTCTAAATAAGCAGAGGCCATCGACTAAATATAGCCATCCCGAGCGCAACGTGGGGCTAAGGCCCTTGCTAAAATACAACTTCAGTGATCATCTTCATGGCTGCACTGAACTCATTGAGTCACAGTTCAACACCTAAAAACACAAGGCTGCAGGCTGCCAGGCTCTGTTAAATGCACCATCCCTGAAAAGCACAAAGACCTTTTCCCTGTTTCCTTGCCTTAGGAAATTTGGTTTTTGATGTACCAATGATGAAATACTTGATGGTAACAGTATTCCAATGGAAGACTACTTTTGATTTTTAAAACATAATGCTATAAAAGGCACTTTGATGAACTTCTGAAATGAAAGAGGGTTTTTTCCTTTTAATGCACCAAGTCATGAAGATGAAGTTCCAATTTTACCTAGGTTTTAAACACTTGAAAAAGAATTTAGCCTGATATTACCATTTCTTCCACCCAAACCAAGGCATATCAAGCTAAATGCAGTTTCTTCCATCAGTAATTTCATAATTTCTCATTCTTTCTCCAAGAATGAGTGTCCAATTGCAAGCACAAGAGATCCCATTGGATTTCAGCAGATGCCAATCAGGTACTGCCATGCAATCAACTGAGCAAAAAAGCCTGGCTTGTTTTTAGTATTCCAACTGCCAAATTACAGTTGAATTTTCTCACATTTCTGTTTCTCTGTTTGACATTTTGTACTTTCATGGGATCGGTGACCTTGGTGAAAACCTCATTGCCAGAGGGCTTATTCAGTCCGGACACACACAGACCGCGCAGACACTACAATGAAGGTGGTTGTTCTTATCGGCATGCCAGTGCAAAGCATCTGTTCTCTTAGTGCTGGTCAATAAACATTTCAGTGCGCAAGCTCCCAGAAGTGCTGATGCTGAATATGGAATAAGAAATGAGCTTGAGGGCTCTGTGTGATGCCATTCATACATTTCTTTTCAAAGGAAAATGGAGGGCACATACTACACCCCTAATAAAATGCATACATAAAGTGCGCTCCTTAATTCATTGAACAGAGACAAATTTCGTTATTTTGGTCCTGTAAGCCTAGTCAATCACCAGATCTGAATCCTGTTGAACCTGCATTTTTACATGCTGAGAAGAACATGAAGGGCAAAAGTTTCCACAACAAGCAAGAAATGAACATGGCTGCAATACAGGCCTGGCTGCGCATCACCGGGGAAATGACCATGGTCCGGAAATGTTAAGCTTTAACTGCAATACTCCCCTCCTTCCACCACTTTTCCTAACATTTTTTTGTTACTTTTTAAAAGTAAAAAACAGGCCTACCAAAAAAAATGGCCAAGCTGTAACAAAAGTTTGTCAGATGTCTACCTTTTTGAAATTACCAGCAACAAAAAATTGAAAACATGTCACATTCCTGTTAAACTTTGCACCACAACACTTTGAAGTCAATACATTTTTACCAGAACCAAACTTAAAACAAACAAACAAAAAATAAATAAATAAATAAAATCGCACAACCTGTAACAAACCCAGAGAGGAACCAAATAAGTTTGCATGGTTCTTTGAAAAAGGTAGACATCTGACAAACTTTTGTTACAGCTTGGCTGTTTTCTTTGGTATGCCTGAAAAATGGACTCAATAAAAAAGTAGTATTTGTAGACCGAAAAATTCTCTGTTTAAAAACGTATTCATGTTTCTTTCCAATGACTTCCTTCTTTTTGCAAATAATCTCCTATACTTCACAGCTTTTTAAAGTTCCAGTAATTGACTAATTTTCTCAGGCACATAACTACAAAAAAATTCATTAGAAACAAAATTAGTGCACAGACAAAGATGTAAAATCAAAGATGTTGTGCCCTTAGTTCTGCAACATTTCATAATCATGTGAAAATATGTTGTAGATCACAAACTCATACATTCCACCAACCACTTTGAAATCATCAGCCAACAGCCTTAATCTCTTCTTCTACTCCAAGACTACGCCCTTCTCTCATGCCAAAACTGTACTACACAGCCGATTGGCTTGAAGGGCTTCCCAACAGGTGGCCAACCATCTCTGAACAGTTTTTTGATCGGGTCTCAACGAGGACCCAACATCATCTGTGAGGGCAAACTACAAGGGCGGAGCAAAAGGGGGGCCCAGGCCATGCCAGAGGCCACCCAAAAATTCTAAACTGATTTGGCATTAGCAGGTGAGAGGCAGGACCATATCAAGGTTCCACACTGTAACAGGCTTTTATAGTATAAACCGAAACCTGAAAGTGCATTACAAACCTGTCCTTGTTCCTCCCTTATTATTAAACCAAACTAAAACTCATCATGTCTCGCGTCATTCCCGTGAATTGCAGCATGTATTGGAGGAACTTTGTGTGCAAGATGGGCTTGTTTTTTCACATCTTGATCCCGCAGACTGAGCAGCAGGAAGACAACTGAAAGGTTTAAGGAGAGGAGGTAACAGTACACCTATTTAAGACAAGCTTGGAGCACCCACCTTTTCAAAACTGTACCTGACAATGTAATATTGACGAGGCAGAAACGGTACATAGTTTATACAACTAATGTTATCACCAGCTACAACTTATCACAAGATTCAGATGCCGCTCCAAACACAAAAGCAGGTGGTTAGCTCGGCTCTATCCTCCGTCTTGTAACACGGACCGGGCTGAAAATGATCCGTGTGTGTGTGGACATTGACATTATAAAAGCCAGTAACCGTGTAGGCCAGTTTACCTACAAGATTTCCGAGGAGAGGACAGAGTTTTTGAAAGTGTGAACTAGCTCAGCCTCGGATAGTAGCAAGCTGGCTGCTGTCGGGTTTAGGGTTTCAGCATGTCGAATCCAAGTGCTGAATTTTAGACGCAACCACGAACCACATTAGCTTCTCAGCCTCCAAAGTTTATTTTGCCTCCTGGTGCTCATTTTATTTTGGATTGATCTTGGCAAATATAACTTCGTCACATGAACAAAAACATCAATGTTTGGCAAAATGCTTTCAGCACTACAGTTCTGGAAACGGTGTTCCAATTTCAGCTTGTCACTTTTGATATACGTAAACTAGGCTAACTGTTTTCTCAAGCATTTTGCGGCAAGGAATTGCCATTATGAGTGGGTTCAGAACAATTGTTTTATGTAAACTGGCCTTTACAGAGACATCTCCCACATAATAAATCTGAAATGGCATGAAACGCCAAACTATTCCCCTGCAAAGTTAGTACTGCTGCCTGCAAAAGCAGCTTTTTCATACTCAAGCTGGGGAAGACCCACCTGAGATCTACCATAGATAGTGATAGACAGAGCAATCCACTGCAAGTGTTTAAAGTGTGGAGTTCAAATGAGCAAAGTCCCTGACTTGGATGATTTTGTGAATCGTTTTGCTATAAACCACAATGGTCACTGAATACAGCTGTTGTAAGCGGAATGAGTGAGACAGTCACGTCAGATTTATACTGCTGACCCGGGAAATTGAAAAGGGAATATTACTGCCTTTGCGTATAAGTTTGAGACAAGTGGATTCAAAAGAAAACACATCATTGCCATAGTAATGAGTAAAATGTTGGCATGATAGAGTTTTGACGGTTACATAATTGGTGCTCTGACAATGAATAATAAGTGAAGTTTACTTTTTCAGTGCTAGCTCAGAGGGCCAGGTCAGAGGGTCAAGTCAGAGGGTTTCGGAAACAAACCTCATATGTAGAATTTGAGACCCACTTTGACTTATGTCAAAGGAAGTGATGAGTCAAAATCAAAAATTGAATTTAGTATGTACATAATAGAGGCCTTTCACAGAATTCTTCTGCCCATTTACCCTCCATGCTGGAAGACACTACAGTTGCTATGTGCAAAACAACAATAGCTATGTGTTGATTATGTGAACACATCAACTAAAAATTGACATTTCATGACACTTTGTCTTTTTTGACTTTTTGCTATACTTTGTTGTATGCAACTATGAAGTATTTGATGTCAAAAAATTAGAGTGAATCACCCATTTGTCTCAAGTGAATCATGTAAGAAGTAAACTGCTATCGCGAATCAAGTAAAAAGTGCCTGACTTTAACAGCCTTTATCTCAAAATCAAAGTGTCATGACGTCAATTTTGCTTGATGCGTTTACATATGAGATACATAGAATATTCCAGTTCATCTTATTTATGTTCAAATAATAGTGCTTTTTGTGCCACCCCAAAATGACTATTGGTTCCATCCTGGCCACCCCACTGAATATTAGCTGGCTCTGCTACTAGTCAACTACAGTCAACAACACGAATACAAGAGGCTGACCGCACCCTGACACTTCTCCAAGGACAGTGATGGCCAATGGTTATCTTGGTCCATTTCCGAATAGTAAAGACACACCCTCACACAAATACAAATCCGCCGCACACACACACACACACACACACACAAAACACACACACACGGGCGAGAGACTGACCAAAAGCTCGCATCAGCTCTCTCTGTAGGGCCCAGGTGAAGGTTTTGATGAGGCAGGCGGACGTTAGTGCTGCAAACACAATGTTGTAGAGGAACACAATGTAGAAGTTCCCCAGCCAGTTATATCTCCCAAAATCTCCCAGCAGATCAAACCGTGTGATTCCTAGAGACAAAAGAAGAATCTTCCTTGAAAAAAAAAAAAAAATCAACAAAAGTAATTTATGAGACATCTCCTGATTTTACTTTTGTTTCTTACTTAGATTAGGCTCAGATCATCTGTTGAAATGCCAAGAGGGGCTTTCTTTAGTGTACGTAAATTTTCACTTTCTGGATTATTTTGATTCTTCTTCAAAAATAATATTTCATTTTGTCTGGGACCATTTCCAGTGGTGCATGCAACCAGCTAAGGAACCATTTGTGAATAGGAAATTTAATCATTTGAAAAGATTTAATGTTCTTTTCATGTGCAGTGACTGAAACTAAATAAAACATAAATAATAATAAACATTTTAGAAACATAAAACACAGTAGAAACGGTTTTCTGGAGAACTTGAAACATGATGTCTCCAACCAGTCATTATAAAGATGGGACACGCACACACGCACGCACGCACGCACGCACGCACGCACACACACACACACACACACACACACACACACACACACACACACACACACACACACACACACACACACACACACACACACACACACACACACACACACACACACACACCCCACAGAGTACGTGCAAAGCCAATACTCAATCATTGCATAAACTGCCAAGGACAATCAAATTTACTAACCAAAATAGCACATTTTAGCCAGCTTACAATTCATTGAAAGCATATTATTCTGAGGAAATGGGCCCACCCACAAGGGAACTGAGAAGACACAGCAACTCTACCTCATGCAGTGCCTCAGCTCAGCTCAACTCAGTTCACCAAGTTGTAACAAGTTTTTGTACGCCCTCTAATGGCCATAAATATAATTACAGCCTTACAGATACCTACTCGACAGTGGACAGCAAGATTTCACAATCCCAAAAACAAGGTACAACCTTTGGCGCTGTCCGTGATATCTAGGAACCAGTAAGAAACTCTGCCCTGCACAGAGGCTTCGAGTGATTATTCTAGCTTAGCGAGTCAGTGGTGGTGCATGGCAGCTCCACCAAATCTGCGGTTCTTGAAGCCTCAAAAAACTGTTCACTGCTTCAAAAACTCTATTTGTAGTCTTTCCTATCTGCCCGACAGTCACTGACATACTTCAGCAAACAATCCTGTACCAGACCCAGAACTCACCAAGAGTCCGGGAAAAGACAGGCAGGGCCGAGCTGAGAACCAGCAGAGAGACACAGTTTCCGATGATCTGTTAAGGGAAGAGAAGGGCAGTTTTGATTGGATAGGACTGTTAGTATTACAGCTTTGTCCAGACAAACAAACAAAAAGCAACAAGAGACTGACAGAACAGGCTGTACCTGAGTGAGTGTGGTGTCCTGGGGTCGAGGCAAGAGGCCAGCGAAAAAGCGAGAGCTGTAGAACCCAACCAGTGAAGACACCATCAGATACCTGAGTGCAGAGTTAAGGGCCGAAAGCAGCACCAACATACGGAGACAAACTCACCCATATACAAAAACACACACACACACACACACACACAATGTGTAAGGATACAGGATGATCACGACCTGCACTGCCGCTCCCAGGGAGCCGAACATGGAGAAGGAGGCGGTGCCAAGATGGGGGTCCTACAGGATGGCAGAGAAACAGTGTCACAGGTGAGCAGAGCTGAGCTAATGAGTTGAAGGTTTCTGTCTCGATTTCCAGGAAGAGGGGCTTGTAGCTGAGCTGCTCTGATGAAATCTCAGCTTCTGACAAGCCGTTGAGGTATTATGGAATGTGCTGCTCTGATGTATTGGATTGGACGTAGACACTGACATAACGAGCTCACCTCCATTCCTCTGGGCATGGCCCTGTCATCGATCAGCAGCTCCAGCACATGGAAACACACCATCAGCACTGACACCACCTGACAAAGGGAGGCACAAATATACAGATGAAACCTGTGATAATATTGACACTGTGTGTGGGTGTTTATGTGCACGTGTGTGGGAGCGTGTGTGCACGCGAAGCATGAGTTTTCGTATAGAACTCGAAGAGTATACCCAAAAAGAATATCCCTCCTTACCGTTAGAGCTAACAGCAGTAGCATAGCAAGTGGGTAACCAAGGTTACGCTGCCACGGTGACGCCCTTCTCCTCATCTCTGAGAAAAGGCACAAGGAGAGAGGGTACAGGGTCACGCCTTGAAGGAGACCAGCCAATTTATACATTCAGACCTGCAGTGCCCTCTGGCGTAGTTAAGACGACTTTAATAGCTCTTTCCTACCCAGGGCGATGCGTCGAGCCTGTGCACTGAGCAGCTGCCTCTTCACCACCTCCATGTTGACGCTGAGCCAGCAGGACGTGCCACCTACAAAGAGAGAAAGAGAGAGAGAGAAAGAAAGAGAAAGACAGAAAGAGGGAGAGAAAGAGGAAAGAGAGAGAGAGAAAAGAGAGAGAGAGAGAGAGAGAGAACCATTTTGGGGTTAATGTTATCACCATATTGCCTATATTGCACTCCTAAATACCCCAACCTACACTCTTCACACTTACCAGTCAGTTTTCTGGAGAGCGAAGCCTCCTCAAAAAGCGTACAGCTGACCGTTTCCTCAACGTCCTCCAACAGCTGAGAGAGGACATGCAGAGAGTGCGCAGAAGCCGAGGAGGAGAGAGGGGGTCGGCAGGGAAATAAGGGGGGGAATCCCAGACAGACAGCAGGAAGAGAGGTTACGGCAGGGACAGAGAAAGGGAGGACAGAATGAGGTTACACAGAGAACAAACCACTTCGCGAGAGCTACAAACCAAAAAACGAGCCAGACGCTCTTTTCCTTGTAAGGCGGCTCACCCGAGGCTTGACCAGCAGGCTTCCCGTGACACTGAACATGCGCGACAGGCCGAAGGGTGTGCACACTGCAGGGCGAACACGAAAGACGCGTTACAGGGAGCCTGTGGCAAGCCACACCCCAAATACACACCACAGCCCCGGGAATAACCAATCAGACGGGGACAAGCGATACTCACATAGGAGCAGCAGGACCCCGAAAAGGGAGATGCAGGAGTATAGATAAGGCAGATAATACTCCCAGAGATCTGAGAGAGAGGAAAAGGAAGGGAGAGATTCGTCAGTATTGTCCACTGGTACCTCCTACTGGCATCACAGCAACATAACAGGCACTTCAGCGGTTTCTGCACAAGAGCGGATGGGACCACATAAGCAGATGGACCTCAGTTTACAAAGCGAAATACAGGGACAGAATGGGCTCCTCTAACAGAGACCCATGAGAGCTGTGCATTATCATCAAAGGCAGAATGTGGCTAAACTGACCCCCGAGAAACCTAATCTGATTAAGGGGTCTTCAGGGTAAAAATTGCAATTTTTTTTTGTCAAAAATTTCAATATTTTTGATTTTCACAAAAATAAAATAAATAAAGGAATGCAGTGAGATGCCAGTAAACCCCAAGAATCCATGTTTTTCCTCTGCCTCAATTGTTACTTGTGACTTTAAATGCAAATTACTGAAAATCACAATTTTGACTGATTTTCAACCTTGTGGCATTCATAAAATCATTAATATTCATCTGATTGAGTTGAAATTTGGATTGAAGTTGTATCTGTTGGAGATCTATGAAATGACATAGGATTTTCTAGATAGGTGCATCCCTACGGGGTTAATTTTGACAATGAAGCAAGTTGATGATAGCGATTTCCGTTATGGTTACATAACAGAGCTCATTAAATATTCATAAATGTTCCAAACAAAAAAATCCTATGTCATTTCATAGAACTATCTTAAACCTTTCATATGAGACTAATTTGAGTAAAATCTGACCATGGGTTATTGAAATATCAGTGCCACAAAATATTTTCAGATTTTGTCATTAAAGTGCCATTTCCATGGCAACCATGTAGATTTTTATCAAAATACTACATTTTATGAGGTTAAAATCATGCTGAGTATGTTTATTTCTTAGTTTTTACACTATTATAATTATTTCTACACTTCACCCTGAAGACCCCTTAAACTGATCTGAGAGAGACTGAAACTGACTGAACTGATCTCAGAAAACTAAATCTGACTAAACTGATGAGAGACTGAATATGACAGAAATTATCGGAGAGACTGAATCTGACTAAGCTGATCTGAGAGAAACTGAATCAGATTAAACTGACATCAGAGAAACGGAGTCTGACTGAACTGATTTGAGAGGGACCGAGTCTAACTAATCTCATCTGAGAGAAACTCAGTCTGGCTAAACTGATCTGAGAGAGACTGAATATGACTGACGTGATCAGAGAGAAATTGAATCTGACTGAAATGATCTGAGAAAGACTGAATCTTACTAAACTGATCAGCAAGAAATTGAATCTGACTGACCTGATCAGAGAAAGACTGAGTCTGACAGAACTGATCTGACTGAGACAGAATCTGGCTCAACTGATCTGAGACAGACTGAATCTGAGTGAGCCCATCCAAGCGCAGGCCGGCACTCACCGTAAAGGCTCTCTTGGGTAGTGTCCCGGTGGAGGAGGGCAGAGGCCACCCACACGATGCCAAACACCAGCAGGGTGAGGAGAAGCAGAACCACCGCAGTCTCGTACACACGGCCCATCAGACCCTGAACACAGCACATTACACAGATTACACACCAGGAACACAGTCCGCACTGCGACTCTGTGCGTCACAGCAGCCACAGTGATAAGAACAGGAGAGGCACATAACAATCTGCTTCAGACAGACTTATGACCTGATGGGGGTGATCAGTAAAACATGATGCAAAAAATAATCAGTTCATCAAGCTGATGGTACTGTACCTTTTTGGAGCCGACAAAGCCCTCCGACTCAGTGAAGAAGTAAGCGAATGGCATGAGGAAGAAGAGGGAGAGGTTGGAGAAAAGGAAGACCAGGTTCCACAGCCCTGAGGAAAAAGGGGCAGTGTTAAACTCAAGATGACTGACCAGTCTAACAGTGTTCCTTTTCAGGAGGTGAAGACTTCCAGCCCCTGATATAGATATCTGATTCCATCAATGCAGTCCTCAGACAACTCCATAGTTCTGCTGTGAGGGGCTAAACCCTACCCAGTGTCATTAGCTTGGCTCATTTACTCAACACAGCGTATCCAAACCTAGTCGCTATGCTCCATAATTCAGAGATGCAGCGTGGATGTGGGTTGACCCCATTAACAAGGATAAAAAGTAAAAAAATAAAATAAAACAGACACAAACCCTTTCACACAACAGAGAATGCTTTGGGCCAGTGGTGGTTGACCCAGCTCCTGGAAATCTACTGTCTGGAGGGTTTTCCCTGCAACCTTGATCTAGTAAACATGGCCCTAAAAATTAGAAGGAACAGGATCTCTAGCTTCGGTGAGAGATATGCTTTCCCAAGGTTGGAACGAACATCTACCTGCGGGGAAATCTCAAGGATGAGGGTCAGTGACCTTTGCTTAAGGCTATTGATACCAGTATGCCCAGTCCAGTACTGGTCGCATCCCCAAATATCCAAACTGAGCACAAAGAAGACACTCTCCAATCACATCTCTACCAGATGCATCTGACCTGGTGTTCTATGAATGAGGGTTGGAACATGTACACAGTAGTAACAGAGCACATATAAGAACACTGTTCTGAAGCACAGAGGGTGGGGCCATACCGTGGATAAGGGAGCCATTGAGCCATTGCATGTAGTAGCTCTGTGGGAAGGACAGCAGCACCTCATTGGACAAGATGGAGAGGGGGAGGAGCAAGACCGCCCCCAGACACAGAAAGTGTGAAGGTACAGAGCCATAATCTGAGGGAGAAGGGAAGCAGGTGAGAGAGGCTGTTACTGATGGCTCGCCTCATAAACCATCCACGTGCCTGACCAAGTCTCTCTAATAATAACTGCCCACAGCATGGAGACAAATGCATTGGCTCTCTTTGCTTATAGACATGACTAATTCTACCTCCCGGTAATAAAGAGGGCACACCCTCGGGGGCTTTTAATTTCTCAAGCTTTGCGCATTATTATCACTTCAGACTTTAGCATATGGCTGTACCAGGGCATGTTGCCAGAGCAACTGGCAGAGATGCCAAGTGACACCATTCCAACTAGGCAAGAAAAGCACCAGCGTGGAGGTACAAAGAGCAGACACACTAACACAGGTCTCAAAGACCCAGACAAATCCTGGCAGAGTAATGGGCACTTTACTGTTTACTTACGCAATCCTGTTGACCGTAGCTTCCTCAAGGTCATCTAAAATAACACAAAATATTGACGTTAGCCCTTTCCAGCCAATTGCTGCCACAATATCATCAATGAACGGACCCATGTGAAGCGGACAAAAGTGTTTTCTATTTGTTAGCACAGAAGAAAAATTGATTATTTCAGAATGGATAATCCAGAAATAAAACCATGCAAATGTTTACAGTTACAAACAGTACCAGTTAAAGGTTGGAGAGACCTAAATGCTTCTACCAATCAGTTACAAAAAAAAAAAAAAAAAAACACTTTTCATTTAAAAGTGCTAGCATGTGCAACGTTGAAAAATTCCTTGTCATTTACTGACAACAGTGACCATTAAGTAAATCTGCAGCAAATGTCCAGTGGCTCACGCTCCCTCAGGTAGAGCCAGAATCCTGGGCATCATCCAAAAAAGTGACAAGGAGACCAATCATGACTGATAATTTAGCATCATGATGCTGCCTAAGTTAGTGAAATTATATTGTAATTAGTTTCACTAATGTTGTGTTTTTCATATTTGGATTTATAAAGCGTAATATCATGATCAGCCTGCGAGAGCACAATATAGCCCAGTGAAGTTGAAATAATCACTTCTACAATACATTAATTGTATATATGTAATGCATTGGTGTTAGCTTGCAAACTTGCTTCATCGATCGCTGTCAGTCCAGCTTGCAGCAAGCTTCGCAATGTCAGCACAGTTAAATCATACATACAAATCACATCCGCTTTTTCTTGCAGAAATGAACGCCTCTAGTTTGACACCAACCAGCATAGTGCAAATCTTACAAAACAGGAAGGATGCTAAAGGGGTAAAATAAGATAAGACCAAGTGACCAACTAAAAGATAAAAAAAGAAGCAAAACTTCAATATCTGAAGCAGTTAAGCACACTGAGACGAGGATAGAATAAAGTGCCCCTGTTAAACCAAACTAAATGTTCAATCAATCACCACAAATGAAGGATCCAACTGTAAATAAACATGCGTGAAATATCCAGTCCTAGAGGTTGTGTTTACACTGCACTAAGCATGCCTTTGATTGCCTAAATACAAACTGAGGTTTCCAGGCAGTGACCTCTGGGACTCCAGGAATATACGTGAGCATCTCTGTGGACTACCGCTCATCCCTTCCCCTTCCGTACCCATCAGACACGCAGCGTCAGAGCTTTAAAACTCTTTAAAAATCCAATAAAGGAAACTGCTGCAGGAACAAATTATAAAGTTTGGGGAAAAAAAACTTATCTCATACAAATCCTTTAGAAATATCATCCATGTTTTTTAGAACTCCTACGGCATTATTGCAGAATGAGTTTGTAAAAACTGCAAACTCCTGACAGAGCAAAGGCCCAAGGGGAGCGATGGCAATCATGGAAATAAAGGTCTCTAGAGGACAGGCAACATTTCCATTTCTTGGGTGCAGCTGGACAGGAGAAAAGACAATTCATTAATGCTCTGACATTTGAAACCAACTAGAATAAGACTAGCGTGGTCTCATTTCACCCAATTTCCTTTCATCTCTCGTTTTCTTTTGCTGAACAACTTATAAAGATTGGGGGGGAATGGAAAGTCTTCCATCTGAACCGAAATAACCCAGAAGGGCGCAGGAGGTTCCACACTGACACCGCTCAAGTCTTTAAAGCTCATACATGGGACAAAAGGGAGCAGTCGTGAGCCCCACTCTGCTTTACGTTGGCTAGAGTAATATTCTTACAGTGTGGTGGGCGCTGGGCAGGAGAAAGTGCTCCACATG
The DNA here is from genome assembly GCA_029692085.1 of Gymnothorax javanicus. Taxonomy (NCBI): domain Eukaryota; kingdom Metazoa; phylum Chordata; class Actinopteri; order Anguilliformes; family Muraenidae; genus Gymnothorax; species Gymnothorax javanicus. The sequence goes on from CM056203.1 coordinate 21,046,416, forward strand.
TGACCTGACAAGATCTGCTCAGTTACAGCTTGCAAAATACTCGATCTCTTTTCCTACTTACCAGACACAAACTCTGCATTTTTTTTGAAGTGAGTGACAATGAAGTACGACAGGATGTATAGACAGATGAAGAGCAGGATACAGATCTGCAGAATGAGAAAAAGACAAAAGTAAATTTTGACCTAACAACATCTGTACTGTTCCCACCACCTTAATCATTGGAGTACCAGCCAAGCGTACCAAAATTTTCACATAAAATTAACAAACATTAGCTCAACTACAGCAGAAAAACATCAGGTAAAAGCTTTCAGCCAATTAACACAGTCAGATATGAAAAATTAATTTTGAAAAGGAAAAAAAGCTGACCATGCACTAAATGGAACTGAATAGCACAGTGGGTGTCAGCACAAACTGGTACTCCCAGCAATTAACACTTTTGAAGGGTTGACCTTTCCTAAGAAAATGTAGCCCCACCCTGTAAGATGCCACTAGTGTATGCTATGACTCGAATTAGCAATGCTAATGCCGTCAGTTCCAAACAGGAATGACTATGCTTTGAGCCACCCACATTCTAAACACCTCAGACACACATTTATCCAACACTTCACAGGTTGAATACCTTCTTCTCTCACAGATACTGCACACACAAACACAAGAATATCATACAAATCTTGATGCCACCACAAAATATGAGCTATATACAAATGAATATTTAATGCTTGAAATTATTAATCTTCTCAGCTCTGTGCATACTGTACCTGGCAAGGTTAATCTGAAAACATTAAGTATACAAAACATGAAGTATACATTCGCAAAAGTGTTGGTTCGCCTCCATTTTGCAGAATAACCAAAGAACTCCTTCACAGACCCCATGAAGCAGTTTGAGATCCCCTTGTCGAGACAGTGGAGTTTGAGAGGCTTCCCGACCACCCAAGAGCTCAATTAAAAAAAATAAATAAATAAAAAATATGCTCTTAATTATTCTATTAATTTGGTATGAAAAAAATTCCAACAAGATGCATATACCTGACATTCATGGGCTAATTATTTGACGGACCATCAGATGGCAGGAAAGGCAGAGCAACAGAAACCAGGCCAGTGTGCAGATTATCATAGCTGAGACTACATTCTCTCTCCTCTGATTGTAGCTGTGAATCCCATCGCAGTTCAGTGCAGCACAGGACCAAGAACATGGGGTCCTTGTCCAAGTCCCCTGTGATGCACCGCCACTGGTACAGTATGTCCTGTCAGTATCTACATCTGCCATTTTTATTCCCTATGGGCCTGTACCACTGCAACACCAAAGAACATATTGCAACTTGTAACTGTTCAGCAAATACACACAACAAACAATTCAGTAGCATTTGTCCACTGCCTTCTGACTGCATTTTAGCACCGTGTAATTTTGAGTTTGAGCATGCTTACTTTTTCTTATTTTACACACTTATTTTCACAACACCATGCAAATAATTTTAACAGCTAAATCAATTTTCTTTGTCTCATGGAACCAGGGTCCCGACTCCCAGCAGAGAAAAAGCAGGTGATGTCATTTGTTGTTGGGCAATGATAAATGTTCTCATTGCAAACAATCAATGGAGTAAATGTTTAATGCTGAAAAGCTATGTGATGATATAGGCTAGCCTATGTCTATTACCGAAAAGGCCTAATATGATAGAAAAGGAGGAATCACAACAATGTCAACTTGAAGCAGTTCATTTATAGTAGAATTTATACTTAAACTAAACTCTTAAATTTGATTCTGTCCCGATTTTATCAGGATGTCTGGTCAAAAGGTGAGGCTACAGCCCTCAGCGATATTAAATAATAGTTATCAACTTTAAGTGGGCCTGTTATTTTTGAAAAAGGCAAAAATAATCATCTTGCCACTGACTAAATGGTTTGAACACATAATAGTGAGATTCCACTTCACAGACAATATCTACTGTTACAGGATGCTTCCACTTCTGTCATCTCTCTTCACTTAGCTTATAAATTTTGTCAACCTGATGAAAAAATCATCTTTGGGGTTTTATAAAACCTAAGGCCTTTGATGAACCCTGTTACAGCAAAAACAATATTTTCACTATGTAAGAAACACAAGCTATTGAAGAAAAATGGCTAAATACTGTCTGTGGTTTGGCCGATGACATCACAAGAAAACAACCCATTGAGGACCAGACAAATTTCTTTTTTAATGCCTCCACTCAGGACTCATTGTGAACTGACAGTCAGCCTTTCGCCCATTATCATACCACACAGAGTACAAAGTGAGGCTGCGTTCTCAGCGATATCACTGTGGTGATGTAACACAGGACAGTCTGCTCCTCAGTCGAGCACGACCCCCTTTTCTGAGGGCTGTGCCACTACTTTGAGGACCGACAACCTGAGTACTGACAGTCAGCATATACGCAGGCGGTGAGGCCAGGCAGCTAAACATTCTGTTGCCATATCTCATTAATCAAAATAAGCGAAGGAAAAAGCTGTTCCAAAAACCTTAAAAATGCTCAGAAGAGAAGCAAAACTGAGGCCAGTTTTCAAGGAAAAACCGCAGCTCACGGGCTTCAGGTGACATTTTAAGAGTCACAGACTTCCCATGGTCTATAAATAACCAGCAGTGAGTATTTATTGAAATGCTACATCTGGTGCTGAATATTCCTCTGAAATTGTGAATATTCAACAACACGATAATAACAAGTTGCATTAAAGAGTGTCAGATCCTGGTTGACCAGCACTTTGTAGGTGTAGAGAGAGCACAGAACAGCACACATCCTCTCAATCACAGGAAGGTAAGAATTCACCTCCTGCTGTTAAAATAACTCCAGAGAACAATGGATCTGACAGACTCAAGGAAGGCCAACCTGATAGGACTCCTGCTTCCCTCAAACCCAGATAAAAACGGCCTGATAAGCAATCCGAAACACGCTGAAGTTATTTTGGTGCATCTGACCAAAGTGCAGCATCTTACTATCACTGTAAAGCAGATAGTGTGGTGCACTCAAATGTGTCCTGGGAAAAAAAACCAATTACCTGATAAAAATTGTGTAAGCCAACTTAATTGCCTCGTGCAGACGGTACTTAAAAAAACATAGTATACATCTTGAAAAGTGATTTTATCATGGTTTTCTGCGCTGTGAACACAGCCACTTTGTGCACCACACTATAAGGGTTCACAGTGATAACGGAGAAACGTGCAGAATGCTAGGCTAGTTTAATGTCAGATTTTTGATGGCAAGCATTTCTTGGTTCTCACGTCTTTCTGTTATTTAGCAGACCAAATTAAAGTCTGTGGATCAACCTCGTTGCAACCTCTCTGCACACACTAGTAGCACCCAAAAACCGAGAAAGTGCACCTTTTTCCGAGAAATTCCTTTAAAAACTTAGAATACACCGAGGTTTACTGAAGATTTGAGGCCAACTCGGTTCACCTCAGAAGAATTTTACCGAGGTATCCCGAAGTCTGTCCAGGTTACTTAAGTTTGGACAGCACCTCAGTAAACCTCGGTTAAATTTTCCCAAAACACACAGAGGACTGTCTGGCCCACTGAAGCTCAGAGAGCACATCGGTATTCCTCGGGAAAATTTCACTGAGGTAGACCAAAGTTTGTCTGCTTGGCCTATGCTCACACCAGAACAAAGGGGAGGTGTGAAGACAGTCTAAACACATGCCTCATTAAAGACCTCCCACCTGTACTGCAGTCCAAACCTCAATTAATTATGCAAATTACCAGCAAATTACCAATGTGGTCACTGAACTTCAGAGGGCCAGACAATCCTCGGTGTGTCTCGGGAAAATTTAACTGAGGTTTACTGAGGTGTTGTCCAAACTTAAGTAAACCGGACAGACTTCAGGATACCTCAGTAAAATTTTTCTGAGGTTTACCGAGTTGGCCTCAAATCTTCAGTAAACCTCTGTGTATTTTAAGTTTTTGTGGGAATTTCTCAGAAAAAGGCGCACTTTTTCGGTGTTTAGGTGCTACTAGTGACAGTATATTAAGTGGAAAAATATAAAAATATGACACTGGGGGAAAAAAAACATTGCTGAAGACTGAACGAGACACTGAACAACATAATCTGGTTGTCCAAAGGTCTCTAGGTAGACAGCAGGCATGAAATGGAGCCAGCAGTGACCCCACTGAAACTTGAGTTTGTTTTTATTCAGTATGGATTGGATGTAGACAGGCTCTAATGAATTACACAGCAGTGATAGGGTGGTAAACAAGCACACAGCAAAGGTCTGCTGGACCCATTTCCAAAGGCAGTCACAGGAGGACATGTAGGACGATTGCCTCACAATAGGTGCCTTGCCACCTGTGCGATCATTTCCTGACTTCTGTCAAAGCTTAATAAACCACTTCACATGTGACCCCTAATGCTAGGTTCCCACTATCACGATTCGCGGCACGATTGAAATCATGGTCTTAATCGTGGAGTAATCGTGGTGATCCTATCAGATCTAATCAGATCTTGAGGTCAGTCGTGGTAATCGTGTTGATCGAAGAAAAGTTTTGGACGGTTCAAAAATTTCCTACGATCAACACGATTAATTGTCAATCGTGATCATCGCATCATCTCGAATCCAAACCTGAAATTTTAAGCCGCTTTCACATGGGACGCGAAACGAATTTTTCGCACAACAGATTACATTCAAAGTCAATGCAAAGACGCGAATACGCGCGCTTTGACTTTGAATGTAATCTGTCGTACGAAAAATTCATTTCACGTCCGGTGTGAAAGCCGCTTCAGAGAAGTTCCACGATCAGCTATGAATGGCCAATTGTGGCGTTCGTAACGGAACGCACAACAGCGGGAACTAAGCACAACAGCGATTAGCCAATGGATACCCCTAACCCCCACCTGTGAGTCTAAGGTTCACCTCTTCAGCCAGCGAGCCTCGTTGCCAGGAAACAGGACAGACACTAAAAATGGATTCCTTCCCCAGGTGCACTCATCAAAATTCAGGACAGAGGTCATTGCCGATGATGCAAATCTGCTAGTCATTACACTTATTGCAGTAGCAGGTCCTTTGCAGCCACAACAGCAGTGCAGGGTTCTGTTTCTAAATCAGTCCTGTTTATGTAAGATGATACTGCAGGCCAGCTGAGACGCACTGAGTTCACATCTGCAGTAACTCGTGGGCCATGTCAGCTGTGTTCTGAAAAATAAGGCCTCCTAATGTTCCGCCGGCTGGACATGATTGCAAAATGCAATGCTTAAATGATGTTGTTTAAAAAAACTCATACAGCAGGTCTGAGTGGGAGAAGAAGAAGAAATATGAACGCAAGCATGATTGTAGGACAGGGACGTCCACTCTGATCCAGAAACAGCAGGGTAAAGCGCAGGTCTTTCATTTCAGCCCAGCACTGAGACATCTTATTCCAGTCAGGATCATGTCTTATAGCACCTGACTATTAGAAAAGCCAGCATCGCCCTTTTCACCAGAGACAGCATACCACTGAATCTTGGATCAGCCATTATTAAGCACAATTCAATAACTATTGGGACAGTAGAGAAAATGTACAGAAAGCAGTGATTTCTATATTTATTTTGACTAGCATTTCATTGTGGACAGAATGAAGGCATATTTAATGTTTTGCCTGGCCAGGATAATTTTATGTATAAATATACATCAATTCCTGTCATTCAGGCCTGCAATGCAGTCCAAAAAAAAGTTTAGACAGGGGGAATTTAGGCCAAGCAATGAGGTAAGAAAAAAAAGTAATGATGTGATTTGATGTCAGTTCATGTCAAGAGGTGACCATTATCATAATTTAGTGAAACATCATATAATATGCTGTTACATTGTCAAAGATAATTTGCAAATCACTGCTTTCAGTTCTAATTTTAAATGGCGAAGCGTCCCAACTTTTGGTGAAGTGTCGCAACTTTTTCTTTTTTCTCATTTTGTAAATGGAGAGATCATTAAAAATTAAAAAAGGTCAAGGGGCAAAACGGTGGGACTGGAGTTGTCAAAGCACAGACACCAGCCCAACCAAAGACTTAGACAGGGACACAGGGCTGGTGGGGCTGCGCTAGAAGTTATGCAAAGAATGCTGTAGATGGCAAAGCCAGATAATGCTGGAATTAAAACTATTTAACTTTTTTACCATTATCTTACGTTTACAAGGTAGTGCAGACTGGCTTACAAATGCAACGAACAACCAACTTCCTACTAATGTGTTTCGATGGTGTGAATGGCAAAAAAGAAGGATCTGACCATTACAGGCAAAAGGTAACACTCTGATTCGAGACAGAGTGCGAAAACAGAGGGTGAAGTCAATCACGAGGGAGGAATTCACAGAAATAGCCGTCCATCAGCATTTCTGACAAAGGGGCCCAAAACGTTTTGCAACATCATGGACTGTGCATGACGCAACACTAGATGATTCACATTTCCTGGGCCACGTGGCTGTACGATGTGTATTGGACTGGCGACTGGCTTGAGTGAAGACTAAAGTAAAACATACCAGCGCTGGTGGGGTTAATCAGCTCTTCTTCAAAATCCACTCAGGCACTGTTAAAAACCAACCGCCAAATTCTTTCATCTCCACTGTCTCTATGAACCCGATATCCGTAGCAGTCTTAAACATTACATGCACAATTCTAGATTATGAAACTACCCATTTTAAGCGCAAATAGCAGCAAGGCACAAGTTAACTTCAAAAGTGTGCTCATTTATTGAATATGGAAATACAAAATGTCAATCAGTAAGACAAGTTAGAGGCTGAATTTGATCAAATGCATTCATACTTGTCCACAGACCTCCATGTTCTGATTTCATTTGTAAGCATACGATTGGACTGGGGACTAACTGTCTAATATATATATATATATTTCTATTCAAAGGTTTTGGCTCCAGTTACAAAAAAAATTATGCCCAGATTAATACAGTTGACTGCGAAGAGAGCCATTCATTATAGTTCTATTAGTAGGCACAGCCTATAACGGCCACACAAGGTGCTTTTGATAGTCTTTCGAACAATGAATTCAGAGAAATGCAACACAAGCCTGTCTGAGCCTCAGTTTTCTGAGAGAGCAAATCCACAGAGGCATCAAAGTACGAAACAAATGGGCCTGAGTGAGTCTGGAGCACCAATGGGGATCATAAAGATGAGCCTTCTGTGGTCCAAGTGCTGACTGCTGCAAACCTGAGGACACGGCAATACCACCTTCCAGCTGGCACAATTACGAGCAAGTGGAGAGTGTGACCTGAGCCCTGCTGATCCAGGAATTCATCCTGTCCCTCTCCAGTTCGGCCCCTCCCCTGACCCAACTCTTGCATGACTCAAGAAAGGCACATTTGAATTATTTAGATTTCTTTTTTCTGGAAATTAAAAACAAGAAAATGCACTCAGTAGAGCACAGAACTCCACCATGGATGCCGATAAAGTACTCAACATAATCCCCTCACCAACATGTTGAGTTATAACCAATGTCATGAGCGGAACTAGACACCGAAGTGCCATCGACACATGAATGTGTTTTGTAATGTTGATTAGTATGTCATTTCTTTCTATACTTGACAAATTCATAATCATGCTTCAGTTTGGCTTTGTTGTGTCTTTGGGTTGATTTGCTGAAATTTTCATCAACTTAACCAAACTGTCTGCAACATATCATGTAAATCCATTGAAAATGTTTGAGATATCAAGCTCGAAGACAGACACAAGGCAAGACAATTACGTGACCTCCCTAGTAGTCATCTCAGTACCTACAATAAAAATTTTCCATGGAGGAGTTATTTTTCCTTGGCATTGTTTTGATACTTTGGAATGAATAAAAGACAACCTGCAGAGTAGCCATTTGCCTCCATAAATTTCACTTAATACAACATGAAAACCCCAACAATTAAACGCATTTGAAGCCTTTTAGGGCTTTTTAAATGACAAAAGTGCGATATTCAATAAATTTATTTCCAAACTATTCTTGAAGTAGCATTTTTATGGCAGATATTTAACTTCAGATTCAATGGGCACTTCCTCTTTTTATAAACTAGTGACTTGGCTCAGGACCAACTTAACAAAGTTCCATGCAAAACTGTTCAGAACTTTTGAGATATCTATTTTATTTTCATTTTTTAAAATTTATTTAATTTTATTTTATGTAATGAAAGATACATAGAGACAGACACCCACAGCACAAACATAACTGCCACCAACTCCTAGGCGGAGTAACAGATGACCAGGCTATGCAGAGCTGGTGATGAAGCAGTAATAAAATCACGCGCAAGGTATTACGTTTCTTTACACCATTCAGCTTGCAGTGAGAGGTTAGAGAAACTTCAATCATCAAAGCCAATTCGAAAAATAAGCATTACATGAGTCATGCATAATTTAAATCAAATTATTTAGGCAAGTTCTCAGATTTCTTCAGATGCAGCATTAGAGTTAAGCAGTACTAACATATTACATTGGCATTCATGCCGTTTTTCTGGGGGGAAAGAAACATTTGCACTTTTAATGAGAACAATAGTTCAGGTGGATCAATGACCTTGCCTAAAGAAAAATGAGCAATGACCCTCATAGGCCAACTGTGTTTCTTCATTATCACAATTTTTTAAGTTCAAAGTGTCATCTGTGAAAAGTGCTCAAAGAATTTAGCCCAAGAAACAATGGTGTTTTCGTAAGAATGTCCCTGGGAGCCCTTTATCTAGAAGTTAAAGTGAGCTGAAACTAGGCCAGTGTTTAATGACACACTTACACTATTTTACACAACCTTTACATCTGTGTATATGGTGCTCGTCCATCAACAGCTCTGAGTATCTCTTCTGAATGTACCCACTAACCTATGCACAGAAAAACCAGAGGGACATCAGCAAAAATTACAGTGCATAATCTATTTGGTGCCTCCTTTGACTAACAGTTGAAATCTTTGCCAGTGTGGCATCAGTGTAAAAGCGCTAAATGTTTCAGCAAACAAACCTGAATATTTGTAATGCATCACAAGCAATTGGCTCATTAAAATATCACAGCAAATCAAAATCACATGGTAAGAAGTCTTTGTTCTTTATGAACCCAACAACAGCGAAATATGTGCATGCCAGCTTCACATTCACTACCAAAAGCCGATACGTAGTGACAGAATCACCCCTCCGTAAGTGAATACCAAATGCAGCAACCTCTAATTATTCATCTTAACGAATACTGTACACTTGTATAATGTAGCACATCTATGTTGATGAACCATTTCAATTCAGATGAATGAGGCAGAAGGCAGTGACATGACAATGGGAAACCAAGCAAGCAAGAGCACCCATCTGCAGGCACTTACAACTAAGCCCAGCAGAGATAATGGAAAGACTGCATGTAGAATATTACCATGCCTGAATCTTTGCGCTTAACCTAGATATGAAACAAGGCAGAAGTCAACACAAAGCATTGATTGATATGGTTTCGCCTGCCATAACTTCACACACCCTAAAAGTTGATCTTCAGGTCCCCACATACAGCAGACCTTAGGTGACCTTGACATTTCACCCGATAACCTCTAAAACCTAGTCAGTTCAGCTACCTTCAGGAAGGAGTTACCATGTGTGATTTGGTCTAAATCCACTCCTTCAGCAGACATTGTGCACGCAAAATATGGTAATGGTACACCCTCTGCCCACAGTGTAGGGCAGAGGTATAAAAATGAATTAACTAGATGTAAGCAATAAGCATACACGCTAATCTCTAAGAGTACATTCCAGAGCCTATCTTGTCTTTATCTCTTGGTGCTTGTCAGTGATAGGCTAGCTTCTTAAACTAGTGTAGGAGTTGTGCTCTGAGCATCGGTGATGCGCACAGAGAACTGGAAGTGTAGGACTGGACCCAGGTGCGAAGACGGACTTGCATTTAATTATGCCTTCACGGCACAGCAAAAAGGCATAGACAACACATTATAAAAAGAACAAGGAATCAAACTTCCTGAATATTAAATGAGCACTACATAAAACTGGAACTGATACAACAGTATTATGTATTACTAAAATAAAGAAACAAGGAAGCGAGGTTCCTGGATTACAAAAGGAAGCGCTGACCATAAAACAAAAGGAACAGTGCTTAATTAGATTTATAATGATACACGTGAAATGCGGGACTAAAGTCTAAACAAGACTACAGTATAACAACAGGCTTGTGAGGCTTACACAGCTTACGAGACTTTGCACCGAATGAGTGCGAGAGTCTCTCTTAAATAGAGAACACTACAGCAAGCACACAATAGGGAACAGCAGTATACAATCAGGTTGAGTGTGGAATGCGGTCCGAGTCTTTATAGACTGGTGAATTGGAGGGCTGGAGGCGTGGCATTACAACTAGATTGCACTGGGCTCTACCCCCTCAGCATGCCTTACAGGTTGGCATGCCTGACCTCTGACCCAGAAAAAAGTAGTTCAAAATCAGGTCTATGACCTTCACATCAAATAGGCTTCTGGAGACACCCAATATGCATACCATGTTTAAATTTGAGGGCTGTCCCTACAACGGTTCACCTGCTAGCATGTTAACAAGCGCTGAGAAGACAGACAGAAGGACAGACGGACATCGGCGCAGACTACAATACTCCATCAGCTGCAACTGCAGAAGGGGTAATAAGCACTAAGTAGGCTAAACAGTATTCATACAAGGAATCCCCCTGAAATTCATTTCACTGATCAGAATTATTCAGATTAAAAGCACACAAACATGACATTGTATGATTGCATTTTTCATTTATAAAAGCGCAAGCGCAAGTGAGGAATGCTTAATTGTTCAACATGTACCGAGTGGCCACTTTATTAGGTATATCCCCAGAACCATCTGAATTATTTGTGGTATGTATTCAACATGGTACTAGAAATTCTTCCATGAAAATCTCGCCCTTCGTGACATGACAGCACCATGCAGTTTCAGCAGATTTGTCTGCTGCGGATTCATGCTGCAAACACAAGCAAAACAGTACATCATCCTGTAATGGCAGACCAATCTCTATGGAGATCTAATAACACTTAAAACCTGCATGAAGTCTAAGCGCGAATATCAAAGAGCAAATATCAAAATGGTCCACTTACAGGGCACAATCCAGCTAGTTATTCATCTGCACTGAATCCCTTGTGATGAAAAAAAAACTGCTATAGCAGAGCGCAATCCTCTCAACTCATGAATTACAAAAGAAGAAAGAAAAGAATTACAATATTTGATCAATTATTATTTCAGTACTAATTACTGAGGTACTTCAAAATACCATATTCTTATGCTGATATACTACTCTATTTCTTGCCATTTTGTGGGGCATCCAGAGGGCAGATAAGGTCTGCCATGGCAGTCGACATGCCTCAGAGAAAGAGACCTGAGAGTGTGACGGCAAGAAGTGCTGCGCTTTGCAAGGTCAAAGGTGACAGCCAGTGATATGTTGTAACTTTTACAGTGCTAAAGTTCAGCCAGGGATGCTCCTTTCCCTCCACATCACAGGTCGCAGTACACACACACACACACACACACACACACATTACATCTGTTACAGCAACACAAAGCCACGTGCAGGGCAGCAAGCGTAGCATAATTCAACTAATGAGAATTAAATGCGATTTTTTTAAGGTGTTATGTTTGTCTTCCTAGGATTTACCAAGGGCATAAACTGCGCATGTTCAGAATTTGTATTTTGGTTCTCAGTATGGCAAACTTGCTCTTGTTTTTGTCGCACATCCAATCAAGGGCTGTGGATATAGGTAGGCTGGTCCAACATGATTAATCTCAAATACACAAGCATATTCATACAATAATTATGTGAATGCTCCCATGTTTAATTTTGCTCAAGATGGATGCAAAATGCTGCAAAAGTCTGAGACTGATCGTCAAGCCTGAAAACTGTTCTCAAACTGAAATAAGCCTCAGGGAATGCTTTCTCTGTAAAATAGTACTCAAAGCCACAAGGGTTCCTAGTTATGTTTCACATGGAAAATGTAAAGCTATAAGGAAAAGACATTTCAAAGAAAACACATTCAGTTCAGTGCCTCGTTGAAAATGTAAACACACAAAAACAATAAGCAATGTTCCCATTCCTAGACTTGAATACATTCAATAAAAATCATTCCGATGATTTTAATACATCAAAAGAATCCCAAATTGTATAGATTAGCCGCACAGTACATATGCATCATGCAATTAATACAAATGTCGAAAACCGTTGTTAAAAAAAAGTCACCAATGTCAACATTGTTAAAACCTCACCAGAAAACCCACGTCAAAAAGATCAGTGAGACAAATTTAAGTCCAGACCCCAAGTGAGCAGCACATCCCGCTGCCAGAAACAGGGTTAGCCTCCAGTAGCCATCTTCAAGGGTCATTTTTCTAATTGACAGCTATTGCTCAGGCGTCCATAGCTGTCATCGAAAAGAATTTCAGTTCAGACTGCTTATGTTTTTATTGAAACCTCCTTATTCCCTACCCCTAATTCAACCGAAGAGAAAGAGACTGAGGACTACATCTGAACAATGAACTTCAAGCAACAGTTTCATAATTATCGTTTAATGTATTGTCGGAATGCTTAGCGAGCGCAAATACCTAGTTAGCAAGATGTTGCCAATTCACAATTTAATCTCGAAATTCGTAGCTAAGTTTAATTTACCATTAACGCAAGTAGGTTACCCAGCTAAAGTTATAAAAAGCACACTTTCAGCACACATGGGATCAGTCAAAACGATTGCATCTTGCCAGATATATGAACTCAAACGGATGCTTGCATTGAAGTCCAGAGTAGCAATCTTGTAACGTATTTGTGTTGGGAAATAAACAACTCGCAAAAATAACATCGGGGTTAAATGATTGTTACTTGAACTACATTAAAAGATACATGCCAGCTCTCGTTCATCATTTTTAGCCAAGTCAAGAGTTAACTTCTGACACTTACTATGATCTCCCGAACCCGGTCGTGGAATATCTGCTCTCTCACCGACACGTCGTCCGCTTCCATCCTCCGCTAACCATGTCTTGTGCTAGTCGTTATGTTAAACTCGTTATAACCTCGCTAAACATTAACAACAAACAAATCATTAATTATCTCCATAGACTTGATGCTGTCATTTCACCCCTTAGGAAATCTCGGTGGACACAACTATTTTTATCCAGACGGCAACCATCTTCTGTTTCCGCAACAACTTCGACGCTGTGTGCAGCACGGTTCACTCGGGAATAATTATCCGCAACACGATGGCAACTTTCCCCGAGTTTGAACGAAAGTGGGCAGGGCAAGATAGGTGGAGCTAACATAAATTTGCATGAAAAGTCATATAAATCTATTGGTCATTCTGACCAACTTCTATATACACAAGTGCAAATTTTCAAGTAAAAAAAAAACCCTATTCACTGTATTTTACAAAGAGTTTGAGCAGTACTTGCATTCTATCAAATCCTCCAATGAGGCCTTAAAAACTATAAATGTTTGTGCTAAATCCAAACTCTGTATTTGAGCACAGCTTATGTGCTGCTGGCTTTTCCCAGTATTCTGGAGAAGCTTTCAGGCTGAATGTTGGACTTAGAATTGAACATGTCATGAGTGTTTCTTTCTCCCTCTATTTTATTTTATTTTATTTTTTAATATATTCATTATTATTATTATTATTATTATTTTTTTTTTTTTTTTTTTTTTTTTTACTTTTTAAAATATTTTTTTTTATCTATTCTTATTTTTGCTTGTGATAACCCTCTGGCTTGTATTGTTTAGTGTTTTAATATCTGAAATTGTGCTATGGTTGCTTTATACAAGTATTTGTATATGATGTACAAAATGTTCAATTAAGCATAAAAAAATAAACAAAATAAAAAAGGTGGGTAGAGCTGGCGGTTAGAGGATTCGCAAAGCCAGCCAGTTCACTGCTAGCCTAGTAAAACCAGACTCTGCTACTTTGCTTTGCTTCGCACACAGAGTCTGGGCAGTCGTCACTGACAAGTGTTTACTTCCTGGTGGGTGGGCGCTTGTCAGAAGTTTAAAATCATTGGTGTACCCGTAAACTAATCACTAACGTTTGGCGATGACGTATGTTATGCGCCAGCTCAGTCGCCTAGTACTTCCGCTGTAAATACAATCCTTCATACCAGGGATGCAGCGAAAACAAATTGATCAGTACATTAAAATTAATACTGTACCCATACATATGCCCATTCACCAAATTTTAGCCTTCACTCATTCACTTAAAAGAACCAAAGATGCTCTTTCTGTTCTCCTTACAAGAAACAAACTGTTCACCTATCGTTTTTCCTGCAGATACTGCTGCTGTTAAAAAAAAAAAAAAGAGACCCGAAACCAACGGCAGAATCAGCGAGAATAACGCATTATTTACATCAGGACGAAATCTGCGTTGACACAAAAACTGAACCGTTAACCTTACTTGCGCTGACATCATACCGAGCTCGCTATCTAACTTTATAGCAAGACAGTTTGGCTCTAAGCGTTTGGCTGTCTCAGACAGCCATTTCATTCATGGATAATGACAACATAACACTGAGACAGCAAATAGGTCTTGTGACATGAACAAAAACACGGCTTCTAAAAAGTTCGCTGCTAATTTAAATAGCGTGAAATTCACGGGCAATGAAACACTAGAAGCTACAAGCTAGCTGAGGTGCTTCGGCTGTCTCTCACAGAGATGAACAGGGTGCCTATTTCATATGTTTCATGATGGCTATTAAGTAGATATGACAATCTGTAGGGAGTAGCGCTACAACATCATTTCCATTAAAAAAAACTAACCAAACAATCATCTTGTTGTGGCTATAAGTCACTGATACCCGGGATTTTCTCCACGACAGAGCGAATGGCCTCCCGTGTATCTATGTCCGTGGCCATTGTTGATTTCGGAGACTACAATTTCAAACTCGGCGCAGCGGCTACATCATGGCTCTCGGCCACGCCTTCTGTTCGTTGGTTGGTCCGGCGTACTTTCTGCCGAGGTAAACGAGGCAGAGCTCCGAGTGACCAGACTGAGTACTGAAGCGAAATGAAATTAAGCGGATGTACGAAGGATGGCGGAGTCAGGCTTGTTCATTGCCTCACTGATGGAGGAACCATGCCCTACCTTTACCACAATCTGTGCGGAATGCAGATTGCTGTTGAAGCGAGATTGGGAGGTTTCAGGACAGGAACTCCCACAGGTTAAAAAAAGTTTAAATACTCTGTTCTTGAAACTGATTGGCTAAGGAAGACCGGATGCTTTCTCGCTGCTCCTGCTCGCGCCTGGAGTTAAAACTGAGGGCCCGTCCACACTCCACACAAGAACGATTTTTAAAACCACTAGAAAATTAGCATTTTGTCCAAACATCGAAGATCCCTCAGAATTATCATGAACTGAACCAATTTTTAAATGTCCTTGAACTGCTTATATGAAGTCATTAATGACGGGAAATGCACTAAATATTTTTTGTCTGAGGTCATTTAATAAAATTAACCATTTATATTTTTACATTATTAAAAACAATACCCATTTTTATCTCATATATGCTAAGACTTGCCATAATTACTCATTAATAATGAAAAATACATTAAACTATTTTTCATGAGGTCTGTAATAAATTTAACCACTGGTACTTAAATTATTTTTTTTACTTATTAAATGATCACAAACTGAACCCAATTTTGTCTTATATATTCTCAAACTGCCTATGTTTACTCATTAATAATGAACAATATATTTAATCATTCTTCATGCGCTCAGTAATAAATTTAATGACTTGTTACTTTATCTATTGATATTCTTGCTGTAGTATTCAGCAATAATTGATCATGAGTGAAAGAATCAAATGACAAAATTTCAAGGTGATATCGCTTACATATCAGTCAATATGTCGGAACTCAAGTATTACAGGAAATTAATTAGCCAATTAATTTATTATTATTAATAATGCAAAGCCCAAAATCAATCCAGATTCATGGTCTTGATAAAATCTAAGGCATTTAAAATTTGAAAATGATCGATGAAATAGTTTTTGAGATATAGCACCAACATGAAGGATCTGCGTCCACTGCATCCGTGGCGGTGATGATTCAATAATATCGACAAAACATTGTTTCACTGTTATAATAATAGCAAACAAATCTTTCCACGTGATCTGTCAATCAAGCTACATACAGTGCTGAGAAAATTTATTTTCCCCCTCCCAGATTTCTTCTATTTTTACTTATTAGTCATACAAACCCCAATTCCAATGAAGTTGAGACATTATGTAAAATGTGAATAAAAACAGAATACAATGATTTGCAAATCCTTTTCGACCTATATTCAATTGAATACATTACAAAGACAAGATATTTAATGTTCAAACTAATAAACTTTATTGTTTTTTTTTTTAAATATTCACTCATTTTGATTTTTATGCCTGCAACACGTTCCAAAAAAGCTGAGACAGGGGCATGCTTACCACTGTGTTACATCACCTTTCCTATTAACAACACTCAGTAAGCATTTGGGAACTGAGGACACTAATTATACAAGCTTTGTCGGTGGAATTCTTTCCCATTCTTGCTAGATGTACGACTTCAGTTGCTCAACAGTGAGGAAAATCTCTGTTGTTTAGTTTCTTCTTTTACCGCTGATTCAGCAATTCCCAAATAGGCTGTTTAATTCACGGTTAATCCCGGATGGAAATAACTTGCATATGGAGCCAATGGTAATGATGAGACATGTGAAGCACTTTATTACAAGTTCAGTTGCAATGGAAAAACAGACATGCCCACAGGAGAGGTCAGCATAATACACAGAACAAAGACACACAAGCAGTATATATGATGTGAGGTAGCACCTAGCCAGACAGTCACCCCTACCTGGGCCGTCCCGAGGAGATGGCTTTCTATTCACAGTATTCATAGGTAAGCCTAGTCTAGAAGCTTCCCTGACAGGATGTCCAGACCCCTCACCCTCACTTAGCAATACAATGGTGACTGTCCTCAGGTGCCAAAATGATTTACATGTTTATGGGGAAAGCAGATAGATGGCAATCAACATGTTGGCTGTAACAAATGGTCTTCACAAAGCCAATCTATGTGTCTTTGGGACAGCAGTCCTATGGGAACGCTTAAGAAATGTTAAGAGAGCACTTAGAAAGACCCAGAAATCTTACAACACTCTGGGGTCTCCGTAGTCGTATTTTGCGCTTCAAAATGCAACGCACATTTTCAATGGGAGACAGTTCTGGACTGCAGGCAGCCCAGTCTATTACCCGCACTCTTTTACTACGAAGCCACGCTGGTGTAACACGTGCAGAATGTAGCTTGGAATTGTCTTGCTGAAATAAGCAGGGACGTCCCTGAAAAAGACGTCGCTTGGATGGCAGCATATGTTACTCCAAAACCTGTATGTACCTTTCAGCATTAATGGTGCCTTCATCAGATGTGCAAGTTACCCATGCCATGGCCACTAACACATCCCCATACCATCACAGATGCTGGCTTTTGAACTTTGCGCTGATAACAATCTGGATGGTCCTTTTCCTCTTTAGCCTGGAGGACACTACATCCATGATTTCCAAAAACAATTTGAAATGTGGACTCGTCAGACCACAGCCCACTTTTCCACTTTGAGTCAGTCCATCTCAGATGAGCATGGGCTCAGAGAAGCCGGCTTTGTTTCTGGGTGTTGTTGATTTATGGCTTTCGCTTTGCATGGAAGAGTTTTAACTTGCACTTGTAGATGTAGCGACGAACTGTGTTAACTGACAATGGTTTTCTGAAGTGTTCCTGAGCCCACATGGTAATATCCTTGACAGAATGATATCGGTTTTTAATCCAGTGCCACCTGAGGGGCCGACAGGCACGGGCATTCAATGTCGGTTTTCGGCCTTACCACTCAAATGTAGGCATTTCTCCAGATTCTCTGAATCTTTTGATGATATTATGGACTGTAGATGATGAAATCCCTAAATTCCTTGCAATAGCACGTTGAGAAATGTTGTTCTTAAACTGTTGGACTATTTGCTCATGCAGTTGTTCACAAAGTGGTGAACCTCACCCCACGCTTGCTTGTGAATGACTGAGTCTTTCGGGGATGCTCTTTTTATGCTTAATCATGACACTCGCCTGTTTCCAATTAACCTGTTCACCAATGGGATGTTCTAAACAGGTGTTTTTTGAGAATTCCTCAACTTTCCCAGTCATTTGTTCCCCCTGTCCCAGCTTTATGGGACGTGTTGCAGGCATGAAATTCAAAATTAGTGAATCTTAAAAAAAAAACAATAAAGTTTATCAGTTTGAGCATTAAATATCTTGTCTTTATAGTGTACTCAATTGAATGTAGGTGGAAAAGGATTTGCAAATCATTGTATTCTGTTTTTATTCATGTTTTACACAATGTCCAACTTCATTGGAATTGGGGTTTCTAATTGTCGCCCCCCGACAAAGTAAGGCGGCTACTATGGATTCACCCGTGTCGTCTCCGCAGCCGCCGCCTCCACATCCGAATCCGCGTCCGTAGACACTTCCTTGTGTATGTTGTACAGGCTGTAATTTTTGACTGATTACTTTCATATTTACTATGGACATGTTTTATACTTCTCTTATGCGGCTATCGATTTTGGTTGCCATGGCAACAGTATTGGCCGAATAATACGCAAATTAGTGGCAAAACATAGAGATTTCCTTGTGGACGCAGTACAGGCTGCAATTTTTTGACTGATTACTTTCATATGTGGTATGGACATGTGTTACGCTTCTCTTATGCAGCTATCGATTTTGGTTGCCATGGCGACAGTATTGGCTGGATAATATGCAAATTAGTGGCAAAATATAGAGATTTCCTTGTGGACGAAGTACAGGCTGCAATTTTGGACTGATTACTTTCATATTTGGCATGGACCTGTTATACTTCACTTATGACACCAATCGATTTTGGTTGCCATGACTACAGTATTGGCCGAATAATGTGCAAAAACGGGGAGAAGCGGGCTTTCGGGGGCTACACCCATGCGGTTGTGGCCGACTGAGCTGCCCAGTTATATCTGGATTAGGGGACCTACGGACACTACAGGGGGCCTACGGACGCTACAATTATGTAATTTTATATCTCAAATTGAAACTGTGTCCACTGGCATTTTATAGTCATTAAAGTTCAACAGTATCTTGATCTGTTCATCCAATGTTGTGAACGTTTTTGATAAACACCAGACAGTGTGTACAATAACAGGGGGCCTACGGACACTACACCCAATTTTTGCACTTCAAGGTATCAGAAATACCCCCGTTACATAACTGTTTCGTTTTCTCACTGTAACAGATAACTGACTGTTTTTGATGAATTACACCCCTGTCTTGTAAGATATGATAATATTCTGGTTTATTACCAATTGGTTATTTGAAGAGCATAATTCTGTCATTTTCACAAAAGAAAGAAAAAATGTAACATGAATAAATTGAAAGTCATTGAAGTTATACATAGATTTTCTTGAAATGCCCACTTCATAAACCTGAAAAATAAATTGAATGCATTCTATAGGTGTCATAATTATGATAAAATACAAACTCACTGAAATATATATTGCTGAAATCATTAATCAAAAATGCCTTTAGGTATCAGTGCAGCATTAATATATTTTTAGAGGGTGATATTACCACCATGTAATGTGCTGTAATTTGGAGATGGTTCAATGGATTTCCACAATCTTTTCAGCATTACAAATTTTCTCATAGAGACACATTCTGAGCCAATGAATATGATAATAAGAATAATCTAACATTCACTCTTGAGCACATAACATTATGCATGGTAAATAATTACACCTGATTGTGCTTTAGCCGAGTGTTATTCAGACAGTTCTTGCAGACGGCATTAGGCCAACTACATTTCAAAACAAACATATGTTATGACAGGATATCTTTTTGAATACCACGGCAGTACTTTGTAATATCCTCAATATTCTTCCACGTTTCTAAGTACGCCAGCTGTTTTATAAGTTAATTTTGCCCCTGCTTTACCTGTCTTTATGATTACGTGGGGTTACGAACGGTAGAGGGTGGGGAATGTTTGTACTCGTTTTACAGTTGTCATCCAAAGTCCATGTCGGCCTTCTTCTGAGACGGACAAAAACGGTGTGAACGAATAGCCTGATTCGAACAGTTGGTAAGCTTGAAAAAAACTATTTTCAGTAATTCGGTATAATTATGTGGCATTGTTGTTGCTCTTTTCATTTAAAAGGAGGCTTATCCAATGCGTTTGAGACAGAAGTGATCAACGTATGTTCTCCTTTACTCATTAATTTTAATAGCGTTTACGATGGGTCTATCATATTTCGGTCGCCAGATCGATTTATTCATGAAAATTTTTAATTGATCATCTTGTTATTGCAAATTTCATACTTGGAGCGAGAAAAAATACGATTTCTTGAACGGTTTCTTGGTGCGTAGAACGAGTGGTTTATTTCCAGTAGGCCTAATTTTACGTCCAATTTGATCAACAGAGGGTGGGCACATAAAATCGTCTGTTTTGCCATTTGCTTCCCACCTTGCCTTTTGTTTTAGGCAGTCTAGTGTTCTTCTACAATCCCCCTAGGGCAGTCATTCATTTTTGGACTCCAGTGTTTGTTTCTAATGTAATAATTAGATTTTTAACGACGTTATACTGTATGTAAGATCACCTGCAGACAGACCTAATCATCACATATCATATTAATCATATTATCATATTAGGCATTCCCTATCTCTGATTTGGCCTCTACCTTATGATGTGGTTCTTAAGTTATGCAGGTCACTATTGAGGTCATTGATTACTTCCATTTGCCATAAAACAAAGGAAAAAAATGTTCACTTTATGAATCAATTGTTCATTTAACCCTACTTTGACTCCTGTAAACTGTTCAAGGAAGCACAAAACAAATTACTGTAGAGTAAGGACTTCACTGAGCAATCAATGAGCATTTTCTGTGTGTCCTTTATTCCTGTAGTGGGTCATTGTTTGACTCCAAGACTGGGCACCAAGGGAGATTACATGGCAGGATGAGGGGTTTCCATTGAAGCCAGTGACACCAGAATTTCTCCATGGCTAAAAGAGTGGTGACGACGTATGCGCTTTGGGCATTGGGAGGTCCGCTGGGCTTGCACCATTTGTACCTGGGGAGGGACAGCCATGCCCTGCTGTGGCTCCTCACCCTGGGCGGGTTTGGGGTAGGCTGGGCACGGGAGGTTTACCGCATCCCTGCATACGTCAGCGAGGCCAACCGAGAGGCAGCCAGACGGACACCGCGCCACCCCGAGGCCAGGCCCACGTCCATGAGCCTAGCCCGCTTCGCTGGTCAGATCTGCGTGGGGATCTACTTTGGCACAGTGGCACTGATTGGTCTGAACTCCCTCAGTTTCTTTTACTTGATAGTGCTACCGCTGTGCGTGGGGGCTGGTGTCCACCTAGTCAGCGTTGTGGGATACGAAACCTCTGACCTTCAGAAGACCCTGACTGCCTGCCTCATCACCTCGCCCATCTTCTATGGTAGCGCCCTGTCTCCTCTGCCCATCAGCCTGGCAGCCAGTGTTACTGCTGCCCAGCACCGGCAGTACAAGCAGACCCGGCCTGCATACATGCCAGCTGAACCATTGGGTGAGCCTGTCTGGGACTGAGTTTGTGTGGCTATCTGACAGTCTATGTGACAGGCTGACTGCAGAACTTCAGCAGTGGTTTAAACATGAGCTTTTGGGACCTCTCATACCTTGTTTACACTACACAATCATCAAAATCCTTGCAACTCACATTTCACATTTGTGCACAGTCCATTGGGTATTTCCTTCCAGGTAACGCTCACACCATATCAATAGGCACAGGCTTTGATCCCTAACTTACACACTAAATTAGCCATGCCTAAAGTGTTGTATTTCACGAGAGTTAGTCAAGGTAAAGACTGGACACCTGTGATTGAGTCTGACCATTTCAGATTTATTGACCTCTACAACAATCTTTGACTGGAAATGTCTAAAATGGCCAAATTTGTTTGTGTGTAATCAGCTGTTGAGTTTTATAGAAGGAAAGTGCCTGAGTCAACAGTGTAAGAAGCGAATTCTCCTGCAGTGTAAATGTCAGGTTTTAGAAATAAATAACTGAAACATGAATATCACACTTTTTATGAATTTTTAATGGAAATTTCCAATTAAGACAGTAGGGAAAAAAATGCAATACCCAAAATAAATGTCTGCACTCACCCTCCTCCTGACCAATATTTTGTTTTTCATCAAGGCACCTTTAACCCTCCTATTATATACAAATGAATCGACCATTTTTGGTTTGAGGTCAGTTTGGTCCCTGCTGTCGAAAACTACATAAGTTGTTTGTTTACAAATGTTACCCAATCTTCTTTCAGCTCATTTATGCCTTTCTAATGACCATTTTAATGGCCAAGTAAATAAAACACAACTCCCCCATCCTCCTCCTACACATCAGTCATTGATTTTACATGATTATTCGTCGACATTTATGTGCACTAATTCACCTTTGTGCCTGAATCTCTTCTCTGTTTGCACTGCAACTGTCTGTCTCCATCTCTCATTTGTCTCAGTTGAGACTTCCTCCCCAACTGATCTCTCTGCCCCTACCTGCGTCTGTTACATTTCCAGAGGTGGAAAATTATTTGTATGCAGTGCACTTTCTATCCACTGTATTTTGAAGTTTTCTCTGTGAATATGCCAATCTGGAAATTTTTCCAGCATAATTCAAAATAATTTAGCATGTCTTCTTGATGCATTTAAGAAAAAGGGTTTCCCTGTAAAACATTCATTTTAAAGCTGTGTACTTGGAAATTCAGATTTTACTCAAGGAAAACATGTTTAGATAAATTCAGACAAATTAATCGGTTCTCTTAAATAGATTAATATCATCTCAGATATAACCGTATAAAGTGGTGATTGGAATTTTTTGGTCGAAAATTAATCGTCATAGTGCAACATGACTCAACAATGTTATAAACTGAGTGCGCTAGTGTTAAAATGGCTCTAATTTTATGAAAGCTTGTATGGGTATAGCCATGCAGCTATAATGTCCAAGGTGAGGAAAGCTTGTTTAATTCTGGAAAGTCCTGTGAATATCCTTGTGCCCACAGTGTTTACGATCGTAGTTGTGCCATACTGATGGCACATATGGAAATTTGTTGATTTGGTTTGATCTAGTACCCCTCCTCACCCTTCCCGCTCATCTTTTTTTTTTTTTCTGCAGGCAAGTGCTGTTGTCTGCACATCTCTCCTTTCTCAAATTTTTTATCTGTTGTTGTTTTCCTGCACTTTTCCCCAGTCACCCGTCTGTACCGCCTGGGCCTGGCCTGGCTGGCCTTCTCTGCCCCGCTGGGGTACTGTGTTTTCCACAACACCACTGCCACGCTTTATTACCTGTCCGACTGTGTGGCGGCTGTTCTGGATGCCCTCTGGTTCTTCCCCTGGCTGGGCGGGGCTCTGGAGTACCTCCTCCTGCTGCCCTACAGGGTCCTGTGCGCTTTTACTGGGGGAGGAGGATTGGCGGAGGAGTCGTGGAGGAAGGTGCTGGAGATACTGCTTCGTGAATACAACCAGAGAGAGAGGGAGGCGCTGAAGGTGAGAGTGTGTGGAATGTTTTTATTTGCTTTTGTCAGTTGACTGAATGATGATGTTTGCTCATGTATAGATGTTTTTTTTCACTCTGTGTCTGTATCTGGATTGTTTTTGCACGCATGAGCATACACATCTGTGGATTGTTTGTGCCTGTCCCTGTAGATTGTTTATGTGTGTTTGCGCATGCAGCTGGATAGGTTTTGTTTGTCCTTGCACATCTTTGGATTGCTTTTGTTTGTTTGTAAGTTGTTCTTGCTTGTGTGCACATCTGTCTGGATTGTTTTATTTATGTATGTGTGCTTCATTTGTGTATGTTGTACTTGTGTATTTGTGTGCCTCAGTGCATATGAGGGTTGTTTTTGTTTATGTCTGTGTTTCTGTGAATTGATTTATGTGTACATCCATAGAATCTTATTTGTGTGCATGAATGTAGAGATGGTTGTCTGTACTGTTCCTCAGTACCAGGTGAATATTAACATCTGTTGCAGAGTCTGTCAATGACATATAACATTATACATACATACATTGTGTAATCATCTGTGTATGATATGAAATTACTTATGAAGTAAGAAGTGATTTGTGACAATATGTCTCATATCATCTTACATATATAATCCCAAAGCTCAGTATGTACCAATATAAGCCAGTATCAGCTGTAATGGTGGGGAAACGATGAATTTTTGTGGAATTTAGCAGTCATTCAATGAGAATGTTGCTGGCGATTTAGTTTGTCAATGAGGGAAGTTTGCCCCCTACTGGGAAAATAACACATTATCTTGATTTATCTGTATCCTGTGCCATCTATGCAGAAAAAAACTGAAACACTTCTTCTAATCTCAACTGAGTCCTAGTCCCATGTGCACCTGTAAAAACGGGGTTTTTGCTCTGTTTTTCAATGAATCTCCGTCCACACAAAGACGCAAAAACACGATTACATTGCTGTTAAGAGCATGCCAATCCAACAGGCGGTGAGGCCAATCACAAGGTGTAAAAATTTGCTAGGGCTCATATACTGATGTCACAAGTTAAAAACTTGGGCTGCATACAAATTCTCCGAGGAGCAAGGAACCTTCCTTGCAAACGGACATGACCTGAAAATAGTTTGGCTGGTAGCCATGACAAGGAACATCTGAATGGTCTGTCATGAAAGAAAGGAGGCCATTGGCTCTTTAGTCGCTTCCATCCAATAAGGAAACACAGGACCAACCTTGGAAAAATGGAAAGATTGAATACGGACCACAATCCTTTGTAGCTGTAGCGACTAGAAATGTTATTATGTCCCAAAGTTGTCTGATAAATTGCCAAGGCTATTGTGGCTGTCAAGGTCATGACTTACTGAGGGAAAGTTCATCTGATTTTTTTCAAACATGCTCAAGTTACCTTTAAAATCTCCCTGCAACTGTCTCTTCCTCAAAATGACATTTTCTAGCGAAGTCTTGGAAAAGTGGAGAGGAAAGAAGAAGGTTGCCTATGAAAGAGAATTTGGATGCACCTTTAGCCTGTTTCTAAGGTTTGTTAATGGCCTGCATGCTCTTATGTTGAGTGATATCATCGCCACCCATTGGTTTAGCATGCTTTTGACAGTTTTTTAATAGTGTTTTTGCATCTTCATGTGGACATAGATTTTTTTTTGGAGCACAAAGGAGGAAAAACCTGTTTTTAAAATTACACATGTACATGCGGACTAGGCCTCAGGTGAGTAACTTAAAATGTATTGCATCACCGTGGGAATGTTTTGCTCCTCAGCTGCTTTCGGTCAGTGAGGAGGCCACTCTGGAGGAAATTACACGCAGCTACAGGGACCTGGTAAAGGTGTGGCACCCGGACCGCAACTACGACCAGGCGCAGGAGGCCCAGCAGAAGTTCATTCAGATCCAGGAGGCTTACGAGACCCTGCTGCGACGTCACAAGGCCTTCCATCGGCATTAGCCCGATTTTCTGCCAACATACCTGATTGCACTTTCAAGCCAGCATGTGGGTTTTTGACGGTTTTCAGCTTATACAGTGACATTGTAAGATTTACATTTTAGACCACTTATCATTTTCTCTTTTTACTTGAGGTCCCTATTTGGCATGGCTTGTCATTGTTGTATGAGCACCAGAATATATGATGACACTGGCTGTTTTCCCATAGCCTCAGTATCTATTGTGTTAAGCCTGGATTTGAACAGTTCTAACAAGTTTTTGACTGCCCTGCACACCTTTCAAAGCAATCTAATTTCCTCCCTACAGGCAGCTGATCTATTAGCCGATCTACACAACCAAACTGGTGACCGCAGGTACCTGACTGGCCTGAAGTCACTTAACAATATCTTGCTCAATGAACCATATCCAGTAAAGGCAATTTTAAATGAAATGGCACTGAACTGTGAGCCACAGCTCGCTACACTGCCTGGCCAAAAAACGGATGGACACTCTAGAATTACATTGAACTGCCTTTAGCTTTGATCATGGCACACATTAAAAGTGGCGCTGTTTCAACCTTATTTTTTACTTTATTTCCAGAATTGGATTCATTTTTGGGCAAGATCTTGTATTGATGACAGGGGAGTTGAACCACTCCTTAAAGTATTCACCAGTGCATCCCATCAACTTTCAGTGGAGTCAATAAAGCATTGGACCGTTCTTAAACCAGCACAAATCATTTCAACAATCTCCTTCGTTACTTTGTTTGCTTCATTCGGACCAATGATTTCCCAGTTCTGAAACACAGTACCATCTTCTCCAATATTAAGGTTGGGGTCAGTTCCGTTTTTTTCCATTCCAGTTCCACTTCAATTCCAAATAATTTATTCCAATTCCAGTTCAACCACTGATTTAACAATTCCATTTTCAATTCCAATGCTGGAATTGACCCCAACTCTGTCCACTATCATGGGATGACTCTTCTGGCTTGGTTGTTTAAGAAATGAGAAGTTGCACATCAGTAAGGGTAAAAAAATTTTTTGCTAGCTGAAATATATTAATCACTTCAATAATGATCCATTCATAGGCTCTTTAGTATTGGTGTGACTTTTTTTTTTTGGCCAAGCAGTAGATATTTCACTTAAAGCATCACCACTGTATTTTTTTTGACCTAGATTTGCAATTCAGGAGCCCCAGCTCTCAACATTTAGCAGACATTACAAACCTTTGTATTTTATGAAATCCAGAATATTCTAGTAGGGCATGGATCAGAAGTTAGGTGGCAGAATGAGGGAAACTGTTTTAAAAAGATTTACCAAAACAATCATTTGACCTCCTAACAGCAATAGATAGAGGCACATCTTGTGCAGAATCAAAATGTTTCACTGTGATTTAATCACAGCATTAATAACCAAATCAGGGAACAGTCTTGCTAAATCTTGCTGCTCAGTGTCTATACAAAGTTGTTCTTGGCTGTTGTAAAAAAAAAAAAAAATGTAAATAAATAATTTTTCAAATAGTTCTGGAGTTATTTAATTTTTCCTCCAAAAGTGATGGCAGTTTTCTGCAGTATTACCAGTTCTTCTTGGCCTTATCATGACTTTTTAACAAGATTGACTTAGGAACAACTAAACTCACCACATACTGATTAACAAACATTATTAAAACATTGCAAACACTATGGAAAAATGGCTCTCACATAATAAGTTTGAGGGGTTGCAAAAAAAAAAAAAACGCTGACTGGAATTGCCAATACCTAGAGTTAACACCTGGCTATGATTTAAAGAATTAAAGATTTGTAAGTATTTTAGTCATCACCTGAGTCATTTGCCCAAAAGAACTGTGAAACCACAGCGCAGATGGTCTCTAAGCAGACACTTACTAAAATGTTTGTGTTAGGGCCAAATGTGTTCTTGAAACAGGTTGATTTTGCACTGCAGTGGCTCAAATGATTTTTGCTCAAAATGCATGAAAATAAACCAAATATTTATTTTGCTCATGATATAAGCTCAAAAAGGAGGAAGTACCACAGCAAACTTTAATGCCCCTCCCCTTTGGCATTACTTTGCCTGGTTACCTGCCCTTGCCCTATTAGACAATCATCCTCAGCTCTCCCCAGTTTATGGTTTGCACCTGTTCCCCGTAAGTTAATTCAGATTCCCCTGTCTATTTAAAGCTTAGTTTTCCCTTTCACGGGCAGGTAGCCATAGTCTGTTCCCCCTTTTCGGTTTGTGCACTCCCCTTTCACTTCTCAAAGATGTTTTGTTTTTCTAATGTTGCAGTCTTTATTTAATAAAATCCGTGTCCCTGCATTTGAGGCAGCTCCACTCCTTGCCCTGGCGCCAATTTAACATCTCTAGGTGCCAGGGCGTGACACTAACAGAGACCGGAATTATAGTTTTTGGTTTTGTCTGAGTTGATAAAGATGCAAAGCCTTCATATTTTACACTGAGAATGCATTTTAAAATTATGGTCTTTTTCACTTTAAAACCTCACCAGAGGAAAAGTGTATACAAAAATATATTGTAATGAGCACTTTGAATTAATCCTGGCATAACACTGAGCACAAAATGGATACTGAAGCATTGCATTGATTATGGCTTGTCAAATTCAACCCTTCTGGGTATGATAGATCCTCTTGTCAACTAGAACATAGCGGCTCTGACCCAATATAAGGTCGGCTGCCTTCCAGTTTAGGCAAACACATTTTTTTTCTAGCGACCAACACTGGAAAATGTTGCCAAAGCCAGGGAATTCATGCTTTTAATTTGATTTCTTAGGGATATGTGATAGCATATGCCTAAACACTTAATTGATTATTTGCTCTTTTGATTTTCACAACAATGTCATATTGTATATCATTTCATCAGAGTTTAATGCTCTGCACATGATTTAATGCACAGGCATCACTGGGCTTATGCCAAGGGGCCCAAGACGACATGGGGCCCCTGAATGTCTGGATTTGAAAATAATTTAACTGATATTTTTTTGTGATTTAAAGCTTCTTGCCGGGTGTGTCTCAAGCTTACCTACTGAGCTACTGACTGTGCACTCCTATCAGGGCTCAGGAGAAGACACTGACACATGAAACTGCAGTGACCTGGAAACACATGCATGCACTTTGTGGGGACACCTGACTCCTAACCTTTAACCTCTGTGGTCTGGCGAATTCCATTGGACAATTATGTTGCACATCAGCAAATAAATATTACAGAAATTATAATAAAGTGGGCCACTAGTCACCCATTACTGAGTATTCCAAAATTCACTAAAATAAAAAGCTTAATTTTAACGGTCAAATTCTTCTTGCGAGCACTTGTGTTCCAGATGAGTCAGTGGAAGCTATAATGGCTGTCAACATATTTGCATTAGCTTGGGATAATTTCCAATAAAAATCAACGATTATGTTGTTATTGATTTGCAGTCATCTTTCTCATTTTTGTGCTGTTTACTAGCTGGATCAGCTACGAGTAGAAAATGAACGCATATCATGCTTGTTGATGCCACTGGTTGTTGGTTGC
This sequence comes from Gymnothorax javanicus, assembly GCA_029692085.1. Taxonomy (NCBI): domain Eukaryota; kingdom Metazoa; phylum Chordata; class Actinopteri; order Anguilliformes; family Muraenidae; genus Gymnothorax; species Gymnothorax javanicus. Next base: position 21,075,335 of record CM056203.1, read on the forward strand.
CATTTGTAAATAAATTGAAAGTTGGGTTGTGGCAACGACTCAACCAAGGCAGGCAAGCCAGAAAGCTTCGGAGATGTCGAGAGAGATGTTGCTAATATTAGTAGCATACTTTCCAGGACAATAATTTGGTCTCAGTGAGCAGCAATTGGCATAGTATGGACAGGGAGCTACTCCACCAAGATTGCGGGATAAAGGTGGTATATATGAGATGAGTAACAGCAGCAATCAACTATTTGCTTTGTAAAGATATAGTGCAGTGGATTAAAGGTGCTATATATGAGATTTTGAACAGCAGCAAACAACTACACTGCCCGTCCAAGAAAAAAAGTTGCACAATATGATATACTGGACAAAGAAAATTAGGGATCACCCCAATTTTCGAATTTGAAATATTTGATAGTTCAAATTATGTTCCATATCATATTTCAAAATTAAAAATCAGAGTGATCCCTAACTTTCTTTGTCCAGTATATTTTGTTGGGCTTCCATCAGGTTTGATCATAGTGCACATTTATCATGGTTTTGTTTCAACAATTTTATACAATGTTACAACATTTATTTCCAACCAGATTTGCATTCTCGCCAAGATCTAGTATTAACAATAGATGAATCAAACCACTCCATTAGGCTTTCTCCAGCACATCTCCAAAGACTTGCAATTGGTCAAGGTCCAGACTCTGAGGAGGCCAATTCATGTGTGAAAATGTTTCCTCGTGCTTGATGAACCACTCTTTCACAGTTTGAGCCCAATGAATCTTGGCATTGTCATCCTGGAATATGCTTGTGCCATCAGGGAGTAAAAAGTCCATCAATGGGTTATCAGTCATTCAGTGTATTAAGGTAGTCTGAGCGATTCATTGTATTGCTACAGAACAGTGCTGAGCCTGGACCTATTGAAGCAAACCCAGATTATAACACTGCCTCAGGAGGCTTATACAGTGGGCACTAGGCATGACAGGTCCAACGCTTCATGTGTTTCTTTTTCTACCCTGACATGCCCATCACTCTGGAATTGGGTAAATCTGGCCTCATTAGACCTCATGACCTTTCTCCATTGCTTTTCAGTCCAATCTGCATGCTCCATTGCAAATTGAAGTTGTTTTTCCCAATAAGCCCTACGAACAAGAAGCTTTCTTATGGCCACGCAGCTGTTTAGTCCCAATCCTCCAAGTTATTATTGCACTATGCATGTGAAAATGATTAAACATAGCCATGAGTTTTGCTGTTGATTTATTAAAGATGAGACCTCACTGAGCATTGTAATGATCTCCGATCAGGATCGGTTATGATTTTTCTCCAAACCCATTTCTTCTACAAATTGGACTCTTCACCACTATCCTTCCAGGTTTCAATAGACTGTCATACTGTTCCTGATCTAATTCCAGTGATTTCAGTAATCTCCTTAGGTTTTTTCTTTACTTAATGCTGGCCAATAATTTGCCCCTCTTGAAACACAGGGACATCTTTTCAATGATCATGAGATACATCTTCTGACATGGGTTTTTTAACAAATGAAGGGTTATGTACTGAATCCGTCAGGATTAAACTAATTATTACCATCTGAAGCACATTCATCACTGCAGTAATGATTCAAACACAGGCTCATGAGTATTTGCTCATTTAAAATCCAAACAGTGATTTTTTTTTTTTTTTTTTTTTTTTTTGGAGGGCAGTGCATTTGTTATGTATAGATGAAGTGGAGAAATGGCATCCTGAGTTGACAATGACATCTCGCCCCCTCTGTTTGTGTTGTAATCTTACCTGTCTGTTGTTTGTTTAAATAGTTGGGCCGGCGGCATATGCAGGGTAATGCATGTGAGTCCCTCTCTGTGAATCTGTTGCCCCTCCTCTCATTTATAAAATAAGGATTAAGGGAGTGACCTTGCACACACAATTGTAAAAGCAAGGCACCACAGCACACCTCAGAGCGGTCATCATGGATATTTCCAGTGGTGAAGAGGTCTTTGCAGAAGTGAGTTTTCTGTATACTCTCGGTAGATGGGTAGATCACAAAGGAGAAATTGGGTATACTTGCCATTGTATTTCAATGGCTTTTTGGATGACAGGTGAGTATATTGTAAATTGGCAGAAAAAGAGGTGGGTGTGCTCTGTATACCTGCATATACCTTCCACTACGCCACAGGATATTTCTGTCAAAATGTGCCTGAAAGAGGCAGCATGGCGCAAGAGGTAGAATGGGTCATCTAGAAATCAGAGGGTCCCTGGTTTGATCCTAGGCTCCTCCAGAGAGTGTGTCAAAGTGCCCTTCAGCAAGACACTGAACACTGAGCTGCTCTTTATAGGGCATCTTCTGCCGTCAGTGAGTGACTGTGAGGCATATATTGTAAAATGCTTTGAGTGGTCAGAAGACTCCAAAAGCACAATAAAAATTATTTTCCATTGAACTACTCTTACAAGAAATTCACCTAATTAAGAAAAATTGTTAGCAGCTTGTTAAAATCCTATGATTGCTATGGCAGTCGGAACCAAAATCTGCGTAGACGGGGGGGGACCCAGGACCGAGCTTGGGAACCACTGGCCTATGTGTCTTAAAACAAGTCCAGTTTTAGGTCAGATACCATTTTTTTTTTTCTTTTTTCATTTTAGAGTAACCAATTTTTCACATACAAACTCCCCAGGATGTACGATTTTCCTCTGGACAAAGTTTATCATCTGCGAGAACTAACTACTTGACACTGTCAGCCTGAAGTGAGGAGAAGGTTGCCTTTTGCTTCAAAATATTTCCAAGGAAGTCGCATGCTTAAGTGGTTTGACACTGCATCCATCCAGCCAGCTAACTGGCAAGTTCTGCATAGTAAGCCACTTGGCAGTAAATTCATAATCAATATCAATAATGTGCATAACTTGTTACAAAGATAACTGATTTTTTTTCCCGCTAATACTGAGCCTAATGTTTTCAAACTTGGGCCTGTTTTTTTTTTTTTGGGGTGCTGCACGGGTGAGGCCAAGCACAGGGGTGTAAAACGAATCTCCCCTGGCAACAGGTACCATGCAGCTTCTCACTTCTTTCCTGCATCGATGTATTCGACAATCATCGGTAATCGGACATTCAAATATATAATAATAGATTATTAGGGTCTGTATCCCGGTGTGGGACCGGAAGTTGTTTGGTGTTCCAGGTAATCGCTCTCGGAGATGCTGCCCTCTCTCGGGAAAACAAACTGAGCCTCTGACACATACATCGACAATCGGAGTCGTTTGCCAGGTAAAGCAACGAGGATGAGGAAGCTTACTTATTTAAGTGGAACAAGAAGACTAGAACTGGGCATTAATTATCAATAATAAGGCTAGCTGCTTGGCTAACCTGCATCGGTCTGGCGGCTGGTGTCATAGCAACGGAGCAAAGAAACACTATCCGCAGCGTATTGCAGACTGTGCTATGAATGTTATAGCTATCTGGCTCATTAGCATCTGATGCAAAAGAGTGCCTGCAATTGCAAATCGCATTTTGATGTGGCGTCTGCATTGATCCGAATCCGTAAGATTGTGTGGTGGGTGATTTGCAGGCTTCATAAGAAAAAGTCCTGCTCGTGAGACAGGCTCGGTTTTTCATCAGATCGAGACGAAACTTGAGGCAAATTCTTATTATCTGGCCAGCAATTTTGTGTCAGCTTGCTTTTTCGCTAGCTACATTCATTGCCAATGAGAGAATTCCAAGCAGTATTGTCATGGCCAGCTCGATATTGCGGATATGATTCGGTGTTTTCATTGACTAAAACTGTCTGGTTAAGTAAATTTCCTGTTCACATAAGAAAAAAAGTTGCTTGAACCACCCAAGCACCTGCTTCAGGTTGTTAGATTTGCCATTTTGGCCTCTTGTGACTGATGAACTTGGATGGGTTTTTTTTTTTTTTTTTTTGCTTGCTCATATTCTTGCAGACCAGGTTACTAGCTGTATTGCTGAATAAAACCGAATGAAATTAATTCCATTTCATTCTGTATCGTTGTATTTCGCTGGAATAGTTTGCCATTTTGGCTAAATGCACACAGTGCTGTTTGCAGCGGGGAAAATAAGTTTTGAATGCATCAACATTTTTCTCAGTAAATATATTTCTAATGGGGCTATTGACATGAAATTTTCACCAGGTGTGTGTAACAACCCAAGTAATCCACACATACAAAGAAATCAAAACAAATAAATCCATAAATCAAGTTATGGGCCATTCCATCTCAAATGGGCCAGTAGCCTGGGCATTTGTAACCACCATCTCTCAGATTGTCCTGATTTTTCCACCAGCAGTTGCTATATGTACATGGACAAAAATCCCAAAATTTTGGCTGCCAACTCCAACTGGTTACAAAATGGCAGTCATTTTAAAAATAGCCTTTTACGCGTCTCACAACGTGCCCTCCCACTTTTTTCAAACACTTTTTTCGCAATAACTCAAAAACTATAGCACCTATTGGCACCAAAATTGGCAGTCTTATGTAATTTTTCATACTGATTCTGAATCTGCTCCTATCCATATCCATAGCTCCTATGGTTCGGAAACTATTGGATGAAAACCCTTTTTGGGCGTACTGAACTTTGGCCCCCCTTATCTCAATGCTGCCACCTGATATCAAAATGGAACTTGTTTTATGCTCATCATCATCACTTCAACTCTGTAATATCAAAAAATAAGAGAGGTGTTCTGCTTTGTTTTGATGTAATCCTCCAAAATGTAAAATAGATATTTTGTGAAAACAATATCGCCATGTAGGTCCCTACACTCACATGCACATTACACAAACGTATAGAGACTCATACCAAGAATACTTTTTGTCTAGCTTTTTCATGGAAAACTTGTCCTGTGTACATGCGTCAATGACGTGACATTGTCCTAGTGCACTACTTTGGTTTAAAATAATTTTAACCCTCCTATTATCCTTTGGGTCAATTTGACCCCATTCAATGTTTATCATTCAAAAAATAATAGTTGACTTTTTTTTTTTTGCTTCATATTTCATGACTTTTCCTAATTTGATGGGGCCAACTGATTAAGCATAAAATTATCATGATGATATTTTTTCAATGTGCTGAACACATATTGCATGCATTGGTGTTCCTCTGGGGTCAATTTGACCCCAAGCTGTTTTAGCTGTATAAAACTTGTCTGTCTGTGTGTGACCTAACATCCTCACACCTGCAGGTGCAGAGTTGATACTTTTGAGTTGATTCATGACAGGGGGGTGGGGAAAACAACTATTCCCTCGAGAACTTCGATACTTCTCGTGGTGTGGGCATGTGGGAAACAAATTGACTTGTGAACCCCTGCCAAAATGAGGAAGCCAATGTAGGCTTGCGAGCTGCTCACATCCAAGTCTTTCTAACTACACATGCCTCCGCTGTAAAATTATTATCTCAAGTACAATATTTTCAAACGATGGTTATATGAAGAGCTCGAATAATGACTCTATGTCATCAACATGGCTGACTGCCTGTCTGGTGGGACACTCTTAGCAGCACGTCTACCTTGTTGTTGAAGTGAGTAGAGGGAACATAATTTTCCATTTTTGGTGCTAACGTGACATGGGGGAGGGGGAAACAATATTCTCATGAGAACTTTCCCGCACCATGGGCATGAAGGTGTGTGTGTGTGTGTGTGTGTGTCTTTGTGTGTATGTGTGACCTACTGTACTCACACCTGCCGAAGTAGAACTGATATTTCCCGCGCTGTGGAGGGCGGGGTATTCCCGCAAGGACATTGGTAGTTCATGCAAAATAAGGGAGGAGCAAACATTTAAAAGCTTGCATGGCAGCCCTCTATCCAAATCATTCCTTATTGTGCTCTGTGTATACTGCAATCTGCATGCTCTCTCACTTGAAAATGTCCTCTGGGAAAAGGTTTACTGTCCATGAGGTTTTGGAACAGCTCTTTGACAGTGAAAGTGACATAGAGGAGAATGTGTCTGAGACAGAGGATTGTGTTGAGGAGGACCCTGATTTTGAGGCATTCTCATCTGATCAGAATGAGAGTGTTGACCCTCCTGTAGTCTCTCAACCACCAGCAGACACCATCCCTTCCAAAAATGGGAAGATAATATGGTCCCTTTCCCCACTTCAACAGCGGGGTAGACTTAGCGCTGCTAATATTATAAAAAAAAAAAATAGATTAAAAAAGTAAATAGATATGTTTATGGGGGGTCACCAACATCAATCAATATAGTTAATTCTGTGAGAGTCATGAATGCGCACCCCAAGTTAGAAAAGATTTCGATGAAAGATTTTCAAGGTAAATTAACTCTAAAACTGAATTTTGACCTGATGGTGGTGCTACAGGAAAGGTCATATCATCACTAAAACCAATAGGCTTCATCCTCTTGTGGTCAATAATGTCAGTAAATTTGAGAAGATTTGTATGAAAACTTTTCAAGATACATAAATTTTAATTTAAAAGTTTGGCCTGATGGTGGTGCTAGAGGACAGGTCAACTCACTGATAAGTTTCATTATCAAGGGGTTATTTATGTATTCAACAAATAAACATAGTGCCTGACACAAAAACTTGGTCAACAATTTTATGTAAATCATTTTCTGGAGGCAAATATCCCTGGGGTCAGATTGACCCCAAAGGTAAAATGTGTTAGTAATATTTGAGGATAATAGGAGGGTTAAATGATTCATAATAAGAATCATTTTATTCTAGAAAACCTGTTTAATTTGAACATACTTCCAGTTTATCATAAAAATGATATATATTTCATGTTTTACCATTCCAAACCCTCAAAATGTCAGGTGGCGCAACCGTTCGAGCAAGTTAACACTATGTGAAATGTATTAAATATGCAATTTAAAATATGAATTTATATAATATTAATATGGGGCATAATTTTATGTTGAAAACCTTTAAAATAAACAAAATTTAATAGTTTAATTGTTCTTAAATTGTTTGGAAAACCAAAATACCCGCCCCCTACAATAAAGAATCCATAAGTTACTTTTAATACCCTGCTCAATTACAAAATAGTAATGTTTTAGGCAGAGTAGACACTCAGGTATACTTACTAAAAAAATCACTTAGAAAAAAAAAAGGGGAAGTGTGTTTTTTTTTTTCAAGAAACTTTTGGTTGCGCCACCTGACATTTTTTGGCTGGTGAAATGGCAAATACAGTCTAAAACTGTACTAAAACCTTGTAAATGTTGTGCAACCATTAAGACTTGTTTAAACACACTCTTCCAACTTCAAATAAATGTATTCTGCACATTTTTAAAGATTTATTTAAAAAAAAAACATTTTTAAAAGACTTATTTGTCATTGGCCCACATATCTGCAGTTATGCTCCTCAAAGTCAAATGTGATTATACACACAATATACTACTTTGCGTCATATACCCCTGCAGCATATTGCCCTGGTTTCAAATCCCCCATGTTGACAGTTGGCTGTGATTTTGAGATCAATGTGCATGACTGATCCTGTGAAAGACCTGTGTATTGAAGAAAAATGTGATGAAAAGCAGGATTTACTGGTCAACTTTATGCATCGCAGGGAGCCCAGTGACAACTTCTTCTGGCCTGTCAGAAAAGAGATCTGTTGGGTCCCTCTGATTAATTTTTTGACTCCAGTGTCAGTTCCCTCAGCCACAGGGAGCAGTGGAGGCCAATACAAACTGGAGGACTCTGAAGTAAAACAGATGGAAGAATGCTTCAGTAATTTTACATCCACTTTGACGGAGAAGGTGTGACTTGAGAGTGAAATGGTAATCACATTTGACTTTGAGGAGCATAACTGCAGATACGTACACAGGACAATTTTTCCATGAAAAAGCTAGACAGAAAGTATTCTTGGTATGAGTCTCTATACATTTGTGTAATGTGCATGTGTGTGTAGGGGCCTACATGGCGATATTGTTTTCACAAAATATCTATTATACGTTTTGGAGGATTACATCAAAACAAAGCAGAACACCTCTCTAATTTTTTGATTTTGTAGAGTTGAAGTGATGATGATGAGCACAAAACAAGTTTCATTTTGATATCAAGTGGTAGCATTGAGATAAGGGGGCCCAAAGTTCGGTACCCCAAAAAAGGGTTTTTATCCAATAGTTTCCAATCAATAGGAGTTATCACGTATTTGACTGCATATTCAGAATTAGCATGAAAAATTACATAGAAGTGCCAATTTGGGTGCCAATAGGTGCTATAGTTTTTGATTTATTGCGAAAAAAGTGTTTGAAAAAAGTGGGAAGGCATGTCGCGACATGCGTAAAAGGCGATTTTTAGAATGACTGCCATTTTGTAACCAGTTGGAGTTGGCAGCCAAAATTTTAGGATTTTTGTCCATGTACATATAGCAACTATTGGAGCAAAACTCAACTAAATCTGTGACGGGGTGGTGTCACCCCCTGGTCCATTTGAGCTGGAATGGCTCTTATGTGTAATAAAGTGGAATGACACAGGGAGTAAGTATTGAACACACGAAGAAAAGGAAGTGCATGAAGTCTTTGAAAACCAAGAAACCAGCTGAAATCTTTCAGTGTTTAGAAAGCAATCCTGCCCCCTATCAGTGCAAATTCATATCAGCTGCTTTAGTCCTAATTGATGGCCTATAAAAAGGTTTCTCATTACCAAGGTGTCACACAAGAAGCATCTCATGATGGGTTAAAGCAAAGAACTCTCTCAAGACCTTCGCAACCTTACTGTTGCAAAACATACTGATGGCATTGGTTACAGACGTATTTCTAAACTTCTGAATGTTCCAGTGAGCGCCGTTGGGGCCATAATCCGGAAGTGGAAAGAACATCATTTCACCATAAACCGGCCACGACCAGGTGCTTCTTGCGAAATTTCTGACAGGGGAATCAAAAGAATAATCAGAAGAGTTGTCTAAGAGCCAAGAACCACTTGTGGAGAGCTTAAGAAATACCTGGAATTAGCAGGTACAGTTGTTTCAAAGAAAACAATAAGTAATGCACTCAACCGCCATGGCCTCTATGCATGCTCACCGTGCAAGACTCCATTGCTAAAGAAAAAGCGTGTTGAAGCTCGTTTAAAGTTTGCTACACAACATTTGGACAAGCCTGTGAAATACTGGGAGAATATAGTCCGGTCAGATGAAACCAAAATTGAACTCTTTGGATGTCATAGCACACACCATGTTTGGAGGACAAATGGCACTGCACATCACCCCCAAAACACTGTACCAACAGTGAAGTTTGGAGGTGGGAACATCATGGTGTGGTGGGGCTTTTTTTCAGCATATGTTTCTGGCAGACTTCATATAATTGAAGGAGGGATGAATGGAGAAATGCACAGAGACATTCTTGATAAGAATCTGCTGCCATCTACCAGGATGCTGAAAATAAAACGAGGGTGGACATTTCAGCAAGACCAAAATCCCAAACACATAGCCAAGGAAACTCTCAATTGGTTTCAGAGAAAGAAAACAAAGCTGTTAGAATGGCCCAGTCAATCACCTGACTTGAATCCAATTGAAAATCTATGGAAAGAACTGAAGATCAGAGTTCAGAGAAGAGGCTCTCGGAACCTTGATTTAAAGACAGGTTATGTGGAAGAATGGGCCAAAATCACACCTGAGCAGTGCATGCAATTAGTTTCTCCATACAGGCGGCCTCTTGAAGCCGTCATTACCAACAAAGGCTTTTCTACTAAGTATTAAATAAATTTCATTAAGCGTGTTCAATACTTTTTCCCTATGTCATTGCTATTTATTACACATAATTTATCGACTTATTTGTTTTGATTTCTTTGCATGTGTGGATTACTTGGGTTGTTACTGACATCTGGTGAAAATTTCATGTCAATTGCCCCATTAGAAATATATTTACTGGAAAAATTGTTGATGCGTTCAATACTTATTTTCCCTGCTAGCTGTCCAAAGCACCTTATTCCAGACATAATTTAAATGACATTTGGCAAACTCCAACGGCTTGCTTCTGCGTCTTCTGGTCAGGAAAGGCTTTCTTCTGGCAACCCTTCCAAATAGCCTGTGGTTGTGGAGGTGGTGCCTTAGGATGCATTTTGAAACCTGGTGACCCTAAGATGCGGCTAAGGCCTGCAATTCCTTCACAGTGATTCTTGGGGATTTTGTTGCTTCTCTCACCATCCTTTTCAGCATCCTGGAGTGCAAAATGCATTTGCATCCTCTACACTTGAGGTTTTCAACAGTTTCATATCCTTGGAATTTTTTAATAATTGCCCTGATAGTGCTCGATGGCATATTCAATCATTTGTGAATCTTCTTGTTGCCATTAACAGATATATGAAGGTCTATGGCCATCTACCTCTTTTGAACTGACAGATGTTTTGTTTTCTTCATGATGTTGGATGACAAAGGGATATTGCATGTGTGTTACCTCATTTTTATACCCTAGTGAAACAGGAAGTGATGTAATGGGTCAAAACAGTTCCTTAAAACTTATATAAAATTTAATAAATGGTTCATAATACCTAGATCAATTTTGGTAGATGTCATTTACAATAGTCTTCAAGGGCACCATTAAATGTGAAATCTAGCTTTGGAGGAAATTGATTTTTAACGAAATCATTAAATGATTTTGGTTGTTGCCACTGCAACATTAATATCATATAGTATTTTGTATGTCATTACTTCGAGTTTCTCCGTAAATGTTTTTTTTTTTTTTTTTTTGAATTTTTTAAGGTATTGTTTGTGCATTGGGGTGCCAGTAATTTTTGAGCCCACTGTATACATACCTTCAGTTTTAGTCATTTCTCATTGCAATACACTTTAGCCACCCTCTACAATCTTTGTATCTTAAATTATGGGAATAAGTCATAATTTTTACGGAATCAGAATTCAACCAGAGAGCCTTGAAAGCATGCTGTATTGAGATATTGATGTTTAGTATGGCTATTTGAATATTTGAAGGATGCATTATGTTCTATCAATATAGCTGAATCTTGTACATCTGGCTTACTCTGAGAGGCGCATTTTTGTGCTGCTGTTTGCTGTTGCGTGTCATTTTCTAAGTTGTTCTAGATAAGAATTGAAATCAATTTACTGTGATTCAGTGTAGTGATTGTTACTGCATCAGGCCTAATGAGGGAGGACAGAACAACAGTGCATTGTTGCCAGGGCTCATTTTTAGGTTATAAGACACAGGAAATGGACAACCTGACATACATATGACAGCAGAGATCAATTGATAATTATTTGCATGAGTACAGTGCTGTGAAAAAGTATTTGCCCCTTATAAACACTGACCGTAACTGTGGCAAGTGAGGCACTCAGTTCTTTTAATGTAAGTCTGAGTTCTTTTGTGACCTCTTGGATGAGTTGTCAATGTGCTCTTGGAGGAATTTGAGGTTGGCCACTCCTGGAAAGCTCACCACTTTTCAAAATTTTGTGTTGATAATTGCTCTTATCATGGCTCTCTGTATTCCCAGAACCTTAGGAATTGCTTTGTAACCCTTTCCAGACTGATGAATGACAATGATTTTGTTTCTCGTCTGTTGAATTTCTTTAAATTATGGCATCATGTGCTGCTTTTTCCCTACTTCACATTGCCAGACAAGTACTATTTAAGTGATTTTTTGATTCAACAGGGCTGGAAGTAATCATGCTTCAGTTCATCTGGTGAAATGAACCCAATTATCTATTAAATTTGTTTAATTGTTTGATTTGGTAACCAAGAGGGCAATAACTTTTTCATATAGGGCCAAGATGGGTTGGATAGCTTTTCCCTTGAATAGATTAAATCATCTTTTAAAAACTGCTTTTGTGCTTATTCGAGTTATCCTTGTCCAATAATAAAATCAGTTTGACGATCTGAAACATTTATGTGCGACGAATAAGCAAAAATCAAAGAAATTGGGAATACTTTTTTTTACAAATACTTTTCACAGCACTATGTGTGTCTCAGCATTGTGTGATGTTTTGTGGTATTTCCATTAGCATGGACCCAGTGGTTCTATGGGAAAATTTCTTGTCGGTTTTTCAAAGGTTTTGTTTCCATATTGTTTCTATTAGTCAGCAGCCCATTTGGCTTACTCGCTGGCTACCATTTTTTTTTTTTTTTTAGCTTGCTTGGCGTTAGGGTTGTAATTCTGCATTTTGTACTCTTTCGATTTTACTTTATTATCGCTGGTTTCACTCTGTCTCTTTGACTGTCTTTCATGTAGAGTTTCTTCCAGTGAGCTCATTTAAAGTCAGTTGGTTTTGCTGATCTGAAAATAATGCTTTTATATTTGCTGATTCCGAAAAAAACGCATGAGTAATTAAATTAGTAAAAAAGCCACAAAGTTGCACACCCACATCAATAGATTTTCTCCAGGTTCGGCGCTCCTATGCGCTCCTCTCATCTCATTTCTTTGTGAGTGTGTGTTTCCTGGGTGTGGGTGTGCGTGACAGATGGAGAGAGGACATGAGGGGTGTGTGTGTGTGTGTGTGTTGTCACCTCTATAAGTATGCACACCAAGTTCATGTAAGCACCAACTCAAGAGACACAAGGTTGATTGAATTGAAGACACGTGGTTAAAAAATAAGTAAAACAACCAGCAAAAACAAAGAAGACGAGACCCACCGCTAACTAACAGACACAAAGACAAAATTTAAGGGCAGCTTTAACAAAAGAAAACGACGACACAGAGACAAACGTTCTCTGACTTGCTGAAAGAGAGCAGAGACAAAACGATATAGATTTAAGAAGACCCAGAACGATCTGCAGTGCTCTGGTGTCATTTCAATAATGTAAGTATCATTAAGCTGATTGTGGCTATGTTCATGACCTCACAGAGTGAAAGGATTATTCTGAAGAATGAGTACAGGTAACTGTGGTACTACGCAAAAAGAGTTTTTGGGCATTAGAGAAAGGTGTCATGTGACCTTTGTGATCCTTTTTTCTGTGTTTGTCCATCCCTTAGTCAGCTGGTGTGAGAATGAATGCTGACAGCTGCAATGGCCGTTCCTATGTGTCTGGTAAGGACAACACTCAAATGAAAGTGTATGTGTGTGTGTGTGTGTGTGTGTGTGTGTTTTTATATGATTCCACAAATCAAAATCCTTTAATTCTGTAAGTATGTGATGCATTACTGTTCACAGAAGTTAACTTGGAAGTTAAAATGTATGTCATGTGCTATTAGATTCTTTTTGTATTATGGCGTAACCGTGTGAGTGTTTTTATACGGCTAATTTGACATCGTGGTTTATTAATTGCGTGTGTGTTTTGGCGTTTGTGTCTACAGGCAGTGGAGACTTGTCGATGGAGAGGGAATTCTCAGGAGGACTGGGGGGGCCTACTGTGAGCACACCAAACAGCCAGCTGTCACCTTCGAGGTGTTCACTCGGTGGTGAGTAAATGTGCACGCACTACTACAAAAACAAACAAGTGTAACTTAAAGCAACAGTAAATATACTGAAGTTAAGGCATAGAGATTAATATGTTTACGACGACCTTTGTGATGGTATTGAGAATTAAGCTCAGTGATTCAGTCATAATCCATGTAATATAATCACTTTGGTAAAACTGTATGCCTGCTTCGCACTTTCTTTTTCCTCTGACTTCCTGTATGTCCAGCAAACTCCATCAAGGTGGAGCTGTTCCGTTGTGATGACCCGGGCTCCACGGCTCGCTCGCAGGAGAGAGGGGGAGAGAGGGAGCAGGGATGGACGGAGGATGGAGAGGAGAAGATGAAGGAGGATAACGGCCGGGCGCTGGGGGGTAACGGAGGAGAGAGGGGCGAACACAACGAGAGGGCCAGTCCCAACCCTTCCTCCCCTGGACCAATCCGCCTGCCCAGTGGGAAGTTAAAATGCAACATGTGCGGGATGATTTGCATTGGACCCAATGTGCTGATGGTGCACAAGCGTAGCCACACAGGTGAGAGGACAGGATATTCGGGCGGGGAAGGGCAGTTAGGCCATGTCACGCGGTAATGGAGTTACAAAATTGGTGTATTTTGTATCATAGCTCCAATACCAAGTAAGATAGAGTTACAATTTAAATGGCTTTCTGTAGGTCTTCCCTAGTATTTCAAACAACAAAATAGCCAATTTTGTTCATTTGATTTATTTTGGGTGAAAACGGCAAAAAGCTGCTTGGTATCTCTAACTCTGTTACCACAGGACCTGGCCCAGTTGACTTAGGGAGTTAAGAGACCTAAATTTATTTAAGGCTTAGAATTAAAGTGGACAAGTAACTTGCGATTCATCAAGGTTGAAATTTGCTTTGACTTCACGGCAGTGAATTATGCCATTGCACTGCAACTAGCTAAGTAAGATGAAGAGAAGAAATTGATCTGTCACTCCAGGGAAAGGGAATACAAATTTGATATTCAGTGTTACACTAATAAAAGGGGTTGATTTGAAAGTTGACCCTCTTGCATTTTTATACCTGGCTTGATAAGTGTTTCTACTGCTAAGTGAATGTAATTAAATGTAATTTTCTAGGTTGTTAAATATATTTTGGCTTGAATTTCATAGTGGATATATCTCCACCTTTTTGAATTGTTAAAATAATATGTGCAGTTTAGAGGTAAATTCAAGTTTTAAAGGGAGGTCAATTTTCAGATCATATTTAGCCTCTAAAACTACTTTAGTGTCTTAAAATATATGAAACAATGATCAAAAACAACATTGAGGAGGTCATTTTACTAAATAGAAATATAATTTCAGACCTTTTCTGCATTACTGTACATTACCTGGTGTCAAATTTTTTTCTAATTCGAAGTGGAAAAAAATGTTTAATATTATGATATATTTATTGTTAGATGAAACTTAATTTGGTTTAAGCATTTAAAGCATGCATTTGACATGTAAAACATCATTTTTACCACATCAAACCGGTGTTTAATGGAACATGATTTTCAAATTGGTGTGAATCAGCATTACTTGGGATGAAGTAATTTTTGCAGGTCTGTGCTGGTGCTTGGACATTTGAAGTCCAGAATCTTTGAAAGACATGGTCAAATTTTATGATAATATAGTTCCTGTGATGCAATGATTAATAATTTTAGCAATAATGCTATGGAAGTATAAATTAGCGGGCTACTCCGCCGATTAGACAATGTCATTGAGTGAATTAATTGTTTGATTGTTAATCAATCAAAGCAGACGGAAAATAATTGAAAGTAATCATGCATTAAAGGTGAGGATTCTGTCTACCTTATTTTACCTCAGATTTACACAGCCTTGCTTGCATGCTGAGGAAATGTTTCTTTTTATCCTCTGATGCTGAATTGTAGTGCAGCCTAAATTCAGCGTTAGAAGGAAAGCCTGGCATAAATGGTAGCTCTGAGGTAAAAAAAAAAAAAAAAGGAATAACCGATTACTAAACTGACTGCAATTAATAAGATATTTCACTGCGCCATATTTCTTGTTGTAGCGGGTCACGTTGGCAGATTTTCATGTTAAGAATTCAGTGCAAGCATCTTGTTCAAGTGCTCAATTGACATGTCCTAACACCCAAATATTTGATATTGAGGGTTTGGAGCGCTGTGGTTATATGTCCATTTTAGAGGTTTTGAGAAAAATAGATTTTTAGGTTTGCGAATGTTCTATTAAATCAGATACATCATTTACATCATTTTTATGTCTGTCACTCTTTTACTGCATGGTTCAGAAGTATACTGAACATGTAAGTTTTCGTAAGTGTGGTACTGCGACTTCATGGCCATAATTGCCAAAATGGACATGTCACCTCCGTGCTCCAACAATTCTAGCACTTGATGTGACATAATACAATGGTGATAGATTGAAGGTAAGTTTGTTTGCAATGGAAGACAGACGATTCTGTAATACTATTTATGTTTATTCATCAAAATATCAATGTTTAATTCATATAAGCAGATTTTGTTGGACATACCACAAAATGAAAATGTGAATTCTGTTTAAAACTGAGGCGCATGGACATATAATTATTGTACTCCAAGAATTAGCTGATAGAAATGTGTGACAGGAGGTAAAAATCTCAAAATCACAAAATTTGGACATATCGCCATTGTGCTCCAAACCCTCGATATGCAAGGTCTCTAATACAGCTCATCACTAATGCGGGAAATTATCCACTTACATTTCAAAATAATTTGGGTTGTGATGAGAACTGTGCCACATATATCCCCATTTCTGAAAAAAGTTGGGATTAGAGATGCCCCGATATAGATATCGGATATCGGTCTATACTGATTGAAAGAGCTGCATCGGGTATTGGTGACAATGGAATAATTTTATTTTGGATTCCATTTTTAAAATAAATAACAATTCAGTGCTTTTATAACCATGTGTTTATTTATTACATTTTGTTTTTCAGAGTTAGAAAAGCAATGTTTAAGTCAAGCCTGATGTTGCCTTATACGTAAATGAATGAGAAAATCCAGTCTCTTTCAAATATTGAGGCATACAGCTTATGTATTAAATGCTAGTATTGTATCAGTATTCGGTATTGGCTGATCCCCAAAGCCGAGGTTTTGGTATTGGTATCGGGCCTGAAAAAGCTGGATCAGCGCATCCTCTGTTGGAATGGTATGGAAAATGCAAGTAAATTAAAAAAAGTTTCAACTGATACAACCTTAACTCAAGAAGAACCGGCACAATGTGTGAAATGTAAATAAAAACTCCAAGCAGTAATTTGAAAATTACCACTTATATGAGCCACTGCTTTCTTTTTATTTTGATTTTCCACCATCCTAACTTTTTTGGTAATTGGGATGTGTTTTGGCCGAAGAGTGCCCTTTTTTAAGAAACCCAATTCAGAGGAAGTTTACAATCTCAAGTTATTTTATGGAAAACAAATTTTGGCTTATATCTGGCTGCAATATGGGAAATTTCCCTTTTTTTCTGAACCACAGGCCCATGATAAAGTCCCAGGATTGTCCATGGAAACTTTTGAAAAGTGTGGGAGGGCTGACTTCCAAGATTATGAAAATATGTCAGAAGCAATTAACTCTCTTCTTGAAGGGAGTTGTATTTTTTCCATCACATAATTAGTCTGTTCACTCATTCAACAAGAAAAGAGTGATATACAGTACCTCCAGGTGTTGATTTAAATTATTTAGTTGTGTGTATAACATAATCAAGAATTCACTGTGGTAAATTAAATCAATGAAATGTACTCATGTAGATTTTCAACTGTATTATTCTGTTCCATTCTAAAGATGCTTTCAGTGTTAAAATGAGTTGATGAAACAGTTGAGGAGGAGAAAGAGTGTGTGGTGAAAAATCCCAGATAAATGTATAGCGCCGGGTGAATAGGGACATGTGTTTGCTATTTCAGGAGCAAAATATTAAATGAATGCAGTATGAATCAGTGTAATGCCATCCTGACGCTTGCTCGATTTTTGTCCCCGCAATGCCGCGCAATGCGTCGTGGCAAGGTGTGCCATTTCGGTGGCACGCAGCGGAGCCTTGTTTGCGCCCTGTTCGCGCACTGTACACGCACAAGTTACGCACTGTCTACGCAATGCGCGGCCAAAAATTTGAACTATTCGCGAACAATACGTGAACACTTCGTGAGAAGTTCCTGCCATGCTGGTTCGTGACGTGCGCGAACTATGTGTGAGCTGGGCGTGCCATGATCACGTGAACAACTCGTGACAACACCCTAACGCGGCACGCATTGACACGCACCGTCGGCAGTGTTCGCGCCGAGTTCGCATAGTGTTCACGCATGGTTCACGCAAGTGGCAAGCACATGGCACGAACATTGCGTGACGAATTTTTGAACATTTCAAAATTCTCTCTACCATATGGCACGCACCCCCGCACCCTTCACACACTCCTCACGCTCGTTCCCGAAGACTTTAATCATTGCCGACGCATTGTGTGGCATTGCGGGAACAAAAATCGGGCAAGTATCAGGTGGCATAACAGTGCAGTGCTTTGTTATTCTGTGGCTTATGGTGCGATGAAATTTTGGGAAGCATGTTCCTTTTGTGGCCTGTCTTTGTTGTGTGTCTAGCTGTACACTCATGCACCATTGTCCTTTGTGTGTGTGTCCACGTGCGCGAATGTGTCTGTGTGTGGCAGGTGAACGGCCCTTCAAGTGTAACCAGTGCGGAGCCTCCTTCACTCAGAAGGGGAACCTGCTACGTCACATCAAGCTGCATTCTGGGGAGAAACCTTTCAAGTGCCCGTACTGCGCCTATGCATGTCGTCGCCGGGACGCCCTGAATGGACACCTCCGAACCCACTCCAGTGAGAGCATGATCGCTGCGGGGTGCTGCTGGGCTGGGAAAGTTGATTGCTGATGAATAGATTGTGGCACCACTGTAGGGCTGGGTCATAGCCCTTTTGTACTGGCGGTATTTCTTGTCAATTCACCTGAAGAAACAAGGTTTTGACTCTGGCCATCTCCGATGTTTCTGAAACTCCATCAGATGGTATACGCTGATGAAAAAATTGTTCTTTAAACACTTCTTGGTAAAAATTTTTTTGGTTTCATAAATGCTATTTATATGACATTTAATTTTTAAGTCAGCCATTTTGACGGCTGACATTTTTTTTATCTCTCAATAACTTTGAAATTACATCTCAGATTTGGACCAGCTTTGGCAGTATTACTAATTAAGGTAGAAGTAACCTAAAACAACTACCAAACACCCCTGAATAGGCTGCTGAAACCCTCAGTTTAAATATTTATATGAACTGTGGGACCAGACATATGGAACTGAACTTCTCAAATTATTTTTTGTGCACTTCATCGATTGTTTTTGTTGAAAATTGCAAGTTTTTCTGTCAGGGAGAGTGAAATTGTCAAATTTGTCACATTTTTCATTAACATTATCAGGGCAGTAATTAGGAGATCCCAATAGCCAGTAGATCCACTGATAAGTTCAAAGTAATAAAGCACAAAATTCACTCCGAAGAAAGACAAGGCTTTCATTTTTGGTATTTCTATATATTGGCAAAACATTTATGCCATTGTCAGGAAGTACAGATAATTCTTTGAAGAGGAGAGAATAAATGGTGTAGACGGGTCACAAGGCAACATAAAAACAGCCAATCAAAGACAATTAAGGTCAGTTAGGTGTCAATACGATCCAACCAATCCAAGACAGTAATGTGTGAGGAAAAAAAAAAAAAAAAACCCTACAGAAACAATACCGATTCCATGCTGGCTGATGATTATGACGGATGATGCTGGATGTACTTCAATGATGATAGTCGTAATAAATGTAATAAATTTGGAGATTTTAATTTTTTGACAGAAAAAAATTATAACCATCACAATTTTCAACAAAAGTAAATCGATTAATGTTGCACAAATTAATTTTAGAAGTTCAGCTCTTTGTCTTGTCCCACATAGCGCAAATGTATTACATATAGTCCAGATAAATACTCAAATCGTTGGGTTCAGAAGCTTAAACTGGGGTTTTCGGTCATTGTTTTGGATCCTTTGTACCTTATTCAGTAATACTGTTAAAGCTGGTCCATATCTGAGTCAAAAGTAAACTTATTGTTGAGATTTAAAAAATACATCTGCAGTCAAAATGGCTAACTTGGCCAATTTAAAACAAACATAATTTATGAAACCAATAACCTTTTTTACAACAAAATGTTTAAAGAATTCTGACGTGGAACCTCCCACTGCATGGCTTGACCCATTATTCCCAGTATTTAGCAGGAGGCAGGTTAGCTCAGATCCCCATTTCTTCTGAAAACCTGTAATTTCAGCAAGTACATGTGCAGTACAGCATACACTTACTCTGAGAACACCTGAATACAGCTGATGTCAAATACCTCAGCTCTCAGAAACGGGCCACCGCTCAATCTTCAATGGTGAGCAGGTACTTGGCTCTTCAAGCCAGAGTGAGTTATGGTGGTTCATTGGGTGGTGGTGCAGCAGGTGTTGGCAAGCTATTTTTTTTTTTTTTTTAATAAATTTGGCATCTCCAATCCCACCCGAATCTGAAATACCCAATTGGTGAACTATTTACAAGGCTTGCTCGTATGCGACCCCTTGTTGCCAATTCAGGAGAGTTGGATGGGTCACAGCTCTCCTCTGAAGCACGTGCCCGTCAACTACTGCTTCTTTACACTCACTGGTTGAATCCTCGCAAGTTCAGAACGAGGGCGGAGGATACCCGGACATGAACAGGCTTAGAATCTTCCTGACGAGCGCCCGTCTGGCCAACAGGAGGCGCTTGAGCAACGAACGAAGCAACCATTATATTTCCCTTCCCGGCAGTCCCTTCCCAATTCGCAACCCTGTGGCGCAATAGCCAATTGTGCGCTACTCTGAAAAAGCTGCCGACAACTGCCGGTTGGTACAACCGGGGCTCGAGCCTGCGCCGTGATAGTCATTTCTGCTCTGCGATGCGGTGCTTTAACCGAGTGAGCTATCCAGCAGCTCGTTGGCAAGCTATTTGATAATACAAATGTTGCATTTGAAACCAACTCTGGTGTGACAGTTGCAAATTCTGCCTGTTATCCCACAGGCTGAACTTAATGTCCCCTTTCACTGCCTGTTCAGCTCTGTGAACCCTCATGATTTCAGTCCTGGTGCTCTCTTGGAAACCCTGTATAACAGTGTTTCCTCACTTCCTGTTTATTGATGTTCACCATCATCTAGATTTTCATTTCAAAGCAAATTGAGCACACCTGTTTCGATTAATTGGCTGCTCAAGGAAATCTCCTGTTCAGATCTTCTCTACTTTGTTCCTGGAGGTCTGCCTTCCTGTAAGTTTTCACTCTGAGCCAAAAAAAGAGCACATCATTCTACAGCTATTGTTCATATTGAGCTGCTATTATTGGAAAAATCAGATCTGCCAAATCAAGGTTTGAGTGAAAACCTACTGGATGGTAGATCACCAGGAACTGGGTTGGTTACAGCTGCTGTATTGCAAATACCACATTTGATTGAGTAAAATGGGGACCATGAAAGGCAGGATATGGGGTGTGTTGCAGTCCATTGGGGTCAGAGTAGCTCAGCCACTGTTGTCCAGGAACTTGAAAATGTGCCTGAATGAGAAGTTGATTGGGCCAGCCTGGCCACTCAAAGGTAAGAAAGCACAGTCACATGCCACAGTGCTGCACCACATTTGAATGACATTTAAAGATGATGAAAACAGGAAATCCTGTTGATGTTTTTAAAATGATGAAAATTTCACAGACACCAGGTGTTGCCGCGTACTGCCTGTTGCACAGGGCCCGGATTTGGTCCCGCACTGCAGGTATCTGCAAAAGAAAGCTGCAGTTCTCGGAAAGCGAAGTGCGGATTTTGGAGGGGAATGACAGCAGGGCGGAGCTTACACTAGGGGGGGTTACTTTCCTGGCATTGGGTTAGTTACGCAGGCAGGGCACGGGTTAACGTCAGAGCCGAGCTCTGTACGGTCGTTTCGGAGAATCACGATGAGAGGGGAAGTCTTCTTTTCAGTGGAAATCGGAGATGGAGGAAACATTGACAGAGAGTCTTCCGAGGTAGATTTCGGAAATCCCGGAATCATTGGGTTTTTTTTTTTTGGTTTAACCTCACCTGGCGCGTTGTGCACTTTATTTATTTATTGTCTTGTATCAGTTTCCGTTTATGTTGGCTGTAGACTTTTGACAGTGAGTTTTGTGAAATGGCTTTTTAATGAAGATATCGAGGGCTGACTGCAATAAACAGTTATGTCCAATATATAACATCTGGACATAACTGTTAATTGCAGTCAGCCCTCGGTGCGAAATATGATTGAGGAAGGTGTACTCAGTAGGACATCTTTGATTGTGCCATTACATGTTTATGTATGTACATATTTCATTCATGCATATGTGTATGATGCGTTTGTTACACCCTTTCTCTCTTTCTTTCTTTCCCCTTTCCCTCTCCCTCTCTCATTCAGTGGGGTCTCCCATTGTGGGAAAGCCGTATAAGTGCAGTTATTGTGGCCGCAACTACAAGCAGCAGAGCTCACTGGAGGAGCACAGAGAGCGCTGCCACAGCTACCAACGCAGCCTGGAATCCCAGAGCACTCCCACACAGGGTAATATACACGCAATTACAGGGGGACATGCGTCAACAAACACGGGGTGACATTTACACACCAAAGTAATACACAACTACTGCTAGCTGCCAAAAGCATTCATGAGCCTCAATGACCCTCCTTGCTATTGACAGAGTGTTTATGGCCTTATTTTAATTCCCCCAGTTGCTTTGTTCTGAGCTCCTGCGCCTTTTTTTGCCTTGTATCTTGTTCCAAAAAATGGACATTGCCATTTTGGAGCAGTCACTTTCAATGATGTGCTTTTGTGGATGTCTTTCCTGTTGATGTCCATGCCCACTTCAACTTAGTCATTGTTCATTATGAAATATCAGCATGTTATTCAGTCTTGGTCATAGAAGCTCCTTCCCGAACATGCCCCAACCACCACCTCCCCTTTACACTCAATGATAAGTCCTATTCAATCTGTGGCATCAACTGAACCTACCCAGAATTTGTATATACAGCCATGAGCATGCATAGATTGTGACAGACTGACTGACTGACTGACTGATTGACTGAAATAAACTAAACAAAACAAACAGAATCATAACAAATGCTGACTGTGCTGTACAGGAGAGGACCTGGAGCTGATACAAGATGCCCCAGTACACCCACCATTCATGGACAGGCTAATCAACAGCATTGCCAAACGCAAGAGGACCACACCCCAGAAATTTGTGGGTGAGTGCATGCATGGGCATTCAGTGCCATTCATATGTTTGCTGGAAAAGAAATTTTTGTTTTTTGAAAGAATTGGAAGACCCCCCCGTACATCTATATGTTGTGTAAAGGCCCCATATTACGCCATTTTGGGCAAAATATCACATTCTTGGATGTCCAAAAAGGAGGTTTCTACACTTCATGAATTTTATCACAACAAACCCATTCCCTGTTTTCCCTTTCTAGGTTATTCTCATTCCTCTGAAGAACAGATTGTTTCAAGGGGGTGTCCTATGATGGTTAATTTCGCCCTGATTGGCTGGGGAGGGTGGGTCAGGCCAAAAAGATTACTGTTACATGAAAAATAACTGCTTGCAAACAAAACTACCAGTCCCTTATACCATACATCAACTGATGGCAACTAATCAAATTCCCCTTGCTAAACTAAAACATAGCAACTGTGTTCAAATACACATAAACTAATTTAGTAACTCACTTCACAATTAGTATGGAAAGATAAGAGAGATAATATGCACAGGCCTAGCAACTTCGAGGATGGCGCTTAAATACAAAATGAAGTGTGAGATGCAGTCCCCATGCAAAATTAAGTACACCTGAAATTCAGCTGAAGTAATCTCAGAAAACGAATACTGATACTGCATTTACGAAGATCGTGGGAGACAGTTAAGAGCAAAACTAGAAGTCAGCAAAGTCGACAACAACACCCTGGTAAAATCTGCAAAAATATCATGATTTGGTACAGTTGATGGAACTCGAGGTTCAAGTTTGGGAGGGGTGGGCAGGTAGAGTTCCCCCCCTTTTCCCCACCCTGAACACAGCCAAAGGGCGTAGGTCCACCTTAATAACTTCCCTCCGCCCCCCCATCGATGCTGGTGGAGAAAGCGGTGTCACGTGATTTTTCAGACTCATGAGACAACTGGCCCTTGCTTCTTTACACCTCGCTGGTGAGACATCAATTAAAGCACTGCCCATGCTGTCAGAGGATAACGCAGACTGCTTGTATTGGAATTTAATTTTAGCTGTGGCATAACACAACAAGCAATGTATAGTCTTACTGGACTGTATAGGACCCTGCAATGTAGTGTGTTTTTGCCTATTAATTAAGTATGACGCAACAAGGCTGAAGTGCCGCTTGTAAACTCAGGTTCTGTTCCGAGAATGTGGCTCGCTAGTAAAGGTAATGCCTAAATTATTCCTACCCAGCTAGCATACTTTGACATCTACAATAGCCAGCTAGCTACCTACTGAGCTACATGAAAAATGGGCGGCTCAACGCCACAGTTTTAATGTACCTTTGTAGCACATGAAGTGACTTAATGTGCAAGTACCGTTAGTGCAGTACACTTCAATTGAGCCAGAAACGCAAGACAAACATCGCGAGTATTACTATTGGTGACATTGAGCCTTTATCAGGCTTTGACTGAATTGCTAATAATTTTATAAATGCACTAGCTAACTTATAGAAGCAAGGTGCAGTTTAACTGGAATATACAGGACCGTGTGATGCAGTGAATATTTTACATATTCATTTTGCATGATGCAACTTCACAGATTCAACTACTTTTTAATCAGCTAATCTGCTACACTATATCTGTTAATGGGTGAAGTTACAAGGTTATGGCTAGTACCATTCTTTAGATATTGAGTATGAAAGGATTGTGACTGACTCGCTCACTCACTTCCATTATGGCCTTATTTACCAGCTTTCGCAGGGAATGAAAATTCAGCATGGATATAGAAAACAAGAAATAATTTTCTCGGATGTAGTTAAAGATTTATACTCAGCACAATCATATTTTCTCATTCAATATTGGAAATGGGCTGTATCATAAGACGTGGAGTAACATTACCATATCATAACCATAGCAGTGCACTGTTTATTTGCTGTTATGTCATGCTTTCCTTCTGCAATTTTTGTCAAAGCTGGCGTTCTTCTGGCCCTCTTTTAGTGAGCAGTTTGTTGTAAATTGATGAGCACGCACAAGCAGATGCTAAATTTAACGTCAGAATGTTGTGGTTGAAAATAAAAACCAGCCGGAGTATCTTGGTGTCTTAAGCTGTTGGTAGCGATAATACTGCCTTGTATTGCTTTTGCAACCAACGGCAGCAAACTCGCCAAAGAAAAAGTAGTGCCTGGAGGGCGAGGGGGTGCGGAAGTCGACCAAGGCAGTGGGAGGGATAGGAGCACACAGATAGAGCTAGTATGAGTGAACTACGAAGAGCAAACAACGTGTTTCAGTGGAGGAGTGGAGAAGGGGGTCCAATGGCTTAACTGGGGGGTCCTCAAAGTCTACCTTCCCTGGGCTGGTTAAAATAGAGGAGACTACTGTTAAGGTGAACTAGAAAAAAGTATTTTGCATCAGAAGGAAAATTCCTTTAAGGTAGACATGTTCCTTTTCATGTGTTGAGTTGGTCACTAATGGTGCATGTTTTTGCTCTTTGCAAAGGGGAACAATGCACAGATCTCAACATGCCTGAAACACCAAATGCGCTGAATCCAGCCCATAATAGTGTGGGAGACGTGCTGGGCTCCCAGCACCATGGGATGGACTCCACCCAGTTTGCTCTTGTCGGAGTAGAGTACCTCAGTGGACAGAGTGGTGGCAGCCGAGGCCCAGAATTCCATCGGTCACAACGATTGCCTCACTCCCACGCAGTAACCTGCATATCTGAACTCACCCCTGTTATTGGATCCATGTACGGCCAGCTGGGGTCTATGGGGCCACGAGGGGACTGCTCAGGGGGCAGGGCCAGCATGGGGGGCGTGGCCTTGGGTTTCAGGGGGCGGGAGGCAGGAGAAGGCCACGAGGACCAGCCTGTCCTGTGCCGCAGCCGCACCCATTCTCCCAGCGACGGTTGCCAGGGCTCCTCAGACAGTGATAGCGCACCAGAGGAGCGCTGCGGCGTGGCCATCACTAGTGCCGACTCAAACCACCTCCACCAAAACCCGGCCCCTCCCCCTCCCGCACCGCAGCAGCCACACCCACGGGACAGGTGTAGCCCCGCCCTAGCCAAAGAGAGGGACTGGGTTGGGCCAGAGCAGGATGAGCCCTCCCAAGCAGCAGCCCCCTCAGGATCTCCAGGCTCCGGTGGTCCACTGAGGTTGTTGAATGGCGAGGACCAGCCGGTTCGATATTATTGCTGCGATCACTGCCGCATCCTTTTCCTGGACCACGTCATGTTCACCATACACATGGGCTGCCATGGCTTCCGCCAACCTTTTGAGTGCAACATCTGCGGCCACCGCAGCCTGGACCGGTACGAGTTCTCTTCCCACATCGTCCGTGGGGAGCACATGGTGGGCTGAGGGGGGGGGCACGAGGGCAAAGGGTTTGGTTCAAATTTAGGGAATTTATGTTCCTTTGTGAAAAGGCTATATACTTGGTTATTAATGTAGATTTAAGACAGACTTCAGTCTACATGCACTAACTGTTGCCTCCAAAGTGAAAATTTATGAATTTTGAGTGAAACAGAGCTGCTTAGTTGTGATATGTATGTATCATTCTGTTGTAACCCTGCTTTAAGAGGCTTGAAATGAGATTTTGATCTGTACCAGAGTCAAGGAGGTTGATGGGCTCCTGCTGAGTGTTTACTTTAGCTGTATCAACTATCTGGAGGCTAACCAAGCGAAATGCACTAATGCACTTACAGGTTTGGCAGTCAAAAGCACCACCTTTGACTGTATACAGATGGAGGTGTGTCCTTTGCCTCCGCCTCCCCCTGACTGTTCTGCTAAAGCACAAATATTTTGTCTTAGAAGTGCCTTGTTTCAGTGTGGTTGACCTTTGACCTTTAAAGTTGCGGAATAATTGTATAAATGATGCTGCTAGGGGTTCATTGTCAGGGGACAGTTTGTTTGAAGAACTTCTTTCAGAGGGCTGGGTTTGTTAGGTCTGGGGGGGGTTTGGATTGGGGAGGCAAGAGCCTCATCAACTGTGCACTGGCCAGGTAGAGGCACAGATTCTACGGTCAAATCAGGCATTTCCATGCTCTTAGTATTGAAAGCTCTGTTTTGTGCGGTTGAACCTGAAACATTCCAACTTAATATAAGTATTCACGAGGAGCTGTGTGCAGGAACATAAACTATGATGATGGACATTTTGCCCATGGTCACAACCCTGCATATTCATGAACTAGAAATGAATTAGGAGCTCACCGCTCAGATGCTATCTCCTATCGACAAGCGGCCTTATGATGGATTGTAGAAAATTGATTGGGCCCTGGTTGTGCTTTTAGCACAAAATCTAAGCTCAGTTTCTGCTCTTAGTGAACTAATAATGATTTTTATTAGCATATTTTATTTCTGCTCGTTGGTTCTTTGATCCAGCTGTTATATAAGTAATATTTTAAAACGCTCTAGTGCTTTCCAAGGCATGCCTGCTAGGGTTAATTTAGCGATTTTGTGATAGATTTATGTGTACCTCATTAATGATTACTTGTAGGCTCTAGTCCATCAAAGTCAAACATTGAAACTGGCAGTGGGCCTTATTGGGGGGCCAGGGCTGTAATTCTTTTGAAGATGGGACAATATACATTGCATGAGATTGCTGCAGGCCACTGGGTAGCTTTATAGCACTGGTGCAGATCAGATTATGGACCAATCTCAACAAATTTTGGTAATTTTGGGGGATTGGGCTGGATGGATGACCTCTATAGAGGATTGCACTTTGCTTATGCTTCAGGGTTAGGGTAGCATGACAGATTTTTTTGTGTCGGGGTTGTAGGCGAGACCCAGTTTGTCCCTTTTGCACTGACTTGAGAAAGATTCCTTTTAACAAAAAAAGAATAGGAAGTAAAACTGAATTTGAAACAAGCAGAGTTGAAGTGCGTGGAGCCGCGGGTGGGTTTTTGAAATGTCAGTTAAAAGGAAATCTCATCGCTGTTTTTCATTGTAAAGTTACGCAATTTTTCAGCAACAGAGCAGAGAAGGGAGCAGGTGGCAGTTTGGATGCCATAGTTTGGGTACCTTTACGGTTTCTTTGCTGTGAAAATGAGTTTATTTACTTTGTGCACCTGAATGCTGCCTTTCTGGGTACAGTTGCAAGAGCTGGGCCTGGAACTGCAGTGCGTTAACTGGCCATTTCAACCTCCACCTTCGTAAGCCCACAGTGTTTCAGTCTGAGTTGTTTCGCTGTGTGGAAACAGTTATTTTCTGTGAACATGTGATAAACAAAATTCTTTGAAGTTCTACTGTACAAGCTTGTGCCTAACTTTCTATTCTCTAATGTTAATTTTTTAAAATATGATTTTATCAAAAACAGGAAATGTTGTATTTCTTGTAATGGAAGGCATTTTTTGGCTCATAATTTGTATGGATATTGCTGCTGTAGCACTTTAATTGCAAAAGGAATCCTTTTAATTGGAGTAATATAGTCGTCACACTGAGAAAGGAGAACTTCTGCACTAAAAATTTATTGCAAATATGTTGATGATTTTTTATGTTGAAGGCTGCTAGGCTTGTGTGCAACAAGTTGTGAAGCAAAATTACGGTAATGAATGAGAGTATGCACCTGTCTCTATCTCTGCTGGCCTTGGTGAATGTAAGCCACTTTTTCCTTGTGATAACCGCGCTGCAGTGTATGTTCAAAAAGGCCTTGTTTTATTTTTTGAAACGAGATATATTTGGAATTTTATACGTGCGTGTTAATGATGAGTACAGTTATACTGAATTTATATGTTCTGCGATGGCTATAATGACAAAGATGTCCAATGATTTGTATGGGAGAGTAACCCGGCTGTACAAGGCTTTGCATGTGCTTATTGGCGTACACATGTTTTATTGACTGCAGGAGACTGAATTGGTGCACTCTGAACAATTGGGTTGGGCTGGCTTCATTCTGACAGCCAAAAACCCCTGTGAACCTCCGCCTGTATTTAGCTTTTTTCTCTTTTCTTTTGATTCGTTTGTATGCTTTTACGTTGCATTTTGGGTTAGGAATCCCACACGTGTATGAAGAAGAAGGTTTTATATGAATTATGTGGCAGTTCCCAAGAGCCGCGTGTGAACGGGAAAGTGGGGTTTTTGGCAGCACGGACATCAATGGGATTTTTCATAAGTTCCACGTCTTTTATTGTTCTGTGTGAGAATGCAAATTATATGAGAAAGTATATTACGGAGAAACAAGTTATTACCTCAGATTTGTAGTCATACGCATACAACTGCCTCAAGATTTTGGGAAGGAGGTGAATTCCTGCGAGAAGTAATTTCCTTTTGTTCTTACGGTGGAACTTATCCCAGTTATCTGTTACATAGTTTTTCAAATTGTCTTTTAAACTGAATAAAGTAATATTTGTTGTAAAAAAAAAAAAAAAAAAGACTTTGCTTGAGTTGAGTTGGTAGGGATTGGCGTAGGATTTTGTACTTATAATTTCATTGGTTTTGTTATAAATATGGATATCCGATGTTAAGACCCAGATGTTAAGGTACAGATGTAAAAAATGGCCATGCAGATAAAGTATAATGACAGCACTGATAAAGAACAACTTGCTGCACCTTGAGCCAACATTAATTAACAAACATTTTATACATTTATCCCATTTTTACTCTGGCTATCGTATCATACTTTACACATTCATCCAACTTAAATCTGAGGCTCACAATTTCAGTAATTGTCAGTAAGTCATGCGCACATACATTGTCCTTACTGATGGAATTCACTAGTGATTATAGTCAGCTGTATGAAATTATTCGCCCCAGTTCTCAAATGGCTGGCTCATCATGGAAAGTGTGAAAAGAAGTACAAAGGACTGATTTGAGAGGGCCATTCACACTCTACTGAATTGAAAACAGTACAGCACATCATTTTAAGTTCTATTGTGAATGCATTTGCTTATTGAAAATATTCAATGTGATGACTGCAAAAGGGTCAAAAAAAGACAGTCGACCGTTTCCACCATGTAATATCACCATGTTACGCTCATGGTTAAATCACACTCATTAGGCTCAAGCGTTTGGGCACTCAGTGAGGGGAGCGCCCCCATACTTTCCTCTTGCCATCACCTCTGCTCCCTAGACCTTTTTCCGAGATCTCTCATGGCTCTCTTTGGTGCTTCTTGGCAAACTATAAACTGACTTTTTTAAATTGACTATGCTTGACGTGTGGTTTTTATCTTGGAATATAGCCTCAGCAATTGTTTGCTCAGGTTTCAATCTCCTGAAAAGTGTGTGATTTGTTAGAAAGCTTTTTTGTTGTTTATCTTTTTTACATCCCCATTTGGCCTCTTGATTATTGTTGGCAGGTTTAAGTCTAGTCTTGTGTTAATAAATGCCATCAGCAGCATCAAGAAACAATCCAAAGCCAAGAAGCAAGAGTAGACTGTGCAAGGAAGCAATTTAACTCACAAAATAATCAGAAACATTTAAAGCCATTGGTTTTATGTCTTTATTCTTCCTCATCCTTTTCCTTTAGGTACATAGTTGCATACTGACATGCCAAGAAAGCTTGATGATACATGCTGTTGTACAACTGAACATCAAACTATGATCAAGTATAGCTACCTCCACAAACTGGTTTCATTTCTCAAAATTGAAAAAACCTCAGGAAAAACACAAATGAACGTAGCAAATGGCATTTTATAGATATTGTTAAAAACCAAGCGCCCCCTAGAGGTAACACTGGTAGTGCGGGATTTACATAAATCAATTAATTTGATCATTTTCTCATATGTAATTAGCAAAACACATCAATATTATAATTCAGAATTCTTTTAAGACAGCTAGTGTTGATAACCAAGCCATTGTTCTGGTCAAATTATCAAACTGGAGGCACTCGTAGAGTGCAAACCTCCGCCAAGGCAGCACAATCCAAATCTTCATGAGTGGGAGCAAAGTTGAGTTATCGCGTGTCATACGATTTCAAGATGGCAGCCGTGGCGGCCAATTTGTTTCACTGATCGCGGTGAAAATCAATAGGGTCCATCCTTGATATAATAGCAATGCACACAGAAAATTTCAGAGAAATCCGTGCATTACTTTTTGAGTTATTTTGTTCACAAACAGACAGACAGACAAACAAACAGGGGCGAAAACATAACCTCCGCCCCAACTTCGTTGGCGGAGGTAATTAGAGGCTTAATCAAAATATTTCAACAGTGAAGTTCACTTACCTATGTTTGTAGCAAGTTGCTGCCTGTCCCAATCAATGCTCTGGTGAACAGCCCAGTATTATAGTAATACACAAAATGTGGTTTCAAAAAATTGTAATGCATTTAGGCAAGAGATATTGTTTGATTTTAAAAAAAAAAAAAAACTTGTTTTTTTTAATGTGATTTTTTTGATAGCGATTGGTGAAGGGCAAAGGCAAGGAAAATCGCAAGGAACATTTGCACATCGGGTTTCTGCATTTATACTTTGTCACTTAAAGAGTGTCCTGCACATTATTGGACTTTCTGTGATACTCGATAAAAAGCTGGATGGTGGACTCTTTTCTATGTTTTTGAAAAACAGAATTTGAATGTTTAGAGATTTCAACATACTTTTTTCTGAAAAGATTTTGTAAATATGTATATTCTCCAGACAGGTATAATTTCCTGTATACCTTTTGTTGCTCATCAGCAAAAACTCCTCAAAATTTTAATTTTGTTTCTAGATTTTTTTTTTTTTAATTCAAAATTGATGTTTTAGACATACAGTAAGGTGATAAAACAATAGGTTTTAGAAACTGTACTTTTATTTTTTAAAAAACATGACTAGTTTGGACTTAAGTTTGGACTTAAAGCTGCAGTTGTCCAGTTTCATAAAAGCTTTGAACCATTTTTCTGTAATTTACAGTTTTTGAGATACAGAGCTTTTGTTACACTGGTCAAAACCGATGGAATTTCACAAATTTGATCCTTTGTTGAAGATCGTACATCTGCAGATCATGACAGTTTCAATATTTTTGCACATAAGCTAAAATAAAATGGTATTAATAATTTCACAATTATAACACTTTAAAATCTAAATTTTGCTTATGCAATAACGAAACTGATAAGCTAAGTGAAACTGTTGGTTCATCTTTTTTGCAGTGATCAATGAAAACAAACAGCATTTTCCTGCAATGATGAATAAGAGTTATGGCAAAGTATACAAATTCATCGACAAAACTTCATGTTCACAAAATACTGTATATTGAGCATATTGCTGCCCCTCTTGAATTTCTTTGAATTAGCATACTCTCCATACTCTGTGAAGCAAATACTATGGGTACTACCTTTTTTTTAATGACTGTATAGCTCCTCAATTTATTTTTGGGACCAGAGACAAGAAAATGTTATCAAGTGGTGCAATTGAGTGAGCACACTCAATAGGTAATGGGCTGATTGGATTTTTCAGTTTTACATGCTTCAAAGTTAGTAAAACAATTGCTGTAGCTATAATTTTAGATTTTTCGAGTGTTAAATACTGCAATTTAGCATTTGATCATGATTTTTTTTGTTCCTTCCTATGACATTTTGACTATTATCCATATCTCCTGGTGGTGTGCATGTTTGATTTCTCAGATCTGCATGCTATTTGCTATTCTTGGGAGGACAGTCAGAATCACAGGCCGACTGAAATTTTAGCACGATGCAATTTACATTCTTCAGAAAGACACTCTATTGTGTGTTCCTCTATCTGTAGAAGACAATTTTGTGTTATTCTGTACCTGACCTGAATATTGTTTTGGCTCATTGACACTGCAATGGGAAATTATTGGTGATTCCTAAATAGAACAACTTGCTTCAGACAAGACTGCAACAAATTCCTCATGAGGAAATGATAACACAGTAATACCAAGCATGTTTGACACAGGCAGGCAGTGTCAAATATGTAATTATTGTCGCGACTCACCAGTGGAGTTGTGAAACACAAACCAATCAGCAATTACTCATTTATAGAACTCCAGTTTATTAAAATCTTTCATTAGGGCTTTTTCTATGATTTTATTGTATCCAAGAAAATTGTGACATATTTATGAAATGTATTCGCTGACAAATCAAGTATACATTCACCTTAATATATGTTTAGATATAGAGCAGACAATTGTCATTTGCACGCAAGTTTGAAAAACTGGCTGCTTGCAGATTAAAGGACACGCATATCCTGAAGATTTCCTTCTTTAAAAAATCTAAATTTTGATTGATTTGTCACAACTTTGTTGCTGCCTGCCTCACAAACTGATCTTGTAACCTACTCTGCTATTTCCGTGAGAGATCCCTTATTTTCTCTGTTCTATCCATTGCACCCCCTAAGATTTGTTCCCATTGGAAAGTTTTTTTCGGACCACAGTCATGGGTTTCTCTGCCAGGTGGGGGATATTTTTACTTCATGTGTTCGCTTTTAGGGGGTTCAAGCACTTACCCTTTTTTGCCACTCAGTAGAGGTTGCAACAATTTTCTATACGTATAAAGTTGGCTTGATTTTTATGTTGGAAGTCATGCCATGTAAGTCCATTAAAAAAAATCACTACATGGATGGGATCTGGTTTTAACACTCTACTGTGTTTCAGGTTTGTGACTTAAATCTTAAAAACAGAACAATACACATACAACTGAAATTAAAGGTCCTTTTCTGGGCTGTGAACTGCCATTCCTCACCACTTGGAGGGCTAGATGTCAGCAGCACTGGAGACAAAATCGCTTGACTCCTTCTGCGTTCCCAGTGTGTCCATCCTTACCCTGCCCTGATGCCCCACAATCCTGCCCTATGCCCTGTTGTCATAGCAACCCCCCTGACAACAAATGACCACACCATTGTTGCCCAACAGGTTCTTTTGTGTCTTTTTCCCCCTCACACAGAGTATCACACTATTAATTTCACCTTATTTACACACCAATTACTCAAGTAAGACATGACACTTTTTTTAAAATAATATTTTATTTCTTCTTTAACTTGCTCTTCTTGTCCTTTGCTCGTTTGTTGGCCTGCTGGGCATTGGCCTTTTTGTAGAGGTAGAGCCCCACCAGACCAAGCAGGGTAGGCACCAGGGCCAGGCAGACCAGGGGAAGGAAATCATTGACCAGCTTCTGCCACGGTGTCTGTTTAATGAGGGACACCACCTCCACCTCAAACTCCAGCGGAGAATCACCTGGGGGGGGCGGCAGAGAGCTCTTGAGTGTTATGGAAACACCTAGCAAGTCTAATTTTAGTCGAAACGAAGTTAGGACCATTTTTGTACTTATTAGGCTTTGCCTCATCATATACAGTAAGATGCATGAAAAATAATCATGGATTTCCTATGTTTTCCTGTGGCAAAACCAAGCAAGTCATCGGTATTTAATCAGTTGTGAAGTAAAAAATCAAGCAAGTTGCTCTTCCTTGGTTCTTGAGCATAAAATTTTCAATTTTTTAATGATAAAATCTAGTCAGTGAATTAGCCAGTTATGAAGCAGCATACCAATATTATCTGATCTGTGAGGTAAGTCCCCATGCAGAGCATTGGATGTGCAGGACATTCCTGGTCAGAATTTGTAATTCACACAATTCACATGCTAATAAGGACTGAAAAATGGCTTAAAGAGGGAAGCAGATGGTGGAGTTAACACTGAAAAACTGTCAAATGCCACTGCAGCTGCATAATCGTTAGGTTTTTGTCCATCATTTTGAGATTTGACATTTTATATTTTCAGATGGAAAAATTTCTCAAGTCACATTGCCAGGGATACTAATAAAAAAGGAAAAAAAATCCTCCATAAATATCTCTTATTATGTAATGAACAAATAACTACCATGTCAGTTTCATTGTCGGACAAGAGCTTAACCCCACAGGGATACAGTTTTCTGTCTTTCTCGAAATCACCTTTTTGTTACTTACTAGGTTTTTCCATGACACTCGAGCTGAGCTGTGCTTATTTTATCCAATGAGCTTCAAATGGGCTCACATGTTCTCACGGAAATGACATTAAGAGAACACTCCATTAACATTACAAAAAAACATTATGTTAACCAGGTATACATATCAAGCTTAGGCAGAGTATGGACTCATTCACACGACACTGTGAGGTCAACATGTATTTATAGACAGTGACCCTTTTAAAAGGGCAGTAATTCTTACACCATTCACACTACATGGATCTTAACATCCTCAAATTTAAATGTAGGCAGACGACTTTAATTTGAGGACAGTACCACGCAACAATAACAGCCCTTTAAAATGATGATTCTGTCCATATACTTACAGAACTCACAGCACTGATGAAGGTATGTGAATACCATAATGGTAGAAATGGTTCTTTTTTTATAATTAAAAATGTTTTATTGATTTTTAATGAGAGAGCCCATCCTCAAAAAGAGGGTAGAAAAAAAGCAAAAAAAAAAAAAAAAGACGAAGACAAAAACAAATAGCCGGTAACCTTACAAACATTGATGAAATTGTTATTATTTGATAAAATACGTGGGTAATGTGAGTATGGTTTTCCTGGTCTCTCGTATGTGAGCATCCTAATAGATGCACACAATGGCAGCACCATGACACCTCAGTACATTCTGAATACTAGTGTCACATAACACTTGTATGCACATACAGGCTCCCTCCAAGATTAATTTCCTTCAGTACAGGTCAACTACAGTTTCAGCTGCCAAATGTAAAAACTCTAAGATTCACAACACCTCCGGAATCACTTTCTGAATAGGCAAATCTTTTCTCGTGACGGATAACAACATGGTAAAACCTGTGATAGAGCACAGAGCCAATAGTTAGTACAGTATAAAGATACAAAAACATTACCTAGGATTCCCAATTTCAGTACATTGGCTCTATATTATAAACATACTGGTTTAGCCCACAGGTTCTCTTCGTTTGATTCTACATGATGCACTTTTGTCTATTGTACACAGTGCATATGAACGGGGGGCCTACCAGGGAAGTCACCGAGCCCAGGATGATTTTTCTTTCAGCGACCCCGTTTATCAGTACATTATTTAAAAGCAGCAATTTCATTGCTTTGCCTGTCAGACCAAACCCCCTTGCTATTAAAGTCACTCGTGCCCAGCTAGAGGTGGCAAATTCTATAGTCCGGTGTACCTCAACTCTCAGCGTGCTAGGAGCCCGAGCTTAGCTTTACCTGGAATGGTTGGAGGGTAGCCACGCTTTCCATAAGCCAGGTGAGACGGGATGGTGGTCCTGATTTTTTGTCTGGAAGAATGATCAGAAAGAAAAAATACATACAAATACAAGAAGCCGTTTTTAAACATTTCCCCGGAATCCATCATTAGGAGTTCTAAAGCAGCAAATGGCCAATGTTCAGGCTTTCCACATGAAACATGATC
The DNA here is from genome assembly GCA_029692085.1 of Gymnothorax javanicus. NCBI lineage: Eukaryota > Metazoa > Chordata > Actinopteri > Anguilliformes > Muraenidae > Gymnothorax > Gymnothorax javanicus. The sequence goes on from CM056203.1 coordinate 21,111,124, forward strand.
ATACAGCAATCAAAAATCGAAGAAGGGATAGTTCACCCAAAAATGAAAATTCATTTGTCATTTACTCACCCCAAGGCTAATTGAAGTGTCATTGAAATTCTTACATCCTCAAAACTCTTTTGGAGTTTCAAAGAAAAACGGCATTGAAGACATTAAAAAAAAACATAAAATGCCTCCATACTGCTTGTGTGGCGTAATCCAAGAGTCCGTAAGCTCCAACATTAAAATTTGACTCGAAAAGACATCCTTTTCACCAAGCTTTTAGCCTAAATGTTCAATGTAGCCACTAAGCTAGGAGCCGTGTTCTCCTTTGCGGGAAACCGTCCAAGATTCAAGATTCGTTATCGTGGAGGACTCAATAAAATAAAAGAGAGAAGAAGAAGTCAAAATACACTTGAGGTAGCCTCAAACTTGGTAGCAAGCCAAAACTATCACCGCATGAAGCAGAGTAAAGTCTGCTGGTGTTTCAGCGACATTATAATGAGTGCAACTAAGGCACTTGTTGATCGCTGAAACACCAGTAGACTTTACTCTGTTGCGTAGTTCCGGCTTGCATGTAAACACAAGTTCAAGGCTGCTGCAAGTTTTCCTTGTCTTCCTCTTCTTCTTCTTCTTTTTATCTATAGAGTCGTTCATGATTACAGATCTTGAATCTTAGATATTTTCCCACGAAGAACACGGCACCTAGCTTAGTGGCCACATTGGACATTTAGGCTAAAAACATGGTGAAAGAGACATCTTTTCAAGCCAAGTTTGAATGTTGGGGCTTAGGGACACTTGGATTACACCACACGAGCAGCATGGAGGCATTTTGTGTTTTTTTAATGTTGTTTTTTATGCTTGAAAGAGTGGTCACCATAAACTTCAGTTGCCTTGGATTTGTCTTTTCTTTGAAACCCCTAAAGTGTTTTTTGAGGACGAAAGAAATTCACCGACCCTTCAGTTAGCCCAGGGATGAGAGGATGATGAGTAAATTTTCATTTTTGGGTGAAATATCCCTTTAATGCTTGAGTGATACACTACGCGCGAGGTGGGCATTGAGAGGTCTTATCTTTGAATTGCAACACAACTGCTAAAAAAGGCACTACATTTACGCAGAGCATCAAGTTAATTTTCAGCTGCTACACTTACACTAGCCTTGCAACATTTCAGTCATTTACAGCAGAGGCTGCTAGAAGAAAATTTGTTTTGCAGAACTTATTTTATCCTCCTTTGACCACTTACCCCAGACATACTCCCAGCAAGCTCTGTTCCAGCCCTGTCAAAAGAGGAACAGGGTCATGTTCAAAATTTATGGCGTGTTACTGCTCCACACATCATAAAGCTGATGAAGCTGTATTTTACAGCAAAAGCTGGATGGGTAGGGACTGAGCAGCTACGGCCTCCATGATATCACCTGGAATAACTGTCCTCTTCCCCAGCTCAACAACCAGAGGGTCCCGAGAAAGAGAGGAGTCTATGACTTTGCCATCCAGCAGCTTTCCCTGCGGATGACAGATATATTATCACAGTTTATAGTGGTCAAGCTAAACACACCAGCAGCAGAGCGATTCAGTGTTAATTTTCAGAGTCGTAAGAAATTCGTCAAATTTCAGTTAGACATGGTAATGCGAGGCTGAGTGACAGAGTGATATCCATACAAAGCTTCAAGAGACCAAAAATTACTGGATCTACGATCTCATTATGCAAACTATTATTCCAATATGAACTGGAGCCACGCATCCTCCGAAGAAATTTCCCCAGCATCATTCTGTCCTCCCACAACCGGCAGTTGGTGGGCATGTTTTCAATTGTTGACGCACCGCACTGCGTTAAATGTGAACCAAACATTTAACATCAAAACATCTAACAGACCTCATTAAGTGAAATCCTCAAATACCGAAAAACTGATAGTCTTCTGGTCAATTTGCCAGCTTACCTTGCACTGCCAGCTATCCGAACATGCCTAAGGCATGCAAAGAAAATCCTCGAATAAAAACTGAATCAGGTCCTGCTGATGACTGCTGGAATGTTTGATGAGACTCAAATTTGGAGGAGCTATGCTCATTCTGACAAGGCCCAATCACTGCCGTTTGCAGTGGAGAGCAAATTGTTTTTGATGGATTGAAACAAGTCAGCCAATTGCAGCTTACTGAACGCATTATGAAACCTCACATTCCCATGATAACCATTAATGGTTTATGTGTTTCCCCTGGTCTAACATTCAGCCAGACATTAAAAATGGTCATTGCAAGCATATTTATCAGGACAAACGTTCACGATTCAGGTTTCTTTATCTGAATTGTGAATAAATTCTTTTAACTGTTTATTTGGCCATAATGTATGCTGGGTAAATTGTATAAACTACCATTTTTCGCGAGCATATCAATCATATTGGTGGTGCCGTCCGGAGATTAGAACTGACGACCCTCACAGCAGAGTTTGTCACCAACCGCAGTACACAGGGGCGCCATAGGGGGGCGTAACCGTGGACGATTTTAGGGGCCCAGCATTTACAGGGGCCCCACAGAGGATACTGTAATTATTATAAACATTTGTAAATAAAATATATGGACACTTTAATTTCATATTTTATTTTTTGTAATAACTTGATCGATTTAAAATGAATTTGTCGTTTGTTTCTCAATTTCCAACTTTTTAAGAATAATCTGAGCACATTGACCCCTACTCTTACTATTCTTCATTTTGTACGGCCCAAGTAACGCTAGTGCGTGAACCGGCTGGGAAATTTTTTTTCTGCAGGTCGGTTGGTACCATTACGTACATCAGCCAATCACAGATTGGCTCTGGAACCATTGTACGTGCCATCAGCCAATCACAGCTCGGCTGTACTCGTGCATCGACGAGAATGGAAAAGCATACATTGTCTCTGTCAGCTGAGTTGTGCCCGCGGCAAATTTGTAAATGCTCGTCTTACAATAACGATGTAAGTACTCAACAATCCGCGAAATTACAAGTACACTGGCTGGTCTGCTACAGAAGTCCAATAGTCCATTTATTAGCCTTGGCTTCGGTGACTAATACTGCAGAACGCAGAGCAAATTTTGTGATATCAGACTGTTTTTCCATTACCAGTTTTTTATTTCGCCATTTAGATTTTGCGCATTTCGAATGGTATTAAATGGAAATGCACACAGAGAGTGAGGACGATGTCCGACGTTATTAGCCCCCAAAACGCAGACTGCTTCGTGACTGTAGACTGTTCGCGACACAGACGCCCATTTGAGGCATTGCGCTGATAAGCATATGGTCGTCGCTGGAGTAGCCTACATTGAGGAGGCGTTACCAGTTAGTTTCTGAATCAATATTTTTGAACATTTGCTGCAATCGACAAAATACAATTCTACTGACCGCTGGCCAATTATCGGAACCCCAAAGAAAACAGACTATAAATCTGTAAGAACCGCAGCTTTTCACATCTTTATCGTACTCTAATGAAAAGAAATCATCTTACACTCGGACCAACCAGTCACCGATTTCATACATGCTACGAGAATAATCATGTACATGCGGGACTTCAGATCAGAGTGGAAGAGCGCATCCAATCTAATCAAACATGATAGAAGGTTCGTGATTGATGTTGAAACGAGCTAGCTAAATAAAACCATTTGCCACTGGACGCATGCAGCTCGTATCAACATCAATCTCTTACTTTCTGTCCTGATGGATAAAGTTCTTCGTTAGGATTATTTACTTTGATCCCTAGAACACGTTCATGTTTAACAATCGACAAAAACGTATTTTCCGAAATGCGCCTTTAATATTAAATGCACAGATGCAGTAGCCCCAGGAAATCTTCCTCAACCCCCGATACACAAGATACAGTCGAATGGGAGGAAGGTGAGCACTATAGGCTGCAAGATGACACAAAGCCTACAATAGTCTCTGAATAAAAGGCTTTGAGGTTAAGATTTCTGTAAAATGAATATTTTTGCAAGCTTGCTAGGGTACCTTAGTGTACAATTATTGAAATGAACTGAAAAATTGGCACACTAAGACAGGTTTGTGAGTTAGTTTTATTTAAAATGCAAAGTTGAGGTTTCCTTGCAGGTTATCCATGCCCAGCTCATTCCAATCAAATAGTTAGCCAGTATCACAACTATGTGTAGCCAATGTAGCCTATAACCTATTGTTAAGGCCTATGGCAGATTCTGAATATATGATTCTTATGGGTGCTTTAGAGTCAGGGCCATCTTGAAGCCATGAGGCAACCACAGAGGAGACCAGTGATCAAATAAAATTGTATTATATATATATATATATATATATATATATATATGTGTGCTATATATATGGGGGATATACGGGCCAAGAGTAAAGAAGACGGCACATCTATTTATAGAACGTTAGTTCTGACTCCAAAATAAACTTTTGGGCCATTCTTTGAGAAGTGAACCAAAATGTCACACACATGACCAGATGTCATCAAATAAAGAAATACTTTGAAAATTAATGAAAGGTATCAAATTTATTCCTTGCTATTCTCCATACCCCAAAACTATGAAAATTCTAGATTTTTCAACCTCAGAGTTTTTGAAGTCAAATAGAGTTATGAAAAACCTGTTTCCGTGTGAAGTCAAACACGTGACCAGTCGTACTTGACCTCTGACCTTAAGTAGTTAAAGTTAATGTAACAAATAACATTTTTACTTGATAGACTTGGATAAGTAGTACTCTTATACAAGGTCCACAATCATGAACCTCCAATGCTTTTGTAATTGGAGGAGATTTTTTCTACGATTTGTTACATTTTTGGTCACACACGTGACTGAGAATGGCCCTTTTCCATAACTGAAATCTGAAGTTATTTCGTTAAACCAAGTACAGGATACCCAGTAAACTACAAATACACCAGTGAAGTTTCCTCAAGTAAACATCTTTCTTATCTTCCAACAGCAAAGGTTATAGTCCAACTTGGAGTGTTAGACCGTAAGTTTATATCAATTGTTAATAAAAATTAAAAATCAAATATTTGGTGTTCGGGAATGAACGTCACATTTTGTGAATGAGGAGCAGGCTTGGAAAATAGAAAACATTCTGCAAATAAACAGCAAAACGTGCACAGGTCCTCGGGAGGGTAACCTTTTGCCTTCGCACGGCGAGTGCTGACGTGTTGCTCCACCCTCGAAATTATAGTTGACTGGACGCCCGTAGAATGCAACAAGTGGTGAGCTGACATTTTGAGAGCCTTCAGCAGTGAATGCAGTCATGCTAAACCATTCATAATTTTCTCATAACACTGTGTTTCAAAGAACAGTATGCACGGTTTGGGGGGGTAAGGTCGCCGCATCGCAGCTCAATGGTAGCAATTTGTAAAACCTAAATTCACTCGCTAGTCTTCTGGGCTGCACACATGCACTGACTCCCTAATGGGCGGTGCCTGAGCTTTGCGTTAAAAAAAAAAAATCACATAAGCTTTATTTTGCATTATTATTTCTCGTTTCGCTGTACTTACAGTATAGTGGATTTGTAGGGTGTCTCCCATTTCTGACGTTTCAATACAGGATTCAGGTTTCATCTAATATGAATGAGCGTAAGAAGAAACATGCATTGCAAATTTGTTGAAAAATTCAGCTTCTATGCACAATAATATACATCAGCCAAATTCCGTTCAACTCAAAATGACAAGAGATCTTAAAATAACACGTTCACAGGGCGCAGCCTCGCGAACTGTTGGCGATGAGACGGGCCCACTGGATTCAAAACGACCTTGCTTTCAGAACTTGCATGCAACGTGTCTCCCCGGCTGCAATAGCCTTCACGCCGCCCGCTAGCTCACCAGCTTATTTTTTCGCGTCTAAGAAGTTAAGAAAACTTACCAAGGTTTCTACGGTCAATTCGTCCAGCGAATTTTGCCCTTCGTCAGCCTCTTCTACCGCTCCAGAACCGAAAACAGCGAGCAGAATGACTAGGATGACCCCAGCCTGAATTTTCATGGTTCTCATATAATAACAACCCAACAAATTAATTCCAGATAAAATTACTGTTTTTGATAGTTAGGAATAAATGCAAGCCTCTGCAGACAGTCACACTTCGGTTAATGCTGATGTGTTCAAAAGGGGCGATAACGGGGCAGCCGTCTCGACAACTTCTGTTCCAACACCTGGATATGCAGAATCCCCGCCTCGTAAGACCGCCAGCATCCCACAAGCCCCTCCCGGTCATGACATATTTAGCTCTTTACCTCGATTCCCCTTTCTTTACGCCCGAAGGAAAGTATCTTACAAGTCTACTTCTGTCACTCAACCATATCTTTATAACCTTTAGTCTTAATCGACTCGAATGCTTGTTGAGGAAGTTAGGTTTTGCCAACATGGTGGATTCATGGGAGAGTTTTCCCGAAATACAAGCGTGCGTCGATGTGTTGGGCCTATTTGGAGTAATCTCTCTTATTTATTTCTTTCATCTGAATATGAGATAGAAAAAATTATTCCTGGGGTCGTTATATTACGCGAGGGAATTGAGGCTGAAGCATGTCGAACGGTTGAGGAACTGAAAACGGTCCTGCTGTTTGCCTTTGGCAAATGACACGTTTATCCTTCTGCCTGTGTTCTTTCTGTGTCCAGTAGATGTCAGCAAAAGGTTACTAATTTAATATAACTTGGCAGTATCTAAAACAACGTGCTTGCCTGGTAATGAGTTCATAAAGTATATACTCTGTCCGTAAATACAACAATTCATCTCGTTACCTCCGCCCAACGAAGTTGGAGGAGGTTATGTGATCATTACCGTTTGTCTCTTGGTTGGTTTGTTGGTTTGTTTGTAAGCAGGATTACGTAAAAAGTTATGGATGGATTTTCCTCAAATTTGGTGGAATGATTAAGTATTGTTCAAGGAAGAGGTGATTTGATTTTGGGAGGTCAAAGGTCAAGGGCATGCAAAAGGTCAAAAACACATTAAAAACATATTTGTGCGAAGACTACAGGACTGCATAAACACAGAGGTTGCTAGCTAATACTGGCAAAAATAACATTGAGTACACTGGTCTGGTGCTTGGAGTCTGGAAAGGAATGTCTTCGACAACCAGTGACCACAGGATGTCGGTGAATCCAAGTTTTTGTGGATGAGCAGAAAAGGGGGTCCATTTCTTTGACATTTGCAAGTCTTTCATTCACTGTCATTTGACAGTTACTATTGACATGAACCCTTTCATCACAGCCCTCATGTGTCTGTAATGGTCTCCTCCACTTTTCCAGCAACCTATGAGTGTTTTGTGGTTCAGTCTCCTATAATTTATTTATGAACTCATCTCCTTTCATACTCACAGGTGTGATCCTTATGTGGCCTACTCCTTGTCTGAGTAGGCTAGTGTATATAAGTTTACTTTCTGTCTAGTATGGTTGCTGGATTGTAACTCATTGTCCCATGAAGCGTACCAGTCAGTTTGTCTCTCCCAAGCCTTAATATCGGTCTCTAGGATTGGGACCACATTCCTATCAAGCACTCGTTCCAGTCAATTCCTCTTAGCCAGTTTATTAGGAACACCTCCCAAGTGTTAATTGGTCTCCAGGATTGGGACTGCATTTCTGCCAAACCCATCAGTGCTGCTGTAAAGCAGTCCTGCTTCGGTGAAGAGAATTCATCACCTTGCTTCTTCCCTGGGATGGCCACTGGCCGGGTGCACACAAGTCCCTGGGACTGAATAGGTGCTGACAGTGTTTCAGACGGAATCTTCAAGCGACGAACAAGACCAGGACGTATGAAGTTCTCATCCGCCCTGGAGTTGACTAGTGCTTTGGTAGAAATTAGGTGACTTTGCCAAGTTAGACGAATTGGGAGGAATGGTCGAGATGATGAAACATCAGCTCTCGATTGCACATCTCTCACAGGAGTATAGGATGACTCCGCCGGACAGGGCATTCAGCACTGACATGGGTAGTGCTTCCACAATACAGGCAAAGTTTCTGCTGGATACGTCGCAGCCGTTCCGTTTTGGGCAGCTGGTGAAGCCAGCCCTGTCGATAGCCTTCGGTTCCTAAAGAGCCAGATGGGATGTGGCTGAAATCAGAGCATCTTGGCATATAGGTGGGGCTGGTGCCTGTAACTTTGCCCATCAATCCAGCTGTCTCTCCTGTAGCTAGGAATCTGTCCACAGTGTCAAGTTGATGAGGTTGTCCAGGTCTGGGGGGAGGATGCAGGTAGTCAGCTCATCGTGAACCTGCTCCGACAATCTAAATAAAAAGGTGTTGCAGAGTTCCTGAGGGTCCCAGTGCATGGAGACAGCCAGTGTCCGAAAGTCATTGGAGCACTCTGAAACAGACAGGCTGCCTCCAGGCAGTGGCGTGGCTGTAGCAGGGCTGGTTGAAAATTCTCCTCACCGGCTCAGCAAAGACAGCAAAGGTTTGAACTGCAGGATCCCCTGCCTCCCAGCAGGTGGCAGCCCAGTCTCTGGCACGTCTGGAGAGGCAAGCGATGGTGAACGCCACTCTGGACCGTTCAGTGGGGAATGAAGATGGTTAGAGCTTGAAGACCTTCGAACCCTAGGCCAGGAAACTAGAGCAGGTGGATCAGCGCCCGTCGTAGGGATCCAACACCGCTGGGTTAGGTTCTCGTGGGGCGACTGCCTGAGGGATAGTCTGCTGAAATAACAGAGCTAGCTTCTTGATTGGCGGCGATGGAATCCCGGGAGATGTCAGTGATGGCCACTAGATATTTATCAACAACGCCCATGGATTGATGTGCCCATAATTGTCTCCTCCTCCATTCCTGCAACCTACGCAAGCTTTGTGGTTTTGTCTCCCTTAATTGACTTATTGTTTTGTCTCCTCCCTTACTCCCAGGTGTGATCCATTATGTACCCCGCTCCTTTTGTGTGTGGTCTAGTGTATATAAGCTTACTTTCTGTCTAGGATGGTTGCTGGTTTGTAATGCTTCGTGCTACTAAGCTTATCAGTCAGTTTGTATCTTCCAGTTTTGAGCTAAGCTCTTCTTCCAAGTGTTTATCGGTACTTTAATGATGGGGAAAAATGTAATTAGGCTACTCTTAATTGGAGTCTTATTTATGGGAACAAGCTCCCAGCCTTAATATTGGTCTCCAGGATTAGGACCATGTTCCTATTAACAATTCTTTCCAGTCAGATCTTCTTAGACCTCCCTAGTCTTCATCAGTCTTCAGGATTGGAATTGCATTCCTACAAAACCCTTCAGTCCTGTTGTAAAGTGGTGATGCTTTGGTGAGGGGAATTAATCACCTGGTTTCTGGCCCAGGATGGCCAGGTAAGGACATGTCTCCAACCCTCTCCAGTTATTATAACAAAGCTGGACAGCCCCATTCTCAGTTCTGGGCTGTGGCCAACTCCACTACTGTTACCATATTCCTATCAATAAATACTCCTATTTGGATTGTACTCTGAAACTGTGTCTGGTTCGTTGTCTGGATCATATCACCTTGCTCCTTACTTCACAGTACTATTATTCAGTATTAGTATTAGACCTGATACTATTATCCAGTGATAATAGTAGCTGTGCAATCAAAGCCGTAGGCTTCCTTCAGAAAGTCACCATTTGTCAGTCAAAGTTTGAGTCTGCTTACGTATTTCTGAATGTTACATATTTAAACATCCTGTCATGCAGCAGTCCTGGATAGAGGACAATCCTACTTAATTTAAACTAAAACCCCACAACCCACTTTGTTCTGAAGGTGTCCATTTCTCTTGTGAATCCTTCATACAAGACACTCCCTTCCCAGTGTATCATTAGTGTGTTTGAGGTCGTCGAAATCTATCAGTCATGCTTGGTCACAGAGATACACAACCAGTCAGTACACGCTATCAATAGTTGTTGGTAGCAGTCTGTACCAGGAGAAGTGAGCACTCTTCTTGGTTATGTAGCACCTCTTCACCTTTCCCAACCAGGGGGGGTGGTGCGTGATGGAGGGAGCCAGAGAAGGGAGAGAGGGAGAATCGAAGGCCTGATGACACATTCTTCAGTTGGGAGCCTGCACTTCTGCTCTGGAAATAATTAAGGCGTTGGGTGTGCTGGGTGGGGGTGTGGGGATTCGGTTATGCAAGCCTTCCTCACAGCGAGCAGGCAGGCTGGTTTGGGGGGGGTCTTGTGGCGTGCTGTCCTCCGTGTCACTTCAGTGGGGGGGATGGTAACTGCCAGCACCAAATGTTTTCCCTGCACCATTTTCTTTGCAGCAGTCAGATGCTGCTAACTGCCAGATGGGCTGAATTTCAGCATGAAGCTGACAAAAAGGTGCTGGCAATCATATTTCTACCCTTGCATGAATATACATACTCACAGCTACACATATCTGTGGTCGAGACGCCGCCTCTTGCCCCCTTCCATTTTGCTTTGTGCAGTGTTATTATGGGGATTTAACTGAGTCAGTGCTGCCTTGAAGTCTCTACACTCTGTACACACTGAGAGCAGTGCGGTAGTATCATTTTAAAATGTTTATATTGTCTGATCGACATTCAACCCGTAAATCCTCTTGTGACGAGTGAATGACATCACAAAATTCAGAGTTGAGCAAATAGCAGCACTTTCATTGGACTTCAGGTTTTTGTGTGCAGACCCAGACTTGTTGGTGCTGTTGATTTTGGGGCACATATGATGGCTTGTATGTGTGAATACGCATATTAAATTGCATTTACATGGTCGTTGGAGCGTGCACATATATATTAGTGGACACATGAATGAGCGTATGTGAATGTACTTGAGGTGCATGCACTTGTGATTATGTAAGCATTTGTACAACACAACATGTATGGGAAAGAATGTAAGATAACACTGAGTGATAAACAAGTGAGTTTGCACATATAAGGATGAGTGTGTTGTGCATGTGTGTGAGTGTGCACCAGTGTATGTGAACGAGCATCTGAGAGCGCATGTGCCTATAGGAAGGGTGGAGGAATGCGCCAGCCTTCCTGTTAGCCGCATTTCTCCAAAACTGCAGCACATAAACATTCCTCTCCCCGTGTGTCAGTGCTGAGTCCCGGCCCACTGTCGCTGCGAAAACAGGCAGTAATTAAAACCAAAAACCCAACTGCCTCTTCCCCCTCCTGCTCTGTCCTCAACAACGTATTTTGCACTGAGACAATCGAGAAGTTGAACCGTTGGGAACATTTTTGAAGTTTCAGTGAGAAAGTCCTGACCACTTATCCCCTTTGCAGAAAAAAATCTCATTTTCTTCAATCAGTGAGATCGCACTGATCCGCAGAATGACACACAGACAGATAGGAAGCATTAAATGAACCTCAGGACGGTAGATGCTCTCACCTGCAGACAGACGTACACTACCGCTCAAAAGTTTGGGATCACTTGGAAATTTTCTTGCTTTCCATGGAAACACACATGAAATTAGTCTGAATAGGAAATATGGGAAATGAACAGAACATGCTGATATTGTCTGAGTTAGAAATAATGATTTTAATGGAAAATGATGAATATGTACTTCAAACTTTGCCTTCATCAAAAAAAAAAAACCACCTTCACTGTTGATACTGAAACTGTTATTTGACGGGAACTATTTAGCGCTGCTGCTAGTTGACAACCCGTGAGGCATCTTTGTCTTAAACTACACTCAGATATTTGTCATCTTGCTCAGTTGTGCATCGGGGCCTCCCACTCCTTTTTTCTGTCCTTGTTAGTGCCAGTTTGTGCTGCTCTCTGAAGGGAGTAGTTGACAGCATGGTAAGAGATTTTTAGTTTTCAATTTCTCACATTGAATAGCCTTCTTTTCTAAGCACAACAATAGACTGACGGGTCTCTAAAGGAAGTTCTTTCTTTCTGGCCATTTTGAGCCTGTAAACAAACAAACAACTGCTGATGCTTCAGGTACTAAACCAACCTCAAGAATGCCATGCTCCCTTTTTATGTTCCTTTATTAGTTCAACGGTTTTCAGCTGTGCAACACATTTGCAGAAGGGTTTTCTAATAATCAATTAGCCTTATAAAATGCTTAACTTGGATTAGCAGCCATACCAGGAGATTGATGCAGAGGACTGACAGTTGCTGATAATAGGCCTCTATGCAAAAATGTAGATCATTCTTTGAAAATCATCTGATTAATTTTAATCGTTTGTGAAATGGATAAAAATGTTTGTGAAATGCATGAAAATGTATTTTTCTTTGGAAAACAAAGAAATTTGCAAGTGATGCCAAACTTTTGAGCGGTAGTGTAGGCTAAAGATGTGACACGGGGCTGGAGAAATAGGCACGGAGACGGGTCGAGACAGAGCAGGACACAATGAGAAACAGGCATATGTTGTACAATGAACGACAAAATGTGATACGCATGAATCATTGATTTCAACCATACGCATGCACTTAGTTACAATTAAAGCCAGGCCGTTTGAGATATGGGATGAGGTGGGACAGAAGGTCTAAATCACTTTGCTGTCAGTGCTGCCGAGCCTGGAGCCAGAGTTAGAGTTCTCACGCGGTCAGTCTTGTTTTTCGCTAAAGGACGCAGGGAAAGAATCTCCGCGATCTCCTTGAGTGGATTCCAAACTGGAAGCGGAGGTAAGCATTGCAAGTTATGACAACCAGCTTTAAACAAGTATCCTGTTTTACATGTCTTTGCCTGTGTACAAAAAAAAGTGTGTTTCTGATTTTCAATCTAACGGATGTCTAATTCTTCGCCAGATCTTCTCAAAAGACACCAAACGGTTCTCACCATGTTCTGTTCATGAGCAATTGAGGGCATTGTTTGCACCATGACAGAATTGAAGATGATTTCTGCCCACTATGATGCACTGTTTTATTTTTTTTTTTTGGGTGGGACTATGTCTGTGCCCTCCCAGCAAGTAAAAGTAATGTTAGAGTTGCATGGGGGTCTGGGAGGGTTAAAAGGACATAAATCATTCTGTACCCCCCACCTAACCCTAGTGTGTCACCCCACACAGACACCCCGTGGGCTTCCTGCATATTGCTCACAGGGAAACAGTTGGTCTGTCCGCATTTTAAATCGTGAGTCACCATCCTTAGAATTTCAATCTTCTGTAAAGGTGGTTGATGTCTAGAGTTCCATGGATGACTGTAAATTCCCTCTCGTTGAACTTCTCTCTTGCTCGCTCCCTCTCTCTCTCTCTCTCTCTCTGTCCAACTCTAAACCATCATCAAAGCTTCCATCTCTGGCCCTTATTCATAAATCATCTAGGTCTTGAAGGAGCGGTGATAGAGGGTTAGTTTTAATCTAAAACAATTGCGTAACTTCATCCTTGAGGGCTAAATTGGTTCTATATCTCTGGTACTTATCTAAAATGTTTTATGAATATGGCCCCTTTTTGTCAGCCCAATCCCATCATCTCCGTACCTTAAATCTTGCTCTTTGCTTTTTTCTCTTTATCGATCTCCTTTACTGTGCTCCAGCTTCCCTTCCCTCCATCTTACTTTCTCCTCCGTCAATGAAGCTGATATTTTATATTTTGCTGGAAAGGCACTTCGTAGGCTGGCCAAGCGCTCAACACATGTGTGACAAATGTAAGCAGGAACCAAGAAGCTCTCTGATTCGCGCACAAGTCGTTTTCCCTTAACTTCGAGGATTGCAGAATTTGTGGTGACATTTGTGAAGTGCAGGGAGGGGGCTGAGATTCATGACTGGAAGTGAAAGATGAGGCCAAATAATGGTAAGATTGATTGTGACCCCCCCCCCCTCGGGAGACAACCACATGTTCTCTCATCATTTAGATGGCAGGAGCTGCAGGGATGGAGACTATGAGAGAGAAAAGTAGGAATGTTGATGAACTGCCTCATCGTATAGTGCGGTAAAATTTTTTACAATGAAGCATAACTGTAACATTGAAATGTGAAAACAGGTCCGGCTGAAAGAGGACATTGCTTTTGGATTTATGAATGTTCTCTTCAGACCACGAGGCAGAGCAAAATATAATTTTCTCTGTGTCGTTGCAGCCCTGCTGATGAGATGGATATGAAGATGATGTAGGTCCTGTTGCAGGCGATGTTGAGGTAAACTCTTCGTGATGAGGCCGAGGCTTTGCCACTGCAGGTCACGTCTCCTGTTACTGTCTGTTCCCCAACTGCTGTATCCATATGCTACTCTGGCTGACAACACGCACACACACACTTTCTTTTGTTTCTTTATGTGCTCACACACACGCACGTGTGCATGCACACACACACACAGACACACACACACACTGATACTCTCTCCTTTGCACTCATATGCACACACTCTCCTGTGCGCACACCGACAAGCACATACACAGTCCTGTGCACACAAGCACACACATACACACACACGCACACAACACACTCGCACATACATACAAGTGGCCGTGAGTATTTACACACACTTACGCAAAACACACGCATGCACAGCCATACACACATATGCAAGTATGCGCAAAAACATTTTTTTTACTGGCCCTGTGACGATTGTGACGCAAAGGCACAAGGAATTTGAGTTAGACTCATGGGCTCATTTAAAATTGAAATCAGTGAGGGCCAGCATTTTGGACCCAACAACATTTTAGGACCCTGCAGCATTATTGGGCCCCTAGGCATGGGACACAACAAAGGCAGAATAAAATCATGCATGGGCTCACATACAAACACGCACTTAAACATGCTCACGGGCATGACTCCACTGAAGGTATGGACATTACATGTGAGGAACAGCAGAACCCTCTCACTCATTTATCACCACAGAAGCGGGCTCTTCTTCTGCTGATTATATCAGGACCCCAGCTCACTCCCCCTCTCCTTCTCTTAAAGCACATTCAGTCAGCACTACCCTCTTAATGGCGACACAATACATTTATCGACATTTACCCACTCTACAACCCCCCTCCCTCAACACATTTTCTGGGCCTCAACATGCTCCACATCCTCAGTGAGCAAAACAGTATTCTGCAGTTCTGCGGGAATTTTTAGGATCTGAGTTCTTGCTGCTGTGGTTTTTCTAACACAGTAGCCTGTATTATGTTCTGTGTTGGAAGAGTGGTGGGTGTCGTGGTATTGGTGGTAGCGGCAGTGATGGCTCTGAAGGATCATGTCCCTTGGACAGGTGAGAAGGGCTCATCCACTCACATCTCAGTTCATGGACGGATTGCTGCATATCAGGATAGCTTTCCCTCTGCCTCTCATTAAAGTCATTCTGAGAATGATTTACTTGTTCATGTGCTCCAAGTCTGTCCAAACTTGAAAACATTTCATTGGAAACATAAAATTTCTGTTTTCTTTATAAGGCATGCCGGCACAGTCACACAAAAAGCCCGCTGCTCCAAACAGCAAATCATGTCGCCACAATTAAAAGTATGCTGCCATGGAGAAGTGGTTTAATTTTGTGCCTGACCATCATAATTTGCTTTTTGGTGACAGCATGGTGGTTCCTTTATGAGAGAAACAACTGTCCTCATCTTAATGAAAGAAGCCAGAGTTGAACAGGCAGACCTTCATTAGCAATTAGAAAGCTCACATATACTCAAATAAGAGCTGAGCAGAGGACAGCATCTCTGACCTTGAAGTGGTTGGCTACAGGTGCTGAGGACAAGGTTCATCTCTCAAGAATTCCTTAAGAACAGGGAGATGAGACTTCAGTAAGCAAGTATTGTCTAAAACCGAATGATTAAGGACCAGGCAAATTTTGATATCTGTAGCAACATACTGATGGTGGGATCAGAATTTTGTGTTAACAGCAGGGATCCATTGACCCATCCTGCCTTGTGTCCATGGTGCTTGTGATTTTGTTGGAGTAGTTATTTGGGCCATGTCTTTTTAGCACACATTAGGCCCATTCATTCCAACTTAGCATCATGTGAATGCAACTGCGTTCGCACTGCTGCTGATCTCCCTGCATCCCTTCATAGACACAGCCTAACCTTAGTGAAATGGCTACTTACAGTAAGAATATACTTTTAGATGCTATTAAGACTGCATGGAAAAAAATCCTTTAAGCATGTCTCTACCACCTCACTGAATCTATGAAGAATTTAGGCTGTTCTGGAGGCAAAACCAGTCCCTCTCGTAATAGGGTGGTCAGTGAATATACACTACTATCATTCAAGTAGTTTGTGCTGTTTTATCAAATAAATGTGTTTGTATCATAGTGAATGATATGGAACAAAACCCAAAATGCACCTTAAGATGTTTTTTTATCGTTCATTTACTTTTTCAAGTAGTTTTTTATTCTAAAAAAGTTTTAGAATGTTACATAACACAGTTCTCTATTTTAATGATTTCTCCTAAAGTATCTACCATGAGATTTAATCACTGCTTTGCAAATTTTAGTCATTCAGGAACCAGGATATTAATTTCACCGTAGAATCATTCTCAACAATTTTCCGCGTGGACAGCAATATTTCTTTGTGGTGCGTCAGAAGGCAGGCACACTTCACAAAGTTTACGATTCAATTGATCCAACAACAGCTCTGTGGGGTTTAAATTAGCTGACTGAGCTGGCCACTCCATATTTTGTCATTTCCTGTCCAGAAAGTCCCTGCAGAGTTTGGATTTATGTTTCGGGTCATGGAATTGCTATTTTAAAAAAAAAAAAACTTATTCACTTTAGTCTATGTAAGACTTATTTTTAATTTCAATCTTTGGAATCTTTGTGTTATTGTATTCTTATTGAGGTTTTCGATCAAAAGTGCAGTTAAATGATTCTTAAAAATGGCCTTTTCGGGCATATCCGAAATAAATTTTCATCCAATGACCATCCAGCAAGAGGGCGAGGGTCATGCTTGTGCCAGCTGTGCAGGGCAGTTACAGAGGAGGTTGCGAGTGAAGAGTGAGTTGAAGGAGACTTCCTGCCCTCCTCATGTCCGCAGTGCCGCAGCAGGGAGGATGAGGATGGCATCAGGCTTCTCCGATTTCACTCCCGAATTTTAGGAACGAGGAACAGAAGTTGATTCTTCCATTTTTTTTTACTGACACCTCTGGGCCCACCACCATCTTTCTTGTTCTCTGTTTTCCTCATCTCCACTGACCTTCCTTCCTTCGCTCCCTTCTTTCTCTGTCCCTTGCTCACTTCCTTCTCCCTCTCCCCCCTCCCTCTCTCTCTCTCTTCACTCTCTCACTCTCTCGCTTTTGCTCAGGGGTAATGGTTTTGGGAGGGATGATGAATATATATTTTGTGGTTTTGTCGTTGTTTTCCCTGTCCCACCCTCGCTGCGGACTCGCCGCCTGGCAGACCCGCGTGTCAAAGGTGGCTTCTGGAGGACAGACTGTGGGAACAGCCGGTCAGCCTCCCTCTGGCTCCTCTATGCCGCAACCCGAGGCTCTGCCATCAATCCAGCACCCCCACCAGCGCCGTGACGATCCCCAAAAAACCAGCCCGATCCCCCCCCCACCTCCACCCCACCACCGCCACCCCCAAACTCGCACACCCCCCCCCAATAATCCGCGGAAGCAATTTCATCTCGACTGGGGTGGCGGCCTATTGTCGCCGTCGCCTTCACTCATTCCTAATTAACTCCTGCTTTGTGTCGCATCCTGGCTCCTAGATCCATCTCCCATTACATTCCGATCCAGGTTGGTGCGAACACTCCCAGGCAACCCCTGTTCCTTAATCCCGCTACCACACCCCCCCAGCCCTCCACCGCCCCCCAATATGACCCCACGTCCCTCCGCACCCACCCACCTACCCACCCACCCCATCCATGCACCCCCGTGACAAAAAGAGAAAAAACCCTCTGCATTCTTTTCCAACCTGCCGATCACCTACTTACAGAGTTAGGTAGCGGCATTAGCCTCCTTAGGTTTGAAAGGAGAGAATGAGAGAGGGAAGGGTAGGAGGGAGAGAGGGGGAGAGGGGGAGAGAGTGATGCAGAGGAGGGCTGAAACTGACTCCAGCTCAGACAATTAGAACAATGGGGCGGGCCCACGGGGGGCTAACTCGCGGCGTCACGCCTGGACGGTGGGGCATTTTGTCGCTTTAATGAATTGTCCGTCAGGCCCGGGGTGCTCCGCCGCTCGTCCAGGGGTAGAGCAGCAGGGACCCAGACACTAAGTCGGTATTTATTACACAGCCTTTGTCACTAATTGAGCTAATTATCACTGACTCCTCAGCACTCCCGCACTGACAGATTCTACGCCCAACCCCCCCCACCCCCCCCGGCACCACCACCACCCCCTCCGCCCGCTACACCCCTCATGCCTGGGAACTGAACCTTGGCACCGTCTCTCCATCTCTCTCTCCCTCCCTCTCTCTTTCGCTTTTTCCATTTTCTCATGTCTCGCTATCTTTCTCACTTCTGTCTCTTCCTCTCTCTACTTTCTCTCTCTCCTCTGCCCATTCTCTTTCCTTCTTATCAGTTTGTCACTTTCCTTCTCTTCATCCCCCATCTGCTCTCGCCCACTCTTTCACTTTCCCTTTTTCCCTACTCTGTCTTGCTCTTCTTTCTCACTCTCACTTGTTCCCAATTGCCGGCTTATTTACAGGACTCTTCCCTCCCAGATTTTTAGTCCCTGGACTTTTCGTTCTCGGACTCTGCGTTCCTGAGGACTTTTTGTACCTGGACTTTTCGTCCCCCAGGACTTTTTATCCACAGATTTTTCGTCCCCTGATGACTTGTTGACAGATGAATGGACGAACGGACGAAGGACAGATCACCATGATATAAGGGTTAGGGTTAAGCAGCTTTCACACCGGACGCGAAACGAATTTTTCGCAAGACAGATTACATTCAAAGTCAATGCAAATACACGTTTCGCGTGTATTCGCGTCTTTGCATTGACTTTGAATGTAATCTGTCATGCGAAAAATTTGTTTCGCGTCCGGTGTGAAAGCGGCTTTAGGGTTAGGGTTAGGGTTAGGGTTGGGGATAGTGTTATAATGCAGGAAGAGGGCAAAGCATTATTGGGGATGAACCATCCAGGGACAAAGAGTCTGGGGAAAAAAGTTCATGGGGACTAAAAGTCCGGGGATGAAAAGTCCTAGAGCCCACTGACTTTCCTCACTCCGTCTCTGCCGTTCTCATCTGTGCTCTTTTATCTCATCCTGTTCTTCATGCCTCTCTCTCTCTCTCTCTCTCTTTCTCTCTCTCTCTCTATCCCCTCATACCCTGTACCCTGTTCTGCCCGTGTCCTGTGATGCCGCTGTGCTGTTTGGGAGTTCTCCGTAAATCACCCAATAAACCGGCTAATTCTGGTGGCTCTCCCTGCCTCATCTTTGTTTCTATCAACAGGGCAATTAGTGGCAGGCGCGTAATAACACATTTTCTATGGCCAGCACGTATATTGTTAGTTTGGCTTGCAGATGTAATTTCAGTGGGTGAGAGAAATCTGTCATTACTTGCGTGACTCTTTCTTTTTGATCTCTCAATCTCCCTTGGTTTTTCCGCTCCCTCCGTACTCGGCAAGCCTTCATTTCGTTTAGACTGTTTTCTTTCCCTGCGGTTCCTCGAATGTCTTTACTCAACCTCTCCCGCTGTGCCTCCCTGCTCTCGTCTCCTCATCCACCCTGTCCACTCATCCATTTTCCTTCTTTCTCTCCCTCCATCTGTCTATATCCACTTTTCCCCTCTCCCATTCTACCTCTCACCCCAATCCTCTCCCATCAACTTATTTCTTGTTCTATCACTTTCCACTTTTTCATTCCCTCTTTCTACCGTCTCCATCTCGTTTTCCATCTGACCGTCCTTTTATCTCCCTCCCTTCCACATTCTCTCTCTCTTTCTCTCTCTCATCATTCTATCATCCCTCTCTCTCTCTCTCTCTCTCTGACTTGGTTGACCCCCTGTACCTCAATATCAGGCTATGGCCCAGTGCAGAGGGAACAGTGTAACTGTGTTCAAACTGCTGTGGCTGTGGTCTGAGCAGTCTGGCAGGGTGTGGGGTGGCAATAGGGAGTATTAGAGGGGCTGATGGCTGTTATCATTCCTTTAATATTTCTTTATTTTATTCAAACATAAGGCAAATGAAGCAAAGTGCTCAGTGGTGCAAAAATCTACATAATAAGCACTGTGCATGTTGGTGTCCAGGTTTCCCCTGTGGATTTTTGCTCTGTGGTACTGGGCTCTGAGTGTTCAGGTCCCAGGCTCTTGGGTCAGGCTGAACAGCAGTGGGACAGCTCTAACCACTGTGATACGCTCAGTGAGTTCGTGAATGGGGTGTGAAGATAGAAGTCACAAGGCAGGTAGCCTGGAAGTAAGGTGGGCCTGTGGTGGGGTGTTTGATGATAACCCTGAAGGTAACACATGACTTTTTTAACTTTGGTTTGGGGCCCCCCTGATGGTTGATGCCCTTGGCAAATGCCTTTCTGTTTGCCTAGGACTACTACAGGGTCATTAGGACTTGGGTCGGACATCCTGTCTCATCTCCACACCTATTTACCCTTACTCTTTTATAATATTCCCCCAATTATATGATACTACCCTGTTTGATATTTGATAAGTGGAATCATACCATTGACAAATATTGAAATTAGTTTGTCTCAGCACATTGCTGTTATTTATTTATTTATTTATTTGCGTATAAGATTTTTAAGTCTAAATATAAGGTAAAAATACTTGGTAAGACTGACTAACATGGGTTTTGCTGGATGAATCATATTTTTAGGAACTCATAGCAGTGTACTATTACTTGATTATTCAGTTCAGATTTTTATTGAAATATAGCAACTGCCGCTGAACACACAGTATATTTGGAGAATTATGACAGTCAAATTGTACAGCAAAAAAGTGAAGAAAAAATTCTGAGGACAGTAAGTCTCACAAGGAAAAAATTCAGGCGGAAAAATACACTACAGTAATTCAAACAAATGACAACAAGGAATGACATCTTAACTGAAAATATATTCTTTATTGATCTATAAAACTAAAAGAAAATGCAAAGCACTTTGCACTAAATCTTTACACAGGGAGAAAAATAAAGACCTCCTAAAATAGTTTAATTTCACTGTTCTCCACTATGGAAAACTTTTAATAAATATTTTTGACATATTTACAGAAAAGTGGGCGGTCATTTTCAGTGCATGTCAGGTATTGGAGGGCCAGGTGATGCAGTTTAGCTTACTTTCCCCAAAGTCCCACACAAAATGTTGCATTACCAATTTTTACCATGTGACTCACTAAACCAATATATGAATATTTAGCTGAGTAAAGATTTCACCAATAGTTCAGTGATTGACAAGCTTCTCAGGGGAAGCCACACCCACAGCTTGCCATTAGATGCCTTTGTTTTGCAGTGATGAGGGAAAGATGGGGGTGTAACTCATTTTCACGATAAGTAACAGCATCAATTATGAATGTACAACATTTTGGTTCTGTTGCTGATATACAGTGTAGTTTCTTGTCGCAATGGCAGGGTGAAGAACTGCCTTAATTGAGTGCATACTATACACCTGTAGAAAACTTCAGATTGACTTATATTTGACCACAATGCACTGGAGCCAAGTTTAGCCAAGATGTGCACCCACGTGTGTCCTACTGCAACATAAATGTGCTGCTTCTATCAGCTGGACCAAGAGCCAAGAGTTAGTACTGGGCGGTGGGCTCAATTATTGGTTTGGGTGTTCCAAATGCATATACAATTAAGCTTTTTGAGCCTTTTAAGCCTTTACTACCATATTCAATCACCCTGCAGCCCGTACATAAAAATAGCATTTTCAAACAATCAGTGTTTATGCACTACTTTTTTTGTACCACTTTTGTTCACACAAAGACTTGACCTTATTTAGGAAGACTAATTTTGCAGTCACAACTAATCATTTTATAGAGCTACTATAATGTGGTAAGGCGTGCGGTGGTAAATCACTGTTGAGGCGCAGGAGATTACAGCAAAGCCCAAATTTAGGCAGGAAATGTGGGAAGTTATAACAGGAAGTCTGAAGACGCTGGGGTGAGATCCAGAGGTTTAACTGAGCAGTTGGGAGAAGGGGGCGTCCTTAACTCCAGGAGATGCCCAAGTTTTCCATTGTCGAGCTTGAGAAAAAATACAAACTTCAGCAAAGAAAAAAACAAAACCGGCATTTTAAATAACCACTCTGTAGTACGGGGGTTTTGGACCTCTATTTTTTTTCCCCCTTTTTTATGGGAGAGCATGCTTGTGGTTCCGTGGCCACGGAACCGTCTGTCAGACAACGTGTTCAGTTTCTTCCTTTTCCAAACTGTCCGGCGTGTTTGGAATTATAGAACAAAAATGGATGAATGGAAGGTCAAAGTGTGGGACAGAAAAAAAGACAGAGCGTCAAATACAGACTTTGACAAAGTGAGAAAGAAACCTTTGACCCACAAAGTTTTCTTTTATACTATTTTTTAAAAATCATGTTTCTCTACCTCAGATTCATCAGCTAGGGGGGATGAAATAGGCATGAAAATGCAGACAACAACAATAATGATCCAGAAATCCTTCAGTTGGAAAAATTTACTGCTTGCGTGTGTTGAATTCGGCATTCTCAATGTCTTATGAATTTTACCGTTGGTATTTACAGTTAAATTCCATATGGTGCAATATTTCCCCCACAAAAGTGATACGCAAGCAATCTTATTCGTATTAGCCTACCACCTGTTTTCTTTGTTTGTGTCACGTGTAATAAATACGTAGTAACATAGGTATTAAGTATCATGTTTTGTAATTGAGACGGTACAAGTCTTTGGAGTAGCAAAACCTCAGTCCTCCCCTCTGCTAGAAAACTCTCTACCTCACAGTCATGGTCACAGGGTCTTATTCCATCTCTTAACTGTTGCTTACAGCCCAGACACTATTTCTTGGCCTAGTTTTTTTTTTTTTTTTTTAATCTAAACTGCTCTCACCCTCTTGCTCCGTCCTGTTTCCCACCACAAACTCTGGTGTAACGGTAAACACGTTTCCTCTCTTTCCAACTCCCCCTCCCTTCTGACCAATCATGTGACACCAAGCACTCAGTCCTGGTGCCCAAACCCACCCGTCCTTCACACGTACTCTCTCCTTTCTCTTTCCCTCATGACCACAGTGCCCTCTTTTCTCATTCCAGCAATATTGCTCTCATTCCCATGCCTCAATTTCTCTGGCTCTCCCCCCTCTCCCTCTATCTCTGTAGGCCAGCAGTATGTGACAGATTCATGAATTTCAACTTGGAACTGATTCTATACTAAAATTGTATTTTGAAAGTAAAAACAACTGCCTTCCTCACATCTTCAGAGATTGGCCGTTTCTCCTTCCCTGTAGTGGTTTCTCTCCTGCTCTCCCACGTTTTTGTTCAAATCCTCCAGCTCCTCCTTTCAGAGGCTGCAGTGCAGCGGTTAGAGACATGGGTGCGGTGTTTAGGTTCTGCTGGTCAGAGGCACTGGTGCAGTATTTGGGTGCTGGTGCAGTTCAGGCAGCTGACGTGGCAGCACCAGTGGAAGGTGCAGTGGCACCTCTCCGTCACCTCCTCAGTGCGGGTGCGATAGCCACGGCTGCAACACAGCAGCTCACACCCGTCCAGCCCCGGCGACGAGCTGTTGCAGCTCCGCCCCGCGGTCCCCTGCGTGCCCGTCTTGCCGTTGTACGAGCAGAAGTTAGGAGACTTCTCGAAGTAGACCAGGTCCCGGGCTGAGGGCGGCTTGTGGGTCGGGTTTTCGGGCTCCAGGTGGCGCGGGTCGGCCCGATGTGAGGCTCGGTTACTGCCCTTGTTGGCGTACACCACCCTGGAGGCTCCATCGAAGCGGTCCTTCAGGAAGTCGCCCACCGCTCGAAAGCTGGGCAGACGCATCCAGCAGGTCCGGACTGTGCAGGAACCAGACATGCCATGGCACTTGCACTCCTTGCGCATTTCTGATGACACCGTCTGTAAGGGGAGGCAGGGAGCTATCAGCCCGGCTAGCAGTTTTTCTGTCCTTCGGCACAGATATATATGACTCACCAGATACTCAACCTCTGTCCTGCCTTAGCTGCTGGAGATTCAGACGGGTAACAATTTTAGTGGTAATATCTCTACGGCGAGAATATACGGCATATTGCCACAGTATTGCACTTGATCAGTCAGCTTTAACTGTTTCAGAATACATTACGCTGGAATGTTTTGGCCAAGACATTATGGAAACTGAGCTTTCAATGTTATGAATACGGAGTTCGGTATCTAATAGTGTATTGAATCTGAGCCAGAACATTCCCAAGAAAGTTAAGGGAAATTTTTCAAATTTGTCTGGCTTTTTGGATATCTGTCATACTGTTTATCTTACAAGTAACATTGGAGGAATTACTTAGTATGCTGTTTTGATTTGTAATTCCAGTTTTTAGTATAAAAATTGGACTGGGTTAATTACATGATTGTTTTTAGAATTAGTATTTATCATCCAATTGAACCGAATAGGAGCCTACCTGTCCTGTTCCTCACTGTCAAAATGTTGTGTCTGAGGGTAATTATTAACTTGCTGATGGCACACACATCTTGGCTTATAGCACAAGAATATTGTGGGGAAAATGAGACACTGATTACAGGAAGCAGTAAAAAAAAGAAGAAGGTCCTTACTTCTCCCAACTTTCACCTTGATTAACGAGCAAGTTTTTGAGCCAACTCGCTCACAAACTGATTCACACCGACTCACACATTCACACACTCAGTGCCGGCTGACCTCCTGTCACTTAAATTTTCTCCCACAGATTGTGTGAAGATGGGGGCTAGACTCATGGCAACTCTCCACATTACAGCTCAGTAAACCTTGTTGGAGGCTACTTATGTCATAATACAGATATGCGAATGGTCCGCCAAATATCACGACAACAACTGATGGTATGCAAGGTAGCCATCCTTGTTGTCTGAACTTTGAATGGGCTCTAGATGAAAGATTGACCGTGCGTTCTCGCTCATGCTCACCATTCTCCCTGCTTCGTTGTTGTGCAAATTGGTCAGGTAACGGAGGTCTCGTCCCCTCTCACTGGAGTCCACAAATTCCCGACTAAACACCCGGCCGAAGTCCACGTTGTCACTGCAGCCTCCCCAGTGCCAATCCGGCCCCCCAGGGCCCCGGCGCCGATAATCACAGGTACAGGACTCAATCGCCCCTTCTGAACATGACCGGGCTACGGCGTGGGTGACCCCTGCGCTTGTGATAGCGAACACAAACGCAGTTTCTCTGCAGCCTGTGAATCAAACAAATGGGCAGTTCACAAATCGCGCTTGCGCCGATCAATCCCCGAGCGTGTTTCGGCCATTCGGACCTGCATGGAGCCTGAAAAGCACCCAAAAGTAGTTTCCTTTCACGTCGCTTAAAATAATGTGCAGTCTATTATGTCTCGGGGAAGACTCACCTCGGTTAACGATTTTGCCGAAAACAGCGGGGCTTTGGACGGTCGGACAGTTCCACCGCCGATTGCGGAACTGCCATTTGCACTCCTTGATTGCAGCGTGCAAGCCAGCAGCGATTGCGTGCAGAATCCCTGGGTTTTGTCGGATAAGGCGTCGCTGGCGGCGGCTCAGTAGCGCAAGGCTCGGGTCCAGAACCAGCTGCACGCTCTTTGAATTGGTGAGGAGGTTAGCAGAAGAAGCTACATTTACGATGCCCCTGAAAGGAATGAACTCGTCAGTGTGGAACTGGGAGAGAATGTGGCATATCATGTTTCTAAGTGTGGTCTTAAAAATAGTCGCCTTGAAAGCTTTTTTTAATTCAGTTTGAAAATCTTTGGATTATCCGTTGGGTAACATTCTATTACAAATTTGTGGAATATTTCCACATTGAATAGCTGCAAGAAAATATATAGGAACAAATTAATTAGGCCAACAAAAATGTTTTACGAGATTGGCCACGACAGAAAAAATCCAACATGACTAGTAATTGACTGAACACAAAATCACACTAAACAAGGCCAAAGCAGTCGCCCCAACAGCAAAGGAATTTCCCCAATTATTCCCCAATCCTTTGCACCGATATCAGCCTGTACCACCAATCATTGCAAGCTCTCAATTAGATCTACGATATGAGCCAAATTAGAAGTAGCCTAAATTGGACAATTGGTTTTTTGAGTTATGGCCGATAATATAAAAAAAATTAACGCAAAGTGGTCACTCGTGGCAAATTGCATCATCAAAAATTCGCCGAAATTACTTCTTCCTCTCTGTGATATCTAACAACCTTGCCAAGAATGGATAACCAACTTTAAAAACTGTTGCCGTTACCGCACTAACGCCTTATCTCTGCGGTAGGATAGGCTGGAGCATATCAGCGAGCCTAAGCGCGGAGAGGAGTTGGAGCGAACTGAGTATTGTTCAGGAAACGTTGCTAACTCAGCACTTTTCTTGCTTCGAGGAAAGAAAGCGGAATTTCATCAGGAGATAATATTCAACATCAGAAAGATCTTAGTGGCGTAGCCAATAAGGTTTTGAACGTGACCCGTGAGAAACTAAGTTGTTTTGTTAGTGCAATATCCCGCCGTAAATAAAGGCAATAACACTGGTGCGTTTTATGAAGACAACCTCTCTGCGTAAAGCTGATGTGTGCCATTAATTTTAACAAAATATGTAGTTTTTGACCGCATGTTTTGGCGAGCCCTCTCGGCTGTCATACTTCAAAAAGTCTCTCATTTTGCTGACTGACTAACGGCTACCGCTGTTTAAGCACCTGGAACATAACTAGGCATTAGGCTATTACTTACTGATAAGATATTTATACCAATCCAGTTTAACTCTTTCTCTGTAGTCTGCTATTTATTTTGTTGGCTTGTAGGAATCAGTCCTGCATATGATCAAGACATGAAATTAAATGATAGAGCAGAGAAGCAAAGAAGATGCTGCCGGAAGAGGACCACTTCACCTCGGAAACCTCAGATGACGGAACATCTCACCCACCGCTGCATCCAGGTATTCAGTTTTCATTTAAAATGCAGTTTTCTGTGCAATTATATTTTTGGTTTTAGCTTTTGTTACTGTTTATATCACGATAAGCAAAGAGCATGGGATCCAAGCAACAATCACATTTAAGCTCGTGGGACTCAATATCTGTCAGGCTATAATGATTTTTTTCCGGAATGTAATTTGATGGAGATTTATCGATTTTTTTTTTTTTTTTTTTGGTCCATACATATATTTCAGGCATAAAACTGGTAGCCTGCGTGTGCTTACATTGAATACAACATTTTTGGAATGTTTTGCTCCACGAATAACCCTGAATGCGACCTAGAATGGAATTTCTTTCAGTCATAAAATAAATCGACTTTTAATTTGTCCCACATTGGGCTAAAATCTCGTCCTGTGTTTAAACTTCACAGATAAAAACTGTGTGTGCGCTCAAGTGCGTGTGTGTCTGTGAGAGAGAGAGAGAGAGAGAGAGAGAGAGAGAGAGAGAACTGCCAATAAATAAAAGAGCACGCATAGAGTGAAGATGGCAAATAATAACTATTATTAATTGATTAAGTATGTTATTGCTCGCATATAGTAAAAACGGCCTGCCAATATATCCTGTATTGGCCGACCTTAAGCTGTATTGGCCGAGTCTTGAAGTCGCGTACTTCAGAAGTCATAGTCATAGAATATTGTCATGAGAGCACAACATACTTAACCAATTAATAAAACTATTATAAATTGCTTATTTTCGCATTGCCTTGGTATTGGCCTTTGGGTGGCCTCGGGCCAATACGGCGACCCTCAGGCCAATACCAAGGCAATACGGAAATAAGCAATTAATAACCTATATTACGCCTGGAAGGCTATTCGCCCCGCGGCGGTTCAGCGCGAAAGATCAAAGAGCGGGGCGGATTATAAAATGAAAACTCTTATTGGCCCAACTGCGGGGCAAATAGCAGAAGTGCTTCCCTTATCCGTTCCACCGCGGTGCGAATAGCAGAACTCCTTCTCTTATCGGCCCCGTTGCGGGGCAGATTGCCGATCTCTTTCCCCCAATTCACCCCGCTGCGGGGTGAATAGCCACTTCCATTGCGCCTTAGAAATGGCTTATGCTTTTGTCCAGTAATTACCAAATACCGTCGGTCAAGGAATGAATTAGTTAAATGAAAAAAAAAACACTCTTACTTGCGACAGTATCACCAGCGCAGTCATTGCAACCACTTGCTTGCGTATTACAGTGCATTTCAGCACTCGTGTGTACAGGCGCCTCTTCCGTCAAGTACGCTACACTGGCAGATGCTTGCGATTCGATCTTCCTATTGACACCAGCAAAATAAGACCATTTCTCTATCTACATTTAGGTAGACTAAAGTTGCAATATTTTCGCTATTTACTCTTTATACAATGTACTATGCGAACAGTCAATTCTTGACCAAAGAGCTGAGCAGCACTGCTTTTAACTGTCTAAAGTGTCATGCACTCGCCATCCGACTTCAAATCAGATACATGCACGATTTTCACAGATACTGCCCGTGTCAATATCACTAAATGTATCGAATAAATTAATCGCATTTTCAACTTTGCTATTGCCAAAGCTACTGTTTCGTTCCATTGCGAACAAAATGGTCATCCAACCCAGTCACGTGAAATCCGTTGTTTTTAATTTCGAAGGACGTTTCCCCGACAGTATAGGCTATATGGCGTGACGTTTAAAGACAACCTGGAAGTAAGTGAATGACTGTAGGCTGTATGTAGATGCAATCTCGACCATCACTTGTCGGGGTGCTCCACTTACAAGGCCTTTCATAACAAATAGCTATAATACAACATGGTCCTCTCAATATTATTTTGGAACGAGAAGTTATCACGTGAACTCACCACCATCGGCCGCTATTGTTCACTGCACCAGTGCCAGAGAGCGAGGATACCAGCAGGACGCACGCGGCTTTCACCCACACAAGCAGCACAAGGATCCGCATTGTGTTCCCGGAGTTGAATCAGAAAAATAAAGCTCCACTCTCAAATATTACTTCTGGATAAAAAAAAAATCTTTTAGAATACTGTTTTCGGCATCTAATATGCAAAATGAAAACCCACCAGCAAAATGGACGCAGGCAACAGCTCAATGTCGTAGATGAGTACGTTTGGAATTTAGTTAATGTTGCTTTCTTCTCGATTAATGTTTCTCTTTTGCTTCATGTTTTAGCCTATCTATAGGAAATTATAGTCCATTAGTGTAAACATTCATGGTCTCGAATGTGTTTGCGCCTTTTTTTATTTTAATAGCCATAGCCTCGGCATAAAACGCAAACAGGTGCTTCACCCAGCCTTTTCACTTCAGAGAACTTGCATCTCTTGTCTGGTTTGAAATAATAAATACAGATATACAGCCCTAAACAATTTCATCCGCCTCCGATGGACAAATAAATCAAGAACCTACCCCGGCGCTCCAACACCAATTTCTCATAAAAAAGAATGAATGATGCGAATGGTCTAAATTAAGGCCGGAAATTTCCAGTCGGGTGTAAGTTTGAAAACAGAAGACTGAAAAAAGATAAATCACTCTCGAGTCTGGTGCGGATGCTGTGGTGTCCTCAAAGGGAAGTTGCTACTGCTGTCCTCCTTACTCCTGTCTGTCCAAGTGATGCTCTGCGAAGCCCATTGAACGCGTGGGACAGTCCCGCAGACTTGATCCCTTTGGTGACTGATAGGCGACACATTCTTCGCTTATTGAGCGCAACAAGAGGAATAAAAAAGGGATTTGCAGGTCTCATCTCCCTCAGTCTTTTTTCTTCTCACCCTTTTTTGAATGGGATTTCAGGAAGGATAAATTAATTCCCCTCATAGAGCGCAAGGAAAAGAACAATATCTGGAGAAAAAGAAAAGGGGAGAAAGGGGTAAAACACGAGAATCTGCTCTGTAAAATGAGCGCATCATTCAATGCATTCAAGCCGAAACCACGGATCGATTCCTTTTGCCCCTTGTAATTATTTCAGAGCACCATACTCTACTGCATCCGTATCATACTCCTGGATTCCTGGACTCCGCCGTTGAGCACCGCTCGTAACAGCTGGTCTAAATACAGTAGCAAGAGGTGGGAATCTGAACCACCTAATCTATCCCTTTTTCATCCCAAACTTGTTGTTAACTCCTACTGCCGCCTCTGCTTGCATTTTCCTTTCTGCCAATTTTTCTCTCTGTGACATTCTCCTTCTTTCTGGTAGCCTAGTTTTTTTCTATAGCCTTCCTCACGCACGCTCGCGGGCAACCACAAATCCGCGCGTGCGTCCACACATGTGTACACAGACTGTGAGAGGAGGATGTTGTGAAGTTTGAACTCTGTGGACAACGCTTCATGAAAGCATTTCTTGCCTCTGCTTTAGGCAACTTTTCACAGCAGCACGGTGAATACTGTACATATTTGAATTTTAGTATTTCTAACACCGAAAGCAATGGTCGCAATCGTCTGTAATTCATCAAATATTATCCGCCTCCCACAGATGTTCTCACGCGCGGATGTATGTGAAACCGGACTCCGAAACGGTATGTCACTGTTCCAGTAGCCAGTATCCTATGTAAACACCGCATACACGTTTACACAAACCACAACCAAATAGTTATTTCCAATTATCTGTCATTTTATATTATATCCACGCAAAATTGAGGATAAATTCAGGATATTTCACTTAAATTATGATGTTCGATTCATACAGATGGGGTGAACGGGCAACAACCCAAAGATTTTAGCCGTTCACTTTGTCAAAAAAAAAAAAACTATCAGCTGCACATTTATTCAAAATTGAGACACAATGCTTCACTGTAATTCCAGACCATCCGCAGCTTTTGGATTTTCCTGGAGGGGGGGGGTCATGCAATCGTTGGCGGTAAGGCAATTATTACTACTGTCCCTGGCTACGGGGCAAGTTGCAACATGCCCCGGGGCACGTTATGGCAGCGTCTAAAATGACGGGACCTTTTGTTTCAAAACAAGACGAATGGAAGAATCCAACTTTTCCTTAGTTTCCATTTTTGTTATTATTGATAGCTACGCGTGATGTAGAAATGGTCAAGCTAGGCCTACGTTTTTCTATCCTAACGGACCGTAATATACGCAATCAATATATAGGCCAGGCCTTTTAAATATCCTCTCACAGAAGACACTGATAAGGGAGAGAGCCCACCATCCTTATTTAGCCGAGAATAAGGGCTTTTTGTACCTAGAATATATGTCCCCAGCTTAGACGACATACAAGTTTATTATATTGTGACGGATTAAAAACTTAAAGCGAAACGCGGGCCGATATAGGCTACTCTACACGACTCTGAGGTGGAATACAAGCACTATTTGCGCACCCACCGTACGTGCCCTTCGAAGCTTGACGCTCGTTGCCGAGAGAAGGAAGTGCATCTTTGTCCGCGATCTTTTATGACTGTTGACTATTGCTTATTCCTCTACCTCTGAAAAGCGAGCTAATGGGCGTCTTGGGTCAATCACGCGGCACGAAGAAGATTAGAATGCCAATCCGGTTAAAATGCCGCCTTTTATATACAAATCAACTTCAAATCACTTTTAAGCCACTTATATATACATGCCAAGGCAGCATGCTAATGCACTTTTCGTTTCCAGAGCTCTGAAAGAATTATACGGAGATTAGAGGAGGAATTATTGGCTACTTCTTAGTGTGAGCGGCGGTTTTGCGTAGGTTTGACTTAATTTTATTAAATTGCATCATCACTGGTCAGGTTTGGGTCGGGTTTCATTTGCATCTTCTAAGATTTCTGATGAGAATATTGCCTAATGACAGTCTTGCCAATTATTATCCTCAGGAGTTGACAAAGCGGTGAAGTGCATTTCCCTTGAGAATAGCTATATAGTCTTGGACATTCCTCAATCGAACGCGCTCAGCCTTGATTTAAAACATTGAGGCATTTGTAAACTGAAATACTTTGCTCGATGCGGGCAGCCTTTTCGTAGTCACATATTCTCAGCTCGTTGGAAAAACGCCTGGCTCGCCTACTGTCAACATCAAAAGTTAAGACCTAACTGACATCGCAGGTACCTTTTTTGAGAGAGGTTTGTTATTGCCTGTTTCCATGAACCATAATATAAAGCTAGACATGAAATGTGAGTTGGGTGAGCAAACTGATCGCAAATGGAGAAGAATGCCGCTCGCAGGTGGCCTTTCAGGCCTTTCAATTCTGCTGATTCTGTGAATTTTGTTCATGTATTGATGCTAGAAAAGTCCATATTAAATTGTGGGGAAAAGGCTACGAACATTCTTGCAATGCCTGGCCAGTCGCCTACTCTGTTGGCATCCCTCAACCTCAGTTCCAACTCATCACATCCGCATGGAACTGACTCTTTCTAATTATTTTCTTTATTTGGGCTTTATTGGTTGAGATCAATTTGCGCGCCCCTAGAAATAAAACAGTAAGTTAAGGTTGTGAATGAAAATAGGATTTATCGGCCGGAATATGGCTTTTTCCTTTTTTGTTTGTTTACTTTTTCTCGTTTGTTTGCTTTGGCTGTCTTAAGCTGTTTAATGTGGCCAGGGCATAAAAATAGGCTATAAGGAACAATAAGCAAACGAGCTGATTGGGCATGGAGGAGGGGGTGGAACGAATGACCGTGAGTCCAGACTGGGTATTGTTCCAGCCCCGTGAGGACGGCCGCGCGCCTGCCTGCTGCTGCCTCCTTGTCGTCGACTTGAATTTTCATGCTTATGTCTTTTCTGCCGATGTTGAACTCCTCTCTTATATAAATACTTCAACATTTTTTATGGCCCTCTTTCCTTCCTTTTCTTTTTTACGCTTTATCCTCGTCGCATTTATTGTTTTGCCAGTGTTTCTTTAAATTTTCATGGTAGGCCTACATTATTGATGTAGATTTATATTTACTTTGATAAATAGGCAAGTTCTATTATAGCCTAATTTATTTCGTGCCGTGATTGCGCTTCGTAATTCGCATATGCTGATTGTATAGGCCTATACGGAAACCTTGTATGGCATTTAGGTATGCATGTTGTTAATTATTGTAGTGACGATGATGACTATGTGCGATGATGCACCGGCTTCGCTGTCTTTTGAATGTCATGCAGGCTAGCCTACGCGTTAAATTATCTAAATGCATTCAGTAAGTTACTCCTGGAATGACAATTTATCTAAATGTGTTGGCTATAAGCCAGTTTCCGTTACCTGATGTGGCCTATATGTATATTTTGTTTACTTAAAAACTTCAAAAACAGCCACCCGAAGTGGTCTCTCCCCATCCGTAGAACTCCCCCCTCCCTCCCTCCCCTGACAGACTCTCCTACTCCGTCCCATCCCACACAGTTTTTGTTTTATTTCTCTCCCCTACCGCCATCCACATATCCAGACAATCTCAACTTTTAAGAAGAAAAAACTGAGTCGTCTGCGTTTCTGATTTCTGGTCAGAATAAAAATATTACTGAAGCATTTTCATGTCACCACTGGCTAGACGCTTGCCGAAATGGATTTATCATACAAGCGCCGTTGGGAACACGTCTTGATTTTGGCCACTGCGTTGATGTCACCTGCATTCACGTAAGTATGAAGTCAGAGAGTGAGAGAAGAGAGATAGACCGTGAAGGGAAATCTTTGCTTTTGACGGACTGAGAAAATACAAAAGGGTGCGGTATTTGTCTGGTCAGGGATCCCCTAGGTTTTTGGATGTTTCGAGAACATGGTTTGATATTCTGCATTTCAGTGGCATAAAAGCCCCCATGTATTTTGTGTTGTGACGTAGCCTGTGCATGAGAATATACAACAGAATGTCAAGAGTCGCCCAACTGCCATTTCAAAGAGAACGTCGATAATGTGGTATTACGATTATTATTATTATTATTATTATTATTATTATTATTAATTTATTTATTATTGCATAGTTTACGACTGCTGCTCGCACATAGCCTATATAGTAAAACAGAAGTTATTCTGAAGTCAGTGTAAGAACGAACCACGGTCATTCGACTCACACACTCCAGGCGCTAATGAAAACCACCGGTTTGGATCTGTCGCCAGTCAGCAGGACTGAAGACACAGACTACTTCCATAGCATTGGAACGGTTTATTGTGTGAACGATGTTAGATTTTTTTTTTTTTAAACAGCAGTGACTTTTGCTCTATTAAACTGTGAAACTGTTTAAAAAGTGGATTTCACCAGTATCAACATGTGCAGTTTTATGAATTAAAGTAATATATAATTCATTGAACTCAAGGAGACAAATTTAATATACATTTCAAATCAATATATACTCCAGCAAAATTCAATCACTGACAATTTTATTGGGTATATGAGCTCATTAATGCAAATATTGTGAGGTTGTGTAATTTTTTGGGGGGACTAAATATTCAAATGGGAAAGATGATCAAGCTGATCGCAGTATAGATTTTTACTTTATGTGGTGTTTGTGTGTTTCTGAATCAGTTGTCCTCCTGGGATTAAATGTGCGACAGTTTCAATTTTGAAATTGGTGCAGTAAGCATGCAGGATAATACAGCATGCTACTGAATGCTCATAATCTCATTCTCGTTCCACAAATATGACCTAGTGGGAATCTCTATGGCATCATATTGAATCTGTGCCACAAACAACCTGGGCTGTTCTAGAGCTAAAAGGAGGTCCCCTCTAGTATGAGAGAGGTCTACCTAATAAGCTGGTGTGTGAACCTATGTGAAAGGACGATTGTACATTGTTAAGTTATTGGATTGATTGATTGATTAAACATCAACTGAACAAATTTATCTTTTTTTTTTTTTGGAAGGGTTTTTACATATGGCATCACCCTGCAAAATCCCATGCAAACACATCATATACAACATCTTCTAATATTGACACTGTTTGATCATTATAAAATAAACTAAATAAAATATGAACAAAGTAAAAACAGAATATGATGATAAAAAATTATCAGTATGAAACAAATATTTTTTCTCAAAAACTCGTGCCAATATTGTTGGATCTCCTTTAGGTAGTACTGTGAACATTCTCACTTTGCAAACAGAGGGTTTGAGTCCTCTCCTGTTGTGTACAGTGAGGTTGGAGAAGACATGCAAAGGGATTTGAGACCATTTCTCCATGCAGGCTCTCTCCAGATTCTTCAGTTTCCTCAGTTTACATTTATGGACTCTCCACCTTAGCTCATCCCGCAGGTTTTATCTTGGATTTCGGTCAGAGGACTAGGATGGCCTTGTTTCTGTGGTTGGTGAGCCATTTTGTGCTTATTTTCAATGCATGATTTGGATCATTGTCCTGTTTGAGGATCCAACCATGGCCAAATTTCAGATAGGCTTTCTTGGTGAAGCAGTCAGGTTTTCATTTAATACCTGCTGGTATTTGATGCAAGCCATGATACCATGAATTCTAATAAGTTATGCTGGGCCTTCTAAAGAAAAACAGCCCCATTACATGAAAGATTCACCTCCATGTTTTACAGTTGGGATGGGGTTCTATAGAATGGCAATCTTTATTTTGTTATTTTAAGCTCACCTCTGGTGTTTTTTGCCAAAGAGCTCTACTTTGGTCTTATCTGTTCATCGAACTTGATCTCTTTGGAAGGTTCAGTGCATTTGGCAAACTGTAGACGCATGAGTTTGTTTATGGCCGGACCGCAGCAAAGCGGGGTTTAAAGTGCACGTTTGCATTCATTGTCAATGATGCTTAAGCATTTGTGAGAAATAAATGCAAAAACAGCGGAGCGCCCTCTTCTCCGATGACTGACTGTCAGAGCAGGATCTGATCAGTGGTGGGTTTCCCAAAACTATAGTTGCTAACTTTGTTAGCAACTTACATAGTTTGTCCATTCACAGTCAATGGTTCCAAGTATGCAAGTTAGCAACTGTTCTTTTGCGAAACGCATCCCGGATTGAGTCAGTAAGTACAGTGTTATGACATCTACAGAGGGATTTTTAGTAGGACTGCAGTGTGTAAACCACTCATTACAAAGACAAATGCACACCAAAAAGTTCAGTATTGCAAAAACAAAGTGATATCACCTGACAAGTCATCCTTCACCATATTCCCTACAAGTGGATGAGTGCATTTGTTTTGTACACCAGAAGAATAGAACCGGCTTGAATGCTTGACCACTGGGGCATTCTGTTAGAATCCATCACTTATAGTCTTACCTTAGACTATAAGATTTGAACAATTTTTTATGTATGAGATTGTTAGAATGTGGATTGATGGGCAGAATTTATGAACTGAACAGGTGTTTTTTGAGCATTCCTCAACTTTCCCAGTCTTTTGTGGCCCCTGTCCCAGCTTTTTTGGAACCTGTTGCAGGCATCAAATTCAACATGAGTGAATATTTCCAAAAAACAATAAAGTTTATCAGTTTGAACATTAAATATCTTGTCTTTGTAGTGTACTAAATTGAATATAGGTCGAAAAGGATTTGCGAATCATTGTATTCTGTTTCATCCACGTTTTACACGACGTCCCAACTTCAATGGAATTGGGGTTTGTATATGTAGAGGTACTCCCACAATTTATTTTGAGTCAAATCTGATTTGGTCTCTGTGGGACCTCTGGTTGATTTCATGTTTAATGATCCTATCCTAATAACAGCATTATGGTAGTATAAAACAAGTTTCATTCAGTGCCCTGAAAAAGTATTTACCCCTTTTCACATGTCCTCAATGTTTGCTTATTAGTCACACTAAATGGTGTCAGATCTTCATAAAAATGTAAAATGAGAAAGGAAAACATGAAAAAACAAAAATAAAATTAAAAAATTTAAACAAGCATTACATTTATACATGGTGAAAGGTTATCCAACATGTATATCACCAATATGAAAAAACAATTAACCCTTAAACTTAATGCTGATTGTCCCAACTTCAGCAGCAATAATTGAAAATAAATGCATCCAATAACTGGATGTCAGTCCTTCCTACTGATGTGAAAGAATTGAGGCTCACATTGATTTGCTTTAAATCAGACACAATGGAGGGTTTTGAAGTTTATACCACCCACTTAATGTTCTACTACAGCCTTTCGACATGATTCAAGTAGAACTTTGACTAGACCTCTGTGGTATCTTAATTTTGTTTCTTTTAAGCCATTCAGGGGTGGATTTGCTCTTGTGCTTCAGATTTAGCCAGGATACAGTTTCTGTTGAGGTTGAAGTCATGTGCTGATGACCAGAAGATTTTCATCAGGAATTTCTAGTTGAGGCAGAATTCATGGTTCTGTCAATTATCGTGGTTATGCCCCCATGAAACAGAAAATCATGCCCACATCATTGCATTGCTGCCATGCACAATGTTTAACCATTGGTTTGATGCTTGTATTTTGGAATGATGTTTCTGCTTTATGCCAGGAGGGTCAGAAAGTAGCACTTTTGACTCCTCATTCCAGAGAACATTATTCCAAAAGACTTGGGGGTAATTGAGCTGTTTTTGGCAAATTGATGCCTTTATTTTTACAGTTGTGCTCAAAAGTTTGCATACCCTAGCTGAATTTGTAGAATGTTACCATTTATTTTGAAAATATGACTCATCATGCAAAAAACTTGTACTTTAAGGATAGTGATCATGTAAAGTCATTCATCATCACAAACGTGTTTGAACCCTGATCACAATTTCACATACCCTTGAATGTTTGACCTTGTTATATAGACACAAGGTGACCCACTCAGGATTAAATGGCTATTAAGGGTTCCACACCTGTGGGTTTTTAAATCGTTACTAGTGTCTGTGTACAGTCATTGTGTTTGTTAGCTCCCGAGTGGATGCACTGATTTGGCTAGATGCTGAGCCATGGGGAATGGAAAAGAACTGTCTAAGGACCTTCGTGACAAGGTAGTTCAATTTGTTAAAGAGGGAAAGGATATGAAAAGATACCCAAAGACTTGAAAATGCCAGCCAATACTGATCAGTCCATGATAAAGGGGTGAAAAATTAGGGGCTCCATTGATATCAAGCCAAGGCCAGGTAGGCCAAGAAAGATTTCAGCCCAAACTGCCAGGAGAATTGTTCAGGACATAAAGAAAAATCCACAAGCTACCTCGAGAAATACAGGATGCTCTGGGAAAAGATTGTGTGTTTGTTTCCAAGGAGCGCAATAAGGAGGTAATTAAACAACTATGAGCTGCATGGTCGAGTTCCTGAAAGGATGCCATTAATGTGCCAATCCCTCAAAAAAAGCCCACCTAAAATATGCCAGACAACACCTTGATACACATCACAACTACTGGAATACTGTCATTTGGAGTGAAGAGCCCAAAAAAGAACATTATGGTCACAACCATAAGCGCTATGTTTGGAGAGCAGACAACAAAGCCCATGGTGAAAAATATACCATTTCCAAAGCATGGTGGTGGCTCTCTGATGTTTTAGGGGTGTGTGAGCTCTACAGGCATAGAGAATCTTGTGAAAATTGATGGCAAGATGAATGCAGCATGCTATCAGAAAATACTAGCAGACAATTTGCATTCTTCAGCAGGAAACCTGAGCGTTGGATGCACTTGGACTTTCCAACATGACAATGATCCTGTAGTGGCCGGTAGAATTGAGAGGCCAGTGCAGCAGCAAGACGGAAACAGAGCAGCACAGACTTAATTCAAACACAGAGAATGATACAGACCACACGACAGGAACAGTTCTCGCGCTTCAAAAAGGACGTCCAACCATCCGACAACACGGAAGCAAAGTGAGAGAGAGAAAGGAGAAGTATCTCGGGAACCAAGATAAACAAAGGTCCTCAAATAGGGCAATTCAAAGAATAGAGAGGAAAAAAGGAAAAGGGAATAACCCTAGAGAAATAGAAACTCCAAAAATAACGAGAAGATATAAAGGCAA
Organism: Gymnothorax javanicus; assembly: GCA_029692085.1. Lineage (NCBI taxonomy): Eukaryota > Metazoa > Chordata > Actinopteri > Anguilliformes > Muraenidae > Gymnothorax > Gymnothorax javanicus. Next base: position 21,149,594 of record CM056203.1, read on the forward strand.
ATAAATCCTGACTACAGATATCTTCGGCTATCGTGCATAACTACAAACAACACTCTAGCGAAGGAGGCGTGGCGGACCTCCGGCTTATATAGAGTCCGGGGAAGGCGCCGCCCAAGTTCAATCAGCCAGCTGGGTAAAGAATCCGATGGAAAAGGAATTCGATATCGTCCCGGGACGAGAGCCACAAAGAGAAGTCCTTCACCACACAAACATCCAGAACCATGACAGATCCAAAGCACAAGGCCAAGTTGATCCTCCAGTCGCTACAGAAGAGAAAGGTGAAGGTTCTGGAGTGGCCATCACAGTCTCCTGACCTCAATATCATCGAGCCGCTTTGGGGAGATCTCAAATGTACAGTTCATGGACGACGACCAAAGATTTTGCAGGAGCTGGAGGCATTTTGCAAGGAAGAAGGGGCAGCTATACCACCTGAGAGAATTACCCCTGATTTACACCAGATGTGTCTTTGGTCCGTCTGCGCTCCGCCCCGCCAGCACAGCTAATAGGATTCACTTTAGTCAATGAGTGTGTTTACACCAGATCCGCTGCGTTGCATCTCTTGTCTGTCTCAGCTCTAGCAAACCACAGCCATGCGCAGCAGATATACAAGACTTCTTTTTTTGTCAGTTGCCACAGCACAAACCCAACAGTTCAACACAGCAGATCGATTGGTACAAAGACAAAATATTGAAAGATACAGTTAATTTTCAAAATCCGTGTTGGCGCTAGTTTGTATTGTGGGCTAGAACAGCAATCGAAGTCAGAAAATGGCTAAAAAAATCGACAGAACACTTTCCAAACAAATGACAAACCCAAATCAAACAGGAAATTAAGAATATTTATTTAAAAATAGGCTTCTTATCTGTGGTAGAAGCACAAAATCTCGAAAAATAAACAAATCGAAGCAAGTCAAACGTTCCTCAACCCATTCAGTAATGAGCAAAGGCTGTTGCCTGTTTACAGGCAACAATTGTTATTACAATGTGTCATTTATCTTGGGCGATCGCATGTGATTTTGTAATCACCACGTGATCTCGTCAGACTCGCTCATTAGTCTCGCAACTCAAGCCGTCCGGCCCTGGTACGCAGTGAAAACGCAGTCAGTGGGAGTTGACAGATGGCAATGTACGCAGCAAACACGCAGCAGGACGGACATGGACTGAACACGCATCTGGTGTAAATCCCAGGTTAGAGGCCTCATTAACAACTTTCACAGAAGACTGCACCCTGTTATTGATGGTAAAGGGGGCAATACACAGTATTAAACTAACACTAACACTAAGGTGTGCACACTTTTGAACAGGGTTCATTTCATTTTTTTCCCTTATTGCCATGTTTTATGTGATGATTGTGCCATTCTACATGACCTACAGTTGGATATGAATCTAATAAGAGATAAAAGAAATGTGTTTTGCCTGGCAATTTGTGTTTTCTTTAAAAAAATGTTACCTATTTTACAAATTCAGCCAGGGCAGGCAAACTTTTGAGCACAACTGTATGATTGCAGTAATTTTGACCTTGTAACTTCCTTATGGATACAAGTTTTGCTTTGTCTCTCTCTGAAGGTGGCATCATGCAAGCTGACCTTATTTTAGGTGAGTGAGGCCTGCAGTTCCTTTGATGTTCACCACAGTTCTTTTGTGACTTTCAGATGAGTCAATGATGTGCACTTGAAGGAATTTTGTTCCTAAGTTATTTACATTGGAAGATAATGGCTCTTGCTGTGGTTCAGAGCCTTGGAAATGGCACTGTAACCATTTCCAGACTGGTTTATCTCAATACTTTCCCATCATTTCTGGAATTTCTTTTGATTATGATACAGTGTGCTGCCTTTTTAGACCTTTTAACTGACTTCACATTGTTGGAAAGGTTGTATTTTAGTGATGCTTAGATTCAACAGGGTTAAGAGTAATATGGGTGTCTAGTCTAATGTAACTCAGTGGGGAGGTTAAGTGGACACACGGTTGAATTCCTTTTCTGATGTGCTTCTAGATGCTAACAAACACATTTCAGTATAAACACCAAAAGTGATGGCTTCATATAATTCTCTTAAGCATGAATATTGTGCTGTAACCGCAAATTTTAATGGTGAAAAATTATTTTCACATGAACTATACACCAGGGCAACAGTTGAGCAGGACTGAATTCAAAATGCAATTTTCCAAAAATTTGCTAGTCCTGAACTCTGTACATTTGCGTAAAGGTTTTAGCGTGCATTTCACAGGCTTTGTCATGAACCGTGCATAATTGCATGCGCTGAATGTTAGTAGTTGGGCAGCACATCTGAAAACGTAGGTTTCATCTCAGTCAGATAATGATTCTGTTTCTTCAAACTACAAAAAGTTTAGACTTCGAGGGACAGTTTTTTGGGGAACACAGGCCACCTTGTTTTCTTTAATGGACAGCAGGCCCATACTTTTAACAGCATTAAATATATTGAGAACATTATCTTACTATGAAAGCTTATAAAGTGTGAAGTAAAGATCAAACTCTTTTCATACTGCTTTTGTATGCCAGGAAAGCTATGCTCAAGCTATATTAACAAGAATTGAGCAATGTTTGTTGATGTGATTAATTTCGTGCTTTGGTAAAGTGGAACTTGCTTTTCGAGTTAGGTGGTGCTCACTCCCTTAAAATCAAATTTTTCTCTTAAGTTTTCCCTGAAGTTGGTTCAGAGTCAGAAAAAGCTTTTTTTCATATTGTAGGATAATGTCACATACATTTCTTGTTTTTGCTGGTTCCAGTGCTTCACTGAAGCTACATCACGCTTATATTGAGAGAAATATTCAAACCCAGGACGTCATGTTTTTTATGGCTACAGCATTACATCAACTGGAAAATATCTAGATCTTGAGCATCATTTTATACTCATTTCCCTGTAATTCAGCAGGACATATTTGGGATCATTGGAAACCTTGGGATCTCCACTAGAATTTAAAATGGGCCTGAAGTTCCTCAGGTTTGAATACAGCAGCTGCATTTGACGGACCCATATATGGGTTCATAGGTTTTATGAGGTTTACTTTTGCCCGGGTGTAAAAATGCAGCTATTCATTACTCTTTTAAAAAGCTTTAAAAATTCATCTATTTCTTTCAGAGATGCTCATTGGGATGCACAAAAACAATTGCCTCTGAGGGTTTATTTTTTCTCACAAACAAACTAGCCGGTGTCATACACAAAGTGGAAAAAACATCTTGGATGTGATTGTTTTGGTTCATCCCCACAGGCAGGTTAGGTGAAAATGGATAAACCTTGCTGTTATTCTTGCATTTTGGGACCCAAATCTGAGAGCACTCTTGTAATATTTCTTGAGAGTATGAGAATTAAAAAAAAATCATTCATATGCAAATGATATTGAGCCTTAAAATTTACAATCTGATGCTTCAGCTGATTATCAGAAGCTGCCACTGTCTCTGTTTATGTTGATATGCGCTTGCACAGCAGTGAACCAGAAAAGGTATTCAACTGTGTTTTTGCTTTACCTCCCCAATATCATTAACATTTTGTTAATTGGCTGATTGAGTAACAAAGAGGGCAAATACTTTTTGGCACTCAGGGCCAGTTGGTGTTGGATAACTTCTGTCTTTCAACTCAGTAATGAAACAAATGTATGTATTCTGTGATCACTTAGGTTGCCCTTGGCTTATATTAGATTTTTTTTTTTTTTTGAAGATCTAACATAATTGTGACAGATGTGCAAAAATGAAATGAATTAGGAAGGGGGTGAAAAAACTTTTTCAACAGCACTGCAAATAATTATTTATGCATCAAATATCCGAGTTGCACTTTAAGTGTCATCCAGTCGCCTACTTTATATATATATATATATATTTGATACCTTCTCATCATGGCATTTTGGCGATTATTTGAATTTCTGGCTAGCTAGGTGACTAAAATCTAAGTTTGCTTGCGGAAAGACTTTGCCGCCTAAACAGTTATTATTGAATGGAATGTTAAGCAGAAGTTCTCTTAAAAATTGTATTAAGGTACATTTTTGTTACGATCCAAACCAGGAATCAGATGCAGAGTCAGAGTAAAATCCTATAGTAGGGTTTATTGATAGTCATATAGTAATGACAGAGCGATGGAGTCCAGTGCAGAACGGCCCAGTTCAGTTCAGATGGTACAGGCTTGAGTGCAAGCAGCATGTCCATGCCTGGCCAGTGGCGTCCCTGGACAGCAGCCAGATGGAGTGCACAATCGCCAGAGGAGAACTGTATAATAGCAATTTTGCAGTGCTTAGCAGGGACATAGTCCCAATCCTGATGACCACAGAAGGCTTGGGAGATGTTCATACTAAACTGGGCAGATGAACAGTCTGAAGACTGATTAATAGGATTGCAGTCCCAATCCTGGAGACTGAGAGTAAGGCTTGGGAGCTTGTTCCTATTAATAGAGCCAAGAAGAGAAGTTCTGTATTTTACAATCATTAAAGGTTACAAAAAAATTTCCCATATGATGAATATACAGGAGCAAGGAATATAGAGTATATACATCAACACACACAAGGCAATGGGAAACACAAATGCATAACAGCTGGTGGGGGAAGCAAGAGGGATGTAAACCAATCAAAGGAGACAATGGGCCTCATGCAAGAAGCAATAAAAGACCACATTTTCTCTTATTTTTGTTCGTATCCCCGATTTTTTCTTATTTTGTTTTTACCCATTGATTTCTGGGATGCATCAATGTTCTCTTATTTTTGCTCTTCGTTTAGGTAAGAGAAAATTTTACGAGTGGTCGAGAGCACTCTTTCTTAGATAAGAGAAAACAGAAAACTGTTATCTCTGTCCACAAATTGCTTGTCCAATGCACGGAAACAAGTTTTAAAACTTAAACATTAAAAATGCATCATATAATCAAATTTTGATTGTTTTATGTTTTTGAGAAATAATAACGATTTTATCATTTAATTCTTGGGCTAAAGAGTTTGGCCAGTTGATCCTAATTAGGACTAAGCTATAAAAACCCTTAGATTCTTGCATGCATTCTGCTTCTGAATGGCTTACCTATTGCTGTTGGACGCTTTGGCCATCCAGGCCTTGCGTAGAGAGCGCGTTTTTAGAGATCGCGCAGAGCTTGCTGCTGAGACAGATGAATGGCTACTCGTACCAAACGTGAAAGCAACCGCACTTGAGCACAGAAGATCACAGTTATGTGTTACGGCTCTCTTGTTCTAACAAATGCAGCGGTGAAAAGATATCTCCATTCAAACGAAGAAATTCAATGCTTGCTCGAAATGTAGGCGGACAAAAAGATACAATCACAACTGGATACTACACACAAACATTCAGAGATTTATGGAATAATTTGTGAGTAGTTACATTCGCGTGGTTATCACAGAATACTAGATCAGTGCCGTGAAAAACTACAAAAATGCGGCTGCGATATCTCAAAGTGCGGGACGCAGTGCCAAAGTCTGGCAGCTCAAGTTATGGGATAGATAAATTTTTGTGATATGAGGCACTGGACAGCATGATTGGCCAAAAACGCAAGGGCGAAAGAATTCCGTATGCAACATCCACCTATATTGAATGTAATCAGTACATTTTCGGCTTACCTTGATGTTTTGATACCCTGAGAAAGATTCAGATGTGCAAAAACATCAAGCATTCAGTCAAGAAAATTTCGAGTTTAATTTTTCGTGCTGCTATATATGGTAATCCATGTTACAGATTACACACCGGGTTGCTAGGGCAAGCGCAGCATATGCATTCGCGATATTAATATTCAATATTAATATTCTAAACCCCCTTCTCAATAACGAAGTCCCCCCGAAATATATTGGCACCTCCTTTTAAAATCTTTTACCATTTAAAACCACCTAGGTGCATACTGCAACGCGCTGTATCGGAATTTTGTCATGCATGCAAGTGTACTCGGGTACTTTACAATATTACTTGTGTGAAAGCTGACCAGCTGGGGGAGAGGAGAGGGGGGACAATCTTACTGTGGCACAGGACGGAACAATTGTACCTAATGTGAAAGCGCCTTAGATTGCCACAAGCAGTCGGTTCTTTGCCCACGGCACGTCGCCTGCCCTTATATGGTGTTTAGTGGGTGTCATATATGCTGATTTAAAACAACCGGCCACGCGCTTCCAATTTACGATCAAGTGGGATTCAACATTCAGCACACATGGGTAAGAGCAGATTCGGACGGTAAGAGCGTTTTGGTGCATCCAGAGTTTATTTCTCTTATTTTTCTCTTAGCAAAAAAAAAAGAGAGAAAACATAAGAGAAATTTCAGAGAATATTGCTGCATGAGGCCCAATGTATCTAAAAAACATGCAAGGTGCTGGATGGGCAGAGATATGAAAGGGATTTACACGAGGTTGTGACTAATCTTCACAGACTCCGAATAACATCTGTTCATGCAGACAGTTTTGCTCAAATGAATAGAAATTTTTTTTACACTCTTGTAATGCAAAATATGGGACTTTCAGGTCTCCCTCTCCCCTTAGCACTCTGGGAAATGTTGTTTCTACCGGCACTAAGCATGTCTTACACTAACAGTGCAGTACCATTTGCACTGTTCTGAGATGATTCTCTTTTGCCAAGGATGGCAGAGCCTCTCTTCACATTGCGGTAAACAGATTCCTTAAATTATTCATATATGCTGGTTTGAGAGGTAGGTGAGATGGAGAATAACATCGACTTGCTTTTGAGAACAAAAAGGCTTATCCACACTGGTCTCAGAACAAGGCTTTTTGGATACAGCAGGTACCTAACTGCGGTGCTGCTGTTGACAGGAGAACAGTCCTTTCAGATCTTTGAAGGATGTCATACATTTCTATTGACTGGTCACCACTGCATGAAAGGTCCTCGCTCACCATGTGCAGAACTTGACTGGAAGCACTTAGGCTACCTACGTGGAGTATTTCACTAATGGACCGGTGGAGGTCTGTACTCTCTTTGGTGGCCTTAAGGATCCAGTCAGGAAGGGCCTCCAGATACATAATATGTTTGCATGATTTGCGCTTAGCTCTCAACTTCCTGCTTGATGGCTCTCCCAACAGCAGAATTTCTCATTTGTGTGGATCCAATGTTATTTCTGTTCTTTTGTAAGTTGCTGAAATTCAGAACATTTCTTGAGCTAATGTTGTAATTTATCACCACTGAGGGAGGCAGGATGTGCTTGTCCAAATTGGCCTTTGCAGGAGGTGGATCAGATACATAAAGTAAGAATTGGATCTGTTGCTGTTTGCTTAAGTGAATAGGCATTAAAGAGCATGATGGAGTGCTTAACTTCCTGTTTCTTGAGCGGGTGTGGTACCCTGTGTTGGCGGGGCTGAAACTTTACTCCAATACTGTCTGGTACGGTGGTTCTTGATTCTTATGCATTTATACCTGAAATTCAAGCCATTCAGATGGGAACAGTGAAATACAGCCCCTGGCAAAAATGATGGAATCCGCACTCTTTCACCCAGCATTTTTACTTCAAAGAAAATAAACAAATTGCAGATATGACACAAACCATTATTGTTCAATAGCTGAACAGTCTGGCTTCATGAAACACTCTTCAAACATATTAGATGGAAATTTTTTTTATTAATGTTATGTTTTTTTCCAAATCAAGTATAGGAAAAAATATAGAATCACTCAATGTTCTTGAAAAAATTATGGAATTATTATGGAATTATTACTTGCCTATGTTTGGAGAGGCATAATTCATAAATAACCTTTAGTCTTTTAGATTTGCATTATGCACCATGATCTACACATCCATCCCTATCACAGTGAAGATTCTATATGCCATTCAAATGTATATTGTTAACACTACAAAATAAGGACCCGTCAAATATGTAAATCAGTGATGTAATGATATCAAGATTTTATCGTAGTTCCATACAGTATTTTGTTCCTTAATGAAAATTTGAGCATTCAGAGGATAGTTAATAAATGCAAAATATAAAGTTTGCAGTTCTTTTTTGTACTGAAGATTCAGATGATGGGTGGTCTTTTCAGCGATGTGTCAGTAGACATTGATGCACTGAAGATGTGGTAGCTTGTGCCATTTCAAAAGCATTTTTCTTTGTTTGGGGTTTATGTTGGGAGTATTTTCCCCTGACAATGTGTTGTCAGTATATCCCCGCCCCTCCTCCACCCTGCCCAGGTCCCGCAGCTCGATGGGACATAAACCTGAGACACCGATCTCTGAAATCTGGATGCACTTCATGATCAAATACATATTCAGCCTGAGCCAGGCAGCCCCACTGGATAGGCTGCAGTAGCCTGTGATTCCATCCCCAGAAGGGGAGCCTCCGACAGAATGGGCTCGGCCCCCACAACTTCAGGCAGCCGGGTCCAGTTCACCAGCCCCAGCTGTGCTTGACATCCTCTCTAGCTGACATAAAATGCTCTCAGAGTTTTTTGAAATGTTTTATAATTGTCCTAACATTGTCGCAATGTTCGTGTGGTAAGGTTTTGCGACACTGGTGTCCCTGCTGATCGAGTGGTCGCAGAGTGGCAGTAAACAGCGGCTGGCTGGTCCTCCATAGAGAGGAATCTGGGGTCTTCTCAGTTTATGGCAGAGGTGCTTCCCCAACCAAATGGGCTCATGTACTGTACATTTGGATGAACCAGATATTACAAATTAAGGGAAAATAAAATGATTGTGGTTAAGAAACACACTTTTTAAGGCATACTGGACAGGCTGCCCAAATTTGATATCTGAAAGCAGAGAGGCCATCAAAGAAAGGTTGGCAGCTGTGAAGGTACCATTTCAGGGCTTTTAACCTCCACCTGCAGGTAGTTTGAGAGTGAAGAGCTAATTATTTCTTATATAAAAACAGTGAGCCTTGCTCTTACCTCCTTTGCAGCGTGCTCTGCAATGACATCCTGGGCCTGAGAGTGGCAGGAGACCCGGTGCTGACGCCCCACACGGTGTGCCTGCGGCTGGCCGGCCTGAGCAAGCGGCAGATGCAGCTGTGCGTGCGCAGCCCTGACGTGACGGCCTCCGCCCTGCAGGGCATCCAGGTGGCGCTGCACGAGTGCCAACACCAGCTACGCGACCAGCGCTGGAACTGCTCCTCCCTGGAGAGCCAGGGCAAGCTTCCCCTGCACAGCGCCATCCTCAGCCGAGGTGAGCACTGGGGACAGAGGACGGGCCGGGTCTCCGCTGTGAGCTCCAGCTCTGCAGACAGGAGTGTGGAAGTACTGCGGACAGGGTGATCGTTAGGATTTTGTGAGAGTGAAAAAAGAGGGAATGACTGAAAATGAACTTCTGTAAGGACACATTTGGAAGGTTGGATGAATGATGTGTGTTTGAGAGGGAGCAGGAGAGGCAGTGTGTATAATGTGTTCTGTGAGTGTGTGCAGTGTACATATGCTGTACCCTGTCCTCAGCAAAATGTCAGCACCCTTACGTCACATAATATTACATTACATTCACCTAGGATTTAACCAGTGACTTACATTGTTTGAGGACACCTAAATGGTCACAGTCAAGCCAAATCAAACCAGATCAGTCTATTGACATTCCTAGACTAACAAGTCTTTGTACAACATTGCCAAAGCACACTCTGTGGTTAGGTATACTATGCTTACTGAGCCAGAATGCCATACCTGAATTCAGATGAATTAGGGGTGCAAAAGATCCCTCGAATAGACGAGTACTTGCCAAATAAATCATTATCAGTTACAAAAAAAAGACAGTTAATTATAGTTTTATAGCCTTATATTTTTCTACATTTTATCCCAGTTAGTTCCGATGTAATGTAGGCCTATATGTGTTCGTTAAAAAGCCTACATGTTTGTTGCATTATTTGTTTCAACCTCTTAAACCCCAACACCTGGTGGTGCTGGTATTGCAGGATTTTCAGTTGAGTGCTGTCAGATAGAAGCCTCTCCCCTTTTATTCCACCGTTGATCTCAACTCGTTCCCGTTTGGGACTGATTAACATTCAATTTACTAAACTAACAGGACCAATACATAAGCTTATGATGATTAAGAAATTATTCATCAGGAAATGACCAAGAGGCCATTGATAGCCTACATTGCAATCGTTCATATAATACACATGCTATTGCAAGGACTAAAATTCTGCACATAATTAATTAACCCTGTAAAACCTGCAGACCCATTTGTGGGCCTGTCCAATACTACTGCTGTATTGAAACCTGTACAACTTCAGGCCTATTTTTATAGATCTGTGGCCTTAAAACATGGCATCTGGGATTTGAATATCTCTCTCTGTATAAATGTGATGTAACTTTAATGAAGCGCTGCAGCCAGCAGATTCAGAATATGTATATTAAATTGTCATACGATATGAAAAAATGCTTTTTTTTGGCATTAAACCAACATAAGGGAAAACTCCAGTGAAAAGTTAGAGTTTAAGACGTTAATCCAAAACTTCTTCTGAATTCCATCTCCCTTTTTTTTTTGCATTTTTTACATTTAAAATGGAAACATCTTCATGTCAAACTCTATGAATTATTGGCGCAGAATAGCGTCACTAAAAAGCCTAGCTATTATGTGCCGTTTTATGTGCAACAGGATGTCATCACCCCAAAAAATAAAAAATTTAAATCCTCCAACAAAATTTTAACCAATGAGGTAAAAACCTCATGACTGCTCACCGATGACACAAATGACGTTGATCATCATCTATGGCACATTTCAAGGCCTGCAAACAGACAGTAAGAGAGCAGTCAGTTCCAGTAGTTGCCATGTTGGATGCAGGAAAAATAGACCACAATAACTTTGACAAGGGTCACAACATTATGGTTAGACAACTGGATTAGAGCATATTCAAAGCTGCAAGTCTTGTAGGGTGCTCTGGGTCAACAGTGGAACAAACCTACTGATAGTTGTCCAAGGAAGGACAAACTACAATTTCCTGTCATGGCGTTGGGCACCCACGGCTCATTGATGTGTGAGGACACAGTAGGCTGTCCTGTCTGGTCCAAGCTAACTCTACTATGGCACAATTCATTGGAAATTTTCATGATAGGTATGGGAAGATCCAAGCTAACTCTACTATGGCACAGTTCATTTGAAATTTTCATGATAGATATGGGAAGAACGTGTGGCAACACAGTGCAACGCATCCTGCTGCGTATGGAGTTTTGTAGCTGTGGACTGGCCAGAGAGCCCATTCCTGCCCCATTCCATAGCGGAAAGTGGTCACCATAAGTACATAAGGGTCTGAACTGGTCGCCTGTTCCAGTGAGTTCTGTTTACTTTTGCATCATGAACATTTGCTGGGTATGTGTGCTTAGTTTACCTGGGGGAAGAGACAGCACCTGGATGACTGCGGAAAGAACACAAGATGGTGGAGGGAGTGTGATGCCCTGGGAAATGTTCTGTCGGGAAACCCTGGGTTTTGACATTTCTGTGGGCATTAATTTGGTGGAGCCAGTTTGGTGGCACGCAGAATATCAACAGCATATCAGGCAGGTGGTCATAATGTTTTGGCTCTTGGGTGTCAATAGGTGGCCTTTGGTTACTCAAGCAGAGTCTGTCTGGGTGAGTTTTCCAGCATTGTAATCAACAGGCTCATTTCAATCGCTTCTTTTTCACAAGCTTGCTTCCTTCCTCGGTCCTGACCTTGAGGTGTATCATTTTTTGGGAGATCCCAATCTCCCAAAAAATGTCATGAGATGTTTCCCAAGGATATCTTGAGCTCAACCTTCCTATACGGCAGTATTTTTGGAATATTTGACATTAAAATTATTAACCTGTGAATCTGCACCTCCCCATCTGGCGTGCCTGTATTGGTCTGTAACAGATGTCAGTCAGAACTGAAGTTCAAAGGTGCAAAGTTCATTTCCTTCTCTTCCCTTTTTCTCTTCTCCCAAATGGGTGGAGCAAAGAGGCAGAAAAGGTAGCAGAAAATGGAAGGACGGTTGCGTAAATTAAGTAACTGAAGTAAGCCAAATAACCTGTTTTAGGCTAGTTTTTTGTTTGTGTGTGTTCTAGAGCTCTCGTTGCTTTAAACTGTCAGGATTTATTCTAGCCGCATAATCTTGATCTTAATTGAAACTTTACATGGTAAAATTGCTTGTTTTGGGGGCATTAGGTCTTTTTGTTTTTTTCTGGATGGTATTGGTATCCTACAATTACTGAAGGCATGGTATTGTATGATGAATAGAGGGGCAATTAAAGTGGATTTAATGGCACAAGGGATGTGGAAATAAGATAGTGCTGCTGGAAAAGCACATGGTCATGGGTGTGTTGGCACATTGTCATACTTCAGTGGACAAAGGGATTTATACATTTTCTGGGACTACATTTTATAATGCAGTGGATCATGGATTCAAATGCACTTATACGTATGGTTAGCAAATAAACTAGCTTTATTGCACACAATGCACTGAACATATATGTTTGCGTTTGGACTCAAATTACTGAGTCATGAACAACCTGAACCTGGTAATTGCTCCTTGGTATCTTTTAAAGTACAGCGTATAGTGAGAGGTAAATGCACATTATCCGAACCAGAGTTATGAAAAAAATTGATTAGGAAGATTTAGAAAATGTTGCAGTCTGATATGGGCTGATGCCTGTTCCCTCAGGGTTCCGAGAGAGCGCCTTCTCCCTGGCACTGCTCGCGGCAGGCGTGGCCCACTCAGTGGCGGCTGCATGCAGCTTGGGAAAGCTGCGCGGCTGCGGGTGTGACGGCAAGCGCCGGCTGGATGAGGACAAGATCCGCGTAAAGCTGTCGCAGCTGCAGCTGCAGACTCTGCAGAGGGGGGCCGGGCTCAGGGGGTCGCACGGTGCCACTGTCCTCACTCCCAACCCCGTCTCCGAGCCTGCTCTCAAACTCGCCGCCCACCAGGGGGAGCTCTCCTCCAACTCACACCTCGCCCACCCCGCTGCCCTCGCGGGCATGCTCCCGGAGGACGACCTGTCCCCGACACTGCAGGACACCTGGGAGTGGGGCGGGTGCAGCCATGATGCCCGCTTCGGCGAGCGCTTCTCTCGCGATTGGCTGGACTCCCGCGACTCCCCTCCTCGTGACATCCGTGCACGCATGAGGATCCACAATAACCGTGTAGGCCGGCAGGTACAAATCTCCGAGCAGGCTCTTCTCCTGCAGGTTGTGTCAGCTGTCTTTAAGCCTGAGAAGTAACAGGAAGCAACAGCTGGCTTCTCAGGTGTCTGGAGACACAATTGGTACCTCACTCCCCTCGACTGATGCAGTAATTGGAAGGGACTGAAGCAGCTTCTCTGATATAAAATCTTAGCGCTGAGCTAAAGAAACAAAAATGAGAATTAGAATAATCACTCTCCATTAGCTAGTAGCTACTGGTTTTTTTGGGAGAGATACATTAAAACTGTAACACAAGCCAAACCGTGTGAATGTTGCTTAATAAGGAAATGACCAAGTGGCCATGGATTTTATGGTCTTGTATATAATTATTGTATTCATCTGTATCCAGGGGGAGCCCAACCAGAGCTGAGGATCTTTCTAAAAAGGCAGATGCTACCCCGTGGAGTTGTGTTTCCCTAGTTGCATATCATTGTGACTAATTTCTCTGTCAGTGAATAAGTGACCAATCAGAGTTGTGCTTTTTTTTGTGCAGGTGGTGAGGGACAACATGAAGAGGAAGTGCAAGTGCCACGGCACATCAGGGAGCTGCCAGTTCAAGACCTGCTGGTACGTGTCGCCCGAGTTCAGGCTGGTGGGGTCCCTGCTGCGTGAGAAGTTCTTATCGGCCATTTTCATAAACTCTCAAAACAAGAACAATGGTGTCTTCAACTCCCGCCCCAGGGGCAGGGCCATTCCAGGAGGGGCGGAGCAGCAGCCTCCCCCCTTAACGGTGGGCGGGGCCAGGGGTCGCCGCCGCGGCGTGTCGCGGGAACTGGTCTACTTCGAGAAATCGCCGGACTTCTGTGAGCGCGAGCCCGTGGTGGACTCACCCGGCACCCGGGGCCGCGTGTGCAACAAGACGAGCCCACGCATGGACAGCTGCAGCTCGCTGTGCTGTGGACGGGGCCACAACGTGCTGAGGCAGACGCGCAGCGAACGCTGCAACTGCCGTTTCCACTGGTGCTGCTACGTGTTGTGCGACGAGTGCCGCGTCACCGAGTGGGTCAACGTCTGCAAGTGAGCTGGCGGGTGGGGGGGGCGGAAAGCTTTCTGCTCTGTCTCGCCCCCGTCTCAGCCACTTTCCGGACCGCCCCAGAACCTTCTCTGACAGCGCATGGAATGTCACCCACAGAATGTTTGTACCGCACGCCCCCGCCCCTCTTATTTTATTCACAGAGCGGGTACAATCAAGACTCCACTCTCCACCCATTGCCCCCCTTCCCCCATCTCTCTCTCCATATTATCTGTATATCCCCGCTTCCTTTTCATCCCGGCCCACTCATCTGGGACCCATTTTCCTTCTGTTGTCGTTGTTATTCCTATAAATGCCCATGTGAGGGGAGAGACGGAGAATAAGGTGACTCATGTCATTCCTCCCCCATACTTTGTCTGGGTCTGGTCTCTTCAACCACTGAGATGCTGCCCATGACCTCCTCACTTTCCTGCATTTTTTTCTTACGAATAATAAAATACAAGAATGGCAGGGACAAAAAAATCGAAGAAAAAGTGCAAGTGCTTTTGCCCCACTCCTTGAACTGGCACCGCTCTTTGCCTGTAAAATGGAGGATAGATAGGGAGAGTCTTGCAATAAGGAGGCTGATTTGTGAGCACCAAAGTCTTTCAGATATGATGTGACGTACACCCCACTTGTCAACATGAGTGTCAAACTGTTTGCCAGGCTTTACTCCCAAACCAAATTCTGGGAATGTAGTCCAGTCCTCTATTTTTTGGTGTAACTATTGGATGTGCGAGACAAACCGGGGCATGCCTGAAGTGGCTGTGTGATCTTTAGAAAAACAGGTTCGTTAATCACAGAGAGGAGCACATTTTGGACCATATTAAGAAGGTACGGTACAATCTCCCCCACCATTCCCCATCAGTACACTGCTGGCCACCTCTGTCCAACGTCACATCAGAGGCATCTCAGTCGACATGAGCGAAAGATTAACCAGTGGGACTTGCGTAAAATGTTATTAAAAACGTCTGTATGGGCGCTATTGGAATTGGACAATCTTTGTAATTTCTTTGGAAAGCTTTGGAGAACTCTTCTGCCATTGTGGGATTAGTCTCTAAGGGAAGAGTTTGTATCATTTTAACTGCAGCTATAAAAAGGCAGAAAAGTTGATACTTTGAGGGAGCAGAATTCAATATTTTTCAAAAGTTGATGCTTTGAAGGAGCAGAATTCAGTATTTTAAAAAAGTTGATACTTTGAAGGAGCAGAATTCAGTATTTTAAACTTCTGCAGTCCTGCACTGATGATTATGAAGACAAGTTTTTTTGAGTGATTCAGGTTTTCCTTTTGCAAAATGTAATACTATGTGATACAGTGAATTGATACAATAAACGTTTTTTATTAAATACTTGCCTTATTTTAACCATGATGGAAAAATGAGTGATCTTGAACTTTGTTAACCAATAATAATGCTGAGCTTGGGAACTACATGCGAAGATTATGTTCTTTTGATATTGTTATTAAACTACAAGGGATGCATCAATTGATCAAATGATAAGAAAATGTCCAAAATTGCTTTCAGCATGGAATGAAAAGTACTGGCAACTGTATTCACCACCCCAAATCAGAAGAGAATGGGGTTGTATGTTAAATTAAAATTGAACGCAGAGATTTGTAAATTATCTTTGACCTACTGTACATTGAAAACAACACAACAGCACATTATTTGATGTTTTACCACATGAATTTAATTGATATTTCAAAAGAAGCACCTATTTTGACTTTGATTCTTGCAACATATTTTTAAAAAATGGGACAGTTAATTATTTACCCCTTTATAATGTTGCCATTCCTTTTCTCAACATTTAGTAAAGGTTGAGAGACTGAGGACACCAAGCGAAAGGGTATTTCATATTTAATTTTGTCCCATTCTTCCAGCAAACAAATATTAAGGTTTACTGCAGTGTAGGGTCTTCTTCCAAAATGCACCACACGTTCGCAATTGGGGAAAATCAGGACTGCAGGCAGGCCTGTCTAGCAACCGCACCCTCTGCTTATGCAGCTATGCCTTTGTAATGTGTGCAGAATGTGGTTTTGCATTGTCTTATTGAAATATGCATGGGCTTTTCTGGAGAGGATGCTGTATTGAGGGGACCACATGGTGTTCCAAAAGCACAGTGTACTTATTAGCGTTAATGGGGTCTTCAGAAGTGCTAGTATCCTTGCCAAGGGACTTGGCACTACTCCATTCCATGACAGAGCATGGCTTTTGGACTTCTTGTTGGTGAAAGTTTGAATGGTCTTTTTCTTCTTTGGTTCAGAGCATTTGGTGTCCATTTCTTGCTAAAAAAGACCCGAAATATTGTTATGGTCCAGGTTAAGAATCAAGTGCGGAGTCAGATGTGCAATCCAAATGGTAGTTAGTTTATTGACAGCAGAAAGGGACAGATTGGGGACAGACCCCTTGATAATGAGTGGGGGTGGAATCGCAGACTAGGATGGCACCGTTCTGCTCAGATGTCACAGGCAAGGCTGGGCTAACTGTCGCTGGCCAGTGGGCTTTGGGATGCAGCCAAATGTAGTACAGACTTTGCTAGCACTGAACTGTTCCAGAGATCGAGGAAGTTGTTGAGAGGAACGCAGTTCCAATCCTGGACCCGGATCAGGATTGAAAGCTTCTTCCTAACAGACTGGACAAGGAGAACAAACTTGGAAGGATTAGCAAAAATGCAGTCCCAGTCCTGGAGCCTGATTAGGATTGGAAGTTTGTTCCTAATAACTAAAGAGATGAACAGGCTTGAGTAGGGTTAACTTGAACTCGGTCCCAATTATGGACCCTGATTAGGACTGGAAGCTTGTTCGAATTAACTTGATGACAATTAAGACTTAGAGTGAGTGCTGTCACTGAAGCACTAGTTGCGTTAGACGAAGACAAGGAACTCTTACTAATAAACATTGACTGGGATCTTAGAACGAATGTCACTTTACAATCCAGCAATTTGCACATAAAGCAGAGGGCTTAAATACCCCTCACATGGTCATTAGGAAAGAACTGTGTGACGAGGTTCAACCAGGCAAGGGAGTTGCATGAGACAAAAACGAATCACAAAACACATACACCTAACAGACATGCAAGTTTCTGAATTACGAAGAGACACTCAAGGAAATTACACAAGGGTTGTGACAAATAATAGATTCATCTGACCAAAATACGTGTTTCCACTGTGTGATGGCCCATTGCAGGTTCTTTTGAGCACCAGGCTCTTCTTGACAAAGCTACCTTTTTGCATGGCAAGGTTTTAACTGCCATTTGTGGATGCAACTATGCATTGTAGTACTTGTAAATGGTTTGTCAAAGACGTAATCTTGAGCTCTTGTGGTTGTATCACTCGCAGGGAAGTGGTAGTTCTTGATGCAGCGCTGTGAGTGATCTGAGATCACAGGTCTTTAGCTTATGCTTGTGCCCTTACCCTTATGCAAGCTTATGCTTGCCCATTAAACCTTCCAATGATTTTTTTTTTTTTTTGCACATTTACGAGTAAATTGGCAATCTTTGGCCCGTATATGCTCCTGAGGTACTAGGACTTTCCTGGATGCTGCTTTTGTTCCAGTCATGATCACAATCACGCTGGCATGAGCTGTTTCAGATCACACTGTAATTCAAATTATTTACCCCATTACTATTTCCAAATTGCCCCGGTCCCAACTCTGTTTGGAATGTGTTGCAGGACTAAATGGCAGGAATAGATGTGCTTTTACAAATAAAATGAAGTTGACCAGACAATTCATTAAATATCTTGTCTTAGTACTGTCTGCAATGAAATGCAGGTCAAAGTGAAAGTAAAGATCACTGTTCTTTGTTTTGATGTGCATTTTTTTTCTTCTGTCCCAACTTATTCTGATTTGGGGTTGTAAGTAACACGCATCAGAAATAAAAAAGATGAAGGGGACTTCATGGATGATTGATCAGAGTATAATTTCTTTTTAGTGGAATGAAACAGCCAGGGAGAAACAACAAAGTACACATTTGAATGGGCATTTTGCTTTTCTGTTGTCAAAAGTTGTGGATGGTACCAGAAGAATCATTCTAATCCATCCTGTTTCTTCATTTCTCCTTTGTTGATGTACCTAGCACACTATTCCAAAACTTAAAAGTAGAGTTTTTAACACTGCAGTCCATTGAATGGTCGAGAGAATTGAGGACTGGATGGAGCAGTGAGAAATGAAAAAGTGTTTGAGCTTGTTGTTACACAACACAGCTGACAACCGCTTAAATTGCTCTTTTGTTCTAAATCATTTTCCTTGATTAGAAAGTTTTCCATTGATTAAAATACGCTATCAGCAGTTAAACACACAACTTCCTTCTTAATGCTATGTTGTAGTGATTAAATAGAAAATTTAATTCAGAAAAATGTTTTATTCACCTTACAAAAAAAAAAAATGAACTTCTATGTTACCTACCTTTGCTTTTAGCACACCCTGCACTATCTAACCTTCGCTTCATGATGGTTTAATTACAACAAAGGAACAAAGATTAGCACCAAGTATCCTCAACTGAATAACACTGATTGAAATGCCGTTTTTTGTGAAAATGACTCATTTTATTTCTCGTGTTACCTGAACGAGAAAAACTGGTTATACCTGATTATGTTGAGTGTTTACACAGTTTAGGTCAGGGATGTCAAACTAGTCCATAAAAAAGCCAGGGGCTGCAGGTTTTCAATCCAAGCAAGCAGAAGCACACCTGATACAACTAATTTAATCCACTGATCTCAGCCTGCACAAGCTGATTAGATGTGTCAGGCGTGTTTCTGCTCCATTGGAATGAAAACCTGCAGCCCCTCGGCCCTTCCACGGACCAGTTTGACAGCCCTGGTTCAGATCATGATAATTTTAAGAAATGGCTTCAAACTGTTGAAGGCCAATCATTATGTTCAAGGGATGTTTTATGCCTCCTCAATTTTCAGCTCAGCAGCTGCCATTATTTACTGTCCTGTTCAACCCTGTGTAATATCTTTTAAGATTACTGTTTGTGGTAGAAATGTAAACCAGATCTAGGGTTTAGGTATCAGTCCATACAGTGGCGTGCCATCAGATGCTCAGAGGGCCATCAGTAACCTCACCCTTTACCACATGATTGCTTTTAAGCTGTTCCCATTTGAGTTTGCCTGACTAACAATCAAACAAATTATTGACTGGATAACCAAGACCTATACATGACCTGTAATGATTATGAAATGATAAAGAAAAAGTGATTGCCTGTTGGTTTCATTTATATAATGGATGTGACATTATAACGATGGCAATAATCTGAATAGATGCAAAACAATCCAAAACCTTCCCTGACTTCCATATCTCTTGAATTATTTGCATTTATTTGGATTATTGCCATCCTTATAATATCACTCTGCTGTGCTTTGTGCCTATCAACACCCTTTAGCCGTGACTATGTTCAGAATATAGAATGGATTCTAGTTTTTTATTGCTTAATGAGCCTTACAAACTAATTTATACAAATATCTGCTGTTTCATGAGCTATACAAGTCCAAAATTTATGAGGGTATGTTGACATTTTACAACCCCAATTCCGAAATAGTTGGGACAAAGTGTAAATTGTGAATGAAATCAAAACGCAATGACTTTCAAATCACACCAGCCTGTATTTTATTCACAATAGAACAGAGATAACATAGCAAATGTTGAACCTGAGAAATTTTACAATTTTATCCACAAAATGAGCTCATTTCAAATTTGATGGCTGCTTCAGGTCTCAAAAAAGTTGGGACAGGGGCCTGTTTACCATAGTGTAGCATCCCCTCTTCTTTTTAACACAGAGTGGAGGCGTCTGGGCATTGAGGAGACAAGTTTCTTGAGTTTAGCCATTGGACTTTGATCCCACTCTTGTTTAATACAGGTTTCCAGCTACTGGAGAGTTTTGGGTCTCCTTTGACGAATATTTTGTTTAATTATGTGCCAAATGTTCTCAATCAGTGAAAGATCAGAACTGCAGGCAGGCCAGTTCAGCACACGGACTCTTCTACTACAAAGCCATGCTGTTGTAATAGCTGCAGTATGTGGTTTTGCATTGTCCTGCTGAAATACACAAGGCCTTCCCTGGAATAGATGTCATCTGGAGGGGAGCATATGTTGCTCTAAAACCTTTATATACCTTTCAGCATTCATGGTGCTTTTTAAAACATGCAAGTGTCCCACACCATATGCACTAATGCATCCCCATACCATCAGAGATGCTGGCTTTTGAACCGAATGCTGATAACAGAATGCTGAAAGGTAAATAAAAGTGTTCTTTCTCCTCTTCAGCCTGGAAGACACGATGCCCATGATTTCCAACAAGAATGTCAAATTTGGACACATCTGACCACAGGACACTTTGCCACTTTGCGACAGTCCATTTTACAAAGTAAATGAGCCTTGATCCAAAGAACACGGCGGCGCTTCTGGATCATGCTCAACAATGGCTTCCTTTTTGCATGATAGAGTTTTAGGTGGCATCTGTGGATGACACAGTGGACTGTGTTTACAAACAGGGTTTTTTTTTAAGTATTCCTGGGCCCATTTAGTAATGTCAATGACAGGATCATGCGGTGAGTGATGCAGTGGTGTCTGAGGGCCCGAAGATCACAGGCATCCAGTAAAGGTCTTCAGCCTTGTCCCTTACGCACAGAGATTTTTCCAGTTTCTCTGAATCTTTTGATGATGTTATGCACTGTCGTTGATGAGACCTTCAAAGCATTTGCAATTTGACGTTGAGGAACATTGTTTTTAAAGTATTCCACAACATTTTGACACAAGCCTTCACAGGTTGGAGAGCCTCTGGCCAGCTTTACTTCTGAGAGACTCAGCCTCTCTAAAACATCCCTTTTATAGCCAATAATGTTACACACCTGATGCCAGTTAACTGAATTACTTGCTAAATGTTTTTTCAGCTGATTCTCTTATATATTAATTGCTTTTTCAGCCCTTTTTTTTGCCTGTGTCCCAACTTTTTTGAGACCTGTTGCAGCCGGAAAATTTGAAATGAGCTCATTTTGTGGATAAAAATGTAAAATGTCTCAGTTTCAACATTTGAAATGTTATCTATGTTCTATTGTAAATAACATTTTGGCTCATGTGATCTGAAAGTCATTGCATTTTGATTTTATTTGCAATTTACATTTCGTCCCAACAATTTCGGAATTGGGGTTGTACATCGTCATGTATTTGTGGAAGAAAATGCCTTCTAACTTTGTGATGAAATGTAAAACAATGCTATTGAAGATAAATTTGATCGTCATTCTATCAATTAGTCTTAGCGACTGTAATCAGGCAAAGTTAACTGCAAGAAGATTACATAATTAAGCATTGAAAGGTCAGGTTTCCAAAGGCCTTAGTTACCTCTTACAGGTGGTTCTGTGCCAGTTACATCCCCCATTCCGAAATAGTTGGGACAAAGTGTAAATGCTGAATAAAATCAAAACACAATGACTTTCAAATCACACCAGCCAGTATTTTATTCAGAATAGAACAGATAACATAACAAATGTTGAAACTGAGAAATTTTGCAATTATATTCACAAAATGAGCTCATGTCAAATTTGATGGCTGCTACAGGTCTCAAAAAAGTTGGGACAGGGGCCTGTTTACCATGGTGTAGCATCCCCTCTTCTTTTTAACACAGAGTGGAGGCATCTGGGCATAGAGGAGACAAGTTTCTTGAGTTTAGCCATTGGAATTTGATCCCACTCTTGTTTAGTATAGGCTTCCAGCTGCTGGAGAGTTTTGGGTCTCCTTTGATGGACTTTTTGTTTAATTATGCACCAAATGTTCTCAATCAGTGAAAGACAGGACTGAAGGCAGGCCAATTCAGCACACGGACTCTTCTACTACGAAGCCATGCTGTTGTAATAGCTGCAGTATTTGGTTTTGCATTGTCCTGCTGAAATACACAAGGCCTTCCCTGGAATAGATGTCATGTGGAGGGGAGCATATGTTGCTCTAAAACCTTTATATACCTTTCAGCATTCATGGTGCTTTTTAAAACATGCAAGTGTCCCACACCATATGCACTAATGCATCCCCATACCATCAGAGATGCTGGCTTTCTAACTGAATGCTGATAACAGGAGGGGTGGTCTTTCTCCTCTTCAGCCCGGAGGACACAACACCAATGATTTCCAACAAGAATGTCAAATTTGGACTCGTCTGACCACAGGACACTTTGCCACTTTGTTACAGTCCATTTTAAATGAGCCTTGGCCCACAGAACACGGCAGTGCTTCTGGATCATACTCAACAATGGCTTCCTTTTTGCATGATAGAGTTTTAGGTGGTATCTGTGGATGGCACAGCAGGCTGTGTTTACAGATAGTGGTTTCTTGAAGTATTCCTGTGCACATTTAGTAATGTCAATGACAGAATCATGCCGGTGACTGATACAGTGGTGTCTGAGGGCCCGAAGATCATGGGCATCCAGTAAAGGTCTTCAGCCTGTCCCTTACGCACAGAGATTTTTCCAGTTTCTCTGATCTTTTGATGATGTTATGCACTGTCATTGATGAGACCTTCAAAGTCTTTGCAATTTGACGTTGAAGAACAATTTTTTTTATGCAAGCCTTCACAGGTTGGAGAGCCTCTGGCCATCTTTACTTCTGAGAGACTCAGCCTCTCTAAGACATCCCTTTTATAGCCAATCATGTTACACACCTGATGCCAGTTAACTTGATTGCTTGCTTAATGTTCTTTCAGCTGATTCTCTTATGTATTAATTGATTTTTCAGCCCTTTTTTGCCTGTGTCCCAACTTTTTTGAGACCTGTTGCAGCTGGAAAATTTGAAATGAGCTCATTTTGTGGATAAAAATGTAAAATGTCTCAGTTTCAACATTTGAAATGTTATCTGTGTTCTATTGTAAATAACATATTGGCTCATATGATCTGAAAGTCATTGCATTTTGATTTTATTCACAATTTACACTTCGTCCCAACTATTTCGGAATTGGGGTTGTACATACCAGTTCTTAGGGTACTATACCAAAAATGTTTGTTAGAAACATGTCTTCTCACCAAATTATTATGCACTCAGGCCTGCAGCAGCTGAGACAAACCTGGTTATGTTATGGTTCTGCCTCGTGTGCTTATTTGTGCTTGTACATTTTCCCCCCGCGCCTCTCTTGATTTGTTTTTCAGCTCTATCCCCGCGGTCTGACCATTGATTCCCTCTTGCCCTGGCTCCTGTGATGTCGTGTGACAGCCTTCAGCATGCCTGAGTCTCGCTGCCCGATCACGTTTCCTCTTTCGGTTTCGGCTGCGGTATTTCATTCATTGCTACCACCTGTGCTTAATTCTGGGTCTTGCGAAACTCTGAGTGAATGCATTATCTGATAGGGTCATTACTAACCCGTACTAACCAGTACTTATTTAAGGGTGTTTCGTCACATAGCATTTACCTAATTAACTCATTAGCAAGTGCGAGTGTTTCTAGATTTTGTAAATTCCTTCCTAAGTTTTCCCTGATTAACTGCGTTTAAACCTATGCTTTCCTTTGCTTCTCTCGTGTTGCTTTTATACTTGTCACGTTTAGACTACCTCCATCTAAACTGTCTCGCCTGATTGATTGTCTCAGCGTTTTGTCTCGAGTCATTATTGTTAACCCGGTCCTCGTGAATTTGTTCTTTAATCCCATGTGTTTCTGTTTCCCCCTGAGATTGCCTTCCGTGTCCCCGCCTCCTCCCATGCGTATATCAGTGGGGAGGAGAGAAGAGACCGTCAGACGGGACTTTGTTTTTGTGTCTGAATCTGCTCAGCTCTGCATTGCCTATTCACAGCACCTGTGCCTTCCTGAGTTTTTCCTTTGTGTTTTTCCAGAGCCTTGTGTTTTGCTGCGCCCACGTCTTGACTGTCCTTTGTCTAAGTCTCCCAGTGTTTCCGTCAGTTTAGTTAGATCCAGTTTTTGTTTTTCTAGTTTATCCACTCTTGGAGTGAGTACTTCTGTTTCCCCCTGCCTTGGGCAGTGTACCTTAGTTCTCCCAGTGGTTCAGTGCATGTGCACGGTGTTTTGTTTCTGGCCTGTCTGCCATCTCTTCCCTCGTGTTTTGTGTTTAAATAAACACTTTGGATCCTGCATCTGGTGTCCCCCTGACCTCTCCTTAACAGGTTATACCTGGGATAAGACCTGAGTTTACTGAAATTCTGACCATGGAAACAACCATGCTGTGGAATGACAGGATTTGGCCTCCCTTAGGTTGGAGATATGCAGTGGGCCTAGACATGGCTCTTGTGGCCAAATAGGCAATGTATGGGGCTACTGGATTGCCTTGCTCATAGGTGCTGCTTGCAGCCCAAGGATAACCACCACTGCATCTGATCGAATCCCGCCATGCCAGTGCTTACTGTGGTTTCCAATCTTGTGAGAGCAGCTCATAATTCGCTTTGCGCTGCTCAGGGATATGAGGGATACAGTCAGTTTGGATTAGCATAGTTTGTTGCTCAAATGCCTCCTATTGGACAAGTAAGTTTTTGTCAGTTGCATTCTAAGCAAGCACTTGTTTGGGTTTCCTTCACCCTCTTTCTGTGCATGGAAGGTTTAAAACCACGTGTAAAGATGTGACTGTTCCAGGGAGAACCGCATCCTTTTTGTGTTCTCCCGAGGTGGCAGCATGTGTCCCATACAAGCATGCTCGTACATAGTTTTCTGATTGGACATTTCAGATTCAGGCGGGATTGGGGATGCTAATTTTTCTTTTAAAAGATGATGTATTGACTTGTCCTTTGGGGAATGGGGGGAACACTGATTTGGGATTACACGTAAATCAAAAACTGAGGTTCTGACACTTTCGATATTGGCTGGTTGCATAGCCAAGGGTGTGAGAGTGAGACTCAGTGAATTAAGTACGTAACCTCTTTCAGGAAAGTGTCAGTGACTTTCTGGGGAAGAAGTTCAGCCAGTTCCCCTTCTACAGGCAGCCAGAGGAACCCATGCCATATGGCCTGCAGTTGTGTGAGCTTCGACCGCTGTGGAGAACATCGTGTGCGAGCAGTCCAGGACACTAAATACTAATGACTAACATCCCTGCCCCTTTCACCATTTTTACATATTCAGCCGCTGATAGCACATGGGGTTCCAACTCCGCCTAACAAAGTCCTTCAGATTTATGATTGTCTGTTGTCCAGGGGTTACTGACTATGCACAATGATGATTCTGGAATGGGAAACATTAGTATGACCCAGACATAACTAACATTTTGCTGGGATTGCTGGACTAGAGATTCTCATTATCTTCTGTCATATTCAGTAACAATGGGGAAAAAAATCCAAGTGGTCAATAGAAGTATTAGGAAACTGATATCCAAGCCTGCAAAGCCAAGAGAATTAGCAATCCTGGGATCAAGTCCACAAGGCTCTTATTTTAATACTGTAACAGTCGTATAAAATAGCAATAGGGTTGGTTGGCCCTTATGTTGAAACTGCCAAGCAAAGACCCACAAGGTGACATACTCTGCTCCTTGACAGAGTTGATACTCACAAACTCAGTGGAGCAGCAAGCATCACAATTAAGCATTCATGCTGTAGACAGGTTGAAATTCTGGTAGTATTCAGATGTCACATTTTCACACACAGTAAGGTAAAGAAGGGAAAATGTGTTTTATAGTTACCTAAGTCAATTTTCTCAATTTTTTCAAATAAGACATTGGGTGACCTAAGTGCTATTAGCACTGGAGTCTTCAATAAGCAGATTTTATGGATCTATTATATACTCAGACCCTTTTTTTCCTCAAAATAGTCAATTTGTGACTTAAGTACTTTTAGCACCAGGGTCTTCAATTCTAGATGCAGTCTGTGACTATAACAGGATTGATTGGAGTTCTAATTTTGGAACATAAAATTCTAAATAATTGCCCAATGCCTGACTCCTTTCCCCCTACCCCTGTACTTTAAATCAGGAAGAGGATGAAAGTGAGAGAGGCAAAGAGAGCCAGAGAGAAAATGAGAGCAGCTGAAGAATGGTAAGATCTTGGTTACTGAATGAATGGTTTGTGTTATTATTTTATTTCTTCACTCTGTCATTCCCTGCTGAGAAAGAGTACTTCCTGCATCATTCCTCCCATGTGCGACTCAGAGACTGGGGGAACCCAAATTGCTCTCCCTCTCTCCCTCCCTCCATATCCACACTCTGCTGGTCTCCATCTCTCAGTCTCATGTCCTCTCATGTCAGGATCTCTCCTCTCTTCCTCCTCTTTTTCACTGCCTTACTTGTGAGCCGCTGATGGTCACACAGTCAGAGTAATCACAACCAGACATTTCTCTTAAAGGGGAGAGAGAGCAAAGAGGGACAAAGATAGACACTGCTAATGTACATGCATTGATCATGCCTACCCATAGTGCACAGCTCTCTGCACAAGTGGTATGTGGAGCTACAGATGCATTAAGCAAGATGGGATTTATCTTGGTTTAATTTAGGCTGAAAAAAAGAGATTTTCAAAAATAGTTACACTTCAAGACCATTCCACTCATAAGAACATAGTCTGTATTTTTTTGATTGAGAAAAACTTTCCAACTACAACCCTACAACTTTTGGGGATGGATCCAGCCAGGGAGAGAAACAAAGAGAATAAATGAAACAGAATCTGTATAAATAAACAGCTGGAAACATCTGCTCATAGACCCTTATTCCTCCTCCCCCAATTCCCTCCATTCCTGATGTGGGACAAGGAGACGGAGAGTGGGGGAAGGGACCAAATGGCAGGAGCCAGTTATCCAACACATCAAAGACCTTCCCTCAATGTGCAAGACCTCATTAGTTCTGTAAGCATAACTGACGAGACTTGTGCTTGTGTACTGCAGGGGTGTGCTTTGGCAGAAGCTTCTGAGGAAAGGCTTCTTTCAACTATAAACCCCCAACCCACGTTTATACCACGGCTCCAATTCTGCAGTAACCCCCCTATAACCCGAGATCTCAGAGCCTTCATACAAAATGCTCAAACACTGCATGCTCTAAATGCTTAATAATGCATTGGCAAACCCACTTGATGACACATAAATTTGTGTACACCAGCTGAAAGAATCACACACAACTTAGCACAAAGCCTATTTCTTCCAACAGTTCCAGGGCACAGCATGTGCAACTGGAAGTCATGACATCAGTTACCCCTGTCCAGTGATATGTATTTCAGGGAGAGTAGAATACAGTAAGAGCAGAATACCTTAAATCAGTGGTTCTTAAACCCTGTTCAGGGAATCTCCAGGGTATACTGGTTTTTGTTCCAACCACATATGCAGTTTTTTTCTTAATTTCATGCCTTTAATTCACTGAGGCATTATTTACTCTGTAAAGCCACAATATGCCAGGAATAATTATGCATTTGATGTAGAATAAGCATCCCAATGTTCACATTGTGATATTTTGAAAGGAATTTAATTTAAAGAGGAATGAAAATCATGTGACTGGTTAAATTAAAAACTGAAGTGAATCAGTATGTTCCTCACTGATGTATTCTCCATAGTATGGACAAATGTCCCCTAAAACCATCTAGAAAGCAATGTCAAGTTCAGAGAAAAGGCAAATGATACTGAGACAAACCAGTATTATAATAAAGGAAATCATGGAACCTCCAGTGTTCAGCAACCTGATAGGACCCTATTTATTCACCACTCTTTAATTTTTGGGTTAAAAAGTGTTCATGATTTTGTAATTTTGATAAAGCAAATCTTTAGTCTACATACCACAGCTATAGCTATTTTCAACAAATTGGTTTAAGAAGGTAAATAATCCATCTTACTGTGAAAAACACCAAATTACAAAATATTATTTCAATAATTCTTTAAATTCAGTTTAAACTTGTGATTGCAACAGCCACTGGAACAAAAACCAGCATACATCAGGGGTTAATAACAGCAAGAATGAAAAAAAATAGATTTTTAAGGGAAATATAATTTGTCCTGTAGCTTCTAATGATACCAAAGCAGAAAACCTCCAGCTAAATTATTGCAGTCGTTTAAGTCATTGCTATTTTTAGAAAGCCAAGAATTAGCCACATTATTGACATACTTTCACAATATTAAACAGAAAGAGCATCATACTAAGCAATAAATTCATTAGCTTAGAAATTTTGAAATTACTCTCTGAATGATTCATATGGGAGCACCATAATTCAGTGGACAGTGACAAATTTTTTATAAAGGTTCTGTGCTCTTGATCTTTGAGTTTAAAAAGATGAAATTTCAATTGTAGCGTGGACTGTCAGCTTTAATGTGCGGATATTTTCATCCATATCAGATGAGCCAATTACAAGTAAGAGCACCTTTTCTACATAGCACCCCCCTACCTGCCCGCCCCACTGCACCCCATTTTTGGGGTGGAAAAATGTGCGAAAAAGTTAGCATTTTTTAGATTTGGTTGCATGTCTTTTGTAGACTATGATTGCTGAAAGTCTGTGATGCACACTGTATAACATCTCCTGAACCGAGGTATCTTCCCTGCTGAGGCTCTGCCAGACCTGAACCGCAGCCATCTTCAGTTCCTGCTGGTTTGGGGGACTTTTTGCCTTTGGTCTCATCTTCAGAATATAAAATGCATGTTCAGGTGAATTCAGATCTGGTGACTGACGCAGCCAGCAT
The DNA here is from genome assembly GCA_029692085.1 of Gymnothorax javanicus. Classification (NCBI taxonomy): domain Eukaryota; kingdom Metazoa; phylum Chordata; class Actinopteri; order Anguilliformes; family Muraenidae; genus Gymnothorax; species Gymnothorax javanicus. The sequence continues at coordinate 21,178,198 of CM056203.1, forward strand.
AACCAAAAAAACAAAAAATGCGTCAGTGCCTAAGGAATTATGGTGCCCACTGTACTTTGGGAGCCGATAATATGAACTAACCCCACCCAAACACATACACACACAAACACACACGCAAATCACAAATCAAATCGTGACAAGAACATTGACCAGCGGATATCTTGAATATTTAAAATGATCGTGGCCATCTACCAAACTATCTAATTTTTTTTTTCACCTCTCACTGCTTTTCCATAGTTGAGGGATTAAATGAATCATTTATATCCATACTTATCCACAGGAGGCCATTGTTATGTCCATAATTTCATGTGCCCAATTCCATGGACGCCCTCATTGGAGAGACGGGCACAAGGAGATCATCTACATTCAGTGGAGTGTATACTTCTGCCCGCACAATCATTTATTGACTTTTTCTGTGATATTTCACTTTATCCTTTTATGGATGCGAATTCCTATCCTTATTCAAGAGCGTGGTATTTTGACGAGAGCAGACATATCGATTTCATGCGTAAATTTGGCAAAGTTTTTCGTGCTCTTGAATAAAGATAGGAATTTACCTTCATAATCTTTGACCTTGACTGGTGAAAATCTAATCACCTCCTTCTGGTGTGATGTATAAACCTTCCCCCAGTGTTTCATGAAAATTACAGAAGTACTTTTTGCGTAATCCTGCAAACAGCCGCCTATCAGACGGGAAACATTCCCCCCGTTCAACCTCGATGGCTGAGGCAGAAAACCATGGGAACAGGCAACCATGACCTGGTGGCCGCAAATTTCAAATGAAAAAAATCACCACCCCAGATCCGCTAGATCCCTCTTAAGTCCGCGTTAGGTAAATTCTCGCGAGACATAGAAACAGGATATTTCTAACGAGGAATTTTTGTAAATATCGCGATATCGGCTCTATCGCTTATCTTGGATGGTGTCACCGTTGGAGGTGAGTGAGGATGCGGGTGTGGACCAGTGAATTAGACATAGCTCGCGGATATAATCAATGTACTTTAATGTTAAAATCATTCATTTACCCGAGAAAACCGTTTTTCAGTCGTTGTCACATCAAGTCATGGCTGTTAACGTTATAATGCAATGGAAATTGGTTCAGAAATGGCTGGCTAGGTGGCTAACAATCTGCTTGCTTGCGGTGTCGTGACTTGAGCAAATAAAATTAGCTAGCTGGCTACCTACCGATTTGAGGACGTTCGCCGTTTATAAAGATGAATATTTCTAAGTTTGATACTTCTCTATTTTATTCCTGTACCTTGAATAGAAATAGGAGAGTAGAAATATGTACAATAAGGTTGCTTCTCGCAAGCGTTAGTTGTTAACTATCGCCAGCTGCATTGCTAGTTGATGATAAAGCTACTCGACACGGACCATTCATTCGGACGCGCTGCAATGTTTGGCTACCTCACAGTTAACTTGGTTTAGCTCAGTCCAAATTGAGTTGCGAAACACTATGAATTTTTTACGTAAAAACTAATATTGCTGTTGCGGTTATGTTTGTGCTGGCTAACTCGCCGTTTGTGATAACTAACTTCATGTAATGCACCGGGCAGCCACTACATTAAAACCACCTGCCCAATTTTGGGTGCATCTCAAAGCTTAGGCGGCATCCTTTGAAGGCTGCATTTTTAGGGGTCGTCATTTAATTCCATCCGCCAAACTGGCATGACGTCATTTCATCGCCGTCAAAAAGCTTTGGTTTAAGCGATTCGTCACTGGTTTCCCTAACCTTAGCCTTAAAACTAACCCCCAACCCTAAACCTAGCTCTACACCTAACCCGAAATTTAACCTTATGCCTTACCCTAAATGTCAGTTTGGCAGATGGAAGTAAGTGAGGACCCCTAAAAATGCAGCCTTTGAAGGATGCAGCCTACGCTTTGAGATGCACTCATAGTCTAGGACTAGATCCCCCTGTGCTGCCAGAACTGCTCTGACCTGTCGAGCCTCGGACTCCGCAAGACGATATCTGTTGCAACAGATTCTTTAAGACTCTACGTTGCGAGGTGGGGTCTCCTTGGACCGGCCTTGTTTTTCCTGCGCATCCCACGAATGCTCGATCAGATTGAGATTTGGGGAATTAGGAGGCCAAGTCAACATCTTGAACTCTGTATAATGTTCATTAAACCATTCCTGGACCACTTTTGCTATGTAGCACGGCGGATTATGCTGCTGAAAAGGCCACTGGGTCATTCCATGTCAAATTCTCGAATGGCTCCCAAAAAAATTCCAGCGGAAAATCCAAAATTTTAGCTCTCAACTCCTCATAGTTTCATCATAAAAAAAATTTTTGCAACGAAGGTCCGGCCCTTTTTCAACCGCTATTTCTGAGGAGCCACTTTGACATGGCTATATCTAGAAAAGTATTTCAGAATTTCAATTTTTTTTTTGTTCTTTTAAACATTTCTTACCAAAAAAATGACACCATCCACCAACATCAAATTGACTGTTTTCGAAAGATTAGATGCCTGTTTTTAACATATCCAAAATTTGTGGTGGTGTTTTGCTTTATTTTCTCGAAATAATTTTTTTAAAATATGGTATTTTTGTGGACGCACAGTATTTAATGGCATTGAAGGCATATTCAAACATTATTTTTTTATAAAATGCACTTAGTTAATGATAGAAAGCTCAAACTCAACAAAATGCTTTATTTCATAAATGTTAACTTACACTTGAATCATAACCCATATACAGTTTTCAGATATAGATTGAAATACTGTAGTCCCAACATCAGTAGAAGATCAAACTTGTCACAAATCATTGCTTAAAATTATTGTATCAATGAGCATTTTCATCCAAGTAGAAACAATTAACCTGTATGCTTCAAATAGTAATAACCAGTGTTAAAAAGAGTTCTTGACAGTTCTGCAGAATTGGAATTAATGAAAAGTTTTAAATGGCCAGTTGATAGCAGTTAGCAGATAATACACAAATTATTTGAACTCTTTCATGAAGTTTTCAGCTGCTTTGGTGTCCTGCTCCTTGAGTGCATATCTATGTCCAATTGTAGTGCTTGGGACTTCAATCTTGGCAATGATATGTTGCACAGGTACCCAGCATAGGTCTTCCCTCCTGGGCCAGAAAAAACTTTCTGCTGGGCCGTGCGGATGCATGAACTGTTCAGACAAGTTATAACTTCTGCATGACCAAACATGTTACCAAACTTGCAGCTTAAAAAATATTATAATAAATTTTTGTTTTGTTTTATAGGTTGATTAATAAATAAATTAATACCAAGTGTACTTGATAAATCATTTAATCTGTGATCAAATAAAATGGCATTCTTAACACATCGTCTGTACGATAGCTATATTGTATTTGATAATAAATTATTGTAACATTTCCGAATTCATAACAAACTTGAATTTTTGGCCCTGTTAAGGTTGTAATATTTCAACATTTGAACACTGCATATGGGTTATTCTTCACGTGTAAGTTATGAAATACAGCAGTTTATTGAGTTTGAGCTTTCTATCATTAACTATGTGCATTTTATAATAAAATGTTTGAATATGCCTTTGATGCCATTAAATGCTGTGTGTCCACAAAAATACCATATTTTCAAAATTTATTTTGAGAAAATAAAGCAGAACACCATCACAAATTTTGGATATGTTAATAACAGGCATGTAATCTTTCTAAAACAGTCAATTTGATGTTGGTGGATGGTGTCATTTTTTGGTATAAAATGTTAAAAATCTCAAATTTTATTTCTTTTCATTTTCAAGCCTTAATAGTTTCTAGATTATACATAAGAGGGGGCAGAATTGGAATACAAAATACACAACATATATGGGAAGCTGTATGTGCAATACCAAATCCCTGTCTTTGAAATTAGGCATTTTAAAGTCCCTCAAATATGCTACCGCAGAGTAAAATTTGAGCAATTTTAAGCACCCAGAGATATATGATGAACTAGAGGGACACATTCATAAGTCCATTTTCCTCAAGTTAGAGTAGCAGATTTTCACCCCTGAAAATTTGAAGGACTTAGCTGAAGTACTTTTCTTGATATAGCCATGTGAAAGTGGCTCCTCAGAAATCACTGTTCAAAAAGGGCCAGAGCTTAGTTGCAAAAAGAAAAAAAAAGCTAAAAATTTGGATTTATCCTGTTAGGAAGTGTATGTACCCGCTGGATTTTTTTCAGCCAAATCTGAGATGGTCAAGTGGGAAGTTTCTCTGAAATTCGGACATTTGACATGGAATGACCCCACTGTCGTCAGGAAATACCCTTGCTATGGATGGGTGTAACATTAGTTGGCTTGCAATAATGGTACATGGGTAGTATGGGTTAAATTATCATCCATATGAATGCCAGGACCCAAGGTTTCCCTGTAGAATGATGCCTAGTGCATTGCACTGCCACTGCCAGCTTGCCTTCTTTCCACAGTGCGTCCTGATGCTGTCTGCCCTAAGTAAACTATGCGCATGCACCCGACCATCCACATTATGTAAAAGAAAATGTGATTCATCAGACCAAGCCGCCCGCTTCCATTGCTCCATGGTCGGGTTCTGGCGCTCCTGGGCCCATTGTGGGCACTTTAAATGGTGGACAGGGGTCAGCGTGGGCATTGACTGGTCTGCAGCTACACAGCCCCATACAAGACAAGCTGTGATGCACTGTGTAATCTGACACCTTTCTGTTATAGCCAGTATTAACTTTTTCAGCAATTAGAGCTATGGCAGCTCTTCTGCGGGATCAGACCAGACGGGCTAGCCTCCAGTCCCCAAGCCAGTCAGTGGGCTTTTGGTGCCCATGACCTTGTGAATTATTCACCGATTGTCTTCATTGGACCACTAATGATTGGTACTAACCACTGCATACCAGGAACACCCTTCTAAATCAGCTGTTTTGGAGGTGCTCTGACCCAGTTGTCTAGCCATCACAATTTGGCCCCTGTCGAAGTCCCTCAGATCCTTGTGCTTCCCCATTTTTCCAGCTTACAAGACGTCAACTTCAAGAACTCATTTTTTGCCTTCTATGTCCTATCCCTTGGCAGGTCCCACTGTAATAATATAATCCATGTTATTCACTTCAGTTGTCAGTGTTTTTACTGGTTTGGCTGATCAGTATATACTCCTATTAACCCAATATCTGAAAAGGAAATTGGTTCCTACTGGCGTTCATCTGCATACAAATATTAACCTTAATGGGTTTTTAAACTTGACACTATGCCTTGCTGTGCTGTGAACAGGAATGTGTGATATGGCTTATATCCCTCTGGCTTTGGTGGGATTCAGAAGATTGGCAGTTCAAGCCCCAGCGTGGCTGCAGTCAGATCAGTGCAGCTGTTGGGTCCTTGAGCAAGGCCCTTAATCCTGCATTGTTATGGCAGGGATTAGCCCCTGTTTAGTTTCTGTATGTTGTTTCGGATGAAGTGGCTGCTAATTGGCTAATGTGATATTCACTGTAAGCTTAAGCAGTTTCCTAAAATGCCTCTTTAGCTAACACACAAAAATGGATCCCTGTTGTGCCTGATATTTTGTATGGTCTATGATCCAGACAGAGACGTCACTTGAGATTTACGTATGGGGTTTAACCCTTTACTTTGGGGTGTTTTGATCTGGTATGTTCTTCTCCCCAGCTATTGATGATTTTAGCTAAAATGGTGCTTTATTTGGGGGGCCTCAAGAATATTTTAGCAAGATAATGCCCCCCTAAAATAGGCCTTGAGATGTCCTTGCTATGATGCTTCTGGTTGTATTTGAACACACTTATGTCATGACTGATTCTACAAGCCTTGCGCTTTTTTTTTCTTTTACTGTTTTCTAATACCAGTTCTGTTAAGAGAACATGTGATGCAGGTTTAAAATGGTTGATGAGTGGAGGTGTGTCAGCACGTGCGTTTGGGTGTCTGTGTATACGTGTGATTTTTTTCCATCTACGTGTGCCTGTCCATTTGTGTATGTCTGTACATATTGTATGTGCTGCTTTAGGAGTTGGGAACATGTACCGTCTTTCTGTGGGTAGTTCATATCCAAGCAGATGAGAACATGACAGAGAGGGAATCCCCGGGGATATCAGCTGCACATAATGGTCTGAAGTGCATCATGGGATTACTCGCTCTGTGCATCCCTCAGAAAAGCATGACAAACCCAGCCTCGTTAGGCCTCAATAAGTTTGCTGGTTTATTAAATTGTCCTCTCCGCTTTGCTCCTTATGTACCGTCAAAACAAAATATTTATCCTTGGGGTCTAGAATAAGGCAGAGGTCTCTGGCCGCAGCTGAACTCTGTAAGACAGAGTCTTGGGCAACACATATAGAGGGATCAGATTTCAGAGCTGTTGTACACCACAAAGGTTACCTATTTATGGTTTCACAGTGTGAGAAATTTTGGCTGGCGCTGGTTTCGCTTGGTTTCTGTTCTCATTGCATTGATGAAGGATCTTGCAGTAATAATTCAGCCTACTATTCTAAATGTACGTTTCGGTTACAGAGAAAATTTCATGCGACTGTAAAAAAATGTTAAAGTCTGAAGTGCACAAATGATTCTAGTCACGATGATGTTCTGCCTAGTCACCCAAGTATTATTTTCGAACGATTTCCTTGTCTTCAGGTAATTGTAGCCAAGCCCCGCTGAGAGGAACAAGCCTTTGCTGGAAGCTTCAACCAGCCCATAATTTCAGATTGCCGTGGGGAATTGTTGCCAGGGGAGCCTGTGGAAACTATGGGAAATATCTTTGGAAACTTACTGAAGACTCTAATAGGGAAGAAGGAGATGAGGATCTTGATGGTGGGGCTGGATGCAGCAGGAAAAACCACCATTCTGTACAAGCTGAAGCTGGGAGAGATCGTCACCACCATCCCCACCATCGGTACTGCCCCTGGCCTCAGACCTGTACGGTCTGTCCTTCTGTGAAATAGACTCACAAAATCGAGTTTGAAGATAAATTATGAAATTTGTGTTTTAGCGATTTTAGTGTCTGCCTGTGCAGGTGCTTAACATTGATTTGGATGTATGCTGGGAATTAGATGATGATCCTGTTGCAATTGGCTTGCATGGATTACATTTTAGCTTGTAGACCTTAATGGGAACTTGATATCTCACTGAAGCAAATGAAGGTCAGAACTTCGGTCAGTTTTACAACCAGTAATGCTTCAGTTGAAAGTCATTAGTCGATGGCTTCGCTCCTTATGATTTTCCTTGCCTCCTATCATTGGCATGAATTTCATCTCAGACAGCTTGGACTGTTTAAGTTACTTTTGGCTTCCCTAGTCAGTATTACAGCCATGCAAGGTAATACCTTGATTTGACCGCAGCCTCAGCAGAATAACATGGATGATAATATGACGTCAATTTCTCAAGACATTGAATTTGTATATGTGGCCATGTAAAGTGCATCAGAATGTGGCCGGATGGCCCGTATCGCCAGATGATGAGCGGTGCTCCGATTTCCCCGTTCACGAAGCGCTTTCGCCTTTCTGCTCAGGCTTCAATGTGGAGACGGTGGAGTATAAGAACATCAGCTTCACGGTGTGGGATGTGGGCGGCCAGGACAAAATCCGGCCCTTGTGGAGACACTACTTCCAGAATACGCAGGGTGAGTATTTGTAGGATGTAATACTGATACTGTGAGAAGTGGTGGTGCAGTCAGTGGTTAGAGTGCTGGTCATCGGATCGAAAGGTTCTGAGTTCAAGTCCTGGCAGTCCTGGCCAAAGGTTTTGCATTTTGTTCTTGGGCGAAACACTTCACTCTCAAGAGCTTCACTCCCAAATCATCACCCAGGTATGATTAGGTGCCGGAAAATTAGAAAAACCTTGAATGGATGATCATCCCAATCAACCCATCCAGTAGAAGTAGCAATATTCCTAGTGGGCTTTCATTAATAGACTTCAAAGGTATGGCTTGCATACCATCTTTGGAATTTCTGAATTTTGAATTGTTCTGAAGACCTATTGTGTGCTTGTTACAGCTTTGCGATTTGTCTGGGGGCGCAAGCTTCTTAATCGTCTAAACACCTCAATTTGGCATTTTGCGTGTTAGCAAAAGCTAACATGATGTCAAAGCATGATGTCATTTTGAATTTGAGGGTTCATCAGAGAATGTTGCCTTATTAAACTCGGACTATCGTGCACTTTTTTGTCCTTTACTACCCAACTAACAATCACAAGCCCTTTTACTTGTGTACACAAGCCCCTTTACCACATATGTAGCTGAGCAACCAGCCGGAGGTGAGCGCATGCAGTGACTGACGCCTCCACCTCGTCCCCTTTGTTCTCTGACAGGTCTGATCTTTGTGGTGGACAGTAATGACCGGGAGCGGGTGAACGAGGCGCGGGAGGAGCTCATGAGGATGCTGGCGGAGGACGAGCTGCGGGACGCTGTGCTCCTCGTCTTCGCCAACAAGCAGGCATGTGACCATTTCCCTTTCACCTCCCTTGCCTTTTTCTCCCTACAGAGAGTGGTCACATTCTCTACCTTCTCACCCACCGCCCAACTATGGCAAAAGGAAGCAAGTTGCATAGAAATGTATGATACTTGCTTCCTTTTGCCCTGGTTGGGCAGCACTCGCCTAATGTCCCACTGCTATAACCAGGGCTTTGAACCAGAATTTTTTCCCAATTGGTTCGTTCTGAACAGAAACGGTATTTCAATGTTTCCGGTTTTGGGTTCCACCCCAAAAGTTATGTTCTTGAACCGGTTAGAACCAAAAAATTTTGTTCCTGAACCGGTTAATTGGTTAATATTGTTCCATGTCAGCCATAGGACTTTCAATTGGTAAGTTTAATATCAGCTCTTTCAAATGGGCTATTATTTCCCTTATCCCACAACAAACACTACAATTCACTAGGCCTATGCTTTATACAAGCTGCATTACTAAGTAATTATATGGCCACATTTGTTACATTATTATAGATGAATTAAGACAAGAATAACTTCTGCTACGTCATTTATTGCCAAACAGCAGAACAGATCCCATTTCGCTGCTCGCATTGCTCAATATATGCAAATGACAGAAACGGGCCACAGCTGCCATTGAGATCATTTAACAAATGGCCAGACCTTGTCAGGACTTGTCAGTGCATTTCACATGCTCTTCTGGTCATTGGGTACATTTTCTAATCACGCAGTCAAATATTGAATTAGGGCGACTGAGCCCAAACACCGCCAGGACAAAAGCTCAAGAGACGCAGAAGCCACAGGAAACAGATCCAGTCTTGTTCCTTGTTTAAGCAAAGTAAAATAACTGAGAAACTGGCAAGCACAATGGTTTTGGTTTCCTTTATATAATCGATTTTGCATTTTAAGGATGGCAAATTGGCAATATTAATGCAAAAAGAAAAAAAACAAAACTTTCCATGATGCACAGCAGTCGTTTTCGCGATTCTCACAATTGCCACTCTGCTGTACATCGTGCCTAACAACGCTCTTTAGCTGTGACTACATTCAGAATATAAAACGGATTCTCCTGGCTTATTGCTTAATGAGCCTCGCAAAATAATTAGTGCAAATGTTTGGCGTTTCAAGAGCTACATGTCCGCGGAATTTATAAGGACGTATTGATATTTTAAGTCTTAATTTATGTGCGGATGAAAACGCCTCATAATTTTGTGGTGAAATGTATAACAGTGCAATCGAGAACAAATTTGACGTCTCCCATTGACTTCGATAAATTAGTCTGAGCAGCTGTTGCTAATCGGGTAAAATAAACTGCGAGAGGTTTATGTTATTAAGAATTGAAAGGTGAGGTTTCAGCGGGCCTTTGTGACTGCCGACTGACCGCTGCTGTGTTACGCTTTTGTACCCCTGGATTGTGCTAATGGTCGAGAACTATTGCGTTTTAGTGAAGAAAATTGACAGGCTAGGCATAGCATTAGGCTTAGCTGTTTCCAACATTGCTTTAACATGTTCGACACAGCCCACAGCCACGAAATTCGTGTCAGGTAAGTAAATAGATTACAAGCATTTAAGATTAGCCTATTAGTCTATAAAATTCAGCCTACCTCTGATAGTTATGTTTGAGTTTGGGAGACTGCATTTGCTTATTTCTTCTGAATCGCCTCTCGCCTGCTGGTGATAGGGGGCTGAATTCTCTCTACTCTACCCTGGCATGCCAGGGAATGACACACAGGAAGTGAACGTCTGTTGGTCATTGTAGCCCAAACACAAAACATTTCAAGAACGAAAAAAATAACGGTATTAACCGGTTACCATTATTTCTTATGAATGATTCTGCTCCGGAACATTAAAAATTCTTAAGTTTCTGGTTTCGTTTTTGTTCCAAGCAAAATGGCAAAAGTTTCTGGTTTTCGTTCTTGTTCCGCGAACCGGTTCAAAGCCCTGGCTATAACTGTTATTTCTGTGTCACCTGAACATGATCACCTCCTCTACCTCACCTTCAACCCCCCCCTCGGCTGAGCACCATCACTTCCTCTTTCATCAACGCTCAACCCACTTCACTATGCCTGGCTTTCTACTGCCCCTGATATTCCCCAAAACTCGAGTTCCTCTACCTCAGCAAGTTCCATAATCGGGTCACTTGCTCCGCAGGACCTTCCCAACGCCATGAATGCAGCAGAGATTACAGATAAACTGGGCCTCCACTCCCTGCGCCACCGCAACTGGTACATTCAGGCCACGTGTGCCACCAGCGGGGATGGTCTCTACGAGGGCCTGGATTGGCTGGCCAATCAGCTGAAGAACAAGAAGTGAGGCGGGGCTGGAGTCCTGTAAGGGGGGTGGGCGGGGGGACTGTGGGTTGGGGTAGAGCAGAACTTCAGTAGAGTGTGGATTTTTGTTTATTGGGGACATTTCTCAACTGTGAATTACGAGGATGGAATTTTCTGAGGGGCAAAGATATTGTTTTCAATAACCCAGAAATTGTCAGAGTGGGTTTTTGAGCCTGTTATTGTCTGATTCTGTTTATGGCTATCAAAACCTTCTGCACGAACTCTCCCTCCTGCTGCCTGTGAAACACTTCAGTGTTTATATTTACGCTTCTATCCTCTCGGTTCATGGTCTTGTGGATGGTGTCAGCTTTAGGACTGGGTGAACCTGTTCATTTTGAATTGGTGCGAAGAATTTTAGGCTCTGCAATGGCATTAATTATGATTTGACAGTTCCCTCTGCAAATGTGACCGCAGAAGCTGTTCAAAAGAATGGAGTTGCTCAGAAAATGTCAGTTTTCCATGGAAATTCATGCTTTTGTTCATGTAATAAGTGGTAAAATGAATATGAAATATAGTCAAGACATTGACAAGGTTATAAATAATGATTTCCCCTTCAAATAACAATTTTGTTCTTCATACTTTGCTTTCAAAGAACCCTCCATTTACAGCAATTACAGCCCTGCAGACCTGTGGCATCTTAACAGTCAATTCATTGAGGTAATCTTCAGAAAAGTCACCCCATGCTCCCTGAAGCACCTCGTTGAAGTTTGAGTGGCTTGACGGGCACTTATTTGTACCATACGGCCAAGCTGCTCTCACAGCCACTCTATAGGGCTGAGATCTAGTGGCTGTTTTGGCCAATCAGTTACAGGCAAAATACCAGCTGATTGCCTTTGACAAAAACAGGTCTTACATAATTTTGAGCAGTGCTTTGGGTAATCGTACTGTTGTAGGTTGGAATTGCCTCCGGTCAAGCAGTGTCCACATAGTATGGCAAAAATGGCATGATGTCCTTCCTTGTCTGAGTCCTAAGTTCCCAATATACCAGCACCAAAGCACCCCGAGACCATCACGTTTCCTCGACCATGCTTGCAGATGGCTTTAAGCACTACTTCAGCATCTTCTCATTTATTCTGCACTTCACAAATGTTCTTCTCTGCAATCCAGACACTTCAGACTTAGATTTGTCTGTACATGACACTGTTTTCCAATCGTCCTTAACATGTCTGTTCTTTTGCCCATTTTAATTTCTGCCTTTTCTTGGGCAGTGTTTGATATGGCCTTTTTGTGGAAACTCATCGCTTGGGTCATACCGGAGTCGCCTTTTCACTGATTAGGATGAGACTGGTGTATTTCGGGTGCCATTTAATAAATGTGAGGTGAGGACATGGGAGATGTGTGTTTCTCAAATTAGATGGTCTTATGTTTTTATCCTCCTTCATTGTTGTGAGCTAGTGTCTTCCACTTCTGTTACTTTCTGAGTTTGAGCCAGTTTGCGTTGTTCTGTGAGGGGAATGGTGGACACCCTAGTAATAGATCTTTACGTTCTTGGCAATTTCTCGCATGCTTGCAAAAAACTACAGACTGACAAGTTTCTGAAGAAAACCCTTTTCTCTCTGGTAATTTTGGGACCATAATCAATCGCATGACTGCTGATACCCCCGACACTCAAATTGACCAAACAAGGCAATTTTTTTGCCGTCCTTAGACATCACATCTGTTTTCAGCTGTACTAACATAATTCCATAAGGGTTTTCTGTCGATGCATTAACCTTTTAACATGATCACTTGGGGTCAGCTAACATTATGTAATATTATAACAACGGAGCGATGGTAGCTGAAAATGGGCCTTTATTTTGCCTGTGTACATACTCCTTTAAAAAAATTGTCATTTCTCCCTGTAATAGTCAATTATGACACAGACTATGTCAAGAATGTATTTTTGATCAATTTAGTGTTATTTTAATTGAAAACAATTTAACTATTTAGCAAATTTAAATTTCTCAATGAAAATTTTCAGTGATTCCAAAGTTTAGAATGGCTCTGCATGTGGATTTGGATTCTGCTTTTCTGGCACAAACTAGTTGTGTGAATTGCTGAATTCCTTCAGTGAGGAGGGCAATTATGTGTACCATTTTAAGTTTTTATTCATATTTGCTCAAGTGATCATTTCTCCCAAATCTCATTCTTGTGGTCTGCAGTTAGTATAAGAAGTATTGATGTTCTGGCATCTAACTGTTCACCTCTTCAAGACACCAAGTCCAAAATGCTTGTGATTTAGGCTAAATTTATCAATACTGTATATTTCTTCCACGTGTCTAATATATATTTTCATCATGCTGTGAAATCAAGATACAGAACCAGATAGGGTGTCTGTTGTGACAAAATATGATGGGGTTTCTTATGAATCTACAACCATTGAGGGCATTTTCTTTCTCAAAAGCTATACTTTTTTTCTTTGAAGATTGGTTGCATTCGTGGAGCCAGCCCGGGCCAGATTTCATACAAATGGCCAGTCACCAGCTGAGTTGCTGTTTGTTTGTTGATAAAGAGACAGGAAGTTTGGTTTCACGAACAAGTTTCGCAGTGTAATGGTGACTTTGGCCTGAACCTGCTAGACCCCTGGTTTAGCTGTGGTGGGCATTACGTATGCACGATCATTGTCAGAAGAGTATTTCTATACAAAGCAGAGTGGTGGTCAAATCTGCATCAGTGGGGAAAGTATGCTATTGCAGAGCGTTTGGTGGTGGGAATGTTTTAGTAATTGCTAAAACGTAAATCGTAAAGTAAAAGATTGTTTTTCCTTGTGTTCCCAAGTGTTCAGTATGGTTGAAAACTAAATTGTACTTCATCTGAATTGAATATGCAGAAATTGCAATAAAGAGGCCATCTGTTTATGGCATATCTCCAGATTTGAGCTCTACTTGCTGTTAGCTAATTTTGCGGTCACAATCAAATCTTGAAAATAAATAATACACAGTGATGTTTCAGCTTGGTGGGGTTATCTGAACAGTAATGGGGTTTCAATCCTAGATTTGCTGATCAAATCATAATTCACATTTGTGTAATGGAGAATGGCTGTATATAATTCCTGAGCAAATTTATTGTAGAATTCAAAAGATTATTTTGAACTTTGTAAACTACAGGGATGAGATCGAGGCATTTAGCCAACATCTCAATCTGTAGCTTGAGATATAAATGCAGATTCGACTGGATGCGACCAAAAAAAAAAAAGACCTTTAAAGAACTACCCAGTGTTACCCTATGTTAACTCCTTTCTTGCCTCCGGTGAATTATGCCTTACATCTCTACTGGTCTTCAACTGTGGCCAGACTTGCAGGCTCTTGAAGGAATCCTGTTTCCGGAGGAACGTGTGCGTACACTTTCACATCACACTTCTTGGACTGAAGTAGTAATCCTCATGAATGTAAGTACATAGCATGTAGCCCTGTTCCTCAGATCATGGTCCTCGAGGACCAAGAACTGCTGGTTTTCCACCCTCCCATTACCTGAGAGTCAGGTGTGAAGCCAGTCTGGTCAGTCGGCATTGCTAATTGTTTAGCTAGTTACCCAGGAAGAAAGAGAAACACGGTTGAATTTGAGATCCAGATTGGAGGATCCCTGGCCTATTGGAAAGATTCTCCCATCATTAATAATTTAGCCAAGGCCTAGTAGGACACTTATAGTTATTCTGCTGGCAGTACGATGCATTCTGATAATATGCACGAACATGACTGAAACTAACAAACTAAACTAACAGGTGTGACTGCTTTAACTGTATGGTCCCGGAGAACTCACAGGGGTTCCTCATTCACTGCCTGTCTGAAACACACTACCTTTGCTCACTATATTCTTCTGCTTTCTTTCCATATTTACTCTCTTTGCATTACTCTGATGATGATGATGATGATGATGATGATGATGGTGATGGTGATAATGCATTTTTTGGTTTAATATCTTTTCTACATTACAAAGCCTTCGCATATTCTTAAATCGCATTCTCAAATTGTACCATAAAGCAAAGGTTAGATTTACAATTCCTATTCTGTGGACCTGAAGTGTTCTTATTATCTTATTCAAACGTGGTTGGTGCAGGTTCAGGTTTTTTTGTTTTTTTTACTCAAGCACGTGCTCTTGCTCCTCAAAATCTGAATCCTGTTTATATACAGTTGGCTCAAAAATTACTGGCACCCCAGACCAGCAATGCGCAAACAATACTTAACAAATATTTCTAAGAAGTGTATTTATGTAGAAACTCTAAATTACAACGTGATAAATACTGTGCGATATTAGTTTTCCAATGGGACCAACCAAAATCATTTACTGATTTAATTAAAAATCTGTTTCCTCCAAATCAAGGTTTCACAATTAATGGCACCTTTAAAGATTATTGTAAATAGTGTCAAAATTAAACCAGGTATTAAATTCCACTGAAGTTTTATCTAAGTGATAAGGAACTATATTGAGCCATTACATCACTTCCTGTTTCCCTAGGGTATAAAAATGAGGTAACGCACATGCAAAATCCCTTTATTATCAAACACCATGAAGAAAACAAAACAACTGTCACTTCAAAATGAGCAGATTGTCATAGACCTTCATAAATCTGGTAATGGCGACAAGAAGATTCTCAAGCGATTGTATATGCTACTGAGCACTGTCAGGGCAATTATTAAAAAACTCCAAAGATATGGAACTGTTGAAAACCTAAAGTGTAGAGGACGCAACTGCATTTTGCCCCTCAAGATACTGAGGGGGATGGTGAGAGAAGCAACAAAATCCCCAAGAATCACTGAAGGAATTTTGGACCTTGGTGGAATCCTGGGGTCACCAGGCGCCACCTCCACAACCACAGGCTCTTTGGAAGGGTTGCCAGAAGAAAGCCTTTTCTGACCAGAAGACACAGAAGTAAGTGCTTGGAGTTTGCCGAACGTAATTTGAATTATGACTGGAACAAGGTGCTTTGGTCAAATGAGAGGACCAAAATTGCACGTTCTGATGAGATACAGCATCGGCATGTTTGACGTCAAAACGGAGATGCACACAAGGAGAAGTACTTCATACCCACAGAGAAATATGATGGTGGGTCACTCATGTTTTGGGGCTGTTTTAATTTAGGAGGTCCAGGGGCACTGGTTAAGATTAATGGCATAATGAACTCCACAAAGTATCAGGATGTTTTGGCTGACAATCTCGTTGCCTGCACCAGACAGCTGGGACTTGGCCGTAGATCTCAATCCAGTTGAAAACCTCTGGGCTTAGTTGAAGTGGGCAGTTTATAAATGCAAACCCATAAATTGTGAAGGATCTTGAAAGGATCTGCTCAGAGGAATGGTCCAAAATGCCCCCAGATGTGTGCCTTAAGCTTGTCAAAAATTATAGGAAGAGACTCTATGCTGTTGTCTTTGCCAGAGGTGGTCACTGTAAGTACGAAATGAAGGGTGCCAATATTTATGAGACCTTGATTTTTGTTAAATTGTTTTTAAATGATTGTTATGATTTTGGTTGTTTCCATCGAAACATTGTTATAATTGTTGGTGTATTCCATTTCTCTATAATTTTATTATTATTCTTTTTTTTTTTTTTTTTTTTTTGTATTTGTGCATTCCCAGTCAGGGCTACCGGTAATTTTGGAGCCCATTGTACATACATTTCTTTGCGATGAAATTCAATCAGTCTAGTCAAGGGATGTTATATTCAAAACAATCAAAATGTACTATGCATTAGTGAATTTCATAAATCAAAAATGAAGCTGGTCTCTGCGCTATCAATATCATTATCATGGCAAGAGTCCAATGAACTGAGTCTGTTGTAGTTTTTAACTGCAGAAACCTGGGCAGTCTTGGTTAGAATATCTATCTTTTACTGAACATTATTTTTGGAAAGAATTATTGTTTATGTGTGTTCCACCTTGTTCTTACACATTGAAAAGTATTTTTACTTAGGAGTGGTGTTATTCGTATTCTCTTCAGTTTGAATCGTCTTTATGAAACAAGATGAGATCATGATTTTACAAAAGGAAACCATTTTATTTTGTATAAGTCATCCTCAGACTTGAAGATGATATACCTAAGTGAGTGAGTGGGTGCTAGAGCAGGATTGTATTTGCTGAGTTTGGGTTTGTTCTGACACACTAAAACAAAACCTTGATCACGCCCTGGGCATTTGGTGCGATTGGACACCCCTGCACTAGATGGCAGAACCCTGAGGCAAGGGCTGGAATTGACAAAAAGAGTGAGCTACTTCAAATGATCACGTATTTAGAAGACTTCTGTCAGCCGTTATTTTAAAGGATTTATTTTTATTTGTATCGAAATATGCATTCATTTTGTATTCCATTATGAGAGGAACCAAACTATTTATTTTTGTCAATTATTACATTTTTAGTCCATTGTATGTTAACGATGATGCACATGCTTGGACTCCATTTAAACATACAAAAAGTAAAGATTAGGGTCTACAGTCAAGTCCCTTGTAGTAGAGATTTGTTTCTTTTTTTGTGTGTGTGTAAAACCCAACATTTTCCTTTTAGCATGATTGCTTGAAATGAAGAATCTAAAATGTAGGAAAGTAACATGGACATTAAAATTGTGGCCTCAGATTCAACACTTAATTTCACATTTTTAGCTGACTGTTTTGATGTGATTATATGCAGTCAGGTCAAAATACTAGAGAGAAACCACAAAATGTATCCCGGCATGCATTGGTGCCTTTATTTGTGCTGCTGAAGGATATCAACTGTTGCCATTGTTAAAATTGTCATTCATACTCATAGTAATGGCTGCGCTCCCTCAGTAAAAATAAACCATGAAACCAAAATTAAGTGAATGAAATTGTTATAATGGCTCAGTGCACACAGAGCAGTAACTTATGCAAGTATTTTGACGGTGACAAAATGGTGAAAGGGCTGTAATTCCTACATGGTTCAATCCATTTAGGTGTACATATCCTCATTATTTAACAACGACAGCCTGCACATGAATGTGTGGGTATTTACATTTATATGGGGTGATCAATGTTGGCAATAATCCCCTTTAAGATTATGTCACTGTCAAATATAATATTTTTGG
Source organism: Gymnothorax javanicus (assembly GCA_029692085.1). Taxonomy (NCBI): domain Eukaryota; kingdom Metazoa; phylum Chordata; class Actinopteri; order Anguilliformes; family Muraenidae; genus Gymnothorax; species Gymnothorax javanicus. The sequence continues at coordinate 21,195,885 of CM056203.1, forward strand.
TGTATGAAAATATATTGGGGCACTGTGCAGGAAGAGATGGAAACTTTTGGACAGAGATTGTGGTTTTGCATTTATGATTCCCATTTATTTACTGCTTCTGTGACACTGCTGCTTAACGGTGAATATAAAGTTTATCATCATGAATTAATTGTCATGTTTATTGTTTTGGTTCAGAATTGATCTTCATTGTGAACTTGAACGAGTGTTATTATTCACAAAGGGAAAACTCTCCTATTTTGTGCGGTTTCTACTGATAAGTCATGGTTTTGGTTCTGTCCATTTGAAGTATGGTTGTAGTTGTATACAATAATGATTTGTCAATCTTTGGTCGTGTAAAACTGGAAGACATTTCCTCCATTGAGACTGTAATGATATAGCGCAAATTCATTTTGTGAACTTCATTCATTATATTATTTTTGCTGGCTTTCTAGTTTATATTGCTGATCAATGACGTAATCCTGTTAATAATATTAGAATAATTTGCACTTAGTTTGTTAAAATTTTTTTGTAACTTTAATTTGCTCATGTAACAAGCTTGTGTCTGTGCAGTTCATTTTCTTTTGTGTTTTGATGTGAGAAGGCAATGGATCAATTATGTTTTAATTTTGCTTAGATATGGAATTTTAGCTGGCATATTTTTAAAAATGAATCTTGTGTTCTTAGGATTTTTTTACACTTATTGTGAGGTTTCTTTCAGGTTATCTACAGCTGGTATTCTCAATACCTAGTTGGTGTCAATGTCACTGTTCATCATTGAATTGCTCTATATAGATTCATACTTGTGGAGACTAGCCTGGTCAACTTGAGCAGAGGAGATTTGGGCCGAAAGCTGATAAGGTTAACCTGTGCTGCGAAAATGGTATAAAGTTACTGACTGAAGGTACCGTGTCAGCTGTGCCACTGCCACTTTGGAGCTATGGCCCACAAACAGCAGTGGCACAGTGGTAAATATGCACAGCAGAATGATTCTGTATGTGACGTGCTGTGTGTGTGTCGAATCGCTGCTCAGCAGTCTGCATCAGCCAGATGCATCACCCTCCAACCCTGCTAATCACTGTTCTTTTGGTAAGATATCAGCTATTTTCTGGCTTTATTTAACAAATATATTTGCAAGCTAATACTGAGTTTAGGTAGTTTCCCTCTCACAGGAGAGCTGATGATTTAGAGAGCCTGCAGGACGGCTGTCCTCAAAACCTGGAGATGAGTCACTCTGGTTTGATATGTAAGGTCAACCTTTGAAAGCGAGTTTGTTTATGAAATATAGCTACTGGGGGAAAAGTGAATTAAGCAAGCTACTGCAAGATGATGATATGGCGTGTTTGGTATGTGACATCACATTTGTAGTAACTGTGCTTGGAAAATAAAAGCTTTTTTCCCCTCTGCATGACCATTTGGGCAGATGCTTTGTGCCTCTATTTCAGCTCTCATTGCGCAAGGATGCATTGTGCAGGAGCCTGATTGGTTCTTGAAGCTGTAAGGGAACTAAGATTGGGTGGGAGAACATTGCCTACCTCAGTGTTTCCCAGACCTCTCCTGGCGTACTCCTTGTCCTGCATGCTTTAGCTCTCTCCCTGCTCCAGCCCAGGTCATTCAAATGATTTGCTTATTATCGAGCAGCTTTAGGGGTTAATACCGACCTGATCATTTGAGTCACCTGTGCTGGAGGAGGGAGAGATCTAAAGGATGCTGGAGAAGGGGTATGCCAGGAGAGGTTTGGGAAACACTGGTCTACCTTAATACTTAAATCTCTAGTCATGTATGAATATATATTTTAAATACAGCCAAGCTGTCGACGTTATGGAGCGGTTTTAGCAACGTACTGTTGTCACAGGGATGTGGGGGAAAATGCACAGGTTGTGAATACATTTGGAATCGACTGCATCTCCATCCAGAGCCTTACGTACAACTCTTGTGCCGAAAGCCCCAAAAGCATCTTTAGTCTGTTTTTTTTTTTTTTTTTTTTTTTTTTGTGTCACTTGCTCCCACGTTGTGAAATAAAGGAGGTGTGGCCCCTGGCCTGCTGTGCTGGAGAGGTTCTTGTGCATTTGTTCCCATTTTAGAGAGGCTGCCACAGCAACTGAAGAGGGTTAAAAGCAACATTCTTTCAACGTTCCTTGTCCAAAGATCATGCCGCTCTGCTGAGAGTGAGATTGTCGTAGCGAAGTTACAGAAATGACAGAATCGACACGCATTTCTCAACTTTTTTTGAGCTGTGATTTGTGGTAGAACGAACAGCTGTTTCTGTGTGGTCGTCCACATACCCTCAGTCTCCATGGTTACCTCTGGTTGGCTGACCTAGAGTTGAGAGTTTGCTCGATAGAAAATGTGGCCGTCCAGCTAACACACCCCCCCAGAAAAAGTCCCCTGCTGCCTCTCGGCTAACCCCAGTTTGTCTCCAGGGCGGTGATGGCGGGTATGTGAGTCGGGCCTGATCTCGGGGTCCGGCAGACTCCAAGGGCCCCCTGCAGGGCGGCGACAATGCAGCGGGGCTCCGTGGGTGCCATAGCTAGGATTCCCTTCTGTAACCGGGGCGTCCGCGGCAACGGCGCAGACACACCGGCAACAGTGTCACAATCGATTCATCAATCTTTTGCTTGATGAGGAGGGAGGGGGGACTGCTGCAAGAGCCCAAGACTCACTCCTTCTTACCCCTTGCCCACCCTAAACCTACCCCCTGCAGTACTTCTGCCGCCCCCTCCTCCTCACATTTACCCTGCAGGTCTACAATGGAGCAGGGAACACGCATACATACAGTTCAATGGCCTATAGAGATGTACAATTGCCACCGTTTTCCCCCTATTGTGAGAGCTGACTGGGAAGCAAACTAATAATAATTAAATCACTGTGGACAAGTCAATATAGATTCAGCAGTCTTGTTTTGGAAAGGGGAGGAAGGGGGCCACTACAAGAGCCAGGACCTCACGCTGGACACCCCTTCCACTTAACCCCCACACCACATGTTCATCCTCTCGAAAACGAGTAGACAGATTTTGGCATTTATAAGGATGCAATAATGTGATTCTTCTTAACAGTTATTGACAGACTGTCAAGTGAACTTGCTGGCAATCACTTCAGGTGAATTTGCCATTGGTGTGGTTTGCCTGTTGAGAACATTGCTTTTGCACAATTGCACACTTTTTTGTGGACTACAACCTTGGACCCTAATGGATTAAATTTATAATCATTAGCTTGACAGTCCAAGTATGAATGGGTAAAAAATAAAAAAGGGGCCCCAACACAGACTTTTGGCACATTTGTTCACATCAGCAGTTACAGTAAAAGATTGATTGTTTCATTCATGCTTGAGTGCCAGCAAGAAAATAAAACTAAGGCTTTGTGCAAGAACTGCTTCTTGTTTGTAATGCACCAAGTCTCAGTCACATTCTAATCTTTGACAATTCGCTGCGCTGTACTACCATCGAGAGAGAGACTGTTGGCAAATTAAAAACTTAATGTGGAATTAATTATTTTTAACGTACCTATGAGATTTTGAGACATGACTGGCATACAGCAGCCATATTCTATTAACTTTGAGAAAAGACTAAAGAAATTTTAAGTCCTGCCTGAACACAAATTGTGGACAGAAAAAAATTAAAGGGCAGCATCCAGCATCACTGGCAAAAAAAAAAAGATAAATAATGAAATTGAGAATATACTAGTACATTGTTCGTGGGTACGAGGTCCAAGGGTCAGAAATTAATGTTCTGTCATGAGTGTCTTTCACCTATGAACTGAGTTAATTACAATTATTAGCATTGTCTCCAAATTCTGCTTATTGGTAAATTTGGAGATTATTACATCCTGGATTTCCATATTTTCTGTAGTATGCGATGTGATGGATATCACAAAATGTGCAGACTGTTTTAGTTTCAGTTATCCAGACTAGCTGATAGAGGTTGTGTGCTGTTTGTTGTATTCATTATGGATGTGAAGGTGCAAATGCAAACATGACATTTTTGAGTGATGGGATGATTAGAAAACTGAACAGAAGAAAATATTTTTTTTAATTAAACTGGGGGGACAAAACCTATATTTCCAAAAATATCAAACACATTTTTATTATACTGCATCATTCAGTATGTATATCCTGTGTAAACATTCGACAATTGGCTGTTTCGTTCAGTTCCACTTACGGCAAATTTAGAGTTTAAGAGTGTTGAACATAGCCAGAGAGAAAGTAAGTTGCTGCTGGCCACATCTGCATTGATCCACTGCCCCGAGTCAACCTATCAGGTGGGGTTGTCTGGGGCTGGACAAGCTTTTCATGTGCCAGTCTGAATCAAAATGAAATTATAAAGCCATCTTTTGTCCATATTCACACATGTACAGTATTTGTATATATCAAAGTATCACAGAGGTGAAGCCAAGGTTACCCGCGACTCGAAGTGCCCACACATCATTAAACAAAACAGAAAATCAAAGCTAACCGTATTTGATAGCAAAACGCTACCAAGGCCCTTTATATCAAACATGCTAATTAAACGATCAAAAAAAAAGAATACTCGGCGCATTTTTATGGAACTTCTATATTTAGTTATGTTATTGGCATAATATCAAAAATTGATGAGTGCTTTTGTATATTTCTCGACTCGTATTCATCTTCAAATAATTAAACACAAAACCACAGGCCTGTACTTCCCCTCCTAGAAATTCGTCAATCTGTTGACATTGCGCAGTGTTTGTGCAGTAGGAGATGAGTTGAGCATGAGTCTTCCGCTAACCTACCATAAAAAATGAGTGACGCGGGCAATCATTTCAAAGTTCATTTTACAGTATGCTTAGTTGTAGCACTTTCTTCTGCTGCAAGCATCGCAGTGTCTTCCGCTAATTTTCTCTGATTAATAGCTATTTTTAGGAAGCCGATTCACCTGCCGCTTGTTGATGGCGCCCTCCTCCATACAAAGGCTGACATTATTACATAAAGGGTGTGGCCAAGCTCTTCGTACTCAACACATTTAGTTTCTACATTTCATTCATTTTTTAGCTTTAGAGATATCGTTAGCCTAATAGCATAGTTGCCTAAGTCATATTTGAACGTTTTCGGAAAACAAGAAAAAACAAAATTTTTAGCAAGCACATTGGGATTTTTTTTTTTTTTTTTTTTTTTTTTTTTTTTTTGGATATTGCAACAGTAAGCCAAAAAAAAAAAATGACTAGGGCAATTATGCTATGAGGCTAACGATATGCAAAATAATTACATTAACCATTTAGAATTTAGAATGGCACTCTGGTGCGGAGGGCACTGCCATTGCCTCTGAGCAAGTCAATGGGCTCAAATCAGGCCAGAGGCCTTCCCGAGGGGAGTGTGCCTTTGCTCCCTGTGTTTTATGGGTATACTCCAGGTACTCTGGTTTCCTCCTTCAGTCCAAACACAAGCATTCCAGGTTAACTGGAGATAATGAAGTGCCTGTAGGTATCAGTGTGGGAGCGAATGATGTGTCATTCCTGCAATGGTTTGTCTTGGGTGTGTTCCAGCGAGTCGGCCATTGTAAGATGGGAGCGGTGCCAACCCCCCTCTGACCTTGACGCAGAATAAGCAGGTTAGTTATTTATATTCACACATAATAACTGCACTTAACTTCAACATGAGTATTTAACATTTGAATTTAGCATGTATCTTAATATTAAACATTACAATTAATGTTTATATTATGTGTTATATATACTGTCAGCTGGGATAGGCTCCAGATCTGAAGTCTGAGTCAAAATCACAAGTTTTCTATCTTTATAATTTCTTTAGAAAACATTTTCTGGAAGATGCATGTAAAAAAAAAAAAAAAAAAAAAACTTTTTTTTAAGTACTGAAGCTAGAAATGCACACTTTGCACACCATCCTATGTGCAGTGGCAGGAGGCTCAGTATCATTGCCTAGAATTAGGTCTATAATATTTGAGGGAAGAAAGATAACTTCTAATATGTCTCTGTTCTCACCTCCTTGTCTCCCTTCTTTCACAGTCTCGGTACAGTACCCTGTGTCAGTGGCCTCAATGACTGCATCTTAATAATCATGAGCACCCCCTACTGGGCACTTGGTTGTCCCAGGCTATGCCCTGGCTGGCAAATGAAGTGTCTTTCTTCAAAGCAGGTCCGAGTGAGGTGGACACCAGGAACTGTGGTTTGAAAAGAAGTGACAGTTGACATTACATGCTTCAGTCATTTAAAACATTCACTAAAACTGTCATAACATCATAAAGAGACCTGTAGCTGCTAGGTGGCTTATTTGGCTGGTTAGCATGCATGGGACTGGATTGAGCCCAAAGTCATGGGTCTAATCTAAAATGTGCCGGTGCCTACTGTGGCTGGCAGCTCGACAGGGTGGCATGTCTCCGAATGTAAAGGATGGCTCATGGAGCGTAAGGGATCCACATTTCATATTTTTTCCATTGACCCCTGGAAGTCTTTTGGTACCCATGTCAATGGCACACATGAAAGCACCACAGACGACGACCACTCCATGCCAGCACCAGTGGTGCCTCATCATGCGTCCTGGAACGTCACACATTCAGCTTTTCATGAAACGGATCGCTTCTCTTTACTCCCTCCTCGAGTTAAAGGAGGGTTAATCAGGGAAATTAGCAGGGGCAGCAGTTTGCTTGATAAAAAAAGTGCAAACTCTCAAAACTCCATGGCAGAACTGTCTGTGATGTGAAAAGATGAGAATGAGAACCATGGATGTCTTCACTCTCCTGATTCCACAGTGGGATTCCCATGTAAATGTGTCTGCACTCGCAGATAACTTATGCCATTATTTTGGTACAAAATTTCTGTGCATGTGAAGGGATGTTGAGCACATAAAGCAGATTTTTGCCCGCTTATATTGTGGTTGCCGTGAATTCAAAATTAACTATTATTTGTTCAATGATGCATTTATCTTCAAACTTCAGCCAAGGCAAAATAATGTGCTCTGAAAATATGTATTGGGTGCCTAATGTATTATTTCAAAAAAGATTTGAGAGAGCTGCAACTTTTGTGACTCAGGGAGGTTTTGCTGGAAAATCCATATTTTATGATACCTCAGTAGGTTACAGAGAGGCAGAGCTGTCAGCTTCTGTCCACAAAGGTCTGGTGTGTGCAGGGCTTATTGTTTTAGCCCAAATAATTTGATAAAAGCCTCCAAAAATAAACACAACCATTGAAAGGTTTGGAATATCTGAGAAATTTTTTGAGGGAAATTGAGACTTATTTGGAGAGTACACATTAAATTGGTTAATTGCAAAAAAAAAAAAAAAAAAACAAAGGCATTGATTATGTTTTAAATGAAGAATACTGTTTGCAACAAAGTTATTTTTAATTCAGTCGAAAGCCCCACTTTCAATAACCATTTACCCAGAGTAACAACCACAAAATGTATTATCTCATCCTTCTGATCATGCTAATGCTCTGATTTAAAACAAAAAAATAAAAAATTGCATCATATGTAGCACAACTGAAGACTTAAACAAATGATCTTTCTTTCATTTGCTGCACTGTCCAGTTGATGGGCAAACTTTATAATTTGCTCCTTCAAAAGATTATTTACCTAGAGATGGTCTGAATATGTCAGTCATTTTACTTTAAAATTGAAAACATTGCCAGCCAAATACTAGAACACAATTTATTTTGCATCAATGCCAGTGACCCCCTGAATACAAGTTGGCCCTTGATTTTCTCTTGGTGCTGGGCTGAAGCCGAAACCTGCCTCCACATTGGCCTTTTTACAAATAAAACGCAGTTTCAGGACCGCAGTTCTAGGACCCTAGCCCTAACCCTAACCCTCACTTTCGATAGGTGGCGCTGTCGCAGAAAACCTAAGGTCCTAGAAATGCGGTCCCAGAACTGCGGGCGGGTGGTCTGAATCTGCAGCCTCCGGGTCTGCAGAGACATACGATAGAATAAAACTGCACTCCTCTATTCATGTAGCTCTTTAGTTCCATCTTGTGATTGAAATGCAGTATTTCACCATTGAGGGTGACAAACTGTAGTGAGTCAGTCGGGGCAAACAGCTCGCAGACAACTTGAGTATTAAAAAACACAACCCTCCTTTTTTAGGGTTCTCAGCGTGCGAATGTCAACAAAAGCATGCTTGTTTGCCAGAACTGCTCACGTTTAAATGCATTAAATTTTCGGATAATTTCATGAACATATTTGAATTAAGGTCGCCTACTGCAGACTGCATCTCAATTCTTCCAGTCAACAAAATGAAAAAGTCACATCAAATTTTCAATCAAGAATTAACAAGTACGCTAATTAGTGATATAAATCCAAGAATAACATTATTCCTGAGTTTAATGGTTGTCTGATCCTTGCGCTAACCAAACCCACTGTGATTTCCAGAAGTTTGCAACTTTCAACAGCTGAGTGGCATTCTTGGTAAAAAAAAAAAAAAGAAGCAGTAAACAAATTTGTTTTGTTTTTTTTTGTTGTTGTTGTTGTTTTTATTTATTTATTTTTTATTTATTTATTTTTTTTTTTGCAGACATAAAGCTTCACGCTTGACTTTATTTTTAAGACCCTGGGATTGACGGATATTAGACAAAAACAAAACTATGAAGGTTAAACACGAAAAAAAATCCTGTTCAAGATAAGATCGAAAACCAGTTTCTCACTTAACGAGAATGAGAGGGCAAATAAGGAGCACAAGTCAGCAACAAGATTGCAACTGCAAAAAAAAGTCTACTAGGTTGAGCTACAGTTACAAAAGTTTTTAAAAAACCATGTTGCATATCTTCAAATGGATTTTCCTTTTTATCTTGTTATGTTAACTTAATATTTTCGTTTGACGATAATTTTCACCTTTCAAAATTAAGTGCGAAGTATACAGTGTGGTATATCCAAGAGTACCAAGTGGTGTAAAATGGAAGTAACATGAGTAGCTGGCGCCATCTAGAGGTGGAACGCTGTATCATTACTCGTACACCGACTGAATCGTGTTGAAGCTGTGTAACAAATAACTAATGCAGCTGTAGTAGTAGTAAAATATGTCCCACCTTAAAGAGAGGTATTTCAATGGATTCTCAAAGAAAAAATGAAAATGAAAATCCGAGTGCAAGGTTATACTTGTTACATTGACTTAGATCCCTGAAACTTAAGCTAACTTGACAAAGTCGTTCACTGCGATTCTGGTACCTTTGATAAAAGCTAAGGAATCTCGAAAGCCTTTCTTTTTCCCCTCCTTCCTTGCTTTGACAACTTGAGGCCACAGTTTGTTCCTGGCATCTTTTGCATCTTGGGGATATCTTCAAATAGCCTTATCTTCAGAAGTTTCAGCATTACAGATGAGCTGGCATCTCTCCCGATCTTGTCCTTGTGAGAGCGAGATGTAAATATTACAATTATTGTGCGTTGGGAGGATCTTGCATTTCCAGAAGGAGAGCCAAGCCTGTGAGTGATGTCCACCAAGGTGGGGAGCTGGTCTGCGATACCTGGGGACACTTTGCTGCACAGGTCAATGATGATCTGCTTAATATTCTCCCTGGACTGCCCCTGGATTCCAGTGACTCTTATACCCCTTTCACACTGTGCCCAGAATTTAGGCCGCTTCTGAAGCAGCCTAACTGGCTCTGGCCTAAAGTTGTTTCATACTGCCCTTTGCGACAACCCTGGAGGCGTATGAGATCAATGAAGTTGCCACAGTTACCCATCGTCCCTGTCGTGTATGCGCTTGCGTGCGTGCAAAATTTCGAAAGGTTTTGCAAACATGCTTGTCTTCGTGTGGTTACGATATACTGGTAGGCCCACACAGCGGTAAATAGTACTTGACATTCTGCGCGAAATTCAACTTTTCTTCATACGTTATTGTGAGGTATCGTTCAGGAACCAGTCGCGAGAACACAGGATTGCAGGTAAAGTGATTTTATTGAGCGAAGGGGGTAACCCCCGCAGGGCAGAAGGCAAAGGTACAGAGTCCACAATCCAAAAGACACAATCCAGGAGGGCAGAAACAGAGTCGAAAACCAGGGCAGCAAACACAGTACTCGTGGTCAGGCAAAAATAGGTTCGGTGCACAGGCACAGGTTTGTCAGAGAAGCAAAAAACCAAAAACCAGTGGGCGAATCCAAACCGTTAACAGGGCAGCAATCACAAAAATCGTAGTCGGGCAAAAAAAGGGTTCGTAAACACAGATGCAACAATAATCCAAAATGCAGAGCCAAAAATCGTAAGTCGGACGGTCCAGTCAGAAGAGTAACACTATGAGTACAAAGGCGAATCTGAAAGCGCACAGGTAAACAAGAGAAACGTTCTGACAAGGAAGTGCTGTGAAAAGACACCTAATATACACTCCTGGGAGATCACATGATACATAGAACACAGGTGCAGGAAATGAGGCTAATACAAAGGAAGCAAACATGAGGGAGAACCTAATCACATGAAATAGGCAAAAGCCAAAACGCAGACAGGGATCACAAGACAGCCTATAGACAGAACAAACAGATCCGGTTAGGGATTTCTACGTGCACAGAGTGAGTGGCAGAACAGTGATTAGACAGGTGCAGAGAATCTGCTAGAAGCACAGCAAAGTAAATTGAGTGAAGGCAAGAGGCGGAGACTAGAACAGGGGGAGACAAAGTGCAATGCATGGTGATAACAAAAACATGGTCCGGAATGTAACTATGGTAAAATGCAAAACATGGAAAAACTAAACTAAGACAATACATGAACAATTCTAAGTTACCAAATCACAATACACATTTCAAAGAATAGTCAGACATTGCAGAAATCCAAATCCAAATCAGACAGAACATCAAAACATGGCAAAGCAGATCAGAATCATGACAGTCATAGCAGAATCATAACAGTACCCCCCCTCCTATGAAACGCCTCCAGGCGTTTCAACTTGGGGGTCTTGGGTGCGAAGCATGGAAGTCTGAAATTAGAGACTTGTCCAAGATGTAGCGGGCAGGAATCCAGCTACGGTGCTCTGGACCGTAGCCCTCCCAGTCGACAAGGTACTGGTATCCGCGACCTCGTCGATGACAGTCCAACAATGTTCGCACTGTGAATGCCTCGCCTCCGTCGATGATGCGGGCGGGTGGTGGGGGATCAGGACCAGAAGACAGGGGTGGGTAACAGCAGGCTTGATCTGGGACACATGAAAAGTAGGGTGAATTCTGCGCATGGAAAGGGGAAGACGGAGGCGAACAGCAGTGGGACTAATAACTTTTTTAATAGAGAAGGGACCCAGGAATTTAGGGAAGAATTTCCCCCCATTTCCCCTTAAAGGAATGTCCTTAGAGGATAGCCATACGCGCTGCCCAGGTCGGTGCGATGGAGCGGGCGATCGTTTCTTTGTCGGCGCTGGCCTTCGTACGGGCTACCAACCTGAGCAGCGCTTCCCGAGTGGTCCTCCAGGTTCGCCGACAGCGGCGCATGAACTCACGAGCAGACAGCACAGCTACTTCCTCCTCCTGGCAGGGAAACAAAGGGGGTTGGTAACCGAGGCAGGCTTGAAATGGGGAAAGACCGGAGGCAGCAGAGGTGTGGCTATTTATGGCATATTCAGCCCATGGAAGTTGATGACTCCAGGAGGAGGGGTTCTTCATACAAAGACATCTTAATACAGTCTCTATGCATTGGTTTGCCCGCTCGGTCTGGCCGTTAGTCTGTGGGTGGAAGCCGGATGAAAGACTGGCAGAAGTGCCGAGAGATTTGCAGAATGATTTCCAGAATTTGGCTGTGAACTGTGGGCCGCAGTCAGAAGGAATGTCAGTGGGGATGCCGTGAAGTCTGATGACGTGTTGGATAATGAGTGTGGCGGTTTCTTGAGCGGAGGGGAGCTTAGTGAGGGGGACGAAATGAACAGCTTTAGAAAACCAATCGACAATGGTGAGGATGGTGGTGTAGTGATTGGAAGGGGGAAGACCGGTGATAAAATCTAAAGCTATGTGTGACCAAGGGCGGTGTGGAGTGGAGAGGGGTTGTAATAAGCCGTGAGGGGGTTGGTGTGATACCTTTCCTTGGGCACAGACCGAGCAGGCGGAGACATAACCTTGGATGTCCTCGTTAACGCCGGGCCACCAGAAGCGACGAGTTATGAAATCCAGTGTGCGGCGGATACCTGGGTGGCACGAGAGGTTAGAGGCATGCCCCCAGTCAAGGACTCGGGGGCGCAAGTTGACAGGCACAAAAAGGCAGTTCTCAGGACAGGCACTTGGAGCAGCAGAACCATCTTGAGCATTCCTCACTTCAGTTTCAATATCCATAGTAACAGCGTTGATGAAAGTTTCCTTAGGAAGAATGGTGTCTGAACTGGGTGGATCTTTGTCCGTTTCAAAGCATCGAGAGAGAGCATCCGGTTTAACATTCTTACTGCCGGGGCGATAGGCAAGGTGAAAATTGAATCGAGAAAAGAATAGGGCCCACCTGGCTTGTCGGGGGTTCAACCTCTTGGCAGACTGGAGGTACTCTAGGTTTTTGTGGTCGGTCCAAACCAGGAACGGCAGTTCGGCTCCCTCCAGCCATTGTCTCCATTCCTCCAATGCCAACTTGACCGCTAGTAGCTCCCAATTGCCGATGTCGTAGTTTCTTTCCGCAGGGCTGAGGTGACGGGAGAAGTAAGCACAGGGGTGAATGTTACCGTCTTTGGAGGATCTTTGTGAGAGAACGCCCCTACACCCCACGTTAGAGGCGTCCCACCGACCACAAACCCGAAGAGGGATCAGGAATAGTTAGTATGGGGGCAGAAGTGAAACGAGTCTTGAGGTCAGTGAAGGCCCGTTCTGCTTCTCGAGACCATTGAAATGGGGCCTTGCTTGACATGAGTGCGGTGAGGGGAGCCGCCACAGAACTGTAATTTCGGATGAATCTTCTATAAGAAATTTGCAAACCCCAGAAAACGTTGTAAGGACTTACGATCAGTTGGTTTGGGCCAGTTGATGACAGCCTCGATCTTAGCCGGGTCCATTTGGATGGTGTCAGGGGCAATGATGTATCCCAGGAAAGAGGTGGTGTGGACGGAGAACTCACATTTTTTTGCCTTGACGAACAGGCGGTTTTCCAGCAGTCACTTGAGCACTAGGCGCACATGGTGAACGTGGTCTTCCTGTGATTTGGAAAAAATCAGGATATCATCGAGATAAACAAAAACAACTTATGAATCATGTCACGAAGAACGTCATTAACTAAATTTTGGAAGACTGCTGGGGCGTTAGTAAGCCCGAACGGTAAGACCAAATACTCCCAGTAGCCAGTAGGGGTATTAAACGCAGTCTTCCACTCATCACCCTCACGGATGCGGACTAAATGATAAGCGTTGCATAAGTCCAACTTAGTGAAGATCTTGGCTCCTTGAAGGAGGTCGAAGGTGGTATTCATTAGGGGCAACGGATATCTGTTCTTGATAGTAATATCATTAAGACCCCGGTAGTCAATACAGGGCCTCAAGCACCCATCTTTCTTGCCCACAAAAAAAAATCCGGCCCCAGCAGGCGAAGAAGAGGGGCGTATGATCCCTGCTGCGAGAGACTCGCTGAGGTATTTCTCCATGGCCAACGTTTCAGGTTTGGACAGCGAAAACAGACGACCTCTAGGGGGCATGGTACCAGGTTTGAGCTCTATAGCGCAGTCATATGGTCTGTGCAGGGGTAAACTGGTGGCGCGGGCTTTAGAAAATACCTCTTTTAGGTCATGGTACTCAGATGGAACCTTCTCCAGGTTCGGTATGTCCTCAGAAGGGGAAGCAGGAACATGAACTTGAGCATCGTTGAGGCAGGTTTGAGCACAGCCGGGGCTCCACCCCTTGATCTCGTGTCTCCCCCAATCAATATCCGGGAGATGTTTGGCCATCCAGGGATGGCCAAGAACAACAGGAGCATGAGGAGACTGGATGAGGTAAAGTCTTATGGACTCCTGGTGATTGCCAGAAATACGTAACTTTATAGGACTGGTAACATGGGTGATGTGGTCAATGCTTTGGCCATTGATGGAGCTAGCCACTCGATCAGGGTAAATCTGTTCGATAGGAACAGACCATTTATGAGCTATATCTTGATCGATAAAGTTCTCTTCAGCCCCCGAGTCTATTAGAGCGGTGGTCTTCCTTCCTCCCCCGGCCCACTCGAGGGAGATAGGGAAGCAGGTGCGGTTTCTTGAGGATTAATCAATAGGAGTAACGCCCACTAACGCTCCTCTCCTCGTTAGTGGGCGCTGCCTTTTACTGGGCACCGGGAGATATAATGGCCTTCCTTAGCACAGTAAAAGCACGCCCGCTCCCTCCGTCTTCATTCCCTCTCCTCGCTGGTGAGCCTGGTACGGCCTAACTGCATTGGTTCAGGGTCGAGAGGTGGCTTGGACTTCTCCGGTTGAAGGAGAGGAAGCTTCACCGGGGGCTTGGGGGTACTGGCACTGTGGGCGGACCGTCAACGTTCCTCCAGACGTGAGTCAATTCGGATAGCCATTTCAATAATTCGTTCCAAACTCTCAGGTAGGTCACGTGGTAATAATTCATCCTTGATACGCTCAGACAATCCAAAAATAAAGGCGTCGTACAGGGCTCTCTCACGCCACCCGCTGTTAGTGGCTAAGGTCTGGAACTCAATGGCGTAGTCTGATACCGAACGACCCCCCGGCGGATGCGAAGAATCTCCCTCCCAGCCTCATGTCCATGTCTGGAGCGGTCAAATACACGCTTCATCTCCTCTCCCAGTAAATCGGCGGACTGCACACATGGTAATCCCGCCTCCCAGGCAGATGTCGCCCACTGTTTAGCCCTCCCAGTAAGCTGCGTAATGATGTAGGCTACGCGTGCTTGCTCGGTGGGGAAGGTGGAAGGCTGTAGGCTAAAGATCAGCTTGCACTGGGTCAGGAAGGCGCGGCAGGATCCCGGGTCCCCGTCATACTTCTCGGGAGGAGGCAAGCGTGGCTCGAGGATCGGAGGAGGTGGTGCAGAGGAGGGCACAGGCACAGAAGTAGGCATGATGGTGGCAGGCTGTTGGGGGGGTCGGACGGTCTGAGCATTCTGCAAGGAGCGGGTGAGGTCGGCCATCTGGTGCGTCATGGCTTGCATGTGCTGCATCATAGCCCGAAGTTGTTGCTGCTGGAGTGCTAGCTGGGCACCCTGTTCCTCTACTGCTGCTTGCAGAGGCTTGTTACTCGCTGGCTCCATACTGATCAGAACGTACTGTGAGGTATCGTTCAGGAACCAGTCGCGAGAACACAGGATTGCAGGTAAAGTGATTTTATTGAGCGAGGGGGGTAACCCCCGCAGGGCAGAAGGCAAAAGGTACAGAGTCCACAATCCAAAAGACACAATCCAGAAGGGCAGAAACAGAGTCAAAAACCAGGGCAGCAAACACAGTACTCGCGGTCAGGCAAAAATAGGTTCGGTACACAGGCACAGGTTTGTCAGAGAAGCAAAAACCAAAAACCAGTGGGCGTAATCCAAACCGTTAACAGGGCAGCAATCACAAAAATCGTAGTCGGGCAAAAAAGGGTTAAATAAACACAGATGCAACAATAATCCAAAATGCAGAGCCAAAAATCGTAAGTCGGACGGTCCAGTCAGAAGAGTAACACTATGAGTACAAAGCGAATCACGAAAGCAGCACAGGTAAACAAGAGAAACGTTCTGACAAGGAAGTGCTGTGAAAAGACACCTAATATACACTCCTGGGAGATCACATGATACATAGAACACAGGTGCAGGAAATGAGGCTAATACAAAGGAAGCAAACATGAGGGAGAACCTAATCACATGAAATAGGCAAAAAAAAAACGCGGACAGGGATCACAAGACAGCCTATAGACAGAACAAACAGATCCGGTTAGGGATTTCTACATGCACAGAGTGAGTGGCAGAACAGTGACTAGACAGGTGCAGAGAATCTGCTAGAAGCACAGCAAAGTAAATTGAGTGAAGGCAAGAGGTGGAGACTACAACAGGGAGAGACAAAGTGCAATGCATGGTAATAACAAAAACATGGACCGGAAGGTAACTATGGTAAAATGCAAAATATGGAAAAACTAAACTAAGACAATACATGAACAATTCTAAGTTACCAAATCACAATACACATTTCAAAGAATAGTCAGACATTGCAGAAATCCAAATCCAAATCAGACAGAACATCAAAACATGGCAAAGCAGATCAGAATCATGACAGTCATGGCAGAATCATAACAGTTATATGAAAATGTACTGAACGGCACTTACTACACTATCTTTTCTCGATTAATTGAACATCGCCTGACGATGGAGATCACCAACATATTGATATTTGTGGTGCTTGCAGCTCACCTTGCACATTCCGGTTTACAGGCGACTGAATTTAGAGCGGTCTAAACTATTCGGCAATGTTTTATACTGCCACTGAACCACATCTAAAGCGGCCCTGAACCACCCCTAGCATCCCCTCTTCTTTTTAACACACAGTGGAGGCGTCTGGGCATTGAGGAGACAAGTTTCTTGACTTTAGCCATTGGAATTTGATCCCACTCTTGTTTAATACAGGCTTCCAGCTGCCGGACAGTTTTGGGTGTCCTTTGACTGACTTTTCGTTTAATTATGCGCCAAATGTTCTCAATCGGTGAAAGATCAGGACTGCAGGCAGGCCAGTTCAGCACATGGACTCCTACTACAAAGCCATACTGTTGTAATAGCTGCAGTATGTGGTTTTGTATTGTCCTGCTGAAATACACAAGGTCTTCCCTGGAATAGATGTCGTCTGGAGGGGAGCATATGTTGCTCTAAAACCTTTATATATCTTTCAGCATTCATGGTGCTTTTGAAAACATGCAAGTGTCTGACACCATATGCATTAATGCATCCCCATACCATCAGAGATGCTGGCTTTTGAACTGAACGCTGATAACAGGAGGGGTGGTCTTTCTCCTCTTTAGCCCGGAGGACACAACGCCCATGATTTCCAACAAGAATGTCAAATTTGGACTCGTCTGACCACAGGACACTTTGCCACTATAATACAGTCCATTTTAAATGAGCCTTGGCCCAGAATACGGCAGCGCCTCTAGATCATGCTCAACAATGGCTTCCTTTTTGCATGATAGAGTTTTAGGTGGCATCTGTGGATGGCACGACGGACTGTGTTTACAGCCAGTGGTTTCTTGAAGTATTCCTGGGCCCATTTAGTAATGTCAATGACAGAATCATGCCGTTGAGTGATACAGTGGCGTCTGAGGGCCCAAAGATCACGGGCATCCAGTAAAGGTCTTTGGCCTTGTCCCTTACGCACAGAGATTTTTCCAGTTTCTCTGAATCTTTTGATGATGTTATGCTCTGTTGATGATGAGACCTTCAAAGCCTTTGCAATTTCACGTTGAGGAACATTGTTTTTAAAGTATTCCACAATTTTTTTACGCAAACTTTCACAGGTTGGGGAGCCTCTGGCCATCTTTACTTCTGAGAGACTCAGCCTCTCTAAGACATCCCTTTTATAGCCAATCATGTTACACACCTTATGCCAGTTAACTTAATTACTTGCTAAATGATCTTTCAGCTGATTCTCTTATATATTAAATTGCTTTTTTGGCCCTCTTTTGCCTGTGTCCCAACTTTTTTGAGACTTATTGCAGCCAGAAATTTGAAATAAGCTCATTTTGTGGATAAAAATGTAAAATGTCTCAGTTTCAACATTCAAAATGTTATCTATGTTCTATTGTAAATAACATATTGGCTCGTGATCTGAAAGTCATTGCATTTTGATTTTATTCACAATTTACACTTTGTCCTAACTTCGGAATTGGGGTTGTACAAACAAGTAAGTAAACAGATAACAATGTGTAGTAAAAACAAAAATAATAAGGGAAAAAGTCAATATCTAGTGTGGTCACCCTTTGCTTTGATTATAGTATTTAATCTTTCAGGCATAGTTATCACTTTTTTAAAATTTCCTCACTCACTAAACCATTCCATATGGTTTGAAGTTCATTCCTAAAAGATTCGATGTTATCACAGATTTGCTCAATCAGATTCAAGTCTGGACTTTTAGCAGGCCAAAATCCCTGACCAATCAGTCTTTCCAGATGGCAATGCGTGCCTCACAAGGATGCAGTGATGCTTCTTTTGTTTTGATCCATGATTCTGTCGATTTTAGTGAGATCACCGGCTCCTTTCCAGCAGGCTGATTCCCCAACCATAATATTACCATCTCCATGTGTCATACCATGCCCGCAACGCTCCTCGTCACCAGAGTACTGATCACCGGCCTGGTCCAGCACCCAGCCCTCCAATTACCTGCAGCTGTCCTGAATTATGCAATCATTCAGATAAGCCCTTTCTATACCCCTCTCTGCCTGTTCTCCCTTGCAAAGTCTTAGTAGCCCCACTGCAGGGTAACTCAGTGCATTGCTCATTTATTAACCCTTTCTCATTTTAGAGTTATTTACCCTGGTCTTCCCATTGTATCTTTGTATGGTGTTTGTAAGTCTCAGGTCCCCCTGTGCTGTCTGTCATTATTATCCAGACAGTTATTGATAAAAGCATACCTTCCTCGCGTGTGGATCCTCTCGCCTCCGCCTCCTCTATTGTACTACAGAAGGCTTCACCTCATTCCATGGATCCACTCCATATGGAGGAGGATTCTGCAGCTTCTCCTCCTACAGATTTACTCTCTGTGGTGGCTGTCCAACAGAAAAAGATCATCTGTCAGGGAGCTTCATTTGAGGAGTTAGTCCAGTGCTCCCGGGATCTCAGCACCCCTCGTCAGCCACCACAGCCATCGACCCCTTCTCTCCTGCAGCGCCCATAGTCCCTCCAGTCTCCTTCCATGGTGAATCTCCCGTTCACTTGCCTGACTGGTATGAGGGCTCGCCCGCAGCATGCAAGGCATTTCTATTCCAGTGCTCCTTGTACTTCATCCACCACGCCGCTCTCAGCGACGTCGCGAAGATCACCACCGTCAGGCGAAGCAGTGGAATGGGCTACCGCCGTCTGGGATCAAGCTGGCTTTTCTGCCTATGACAGCTTCATTTACCAGTTCCGGTCGGTATTCGACCACCCTTCTGCGCTTGTGTCAGGGATCCAGGTCTGCGGCAAAGAGTTGAAGGCTGAGTTGGCATGCCGGGATGACGCTGTGACACTGGAGTCGTACACCCCATGTCCATCAGCCAAGACCAACTACTACAGGAGAGACAATGGGCTAGAACACTGAAGCCACACAGCTGCCTGATGTGGAGCCAATGGAGATTGGGGTTGCCGCTGAATGACCATCATGACCGGAGGTTGTCAGGGCGCTGCTGGCACTGTCTACTGAACAAGACGGGTATCGTCCCTCTGGAGGCTCAGCTGCTACACCACACAGACCAAAGGCGGCCCAAGCGATGCCACCCAAGTTGACCGTCGCCCCACACACAATCACTGCTGAATGCTTTGCAACAACTGTGTGGGTGGCATTTGGTAATTTGTCTGTCCTAATCAAGGACCTGATTGACTCCAGCGTGATGGGGAATTTCATCACTGCCCAGCTGGCCCGGCAACTCCGACTCGCTCCGACCAGCTGACGGTTCCCATCACTGCGGCAATGCTGAATAGCAAACCAATTAGGAGTGGAAGGATTCTCCATCAAATGCCTCCCGTTGCCCTATCTGTTGGAAGCACCCACTCTGAGAAGATCCCCTTACTCATCCTCTTGGTATCGCATCAACCCACTGATCTTGGATTACCATGGCTCAGTAAACACAATCCCACTATCTCCAGGTTCCTTAAACAAATCTCTTTCCAGTCCCCTCACTGTAGGCAGCACTGTAGCCCCTCTCCCTCACTGCAATTACTGTCAAGAGCCCAGACCCAACATCCATCCTCTAAATCCTCAGGGAGTATTGGCATTTGTTGGCAGTGTTCAGCAAGACCAAGGCTACTCAGCTCCCTCCACACCCCCATTGGACTGTGCCATTGAGCTGCTGTCCAGTGCTTCATGCTTACCCGCTCTCCGTGGCTGAGATGACAGCTATAAAGCAGTACATTCAAGAGGCGCTCCAGCAGGGCTTCATTTGACCCACCACATCACCCGCAAGCTTCTTCTTTATGGAAAAGAAGGATGATGGAGGTCTCCGCCCTTGCATAGACTACCGGGGACTCAATGACATGATGGTGAAGGACCAGTATCCTCTCCATCTGGTTCCAAGCACTGTTGAACAGCTCCAGGGAGCTAAGTACTTCACCATGCTCGACCTG
This sequence comes from Gymnothorax javanicus, assembly GCA_029692085.1. Taxonomy (NCBI): domain Eukaryota; kingdom Metazoa; phylum Chordata; class Actinopteri; order Anguilliformes; family Muraenidae; genus Gymnothorax; species Gymnothorax javanicus. The sequence goes on from CM056203.1 coordinate 21,215,989, forward strand.
AGAAGCGCCTACAACTTGATCCGTATCCGGGAAGGACATGAGTAGAGGACTGCTTTCAGTACCACCTCCGGTTATTACAAGTACTGCGTAATGCTGTTTGGGCTCGTTAAAGCACTATCTACATTCCTGTCCTTCATCAATGATGTGCTTCGCAACATGCTCAGAAGGTATGTGATTGCCTATATAGATGACATTCTGGTGTATTCTCCAACCTACACAAAACACGTTCACCCTGTGAAGAAGGTCCTGACCTGCCTCCTGGCTCATCAGCTCAACATAAAACCCAAAAAGTTTGTCTTCCATCAAACCACCATATCCCTCCAGGGGTACGTGATTGGACCAGAGGGAGCGGCGGTGGAATCTAAGAAAGTCGACACAGTGGTGGCCTGGCCAATCTCACGCAACACAAAGGAGCTCCGACGCTTCCTGGGGTTCGCCAACTTCTACCACCACTTCATCCATAACTTCAGCACAGTTGCCCAGACTCTTGCGTCATTATAATAGGGAAAGCCCAGGGGCATTGCCTGAAACCCTAAAGCTGAGCGCCTTTGACGATTTGATGCAACAGTTCATGACAACCCCTGTTTTTAAGCTTCCAGACCAGAACAAGCCCTTTATTTGGAAGTAGATGCCTCTAATGCTGGAGTGGGGGCTGTCCTTCCTCAAAGCCATGGACTCCCAGAGAAGCTGCATCTCTGTGCATTCTTTTCCTGCAAACTATCCCCTGGGGAGATCAATTATGGTGTAGGCGTACACGCTAGTTGGCAAGCTAAGTAATGTGAACTTGGTTATGTGAGTTGAACCAAGCCACACCGCTGAGCCATTCCGATTTAACTGTTCCACTATTCAGTTTGGCTAGATATTAACAATGTGAGGTAATGCAGAGCGATTTTTTTCCCCCCTACGGTCTCACAGCCAATTAAATTTTCGCAAAAGTGATATTACCCTAGGGTAACATCAAAAATGTGTCATCAGTTGGGCTATGGGAAAAGTACTGCAGTTATAAGATAAATGGAGAGCTCTCGGGCTGATACCGGGGTCTCGGCGTTGATACATGGTGTGATATGAAAACGTCCATATGATTTTCTATTTATCATATACTGATTTTGACCATAATTAACGATGTCTTTTATCCAAAGCTATGGCAATGGTTGCTGCCACTGATACGGGATTTTGCCCACGGACAGAAACGGCTGATGCAGGCTTGTGCCTCACCCTTGGATCACACGTGCAGATTCCCTGTATTTATAAGGAAGTATATGATAAAAATTGATTGCCTATAATACATTAGCGCTGGCCAGGCTATGAACATTACATGTTCGCTTTACGAAAGAAATTATACTCATTGCTGCACTGGTTCAAAAGTTTTCCTCCAATTGCTTACTCTTTTGAAAAATTAAAATCTTTTTGAGCTCACTATCCAGTATTATCTTCATCACGGCAAATTTCGGAGTGGACACTTTCAAAACATGGAAGTTCAGTACTTAATTTTATCCTTCCAAGCAGAGCAATGGTTTAAAAACGTGATTTACCGTTGTCCGATCCCTCCAATAAAATGATGGTGAAATTAAACCATCACTATGTGTAAAACAATGTGTGATTTGTTGCATAAATGATTCCTCACTTGACGGGCAAATGAAACCAAAATATCTGTCAGTTCTTTGGGATTCAAAGGTGCACGGTGTCAATGGCAGCACAATTCAATTAAATTGAATAGCCTACAGTAACAAATTAGTCTACATTATTTATATTTGTAAATATTCTTGTTATGAATTATGGTATTAAAATCAGTAATTAAGGCTCATCTGCGATTATACGTGCTTTTTCTGTTAGAAATATAAGTGCAGCAATTAACGTTCCTGTCTGCATGCTGAGCACTACTTGTTGCAAAGTTGTTTCAAAACATTTCGAAACAATGTTTAAAATCACCCAAGAAACCAAGTTGAGTCGGATCACTACGTCACCCATTCAATCTGTTCCTGTTGACGTATCTAGCTAACAGAGGACACTCAGGTGTCGCGCTGCCAGTCGGGAATGTGGCGGACTGTGAGCGTTCTGTCTGCATAGCGCTTACTTTCTGGGAAGGTTCGTGTCCCCTGTGTCCGCTCTCGTCGCTCAACTAGGAGTGTGGTCCGCAGGTCCGTAGCGTCTACTTGTTAATAGGACGGATTATCGAAGGCAAACCAAAAATTTCCTATATCTGGAGTCGTGGATTCGCCGCCTTTGAGTTTGCTTCATTATTTGTCTGTACAGCTCGCTTACTACAGCACATCGCATAAGAGAAGTGATCGTTACATATACCCATCAAGGGGAGGACAGGGGTGGCAAGCGGGGAGACGGGAGCGAACGAAGGAGGAATAGTGAGCCTCGAGCGGTCGATGAGTTCGGAGCAGGACAGAGATCCGCAGAAGCAGGAGGAGGCTGAGCCGGGACCGGACACCAAAGGAGAGGGGACGAAAATAACCGAGACCGGCGGAGACCAAGGCGGCATGGTGAGTTGAGGCCTTGTTGAATAGCACTACACAGCCCCCACCCTCGTTGAATAGCTAGCTAACGTTTCCATGTTTTGTAGCTAACGCAACGTTGGGTAGCTAAGCTACCGGCTTCCACGAAATAGAAACTAGCCAGTTAGCTCGCTAGCATGTAACCGGTTAATTCGCTAAGGGTTACGTTATTGTTTCAGGTGACAGACTCGTGTTTATGGCCACCTAGCTTAGCTAGTTGCGTAGGTACCTAGTAACGTTATGTAGTTACATTAGCAATGTCGGAATATTGATCCCTTATTTAATTTGTACGGCCAGTTCGCAAGCATATGCTTGGATAGCTCGCCTATCTAACGTTATGGCTAGGCTAACGCTGTGGCCTTGAGTTTACCGCTGAATTAGCTAGCCGGTAGCCGGTTGATTGCTATAGTAAAGGTAGTGTTGACAAACGTGTCTCGCTTGGTAACTGAACTAGCTAATATCGGTGTTTCTTGACCTAACCAGCCAAGCTCCTTAGCCGAGTTGAAGTGGGTATCCACCTGACTGCTCTATCACTGTGGGATACTGGCGTTTTAGCTTGGAGGCTTATCTATGAAGGATTTGGTCTAAATTTCGTTTCAAGTTGATCTCTCTCTTGGTTAGCTGGCAAGCTGCGGACTATGAGTGGTGTCTAGCATGCTGGCCAGTTCGCTAGCTAATGATCGGTTATCTGGTCAGATCGGCAGACTAACGTTAAGTTACCAAAATGGCACTCCACATTTATTAATATTTAACGTTGACTCTTGGCGTAGTGAGTTGGCCATATTTTTTGCAGCAATGTGGTTACCTCTGGCATTGCTATAACCTCAAAAGCCAGTTTATTTCAATGTAAACCCGCATTGCATATCACCGCATGCATACAGGGGCCTAACTAACCAGCTAGCTGGACTTAGTGTTCCGTGGCCTGTAACGTTAACCATAGCGTGTCGCTGCTAGCTGACATAGCGGAACGGTACAAAGGCGACACGCCGTCTGGCTGCACCCAGACTTTACGTGAAATATTTGCTGGCGAGAATAGCGACAGAAAATAGCTGTGCGACGTTTGGCTACAGAAGAACTGCATTGCAACAAATGCGCAACGGTACATTTCGCTTGCGAGGGACCTTGTGGCTCATGCAGTGCTGGTTAGGTGCACACGGCTTGGTTGTCATTATATCGTGCGCACATTGACCGGCGGTGCTTTACGTAGCTAGCCATTTTAGCTACTCGTTTTTAACAAGCATGGCATATAACGTTGATTTATCGTGCTTCCCACTGTATTGGGTGAGTTGCCTTAGCAAACGCTAACAAACTCGGTTGTCTGTACGTTTTGGGTGTCTTGATATCTTGCATGCCGGTTTATCGTGATTTCTGGAACTAATGGGACATTTTGAGGTGTATGCGCTGTCGTCAGCCTGCCGGCGATCTGTATATAAGCAGGTGAGATAAGAAATTAAAGTGCGAGTGAATGGTAGTTTGCTTGGTCATTCCCGGTGCCTGCCAAAGTGCCCGAGTCGGAGCGGACTTTGGCAGAGGGAACGAATCTTGTCTAACCTTTAATCTTTGCTGAATCTGAAGGAACAGGCAACGCAGTATTTGAATTTTTAATTTCCCTGTTGTACGGTCGTGCTGTTCTCTCGCATGGCCTCTACCTCCGCCCTACCGTCCTTGAAGGGTTGTCATGTCGTCCGTGCTGTAGACATGTGGACGCTTAAACGTAAGCATAAGTACAGACCAAAACTTGATAGTATACTTTAGGTACTCAAATGTGTTTTAAAGCGCTGACTATGTTTCACTGCAGTGCACATACATTGGTATTATCAAGAACGCACCTTGGATTCGGGTAAAGGTCCACGTTGCTTGTTGGATATGTTAAATGACATTTGCTACAATGTAATTTAATTTTTCAACTCTGCTTCTTTGTGAAGCCGTAGTCCTTGTGGCTATTTAGTAAGCTCCATGTCGGTGGGAAGTTAACAGAGTATTGGTTATGGCAATGTTCAGCTTGTTTTTGCAATCTTAATCTCTCAGGTCCGTCTTCAAGTTAAAGTGCTCACAGAATGCCGTGTGTCTGGTTGATGAATGCGAGTTTTTGGACAGTTTGTGGTCTTCAGTGATGTAGGTTGTTCATTTCACCCACCCCCCTCCTGCCCCATTTTACTGTACACTCAAATTAGTAGAATTTACTCAAGAATAGGAAATCCATTGTCTTAAATTGTTTGAGTTTAGTTTTACAAAAGTATTTGGCTTTTTGAGATTCATTAAAGAACCAGCTGGAATAGAACTAACCCTTTAAGTTAAATCTACTTAAAGACCATTTGTAGTGAACTCTGAAATTTAAGTTACATGTCCTTAGAACGTTTGGAGTAGAAATAGTCATTGAAGTTGGATCTACTGTGAAACCAAGTGGAATAGCCAAAAGACCTGAAGTTTGACTCACTAATAACCAAGGTGAAACGTTTAAAAAAAAAAAAAAATTTTAAGCTAATCTTCCATTTTTGTGGAGTAAATTGTTAGCGTAATTAGGCCAAGCCAGCATGCGATAATGAATTTCAATAAAATAATAACATTGAATGAAAATGGCACTTGCATAGCAAATGAAATGTCAGGTCTCGGGACACATTTTATTACACAAAAGAAGCATGCACACTGACCATAGATGTAAATAAATAAAAAGACGTAAATAAAATTATTTTCCCTGGAGAATATACTGAATTAAGATGAGAAACTACTTGAATGGTTCAGAGACTTTAGCACTATTGCTGAACTCTGTAATTGTTGCATGCAAAACTTCATTCCAAAATGAAATCCACAATTTGAATAACTTCACTCACTGAGGAATATGACTGGACATCAACAAAATCAAGTCATTTGCAAAGAAAAATGGGAGGTTTTGAAGAATGTCCCATATTTTTAAATTATTGATCAAATATGTAGGTGGGGAAAATGAGTATGGATGTGCTACACAGTGGAATAATACCCTTTGCATTCCGGGCCAAAAAAAGTTGCTATCAATTTTTAATGTATAGAAAATTCTGGGCCCTGAAGTTTCATGAAAAATGAAATGCAGAGACAAAATGCAATTAGCAACAGTACAAACATATTTTTTCCACAGAAAATGTCCGGCAATTTTTTTTGTTACACAAATGACAGAATAACAATAATGCTTTGTACTAATATTACATTCCCCAAGAGTATAAAAATGTTGTAAATGTTTCGTAACATCTATTATTGTGACCTTTAAACAAAAAGAAAATGAGATGGTTCTTAAATTATCAATACTACTCTTGAGCAAAAGAGAAGCATTAGTTGTTTCCACTAGACTTGGGCAATATCAAGGTATTACTATATATCAGGGTATTTGGAAGTCCCGACTGTATGATTGTCCATCCAATAAAAATACAGAAGCTCCTTTTTCTATTAAAGCTGTGGTCGGCATATTGTAATTCAAGTGGTTCAACAGACGACTATACTTTATCTTTTCATAGCTCTACATTCAGGCTTTTGAAAATCCAGTCCCTGTCGGGAGACTTGGCAATTAAGGGACAATTCAGAGAGAGGGTGGTGCTCTTAGCTGCCCTACCAGTGTAGATGCCCATGAAGAGAGAGCTCGGTTTGATGGCGGAAAATCCTGGAGAAAATGCGTAATTCTGGCATTCAACAGCCTGTACTATAAAGCAACCCAAAAAAGAAAGGCAGCCGTATTAAAAAGAGTCCACTGCTTGTTCTGGTAACATATTGATGTGGTGGTGTGCACTGCCGAAAACAAGTCTTGAAATAAAATGCAAAAAGACTGATTCCGGCTTAGCGCATGCTTTGCTGAATTCAATTACTTAACAGCACTAGTGACTGAAAAAGTACTTCACTATTTTTGTGAGAAAAGAAAAAAGCAGACTAAGCAGGTAAGCAGAACACACATTTAGTTGGGGTGGAGGGGGTGGGGCTACGATTCACCTCTCTTGCCTGCTCCTTGCAGTCCAAAGCTGTTCAGGGTTCAGCCCAGACCAAATTTAACATTTGTATTTCTAATATTAAAGTAAAGTCAAACGATTGCCTTTGTAATCTTTTCAGATCAGGGGCTTTGAACTGGCCTTGGGGGACTTAAGGATTTAGGCTATTTTAATTTACTTATAATCTGACTTTCTTCTGTTTATAGAAATGATGTTACTGAAAGCACAACCTTTCAGTGAATATTTTATTGCAACCTGGGCTTATCTACGCACTTTAGGACTGATTAAAGTAACGTGATTGCCGCTGATGGCATACACATTTGAACAATAAACCTGCTGGATTGGGTGGCATAGGTTTCACAGGAGCAGCTTGGCTGATCTTGTTGATTGAAGTTCTGGAGATGAGCAGACTATTGAGGAATTTGTTTAGCAACCACTAACACTGATAAAATACATGGTTTACCTTTCCCCAAATCTGGGTGCAGTAGAGTCCCTAGATGGATGGAGTTGCGACAACTCAAGAACCGAAGCCATTTAGTATCCATCGTGCTAAACCGAGCTGTTTGGCACAGGGGAAATCGTTGGATTTGCCCATTCTTTTTTTGGAAGGGAAACTTATTTAGTGCAAAAAACAAAACACCAGCTAGCAACAGAATCGACAAGCATAAGGGGGAAAATATTTAGCCATTTACAAGTCCTTTATAATGAACCGAGTTTTGTAAAAGACTGTAAGGAGGTCAGTTTTCTCTCAAACCACTTAATCATTATATGTGTACCCCCGATTTAATAGAAAGAGGAGCCGCCGAGGAAAATCGTCCCATCGGGATTTCTGAATACCTTGACAGTTATGATTGGAATGAATCTTATTTCCTATCCATTTTATGATTCCTGTCACAATTCACTTTGTGAAAAACCGACTGTTCTGAATAGGTGTCCCCTCTATAAATTGAGCTCGTTCTGATTGGCTGGTGAACAAAACCACCGGCCCTGTGAGTCAGTTCAGTGTCTAACGTTAATATTAATCTGTGGCTAGCATATCGGCGTAGTAGCAACTGGTAGCTAATAGGGCTGCACGATTAACCAAATTGTGATTATTTTAAGCGCAATAAAAGTAACTGCCACTATGAGGCAGACTGATGAGCGTGCTTATTACCTTTTCCATTACACATATCTAATGCGGTCATTTGAAATGCTTCCAGGCAGAAAACTGTGATTAGTCCGCTAATTACCAGCGAGGTTGGACAGCCTCCATTGCCTTGGCATAATTAGCTAACCTTCAATCAATGGCTTATCGCCCGGATGACGTCACGAAAAAACGTGAATAATCGTCACGTGATGCGGATGTCGGGCAAGCATCTGGCATCTGCCATAGAGAACCATTGAAAACGAGATACGCTGAAGCGGAAATGTGTGCTCAAAGGTAGTTTAAAAATAGAATTACTCCTCCCAAGGCGCATGTAGATGAATATTAACTGATTATATTAAATAAATGAGCGAATGACGAGCGGTAAATTTAGTCAAACTCCTCCCTTTCTCCCCCATCCCGGGCTGCGACTTGCACCCAGGTAACCTGGTTAACCTGCTGCCTTCTGATACGTGTGTAGACCCACCAGCAGCGATAGGTGTACAAAACTCCTTTAGTAGTCTTCACAAGCTTTTTCCCTAACCTAGCATTATTCTTGAACATCAACATATTTTCCATACACTGCGAGGTTTGAAATAAGCAGTATCAGAGATTTGCGATCTAAAAATGCCTACTTCCGAACCAAAATGAACAATACCGGACAAATGAATCGCAGCCGCTGCGAAAGAAAATCATCACAACATAGGTGGAATAACTTCAAAGTCTAGCATAGAATCATACAACTAGTGTATTCTCAAGTAGGTTAACGAACTGTTACCAAGCTAGCTTGCTGTTACAAACCTGTCACAGGGGTCACAAATTTAAGTATGAATACGAAGTCTTCCTCGTTATCCTGCCGTGATTCGAGCATTGAACAGTTGCTTTTGCATTTCTGTGGCTGGCTAAGCGCAAACAAAAAAAGGGTTGTTATTGTTGCGGTTTTGTGTTCTCTGGACTGCCCCTTATCTATGTTTCCCCGTTAGCCGTCGATGGTGAAGTGAATTTTTTCAGAGCCATTGTTGCTTTTGCTGGGTCTGCTCAGCTTAGCCAGGAATGCGTTTCTCAAAAGAACAGGTGCTAACTTGCATAGTTGGAGCCATTGACAGTGAATGGACGAACTACGTTGCCTCCTGTTGTTCGTTTGCCCGACTTCCAGGTTCGGTGAATGACGTTAACCTACCGGCACGCACCGGCTATTTTAAGATATCGGGCGGGTCTCCATTCCCATGTACTTTACCTAACTTGCAATCAAGCCATTTATTCAGCCAACTGACCAATCAAAACCAAAATGTGGCCAATAATGATTAAGAGATACTGAGAAGCAGAGAGACCTAACCAGACTACCATGTTAGATTGAAAGAATTGAAATGATTGGAATAAATGGCAGACCTCTGAATTCCACCTCTTGTCAGATAATTTTTATGTATTATCAAAAATATTTCTTAAAAGTAAAATCATTTTAAGATGGCCCTGGTTTTAAGCGTTTAAAAATAAACGTGAAGTGGAAAACATTTTGTAAAGCATATCGAACGTGAATGTGAGAGAGGAATTATTTTTGAATTGCATGCAGCAATCAAATGCACTGAAGATTTGGCAAACACGTTTAGGCGAATCTGTGCCGCAAATTTGTGACATTTTTTATTTGATAACTGAATAAGATTAATTTAAAAGTAATTCATAGCTCTAGATTTTGGTTAATTTTGAGCGTCTAAATAACCGACAGTGAAGGTGGAAAACACTTTGTTTAAGTGTATCGAACGTGTCATGTACAACCCCAATTCCAAAATAGTTGGGATGAAGTGTAAATTGTAAATAAAATCAAAATGCAATGAGTTTCAGATCACATGAGCCAATATGTTATTTACAATCGAACATGGATAACATTTCAAATGTTGAAACTGAGACATTTTACATTTTTATCCACAAAATGAGCTTATTTCAAATTTTCTGGCTGCAGCAGGTCTCAAGAAAGTTGGGACACAGGCAAAAATGGGCTTAGAAGCAATTAATATATGAGAGAATCTGCTGAAAGAACATTTGGCAAGTAATTAAGTTAACTGGCATCAGTTGTGTAACATGATTGGCTATAAAAGGGATGTTTTAGAGAGGCTGAGTCTCTTCTAAGATGGCCAGAGGCTCTCCAACCTGAGAAGGCTTGCATAAAAAAATTGTGGAATACTTCAAAAACAATGTTCCTCAACGTCAAATTGCAAAGGCTTTGAAGGTCTCATCATCGACAGTGCATAACATCATCAAAAGATTCAGAGAAACTGGAAAAATCTCTGTGCGTAAGGGACAAGGCCGAAGACGTTTTCTGGATGCCCGTGATCTTCGGGCCCTCAGATGCCACTGCATCTCTCACCGGCATGATTCTGTCATTGACATTACTAAATGGGCCCAGGAATACTTCAAGAAACCACTGTCTGTAAACATTCCGTCGTGCCATCCACAGATGCCACCTAAAACTCTATCATGCAAAAAGGAAGCCATTGTTGAGCATGATCCAGAAGCGCCGCCGTGTTCTGTGGGCCAAGGCTCATTTAAAATGGACTGTAGCATAGTGGCAAAGTGTCCTGTGGTCAGACGAGTCCAAATTTGACATTCTTGTTGGAAATCATGGGCGTCGTGTCCTCCGGACTAAAGAGGAGAAAGACCACCCCTCCTGTTATCAGCGCTCAGTTCAAAAGCCTGCATCTCTGATGGTATGGGGATGCATTAGTGTATATGGTGTGGGACGCTTGCATGTTTTATAAAGTACCATGAATGCTGAAGGTATATCAAGGTTTTGGAGCAACATATGCTCCCCTCCAGACGACACCTATTCCAGGGAAGGCCTTGTGTATTTCAGCAGGACAATGCAAAACCACATGTTGCAGCTATTACAACAGCATGGCTTTGTAGTAGAACAGTCCGTTTGCTGAACTGGCCTGCCTGCACTTCTGATCTTTCACCGATTGAGAACATTTGGCGCATAATTAAACGAAAAGTCAGTCAAAGGAAACCCAAAACTGTCCAGCAGCTGGAGGCCTGTATTAAACAAGAGTGGGATCAAATTCCAATGGCTAAACTCAAGAAACTTGTCTCCTCAATGCCCAGACGCCTCCATTCTGTATTAAAAAGAAGAGGGGATGCTACACCATGGTAAACAGGCCCCTGTCCCAACTTTTTTGAGACCTGTAGCAGCCATCAAATGTGAAATGAGCTCATTTTGCGGACAAAATTGTAAAATTTCTCAGTTTCAATATTTGCTATGTTCTCTCTGTTCTACTGTGAATAAAATACTGGCTGATGTGATTTGGAAGTCATTGCGCTTTGATTTTATTCACAATTTACACTTTGTCCCAACTATTTCAGAATTGGGCTTGTAAATTGTTCATGAATTTGCATGCTGTGCGGCCAAATGTAAAACTAGAAGTAATCTAACAAAAACATTCAGGCAAATCTGTCATGTTTCATGGTCATTTAAATTTCAAAATGTGACAAACAAAAATTATATCTAAATAAATCAGACTGTCTCCTAATTGAAATGGTTAATTGGGTGAATCAACTGTTTGATTGCAAATTGAGCTAAGTAAATGGGAAGGGGGTGAGAGCAATTGTTCGGTAGAGGATGATGATTTTGCAGACCTCAATTTTGCTTTGTTCAGCGCATAATATTCCTGAATGCGTTTGCTAGATTATTTTGAGGGTTTGGAGCACAATGGTTATATGTCCAAATTTTGTGGTTTTGAGATTTTTACCCCCTGTCACAGCTTTCTATCAGCTAATCCTTGGAGCAAAATAACTATATGTTCATCTGCATTCATTTTTAATCAGAATTCACATTTTCATTTTGTGATATGTCCAACAAAATCTGCTTAAATGAATTAAACATTGACATTTTGATAAATAAACATGAATTTTAATACAGAATAATCTGTCTTCCATTGCAAACGAACTTCCCTTCAACCAATCACCATTGTGTTATGTCACATCTTGTGCTAGAATTGTTGGAGCGCTGAGGTGCCATGTCCATTTTTGGCAATTTTGACCATGATGTTGCGGTTACACTCCTATGAAAACTTAGGTGTTCAATATACTTCTGAACCATGCAGCAAAAGAGTGACTGGTAAAAAAAAAAAAAAAAAAAAAAATAAATAAAATACCTGATTTAATAGTGGTGCTACTCAAGTGTTCTAGCAGTCGCGACTTGCGAGCCCCCGTGGGGCAGGGTGGGGTGTGATGTGTCCAGGGGAATGCCCCCCCAGGACATTTTGATAAAATGCAAGTGATTTGGTGTGTTTTGGTGAAGTTTTTTTGCATGAAATCCTTTACCAGAATCTCCCTTTGTCAAATGAGTTTTTCCTGATACAGAAAGTCAATCCGTGTTTACAGAAAGAGTCTCCATAATCTGCTTCGAATCAAGGCATAGTTCAATCTAAATATTCAACTTATTGACTTTTCGGCGTCAGAGCAGGATTATCCGGCAAGAATCGCTGACCCATGAATGCTGCAGGAGCTGAATGTCAATTCTTGGCCCGTCAAGCATAAACAATATGTAGATTATGTGAACAAAAAATTCAAACTCCGCCAATACCTGTGCAACTGGCACCACTGAAAAGTGCTTTCACCTTTAGCATGCTAAGTTAATTTAAGCCTATTGCATGCTGGCAGCTGAGTTCTAGATCAGTGTAATATAACCTGCAACTGGCTTATTTTCATGATCCAGATATCCCTCCGCGGCCCAACGAGTTCCAAAATTCCCCAGACGCTACAAACCAGTGGCGTAGCCAGAGGGTGTGCCAAGACACGTCACTTTATGACAATAATTAGTCCTGGCTAGTTCTCAATCATTTTCCTTTATTGACGCGTTTTCCAATTATCGTAATTTGCAACTGAAGACACGGTTTCTCTCCATATGCGACCTAACAGCGATTAAATCATGGGCAAAATTCAGTACAGTTGCGGAACAAGAACAGAGAATTGGGTTGCACAAAACATCGGTTTAAAACAATTATTAGTCCTGACCTGTTCTCAATCATTTTCATAACAGAAGCTTCACTCCGAGAGCACTCCACACTTAACAGGTGCTGCTTGTTCTCCCCTATTAGGTAAGATGACAATCATTCATCTGGACGCATATGTTATTCAAAATTGCATACCTGTTGACTCTCACGCAAACAGCTGGAGCCGCACGCTTTTTATAGCCTATTGAACTGCCGAGTGCCACTTTTTTTTTTTTTTTTTTTTAATTAATCAACCCACACAATACCGAGAGTGAAAGTCCGCGTTTCAGTGGAACACGGACCAGTTCAATCAACACGAAGCATTGGCCTATTAATAAGTAAATTATTTTGCTGTACTGAATTTAGCCCATGATTTAAGTGTTGTTAGATCACATATGGAGAGAAACCATGTCTTCAGTTGCCAATTACGATAATTACAAACTAGCCAGGACTAATTGCTGTCATAAAGGGACGTGTCTTGGCACACCCGCTGGCTATGCCACTGCTACAAACACGAGCATGGTAAACTATGTATTATATGCGCCATTTTTTGTATTCATTTGTGAGACAAAATAAGTTCTAATTCAACATTTCACATAGATTTATTTGGTTCGTTGACAAAAAGGGAACTATTTGATGTTGTATGAGTGTACTGGTACTGTCAGTGAGACACGCCCATATACCGTAATATTGAGGATTACAGCGATCCCAACAGTCATTTTACATTCGCATGTATTATGAATAATGGCTAGATTTGCAATACCTGTCCAACAAGAATTGTCTACATAGCTAGCAAGAACAATGCAAAACAGATGTGGGACTCAAAATCCATAATATCAGCATTTAATAATCTGTCACATTTGGCAATGGTCGTATGCATAGCCACTGACTCTCCATTGCTCACTATCAGCGCGCCGCCTCATACTGCGTCATGTACTCACTTTAAAATGAAGTTATATAAGCACTTGCCACTGAAATGATATTTGGATCTTCCGAAATTGTCGAAGTCAGTGGTCCTAGTTGAACAGAATCCAAGTCATCTTGAACACAGCGGAGGCCATATCTGATAGAAATGTTGACTGATAATCCATTATAGCTCCTTCAAAAAAGCAACCGATCTGGAACTCTAAATGGGAAAACTAATCATCCGTATTATTTTGAAAATAACACTTGTTTCTACTGCCCGACTTGAAAGTAGTTCCGACCATTTCAGCCCCGTATGGCACTCAAGGCGACTGCGGTCGCCGGCAGTTGCACAGAATAAGGAATATATGGGCGAGAACGATCGCCGGCATTTGCACAGAATAAGGAATATATGGGCGAGTACGGTCGCCGGGAGCACGCTAAAGGTTAAAAACACTTTAAAATGACACCATAACCATTCATATTGGTTGAGTATAAAGAAAATGTTACGGGTTATAGTTAGATTGATGATATCTGTTATCGACTAGTCAGACTGGAGCATGAACATTACCCCTGATATTGGCGCCAATGAGCTATATAAACTAGAGGCACTATGTTGCGATTTCAATGTGCAAGTCTGGCCGGCATCTTGTGACGGGCGTCCATCACAGAAAGGTGCAGCAAAGTGGATTCATGCCTTCCAGAAATTTTGATTTCCACTGAGTGCCTAGCCTGGAATCCATCCGTATCAAGCTTTGGTCGCTCCCAATGGTCACTTGCTTATATGTCTGGCCTCAGTCAGTAGACCAGCGTTTGACTTTCAAATATTCGCACAAAATCCATGCGAGATCTGTGATTTGCTCACAGTCGCAAGGGTGCCCCGCCCCTTTAGACAGACTTAAAAATAAATAAAATACCATACCACAGTTCTGCATTCAACGGAAGTCCCGCCCCCTGGGTATGTTTATTCAGTATTCATCTGAGTGGCAGCAGAGTCTCTGGGCAATGAAACGAGGCGGGACTTCAGTTGAATCTGCGAGCTTATTGAAGCATAACTGTGATATTTTATTATTTTTAGCGAAAAAATAACTGCGTTTCTAGAGTTCTGAGGATACGCAGTCGACAAAAGCAGACTTGGATTATACTGGGCCGTTGGACGATGGTTTGAAAGTTTGTCAACGGACGTTTTTGTGGAGTTTTCCCATTGCTACTGGGTGACCCCATTTGCTTCCAGCAAAAAAAGGAATTTGGATAATTTTTCAAAACTCTCCAGTGGCCATAAATTTGCGCCAGGTGAAGAACAACTTCGTCCGTTCAAGACATCTAATGGTGAGTAATTGATATACAAATTATAGCCTAGTTTTTTTGGTGGAGTGTCACTTTAATCTAGCTGATGCAATCATGCCCTTGAGCTATAGCTAATGCCAATTACAGTGAAATACGTTATGTAATTTGAGTATTATTTAATCTAGCCTTTATTAAACCGGGGAATCCCACTGAAATAAACAAAATGCAGATATGGCCAAACATTATACTGTTCAAAACCTATCAACCACTCCAAGAGTAAATGCAAGCAAGCCACAATCTAATTTTTAAAAATTGATTTGATAAACGGGAACCAACTGAATTTTTCACGCAAACGTTTTCTTTGAGTTTGTGCTCACGAAAGCAACGATCTTTTTATTGAATGCAAGTAAAACAAGTAGACATGGTCAACAACATCCCCCGCCAAAATGTCTTCTTTAAAGATACTATGAACAGAGGCTCCCAGAAGTGCCACAAGGGCAATAACTGTGGGAAAAATAATAGTGTGCTTCTTATTTTCGAACTCCATCAGGTCTTTATGGTCTTAAGCTACACACCAAATTTGGTTATCCTATCTGGAATATTTCCGTGAACAGAGTTGAAAAAAAAAAGTGAATCAAGGGCAATAACTCCGGGAGAAAATAATCATTTTAGGACGAACTGATCAAGGTCTTTATGGTCTTAGGACAACCAAATTTGGTGTGTAGCTTATCTGGAATATTTCCCGTGAAAAGTTGTTCCCCTTGACATATACCGTGAACAGAGTTAAAAAAAAGTGAATCAAGGGCAATAACTCCGGGAAAAATAATCACGCGTCTCATTTTCAAACTCGATCAAGGTCTTTATGGTCTTAAGCTACACACCATCTGGAATTTTCCGGAAAAGTTGTCCTTTATCTGGAAAAAAGTATTTCCCGTGTCTCAAAATCAAGGTTGTTTAAGCCCCCAAATTTATCTGGAATATTTCCCGTGAAAAGTTGTTCCGTGAACAGAGTTAAAAAAAAGTGAATCAAGGGCAATAACTCCGGGAAAAAATAATCACGCGTCTCATTTTCGAACTCGATCAAGGTCTTTATGGTCTTAAGCTACACACCAAATTTGGTTGTCCTATCTGGAATATTTCCGTGAAAAGTTGTTCCCCTTTACATATACCGTGAACAGAGTTAAAAAAAAGTGAATCAAGGGCAATAACTCCGGGAAAAATAATCACGCGTGTCTCATTTTCGAACTCGATCAAGGTCTTTATGGTCTTAAGCTACACACCAAATTTGGTTGTCCTATCTGGAATATTTCCTGTGAAAAGTTGTTCCCCTTTACATATACCATGAACAGAGTTAAAAAAAAAGTGAATCAAGGGCAATAACTCCGGGAAAAATAATCACGCGCGTGTCTCATTTTCGAACTTCGAATCCCGAGGTCTTTATGGTCTTAGGACAACCAAATTTGGTGTGTAGCTTATCTGAATATTTCCTGGAATATTTCCCGTGAAAAGTTGTTCCCTTTAAACAGAGTTGAAAAAAAAAAAAAAATCAAGGGCAATAACTCCGGGAAAAATAATCACGCGTGTCTCATTTTCGAACTCGATCAAGGTCTTAATGGTCTTAGGACAACCAAATTTGGTGTGTAGCTTATCTGGAATATTTCCTGTGAAAAGTTGTTCCCCTTTACATATACCGTGAACAGAGTTAAAAAAAAGTGAATCAAGGGCAATAACTCCGGGAAAAATAATCACGCGTGTCTCATTTTCGAACTCGATCAAGGTCTTTATGGTCTTAAGCTACAAACCAAATTTGGTTGTCCTATCTGGAATATTTCCTGTGAAAAGTTGTTCCCCATTACATATACCGTGAACAGTTAAAAAAAGGGAATCAAGGGCAATAACTCCGGGAAAAAAATAATCACGGGTCTTTATGGTCTTAAGCTACACACCAAATTTGGTTGTCCTATCTGGAATATTTCCGTGAAAAGTTGTTCCCCTTTACATATACCGTGAACAGAGTTGAAAAAAGTGAATCAAGGGCAATAACTCCGGGAGAAATAATCACGCGTGTCTCATTTTCGAACTCGATCAAGGTCTTTATGGTCTTAGGACAACCAAATTTGGTGTGTAGCTTATCTGGAATATTTCCCGTGAAAAGTTGTTCCCCTTTACATATACAGTGAACAGAGTTAAAAAAAGTGAATCAAGGGCAATAACTCCGGAAAAATAATCACGCGTCTCATTTTCAAAGTCGATCAAGGTCTTTATGGTCTTAAGCTACACACCAAATTTGGTTGTCCTATCTGGAATATTTCCCGTGAAAAGTTGTTCCCCTTTACATATACCGTGAACAGAGTTAAAAAAAAGTGAATCAAGGGCAATAACTCCGGGAAAAATAATCACGCGTGTCTCATTTTCGAACTCGAACAAGGTCTTTATGGTCTTAAGCTACACACCAAATTTGGTTGTCCTGTCTGGAATATTTCCCGTGAAAAGTTGTTCCCCTTTACATATACCGTGAACAGAGTTGAAAAAAGTGAATCAAGGGCAATAACTCCGGGAGAAATAATCACGCGTGTCTCATTTTCGAACTCGATCAAGGTCTTTATGGTCTTAGGACAACCAAATTTGGTGTGTAGCTTATCTGGAATATTTCCTGTGAAAAGTTGTTCCCCTTTACATATACCGTGAACAGAGTTAAAAAAAAGTGAATCAAGGGCAATAACTCCGGGAAAAATAATCACGCGTGTCTCATTTTCGAACTCGATCAAGGTCTTTATGGTCTTAAGCTACACACCAAATTTGGTTGTCCTATCTGGAATATTTCCTGTGAAAAGTTGTTCCCCAAATTTGAACAGTTAAAAAAAAAGGAATCAAGGGCAATCTCCGGGAAAAATAATTTCTCATTTTGTGAACAAGGTCTTTATGGTCTTAAGCCACACCAAATTTGGTTGTCCTATCTGGAATATTTCCGTGAAAAAGTTGTTCCCCTTTATATATTCCGTGAACAGTTGGAATCCGTGAACAGAGTTGAAAAAAAAAATTTGTGAATCAAGGGCAATAACTCCGGGAGAAATAATCACGCTCCGCGTCTCATTTTCAAACTCGATCAAGGTCTTTATGGTCTTAGGACAACCAAATTTGGTGTGTAGCTTATCTGGAATATTTCCCGTGAAAAGTTGTTCCCCTTTACATATACAGTGAACAGAGTTTAAAAAAAAGTGAATCAAGGGCAATAACTCCGGGATAAATAATCACGCGTCTCATTTTCAAAGTCGATCAAGGTCTTTATGGTCTTAAGCTACACACCAAATTTTGTTATCCTATCGCGAATAGATCTTGTGAAAAGTTGTTCCCCTTTATCCCGGACGGACGCACGGACGGACGGACGGAGGTCAAATCAATATCCCCCGGCCACTTCGTTTGGCGGGGGATAATAATCATTGAAACCTGTAATATATTCATTTTTATATATTTCCCCATCAGTGTGCTGAATGTGAGCAATTGATTGATCAAGTTAGTGAGTGACATTTGAGTCTAATCACAGCACTCCTGTCTAAGCTTCGCTTATCCAGAAGTAAAAATGCGGTTTTGCTGACTTAGGGTACGAATGTTAAAGCTGCAGTTGGTAACTATGAGGAGAGAGAGGACTTGGCATGAAAATTTGAAAAAATGAAACTTTCAGATCCCTCCTCCTCCCTCGCCACTGCACTCCTGCCCTAAGACCCTCCCCCAGAAGAAGCTGCAGTGCACGCAAGCTATTATGCATGCGACTGTGGACAGATTTTGCAATTTCACATAATGAAAACGGCCAAGTTGCCGAGGCTAGACATTACTGTTGTGGACAGTCAATATTGCTGGCCAACAAACGAGCAGAAATAAATCATGTCGACATGAAAAGTAATCTACAGCAGTATGCATTCAGTAAAAACCCAGCACAGGCTTATTTCAGTAAGTTACCCGTTTTTTAGGTTGCCGGCCGTAGGCCAGTAACCTATTGTCGTCACTTTGCGTCCGGCAGCGGCGTCGGCGTCGTCCGTTTAAAGCCGTATCTCAAAAACGGTCTGATTAATTTTTTTTTTTTATTTGGGGTTGTGATCAAATCGGTCATCGAGTTAATGCCGGAGGAAACATTTCTTTGATTGAATCGTTCGTTTAGACTTGGCGGCCATTTTTATGTCGAAAATGGCCATTTTTGGCACTTAGGTGCAATTTTCTCAAAAACTCTCCGATTAATTTTATTTAATCGCAGCAATGGAATCCGTATCATGACCTGGTTCAATGGTGTAAATGGCATTTTGATTGAATCGCTCCTTCATAGCGCCACCTAGGCAACGTGTCTGGACTTCATCATTTTTCGGGGTGTTTTGTGCTATAACTCTCTTAATATGGCATTTAGAGCTTAGGTATGTTTGAAGCACCGACAGGGAATCAGGTATGCCGAACATTGTGAGTCAGTCACATTTTACCTTGGGCCTCCAGGTCAAGGTCAAATGGCAAAAATGTGCTATAACTCTCTTAATATAGCATTTAGAGCTTAGGTACGTATGAGACACTTACAGGGAATCAGGTATGCCGAACATTGTGAGTCAGTCACATTTGACCTTGGGCCTCCAGGACAAGGTCAATGGAAAAAATGTGTTATAACTTGCTTAATATGACATTTTAGAGCGTAGATATGTATGAGGCACCTTAAGGGAATCATGTATGCCAAACATTCTCGGTTGTTCGAATTTCACCTTGAGCCTCAAGGTGAAGGTCAAATGGCAAAAATGTGTTATAACAGCTTAATGTGGCACCTATAGGGAATCACGTAAGCCAAACATTCTTTGCAAGTTGAATATGACATTGGGCGTCAAGATCAAATGGAAAAAATTGCTATAACTTGCTGAATATGGCAATTAGAGCTCTGGTATGTTTGGGGCATCTATAGGAAACCATGTATGCTGAATATTCTTAGGCAGTCAGTCAAATTTGATGTGGGCCTCAAGGTCAACGTTATATGACAAAAATGGCCCATATTTGTTTCATTTTACTGAAAATGAATGCATTTATTATTTCTTAGTTTTTTAACATGACTCATTTTCCATTTTCAAGGCCCTAGTGGTTGTCCGAACTTCTAATGTATTCAAATCCAGTTATACTCACTGCATCCTCAACATCATCTGAGAGCAGCGGAAAAAGGACTTCTGTATTTGTATCTGATTCCACACTGCAGTAGCTACAACTTGCGAACATCTGGTAATTAACTGAGTGTAAAGGCATTCCAAATGAAACATGACAAATGAACACCATCTAGTTGTGTGTTACAATTGGCTTGTAACTGGAAAGTTGTGGGTTTTATTTTCAATATGGGATGCTGCCTTTCAGCTTGAGTACTGCTTCTATTCACTTAGTTGAGCCATGAAAAATTGCTTCAGTGATAGGGCCACCTGTACAAATGAGTTCTATGTAAAAATGTTATCTCTGCAAGTTGTTCTGGATAAGAGGATCAGCATAATATTGTGATCAAATATACTAACTACTTGGGTGATGAAAATTGCAGAGTAAATGTTTGCCTTGAGAACTCTGTACACACTCACCTCTACATGCTCTTGTGTCTGCAGCAACAGGTGACTTACTCCCTCGTATAATAATTAGAAATCTCTTGTCGCAGGACATTAATTCCCTGGTTTTCTGTGGGAAACAATGGAGGGTCTATCTAAAAAATGTTGTTATTGTCTGAGTCTTCCATTGTGGTTGTACGGAGATTTGCATTCACAATGTCAGAAAGGACATTCAAGTTCGTCATGAGTGTTATTTATTATCAAGAAACAAGGATCTCCTCCAAGAACCGTCAATGGCGTGAATATATTGCAGTTGTAGCAATTTTGCTACTTATCCGCTCACTGACACATGCAAGCAGCTCAGTGTCCCCACTCCTCAGGAGAGGAGAGAAATGCACTTCATTGTTAGCTATGCATACCCCTGACTTGAGACATTAGCACAATCTAGGTCTGTGGATGTCATTGCTTAATGAAAATGTCAGTTTTACAAAATATTTAGAGACTGCACGTCTAACTCCAGAAATGGCACAACATTGCTTTCGTGGAAACCCTCTCTATAAGGAATTACTATTGATATAATTCCTAACTTTAAGTCCATTCAACGACCTGGCCTCATGGAATGTTCCTGTACAATAGGGTTATTTTCAGTGCAGTGTTACAAATACCCACAAGTTTATAACAGTGCGATGGTATGGAGTCAAGGGTCAGTGAAGCTACACTAAGCAATATTGCGTGTATTTTTTCCAGTAAAATGAGCCTTTGCAGTATGAGACATTATTTGTAGGACTCTCCCCCTACTGCACAGTTTATTTGCCAACCTCCTGTTGCTGCTGCTTTTATGTTTGCAGAATTTCTTTGCTGGGGCTCACAAAAAACTTATTTTACCCAGATGGGCGTGGTTTTGCGGGATGAAGCAGTACACATCTCAGCCCTTGCTCTGAGCGCACAACTACAGGGGAACCTGCGCATGGCTTTGGTCACGTCAGGAAGCGTTTGCTGGCTACTATGTAATTCAGTGAAACTATGCACTCATGAGGCAAATTTAGCGATAGGTACGCAAGTTAAACTTGGCGGATTGTAATGTTAAAGAAAGATTTCCATTCACTTGAGTAACTTGGATAGCTACCGCTGGCTAAGGTAGCCAGCTAGCCACTGGCATAGCTAGCTAGCTCCTATTTCAAAGCACTTATGTTACTTGCTGGCTAACACATGGAATAACTAGAATTTTTGTCTGTTTTGTCATGGTGAAAGACATAGAACTTGTGCTTTGCGTGAACTTGTTGGACGAGGACTCCTGCCTGGTAGCATCCATATTTGCGAGGGATTGGCAGATCTTGTGCGTGTAAACGGTGGAAAATTAAATGATTAAACATTTAAACGACTGCTGGGGGGTGCTGGATTAGCTGTGAAGATTTGTGCCATTGAATACTTTATGCATTAACTTATACTTGCGCAGCGCCAGTGAGGACTTGGCAACTTTAAGCTTACTTTATATTGATCTAAAATATAAATGCAAACAACTGCTTCTCTGAACATATGTTGTAGCTAGGAGAATTTATTTTGTTTCATAGCTTGGGTGGTGTGAAATTACTTGATCTGATCTATGCAAAAGTTATTATTTCAGTACAAACAGTAATACACAATTTGACTTTTTTTTTTTGCCAAGAGCCCATTTTTAACATCCAGCGATGGTAGTGTAGGCTCGATCATACTCCTCCGTCTTCAAATGGAACAGCTTAAGAGTCTTATTACAAAGTTTATGTCAAACTTTTTTCCTCATACCTGGTCGAAGTGAGACCAAGAGGTGTTTTTATTTTTTGCCCCCTCCTTCCCGGGACATTATTCACACCACCAACACGAGAACTGAGCTCGCAGTGCCCTCCACTTCTGTCCTCCCATGAGTTTGACTGTGACCTCGGATCAGCGTCCACATCATTTTTATTTTTCAGCATCTTTTTCAATCGTTTATTTATTCCTGGCAACAATCACGCTCATTAACAAGGCAATATTTTAGTAAATGGAAAATCATAAAAATTAATTCTCGAAGCGAATTTTGATTTTTAGCTCACTTGGGCCAACTGACCAAATGGGAGGTTATGGGATCACGTGGCATTGGCGTCTGTTTTGACTTTGATCCTCTTATGCCAAACTGCTGAAGGGATCAATGCGAAATTTGGTGGAGAGGTACATATGGATGTGATTATAATTTGTTTGAGGCGTCAAACTCAACATCGAACACGGCCACCGGCGGCCATATTTAAAATGACACTAGATCATGCAGGAGGGCATTTGAAAGCTGCTAGAGTGCTGAAATTTTGCATACATGTACTTTTGAGGAAATAAAAATAAAGAGCTTAGCTCTTAATTTGCTACAATACTACTCCCTTGAGCAACACACTTAAGTCTAATAGCTGACTGGTTAACCCTTCAGTAGATGCTGGATACAAGGATCTGGTGTCTGGGGCTTGTTGAAGCTGCACTATGAAAAGAGCACTGAGCTGCAAAAAATGACATGATGAAACCTCAAACGATGATGCTGAATTTTGCTTGAAATGTTTGTTTTTTTTCCTTCACAAATTACAGAGGGTGTCTTCATTTTCCCAATGTTGGACCCAAGAAAAAAAAAAATACAACCACTTGTGAGCTTGCGTAACACTAAAGCCTGAAATAAACCAAGTGAGCTACGGTGCCCTTGGCACTATTTTTTAGGTTGCCGGCCGTAGGCCAGTAACCTATTGTCATCACTTTGCGTCCGGCAGCGGCGTCGGCGTCGTCCGTGTAAAGCCGTATCTCAAAAAGTGTCTGATGAATTTTTTTTTAATTTGGGGATGTGATCAAATCGGTCATCTAGTTAATGCCCGAGCAAAAATTTTTTTGATTGAATTGTTCGTTTTGACTTGGCGGCCATTTTTATGTCGAAAATGGCCATGTTTGGCACTTAGGTGCAATTTTCTCCAAAACTGTCCAATGAATTTTTTTTTAATCGCAGCAATGGAATCAGTATCATGACCTGCTTCAACGGTGTAAACGGCGTTTTGATTGAATCGCTCCTTCATAGCGCCACCTGGGCAACGTGTCTGGACTTAATCGTTTTTTGGGGTGTTCTGTGCTATAACTCTTTTAATATGGCATTTAGAGCTTAGGTATGTATGAGGCACCCATCGGGAATCAGGTATGCCGAACATTGTGAGTCAGTCACATTTGACCTTGGGCCTCCAGGTCAAGGTCAAATGGCAAAAATGTGCTATAACTTGCTTAATGTGACATTTAGAGCTTAGATATGTATGTGGCACCTAAAGGGAATCATGTATGCCAAACATTCTCGGTTGTTCGAATTTCACCTTGAGCCTCAAGGTGAAGGTCAAATGGCAAAAATGTGTTATAACAGCTTAATGTGGTACCTACAGGGAATCATGTAAGCCAAACATTCTCTGCAAGTTGAATATGACATTGGGCGTCAAGATCAAATGGAAAAAATTGCTATAACTGAATATGGCAATTAGAGCTCAGGTATGTTTGGGGCATCTATAGGAAACCATGCATGCTGAACATTCTTAGGCAGTCAGTCAAATTTGATGTTGGGCCTCAAGGTCAACGTTATATGACAAAAATGGCCCATTTTTGTTTAATATTGTTTGTAGAGCTTAGGTATGTATTGGGCACTAATGGCAAATCATGTATGCTGGTTGTTTTCAACATATTGGATTTGACCTTGGGCAACAAGGTCCAGGTAATGACAAAACGGCCTAAAAGTCCTTTATTGTTGGCTTTAGATCTTCGGTATGTATTGGATACTTATGACAAATCATGTATGCTGATCAAACTCACCATATTGGATTTGACTTTGGTCTTCAAGTTCAAGGTCATGTGACAAAATCAATCTATTTATTTCCTCGTTTAATAATGTCTTTAGAAATTAGTATGTATTAGGCACTAACCTATATATAATTAAAATTTTTACGAGCATTGTAACCGCATGGTCAACCTTTTTTCACGATCAATTGCGGCAATAAAAACTGGGCAAAACCCATTTTTGGATGTTTGTTCCTATTATCATCATGGAATAGAAAGAATAATACTAATTAGACCCACTCGGTGGCAGTGTTGTGTAAAAAAAAACATTGTCTGAAAGCGGAGCAAGAACCAGAAGTGAATTGAGAAGATTGCGCACTTCACAAATTGACAGTAGATGACAGTGAAAGTTCAGGTTAGAAAAAAATCTAATTGGATTTCATGATCTAGACTTCTTAAAGATTATATTTTTACTAAATGGCAGAAATGTTGCTGTCTGTCACTCATGAAAAAGTGTGACTGCTCAATCGAGTTGCCTGATAATGGTAACTAAAACCCCTTTCTTACTGAGCTGCGTTGGCCCGTGGAAGTGTGCGGATGAAACAGTTCTCTTCTTTCGCAGAGAAGAATTGATTCAAGAACCGTGAATTGATTCGCAGTGGTATGGGACCATTCGCCATCACCGCCGAAATTCGCGAAAAAATTGAACGGGTTTAATTTTTTCGTGGCTGTCCGAGCTGGAGCTTTTTAACACCTATATCGTGCAGACAATGTGTTGCTTTCGCAAGAATTCGTGTTGGCTTGCTGTTGAATCTGCGGACTGATGCTAGTTAATTTTCTCCTGTTGGAGCTGTAACTGCCGGCAACCTTCAGGGCCCTTGGCATTCTAGTTTCAAACCTTAAGCCTCATAAACTTTTACACGTTTAAACGGAACACCCCTGGTATTCACGGCTTGTTTAATTCTTTATCAATGTGACTGGATGTGGATGGTTTTTGGCATGCTGCTGCTGCTAGCTAGCACGCACTTCCAGGCTGGATCAACCCATGGTTGTGTAATGTTGGCCAATTTGAGAGTTTATCAGCAGTTGGGTAAAAGCAATTTGAAAATCTGCCGGGAAGCATGGTTATGCTTGCAGCCATGAGTAACTGCAAAGAGCAAAAAGTTTATCTTTAATCCATGATCTCAAAAATAAAAAGAATACTCTGCTTGAATTTTCAATTCGTGTTTGGTCTCCTGTATGTTTAATCTTGGGGTCAAGGCGAAGATTCAGTTAATTTACAACTCTTTGGATTACGGTTTTGTAATCTTGCCTAAAATACAACGTGGTGACCCTGACCAATGCGGGCCAATGGGCACCTGCATCAAGCATAGTCTGTGTGCAGAATGGAAGGCACCGCCCCAGGAGTCCTGAGGGGGAGGGGGAAGTGGCTTTGTTAATTTAGAGTTTGTGCTTGTGGAACCATATAGTGATCAGAAATTGCTTAGTGTCACTTTAATATTTTGAGCTTGTAAAAAGTTTTGCTGCTGTAGAAATATTTGGTGCATGTGTGAAAGTTTTGTGCAGACAGATAGTTTGCACATGAAAAATTTTGGTTGCTGTGGAAATATTTTTAGCATGTATGAATATGTTCTGTGCTCAGAGATATAATTTGCAAATGAGTAAAGCTTTTGTACCTGAGGCATTTTTTTATGTATGCGAAATTCAAATTTGCATTGGAATATTTTAAACTGAGGTTTCACAAAGTCTGGAGGACGGACACAAATTTCTTAAGTGCGAATGCAACACTAAAGTTACAAGCTGATGAACTACAAGCATGATTTTTGACCCAAATGTGACTCCTGTGACTGACTAGCCAATCAGCACTTTGCCCACTGATGATCCAGTCGGCGGAAGGCAAACTGCTCAATCGGGGCAAAAGATTCTAGCGAGTTCCCCAGAGAAAAATCGGCCTTGACAGTTCCACTTCCTGTCTTTTTGGTCTTTTTGTCTTTTTGGCTAGCTGAAATGATAAAAATGCTTTTGTCAGACATGATACACCTCAAACTAGTGAAAGAATTCTAAACTTTTTTTTTTCCTTTTTTAAAATTAAAATGCCAAACAGCAAAACTGCAGTGGATCAGGGATAACTGGAGTGGTCTGTTGAGGCTTGAGCAGCTGAAAGTGATTGTTGCCTAACTTTTCTTCCTGTAGTTGACTACGCTGAAGTCAGTCATTTTAATAAAGAGAGCTTTGCAAACCTGACTTCAGTCAAAGTTGGCCCGACATTCAAATTTGACTCAAAGACATCTTTTCACCATGTTTTTAGCCTTAATGTCCAATGTAGCCACTTAGCTAGGAGCCTTGTTTATCTTCACGGAATAAGTTTAAAATTCATGATCTACCTACGGTGGCTGACGAGGGAAAATACGCTGCAACGGCCCAACATATCTCCAATTGGATAGAGGTGCTGCAGTTTTGAATGTTTGTATTCACTGACTGAACAGCACATTTACCCTCGTTGGCCACCGCAGCGAGGTCATCTTCTTCTTCCATGAAGATAAACAGGGCTCCTAGCTAAGTGCCTACATTGGACAATTAGGCTAAAAACATGGTGAAAAGACATACTGACGAGTCAAATTTGAATGTTGGGGCTAACAGACACTTGGATTACGCCACACGAGCAGCATGGAGGCATTTTGTGTTTTTTTTAAATGTTGTTTTTTATGCTTGAAAGCGTTGTCACCATTGACTTCAGTTGATTTAGATTTGTCTTCAACACTGTTTTTCTTTGTAACTCCAAGTGTTTTGAGGAAGAAAGTAATTCACTGACCCTTTGATTAGCGTTGGAGTGAGTAGATGATGAGTGAATTTTGATTTTTGGGTGAACTATCTCTTTAACATGCCTTTCAGTGATTCAATCAATTTAATTAAGGAAAATAAGAAAAATGAGCTGAGTACTTAATTATTTTAGTCATACAAGGCACCGTAGGTCAGTCAGATTTGCAAAGTTAATGAAAAAGTTGTAAAATGAAATGCATTAGACAGTTGATGGGGTTATTGAGCCATTTTTAGAATGCTGAACTTCTGGAGTTCAGTTCTCCAAACCAGGCTTCAGGGAGCCTTAAACTTTTCATTTTGAATGGGCTGAATAATGTTTGATGTCCCTGGCTGTTTTCAAGCTCACTGGGGGGGAAAAAAGCATAGAATTACTGAAGACAAGAGCCATTTAGCAACGGCTTATCCCCCCTGGTCCCCAAACACATCTGGACATCATGAACATGTCTGTGAAGGTTAGAAAATGTGTAGTTTCCAAGATTAAAAGGTATGATTACAGATGGACGCCCGCCTGGATAAATGTCATTTTGATGCTGGGGGGATAATAATAGTGACCATAAGAAATCCATCAATTGCTATTATTTTTTTGATGTCCCTAGAATTTCACCTGTTTTATGTATGATGGTGAGCACATTTTTGTCTTGATGTTTAAAAAGTGAACTTGTTCCATAATATGGGCTAGAAAACAAACTTTTGGCATTGACTGATCAAATCATCAAGGCTAATAAGGCTGGCTAACGTTATCATCTCCCAATTATCTGAGTAATGTAATTCAGCAAGGTTATCTGGGGATACTGTTGAAGTGGCTCTAGGCGATTTAGATTTGTAACAAATGACCATTAGGTTTACATAACTACTTCTCCATGGCGCACCAGTCACCCTTCTTCTCATGTAAACGGCTGATTTATCTTGTCAACCTTTTGTGTCATTATCATTGCCGAACCCATTTGCTTCTGGGACAGACATTCACTGATGGCTAGAACCTCTGAACTGTAAACTCAACATAAGACATCCTTAGGGACTTGCATACCGTCTTCACAATAGCATGTCTGATAGCGTGAGACTGACAAACCAGAACAAAGATGTATGACACTCTAAAAACCACTGGCCCTGTCAGGCAAGCGAAGGGACAGATACACTTGCCTGACATTTACTTGCCCTGGGCAAGTGGGCAGGCCTTAATGTTGACCCCTGGTTAGTGCTAAATATGAGCAAAGTTTATCAACTGATTCTCGAGACCTTGCGTAAACAAGGTTTACAAAGGCAAAATCTGTTTAAATGCGCTGTGACCTTGAAAATGACCTCAAGGCCACCAAAATCGACCGGTGTTGTAGGACCCCCCAGGTACATATTGATGGAAAATATGAGCAAAATTGGTCCACTGGTTCTTGAGATATCATGCCAACACCAGCAGGACAGACGGACAGAGCTGAATACGATGTCCCCTGCTCTGTGCATTGTGGCAGCGGGGGACAAATAAAAATTGGGATTTTTACACTTGTTTGTGGTACATCCTGTCATTCAACATTTTGGCATTTTTATTAATTCAGCAAGTGGACCAAGAAGACAAGAAGGCACTTTGCTGTTGTTAAAATTTATGCTGAAATATTTTCAAGTCATTGTCACTAGTGTGACTGTGTCTCTCGCGGCATGTTCTTTTGATAAAAAATTCTAATCCAACATATATTCAATTTTAAGTATCACTGCTCATACAACCATGTGGTGGGAAAAGTGTAATCAATTTTGTGTTAACAAGGTTTACAAAGGCAAAATCTATGTAATTACACAGTGACCTTGAAAATGACCTCAAGGTCACCAAGATCAACTGGTGTTGCTGGACCCCCTAAGTACATGTAGGTACTAAATATGAGCAAAATTGGTAGTCTGGTTCTTGAGATCACGTTAACAAGGTTTACAAAGGCAAAATCTATGTAATTACGTGGTGACCTTCAAAATGACCTCAAGGTCTCCAAAATCGACTGGTGTCACGGGATCTCCCAAGTACATATTGGTGGTAAATGTGAGCAAAATCAGTCCACTGGTTCTTGAGATATTGTACTAACGGCAACGGGACAAAGGGACGGACAGAGCTGAATACTATGTCCCCCGCTCCATGTTTCGAGGCGGGGTGCAATTACGTACGCAATGTTTCTACAGCTGCAAAAACACTTGTGCGAATTATATTTCTGGGCTCAAAACACTTTTTACACATGCACAAAATATTTCACTGGCCACAAACCGTTTTTTAGTCGTGCAAATTATATCTGTGCGCACAAAACTTTCTCACACATGCACAAAATATTTTTACAGCTATACATTTTTAAAAAGCACAAAATTATATATGACCCTAATTGTTTCCATTCGATGGTAAGTTTTGTATTAACCTCTCCTGCGCAGGCAGCGAGCGATTGGTAGTAAGATTAGGCTGGAAGTCGAGCAAGTGTACCTGCGATATGAGGTTTGATATCAGTAGTGAATTTAACCTTGAAACCTGCCAGTTTTACTTAAACGTTTATTTATTATTTTCCGGGGAGAAAGACCACTTTTAACTTTAAAGTTAAATTCATGCATCCTGGAGCTGCATTTTCGTTTTCAAAAGATTTCCCCATTTCTGGTGTTGCACGATGTCGCCGTAACGAAGTGTAGTTTTGTGATGTCTTCTTCACCACGTGCTTGGCTCGGTTTCTCGCTTCAGACGGCGGCCATGCCGAGGAGGTGGGGATTAAAGTCCGGAAACAACTTCAGCAGTGCACGCGCTCGCGCTCATATTACTATACCCGTAGGCCGCTTTAGGAACAGTTTACCCAGCCCTTAATTATCTGGGGCTCTGTTGTCCTCAAGGCAGACACTGATCCAGGATCAGTGAATTAGATAGGCAGGTTTAAGGGTCTTAAATCGACGGAGCGCTCCTGAGCCCCATTGATAGACATTGTTGTCTGCCAATAGCAAGCCAGAGAATTTTGTGGGTAGCTAACAAGTATGTTAAAATTGGAAGTAGCGAACTACTTCGAGGCACAGTAGTGTGTGTGTGAACGTGACGGGGGAGGGAGGCGGAGGCCATGAATGAACGAATGAGAGGCAGAACTGACGGCCATCGAGACCATTCTTACTTCGCACGCTTTTGGACATTTTTTTTCCCCCTTCGAAATACCCAAAATTATCTAGAAAAGTCTTTTAAACGCTTAAACCGGATATTTTAGTAACAATTTGCATACTTTGGTTGCGTGACGAGAATGATTTTATTCGTCGAGGTAAGCTTTTGTTTTCTAAATGCAAAGAAGCTTTAGTTCCATGGTGACTGCTATTCACAGTGAATGACTTGAATGGGGGAAGCCATGTGACAGAGTTGGCTGGATCGTTATCTTGGTGGAAGGCGCATAGGTGCGCGCGAGTTATAAATAATTCGTGTGCAAATATTGAGCCGGCGTTTTTGCTTAGATAATAAAACCCTGTTTTGTTGACTTCTGGCTTGGCTTTCAAATGTAGTTGTACGTGTTTTGTCATATTTTGTACAATATAATGCGTCGAAACAAAATACAGGTGACGGAAAATAATTTCAGAAATATACATTTGAACGGTCATTATCATTTTGTCTTTTGCTGTGATCATTTGAATGAATGGTCGTCCGGTTGGTTGCATTTTAAACTCGCTGACGGTGATTACGTCATTGGGTCGTTGGATGAAAGCCCACGTGCTCCTTGCGCTGCTGATACCGAATTTGTTCCTCTTGTCGGCAACTAACAAGAGATCTAGCTCTCTCTGTTTTTGTTTTTTTTAAACGGTGATTTACTCTGTATTGTCATAAAACTTGTGCTCATTTCGCCCTGGGCCAGTGCATTGTAGAAGGTTACAATATGGCAAGTGCGTTCAACCTTTGTTGTTGCCTTACCCCGTTTCGTGTCCTTATGAGCAGTTAATGTGATTGAGTCTCTCGAAGTGATAATAAATATTAACTGCTTTCATTCTTTTTTTTTAATTCAGTCGGTTTAAGTTGCCTTTCATCAGGCCAATTTCAACGGCATGTTTGATTTGAGATTGTAGCAAGTTGACTTTAGTTTGCCACATGGATGTCCTGTTTGAGTCTGTATATAATCAGATTAGCCGTGCTTGTTGGACTATTTAAAACTGTGGTGCCTATAGGATGGCAGCAAGGTTAACAGTCGTTTAGTACTACTTATGAAGGAAAGTGTAGTCGACATTACTTCAGGGTGTATCCGTGGCAGGCGGTTGGCCCGCACATTTAGCCGAATTCGTTCTTTCACAAAAACTGGCTCTGCTTTTTTGCATTGCACTGCTGCGCATTTGTCAGTTATTTGCCTGTGGAGAAACATTATTAGTATTCACTATGCCTTGCTCTATATTGTAAAGTAGATTTTCTTTGCACATATCGAAATTTCCAAATGGTGTTATTTGTGAATGTTTTTTAAAACTCATTTAGTTGAGTAGCCTGCTATTTTACCCTACTTTGTTTTACTGTGCGCATTTGGCTATTTTGAATTAATATGGTTTTCCTATATAACCATGATTTGTCTCCCCTCTTGGGGTATATTGCATTTTCAGGTCCGTTATAGCCCTTTCATCTGCTTGAAACGGAGTAGTGTGTACTGTAGTTATAATTGTTAATATTTGTAGTAAGGGTAATTATTGCTGCTGCATTTGGAGGGATGCACGGAGTTTGGCCAAACGATGTGTTCACTGAGCTATTTTAAGCCATTTGAGTGCAGCATATAGTCTCCAATATTTCATAATATAACATGGGGTGTGTTTGAATTATAACTGTTTTTAAGGTTACTGAGTCTTGATTGAAAATATAATTTTCATAACTCATTCAATAATGTTGAAGATGCAAATCTTCAACATTATGATCTTTTCTAGCAGGCTTTAGGGGGTCACTGCCCACTGAGATTAATTCAATATCAAATGAGTTGAGAAGGGCACCTGTTACGCCGATAGTTTGCAGTGTTTTTGGGGCTGGTTGTAATTCTGCTTCCTGTTGGGCATAGTTGACTGAAATTATCACTGAAAGAATTGTGAAGCCTGCAGCGATTTTGGCTTTGAACATGTTAACTTAGACAAAACTAACAATGGCAGAACAACTTGTTAAACCTTTGATGGTTTGAGTGATTTGTATAAACATGGATTCAATCAGTGCATTTTCAGGGTTTCACTTTGAATTTCTTTTTTGCGAAATGTTGTGATGGGAAGTTATCCTGCGGCTTATGTCCTTTGGCATGTGCTTACTGTATAAAGTAACTTTCAAATAAATGTAATTTAATGGAGAATCTGTTCAAGAAGTATAGATTCATTATGTTATAACTGTCTCCTGTTCGGTACCAAAAATGAGTCAGATGGCTGGTAGACCTGTTTGGTTGTATCGTTCATATAATTATTATAATAACTCAGGGCTCAACGTTCCCTTTGATCCAATGGCCCGGCGACGTTTTTTAGGCGTTCCGGGCCAGTACGGATCACCACACTTCGCATTTCACTGGTCCGGTCAGGCCACTAACAAATAAAATCGCTTTCAAAAATTTATTCATCTTACTGCGGTATAAACACGCAAAGCGTAGCTCAAACTTGACATTACTTCGTCCATCTCAGCTCAAGAAATTAAAATGGGGTTAGAATTCTTCCGCATAAGATCTTGCACGCACGATATCTTGCAAGATCATTGAGTGTTTATTGGAAGGAACTGGACGAGCTGTAACGGCTTCCTTTTATGGGCGGTGTACGTGAACTCCTCCGAACATGAAAGCGCATTTGAAACGGTTATAGTTGGAATTCTCATTGGAAGGGAAACTGGGTAGGGGGTACAATTTGGAAAAAACCCTGCACGCATTTATTCTGGCTACGACAAGACGCAGAACCAGGAACAAGCTATCGTAATATGTTAGCTTGCTACAGCTCTACGTTGGGAATGGAGAATGCACCACAAGCTTTAATTTAACATGTTAGCTAGCCAGCCTAGGATGCGTTTCCCAAAAGCTGAGTCACTAATGATATCAGCTACTAAGCTGCATAGGCTGAACCATTCGATCACAGGTTGCAGCTATGCAAGTTGGCAGCTACAGCGTTGTTGGGAAATATACCCCAGGTTACTTTTCTGTGTTTCTAAGTTATGACTTCTCGCAATTGACCATGTCAATTTATTTTTGTTTCGTTCACTTGTTCAAGGCTTGCTTCAGCGAGTGAAAATAGCCAGCTAGAATTAGAATTAGCTGTAGGAAATGTCTGTTTAACTGTCCAACAGATCCCAATCTTTCTGCCACTTTGCGGTCTCTTCCGTTTTACATGCTCAATTGGCACATTTTAAAATAATCACAGAAACTAGCTAGCTAATATACTTCGGAGATACTTATATTCCAAATTGATAATTTCGCTGACGTCAAATTAGCTACAAGTAATTGGACTAAGATATCTTCACGAGAAGCAACAGACGTTATTGCACAACACTTCCTATCAGATATAAGATACTGCAATGTCATTGACTTAAACGTTAGATTGGTTACTGGAATTGACATTCATATTGTGACTTAACTGCCCGGTAGCTTGATTACTGGCAGCGCCTATTGTAGGCTACGTTGTAAATTCATGTTAATTGCCTTACTTGTGCGACATGCTCGTAGCTAGTCGGTATGAGTCTGTGTGCATTTACAGTGGGCTCGGCTCCGAGCAATAGTAATTTTAAATGACAGTAAAATTGCCCAGTCATATTTCCCCTATGAATGGGAGGGCTTTGTTATCGCTAATGTTATGACAAGTTCAGCGCGAATCACAAGCTAGCGAAATTTATTTAAAAAAAAAAAAAAAAAAAAAACTGGCAGTAAACAACCTAGCGAGCTAGCCTGAGTCAGTCATTGTCTTTTAAAATTTTCAGGCGAGTGGCTAAAAGCTCGCCTCGGAATTCTAGGCGAGCTTTTTTTTGCGGCCCTCGCGGCTCGTTCCAAGGCTGGGGCAACTGGAAGAATGAAAAGATTGGATGTCTCTTGGCTATATGATGGCCATGTTAATCCAAGATAGATTCATTCTAAGGTACAGGGCCCATAATGATGCATATCAAGTTTAAACTTAGTTTACCTCTTACACAAAACATGCTGAGATTTTGAGAAGCATCCGGAACCTATTCTCCTATATAAGCTTAAACCTCTTAATGCAATTGCATAGGCCAAATAGAAGTCTATCCTGAGATTACTGAAACAAAGTGCAGATTTACAAAAAAAAACGTTTTTATCTGAAATTAAAGAAGGAATACAATGAAAACAAAGTCGTCAGAATTATAAAAAACTCACTTGCATTATAGGGGCTTACCTCAATAGCTGCTTAACCTGAAATGGCTCAAAAGAATCACTGAATCACTATCAGAATGGTAGTTGCTATTTGGCTACATTAACAAACCATGCATGTGGATTCCATATCGTAACCTGCCCAAATCTGGAAACCAAAACAAACGTCACCGTCTAAACCTCGTCCATAGTACCCACTGACGCTTTAGCCAAGTAACACATCGTGTGTCCACAGCAAATGAATTTCTGGGAATGAGAATCATTAATGTATGCACATATCTGCTCTGTAGACAAGCATTCTCGAAAGCCGTGATTCACCTCGGAATACCCCCTAATGGCATGTCCAGTGGCTATGTTCGCCATCTACAGCCGCTCAGAAGGCGAAAATGAATCATAGGCGATTGGTTCAAAAAGGGTCACTTGGTGCGGGTTGCCCAATCACAGAACGGGTATCTCTCGCTTTTGGTTTCCCAGTATCTACGAAGACTTGTTCCCATCTTTTCTACAAAGCAGTGTTGGCGCCAGTGTTGCCAACTTGGCAACTTTCTCTCTAAATCTGGCGACTTTCCAAACATTTTGGCGACTTTTTTTTCGTGAAAAGCGACTAGCGACAAATCTAGTGAGTTTTTCTGGTGTAATTGGCGACTTTTCTGCTGTTTTGGCGACAGAGGTGAAAGCACGTTTCGTTCTGCAGTTACTGTCCTCAACGAGCACCGGGTGCTGCCGTGTGCTCCTCCCCTGTCCCAAAGCACTCAAAGACTGGAAGATGCGCGATATGAATGAAATGAACCGCGTTTCCCTCCCCGGTTAACAAAATAAACCGTGTCTCCCCCCCGGTCAGGGTGTTTAGCGACTTTTCGGACAGCCAATACCCACTTTCCTTACTGAGGAGTTGGCAACACTGGTTGGCGCTACCGTTCTGTATCATACGGAATGTCTACCTGCGGAGTGTAACGATGGAGAGGGAACCAGTCTTGTTTCCACGAGGCGCGCGTTTTTTCCTCACCTCAATTTTTTTTTAGGCGCGCGCCTTAAAGGAGTTGTTGGTTTGTGATAGAAACTGAGAATATAGTTTCGAGTTTATTAATCTGGAAAACGTGCTTAATATGCAATGAAAAGTTGGAGTTTATCAGCATGGGAAAACCTATACCAGACGTTAATTTGATGCAAAAAACCAAGGCTTTTGAGAGGTATTTCAACACCAGCAATTACGCGCGATACCCATGGATGAAGGAGGAAAATCTGCATTGCTGGGATTGGGTCCTGGGCCAAAGATGGACTTTCTGAGCGGGTGAAAAAGGCAGTTAAATGATCATGAAATGGTAGGCTATTTTAATAGGGCGCTGTGCTAAGTGATTTTTGTATTTTTGCCTTCGCTACCAGTGTTACGTGCATGTTATAAAATTTATTTGGGAAAACATGCGGAATTACTGTGCTGAGACGGTTAAATGGATCAACCGGTAATACAGCACGATGCTTTTACCCAAATTTACTTTACAGGAGAAATGGAATTAAACTTTTAGCCTAATAATTTTTGTGACCTCATGGATGCGTAAGAACACAACAGATTTCATTATGTATTAATTGGATCCTTTTGACTGATCCTGTCGGCTTATCTGGAGATTTTAGCGTTTTACTATTTTAAAAAAAAAAAAGAAATCCGCATATATTCATTTTCTCTCGCTAAAGGATGGTGTGAGAACAGTATTAGGCATATGAAGTCAGCAGAGACCTTTCAGCCAGTACGACGGAACTTGGACGTATTTTCCTAATAACCTCTCTGATTAGTCTTTCTTGCCTTGGTACACTGAAGGTAAAAATGTGCATACTACACTGCCGTCTCGTTATACTAGTGTTGCGCTGTGACAAACTGCCCAAAATGAAGAATTATTTGGGGCTAAAGAAAAAAATACTCGGAGCTACATCTTCGAATTCCCCGGGCAGACGACGCCACTCATTTAATTTTTATTCGTCATCAAACAACTACATTCGCTACTGTGGCTACTGCTAGTAATTTTATACCCATCACTGATGGATCAAGTTCGTCAATGACGATAGTGGGGAGCGCTGCATTAGCCTATGTAATGCGTTTGCAGTAATCCGGGCCAGTGAATTTTGAGTGTGGCCAGTGAATATTTAAATCTTCTGGCCCAGTGGGCCTGTGCCTTTTTTTCCGGAATGTCGAGCCCTGTAACTTCTCTACCTTTTGGCTGTTAAACCTTGTAGCTCATTTAGAGGGAATTTCCTGTCGTTACTGGACCTTGTAGGCTGGCGCTACAGTCTTATTTCTCTGGAGGTCAGCAAGGAAATTTCAGGTAATTTGAATTGTCTTAATTCCTTGCTTTCCATATCACAGGTCACCTCAAAGGGAGCTGGCTTGAACCCCAATGCTAAGGTCTGGCAGGAGGTCCCTGCAGCCCCCAGCGAGGCTCCTGTCGACGGCAGCGAAGGCACCCATTGGCCCCAGACAGTGCCCTCCACGGAAGACATCACGGAAGGTGTGAGAACATGTTCGATTCCCCCCTCCCCCGAAGACCCACTGTTCAAATCCTGTCTCATCAGCACATTTGATTCATTTCAGTATAGACTTAGCAAGTTACAGGTTGTGTAATGGATAACGTTTGCTGTAAAACCTAGATTGTGAGTCTAACAAGAGCTTGTTTCCTGGTGGTTGGGAACAAAAATCAAAAGTTAATATGAATGCTGGTCTCCAATACCAGACGTTACAGTGATAAGAGTTGGTCAGCTTCCTGCAACGTCATAGTTACTACGCTGTAGTTAGGCGGCATGTTGGAGATAAGGTTTATAAAATGTGCATTGGCATCAGTGAGGCATTTAGGAGTATACCCTACATAACGGCGCACATTGTAAACTGGCAGAAAATGAGTCTGTAAGTATTCCATTGGCTGAACAACTGAATCCGATATGCAGAAGTTTGTTGCCATTGTGATTACATCACTGGTTTACCTACTCTGAAGGTTCAACCCATAAGCTTTAATACATGTTTTAAGTTCAATTCATTGGACTGTGATGATAGTACAGCACCAGCTTTCGGGGGGGAACAGTCTATGGTACAAACCCTCAGACCAGTGCCTGAAATGGACCAGTACTCAGCAGTTTTGTACTGCACCGATAATGCTTATTTTCATGCAAATGATTGGGCGACTCTCCCTTCTTATTGAGTAATGCCACCTCTGAGTCAACGTCGCAATTCTAAATGCTTCCCTAACTGTGGCTCTGTGAATATATGACTGACTGCGAGTCGGACAATTCGGTTGCCACCATTGGCTAAATAGCAAGGGAGTTAAGTATCCTGCTGGGAAGCTTGAGTTTAGCCAGTCCCCCAGTTCAAAAGCAACATTTAGCAATATGAAAAGCCGGAAGTCAAGTCATAGTGATTTTGAGTTGCAGGGCCTCATTTTTGCTGTTCTGTAAAATATAAATTTAGTATTATCAATTATCTCCACAAATTACAAATGCTTCCAATCATAGGGTACTTATACACTTCGGTCCATAAATATTTGGACTGAGACACAATTTAATCTTGTATGCCACCACAGTGGATTTGAAAAACAATCAAGATGTGCTCGAAGTGCAAACCTTCAACATCAATCTGAGTTTTTTCAAAACCATTGTCTGAACCATGTATGAATTGCACCCATTTTATGTACAGCCCCCTCAGTTTTAGGGGCTCTAAAGTAATTAGACTAACTGCCATGATTAAATTGTCTTTTTATGCGCTTTTGCTGTCAATAACTGTCTGAAGTCTGGAAACCATTGCCAACACCAGACCCTGGGTTTCTGGTGATGCTCTGCCTGCCCTTCACTGCAGCTGTCTTCAGTTCCTGATTTATTGGTGTTTTGCCTTCAGCAAGTGAAGTACATGCTCAATTGAATTTTGGTCACATGACTGACTTGTCTATTGTAGAACACTCCACTTTTAGCATGAAAAAATCTTGGCTTGTTTTCACAGTATGCTCCCAAGTCACTCTTTATCTGGCCTGTAAAGCATTTTCCAGTCAGTTATGGTGCATTTGGCTGAATCCAAGTGTGTAATATAGCCCTATACCATTCAGAATTCATCCTCCAACCTTTTTCAAGTCTCATCACTTGTAGGTACGAGGGAACCAGCTCAATTAGCAACTGTACGTGCCCATGCGTAACCACTCTTCACAGATTAGATGGTATGCCTCTAATCATGTGCGTTCCTTCCCATCTCAGTGCCCTTCTTTTCCTATCTTTCTGGTATAAGTTGGATCTTTTTCCTGTTCATCTATAGGATGACGCTCCAAAACTAAAAAGGGATTTAAATTTTTTTATTTGGCAAATATCCTGTTTTTGAGCCTTTCCAATAGTCTACATGTTAAATGCAACCCTCTGTATTTACTCTTGATTGCTGACATTGGCACTGATATGCCTCACCATCTCCCCAATGTCTGATGTGTAAAACCTCAAATTGAAGCAGCATCTCCTCACTTAAAACTCCTATTTATTTCATCTCCAACATTCTGTGGTTGACAGCTAAAATAATAATGAGTTCGTCAATGTCCAGATATTTATGGATCGAACTGCAGCAAAACTAACGAGCCAGGCAAAACGTTAGTCCCGCAAACTTGAAAGTTGGACTTCATATGAAATGAATTTGATTTTGGAATGAGCTAAAGTTTGCAACGGAGCACAGCTCCATGTTCAGGCTTCTGGCTTGGACCAGCAGTGCCTTCTGATGTTGGGAGAGGGAGTTGCTGAGCCAGAGACAGAGAAGGAATCGCTCAATTTAGCAAAATTAGCATATTGGCAAAACCGAGAGCTTTTTGCCTGAAATTTTTTAATTGCTCTGAGGGAAGTGGGCGCTGCATACTTGTTGGGAAGTTGACAAATTAAAATCTGGGCTAAGTTGCAACAGTCAAAATTAAAATGTACTTATTTTGAAAAATCTATAAAATTTAATGTGGTGTAACATCAGTGTGCTGTTGAATGGTTTCGATGTAATACCAGTCAAAGATGATTCACACTGGGGAAAAAAAAAAAAAAAATCTTGCCTTGCATTTTTATCTTGTAATTGGACTTAAAGAACTTATTTCTATTACCTTATTTTAGAGGGGAAAAAAATTCTGCCACTGATGTGAGAGAATTTTAACTCATTTCTAGCTTTGTCAATGGGGTGAGAATTTGTTACCCCATGGACTAATCTAGAAATGAGTCAGAATTACCTCACATCAATGATAGAATTTGGGCTCGATAGAGTTGGAGCTGTGCATATGCGCAGTCTACCCATTGGTTTTAATTGAATACAGATAACTGCACAGTGAGAGAACTGGGGGTTTACTGCGTGATGTTGGCCTGATTGACGTGTCCGAACTGATGGAAAGTTTCTGGTGTGGTGACGCCTCAATTAAAATTGGTTCATCTTTGCCTCTTTCATGCGACTGCCTCGGGTGCTCAGTCGTGCATCTTCAGCTGTTGCCTTTATTTCGGCCGCAGTGATGGCAGTACCCTGCCCCCTCCTTGACTGGTCTCTCTCCTCCCAGGATACTCGGATTGCTCTGCCCCTGGATGTAAGCCCCTCTCCTTGGAGTTCTCCTGCCTCTCAGATGGCAGCCCCCAAGTACCTGCTGAGAACGCCATCAACGGACTGGACCCTGTGCTGGACCTGGGGTACCTCCCGTCCCACCTCGCGCCTGGGACAGCAGGTCTGTGCCGAAGTCCTCATGGCAGTGCATTTCTGCCAGTGTGGAGCTGTCGTTGACGGTGGTTTGTCTCGTTATTTGTGCTCTTGATAGCTAATTATTTTTTCACTCCCCCTCTCCACTTCTTTCTCCCCCCCTTCTCTCTTTATGTCTGCCTTCCCCTCTCTTCCCTCCCTCCTTTCTCTTGCCCTCTCTCTCTACAGAAGGGCAGTTGGTAGAGGAGCAGCCCATGTCAGCAGAGGCCCTGCGTGAATCCCTAAAGAAACACCTGGAGTCTTGCTTCTCTAGGTGAGGCCATCGAAGGCGGGCTCTGTTGGTTAATGCAGAAGCATTCCTCCCCCTTTTTGCTTGCTCATGGGACACTGGTGAAAGTTGCATCCTGCATGATGTCAGCCCTGAGCTCCTTTCTCATTTTTTCCTTATATTCCCCCCCCCCCCCAACAGGGAGAACCTGTCAAAGGACCTTTACTTGATCTCTCAGATGGACAGCGACCAGTTCATCCCCATCTGGACCATAGCCAGCATGGAGGGCATCAAATCCTTGACCACTGACATGAGCCTCATCCTGGATGTGCTTCGATGTGAGAGACACCAACACGTCCACACACACACACACACACACACACAAGCACGGCCTGAGAAGTGCCAGCAAAAAAAGGATGGAGTCTGTACCATCAAATTTCTGCATGCTATTCCGAAGACTTCAAAAATGCATCACGTTTTTGAATGTGTGCATTAAAGGCTTTTTACTATAGTTGCATTGAATTTCTGCCTAAAAATCTGCGATGCTACTGCACTTTAAATGGTCTTTTTTGACTGTTGGGTCAGAAATATGATTCAACTTTTCAAACTGACCATTCTGTTATCGATGCAAAAAAGCACTGTAGGTAGTTGAAAGTGGTAGTATGAAATGTTGGAAGAAAAATTCCAGAAGCCTGCTCTCCAAACAGTTGAAGAATTAAAAAAAAAAATGGAGGTAGAAAAGCAGCACCCCACTGCGTGGGGAAGCCTTGTACAGAAGACACTGATGCAACCGTTACTGAGACTTGAATGTTTCCTTGCAGCATTTGGCTGCGCACCTGAAATTTGGTTCTCATCTGTGTGTCCCTTTAGCCACGCCCATGGTTCAGGTGGATGAGAAGGGAGAGAAGGTGCGGCCCAATCACAAGCGCTGCATCATTATCCTAAGGGAGGTGCCAGAAGTCACGCCTGTGGAGGTAGGAGGGGCCACCAGGCTGCTTTTGCTATTTTTGCTGGCCATGTTCACTTCTCACAATTCCCCTCATCAGGCTGATATTTCCCCTAATAATGGAGTTGTTTTCACGACACATGGGAGTTTTTTTTTTTTTTTTTTTTTGGTCCCCCTCCACAACTATAGATGGTGCAGAACTGTGTATTTAGAATCTAAGTGAGATGAGATCAGTTGGACTTACTTACCATCCTTCATCCAGTTTATGTCATGATGTGGATCTTTTTGTCCCTTACAGGAAGTGGAGGCTCTCTTTAAAAATGACAATTGTCCGAAGGTGATAAGTGTTGAGTTTGCACACAATAACAACTGGTACATCACATTCCAGTCGGACACTGACGCACAACAGGTAGGCCATGTGCTGCCATTTTGCATCCAAGATATGGTGGATTACTGTATCTTAAAGGTCCCATATTATACAGTTTTTCTTGTTCGAGTGATTATATATTCTGGTTCTCCAAAAGAGAGATTGCAGACTTCTTGACAAAAAAATCAATTTAATTTCGTAATTTTTTGGCCTTTCGCTGCCTGTTGTTTTGACTCCCAAAGAACTGGTTGCTTTGATCTGATATCCCCTCTATGATGAAGACCTGTGCTTTCATCAGCTGATGAACAGAGTTAAACTCGAAAAAAGTAGCGTTGGCCTTTTGAGGGAAAGAGTTGGGGAGGTTGAGCAGGGTTCTTGGGAGGAGCAGGGCGCACATACTGAGCTGGTAGGCGTGAACTATGCAGAGCACGTCTGTTTGTGATGTAGAAGTCCATGGGAATTTTTAACTGTGTTTACAATGCTGAAGTGGAAAGGGGGGTCTTGCAGATGAACTGGGGGAAGAGGGTCTTCAAAGTCAACCACTGGGCTGTTGGATACAATTAAGACCTTTACTGGTGGGAAGAACTGGGAAAGTATTTCCCATAATATCAGTCCTTTAATGCAGTGTTTCTAAATTAGTCTTGAATGAAACAGATTCCAGACCCATTCAGGGTAACCTTATTTTTCCTTTTTCTAACTTCTGCACAGGCTTACAAATACCTAAGGGAAGAAGTCAAAACATTTCAGGGAAAGCCAATAATGGTGAGTAGTGAGCAGTTACCTTCTGTTTGACTCTGTGGCAGCAATGTAGCTGGTATGGAAAACTGGTTAAAATGTACGGATCTTGAAATGCATATCTAGCCCCTGTAGTAGTTCCTGGAGTCTTCTGTGAACATTAGTGTCAGACCCATTTGTGCCTTTTTTTTTTTTTTTTTTTTTTTTTTTGGACACCTGCCCTCGTAATGACATAAATGGGAGAATTTATTTCCCGAAGAACCAAAAAGGAACTTGTATTACTGAAAAATCAATCTTTTATTGCCTAAAAAGGAACTTGTACTGCTG
Organism: Gymnothorax javanicus; assembly: GCA_029692085.1. Classification (NCBI taxonomy): domain Eukaryota; kingdom Metazoa; phylum Chordata; class Actinopteri; order Anguilliformes; family Muraenidae; genus Gymnothorax; species Gymnothorax javanicus. Next base: position 21,258,478 of record CM056203.1, read on the forward strand.
GAGTTCATCTTGTTGCATTTACTGTTCTGAACCTGTTGGAATTCTGCAGTATGTATACCAGTGCATTATGGACTTGAAGTGTTCGCTCCCCAAGCACTTACATTATGAACCTCAAACTTACACTGGATGTGGGGTGTCCCTTTGCTGTCAGAAAACAGGCCTCAATTCTTCATGGCACGCAGTCTACAAGGTGATGCATTGCTTTAAGAATGCTGTTGGATTCTGGCCCATATTAACACAAATCACACAATAACTGCAGATTTATCAGAGACATTCATGCAGTAAATCTCTTATACCACATCCCAACGGTGCTGTTGGACTCAAACCTGGTGACGTGGGTGGCCTTTGAAGATAACTAAACTTATCATCCTCATTTCTATGCTCTTGACCAGTTTGGGACAACTTTTGATTTGACATGGTGTGTCATCTTACCAAAAGTAGCCATTAGATCAGCAAGAATACTCAGACTCTCACAGTCAAACTGTGATTTTCCAGAGGCCCACTCCATGGCAGGTTAGGTCTGTAGATTCACGCCATTGATGACACATTCTTACCCTACCATTTGCGTATTGCTGCAGAAATGGAGATTCATCCGGCTAGACTGCCTTTTTCCAATCTTAACCAGTCCAGTTTTGGTGAGACTGTGCCCGCTGCAGCCTGACAGGGCACGAACAGGACACGGTCGTGTGTGCTCTGAGATTTATGTCTGCCCCACACAGTTGTGCTGGGGGTTTTCTCGCTATCATCGAGAGAACCTTTCTGTCATCGTGAAAATTTCTGACTGTTTTCCTCAGACCTTTCTCATCAACAAGGAGGTTCTATTTGCAGAACTGTCTTTCACTGGATGTTTTTTGTTTCTCGCGCTACTGTGTGTGATTTCTAAGGACTTTTTTGCATGAAAATCGGGAGATCAGCAGTTGCAGAAATGCTCGGACCAGCCCGTCTGGCACCAACAACCATGCCACGGTCAGAGTCACCGAGATCATATATTTTCGCCTCTGTCTCACAGTGGCCGGGAGGCATACTGCTCTCTGGTTGTCAGTCTGTTACACCAACCAACCAAATATCTTGTCGGCTCTACAGTTAGTGAAGGAGCGAAGGAATTTTCAGTCATTCAGATGCAGCTTTCCACAAAGCGTGGGTGAATTAATTAATTTTTCTTATGTCATCGGGTCAAAGGTCAGCATCACAAGATCAGTTGTATGTGGGGGCCGAAGATCAACTTTTATGGTGTATCAAGCTATAGCTGGCGGAGGCATGGCAATAAACGCTTTGCATTGAGCACCACCTTGTTTGTTCACTCAGATGTTTGATGTGAACATTAACTAGAACTCCTGACTTGTGTGTGATCTCATGCATTGTACTGCTGCCACACGATTTGATCATTATTTTGTGAGTAAGCAGGTGTACAGATGTTCCTAATAAAGTGCTCAATGAGAGTATATTTGTTCAAAGTGCTTGAACTGTGCGCGACCAGCTTTAACCCCCTGTATCTGTTCTACGCATTTCCGTTCATTACGAGGGTCGAAGGTTAAACACATTGCCTCCGCCTTGATCTCCACACGAGTTTCTGTTGTGTAGTTCTCCAGGGTTTTTAATCCCTCTTTATCCTCTTACTGGGTGAGGATTTTTTTTTTTTTCTCCTCAATGGCGCATCTGATTGGTCAGTGTGATGCCCCTTAGCCTATCAGTGTCTCAGTGCAGTGAGTGTCTAGGCCGTCTTGTTTTGCCTATTGTGCTCAGTCTGACACCTCTCTCAGACCCACCCCTGCCTCGGTGAGAGTCGCCCTGCTGACCGTGTGATTATGTCATTAGGGGAGCGGCAGCCGTAGTGTCTGTTTGCGTCCTCTTAACTCCTCTCTAGCGCATTGCGTTCCTCTTCCATTGGCCAGTCGGACCCCAGCTCTGCTGCTTGGCATGAGCGGTGTATCCTGCAGTGGGCTCACTGCTTTTAATTGAGAGATGGCAGTATCTGCCCTCTTTACCGGTCCGGATACAGTTTTTCACGGCCGAATTTGTCTGCCCCGTGTTGCGGAATGATGAAGGAATGTTGTTAAAGCATTTGCAGTTCGAGGTGTGCAGCTTGTAGCAGGTAAAACGTGTTTTCATGTGCTCTTCCTTCTTACTGCCTGCTCCCTCTCTGACCCTTTGTTGCCCCCTTGTATGCTCACCGTCCCCGTCTCCTCTCCTCTTCCCCTCATCCCCATCTTCTCCCCTCTCTCCCTAGGCAAGGATAAAGGCCATCAACACCTTCTTTGCTAAGAACGGTTACCGCAGCCTGGACTCCAGCTTGTACTCCCAGCAGTCTCAGTCCCAGTACGGCTCGCCCCTCTACATGCAGCAGGTGTACAGCCCCCAGCAGCAGTACCCCCTCTACGGGATCGTCCCCCAGACCTGGACCACTTCCCCGACACCGTACTTCGAGACCCCCCTGGTGAGCCCCCCGTTTCTCTGGAGATTGTGGTTGCGCACGTCTGAGTCGGGAGGGTGAGGGAGGGAATTTCACCTTATTGCACCTCCGGGTGGTGCCATTATTGCACTGTGAGGCATTTCATTATGAGTCCAGATTATTGAATCGTTGGGTTTTACTGGTCTACAGGGAAGGGTTAATTAAGAGCTTGGTTGTGTTCACATTGCACAGCAAAGATTGTCTCCTTAAATCCTCTGTGACAATGTGGAGAAACTGGTCAGTGTGTCAGAAGTTCAACATGAAGCGCAAGTAAATTTTGAAATCCGGTTCAATTTTTATTTCCTGGTGACCTGTTTACCTTGAGTACAAGTAAATTTTGATAATCCAGATTCAGTTCTTGTTAGGAATATGAATGCAACAGGGGCTTGCCCACATAGTTAAAATGGTCCACCTCTTTTTTTTGGCCGGGCTGAGCAGCGGCCCAGCCCTTATAAATGTGAATGTCGCTGTCTGAGTTACTGCGCGACCAACTGACTGACTTACTGAGTGATCAGCGATTGGCTGGCCCGCGGGGAAGAAGTTCAGTGATTGGTTGGCCGGCGGGGAAGAGGCAACCCAGCCACATACTAGGTGCACCTAGTCTGGTTTTTTAGGTCACCTGAGACGAAGTCTCAAAGTGACCTATTCTAATCGCCTTCTGTCCGTCATCCTCTGCCGTGCGTCTGTAAACAATTTTACATTTTTGTCTTCTCAGAAACCGCTGATCCGATTTCAATAAAATTTTGCAGGAACCTTCCTTGGTCAAATATGCACCAAAATTGTGAATTATATGGTGCCCACCCCCAGGGGCTCTGAGGGGCGGGGCTAAAAGTGGTCAATACATTTTCCACTTCTTCTCAGAAACGGCTGATCCGATTTCAATAAAATTTTTCAGGAACCTTCCTTGATCAAATATGCACCAATATTGTGAATTATATGGTGCCCACCCCCAGGGGCTCTGAGGGGCGGGGCTAAAAGTGGTCAATACATTTTCCACTTCTTCTCAGAAACGGCTGATCCGATTTCAATAAAATTTTGCAGGAACCTTCCTTGGTCAAATATGCACCAATATTGTGAATTATATGGTGCCCACCCCCAGGGGCTCTGAGGGGCAGGGCTAAAAGTGGTCAATACATTTTCCACTTCTTCTCAGAAACGGCTGATCCGATTTCAATAAAATTTTGCAGGAACCTTCCTTGGTCAAATATGCACCAAAATTGTGAATTATATGGTGCCCACCCCCAGGGGCTCTGAGGGGCGGGGCTAAAAGTGGTCAATACATTTTCCACTTCTCAGAAACCGCTGATCCAATTTCAATAAAATTTTTCAGGAACCTTCCTTGGTCAAATATGCACCAAATTTGTGAGTTATATGGTGCCCACCCCCAGGTGCTCTGAGTGGCGGGGCTAAAAGTGGTCAAATTCGCTGAAATTTTCAAAATCTTCTTCTCCAGACCCAGATATGCTGGAAAACAATACTCTTCATAGATGGAAGGCTCTTGAGGTGCTTTATCAAAATTGTGAACTTCATGACCCTCGAGCTCCATGTTTGCCCCTGGGGAGGGGGTGAAATTTACTATAGTTTGTACAGGAAAATGATACTTTTCAGTATATTTTGTTCATTTTCTACTGGAAATCATTCAAACTTGATTGGCATTATAACCATGAGATGACAGTTTGATACTATGACATTTTTGACCCTGTCTCTTCCCCAGGGGCTGAGTTGTGGGGCCCAAATGGGGTCATATTGCCAAAAATTTCAACAATCTTCTCCAGACCGAGAGAGGCTGGAAACCAATACTCTTCATAGATGGAAGGGTCTTGAGGTGCTTTATCAAAATTGTTAATTTCATGGCCCCCAGGCTCCATGTTTGCCCCTGGGGAGGGGGTGAAGTTTACTATACTTTATATAGGAAAATGATACTTTTGTGTATATTTCGTTCATTCACATCAATAACATCAGTTTTTATACAACTCAGGTGACCGTTAAGGCCCATGGGCCTCTTGTTATGAATGGTACAGACTGCACTTTCTCCAGAATTTATTTTATTAGTGTTACCTTGTCTCCATTTTGTGACCGTTTTAGCAGAAGGGTACCTGCGACTGTCAGGATGTTCTTACACCGAATAATGAATCCTCCCTTTCTTTCGACAGGCACCCTTTCCCAACAGCGGCTTTGTCAATGGATTCAACTCTCCCGGCCACTACAAAACCAACTCAAACTCCCTCAGCACAGGCAGGCTCTTCAGCCGCAACCGGTAGGGCCACTTCTCGCTCTCCCGCTAGGGTGTTTGTGTTCCTGTACTCCGATCAGAGTTTGAAGCTTCCCTGTGACTGGAGTCATCTTGGGTTTTGCAGAGACCGAATGTGTTGAGTGATTGTGTCTGTTACGAGCAGCCTACCAAAGGACTTAACGTAAAATGGGGAGAATTTTTGTAGGTTTGCAGCGAAAGTCCTGTTCATCCCCAATAATTGGTGCCCTCCTTTTCCCTTGCTCCCCACCCCTCCCTGATTCCCTTTCTTTTCTCTCTCTTTCTCTCTCTCAATGTCCCCACAGTGCTCCACTCTATTCAAGAAAGAATGTACTAAATGCCTTCAGGTATTCTCACGAGTTGTTCCTCCACCCTTATATCATTTTCATCATGACCGCCATTTTGTTCGTTCACCATTCCCTTCAACTTCCTTTAGCTTTACTGATCAATACATGCTTGCTCCTGATACAGACTTTTAGCAGTTAGCATGAACTGAATTGTATTTGGTGAAATTGGCAGTTCTCAGGAAAACTGTAGCTCTGCTTGGGCCGGCTCAATATGTGCACCCCTCCTAGGCTCCTGTTTCATGGGTTGCTGCATGGGCTGCAACTGGCCTCTTGTGTTTGAGGACAAACATGGCCTTTTTTGGGCTTGCGCTAAATAAGGAGACATTAGGAAACAACATCCATTTGTTGCAGTTTCTCATTCGTTAGAGCAGCCTCTGTTTTCTGTGTTTGTTGTGGCAGATGTATTGAGGCTCGACTCCAGAATGTTTTATTAACTCCAAATAAGTAGCCTGTAGTCTGTATGTGTAAATGACGTGGTGAAAATGAAGGAGTGGTTAAATTCATTTCTTCAGGAAACAATATGCACTTCCCATTTGAGTCAGTCATTATAAATTCACCAGGTGTTTGCTGCAGTTTGCATGCTCAAATTTGCACGTGGCACCATGTTTAGCTGCAGTTCCATTATGGGTGAGTTTGACTTGGACTGACGTATGCAGCCAGCTTAAGTAGTCCATTGTGTTCCTGGACAACTGGTTGGGGATACTATGGATCAGCTATTGTTGTGCCATGTCCGTAGAGATTAGCTTGTGAGTGCTTTACAGGCCACAAATTTCAACTGATTTGTTTCAAATTTGGCTTGGCCATGGGCCTTGTGTGTGGTAAGGTCACAAAGCGCCTCTATTTTGGGAGCGATTGCTTTTGGGGTCCGGGGATACACATCGATTAGCGGGCAACAGACTTTGTTCTTTTCTGGGACAGGTATTTTACTAATGTAGATGAAGGCATTTGGCTTAGGCTTTGGCCGTTATTTTGCGGTCTGTCCTGTCCATCCATGTAAACTAGTGCCATGCAGTTTGTCATAGGTCTCTTGGTTCAAAGTTTAACCGCTATATTCCTGGAACCTCGGGGTAATTTTCCAGCGTTTAAGATTAACTGACTGTATTATACGACCTGAAAATTTTGATTGGTGCTGTTTGTGCCAAGGAGTTGTATTTTTGCAATCAGAGGGCCGCTCTAGAATGGGCAGTAGCAATTTCTTAAATTGCCAGAATGGTATATCCAACATTCAGAAGCTTCAATACATGATAGTAATTTTAAATCTTCTGTGATTGGTGGGGCGCATCATGCAGTGACTTCTGTGAACCAATTGAACTGCTTTACTTTCCTCAAAAAAATTAAGTGGCTCAAGTCAATGGCTCATTAGTAAAATTGCAGTTATTAACTCCAGCCGCTAGAACATTTAAACCTGTGATGCGTTTCTGCTTGCAGTAATATTGGTTCACTCATCGTGTTTGATCAAGATGCATCTAACATGTCTAACACCTCAAATCCTTCCTCAATGCATGAATTAACAGTTTATGAATGCGCAGTCTAGATTGGTATTAAATTTCGAGTGTTCTGACACGGGGATATTGGTGTCTTCCTGTAGTTTAGAGGACTGAATTTCGTTCATGCTGTCCAGTCTGCGCATGTCAGTATTCATCCCCTGTTCATGTTCATCACTTTCTGATGTCATTTTTATCACCCCTTGTTGACTGGCTTTCGAAGTTTCTGCTGTTGGGATGGAGGTCATTGGCTTGACATGCTGTTGTTGGGCAAACGCAGGGCTTCGCCGACACCCAAGGCGGTGGGGGCACTGGCAAGCTTGTGACTCTCAAATGGCCGGGAAGAATGTTGAGTTTTGTGTTTATCCTCTCTTTCCCCTGCATCACAGGAACCACGTTAAGCCTCAGCCTCGAAGCAGCGATTTGGCCCCTCCCACTGGAGCTGCTGTCCCACTGGTGGACGGCCCTGCGGGGCCCCGCAGTCCCCAGCCCCCACGCCCCAGTGGTCCGGAGTTGAGCCCTTCCTTCACATCCAGGGATGCCCACCTGTCGCCTCCTGAGATCGGCGAGGACGGCGGGCTGGCTGGCAGGGGCAGGTTAGAGCTTTTGAAATCCTTCATTTCATATTTTACATCTCTCTGATATGTAGTGTGTCACAGCATAAGGTGTGTGAACTTTTTGCAGGTCTTGGTCAAATTGAGTTCATAAAAAAAAGAAAAAACATACAAGGACTTGCAATCAAACTCAACTATGTACAAATGTTTTTAAAGACACCCCTCCAGGGATTGATTAGAACCCAAAAAAACTCATCTCTGTCCATTAAAATAGCATTTTAAATTTTTTTCATTAAAAAAAAACATTCATGCCGTAAAATGGCTTCGATGTAACATGACACCTTTGACCTCATTTAAAATGTGCGGATCTCTGAATATGCAAATATTCGAGGCCTCTATTCAGTGTCCATCTACCCCTCTGCCGCTCGCCTGCAACTTGGTAATATAACTACATACCTTCGCAATTTAGACTCTATTCACCAAACACGTTAAGTTGCGTTTATCTGCTTTTCCAGAGACAATGGCAAGTAGTAATATAGGAGTTATTCAGCCATACACGTTCGAAATGGAAAGTAATTTCAAAGACTAAGAAGGGGTGTGAATTTTACTGGGTTGCCCACAAGTAGCTTTATCAGAATGTATTTTATGTGTTGCTCTCTAGGAAGTTGGTAACTTTATAATCTTGTTATCCATTATTATTAACGGCTAAAGGTAGCTAGCTAATTATGTGTTGCTTCCCGATCTATTGACTTTGTAAAGATAAATATCCAGATGTGCCTTTGGAATTAAACCATTGTCAAATTCAGCATGTAGCTAAACCATGTAAAATTTCCTCGCAGCATTTCACATGAATCATGTGACTTGGCAGGCTAATGCTGGGTGACATTATCTCGCTAGCACACTAGTGTTTTTACACAGTCAACAGATAAAACACCTGAAGGATAAACTCACCGGTTGACCAACTTGGTTGCTTGTACTCACGGTGTCCCCAGGGTAAATGGATGGAAGTATAGTTTCAATAGGAGTTTAATAGCAAAACTCTTCTGTTATTGGTTAAAAATATCCAAACTATGATCTTGAAAATGGCTTTAGCAAAATCAAAGTTTTCCACTAAATGTCCGCTTGGACATTCAGATTTAATCTCATTTTGTCCTTTTGCAAGTTTTCCCATTTTGTGAGAGAAGACTGATCACATTTCAGCCACAGTTTTGAAAATGGTGAAAGTTAGCTTACGAAATAATTATATTGCAGGTGCACCTAGCTTCTCTATTACCTCTGGTTTCGCCATTGTATAACTGGTATTCCACATTGCAAGTGAGACGCAAGAAATGCGCAATTCAGTCCACATTGATTCGTCTTCTGTAAACACCTACCCAACCAGATGTTGACAAACTGCTAGCATTGAGGTATCAGAAAAATAGGTGAAATTTCGTTTATTCTTGCTATTTAACTGTTCAATATCGATTCAACATATTGTCAACATATACTCAGGCTATATTCCTGACGACCACAACCACCTTTTCATTTATTGTACTGACGTAGAGAAAAAAAATCAGTCACTTTGAGAGCAGTGGCTACCTGGCTAGGAATCATTCTAATGTGATGGATTCAAAATTTGGCGAGATTCAAAATGTTTTCCTCCACGTGGTGTGTGTGTGTGAGATTTGTTTTTGGGCTTTTGAGAGTTCATCTCTTTGGTTGCTTTTCGTTAGTAAATTGATTTCACAGTATGATATAAATTTGTATGTGGCTCTGCTAGCATTTTAGTTCCAGTCCCAACGGTCCAGTATGTTTGCAAGAAATTAATGGAGTTTTCAAAAATTGGCGACAATAATGTCCATGATTAAATTAATGCGTGGAAAACCATTATTGTTTATGTTGATAATGTGGTTGAGTACTCTAAACCTTGTCAAAAGTGAAGGGCTTTGAGACCACCAAAGGTGAATGTTGATATCAACATGCTAAGGCTGAAGTAAAATGAAACTCCATTTCCCACTGGTCTCAGATCACCTCATCCAAACATTGTGCATGCTCGTAGTTTAATTACTGTTCATGATAGCAAATCGTTGGCATCATTCTCATTTTATGGACATGGAGTGTTGGTGGTTCATGCAAGGAAATGCGTATATCAACTCACTAAACAAAACGGAACTTTAGGGCAACCGTTTTACTCGTGGACCTTATTTTCGCCAATATTCGAAAACTCCATTCATTTTTTGCGTAGACATTGGAGCGATGCAAACAGAAGTGGAAAAATGCTAACTCACAAAATGACAACAGGGCTGTGACTATATAAAGAATGGTAATTTGTAGGGACAATAAGATTGAAGAACCAGTAAGTGTGTTGTGGATATGGCATATCTGCATTGTAGCTGGTCAGTTTGTGACCTCAGACCCAATGATGAGGGAAATTCGCGCATAGAGGGACTCCAGGCGACGGAAGGTCTGATGGCTTTGGGTTCCTGCTTCTGTCTCTAACCTCTCTGATCTTCCTCTCCCTCGTCTTCTCTTATCCACTCTTCCTACTTTTCCCTCTCCCCCTCAAAGCTGTCGCCCCCGTCACCTGACCCAATGAGCGGTAAGATTATGAGATCTGAGGGTCTGAAAACAGCAGTGCCTCATGCTGATGCTGTAATGAGTCTTGGCTTCGCTAAAGTTCTCTTCTTAAGGCTTTCTTTCTTCAGGTGTTCAGTTGGCCAGTTTGTCCTCGTCTTATTGCACATGAAACTGTGGGAGAAAATTCTGTCTTGTCTTTCTGGTGTTTGACCCTGCTAATAAACCAAACATTGTCTTGCTCTGCAGGAGGGTCCCATTCCGGGGTATGAGGAGAAAGCGGGACGATGACCGTACCACGGTAAAGGAACCTCGCCTTATTAATTCAGTCCTGTCTTTCTGTCTTCTGCATTATTGTTCTGGAAGGACCAAATTTGCATTGGAGGAGGAAACATCCTCCTTTGCTTCACCCTGGACTGTCCTGATGGAGCAATCTATGCTTGTAGGAAGCATTAAGGTCTGAATTCCTGCGAAGTGGACTACACAGGGTAGTCAGCCATGGCAAGCAATATGCCGAACCGCAGGGAGCAGGGCTGGGCGATAAGTTTAACGGTATAATTTTAAGTGCAGTAAAAGTAACTGCCGCCATGGGGCAGACAGATGAGCTTGCTTTTTTTCTTTTCTATTGCACATACCTGATGCAGTATTGAACAAATATCAGAGACCATCTGAAATGCTTCTGGGAGGAAAATTGTGTTATGAAGTCGGCAAATTACCTGCGAGGTTAGACGGTTTCAATCACCTTGGCATAATTAGCCTACCTTAAATCTACTCCCTTGTACTTAACCTGACTAACAGGCAAGCCATTTATTAAGCCAACTGACCAATCAAAACCAATATGTGGTGAATAATGACTAAGAAGTGATAATGAGAACCAAACAGACCTGACCAGGCTACCATGTTAGGCTGAAAGAATGTCAGTAATCTGAATAATTAATAAAAACAAGCCTACAGTGAAGGTGGAAAACATTTTGTGGTTGGCCATCCGCGCCTAGGAAGGTTCACCACTGTTCCAACTTTTCATCATTTGTAAATTACGGCTTTCGCTGTGGTTTGCTGGAGACCCCAGGGCCCATAGCCTTAGAAATAGCTTTGTAACCTTTTCCAGACTGATGGATGACAATGACTGTTTCTCCTCTATTCTTGAATTTCTTTCGATCTCTGCATCCTGTGATGCTTTTAGCTTACCTCACAGTGCCAGACTAGATCTATTTAAGTGATGTTTAGATTCAGTTGGGCTGGCAGTAAACATGCCTGGATGTGTCTGCTGAAACTGAACTCAATCAATTTAATTTGTTCAATTTGTTGATTTGGTGACTGAGGGAGAAATTGCTTATTCACATGGTGCCAGGTAGAATTTGATAGTTTTTTCCTATAATGAATGAAATTGGTAAAAAAAAAAAAAAAAAAACTAATTTGTGTTTACTCAGGTTATCTTTTGTTTACGAGTCAAGTAGTCATATTTTAAAATGCTCAACATGAGTTATTTACAACCCTAAAAATTATTGCAAATTTGAGATCTTAAGTCGTCATGACAACATACGCATTCTCACAGCGGCAACTACAAAAAAAACACGCTGTTCCCAACTCAGCCTTGTATGGAAACAAATCCTATGCCGTGCAGAGAACACTGGTATGTTTGGGTCTCTGGTTAGTGGAAATGTGACTCCTATTTTCCCGTGGAGCTATGGCACGTTATGAAGGGTAGTCAGGCTGGTATGATAATGATGCAAAGGCTTCCTCAGACAGCAGGTACCTGGTTATTTGGGCAGTTGTTGGTGTGGAAAGTGCTTAGTGTCCGCTTGACCCGGTGATGAGAAACCATTGCGCATAGAGGGATTCCAGGCCGTCATGGGTCCTGATGGCTTTGGGTTTTCTCCTCTTTCATTGCTCTCTCTCTCTCTCATTCTCACTTTCCACCTTCCTTCTCCTCCCTTCTACCCAACCCCCCCCCAAAGCTGTCACCCCTGATGCCTGCCCCAGTGAGCGGTAAGATTATGAGATCTGAGGGTCTGAAGTGGACACCATAGGTGCACAACCTTCCCTGTTGCGGTGCCATGATGACCTGAAGCCCTGTTAGGAGGCGCATATTATTACTGGCTTTACCTCAGTGAGGGAAGGTTTCAACCTCAGGCCTGGCTTATTTGCATAGTCCCAGCAGATGAGCAGGTTTAATGAAAAATGACTCATCAATCATAATTGAACCTTAACCTGGACACAATGGATATACTATGGCTAGTTTGATATGCAAGATAAGATATACTTAATACTTTATTGAACCTGGTGGGGTAATCTTTCTTCGGCATTTGACCCATCCTATCGTTAGGAGCAGTGGGCAGTCACAGAGCAGCGCCCAGGGACCAACTCCAGTTCTAAAGCCAGTTCCTTGGTCAGGGGTACCGGCAGGAGTGTTCCTATAATGCATGTTTTCATGTATACATTTTAGTTCTGAAGTTATAAAGAATTTAAGGTGTTTATCTGTTTTTCACTTTTAACCCTTGTCCTGCCTCTAGGCTAATGCTTATTGAAGACCAGCATATAGCGAATTGGCTGCCAGGGAACGATAAGATATGTTGACGACCAGCACACAGGGAAACGAGTGCGGGTCCCCTTTATATCGGCGACCCTCAGGACTAAATTTAATGGATTTGGAGACGATTGTTGAGTATTGGTTGTCACAAAGGTTTGTTTGCAAACTAACAAATACAAAAGTTTCATTGGGAATAATTTATAGGAAGCATATCAAGTACTTTATTCTTGTGGACGATAATGCAGTGATGGTGTATTCAGAAGAAAGGGTCTATCTGGAGACCATTGACTGCTTTGTCTGACCCAATTGAGTACTTTTGGATTTTGGACTCAATGTTGCACAGACTTGAAATTTTCCATATTGGACCATGGGAAAGCCATTCATTCTCTAGCTCGATGGACCTCAAAGTACAATATGTGATGGAATATAGCGGCTGACATGACTGTTGCCATTATGAGTGGGTATGCATGTTATATTTAGGCCCTGCTAGAAAGTGGGGCTTGTTATATTGCATTGGAGCTCATCCATTCGGATAAAAGGGGACCTGTTTCTTCATGAACTTTTATCGTGATGAACAAAATTTTGTGCATGTGTGTTCATCGTCATTATCTTGATTGGGTTTGAAAACGGGACTTCAAGGTGACGGGGGATGTTGACGACGATTTTGTCTTGATTTGTGTGAAAATTTCGAATTTACACTGAAACAAATTTGTTTAAATGGGCTGGTGCAGGTTGTTTGCTTTACTGGGCATAAAATACGGGGACATGTTAAAACATCTGATATTGAGGTTCCCCCCCTTTTACATTATTATTCTTTTCTTTTTTTCTTTTTTTAAACAGAGGCCAATCCCACCAACTGAGGTCAAACCTCCACAGCCAAAATTTGACTTGGCGGCATCGAGTTTCCCTCCACTGCCTGGCTGTGTGGTCAGCACGCAAGGCGGAGAGCCCATTCTGGAGAACCGCCTGTCCGATGTGGTGCGCGGCCTCAACAAGGAGAAGGTGAGTTGGATGGGCGATCCACATCCTGCTTCTTGAAGGGATGATGAGACTAGGTCTTAATAGATGGTAGTGATGTCATCTTACACTTTGAGAGAACTTTGCTTCAATTGTAGAGCATGTTGACAATAACCAACCAAACCTGCGTGATTGGTAGTTTTGCTTTGGATGCATATTTAGTCATTTCCTTGGGGACTATGGTTTTGTAGCCTGGAAGTATCTTTCCTCTATTATGTCTAATTTGCTGTCAGTAATTTTTAACTTTATACAGTTGTGTGATCTGAGGGCTCAGATGCGCAGTGCATCATACACCTCGACCCGTGGCATCAGTTCGCCCTTATTCTCTCACAGCAGGATCCAACCAAAGAGTCTACTGTTGGTTCTTCTGCTGTCCCTGAAGAGGCGATTCGCATCTCTACCCCTGCCCAGCCGGCCTGCAAACCTGCCCCTCCCATGTCGGACCACCTCGCCTCCAGGTGACCTTTGCCCCCAAGCACTTTGTCTTCTTCTCTTGAGGATTCTAATGAATACAACGCTGCTTTTGGTCCATAACCGTGAGGTTTCAGGATGGATAGCCCGGCTATGTCCTAGATTTCACACTTTTGAGAGATAGATTGGTTGAAAGACTGTAGCTTGCATCTGGCTTATTAAATCACTCGTGCCAGTTCAGTGTGCAAGTAAGTGTGAGAAAATCACTGTTGTCTGAGACCATTTTAATGAAATGTTGGGCAGAATACCAGAGTCTCATCAGTTGGTTTGAATTCTATGAATGGCAATGAATCTGAGGAATGAGTCTGAGGAACCACCACTCCGACAGTAATGCAAGTTGTTATAAAAATGCGCGCGCAAGTAAAGCAACATGAGAATGAACTGCGTCAAAAATTGAATGATAAAATAGAAGTTGAACGGTTTACAGCTAAAATTCAAAATGCAGACCGTATTGTAAATGTTCGTGTTAAGACCCAATGTGGGTGTACTTGGGCTCCATTACCTTTGCTGTCGACTCAAAGCTGTGTAATGGTTGAAATGATGGTTGAATCTGGTCATTTACAAGCACTTCCATCAAATGATTTTTTTTTTTTTTTTTTTTAGGAAATTAAGAAATTCACTTTAGAGGTGACATTTAGTTAAAGGAAATAAAGTGGTCAGAACATTTTATAAGACCACAATCGCCATTCTGATCCCAAAACGCCAGCATCACAAAGATGTTTATAGGTTTATTGCTCAGGCGCATAGAGGCTTGACATTATGACTTGCAGCCTCAAATATACTCATACGTCGTCATTCTGTTTTAGCAACGGCTTAAATTTTATAAGTATGAGCATATAATTACGTAATTAGTCTAGAAATATTTGGCAAACTGTGACTAATCAACAGTGTCAGGAAATGACTCAGAAAAATATGAAATATCAAAAAAAAAAAACGAAATACTCTTGGGGGAGGGCTTTAAATTATACTGATTGGTGCACATACCTGTATAGGTTTTTGGCCCTGACATGAAACTTCCTCACGCAAGCAGTGGCTGAGTCATGAGTGGTGAGCAATATCTCTCTCAATAGCAATGATGCCTTACAAAGAGTAGTCTGAGGCTGGAGTAAATTTGATGCAAAGGCTTCCACAGACAGCAAGTACCTGGTTATTTGGGCAGTTGTTGGTGTGGAAAGTGCTTAGTGTCCGCTTGACCCGGTGATGAGAAACCATTGCGCATAGAGGGATTCCAGGCCGTCATGGGTCCCGATGGCTTTGGGTTTTCTCCTCTGTTACCCCCACCCCTTCTCTCTCTCATTCTCCACCTTCCCTCTCTATCCCTCTAATCACCCCCCCTCCCCCCCAAAGCTGTCCCCCCTGACGCCTGCCCCAGTGAGCGGTAAGATTATGAGATCTGAGGGTCTGATGTGGACACCATTGGTGCACAGCCTTCCCCATAGCTGTGCCATGATGACCTGAAGCCCTGTTAGGAGGCGCGTGTTTTTACTGGCTCTAACTCAGAGCGGTGAGTTTGTAAGCTCAGGCCTGGCTAATGGCTCAGGTTTGGCAGATGAGCAGGTTTAATTATACAGGAGCATTAATCTCACTCTCTGTGTCACCCTCTGTCTCTGCAGTGCAAACCGGCAGGACAGGAAGCCGGAGAAGGCCGAGCCCTGTGTGTCGAAAGATGCGCCCCCTGCCGTAGCCCCGACCTCGGGTCCCGGCCACACGCAGCACCCCCCCAGCGCCAAGCCTCCGCGCGCCCCCACTGGCCCTGCGACCGCCACACACACTCAGGCTCCTACCGCACCCCTGGCTCCTGCACCAACACACCCTGTAATTTCAGCCTGACTCCGCATGAACTGAAGCAGCTGCTGCAGCGCGGGTGGTGCACAGAACCGCTGCACTCTGTCTTGCCGTGAAATGTCACGTGATCTGTAGTTGTAAGCGACCACTGGTCGTCGGTTGGAGATTGCCGTGATGAAAAATGTATTTGGGCTTACCAGTCTGGGACTGGGGAGATATAAAGCGCATAGGCACATGAAATAGAACTTTTAAAAAGTGAACTAAATTATGAGTAGTATTACAGGTGCGATTTAGTTGCCACCAGATGGCATAGAATCCTCTGTGTGAGCTCTTCAGTCGAGAGGTTGTAAGTTCCAGCTTCTTATTTTCTTTGCCTGTGTAATTTTTTTTTATTCTTTTTTTTTCTTAACACTTCTCTCTTTTTTTCTTTACTTGTCCTTTTCTCTTTCCCTCCCTCTATCCTTTATCTGCCCTCTCTATCCCCTGCTCTCTCCCTTGTCCTTTCACCGTCCCCCCAACAACAGGAACCACGCAAACTGAGCTATGCAGAGGTATGTCAGCGCCCGCCCAAGGACCCGCCTCCTCCTTCCGCTGGCCCCTCCCCCCCAGCCGCCCAGCCCCTGCGCGAGCTGCGTGTCAACAAGGCAGACGACGGCGCCCCCTGTGGCAACAGCCCCGGCGACCGGCAGGAGAAGCCCGCGGAGAGGGGGGGGGGCCCGGAGGGCAAAGCCAGTGAGAACCGGCCGGCCCGCGACTCAGTGGGGGGTCACCGCGTCCACGGGCCCCCCAGGCCCGGAACAGGAGGGCTGAAGGTTCGGGACCAGAGACGGCCCCCGTTTGTTCGCCGCAGCTCTCCGCAGGGAGCGCCCCCTCACTCGGGAAAAGAGCAGAACATCCCGCCACAATCGCCAAAGTAAAAACTAAAGAACGAATGAGAAAACAACCTATAAATAAATAAGTAAATAAGTATATAAATATATATATATATTAAAAAAATGAATATATAATAATGGGGTAAAATGGTAAAAAAGAGCAGTGACTGCTCTCCCTCCTTGGAAGGACTGACATTGACTGGGACATTCCAGAAAAACAGACAAAATTCAAAATCATGTTTAAAGAGAAAATCAGTATCCCTGAACTGAAGGAGAGGGCAGACTGATGAGGAAATAATCTTGATTTTTGCACCTTTCCATGGATCCTTCCCTTTGGCTGATGGCTGTGATTCTTTTTGTTGTCTGTTTGTGGGAAAGTGAGCGAGTGTGGGGGGGAGGGGGTGACAGTGCCCGGGGAGGGAGGAGTCTGAGGGCTGCGAGAAACGCCATGTTCCTCAGTGGCATGAGTTTCCAAATCCTGGAGAGAAATATCACCTTGACATGCGATGACGCATCATCCACTATGAATTTTATTTTAATTGTTGTTTGCTTTTGTTTGTCTTTTATTTTATTGTTTTGTTTTTTTTTTGTTTGTTTTTTGCTTTAGACGCAGGGAATTGAGGATGTGCAGCCGGTTAATGCCGAAAGATAAAGGTGGACTAATCTGCACTGTACTGATGGCTGCGGTTATCAGGCCCTGGCTTTCATTATGTGGGGAGCTGAAAGTCTGGTTGCAAATTTTAGCAGGCTGATGTGACAGATTTTCTCGAATTGGACCGAGACGGTGGGCGGGACCAGATGGAGGCTGCTAGCCATTTTGCTCTGCTTCCAGCAATAATTGATGTTGATGACGTTAAAAAGCAGAGGGAGGGAATCGCGAGCATTTGCTGATGCTGTAACACTTTCACTACTAATGGGACACACATTTTTCTCACAATATTTCCAAATATCCTATTGGGACATATGAGTCCCAGAAACCCTTGCATTTGGGCCAATTCCGCATTATAGTCGCAAAAATGACATGTATATCCAATGGGTAAATCTGATTTGTATTACTGTATTAAGTATTGAAAGGGTTAGTGCTATGTCATGAGAATATGGGGAGTTGGTATTCAGAGAATACAATACTGTTGTCTTACTGCTCAACTCTATTGGATATGAACTGCTTCACCCAAGCTTGCCCATCAGGCCCAAACCTGCATCTCTTGGCATGGATCGTTTCGACTCTCCCTCATATTATGGAGAGGATACTACTTCAGGGTTAAATTGATTCCTGCATCCCTCCTGTGGGTTTTTTTTTTTTAAAAACACACTCAACCTCCGTTAGAGCCGGTCAGTCATGTTCATGGTAAATTTATCAGTATTTCATAACGGGTTTGAAGTTTGCAGAGGCCAGTCGCTGCTGAATGGGTTGTTTATCAGCGTGCTGATACCCCTATGAACAGAATTGGGCCTGTCATGGGGGCTCAGTAGCCAAAGACCTTACGTGGTTAACTTTTGGAGTGGGCCCATGCTGGACCGTAATACCTCAGTTGCTCTTTACATTTTTTTTCCGCCTCTCCCACAGCAAGTACGCAAGACATCTGTACAGCTAGCACTCTTCTTTTAAGTCAAAATGGCTTTGTTGTAATTAATGTCTTGCGCTAGCTTACAATCGAAAGCGGCGTTACTTTTGCATTCACTTGGACCTTCTTGGTCTGAAAAATGTCAACATTCTAGCTTTGGTTCCCAGGAAGGACTGTAATTGGTTATTTTGGTGATATTGGGCATTATGCCATGAGTTGGGCTCTATCCCCTTTCAATAAAGCTCCTCAAAAGGTTTGCATATCTTTTCAGAAGCCTTTTGACTGTCCTGCTGACCCTGCACCCAGGAAGCACAGATTTACACTTCCTGTTTTTGGACTGGATCACATTCGTAGTTCTCCAGAATTTGTCCGAAGGCTTTTTGCTCCTGCTCAGTTTGCTGGCCCGCCTATCAGCCTGACCATAGCCATCATTCAGTAGCCTCCAGCTTAAATTGGCTCCTGTGAAGTGGTTTGATTTGGGATCATTGTTTTGTTTGTATGTTTTTCCAGATCATAGATTTATATTGTTTGTTTTTCTTCTGGCCCAGGCAAGAGATGATCTTTTTTTGTTTTCCGTTTTTCTGTTGTACAGGTCTGTAGAACAGAGTTGGATGAAATAGAAAGTGGCCAGCACCTGTAAAATCAATGGTTGGGGGGGGACTGAACAAGGTTAATTCTTAACCACAGCTGTGATTTTATTGATGTTTTCTTGAACAATTACGGTCAACTGCCTGTTGAATTTAAATACAAGTGACATTCAGAGGCAGTGATATCATGCTGTGCTTTAATGTGGGAGAAGATGGGATGCTGGAGTTGTACTTTCTTTTATAGAAACACTCAAGTGAGGCATTTGCCTTTCGATTCTCAGATGCACAAGACCAAAACGTTCTCATTGAGGCGGACGGGAGGAAAATTGGTGTCAAGTTTTGCTGAATAAGATGTCAAAAAGGAAAATTTGCATTGACTGCTTGGCTTTAGTTTTCTCATGCATCAGAATAGCGGTGAAACTCATCAGTGATTTGCTGGATATCGTCTGCTGAAATTGCCTTGCACCACCTAACTGTAGACTCAATGGGCGAATTGCTCTTGGGACCCTTAGCTGTTGTAAAAACAGTATTTTTCTGAGAGGGAGAAGCGGCCAGCCTAATAACCTTTACTTTCACGTTCAGCTACCTGTCCTTCCCTATCTGATGTCATGTAATTGCCGCAGCCAGTGCGGACATGGAAGACCACTTTGAACAACTTGAGTTATGTACCGTTTTATTTATTTTTTTCTCTCCTCCTGCAGTGGGTGAGATGACAAGCTTGGTATTCTGTTGCTGTTGTATGTAGAATACTAGACTGACTTGCTTCTAGCTACAAGGAAAAGGGTCTGTACTGCAGTTTGATTTATTTGCTCTCGCTTTTTAAATATTTATTTTAATCCATTGTGCAACGCTTTTTATTTTAATTTTCCCAATGTTGCAGAAGGGCGATGCCCTCGGGGAACGGAATGACCGTGGGTTAGCATTGTGTGAAATAGCGTATTTATATATGGTTTGAGACTTCAGTTAAGCATATACTTGTGTGTTGCCTGGGTTACAGCCATTCAGTTAAGTAATGAATCACTGGGGATGCTTTTTTTTTTTTTTTTTTTTTTTTAATTTAGTCATTCTTTTCAGTAATTTACTAAGAGCAGCTAGTGGTCTTGTGTAATGAAATGAAATGCACTAACTTGTGTTCTTTTTTTAATCTTGCGTAATGTGAAAAATCATTTTAGAAGTGTAAGATAAAGAAATTGATGTCGACAGGCTTGCTTAAATTTAGTTTTGTTTTTTTTTTTTTTCTTCCTTTCCCCCCTCAGTTTTGGGTATTATCTGTACAGTGATTTAATTTTGGGACTTCAAGGGGTTGGGGTGGGTGGGCGGGCACAGGGGGAGGGGTTTGAGAAACTGTGGACAGCTGGAGTGTTTGAGACACTGAATTCTAGATGTCTGAATAAAATCTGTTTGGGGGAAAAAAATAAAGTACCACGATCTTGTTTTAGCCTTAAAATGTTTCTGCATGCCGTTGTACTCGGTGCTTTTTGTTTGTGCGTGTTTGTGCTTGTGCTGTTGCTTGATACCTTATTCATAGCTCTCTTTAGCTCTTCCAGTAATTCCCTGGAAACTTGGATGGATATTTACTATCAGTCTGGCACTCACGGGGAAAAAAAAAAACTTTCTATTTAGTGAGGGCGATAAGACCGACGTGTGTCAGCTACAAGCCATCATCAGCATAAAGTAATAGACGTGGCAGTTTATGTTCAAGGTGATGTGCAAAAGCCAATCAGGAGATACATAATTGCACAATTGGATATGTGTGAATGAACCACCCTGAAACAGCCTCGTTTAAAAAAAAAAAAAAAAAAAAAAAAAAAAAAAAAGTGGTTGTCAGAAGCGGCAATACCACGTGTCAGATGCTGAGGGGAAGTACAGAGCCACCTACCCAAGATCAGAAACACTTGGCAAGAGACTATGTACAAAAAAAATGTGTTAACAGAATTATGAGACAAAGATTAACATCCAGAAAATTCAACACACATCCATATTATATACGACCACAATAGGGAAAAAATTATCAATAGAAGCTTACACTTAAAAATATATGCACTTATACAAGCCATTGTAGGAATATCAGTGTAAATAGGGGGCTCAAATTACTCTGTTGCTAGGAATTCCCTGAAGCAGAATATTTCTAACAAGAAAACATGGCATGTACCTGGTATAAAAATTAAAAGCCATGTAATGCTGCGAGTTTGAATTTGTGTTTAGGGCTGCACGGGGAAATAACAGAGGAAAAAATGTGACACAAACATCCAAAAAAAAATCTACATGACTGATATAAAAATAGCCAGTACAGATAAAATGAAGGTTGGTCCCGTTGAATAGTTTGAGTCCTCTTGTAGACATTGAAAAACTGAAAAATATACCAGAAAAATGCCGCTATATACATTTAAATGTGGGAATGGCTTAAAGAAAACCTACAGTGCTGTGCAAGTTTTGGGCACAGTTCCTTGAGGTGAGGAAAAAATTCTTTCAAAAATGAAAGGTTTTTAAATATTCAAAAAACACACTGTAAAGTACTGCAAACTGTTTAAAATTAACTCAAATCAATATTTAGCGTGACTACCCTTTGCCTACAAATTTGCAACACCTGGACTTCATAGTTTGATAGGATTATTGGCTGTTTGGTTGTTCTAAGCATATTGGAGAATATCGGTTGCCTCATAGCATAATTTCCCAAGTCATATTTTTGCCAAATTTCAGTATTGGCTGCCTGCTCTTTCATGTTGGCAAGAAAAGTGTTTTTTTTCTCAAAACGGTAAAGGTTATGTCACCAGGTGCACAGCCAATGTTATTACAAGCCATTTCAAAATCTTTCCCCTCTTGACATCACATAGGGAGGTAACCAACCAGAGGTAAATTGAACTGATAAACTTCAGACAAGCAGTCAATCAGATTACATTAGTCTGGACGGTCACTCTCCCTTCTGGTATCAGGAAGGGGAGATTTTGAACTGGCTCAAAATGGCTAATTAGCTGTGCACCTGGTGGCATAATAGGGGACCTTTAAAAACATTTTAAAAATCCATTCACTTATAATAATAAAAATAATTTAAAATAAATCAATAAATGATCAAAAAAAAAACTTAAAAACTGAGATGGGCAATTATGCTATGTGGCTTATGATATGCCACAGCTCCTCAGCAGGCTCACCGTCTCACTTGCGTCTCTTCCCAGGTATTCCCAGACAGAGCCCTGATCTCAACAACATCAAGGCTGTCATGGCATATTGTATCAACTGTATTTGGTGAAATGCAAAGTTCTTATGCAAGATTTTTTTTTTTTTTAAACATTCGATGCTTCTAATGTGCTTTTTATTTACTGCATTATTAATATGGAAAACAAACGTCCAACATCAAATTTAAATTAAAAAAAAAAAAAAAAAAAAAAAAAAATTAGGGTCCCAAGACTTCTGCACATTACTGTAAGTCAAAGCTAAATGATAATGTCCGCTTGAGAGCACGATTAAATACATATCGTCGGCCTGCAGATAAAACCTTGTATCTCCAAATTTGATGAGAAACAAAAACTCCTATGTCCACGATAACATAAACATTGCAAAATACAAAAACATTCTTGGAAGAAACAGTCATCTGACCCGAAAACAGCTCAACTGCATTCTTACATGCAAAATTAAACATTTTCATGTTCTCCTGTAAAGTTTATCATTTTGAGGATACGAGGTTTTATCAGCTGGCCAACGATATATGTATGCATTATGGAAAAATAAGATTCTAAGAGACGGGAAACAACCAAGTAGCAGTTCTTGATTCAGACCCTTTGGACTCTGTAATGTGTGAATCCAATATGCTTCTCTCTGTAAAAGATGTGTCCCTGTTACCACCTCTTTTACAAGGATGTGCCATTTCTGTGCCTTGAAATTTCAGGGAACATGCATCAAGGCCAGTGAAAGTGCTGTGTCTGCCTGCTGGGGATTTCTTGTCTTTATTCCTTACGCTACTTTTTTGTTCAGAGATCATAGTTTTTAATTCATGTTTAGGTTTACCTGTATACGCTGACCCACAAGGACATTTCCAGAGATAAACATTATATATAGCTCTATGGGAAATGCTGTTCTAAATTTGAACTTTTTACCTGTATGAGGGTGTAGAAAGACATTTCCTTTACTCATAGCAGTGCACTAGGGACAATTATGACAAGGAAAATAGTCACTAGGAAGGTTAGACAAAAAGAAATGCTGAGGTATTTCACAATCAGC
The DNA here is from genome assembly GCA_029692085.1 of Gymnothorax javanicus. Classification (NCBI taxonomy): domain Eukaryota; kingdom Metazoa; phylum Chordata; class Actinopteri; order Anguilliformes; family Muraenidae; genus Gymnothorax; species Gymnothorax javanicus. The sequence continues at coordinate 21,281,158 of CM056203.1, forward strand.
CCGGACTAAAGTATGCCTTAGATTCCCAGCTCACTTGTTGACAAAAATGGAGGATCTTTGAAACAATGACCTACTAAAGGATCACAAGATGAAATGTGCTAGTGTTTAATGACTTATCTCTTGATCTCTCTGGATAATGGTGAAAATGCAACCAAAAAAAATTTGAAGTCCCTCTTAGGGAGGTTTTGGGGCTAACAGACTTTCTATCTACGTTTATGACTTCATCCGGTCTGTTCTGAACCACTCAGTCATAACCTCTATCCTTGAACCGATCACACACATCAATGCTGCAGATTCTTTTTGTCCTCAATAGTTGACTGTATGGAAGACCCTTCTTCCCCACCTGGAGGATTATGGCTACTGAAGAGTAGGAGTGTATTCCTATCGTTTTGTTTTCTGTAGACACTTGTTCTAAGGCATTTCATTTTCTTCACACAGATTTAGGAATGACACCGTTTACCTACTGAATTCTAATGTAAATCTAGAATTTAGGTGTGAACGGAAAGCTTCCGATTCATTCACAGTACCAGAGAATATATTAAATATATAGATCAAAACCAACATTTTAACAGCGGGAGAAAAAGGTCATTCTGACATAGATATTCATCTTCAAACTTTCCCATAAAAGGACTTGTTTGATTAGGTGAACATGAACAGTCCATACTGACTCCTTGACACTGTGTAAAAGGCATGTTCAAATTTGATGTAATTTTTGTTTGGAACCTGTTGGGTAAGTTCTACAAAAAAAAAAAAAAAAAAACAGTATAGGGGAGTTTGATTCTCAAATGTAGAGAATGAGTAGGTGCTTCTAAATCCTCTTTGTGAGGAACATTTGTGTAGAGGCTAGTAATGTCAATTTTGCACAACAGATCCGTATCCTGCTGACCTTGAGTAGAAGAAATTAGTGGGATCTCTCAGATAAGAAGGAATGCAACAGTTGTAAGTAGATCTATGCATTGCAACATGGGCCTTAATAAGGGACTGATTGCCCGCTACTATAGGGCACCTGGGTACTGGTTTAACATAAGATTTGTACATTTTTGGAACCATGTTTTTTTTTTTTTTTTTAAACAAAGGACATATTGTTGCAATGTGAAATGAAATTAAATTTTTAGCCCACTTGGCCGACAGGCCCAAGGGGCTTATGCTGTACTTAAGGTCATTAGTGGTGGTCTGTTGTGCTTGCGTGCGTTACGTCGTTTCAGCGCAATACAGCTTTCAGTTTTCCACGGATCTTTTTCATATTTTATATGTATGTATATGGGCCCAAGATCTAGCCCGAGTTCGATTTTGGGCATGCTGCAATTCTTGGTTTGGCCAAAAGGTGGCTTTTTCTGCAAAATTTCAAACAGCTCTAGCTCCCTTATTCTACGAGCTAAGATGCTCAAATTTTTACTGTAGGGTGTTCTGCCAAGGGTTCATCATATATGTAACGGGTTTTTGATTTGACCTAATTTTGAAGGTTATATAGGTCAAAGGTCATAAAATGTGCCGATTTTGTTTCAGCGCCATAGTGCCCTCAGTTCTCAACGGATCCTTTTCCTATTTTATATGCATGTATATGGGCCCAAGATCTAGCCTGAGTTCGATTTTGGTCGTGCTGTGATTCTTGGTTTGGCCGCAAGGCGGCTTTTTCTGCAAAACTTCAAACAGCTCTAGCTCCCTTATTCTATGAGCTAAGATGCTCAAATTTTTACTGTAGGATGTTCTGCCAAGGGTTCATCATACTTGTTATGGGTTTTTGATTTGACCTAATTTTGAAGGTTATATAGGTCAAAGGTCATAAAATGTGCCGGTTTTGTTTCAGCGCCATAGTGCCCTCAGTTCTCTACGGATCTTTTTCCTATTTTAAATGCATGTATATGGGCCCAAGATCTAGCCCGAGTTCGATTTTGGTCATGCTGCGATTCTTGTTTTGGCCACCAGGCGGCTTTTTCTGCAAAACTTCAAACAGCTCTAGCTCCCTTATTCTACAAGCTAAGATGCTCCAATTTTTTGCCTGTTTGGCCAAAAGGCCCAATGGGCTTATGCTATGTGCGGGGTCTTTAGTGGTGGTATGTCGTGCATTCGTGCGTGCGTGCGTGCGTGAACTTTTGGCTTGTCTGCGCTCTAGCTTCTTCAGTTTTTCACCGATCCTTTTCATATTTCATATGTGTATATAGCATCTTAAGGTCCTGACCAAGTTCGATTTTCAGCCCAATCGGACCGATACTATGGCCAATAGGGGGCGTTCCATTTTGGCCACGTTTGGCCAAGTGGGCGCAGTGGCTTTGCCACTATTTTTACTGATAAAATGCTTTCTCACTGAAGCTTTAGAGAAACAACTTATCTCTTGAGCAAAATGGAAAGTAGGGTCTCAACCTGGAGGTCGATGAAAATCACCAAGTTGGTGTAAAATTTCAGTTCTGTAGGCTTCCTTATTTTGAACCAGCACTGCTCCTCCTGGAGCAGCACCTCCAATAACAACAGAATTGCCATTGGCCAAACTAACCATAAGGGTAAATTAGAGAAACCTTTATTCTTGCCAGTTTTGAGCAAGGATGAGACCCCCTGTGCTAATAATCTACAAAAAGTGGCAAAAGAGGCATTATAGACTTGGGGGAATGAAGGTGCTTTTACAACCGCAATTCCAAAATAGCTGGGACAAAGTGCAAATTGTGAATAAAATCAAAACGCAATGACTTTCAAATCACACCAGCCAGTATTTTATTCACAATAGAACAGAGATAACATAGCAAATGTTGAAACTGAGAAATTTTACAATTTTATCCACAAAATGAGCTCATTTCAAATTTGATTGCTGCTACAGGTCTCAAAAAAGTAGGGACAGGGGCCTGTTTACTATGGTGTAGCATCCCCTCTTTTTTACACAGAGTGGGGGTGTCTAGGCATTGAGGAGACAAGTTTCTTGAGTTTAGCCATTGGAATTTGATCCCACTCTTGTTTAATACAGGCTTCCAGCTGCTGGAGAGTTTTGGGTCTCCTTTGACGGACTTTTCGTTTAATTATGCGCCAAATGTTGTCAAACGGTGAAAGATCAGGACTACAGGCAGGCCAGTTCAGCACACAGACTCTTCTACTACGAAGCCATGCTGTTGTAATAGCTGCAGTATGTGGTTTTGCATTGTCCTGCTGAAATACACAAGGCCTTCCCTGGAATAGATGTTGTCTGGAGGGGAGCATATGTTACTCTAAAACCTTTATATACCTTTCAGCATTCATGGTGCTTTTTAAAACATGCAAGTGTTCCACACCATATGCACTAATGCATCCCCATACCATCAGAGATGCTGGCTTTTGAACTGAACACTGATAACAGGAGGGGTGGTCTTTCTCCTCTTTAGCCCAGAGGACACGACGCCCATGAGTTCCAGCAAGAATGTCAAATTTGGACTCGTCTGACCACAGGACACTTTGCTACTGTCCATTTTAAATGAGTCTTGGCCCACAGAACACAGCGGCGCTTCTGGATCATGCTCAATAATGGCTTCCTTTTTGCACGATAGAGTTTTCAGGTGGCATCTGTGGATGGCACAGCGGACTGTGTTTACAGACAGTGGTTTCTTTAAGTATTCCTGGGCCCATGTAGTAATGTCAATGACAGAATCATGCCGGTGAGTGATGCAGTGGTGTCTGAGGGCTCGAAGATCACGGGCATCCAGTAAAGGTCTTCGGCCTTGTCCCTTACGCGCAGAGATTTTTCCAGTTTCTCTGAATCTTTTCATGATGTTATGCACTGTCAATGATGACACCTTCAAAGCCTTTGCAATTTGACGTTGAGGAACATTGTTTTTAAAGTTTTCCACTATTTTTTTACACGAGCCTTCACAGGTTGGAGAGCCTCTGGCCATCTTTACTTCTGAGAGACTCAGCCTCTCTAAGACATCCCTTTCATGGCGAATCATGTTACACACCTGATGCCAGTTAACTTAATTACTTGCTAAATGTTCTTTCAGCTGATTCTCTTATATGTTAATTGCTTTTTCAGCCCTTTTTTGCCTGTGTCCCAACTTTTCTGAGACCTGTTGCAGCCAGAAAATTTGAAATGAGCTCATTTTGTGCATGAAAATGTAAAATGTCTTAGTTTCAACATTTGAAATGTTATCCATGTTCTATTGTAAATAACATATTGGCTCATGTGATCTGAAAGTTGTTGCATTTTGATTTTATTCACAATTTACACTTCATCCCAACTATTTCGGAATTGGGGTTGTAGTCGATTATAAAATGGGAATACCTATAAGTTCAAGCAGTGGAGGAGGAACATATTCAGTATGTGGGCATGGGGAAAGTCTTTTCTCAAAAAATGCTTTTACTTTAACCGATCAAAAGAACTTAAATGGTCTAACCTTGGATTGAACAGTTTGCTGTCTTAAAAAGAACAAACGCAAAACCCTCAGACAGTATTGACAGTTCATCAAGAGGCCAGAGCCTGGCACAGAGGTTGAAAATGTTCAGGTCCTCCCCCGCAGTCTGTCGGTGCAGTCAGTGTTTTCTGCTGCCTCTCCATATTGAGTTTTTTATTTCTTCTTCTTCTTTCTATGATATTTCCCAGTGTTGCCCTAAACACAGTTTCAAGGTCTCAGGATCACAGAGCTCTTTAATTTTTGTACCTGGAACATGCTATGCTTTTTTTTTTTTTTTTTTAATATTTGAAATATTCAATTTCAGGAATTCCTTTTGATGGAGTAATTTGAGCTCCCTATTGGCTCTTATAAATGCATACAGTTTTAAGAGTAAACTTATATTGATATAATTTATTTCCCAACTGTGGTCATATATAGTATGAATGCTTGTGTTGTTTTCTGGATATTAATCTTAATCTTTGTTTCTTAAAACCCCTTTCTGCAGATGTAGACGCTCGCGTCTATGGAACTGCACATTTAAGCACGCAGTTACTGTACTCGATCACTAGATGGCACCCCCGGATCAGTCATTGAATGTTCACAAGCAAGCAGACCTCGAACGCGGTATTGAATATGGGGAAGTTCACTCCACTCCCTGTTTTTCAAGAGTTGCATGAATTGAACTCCTCAGCTAAGCCTGATGTGCAAACTAGTCAATATCCTTGCCCATAGTATCGATCCAGCAGTTTAAAAAAATGATCTCTTGCGACTGACAAAATCGTTTTACTCTGTAGCAACCACTTAAGCTACTGTGAGCCAACGGTATTCCAATCAGTGGTTCAGAAAAATCAGTTTTCTGAAGCAAAAAATTCGACATGGTATTGATTCTCTCACATTCTACTGTCAATTACAGTCATAACATACAAAAAATGCGTAGTTCCCTACCGTGGATTTACGTGTAGATTCCTTCATTGACAAATTCAGCGCTTCCATATATTCACCCAAGTACTGGTGTTGATAGCCAATCACTCAATTATACACTCAGGCTCTTCTGCGTAACTGCACAGTTATAGTTCGCGCCCTCGTGAAACTCCCCCGGTAACAATGAATTGATTGGCTCGTTTCTTATCCAATTCCCGAGTGTTTAAACGTTCCACAGTTAGTGAAACACATTGATTGGACAAACATAAGAGCATACAAGCCTCTGCCTATCAGCATGCCCGGTTGTATCCTGTCGACGTTGCGCACATTGCGCAGCTGAAATAGACGCGATTTATAGCAAAAAAGACTCGCAAAACTGGCCTTGAAGTGTTCAGTTACATTTTCAGGATTTAAATGAGATAAGGACATGGTCAATGGGAATTATTTCGAATGAAACAGGACCGGAGGGTTCCCTCTACTGGACACATCGGTCTCTGGAGGAGGGATTCAATTAGAAAGGTTAGGCTGCTACTTTTGCTTTTTGTTTTGGAATGTATACCGTATTCAACAAAGTCGAATGCCGAGGTTTTTTTCCTGTTTAAAACGTGAACTGACCATGCATTTGGGTGGACCCCCTGGTACGTTCATTGCACCGTTCTGTTGAATCTAGGGAGGCTTATACTGTTCGATCTGCCCTGAAAGTGGAATGTCTTTTCTGTTAAAGTAAGGTATATTTCAGAAATCAGATGTTACTGAGTGAGTTGTGCTTGTTCCTTATAAGTGTTGAAATGAGTTTGTGAGCTCGGGAGTCAGAACTGCTTGCTTCCATTGCAGGGTGAATATTCTGACCGTGTAATCAGCAGTTCATTTAATGAGAATGTGTTTTGGCTTGGGGGACTTTGAAGAAAAATGGACAAAACTCTAAACTTTATTATGGAGAAAAGGCATGTATTGTGTTTGGAGAGGTTACTGGTGACCACTGATGTTCAACTGCACTAATATTGATAAATTCATGCTAAACTCAACCAGAAAATCAGTAGTTCATATTAAATTTCATGCCTCAAAACTTTATTTGTGTTAAATACATGATCATTTTATGATTTGACAGTGCATCATTTTGAGGGATCTCAGACTTTGGGGAGCCACTTGGATAGCTGTATAATTTGGCTAATAGCATGTAGGTAGTCTAGAATGCAATGTTGAAGATGAATTCTACTTGTGGTCAAGGAGTTTATGATCCCAGAAATGAATAGATTTAAGCCCCAGCAGTTTTCAATTCTCAGTAATTTTTTTGCAATTTCAATGGTGAATTCTCATGAAGATTTTTTATGTTTGCAGCCCATTTTCTCTACCAAAAGCATGAAAATAAACTGAAATACAATGTAATTCTAAATGCTGTAAGTGTCTTTTCTGAGTTGAGCCACATGTTTCCTCTTTATGAAGCTTAAATCTAGAATTATAAAGCATTAAATTGGGTAACCCATAAATAGCCAAATTTGGCTTCTACGCAAAGGGGTTAATTGTGTTCACTTTTTTTTGTATTTAAGTCTCTTGATAAGCAGTTCTGGTCTCAGTTAGTTGGCCTTGTATCTCTCTTCAGCGTCAGACACATGGCATTAATACTGGCGTTTGCACATCACCTTGTATATAAACTGTCATGTATGTTACCAGCCTTATGCTGATGATTGCTTGTAGCATACTTATACACTATTTTGGTCTTGGAGTTTTGCGCACTGCTGTCTTCTACAGTTTACTATCACTGCCTTGTGGAGTAGGTCAGAGTTCCTTGTTCAGATTGTGCCAAGATATTCCAAATGTAGTCTAACTTTGTTTAGCACTTGAGACCTGTTGTCTAGTTGGACCTGTACAAACCATGGGCAAGACAGAGGTGGAGTCTTGCTCCCATGCAAGGCCCTGCCTGCTTTGATGGGTAACCAGCTTCTTAAGAGTAAGTACTAAGGTTTTTATGTGAACGGCTTTGGTTTTCATGAGTCTAGAAGGGACCGTTATTTTTCCCAATCAGTTTTTTTTTTTTTAATGAGTGTTGTCCTTCTGCGTGTCGGGCCTTGTGTCTGTTTCTTCCTCACGCTTCTTTTCCGGGCCAGAACTTCTGAACCGCTTCGCATTTTTTCTTGAAATCTAATATATACTGTAGATGCATTCATACTTCCGTCCATCCTCCTGTTTGCCTGTCCATCCCTCTGTTGCATTTTGTTTCCAGGTCAGAACAACAAGATCGTTCAATATTTTCCAGTGTAATTCTCTAAATGCATATTGATGTGCTTGTCATTTCATCTGTCCTATATTTTCAGAAAGTGCTCTCTGCTGTTTCCTGAATTTGTTTTGGAATATCAGCCATCCCATGGCGGGGGGTCAGAGCATTTTATGCTTGTTCTTTTTTTATTTCTGGTCCCTATTGGCCACTCCAATCTATTAGAAGATTTCCCAGTGTGGTCTTCGAATTTCAAAAATGTGGCATTTTGCTTGCGCCAATTTAGATTTTGATATTGATTCGACTTCTCTGTAATGTATAGCATTGATAATGTCACATGATCATATTGGCATACAGGATGGTTCAAAACAACTATGATCTGTGAAGTCAAGCAGTCAGAAATGCCCTTATCACAAAGCGGCAAACCTTTGACACGATTCTTATGAACCCTGATATTTTCAGGTGATATCTGCTGTACATCAGTGTCCCGACACAAAGCATTCAATGGCTACTATATTTGGAAATGCACTTCTGGCATGTGGAGAATGATGAGCATCTAACACTGCTTGGACCTGTAAGGGTGATAACCTAAAGAGAGCAGCAGTTGTTGCCAAATGTAACTTTAGCCCAATCAAGAAAAACGGCAGGCACACCATCCAGTTTTTTCAGTGGGAATTATACACTGTTGATTATCATTTTGGGACATGCATACACGGTTTATCAAGATGCTTCTTTTTCGCTTTATTTGCAGCATGGTTTGAATTCTTTCTACCAGTGCAACTATTGTAACTACTGCTGTACTGTCAGTGTAACTCAGTGGTGTTCAGCACTGCCCCTGCCAACTGTCCTCTTGCTCTGTTGGCAGTGCAGCTGATGCAATCGACTGATTACTTAATTCAAGTAATGATGCTTCCGATGGAGAAAGATAGGATCAGACCTCAGAGAAACATGGCAAAAGTCTGGCCTGCATTTTGCACGTTAGGGACTTTACCATTCATGCAGTTAACTGGTGTGCGGTGCCATTGCTGGGCTGAGGTTGAATGTGGTCCTGATTAACCCTGTACCTTCTTGGGGTGAAATGCATACCAGGCCCCTCCTTAAGGAAATTTCAGCCACTTGGCTACTTTTTGGGTACCATCACAATGAGCACAGTACAGCAAAAACTAAGCTAAATGACCCTATTTTACAAAGAAATGTTGTGGTACACATATTGGACTTGCAACCAATCATAGTCAATTGATAAATTTGTAAAGTGATCATAAAATCTGCATGAATTTAGAGTTTGTGGCGTGCTCAATCCTTAAAGTTTAGTTAATTAATGTACTTGGGTGCTATTTGGTCCAAGGTCAAAAATCTTCTGTTTGAAGGAAAAAAGGAGAAAAAATATCTCCCACTGACCAAAGCACTGATCATAAAATCTGTTCTGACTCCCACGTACTTGCATATTAACCGAAAATCTTCTGTTTGACAACTTTGTGCCCAAATATTATGTTTACGTGCTAATGCCACTTGGGAGTAATATACTTGTCTACCCAGCAGTAGGGTTTACCTATAATACTACAAGGAAAACAAAGGTAAATATTAGGAATAATGTTCAGTCAAGCAAAAGTTCTTTTGTGCCTTGAATCAGAATTTCCCACACCATCGCACGGCACTGAATGGTTGGTGAAGCTGTCAGAACAAATACAGTTGATGCAGGCAATATATGCCATTCTAGAAAATCATGGGGAAAAGCTCAATGTTTGAGTGTAGCTATGCCACGTGATTATACAAATCTCCTCTATAAAGCTGCGTTTCCACCAAATGCGAAACAAATTATTTGTGCGGCCAGACTATATGTAAAGTCAATACAATGGTGCGAATACACGCGACTCGCCTCTTATCAACTTCAACAAGACTAGTTAACATGCTCTGAATTCATTCTACAATCAAATGACGGCACTGTAATTGAAACGCGAGGAAAGAAAAAAAAGTTCTCATGAATTCAAGGCAACAGGTTGCGAATATTTGACGTAGCCCTATAAATAATTTTTGGAGTGAAATATCCTTTAGGCTGACTGGAATGAGACAACACCACCAACTCAGGTGAGAATTGCCTAAAGGGTTTGTGTCATTGATCGGATTTTGCAATTGTCGACCAGAAAACATTCATCCCAATCTCTAGATCGCATAATTTTACTGAATATTAGCCGATAACAAATGGCGACCGAACAATTTGGGGTATCCTTAGAAAATGTTACTTTAAGAGTACTAATCTGCCAATGAGAACCAAGTGAAGCTTTATCGGTTTCTACAGATAAGGCCAAGATGGTCTGCTGGGCTGGAGGCAGGCTGGTTCTGTAGGTTTTAAGTGTGAAACCAAGGCCTTGCAGGCCAGTTGGTGGCAATCAGCAGTTTTGTGGTCCTTTGTTCATTCCCCCTTGAGGTTTGCAAAATCAGTGGCGGGGGGCGGGGAAGCTTGTATAGCAGCAAGTCCGACTGTTTTTGGGCCAGAAAAGTCCAGGCCCATGCAGACTGGTTTGTCTGTTCACCTTAAAATTCCAAGAGATTACGCGCACATCCAATTATTGCAACAGGTGCAGGACAACCAATAACGTCAAAAACTAGAAAAGAGATGCCCACACACTGTTAAATGAGCTCCTTCGTTTGTACCTGACGAAGGTCATATCGGCCAAAACTGTTGTGCAATAAAAAAAAATTTTTTGGAGCTCATTTAACAGTGTGCGGTCAACTCTTCTCCAGTTTTTGTCTGTTCACCTTACCAACTGGGGCAGTAGAATGGCTGCTTGATAAATTTTAGCTGTAGTTTTTTTTTTTTTTTTTTTTTTTTTTAACATTTCAAAAAACCTGCAATGTGTAGAAAGCTCGCTAAATTTTGTACCTCCCTACATCTGCTGTGCCTGTAACTGACGTCACGTTGAACTGATATTCCAGGAACAATGCGGTTCCATTTTGCACATTCATATTTATTTGATATATGCCAGTCTCTGCTAAATTTTACAACTTTTTATCAACTACCCTGGACCATGGTCTAGTGGGCTTGTGTTGTAATCTGGTTGTACATTGTCATCCTCAGAATTGTTTGAGTTCATCATTCTCCATACCTTCTTTGCTTAAACTTCATCCCCCAGACTGTTGGGCCAATGAAGCTTGAAACTTTCAAGACGTCTTCTAGCCAATGAGGACACAAAGTTGGTATAAATTGTTGCTATCTGATTTCCTGCATGGCCATGGCAGCCATATTGAAAATACCATTTTGTAAAATTTGTCAACTTCTGCAGTAATACAGCTGAAATCTGTTATGCAGGTACTGAGCGGTATGACTCAACACATTGTGGGTTTTTCTGTATGTTTCATTTTGACCTTGAACATTAGACCACCCCCCTAAATTTCCCAAATGGCTTAAAAAAAACTCCTCACAAACTGTTTGACCTATCAAGCTACAGCTGTCTTCCAACCAATAGCACACCAAAGTTAATATAAATATTTGCAATCAGCTTTCAAATATGGCTGCTATGGTGGCCATTTGAAAATGCTTCTTTGACCCATTTGTTTATATCTGCAGCGATTTAGCTGAAATTTGGTATGTAGGTACTAATCAACAAGATTAAATTTGTATAGCGGGTTTCTTTTCTGTACACTGCATTTTGACTTTGATTTGAGTTTTAATGTTGGACTAGTCCCCTTAAACAGTTTTTAAAATCTTCTCCAACACTACTTGTCCTGGAAAGCCAAAACACATCCGTTTCACCAATGGAGACACCAATGAGAAAGTTGTCAAAATTTGTCAACAGCTAAGTTATCCATTATTTTTGAAAAATTCTTAAACCCCTTGTTCACAAGTGGTAAAATAAATGTAACCTGCAAGTTGCAACTAATGATATAATATGCATACGCCCAGTGTTGGGAGTAACGCATTACAAAGTAACTAATTTCTGTAATGAGATTACATTTATCAGAAACGCAGTAATGTAATGCATTACTTTAATAACTTAAGTAATCGGATTACAGTTACTAACAAATAAATTATCTAGTTATTTGCATTACTTAAAATTCTTCAACTATCGGCAGGACAGGAGGCCAGAAAAAAAGTCTTCTTCTTCCTCTGGAGTATATTGGCGATTGAGACAGAGGGCAGAAAAACAAATCAGACCTCCTTTTTCATGCGTGTTTATGCCAGTACTGTAGCCTTGTACTTGAATCACTTTTCTGTGAAGTGCTGTTTGGGCTGATTTTTACAACTTTGCTGTTGGCTTTGCTGTATTAAAGGGCATGAAAGAGAGCTCTTGTGTGTGCCCTCCTTATTAGAACAAAGATTTGAGCGGATCTGGGCATATGCCAGGTTTTAACTTGATATGATTAGTTAACTTATGGTGAATTTCAGATGATGGTGCTGTGTAATCCAAAAGTAATGTAACTATTAGTGTAACTATTTATTTTCAGCAGTGAGTAATTAAGGGATTACTTTTTTTTAAGTAACTAGTAATGTGTAATGCATTACTTTTTTTGGAGTAACTACCCAACGCTGCATACGCCAGAAAATGCATGCATACATGGAGCAGTTTCATGTAATGTCGCGCAGTTCTTGTAGTGTCTAGGAAAAATTATTTCCTTCGGTCCAAGAAGCTGAAATCCCCGATGAGTTGCAGTGCCTGCGGCATCATAATTTTCCTTGTTTCCCATTGAATCAAGCAAGAAGCCAGAAAGCGTGGAAGAAAGGGCCCAATACAGTGGATACACCACAGAAGAAGAAATTGTGACGCCATATTGAATGTGTATTTTGGTGCTCCTGTGAGTGTGTTGTTAACAACACTAGGCGAGAGGGGATACAGTCTGAGTCCCTGAGGTTAGTATATCCAGATCCGTTCAGTTTTTAAGGGAAAAAACCGCTCGTCTTAAACGTCAACTTCATGCAATTTGATGTCCGTTTTGGAAATTACCTTGCCAGCACTGTTAACCTGTGGATAGCTGTGTAGCTAGAGCTAACGATAACGGTTGATTATCTTGCTCGCTATCGTTAACTGGTTAAAAATATCGGACTGTCACTTGTCTTGTGAAGCTAGCTAGCTGTGAAGTGATTGATACTGCAGTAAGATATCTACCAGAAATTTTTCCATGTATTGTGTTTACATTATTCGACCGCCCTAAAAAAATTTTTTTTTTTTTTTTTGGACCTAGCAAGCTTGTCTTTAAAAATCGGCTAACGTTAGCTAATAAATGTCAACAAATGTTATGCTAAATCGAATTAGCTAGTCTTCGTGGTAGCTAGCTGAAACAAACGTCCCCGAACACCACGGTGATCAAAGATGTTGACAGCTTCTCATATTTCGCAACTGGATTTATCTGTTAAGCGGTAATGCTATTCTTATTTCAGTCGGGTTTGAGAAGTCATCCACTTGAAACGGTCTGCGAAGTTAGCTGATGACCTGCTGGCTGTCAGTTAGACTTTTCTTCCTACAGCTATCTAGCTAGCTTTGTCGGCACACTGCGATTGCCGGTAAGTTCGAGGCATTGATCAGTATTTCTTTTAATCCGATAATATTCGCCACATCAGTCTCAATAATTTTAAGACACTTTGCTGGCTTTTTTCAGTACACGTTGCTATGTGTAAATTTGTTGTGTGGAGGAGTTGAGCGACTGCAGGGTTTAACTGCCACCTGCTGGCATGTTATTGTGTGGTTTTCTCCTTGCAGTAGTTTATCTAGCTCCGAGCGTTACTTGACTGCGTCGGATAGGTTTTTTTCCCTGGGCCCCTAAAAATTAAATTTGAGAAGTTCAATTCGCTATAGATATAGTTAATTTGGAAAGTGAAATTTTTGTTGAACACTTGACACATTGTTTGCATTTTTGTCTCCGCAGGTGTTTGGGATTGTGGTTCCTGGTGTCTCTTTGGCCCACTGACACCCGGGCTTGGGTGGTATGGTCCTCTGGCCCACATGAGTTCTACTATGTGGTACATAATGCAGAGTATTCAGAGTAAATACTCCCTGTCTGAGCGGCTGATTCGCACGATCTCCTTGATCCGCTCATTTCCGCACGACAATGTTGAGGATCTCATACGCAGGGTAGGCTTAATCCAACACTTAGCATGATTGTCATGAGTGTCACGCTGAATGCATCTTTGCAGTTTGCCTTCTATGTTGATAGCTTTAAATTTTATCTGCTGGTCAATTCATATACTGGTCACTGGCATAATTTCTGCTGTCAATGGCATGTTTCACTGAGGCGTGTAGCTGTTGTGGATGTGGCTGCTATCTGAATCCCTGATTATGCATACTTCGGTCAAGGGGACCAACTAAAAATCAAATAAAAATTTTGGTTCTGTAAAAATGGTCATTTTCAACAGCCTATTACAGGAATATCAAATGAGTTATGCCAAATCTGATAGCAGATCCATAAATTTCAGGTAATTTTTTTACCTGCATGCAGTCGTGCACCCATTAACATTAATTTAGGAGCATTGGAAAGCGTATTTGTATCCCTTCAAAAATGCTTATAAGTCACTCCTACATTTGCCATTGACCAGACCCCCCTCCTTAAATTGGCAATTACTCCATGAAAACTTGGACTTGGAACTTAAGATTTGGGATGTGTCCATATGAAATGATGGCAAACACCCATGATTTTTTTTCAAAATTTTCTGAGACGTTGCGGTGCAGACCCTGGTCCACTTGGCATGGAGTGACCCTATGGTTTAAGTTTGATTGCCACTGAATTGTTCATGTAGTGGTATTTTTGACTCGCTTGTTACTTTAACCTGCCTTTAATCTGTAATTTTTGAGTGAATGAGATGTTTTTTGACATTCAGTTGTCTGTGTAGAAGACAACTAAAAAAGTAATGAATGGAAATCTCTGAAATTTTGTGGTTGGGTTGCTATTACATCAGGGATGGACCCTATTGATTTTGACCACAATCGGTCAAACAATATGGCCGCAAGACTTTGACTGTGCTGCCTTGACGAAGGTTTGCACTCTCGGAGTGCCTCTAGTTCTTAAAATGCGGACACAAGGTTTTCGTACAACTGCAATAATGTTGCATTGTGTATGATATAAAATGGCGATTTTTGTATTTTCTATGAACAAAATGTTCAGTTTAATGTTTTAGGATAATTGCTGTGAATGTTAAACAAGTGGTTCTTTTTGCTCTAGTGAGTTTTAGAAAATTGCTCTCCGTTACTGGTGTTGTGAATCCGGTACATTAGCAATTTGGCTACCTAGCCAGTTTGAACCGGTGTTATGTCCCAACTGGTTTCCAAGTTAACTGGTTCCCTTGCGCGTCTACGCATTGTGTTCGTCAAACAGCAGCAGTTGTGGTGTGCCACTGTCGCAGATTTGTCACACATTCACAAACCTCTTGATGGCGATCTTAAGTTGCATCTTTATATCTCTTGTGGAGAATGCAATTGTATAAGTGAGAGTGTTACTGCAGTGAGTAACGAGCGTGCGACTGCCCTGCTGCAACAATGGTGTGCATTCTCTCTCCCAATTGGGAAAAGTAAATTGGAACCACTTTGGTGATATCATGCATTTTATTGGAAGATTACTGAAAGGCGTTTAAATCTCCAACTGCATGCAACTGAAAATCCTGGGTGCAGTACAGCCTAATGTAATATCTATGTCAAGATAATAGTCATTCAGCCAGGTCTCATTTGTGGTAAAGAAAACATTTTGTGATGTAAGTAACTGAAAAATATGCAATATCTCCTCAGGCTAGGGGCAGACAGGAGAAAAATAGGGCCAATGAAAAGGTCTCAAAATATTGAGAATTTCCTCCTTGTGAAGAAGATAAAAATAGCAGCAGCAGCAGGAAGTAGTGAAGATGAAGAGTATGTCCAGATGGGAGAAATGAGCAGCAGGCTACTGTCCTCTGAGTTTTCTGTGAATCAAGGTATGAGAATCAGTTAATGCAGAAACCAGGGAGAGGCTGAATATAGTATATAGCATAAGTGGTTTCACTGTACTGCAATATATTTCCACAGTGACTGTCACTTTTTCTTTATTATTATGGATTATACTTGGTCATAAACTTGGATAAATGCTAAAAGTTTTTACATGGTATATTTCCAGAGCGGTTGTACAAACTCATTTTATGTCGGAAATAAACATTAATTTGTTCATGGATTGATTGGAAAATTTGTCACTGGTGAAATTTCGTCTCCGTAGCTATATTTTGTGCCTTTGCATTACAATGGAATTAATGATAATTAACATCTTTGATGAAAACGGTGAATGACTTTATTAGCATTTATTGCTAACAGAGAGTCTGTAATGATTTTGCATTATTTTTCATTTTGAGGTATATATTACATAATAAGAGAGGATTTTATTAAGTTTCTATAGCCAAATAATTTTCTGGTAGTTTTTTTTTGTTGGTAGGTTGGAGACCAAATGGATCTAGGTACTATATGAGCCCCCTCATATAGAGTGTCATTTTGAGTGTCAAAAGATTAAAAAATAATCATATTCACTTGCACTTGGTGCAAAAGTTTGTACCCTGTGTCAAAACAGCTGGTTGGAAGTGAATCCTTGCGTTATTTATAATGTATACTAAAGCAATCACTCCATTTTTAGCTGCTTGGAAAAGTAGGGGGGCAGCTTCTATTTGGCTTCACGGAATCATTTGCAATGAACTTCATTCTCAGATTTGGCACTCTTCTGGTCAATGAGTTAATTATCCAGGAAATTTATTGTTTTACCTCAAACCTATTCATTTTGTGTCTGTCTCATTGCAAAACAACTTTAGTGTTGAATTTTACCTTGTGTTTCCAGCTTTTTTTGTCCCAAAATTATGTTAAAAAATGGAAATTAGTTTTTATTTCCAAAGTGTCTTGCTTCATTTAAATAATTTTTCTAGTCTCTGTGACATTCAAACCCTGAGTTATAAAGCCTTAAATAGGGGTGACGCACAATAGGCAGGGATTGGCTTGATTTGGAATCTGGGTAAAGAGGTTAATGATGTACACTTTATACCTGTAACCCAGGTAATTGAATGGTGTTATCTAGAGTTCAATAAATGGTAATTAGTACCATTTTACTTTTTACATTATTTACGTTGGTTATATGTGCCACCCTTCTCTAAGTCTGTACCTGCCCCCCTGAAAATTTCTAGACCCGCCCCTGCTACACTACCTAGTATTCTTTTATGATTTCATCAACCAAAAGAATTTTGGGCCCATAATTCAATAGCATGGGGGGGGAAGAACACCTGCGGTTGCGAGCAACCTACTTTTCCAGTTTGGAATGCATTGGCTTGGTCATTTGTCTGAAGTGTCCGAGAACAGCTTGGTAGTTGGCTTGCACTCGGTTTGCACTCAGGCTCAATTTAAAATGGCTGTAAAAACCCAGGGTACTCACTTCCATCGCAGATCTCATTTGTTTCAGAAAGCAGGATTACTTCGTAAGATGGGTAACTGTACGTCGTAAGTCTGACTGAAGCAAAGACAACTGAGTTTTAGTCTATGCAGTCCTCCAGTAAAATGTGTAATCTTGCTTTGAGAAACGGGGCCCCACAGGATGGGAAAGTGTCCACATAAGATCCAGTCCTCCTGTATCAAGCTCTTAAAGAATTAGAGCGGAACATGATGTCAAGCAGGGGCTGCGGATTTATGTCAAAAATGGAGATCATATTCAAGATATCAGTAGAAAAACCTCTGAATATTACTGCTTAGCAAATCCAATAGATCACTTGGACCACGTTGTGGCAGTAGAACTCCAAAAATTAACAGCTAGCTAAGCAGTCTTTGTTCGCTTGTCATAAACCAACATTATGAGTGTAGAGTAGATAAGCAGTACTGTCTCTGAGTTGGCTTGTGACTGCCGAGTTGCTGCAAGTAATAACATCCAAAACATAGCGTAGTTAGCAAACAGTTAACTTATGCAGGCAGTCGGCCGCGCACGTTGTCCATCCAATACCCATATCCAACATGCAATCTGAAAACCAATGGGCGCCTTCGTCATCATCAAACTATTCACCAGATGGGCTGATTTAGAAAATGCAATGGGGAGACTAGTAATGAAGTCACACCCATAAGTAATTGGAGGGCAATGCATTTTGACTGCATTTAGCTTGCTAGATTGAGATGGCAGAACAAGCCACAAAATTTGGTCATCCACGACAGCAAGTGTATCCCCACACTAGGACAAAATTCCTCCTTTTCATCCTAACAAAAATCGCTGGATGGCGTGACCTTACCACCGCCAATTATTCAGCCAAATATAAGAACAATCTGATTTGGTTTGAAGCCTGGAGCGATTATGAGAATCTTATACGGGCGTGGGGAGTGTGATACACGGTTAGCTACCCCCGATTCTTGCGAATGGTGGATACGGTTTGGAGGCTTCAAAACACGCAAGATGTTATAGATCACGCTACACCCCTATTGAAAGGAAAACAGACCGTTGCTGTGGTTACCGCCTATTTACTATGGCTGTATTTCAAAAGCTAGGGATGCTCACCTCGAAGTGAACATATAGAGGGCCATGCCCACCGAAGCCATATTGAAGGGCATTCCAGTCCTAAGTGTGAAAGACTCATCCCTTCAAAGTGCCCTACAAAATGGTTGTTTCCAAAGTGAGCAAGCGACGAGTGACTTTGCACCCAAAAAGCCATGTGATGACCCAAGCCAAGTGACGTGTGTAACTCGACGACATTCAAGAAAATGACAACAACGCAAGGAAAGCTAACTCGCCTACCTAGATTACTTACTACTGTCGACTGGCAAACAATAGCTTTGTACAGACTTTTTTTACCGGAGGCAGTTTGTTGCGTTTTGCAAGCTATGTACTCTGTTATAGAGCTACTGTGAAACCGATAAATGGCCAATGATCGCAGTTCTCCCGTGGACAGGCTGCCTTTGTTTCCACTTGCTTCCACTAGCCCCTTGGACCCAGTGCCACTGGTGTAGTTATTTTATTGTAGTGTCTGCAACTTGTCATGGTTTATATCGTATTTTGAGTCTTGTGATAGTTTTGGCCAGCTTGTTCCTCTTGTCTTTTTATTTTTGGTCACACTTTGAGCCACAGGCTCTCATGAGGAGCACTACACCCTGTGAGCAGAACAAAGGTTGCGTTGTTGTTCTTTTCCCAGAAGGGATGGGTGGCTGTTTTATGCCTCCCCCTCACTCTTTGGTGGAAGTGCCAAAATCTGTTGTTGAACTACCATAGTAACCCCGTGGAACCACATTTTATTTTATTTTGTTTTCCACTGTTCACAGTTGTTTCAGGGTGAGGCGAGATCCCTCTTGAGGGGGGTTTTGGCTGGGGCTTTTCTGTTTCAAATCACCTGAAGTTTTGACATCCACCATCTCTGATGTCACTGAAACACTATCAGATGGTCTGCACTGATGAAAGAGGAAACATTTCTTTTTAAATATGTTTATTGGTCTCATCAATAGTAGTTAGTGTACAAGGGCCAACTTGGCCATTTTGTACTTATTTAACTCTCAATAACTTCAAAATTTTGATTCCAATTTGGACCATCTTTGGCAATGTCACTGATTCAGGAACAAGGCATCCAAACTACAGGCAAACACTCCCTCAAAAAGCCTCTGAAACCCACCATTTGAATATTTCACTAAATTGTATACAATTGCACTTTGTGAGACAGAACATATTGAGCTGAACTTCTCAAATTAACTTCTGTACGCTTGATTGTTTTCCTTGAAAATTTTAATGGTTATTTTTTCAGTCTGGGGAGTTAGTTATAATTAATCACATTTGTCATGACCATTATCACTGCAGCCATTGGCACATCCCATTAGGGACATCTAGTGTAATATGCAGGTGTCTCAATGATGATGGTGATAATAAATGTTAAATTTGGAAATTTAATTCTCCTGACAGGAAAAAAAAAATAACGGTCACAATATTCAGTGAGAACAATTAGAAATGAGATGTTCAGCTCTATATACCTTGTCCCACATAGTGCAATTGTATTGTATATAGTTTAGATAAATATTCAAATTGTGGGGTTCATCGGTCTAATGAGCGGTGTTGTTGTTTTCGGATTCATTGTACCTTACCCAATATGACTGCCAAAGCTGGTCCAAATGGAAGTAAATTTTTCTGTCATTGAGTTCAAAAAAGAAAAAAATGCCATCATTATGGCTGACATGGCCCATATAAACTAATAGAAAGTAGCTCTTATTTATGAAACCAATAAATATTTCTTCAAAAAGTGTTCAGTGTACACTCTGATGGTTTCAGCAATATCTGAGATGGTGGTTGTCAGGCCTACAGGATTTCATGGAATTACTTCCTTTTGACATAAAGGTCTTAAGTACAGTAGTAGTCTGGGGTTTTGGGCTGTACTGGGGTTACTCAGCACAGAATTTAAACATGGTCTGTCTGGACAGATATTCCCATAGTGCTGTATACTGGATACAAGACCTCATACCCATTTCTCCTGTCTCAGGGAGCAGATGTTAACCGAATGCATGGCACGCTGAAGCCGCTGCACTGCGCCTGCATGGTGGCCGATGCAGACTGTGTGGAGCTGCTGCTGGAGAAAGGCGCTGAGGTAAGGCCAGCAGGCTCACTCCCCACAGCAGGGTGTTCCCTCTCCCACAGGGTTGGGCATATCTGGAATTCTCCATACTGGCTAACAAGCACTGCTGAAATGCAGTATTCGAGCTTTCTAAGAATGTCATGTTCCCTCTTACTGGCAGAATAGGCCATTTAGTTCAATTACCTGTTGTGTTTAGCACCAGACTTAGCACGCTGCATTGCCTTGCCAGGCAATTAGCATTTTTTAATGCTGCTTGATCATTCTTGTTTGGCTGACTGGTTAATGGACTTCATTATGGTTTCAAATGGAAAAACTTGACTCATGCTGAGTTGATTATAGGAATGAATACAGGCGAAGCATGTATCTGGTGGATGTGTCGCCTTGATTATGGCTAAAATGTAAGATTACAATTTCAGTGGAAGGTTAATGTAAATAAATATTAAAGTAAATATTTAATATTTATTTGTGTATCTTGGTGCTTTCAGAAGCTCTTTGGTTTAAATGCATTTCTGTCAAATGTGAGATTTTGTTGCTGCTCCCCATTGAATACTGCACAATTCAAACACCGAATGCCTCAAAATTGGTTCATTAAACAGTCTGCAATAATGGCACTATCAATTGTGGCTCTCATCTTAAGAAGCTTGTAATGGAAACAGGACAAAATAACTGGTTTTTTATCCGATCAAATTCAATATTTGCCATAGACCCTAACAATAACAGAAACCTCGAAGCCTTTTGTTTTATTTACTCATGTTGCGTAATGCAGTGGTGTGGGCTGAAGTATATTTTTGAGCTTGCTTCTGTAAAAATGGGTTAGCTTAAGAGGAATCTTTTTTGGAGGGCATTTTCCACTCCAGCATTCTTTGCTGCTAATCCTATCACACAAGCCACCGTATTTCTTCCCTGACAGTATGCAAAGTGCCCCGCACACTGAATAGCATGATTGGGCTAATGCTTTGTAGCTTTTTCCCCTGTGTGAATTAGTGCTGGGTGCGTGGGCTGAAATGAAGCTAACGCTGGCCAGTAAAGCCATTGGCCTTAGCAAGATTAGGTGACCTACGAGGTAGATGTAAAAAATGCTAAAATAGTTGAAAACTGTAAGTTAGAACTATCAGATGCATTTATATCAACTAATTTTTTGCTCATCTGGCTCAAAGGGCCAAAGGTAAGCTATTTGCTATATGCTCAAGTGGAGATGGTGGATCTTGAAATTAAACAGTGGGTCTTTTTAGTCACCATGTTTTGTGCTGTTAGATATGCATCATGGTGTCTGCTCTGCTTAAAATCAAGCCAAATATGCAGTATTGCGCTCCCATAAAGTGTGCGTCTGCTCATGATGGTCACAGTTCTTGGGAAAACCCACCATTTAATCTGCACCCTGAAAACCCTTAAACTGGTTGTTTTTCCTGCCTTTGTCAACTCTTTGGTTCTCCTGTCCCTGGCCCTACCCCCAGGTAAATTCAGTGGACGGCTACAACCGC
This sequence comes from Gymnothorax javanicus, assembly GCA_029692085.1. Classification (NCBI taxonomy): domain Eukaryota; kingdom Metazoa; phylum Chordata; class Actinopteri; order Anguilliformes; family Muraenidae; genus Gymnothorax; species Gymnothorax javanicus. The sequence goes on from CM056203.1 coordinate 21,302,623, forward strand.
ACGGCCTTACACTATGCGGCTGAGAAGGAGGAGGGCTGTGTGGAGCTTTTGCTGGAGTATGGCGCGCTACCTGATGCTCTGGATGGCAATAAGGACACCCCACTCCATTGGGCTGCCTTCAAGGACAAATCAGAGTGTGCGCGCGCCCTGCTGGAGGGCGGGGCCTGCCCCAACGCTCGTGACTACAACTGTGATACGCCGCTGAGCTGGGCCGCCATGAAGGGGAACCTGGAGAGCGTGCGCGTGCTGCTGGACTTCGGTGCCCAGGCCCACGTCACCAACCTGAAGGGTCAGACGCCTGTGTCCCGGCTGGCCGCCCTGCTGGCCCGGGGCTTGGGCGGTGAGCGGGAGGAGGAGTGCCTGCGTCTGCTGTGCCGGGCCGCAGGAAGCCCCGCCCCTCTGGAGCTCGCCCGGGACCCCCAGCTGCTGGCCCGCCTAGGCAACGCGGCGAACCGCCCACCCTCGCTGCGATCACTGGCCCGCTGCGCCGTCCGGAGGGGCATGGGAGCCCGCTTCCTCCCTGCGGCCGTCAAGGAGCTGCCGCTGCCTGAGTCCGTGCAGGAGTACGTCCTGCTGAGGCAATGATGGGACCGGGGGGCGCGGAGAGGGGAGACTCTGGGGGGGCCATGCTGATTTAACAGATGGACAGAAAGTGAAAGGCCTGATGCATGGGACATGTAACTGGGTTAATTACACTAGTACTGAAATATTTCAACTGAAGACCTGTGTGCAAGAAGTACCTAAGTCACTAAGTACCACTTTTGTGATTTTGTGGGTCAAAGTTTTCAAAACAGTTTTCAAAAGTGTTATTTAGTGACTTAGGTACTTCATGCACACAGGTCTTAAATTTAAGATGCAGTTATTTTGTTGTGGCAGTGACCCCAGGAAGTGATTTGTAATTGGAATATTTCAAACCTCATCCAGAGACGAGACTTTTGATTTTCAATTCGTCCTTAAAATTTGTTTTTAAAATCATGCATGCCGTGTCAATATTGTTAGTCCTTGGAAGTGAGAGCAGGCTTTGAATTAAAGTTTGTGTAAGAATGAAGCAAATGGTGTTTGTCCAAAAGACATGACCTATGATCCGGTAAAACTGTTGTTGATTGGATGAATGGATGGATGGATGTCTTGTCCGTTTGGAAGAATGTGGAAAAAATGCGAACTTGCCTTGAGTTCTTAAACGATGCCAGTTTTCCTAAAGGTTAAGTGTTACCTTCCTTTCCTGTAATCAATCCTTAATTATAATTTTGTTTCCTGACATTCAGTTGATGGGTCATTTTTGAATGGACTGGCAGAAAAGTTGTCATTCAAAGATATCATGTGATGAAGAATTATAAAACATTCTATTAATTAAGATTTGACTGTAATTGACATATTGTAAGTGCATATTTATCCCTGGTTCCATATGGTAAGCACTGGTGTGAATACATGGGCTGCCATCGTCTTATATTCTGGCCCTGTCCCCTATTTCCTTCTCTTGGCCAGCTCCTGGTTGGTGTGCTGAGGGACATTTATTGATTTCCTTAGTGCGTGAGTGTATGGCAGGAACTGTGGGTAACCCAGCCAAACGGCATAACTGCCAGGCACAGGACGCGGTGTTTATCTGGTGTTCATAGAGCTGAGAGACTAACTTAGCTTTTGTGGCAGGTAATCAGAGAGGACGGTCTGACATAAAAGTCAAAGGAGGATTGTGACACGCTCCATGTCGAAATGTGCTTATGGTTTATGCAGATTTTATTTTGTGAAAAATGGAAAGAAAAAAAAAAAATGTTGTGTTCCAAAGCTTGTGAATGCTTGCCCGTTTGTTTTTGTGCATTTTAGCTCCATGCTGCACAGAATGTTTACTGTGAGACTGTGTTTCAGGAAAAAAAATAATGGTTGAATCCTTCAGTCTATAAATGGGTGAAACACACACCGTAAGAGGATTAATCTCGTTAAACCCTTGTGAATTGCCCTTTTCAAAGGATGTTCTGCATTACCAACAAAAATGACGGCCAGAATTCTTAGTTTGACTTCACTCATTTTAGTGAAGTGTCATAAAAAACTAATATGCATTTAGGATCCTTTTTCATTTTATCACTAAGAAAATTTGGCAATTTTATTGTGAATATCCATCTTAAATGTGCTGTCATTGCTTCTTCTTGACAGTAAGTGTTTCTGGGGTGTGTTGGATTGTGCCAATAATGAATCCACCTTTTCACGAAAACTCTTCGCCTACAGTGCAATGCCTCAATAACCCTTGACCACTTAATATCAGTAAAGTGAGATTTTCTCTGTTCTCTTGAGATTCTGTGTTTTGGCTGAGTGAATTTTTGTGAATTTTGTTATTTTTGGATAGCATGAGCTGAAGAAATTGCGTTGCTAATGTTTCGACTCTAATCCCCAGTACACTTGGCAATTCTGTCTCCAGCAGCCTGTGGTGGGATGTCTTGCCTTTTTCAGTATCGGCTGTAGTCCAGTAGGGGTCCTCAGCTCATGAAACTTCAGAGCTGTGTTGAGGGATGCATAGTACTCGACTGGTTGATCGAATTTATTGAAAAAATACTGCTTTAGAATACTATGGCTTGCAGCAACACAAACAGACATGGCTATTCCTGCAAGCGCAGGTCTGCATAAATCAGACATCTTGCAAGCAGGCCAGTTGTAAATAGTTACTTTCTTGGCTCATGTTGGCATAATCTGATAAAACTGAAAATGGGCTTTCATAGGTGCGGTCCTGTGCCCTGCATGTCCAGAATTGTACTTGGCTGGCTCATTGAGGACTTGGCAGTGAAATTCGTCATTGGGTCACCCTGTAATGTGTTTCAGTCAGCAGGCTGGCTATTTCTCATTAGTCGGCAAACGTACTTGTTTTATGTTTAAGTCTTATAACTGCACATATTTAGGAATATACACACACAGACACACACCACACAACACACACACGCCTTAACATTATGACCTCCTTTGTAACATTGTGTGGATCCCCCTTTTGCCACCAAAAAAAAAAGAGCCCTGACCCGTTGAGGCATGAACTCCACTAGACCTCTCAAGGTGTGCTGTGATATCTGGCACCAAGACATGAGCAGCAGATCCTTTAAGTCCTGTAAGTTGTCAGGTGGGGCCTCTATGAATTGGACTTGTTTCTCCAGCACATCCCACAGAAGCTCAACTGCAGTGAGATTTGGGGAACATGGAGGCCAAGTCAAGATTATGAACTCCTATTCCTCAAACCATACCTGAACAAATTTAGCAGTGTGGCAGGGCACAGTATCCTGCTGAAAGAGGCCTCTTCCATTAGGGAATGCCATTTTTATGCAGGGGTGCCCTTGGTCTGCAACAATTTTAGGTGGGTGGTCTGTGTCAAAGTAACATGAATGGCTGGACCCAAGGTTTCCTTGTGGAACATTGCTCAAAGAATCGCACGGCCTCCGCTGGCTTGCCGCCTTCCCAAAGTGTATCTTGGTGTCATGTCTTCCACAGGTAAAGTATGCACATGCACCCGACCATCCTTATGAAGCAAAGAAAATATGATTCATCAGACCGGGCTGCCTTCTTCCAATGCTTCGTGGTCCATATAATTTATCCCACCCCTTGACGGACAAGCCTTTGCAGCAAGATAATCAATGCTATTCACTTCACCTGTCCGGGTTGTCTTAAGTTGCTTATAGCTTGTTTGATGAACTTTGTAAATTTAAACTCGGCACATTTTTCACCACATAAATAGTGAAGACAAAATTATGTGTTTAAGACTAAAATAATACAAACCCAGCTTGGTATGCATATAGCAGAAAGCAGTGATTTTTAGCTTTCCGGCTCTAGGAGCTGAGAAACTTATCATGGTTTGGTGTCTGTTGTCTGGAACATTTTAAATCTTTTTTTAATACACAGCATTGACAAAGTTGAAGGTGTTTGTGCATGAAATGGCACAGTGTGAGAAAGCAATCATTGAGTCAATAAATAAAATTACTCACTTTTTTCTCGAGTGCACATCTGCATGTTCATTTCAAAATACAATGAAACCTTTAGTTTCGTGCTGTGCGCATGAAATAGTCGATCAAATGTCCATTTGAGGTATTTTAATGTATCGCTGATCTTTCAGAAATAGTCTCACAGAACTGACATTTGGAGATATGCAGCGTTCCTTCCATCCCAGACACAAAATAAGTGCTGCACTTGAAAGGAGGGTGGTTTGTAAGGGGGGTTTAATAAGCCACTTCCACTCCGCACTAATTGGTTTGGGATGGCACAGGTGGCAGGCCCTCCACTCGAATGCACAAACAGAGGGGGAGTGGATCAGTGGCGGCTGGTGAACTGGCGATAGGGGATGCTCAAAACAATCCCTTAAAATTAATGATTGGTCACGACCTGTTTTCAATCATTCAGCTATCTTACCATTATAGAAATTCCGGAAACTCTTAACATTATCTGGTGTGGCCAGTTTCATTTATAACGCAAACCTGTCAACTCTCACGCATTCGGTGTGAGTTTAAGTGGCATATTTATGTTCCTCTGCTGTAGTCGCCTACATGGAAAGAATCTATATGAACATAAATGCGCATATATGCTGCATATATGCCGCATATATACACCATATATGCCGTATTTAGGCCGCATATAGGCCAAATTCAGGTGCATATATGTGCATATACAGGGCATATAGGTCTCCTATATCGTTTCTTTATATCCACATATAGGCCCTATGTACATACAAAGTATATGTCTCCTATACAGCTCATATACCCAGTGGCAAGTTCTGTTTGTCATACCTATTGTATAGCTCATATCTCACTTTTGCAACTGCCATACATGATGCCTAGCTTATATTTTTATTCTCAAGGTAATATCTGCATATTAGTCCAAAGTCCCTTGGAGAAATAACAAGAATTTCACGCAATAACTTATAAATCGCATGTGAACACGTGAAATTGGCATCACATTTGATCCTAAATACTTGTTGACATGTGACAATGGCATGTTATGTGTAAACCAGTCATTATTAACTATGGCAAGTGAGAGGAGACAAAAAGCTATGATATCAACACAAATATCTAACACTATTTGTTACATTTTTTTCCTGAAACATTAACAATAACAAGGTCATCGATTCTTTCTTGGCCATACTTATTTCCCTTCTATGAAGATTGAATTGTGTATTGTGGAAGAGAAGGAAATGTATAAAAACAAAATGGTTTGATTATGTTTATTTCATCAATTAAGCATTTTTTCAAGTTTAAGTCACTGCCAGATTCACCACATTAGATGAAATTGGATTCACATCATTACAGCTCATACACATCCACTGAAAGGTTATACACTACGCTGTTACATCCACCAAATGCAATGTTTTCTATCTTGTCTGTAATGCAGTTTCTAGATGAATGTGGCTCAGAGGTCCTTAGTCTAAATGTAGCAAAATAAAACAAAAATAACAAAATATAAGTACATAGAGGAGCATACATTCAAGTAAACATGCCTTTCAGAAGTCATTTTCATCCCCACATCTATTTGAGCATTTCACTGTGGTTAATGAATTTGAAAACTAAAGTCTGCATTTCTGTTCACAGTTTTAATGAACAGACACTTGTCTTTTATCTGAGATGCTTGTATAGCAACTAAAGGTCCCAGACTTGTTCCTACAGGGATGAAATAACAAGGATTCTTAAATTCCCACACGGAAAGAACCTATATAAACATATAGGTTTTAATCCCCGCCTCGTATCAACCAGCAGTGGTCGGCAGCTCTTTTCAGAAGTAGCGCGCAATTGGCCAATGCGCTACAGGGATGCATTGGGAAAGGTCTGCTGGGAAGGGTTATGTAGATTAGAGTTCCCCTAAGCGCCTCCTGTTGGCCAGACGGGTGCTCATAAGGAAGATTCTGAGCTTATCTCCGGGTATCCTCCACTCTCGGTCTGAACTTGCGAAGTCTCATACACTGAATGTACAATAAGCAGTGGCGCACGGGCGCGGGCTTCGGAGGAGAGTCGCGAGCTGTGTGCTCTATCCTAAGTTGGCAACATGGGGCAGCATATGCAAAAAAAGCCTAAATACTTGTACGTAGTTCCCTAATTGGATATTCCAGATTCGGGTGGGATTGGAGATGCCAAATTAAAAACCAAAAACATATAGGTTTCGCATATATGTGACATACATAAAAATGGCCATTTTCCTAAATTATAGGTACATATAGGTACATATATAATAGATACATATATGTACATATATGTACCTATAATATATGAAAACGGCCAATTTTATCTATGTTGCATATATGTGAAACCTATATGTTTATGTAGGTTCTTTCCGTGTGGGCAGCAATTATTCAATCAACGCGTATGTAAGAGATTCTCATGCGGAATTAAAGTCCTCCTGCATGGAGGGGTTGGAAAGCAATGGAATTGCATAAAGACGTTTCAAATGATCTTATTTCATTTAAACGATCATGAAACACATGCATTGCTTCCAATCCCAGAATAAAGAAAAGCGTGAGAAGTCCGGAGTCGTGATCGGTATGCGTTATAAATGAAAACTGGCCACAACTGATAATGTTGAGAGTTATCGGTTATCGGAGTTTCTGTAATGGTAATTTAAATGAGTGATTGAAAACAGATCGTGACCAATCATTAATTTTGAGGGATTGTTTTGAGCCTCCCCTATCGCCAGTTCACCAGCCGCCACTGGAGTGGATAGGGTGAGGGAACAGGGGCTGGTTCGAGAAAGCCCCATAGAAAGTCGCACATAAAGTCCATATGGTGACCTCAACTTGACAGTTGGCATTTTGATTTTCAATTACTTGTATTACCAAAACTGCTTCAGAGCTTAGGATTGTATTACAGACATATATGAGGTCTTATAAATGTATGTGAACTTTCATTTAGTGACCTTGACATTGACCTTCGATGATTTGAAGATCAAACTTCACATGAAATTTTCATAACTTGTTTCATCACAATAAGACTGCTTGCTAGAAAGCTACAGGACCTTTGGTCCTACTTTTAAATTTTGCAGACAGTATGAAGACAAGATATTTAATATTTTGTCTGGTCAACTTTATTTATTTGTAAATATGCATCCATTCATGCCATTTTGGCCCACAAATGCAATTTAAAAAAAAAATTGGACTGGGGCAATCAAGAACTAGCAATGAGCTTTTTTTTTTTTTTTAAAAAAAAAATAATGATGCAGTTTCAAACAGCAGATGTCAGCAGGTGATTGTAATCATCATTTAGTTCAAAAGGACTATCCAACTATCCAGACTGAACAGCAACAAGTCTAAAAGCAATGCTTTGTCATGGTACAGGGTTGTGTCAGTGCCCTTGGCAAGGTTAACTTGCACTTCTTTGGGGGCACTATTAATGCTGAAAAGCAAACTGAGACTGGAGTGACATGTACTGCCTTCAAGATGACTTCTTTTCTCGAGATGTTCCTGGAAGTTGCAGTGCGGGCATCGCTCTACTTGGAAAACTGTCAAAGTGTAGACCATTGTCCATATGGATGGATGCACAGAAAATGAAATCCTATACCAATAGACAAGAGTGTTTCATCTACAAATCGCTTTAGTGTCCCTCAGTGAGAGAAGAATGTGATACTACTTCACCTGGCAAATGATCGTGTGCATTACTGTTACCACATAATTGATTTTCTGGTGTCATACACTGGAGCGAGCTTGGCTGTATCTTGCTTTCTTTTAAAAACAAGGTTCCGAAAGGACTTGGAAGTGGCCCTTGTTTTGAGATACCCAAGTTCATGCTGTTCTGGACCACTCTGGTTGAGGTTAGAGAGGTGCCAGTTCATTTTTGCCTCTTTGTATAAATGAGGAAATTGTTTTCAGATAGTCTTTGTGAGTTATTTTAGCACAACTTCCCATTCAGAGGCTGCAAAAGAAGAATAAAGCTTAGTGGCCGGCAAGAGGAAGGAAACTCGGGCAATGCTGTTCAAACCCCATGTAACAGCCCCCCCCCAATCACTCAGCTCCCTTTCCTCTGTACTACTGCTGGATTCTGCCTGGAAATCATGTCTTCCCCTTGGGTTGACCACTATGGACAGCCTTGAAGCTTGTGTTCATATGTGTTTAACCTTGAGGGACACAAACTTGAGGCTTGTTTTGTGTTGTGTCCAACTCCTGTATAAAAAAAGATGTTCTCTTTCCCTCTCCATCTTACCACATGCCTGTGTTTGGAGAGGAGCCTGCAGTTATGCAAGACCTGATCCAGTACCCTGGATACATAATTAATAGATGACTTCCTCCCTCACACGCTCAGGATACAGAAACAGGAATGACTAAATGGGAAACAAAGCAGGCAACCTCAGAGAGAGCCGTCAAAAATAACAAGCAATTTTAGCCATTCTTTGAAAATGGGAAGTACAGCAATATTGGGGGACATGTTGGGATCTGCAAATTTACAGTACTGCAAGGAAGGAAGTGACCAACTGACTTCTTTGCCTAAATGCGCAACTTGAGGTTTTCAGCTCGATTAATAGCTGGTCCTCTGACTAGACATGCATTTATTATTAAATGCACTTCTTAAAGACAGAACTGGAGCCTGCGACTGATCGCATTTTATGCTTGATGTTTGATCAAAGAAAATTTTTGAATTTTTTTATTTTTGAGTTTCAGGACAGGTGGATGTATAAGTAATTGGTCTTCAGAATAGTCCCTCAGAAATGGGCTAGCCAATTTCTGCGAGTTTGTCATTCTTTGACCAAAAAATAAGATCAAGACTTTTTATGGGCAATGCATTTCGACTTAAAATTCAATATTTATGGGTTTTGTCAGTCTGAAAGCTTTTTGATGCTGGTGTCTTGAGTAAATGGATGTTAAGGACTGCTATATGAGCTGCACCAGTAATTACTGGGAATGTGATGTGGTTTTGACTGCTCAGTGCCACATCACAGTATTTGAAAATTCAGAGATTCGCTAAATCTTGCTTCAGTTAGCTGAAAATGTTAAGGTGTCTATCAAATCCATTATCTAATTGGCTTCTCTTCATTTTTCCTCCTTTGTTGAATTTGGGAATATAATGGGAATATAATGCATGCACATGGTGACTGATTGGCACAATAGTTTGTTTATATGCTTCCAAATATTGTATTTCCATTTGAACAGGATCCATTAATAGGAACAATAGAACCAGACCTATTACAAGTGCATATTAATATTGGGTGATAATACAGTGAATTTTGGTGAAAAAAGACTGGCTAAGGGAAATGAACAATGTTCTTTACATGGTTGAGCAACGCATCAAATGCATTTTATGCATGCAGTGAATCTTTGCATACATCATAATTTAAAATCCTTGTGGGCTCACTGCTCCAGACACCAAAAGTGGGAAAGAAAACAAAGGTGAGAAACTGGAGAATTTTGAATCAATATTGCAACAAAATATCACTAAAAAAAGGTATGGCTTTTCTTTAGGGAAAAAATTAAGGATTTTTGATTATGATGAAATGCCTGACTCTTGGGGAATATGCTAATTCCTTCAGCAAGTCCGAGAAGGGGTATAGCCGATCACATATGACTTGAACTGCTACTGAGGCAAGCACTAGTGTATGTGAAAGTGTTGGAATCCTTCATTTAGCTGTTTATTAGGCAGGGCCCATGTCTCATGTTTACTCAGTAATGACTCATTTTTATTGGAAAAGCAGACCAAACAAAATTTTGCTTGAAGTGTGGACAATGTGCTTCTTATTGCGGCCATGTTAAATGTCGTGACGTCCTGGCAGGATGGAGATGCTTTGTGGTTCATGCAGTGTTAAAATATCCTGTTTCACAGCCATATGAAATGGAAGTGACCCATTCCATAGATTCTAGTATATCTATGAGGTAAGATGATTTATAAAGTGTAAAAGGGCTGTTTTTTTTTTTAGGGTGGGCTGAAATTATAATTGAAAAAGGACAATAACTCATGTCTCATTTGAGTAAATGGGTAAAATTAATATGAAGGAGCAATGCCGCTCACAACAGTGCTACATCACACAGAAATACACTGCCCATCCAATAAAAAAAAAATCACCACCTGGATTTAACTAATCAAATAGGTTAGTGCCTTCCATTGGATAATTACAGCTGAGATGAATATGTTTCAGCTGGCAACAAGTTCTTTAACCCTACCTGATGCAGTGGGTAGCTTCTCATTTCTTATACAACCATGTCATAAGACATATCCTGTGGTTGTGGAAAAGATATTACTCTATTTCAGAAGGGTCAAATTAATGGCTAGCATCAAGCAAAGGAAACTAAGGAGATTGCTGAACCGTCTTAAATTGAGTTAAGAACTGTCCAACGCATTACTGAAACCTGGCAGGATAGTGGTGCACTATCAACGTGGCAGAAGAAATTTGTCAGAAAAAAAAAATCATGAATGATCATGATCGACAATTACCAAAACGCTTGGTGAAGTCTCATCATTAAAAATCGACACTAGAACTCATGGCTATGTTTAATTGTGAAAGTAAGAACATTTCCACGCACACAACGTGACCAGAACTCTCAGGATTGGGCTGCTTGGCCACAAGAAAGCCACTTGTTAGTAAGGCAAATTGGGAAGAAACAACTTAAATTTCCTTGACGCCATAAAAATTGGACAGTGGAGCTATGACTAAAGGTCATATGGTCTGATTTACCCCATTCCAGGCCGATGGGTGCGACAGGGTAGGAAAGGAAGCCCAAGAAGAGATGCATCTGTCATGTATAGTTCCCACTGTACAAGCTTCAGGAGGAAGTGTTATGATCTGAAGTTGCTTCAATTTGTCAGGTCTAGGGCTAGGCTCAGCAACATGATGAAGCAATGAAATTAAGTCAGCAGACTACTGGAATGTACTGGCTGACCAGGTTATCCTATGAATTCATTTTTTTTAATCCCTTACAGTATAGGCATAGTCCATGATGACAATGCTAAGATTCATCGGGCATGAATTGTAGAAGAGTGGTTCAGCAAACTTGAATCATTTTCATACCTGAATTGGCTAACACAGAGTCCTGACCTTAACTAGTTGAAAGTATTTTGGATGTACTGGAGAAGGCTTTCTGGAGTGGTTTGATTCTCCACTGTAATCAATACAAGATCTTTGCTGCCGGGTTAGCTCACTCGGTTAAGGCGCCGCATTTGTGGAGCAGGGTTCAACTGGCACGGGTTTGATCCCTTTGTACCAACCAGCAGTGGTCGGCAGCTTTTTCAGAACAGCGCACGATTGGCTAAAGCACTGTAGGGATGCAAATTGGGAAGGGACTGCTGGGAAGGGAAATTAAAAATGATTGCCTTGTTCATTGCTCAAGCGCCTCCTATGGCCAGCTGGGCGCTCGTCAGTGAGATTCTAAGCTCGCTCATGTTCAGGTATCCTCCGCCCTCATTCTGAACTTGCGATAGTTTCGACCAATGAGTACAAAGATGAAGGGGCTGACAGGCGCGTGCTTCGGAGGAGAGCAGCGAACTCTCTCTCTCTGTCCTGAGCTGACAACAAGGGGTAGCATACGAGCAAGACCTGTACATAGTTCTCGGATCTTGGGCACTCCAGATTCGGGTGGGATTGGAGATACCAAATTTATTAAAAAAAAAAAAAAATAGAAGATCTTTGCCAACAATTAACGTAACTCAGGTTGAAAATAAATGTTATCACATTGCATACGATTGTCAAAACAATGCCAGGAGGAATGCGCATTGTGATCAAAGCTAAAGGAGGCCCACAAAATCTTAGAGAGTATGACTCTTCTTTGGCCGGGCCATGTATAATACAAGTAGGTGGCTGCCACATTCTGTATATTACACTCTGAACCTTTTTTTGGGAGCCGTTCAGTTGTATGCCTTCTACAGTGCTGTGAAAAAGTATTTGCCCCTTCCTAATATCGTTTATTTTTGCTTGTTCATCATATTTAAATGTTTCAGGTCATCAAACTAATTTTAACCCCTATAAACTCTCTTTTCACTCATGTTTTTCCTTGAGTAGATTCAAAATCAGACAAAGCATCCTTTTCATATTGTAGGACAATTTCACATGCATAATCTGTATCTGCGGATTGCAGCGCTTTACTATAGAGCTACAGCATACCTATATTAAGAGAAATATTCGACCCCAGGACGCCATGTTTTAATGACAACAGTGTTACATCAAATGGAAAATGTCTAGATCTTGTACTTCATTTAATAGGCATTCCCCTTTAAATCAGCTGGACGTATTTGGGATTACTGGAAACCTAGGCATCTACACTAGAATTTAAAATAGCCCCAAAGTTATGAGGATACAGCAGGCCGACGATTTGGGAACTGAGGACACTAATTGTGGAAGCTTTGTAGGTGGAATTCTTTCCCATTCTTGCTTGACGTACGACTTCAGTTGTTCAACAGTCCGGGGTCTCCTTTGTCGTGTTTTGTGCTTCATAATACGCCACACATTTTCAATGGAAGACAAGTCTGGACTGCAGCCAGGCCAATCTATTACCCCCACTCTTTTACGATGAAGCCACACAGAATGTGACTTGGCATTGTCTTGCTGAAATAAGCAGGGACGTCCCTGAAAAAGATGTTGCTTGGATGGCGGCATATGTTGCTCCAAAACCTGTATCTTTCAGCATTAATGGTGCCTTCACAGATGTGTGAGTTACCCATGCCATGGGCACTAACACATCCCCATACCATCACAGATTCGGGCTTTTGAAGTTTGCACTGATAACAATCTGGATGGTCCTTTTCCTCTTTAGCCCAGAGGATACGACGTCCATGATTTCCAAAAAACAATATGAAATGTGGACTTGTCAGACCGCAGCACACTTTACCACTTTGCGCCAGTCCATCTCAGATGAGCTCGGGCCCAGAGAAGCCGGCGGTGTTTTGGGGTGTTGTTGATATATGGCTTTCGCTTTACATGGTAGAGTTTTAACTTGCACTTGTAGATGTAGCGACAAACTGTGTTAACTGACAATTGTTTTCTGAAATGTTCTTGAGCCCACATGGAAATATCCTTTGCAGAATGATGTCAATTTTTAATGCAGTGCCGCCTAAGGGACCGACGGTCATGAGCATTCAATGTTGTATTTCGGCCTTGCCGTTTACCTGTAGAGATTTCTCCGGATTCTCTAAATCTTTTGATGATATTATTGACTGTAGATGATGAAATCCCTAAATTCCTTGCAAATGCACGTTGAGAAACGTTGTTCTTAAACTGTTGGACTATTTGCGCACGCAGTTGTTCACAAAGTGATGAATCTCGCCCCATCCTTGCATGTGAACGACGGAGCATTTCAGGGATGCTCCTTTTATACCTAATCACGACACTCACCTGTTTCCAATTAACCTGTTCACCTGTGGAATGTTCCAAACAGGTGTTTTTTGAGCATTCCTCAACTTTCCCAGTCTTTTGTTGCCCCTGTCCCAGCTTTTTTGGAACGTGTTGCAGGCATCAAATTCAAAATGACTGAATAATTCCAAAAAAAAAAAAAACCAATAAAGTTGATCAGTTTGAACATTACATATCTTGTCTTTGAAGTGTACTCAATTGAATATAGGTCGAAAAGGATTTGCAAATCATTGTATTCACTTTTACCAGGCAGTGTGAACGTAGTCTAATCTCTGAGCTAATTCATTACTTATTTTAAACTCGTGTGCTCTGTTGGACTACATTTCTATAACTTTGACAATGTCCAAACATTTACGCAGCTGACTATGACATGCGTTCAGAAGTTTCTGACAACCAGCTAGCTTTATATTGGTTGATGAAGGGCAATTACGATATTTGTGATCCAAAGCAAGAAAACTGACACGCGATCGCAAATCTGCTTGTGATGGTCAGCTGCGCAAATTTTCTTGTTTTGGACATCATCGCCCTAAATTCTCCAGGGCCAGCCACCGCGACACTTATAGGCTAATGATGTGTCGACACTGAATACTACCCTTCAGTGCACATGCAAGCTGCTTGGGCCAATCTAAAACTGTCCCTTAAGAAGTTCATTCAAGTAATCATAAGATTCTTCGCAGTTCACTCCAGAACAAGGAAGGTGCCTACGTACTTAATGTGCTTCCTTTGCGCTCCTCTCATCCACTCAGACTTATTAAAACACGTTCTGCCGCTATTGACTACCTACAATTCCACGGCATATCCAAGTTGCACGAGAATGTCGAGGTAAATTCGGTAGAGAGAAAATTATTTTTTTCTTTGGGCTACCCTCAGGGGTTATAAAATGCCAAGACCACAACTAACGAAGTTCATAGTGTTGATTTTCATAAACATCAAGTTCCCCCCGGGCACAGTTATACTGTCAGTACAGTCTGAGTACAGTGATCAACACCTCCAGTTCAAACATCCTCGCGAGATGACGGAGGCATCCGAGGCTGACTATGGGTTACCACGCGAGATTTAGCACAGAAGGGGAGTGTCAGATTCCAAAAGAGGAGAGAGGAGACAGTGGGGCACTGAGTGAGTTTGTAAACATTGTAGCTACCACTTTCCGGACCGCAATCCAGGTGTAACATAGACCAAAACCGAGGAGAGGCGCCCTACGCGCGACTGCATCGGACTGTGAGTGACATTCAGTTTACTTTACAATGTTAAAATTAAACTCATTACATTGCTTGCTTGACGGCTAACTAATTGGGGATCTAGCTCTTGAAATGTTGTCTAACTTTGCGATCCTATGTTAAAACTGTGCTCTGCACTCTGTCTCCATTCTAATCGTAAGTAACAGTGTCCAGCTATTCGTTTCGGTAGTTTCACCGCCAAGTCTTCGTGTTGTGCTGTCACAGTGTCCGCGACAGTGGGTTGCCAGAGTTTTCGCGGCTGCTGTTCAGCCAGCTAAATGATCTCGCTGGCTAGCTATACGCGGTCTTGCTGGTTAAACGCTGTCAGTGGCCCTCTCGGCTGATGTTCTTCGGTCTGTGGAGGAAAGGGGGGAAATTCCATCATGTGAAATGCATCATGGGTAACCAATAACGCTATTCTTTTGAGCAATTGACAGTCAGGGAGCCAGTTAATAAAGAAAGATGAACCTCATTGGGAATTTGTATAGCCAATCAGTATCAACTGAGGGTGGGCACATGCGGGAAAAGGCAGGGTCAAGCAAGTCTACCTTAATAGCCAAGTTATACAAGGGTTTTTGGTCGCTGATCAACTTCGGTACTGTAATATTCCTATCGGGACGTGTGGGACGGGCATACAGTTATAACCCGATTGCTAAATTGTTTCAGATTTATTCTCAATTAATATTTGTAACGACGGCACTCAATTTCTGTCCATACTCTACTGTAGTTAGTTTGCAGCTGCAAAACACTGAAGCTGGCTGCACGGCAACTTGATATTTTTGCTGCCTGTGAACAACTTGGCTCTACGTCTATTGTTGCATTTCTTCTTAGTTCGCTTACTATGGCTGATGAAGCTATGTCTTTTATCCTCCAAACTCAATGCATCTATATAACCTCGCAAACGTAATTTATAGCAAGATCTTTAACTTGATTGATATCTACATGGGTGTTACTGTGCAAAAGCCAGGTGCAGCCGTAGCTATCCATAACCGAACTTGGTGGATCTGAGAACTCCGTTAAGGTAAGGGTTGTGCATTCAGCTAGCGCGTTTGAGTTATTAAATACTACCCATGCAATTGAGGAAGTCTGTTTTACCTGTTGTTATCAATACAAACGTAACCATAACTCGCTATTAATAACATTTGTTTTTGCTGAGTAAAGCTGCTTTCACACCGGATGCGACACGAATTTTTCGCACGACAGATTACATTCAAAGTCAATGCAAAGACGCGAATACGCGCGTTTCGTGTCTTTGCATTTACTTTGAATGTAATCCGTCGCGCGAAAAATTCATTTTGCGTCCAGTGTGAAAGCGGCTTAAGACGGCAGGACGTTGATACAGCGTTAATTGTTCGTTAGCGAACTTGTTAGTTTTCTCTTACAGTTAAAGGTTAAATTGGCTATCTAGCCAATTTACTAGCTAGCTAGCTAACTGTTATTTTGTAAGTTAACGTTGCATAGCTATACACAGCTACACAGATCGGTGTCCATGAAATGAAGTATGTGGAAAAAAAGTTATTGTATTGTTCTTTTTATTAGTTTTGTGCTGCGTACGTGGTTTCAACGACATCTCATTGCATGGTGGGTGATTGTGATAATGTTGCTACAGCTCAAGCTGGCTAGCCATCAAATGTACTAGCTCGCTAGCTTGTTTTGTACTTGAATCGAGTAGTAACGTTACGTAGCATTGAAAAACAAAACGTTATTCTGAACTACGCGTTCAGTTTATGCCGTTCTGGCTAACGTTAGTTGGCTCTATAGTTTTCTGTAACACGGGTGGTGCCTCGTTCTCTCCTGTTACCGTTAGTTCTTTCTTTGCAAGTTGAGATGCTTTCACACGCCAAACAAATTTTTCGCACGACAGATTACACTCAAACTCAATGCAAAGACGCGAATACACTCGTTTCGCGCACATTCGTCTGCTAAGTTAAATTGGGAGATTTTTTTTTTTGCCATTTGAGCGTGTGATATGCTCAGGACCTCCCTTCGACTGCGCCTGCGTGGATGTCCGCCGTGGAGAGTTTGGCGATGTGAGGAACTTGTCCTCTTACCGCAATTTAGGTCAAATTGTTTCGACTCAATACATTGTGTCAGTTTTCATTTGGCTTCTTAACAAAAATGTTTCTTCTGGTTCTACTCCTCATATGATTCTGGTGTTTAAAGTGTATGAGAAAGGGAAGATGCAACATACGGGTTTGTTTCCTTGACACATTCGGTGAGGGAGTATCAGTGGTCCTCAGATTCGGGAGCATGGCTGATGATTGCCCTGCCCAGGACCACGCCGAAGTATGATGGCCTTGGGAAGGGCTAGGCCAGGGGTGGGCAATTCCGGTCCTCGAGGGCCGGTGTGTATGCAGGTTTTTATTTTTTATCAATTACCCTGACTAATTGACCTGATTGGTTGCATACACAATTATAGATTTGTTCAATGATTAGATCAAAGAAAAATGTTTTTTGAAGGGAGACAAGAACAGTCTTTGGTGGTCATTCATGATCATTTTAAGAAATGCGCCTGGAATGTCAGATTTCATAAATAGTTTGGCTAATTTAGACAATCAACTAATTAAAGGCCTGAAGTTGGTGTGAAAACCAGGGACAGATACGGCCCTCGTTGCCCATCTCTGGGCCAGGCTAATGAAGCAGGGGCACTGCTGTTATGAAGACTGTTAACGACAAACTGTGAGCTCGGCGGTCCCCTGGGCAAAATTAATTGCCTGAGTGTTTGTATGAATGACCACCACCATCACCCCCCAAACAAAACGTGTTCTAGATAGACGCCTCAATGCCTTTTTGAGAGATTAAAGGGGAATTGTAGTAGACAATACTCGGTCATCAAAAAGAGAAATGCTAGGATACATTTATATTTATCACCTTTTTTCTCAGAGAAATATGCATACATAACAGATATTTAGCTTTGAATAGCTGGATTTTACGATCATGAATATCCGTGATGGCAGCACCAGACCTGACGTCAGATCGTTGATACTGCCCTGCATAATTCCACATGTTGGCATACAGCTCCCATCCAGGGACGGGATCATCGATTGCGTGTTTTTGTTTACCTTTATCCAATTACCAGATATTTTACTCATATTCAATTACATCCCTTCGATATATATAGTTCCCTAGTAGCTATTTATGCCGGCCCTTGATAGCCATTAGCCTAGGGGCAAGACTGGGGTTAATGGGAAGAAACTTGGCTAAAATAACTATTTTTGATGACTTGTAACTAGCTATTACTACTATGACTGCCTATCATCACTACTTTTTAACAAAAGGAAAATCATTTCCTGCACCAAGCACCTGCAGTGGATGAGCTCATTGCAAAAACCACGCGAACAGTGCATGTGTGTTGCGTATGTGGTGCAAGCAAATCTGTAAATTCATTCTACCGAGCAAGTGATAAGTATCATATAAAAGCAGAGACTACGGATTGCAACCATACAAGATTTATTGCTCTGTGACCAAAATGCAGTGAATCAGCAGCTGAAAAAGAGCAAAAACAAATGGCACTTGGCGCAGGCATAACCATATTGTCTTACCTTGGCTGTCTTGCGATCAAAGTTGTGTTTGAGGGCATGGCGTGCTTTGAATTGATTGTTGACAACTCCCTGGTAATTTACCTTATGCAAAATGGTTCTCCTGAAGCTACTATATGCATCATCGATTTGAGGTCACAAACAGGGTTTCCCACCTAAGGACCAAAGGTAAAATGACTCGGCCGATGAAGTATTTAAATTTCTTAAAATATGGATTTCAGAGTTGGTGGCTGATGCGGGACAAACGCCATTAAAAAAATGACTTTACACAACAATTTTAATGATAATTTGCTGATATGGTGCAAATGTCTGACTCCTACAGTTCCCCTTTAAAGCTTTCTGGATCTGCTCTGAGCTCCTTGCTTGGTGTTTCAGGGTCGGCCCATCTCATCACAGCAATCCATTCAATTTTTTTTCCCCATTCAAGTTGTGCGTCCCCCCCCCCCTTAGGTGGTGCTATGCTGATGTATGTCCACCAAGAAAGTTGATTTGGGTTTACTTATGAATGCACTCTATGTTACAGAATTTAAACTGGCACACTTTTATACATTGTCCTCGGAATTCAATTGGTCTAGTAATTGGCACCTTCAACTGCATCAGATTTGAACTCTTGAGCATCAATCTCTCACTGCAGGATTCAGCCCTTCCCCTGAACAAGGTTCACTGTAGTTTCATTCTTTGTCTTAAACGAGTATTATGCCCATTGATAAACTGTAGTTCTAGTATTAGTAGTAATGGTGTGATCAGGTTTGTTCTGCCTCCTGCTGATTTATGTGGAGACAAATGGATGTTATGTAATTGACCTCCTTTTTATTGCCGAGTATGTGGTAAGTATGCTGGCTTGCAGCAGGCCTGTTTGAGAAATTTATCCTCGGGAATCATATTGAGCTGCAGTCATTGATCTGGTTAATAAGTGTGAGTAAGGAGGCAGGAAGGCATATTCACGTAACCTTGATGTTCTCTAAATGCCTGAACATGCGGGACCAGCGTGCTGATGATCGTGGTGTGCTGGCTGGTCGTGAGTCACAGGTTTATCTTCACGCTGCAGTGTTCAAGAGACAGTGTTGCCCAGGGGGGATGTCAGGGCCTGTATGGTTCCAATAACAATCATCCAAGATAACAGTGCCTTTTAAATGCAGCCAAAATGCATTTGGGGCCCGTTTCCCAGAAAATCATGGCTTTGCCGTTGTTGCTTTGGCATATTTCATCTTGTGTGCATTTCAAAGGTTCCTGTGCAGTGCAAACCTGAACATGGGGTTCCCCGCAGCCTTGACTTGTGTGCTGCAGTTAATACGGCAGCCTCTGTGGCTCGTGCTGAGGTGCAGAGTGTGCCGGAGGCAGGTTACATACTGGCCTT
The DNA here is from genome assembly GCA_029692085.1 of Gymnothorax javanicus. Lineage (NCBI taxonomy): Eukaryota > Metazoa > Chordata > Actinopteri > Anguilliformes > Muraenidae > Gymnothorax > Gymnothorax javanicus. The sequence continues at coordinate 21,322,005 of CM056203.1, forward strand.
TTGCCTGTTTTCTCTCTCAAGCTCTTTCCCTTACTCTCCTATTTTTTTTTAGGCAGTAGCGTAACTTGACAGAAAAGTTAACTTCTTTGCCGTAGCCGCATTTACAGGAAACTGAACTGATTTAAGCTGACTTTTTCAGGGAACTGCTGGGTGGCTCGTGCTGTTAATGCACTGATAGAGCGTGAGTTGAATCCCGGCCATACCAGTAACGACTGCAGCTGTGATTCCTCTGCAGCTCTGCTTGTTGATGAAGCAGCCTCTTCTGCGAACGGTGGTCTGTGAGCCTGGCTAGCAAACTGCTGTGAGAGAAAGAGGTGGCAATATTTCATGTTTCGGAGGAGAGCTCGTGTAGACCAACTCTTTCCCAGTTAGCGCTGCCATGATGCATGATGGCGATGTCTTCCAGCATTAAAGATGACTGTGGGGAACAAAAATGCCAAAACCCAGGAAATAGGTGGTGAGACTTGTGGCTCTATGAAGCACAGTGCTGGAGCTGAGCCTGGCTCATTGGGCTGGACTTCAGGCGTTACTGCCGTCTTCATCTGGCAACTGCAGGCTGCTGTCCGGGCAGAATACTCCTTTTCTCCCTCTCTTGGAAATGGGCTTAATTTAGGCAGAGTTTCAACTTGGGCCAGTTATTCAACTCAAAATCAGAAATGGTTTGGACAGTATTAAATTAATATTTAAACTGAAAGCAGTGATTTGTAAATTGTCTGACGTCTATTATTATGTTGAAAACAATATGACCGCACATTGTTTATGTTTCATCACTTGAAATTTTTTTTTTTTTTTTTTTTCAAAATAAACTCACTTCTATTTTTATTATGGCAATGGATTAAAAAAAATTGGGACAGTAAAGTAGTGATGGCAATTTCAACACTCAAGTTCTATCCCCTTCGAATGTGTTCTACACTTCCGGTATCGACGTTGGTTTACAACACCTTTTTGAAAGTTCAGTCACATGACCGAGTGGCATCATTCGCCACTGCAGGAAGGTTTGAATGCTTGTGGAGAGTTTATGGCATTAGCCTGTTGCTTGATGGAGAGCCTGTTTTTGGTGGTTAGATTTGAGAGATGTATTGTTAAATTAGTAAATTAGATACTTTGATTAAAATATACAACTAGAAATGGTTATATTACATAGGCATAGGCTAGTCTATGTACACTGTAAACCCTGATAGTGTGGTGAACTCAAATGTTTTATGGAAACCAATTACCTCAAAAAAAATTGAGTCTATGATCTTGTGTTCACAGCACTTAAAACATGTAAAAAAATAATTTTACCTTATTTTCTTTTAAGTTCCTTCCACACAATGCAATTAAGTTGGCCTACACAATTTTTTTTTTTTTTGTAATCGGTTTCCAAAAACATTTGAGTTCCTATATTTACTGTTTATGCATGCACTAAGAAATCTGAAAAATGAACATCTTTTGCAGCTGTAGTTTCACTGTTATGAAAACAACTTCACTATGGTTAATTTCAGATTGGTAACTTCCGTAACTTGGTCAAGTTCCATATGTCATCGCCTCCCTCCAAGCAGAGCAGCAGTTAAAAGCATGATTTATTGTCTTATCCCTCCAGTAAATAATGGTGAGATTAAACCAACCCAATGTGTAAATTGTTCAGTGAATGCTTCCTGACCTGATGCAAAAAATATTTGAAACTAAAATATGTCAGTTCTGTGGAATTCAAAGGTGCATCATGTGAATGTCTACAGATGGCAATTATATCAAATAAATAACTAGCTTGCATTGTGTATCTTTGTAAATGCTATTATTACAAATTTTGCACATAATATCATAAGTATTAATACTCATCTGCAATTATCCGTGCTTATTCTGTTAAAAAACATAAGCGCTGCAATGAAAGTTTCTGTCATTATGCTGTGCACGACACTTAAAAACATTTGAAACTTTTGAAACAATGTTACTAAAACTGTTTTGAAGATTTGAAATTGCATTCTTTACGGTTAAGTATGTACCCCATTATGATGCCCTTCCTTTTAGCAACAGGGACTAAAAGTCATTGCTTTAACTGTAATTTTGCCACATTTATCTTGCAAACAAGTCTTAAGGTTTGCTGAAGAACAGGGTCTTTGTTGTTGCATATTACATTTCAAAATGCCCTGCACATTCTCTGTTTCTGACAAGTCGGGACTGCTGGCAGGCCAGTACAGCACCCGCATCCTCTTGAGCAGCCATGCTTTTGTAATGCTTGCAGAATGCAGTTTTGATTTGTCTTGTTGAAATTTCCAGGAGCATCCTTGGGAAGGATGTTGTCTTGAAGGCTTGCGCATGTTGCTCCAACATCTGTTCTTTTCAGCATTAATGGTGCCTTAACTACAGGTTACCATCATTGCCAAGAAAACTGACCAAACCCCATATCATGACTGAGCATAGACTCATTTCTGGTTTACAGTCTGGATGGTCTTTTTTTCTTTGGTTAGGAGCAGACAAAGTCCACTTCCTCCAAAAAAAAAAAAAAAAAAAAAAAAAAAAAAGGCCACAAATATTGATATGCCTAACCACAAAACACGTTTCCACTGTGTGATCGCTCATTGCCGATGCCTCTGAGCCATGAAGTCGACAGTGCTTCTGGATGCTGTTAACGTAAGGCTTCTGCTCTGCACTGTGAAGTTTTCACTGGCATTTTTGGATGTAACTACATATTGTCCCACTTGGTTTGCCGAAGTAATCCTGTGCCAATGAGGTTATATTGCTTTTAGAAAAATGATGGTTCTTGATGCAATCAAGATCAGGGATCACTAATATTCAGCTTAGGCTTGCACCTTTGCCCTTTACACAAATAAATTCCTCCTGATTCCTTGAATCTTTTAATTATGTTATGCGCATTTCAAAGTCCTTTCCTATCATTTTTAATAATATATTTTTTAGTGATTTTTCTCATACACTTTGAGGCAAATTGGCGATCTTAAGCCCATTTTTGCTCCAGAAGAACTGGGCTTTTCCTGGAGCCTGGTTCTGTTAGAAATCATGATTAAAATCACCTGCTGACATCAGCAGATTCAGATCACAAACCTGTTTAAGTTTTTGTTGGTTGTTCTACTTTGCCCTCATCCCAGCATTTTTTCGAATGTGTTGCACAGGGTTGGGTTCAATTACTTTTTTCAATTACAATTAGATTAATTGTTATCAATTAATTTCGTAATTGTAACTTACTTTTCGATAAAAAATTAAATTAAAATTAATTGTAATTGAACATTCTGTCCAGAAAGTAATTATAATTACAATTACAATCAATTGTAATTGAAAAAAGTAATTGAACCCAACCCTGGTGTTGCAGGCCTGACTGGCAGTACATTTACAAATTAAATGAAGCTGACCAGACAAAACATTGTGTATCTTGTCTTCATTGTACTGTCTGCAATGCAATAAAATCCATGAAAATTCAGAAGGCACTGCTTTCTGTTTTTGCTCATTTTCCATACTGTCTCCAACAACTCCAACTGAGTTGGAGTTGAAAATGTTTCCATCTTTTCTCAGTAACTCTGGCTTTCCTGGGTCTTCATTTCTTTGCTCATCTTACAGTCTCTCGTCTCTCCCTGTCCGTCTGAATGCATGATCCCCAGCAGTAGTTGTGTATTAGCAGGCTGTGGGAGGATCTATTAATACAGTTTGTTTAGTCAGTTTCCTAGCAGGCTGTATCAAACAGTACAGGCCTGTGGTCTATGTCTGTGCCCATCCCTCCCCCACACCAGCTTAATGGGAGAAACCCTAAGTTATCTGGATGGGACGTGGGTTTTACTGCTGGGTCTCTCGGATGGATGTGGAATTGGGTCTCCATTTCCTTTAAGTTGCTCACTTTTATTTGCATATAGGTCAGATCACGACCGCGTGAATTTAGAACCGTAGATGTAACATTTGAAGGGTTAGGGTGCCGGCCACAGCTGTGCAAAAGCTCTAATGCGCACACACTGCAGCAGTCAGCAGGCCGTGAAAGTGGCTGGTTTTGGCCCATTCCTGTTAACATTGATTCTGCAAAGGGTCATGCTTGAGGATGCTGGCACCAAGATGTCCCCTGGTAATGAGTAGGATAGGGTTTCAGGAGCCGGAGTGTGCTTTTCAGCATTAAGAAATCCACTTTGCGGTCCGATTGTGAGGCTGTAGCATCAATAAAATAAATTTATTGTATGTTATGCAGTGATTTGGTCTTGGCTGAGCGTATTGTTCTTGGTGAGTCGTGCTTCACTTTTCCCAAAGTCTCAGGCTTGGTGGGTTGGTGTTGGATGGTGTAAAAATGTACACCAGAGCAAGTTGCAGCCTGGGAATGCTCACGTGGATGTGGCTGCGACAAGCTAGGTAGCCTGCCTTTGAATGTTGCGTTTTCGTGCGGCAGACATTGCATAACTGCACAAAACTTGTCATGAGCAGCGCTGGGAGAGATTAAACATTCATCGCCACACTGTGTGATTCATTTAAATTTCATTTTCATTTTGTTTTAAAGTAAAAAATTGAAACCTGCTCTCTTTCGCAGAGCCTAACAAAATTATTTGTGCAGGATGTGTAAGGCAAGGTGAAAACAAGTCCTTCAATTACTTTTAGTTTGTTTTACTTGGATTTGAATCGTATACAAAACCTTTCATCACATGGAAAACCAGTAGCAGCACAGTGATTTTTCAAAGTATTCATTTTGCACTAATCCTGAGCTCACTTGGATGTGTTATTAGTCCCACGTACCCGACGCTTGTTTCGGCAGAATATTGATTTAGGCTGTGTCCCTTCGTGTGTCCGTCAGGATCCATTACTCTGAAACTGTATGCAGCAGCCTTACCGTTTTACACTGACTTAGTGACCTTTACCAAAGCCTCATATCTGTTACCTTTATAGTGATTTCTGACCTTTGAACTTTTAGCGATGACCTCCACCACTGTTTATTTGTTTGAAGAGCATATCTCCGACACTGACAGTGACCTTTCAAAATTGCTTGTGTTGGTTGGGTGATCCTTTTGGTGTGCCTTTTGAATGTTTTCTTGACTTTTGACCTTTTCCCCTATGACCTTGACCTATTTCTGCCATGATTAACTTTCTGATAAATCTTGGCTAAAAAAAGCGGAGGTGACTGAGCCTTTGTAGTGGCACCCCTTAACCTCTGGAATAGTCTTCCCATTCATATTAGATCAGCGCTGACCCTTGAATACTTTTAGTTGCTGCGGAAGACTAACCTCTTCTTTTTTGCTTTTAATTTGAGTTCATCTTGACACCTTGGCTGTTTGTTTAATGTGCTGGAACTGTTTTTGTTTTAATATATTGTTTACATTTATATTTGTATATTTTGGTATGTCAAGCTTGTTCAGCACTTTGGTCAACTGCAGTTGTTCTAAATGTGCTATACAAAGAAGTATCGTCTTGACTAGACTTGACAAAATCTGTTTTAGTTTTGTCGACATCATGCATAAAGCAAAGAAAGTCAAATGATCTCATCCGCAGTGCACACTTACCAAACCCTGGTTTACTTGTGCTAAGAGTGTAGAAAACCTGGACACCAAGTCCGATAAAGTCCATGGTATCGCAGACCTGCATGTTTGTACTCTTAATTGATCTATTATTGCTGATTATCTGAACTAATGTTATACACAGGTATAATCTAGATCTTCTATTGCTGAGGAAAGTTCTATGTCAGAATGGAATGTCAAAGTGCACAGTGTAAATACAATCTTATCTGCTTGTCTTGGGGCTCGGGGAGGGACAGGGACATATAATGGTAGCCTCCAGACGAAGTCGGGCGGCTACTATGGATTTACATGTGTCGTCTCCGCCGCGGCCGCGTCCGCATCCGTAGACACTTTCTTGTGGATGCTCTACAGGCTGTAATTTTTGACCGATTTCTTTCATATTTGGTATGGACATGTATTATACTTCACTTCTGACCTGGTGCCTACTGATTTTGGTTGCCATGGTGACAGTATTGGCCGAATAATATGCTAATTAGTGGCAGAACATAGAGATTTCCTTGTGGACGCAGCACTGGCTGCAATTTTTGATCAATTACTTTCATATTTGGTATGGACATGTGTTACACTTCACTTATGACACCTATTGATTTTGGTTGCCATGGCACCAGTATTGGCCAAATAATGTGCAAATTTGTTCTGAACATACACACTTCCTTGATTACTGTCAATGATTACTGTCATATTTGGGATGGACATGTGTTATACTTCACTTATGACACCTATCAATTTTGGTTGCCATGGCGACAGTATTGGCCGAATAATGTGCAAAAAAGGGGAGAAGCGGGCTTTCGGGGGCTACACCCATGTGGTCGCATCCGACCGGACTGTCTCGTTTGATTTTTTTTCTTTTCAGAAATTTATATTTTGCAACTTCTGCAAAAGCAGTCAAAATGGATTATCATTCAATTTTTTTTATGAAATATTGAATTCTCTGACACCTCACTTGTTCAAAACCAAAAAGACCATTCATATCCAATTCAGATGCTCAGACTTTTTATTAAATTCTTAGTTAATCATAGCATTTCATGGCATGAAGTGGTAAAATTAAATGTTTCTAATGCATTTCAGTACAAGTTGGATGCATTTATTTCTGACAAACTGTAGCAGATTTTTTATATTGAAAGCAACTATTCAGAGATGCATGATCAGTTTTTTGCACTACTAGTCATTAAGTGTACCTACAGTTGTCTTTGAAACCTTTTAAGAAATGGCCCCAAATTGTAGCAATTGGAGTATAAATAAGATATTAGCATATTTAATGTACATTAACGATCTACAGTTAATGATATAGAAATGTGTTAAAGTCTTTGCTAAAGACCTTGATTAGTAGAATCAGGTGTGTAGCTACTTTGTTGGAATGAGAGCCTGCACCCATACCAGCCCTTTCTGGATAAGATTGAGGACCCCTGCACCAAGGGAATTGAAAAACACAGAAAAATCTGTATTTGGGCAGCGGAGTCAGTTAGGATCATGCGGAAATTTCTGCACATGGGCGCTAAAGGGTTAATAGTGTCTGTTTGGGTTTTAACTACAATATTGTGATGGCTCACTGGTGGAAAGTTATATTTCTGTTGTACTGCTTGTATCTTCAGTACATAGTAGGCCTAACTTGTGTATAGCTTTATCATTAATATGAAGAAAGCATTATTTTCAGTTTGTGTGCAAATGCTTTTATCATTGAAGTTATGTGCACCATACCTTTTATTGATTTCAAAAGAACAATCTTTGTAATGGCAGTTTTTAAATGATGCAATCTAGGCCTAAAAACTGTCACAGGTGGAAACAACTAATTTGTTTCACCACCTGAGGCGAAATGCACAGCAGTATGAGGAAACTGTGCACATGAGGAAGAGAGTTTGGCAGCTGCAGCTGGTGATGGGCAGCCTAAAATGTAAGCAAATGATGCAATCTCCAAAAAAAAAAAAAAAAAAAAAAACATTGTCCAGTATTTTTCTCCCCATAGTGTCATGAATTACTGTGAATTACCCTGAAATATTGTGATATTTTTAGGCTAAATCGCCCACTCCTAGGAGCCAGTCCGACAGTGCACGGACTCTGTTATTTTGTTCGATGCTAATCCTTTGTCCTGCACCTGTACTAGAGAGGACGCACATGCTCTACTTTTTTCTTGAAATTGTAGCTGCCCTCAAATAACCTGACTTGCTGTCCGCACCATCTTCTCTTGGGCCAGTCCATGGGACTAAAAACTTTTTTCCCCAACTATGTTTCAGTTTGCTGTGAGCTGCATGGCAGCTTTGTCATATCAACAGATGGTTTTTTTCTCACTTCTTCCCTACCCTGAAAACGGGGCAACTGCACAGCAAAATGTTCTGAGTAAAATCAACTCATAAAGAGACTATTTGGTCCCACTTCGGCAGGACTGGACTCAAATGGACTCTGTAAGAGTAAATTCCACTCCATAAGAGTCAAATTAACTCTGATCATTTTGCTGTGTGTTAAGTCCACTGCAGCAATCTGCTCCCATTGACTCGGGAATAAGATGTGGTGGCATATAATTTTCCTGACTCTTGTGGCATCCGGCCTTAGCTTCTTTTAGGGCTGCACGATTAACCGAATCACGATTCTTTTAAGCGCAATAAAAGTAACTGCCACTGTGAAGCACACAGATGAGCTTGCTTATTACCTTTTCTGTGACACATACCTAATGTGGTCATTTGAAATGCTTCCGGGAAGAAAAATGTGATTTGAAGTCCGCTAATTACCAGCAAAGTTGGACAGCCTCCATCGCCTTGTCATAATTGGCTTACCTTAAATCAATTCCCGTGTACTTTGCCTAACTTGCAATCAAGCCATTTATTCAGCCAACTGTACATGGTGAATATTGAACTGAAGCTGATTCAAAGAAATATCGCGAATCAAATGGCAATTGCAATATCTGCCAGAAAAATCGCAAGAAGATATTTTCCTCAAATCGTTCAGCCCTAGTGTGTGGTATGTTGGAGAATAATGGAAACTCCAGAAAGGGCTGAATAAAAAGCAGACCTCTGAATTCCACATCTCATCATGGACCTTTAACATATTATTAAAAAATATTTCTTAGAAATAAAATCATATTAAGATGGCCCTGGTTTTTAAGCGTTTAAAAATATATGCAAAGTGGAAAACATTTTGTAAAGCATATCGAACGCGAATGTGTGAGTGAAATTATTAGTGCATTGCAAGCAATAGGCAAATGCACCAAAGACTTGGCAAGCACGTTCAGGCAAATCTGTGCTGAAAATTTTTTGCATTTTTTATATTTTACTTGATAATTTAATTGCAGGTCGGAGTGTTCAGGGATCCGTTTGGGGTGAGTTCCAGGACAGAGTGTTCAGGGATTAGTTGGGGACGAGTTGCAGGATGGAGTGTTCAGGTATTAGTTCAGGGTGAGTTTCAGGTTGGAGTGTTCGGGCAATCAGTTTGGGGTGAGTTGCAGGTCGGAGTGTTCGGGGATTAGTTGGGGACGAGTTACAGGTCGGAGTGTTCAGGGATTAGTTGGGGATGAGTTGCAGGTCGGAGTGTTCGGGGATTATTTGGGCATGAGTTTCTGGTTGAAATGTTAGGTTTTATTTATCATGAAATGGGCTGTTAGACAGGAGTGTGTTTATGGGGTATAGTCTGTTAGGGCGTGAGCTATGTTGGAGAATAATGGAAACTCTGTGAACTGAGCTTGGGGAGGATTGGGGCGGGGCATCATCTGCAGATGAGGGAAGGACCAGGATGAGGGAGAGAGCGATCATCTGAAAGGGGGATGAATGTGGAGGGAGAGCGAGGATGGCTGTTGAACTCATTTCCTCATGCAGCCTCTGGCTTCCTTCCCGTCTCTTCCCTGTTTCTGGTTGGTTGATGCTGAAACTTTGAGCATGCGGGAAGTATCACCAGGGAGACCCAGGCCTGAGAAGTGTATGTGTGTGTGTGTGTGTGTGTGTGTGTGTGTGTGTGCGCGCGCACGTTTTCTTCCCTGCCAGGTTTTATTTTTAAATGCACTCTGGTTTCCTTGGTTGGCAGAAGATACAGAGTGAGGCATCCCTGCTTGGTTTGTTGCTCGGAGACGAAGGTTTATCAAATTAACGTCAGCAGTGTTTTCTTCTTCTCTCCCAGAGTTACACCGCAAACTCTCTGCTGACATGGGGGACGACCGCCCTTTCGTCTGCAACGCCCCGGGGTGTGGGCAGGTGAGTGCTCCCGGCCTGCGTTTGGTGTGCGTCTCTCCCTGCTGGGTGTATGGGCGGTGGGTGCACATTTATGCATTTGTTCTTGCACATCTGCCTCTGCACATGCGTGTTTTTGCTCTGTGTGCTGGAGAGTGTTCGTAGGAGGTGATTTATTTTTGTACACACATTAGCCTTTAAGGGCATCTCCGTTCTTGTGTGTATGCGTGTGATGAGTAATGTTCAGACTGCAGGTTGTGTGTGTTTGTGTTTGCGTTTGCGTGTGCGTGCATGCGCGCGCGTGTTTGTGCTATGAGTTAAGTTTAAACTACAGGTTTTGTGATGTACAAATATGAGTATTTTGAGTGTCTTTGTGAATGTGTGTGTTTGAGTGTGTGTGCGTCTGCAGTTATGTTCACACTGCAGGTGTGCATTGACAGGGCAGAAGTGCATTGCTCAGTTGTGTCACTGCTGTCCCAATCTCTCCGTTGCCTTGTACACCTCACTGCTGGCCTGGCACAGCAGAAAGGGCCGACGAGCGTGCACGTGAGTCTGTGCTAGCACCTCTGAGTCTCGGCTCAGAAATGGCTGGAGATAATAATCCAGACTATGTTATGGGTACGGTGCAGTCCCTCATGGTGACTGTAGCCTGGGCTCATCGCCCCCACCCCCATCCTCAAGCCCGGGCAGGTTTCACATGAAACCCCTGTTAGCTGGCAGACAGGCTTTTAGTGAGTGTAGAGGCATGTAGCTGTTGGGTGACCCTAAAAATTGGAAGTTTGCAGAGTTTCCACTGTGATGACAGCCAGAGCCATGAAGGACATTGTACTCACCATGTGATCAGTCCTTGAGTTTAATCATGCAAACTGGAGGTGTAAGTCTTCTTCATGGCCTAAGAGAATGTGGACCCCTTGCTTATCTAATGCATCATTCCAAAATTATTATTATTGAGTCAATTAAACCCCTTTGCTGTCATTACACCCTCCGTTTTTTGGGAATTCCTGTCAATAAGTATCAAGGCCCATTCTTATTCGTGTTTGAAATTGACGCCCTATTTAACCCTTTACCTCCATGGAGTGAAATGCGTGCCAGGCCCATTCTTCCTAAGGCAGTTTTAGTCAGTTGGCTCATTTTTATGGTGCCCTCACAAAAAGCTCTGTGAAGCAAAAAACTAAGCTAAACAACATTGTTACAAAGAACAGTAGGACACATCTTGCGCTTGCATCTGTTCATAGTTTTCATTAATAAGATTACAAAGTGATCATAAAAAATCTGTTGTGACTGCAGAGTACTTGAGTATTTCCAAAACATCATCTGTTTGAGTACTTGATGCTCAATAATTATTTTATGTTTACATGTTAATGCCACTCAAGGGAGTTGTGTACTTTTCTAACCAAATGTAGAGTTTATTATCTATTATACTACAAGGGAAACAAAGGTAAATGTGAAGACTGATGTGCATTAAAGTGAAAGTTCTTTCTTGCTTTGAAATTTGAATTTTTCTGCACCATTGCACAGCACTCTGAGAGGTTAGTGATGCAGTCAAGACAAGTTTGGTCATTGCAGACCATACATGCTATTTTACAAAATCGTCGGCAAAAATTTCAAAATTTTTGAGCGTAGCTATGCTATGTAATTATGCAAATATCATCTATAAGGCTTGCTCTGATTGGTTAAGGGGTCAAGACTAGGTTCAGACTTGAAAAAAAATATTTTTTTCATTTTGTAAAAAATCTTTCAAAACATTCATAAAAGTTTTTTGGTCTTAAAATCACCTATCTTTTAAGTGGATTTTTATCATGTGAATGCCTCCAGTGCATTCTTTTCGCGACAAAAACGCAATTCTCTCGCATCACAAAATTTCATAGTTTATCAGGCTTGTGGCGGGCATAAAATCCACATTTTTCAAGGTATTGCTCTGAAATTTTCACCATAGCATCAATTTGTTATGTTCTATACAATGTCATAGCCATTTTTGGGTAGGTAGATACATGGTGTATTTATGATCCATCTGCCAGGCAGGTTCTGCCACCCATTTCTGAACTTCTATGACCAAATAATTTTCAAAATATTTTCCCTTGAAAATACCCAGATTGAGTATGTCATTGTATAGCTGGTGATATTAGCTTCAAAACAAACAAAAAAAAAAGAATTACAGGAAAATATGGTATAGTTTCTGAGATATTGTTGCCACAAGATTTCACATTTTTCACCAATAATGTACGGTTTTCACGGTAACAAACTTATTAAATTTGATTAAAATCAAATTCCATTCTGAATTTTTTCAGTTGACACAATTTTTATGTGTTTTTAGTGTTTAGAAGTACTTAAATTGAGTGAACCCAGGCTTGACCCCTTAAGACAGGATGGCAACCAATTGAAACATAAGACTAATGCTTCGATTGGTCGAAACAAAGCAGTGAAGACAGTGCCATGTGGCGTTCTTAGAAATACAAAGGCATTATGGGAGAGTGTCATATAGCATTCTTAGGAGGTGAAGGGCTATATAAGTGCAAAAGGTGAAAATTAACACCATTTCTGGTTGCATTACAATTTTGTATACTTGCATCGCAGAAAATTGAACTATGTTGAACTTTGACCTTTAAATTTGCTCTTTCTACCTGATGTGTCCCAATAGAGATTCTGTTTGCTCTTGTTGACATAACATAATGGAGGAAAGCATCATTCTGCCAGTCACATTATGAAATTTTGAATTATACAGCTTCAGCTGATTATAAAAACAAATATAAAAAAAACAATGTGCGTGGATTACAATCAGCACCAAGATGGCCGTAGATCTTTAGCAAGTCTTTAGCGGACTAACTGCTTGGATCTGTTGAGCAGCTAGGCCTGGCTCAGCAGCTGTCTGGTTGATCCTGAAGAATTTTTTATTAATTTGTGGTCCGGAATTCGCGCAGGCCAGTCTAGCTCTTCTACACTGATCCGAACAAACCAGTGACCTTGTCTCATGCAGGGGGAAATTTCATGCTGAAACTGGGCATAGACTAATCATTCCCAGTGTGTGCATGCCACAGAATCATATGGAGTGTCATTGTATGCTGTTGCAGTAAGATATGCCTTCTGTGGTACCGGGATGACCTAGCCTGAATAATGAATAATGCGACTCCCAAATACTTTTGTTCATGCGCTATGTATAAGTATGAGCCTTCTGGATTCATTGGAAGTGGTGGGTGTTTAAGGCTGAAGACGACAGGATTTTTTTCTGGGTCTTACAGGCTGATGTGTTTTTGTTTTGATTTTTTATGTGGGTGAGAGGTGGTTGTTGTTGGCTTGATGCTGTGGTGGAGGTGAAATCACCACACCAAACCTCATTGCCCCTGGTGGAGTGTTTGTTTACTGGTGCACAGGAAGCCCCGAGTGGGCAGTGTTCGTGGGCGTGAGCGTTCAGGCGAGTGGCATCGTGCGCGGCTTGCATAATGCATGAGTTTGCGTGTTATTTTGGAATTTGGAGTGCTCACTGTTCTCCCCATGGCCTCGATGAACGCAGTAGGCTATATGGCTAATTCAGGCAGATTCTGGGGTTTTGGTGCAGGTCTGCTGTGCATCTTTGCAGCATGACCTGTGCAGGTGCTGGATTATGGGGTTTGCAGTTGGTCTGTCCTGGGCGGGTCTGTCCCTGTCTGATGAAAGCTGAGGGTGATCAGGTGGGGCTGTGGGGCTCCCTGCCTCCCTCATGTAAAGAACTTAAGGACCCATATTAAAGGAAGTATTTTTTACATTTTGCCCACCTGTATAATGCTCTTAAAAAGTATTTGCCCCCTTCCTGATTTTATTTTTGCTTATTTGTCATATTTGAATTTTTCAGATCATTCAACAAATTTCAATATCAAAGAAGGTGTGAAATGGCAAAATGCTGGTTTTTGATGATCATTACATTTATTGAAGGTAAAGAGTTTTTAAAACCTTTTTTTACCCATGTAAAAAAATGGTTGCCCCCCAAACAACCTAATAACTGGTTGTGCCACCATTGGTAACAACAGCTGCAATCAAACATGGGCAATAACTGGAAATGACTTTTTTACATTGCTGTGTTGGAATTTTGTAATTTTCTTCTTCGGAGAATTATTTTACTTTGGCCCCTTTGGAGGGTTTTCAAATATGAGTCACCTGTTTTAGGTCATTCCACAGCGGCTCTGTCGGATTCATGTTGAGACTATGTTTAGGCCACTCCAAAACCTTCATTTAGTGTTTTTTGTGGCTGTTAAGAAGTGGACTCACTTCTGTGCTTCAGATCATTGTCCTGCTGCCTAACTTAACTGTGCTTGAGCTTTTGATTGGAACTGGTAGTGGGACATTCTCCTTTTAGGATTTTCTGTTTGAGAGCAGAATTCATTGTTCCGTCAATAATGGCAAGTCACTCTGGTGTCTGGTGAAATTCAACTAAATGATCAGTTAATTTTGTTTATCTGGTTGGTTTTGTTTATCTGACGGAAACATACTTTTTTCTCACATATGTTCAGGTAGAGTTGGCCACATGGTTTTTTATTCAACAAGATCAATCATTTAAAAACTGGTCTTTGTGTTTACTTGGGTTATCTTTGTCTAATATTAAAATTAATTTGATCTCAAATATTGACATGGTGACAAATATGCAAAAAAAAAAAAAAAAAATTGGGAAAGGGGCAAATACTTTTTCCAAGTACTGCACAGTGATCTCCACTGTACGTCAACACCCCTTAGAAATTTGACTTTGCAGACTTCCTGGTTTTAGCCATTAAACCCCTTTTCCAGCCTTTGCAACATGATGTTTGAATTCTGGATGTTTTCTACAGTATGTCGCAGACAGACCTGCTCTGCGTAGTTCAGACCTATCAGCACTGTGTCTCATCCACAGCCTTCTTTGACCTCCCTACCCATCCTCCCACTGGCCAATTACAGCAGAGCTCATTATCATAGTGGGGAAGCTCTCTCAAAACGGTCTATTCTTCAGAAGGAAGACAATGATGGGCAGTAGATTGCCTTGAAATTATGGATTTCTCTGGATTGTTTTGCAAAAAGTTAAAAAGGTTAACTTTTGGACATCCAAGAATATAATTACTTAATAATAAGTTGTATAATATCTGATAATGAAGACTCAGACTCGCTAAAAACTTAAGAAAATAAAAAAAATATAAAAATTTTTCCAGCTCTCAGCCGGCCTGTCACAATTAAATGTCAAAGATGCGGTACAAGCTGGTCTTGCTTTTGATGGAAAAAAACGCATCAAAGCAAGAAACGATATACCACATCCTAGGCTACTTTAGGCTTTTCGGTTATACTTCTTTTTTCGCAACTGAGTTGACGCATCCATCCATTATCTTTACCGCCTCTTCCTCGCGAGGGTTTCTTAGCCTTTTGGGGCTCCCTGTTCCCCAACCTCCAGTTGGTCTGTCACTCCATTCTGTGGCCCTTGTCTTTACCTCTTTTCTTGAAGAACCAGTGTGTGGTAACCTGTGTCACACTGGGCAGAGTGGTGTGTTGTGCAACACTGTCAGGCCTTGGCCCCGCAGCTGTTTTAGATCCTGCACATCTGGTGGCATGAAGAGGTTGGCTGTTGTTACCCTCTGGGCTTTCAGCCTGGGATGACGGACACTGGGGACGCTCAACCTTGGTCGGGGGGGCAGTCTGACCCCAGGACAGGGATGGAACTCATGATGGGAATCCTGCCACTGTGATTGGGCTCCTGGCTTTGAAAAAGGACAACCTGTGCACACTGAGAATATTCCGGTGCTTCGGTTGCTCGGAGACTGCCCGTCCACGAGGAATTTTGTTGTCCCCCAAGGCATAAACAGACCAGACCTGTTGTGGAATGTGAGCGGTTTAAATTCTCCCCCGGCCTCCTCCTCTGTCGTGTGTTGAGCTAATGTTGCCGTCGTCCCGATACTGTGAAACTCATCCGAGAGCTGCGCATTAACCTTACGGGGGCAGCGGGCCGCACGCCCAGCAGTTGTTGTATCGGTGGCGTTGGCGCGTCTAAAAATAGGCCCTGACACTTTACTGTGTTTCCACTGCGTGTGCCCCCCTCTCCTGCTGCTGGAGCTGCCTCTGCGACAGAAATAGTCTGAAGACGGAGAAAAAGGCTCTCTGTCTCCGGAGCTGCTCCGCGGGGGCAGTGCTGGCCCCTGGCGCGGAGAAGGACTCCGACAGGTGTGGAGGCCGAGGAGCCAGGAATGCACACGATTTTCTTTTGGGATACTTACCCCTGGGTCACATTACGTTTTCTCCCAGAGAGATTCGAATGCCTGCGAATTGACAAAAGAACAAAAGGAAAATAGAAAGTTGCAGATGCAGTACCAGGCAGGCGATTGGGCACGCCCACATTTTCATGAAATCAAATTTAAGAAAGAAATTGATGAACGCATTTCAATTTCGCAAACATTTTTTGAATCTTTTTTTTTTTTTTTGTTGTTGTAATAAGTGACATTAGTGGTTAAAATAGTTCAGCATAATCGTGTATTATTGTTTTTCTATCGTATCCATGATGGTTGTCACTTGGCTGGGAGTGTTGACTCCCGTGCGATGGTACAAGTTCCCACAGATGTGATGCTGTTTGATTGCTTCCCCAGACCTTTCTTTCCACTGAGCCCTGAACTACCATGATTTTAAATTTTTGTCAGAAAATGGAAAGAATTTGTTAGTCTAGCATTCCAAATATGGCTTTTTATGAATTCCATGATGGTGGATGCTGTCCTGCAATACAACCTGAAGTTAGTTTTTGTATCTTCTGAAGAATAACTTCTTACAGATCACCGTTTACATATATTAAAACACTTAATTTTCTCCAATAAAGCAAGTAAAATAACAGTTAATGCATGTCCTTATTTTACAGTAATATAAACAGGAAATATTGGAGCTCTTCGCTGTCTGTCTGCCTGATTAAACTTGAAATAAAATGCCGCACCTTGGCCTTGGAGATCTACCCTCCTGTAGGTTTTCACTGTAACTGTCATCTGGCATGCATGACTTCTAATCAGCATCTCAGGAGTATCTCTATTTTTTATGTGCGGTGTGCTTTATTATTGGGGTTGAAGTGAAAACCTGCCTGCTTACCAGGAACGGGGTTCATGACCTTTGCTGTGGAAGCACTGGCCCAGCTCTGGTTACCTGGAATCCCACATGGTTGCTGGAAAACAACGACGAATGTCCTTGCCTGCAAATGAATGTGAACGATGGTTAACAATGAAATGCTATCACTGCTTTGCAGTTCATTATTTTAGCGCAACATTCTTGTGCATGCGTTGGCCCTGTGGTCTGAAATCCGGTTTGGATGGTTCAAACTGTAGCTCGACATGGCGATGCATTTGTCGGTAAATATCGCTAAAGGCTCGGCTCGCCTCGATTCACATCTCCTTGCAATTGAGTTAGCTGGGCTCCCGCGGTCTGTTTGTTAATAAAGCGCTTCATGATGCAGCTTCCTCCACCTTGTGTCTGTGTGTATGTGCCTTCGTGAGATGCACTGCGGAATGGAAGGAGTCGATTCCTGCATTCAGACTGAAAGTAGAGTGGGGCTCTGCACAGTTTGGTTTCTGCTAGCTTGGGAGGAAGAAAGCTTTTAAAAATGAGCGCTAGCTGTAGTCTTATCACAAGATAAGGAAGGAAGTAAATGGCAAGGAATGGGATAATTGGTCAAAGGCAGGGTGTTGTACTGTCGACGGCTCATGTGCCTTTTTGGTGTGGAGGAGGGTGCCATACAGAGCAAGCTTTTAACGCAGAATTTGTGGTGGTTAGAAGTCTGCAGGTGTCCTCTCAGCTTTTTTTTTTTTTTTTTTTTTAAACGATATTTTTGGTGAAGACACTCCTCCTTTCTGGAGTGCCTCTCCTCTCACTCTCTCCCTCCTCTTCATTCTCACTCCCTCCCTCCCTCTGTTGTCCCACCTCTGTCTATTCTTAGTCCCCCCATCTCTTTAGTGTGAAGATTGTTTGTTTAATCTCTTCGACGCTCATTCTCTTTCTCTCGTTTTCTCTTGCTCTCTCCCCAGAGGTTCACTAATGAGGATCACCTGGCTGTACACAAGCACAAGCATGAAATGACACTGAAATTTGGACCAGCAAGGACAGACTCTGTCATCATCGCAGGTGTGTTTTGCTCGCTCAACCTACTTGCAGAACACACTCCGCACTCTGCCCCCATACCCAAACTGAGTGACCCTGTGCCATAGTTGGCCTGATGAGGTTTTATGCCATTTCAGCATAAATTCCACCAGTATTGGATTTGCACAGGCTCTGCGTTATTTGCCTGAACCTTATTGAAGGAAGTAGGATTTCATTTGGCTGCTTGTGGAGGGTGCACCTTCCTGTGGCCTGGATGAAATGCATTAAAATTCCCAGTGGGATTGAAAGGCTGAACACAAATATCTGCACTCTAAACTTGCAGACTTGGCCCTCACAAACTTTGGTCTTGCGTGCTGCGATGTTTATTGAAGTGCTCTGTCATTATGTCCAGTCTGCAAGAGTGCGGGGAATGAGCCTTCAAACCTCTTATTGCACGCTGGTAACCAGGGATACAGTGGGAGCATTTCACTCGCATATACAAGTGCAACTGACTGTGGGCGAGCAAAAATTAAATAAAACAATTGATTAAATAATTGAATTTCACTTCTGTGATTGATACCATGAAAATAAACTGGACTGGAATATTTTTATTTATTTTTTTTTAAACAATGGAGCTCTTCAGGCGCATTGCCACCTTGATGTATTTTATATTGTTATCTGTATTGCTATCAACACGGAGTAATCACACTGGCTAAGGCTGGTGAAATGTGCATCTGAGTGGACTCACTGAACGTCTCTGTGAGAATCTGCTGGGGCCCTTTTGCAGAACTGATTTCTTGTAGAAATGGGCAGCCTTTAGCTGTGCAAGTGTGCACTGTTGAGTCTGCCAGTCGGTAAGCGCAGGTAAGTCTGGACATTTAGATTCTGCCAACAATTTTTGTGTTTTGGATGGGGTGTTAATTTGAGGTCCAGGCTCCTCGTGGTCATTATTCCATCCTCTTCATTGAGATTAACACAAGCAACTGCGGTATGCCAGCCAAGTTTCCAGCCTGCTGACTCCCAACCTGGCATCCGCAGTGTTCTCATTTTTTAACTGCAAAAATCTTTTATCCATTAACTGGTTTCAAAGGAAATATATGTATTGTAACAAGCACTTACGCTCGCTGGCCCACCTAATTGTTGTTTGGTTATTTGTCTGCTTGGCATCAGCATTGCTTTCGCTGGCGTGACGCACTCTCGTTCTCTCCTCCTCTCTGCTGTGGCAGACCAGACGCCGACGCCCACCCGCTTCCTGAAGAACTGCGAGGAGGTGGGGCTGTTCAGCGAGCTGGCCAGCTCCTTTGAGCAGGAGTTCCGCAAGGCCCAGGAGGACGAGGAGAAGAGGGCCAAAAACCCTGTGAGAGCATAAATTATATTGTGACACAAATGATCATGTTTTTGAACTTCAGACTATAAACGCCTTAGCTTTTGTTATTTGAGATTCTTTACTGACATGCTGTTAGGCAGGATTCTGAACCAGACTGTCATTAGTTTTTCAAATTTCAAAACATTGCATCACAAAAAGGAACTCTCAAAATTTCAAATTGCAGCAGGTGACAAAATATGTAATATTAAGTTGGCTTGAAAAAGCCAATGTGTATATACTATTCATCATCTTATTACAATAATATTCCCCACTAAATTTTCAAAGCAACTCCTTCTCTGGCTTTCAAGCCACAAAACCAAACTTTGGAGGACCGCTTCAGATCAGTGGCATAGGCAGAAATTGTGTTTTGGGTAGACCTAAATAAATGTGGGCAGGCTGGGTTTTTTTTTTCTTTTTTCTTTACCCAGCAAACATCGGCTTACAGCATACATTAAAATGACAAATGTACAATGCTTTCATTAGGCGTACAATGAAAATTTCACTGTTTTCAAACATTTTCCTTGAATAACGAGATATCCGATTATTAGAATAATCCATCAACCGTTAAACACACAGCTTTCATCTTCATGAAATGTTGCGGCGCTTAAATAGTAAATATAATTTGGAAATAATGTTTTATTCACCAGGTATGCTTAAAAGACTAAAAAGATAAGCTACTCTGCTAACGTTCGTATTTGCTTGTGTGCATGTCGCAATGCAAACTGTCTTGTGGCTGTTTTACTGATGGACTGCAATGTAGATGTGAACGGCTGACTGATCCAAAAAAAGGAGCAAGACCCCCCCCACCCCCGTACAACAGTCCAGCAGAAGTATGCTTCAAACTGTAGCTTTCCCCCAAAATGATGTTATTTATGTAAACATGTAATATGTACAGAACCAGATCATACTGGTGATGTCAATGCTGGCAGATGTAACAGTGGCGGCCCCCTAGTAACAAAACTGCAAACTTAACTTAGTTTTTGTCCATTTAAAAGCAGTTGGCACCATTTTACAGATAGTTCGAAAATTGTGGCAATGATGCACTCCTAAATGCACATGTGACCTGAAATAGCCAATGGTGACACATCATAAAACACTGTAGGATATAGACTCTTCCACAACGTAATGACTTGTGAGTTTTTTGGAGTTTGTGCTTTTCGCTTAAAATGAATGCTATGATGGGTGCACTATGATATTTGGACGAAGAAAATATTCCGTTACTGTTGGAAGGCTTGTAACGGTCCTATGATAAATTTGCCAGTCAATTGTTGAAATCACCCATCAAAAAGACTGGGTCCCTGGCTAACAGTATGTTTACAGAAGCTAAAGCACTTAATTGTATCCTGAAAACAGAGCACCAAACAAAAGTGTCTAAACTTTTGACTGGTGCTGTATGCCCCTATTCAATGACATCTGAATGTTCAAGGATGTTTCATTTTTCTCAGCCCTCCTATCTTTTTTTTCTTGTACCTTTGCTTAATGATCTCATCTGTCGCCTCAATGAGTGGAGCTGGGAGTGAGAAAAGTTTGGTAGAAGCAGTTAGACGGTCAGTGGGTTATTGAATATTGTGGGTCTGTAAAGGCTATAGCCTTTTGGGGGCAGATGAAGGAGACTTGGGTCTGTTAGTATTAAACTGACTAAGAATCAACCTGGTGATTGTGTTTAAGGAGTGGTTTTTGCATGAGAAAGATCATTCTTTCTATACTGATGGAGAGCTGACTGACTGATTTTTCTGCCCCCCCCCCACCCTACTCAGCTTCCTGCCTCCCCTCACGGTGGAGCCCTGGACATGACTCTTCAGACTCCCTCAGATGTGAAAATAAAGGAGGAGGAGCCAGTGGAGGTAGACTCCACCCCCCCAGGAAGCCCAGACTCCATCTCCAGCAAATCTGATAGTGGCAAAGAACAAGTGAGAGGGGGAGGAGCTGAGGTGAGGCCATGATGTGTTTCTGATGGGCAACAATGTAGTGTTGTGTTTCTGATGTGCATATTTCTGATTAGCATATTTTTCGAATTCGAAAATGACAAGTTTGACAGTTCGAAAAATTC
Organism: Gymnothorax javanicus; assembly: GCA_029692085.1. NCBI lineage: Eukaryota > Metazoa > Chordata > Actinopteri > Anguilliformes > Muraenidae > Gymnothorax > Gymnothorax javanicus. The sequence continues at coordinate 21,343,077 of CM056203.1, forward strand.
GAAAAATATGCTAATTTTGCATGTTTGCTTGCGGGGCATATTTCAGGCTTTAATTTTTTGATAAACTCAGTCGACCTAAGGGTAACAATGCATATTGGTATTTACCACGTGTCCACACAATATAACGGCAGCAACTGTTTTGGAATACCATATCTGTTAGATGAGAAGAGCGCATTGCAAAGTCCTTAAAAAAATTAAGTGCAAATTTAACTCCCATTTTCAACAATTCTTAAAATGGATATGAAATATTCCTCAGTGCTTCTGATGGTGAAGCCTAAAAGCGAGCAAGACATAGATGACGTAGAAAAAAAATCTTGAGATTCTCACAGAGGCGCGAGCAGATACTGGCCTCTAAACATTGGACCTGGAGCAAGCAAAATAGCAAAATGGGCATGGTCAGCAAATTTCAATCATGCATATCTTGAAAGCTATTTCACCGTTGTTTCTGAAATTTTGGTATATCACTATTGGTCCTAAGGGCTATTCGCAAAATAAGTTTCATGGAAATCGGGGGAGGTCGGGGGGGAGCTTTGTTCAGTTTTGCGTGGAATGACCCTATTGTGTTTTTGATGATTAGTTAGGCAAGTTCGTGCCAAATCATTGCACTTTGGACCGCTTCGTTACGGATGTTCATGAAATTTGGCATGCTGATTTGGTCATGTAAGACAACCGTGGAACCAAAACTGTATGCGTCTGTGATGGCTATCAATGGAGATTTGGGGTTTCAAAGTTTGCACATATTAACGTGGACTCTGTAAGGGAGGAAACATGCGTGATTATCTCGTCTAGAAAGCTGAGTTTCGTGGTACACCTTTTTTGAATTAACCCAAATTGACCAATGTAATTGAATCACATATGAAGAATTCAAATATTTGTATCATCGGACAATGAGTAGGAGGTACTGTGGATCAATGATCGTCACGCCGCGTCTGCTGCTGCCGAGTCCGAAGAGATTTGCTTATGAGCGCTCTACAAGCCACAAATTTCCACCAATTCATTTCATATTTGGCATGGGCCTTGTGTGTGATAAAGTTAAGGAAGCATATCAATTTTGGAAGCAGTTGCTTTAGGGTGTGGGGATTCACATCGACCAGTGGGTGGTCAATTGTCTAGTTCTGACTTGATTGTGACTTGCCATATCTCCCTTAATATAGGTCATAGGGAAATGTTTTGATATTGTTTTAAAGCCCTTTTACAGCTTTATATTTTAGTTTTGTATTATGGCATCCCAAAATGGAAAGTAACAGCATTATGAGTGATTATAATCATTGAAGTTGAATTGCAGGAAAACTTTGGTGAAAATTTGAGCAATTTTAAAAAATAAGTGATAATGTCAGTAGCACCTCCAGAATGTTTTGTCTTTAGTTTTTGAGTCATTGCTGAGATGTCATTATTTTCCTGAAATGGCATCACATCACTAATTCCTAAAAATGTCGTTGAACAACAACTACTGAAGAGTGCATGGTCAGCCACAGGCAAAATTACAATCCACTACTTTCTCAATGGGCTCCCTGGCCACTGGGTAGTGTGCTCAAAGAAGTACAACATGGGTGGAATCATAATTCTGGAGCTGATGGTTATTCAGTTTAATTGTAAAAGCACTCTTGCTGTTCTGTTTGAATTTTTAGGTGATAATAAAGTTAAGCAGCAGTGGCTTTACTCGCTGTTTGTGCTCCTTCAGAGCCTGTAATGCAGGAACTGTGCCTTTGCTCGACATTGTGTACATCCATCCTGCTGCGGTCATTGGTTCAAGCACATACTGTACTTGTGGTCCATCACAAGTGTTTCAGGGGGGTATTTGAACATGTAAGATGGAGATGGTCCGTGAAGTCACAGAGAGTATATTGCTGGAAAATGGCTTTAAAATGATAGGGGAACCATTTCTTTATGACCTATGTAAACCCACCGGATGCAACATTTGCATGCTTCTCCCTTTAAGTTCAGATGTGACTTTTGCGTGTTTTAGATATTATAATCGTTTTCAAGGAACGTGACCGATGAAAATCATTGTGATGCGCTAAAATAGAACTGGGGATGGCGAAATCTATTCTGGGATTTGTATAAAAAAAAAAAAAAAAAAAAAAAAAGCTACGTTGCTTTGATGAAAAGGACAGTGAATTAGACTATTCAGTCTCAGATTATGATGTGACTGCTGATCTGCTGGTCGAGGCAAAGTGGGTGAGACCCGTGTTTGAGGAGAAGGTGATGGAGGATTGTTATGAGTTTGCTGGAATTCACAATGACTGGAAAACAGTCGCCCTCGGGTGAGTTCGCTGGAAGTCGGGGATAAAGATTTACCTGTCTGAATGTGTAACGTCATTACCAGGGTTTGTGGTAACAACTTGTGAGGCAGACTAATTCAAATGCGGAACAAAGGGGGAGCAAAACTCTGTCGGGCAGTAAGTGTGTGGTGAAAGAGATGGAAACTCAACTATGTCAAGGGGCAGGTTTGCAATGGGCAGGAAATAACAATAATAAATGATGATACTTATAAAAATGAGAAGAAATAGTGATGGACAGTATTATTATCATAAATAAATTATGACAAGAAAAGATGTGTCATATATGCTTTTATCATAAGCAACATACTTGTGTGAATGCCAGTGTGCATTTTTCAATTTTTCCGTTAATTGATTTTTTTTTAATGTAAAAATGTTAATGAACATCATGGGGAAGGTAATAACTTCCAGTGAATGCCAGCTTTTATTTCATGTTTCTACTCAATACAGAAGCAGAAAAATAAAGGTCTGGGTTAACTTTGACAATTCAGTCAAGTTTTTCAGAAAACCCTCAGGTTTAAAGAGTTAAGCCATAGGTTGTAGAGTGCTTTTCTTGAGGGCACGAAGGGCAATAGGGCAATGGGCTGTAGGGTGGTGATGTGTTTCTAATGGGCGGTAGGGCGATGTTTTGGTTCTTGGAGACAATGGGGCGATGTGCCTCTAATGGGCAATAAGGCAGTGTTGAACCTCAGCTGCGCTGTAAAGGGATGTTGTGGTTCTGATCGGCAACAATATTTTGTGTTTCTCATGGGCATTAAAATGATGTGTTTCTAATTGGCATTGGGGCAGCGTTGTGGTTCAGATGAGACGTCGGTGTCAGCGTCCTGTATCTCCGTTTCTCTCTCTGATTCGTCAGAAAAGTCCTCCGAGACCAGCTGTGAGTGCAGCGCCGACGCCCACCATCGTACGGCCGGGCTCTCTGCCCATCCACCTGGGCTACGATGCCCTGCACCCCACCATGCCCTCGCCCACGTCCGTCATCACCCAGGCCCCGCCCTCCAACCGCCAGCTTGGGTAAGAGATGGTGGTCCCCCTCCTTCCCACCTCACCACTGTAAGCATATTAAAATATCATTTTCAGATACTTTACTCCTCCATCCTAATACACTCCATCTATTTTTACCCTATGTTCTCTACACTTTGCTTCTTTATTATATTCTATCTCCCTCCTTCCATCATATTTTCTCCATCCCTCCTGTCCTCTGTGTTTACCTCCCTCTCTCTCCCTTGCTCATGCAGATCTCCCACTGGCCCATACCCAATGTTGATGCATTTGCCCAATGGGCAGGCGGTACCAGTTCTGTCAGGTCCAGTTCAGATGCCATCTGTCATTTCCGTGAGTAAAAGCAGACTCCTACACCAACAGGCTTTAAATGCTTCCGCGGGTACGCGCACGTGGCTTAAATGCAAAATGATTTCAGCCGTCATCTCAGGTGTATTTTCAGGGGGTGTGAAAATGTTCTGTTAATGAAGTGTTAGATCATTTCCTTTTGATGCCTGTTTGCATGAGCTTTCATGGCATTTCCACACACTTCAGCTGAGGTTCATTCCGGGTTCTGACTTTCTGCTGTGTGGCGAGGTTTTGAATTTTGCTTGTTCGATGTGCTCCATATTTGCTTGGTTTTGTTACTGTTGGTGTTCTGCACTGCTGGTGAGTGGCAGGCTATTTTAAAATCTTTGGCTTGATGAGCGTGTGGCGTTGTTGGGGAGTACTTTCGGGTCCAAAAGTATATGGACAGTGACACAATCATTTTGGCTCTGTTTGCCACCCCAGTGGATATGACGTGAAACTATCAAGATCTGCGTCAAGCATGAACTTTCAGTTTTAATTTTCGGGTTTTACCACTTGCATTGCATGAATCGTGCAAGAATTGCAACTGTTTTTATTCATAGCCTCCCAATTTCATGGCTCAAAATTAATGGAACAAACCAGCATTGCATGAATTGCATGATAATTTTTGATACTAGGTTCCCAAGTCTTTGCAGTCAATGACTGTCAAACCCTTAAATCCCTTAAACCCTTAGACATCACTTAATGCTGGGTATCTACCCTGGTGATGGTCTTCCACGCCGTCTCAGTTTTTCCTTCAGTAAGTGCTTGACTTGGCATCATTAAGTATTACACTTCTTTGCCTTAAAGTTTTGGTATACTATTGCAGCGTGCTCAGGATCACTGTTCCTCTAAATTGTGAAGTGCAGTCCAATGTGTTTGGCTGAATCTGAGCAGATAGTATTTTCCCATTCGATTCAGTTACATCATCAGTAAAGACAAGGGAACCATTAGCAGCCATACGTGCCCTCATATGACCGCAGTTCATAGATGAAAATGTGTGCTTTGTAGTATGAGCACAGTTCCTTCTCTCCTTTATACTCTTCTCCTCCCATCATTCTGGTACAAGTTCATCTTCGTCTCATTTGTCTGTACAGTGTTTTTTTTCAGATCTATACTGGCAAACTTCCCAATTTTGAGGCTCATCAATGATTAGCCTCTTATGGTCAATGCTTTCTATGTGCTCTGAAGCCTTCTCTTGATTGTTGACTCTGACAAAGACACACTTGCCTTCTGGAGAGTGTTCTTGATCTGGCTCAGTGTTTTTAGTGAATGGGGTTTTCTTCACTAGGGAAAGAATTCCCCTGTCATCCATTCTGTCATATCTGCGTCTTCTGGCAATTTTGTGTTCCTGAGCTCACCAGTGCATTTTTGCCAGGATAGTGATGGCTTGCCTCACTGGCTTTGGACTCCATATTGAAAGTTTGTGTTGGGTACAGCAACAGATTCCAAATGCAAATGCCTTACTTGAAATCAGCTCTAGACCGCATTTGGTTTCTTGTAAATGAGATGAGGGAATAACACTCTCTTGGCTATGGGACAGCTGTGCAGCCAATTGGTCAATTATTTGAGCTGAACATCATTCAAAACTGCAAAAATAACCAACTTTCTCAAAGGCCAAATATTTATGGACCTGGGTGTATTTGGCATGTTGAGGCATTTAATGTTGGCGGGGGGTGATGTTGACTGTGTGAGGAAATATTCTGCCTTCTCAGGGAGTTGTGGCTTTGCGGGTAACGCATGGAATGTGCATCTTCGTTGTGTGACATGTTCACTGTGCTTACCGTGGCTCATGTGTTCCTGATGTGACATGTTCTCTGTGCTTACCGTGGCTTGTGTGTTCGTGGTCAGGTGACATGTTCTCTCGCTTACTGTGGCTCTTGGTTTCTTGATGTGACATGATCTCTGTGCTTACTGTGGCTAGTGTGTTCCTGATCATGTGACATGTTCTCAGTGCTTACTGTGGCTCTTGGTTTCTTGATGTGACATGTTCTCTGTGCTTACTGTGGCTTGTGTGTTCCTGATCATGTGACATGTTCTCTGTGCTTACTGTGGCTCTTGGTTTCTTGATGTGACATGTTCTCTGTGCTTACTGTGGCTTGTGTGTTCCTGATCATGTGACATGTTCTCTGTGCTTACCGTGGCTCATGTGTTCCTGATGCGACATGATCTCTGTGCTTACTGTGGCTTGTGTGTTCCTGATCATGTGACATGTTCTCTGTGCTTACCGTGGCTCTTGGTTTCTTGATGTGACATGTTCTCTGTGCTTTCTGTGGCACATGCTTGTTTATGAGATGACATGTTCTCTGTGCTTTCTGTGGCACATGCTTGTTTATGAGATGACATGTTCTCTGTGCTTTCTGTGGCACATGCTTGTTTATGAGATGACATGTTCTCTGTGCTTTCTGTGGCACATGCTTGTTTATGAGATGACATGTTCTCTGTGCTTTCTGTGGCACATGCTTGTTTATGAGATGACATGTTCTCTGTGCTGACTGTGGCTCATGCATACTGTATTCCCCTGCCTGTACAGCTGGCCCGGCCCATGCCCTCCATACCCAATGTTCCTGGAATTCCTGGCCCCCCTCTTGGTGGGAGCAGCAGTGGGTCCTCCTCGCCCTCCGGGTCCATCCCCCACGCCGATGCCAAGATGGTGAGAACATCTCCCTTTCTCCCCCTCTTACCTTCCCTTACTCTCTCTCCCTCTCTTCCCTTCTTACCCTCCCTTAATCTCTCTCCCTCCCTCCCTCTCCCCTTCTTACCTTCACTTACACTCTCCCTCTCTTGATCTGTCCTTCTCTCTCCTACACATGGTTCCTCCTTTATTTTGTCCTCATCTCCAAGGAGAAGATGGAAAGAGCATCTCTCTCCTCCCTCACTACTTTCCCTCGTGATGGAATCTCATGGGTGCGCGCATTCACTCAGACACACCCATTCTCACGTGCTCAGGAACACACGCACATGATGCCAAGTCATCACGTGCATCACAACAACCCTCACACAGCAGGGAATATGAGTATTGAATGCGTCAACATTTTTCTCTATTAATATATTTCTAATGGGGTTACTGACATGAAATTTTCACCAGATGTCTGCAACAACCCAAGTAATCCACACATACAATGAAATCAAAACAAATAAGTCCATAAATTATGTTATAAAGTGGAATGCTTGTTCTGTATTAATTTGCATAATAAGCATATTGAATACGCTCTAAATCATTTGTAAATCAGAAGGTGCCGGAACGCAAAGTGCATTTGAGAGCGGAGGGGTGAGGAGGTGGGCACAGGCCCCAGAAGGTGTACAGAACACAGCGCTGAAAAGAGGCTATGTACTCCAATGCGGGCTTTCAGACCTCGCTTTCAAATAATGTGCATTATTTAAATATTATGGCAATAAGTTCAAATTATTTTGGGCTACTGTGCACAACATGCGTAAATGCCCACATCACCACCTGCTTCACTCCGGGGTTGACGGTCCTTGCGGTCAGCGATTCATTTCACAGCAGGTCTAACATAAAGTAAGAATGATACCTCACATCTTACAGTTAAGAATTGCACAAAGCTTCCAAAAACATTAATTGACAAATTTATTTTACACTTTTTATTATGCCCCCGACATCAAAAGAGTCAGTCGGGGGCATTGTGTTTCCACCCCTTCCGTCTGGGCGTCCTGTTGTAAACTTTTCCTTTGTCGCGCTCTAACGTGAACACTGCTCGACGGAGGTTTATGATTTTTGGTGGGGTGAATGGTCATACATAGGGAATGATGCCTATCGATTTTCAGCTCACTCCACCAACCAATGTAGCTGCCACGGCAGCCATCTTGAAATCCTTTAGCGTACTCGACGGAGGTTTTTGCTTTTTGGTGACCTGAATGGTCATACATAGCAGATGATATCTAACACTCGCTTTCTGTACATGTTCTTCAACTGTTTCAGTCGGGGGTATATGCCACACCTTGTGTTGCTCTTGTTTATGTTGAGGAATGTCTGTTTTTGGGGCGGAGCTTGAATATCCGTAAATTTTTTGAGGATTTTGGCCTCAAAAGTTCTTAAAAAGTTATTTTTTCAGTTTGGAAATCTGTTTAAAAGTATTGTTTTTCATTAATAATGGCCTAAAACATTTTTGCATAATTAGCATTTTAAGCAATCAATGAAGCACTTTCAATAACATTTGTTTACGGTGAAATGACATCAATTTCTATTCCATTATCTCAAACCAAGTTTCTTACTTAAATACTTGTTCTTAGCTTCAGCATGTTCTTAAATTATTCCTAATTTTTAGGCATTTTTCAGCCTCAACATTCTTATAAAATGTTCCTCAAAAAAAGTCTATCTTCTCTAGTTGTCCACGCAACATTGGAATGTAGAATTCTACCCTCATCAACTCCATTTAACTCTTGGAAATCAATCTTTGATCCCCTCTGCTGCAGTGTTTTGACCACTGCAAGTGCTTGGCGATTCTGCATAGGTGATGTTGGCCAAATTGCTCGGCAAGCTTTTCATTCATTGCACTAGCTTGCACTGACAGTTAGACTAAACTAGTAAAGAACGTGAAATTGCTTTCAAACTGGCCAATAAGTTAATCCAAAGGTGTTAGATGCAAGAATTTTGAGGAAATAAAGAATTCAAAAAACATCAATAGGGCTTCCTGAGAGGTGCAGAATATAAGTTTTCATTTTCCCAAAGAAGTTGTATTGATTCGGGATTTTAACAGTTTTCTTGCAAATTTATTTATGTCCAAATTGCATCCTTTGTTTACTTTGGTCCACAACTAGATCTTTCCTGCAGATGCCAGTTCGCTTGCTGGAAACTATCTTTGTAGTTGCCTAACCCTTTACTACAACACCCAAAGTAATACTTTGTTTCTGAATAAATATTTATGATAACCTAGCTAACTATGTTGCCTGAGATGTGAATGTATATAGGTAGGAGTATAGCCAGGTCTTTAGTCATACATAAAGTCATACATGAATGTTAAAACGCCCCCGGACAAAGTAAAAGAACTTAATCTTTACAGATTATGTATTGCTACATCTATTACTACACGTTGCAAAATGTATTTATCAATTTGTAACTTGCTATTATCCATTTGTCACTTCAATTTAAGTGACCTTGACCATAATGTTACTGAAATGTGCGTAGAACCACAGTCCCGATAAACTGGTGGAAGCGTGTGCCTCAAGCAGTTCTTGACTGCAGTTCTCCCCAGACACACTAGATGGGGGTAAACATGCCAAATCTCAAGGAGTCTTGTGTCTAGCACCTTCAAGATATATATTGAATGTTATATTAAGTTATTATTCTGTTCTGGCAGGACATTGCACAAATTAAGCCCTGTATATATGTATGTCTAATTTGGGAGCTGAACCTGAATGCTCATTTTTTGAGGATTTCAGCCACAGATGTTCGTAAAATGTTCATATTTTTTCATGTCAGAAATATGTTGAAAATATTTCGCATTTTTTGTATACTTGGCATTGTAAACAACTGATAAAGCTCTCTAACGAACATTATTCTACAGTTTAATGACGTGTCCTTCCATTCTATTATCTTGACACAAGATGCTTACTGAAGGACTCATTCTCAGCCTCAGGATGTTCCTATTAATTTTTTTTGGCATTTTTCAGCCGCATCATTCTTGTAAAAAAAAAAAAAAAGTTCTTATTAAAAGAGTGTTGCTCTCGTCTTGGGGCGGATGGGTGAGCATGCGCTTTTTTTTTCCCTGAATCATACCTGGCATGCTCTCTAAACAAATGGCGACCAAATGTTCAACTCCGGGGATGCCAAGACTGAGACTAGCCTGTGTGGGTTCAGGTGTTTCGATTGACTCAACACTGAATTCAGTCTTGATTTAAGGCTTTTGTTATGTACAGTGCGGTGAAAGTATGTGCCATCTTCCCAATTTCTTTTATTTTTGCATATTTGTCACACTTTATTGTTTCAGATCATCATAATAATTTTAATGTCAGATAGAGATACTGTTTTGAAATGATGATTCTATTTATTTAAGGATAAAAAATTATCCAACCCCTTGCCCTATGTGAAGAAGTTATTACCCTGTAGTTACTACTGTAAATCGACCAATTAATGAAATTTAATTTGATAGCTGGGTTCAATTTCACTTGACACATCCAGGCATAATTACTGCCAGCACTGTTGATGACTGCATTGACGACTCATCTAGGAGGTCACAAAGGAAACTAGACTAACATCTGAGGAACTGCTGGCCTCAGTTAGGGTCAGTGTTCACGATTTCATAATAGAGAAGAGACTGTGGAAAAATGGCATCCATGGGAGAGCTGCAGGTTGAAAACCACGGCTGACCAAAAAGAACACAAAGGCTCATATCACGTTTGCCAAAAAACATAATGGTGACCCCCAAGACTTTTGGGATAACATCCCATGGATTGATGAAATATTATTTGGTGGAACTCTTTGTTGGACGTGGGTCCTGCTACATCTGGCATAAAACTAACACAGCATTCTAGAATAAGAACATCATACCAGAAGTCATACATGGTGGTGGAATCATGAATTCTCATTTCTACCAGAAAATCCTGAAGGTGAATTTTTGTCATCATTTCTTGACTTGAAGCTCAAGTGCAGTTGGGTTATGCGGCAGGGGCAATTATCTGAAGCATACAAGCAAGTCCACCGCTGAATGACTCAAACAAAATGAAGGTTTTGGGGTGGCCTAGCCAAACTCCTGAATTGAATCAGATCGAGATGGATACTGTGGCATGACCTAAAACAAGCAGTTGGTGCTCAAAAACCTTCCAATGTGGCTGAATTAAAATAATTCCGCAAAGAAGACTGGGCCAAAATGCCTCCTAGCGATGTTAAGGACTCATTGCTAGTTATCGCAAACACTTGACTGCAGTTGTTGCCCTCAAAGGTGGCACAACCAGTTGGAGCCAGTTATTTTTTCACATGGATGACAAGTTTTGAATGACTCTTCACTGTCAGTAAATGAAATGATAATATAAGAGCTACATTTTGTGTTTACTCACGTTTTCTTTGTATTGTATTAAATTTTTTTGGGTGATCTGACACATTTTAACATATAAAGTAAGTAAAAATTGAAGAAATTGGGAAAGGGGCAAATTTTTCTTGGCACTGTAATTCATGGAATCGGGCATCTTGGGCAGTGCTGGACTTATTTGACTCACTATCCTCTAAACTAAATTAACCATCTGCTTGACAGTCTGCTCTTAACACCAGGAGTACTGCCCTCTCCCCTTTAATCCTCACCTCACTTCTCTCTCCCCTCTTTTATGTCCTATTACATGCTGAGCAAAACTCATTACCCAGGGCAGCTGTGTTTGTGCACTCTGTTGTGTGTCGAATTCTCTGAGCTCTCATGTTTGTTTAATATGGTTCAGATGGTGTGTGTACATGCATGTATATATGTGTGAGTTGTGAGAAAGGCGCTTCTGTCCACGAATGAGCTTAATTGCGGCGGGAGAAAAGGCATTAGTTTCACTGTGATATGCTCACTGAATGGGAATTTTAGTATGAGGCCTGCTTTATTTGCTGCACACGCTCAAATAGAACCTTTACCCTAAACTGGCTCGGGGTTGGAACTACTGTCCGATGAGGAGAATACGCTCACACACTTAGCAGCCAGTGATGACGCACTGCCCATACCTTTGACGCATCATGGCATGAACTGCCCCTCATTACTGTCCTCTTGAAGAACGCTAAATTCCACACATTCTTGTCGTCACCCTTCAACTTTTGGCCAAAACTTAAGTTTTTTAGATTGAAGATTCACCTCCCCACACTAAGTCACCCAAAAGCATACACACATGGTTTACAATCATTTGTTCAGCTATGTAAAGATAGGTAGTTCAATGGATGTATTTTAAGGCGGTTCTTATTGTATTGTCAGTGTCCTATACACTGGTTTTGTGCATGGCATCCGTATGTTCTCTTCAACACAAAGGAGCCTAATTTGTCGACTGAAATGCAGTCGGAAGACGCTAGTGCTAAAGCTCCCGCAGGCCAGGACTGGGTTTGTCCAACTCCATTCTGGTAATTTTGTGACTGTGGTGATGGGGCAACTGTGGCGCTGTTCACAAAAGGGTTGGACTTAGACTGATTAATTACCTGTGGATGTGGTGGGGATTTCACTCCCATCAGAACAGCTGTGCTCATTCCCTTTCAAAAAAAAAAAAAGTTCATAAACGCCATAGCGAACTGGCTTTTGTCTGGTGATGAACAAGCTTCCAGCTTGTGTTACTGCCGCCTCCTTCGGTCCTCTGAGAACCACGCTCCAATGTAGCAAGCGATGTAATGATTCGAGGTGAATGGGGAAGCCAAAGCTAGCATCCAGTAGGTGGGAGACCAGATCTACTATAGGCGGAGCATCGAACACTGTAGACTCACAAATCGGTCTCTAAACACTGTGCTCGGCTGGAGACTGAGGACAGTCTTCCTACTGATGTTGTTGATTGTGGGTGGAAACAATAAGAGGGTTAAAAAAAAAAAAAACCAGTACTGCAGAACCAATCAAAAGTCCTTAGGGCAGCCTTTCACATTGGGACAGTTGATATGCAGAAGTTACAGGCTTGGAAACACTGTTGTGCCTGCAACATGTGCATTTTAGTATGACTCGCAGCCACCAAACAAAACTCCTTTTAAGTTTGTCGATGTTTGTCATGTTTGCAGCGAAACACATTCATCCGTTAAAGCAAATGCAATCTTTGATTAGGACATGATCCATCCATCCGGCCAGACTACACATCTGCTTTGGGCCTGGTTACAGGTGGAGTTATATCGGAAGACGGATTATCTGAAGTATTAGGCGGGAGTTGTTTTGTGCTTTCACATTGTTATGGTCCCAGCAAAAGTGTTAGAGAGTGAATTTGCAGTTCTGTTTGGGAAAAGGCAAACACAAGACTAACTGTTAAAATATGTAGCCCCACAATACCCAGTCTGCAGCCCAGAAAGGCACCCGTTCCTCCAGATAATGTTTGCCTTAGCAATTATTGCCTTAGCGGCAATAATTTATTGAGTAATTAATTATGGTTTCAAACTCACCAACGCATGACAGTGTGTGCATCATCCACAGCTTTTCTAACCAGATTCTTCTGAGATAACTGCATTAGGAGCTTTGTCTCGCGAATGCATATGGAATACAGTACCTTTTTCTTTCAAAAACTGTCATGTTACCGGCTCCTCCACTATCGACAGCTGAGGGCATATGACCGGCACCATTGATTTCTGTCCCTTTGCTGACGACAATTTGCAGACATGGGGCCAAACATTGCGGACTAAACTTTTCCTGCAAGCAGTTCATAAAGAACCTGGCAGGTCTTTCTTGTCTTCGGTTAAAAAAAGTTGCTGTAAATTCTGCACTGCAGCAGTAATGGTCTGAGTAAACATTCGCTTAAATGGAATCAAATAAACTTTATGTTGCTCAGGATGTCTATTTTTAGTATTTTTTAAAGGCTCTCTGTTACAAAATGATCTGCTATAATTGCAATTTTTTTCACTTCAGAGGAGAATGGGAGAGAGGATCATTTCCAGTTAAGTGTGTCCTTAGGCGGGGTAGGTTTGTTATTGGCTGTATTCTCAGTTGTTCAAGCAAGTACCTAGCGTTTATAAATCCCCAGACGATCATTAAGTTGGGAGATCTCCAATTCGCCTTTCGCTAAGCCCCGCCCTAGAATGCAGACTGGCCAATCACAGCAGAGCCAACAACTGGCTCCGACTGAACTCAGACACTTTTTGCGCTTTTCCACTACATGGTACCGGCTCTACTCTACTCTACTCTACTCGCACCAGGTACTTTTTTGGGGTTTCTTTTCCATTAGAGGATAGTGCCGCCTCCATGGTACCTGCTCGTCGTTGCGATGCAGCATGTTACTGCCGCGACGGCATCCTCAGTTATATCACGTTTACTTTTATTCTGTCGTTTATGTTAAATATTTATGTGTTTAAATCAGGGGACGCGCACTACCGTCACCATGTTATAGCACTAAAGTCCGTGAGTGTTTAATTGTAATTTCTGCTTGACATTCTCCTGATGCATAGGATAGCAGCTAGTGTTGTGTTCGATTCGGTTGCACATTAAATAACGTACCACCTAAAAAACGCAAAGCAATGATATACGTGAAAGGCATTGAGTATTCATATTCAGGCTTCATGAAACCTTTCACTTTGAAATTGAAGGCAAAACACGTAGCAAATGTGCAAATTGCAGGAGATGGCAGAGTATTTATTGCTTTACGATGCGTCATCTCATCTGATACCTTTCCTTAGAACAAAATGCTTCATCAGCATCCGTAAAGTTATTTTCCGCGCAATTTTCGTAAAATAGGGGCAGCACAATAACTTTCTCAAGGGGAATTACGGGAACAGAATTGGACGCAATTTCGCTACGAACAGGGTCACGGACAAAGAAACGCATTTCATAAATGCAGCAGCTTCCATGAAGAAACGCAACCTTGTTTGAAAGGTAAGGCAACGCACAGTATATTTATCAAGCTGCCTAAAACAACACACGTTTCAAAAACGTAATTTGAGGACCTGTTTCAATGATGGCAAGTGAAGCCAGTTTCCTAGCAATAATGCGGAAGCGAGTTGTCTTTTGCAGAGACGATTCTCTCTGACCAATCAGGTCACGTCACATTTTAGTACCCACTAGTACCTGGTCGGCCGTTTTTTGGAACCCCAGGAGAGCAGGTACCAGAAAAAGTACCTACTAGTACCTGGTACCAGGTACTTTTTTCCTAATGGAAAAGCAAAAAAGGTGAGTAGAGCCGGTACCATGTAGTGGAAAAGTGCCATTTCATAATCATGACAGCGCTCCATTGAATCTAGTGCAGGCGTCTCAGATTTTCGTACTTTTCGACGCTCGTTTTTGTGGACTATAACATAGTTATGGTTAAACGTTGTGCCTGGGGCACTTGTAAGACTGACACTCGTTACCCAGAGAGGTTGGAGGGGGGTGTGCGTACAAATAGCCACTGCCTGTATTTTTTTTTTCCGCTTTGGAATATGCCGCCTTCAGAGTTTTCCAGAGATGCTAAACTTGGTTGGCAGTTGACACAAAACCAGCCTCTCTCCACTTTTCGCACACCTTAAAGATATCGTTGTTACGGTGCCTTCGCCCATCGATATATTCCATTATATTCATGTCTTTCATTATCTGAATGCACACAGTCGTCTCCTCTTCCCTCCAAAAATGCTAATTCCTTGCGAATTGAACAGGCGCAGACGTAATTGAATATTCTGTTCGGGGGCATTTTCCGATTAAGGTGTATGCATGAGCCAATATTCCGATTAAAACAGGCATATGCCAGGGGTCTTATTTGGAATATTTCGAGTCGGAAAAATGACCTTAAACAGGTTATTGCACGCGTTTACATGACAGGTACGCAATCGTAATATTCTCATATTCCGATTAATACAGGAATATGGTGTGGATGTAAACGCAGCCATTTATTCACATCGGCTAAATTCCTGGGCCATGAAGGAATACCGCTCAGAGGGCACAGTCATCACGACAAATCACTACTGACCAGTGATTGTGGAGAGTGACGACCTGACAGTTCCCCAAATATTAGCGAGCAATCGTTGAACCTAAAATTACACTCTCACAACTACCCAACCCATTAGCTAAGTTAAGCAGCTAAAAACATAAGAAATGTTACAGCCGTCCCGCTAGCTAACGTCAGCTGATACATTATAGTTAATGCTGTGGTATAAACATAGACTGTATAAATCAGTCTACGGGTCCAAGTCCAGATTTCCTACATTATGCATGAACATACTGTAACCCTTTCTGTCTTCTCCTGTCTGAAACCGCATTTGCTGCTTTGTAAAAGCCCGACAGCAGTTCAACTGGAAGAGCTGTCAAAAACGCCATGTTGAAACTGAAGTTTTGTCGGACTTAGCAACAATAACTTAGGGGGGCGGGGCTTAGTGAAAGGTGAATAGTCTGGTATCACGGGACTATCGACATTAATCCCCTCAGGCCAGTGGAGAACAGAGGAAAGGTAGCTCCCTCTATCTTCTCGTGCAGTGGGTAGCGGGGTTTTGGGGAGAGGTTGACTCACCAGTTTTTGCATGAAAAGCATGTGGGACATTTAAACTGTACAAAACGGTACTCAAAGTATTAAAAGAATTGCCATGAATGAAGTTCACTCCTTTGCACAGATATAGATGCTGGCATCCGTAAATTCCGAAATTTAATTCTTAAATAATTCTGAAATTGAATTTCCGAATGTCTTGCTTCACTGGAATAATTTTCCACAGTCTCTGTGACACAAACACTGAGTTTCAAAGCCCGAATAGGGTCATGCATAACAGGAAAAAATTGGCAATATTTGTATCCTGCGCAAAGGGATTAGTTATTTGCATTTCCCTTTGCATAAGGAACATATTCACATATTTCAAAATACCCTTCAACCTTTCCTTCCCATTAGATCCCACCACAATTTAGAAGTCATTATTTATAGGATGAATAACCCAAGTACAAAATCATGAAGGGAAAGAAAAAGAGAATATGAACGACATGCATTTATTTGCGAGCAGCTCTGCTTGCTGGGGCTCGGACACATGCGCCTACCATAGAGCGACATTGTTTGTGTTAAGATGTTGTCTGGGTGAGTCTGAATGCCAATGAGCTCTGTGGCATGATTGGTGTAGCATCAGCTTATACATGTGCTGTCCAACCCATTGTGACGCTAGTTGGCCTTAATTCAGTGCATGGAACTATCAAACTGGGGAAGGCGATAAATTTGCTATTTGCGACAAATTGTGAATAAATTTACCGCCACATGCGTTTTCGATTGCCAACACGCAAAAATTGAGCCCGCAGATTTAATGGCTCCATCTTGAAATAAAAATAAAATGATGACTTCAGTCTTGGCTGAAATAAAATGGTCTCCATAAAAACCAACGTAAATTTAGGGAATGGCGCCATTCTGCAGGTTTTTCTGTTTTAGGGGCACAATAAGTGTTGTCTTCTTTGGTGGGCACCGAGAGCATTTGGGCTTTATTGGCCAGCCTACCATCTTTTTTTCTCAGCCAAAGCAGCACTTTTCCTTGTGTTGTGGTAAATTGCCCATTGTGGATGGGGTGTATTTTCCTTAGTAAGAACACCAATTGACCAGTGAATACTTTTTAATAAGCATTTTGTGGTGTATGCTACAACATGTTCATAAAACTACTCATGAATGTTTTAAAATGCTCGTGAATAGCAGTGCATGTGAATATGTTCCTTAACCTTAAATTATTCAGGCTTTGTACTTCATTTCTTGGGGCAGCTCAGTGTAGCAGCTGGCAGTGCTGTTGCGTCACAGCTAGAGTTGTGGGTTTGAGTTTAGCCTGGGGGATTTCTTTGTGGAGTCATACATGTTCTTTCTGTGTTCACATTCCTCCGATTTCCTCCCACAGTCCAAAAACATGCATGCTAGGCTAACTGAGCTCTAAAATTGCCCACAGTCGTGAGTTTGTGAGTAGATGATGTGTGAGCCCTTTGACGGAAAGGCAGACTGTCCACTGTATGTTCCTGCCTCTCGCCCACAGTGTACCTGTTCAGGAATATGACGGTTGGGTCATGGTTGAATGAACATGATCTTTCTTATCACTCATGTTACTGTAGACTTTTTTTTTAAACTGAAAACAAATAGCTGCTATGCATCCTTGGCACTCACATGTGGTGCTGTCTAGGCCGGTCCAGTTCCCATTCAGAACTAATCTGTCCTTATTCACTTCAGAATTCCATTAAGGTGTTCATTTTGACCTTTGGCCCCATGGCTGGGGAAGCGGGGCTGGAATGATAACAGAATTACAATTAAGTATGGAGCTATGTGCCCATGCCTATTGGGTGGGCTGAGACTATGAAGTGAAGGATTTGTTTATTTCTTTATAATAAGAATATCTGCTGAAAAGAAGCTGTTGATTTTGGGAATGACTGTGGATGGAGAAGGACGGGTAGCGCAGTGGTTCCTGTTGCAGTGTGCTGATGGTGCTCTGGGTGCTGTTCCCCACAGAGACTGAAGGCAGCGCTGTCCCAGCAGGCTCCCCCAGGACATAACTATGGAGGTGTGGCCCCGGGCTCCAGTCCCATGGTGCCTCAGAGACAGGAGCAGGGCCAGCTGCTGGTACAGCACCCTGATGCCCCATCACCCGCCCAACCGCAGGTACTCTATTACCCAAAGGATGTCCCCACGGTGCTGTTTAACTGTGCTCTTGGAGTCATTCAGTTTCCATGAGTATATTAAGCAAGCGTGCAAATTAAAATTTACACACTTGACGACACTTCCTCAGTACCACATCTGCACGCTTGTGAATGTGTCCTCCAAAATGCTGCCTCATCTTCCTCATCGTCATCGTCAGTTGGTGCTCCCGCACGCAGACGAAGCCTCCCTCTACCCTGCCCTGGGACTGACTGACCTACCCTGAGTCTTAATTCCTAGTTATACTGCTGACCCAGCCCAGCGCATTGCATTCTGGCTGGTCACCCTCCACTCCTCTGATTGGCCCAGGTTTCCCCGGCCCAGCCCACGGGCGGGCGAAGGCGGAGGACAGCGGAGGACGATCCAGACGAGCGACGGCAGCGGTTCCTGGAGAGGAATCGGGCGGCTGCCTCTCGCTGCCGTCAGAAACGCAAGCTGTGGGTCAACTCCCTGGAGAAGAAGGCAGAGGAGCTCACTTCTATGAATGTGTCCCTATCTGTGAGTGTCTGTCCTCTCCTCCATAATGAATGTGTCCCTATCTGTGAGTGTCTGTCCTCTCCTCCATAATGAATGTGTCCCTATCTGTGAGTGTCTGTCCTCTCCTCCATAATGAATGTGTCCCTATCTGTGAGTGTCTGTCCTCTCCTCCATAATGAATGTGTCCCTATCTGTGAGTGTCTGTCCTCTCCTCCATAATGAATGTCTCCCTATCTGTGAGTGTCTGTCCTCTCCTCCGTCATGAATGTCTCCCTATCTGTGAGTGTCTGTCCTCTCCTCCATAATGAATGTGTCCCTATCTGTGAGTGTCTGTCCTCTCCTCCATAATGAATGTCTCCCTATCTGTGAGTGTCTGTCCTCTCCTCCATAATGAATGTCTTCCTATCTGTGAGTGTCTGTCCTCTCCTCCATAATGAATGTCTCCCTATCTGTGAGTGTTTGTCCTCTCCTCCATAATGAATGTCTCCCTATCTGTGAGTGTCTATCCTCTCCTCCATAATGAATGTCTCCCTATCTGTGAGTGTCTGCCCTCTCCTCCATCATGAATGTATCCCCATCTGTGAGTGTCTGTCCTCTCCTCCGTCATGAATGTCTCACTATCTGTGAGTGTCTATCCTCTACTCCATTATGAATGTCTCCCTGTCTGTGAGTGTCTGTCCTCTATTCCATAATGAATGTCTCCCTATCTGTGAGTGTCTGTCCTCTATTCCATAATGAATGTCTCCCTATTTGTGAGTCTCTGTCCCCCCTCAATTTCGAGTTCTTTCTATGCGTTAATGTCTGTCCTTGTCCATAATGAGCTACACTGTCCCGTCTGTTCGCCTGTGTCCATGTTATTGACTCTGTCCTGTTGGAGAACCTTTATCTCTGTTTGTACTTTATTTCCAATTCTTTCATTTTTTTGTCACCTCTGATGTTGAATTCATTCTGCTTCCTTTGCTTTTATTTGGTAAGGGTGTGAGTAGTTTTCTACTGTCTCTGTGTGCTTCTGACACAAGGCCGTGATGATTTTGCGTGATGCAGCAGTGCATTAACTGCATTTTTACTGTGTGCGAATATCAGCATTCGCAGTGCAGTAGCATCTAGTTGCTGTGCAGCAGTAGGTCATGACTGCTTTTGTCCCAGAATGAAGTGTCCCTGTTGAGAAATGAGGTGGCCCATCTGAAGCAGCTGCTCCTGGCCCATAAAGACTGCCCAGTCACCACTCTGCAGAAGACCAGCATCTACCTGGGTAAGTGCAAGGCAGGGACTGCGGGGTCATGTCTGTCACAGCAGGAATTATGTGTAAGAGCGAAGCAGGGACTGTGGGGTCATGTTTATTATTTCAGGAATTATGTGTAAGAGTGAGGAAGGGATGGTGGGGTCATGTCTATTACAGCAGGAGAAAAATGAAATCATTAAAAAATTGGACCGAGGCTCCTGTAGTCCAGCGGCCAACGTTAGACAATTTGGGAGAACTTTGTAAATTTTGACGACAAATTGGCACTTTCATGGTCAAAGATTATGGGACCGTGTAAACTGTCAATAATGTCGACAGTAATGGGTAATATTATCAATACTTGTAAACGTTTCGCTGTGGTAAATTACTGAGACATTTTAAGGCTACGCCACCATTTTCCAAGGGAAAGACTCAAGAAATTGTTATAATGAACAAGATGAAGAAGATGGCAACAGCAGAAATAAATTCAAAAATGTGTTGAACAAACTTGGTAGACCATGTCTGTTGGGTGCTCCGTAAACAAATATCAAGTCATTCTGGCTGACCGTTTGGAGATTTTTGAAATTTTCCACCAAGTGACCTCGGTTTTGACCTTCAAGGTCACTCAAGGTCAAAGATCATCATACCAAATGAAAGCCCTTTTTTGAATTCCTGTGCTACGAATACTATTTATAATATATCCAATTGTTTTCATGTTATAGCCCATTGAAACATGGCCAATATTGAGTATATGGGAGAATTCAAAATGTAAAGATTTCAAAAAATCAATATTTTCAAATAGTTTGAGGAAACTTGGTAGACCTCCTTGCAAGGATGCTCCATAACAAATATGAGGTCATTCTGGTCACCTGTTTTGGAGAAGATGGTTCTTGAAAAATTGCTGATGACAGACAGACGATGGATGCTAGACAGCACATGATGCCAATATTCCAGTGGCCCTTCCTTTGGGCCGTTGGACTAAAAACTGCATTTTGTGTGTACTTTGGGAATTTTCGTCTAAAATTATCAGTTTGATCTGAGACATTTAAGTATCAGAAATAAGCAGGGGGCAAATAGTTTTTCACCACACTATGTTTATGTGGCATGGATGGCCGGCTCTTGTCTCTTACAGCAGGAATTATGTGGTTTTTTTTTTTTTTTTCACTCATTCAGACCAGGCCTGAGTGGAGAGGGTTGCCAATGGGAATTGGGTCATTACTAAGAAAGATTGAGTAGTTGAGAATCAAATTCTTGAGAGAAATTAATTTGCATTTCGTTCAAACTCTGGGTATTTTTTTCAAATGGAAGTGTGTGAGAACTGAACAAGTTAATTTTACATTGCATTTTGACTCTGAGTGATGTGTGTTTTTGGTGCCCCCCTGTGGCGACGCTGTGCTCCTGCATCTCTACAGGAGAGGACACCCTGAAGCAGCTGTCAGAGCCCACAGGATCCCCGGCCCCAGTTATCCAGCACAGCTCCCTCAGCAGCCCCTCCACCGGGCCCAATGGCCTGAACTCGCGCGCTGCTGCCGAGGCTGTCGCTATGTCCGTGCTGGCCGGGATGGGCGGGCCACAGGGGGGCGGGGCTTCCTCCCATGTCATCATGGCCACGCAGTCCCAACCTGCTGCCAG
Source organism: Gymnothorax javanicus (assembly GCA_029692085.1). Lineage (NCBI taxonomy): Eukaryota > Metazoa > Chordata > Actinopteri > Anguilliformes > Muraenidae > Gymnothorax > Gymnothorax javanicus. Next base: position 21,364,209 of record CM056203.1, read on the forward strand.
ATGATGAGTGGGTGTGGCCTCAGGCTCCACACACAGAGGGCAGGGAGGGATTCGGGGGGCACTGACATCAAAAGAAAAGCCCTTCCTTTCACCCTGTTCCCTTCTCTTTCTCTCTGTCTCTCTCTTCCCCCCTCAAGCTCAATGGGGACTCATGGAGAGCTCCTTACCCACAAGGCCATGGACTACAGGGGCTGGACTCCACCCATCTTCCTACTGCGCCCCTCCCCCAACCCCACCCTTTGATCTGCCCTTAACCTCACTGGACTGTTGGACTGCTTTGTTCTATGTGCACTCGACTTGTCAGCTCTACACACACACACACACACACACACACACCTGCAAACTTTCCCTGCATCAAGGGACACATTTTCTCCATCTTTCTCAGTCTGCTGCTTATGTGCACCTATCATTTAATTTTATTTGAAATGGGTCCCCTGCTACATGAGTGAGAAGTGACTGTTTGTAAAATTAGCTTCATTGGTGTTACAGGCCATAGTTTGTCATTGCAGACAGAGGTCATTTTCTGATATCCATTAACTCCTAGGGTACTACCATCCTGTTGTTCGGCCCTTCTGTGGGAGTGGCCCACTTTCATTGGGCGCATCCCCTCAGGCTCACGCCCTGTGTGGGAGGCTATATCCTGTTATTGCATGTTGATTCGCTGCGTTTGTTTTACCCTTGGCGATGCCTCCAGATCCTGGATTCCCTATTTCAAGTTCCCCCACGGTCGTGATGCTCTGACTCTTGCTTTGACTCTTTATGAACTGTTATGCTATTACATGATTGTGCACATTTAAACTTAATTTTGTGAGTTTGTGCGCGGAAGTTACTGCCACGTTATTACAATTGGTAGCCTTTGTAGCCCACAAGCTGGTAGCTCGTGCTATCTTTGGGGACAGCGTCACTGAGTTTAGCATTCTGGTTATTGTAAGTTACTCGGAAGGCGTGCACATCAGTGCGCTGTTGGTATACACTGTTAAGAACGTAGTCATTTTTCAGTCAATCCCAAAAGGTAGCTGGAAGGCAACTTAGTTTGCTACCTATCAGTCGACAGTGCCTAATTTGACGTGTTTGCATCCGTTACAAAAGAAGATGATTTGCTGATGTTGGTCACAATTGTTGCATTTCTCTGCCAGCTTCACTTTGTCCTGCTGCTAAAAATGCTTTTCTACTGTTAACTTTATCTGCCAGAGCCATTAGAACTTAATTTGCCTTAAGGCTGGTTACAGCAGAAGGTTCTGTAAATAAGCATAAACGTGAAGTAGGCAGTCATCCGACAACAACACATCCATGCTGGGTAGATGGCCTGGAATAAGATGCAGGGCATGGCGGAATTTGCTGTTACACTGACAGCACCTGGGGCAGTGTTTAGGAATCGACGCTTCGGGGGTATCAGACTATTGGGGATTTGACAGCCTCCCGCTAAAACTCACACCTTCACTTGCCCCGGGCTTTCTTTCTCACCTCATAGTTTATTGTGCATGTGTGTTTTGTGGCTCTCCTGTGAGAAGCTGACTGTTGATTTATTGGCTGCAGGCAGAATGGGTTGTGGGACTGGAGCCCAGCCCTGCTGGTTATTTAAAAGGGGGAGGGGCAGGATCTAGTCCTATACCGGGTTGGCTGGTGGCCTCTGGCCTCGCAATTAAATTGTATTTTATTTAGCGTCTTTGCTTTCTGCCCTACCTTCTCACTGCCTGTGCTGAACAAGTTGGGTCAGATCCCCTTGGTAACACTAGTCCCACCTGTTTTTTTTTTTTTTTTTCTCTCTCTCTCTCTCTCTCTCTCTCTCTCTCTCTCTCTATGCACTCACACACAGATTCATACAAATTCACATATCCTGTGTTGGGGTATAAAAGGAAACATAAACACGTGTCGCCTTAAAAAAAAGTCACACTAGTGCCTCCCTCTCTGGCCTGCGCTGACTAGCAAGCGGGTCAGACGACTGGACTGGACCGGACCGGACTGGACCGCGGTGGGGCTGCATCTCCGTCAGTCAGGGGGCGGAATCCCGTACGGACGACTAAAGCACGGGAGCGCTCTGGTGTGTTAGAGCTTATATACCTCTGAAAGATGCAGCAGGTTTGGATCTCTCGCTCTCCCTCCTAACCCTGCCTCATCTGCGGTGTTTACGGTGCCCGTCTTCCTTTCTGAGCGCTGGAGTTGCCGTGCGACAGGGTCAAGGCCGGTCTATGCGCGTGCGGTTGGACGCAGTTGGCTCTGGTCGGCTCGTGCGTTCAACTTATTTGCCTCTGGGATTGCGGCACGAAGAACTGGTCTCAATCGCCATTTAAAAGGGAACGAGCTCAAAACCAGGGGCTACATTTTACGCTTCCTGTGAGTCTCCGACCTGGGGTCCTCAAGTACTTGGTCTGCAGGGTGTAGTGTGGTGCAAAAATGTTATTTAGTTTAACATGTATGGGCGCATGTAAGTGCACTAAGAACAATATGCCTATTTTTCTTTTTTAAAATGTACATGTTTTTGTCAATTTGATGAACTTTAGCTTTAAGTTGGCATGAAATAACCGTAGCAGGTTCAGAGGTTAGCCGATATTGGCTAGTGTACTGTGTGTATGTATGGATGTATGCATATATGCGCCTGCATATAGAGGACTGCAAAGAGACTGTGATAACGCGTCTGGCCCATCGAACCTCCCCCACCCTGCCATCACCTGATCCTGAATTCCCTGCACTGCCAGACAAACTACAAGACTGTACTCTGCTCTCTTCATAGTTATTGTCATTAGCACTTTTGGTTTTTTTTTTATTTTGTTTTTGTATCGTGTGTCGTTGTCAGGGCTGTTTAGACGCCTGATAAAATTGATGCTCGTCATCGTCATTTTTGCTTAAGGATGTAATAATCACATTTAGTGAATGTGTTCTTTTTTTGGACACTCCACTTCCTTAGCTTCCTGCCTAAATATATTCAGATATGACTGTTAGACTTTTTTTTAAAAAAGAAATACTAACTGCCTTTGTGTAACTTCTGTGTGATTGTGGTTGGTCTGCTTGTGCAGATGGTCTGTCAGCCATTTTAATTTTGATTTATCTTTTTTTTTTTTTTTTTTTTTTTGGCTTCACTGCTTATCAGACCTCTTATGTGCAGCACAAAGATCACCACTTTATTTATTAAGGAATACTTCTCCAGAGAGAACTTAATCTTTCTAATTGTTTTCTCTCCTGAATATGTGAGAAATTACAATCAACTTCGCATCACTGCACGAACCAGAGCTGAAGCCTTGTTCAACTAAGAAATACTAAGTGAGCAACATTTTCTTTAAGTTGTTTGTAAATTTATTTTTGTGTGAAGTCGCACTCCCCTATGTTAATCTGATCGTTTGAAAAACTGTCTATTATATTGTACATATGTGTACTATATAAATATATATATACTTTTTCATGCATGCTACAGTAATATACTATGAACACATATCATGGTTTAATTTTAATAATTAAAACGAAATTCAGTTTGGTAAAATTCAGCAATTTGTTAACTATTGTTATATCTTTCCCCTGAAATATTCATTGATATGTCTGGAATTCAACAGTTTAAGACGGCTTATCCTCAAATGCTCTTCCAAGTCCGGTGTCTTCATATTCAGCCCAGCCATTTGAAGAAGTATCAAATATCAAATCCGTTTCCGCGTGAATATTTTGAAATTGATTTTATTTTTTACTGGGAAAATGTCGCATGTTTGGGGGTGTAGAATCATTCATTCTTAAGACAGAAGTGAGACCAGGAAAAGGAATCAAGTAAGCAAAGATGCTTAATAATCCATCTCTGGCGCTGTGGCGTGAGCTGTAAGCTTGCAGTTACATAAACGTGTCAACAGAGGGTGGAGCCCTGTTGTCTTAGAAATTCAATCGTGAAAATACAATGCAGTTCCTTTTATAGACGGTAGAGGGTATGAAGCTTTGATGTGAGCGCATTTCTTAACAAGGTCACGTGACATTTTACATTGGGGAGTTTTTTTCCTTCGCTATGGCGGAATTACGGGAGTGCACGAAGGGATTTTAATCTATATTATACTTAATGTTTTGCGTCGTGAAGGAGGAGTTAAATTATTTAAGACTTTATTTTTCCCTGAGCTCCTCTTATACCATTTTTTGCGATGGCGGATCGTGGTCTGGATTTGTCTGGTCTGCCCAAAGACGTAAGGGACCAGCTGGCGGAGTTGGATTTGGAGCTATCGGAAGGTAAGACTGGAATATAAAGGGAAAGGAGAGAATATTAGTTTGTCACCCTGGCCCTACCTGCGTGTTCACGCCCTTTTTTCCAATGGCTCTTAACGTTTCGACTGAGTGTCAGTATTAAAAATATTCCTGACTGAAGATTCACTGTAGCACATCCATCCAGTAACGATGGTGTGCAATGAATATTTATGGTTGTGTCTTGAATTTTGCTTGTCTACCCATCTTTGAGCGGTCCCTATCGATATATAATGTAACACAAGCATTGCATGAATAGGCTTAGTCACTGGAGAAAGATGCTATCACTGTACTGTGCCATGAGCTCATTATCCTCATCTCCAATGTGAGGTTGGGAGGAAACAATGGTTTACCGGCGTTGTGACTTGATGTGGTTGCAGTCTGGGAGGCTCCAGCTAGCTGGATGTTGCTAGTGATTCAGTGGCCTATCCGAGCGGATAGGGAACCTGTTTACAGTAGGTTTTTTATATGTTCAAATCCGCTGTTAATACAGAATTTTAGTTGTCTTGGTTGTAACGTAAATTTAATGTTCTGCAGCCGGAGAATCGAATGCATGGAATACTCGTTACTGTAGTGTGTATTGGCTTGGTGCCGAGAGGCCGGGCAAGTGTAGTTTTCCAAAAATGCTAAATGGCTAGCTGACGGTGGGCGAAGAATTAAAACTTTTCACGATTAATGTTGCAGGCAGCCATCGTAAGGATCATTTGAGCTAAAATGCTAAACTGCCATTGTTCGAGCGGCGCATTGTAGCCTTGCAGTTTGATGAACTCTGTGTGTGTGTGTGTGTGTGTGTGTGTTGTGTGTGTGTGTACACTGTATATCACGATCACGTTTCACGCCTTCGTGGCCCATAACACGAAAATGATAAAGGCTGTGCGCTGTTATTTGATTCTGATCTCACGTGTATGTTGTGATACAAAATGCGGATGTGGTGTACACTTGGCACTTACGGGCTTCATTGAAATTGCGCAAAGCGTATGTCACTTCAGTGATCAATAAAACTTAACACTGAAAAACTTCAAAAAGCCCCTCTGCTTGAGTCCATTATTTGAATTGTTAATCTGATTGATCTTGTTTAATGAACTCTTGGCCTACTTTTATTTTGCGGCCGGTTTTGCCACAGTATGCTATAATTGTCATGGCTATGGGAAGAAAATGGTAATGAAGGAAAGTGCAGGACCATTTTGTTTTTGTTTGCACATGTTAATGCGCGCACGCATTGATGTTTAACATTTTTTTTTTCAATTTCGTATCTTAGGGAAGATGTTGCTGTTCCAGTCTGCAATTTTTTTTTTTTTAGTTATGAAGGTGCGAAATCTTAAGTATGTGATTAGAATGCTCTTATAACTGAACTGTATTTTTGACGTGGAAATCACAAATAGTAATTTAAAGCAATAGTTCTAGAATACTTGGTTTTGAAGAAAAAGTAAAAAAAAAAAAGACTTCAAGAAGTCAGTGCGTATTGATAAATGTCTTTGCTACTAATTACTTGAGTTTTCTGCCATGTATCACAAGCATCACGTACCTTTCGGCGAAACTCGCACGGATCTCTGAGGCGGAATTAAATGCTTTGATTGTTGCCGGGTATCGTATGTCAGACTAGCCGAACAGCGTCTCTGAGCGGACATTACAAGTCTGAAGATTTTCCGCGGCGAGAAGTGTTGATATGACAACCAATCATTTGACTATAGAATTGATTTGGCAAATGTTTGCTGTTTGTGGGACAATTAAACAAGAAAACCTAGCCAGTTCTTTCGCATTATCTCCTTTATGGATGTGTAATCTCATTGCATGTTGAAGTGAAACTGGATCTGTCATTATTTACAGCCAATTGAAAACCTTATTTCTCAAGTCTGTACTAAACCTCCTGCATCTCACTGTAAGATTCCGCTATATAAACATAGCTGTGTATGCAAATCGGGCTCGTCGGTCATGCGTACTGGCTGTGTGTGTGTGCATCAACTTCAGATCAGAATTTGAGCGGCTGTGTAGTACTGTAGCTATGTACTCGAATGAAATGGCATTCTAATCACTCAAGATCAGCACTGGTTTCTAATCTTAGACGCAGTTGATCCCTTGGTATGCTGGTTTTTATTCCAACCACATCTCTCAACTCCAGAATTTATAAAAAGCTGTTAAATTTTAATTAATTGCATTCATTTGATGGTTAGAGGGACTGTTTACCTTCCAAATCCACATTATGCTAGCATAGATTTTCAATGCCACTAAGATTCCAAACTATATAATGTAAAAATTCTTCGGGCAAACATGCATGAAAAGAGGTAACAAATGAATTGGGTTAATTGGCCAATTTAACTACTTTGCAGGTAACCAGGTAAACTTAATTGTTGGATACGCGATGACTTGCATTTTTTCCCACTTATGATTTAGCGCAATTCCGGTGGGCCTCATTATCATTTGCAATGTAATTCTACGTACATTTCCCGTTGGTTAGGATTGATGGCAAATTGTATATACCTAGGAGTTTGCCGATTGACCTCAGTCTTTTATTTCACGATTATAGATCACTTTCTTCTCATTCAATAATTCGCAAACTGAAATTTACTGTTCTAAATTTAATCCAGTAAGTCCTAAATGCCCACAGAAGATGCATTTTTTCATGGCATGCATTGCCATTTCTGCCAGAATGTATATTTTAAGAGTTTAAGTAATCCCACAGTATAAACTATGGCTTGTTAATATTTTAGGATTGACATTGCAGTTGGAATGAAAACCAGTATACTCGGGGGTCCTCCAGGACCGAGTCTGAGAACCACTGGGTTATGGCACTGGATTGGTCTGACAATATTATGCAAATAATACATGTATAACTAGGCCACTCCACCTTGGGGATATATTTTCTTTTTAATAGTGTAGGAGGCAGATTCTGGCTGGAATAGTTAATCTACGTTTCATACATCGCTGGTAAATTTCTGCGCTCTTCCATGTAGTTGTTCAGTTTATCATCAGTTTGAATTATTAATAATTGATGATGTATCTAGTGTGGCTTGCTGGGCTGTTTTGGGGCGTCCCAAACGTGTTTCAAAGGCGCATTGATGAGCGCCGTGATTACAAGTACATACTAATTGTGAAAAAGATTTCGATTGCTGTGGCCTACCTCACACAGACCTGGTCCACACATACACGTACATTTTTCAAAACGGGGATTCCCGCTGTTTTCAAATAATCTCCTTCCACTAGAAAACGCAAAAAACGTTGCTAATTGATTAGCTGTCCGGAGCGTGCCAATCCAGAAGGCGGCGATCATATGATTTAATTGAAGATCATGTAGGCCAATAGAGACGACCGGCACATCCGGGTACTTCGCCAAACGTCAAGACCGCGCCCCTTTTTGGGGGATAGAAAACCTCAGATCCCATTGACCCTAATGTAATTTGATGTGTTTTCAGGTGTAAAATTTATCCAATTTATTTAACTAAATTTCCTGTTTATATTCATTTATTGATTTATTGATATGTCTAGCGATTATTTTGCTACCTTGCTCGAACCTGAGCGTTCGCGTTATCTTAATAAATTAAGGTTGACCGGTCCACCCTCTTGCCCTTTCACTACCGCAAATTTCGAAGTCTGTGTCAGTTTGGGGTGAAGAATAAGCAACAAATGCACATAACGTTAGACCGAAAACCTGACGCTACTTTACGTTAGCTAGTTAAGCAATTAAAGAATAAACAATGACATGAGAGAAAAATCGTAGCGAATAAACCTATTAAAGTATAGTGCCAAGTCTTGCATCTTAAAGGGTACTTACGTTACTCTCTAAGTTAAAAAAAAAAAAAAGTGGCATGGCCTGTTGCGAAGCGTTTCCCACACATATAAACATGGGAAGACACTGGATACATAGCTTTTACTCTTCATCTTCTCTTAACTCTCCTTTTTGTATTCTTCCCTTTTCCAGGTAGGATGGGGAACCTGAGGTCCGTACTGATCATTTTATTGGAGGTGCAACCCGGCACACCACAATTTTTGGGCATTTTACTGCTCAATTATCGCGCTTATTTCTCATTGATTTCAGTGCATAAGAGCGTTTGTTTTCCCCAAAAATGGGGCGCGGCCTTTGCGCTGAGCTCTTGATGACGTTGAACCGGTCGTCTCTATCACAAGCCACTAAAAGCTCACTGTCGGGCGCAAATACTCTGATGTCTCACGCTAAAACTCGGGCTGTATCCTAATACCCACTTTTGCCTTCTCGCGGTCTTGAATGCGCCTTTACGTCCCTTCGAGTTAAGACGGTCCTATTTCTGAAAATGCCCAAGCTGAGGTGTACTTAATACGCGCGTTATGAATCCTTATTTTAATACCGCTTCGGAGTGGTATTAAGGGCTAAGTGTATCCACAATGCATCTTGTTCGCTGGAAGGAAGGAGTAGTTCTAATGATCACGGTAACATGCCAATGTAAATGTAGTGCTATAAGGTTTCTGAAGCTTCTGTTGTTGGGCCATATGCTCAGTGTAAATTTTCCAGCCATGATCTAATTGCTTGTTTATTTGACTTCTGTATTGGCTAATTTATTGCTGTATTTGGATATGATTATGAACGGTGTTTCAATGTATGTTGCTTTAATGTCTAGATAGCTGATTGGGGCTTTATTCTCGCACGTTTTCAGAAAATGTATCCTCTTTTTGTCATTATTGACTGATTAACTGCTCTAAATGCTGCCCCAACTGGAACATTTTCCTTCTGTCAAGTACTACCCAACATGAGATGACAAAACCTCACTGCACTTGCAGTCTTTACGCCTACTAGTACACTTTGGATAAATCCTGGAAATTCCTCACTCAAGTGGCCACTTGACTATGTGCAAAGGTAGGTTTTGGGATGGAGTCTTCGTCCTCCGGTCCACACTATGGCCCTTTCCCAAACCGCTCGCTCTCCAGTCTCCACTGGCACTTCAACACCGAGAATCACTCCGAGTGAAATCTCCCTCGCAGCAACGGAGGGAACTTCATTCAAGGGGACGGTGGAAATAAATTACTTATTTTTTGGAAATAGCTGTAGGTACTTGCATTTGGATATGCGGCGTTTCCTCAATCCTGGACACAAAAGTGCTGCACTAAAGGAACGTGGTTTGTAAGCTTGCATGGGTGTAGACTCGCTGCAGAGGGTTTTAAAACCCTCTTCCACTTTGCACTAATTGACTTGGAGTGACACTTAATATGGCGATCCGTCCGCATGAGCATGCCAACAGAGGGGGAGTGGATAGAGCGACACGTTAGGGCAGGGGTCACCAACTCTGTTCCTGGAGGGCTACCATCCAGTAGGTTTCTACTCCAACCCTAATTCAACACACCTGATTCAAGTAATTAGCTATTTAATTGCCCAGCTCGTGATTTTGTTAAGTAGCTAATGAGCTGAATCAGGTGTGTTGAATTAAGGTTGGAGTAGAAACCTACTGGATGCTAGCCCTCCAGGTACAGAGTTGGTGACCCCTGCGTTAGGGGCTGTTTTGGGATTTGGCCATGAACAGTGATGGTGGGGTTTCTTGGAGTTTTTACCCTGGAAGGAGTTTTCCAAAGGGCCTGTTTTCAGTGACCAAAAATGTAGTTTACGTGTGGACGAAAGGCTGAAATGCCGCATAGAAAATGCTATGTTTTAAAAAATTATCCTTGTACCTGTGGACAGGGCCACAGAGAGCACAGTAGTGATATCAGCTGTTGGAGTGATGCCAAATTTGAAGTAACAGGCAAGCCTGCCTGTTCGCACAGTGCTATAAGCAGTTTTTATCAGGAATCATCAAATCATGGTCCTCAAGAGCAGAGGACTGCTGTACCCCTCCCTACTTTTACCTGGGGGTCAGGTATAAAGTTTGGCCAATCAGAAGCACCAGTTGTTCTGTTAATTAGGTTATTACCCGGGAGTAAAGAGAACTTGGGCTGGATGTGGTTTAAATATACAGATTTGTGATCCCTTGTGTATGTTATTTAGATGATTATACTTCACTGCTTGTGGTCAGGGGTCTGCAACCCTGTGCCTGAAGGACTGTCATCCTGTAGTTTTTCACTCAAGCCCTAATTCAGCAAATCTGGCTTTGAAATCCAAATCCAGCCCTGCTTTTCTCTCCTTCCAGGCAATTAAGTGAATACTGATTGGTCAGATTGTCGTCATTCCTAACTCCCTGGCAAAGGAAGGGTGGAAAACCAGCAGTTCTCGGCCCTTGAGGACTGATTTGCATTTGATTATGTTCTGAAGTGTTTGAAGGTTACCTCAAGTGGCACATGTTCTCATATTGTGAAATTTTGCACTGTCTTCATATTTAATTTTTTTTTTTACGTTCCGTTTCATGCAGGATAGTACCTGCCATGACAGAAGATCCTCTGGAGTGAATTAGGTTGAGCCTCGAGACTAACAAATTGATTAACAGAGGTGGCTCAATACGATTGCCATAACAATGGTCAAGCAAGCTGAACTCCAAGTAGTCCATATGGAGATTTAAAACGAGTCTCTCTCTTACATTATAAGGACCAAGACACTGTCTTAGGAAGGAATATCTGTCAGCAGTAGTGAACTGATGAAAGGCCACTGTTGTGTTATAAACCCACTTCTTAATTTTTGTGCTGTAAAAAAATCACACTGTGATATAATGGCTAGGTCTGAGGAAGCTGTGGCAACAGGTGATTTGTTTGCTTCCTATGAGGTCACAAAAAGTTAAAACATTTTTGATATTGTCATTTGGCAGACGCTCTTATCCAGAGCGACGTACAACACAGTGCTTAGACCGGACAAGGAGTGCTTAGAATCCCAATTGGGAAGTACCATTTAAATACCAGAAGTGAGAATACACAGGACGTGGCTCAGTGAGGTACCTGGAGCAACATAAATTCATTAAGTCAAGCACCATACTGTCAAGAACTAAGTACCAAATGCAGCATTAAGATCACGGGGAGAGGTAGAGTCTGAACAAATGTGTCTTCAGGCAACGCTTGAAGGCTGTCAGTGTCTCTGCTGTACTGAGCTCTGCGGGAAGCTCAATCTACCGCATTAAAAAGGACTCAATAGCTTGTAATCACCTTTGATTTTCTCATTAATCAGGTAGGAGAAACTTTTCTTTTACAGCAGGACAATGGCTCAACATAAATGTGTAATTGACATAATGCCTTAATTCGTAATCAAATAAGAGACCGACTTACGGTGGGATCACACCAGCCGCTCTTCCTGCCCCGCTACTTCCTGTACCTTTGCTTGGACCGCACGCACCTTTAAACTTGGCCTCCATTGTGATCTCTACAGCACACATGTAAAGTTCTGAGACTGCATCTAGTGCCGTTGTGACTCTTAATTGGTAAAATTTGTCCACAAACAGACTTATAAACTCAAAAACGGCTTCTGTGGAAGTTACTGCTACAATAGGTGCCTCCAGGACCACGTTTTGCCAAGATGACACACACAAGCACACACAATCACAAGGTGAAAACGGTACCAGCGGACATTGTTGCGGCTGGTTACTATACTCAGAGGCAATGAAAACGCAACACCAGTTTGGATTCAAATAATTTTGTGACTCAAATTTATTTTCTTATTTTAACAATTCAAATATGTTTGGTGGGTTGACTCTGGTGAATTAAATGTGTTAATGGGCCGATTTGGGCTATAATAAACAGATGAGTTAAACATAACGAGCACAAGTTGAAAATGAAAAATCACAACAAGACTGAATGGAACACACATTTAAAAATGAACTCAAAAGAACAGTCAGTATTGGGTGTGACCCCCACGAACATCCACACAGGCAGTACAACGTCTCCTCATGGACCTGACTAAGCGTCTTAGGTTGTCTTGGGGAAGTTGTCGCCACTCTGCTTGTTGTACATTCTGGAGTTGCTACCTGGTTTGAGGTCTGGGTACTCTTGATGAAAGAGCTCGTCCCAGTTGGACGTACTACACCCAAAACGTTCTGATGCTGGAGGTACTACACCCAAAACGGTGAGCCACTTGCCGGACACTTACTCCCGCCTCTAGCATACCCAGGGCCCTGTTCCGTTGTTCAGTCGACAGATGTGGCATTATGACACTTAAAAATGTTTTTTGTGTGGCTTTTATCATGCCTTTATCTAGGGAAGACAACCCCTCCTTCATTTCAACCACTGTACTTGCACAACTCCTAATCCCATATGTTGTACTCAATATGGACTGATGAGAGTCCAACTCATACTGTTGAGTTAAATGATGATCATTCATGTGTAACGAGGTACACATTGTGACCCCAATGGTCACTTAAGAACTCAAATTGGACTACTCAGGTCCTGAGCAAAAATAAACCAAAATTTAGAGTGTTGTGTTTTCATTGCCTTTGAGTATATTTACAACCGCACGTTTGGATGGTATGTTAAAGATGAAAGCTGTTATTTGCAAATTGTCTTTGACCTGTGCCACATTGAAAACAAAACAACTGCACATTATCTGACGTTTCAACACGTGTATTTTGATTTTGAAAAATAAACACATTCATTTTCATTCTTGTAACGTATTTCAAAAAGTTAGGACGGTAAAGTGTTTACCGTTTTAAAACACAATTTAATTTTGGTGGAATTTGCCGGCAGATTTCATGCGTGTGCCCTGGTAGCTACTCTGTGTGCAAGACTTTATGTGGGAGTGTTTTAAGAGCCAGTTTTTGTAAGAATCGGGCAGTTAACCATTAGGAGGGGACATATGACGGTCTCAGATTTGCCTAAAATTTTTGTTCATGAAAGATGGTTGGTTCAATAGAAGAACTGCCAATTTTTAGGTGCCAATACCCTTTGGTTTCTTATTTAGGGGTATCAGAAGGGCGAAGGATTCTGAGATGAGAAATGAGCACTGAAAAAAATTCAGTTTTGAAATGCAATTATATTATTGCGCTGACAACAGTCCACATTCATTTTCACATATGTCAATCTACTGTGTGTAGGGCTCGCAGTAATCTAAACTTTTCTGAGGGCTGTCGAGGGCGCATTTTATAGGGGGTGCTGCAAGATGTTACTTTTGGCCATTTGAGCAGTAATATCGGAGCCATTTCCAGACTGTGCCCTCAACAGCCCAAGATAGTTTATTCAAAATGTGATATCGTGGGTCCTTTACATAATCAACACAAATTAACTGTCGCATGTTTACGGCGCAAGAGTGCAGGTGGCGCTTCAGTCAGGGAAAAAGTGAAATTTGGTATTTTGGGAGGTCAGAGTTCTCCATGTGTCCTCATCTGATTTTGATGAAACCTTTTCTGTTGGGTAGCCTTGCATGTCTTCTAACCGTGATGTGAAGATTATTCTGGGTTTCTGCTGCATTAATTCTTTCCCACTGTCAATTCTAAAGCACTTACAAATTTGCATTTGTAGGCAAATTACCAATCCTTGGCTCATCTTTGCTCCTGAGTTACTAGCCCTTTCCTGCTTTTGTATCAAATCATGATTACATTACCCTGCTGACATCATCTGTTTCAAATCATATCATTATTCACATTTTTTTAGTCATAAATTGGTCCATCCCAATTTCTTTCGAAATGCATTACGGGCCCGAATTACAGAAATGGCTGTATATTACTAATAACATGAAGTTCTTGTCTTCACACTCTCTACGATGAAAATAAGTCAAATTTAGAAATCACTGCTTTGTTTTAATGTGCATTTTCCATACTCTTCCAACATCTTCTGAGTGGGGGTTTGTATCAAAATACATTTTGCTTTTATAGAACTTTTATAATTTTTTTTTTCATTAAAAAATCAATTATATGGGTTGAATTTTTTTGTTGGCTTTTAAAATTTTTTTGGTCCCCTATCATGTCACCTGGTGGACAGGCAATTGGCCATTATAATCCATTTCAAAGCTGTGATCAAATCTCATAGTAGATACTTTGATGAGAAATCACAAAAATGGATAACTTGGCCTAGTTATTCTTGTTATATTCCACAAAAATAATATAAATATTACATATTTTAATATATTTTACATCATTGTATCATGCAACTTACTGTTAGTTATTTAGTGTAACAGAAGGAGTTTCTTAAATAACAAGTGATTATAAACTTTTGAGCAGCACTATACTGCAATGAGCCATGATGATCTGTGTCATAGAATAAGAATATGGTAAGGAAATATTCACGCGCTGCATTTTAAATACAGGTAAATGCTACGCAGTACTTTGGAGATGGTAATACAAAGTAAACATTTTGGGTAGAGAATAACTTGTTTAGATCAATGTCTCCAATTATATTTTATAACTTGTACAGTCTGTTTCTTGAGTTCTTGTTTGTGCAGCAAGTTTGCATTTATATTCCTTAACCCACTGAGTATGTGGAAAGGTGAATATAATTGGACTGGATTCAACATTTTAATGCTGAGTGACCATAACATTAAAGTGAGTGCTGTACTTTTTGTGCCTTAATAAGCTCTACTGGGCCCTTTGTTTTTCTGTTGAAGCCAAAGTTGCATGCAGTAAATGAAAGAACAGGCCTTACTGGGAAGTGTGGTTGGTAGATTAATGGCTGGACGACTGATGGTGTTTTTTGTTATTGCTGCTGATGTTATTGTGCAGGGGGAGTAGAGGCAGGCATAGGCCTGATCTTGTTCTCAGGCATCTTTAGGAAGCCACCGAGTGCCGTTGTGCAAGGGACGGGGGCGAGCTGTCGCAGTAACGGGCCTCCTGACGTCAACGGCTTCTTGTGTGGGAGACTGACGTTCTTTGAGAGTGGTGATGTTGGACATAACTTTGGATATGCCATCATAAAAAGAGGAAAGAAGAAAAACAGAGACAACTTGCAAAGGCCATGAGGCATGAGTAACCAACCAGCCTACACCAAAGACTACTCTGAGCTTGCTTATGAGGCCATGCATATGAAAGGCCGCTAAAGGTTTCATATGAACAATTCCCCAATTTTCCTTCTATGTAATCTTCAGCCTGATCCTAACCCCTTTACTAAAATACTAATGGAGCCAAGGCTGATTTGCATGTGATTCCTGCTGTTTGTGCGAGCAAACCTTTGTTACATTTGGCTGTGAATGAGCCAGTGAGCCACGCGTGACTGTTCCTGAGCCATTGTTAAGTTCAGGGAAGAAGTGGGGATGAGCTGGGAGAGTCTCTTATAAGACTCATTGTTGAGTCACCCTGATGTGTCTGTGTGTGAATGTCCATGGAAAGTGTGTGTTTGTGCATGTGTTTGTTTGGTGTTCGTTGGAGTCAGGACGTGCATAGAAGAGAATGTGCCTTCACATACTGTTCTGGATCTGATCCACATCCACCCGGTCTGGTTTCCTTTGCTTTGGTCTCTGCTGGCAGCAAACTCCTTCAGTGCTGCAAAACAGTTAGGGCTGCACTTCGTGCTATCACCTTTGGTGAATGGCTAGTTGGAATCGACAAATTGGACTGATCCTGCTTCTGATAGTGTCTACAAAAGCCTTCAGTGACGCTTTCCTACTACCTGTGTCCATAGCTGTCTCTACTCACTGCAGTCCAGCCATCAGCTGTTTGGAAACGTCAACGAATCAAATTTCGGGCATGTTATATATGAAACAGCATGGTAACCGTGACTGTGCCGAGATGGTTGTGCTCCAGGTGCCGATGCCATCTGTGTCCCACTTTTTTCTGACACCTGGGTAGAGCAGCTCATCTCCTTTATCTGCTTTCCTTTTGTCAGAGAAATGCGGGCGATGGCTCAATGAATTGAGCTGCTTTTGGTACAATATAGTACTTTTCTTATTTCTTATTCTGTTTCACGTATGTGCTCTTTTTAACATTGTCAATTCTTCAACCTTGCTAGAGGAAATCGTTTGGTACATCACTTCCTCTTGCCTTAACTCAGGTTTGTGGTCTTCCTCCGGGCAAAAAAGAGTGGACGGATGAGTGGATGGTGATGGGTATTTGGTATCCCTGTAAGGTTGGGAGGAGTTTTTGCAGAATTCAATGGAAGGATAAAGGAGTTGAGGGGTAAATAGAGGCCTCATTCAACACCCTTGGCATATCTGAGCTACTGTTACCTGGGTAAACACATTAGCACGCTAGAGGAGCTAGTTGGGCTCTGACTCAGCGCAAAGACTGTAGAGCTTGAGGTTGCCATGTAGATGAATCCAACACTGAAAAAGGCTCTGACACTCAACATGCCAGAAGTGCCTGGAATGGTGATAATTTGTTGTGGTTGGCAGTCTTAAAAGATGTGACCTGCTTTTCTGTGTGTTAATCATAAAGCTGCTGGGTATATGTAACATATGTTAACCCCTTCGGGTTCCCACCTGTATTACCTGCAGTAAATATTTGCAATGTATTTTTTTGAGCATGCCTTTTTTTATTTATGAAATTATAAATGGAGTATGAAAATTTAATAAAAATATTTCAACAAGCTTCTTATTCTAGTATGTACAACCTCAGAGCCTCATCCTGGAAAGTGAAAATTCCCACAATCGTGCCGATGTTACACACGGGCATATTTAGGATCCTTGATTTCGCTCCACTCTGTGAAAATCTTGATCGAAATTGGCAATATCTTAGCCATGTTCTTAGCATTCCACTCGTCAATCATTAGGGAGAAGGGTGCCATCCAGAAATAGCCAATGCTGTACAGTCTCAGGAAACAAGCTCCTCTTGATAATTTGTGTTGTTTGTACATTTGCAACTGATACTTTTGGTGATTGTACAGACCGTTCCTTGTTCTATAGTCTGTGGTCCATACGCATGTTTGAATGCTCCGAAAAGTGGTCCACTACTGCCAACGGCAAATTGTCGTGCCACGAAAACATGCATCCAGTTGTTCTTAGCCTTTTCATCATTGTCAAAACGAATAGGCTCCAATAAATAATATTTTCACCAAAGTTCTTTTCTAATAAAAAAAAATCCGAATAACTTTATGGGTATGTTCATAAGCTGTATAAATGGAGGAAAATCTGTGAAACTTAAGGGCATTCCGTATGTTGGTATGTATTATCTAGCTTTGTGGCACTGAAAGTTTGTCGCATATGCTTGTCGTAGACGCTGAAGGTGTGTGTGTGTGTGTGCGCGCGTATGTGCGTGCGTGTGTGCGTTTTTGCATGTTTGTATGCGTTTATTTGTTTGCCATCTATAGCTGTGTTTCCATTTCCCTGTTTTAATGCGCAATTTGAAATTTCGCATCCAAAAAGGTTATGGAAACACCAAAATTTGAAAAAAATCCTCTGATTTGCAAAAAAAGTTTTTACGCCCGCTTCAGGTGGATTTTGACTTGTGCGAAAAAGACTTAATGCGCATAATCTGAAATGGAAACACATTTTTCGAATAAACTCTGACGTAGAGAGCGTTTCTGCTGCCGTTCTCCATTTTTGTTTTTGAGGTGTCTAGCAATGACGTACGTGCGTGTTTATCTGACATACCTATGCACGCACATCACCGCCTACGTAGTGTTGTTTATTTGCTCTCAACCGCTTGAGGGAAACATATGGAAACGCACTTAATTCGCATTTCGTTTTTGCGAATTTTCACAAGATTCGCTTCAAAGTTAAATGGAAACATAGCTTGTGTTACCCTGTTCTGCATTTATTGGTGGCAAATTTGAGTGAGGTTTTTGAGACTATGAAGTCGATGCAGGCTGGGAGTTTCTGCCTTTGGCAGAATTGATCTGAAAAGCCCCACCCCTTTTTCACTCTTAAACTTAAACCTGTCCAACTAATTTTACCTATTTTCTTATGAATATTTGGTACCAGGCTGATTCATTGAGCCCCTTTGTCTCTGTGAAGGGGGGTACCAGGCTAACTCATTACACCTTACCCCTTTTGGACATTAGTGCTGGAACCAGGCTGACCTGTCATGTTCCTTCCCCCCGTAGAGCTGTATCCAGGCTTGCCGATGAGTGCTGCTACTTTATATCCCTTTGTGATGTAGTTTTGTTTCCTGCTTTAAATCCCCGCCCCCCGGAACTGTTTAGTCCACCCCAACGATATGCTCCCATCAACCCAGGAGGAAAATATACTCAATTCCTCTGATTCATGTGACAACTAGCCCTCGCTTCTTATGCAGTGTGCTGTCGCACCAATTACACACTGATATTCCGTCGGAGGATTTCGTTGTCGGCGTAGAATTTTGTTTGTTCGGCTACATGTGACTAGAAGTGGTTGTTAGAGAGTGATGAACTAACGGAGTTTAGCAAGCTTAACCTCCAACATCCCCGGCGAGGCTATGCCAATTGTTGCTTTGCCTATGCAGACTTCCAGCCATGGCTGGTAATGGTGTGGCTGGGATTTAAACACCCGATCACAGGTTAGAGCCACATGAAGGCCCGTTCCCTGCAGTATTTATTGAAAATGTTATGTTCCTGCCAGCCCGGCAGTTCTTTACTTTGTAAACTCCTGGAATGTGAATGTGTAATGCTTAAATGCTGATGCTCTGCTGTGAGCCTGGTCTTCAGGACTGGAAAGTCTCTTTTAAGGAGCCTGTGGGATATGTATCTGTGAAGGAGATACTGTACATGATGTGCAGCTCCACTCCTTGGTGTGTTTTCAGCATGGTGGAAGCACGCTAGCTGTGTGCAGATCAGTAGAATGGTAAAGGAATCTCTTAAATCTGCTCTCTGCAAAAAACAACATGGACAATAAATGTGAATGCATAGCGGTCGTTGTAAAAAGTAAATGGGGTGGATAAAAAGCACATTAAGGAAACTGTCCCAACCTACCCCACCCCAAATGCTCTTCCCGTAATGGAGCTTCTCTGTTGAGGTTTATGTGCGACTCGGGCTGCGGCTGACCTGGTGGGAGAAAGTGGAGGGATTGGGCCAGGTGGAGAATGAACCGCTACCCGTGATGCGCTGCTCCTTGTACACAGATTCCCTTTCCTTTGAACAAAGAGATAGTGATTGGTTTCTCTGCGACACTTTCTCTCCCTTTCTCTCTCTTTGTTGCATAACACATGGATCTGGCGGTCCCCTGGTTATGAATAGTTAATTTTGGCTCTCATCGCTGGCTTCCTGGTTGGGGGTGGTGGTCTGTTGCCAGGAGAATGAAAAGACGGAGCTGAATTATTAACGAGTTCTCATCGGGAGCCTATGGAATCGCTGGTTACAGCGGTGATGGAGTGTGATCCTGGCCCGGGGTATGGGGGGTGGGGGGGGGGGATATCCTGGGGGGGAAGCCATCTTTCAGGCCCTGACAGCAATGGGAAGTGGCTCTGTGGTGTGGTCTTCCTGCAGTGGCCTCTTGAGGAAGGATGCTATGAACTTGGTCTCTGCTTAGGGACCCCTCTACCCTCCCTTGCCACTCTAAGCTGATGGCCTCTGACCAGTTTCTTTACTGAAATGTTCAGACATGGAAAAATAATCCATCAACATCCATTATTTTCATAATTCATGACTATTTAACTGTGCTGTCCACTTGGACAAGAAAACAAGTTTGGCTTTGTGTCAAAGTCCTAACAAACTGTATTTGAAACCTGTGAAAAAGAAGTTCAACTGCAGACAATTAGGTTTGATTTTAATCAATTTTCATATTGTGAGAATCCTTCAGGTACTGCTGCTCTTTTTATAATGTTACTGTCCAGATATTTACGGACTGCAGTGAACATAACACTACAATCATTTTTCGAAGTGCTTTTTAAAAAATTGTATATTTGGGGCGCGCCAGTGGCTCATCGGTTAAGTGCGCATACCATATTAAGGCAAAGTCCTTCCTGCAGCAGCCTGGGCTCGAATCCGGCCTAGGCAATTTACCGCATGTCTTCCCCATTCTTCTCTCCACCTTTCCTGTCTATCTCTACTGTACTGTCAAATAAAGGAGAAAACTCCCAAAAAAAAAATTGTATATTTTACAAACATGGCTTCGCAGTGGGGCATTCTCTGAAACTTGCATAAAACAGTATTTTTACAGTAAGTATTGTGTTATTCCATGGCTGATGTTATGCATATCTGAAAAGCATTTTTATGTCATTATTTCCCTAAAACTGAGCCTTTGGGGATATTATGGATTAATCTTGCATGCCACCGCTGCTGCAGGTCCTTATTGATACCGCAATGACTTGAACAGTTTTTATGGGAATTACATTAAACTTCTTGTGTTCGTTCCTAGTGCACAGAGGACAGACCCTATTGTTTTCTGTGACCATATGACCTGTTCTCTAGTGCTGCCACCAGGTCAAACATCACATTTCCAAATGCAATAACTCAAACACTTTTGATGGGAATTATGTCACACTTTTTGTGATTGTCTCTGGTGCATAGAGAAGGGGAGTTATTGCTGTTGGTCACCCTGTGACCTTTGCTGCAGTGTCATGACCATGCCAAATCTTTAATTTCTATTATATGGGCAATTCCACGGTGACTGACGTTACATTCAGAGAGGGAACAGGGCCTTTGGTAGGGCCTGGAAGTAAAACCTGAACTCCTTGAATGTTCATATTTTGTGACAAGCATACTAGGGACTAGGTCTGCTTGGAGCCAGAGGGAAACTTTGCTGGTGTTATGTATAAATTAGTAGGATGTGAACTTGTCAGCGTGACTGACGTTACACAAAAACGGTCTTTAAGAAAATTCATCAACTTTATTGCAAACTTGTCTTCAAACCTTACAGGGTGACAGCTTTTTTCATTCCAAGATAAAGGGTAACATGCAACCCAAATTCTAGACATTATTGCCATGTTCCAAACCTAAAGCATTTTCAGAAAAATTTCGTAATTATGCGTGACTGACGTTACATGACTGACGTTACAGTTTGTCACTCAGAGTTCAAAATTTCATAGAATGGATTTCTGTTGATAAAACAAGATAATTTGACAAGCAATTGTCATATTTTACATGTTCATTTGCTATCACAGCTTGCTAAATGGTAATAATGGTATTCGAATGTTTTCTAGACCATACCAGGTGCAGTGCTGACAATACCTTCTTGCTTCAAGTGAGATGTGAATACTCTTTCACTTTTTTGACACAGATTTAATGAGTGGCCTTCACTAGCCTGACAAGCCTGATATAAAGCTTTAAACAGTAAAAAAAAAAAAAATGTATATATTAAAAGCTTTTAACTTGATATTGCACCAACCACCACTGGCTGGCAGGGTCAAAAAACCCCAAAATAATGATGAGGAAAAATGGTCTGAAAAAGAGTTGGGTGAGTTTAAAAGCCCAGTAATCCAATTTGAAGTCATTCTGCGCTCATAGTGTCCACTATGAATGAGGTGAGCCAAATTCAGTACTGGACATTTTAGAGGGCCTGGTATCTTTTTATATTTAACTAAAATCATCTTTTCTTTGCTGCTCTGCTGCACAGAGGTTGCCTTAGTATGCCTGAAACTTTTCCAGGTAGCATGGTCAACAGTATGCATGTACTTAGTGTACATGATGAGATCATCTTTGAGTGTATTAACCTACATTTTCTGGTGATAACCGGAGAAAGTATAGCCAGATAATGAAAAATACTTCTACAGATATGTGTGATGAATTAAAAAGGGTACTTCACAAACCTGCTTGTCAAGGATGGAGGTAGATTTAAGAGATTTTTCTGCAGTCTCTTCTTGTTTCTTTGGATGAAGTCAGGAAGAGGAAATGCACCAGTGGAAAATCATGAATATTCATGTTGATGCTGCTGTCATCTAATGATAATAAACAATGCTAATCATTTGTTTTAAAGACAGCTTGTCACAGACAAGTATTTTGCTGCACAACTTTGTTGTAGCTTGCTGTGTTGAACCGTGACTTATGTTACAGACCCGGGTTTACTTGTGACTGATGTTTCGTGACTGACTTTACCAACTTTATTGCATTCTTAGGCAAGATTGATAAATGAAATGGAAACAAATGCATTGTGTTTCAGGTTAATGCTGACTTACAAATGTGTGGATATTAGTTTGGAATTTTCAAAGATTTTTTTTTATAGCACTATGTACATTTGACTTTTGTGACTGACGTTATAGCCATAAAACTAGTTAATTTGAAAGGAATTTTGAACATAATGCTTTGACCAAGCCATTTTCTGCTGTTATTGCCTTGTCAGTATGGACACTAGGGCCAGGTCACGCGGTAACTGAGTTACAAAATTGGTTTATTTCGTTTCATAGCTCTAGAACTAAATAAGATAGTTACAATTTAAATGGCTTTGTGTAGGTCTTCCCTAGTACTTCAAACAACAAAATAGCTAATTTTGTTCATTTGACTTATTTTGGGTGAATACGGCAAAAATCTGGTTAGTAACGGAGTGACAAATTTGTAACTCCGTTACCGACCAGTTTTTTGCCGTTTTCACCCAAAATACCGCGTGACCTGGCCCACTGGTGTTACAAAACTAAAGCATTGGATAAGAAACAAGTTTACACACTAGATATAAAGTGAGGCTATTTAATGCATATTTTGATGGCGGAAAAACATGAAAAAGCATGTCCACTTCGATGCACCATAATTACCTTCACATCATCCCAACCAAAACAACTTTTATTCTACAAAGCTGAACATCTGTTCATTTCAAGCACTGTTTGAAGTTATTTTCAATCAAATAAAAATTTTGGTTCTGTAAAATTTGTCACTTTCAACAGCCTATTACAGGAAAATCAAATGAGATATGCCAAATCTGACAGCAGATTCATAAATTTCAGGTAATTTTACTTATGTGAACCCATTGACATTAATTTATTAGCACTGGAAAGTGTACTGTATCCTTTCAAAAAAGCTTAATTCATTGCTACATTCGCGAGTGAATAGACACCCCCTCCTTAAATTGGCAATTACTCCATGAAAAATTGGAGTTGAGATTTGTCCATTTGAAATGACTGCAAACACCCATGATTTTTTTTTCTAATTTTTCTGAGACAGTGCGGTGCAGATCCTGGTTCACTTGGCACGGAATGACCCTTTAACCCGTTAACTGTCACTGGGCCCTAATTAGGGCCGGGCCAAATGTGAGAAAATGCAGGTGACACTTAAGGGGTTAAGGAAAAATACTAAATTTAGTATTTCCAGCTAAATTATGTCAGAATTTTACTTTAAACATCTTCAGAGTTAAAATGAGAAAATTTCATTAATTTTGGACTTCAAACACTACCTGTCTTCTGTATCATGTTATTAGGTGCATTCTTGGCAAATGTGTTGATTTTATATTTTGAAACCTTGCTCAAGTATATTTTTGCAGCTTAAATTCCCCTTCTGTTCCAGATTTTTTAGGATTCTGCGTTAAAATTGAGTGGTGATGATGGTGAAACGCGAGTCACAAAAACATCTGTTTTTCTTCCCTCACTATAACCCCTGACAGGCCGTAATTGTAAATTCTTCTGTTGCCCATTCCTAACAAAATTGTACTACCAATATGCATATCTAGTCCTCATATGCAGCTGTGTAGGACATTAAAAGCTGGCAACGCAAGACAAGTGTAATGCGAGTCACGCTCTTTACATAATATCTCCTGTTGGTTGTAAAAATTTAATTCCCTTCAATACACTTTAAAACCACATTTAGAAGTATGAACACGGAGAGTGTTCATTATTTTCTATTTTAGGAGAAATTGCAACTGAATTCAATGTGTTTTTTTTTTGTGTTGTCCTTTTCATGTAACGCGAGTCACATTATAATTAGTGTTAATTAAAGCCATGTTATGAAATCAAATGGATATTTGTTCATACCTTTTTATAGCTTTTAACAACACATTCCAGCATACGCATTGTGGCGTGCTAAAATTCATCATTATAAGGTACAGGCCGAAATATAAATTCGGAAATGCACAAGAATGTAACGCGAGTCACCATTGAAATGCTCAGAAGTAGATGATTCCATTCGAAAATGAATGCACTGCAATTTTTCATGAGGCAAAATGTCAGCCTAATACAGAGGAATATTGTCAATGCTTCTTGCAATGCCTACTTGGGAACTTGCACTCAATCTCTCCTCTGGCTCTTCAAGTGCAACACTGGGGGCACGTGCCAAGAGCTGCGTTGCTCTTGTTTTGATTTCTACAATGTTTTTACCAAGAGGTATTTGGCCTTCTAATATCGACTTTATAGTATATGCAACGACTGATGAGTGCTTAATGGATTCTTTCCAAATTGAAGTTAATTTAAATTTTATCTGCTTTCATGTGGTATACCATATCAACACTTGAGTTTGAAGCGTTTACGGATGAAAAAGTACATTAAAGTAATGGCATACACTTTTGAGATGGACTGGCAGAATATGGCTTGGAATTGATAACACTAGTGTTGCTCTGAGATCAATTTTCTGTTGCTAAGTAATTGCCCTTTTTATTTTCTAGATACCTTCCTGTTCTGCAACCAAAATTATACCCGCGACAGGCGTGTGTTTGCGTCTTTGCATTGACTTTGAATGTAATCTGTCCTGCGAAAAATTTGTTTTGTGTCCAGTGTGAAAGCGGCTTAAAATTTCAGGTTTGGATACAAGGTGATGCGATGATCACGATTGACAATTAATCGTGTTGATCGTAGGAAATTTTTGAACCGTCCAAAACTTTTCTACGATCAACACGATTGCCACGACTGACCTCAAGATCTGATCAGATCTGATAGGATCACCACGATTAAGACCACGATTTCAATCGTGCCGCGAATCGTGATAGTGGGAACCTAGCATGAGTATTTTACATATATGCATCATTTTAGTATGAAATCGAAATGTCTTCAAAGATGAAAATCGATCACCATATAGCCTTATGCATTTCCAAATATCAATCCCTACCCAGTTCTGATTGCCTGCTTTAGTTTTAGGCACAGACCTAGATTTAATTGTATTTCCCATCCATGGAAAATTTTCTTCAGCAGTGTGAGACTGGTTTACTGCTCTGTGTGTGGTGAGCATCTGGTGCAGGTGTTTAGGTCCTCCAGTCTAGTGTTTAGGTCAGTTTTGAAATGAAGTCCATTAAATGTTGTGAATTTGAACTTATCTTGTTAGCCATTTTTTTAAGTGATAAATGTAAAACAGCCTTAATTTTTTAGTGAATTTAATGTAATAATATTGTTTCCTTTCAGAGGAGTGCCTAATTTTTTTTTCAAAATTTTTGCTCTGTAAAGGCTATTAATTAATTGTATCGTCTGAATCATGCTTTTATGACTCTGGCAGGTTTGTGCAAATCTCATGAGCATTTAACCGTAAATACTGTGAGCCGTTGTGCGGATTTGCCGGCGCATGCTGTGGATTGGTACTCAGCGCTGAAACGGTCTGTGCATTCCGCTTGCATAATGGCAGGTTTATGGCGGGATTACGCTGGTAGCAGCAGCGGTAATCTGGCCTCATTCCCCTGAGGCGACCACAGCTGGAACAGTGACCCATCTAATTACGCTAGTATTAGAGATACCCGTGATAATTTCGTCTTTCATCGTTGTGCAGAGCAAATTAGTGATTCAGACTTTCCATACTGCGTGCTCATTTCTGAATTTTGAGGTGTTCTGGGAGGTTCTCGGTTCTGCAATGATCCGTTTTAAGATCAGTCCAATGGGCTGCCGGGTTAGCTCACTCGGTTAAGGCGCCGTAATTGCGACGCAGTAGTGACTACTACGGCGTGGGTTCGATCCCCGGTTCGATCCCCTGCTTTTTCAGAACAGCGCATGATTAGCTAAAGCGCTGTGGGAATGCAAATTGGGAAGAGACTGCTGAGAAGAGAAATTAAAAAATGATTGCCTTGTTCGTTGCTCAAGCGCCTCCTGTTGGCCAGCCGGGGGCTTGTCAGTGAGATTCTAAGCTTGCTCATGTTCGGGTATCCTCCGCCCTCGTTCTGAACATGCGATAGTTTTGACCAATGAGTGTAAAGATGCAGGGGCTGACAGGCGCGTGCTTCGGAGGAGAGTCGTGAGCTGTCTTTCTCTCTTGAACTGGCAATAGGGGGTTGCATACGAGCAAGACTTGTACATAGTTCTCGGATTGGGCATTCCAAATTCGGGTGGGATTGGAGATGCCAAATTAAAAAATAAATAAATAAATAATATCAGTCCAGTGGCTCTTTGCCCTAAAGTTTTAGCGAGCTTGAAGTAATGATTATGCCTGCAAGTATTTATTCTTTGGAGCCCCCCTCACACCATCCCTTCTGCGTGGCGATCCAAGCGCTATACGGCAGACCTACGAACAACACTTTTAGCCATTTGCTTTGCTTTAGAAGAACTTACAAGCAATGCAAGGCACAATTTGCCTCGCCTCAGCAAACGTTTCAGTGCCTTTGTGTTCACTCAGTTTTAACAAAAAATAACCTCCAAACCTCTCTTATTTCCTACCTGCGGCAATTGGCTAATATTTTAATGCTGGGGATTAAAGTCCCATTGCTTATAATGAGAAAACTTTGCTGTTACAGAAGCCAGAAGTTAATGGGCTCATTCTCTCCAGGTTTAATGAACTATAAGATATATCTAATAAGATGCCGCACATCAAATTTTAATGCAGTTGGATGAAAATTGATGATTTGATGTTTGTTTGACATTTTTGACATAAACCCCTTGCCCGATATTTACCCCTGAGATGGGGGTGCCCCCTAAGGCAGTGCGTTAACAGAGGATGCCACTCTGAGGAGGTTGCATGCTGGATCCTTGGAGCTTAGTTCGAACTCAAACTGACCATTACAACAGACGTAATGGCAAAAAAAAGATATCTGAACTTTGGCCTATATTTTAAATTGAACTTTGACCTACTTTTTCCAGAATGAAATTGCTTGCTGTATATTCTGGAGTCTCTGGACTATGGCCAACCTGGGTACCAACTTTGCAAATGATTGCTGCGATATTCTCGGCACTAAATCGCTTACAAACAACCAAAGGTGCCAAACTAAAACCAATACCTCCCCCAGATTCTCATGGGCAAGGTATCATCGCTTTGCATACGGACTTGGGTAATATTTTTAGTCCACAAACAAGATGCTTGTCTTTGCTATAATTATAGACCATCAGTACAGTACAATAAAATTAGCCGAACGGCGATAGTTGCAGTTTGCCTCAGCTACAGGCCTACTTACAAGAGCCTTGTATGAACATGCAACAAGTAAAAACATGGGCTGATTTATTGCTTTATTCTAATACAAGTGAAGTGTGGGTGAATGCAGCTTCTCTTACAGTTTACTTTATTTGTCTTTCATACTTTTTGGTGTACAGATGGTCTGTATTTTGCATATCTGACCATGTATGACACCATTTCTATGTGATTTAATGTCTCCGTAGAGATGGATAAGAACTCCATTTCTCATACAGTAGCCTCCATTGTATATAATAAGTATACTGTATTTGTAGAATGTACATGAAGTTATAATGGATGAGGCATGCATAAAATGGTCAGGGGGTATGTTGTGCTAATTGTATTTTTGCATGCTTCACAGTTTTAACTTACTAGTATCAAGGACCAGAACTAGGCCAAGTTATTCAGTACTATGCAAAAGTTTTAGGCACTGTAGAATTTTTTTTACTTTTAAATTTGGTCTTATGTGAAATTTCTGTTTTCCACATTAGTGTTGTTGCAGATAAAAAGCATTTTTGAGTCACTACATATTAATTAAAAACTGATCTTACAAAATGTGTTGTACGTCATCAAAGACAGTTGATACAGATGATTCAGCCTTGACAAAGCGCTGATCTCCACTTCAGCAAGGCTGTCTGGGATTAACTGGAGAGCTGGACTCAAGTGAGCCTGTGAGCCCGCAGAACTGTTGCATCAACACTTGGAGCACGTGAAGAACAGTGTTCCCAATTTTTAGGCAAAGGATAATCACACCAGATTTCATTTAGTTTTTACGGCCCACTGCTCTTTATTGTGCATTTTCAATATGTAGAAATCTTTCATTTCAGGATTTTTGTAAGCATATTTACAACACAGAATTGTGTTGAATGTGCTAAACCCTTTTGCACAGTACTGTAGCTCACTGGGCACTGACTTAAATGAGGTATATTCAGAGCCTTTCGCGTTCTCACATCAATAATTATCATGAAAGCATTATTTGAAAAAAAAAAAAAAAGCACAAAGAATTGTGCACATTTGTTAATAACTTATGATTAAGTGTTCAGACCTGCCCACACAAGCGCAGTGTTATAGTAAATGGGTGAAAACAAACATGGCTTTCTTGCTCAATGTGAAAATGCTAAATTCTTATGTTTCTACACGCCCGATGGTCTCCTCTATTGGTGGCTACCTGAAGGTCTTTGGCCTGTATCTTTAAATATTAATACGCCCTACATATGGATTCAGCCAGTGAATGACACACAATTACTGTCTTTTAGCTAAAGAACTGTGATACTTGGCTAATCCTGGTGGTTGTTACAAAAAACTGGGGAATTTTGTCTTCAGCACTCTGATTTATCTGTTGTATTGGCAGCCCTGCATTGAAGCACTATTCTAATAAATAGGTTATCGTTCACTGTTTATCCTGATGTGGGAGGTGGTGGATGTGTATGGAGCAGTACCTGCTCTGAAGACCAATGCTCTTTGACCATCGCCTCCTAAGTCGATACTGCTATAACATGCTGCAGCCAAAAGTGGTGCATGAAAGTAAAGTAACCTTCAATTACCCTCCTGTTTCTTATTCCTCTACAGTGGCTTTCTTGGTTTTATTCCTGTCCTGATTTTTCACACGAGTGGGGAAGTCCTCCATCAAAGAAAATCACAAATTGTTAGCATCTGGGAAACTGATGGATTGGCGATCAACTGGGAGGGAAGTTTTTTTTCCCAGCACCTGCCATCGTGGCCAGCATCTGTTAACGGCTGCTTACACTCACACAGTTGGAGACAATGCATTTCATGCAGCCAGTGAGCTCTGAAAACAGGAAAGGCTTGTTTATGCACTTAGTATCGGTTGCCACTCTGGTGCTGTTTTTCCTCAGAACCTATTTCTTTTTTTTTTTTTAAGCAACAGAAATTGCTCAGTGCTGGCATCAACTAACCAGGCCGTGGTGTAAACCTGCTGACATACAAATGGCAGCATCTGCTGGCTTGTCCTCCCATCGGGCCCAGGAAGACTGGGAACAGGATGTTAAACTGTTTTGGTTCCTGCCTTTGCACAGTGGGCAACTTCTGCAACCCCAGCCTCAGTCAGCTGACTGTTTCCCCTTGACTCTGATTGGCTATGGCTTGAGAACTCTCATTTTTCTCCATTCTATAATGGAAAATGCTTTTCTCCTGGTAACGTAAGCGAGGATATGAAAAGACGCGGAGGGCGTGTTTATAAATACTCGCACTGCCGGCGGTCTAACTCGGACACTGTCCTGTGCTCCCTGACTCACAGCAGAAGGACTAATGCGGCCCGCTGGTGCAGAAATGCATTTGAAATGCAGCAGAGATGTGTGCGCCCTGAGCGTAGCGATGCGTTCTGCTGCCCTGTAGCACACGAACACGCGTTCTCTCAGTGGCTCTCCTGTGCTCTTTCCCTTGCTTGGAAGAAATGGGACGTGAATCTCCATCAACGTTTGGGCACCATACTGCTACACGAGACCCAGATAGGAGACCTCCGCCTCTGCACCTGGGTGTCGTTTGAAGGGAACTAATGCAATCCTGTCATAGAGTCAGAAAAACCCTTACTAAACTACTTGTTGAGCCAACTTTAGCAGGGAAGTTGAGAGCTAATGTAATATTTGCTCCTGCAGCGAGGATTTAAGTGAAGTTTCTAGAACTTTGGAATGGGTGGAGTAATCATCGAGGTGCCAATTTTTTACTTATTCTGTGGTTTTCCTGTGAGGAAAAAGTAGGCTTCCAGTGGTTGACATGGGCAAACCTTTTAGACCTCAGAGTGTCTCCACCTGCTCTGTTTCCTGAAGGGGAGCTCCTTTAGTCGAGAAACGGGGCTGGACAGATGGGCTTTTTTTTTTTGTGTGAATTTGGGGTATTTGAGGGGCAGCTTTATGAGGATTTATGACCACTCTCTGTGGCTACAGCGATAGGATTGGAGGGCTAGAAGTGTAATTCATGATCTGCTGTTGGTCACATTGGTTTTTAAATGGCAGCCAGATTCAGCTTTTCGCTGGCATTGGTGAGCCTGTGTATTGTTAAATCCACTATTGTGAACAGTTCTTGTTTGGGAGAGGGTATTACTGACAGTGGTGGGTCAGTCTCTGTGTATGCGTGTTTGTGTTTATGCGAGAGACTGGAGCCTGCATTAAATACTTTTGAAGGCTGTAAATTTGAGTGAAGTGTTTAATGACTTGGTAAAGGCTCGCTTTGTGCTTCTGGCTTGGAGGAAGGCCAGAGTCAGGCATTTTAGAGTGTCTTATCCGACTTTAAATAATCCTTCAACAGAGCACTGTTGTTGGCCTTGTTCATTCTCCTATTGTCTTTCCTGTTCCGAGTGAAACTGGAGCCTGCCCGTTTTTTGGGAACTGTCCTGTATCTGAGCTTCGGGGTCTGTCAGGGCATGCCGATTGGCTGTAATTTGTGGGGGAGGTGCTTGATTTGGCTGCCTTTGCCATTAGCTCTTTGAGATGTGCGTTACCGTTACGCAGCAAAGTCTGCCTTTGTTTCCTTGCAAGAAACATCTGAAGAAGTGTTTTGGTCTTGTGCTGGGACTTCATTTCTTTTAAAGGTGATTTTAGAAAATGTTTGCTTCTTTTAAGTTTGTTTGCATGATGAGAAAAACTTGTATCACCCCATCGATAAATCTATAAATGAGTCAGTTTTGTCTCCCCTCATTGCCAACATTTCTCTTTTTGTAGCAAAAAAGTAATGGAAAAAAGATTTTATTTATTACATTTTTAAAATGTACTTAAGTATTTTTACACGAGATGCTTTTCTTGCTCCTTCCAAAATGTTTTATTATCCTCAGATGACACCTAGATACAGCTTGTATTTTTATCCATACTTGCGCTTAGCCTGGATACAGCCTTGAGTTGTTAGCTAAAGAAAATTAAGGTGAATTGATGCATGACCAGAGCTCAAACTCGTAGCTTTCTGGTTCCTTGTGAAGACGGCGTCCCTGATTTCTGCTGCCTTGCACAGGGAGAGGATGGGCTAAGGTAGTAGCAGTGTCTGGAAATATCTGGCTCTTTTGAAAAGTGCTGGAAAAACGTCTGAACAGTGAACGTGCAAGAAGCAACTTGACTATGGTTTGTTGCTTTTTGGCACATTCTTCATCGACTGACAAGTCTCAGATTTTACCCACTTGTTTCTTTGGACCTGGGGGTCGGTGTTTCCTAGTCAGTCACTGTCAAAGAGATCACGAGACTCAATGATATGATGACATGAGATGAATGACGTTATGAAACCACTTGAAGAAACTCTGCATTTGACACACTGAAGGTTTCTTTCTCTGACTGTCTTTCATTCTCCTCCCTTTCTTTCTCTGTATTTTTCCCTTTCTTTGCCTCCCTTTTTACTGTGTAGGGGCCTACAGGCCTTGCTGCTGTGTAGCGGAGCTGCGGAGCTAATTGTTGGGACGGGGTGTGGATGAATTTCTGCTACTCCCCTTCTCCAGTCACTTTCTAATTTTAAAGCGCTGGTGGAGAGGGGGTGGAGCCGGGGCCAGAACAGGCCTTTTGTATGCGTTGGTATGTAGCCCAATTTTGTATGGAGATAAAAAAAAAAAAAAAAAAGACGGAGCAGCCCCCTCACAACAATCTCTCCAGAACACCCCATTCAGGGGTTTTCCTGCTGAGAAGTTAGTCTTCAGGCTTTTTTGTTGTTGCACTCTATCGCACTGTGCAGCCTGTATTGTTAGGTTATTGTGAATATTATGGCGTGCTGCCCTGTTGATCAGCTCGATGGCAAATCATTCAAGATAATATATGTATTCGTTGTAATGGAAAATGTTCTTGAAGTGATTTGAATTCATAGTTAAGGGTTGGTGCGCGAGAGACAGAAACATTGTCTGTGTTTGTCTGCAAAAGTGGTTGTGTGTGCGTGCGTGTCTGTGTGTGCGTGTTTGTGTGTGTGCGCATGCGTGTCTGTGTGTGCGTGTTTGTGTGTGTGCGCGTGCGCATGTATGTGTGTGCTTGTGTGTGTGTGTGTGTGTGTGTGTGTGTGTGCGCGTGCATGTGTGCGTGCATATGTGTGCTTGTGTGCGTGAGAGAGATAGAGAGGGAGTAAGCCAAAGATTCACACAGGAAACTGCTCTGTTTGTGAGCTCTGGATAGAACCCCCTGGAGACAGAGGGAACGAGAGAAAGCTAGCTAAGGAGAGTTTCTGGGTGTGGTGTAAAATAACAACATTCAACTTTTAACCATCTGTTTAAAGCATTTACCCTCAAAACTTGCATGACTTGTCGAAAGATGGTTTTTCGAGGCATTCTTCCATTAATAAGAGGGACATTTTCAGTTTTTGGCTGTTTGAGTGCACCACAGATAGGAACCAGTCTGTTACTGAGACACCTGATGTATTGAAGTGTTGCTTAAGAAGGCAGGTGGCTCTGCCATTAGACTTCAACCTGAAAATATGTTAGCAAATATTAGAGGAGGTTAATCATTTCAACCTAGTTTTTTGAGCTGGTAAAACAACTTTTTAGCTGTAGAAATGTTTATGGGTGTATGTGAAGTGGTGGCTCCTCGTGCTCTGTCATCTCACACCTCTATTCTATGCGTTATAAAGAACGATTGCCCACACTCGCGTGACCATGTTAATTCCCACTCCTGATGGTTCTCTTAATGGGAAACTAGAGGTCAGCTGTCGATGCCCATATGCACACACGGTGGTTGCTGGGGGGATTAAGCCGAAAGATGAGTCGCCAGCCCGCTCAGTTTTTTTCGATTTTCATTACTGTCCAGAGCTTTTTTTTCCCTGTTACTAATAGTTGGCAGCAGAGGCATGATTTATAGCCGTCAGCTATCAGTGGTCTTATTTTCTGTAGGCGGCTACTAGTTTCATGTTCTTAATTAAACTTGTGGAGCTTCTAAGTCACGCACACAGATGGCTGGGAGCTGAGTGGATTTCGGTTAGGGCCTGGTGCCAGCATTATTTTTGATCTGGAAAATGACTGGATTTCAGTTCGGGCCTGGTGACAGCATTACTGCTGGATTTGTCCGGCACAGGTGGTAATCAGATCTGAGAAAAGAGCCCAGCAAGGATGAAATGGGCCCATTGAACCTGGGGAATGGACTTATGGGTAGAATGGGATGGATATGGGCAATTCCAGCATTACTCACACTACATTTACTGCATTAGGCTATGGTATTAAATTGTTTCACTTCTTATTCAATGGACAGAACTTCAAAACTTCTACATTGTGGCAACCTCTGACCATAATCATCTTTACTAGAGAAAACCTGGGATGAACCCCTCAATGTTTATGCTGGCAGACTGGATTTTTCAAGCGTTACTCACATTACTCAAAAGTAACATGGCTTTTTTTCACTTAAGTTTGGTCCAATCTTCTTGATCAATCTTGCCATGTCAGCCATTTATATTCAAGAGGCCTTCATGATTTCCAAATTCAAAGGCCCCAATCTGTAAGTCCATCCTCCACCCACCAAGTCCCCCCGTGTCCCTTAGTTTCTCAGAACAACCAGCAACTTTTTTTTTTTTCATAATTCAACCAACCAAGTGGTCTCTTCACAACTTCAGTATGTGAATGATGTCAAACTTTTATTTAATATGCGTACCAAAAAAAATTGGTTTGCTTCAGACCTTCAATTTCTTCTGAACCATACACCTGGATATACTAACTAACAAAACAGCCATACATAAATTGTATTGCTATTTCATGTTTGAATTTTCAGTGGTCATGTTACACATCAGCTGGAATTGCCCCTATGTTCATAATATGTCACTCTCAATGAAAAACAATTCCCATTTCTTATTTAGGTCAATATTGGAATCTTTGTGTCTTTGGAGAGATTAGTGTTTGGCCTTACTGAACGACTCGTAGCATGAGCTGGTGGCCTTAACTCCCTGAGCAGTAAATGTGTAAATGGTTCCAATGCTGTGACTAATGTGTCTCTCTTCCCTCTGAAATTTTCCCGACAGAACCTCAAGACTTTAATTTATTGCTGTTAGCCAGGCCAAGATATGGAGCTTTGTCTCTTTCATTGTAAACTATGTGAAATGTGATCCCTCTGTGTCAGGAATTCATTGAGTCATGGCAGTGCCTGACCTATTCTGTCTGTATTAGTGTCACCCCTCTTCTGTCCACACCCACAGCATGGATTTGGTGTCTCGGTGCAGGGGGGAGTGGGCCAAGGCTCACACTACTCTGTACTGGAATTTTTATTTGTATATAAACAACATGCTCACTGTGGTCTTGACTGAACTTATCCGTGTTTCGCTATGACAAGACTATGTCAACACATCCTTCTTTTGCTGTATTCCCACTAAGTAGGGCATTAAAATCGTAAGTAGTGAAAATAAAGGAACATTGTCGTCCAACCGTTATGTCCTGTTACATAAGCCACGTTATTTTCTCTATTATTTTATCCTGTCAAATTATTGGAATACCTTATAGATTTAGATTTAGCTTTATCTCCTAAAATCAATGGAACATGCCTTCCTCCTTTAGTTTGGCATTCTTTATTTATATCAGATCTGTAAGATGGTAATAGCATGTTAAACCATGGCAGCCACTTTAGTTATTGTTGGAAAACAAGGCAAATTGGGCAGTTCTTTTTGTTAGTTTGGTTAGTTTCAACGTGTCTCCACTCCAGAGCCCCTTGAACTCCGTGACCCTTCAGTAAAATGCATAACTCCTTGAGCCTTGGCATCCAATGGCTTGCTTAAGGCACTGCTTCATCTTGTGATTTTTTTTGAGCACCGAAATTACAGGAAGCTGACAAATGGCAAACCGTTACCGACGATGTCGACAGCTTGGCTGGTATTTCATCCCGTTTTAGGGAAACATTACAAGAATCTCTAGGGGAAAAAAAAAAGTTTAATGAATGTGGCAGTTGACCTCTGTTTGGGCTGTTTCTCCTCATAACTCCATTATGTTTGTTAAGCTAGCAGAGAGAGTCCATAACAGGTGGGTTACACCCAGAGAAATTAGTGCGTTTATGGAAACCCATTCAACGTAACTGTTTTCAATTTAAAGGTAAGCTTTCACCTTTATCGTCTCAAACACCTTGAAAAGCTTCTAATGTAATGACCGGCGGTCGTGTGCCACTGTGGACAGAATGGGGAACCATGGGTGGATCTTGACGTTGTCCAAGCCTGACTCCAAGCCCCTCTGTTTGGAGACAGATCTGGCCAACAGACGGTCTCTATTGTACAAACTTGGGCTGTATTGTGCCAGCTCATCAGGAAATAAGGAGAGAGTTTGGTTTGCCTGACCCCCTTCAGATTCTTCCAAGGGATGTGTGATATGTTACAGTAGAACTGGGCGATATAGGCAAAATCAAATATCCAATATTTTTGACTGACTACCCTGATATTGATATTTTGTCGGTATATGGGGGTAACTATTGCCACTTTTGCAAAATAGCTACGCAATACTATGTTTGAAAAATTATTAGTTACTTATTGTCATAAGTTATGTGGAATGTGGATATAATGACCAAGTATGTACAGACAACAGCGGGAACAGTCCAATTAGTGCAGAAAATTGCACTTTACTTTCATGCATCCTTTAAAACCAGATAAAAAACTAGTTTTTCATACCATTGTATTATGATTTCCTGAATCCTGGGCAATATCTTATTTTATGTAACAATATCAATATAGTTTTGACATATTGCCCAGCCCTGTATCAAATTAGCGATTCACTTTCTTTTGTCATGACGGGGATAAAAGGAAAATTTAGCACGTGTTTGGTTTATTTACCTGTAAAAGTGTCAGCTTTGGTATAATGTCCCTTGGAAATCTTCTTAGGAGTTTCTTCAGTTGTATTTGGCTGTACATGAATTTCGCTACTGGACTGAATTGAGAGATTAGTTTCGTTTAACTCTGTGTGGTCATAGAGCTTATTCAGTTATCCTGCTTTGTGAAATGCCCTCAGTCTTTAAGCTTTCTTAAAAGCTTTCAGGTTCTCAGAAGTGTTGCAAAATCACCATGTTCAGTCCTGTTACATGTCTTAAAAATACAGAATTAATATCTTCGGCACATATCACTCAATTTAGTTTATTGTACCTAACAAATACTTGAAAATTATTGAAAGCTTTGTCCATAAAAAAGACAAAGGCGAGAACGAAATATGCACTAATTTACATGAGATATGCGGTGCTGAAACTCTTGATGCGCAATATTTATAGATCGCATATCCCCGGAGTAGCTGTCTATGGAATATTTGATAACCCCGGAAGTATGATCTAAGGGGAGGTTAGAGTTCTAAAAAGAAGAAGTATGGTGTGTTTGTGGAGGAACTGGCCGGGTTCAGGAGGATTAATTGGCTGCCTACTATACGCATTGTGAAAATCGTAGCAACTCAGTCTGAAGTTAATAGTTTTGTCATTTTGAAAGCCACAAGATCAGAATTATGGAAATGACATGAGGAATTTGTGAGCATTTAGATCTGCTTAAGTTTAACGGCCCATTATACTCTGTTTTCATCAAAGGACTTCAGGAAAAGGTAAACTGGCGAAATATGTTTCTCTGTATAGTTGCTTTAAAATAACTGGTGACTTCTTTGACCCCTCATTTGTCTGCTTATATTCCATGCTTTTGATCGAATGTTATCGATCCAACATGGCGAAGGTGTACAGTAATCAGATGGCTTCTTCTTGTCTGAACAGCCAGTGTTGTTAGACAGAAGGGCTCAGATATACATGTACATTCCTGTTGGGTGTGACTCATGACAGGTGAGTGCACTGTACTTCACAACTGGGAGACAATTCCCGTAATCCATGGCTTAGCGGCAGTTTCTTTTAAAGGGGACCTATTTTGCTGATCCTTCTTTTAATACATATAAGTAATGTTATAAAGTTGGCTGTTCATACTCAACCTCTGTAAAGTTTCTTAACATGAGATACAGGGGTTTTTCCCAAAATCCAAAAACGTGATTTCGTGAACGCGATTTCCTCTCTGAACAGCTCGTCCCGAGATCTTCACAAGATCTGGGCAAAACCTGACATCAGGTTGTGCCGTCCAATTAATACAGACCTAGACAGAGCCAATCACTGCGCTGGACCTGCCCACACCGGAAACTATTCTAGCAGGCACAAACAACCGCGGATCATACTATGCCTTAGTATTGTCTACACGTCCAGAAATACAAAAGAAGAACCGCAGATCATTTGAGGTGCAGTTTTGTCAGTATCTCTCCCAAAGCTGCTCGTGTGTTTATTTTTGGACGCGAAGAAAAGCACCTATTTCTCTTTCAAAAGACGCTGCCACCAGAAATCAGTGGGTAGCTTTTTTGTTTGCCGGCAGCAAACAGCCACAGCCAAAGGGAACTTTAGCTGTTTGTGCTCAGCATTTCACCAAAGACAGCTTTGTCAATAAAGGATAATTCGACGCTGGATAAGCGTTTCAGCTGCTTCTCAAACCTGAGGCAGTTGCATCGATCAAACGCTCGGAGCCACAAGCTGTAAGAAACGATATAACAGCAAATAATGTAAGTGAAGCTAACCTGTTACGGGTGGCTAGCAGGACCACTAACGATAGCACTAACAACTGGCCTCAAATGCAGGCTTTGTAAAATATCTGAAGATAAAGCCTGGATCGGTCGCAACTGTCCGTGACTCTCAGACGCAGAAGCTGTAAGTTGCTTTTACGGCATAAGCCTACCTGACGTGATAGCCTGTTGAATGTGGCTGTAGCACTGCGGCTAACGTAGCCAAGTTACTGTTGCTAATGTTTGTGTCCTAAATACGCAAGAGTAATATCAGGGGACATTCAACAGAAGGTGCGTGAACATAAACCTCATTTGAAGCTAACTTTTTATACTCGTTTGTAATTTGGATGCTTGGTACAACTGTTCACAGTAACGGAACTTGCTGTCTGTGAGACCTGTATTGCAGGGGTTTGTCTCTGTGGTTGTTATGACCGCTCGGTGACCAGCTACTGCATGTTAGTTCACTGCTGTGCTACTTAAAAATGCTCCTGGTTAACTTATATGCAGTAATTCTGATCGGTATGCTTGTGTTACTTTGGTAAGCATCAATGTGGCAGTTTCATCATAACTTTGCCTGATTGTAGCCACGACAGTTGAAGCTAACCGGAGAGGTGCTGTTTGTGTCTGCAGAGTTGGGCTGAAAAGGCTGCAGTTAGACCAGACGTAGGTTTTGCAGAGCTTGGGGTGCGTGTTTGGGTGCTTGTGAAACGATCGTTTTACTTATCCATGACCGGGGTCAGCCGGATACTTCACCAATATCTGGGCTAGCTCCCTGATGCTACTGAGGTGAAAGCAATCGCCAAATGCACAAGCTATAGCGTGTCTGGTATAACAAACGATTTCTCTGCATTGCCGTGGCGTAATTTCATCCCCCTTTAGAAATCGTTCTGGCTAATAAAATGCCGAAAAAAGGCGGCGATTGAATACGACATTCTTTCCTGTAGAAGTTGTCAATTTGCTAGCTCCACATAAGCAACTGTTCACGCTAACGGAACTTACGGTCTGTAAAACTTGTATTATGTTCATAACATAACCAGAGCTCTCTCTAGCTGTCGCTTACTATCCATAACGCACCCATTTTCTGCAAGCAAACGCTGGTCATTCTGGCACAATAAGTCAACCATTACCACGGGCAATTTCCCGAAAAGACCGTTTAGCCTGGAGCTTTCATCCCCCATCATATACCAGCGCAGAAGCTGTTCGTTACTCCACGCTAACGACACACCACAGTTATGCACATGGAGCAGCAGGTCCTTATAGTACACACCTAAGCAGTCCATAAGTTGTTGGTTCACTTTTTGCTGCTCCTCACTGTCCATGTTTCCCTCTAAACTCAGACCCACCAAATTTCTACGGTCTCCTGTCTACACTTGGGTATGTCGACCTGTTCTACAAATGTGTCTGTATGGGGTGGATTCTAGCTTTCCCTCAATCCTAGCTATAGAGTAGAAACACCGGTGTACTCACCATAGTAGCCGTAGGTAGATAGCAAATTCGAGCTTGAGCTGCCAGACTTTCGCACTGCGTCCTCCACTTTTGCCGCTGCGTTTATTAAAACAAGTTCATTTCATTAGATCTATACACATGTACTGCGTTTGATTGCGAAATTTCCCCGCCGATTCCTTAGCTCAGATGACAGACGCATCTCACGTTTCACACTAGGTAGGCGGACCCGGAAAACTGCGTTCTGCCGAGTCCCGCCCAGCTCTGCCCTCTACAGAGCTGGCCAATCAGAAGAAAGTGGGCACGCGGGGAGGGGGGGCCACAGCGGAAGAGCCACCCAAACGAGGCGTTTCAGGCAGAGACTACAGTGGACTACAAATGGGGTTTTTTTTGAGGATGGCAGTATGAGCTAAATAAGGACCCTTTTTTGTACTTTGAACAATTAGGAGTACTCTAGGGGAGTCCAAGATCAAAATATAAACTTGGAAATATAGCATATTAGGTCCCCCTTAATGTTCCAATATTTATGTGGTGGTGTATACAAAACCGACTTTTTATTAACAAATTTTAAAACTAGTTTGGATTTAATTCTCCTCTTCAGGCTTGTTTCAAAAGCCTACTGCTCCCGAAAATTGAGGCTAAACATTTGGCTTTGGCCCTCAATCTGGAGATCGAACAAAACCTGGGCAGGGGCTGTGGCTTGTCCCCCAGAAATGAAATGTTTTTCTCATGTGGCAGTGTGGGGAATTATGAAATGTGTGCTTGGTTGGACTGGCATATCATTTCATGAGAATGACAGAATAAGGATTTCATTAAACGTTACAGAAGACATTGAGTGAATCATATATTTTTCAGTTCTCTCCTACTCACTGCGTTGCATTCCCAGACTGCTCTGTTTGAGAATTTTGACTGATTGTGGGTGAGATTTGAGACAAATGCATTATGGGATATTATAGCTGAAATAAGCTGAACATGAACATTATTTTCAAATGTGAGTTGCTTAAAATGTAATAATTCTCAGAAAATACACACAAACACATACTGTATAAGCCTATACTTTTGGATTTTCTGTTTATTAAACGTGAGGGAGCAGAATGTGACACAAATGTAATGTGAGTAAAAGCTTTCACTTACAAGCAGGGTCTTTGTGTTGCTCATGTAATCCGAGAAAAGATTTGTTTCGCTGGTTTGGAGGTTTTCTAAGCATCTATGGCCTTGTCTTTACTATGCACCAAATGAATGCTTCAGAATGGAGGGTGCATGTCAGCTTTGGAGCACCATTCACAGGGATACTGCTGGGAATCAGCCGCAATTCACGGTTTCCAAGTCATGGGAGGCAGTGAGATGATCAAGCCTGTGTGTAATTCACCTAGTAAATAAATAGTTGTAAGTGAGCAGAATACAGACTGTAGGACTGGGGCATGTTTTTTTCGTCACCACTTGCAACGCCCTCCTGCCCACTACCCAGGATATACATATATAGATTTATATATATATATATATATATATATATATATATATATATATGTGTGTATATATATATAGATTTATATATATAAAATGTTTTGGTTGTGTATATATATATATATATATATATATATGTGTGTGTGTGTGTGTGTGTGTGTGTGTGTGTATATATATATATATATATATACACACACACACACACACACACACACCCTGCATGTCCAAAAAAAAAAAATCGCACACTGTAACTTTGATCACGGCGCACTTCTGGTATTGTTTTGACGACTTTTATTTACGACCAGATTTGCATTCATTTTTGGCCGAGATATTGCATCGACAATGGGCGAGGCAGACCACTCCGTTAAGCCTTCTCCAGCACATCCCAAAAACTTTCAATTGGTTCTGGTCCGGACTCTGAGGAGGCCAATTCATGTGTGAATATGATTCCTCATGCTCAAAGAGCCACTCTTTCACAATTTGAGCCCAGTGAATCTTGGCGTAGTCATCTTGCAATATGCCTGTGTCATCAGGGATTAAAAAGTCCATTGATGGGTTACGGGTCATTCAGTATATTCAGGCAGTTTTCTGAATTTATTTTATTGCTGCAGAACAGTGCTGAGCCTAGACTGGACCAGTTGAAGCAACCCCGGATCATAACACTGCCTCCAGAGGCTTGTACAGTGGCCAATATGGGTGCATCACTTCATGGGCTTCCTTTCTTACCCTGATGTGCCCATAACTCTGGAATAGGGTGAATCTGGATCACTCATGATTTTTCTCCAACCCATTTTTTCCTCTAAGTTGACTGTTCGCCACTATCGTTCCAGGTTTTTGTAAGATAGTTCCTGACGTAATTCCAATGATTTCAGAAATCTTTTTGGCTGTTTTCTCTGGTTGATGTCGGCCAATAATTTGCCCCTCTTGAAACACAGTAACTTCTTTTCAACGACAATGAGATACATCATCTGCCGTGATTTTTTTTTAAAGAAATGAGAGGTCTCATACTAAATCAGTCAGCTGAAACGCATTCATCACTGCAA
The DNA here is from genome assembly GCA_029692085.1 of Gymnothorax javanicus. NCBI lineage: Eukaryota > Metazoa > Chordata > Actinopteri > Anguilliformes > Muraenidae > Gymnothorax > Gymnothorax javanicus. Next base: position 21,405,654 of record CM056203.1, read on the forward strand.
TAATGATTTAATCATATGCTCTTGAGTATTTGTTTGTTTAAATCTAAACGGCGGACTCTTATTGGACGGGTATTGTATGTTAAGGTCTGCAGTGGCCCATGCCTCTCTTTTAAGTTTTCTATTAGGACTGGTAGATAATCATATATTGCACATAAGTTTGCAACCTTGGATTTGAACTTTGACCTTGCGTTCAACATCAGACAGGAAAAGGCTATGTATTATTGTATCCTCGGACAAAGTCGTGGATACAATGGTTTTACGTTCGTTCCGGTGCCGTATCCGTACAGGTTTCTTGCAATTAAACTGCAGATCACAATTATGACCCAATTTTGTTCATAGTTGGCATCGGTATTGCTGGTGGCCACGATGCCTATTAACTTTGGCTGGTTTTGTACAACAATTTATAGAACTATAAATTAGTTATGGATTTAAATGAGACACGCCTACACAAAATGACTTGTGTCTTATTTACTATCACACTTTGCGCCTAAGTATGTATTGAGGACTAATGCTAACCCGTATGTGATTTATCAGTTTGTGATAAACTTTGGGCTTAAACTTTGACATTTGAATCCTAGCCCAATGATGATCTTTAGGTATTGCTTAGGGGACACGTTTTTGTTGTAGGTGACTGAACTTTAGTATTTTTTCTTACATTTTGACAGACTTTATTTTTTATTGCTAAACAAGACAAAAAGATTGGAGTTGAAATGAGGTTGTCGCACTAATAGCGATATATTGCACTCTGGTTTGAAATGTTCAATTCTCAAGTGAAACGTAACTTCAGATAAGCTCCCCTCCATCCTGAGTGTAAGTAGTGCTTTAATGTAGCCTTTCCCACAGCCAGCGCTGCCTGTTTCTGTGTAGAAGCCCTGGGGGGAGGTGGTTGTTTGTCCTTTTTATTATTCATCTTGTGGTAGGAGGCATGTCATCTTACTGCTGAGAATGTGTTCGCTATAGCCACTCGGTCCAGTGACTCAGTCCCGCAGTCTCCTTTCAGTTAAAGGATGGCCTCGCATGGGAAGTGCTCGCAGCTATCATTGAGCACAATGAGTGTCTGTCGAACAACGGACTACCGATACATTTTGTGCAACCGAATTATGACGGGTGCTTGTCCTAATGATCAGCTGTTTTCAGCTCAGATTCTTTTTGAATCTTTTGACTGTGCAGTTGAGTGAAGTTTGGCTGCAAATAATTTATTTATTTTCAAGAGAAAGTGGAAAGTTGACTCTCCACATGTATTATTAATTTTTGCTCAGAAGGGGAGAGCAGAGAGGGTTATATGTAGAGATATTTTACTGAAAGTGCACAGCGGGGAATTGAACCCTTCCTTGTCCATTTAGGGGATTCTCTTATAGCTGGAGCGTTGGCTGCCCTACATACTGCTCCAGTGTTGTTATCCTGGTTTGTGTTTCAGTACAGGAAGAAGATAAGAATGAGGCGACGGGACACTGTAATCACCTCTTCAGCATTCACACAGGCAGCCTTCCTCGGGAATGTTCTGGAACTTTGCTATTTTGGATTCACATTTGAATGAAATTTGTCATTCAGGGAAAGTTGCTCTAGACAACTGCTAGCTTGTAAATTTTGCCAAAAAAATTGGTCTGACCTTAGTCTGAGCGCAACTCTATCATCAGGAATCAAGCAGTGCAAAACTAACGCTACTTTGCTTAGCTAGGCAATCCATTCAACTATTATGGTGCTGCTGCAAACAATCTGATAGTGTGTGGAACATGTAAAATATGACAAGCTACTTTTTAGGAAATGTCTCTTGCTAATAAGACAAACTTTGGCTTATTGCTTTATGATGCGTTTCTGAATTTTTCTTGTCTTTTTTTTCCAGTATTTGAGAAGCACTTACTGATTGCACTTTTTTGTGCCAAAATATTTTTGTAAAAGTAAATAGAGCCATATACTGTCCCTCAGTGTGGCTTGTGAAATGTTTTGCCCTTATGTAGGGGTTTTTTGGTGGTAATTGACTCCAGCACCAGTACGAAGCGGGGGGTCAGCTTTGAGCCTAAATCTCCTCTGGGCACAAATAGGTTTGGTGTTTTGTGACGTCTTGCGTATTTAAGGAAAAGATGGTGCGTGTTGTGTTCTCTGAGTGAATCATAGACTTTATGTGGTCATTTTTACCTACTCATTTTGGGTTGTGGGTCTGGTTATGTTTATGGTGTTTACTTTACTCAAGTTGGTTTCGGTTGAAAGCTTTAATGAGCTGGTTGTCAGCTCTGAGGAAGAGCTGTTTCCCTGCCCTGAGCGATCTGAGCATGCTCAGGAGGAAGAGGCAGCTTGCGAATGATGTGGAATGTGCTGCTCCCTCTCAACAGGGGGCACTGGTGTAAAAAGTGTGCACTGGTGGGTGATGGGTGTCAGAGCTAAATCACATCTCCATCCATGTGATCTCACTCTCTGTTGTACATGAGGAGCACTCTCTCTAAAAATTAACTATATCTAAATAATACCCCTTGGAAATAATGGTAGTATCTTCTTTTGATCAATGCTGTTTGGCAATCCTTTGCGAATACAGATCAGATTCAGATTCTAATTATGCTGCTCCGCACTTGTTTTGATGCTTAACCAACCAGCCATTTACTCAGTAAATACAAGCAGAATCATGTGGACTGATACATGAGATCTAGTGGGGATTTTTCTGAATTTGGCCAAATGGAACCAAATCTCTAGTCCTCAGGCGCTTGAGGGAAATCCTTTATTCTCTGGGTACATGGGATCCTGAGAACAGACTCTCCTCACTTTCTCTTCCGCAGTGGAACAAACCGCTCACGAATGCTAAAAATATGCCTGGGGAGGGCTGATGTCATTTCCTCTCATGAAATTCCCAGTGTCTCTGCACGTCCCTGTTCTTTCAGTGCTGATAATGCAGAGCACTGTGCCCCTCTCATGCTGGGGGCCATGCCTTTGGCAGTGAAGGCAGGAGATTATGGCAGGTTGTTGATGTTTACATGCTGCGTGCTCATAGAGGGATTCAATTCTAATCAGGGTATGGTTGGGTACCTCATACTTGTGACGTTGAGGCACCTCAACCCTTGTTTGAACCTTGTGTATTTTACCTAGTCAACATGGGTATTGGATTTGCTCTGCGTAGTAACATGATTGGCTCCCGCTGGGTTACATGACTGTGGTGCTATAGGCTATATATTCTTGTAGAATGTAGCTGGATATTGGCCGCTGTTGTCTGCAGTTAGCCATGGGCCTGTGCAAAAGTACTGTTGTAGACTTCGCAGTAATCGTGGCAGCTTTAGATGCAGCTACTGCTTTAGATGCAGTCAACAGTTGTGTAAATTCTTTTTGATTTTAGATTATTTCCTGGAGTTCTCGATCTGCTCATGAAATCCATAGAAATAATGAGTAAAGAACTTGATGTTTTAATTTTGTCATAGCAAATTAATTGTGGATAAAGTCTTTATTTTTTAATACAGAATGTCTGTCCTGTGGTGTCTCTGGTTTTGTTTCCAAGAACAATGAAAGTGGTATGATCTGCGATTCTGAAACGATACGGTCGCAAATTCAATGTGGTGTAGTGGATTGCAACATAAATCTTTTCAGGAGTTTGCTTGCTACTTAAATTACCAGCTTTTGTCGACACACTGCCTCTGGTGGAGTGGACTGTAATGCTTTGAAGCATTATTTGTGCATGCTGTTGGAGTCTGTGCGTTTGTCCTTATTTGCTCTGTAAACAAAGCAGTGCCGTCTTTCCCTCATGATGACTGTTTAGTCCACAAACACTGGTCGATCAAGTTCTTTTTTTTTTTTTTGTAAATCTGTTGCAGCCACCATTCTGTCGGCAGATCTCTTGCATTGCTCTTATTTTGCTGGTAGTGTGATAAATGCAACCCAGTGATTTGTGCATTTTGGCAGTTTGCTCAGATTACAAAATGAACCTCTTTTGATGGAATAAAAGAAAAAAAAGTTGGCTGTATAAGAAGCGTATCCTGATCTTGACAGAGAACCAGTCCACTGGGATATGTTACTGCTCCAGCTGTGTGGCTCAACAGGATTCTTTCATGTTAATCAGGGATTACAGCCTCCAGGATTATGATGGAACCTAAGTGGCAGTGTGTCAGACTTGGAAGCTGCCACAGATAATACTGACAGCCTAAAAGACCCAAATATCACATTCCTTTCTATTCAAGGACTAGTAAAACTCTTAAAGAACTTCTCAGTCCTACTTATTATTGTCTTTGCACACTCCATTAATTCCATTTAGATTGGCACGGCCATATTGAGATATGATTTCTAAGCTTTAGAAAGCCATGTTGACGTCAACAGCAGGAATAAACCATGAAGAGATGCTTGTTAAAGGCTTTTAGCGCATTGTGCAGAACAGGTCAAGCGGTTGCCTCCTCTAGATGTGTTTATAACTCACTGGTGAACACCTGGATCTGGATTATTCCAATCCTCTCAACCACGTATAGCACATCTCGCAGTCTATTTTGCTAATAGCTTTGATAAAACGATTTCCTCTAATATACTGTATGTACATTTTATTGAACCCCGTTGGGTAGTTCGTTCTCTACATTTGATCCATCCTAGACACTTATGAGCAGCTGGCTGCCACAGTGCAGCTTCCAGCGGTCAACTCCGGTTCTAACGCCAGAGCCTTGATCAGGAGCAATGGAAGGACTGTTCCTGTGTATGTTTTTCTGGGTGGGGGAAGCCGCAGTACCACGAGGAAACTGACGCGAACACAGGGAGAACATGCGCACTCCATGCAGAGAGATCCCGGTCGGCAGGACTCAAACCTGGAATGTTCTTATTGCGAGGCAACATGCTAACCACTGTGCCGCTGTGTCCAATGTTAAACAAATATACTGCTGTTCATAATTAGAAAAACTTAATGGGAAGGCGATGGGCGGGATCTTCAGTGAAGTGAATTTTCTTGATGATGACCTAAATTATAGAATGTCTCTGGCTACCAGCCTCTGTTTTCTGGTGATACAGACCTCCCATTGTGTTCACCAGGTGTCCCTGGGATGTACAGTCATAGTTTTTGGCCAGTAATTATCTTGCCAATGACTGTACAAAGTGCCCCGTGAAATGTTTCTCTTTGCTGCTTTACGTTCAGGTGATCTGCATAAATATTTAGTGATTACTTAAAACCCCATGCTGTGCTAAAAAAGTTGCACACTCGCCAAAATGGGTTTCTGAATAAGAATTTCCTCTTGGCGGCACATGAATTTGCTTTGGGTGAAAGCTTTGCGCCTTGTATCCGGTTTACACAAAATCATCAGTTCAAAAGTGTACTCAGATCAATGTGATGTGAACCACACTCGCTCACACACCCACACAGTCATTATCCATACATTCCCATCTCACTCTCTCTCAGTTCCTCCTTAGCGCTGCATTGATTGGTCATTTGACTGGTCTTTAGCAGTTTTTTCCTCCACATTCTTTTGCGGTGTTTTATACCCACTCAGCTGCTGTCTCTATGCAAAATCACCAATGTCTTTTATCAAACATGCTTGTTTCGGAGACCCGGTGGTTAAGAAGCTGGTGTCTCGATCCCCACCCCCACCGCAACCCTCTTAATCCCACCACCCTTCCTTCTGCACATGCTCAGTGTGGGGCTATAACAGTCACAGGAGGCATGTGGGCGAGGATTAGCATCTATTACACACACATGCATATACTTAATTACACATTTTTCCTCATACACACATGCGCACATACATTTCTTTGTGTGTAGCTGTGAGTGATCATAGCGACCAGTCTGTCTGTGTATGCATGCGTGAATGCCTTTATTGTGCAATCTTCATGGTTGATGATATGTCCTTTTTTGCATAAAAAATGACAAAATAGTGCAATATTCAATGATTTAAGCTTTTATGACGACATGATTATGCCTTCGGCCCCACAGTGGGTGGGAGGCATACTTTTTCAGGTCGTTTGTCCGTTCGTTCGTCACTGTTACAAGGGTGGGAAATGGACACAGGTACTGACTCAGGTGAAAACAAATAAACCAGTGTTTATTGGAAGCAATGGTCAAACAGGCAGAGGTCGGTACTGGCAGCAGAATGCAGCACACTAGTACAGAATCATCGTGGTCAAAATACAGATAAAGGATCTTGGTCAGGTGGGCACAGTACTTTTATTCAGGGCTATCACTAAAATCAGAAACTTGGGCAGAACAGGGTAAAATTACCAGTCTGACATATTCAAGGCTCATAGGACACTGGAACAGATTTAACAGTGACGAACTGAAGGGAATAAATTACTCACGGACAAGTGAGCAAACGGGAATCGGGTGAGGCCTGGGGTGAGAGGTATGCAAGAAAGGGAGGGGCCAGTGAACGAGACAATAATACGATAATTGAAATCAATCAACGGAACAAAACCGTAACGAACGCAGACAGAATGCAGGGAGAGTAAGTAAGAGAGATGGCAGATATGACGCTTGAAATGGAAAGGGGGAACAAAAGCATGTGGACATGAAAAATGGAGATAAACATCCAACTGAAGCGACACGAGCAAAAGAAAAACGAGCACAACAGAAATCCTCACAGTAATTCACGAATTAGCAGCAACAGGATGCGAGAAGAAAAGCTGGGCGAACACAAGGGAATGAAAACAAAAGCACATGGTCAATTAAATGAAACAGACTTGCCCAAATAACAGACAGGAAAAGTAAAACAGAAATTAAAATGTTAAAAAAACGAAGTGAATGGAGGAATACTGACTGTACCCCCTCCCCCCTTAAAGAATCGGGCGGGAGGAGGAGGCAGAACTGGAACGACGAAACAACTGGACAGGCCGGGCAGGCTGGACAGGTGGTGGGGGGTGGAGACTGGGCCCGTCTGGCTCTGGTGCTTGCTTGGGCGGAAGGCTGGTATGAAGCTATGGCAGGCAGAAGATAGCAATCAATGCTTTGCATTGACTTCTACCTTGTTTCTCCTTTTTTTTTTTAGGTTAATTTTACTTGTGCTAACTTTGGAGATTGAAAGTGCATCTACAAGTAATTTGTAGGTATTTTTTGTAGTTTTTCCAGTATCCTTCAGTCCTCAGTGAAGCATGATTGTGCTTTTTTTAGCCAGCTGATACATTTCATTACTCAGCATATTCCCTTAATTTTTCTCATCTTGCTGTTTTAATGACCAGATGTTTGACTTGGCTTGAGACAAAAGCAATGATGTTCTGTACCTCAGAAAAAGCACGTTGTCCCCATGTGCTGTTTTTTGTGACTTTAAGGAGCTGTGTCATGATTACTGTACGCGATCAGAACATGCGCTCTAAGAAAGTGATAATGCTTGATTGCAAAGCATAAAATAAAACCAGAGTTGCTTTTGTGCTTTAGGAATCTAACCATATATTCTGCAAAGTTGTGACCTCCAAGTTTTGGCCATTTCCTAACCAGCATAGCACTATTTTCCAAAAAACATGCCCACCAGACTAAAACAACTCCGCATCATTTTTGTAATACTTCAGGAAAATAAATTCAGAGCAAATTTTATCAGCCAAATGGCCTTATCAAGCCACACTATTTTCACGCAGAATAGAATGATTCATGCGGTGAAAGTGCGCTTCCTGGGGATGAGGCGTTCATTTCCATATAATTGACCACAATGTGTGAATCAGAATGAAAGGAAAGCTCACGTGATATTTGAGCTGTTTGGGTGATGAAATAAAACCTTACCTTTAATGTATTCCACAACTATATTCATCTTCACAATCATGTGTATAAAGCCACTGTAAGGCAGCTACAGAACCTCAACCCCCGTACGCAAGAGTTTGGATGCTGTGTAGAACATAAATAAAAACAGGATGTAATGATTTGTAAATAATTTAAACTCTCTATTTAATTGAAAATAGTACAAAGACAACATATCAGATGTTGAAAATGAGAAATTTTACTGTTTGTTTTTTTTTTCTTCAAAAAAAAATTGGAACATCTCAAGGATGTATTTGTAGTTCATCAGGTGTATGTTTTTGCATCATACAACTTTTCCAGTCTTTATTGTCCCATCTCCTTTTTTTGAAATGTGTTGCTGGCATCAAATTCAAACTGAGCACATATCCCAACCTTTTTGAAAACAGGGTTGTAGTAAAACTTAGTTAAATGTGGCTTGCAATCTATAAGATAATGGAAAGAATAATTATGAGACGTTATTTAAATAGCTAAATATACTACATAGCTAGGTGGATGCGCTCGTCATGTATACTAACCATAAAATTAATAATAATAATAAAAAAATTCATGGCAACATAAATAACTATAATGTGAGTAAAATACATTCATGCACTACATAGCCAAAAGTGTGAGGACACTTCACCGAAGTCTCATTGACATACTTAGAAAACGGACCCTCAAACAGAATCTAAATATTTGTCCTATCAGGACATACTGATCAATTCATTCCAAGTTCTATTGAAATGTCCCGTAGTGGAATGTCAAAATCTCCATATTCTATATACACCCATCAGCCACAGCATTAAAACCACCTGCCTTATATTGTGTAAGTCCCACTGATGCTGCCAAAACGGCTCCATGCTGCCGTCCACTTCAATTCTCAGACCCAGGGTTTCCCAGGAGAACATATCCCACAGCATCAGACTTCCTCTCCTAGCTTTCCTTCTTCTCACAATTTATCCTGGTGCCATCTCTTCCTCAGGCGAACGGTACACACATACCTGGCCCAATGCAGTGTTAGACTGGGCGCTCCAACTGAACTGCAGCCTCAAGGTGCTATAAGCAGCAGGGTGTTTTGCACTGTGTGTTGACGCATATTCCTTACATAATCTTCGGTAAAATTCTCTGCACCTTATGCCACAGTAGCTCTTCTGTCTGTTTGGACCAGACGGGATAGCCTTCGTCAGCCTTCCGCATCAATGAGCTTCGTGTGCCTATGATTCGGTTGCCCTGCATAGCTTGTTCTTGTAAAACAAGTTTGCAAACCTGATCAGACAATCAATCTCGGAGACTTTTTGAAAAAAGAAAAAATTTTTAATCTCATCAAATTGCAAAATCAGCATTTTATGAACAAGAAGTCATGTATAAAAAATGAGGAGTCCAGTGAGGATTTAGCTGTGAAAAAGTTTCATTTGATAAAAACTGCAGCTAGATTTAAAAAAAAAAAAAGGTTAGAATAATTTAATTCAGAGAACTGTCAATTACTGAGAAATACTTAAAACGCCGAATAGCAATGCACTTATCATAACACTTAGTTAGCATACTCTGTCGAAGTATTGTTACTCTATCTTGCTGTCAAACTGCTTTGAGTATGCCCTCCACTGTCACAAAAGTGAATGCCACTCTATCTAGTGGACTAGGAAAAACCGGCAAGCCCAAATAAAATGTAATCGGAGTATGACTGAAATGTTTTTTCAGTTTCATAATATTGCAACAACATTACAGCAACATTGTGAGAACATGAGCAGTGCTTCAGTGTTGAGCGTGTACTTAGGTACTCATCTGCAGTTTTCTAAATTGATCTCACCGCTGCAGAATTTGAAACTGAATAAGACAACAGAATGAGGGAAGTCAGAGAGTGAGTTATGGAGTGTAAAAGAGACTAGCTAAACAAGCGTCAACCATGAAATACTCGCAACCCCTGCCACAGTTTTGGCGTTCTGGCCTGGGAATGAAACGCGACAAAAGGACGAAGAGACGGGCATGAGGAAGGACCGAAGTATGAAAAGGCGCATGTACACTACAACATGCATCTTAATACTAGATATTGCGGAAAAGTGTTGAACGGTTCAGAAGTCCAGGCCCCAGAAAAGAAGCACGACGGACGGACACGCGAAAGGACAACACTCATTCCCTTCCCACTTTGTGGCAGGGGATAAACATGAGGCCTAAAATATAGCGGTGCATTGCAAAACTGCGGTCAAAACATTTGTTACAGCGCAGATGATGAAAATCAATTGTTACAATTTTATCGTTAATCCCATAGGCTGGGTGTCACAGATAATATTATCTTAAAGGAGCTGTATCACGATTACTGCTCATGCTCACAACTTTGAACGAAGTAAATCCGCTCGGCTGCAAGTTGAAATCTACTTCGCATTCAGTGTCTTAACCTGCATTTCTGCTTGTCTTCGGCATAGAATTATACTGTGGTACAGGATATATTTATATTGTGTTATGTGGCGTTTTCTGTATTTTCGGTTATATTACACTTTGTGTGGCACAGTACAGTATGTTGGAAATGCATTCAATTCATTTAGTACCGGAGTGAATTGACATTACATTGAGAGTGCTGCGCTCTCTCTGCAATTTTCAGCTCTAAGGGAGAAGCTCTGCCCTGTTCAGTGCTCATAAACTCAGTACTGCTGCCAAGTCTCTCGGGAACTATGACATCATTTCCTGATCTCTCTTTTTTTTTGTCAGTTTAGGTCTTGCTCGTCCTTCTATTGAAGGTTCTATTGAGATGTTTCGCTGAGCTGCTTGGGTGTGCTGGCGGCACGTGTTGGTCGCACTAATATTAGACTCATGTTTCAGGCACTGCGGCAGCCTTTTTTTTTGGTTGGTGCGAGTCGCTGGCATTGCCGTTTGGCACTGCCATGTGAGGCCTGTGGGTCCACTGTGGCGCTGTGCTGTAGCCAGTGGGCACAAAGAGGCCTCAGTCCTCGGGTGGCAGTGCCAGTCCGCACCCGCAGCTCCAGCACAGACCCTCCTCTGTCTCCATTTAAACGCTCCCCCTCTCCCCCCTCCCGCCCCTCCCATTATATCAGCCGTGGGACAGTTCCGGAACAAAGGTGCCCCAGTCACCCTGTTCCCGAAGACCATCAATCTGTCCCGCATAGTGTATCTGTCTGTCCTGCATGGCATATCTGTCTGTCCGCATTCATCGCTGTCCGCATTCATATTGCAGTACAATATCCCCTTTAGAGTCCCGAGGAGCAGCGAGTGTGTGTGGGTACGGGTGTGACTCGCTGTGTTGGTGCCTGTGCATGTGTGTGTGTGTGTGTGTGTGGGCATGCAAGCGCGTTTGTGTGTGTTTTTACAAAATGTAGTAAATACAAAATGCAGTTTTTAAATGATGATTTCATTTATTAAGGGGAAAAAGCTATCCAAACCTACCTGGCCCTATATGAAAAAGTAATTGCCCCCCCTTGTTAAATCATGAATTAACTGTGATTAACCACATTTTTTGAGTCCAGTTTCACTAGCCACACCCAGGCCGGATTACTGCCAGACCTGCTGAATCAAGAAATCACTTCAATAGAACCTTTCTGACTAAGTGAAGTAGGCTAAAAGATCTCAAAAAGCAACATGTCATGCCGCAAACTAAAGAAATTCAAGAACAGATGAGAAACAAAGAAATTGACATCTATCAGTCTGGAAAGGGTTGCAAAGCCATTTCTAAGGCTTTGGGACTCCGGCGAATCACGGTGAGAGCCATTATCCACAAATGGAGAAAAACTTGGAACAGTGGTGAACCTTCCCAGGAGTGGCCGCCTACGAAAAATTACTCCAAGAGTGCATCAACTACTCATCCAGGAGGTCACAAAAAAACCCAGAACAACATCTGAAGAACTGCAGGCCTCACTTGCCTCAGTTAAAGTCAGAGTTCATGATTCAACAATAAGACAGAGACTGGACAAAAAATGGCATCCATGGGAGAGTTCCAAGGCGAAAACCACTGCTGACCAAAAAGAACACGAAGGCTCGTCTCACATTTGCCAAAATACATCTTGATGATCCCCAAGACTTTTAGGAAAATATTCTGTGGACTGACGAGACAAAAGTTGAACTTTTTGGAAGGTGTGCGTCCCATTACATCAGGTGTAAAACTAACACAGCATTTCATAAAAAGAACATCATACCAAAAGTCAAACATGGTGGTGGTAGTGTGATGGTCTGGGGCTGCTTTGCTGCTTCAGGACCTGGACGACTTGCCGTAATTGATAGAACCATGAATTCTGCTCTCTACCGGAAAATCCTGAAGGAGAATGTCCAACCCTCAGATTGTGATCTCGAGCTCAAGCGCACTTGGGTTATCCAGCAGTACAATGATCTGAAATACACCAGCAAGTCCACCTCTGAATGGCTTAAAAAAAAACAAAATGAAGATTTTGGAGTAGCCTTGTCAAAGTTCGGGCTTAAATCCTATTGAGGTGCTGTGGCATGACCTTAAACAGGCCGTTCATGCTCAAAACCCCTCCAATATGGCTGAATTAAAATTATTCTGCAAAGAGGAGTGGGCTAAAATTCTTCCACAGTGATGTGAAAGACTCATTGCCAGTTATTGCAAACATTTGATTGCAGTTGTTGTCGCCGAGGGTGGCACAACCAGTTATTAGGATTTAGGGGGCAATTACTTTTTCCCATGGGGCCAGGTAGGTTTGGATTGATTTTTACCCTTAATAAATGAACTCATCATTTAAAAACTGCATTTTGTATTTACTCGGGTTGTCTTTGTCTAATATTAAAATTTGTTTGATGATCTGAAACATTTTAGCGTGACAAATATGCAAAAAAAGAAATCAGGAAGGAGGCAAATACTTTTTCACAGCACTGTATATGTGTATGCACTTATCTATATGAGTAAACTTCAGGCGCGTTAGTAGCAGTAAGTCTTGTTTTAATGGCGAGCATGTATGTGCTGGTATACCTGATTCTGTATGTTAGGGTGTGTATGTATTCGTGGGAATTGGCACGTCTGTACGCGCACGTAAGCGCAGGGTGTGTGTGGGAGACGGTGTGTGTGTGTGTGTGTGTGTGTGTGTGTAGCAGGTGCAGGTGTGTGTGTTCCCATGCTGTCAGGCAGACAAAGGCCAGACTTAAAACTGTGCCTCAGCACTGGGTGGGGGGATGTGGGGGGCGGCTGAGCCTGTGAGTCAGTGGCTCTGGCAACTCCTCGCTTTGACCTGCACTGACCTGCCCTCACTGGTATCTCCTCCCCCTCCCCGTCTCAACCAATGGCAAGTGAGACAGGGAGTTTCACTGTTGTTTTGCATAGTTTTTGGCCGGGACATAGCAACCCTGGACTCGTAGAACTATGCTGCTCATTTAGCTAGTCTCTTTCGCACTTTCTAATTCAGTCTCTGACTTCCCTCGCTGTGTTGCCTCACTCAGTTTCAAATTAAATTTTCACCTCTGAGCCCAACTCAAGCCTTCAGACTCTCCTTCAGCTAATTCTTCCTAGCAGCTGGTTAAAGGACCTAGCTGAGCAGCTGCAGTTATTACTCAGTCCGCATTCTTTTGGCCATAATCAGAGCAGCTGTATACTGTTTTAGTGCACTGGGGTTCGTGTTGGCTTACACAGCAGCTTAGTGAACTATGATGAACATGATTACTAAAATTCCAGAGGTCTTGCTCCTCAGGTATATTTCTGTCATGCTCCTGAAATTATAGTTTAGTGGTGGATGTGAGTACGTGATTAACACAGGCCTTTGCGTTGGCTTTTCTCTCTCTCAGGTGACATCACACAAAAGGGCTATGAGAAGAAAAGGGCAAAACTTCTGGCCCCGTTCGTCTCGGCGACACCAAGTAAGATGCCTCTTCCTCTTCTCCCTCTTGTCTTTCCTCCATTTTATCTCTAAATGACCTACAGACCCCCGTATGGGCTCGTCTAATACAGCTGCTGTATTCAAACCTGTGGAACCTCTGGCCCAAGTTAAATTCTAGTGGAGATCCCAAGGTTTCCTAAGATCCTAAATATTTCCTGCTGAATTGCTGGGAAATGTGTATGGAGTGATGTACAAGATCTAGATATTTTCCATTTGATGTAATGCTGTGGCCATAAAGACATGGCAATCATGGGTTTGAATATATCTCTTAGTATAAATGTGAGATGTAGCTGCAGTGAAGTGCTACAGCTAGCAGATACAGAATATGTATGTGAAATTGTCCTCCATTATGAAAAAAATGTGTTTCCTGGCTTTGAACCAACTTACGGGAAAATCTAAGTGAAAAATTTGACTTGAAGAGGTTAAATAACACCCTCTTGCACACATTTTCCTATGTTATAGCCGGGCAGTGAGAGTTCTCTTTTGTAGAGAACTGAAACTAGCTAAGTTGAGGGCATAGTTTGGTCTACATCAACCAAATTAAGGAATCACTTCGCTGAAGAAAGCGGACACGGTGACCCATGTTTACTTGGAGACCTTCGAGATTTTTGATTGGTTGCTGCTCTCTAGTGGCAGTAGACAGACTCGCACCCAAAAGTTACCTGCTTTGACGAGATGAGCATGTAGGGAAACAACTACAATATGTCCCCAATTGTGGGGACCTCTCATGGATTCCAGCTTAGGATCAAGTGTTTTTGCTGCTGTTTCTCAGTGGAAAACTAAACGCATACTCGGCAAGAAGCGCACAAGGCTTCTTAACTGTGTTCCCGCTTGTGGCATCTTTGTTTGTAAAAACAGTTGTACAGTAAGTAGTGCCGTTAAAGGAGGCAGAACTGAAACCACAGACTTCCTGCTCCAGTTTTAGATGCTGTTGCTGTCAATGGGTGAACATGCAGACACACACACGCACTCTCGCGACTAATTTCATATTACACATTTCACACTCATCATAATCTCTCTTTTTTCTCATATAAGCGGATATAAATACATAAAAACTCAGGTTTAAACACACAAACTGAAGTTTTTAGTTCCTTGAACTGCGCACATTTTGAACTGTCGGTGATCATGGCAGCTTACGGTAAGTTGTGTGGTCTGTGGCCGGGTGACTTCCTCCCTCCCTGTTTTGTGGTCAGAAACAGGAACCAGGGAAAATCCGGCAGAATTGGCTTAGTAGTTCAGTGACTTTAGACACCTTTATTCACCTAACGTTTATCTTCACACTGAGTCAAAAGCGTAGTGCTTACTTCTCACAGTGACTTGGTGGAAGTCAGAAGTAATAATGTGGGCCTTATTATGTGTGACGGGAAGTTCCCCTAAAAGTCAGTTTGAAGTATTAAAGACAAGAGAAGTCTACTGCCTAACTGCTCAGATCATTTTTCAGAGATTTGATATTTTATTAGTTTTTTTGATTTGACATGGTCTTAAGATGCATTTCACTGCCTTGCCACAGAACTCCGAACAATTTTTTTTTTTGAGGTGCTTGAAGGAAATCTCTCTTACTAGTCCCTTTGCGATTATAAAGCCTGGTGTATTCCTACGAATCTCTGGCTGTTTCTGCATCATTGCATCCCTATCTTTTACCTCAGTTAAACTTACTCAAGTGTGCCATATATGCATTACTTGTCCACTGCAGACAGTCATTGATAGTTCGCAGTAAGTTATATGACTTTGTTGTTATTTCAATATATCAAATTGCATGTAACTTGGTTAATGTAAGTGTGTAATGGTTTTGAATAAACGTTTAATTCCATGCTTCACTAACACTCATTAAATCTAGAACATCATCATCATACCTTGGTTTGCAGGGCCTGCCCTGAACAGTTAGTTTTTTTTAGGCTGACCCCCCCCACTCTAACCCCTCTCTCAGGTGCGGAACCATCGCCCGAGACCGAGCAGCCGACCCCAGGTCCTAGCTCCGCCCCCGACCCCACCCCTTCCTCCTCTGCGTCCTCTTCCACTTCTGCCTCCACGTCAGCGGCCCGCAGGCGCCGCGCTCGTCGCAGCGGGGGGGCTAGAGATGAGCGCTACCGCTCAGGTGAGGGGCTTATGCTGCCGAGATGTGACATCTGTGATCCTGAGATTTTCCATTGGAAGAACCTTGTGCATTTGTTTTTGCTTTCTCTATGATGGTGAGGGCGATAAATAAGCTCGGGTTGTGTGTGTGCGGTGTGTATGGCTTTGAGCTCCGGCTGACCAACCCCTGAGTTTGCATCCTGTCCCCATGTTCGCTTTGGTTTTCTCTGGGTTTCTTTGTTTTCCTCGCACCCTGAAAGACGTGCGCTAACCAAGGCTGTGGCTTTAGAACTGCAGTTGGACCGTGTGCTGCACTATAGCTGCCCCTGCAGTGGGTCAAATGCCGAGGAGATCAGTGAAGTGATCTTTGATTACTAATGGGCTGAGCTGTTGTTTGTGATTGTAGATGGTTAGTTTGCTCTCTGTCCCTCAGATATCCACACGGAGGCGGTACAGGCTGCTTTGGCACAGCACAGGGAGCAGAAGATGGCGCTTCCCATGCCCACCAAACGCCGCTCCGCCTTCGCCCAGTCTCCCGCCGACAACTGCACCCCGCCTGGTACCTCCACGCCCCAGCTCACATTTCTGTGTTCACTGGTCTCCTGTGTGTGTCTGTGTCTGTGTTTGAGTGACTGTGTGTGTACATTTAGCTTTTCTTTTAGTATTGTGTGTGAATGCTTGCATGCCTTACCAATAAAGAGGAAAATATCTTTAGTATTACCTGTCATTGTGACTGTACTTTTTCCTTGACTTGGACTGTGAAATTTTGGTCTACACGCTCTCTCTCTCTCTCTCTCTCTCTCTCTCCCCCCTCTCCCTCTCCCTCCCTCCTCCCCTCTCTCCCTCTCCCTCCCTCCCCCCCTCCCTCCCTCCCTCCCCCTCCCCCCCCCCCTCCCTCTCTCTCTCTCTCTCTCTCTCTCTCTCCCCTCTCTCTCCCTCCCTCTCAGACTCCTCCTCGGGGTCGGATGATGAGAGCTCCCTGAGCAGACGGGCAGGACAGTCTCAGGGGCTGCAGAGCCCTGACTCCTGGATAAACCGCTCCCTGCAGGACTCCTCCACCTCCTCCTCTGCCTCCTCCACCCTGTCGCACAGCGAGGGCAAACCCCAGCCCGCTGCGCTCGCCGATGCACTGGCCCACACCCGCATAGGTACAGCCACATACCTGCATACCTACACTTTACACGCCTGCACTACTACACCTGTACACCTATCCCTAAACTTTACACACAAGTACAACTACACCTGTATCTCTGCTTTACAGACCAGTACAGATATACCTGCTCATGTACAGCTATGCTTTACATACCTTTCCACCTACACCTATATACCTTCTACTGCATGTGACACACCAGTACAGCTTTACCTGTAATGGTAAAGCTGTACTTTACACACTTGGAAAGCTACACTTATACACCTACAACTGCATTTTATACACCAGTACAGCTATACTTGTGTACACACAGCAATACCTTAGACACCTTTAAGCCTACACTTATACACATGCAGCTGCATGTTACGCACCAGTATAGCTTTAACTGTACATGTACAGCGATACTTTACGCACCTGGAGAGTTAAACCTATACAGCTACACAAATACACTTGCAACTAGACTGTACACATCTGTACAGCTACACCTGTACAACTACAGCCGCACTTTAAACACCTGGTCAACTAAACATATAAACGTGGAGCCACACTTAAAGGGATGCTTCCCTCGCGTTGCTTTAGGCATTTGCCCGCAAAGAAGAGCGCAGCTCCCAGCTTAGTGGCTACAGTGGACATTTGGGGTAAAAACATGGTGCAGTGACATCTTTTCAAGTCAAATTTGAATGTCGGGGGTTACGGACACTTGAATTATGCCACACGAGTAGTATGGAGGCATTTTATGTTTTTCTGTCTTTTTTTATGTTTGAAAGAATGGTCACCATTAACTTCAATTGCATTGAATTTGTCTGCACCACTGTTTCCTCTGAAACTCTGTGAGTGTTCTGTGGATTCAAAAACTTCACCCACCCTTCCATCAGTATAGGGGTGAGTAGGTGATAAGTGAATTTTCATTTTAGTGTGAACTATCCCTTTGGTGTCTTCCTCCCTGGATTAGCCCTCGGAGAGGTTTTAGCCCTGCTCTCACCTCGTCTTAAAGCGCATTATTTCTCCAAACTTGTTCCCATTTACATTTTCTAATTAGCAACTAAGTGTTAATTTGTTCAGTTGCGAGGATTAATTGGTAGAATTGCTGTCCTTTTCCCTTAGCTAGTAAGATTGTTCATTGCAATAGTTACCAAGCATTTTCCTATCCACATTAGTGGTGACATAAAACATCAATGTTTTCAAAGCGGCTGAATTCCTGTGGCTCACAAAGCAGAATATTATTTTCTGCGTCAGTGTTCAATTGGCTTGATACGCTATGGAAGCCCATAGTGGACAATATTCAAATGAAAATGTAATCCCACTGTTTCATTATAATTTTCCACTTATGAATGAGTTATTTGAGACAATATTAAATTGAAAATGCATTAATCCAATTATCACTTTCATTTTCACATACACATATGGGAAATCTATGACTATATTCAAATGATAATGAAATGCTGATTGACATTTCTTTTTCAAAGTCATGCTCTGCAATACAGTGGACAATATTCAAATGCAATAAGCAAAACAGCACCCCCAGCCTATTGCATTTACATTTACATGTCATCACGCTCTTTTAGGGTCAACATGATAATGAAAATGCTGTTTTCTAATCACTTGGAAATAATAATGATATAATAATGATGACGACATTTGACATTTCATTTTCAAAGACTTATCCTGCAATACATGGGACAATATTCAAACGCAGTAAGGGAAACAGCGCCTCCCAGTCCATTGCATTTTCAAATACATGTCACCATGCTCTTTTTGGGACACAATGAAAATTAAAATGCAATCTGTCAGCGTCTCATCAAGGCGGGTCTTCCGCTAGGACGTCACTCATTAGGGGTGCGAGCGGAAACCATGTTCCTTATTTGCATACCAACCGATCAGCTTCTGGGTAGCGCTTGTACGCACGGAGGGTTACTGATAATGTCGCTAGGCTGCGATGTATTGTGTGCCATCGCGCGTTAGGCTATGTTGGGCTTTGGATGTAGCCATCTTGGCAGCTAGTATGCTAGCTAACGTTAACTAAGGAAAATATTTGTAAATGATCATCACATTAAAGCGATATGATTTGATTTTTGCCCCAACTCTATTAACTGAGCTAGCTGTAATATGCATGAACTTATCCGAGGCTTCGCGGCAGTGTTGTGCAACTGCAACCCAAGTGTGCTTGCAGATTTCAGAGACGTTAGCTGGCTTGCTAGTGAGTCTCAAAGCAATCGCTTAGGTACAGCTAGCTAGCTATGATGCCGACTGGAGAAGCTCTTACAGCCCCGATTTGTCACTTTAAACGCCATCTCACACACACGACCTCTTTCACCATTGATTAGCAGCTTCTTTTACCTAAAGAACAAACTGACAGTTCAGCCTGAGACATGTTATTTCATAGCTAGTTAAAGCAGCATTATCCTTCCATGCGTGCTATAGCGTATTACATTACTCCAGATAAAACGCTATCCGTCTTCCGACCCTGCTGACGCTAGTTAGGGGAAATGTTTGTCATCATGTTTATACTTAATCGCTGTGATTCGGTTTTTGTCCTAGCTTCACAAGCTAGCTAGCCGACAGCGATTGCTGTTGCGCTTGCAGATTGTTCTTGAGCTAGCCAGGTAACGAGCTATCCATTTAAATCTCCCAGAAATCTGATAGTACTCTTGGGACGTACAAAAGTGCTGCCAAACATATCAAAGAAGTTCATATTTCAGCAGGTTAAGTTAGCAAGTGAGGAACATTGTTTTCAGCCAGTCATCAAAACTTCTCCCATTGCTACGTGGCTTGGGAATCGCGATTAAACTAGGAACAGCGGCAGCCTGACTGCTGGCCGTTTATCGGACCGTTCTGCATGATGCATACATTGTGCATGTTTCAGGAGTGGCGAACTTGCAACTCGGCAAGCACAAGAGCAATCGTCAGCTAGCAAAAACCGAATCACAGCGATTAAGTATAAACATGATGACAAACATTTCCCCTAACTAGCGTCAGCAGGGTCGGAAGACGGATAGCGTTTTATCTGGAGTAATGTAATACGCTATAGCACGCATGGAAGGATAATGCGGCTTTAACTAGCTATGAAATAACATGTCTCAGGCTGAACTGTCAGTTTGTTCTTTAGGTAAAAGAAGCTGCTAATCAATGGTGAAAGAGGTCGTGTGTGCGAGATGGCGTTGAAAGTGACAAATCAGGGCTGTAAGAGCTTCTCCAGTAGGCATCATAGCTAGCTAGCTGTACCTAAGCGATTGCTTTTAGACTCACTAGCAAGCTAGCTAACGTCTCTGAGATCTACAAGCACACTTGGGTTGCAGTTGCGCAACACTGCCGCGAAGCCTCGGATAAGTTCATGCATATTACAGCTAGCTCAGTTAATAGAGTTGGGACAAAAATCAAATCATATCGCTTTAATGTGATGATCATTTACAAATATTTTCCTTAGTTAACGTTAGCTAGCATACTAGCTGCCAAGATGGCTACATCCAAAGCGCAACATAAACTAACGCGCGATGGCACACAATACGTCGCAGCCTAGCCATCATGACATTATCAGTAACCCTCCGTGCGTACAAGCGCTACCTAGAAGCTGATTGGTTGGTATGCAAATAAGGAACATGGTTTCCGCTCGCGCCCCTAATGAGTGACGTCCTAGCAGAAGACCCGCCTTGATGAGACGCTGACAGATTGCATTTTAATTTTCATTGTGTCCCAAAAAGAGCGTGGTGACATGTATTTGAAAATGCAATGGACTGGGAGGCGCTGTTTCCCTTACTGCGTTTGAATATTGTCCCATGTATTGCAGGATAAGTCTTTGAAAATGAAATGTCAAATGTCGTCATCATTATTATATCATTATTATTTCCAAGTGATTAGAAAACAGCATTTTCATTATCATGTTGACCCTAAAAGAGCGTGATGACATGTAAATGTAAATGCAATAGGCTGGGGGTGCTGTTTTGCTTATTGCATTTGAATATTGTCCACTGTATTGCAGAGCATGACTTTGAAAATGAAATGTCAAACGACTTTTCATTATCATTTGAATATAGTCATAGATTTCCCATATGTGTATGTGAAAATGAAAGTGATAATTGGATTAATGCATTTTCAATTTAATATTGTTTCAAATAACTCATTCATAAGTGGAAAATTATAATGCAGTAGTGGGATTACATTTTCATTTGAATATTGTCCACTATGGGCTTCCATAATACGCCTTTGAAAATGTTTTTAAAAATGCGGTTTTGCCGACTCAGGTCCTTTTATGAAGTTTGCATATATCATAATAAAACTCTGTCTACAACTTATGGCATCATCATAATGCAGGTTAACTCTCAGCCTGTTTCCGATTAAGAATCAGGCAATTAATTGAATTAATTTACTGAGCGAATAGGCTGCCAATAAACTGGGATGCAATGAATGATTAAGACACATAGGCTAGCTTTGTGTCGGAGAGGAAGGCTATAATATGAGATTGCATGGACGCCAGTAAACTGAAATTTCATGAAATTCCATCTTGAAGCTCAATGTTATTTAGTAAATGCTGCTAAAGATGGTATTCAGATAAGATTTTGATTTTGTTTTTAATTAATTAATCAGATAATTGCCATACAGACATATTGAAGCCTTCCTACAACTTTCCCTTAGGCTGGACTATAAAGACATCATCCATGATTGTGCTTCTATTTTTGCTACACATTTGTTCCGCTACACCTATATATCTGTACCTACAGCTTCCTTTTACACACCTGTACCGTGACGCCCACATGCCTACAGCCAAACTTTACTCACCAGTACAGCTACTTTTATACATCTGCAACTAAACTCTACCTACCTGGACAACCAGGCCCATTCAAATACAGCTATGCTTACCTGTACAACTTCACCTTTATACCCACAACTACACTTGTACACCTGTTTTGCTACGCCTATTCATCTACAGCTACTCTTTACACGCCCGTTCAACTACACCTGTACATTGAGGAGCAACAGTTTCACATTTGTACTTCTACACTTATGAACCAGGTCCACTTTACACACCTGTACAGCTACACCTACCCATGTACAGCTACACTGCATACACCTGTACAGCAGCACATATATACCAACACCTACACTGTACACACCTTCCAGCCACAGCTGTACACCAACTACTACATTTCAATGCAGGATTACCTATACTTATAACTACTCTTGACACTCTTCTATAAATACGTCTTTACACCTTCAATGACGCTCCTGTGGGTTTGCACCCAGCCGTCTACGCTTAACACTCCCATGCAGCTACACGTATACACTGACAACCTCGCTTTCTATTCCTCTGCTGCTACACATGCAACTACTCTGCAGGCTCCCATTCAGCAACACTTGAACATTTACACTTAAGTTGTGCGCACCTGTGGAGCTGCGCGAGCTCATTCTACGTGCACCCACAAAACCTGGGACTGATTGTGAATACAAATGTTTGTTTGTTCTCTAGAGAATAGCGCACCCCCCGATGTGACATCAGCTACGCCCCAGGAAAGGGGTTCCCATGTGGAGATGCCGCCGCCCGTGCGGGGCATGAGCCGCGGGCAGAGTCGCTCCAGCATGATGGACACGGCAGATGGTACGAACCCCCGAAGTCTGATCCCCGCCCCCAATCCAGAGGTGGAAAAATCCAGATTCAGTAATTCAAAGTCCTCACTCATTGTTTTACTCTTAAGCACCCCGGTTTGCTAGCCAGCAAAATTTCCCACACGGGAGATCAATCGGGGAAATCCCCTGGAATTTATGTTTTCATGAAACCTGTGGCAAGGAGTTGTAATTTCTTGTCTCTGGATTTTCCAAATCTGCCCCTAACCTGCATCTCAGTGACGCCTTTCGAAATCATAAGGTCTTTCATTTCCATGTATTAGCTTTGCAGCTGAGTAAACTTCAGTAAAGCAGAGTAGTTGCAAATGGATGATGGTGAGTCTGTAAGCTTCTTGTGTGCGATTCTGCCTAACATCCTGCTGCTATTTGTCCTACTGCCAGTTAGCGTGCTCTCTGGTCTTGGCTGTGGCTCTGTTAAACGCCTCATGGACTTGGCCTTGAGTACCGGCTGGCTTGAAGGCTCCTACATGGGAGTGTCTTTGTGTGCATGAGTGTGTTTGCGTGCTGTAATTTGTTTTTCAGTTGAAATAAATTTCCATATGGAAACCGACTTCAGATTTTCATTCAGAAGCCTGGTTTAGCAAGTGTATAACATTTTTCCAGTTACGTTGTTGACAGGTCGCCTAATATGGACATGGACTGTCCATACACTCCACAACAAAGGACCTACAATGTATTATATAGACTGCTGGGCTTATCCAGTGATTCACCTGAAAAAGGAAAAGAAGGGCATTCATATGGCAGTAGTTTTATGAGTGTGTGTCTGATTGAAAGTCTTTGTGTGTGTATTTGTGCCTACAGTGTGCATTTGCCTCTCTGTGCAGGTCTCATTGCAAGCGGTACTAAATTGATGTATTGTGTATGAAAATGTCTCTAACTACTTCTTCCTTGATCTTTCTCACCCCTCTGTTACTTTCATTACTACTGGCTGTAGGAAAAGGTAAAATAAAGCTCCATAAGAGGACCCGAGGAAGTATGTGTGTGCCAGAGAGTGTGTATGCGAGTCTGAGAGGGAGGGTGGGAGGGAGGTAAAAATGGGTGTGCGAGAGTCGGTGTGTGGGTGTTGGAGAGTGGGAAAGAGTGTGTGTGCTTTCATGTGTATGCCTGTGCTTTAGTTTGTATTCATTTTTGCGCACACTCTTCTGTGTTTACGCGCGCTTCTGCGTGTGTGTGTTTATGTGTTTGTGTTTGTTTTGCACGTGTGCATGTGTGTGTTTGGTTTGTGAGAGCGAGTGTGTGAGAGTGTGTGTGTGTGTGTGTGTGTATGTCTGTCTCTGGAAGCTCTTTTCCCTGAGTGGTCCTGTCATTGGAAATCCTGACCTCACCTCTCTATGTGCTCCTTGCGCTTTTCCGCTCACTTCTGCATTTCGTCGCCCTCGTCTTGTGAGCCTTTGTCATGTGGGGTGAGAGCGGGCGTGTGACTGGTCTTCTGCCTGCCCTGCCCTATCCCCCCCGACCCCGCCCCTGACCCTGCCTCTCTCAGGTGTCCCGGTCAGCAGCAGAGTCTCCACTAAGATCCAGCAGCTGCTGAACACACTCAAGAGACCTAAGAGGCCGCCGCTCAGCGAGTTCTTCATGGACGACACCGAGGAGATCATCGAGGGTGAGATATGCGGTATAATGGATTGTGCCGCCAGCAGAGCGGGACATTGTCTGGCTCGGAGTAGGCAGACTTACCATTCACTGACAGTCACTGGCTGCCCCGGGATAAAGTGGCACACACTGTAACCACTGCTCCCCCCCCAATAGGGATAGTAAACTTTGGGGTTTTTCATTTGGCCCAAGCAGGTTTTATTTTATGTCAAAGATATTTAGCAGGACTTCTGATGTCTGGCCAGTTTCAAAATGGCAAGTAGGCTGTTTGGGTAATAGGGTATTTGGGATTTCATTTTGTAAAAAAAAAAAATTCAATTTCAAAACAAATTGTGCACATGTGGACTGATTGATTTTAGTACTTTTTAGTTATTATTTATAGAAAATTTGTGCCATAAGGTGAATTTGTAACCATAAATGAGATTGCACATATTTTTTTTTCTCAAGAGACACACTTCTTTTGAAGTGGTTATCTCATCATAGAGGCACTTATAGAGTAACATCAGTGTATTTCATTGCTGTGTCCTAAAGACCCCCAAATGACATCATGAGCACCAGGGTTTTCCTTTCATTATTTCCTTTTCTCTCTTTTCTCCTTCTCCCTCTCTCCTTTTCTCTCCAGTACCCCAGCCTGACCCTAACACCCCAAAACCGGAGGGGCGGCAGATCATCCCGGTGAAGGGGGAGCCACTGGGCGTGGTCAGTAACTGGCCCCCCGCCCTGCAGGCTGCCCTGGCCCGCTGGGGGGCCTCACAGGCCAAGAGCCCCGCCCTCACGGCCCTAGACATTACGGGGAAGCCACTCTATACACTGACCTACGGTGAGTCCGAGAGCCCAAAAATATCAGTCATTACCTCAAGAGGAGCCTTGGCAAACATGGAGTCAAATACTCTACTATATCCCTTAACACAGTAAGAAAAATTATATTGAGTAATTTTGATTAAAACTCTCTCAGCTCCTGTGTTAGATCATGTAATGTGCCTTGATTTTTTCTTGTGCTGACCTCACCTACCACTAGGGACACTGGAGAATATGCACTCCTTTATTAACTAATGACAGTTTACATCAGTGGTCACCAAAGCCTTTTCTTGGAGATACACTGTCCTGTTAGTTTTCACTCCATTGGGCTCCTCTAATTAGCAGCTCAGTGCCAAACTCTGGGTGTTGAATATGATATGCTGTGTTTTGGTTGGACTGAAAAATGACTGGACCATAGATCTTCAGGAACAGGGCTGGTGACCACTGCTTTACACCCTACTCTACATCCAGTCCTGCAGTGGAGGTCTAGTGTTTTTAGATTTTAATTTTAATTTTTTATTTTCTGCCTGATCGTGGATTGGTTGAGTCATGCCATTGTTAGGGCAGAGACTTCAATCCATTGGACTCCTCCTGGTATGATTCAGTCTTGATTAGCAGGTAGAATGGAGAGCATTTGCACTGTGTGATTTGATTGGGCCAGTCCCTGCGTAGGATACAGTAGTGTTGCAGTAAAATGGGCAATGCTGTCTAATTCAGACCAAGCTTACTGTAGTCTTGTAGAAGTGATTCCAAAATGTCTTCCCTCCACGTGAACACTGAGATGTGTGCCAGAGACTGCTTTTTAGTGGTGCTCAATCTGATTCCTGAACCTCTACCTTCCTGTAGGTCTGTAGATGGACCATAATTTGGAGTAACCTATTTCATTACCTCCGCCAACAAAGTTGGGGCGGACGTTATTTTTCTGCCCCTGTCTGTCTGTCTGTTTGTGAACAACATACCTTAAAAAGTCATGCACAGATTTGTCTGAAATTTTGTGGGTGCATTGCTATTCCATCAAGAAAGGACCCTATTGATTTTCACCGCGATCAGTGAAACAATATGGCCGCCACGGCAGCCATCTTGAAATCGTATGACACGCGATAACTCAACTTTGCTCCCACTCATGAAGATCTGGACTGTGCTGCCTTGGTGGAGGTTTGCACTCTATGAGTGCCTCTAGTTAATACAGTGTTGTTTTTGGCTGCGAGAGAAGCCCTACAGGATAGTGCATCTCCAGGTATAGGGTTGCGTACCTCTGCAGTAGTTCCTGTGGGCTTGTCGTTCATCACCGTGTGCACTTGCTGTGAGCGAGCCATGGACAGCAGTGAGGGTGACCTCCGCTGTTCCCTGTATGAGGCATTTGATGCCAGTTTCGCTCTCTTTTGCAGGGAAGCTATGGGGCCGCAGTCTCAAACTGGCCTACACCCTCCTCAACAAACTGGGAACCAAGACTGAGCCGGTCCTGAAGCCGGGGGATCGGGTCAGACATGAATTTGTCATTTGATTTTGAGACGATGCAGATTGAAACAAGCAACATACAATCTTATTGGGCTTTACAGGACCCTGCGATGCGGCCAGCATAACTTGACATTTGCAGTAGCTAGCTAGCTATAGATACAGAGCTACATGAAAAGCAGACTGCTCAATGCCACGGTTTTCATGTAGCTCTGTAGCTAGCTAGCTGGCTATTGCAAACGTCAAATAAAGGGATACGCAAGTTACGTTAGTGCAGTACACTTCAACTGAGCCAGAAACACAAAACAAACATCGCTAGTATAACCATTGGCGAAATCGAGCCTTTATCAGGCATTGACCGAATCGTCAATAATTTTATTAACATGCTAGCAAGCTTGGTTAGCAGGCTAACTAATAGAAGCAACGTGCGGTGCTGGTGCCTTGTACAGGACTGCGCGATGTGGAGCGCATTTCGCATTTAATTTAATATGATGCAACTTCACAGATTCAACCAAATTTTAATCAGCGCATCTGCTGCACTGTATCTGTTAATATGCAAAGTTAGAAGGTTATCGCTAGTACCCTTCTCGAGATATTGAGTGTGAAAGGATTGTGACTCACTCACTCGCTTACAAACTCACTTCCATCATGGCCATATTAGCCAGCTATCGCAGGGAATAAAACTAAGGACAAAGCCTACATAATGCAGACATTGTCACCACTGACAGCACATGTGATGGAAAACATACGCTATGTCGTACATTTCACAGAGCCTTTGATAAGTGAGCGCTACTGTGTAAGCACTTATTACGCTTCTTTTCATTGGCCACCCTTGCCCACTTTGGCGCATTTTTGTTTTGGCTGTTGCATGAAGAGCAACTGATTTACCCATTCATATTTCTTGCATTCATTTAAAACTCAGATGAAGTCTTATTCTGATAATTGCTTGACAACTTTAAGCCTATGTCGAGTTCAGTTCACAAATCAAAAAATTGCTACTGCATGAGGGTTTTTTAGTCTATTAATTGACTTTTGGTTAATTTGCAATATTGAATTAATTGTAATAGACTTGACCCTTACTGATTTATAAGTAGCAGTATAAGATGATTGTGATTGCATGGTTGATGGTTGATTGGTGGACCTCCTGTCTTTCCTGGGCACCACGTGTGTTGCTGACCTGTAGGTGGCGCTGGTGTACCCCAACAGTGACCCGGGAATGTTTTGGGTGGCGTTCTATGGATGTCTCCTTGCCGAGGTCATTCCTGTTCCCATAGAGGTGCCGCTGTCCCGAAAGGTAGGGTTTCCGCAGTAATGGGCACATGAGGTGGGATGGGTGGGTCCAGATGGTGCAGCTTGTTAGGTTCTGTCTGCGTTATTGGGTTGAGCTCTGCTCTTCTGAATGATATACTTTCCTGTACAGGTGTAATCATTTACAGAGTCTGCTCTATGAAAGATTAACTGGCTTATTGAGTCCATCTCCATATGACAAGTGAGTGGCTTGGGGGCAAGAGTGAAGATTTGAAATGCTTGTACACGGGACAAAAAAATCTGCCTTAATAAAGCTTAAAGGGAATATCATTTAGAATCACTCCACGGGTCTGTGCACAGCACCAAATGCAGAAACATGTGACGGCGGTGGGGGAAGGTGAAATAACCCACAGTAAATCATTACAGCATCTGGTGTGCTTGAAGTTGCAGTGGAAAGTTTTACTGCCAGAATCTCCGCTGTGTTTATGTATGCAATGCAGGCAACCAGTTGGAAAGAAATATTGTGGATACAGATGCTTTGGTTGTAAAAAAAAAAAGAAAAAAGAAAAAAGAAAATTAACCCTTCACGAGAGAAGGCTGTTTCAGTTCTAACTCTCTAGGACCAACCAAATGTCCTTAGCTAAGGTTGATGCGCTGCGCATGTGGAACTATAGACGAGGAATGCAGAATAAGCAAGCACCTAAAATCCTAAGCAATCCCTCTTTCAAATTTTATTGCTTAAGATCACTGGGTTAGATGACATTATTGGCCTTCTCCGCGTGGTATTCCGTCTCAAAATATGTTAGTGCTGGTTTATCTGCTAAGAATTTTAGAGCACGTGATGCTCTTGCAATGAATAGCTTTGTTTTGAATGGAATTCTGGAATTTGGAGTGCGCAAATGCAATTTTTTTTTGACTTATTATCACAGGATGGCGCAGAATCCAAAAATAGAATGGACAATTAACTGAAAATTCTGATCTAAAACTCACTACTGCTAATTGGAAGCAATGTCATTTCCAGCATGTGGACATTGAACTTGCTCTTTGAAAGATTAAAGGCTTTGTGCAGCTGATGTTACTGTTGGGAATCTGCACCTGTGGGCCTGTGTTTGATTGGTTGAGGCAGGCCACTCAGCTGAGTGGACGTGTTGGTATTCAGCAGGAGTTGAATAGCTGTGGCATCAAACAGGTTGCCATTTTCTGTCTACACAGGATGCAGGAAGTCAACAGATCGGCTTCCTGCTGGGCAGCTGCGGCGTGAGCCTTGCCCTGACCAGCGAAGTGTGCCTGAAAGGACTGCCAAAGACACCCAGTGGAGAAATACTACAGTTCAAAGGTCAATGACAGCCATTTTGGCTCTCTCTTTTCAATCTTTACTACTGTGGCTGTCAGTTTAGTCTGTTCTAGTAACAGAGGGCCTGGTATTTTTGCTATTTCGTATTTCAAACAACTCACTCGTATTTATCATTTTCTTTTGCGTGTATAAGGGCTTACTTAAAGAAGTACAGTAGCTCTGGATAGTATTGCAGCATCATATTCTGATACCCAGTTGATTTTGGTCTTGTGGCTCACAGGTTGGCCACGTTTGAAGTGGGTGGTGACGGACTCAAAGTATCTGACCAAGCCCTCCAAAGACTGGCAGCCTCATATTCCCACTGCTAACACAGACCCTGCCTACATAGAGGTCAGTATCCTGGCACATGCCATGTGCAGTGTGTGTGTGTGTGTGTGTGTGTGTGTGTGTGTTTGTGTGTGCGCGTGCGTGCGTGTATATCTGTTAGTGTGAGTGTGTGTGTGTTTGAGCATGTATCAGTTTGCAGTTGGGAGGGTTCTCCTGTGCGTTTGTGTGCGCGCGTGTGTGTATGTGCGTGCGTGCGTGCATGCGGGCATGTGTGTGTGTCTGTTAGTACGTGTGTTGATCCAGGCTCTGATAGTATATCTGTTTCTCTTAGTACAAGGCCAGCAAGGAGGGCACAGTGATGGGTGTGGCTGTGTCCAAGGTGGCCATGCTGACACACTGCCAGGCCCTGACCCAGGCCTGCAACTACTGCGAGGGTGAGATTACTCCGCTATCACCTCACTGCTGCACACATCCTCTGCAGCTTTCTCACACATGTCCGTTTCATCATCTTTTGTGCATCTCCCCTCGCAGTTATATCAACATGTTGCCTTTAAACAAGTGAATGAAATCATCTTGAAATTGCATATTACATCATTCATCATTAGAGACCACTTTTATGTGTACATTTTCTAATCTTTTGTCATTATACTGTGATTATAATCTAATTAACTTTCCTGTAGTGCTTGTGGTCTAATAACGAACAGTAATTTGAGATTTGTTTTTGCTGTAAAAATGCCAGGATGAGTAAAATGCATAATTGTTGGTACTGTTCCTCTGAGAGGCAGTTTGGTCTGTTTTAGTGTCACTCAGACCGTAAGTCCTCGCCCAGCTGAAGACCAGCAGCTTGCTTGAAGGCTGCAGAGAAAGTGAATGTGAGAGAGGAGTAGAAAGAGGGGCAGGGGAGAGAAGAAGAGGAGGGATGGAGGTGGAAGGGCTGTTTAAGTAGTTGGGGGGGTTTTGGAGAGAATTCAAAGTCCAATTAAGCAGAAAATGGTGAATTATTCAGAACTCATTCCTTGTCTTGGGAAAAGGCTTGGTAACTCAGTGTTTACTGAATTATACATACTGCAAGACTTCATCTGTTTTCCCAGACGTTCACAGCACACGAAATAGTGAAAAGACGCCCCTTGGCTGTTTTTGAGTATAGTTTATAGCACTATTAACGAATGAAAAGTTTACAACTGAGGAAAAAATCCATACGTGTTTTCATCTTAATTTTGCTATGAGATACATGATACGCACAATGCTCATTATGTATAGTCTTGTTAGATGTTCATATTTGATGTCTGATTCCATTTTTGTCATCTGTTTGTTTACACTTGATATCGTTTTGCATTAATTTCCAGGGGAGACGCTGGTCAACGTGTTGGACTGCAAGAAGGACATGGGTTTATGGCATGGTGTTCTGACGGTAAGGTCAGCTGACCGGTATGGTAGTCCCTGCTCTGTGCTGATTGGCTGGTCAGCTCCTAGATGCTGCATGGCTGCACCTTGTGTTCAAATATACTGCCACACGTAAGCGGGTGACTGAATAATTACATAACCCCCTGTGATATTCACCCGAGAGGAGATGATGATTTTGAGATGGTTGTGTGTGAAATGAATGAAATGAAAGCCTGTTTTTTCTGTGTTTTTGGCATTACTTGACATTGTTACAGTTTGTGTTGGTGACATTGTTATTAGACCTAACTGAGGAAGTGGAGATCAATTTTGTTAATCAGAAGCTCTCAGTGCGCTGAAGGATGCAGAGAATCAGACTAGTGTTCTGCTGTGATGATGTGTTGATTTTCTGAGTGATGAGCATTTGCGTGTTTTGTGTGTGTGTGTCATTGCAGAGTGTGATGAACCGGATCCACACCATCAGTGTTCCCTATGCTGTGATGAAGGCTTGCCCTCTGTCCTGGGTGCAGAGGGTGCACACACACAAGGGTACACACACACACGCCGACATGCACGCTCATGTTAACTTTTACCCTCCCACGCACAAAAACACACTCTGCTTTAACCCCAAACAAGCCAAAATGCAAGCGTAAACCCATACAGGCACAGCAGTGCATGCATACACACACGGCCATGACCCTCCCATACACACACGTGCGCACACACACATGCGAAATGGCAAGCGCTCACAGGGACCATCACAGACTTATTAAGCTAGAATTTACCTGTTATTGTTGTTTGGAGAACAGCAGAGGAAAACATGGGCTATTCTGTTCCTGTGAGTTTGCATGAAGGAGAAGCTCAGGTGTGATGTATGAGGATGTTGCATGAGCAGCAGCGGTGGCTGATGGGTAACTGTGGTTTCCTGCAGCGCGAGTGGCTCTGGTGAAATGCCGGGACCTGCACTGGGCCATGATGGCCCATCGCGAGCAGAGGGACATCAGCCTGGCCTCCCTGCGCATGCTCATCGTAGCTGACGGAGCAAACCCCTGTGAGTCTGGCCGGGGTCACGCTGAGGCGGGATCACATTGTGTGAACGTCACAGTGGGGACATATTAGAGACTGAGAGAATAAGATGTTCTGGAGATCATGAAGCGTTAAGTTTAAAGCTGACTTTGTCACAGGTCCTGTAAGGAGTTTTATCTGTGGCCTTAGTGGTGTGGGTGATTCCTGCTGCTGTTTTATATACCTTTTGGGAGAGTATTATCACATGCATCATGTCACAATACACTCTTGATCGTGACATGCATACAGCTGTAATCCTCTGCGTCATTGCCTATTAGTCAGGGGGTGGGGGTCTTGAGGCTTTGTCCCTGGAGGACGCTGTGTTTTGTCGACATGTTTGTGGCTCATTTCCTGGTTTGTCGTCTTGCACGCGTGCTTCAGGGTCAGTGTCGTCATGTGACGCCTTCCTCAACGTGTTCCAAAGCCACGGCCTGAAGCCTGAGGTCATCTGCCCCTGCGCAACCTCTCCTGAAGCCATGACCGTCGCCATCCGCAGGTACGGTGAACTTTCGCTTGCATGAACCTCAGGACTCTCACCCAGGTGTGCTGCGAAACTTTCCCCTGCAGTCAGCCCGGAACATTCCACCACAGACACCCAAAGACTTTCAGGCACCAGCACCCAAAACTTCCTCCTTGCAAGCACCTTTAGATGTCACCCTCTGGTAACTCTTCTATATTCCTAGGCTTGGCTTCCAGATAGAGCTGCAGTATGTGTGCTGTTTGTGCCTAGTGCTCTTAGCCTTTACCTCTTCCCTTTCATTTCTGGCCTGTAAGTTCTGACCATTTCCCTTTGCCTTGTGTCACTGTGACAGCCAAGGGAAAAAATAAACACTGTCACTGCCCTCTGATTCTCTGACTCCCCTTCTCAGGCCGGGGGTCCCTGGAGCTGCCCTCCCCGCTCGCGCCATCCTGTCAATGTGGGGCCTGAGCTACGGCGTGATTCGCGTTAACACGGAGGACAAGAACTCCGCCCTCACGGTGCAGGACGTGGGCCATGTCATGCCTGGAGGTGAGAGATGCGATGAGGTGCATTACTGTAGGGTGTATTACTGTGGATGCTGCAGGTGCATTATGGTGTCTTATTGGCGCTGTTATTGCTATATTGGTTACTGCTCCAGTGTTATTAGCTGTTCAGAGGCATGAGCTGAGACCATTGAGTGTCAAGACTTAAAAATAGAATGATT
Organism: Gymnothorax javanicus; assembly: GCA_029692085.1. Lineage (NCBI taxonomy): Eukaryota > Metazoa > Chordata > Actinopteri > Anguilliformes > Muraenidae > Gymnothorax > Gymnothorax javanicus. The sequence continues at coordinate 21,438,310 of CM056203.1, forward strand.
TCAACACTGTAAGGGCAGTTCTTTTTTCCGTTCACAAAATTTGGGCTTCAAAAAATGTACTTTTTTTTCCAAAAATTGACTAAGTAATGGCTACTGGGTTAGCTCACTAGGTTAAGACGCCGCTTTGCGGAGCAGAAGTGACCACCACGACCCGAGCTCAAAGCTTGGGTGTGCCAGCCAGAAGTGGCCAGTAGCCTTTTCAGAGCAGCGCCTGTTACAGCACCTGTTGTGCCTGTTTCAGCTCTGATGTCATTTCCGTGTCTGATACAACCCTGATGTAATGTCTGTGCTTGTTATAGCCACAATGTCCTTTCTGCGCCTGTTAAAGCTCTGATGTCATTTCTGTGTCTGTTACAACCCTGACATCATTTCCGTGCCTGTTCCTGTGCCTGTTACAGCTCTGATGTCATTTCTGTCTGTTACAGCCTTGATATCATTTCTTTGCCTGTTACAGCTGTGATGTCATTTCAGTATTCATTACAGCCCTGATGTCATTTCTGTCTGTTACAGCCTTGTTATCATTTCTTTGCCTGTTACAGCTCTGATGTCATTTCTGTATTAGTTACAGCCCTGATGTCATTTCTGTCTGTTACAGCCTTGATATCATTTCTGTGCCTGTTACAGCTCTGATGTCATTATATCCCCGAAATACAAGTTTCGGGGATATCATGGTTTTGCCCCACCCACCGCGTCCGCAGATTTTAGCCGTTAGCACGATAACTCACAAAATACTTCACATTGGCGTCTCATTTTTAGCATATGGGTAGATATGGTAGAGAGGATGAACCGATTAGATTTTGGGCAAGTATGCACTTCTAGGTTTGCCGCCAGGTGGCGCTATATATTGAAAAAATCAGTTTTTTAACCATATCTCTGGAACAATTACTTACATAGACCTCAAATTTGCCTCATATTGTAGGTCTAGTGAAGGGGAATCTAATAAAGGGGGCTTCGAGGATTGGGGAATTTCGGGGATATACCCCTTGCTGTCGGCCGCCGACAGCGTAGGCCTAGTTTCTGTATTAGTTACAGCCCTGATGTAATTTCTGTCTGTTACAGCCTTGATATCATTTCTGTGCCAGTTTCTGCCCAGATGTCATTTCTGTGCCTGTCACAACCATGATGTATTTTTGTGTCTGTTACAGCTCTGATTTCATTTCTGTGTCTGTTCCTGTGGCTGTAACAGCTCTGATATCATTTCTATGCCTCTTACCACCCTGACGCCATTTTTGTGCCCGTTACAGCTCTGATGTGCATTGTGAAGCCAGACGGGCCTCCCCAGCTGTGCAAGACAGATGAAATTGGAGAGATAGTTGTAAACTCTCGTGCAGGAGGCACCATGTACTACGGCCTGCCCGGGGTCACCAAGAACATGTTTGAGGTATGTGCTGCCCACCTGTTTTTTTCAGGGCCCTGTAGAACTTCTTTCAAGGCGATGATTTCTGAACTAATTGGTTAAACTTCAAACCATTTCCACTTCCTACCAGTCGCATCAACCAGCCAAAATTTATTACTACTTCTGCATTACTTACTGAACCATAAAAATGCAACATTTACATGTTTTGGTTTTGTCAGTATTGTGCGCTATGCTGTGCAGTTATTCCCCTCCTTTGGATCTGTATTTTTGTTCTCCAATAGAGTGTGTTCCTCTGCCTGCAGGTGATCCCTGTGAACGCCAGTGGTGCTCCCATCGGGGAGATCCCCTTTATACGCACTGGCCTGCTGGGGTTCGTTGGACCGGTAAGAGAGAGGGAGAGAAGAGGGATTGAAATGGTGGGCTACAGTGTGAGGTGAGAAGAGCCCACGAGAGTGGGAAGGAGTGAGAGGAGGCAATATGAGGGGGAAAAAGGGAGGGATGAATGTGAACAGAGGAGGCGATGGATTGTTGTGGATCAGGAGTTTATGATGAGTGTAACATCATGAATTCCACCCTCCCCTCCCCCCACACACAGGGCAGTCTCGTGTTTGTGGTGGGGAAGATCGAGGGGCTGCTAATGGTGAGTGGCCGGAGACACAATGCTGACGACTTGGTCGCAACCGCACTGGCGGTGGAGCCTGTTAAGACCGTGTACCGTGGGAGGTGAGTGGACTGTGCCACACCAGGGCTTTCTTAGCCACACACAACCATACTCTGGGGATTGTTTCCCATTTGAAACCAAAACATGCTGTATTACTAATGCAAGAAATGAGTTTGGTATGTGTCTGCTGCCATCTTGTGGCCATTTATGAGCCTTGCTGCTTTAGCGGTGTTCTGCATCTGTATTTTTGAATGGTGTTAAAGCTGTAGTGGGTAACTTTTATTAAAATAACTTTTTTCATATTTGAAGAAACTGCCACTCCATACTTACAGTAGTACTTCAGACAGGCAATCTGTAAAAAAAAAAAATCAGATACATTTTGCTCCTTCCAGGGCTAATGGCATTGGCAAGAATCCACCGTGCCCAAGCAAAATTAACCAATCAGAGCAGGGGGAGTTTCCAGCACAGTGTCAATCTCTTCATTTGCACACGCTGTTCAGCCCCCCTCCTCCACGCGTGCTCTCTCTCTTGGTCAAGGGTCCATGCAGCCCGCATGAACTGTATATAAGTGTTTGGATGGTCTGCAGGGATTGTGTTACTAAGTAGCTTGTTAGCATGCTTCTACTTAAGCACTGTAGCGCTGGTCAGCACATTCATTTACAGTGGGCTCCAGCTGCAGTAGGCAAAACCAATCCATGTGTTATAGAATAGTTGATGGCTTTTGATACTTGCGCTAATACTGTAATACTGTAATTCTAAAGCTGGTGCTTACATGTGTTTGATAGCGCAATGTAGCGTCATAGTTTTTTGTAGCCTAGCCCAGTGAGGCGGTAAAAATAATTTTCTGCATAAAGCCAGATCTGTAGGTTGCTAGCAGCTGGGTGTTGGAATTCACTGTACTATACAGGGATGCAAATTAGCTTGTCTTTTTGTGGTCTATCCGCTTCCCTCATCCTCTTCTTGGACCTGGAGTGTAGTTATCACCAGAGCCAAGGCTCTCTTCTTGCACACTCTAATGATGTAAAAAAAAAAAAAGTTTTTATCTTATTTGTTGCTGGGTAGCGTTTGTAATATCTACAGCTCGATTCGGTAGCTAATGCTAACATTGCGTAAGTAATAATAGTTCGCTTACTTGGTTGGGTGATATACAGCTTCATTTCTCTATCACCTTTTGATTACAAAGCACAATTGCAATGAGTTTGTGATTGCGTGGTATCTGTCAGTAACATGTAAATGCTTAATGATTACTTTTTATTATTACCTGTGTTTTGTACTTTGGGGCCATTTCATGGTATTTGTGAAGTAGTATCAGAAATATAAATGTTTGAATCTGAGCAAAATACCAATTGGATATGTTAGATATACATCTGAACTGATTAGAAAACAAAAATCTAGGCCAAAATTTTTACCCCTTGATTATGTAAATGAGGATTTAATTAGGAAATGATGAAAATCAGCGTGTCGGACGGGACACGTTTTTCTCATCTCTCTCCTGTTGTATTTCATTTTTTGACAATTTTTTCTTGCTGACAGGACAAGTTTGAAGTCAAAGCAAATAACCCACCAAGTAATGTTTTTTTCCTCAAGTGTAAAGCCCTGTTAATTTCACTTCACAGGAGTTGGATGTTCTGTCCGACATGATTCATGAGCAAAAAGTTTAATTTATTTCCGAAGTAAATGACTTATGAAGGCAAGAATCATTTTTCTCTTTGTTGATGTGGTATAAAACAATGTGAGTAAGGTTTTTGCAAAGAAATAGAACACACGTCATGGGAAATTAAAAATGTTTTTTGTCCTTTCCGACACAATTGCCTGTCGGACAGGACAAAAAACATGTCGGACAGGACTCTAGTATTCTAGTAATGGACCAATGGCTAATTCCAGAGTTGATATTGCAACTTCCACTGCTACTAAGGCTTTTAAAAGGCTGTTCTGTTCTTTTTGAGTTCAGAAACCACTGGCTGATTTAACTGCCAGTAATTAGAGAGATGACTTCGCAATTAGCACCTGTCATTAAATATATTAGAGTGATTGGTGATGGGTTAAATAAGTGGTGACGTGTTAAGTACACGTAATTGGTACCAAACTTACAAATTAGAAGACATTGAGCAAAATTGAGGAACCTCTCTGGAAGAGCTGATTGCTTTAAATTGAAGTGGTTTCTTCCTGTGTGTTTGTGTTTTGACTCGTTTGCGTAACTCAAAAGAAACCACGTCAACTTCCTTGGAACTATAAACTGCACCCCAGATTTGATGGGTCCATCACTATAATGTAAGTACAGAGAGAAGCAACAGCCATGCCACCTAAAACAGATGCTGAGAGGAGCCGTACCAGAAGGGAAAAAAATCAAGAATGACAGTGAGAAGTACGAGGCAGCCAAAAAGAAGGACAGGGAAAGAAAAAAGCATTTTATAATAATCATGTGTGTATCTTCTGTCATTTTGGTCCCAAGTGAAAAAGTGTCCTGTCCGACACATCCTGTCCGACACGCTGACCAAGCGGAAACTTTTGACCCCTCCTCAGCTATACTTTGAGTTAAGAAACCAAAATTTCTTCTGAAACCTAGCTAAGGTATCAGGGAACACAACTGCTTGGCTAAATTCTATGAATACCATGTGGTTGGACAGAACTTTGCAATTTTCCAACATGGCAAAAATACCACTTCACTTTTTGTCCTGTCTGACATGAACTTTCTGGCTTCATTTTGAACTGGAAAAATGAAATCAAAAGACTTCAGTTTTTTACCATATAAAGTGGTCCTATGGCTCTTGCTTATGACCAGTTCAAACTTATCTATCATTCCCCAGAGTAATGACTATGGTGGAAAAAAAACCTGCAAATGTCCTGTCCGACACGAAACAAATACCATGATATGGCCCTTTGCATTAAGGGAGCTCCTTATGTGTTTTTGTAATTGCTGGTGAACTTGAACTCGTAAAGAAGCAGAAGGGCTTGGAGGGAGGGGCTACAGGAAGGAGAGATGGAGCAGAGGTGGAGGGGTGATGGTTTTCCAGATCAAAATCTCTCTCTCTTGCTCTTTTTTTCCAAAGTTACCGACAGCAGCTTTTTAAAAGGACATAATCACTCTCTCTCGCATGGTTTGGGTAGAATGGTTGTGTTCTCGGGGACTGTATTTGACAGGGCTGCATTGTTTTCCATGACTGTTTGACAGGGTTGCTGTGTTCTCAGTGACCGTGATTGACAGGGTTGCTGTTTTCTCTTGGACCGTGTCTGACTGGGCTGCTGTGTTCTATTTGACTGTGTTTGACAGGGTGGTAGTGCTCTTGGTGACTGTGTTTGAAGGGATGGTTGTGTTCTCAGTGGCTTTGTTTGATGGCACTGTTGCATTCTTGGTGACTGTGTTTGAAAGGGTTGCTGTGTGTGACTCTTGTGACTCTTTGACAGGATTGTTGTGTTCTTGATGTCTGTGTTTGACAGGGCTGCTGTGTTCCAGGTAACTCAGTGTGACAGCACGGTGGTGTCCTCGGTGACTGTGTTTGAAAAGGTTGCTGTATTCCCTTAATTGTTTGAAAGAATGGCTGTGTTCTCTGTGATTGTATTTGACAGGCTGGTTGTGTTCTCGGTGACTTTGTTCGACAGGGTTGCTGTGTTCTTGGTGATTGTGTTTGACAGGGTGGTAATGTTTTTGGCGACTGTGTTTGAAAATGCTGCTATGCTCTCCTTTACTGTGTTTGGCAGGGTTGCAGTGCTGTCTTTTACTATGCTTGACAGGGTTACTGAGTTCTTTTTGATTGTGTTTGACAGGGTTACTGAGTTCTCGGTGATTCTGTTTAACAGGGTTGCAGTGTTTTCAGTGACTGTGTTCTTTGATGAGAGGATTGTGATCGTGGCAGAGCAGCGGCCAGAGGCCAGCGAGGAGGACAGCTTCCAGTGGATGAGCAGAGTATTACAGGTAGACCCACCCCCTGCGCTTCTGTCTGTCTCATTTTACATTTCCCATCCCTACATTTATCCATGGTTGTTCACTTTCAAGGAGAGTTCAGTGAATTGCGGCAATGGGAAGCGATAAGGGTTTGTGACCAAAAATGGGTGGGGCCAGCAAGATAGAAAAGTTGAGCATGGTGCAAATACAAGGGTGATTTTACTCAGGCGACTACCAGATGCGTGTAAAGCAGAATGGGCACCAAAATGTAACCTTTCCCCGCTGCGAAATTAAGTCTCTTGATTCTTGTTGCTTACTTTTTCGACATGACAGTGAATATGGAAATCCTTCTCATAGGGATATCAAACCTCTCCATAATGTGCGACATGTCTCTGGGCACATACAGAGACACGTTTCAAACGAATGACACATGGAGTTCTTCATCAGAAACTGTAGGGACTCCTGGTGATTTTTATTAAGATGTTTACATCCTGTAATAATCGCTCGAATGGGAAACTCGTCCTTAGCTATATCATGCTGTGAATGCTGGGGTGTAGCTGTTGCATATTGCAGAGGGAGCATTCATAAAATGTGATATTGAGCGATGTTAAGTATATTTTTGTATGATCTTATTTGGTTTTGTGAGATATCATGTTTGTGGTTTTTTGCTTAGCTGGGCACAGTTAAGGAGCAACTACATATAAACGTTACCAGGGCAACCTGAAGTAGGTAATTTTGGGAATGCCTTGCCAGTGATTTTAGTGAGCTTGCGTGTGAACGGGGCTAATGTCTCCTCAATAGATGTGAAACGAATCAATGATGATGTGCTTGAAGGGTCGCCCTTTGGCTGTAATAGAAGGTTTTTGTCAAAATTATTACGTGACCTATGTTGGAATTACAATTTTTTTTTTTTTTTTAGGAATTTTAAGAACTCAGAAGTACTAGGACAAACAAGCAATCTCAAATGAAATTGTCTGTTTTTATTTACTTGACTGTTATAAGTCCTTTGCAGTAAATGATTGCCAGAAGTCTGGTACCTGGAGACCTCTCCAGATGTTGGGTTTCTTCCCTGGTGGTGCCCTGCCAGACCTTTATTGCAGCTGTTCACAGCCTGCTTTTTCCTGTTTCTTGGGTTTTGCTCTTCATATTTGCTTTCAGCAAGTGAAATTCATGCTGCAGTGCATTCGCACGAGCTATTGGCGGTTGTGGAACATTCCACTTCTTTGCCTTAAAATAGCTTTTGGTTGCTTTCCCGGGAACCTTCTGGTCATTCTCCATCTGCACTGTGAAATGCTGTCCAAGTTGTTTTGGCTGAATTTGAGTAGATAATGTAGCCCTGTCCAATTCAGAGTTCATCTTGATGCATTTATCATTGTCACATCATCTGTAAATATAAGAAAACCAATCCCACTGGTGGCCATACATGCCCACATATAACCACACGTCACAGATGAGGCGGTTTGTTTCGGGTCGTGAACAATTCCTTCCCTTCTGCATACTCTTCTCCTCTCAACATTTTGGTACAAGTCAGTATTTGTATTATCTGCCCATATGATGTTCCAGCTTGTTGTCGCTGGCCTTTTTGGGTGGTTTTTGGCAAATGTCCTGATTCTGAGACTTAACGGTATGGCACGTGTTTCGGTAAATGCTCAATTCACTCTGGTGAAATCTTCTGCTGTTTGTTGACAGTGATACTCTTGCCTACTGCCTAGTGACTGTGCTTGATCTGTGGAGGGGCTTTTCAGGGAAAGAATTTCTCTGTCTTCCTCCACTGTTGTTATGCCTGTCCCTCTGGGCTAGTGGTGTTCCTTAGCTCCCCACACATTTTAAGAAAGAAACTTGACCATATCCAATGCTTCTTGCCATTTTCCTGATAGTTTTTTATTTTCAGCCAAGTGACTGCTTGATACGCTGGCAGTGACGGCTCTTTGAACTTCAGATTGACAGTTAAGAGCAACGGGTTCCTTATGCAAATGCCACACTTTAATGCAGCTCGAGACCTTATATCTGCTTACTTATACATGAAATTGTGTGGAAATAACACCGCTGTGCTGCCAATTGTCCCATAACTTTTGCTTACTTAAAAAGGAGAGGACCACGTATAAAAAGTGAATTAATTACTACACCGTCACATGAGTATCAAATAAAACTTCTGCACTTTGAGCTCATTTTCTTCATTTTCTTCATTTCTTGTCAACTTCAGTATGGTGTGGTAGACAGCTAAAATAATAATAGCTTTGTAAATGTCCAAATATTTATAAATCTGGTGGTATATACAGCGAGCACCATAATTTATTGAACAGTAACACTTTTTTGTTTTGGTTCTATACTCTTGCACTTTCTAGAGTTGAATTGCACACTGTCAGCTTTAATTTGAGCTTGTTTTCATCTCAATTGGATTAACCATTTCAAAATGACTGCACCTTTTGTTCATTACCCCCACCCCTATTTTCAGGCTCATCATAAAATATTGGGCAGTTTTTTATAAAATGTTGGACAAAATATTTTTGACAGCTCAGGGATCAGGGATCACACACCTTCAGGAGTTGTTTTTGGCCTTGCGCTTTATGCACCAAAACTTGACCGTATTCCTTCCATTTTTTTTTAAATGTTCCTCTTGGCATGCAATGCGGGGGATATAGTCATCAGTATGTCCATGTGTCTGTCTGTGCGTCTGTCCATCTGTAATTGTTTTGTTTCCAGAGCGGAACTCCAATACCATTCAACATTTCTTTTAAAAACTTGCTGTGCGTATTAATCACCTCCTAGCTTGGTGCTCTTTGATATTTTGGGATTTCTGAGATCAGTTTGCGGGGGCCGGGGGGATATGTCATCCTCTGATGACTCTTGTTTATATCAGTCACTGTGGTGGGGGAAATGTCGAGTGATGGATTATCAGCTCACTCGTCTTTTGGCAAATTGGTGAACTTGACCTATCTTTGCCCTTCAGGGACTAAGTCTTTTTCGGGGGCTCCTTTTATACAGTAGCATGATTAGCTCACCGGTACAGTGTCATCTGTGTCACATTACCTTATCATTGACACTTGACATGTCATTATTTGGCTTAAATTGTTGGCGCACCAACTTTTTAGGAGTCTGTTGCTGTAATCAGATTAGAGAGAGGATTATATTTTCAATGAACATATCAATTCTGAAGTGAAAGCGTAGAATTGTTTGTTGTTGTTTCATTTTCAATACTGTACCGGGTGAATGGACATATCAAATCACTCCTTTTTGATTTTATTTGCATTTTCCGCATGACAACTTTCTAGAATTTGGGTTGTAGAATAAAGTAATTATTTTTGACATTTAGTTGCAGATTCTTTGCATGCAATGACTGCATGAAGTCCACGAGGTATAGACATCACCATGTGCTGGATATCTTCCCTAGTGATGCTCTGCCTGGCCTGTATGGCAGCCATCTCCAGTTTCTCCGTATTTCTGGGACTTTCCACCTTCCCCTCCTCAGCATGTAGAATGGGAGTTAAACTGGGGTTCAAGATCTTGTGACTGATTCGGGCAATTTGAAGTGGCAAAAAATGAAAAATGTGTCACTGTCCAGTAAATTATGGTACTTACTGTACATATGTCTCCCGAGTCCTTTGTCTGTCGGATTGCCTCTTTTGTACTATATTTCCCTTAGCCTACTGCCCTGATTATCTGTTTGTCTGGATTTGTCCTTGGTTTCGTCTTGCAGGCTATTGACAGTATCCACCAGGTGGGTCTTTACTGCCTGGCGCTGGTTCCTGCCAACACCCTCCCTAAAACGCCTCTGGGGGGCATCCATGTTGCTGAAACCAAGCAGCACTTCCTGGAGGGCAACCTGCACCCTTGCAACATCCTCATGTGCCCTCACACTTGCGTCACCAACCTACCCAAGCCCCGCCAGAAACAGCCAGGTAACTGTTCAAGTAATAGTCTAATAACTCTTTTGGAAGCTGTCTGGAGGCCACACGAGAATGGTTGGATCAACAGCCTATGAGTTGTCCCAGCCTGGTAGCTAGTACAGAAATTGAGATGCTGCCACCAAAAAAAATGAATGGGTAACAGCAATGGAAACATCCTGGTAAAAATGGTAGGAACAGCCATATAGTAATTGTAGCCCCCGGACGAAGTCGGGCGGCCACTATGGATTCATGCTTGTCGTCTCTGTCGCCAAAGTGTCCGTGGACACTTCCTTGTGGACGCTGTACAGGCTGTAATTTTTGTTCGATTACTTTCATATATGGTATGGACATGTGTTATGCTTTACTTATGACACCTGTTGATTTTGGTTGCCATGGCGACAGTATTAGCCGAACAATGCAAAAATTTGTGCTGAAACATAGAGATTTCCTTGTGGACGCAGTACAGGCTGGAGATGCGGGCTTTCGGGGGCTACATCCATGCGGTTGCGGGTGACCGGACTGTCTAGTTTTATTTACTCCACGGAACCAATAAGGTCAATGCTACTGCAGTCCATCTTTAAGTATATGTAACAACATCATAGTGTTTACTTTGTCTTGTTCTCTCCCGTTTCCTTTTCTCCATCCTTCCTCCCTCTCCCTCTCTCTCCTCCACAGTGGGAGTGGGTCCGGCCTCCATCATGGTGGGTAACTTGGTGGCAGGTAAGCGTGTGGCTCAGGCAGCAGGCAGAGACCTGGGGCTTATTGAGGACCAAGACCTGGTGAGGAAGGTGAGTGGCGGTCTCGGCCTGATGATGTCAACAGTTAGATAAACAGGCTAAAAAATATTGAGTTACCGGTGATTCCAACAGCGTTCATTGGGCTAATATGGCCAAGAGTGATGTAAATCTGGAAATTTTGTTAATAATTGCCTGTAATCTCACAGTATGGATCTTGCTGTTTAAAGCTATGTGTTCTGTTCTTGTTCTGTCCTTGCTTACCATTACGTGGGGACTTAGCTCTGTATGTGGCCGACCATGATGGTAAGAATTTCAGTTTGACAGCCCTTATGTTACTTGCTAAACCAGACGTGCTACAGAGTGATGCAGCCCTCCCCCATTGTGTAATGATGACACATCCCCCTGACTGCAATTGTTATTCAGGGTTCCACATAAGCTCTGATTGCATATGATAATGTTTGGCTCTGTAGGTCTACCTTTGTATAGATTAGCTGGTGCAACGAGATGTTTGGTCCGGAGGTTGTCTGGTCTTCAGAGATACTTCAGATGTAGCTTTGTCATGTTAGCTTAAGTCAAAGGGGTTGATTTCTGAGTGAGACGGGGAGAAAATGTACCATAAGTGGAGTATTTTAACATAATTGTCATTAACCTCATAAAACCTATTGACCTATATCATGGGTCAGTCAAATAGAGCTGCTAGATTCAAACTTATGGAACTTCTGGAATATTTTAAAATCTTTTGGAGATCCCAACGTTTCCAGCAATCCCAAACATGTCCTGCTGAATTACAGGGAAATGTATATAAAATGATGTACAAGATCTAGATATTTCCCATTTGATGTAAAGCTGTGGCCATAAAAACATGGCATCCTGAGTGTGAATATTTTTCTCAATATTAGTGTGATGTAGCTTCAGTGAAGCATTTTAACCAGCAGATACAGAATATGTATGTGACATTGTCCTACTATATGAAAAAAAAGGCTTCCTGGATTTTGAACCTACTTAAGGGAAACCTTATGTGAACATTTAAAGTTAAAGGGGTTACATGGCAGTCATTATCAGTTTTTTTTATTTTTTTTTATTTAACTGAACTGAAATTAAATTTCAGACAGGGTGACTCAGCTCAGACCCTGAGCCGGTCTTCCTCATGATTATTAGGACCATGACCCTTGATATTATTATATTAAGGTTAGGGCTGCAGGATTACTTGAATTAAAATTATTTTAAGCATAATGAGAATTACTCCTGACATTGGGCAAGCAGTATAGCTTGTTCCTTTTCCATGAATTACACCTTAGGTGGTCTTGAACACACTAATGCAATTACTCTCACCCTGTTCCCGTTTAGTTTTCTCGATTAGCAATTAAACCATTGTTTACCTGTTACCCATTTGAATCTGTAGACTGTCCAATTTCTTAAGATAGCATATTTGTTGTAGCATTTTGAAATATAGAGGGTAGTGAAACAGCAGAGATTTGCGTGAATGTGTTTACTGGGTTTTTTGAACATTTGACCACTTTGTGTGAATGTGAAAATAGTTTATTTCTCATGTTCACATTTGATTTGCTTTACAGAACGTTTTCCACCTTTCATATATTTTTAGACTCTTAAAATCCGGGCCAATTTAAAATTAATCTCTTTAACTTAATCCATAATAATTAGCAAAAAATGCTACAATGAGAGATGGAATTCGAAGGAACATTTTTTTCCCTCTAATTATTCAGGAATTAGCATTCTTTCTATCTAACATTGTAGCCTAGTTGGGCCTGTATGCTTCTTATCATCACTTTATAATCATAATTGGTTACATGTTGGTTTTGATTAGTTGGTGAGCAAAATAAATTGCTTGATATCAGGTGCATTCCATGGTATTCATTTTGTTACGGACAGGAAATTTAGAGAAGTAATTCTATTGCAGCTACTGATGTGTTGGTCCTCTGAATTGTTTGAATGGCTGAATTTGAAGTACTCTGGGAATACTTCAGTTGATATAAAAATGAATGTCATCAACGGCAGTTAATGCACATATTACATAAAAGAAAAAACTGTTGTGGACAGGACAGATTGTGACATGGGTTTTTTTGTAAAGTGGTTAAATCAAAAGTTCTCTTCATGTAGGTGATATTCTTCAAATTCAGTCATCCAGTGATGCACCCTTATATCAAAGGAATATCATTCAGGAATTTTCAAAAAAAATATCTGAACAAATGAATTCGGCAGGGGTGTCAATGTGCGTTATGGGCAGGACAGCGCAAAATGGTACGGATAGGACACCTTTGTCGCTCTATATATAAATATCAATTAATTACCACTAAAACTTGTATTGATCAATATTATGGATGCCATTGCTGGTCTTGGTAGAGTGTGGTAAGTTTGTGGTACATTCTGGTCAGGTTGTGGTACAGTGTGGTAAGATTGTGGTATAGTGTGCTCAGGTTGTGGTAGAGTGTGATGAGATTGTGGTACGTCGTGGTCAGGGTGTGATCCTCTCCCCCTGCAGCACCAGTACCTGACGGAGGCCCTGCAGTGGAGAGCTCAGACTGACCCAGATCATGTCCTGTTTGTGCTGCTCAATGCAAAGGTATGGAACACATGCTTGCATTTAATTCTTCTTTTTGGTGCTCATTTATAAAATGTGTGCATTACAATGGCCCAAGTTTGTTTCAGTTGCCGTCTGATGTCCGTCACTTCGGTAGTACTTGTGCCGCTGAAAAGGGCACATGAAACATGAGATGAAGCCACTCAGGAGTGCGGAACCAATATTTATACTTTACCCATTAGTATCAACAGGAGACACAATGATACAAAAAGAATATTCTCCATATACTGTGGCTGCCTGTAATGGGGGAGACTGACCACTAAAACGCGAACTTATGGTTGTCCATCGAATCCAATGATGACCATCTTCTTCTTCATCATTTATGAGTTTTTCATGGCTCTATAGGCCAATTCTGGAAGCACAGCTGCGGTCGCAGACACCGCGTATATAGACTAGGTTTAGTGTGGATGGGACAACCATCCTAGCATACCTTCTCGCCCGCTTCAACTCACAATGTTGTATACGTCAGATGTTCTTCAACTATTCAATGCCCTTCGCACTACGAGATCTCCAGGTGGTGCCACAGGATGCTAGATCTTCTACCTGAGAGGGATTAATGTGACTCTTCTTCAGCAATGTTTTGATTTGTTTCTTAAACATTTTTTTCTGACCGGCCATGCTGTAGTTGACCATACAGGATTTCACATGGCATTTGGATGACATTTCCAAGTCATCAAAGGTGGCAGTCGGCAAGGAGACACTCAACACCGCAAAGTCCATTACATTTAAGGATTTCAGTGTGCGGTAGTCTGTCCTCCCATACGATTCCCATGATCCTTTGGAGACACTGTATGTGGAAGGCCTCCAGGGATTTAATATGGTAGCAGTTTATTGTCCAAGTCTCACAGCATACAAGGACTTTGATATGACATTTTATGTCAGTGTTTTGGAAGACCCTCTTCCTCAGGCGACCAAAGGATGCTGACACCTGCCTGAGTCGGTATTGAATTTCATCATCCAGGGTGTGGTTTTCTGCAACGATGTTGCTTTGGCACTTGAAGTAGGAACAATGGCCAGTTGTAGTACTTCCGTTGTGAAGGATGTTGGGTGTTTGGCCTTTCCCTGGACTGGGGTGATTAGTGCCATGCCTGAATAGGCTACTCAAACACACAGGGGTCTGCCGAAAGCAGCTAACACTCTATCCCAGCGACTGACAATCTCTGTCCTGTGCCGCTGGTGTGCAGAGGTTGAGCTAGAGGCTTTTCAGAACATTCACACCTGACCTTGTCTCCAGGCTCCCCATCACCACCAGAATTTTTTAGGTTTGTTTCATCAGTTGAAGGAGGAGAAATCTGCACTGAGATGATTTTTTTTTAAGTGTCTCTGAGATTGCGCATGGCCCAGTTCCACTATCTTTGATGTATAGAGTGGTTTACAGTGGCAAGGGAGACCCGAGACCAGAGGTGGGCAATGAGGGCCATATCTGTCTCTGTTTTTCACTCCAACTTCTGGCCTTTAATAAATTAATTGTCTTAATTAGCGAAACCATTTGTGAAATCAGATGTTTCTGCTGCATTTCTTTAAATTATCATAAATGACCACCAAAGACTGCTCTTGTCTCCCCAAGAAATGTAACATTTTACTATGGTCTAATCTATTCACAAATCTATGTCTGTGTTTACAACCAATGAGCTCAATTAATCGGGATAATTGGTAGAGATAAAAACTTGAATACACACCGGCCTTCCAGGACTGGAATTGCCCACCCCTGTCCGAGACGATCGGTACCTCTTTAACACTCCAAGAGGCTGCTAGAGCTCCGGTCTATCGAAACTACCTGCCACGCACCACCAGCTCGTTGCTTTTCTCTCAAGGTGTGCAGCCCAAGCCTTTGTCCTCCCAGATTTACCCACAAGGCAGTGGGGCAGAGGTTACTCTACACCAGGGCGTATCCACTCTGAGGGCCTGCATTTCAAAAAATCTGGGGACCACTGCAACTCCGAGATCCCCTGCCAGGTTAGCCGAGGGTCATGAGACGCCCAGTTACCATGTGGTGTCAGGAGGAGTCCTGGCAGAGGTCTTAGTGAAGGAGAGGTTGTGCACTGACAAGGGAAGACATGTACATTTTGCTTTTCAATTCACCATGAAGACTAGCCAGCGGCAATGAGCTGTAACTGAGAAGGTTGCAAGCAAAATCGGTGGAAAAGAGGCATGCACCTCCCTCAAGCTACTGCTCCGCTGCACTAGACGCATCACCGTACCCTGTGGGCAAGCCACAACACACAACGCTCGTACACACACACACACACACACACACCTCAAACATGCATAGTCACTCACACAGACCGTAGGACACAAACACTCAGGCTCCTTATTTCTCAGGAGTGGCCCATAGCTGTATGGCATAGGTGTTTGGCTCGGACTCAGAAGATTGGCGCTTTGAGCCCCAGTGTAGCCGCAATTATGTCTGTGCAGGTGTTGGATCCTTGAGCAAAGCTAGTTCCCTGCTCTTGGGAGGGATTGGCCCCTGATTTGCCTCATCAACTTAGCGGTATGTCCCTTATTTCTGCCCACTCCGTCAAAGATTGCAAATCCAAACTTAAATATAGAAAATTATAACTGCCTTACTTGGCAAATATGATATTTTTCAGGAGTGATTAATACCTTATTTGTGTCCATGAGTCACTTGGTTTTCTGCTAGTGAGGTTTTTATCACAGGAATAATTTTTTTCTCTCACTGCGAATCATTATAATTGGGAGGAGGCTCCTAACTCCTCCCAGGGCACTTCTGGGTTTTCTCATGTCCCTTTTTTTCTGCTTCAGATGCTTTTAATTGGTTCAAAAAATTGTTTTAGGTTTAGTTAGATCATTAAACATCAAATAATGACGTTCATACAAGTTCCCGTCTATATTAATGACTCTGTTGAGGCTAATTTCTCCAAGAAGAAACTTGCATCCAAATGTTCTCTATTGCTTAGGCCAGGGGTCTTCCATCTTACCCAGAAAGGGACAGTATGGATGCAGGCTTTTGTTCCAACCAAGTAATTTCTCAATGAATTCTACTAATCAACCCCTAGAGATTTTGTTACACACCTCGGTTTGTAGAATAAGGTCTGTAACTGCTTGATTGGACTGAAAGCCTGCACCCGTACCGTCCCTTTCTGGGTAAGATTGAGGACCCCCTAACTAAGGCACATAATGCATTTTGGCATTTTGAGCAGGAGATCTATGGTGTTAGCTATGTGAAGACATTTTTTACTCTGTCAGGATCCGTAGCTAGACTAAATCACCATAAGTTTGTACTGTTTCGATAGCAACAACATATTAAGGGCGGAAAAAAAACTGACATTTGCATTATGGTTTACTGGCTTGCTCCCATCAAAGCAGTCGTCGCAAAGGCAAAGTTACATGGTCTGTCATGTGCACTTTCATACGCACAGAAATGTAACACTGTTAAATGATGTTTTGAAATTTGTTAATATTATAGATCATTAAATGTTAAGTAAGAGCGCACATTTGTGTTTTCTGAATTTCTCGTTTGTGGCTGGGTGAAAGAGAGAAAGTTGGACATGGCCGGACCGGGCGGAATTAGGGGACGGACTGAATTAGGGGACTTTACGCTAGTTGCTTTGGTTAAAAACGTGAGCTATATAACAAATTCCCAGGAACACTGTGCACACACATTTTTGATATTGTCCATGCTTGTGCTAAAGCAAAAGTTCTCCATCTTTCTTTGTCCCTCGCTCTCTCTCTCTCTCTCTCTCTCTCTTTTCTGTCTGTCCCATCCTCTCCTGCTCTTTCCGACCCGCTCTCTGCCCCCCTCTCTCTCTCCCTCTTTCTCATTCACCCCATCTCTTTCTCCCTGTCCTTTGTCTCTCTCTCTCTCTCTCTCTCTCTCTCTCTCTCTCTCTCCAGGGAGTTGCGGTGAGCACAGCGTCCTGTGTGCAGCTTCACAGACGTGCTGAGAAGGTGACTGCAGCTCTGGCAGCGCGTGGCGACATCAACACTGGAGATAACGTGGTCCTGCTGTACCCACCCGGTATGTCCTGCATGCACACTCGCCATCATGGCACCCAGCTGTCAGTCGACCATCACTTTTATCTCAAGTCCTCGCAAGATCTTCGTATTTGAGCCTCCTTCATGTAGAGTCTTGACCTGGAAAGGTCCTGTAATTCTTTCATCAGTTCTTGCTGACTGAGGTACGTTTGTTGACTTTAAAATATCTATCATGTCTATGTAGGAATCGATCTGATCGCCTCGTTCTACGGCTGCCTATACGCCGGGTGCATTCCTGTGACTGTCAGACCACCCCACCCTCAGAACCTGGCGGCCACGCTGCCCACCGTGCGCATGATCATTGATGTAAGTCTGCATATGTATGCGCGTCTGTGTATGTCTGTGAATGTTTATATCTGTGTGTGTGTGTGTGTGTGTGTGTGTGTGTGTGTGTGTGTTTTTGTGAATATGAAGAATTATAGCATTGTTTTCACTTGGTAGATGTTTCTGGTAAAGATCGTGTGTATGGTTGTGTGAGCATGTATTTGTGTGTATGTGTTTGTGTGTCAATGTATGTAGGAGTGGTTGCGTTTTGTGTCTCGGTGCCAGTGTGTATTTCTGTACTGTATGAGAGAAAGTGAAAGAGAGTGTGCATCATATAAGTGTGTGAGTCTGAGTGATGTACCATTGATAACTGTATATTTGAGATTGCAGTATATATTGTGTGTGAGCTGGAGTTAAAGCGATGCAGATTGTAGATGACATTCTCACTCTCATTCTCTGGTTCCCCAGGTGAGTAAGGCAGTCTGCATCCTCACCACTCAGGCCCTCACCAAGATCCTGCGGTCAAAGGAGGCCGCTGCCTCGGTCAACATCAAAACATGGCCCACCATCATTGACACAGGTACTCGCTGTTAGCTGGACCCGTGAGTTTCATGTGCAGTTTTATCTGACACATGTCCCATACAGTGCATAAAGTCTAGTAATCGCTGTATTTAACAATGACTGTCTCGTCACAAGGGATCGAGTATAAGCTATTTTTTTGCTTAGTCTAAATGGAGAGAAATCAATTTGCTGTGCATAAAGCATCTTGTACGACCACATTGTTGTTTATATTGTATGTGCAGATACAATTTGCGTAAAAAATGAATTCTTTAAAGGATTCATTGAGTAAACGAACATCCACGTGGGTAATTTTTAAGATGTGAGTACTTGCGCAAGGTGAGCAGCAGATGCAGTATGCGGTATTTGACTCATATGAAGCATACCCCCCAGATGACCTGCCACGAAGACGGCCCCCCCTCATATATAAGCCCCCCACGGCTGAGATGCTGGCGTACTTGGACTTCAGCGTGTCCACCACTGGCATGCTCACTGGTGTCAAGGTGAGGGGCGGGACTCAACTCAATTCAATTCAATTTTTCTATTAAAAGGCTTTGCTGGCTTGACATACTTTCAGAATACATATTTCCAAGCGTAATGGAACATCAAAAAACATAGTGACAAATCATAACATTAACTAATAATGAAATAGTATTAAAAAATAGCCCTGCAAACGGGCGTTACCCTTCTGCCCCTGGATTATTTGGAATGAATGTAAATTGACGGAGGCATTTTCAAGTTATCCTTCAGAACGCAAAATACAAGATGGCGGCTGTGGCAGCCATACTGGACATCCGAGTGCCGTCAAATTCGATAGGCTTCTGTAAATACACAAGACCAAGCAACAGAGCAAAAATGGATTAGATTGACGAGGGCATTTTCAAGTTATCGTGCGGAATACAAAATTCAGGATGGCGGCTGTGGGGGCCATAGCGAACATCCAAGCGCCCTCAAAATCTGTAGGCTTCTGTAGGTACACAAGAGCAAGCAACACCGCAAAAATGGCTGTAATTGACGGAGGCGTTTTTTGGTAATCGTGCGGAATGGAAATTCAAGATGCCGGCTGTGGCAGCCATATTTGATTTTGGATCGTGACCAAAATCGATAGGTTTGTGTAGTAACTCTACCCTAATGTCCTCATCAAAAATTGTGATGATTGGTGATGGCGTTTTTCAGTTATCGCATGGAATCAAATGTGGACGGTCAGACAGACGGGCGCCGCGCATGATGACAATAGCGGCAAAATAAGGCACAAACATTAAATGTGTACCGTATCTTGCGTTGTTGTCCATGCATGTTAAAAATACCGAAATCTCGTGCAGCAATAGGGTGTAATAATAGGAACAGGCTATCCATCTTTTCTTTTCCCAAGGATGCAGACAGGTAAGAAATAAATGAGCAACTTTTGTATATCATTCCATCTTCGTAACTTTGAATAAATTAGCAGATGTCGTTTCGTTTTGCAAAGCCCTTCAAGCTCGCTAATGGCAATAACAGTAATTTGCAGACACCCTAGCTTGCCAGCTAACTCATATTAGTAATGCTTAATACAGACGTTAGCGGCATAGAAAAAATGCCTGAAGAAGCAAAGTAAAATGAAATATAAATGCATCATGCAGATATAAGATAGATGCTTGCATATTCCTGCATTTACTGCGAGGAGAACGCTCAAAATACTTCTGCGACCGCACCCACTTAGGAGACAGGGAGTATGACCAATTTCTTATAATGGGGGATCTATTGGGGATGAGGAGTCTTCCTTGTGTCTTTGGCTAAACCTTTTCACGGGATGGAAAGGTGGCGACCTCGTTTTTCATTGTTTGGTCACATTTTTGGTATTTGAAGTGTTGTACGTCTGTAAAGAAAAATCACAAAAATACAAGTCATACTATCTGGAATCCGTGTGGGTGATTCTTTTAATTAACGTTGGTTTTTATGCAAAAGTTGTCTTTCACTTTAAGCTATGGTCAATCGAGGTCACTATCACATGACTGCCAAAGCGTTCCTTGGCTTCTCATTGGCCAAGCCTTTTTGAAGGATGGAAAATGGCGACTTTAAGTTTTTTTTTTTATTGTTCGGTCAGGTCGTGGTTATTTGAAGCATCGTACAACTTCACAAAAAAATTGCAAAAACTCCGAATCATAATATCTGGACTTCTTGTGGGTAATTCTTTTATTTAACATTGGATTTGTGCTGGTTATTCTCTTTACGGCTTTCTTGTTTTTATTTTTATCTTTCTGACAATCAAAAGAAATAGCTAAAATAATGAGCAAGTTGAGACTAGCGTGCCATCAGAAGGCAATGTTTCTATTGAAATTAGTGCACCAGAAACGGTCCAATAACCCTATTCAGGTGGGATGACGTTTTCAGGACTATTGCTGGACCTTGATAATGCATTTGCAAGTCAAGCAAAAGACGCGGTATTTTATAAGGATTTGAATTGAGCAGGTCTACCTGAGGTTATTTTTACAGAGAGTTTCACAGGAGGTAAAAGACCTAAATTTTTGCTGGGAGTGTAACACTGTGTAACACTCTGTTAGATGGTGAATTTGGACAGGAATAAAATAGCGGAAAGGGTCTGGAAAATAAGGTAAAGCCCTAGTAAAATTAATCCCATCAGAATAGGGCAGAAGTCGTAAAAATTATTAAATATGTTACTTACCTACTCAGGAGAAAACAAGCAGCTGTGAAGCTGTTTGTATTGCATAAGACTTCTTGTGCTTCTTGAGCATGACTGCTTCAGACCCTGCCACATAATGATGATGTTTACTTTGTTTTGTTGATCTAAATGGAAATTTGGCGCACCTGGTGCGGAAACTACTGTAATTGGGCACAGATGTTTTGTTTATTTTTCTATAGTGTCTGTCCCAAAATGACTTTGTGAACCTTTGAATGTTGGTAGTTTTATGGTGTAGCTGTAGGTTGGACTGTAACGGGCTCCTTTTCGCGCAGATATCCGATGTGACATGCTGTTTAAATGTAGGTTTGCGTAGCAGTAGGTTTGACTGTGCTGTGCTCGTTTGCACTGCAGATGTCCCATGCGGCGGTGGGTGCCCTGTGTCGCTCCATTAAGCTCCAGTGTGAGCTTTACTCCTCTCGCCAAATCGCCATCTGTCTGGACCCCTACTGCGGTCTGGGTTTCGTCCTGTGGTGCCTCTCTAGGTAAGCAAGTTTAGCAGTGAGATTCTGCAGTGCTGTGTGTGTTTCTGCCATTTGTGTGTATATAACCCTGAATTAGTAGTTATTTGCAGTGTGTGTGTGTGTGTGTGTGTGTGTGTTTGTGTTTGCATTTATGACTATAGATGGATGTGTGATACTGCAGTGTCTGTGTGCATAATCCTGAATTAAATTGTTTCTGCAGTATACGTGTTTAGTCCTGAATATGTGTGCTCCTGTTCCGTGTGTATAACATTGATAATACATTATCACACACACATAATACACACACACATTCAGCTGAAAGAACATTTAGCAAGTAATTAAGTTAACTGGCATCAGGTGTGTAACATGATTGGCTATAAAAGGGATGTCTTAGAGAGGCTGAGTCTCTCAGAAGTAAAGATGGCCAGAGGCTCTCCAACCTGTGAAGGCTTGCGTAAAAAAAATCGTGGAATACTTTAAAAACAATGTTCCTCAACGTCAAATTGCAAAGGCTTTGAAGGGCTCATCATTGACAGTGCATAACATCATCAAAAGATTCAGAGAAACTGGAAAAATCTCTGTGCGTAAGGGACAAGGCCGAAGACCTTTACTGGATGCCCGTAATCTTCGGGCCCTCAGACGCCACTGTATCACTCACCGGCATGATTCTGTCGTTGACATTACTAAATGGGCCCAGGAATACTTCAAGAAACCACTGTCTGTAAACACAGTCCGCCGTGACATCCACAGATGCCACCTAAACTCTATCATGCAAAAAGGAAGCCATTGTTGAGCATGATCCAGAAGCGCCGCCGTGTTCTGTGGGCCAAGGCTCATTTAAAATGGACTGTAGCAAAGTGGCGAAGTGTCCTGTGGTCAGACGAGTCCAAATTTGACATTCTTGTTGGAAATCACGGTCGTCGTGTCCTCTGGGCTAAAGAGGAGAAAGACCACGCCTCCTGTTATCAGCGTTCAGTTCAAAAGCCAGCATCTCTGATGGAATGGGGATGCATTAGTGCATATGGTGTGGGACACTTGTATGTTTTAAAACGCACCATGAATGCTGAAAGATATATAAAGGTTTTAGAGCAACATGCTCCCCTCCAGATGACATCTATTCCAGGGAAGGCCTTGTGTATTTCAGCAGGACAATGCAAAACCACATACTGCAGCTATTACAACTGCATGGCTTCGTAGTAGAAGAGTCCGTGTGCTGAGCTGGCCTGCCTGCAGTCCTGATCTTTCACCGATTGAGAACATTTGGCACATAATTAAACGAAAAGTCCATAAAAGGAGACCCAAAACTCTCCAGCGGCTGGAAGCCTGTATTAAACAAGAGTGGGATCACATTCCAATGGCTAAACTCAAGAAACTTGTCTCCTCAATGCTCAGACGCCTCCACTCTGCATTAAAAAGAAGAGGGGATGCTACACCATAGTAAACAGGCCCCTGTCCCAACTTTTTTGAGACCTGTAGCAGCCATCAAATTTGAAATGAGCTCATTTTGTGGATAAAATTGTAAAATTTCTCAGTTTCAACATTTGCTATGTTATCTCTGTTCTGTTGAGAAAAAAAATACTGGCTGGTGTGATATGAAAGTCATTGCATTTTGATTTTATTCACAATTTACACTTTGTCCCAACTATTTCGGAATTGGGGTTGTGTGTGTGTTTGGGCAATGTGCATTTATAACCGTAGATCCGTGTTTATGCAGTATGCATTTGTAACCCAAAATGTAAGTCTGTTTGTGCAGTATGCACTTGTAACCCAAAATGTAAGTGCATTTGTGCAGTGTGCTTTTCTTACCATGGATATTTGTGTGTTTCTGCAGTGTATATTCAGGACACCAGTCCATCCTGATCCCCCCTGCTGAGCTGGAGGTGTCACTGCCGCTATGGCTGAGCTCACTCAGTCAGTACAGGATCAGAGACACCTTCTGCTCCTACTCTGTGATGGAGCTCTGTACCAAGGGCCTGGGCACACAGACTGAGAGCTTAAAGGTACAGTCCTCATAAACACATGCGCACCATAAAAACACCCACATACATGCACATCATAAATAGGGGAGACTGGGGTCCGATGAGCCATGGGGACCAATGAGCCATATCACTATTTTGCGATCAATCGATGCCAAAGGTGTTTAAAATAGGCAAAATATTGATATGGCTCATTTATCCCCATGACTCATCAGTCAATGGTCAAATATTTAGCCTATTTGTAAGCAGCTCTGTCATCGATTGATCGCAAAATAGTGATATGGCTCATTGGTCCCCATGGCTCATCGGACCCCAGTCTCCCCTACATCCACATACACATGCAACATAAATATGTCTGCACAGCGTAAATACAGCCAACTACTGTACATTTTGCCGTAAATACACCCACAAGCCCACTGAAAGGCAATTTACTCACAGACACATGCAGAGAGTGCCCACAAGCTCTCTCAAAGTCAGTGTAGACAGAAACTCGCACTCAGTCCATACACACACACACACACACACCTTGAGCTTCAGGGTACTTCAGGTTCCCCTTAAATGCTCTCACTCAAAGCATACATACTTACACCTGATAAGCATAAATGTACCAGCAAACTATATCACTATGACTATACATACAAACACTGACCACAGAAAGTAGATAAACTACAGACCCACTCACAACTCACTGTGATGTCACCAATTGACTTTCTTGGGCTTGGGGAAAGGCGTTTTGGCACATGCCAGAGCAGTTTTTGGCACACCCATGCTGGACAATTTGGAGCCTGCGTCCACACTGTAGAGTTGTCCAGTACGCATCGTTTGCCACTTCTCTGTCATCCAGAGGGCACAGTTGCTTAAGAAATTGGTCCACGGGTCTCCAGTAAAATAAAGAAGAAGCACATTCTGAGTGTGCATTTCCTTGTTGGGAAAAAGATGATTGACTTTATCTTTTTTACATTAAAATTTCTATTAACTTGAATGGAAAACAGGTTCTGGAGCTAACCTCAGCAGCACCTGTGAATAACCTCTCTACAAGATGTAGAAATGAGCCACTAAAACAGCTCTACTATGGCCGCTTAACTAAACACAGATACTCATTAATATTTTCAGTGTAAAATAGATACAAAACCTACTCTCAATCAATATACAAATGTGCTGATGCAGCACCCTCAGACTTACACACTTTGCGCCGGATGCTCATTAATTTCAGCATGTCTAACAGGAATGTTAGTAACTCATCCTGTTGGCTGCTCTGACCATCTCCTGCCCCTGCCGAGGTGGTTTCCCCTATTGCAGTGTTCCCATACTCACACTAGAACACAACATATGTGCACACACACACACACACACACACACACTGTGACGCAAACGCACACATGAATGCATCAGTTGCTTGGGGAAAAAAGTCACGCTCAGTTGATGCCAAACTAACTTTTTTTTTTTGCATCCTCGGATGAAGTTGGGGATACTATGGATTTACGCTTGTTCCATCGCTGCAGTCTCCGCTACCGTTGCTTTTTGTAGAGGTTTCTTGCAAATGAACTGCATGTTATCATTGCCAACCAAGTTGATTTATATTTTGCATAGGCATGAGTAGTAGTGAGGTCCCAATGCTTATCAATTTGATCAAAATTGGATAATAATTTACAAAATAATTAATTAAGGGTTGAAATGGCTCAAACCCAAACAAAATAGCCCATATCTCACTTACGGTGACAGTTAGGTCTTAGGTTTATATTGGGGACTGATAGGAAGTCAGATATTGTGCATCAGTCTGTGACATTTGATTTGACCTTTCGCCTTGGGTTCAAGGTCAAACAGGAAAACTGTTGTATCTAGCTTTTTGCACAGACTACTCAAGGGGTGCTTTTCATCATGCTAACCTGCGCTTCTTCGCATCCTCTCCTTTCGTGACTTGGAAATCCCTTCGCCATCTTCGTGGGTCTTCCAGTCTCTTAAATGCACCTCAAGAAGATGCTGAGCGAGGAGATAGGTCTACAGGTGCATACTACGCGGAAGCCTTTTATCAAGTGGCGTGGCGTTTGAATGCCGTACCTCCACATGTGACATCTCTTCGTGGAACAAAGGATTTCTCATTTTGCAGTTTATGCCTCCTCTGTCCTTTCGGCTCTTCCTCTCATCTCTCTCAGATCCTCGCTGGGTGGAGCTAAGATGTAATTGACGCATGTGAGGGAAGCGAGCGGACACGTTAGCTTAATGAAAAGCACCTAATATTGCCTTGCACACCCACATCTAAACAATACCCATCTTACTCTAATTCCAAATTGCCTCATTCAGGCAAAAGCCTCATTTATTGAGTCACCAGCAAACTTATTCAATGATGCATATTAGTCATCAGCTCAACGAGTGAGGCTCGTGTCACTACAGAATGTGTTGTTGCATTTATAGTTTGGGTTTGTATCCGGCACTAATAGGAATGCACAGTTGCAATCAAAATTGTTCAACCCCCATTGCAAGTTAGGTTTACTGGCAAAATTTACAAACTTTCAGCTGTTTGCAATGATCAAATCGAACAAGAACAATTTAAATGGCTCAACGCAACAAATATTACAGGTGGCTTCTGCAAATTGAACACAAAATGCCACTTTTAATGACTACTGCAGGCTCAAAATTATTCAACCCCTTCATGACAAGCATCTTTAATAATTAGTAGAGCACCCTTTTGCGCTATGACCTGCTGGAGATGTGAGGCACAAGCAGACAACAGCTTCTGGCAGTATTCCCAAGGAATCTTAGCCCAGTCCTCATGGATAATGGCCTCCAGTTCACTAATATTCTAGGGTTTGCATGCTGTGACTACCTTCTTCAAATCATACCAGAAATTTTTTTATGGGGTTCAAGTGAGGCGACTGTGATGGGCACTCTAGAATCTTCCCAGACTTCTTCTGAAACCAAGCCTTGGTGGATGTTGAGGTATGCTTAGGATCGTTGTCCTTTTGGAAGGTCCAATGATGCCCAAGCGTCAGCTTCCCTACAGACGGCATGACATTTCTCCGTGGACATCCTGGTACTTGACTGAATCCATCTTGCCCTCCACACTTTGCAGGTTTCCGGTGCCGGAGGAAGCAAGGCAGCCGCAGAGCATCAAAAAGCCCCCACAGTTCTTCACTGTAGGCAGGGTGTACTTTTCAGCATATGCTTCTTTATTCCTCCTGCAGACATACCACTGATTCATAAGCCCAAAATATTCCAGTTTTGTTTCATCACTCCACAGAACAATATCCCCAGACTTCAGTGGCTTATTTATATGGTTTTGAGCATATTGGAGCCTGTGCTTTTGGATCAGTCGTGTTGTATGTCTTGAAGACCTTCAACGTTTAGTATGCGCCCTACTGTGCAAACTGAAACCTCAGTTTCTGCCACATCCTGGTACTGTAGCCACTCTTCCTTTAACTCTGAACTTGCGAACTATGCTTCCAACTGTGTCTCTACAAACATTCAGTGCCTGTGCTACCTTTTTGTATCCTTTTCCTTGTTTGCGCCAGGCAATGATCTCCTCGATTAGCTTTCTGGACGGTTCTTTTGACAGCCATATTTCTAATATGCAATCAAATGTAACTGTCAACAAACCCCTCGCTAGTGCAAGTATTTGATGTGTTCTATCTCAAGCAAACCTGACGCAACTAATTAAGCTCTTGATTAGGTGTGCTTGAAACAACACCTGATTTGCAAATATGCTCTTATGAGGGATTCTGTTCGAGGGGTTGAATAATTTTGAGACTGCAGTAGTCATTGAAAATGGCATTTTGTGTTACATTTGAAACCACTTGTAATACTAGTTGTGTTGAGCTATTTAAAATATTCTTGTTTTATCTGTTTATCACAAACAGCTGAAAGTTTGTAAATTTTGCTATTAAACCCAGTTTGCAATGGGTGTTGAATAATTTTGATTGCAACTGTATATATTGTGAATCAGTGTGACTTTGGACTTGAGCTTTGGCTTTAGGATTAAGGCCAGATGATGATGTTTGTGTATTGTTTTGGTGACCGAGTAACACAAGTGTGCAGGGATACACATCTTGGTTGTGGGCGTCCAAACTGTCTAGTTCTATCTTTTCTATTTGTCTATTTGTTTTTCATCCATTGATTTATTTATTTGTTCCTCCGTCTGTCAGTCACTCAGTCAGTCAGTCAGTCAAATAATGTATTTCATGGCCTGTTTGTCTGACACTGGCATTTACCTGATGTTGAGTTTACTGTATTGATATGCCTGTTTTAATGAATAATCTTTACCACGACATTGATCATGTTGTAAGGCAGCGCTTGATTGGTTCTGAACTGGTTTCTGTTGTATGCCCAGGCTCGGGGGGTAAATCTGGCCTGTGTGCGCAGCTGTGTGGTCGTAGCTGAAGAGCGCCCTCGGCTGGCGCTCACACAGTCCTTCTCCAAACTCTTTAAAGACCTGGGCCTCTCCCCACGGGCAGTCAGCACAGCCTTTGGGTCCAGAGTCAACCTGGCTATCTGCCTGCAGGTGGGTGTATGCACTCTCGCACTGCAGTACTTATTGCGTGTACACACTCACATTCTGCACTACATAGTGTGCAAACACTCTCTTGTACTGCACTGCATTCTGTGCATCCGCGTACACTTATTCACCTTGAGACTCTGCATTGCATTAATGCACTTTCATGATAATGCATCTCACTACTGTACATACCAGTGTGGACTCTATGTATGGCTATGTATGTAGGCTTTATGTGTTCTTTGTTTTATGCTCTTAATGTTGTGCACTGCACATATATTTGTCTGGACACAGGGCACCACCGGACCAGACCCCTCCACAGTCTATGTGGACATGAAGTCTCTCAGGCATGACAGGTGAGGCCAGCAGGGGTTTGTACGGTATTTGCTGAAGATCTCTGTTGGGTCAGTGGCTGATGTATTGACTGATTCCGCCCCTGTGTATTTCAGAGTTCGGCTTGTGGAACGAGGTGCCCCTCAGAGTCTTTCGCTCATGGAGTCAGGGACCGTAAGTATTCGCTCTGTCCACTTGATGTACAGTAGGTTTACTTCATTACTTCTACTATTTGGTTCCTTGCTTCCCTCATGTGTTTTCCAGTCAAAAAATTTGCCTTCCCCATTCCCTCCCATGGGCAGAAAGTTCCCACCCAGTGAAGTGTGAGCCTGAGAAAAGTTCAGTCTTCTGGGTGGGATTTTTGCTACTGATGAGAACAGTGCAGAATTTTTGCGACTCAAAAATATCCATGGTTGAAAGGCACCAGATACGTCTGCGGGTGCCCACTTAGAGATGGAAGAAGTCCCACTGTGATTGCATCATGCCTTTGACCAGTGGAATCAGACAGCTCTTGACTGCCAGGATGCACTGCAGAATTCTTTAACACTGGGAAGAGAGGTCACAAAAAACTTAGCTTTTATTTTTGCTGGCGTATTTACTTCTGACATTTTCCAGTCTATACCTCTGTGCATCTAATGCACTGTGTTGCCTGTGCTTATGACTAGATATGGATTGGTGACCACTTCTCACTTGGCTTGACTGGTCATAAAAAAAAAAAACCAACGCAATGTGTTTCTCTAACCGCAGATATTGGCCTATAGTTGTATCCAGAGGAAATACACAACAAATACGGGATAGTAGAATTGTCTTCTCACCCTCGTGCTGACCAGACATAGGATTAGGGTGTAACCACCAAGGCTACCCTTTCTTGCACTAGCTTAGGTGCATTGTTGTTCTGTCTGGCAACCAGTCTTCTTGTCCTCTGTCTGTTGGTCTTGTGCTGTTCATATACAGTTAACAGAGAAAGAAGGGCTATGTTTTGAAACCACCCAGATCATTATGTGCCTGACCAGGTAACAGAGGAGGATGCAGTTTTCTGAATATGAAAAAGCAATGAAAAATTCTATGATATCTCTTTCTCACTCTCTCCCTTGCTTTCGATCTCCCTTGCTCTCTCTCTCTCTCTCTCTCTCTCTCTCTATCTATCTATATATCTATCGATGTGTCTGACTGCCCGCTTTCAGATTCTACCCGGGGTGAGGGTGGTCATAGTGAACCCAGAGACGCGAGGACCACTTGGGGATTCTCACCTAGGGGAGGTGAGACTGGGAGGGAGCAAGGCATGCTGGGTGCTGTAGTTTGTTAATTTTTCGTGATGTTATATTGGTCCGCATTGCTCATGCCCTTATTCAGCTCTTGTTTCTCTCTCCGGGGCTCAGATTTGGGTGAGCAGCCCGCATAACGCCAGTGGCTACTACACCCTGTATGGGGAGGAGAGCCTTCAGGCAGACCATTTCAACACCAGGCTGAGCTTCGGAGACCCCCAGACCCTCTGGGCCAGAACTGGCTACCTTGGCTTTGTCAAGCGCACAGAGCTGCTGGATGCCAGCGGAGGTCAGTTATCCATTTTGGTGCCATTCCTTACTGCCAAATGTCCATCATAACAAGTACCTTAGACTTGTAGTGAAATGGAAATGTCAGACTTCATTACGTTACTGATTGCTTAATGAGATGTGTATTTTCTTTCCTCATTGACAAAAATTATAGTGTATAATTGCTTGACTTGACCAAAACTGAGGACATTTTACGTTCTGGGGCTTTTTACTGATTCAGGCATGGCCTGTTTGTTTTGAGTGAAGGAAAAGCTTGAAGTTACAGGGTGCAGTGATGTTCCAGATGATTCTTTGCTTCTGACAGTTTGGGGACAGCCCTCTTTTCTATGCTTGAAGATGCCCATAGAAACGAGGTCCAAATGTGTTCTGTCAAGATTGTTGTTGAAGTTCACTAGCCTTAGCAAGACGTGGGGTCTCATTTATAAACACCGCGTACACACAGAAAGTGTTGCAGAATGTTTGTGCGCATCTTCCTTGCAACTTCACAAATTAAAAACTTTACGGGAAATTTCAAGTTCATAGGCAAAGGTTTCATATATTATTACTAATTTTCCTGGTGAAAGTGTTTTTGTATACACTAATGCTAACTGAACTTTCAGGCAAAAGGACCCCATTTTCGCAATACAGCCCATTATAAAGTGAACTGTATCGGACATTCTCTACGGAAACTTGGTTGGTACTTCCAGTATAAATTTAATCACCAAGTTGGACATAGCTAAGACTAGCCTAATAGTTCGAAGACCAACTATTTATGCCCAGCAGGTGTCCTCGGCTCCTGCATCGTGTCAGCTGAGTCAACAACACACGGCAGCAAACGCCAATAACTTTAAAATAAGATTAGGCTATGTGGTTGGCTAGCCATGAAAACATTGAAGTTACCCTGCAGTACAGAAGCAGTTCTGTGCTACAGTCTTGTCATCTTTTATATCTACGGACCGGAGATTCGACTTCTCACTTTATTACATACATTTCCACTGAATATTAGTCAACTTTATTCTGGTGTCATGAACAGCTTCTGAAGCCTAGACTATTGCAGACCCTGCTGTAGACATTTTGAGCTTAGTTGTGAACAACCCATGCTCCCAAAGTAATCGCAAATTGCAGCTTTAAAAGTGCACAAGCAATCCAGTCCCCCATTCCAGGTTTAGAATTTTCCACAGAAAAAATTCAACAAATCCAACGCCACGGGTTGTTCCAGGGGTCATCCCCCCCGGCATGGTCACTGATAATTAATATGCGAAAAGTGCTTGATTGCTCGGATGGAAAATGGAAAAAGTGTTGACCATTCGATCCCTCGAGTCTTGCAGAATTGAGAGTGATTTAGGGCCACATAATACACCATGGCCGTGCAAATAGCTAGGTCTTGTTCACGGTCAATGACTTCGTTTAATTTCAATTCAGTGACTTAATGTCAATGACTGACCTGGCCCCAGTAACATCACTGACATCATTTCCTGAATAAATTACTGAAGCACGTTTAAATTATTATTTATTAATTAAATTATTATATAAATTACTGAAATTACTTTGGCACGTTTGCTATGCATTTCATGATGGAATAAGTCATATACAAGCGGATCATTTTGACTGTATTTCATGGTAGAGTAAGTACCAGTCCAAAAAAAGAACTTTATTTTATGTTTATTGATATTAAAACTAACAAATTTAATCTGTATGGGCAAATGTCTGGAGAACCTTTTATGTATACCTGTGGAATCTCTGACCTATGTCTATGGGGCATATCGGTGAAAGTGGGAATTAATGACACCCGTGGTGAAATGGGAAAATGCTACCGAACGGCCTTCGTCATGTTCTTCAGCTAATATTGCCTAAAGCTTATAGCTTATTTTCAATTAGACTGAGCCTTATAATAATAAGGAAACAATATGGCACCAAGAAATGATTTAAAACAGTTATGCAGACTCGCCATTTATAACTGTGGGACTGTATATTATGTAGTTTTATGTGAACTGATTAATTAATGAGCGTAATTTGGCTCTAATGATTTATCATAATGAACAGCCACTTGTTAAACCCATTTTATTACTGGCTTGTGAAGATCAGTCTAATTTAATGACAAGTTGACATCACAATTCAGACAGAAATTACGCTACCTTCATGTTGTCATGATGGGTTATGCCTCAAAATGTCTCATTTGGACTATTAGAGGATTGCGCTGCCTGGTTGTACACAGGCTTGGTCATGTCCCTAGCTTGTCCTTTACACCAGAAATGTTCTTCAATGCGCAGTCCACCCACCAGTACTTCGGTGCAGCGCCAAAAGTGCCATCAGGAGCATGATAAACAATCCTCTGCTCCATATTTTCAACAAGTTTATCTTGATACCAAAGTAAGCCGTATTTGTAAAAGTCAACAGTCAGCAAATTTACTCCTATTTGCTGCAGTTCCGTTCTTTTTTTGCAGGTCTGTATCCATTTTGAAGTAGCTTTCCCTGAGACGAAATAAAAGGAGATTTCCCATGACCTAAATCAGGGGTTCCCAAACTCGGCCCTGGGGACCCACTGAGGGAAGGCTTCCCAGATGCATGGACCCTGTTATAGCAGCAAATATAGGGACCAGCTCCACATTATTACCTCCACCAAGGAGGTTATGTTGTCTCCTGTGTTTGTCTGCTTGTCTATTAACAGGAAAACTCAAAAGGTTATGAATTGATTGGCACAAAATTTGGTAGAATGGTAGGTGGTAGGATGACTTGATTCAATTTCAGAAGTGATTTGGAACATATTCTGGATTCTAGATCCGGAAGAAGTTAAAATATACCTGAATAGAATGATTTTCCCTTATGTAATAAATAGATTTTCATAAAATTTTAGCGTTAAGTGGAATCTGCTCTAATGTAAAATTGATTATAGTTGTTGGTGATCTGGATAATATTCTTGTGGATCCAGAAGCAGTAATCATGACGTATGGCGTGGCGGAGGTATACGCTCTACTGAATGCCTTTCTAGTTTCCCATGATTTTGGAATCATGTTGGATGAGCTAGTGTCTGCATGCAATATTGCAACTCACTTCAATGGGAAACTTTTATTATTATCTAGCAAAAAAAGCTCCCACAGGCTTTTCTTTTGCAGATGTAAGCATTTCTTATCCTCTTTCATTACAAACCTGACCTATACAGATCGCCACGATGCTCTCTTTGTGGTGGGGTCTTTGGACGAGACACTGGAGCTGAGGGGGCTGCGCTATCACCCCATTGACATCGAAACATCGGTGTCCCGTGCTCACCGCAGCATCGCAGAGAGGTATGTGAGTGTGTCCCGTGTGGGTCTGTAGTGTCAGTGGTAATGCTGTGTTTGGGTCGGAGGTGATTATGGTATTGCTGTCTTTGCATTTGTAGTGTCAGTGATAATGCCGCTTGGGTCTGTAGGGTTAGTGGCTATGCTGTATGTGGGTCTGTAATTTCAGAGGTAATGCTGCGTGTGGGTCTGTAGTGTCAGTGGTGATTTGATTTCTGATGTTACAGTGCCGTCTTTACCTGGACCAACCTGCTGGTGGTGGTGTCGGAGCTCTGCGGCTCTGAACAGGAGGCCCTGGACCTGGTGCCGTTGGTGACTAACGTGGTTCTGGAGGAGCACCACCTGATTGTGGGGGTGGTGGTAATCGTGGACCCGGGGGTCATCCCCATCAACTCCCGGGGGGAGAAACAGAGGATGCACCTCAGGGACTCCTTCCTGGCCGACCAGCTGGACCCCATTTACGTGGCCTACAACATGTGAGCCGCCTCAGACACGCCTCCCCTGCCGTTCCCGGGGCGAGGCGCACGGGAGAGAGTCTGGTGATAGTCATCTCAGAACGGGGATGGAAGGTGTTGGCGCAGCTCTCCCGGGGCATGCAAACGGGGCGAGGGTGGAGAGGTTTAAAGGAGGCCCCTGACCATCAGTCCTTCTGTCTCATTTTGTCCTTACTTGACCCCCTTGCCACCCCCCCTCTCAACAGCTTTTTGGGAAGGGTGTAGAGCAAGGTAGGAAGGAGAACAGGTGTCTGTCTGTCAATCTCCCACCCTCTCTCGTTCCTTCCACTGACAGAGGGTCTTTCCTGCGGTTTCACTCTGGGTCACACCTACATCGATTGCGCCGGCTTTACATCACCTGCCTACCGTAGACCGCGGGAGCTGGGAACTTCTTCATCTCCACTCACCCTGAGTCTGTCAGAACAATGATTTGGTCGTCCAATCCCCTATCGGTCCTTTACAGTGACAGAAAGGTCACGTGTTGCAATTTTCCCGATAATCCATCAAGTGTTGCTGAATGCACTTCTGCTCTCAGACCCAGCTTAAAGAATCCATTACAGACCTGCTGAAAGGACTGGGCGCTCAACAGATCACCCCGTCTTGGCATACTGAGGCGAAGGGGAAGGAAGTGGGGTGGGGGGGTGGAGGGGGGGAGTTGAGGGGGGGTTCCGGTTCCCTCCTGTCATTTTAGCCGCATTCCCCAGTCATCTTCAAGCGCAGTCATCGCAACTTGTCACACCATGGCTGCTTTTTTAAAAAGAAACCAACAAACCCATGTGTCTTTCGCGGGCATGTAGCGAGCAGATGGCTCGTGGTGCTCCCTCCCGTCGCTAAGTTTACTGTAGGCGTGCAAATTTAAACCAGCTTGCAGTGCAGACCACTGGAGAGAAACAACTGCAAAAAAGGAAGCCTGCTGCTTGCCTTATTAATACCTGTGGATAATGTCATATTTTATTTGTTTTATTTCATTTTTCTTTACATTTTTGTTGGATATTTCATTGTTAATTGTTGTTTTGTATATTCTGATTTTAAAAAAGGGATTTGTTTTTTGGGGGTGGTAATGGGTTACTTTAGGGAAGGGACATTCAGTGTAACATATTGTACAGAGCTCAGATGCTGCGTCTAGTCCGTTAAAAATAATTGTGTTTAAGAAAAAGACAGTTGAGTCGTGGGAAATGGAACATGTTACTGACCCTTCATACTTGACTGCAATTTTCTGGATTAAGAACCCCTTCAATCACTGAGAGGGTAAACTGATCCCAAAAACTCTGTTTGCTTTGATAAACACTCTCCATAAAAAAAATATGTGGTCAGTTACAAATCTTCAGTTGCACTTATCTATGGGTTCTCATTTGCTTGCTTTTTCCTTTATGGATACTCTTTTGGTCAGTTGGCCTAGTGCAGGGGTGACCGTCATATTCACCAGCCTCAATGGAAGTCATTTCCATAAAAAAAAATATATATATGTTTAAAAAATATATGTTTTGCTGCAGGAATCACTGATTGCATTCTCCAGCAGTGATCTTGTCACAAATTGAGACAGAAGAGATGTTTGAGCTCTTCTCGTAAGTATTGGCCATTGGTGGTTGCTGAACAGAAAACAGGGGTGGTGTAAATCATCTCTCGGATTAGCTGATTATTGACCTGTTTTCAATCATGTTCCATGACTAACACGTTCTCCAATGATGTGAACGGCCCATTTTCAGTTAAACAGCCATCATTTTTAATACAGTGTTCGGGCGATTAAAAAATAAATTCCATTAAAAAATTTTACATTCGCTTGCCTAAGTAGGCTACGCATTACAAAATAAGATGACACGGAAGATCCAGAGTAGTTTAACTCTTGGCACATCCTGAAAAGCAGGCTGTCTAACCTGTGCTTCATTATTATTTAATGAAAACAGAAAACGAAGATTGAAATGCAGACAATTTTACGTCCAAAAGCAGCATTTTATTTCTCTTATTACCTTAAATGGCATTGGATACACTCGAGAGAGTTGAATGTTCACGGAGCTAACGTATCCTTAATCTAGGAAAATTACTGAAAATAGATCAAGACTAATCTTCAGTTTAAACGGATGTGTTATGTCTCCTGTTTTTTGTTCTGCAACTGTCATTGGTATTGGCTGCCGTGTATGATTGTGGAATCCTTATTAGTATAATCTGGTTGTGGCACAGTCCCTCTTCTAGTTGGGGCTTAAGGCAAAACTGTCATGCAAAAGCAATGCCTGTATCAGACCATCTTGAGCCATTTCTCTGTCCAACACCGGAGAGTCTGTCCCCGGCCATGGCTTTTGGCAGTTCCCTAAATGCTTGTGGCATGGGAGTGGTATAAAATTCAAACTTATGATAATGATGAAGAATGGAAACACAGCTGTAATTCAGGCACTAGGCATTTTGAAAACTCCACTGCTCCCAGATTCTACCAGTGATGATGTTATCAATTTGGAAAGCTCAGTCAGCATCGGAGCCGATTTTGCATCTCAAAGCCAAAAAAATGCAGTTTCTCAGGGCATTGCATACTGGTGACGTGTTCACTCCCTATACATCCCCCTCCCGTCTTGTTCTGGAGATATTTCACAAGTCCGTACCTTCTCTCGCTGCCCTAGTGGGAATTTGCCATTTGTTTACTAAAAGTTGTGTTTGACGCAGCGGAACAAACCTGTAATCAAACGTATAATGCTCTGTAAACCTTTGCACTGCTTGTACTGGGAAATTCACTGCATTGAAACACCACAGCATAGAGAAATGAATGTGATCTTTTGCTTTAAAAAAAACAACTTCTCATTTACTGGTCCAATAAATTCAATAGTTGTATTTATTTATATTCCTGGATTCCCATAATGCTGTTCAACAATATTAAAGGTGAAACTGATATGACTGAATACGACCAAGTGCAGAGGAAGGTGCACAGACTCATGCACTCATGCATGCTTGCTCACACTCACACGTGCACACAAGCATGCATGCATGTGCACTCACAAACACACATACATGCGCATAGAGTACTGCGCAAATGTCTTAAGAACATTTAAAACAATTCTCTGAGTCGATTCTTTCAAAAAATATTGAAATTAGCAGTATTTCTTTACTGAATAATGTTATATAAAGACCTGTAACAGTTCAAATCTAACACTAAATTAAAACCCAAATCAATTCAATATTTTTTGTGACTCCCCATTACCTAACAATTAGGTACGCTGCTCCATAGTTTTCTAGTTTTATGACCTTATTAGATTTATGTTTGATTGTTCCAGAACGTTCCATAGTTCATCTGCGGACAAACTGTCTCACTTGCTTCTGTCTTCAGGTAATCCCAGATAACCTTGATGTTGAGATCAAGGCTCTGTCAAAGTTGTATCATCTGTATAAACTGCTTTAATTAAATACAACCATTTATTTGTTAAATTATTTTCTTAAACTAACATTTGATATCTCAGATGTGCTTTTTATTTACAGCACCAATAATGTGGAAAACAAGAAATAAACATCTAAGAAGAAATTTCAATAGAGAAATTTAGGATGCCCAAGACTTCTGCACAGTGCTGCAGTTACACATAAGTGTGAATCCCGAAACTCATTTGCTCATATGCACAAAAGCACAAATGAACAGATGTTGACAGGTGGAAGCAAGTGGAAGGACCATTTCGAATGCAATTCTAAGACAGGCCCAGAGGGTCTACAGCAGACTTATGGAGGCTATATGCACATGAAAACAGCAATCCAATTTCCTGCCCTAGCAGTCGCACTCTATGTTTGAGATGGGAAGTGAAGTGACCTTGAAGCATGTCCACATCAGGGCAGGGAGGAAAGCGTGCCAGTTGGGGTGTTCAAATGGTTGTTTTGACCTGTGTACATGGCCATGCAGTGAAAGGTGAAATTTTAAATGTGGGAGACCCTGCAGCTAACATATGTTTGGAGAAATGGTGACTGCTTGATGGAGCCCTGACTGGCCTCTGTGTGCTGGGTCACCTGCACTACAGTATGTGACTATACTGGTGCCTGGCTGCTGGATTAAGTTGCTGGCAGGGCATTGTTTGTGCAATACAATTCCTGACATGAACGGCTTCTGTAATCATCCTGCTGTTTCAATGGATGTGTATATATGTAAGCTTGTGATGGGAGATAATGGAAGCACATCAGTTTTGAAAAAATAAACATTGTTTCAATGCACACAAAGCTACTTATTCTGTAAAACCATACTTTTCAATTCCCCACTATCTTATTTTTAAACTGAGTTGCGATGTAAAAAGATGACGAAATCAGTGGTTTTAGATGAATAAATGTCATCTCACAGTAAACTTGATAAGGATTCTGATATCCTGATGGACTGTCCCTTAGGCTGCCTGTACAGTGCTGAGGAAAAGTATTTGCCCTACTCTCGGTGTCATCTGTTTTTGCATATTTGTAATGCTTAAATGTGTCAGATCATCAAATGAATTTTAATATTTAACAAAGGTAACCCAATTAAAAAAATAATGCCATTTTTGAAGGATGACTGAATGTATTGAAGGAAAAAAGCTATCCAAACCTACCTGGCCCTCTATGAAAATCTGACTGCCCGCTTGCGTACTAAATCAACAAATTTAATTTATAATTGGGCTCAATTCTGCTGTACACACCCAGGCATGATTACTGCTGTTCCTGTTGAATCTAAACATCCACTTTAAATAGAACCAGTTTGGCACAGTAAAGTAGACAAAAAGCAGCACATGATGCCATTATCTCAAGAATATGAGAAACAAAGTTGTTGACTGTTTGGAAAGGGTTACAAAGCCATTTCTAACGCTCTAGGACCCCAGTGAACCATGGTGAGAGCCATTATCTACAAATGGAGGAAACTTGGAACAGTGGTGAACCTTCCCAGGATTAGTTGGCTGATTAAAATTCCTCCAAGAGCGCATCTACGACTCATCCGGGAGATCACAACAGAACCCAGACTAACGTGCCAAAGCCATT
Organism: Gymnothorax javanicus; assembly: GCA_029692085.1. NCBI lineage: Eukaryota > Metazoa > Chordata > Actinopteri > Anguilliformes > Muraenidae > Gymnothorax > Gymnothorax javanicus. The sequence continues at coordinate 21,476,451 of CM056203.1, forward strand.
TTATACTCGTACACTACAAAAACAATATATTACCAAGCATTTTAATCTTGCATTTACTTGTAAATCTGATTTCTATTACCTTCTTTCTTGAAAAAAATTCTGCCACTGATGAGAGAGAATTTTGATTCTTTCTTAGATTTGTCCATGGGATAAGTGAAATTATTTTACCTCATAGACTAATCTAGACATGAGCCAAAATTATCTCACATCAGTGGCAGAAATTTTTAAAGAAAAAAGGTGACAGAAATAAGTGCTTCAAGTCAAAATACTCAATTACAATGCTTGGTAAGATTTTGTTTTTGCAGCGTAACACGTCAACAGATGTCTCAAGAAAAGTGTCGGACAATACCAATTCTTTCATGCATTAACGAAGTGTCGATCAACGTCTACAGCGCAAACTTTCATCTCCAAGGTAATCATATTTTTGTATTATAACCAGCCAATCTTTCTGTGAATGCTACTGTATCACCTTTTTATATCCATGACAACCACAAACAACAGTGTCTGCGACATTAGAAATATTGAGCAGGTACAAGATGCTGTCGGACAACACTTCTCTTCTGTCTCTCTGACATCTGTCTGGTTCTCAGACACAGTCGGTAAAACTGCCTTAAAGGACTGCAGGCCTTACTTGCATCAGGAAGGGCAGTGTTCACAATTTCACCCGAAGAAAAGGACTGGGCAAAAATGGCATCCATGGGAAAGTTGCAAGGCAGTAAACACTGCTGACCAGAAAGAATGCAAAGGCTCATCTCACATTTGCCAAAATACATCATAAAGACCTCTAAGACTTTTAGGACAATATTCTGTGGACTGATGAGTCAAACGTGGAACCTCTTGGAAAATATGCGTCCCATGACCTCTGGTGGAAAGCTAACAATGCATTGCATTCCACAATGAGAACATAATACCAGCAGTCAAACATGGTGGTAGAGTGATGTTCTGGGACTGCTTTGCTGTTTCAGGATCTGGGCGACTTGCCATAAGTAATTGAATATGAATTCTGTTCTCTACCAGAAAATCCTGAAGGAGAATATCTGGCCATCAGTTAGTTACCTAAAGCTGAAGCGCAGTTGGGTCACGCAGCAGGACAATGATCTAAGCACACTAGCAAGTCTCAAAAAATTACTCAAAACAAACCAAATTAAGGTCTTGGAGAGGCCTTGTCAAAGTCCTGACATGAGATTCCGTGGCACGATGTTCAACTGAAAGTTCATGCTTAGAAAATCCTCCAATGTGGCTGAATTTTAACAATTCTGGAAGAAATTGAGGGCCAAAATTACTCCACTGGAATGTAAACGACTCATTACCAGCTAATGTTTGATTGCAGTTGTTACCACCAAGAGTGGCACAATCCATTTTGGTTCAGGCGAGAAATTAGTCATTCACATGAGTGATAGTGGTTTTGAATAATTAATAATTCTTTACATGCAGTATGCAAAAATAATTATTTAAAAACTACATTTTGTGTTTATGCACATTGCCTTTGTCTGATCAAAAGTAGTTGAATGATCTGAAGCATTTATAAATGAGAAAAAAAGCAAAAATTGGTGAAGTCAGGGAGGGGCAAATACTTATTCACAGCACTGTAACTTGAGTGCTTGTATTTTTATGAACACAATATTGCAAACAAAATCAAACATTGAAGGCGAAGTGATTTTGAAGCTTGGTATGCATTTTCATTTTTGTCATTTTTTTTATTTCAATGTGAAGTCTTATATTTTAAATTGAGCTTGGCCTTTTTGATTTTTGGTGATAGTATCATTATTATTGTTTGAAGAAGTAATTAAAGGGGCACTACATCAAATTATAGGCCTGCAGTAAACTTTTGGCCTATACAGTATAGTGCATGGTTGACACAATCTAGGAAACTGCTGAAATAGTCTTAAACCTGGTCAACCTGAGGGAGACAATCTCCTTGATGACAGTCACATTTTCTGTTTAGGAGGATGAAAGACTTAGGGCTTTGATTATATGAAGCATATTGACTGAATTGTCAAAGGCCAAAAATGAAGATGGAATATGCTCAAATGGCTATGAAGGATAAGGTTAGATGGCGAACCTCAGAGAAACCCCAGAGCCAGGACAGTTACTGCACTGTTGTGGCACAACCAGGTGCGAGAGAGAGCCTCAGCTGTGAGACAGGGCCTCGGTTGTGAGAGAGAGAGCCTCAGCTGTGCAAGAGCTCTTCAGCAGCGACTGAACCCATCAGATATCAGAGAGAGCCCTAATCATAAGAGAGAGCCTCAGTAGCGATGGATGACTTGAGCTGTAAGGGAGAGAGCCTTTAGGTGTAAGAGAATGTGCCTAGGCTGTGCTGGAGATCCTTAGCTCTAAGGGAGAGAGCTTCGGCTGTGAAAGTGAGCCTCAGTTATGATGCACTTCCTCAGCTCTGAGTGAGAGCACCTTAGCTGTGAGAGTAAGCATCTGTGGTGTGGCTCTATGACTTTGGACCATGTGGCCCATCATTAAGTTCAGTAAATTAATGTCCTACAAGGATAGGTCATCTGAAATAGCAGCTTGGTTTTTCACTGGTTTTACAAGCAGTTTTGATTTTGTCATTTCAAATTCATACGGTAACCGATAACAGGAACAAATCCTAAATTCATTCCAGGAATTAAGATTGTTGACACTGTTGGGTGACAAGAACAAATGATCAAATGGCAACATTCCTGTGTTCTCTAGTGTTGCTGTATGCGAAATTGGACATAAATTATAAGGTGTATCTGCAGTTTCAGAAACTTCATTAGTCCTATGCGTTGCTCGGTAATGTGGTATCTATGTTGAATGGCCCAGATTGAGAATTATTTTATGTGTATTTGCTTACAGACCAGTTCATAAGTATTTGGACAGTAACACAGTTTTTCATTTTGGCTTTTTTGGCACCAAAATAGATTTAAAATAAATGCATCAATGTGTGCTTGAAGGGTAGACTTTCAGGTTCAAGGGTTTTTTAAGCAAACTTTTTTGTGCCAGGTAGGAATTACAACCATCTTTATATATATTCCTCCTAGCCTTGGGGGGTCAAAAGTATTTGCACAAACTATTTATAAATTTTCATGTTCAATACTTGGTAATAAATACTTTGTAGTCAAAGACTGCCTGATATCTGGAACACAAAGACATCATCAGATGCTGAGCTTCTCTCCCAAAGAGCTCTGCCTGACCTTCACTAAAGCCATTATAAGTTCCTGCTAGTTCTCGGGGTGTTTTTTTCCTTGTGTTTTGCCTCCTGTCAGTGAAAAGCATGCACCTTTGGACTCGTTATAAATAATTGACTTGGCCATTGTAGAATATTCCACTTCTTTGCCTTAAAAATCATTTGGTTGGTTTTGCGCTCTGCTTTTTAGTCCATCTTCCCTGTTAAGGACCATAGCATGGGTTTTGAGGCATTTAGCTGAATCTGAGCACATAATGTTGCCCTATAGAGTTAAAAAAATTCATCCTGCTGCTTTTGTTGGCTGTCACATCATGAGTACAATGCAGTTTGTTTAATTGGTAGCCATACATGACCATGCTTCACAGATGAGGTGGTATGCTTCATAGTTTCTTCCCCTCTCCATACTCTTCTCTTCTTCTCTCATTCTTTTTCAAGTTAATCTTTGTTTCATCTGCCCATAAAATGTTGTTCCAGAGCTGTTCAGGCTTTTGTAGATGTTTTTTTTTTTTTTTTTTTTGGCTAACATCTCGATTTTGAGACTTAACAGTGTATCACATCTTGTGGTAAACTCACTGTGTTCATTCTGGCGGAGTCATCTTTTGATTTTTATATGGACATGGATATGCTTTCCTCCTGTTTAGTTTTCTTGATCTGGTCAGCTGTTTTGAAGGGATTTTTCTTCAACGGTAAAGTATTTTTTTTTTTGTCATCCACCACAATTATTGCCTGTTGTGTTCCAAATCTTTCAGTGTTCCTGAGCTCAAGCAGCTGATTTGGCCTCTCCTGATATGTCTGCCATTTCTCTAAAACTTTTTTTTTTTCCAGCTGAATGATGGCTTCCTTCACTGGCAGTGGCAGCTCTTCGGAAATCATATTGACAGTTAGCAGCTAAAGACCCCAAATGCAAATGCCAATCTGTAAATCGGCTCTGCACATTTTAGCCATTTACTTGTGAATGAAATAATGAGGGAATAATACATACAGGGCCATTGTCCATCCATGCAGCAACCTGTCCAATTACTTTTGGTCTATTAGTAAGTGGGGGGACCTCATTTAAAAAGTGCTGTAATTCCTGCATCATTCACAGATTTTGAAGGTGACTACCCTCAAAGCTGAAAGTGTGCACTTTGAGCTCATATTCAGTAATTAGTTACATTTCTAATATAGTGTGATTGACAGATGAAATAATGTTGTAAATGTCCAAATATTTATGCTTCGAGAGGGTTTGACTAAAAAGGTTATGAATTAGACTTAGAAAGATATACGCACTACCCAGGTTGAACACTCTTCACTAGACCCTTCTGAGTCGCTTCTGTCTATTTCCATGCATTTGTGAGTGCTTAGTCTTATGGACAAAAACTTTTTTTTTTCCCATTCATTTCATTTCCTCCATATTTTTGTATGTTTGCCAATTACAGGCCTTTTTTATTGTTGAACACTGGTATGAAATTTACCTCCACTCTCCCCTCCAAAAAAGAAAACGCTATTCCTCCTTCCAAGAGGATAAGATTTGCAAAAGTGACCATGTCCACTTGAGAAAAAGAAGATATTCCACAACTGTAGTTTGTAGATGTAATGTTCACTCGCCAAGGTTTGTGTGGTTAATGAAACACAGGAGGCCGAAGACAGCCGGGCATGAGGGACAATTCTTGGACTTCCTGATTATGCTAACAGCATAGTGTAGCCTCAAATGGCGGATGCCCCTCCCAGCATTACTGCTGATGGGCTTTGTATGTGAAGGTCCAAGATCACTGCACAATTGAGCATGCATTGTACCAAGCACAATACAATCACAGAGACATCTCCATTTTGTTGGTCGGGAATTAACCTGGGTAACTGTGGAAAATAAGTCAGATTATCATTGCAGTTCTTTTGTAAATGCATGTCTTTGTCATCAAAAAGGGCTTGTCTCTTAGGAGTGCAAGAGCCCTTAAATGAAGAATGTGTTGATATTGCATGCTGCAGTCCATTTGCAAGCTAGTGACAGGGCCTGAAATTTGTCTGTATACACTATGCAAAAAGCTCCTGCTGCTTATCTCAAAAGGCTTGGCTATGCAGGAAATGTGTGTATCGTAAACAAATTAATAAGCCTAATATATAAATGTTAGTCCCCAGCTAAGGTGGAACACTTAATTGCACATGTAAACAAGGTATCATAATGTCTTTAACATGGTTTATGTCCTTAGACTTGAGCTTATATAGTTGCAGTATTTATATTATTGGATGATACATGTGCTTATTAAATAATTATGATGAGGTCCAGAATAATACATTTTAAGATTTATGCATTAATGGGCTGCAGTGGGACCGACAGTTTCAAACAGCAAATTTGGTGTTTGAAATATTCTTTCTTGTTGCAAATTTTAAAAATTGGATTACCTGCATTACTACTTTACAGTCCCTGTCATTGGTCACCCTTTGATTTTGTAAACATTGTAATAGTCGCCGTTTTATATTTCAATTGCAAAATGAATAAAATGCTTTTATTTTGCAATAGTGTCCATTATTTTGACATTCATCTCTTACTCAGAAAAAAAATTGGAACGATTATGAAAAATGTGCGTAACAGAAAGCAGTGATTTCTAAGTTTACTTTGACTTGCATTTCATTGCAGACATTATGAAAACAAGTTATTTGATATTTTGTCTGGTCATTCTTGCCATTCAGGCCTGCAAAGCATTCCAAAAAAGGTTGGGACGAGGGCAATGTAGCACTACTAATAAGGTTTAAAAAAAAGAATAATATGTCATTTGACACAGCTGATGTCAGCGGATGATTATACTCATGAGTTGGCATCCAGGAAAGGCCTAGTCCCTCAGGAACAAATATGAGTTGAGGACCACCAATTTGCTCCTCAAATGCAACATGTTCCTCAAGGAAAGACTGGAAGGGATTCAAGTGCTTCACCCTCTCCAGTGCATAATATCATTTTAGTCAGTCAACTAACGTTGAAGTGTATGTTACAACAGCGGAACATAGCTGTGGTTTGGCGTCTAGACTCTGACCTCATCACTCTGCAGATAAATTTATGTGAGCTAGCTGAAAGGCCATTTGGAATGAGTGTGGTAGTGTTCTTTGCATGCAAGGACTTCTCCAGGCTTTTGGTCATTGTATCATCATAAGCTGGAATAAAGTCTGATAATTTACTGAAGATTCTGCCTCCCTCCAGTTATTTGAAGGTAAGGAGACCTCAAAAATACAAAAACATAACTGATTGGCAACCACAAGTGCAAACCTTCTTCCAAGGCACCTCAATTCCCAACGTAGGAATTACCCCTAATTACCTATGGTGAAGAATCCTTAAAAAAAAATTCCTGGATCCGGGTGGTGATCCAAATCACCAACAAAATTTAATGGATTGTTTCTTCGCCAATACCCTATCCCTCCAAAATTTTAATCAAAATTCGTTCATACCTTTATGAGTGAGGTTCCTAATAGACAGGCAGACAAACGGACACAGGCCAAAACATAACTTCGGCGGAGGAAATAATAATGTTCGACCTGCAGATTTGTCGGATTTCTCATTCACACACACATATTTCATTCTCCTTCGGGATGAAAGCGGTGTAGTTGTTATCTAGCTACGTCATACCGAGTCCGAGAGATCACGTGTCCTAAAAGGGGCGGAGCACAAAGTAATGCTAGCTGCTGTCCCTTTAAAAAAAAATAGTTTTTGTTTTTTTAAATGGGCGCCAGCTATTGATCATAATAAAAACACATTTCTCTCCTTTTCCCTGTTTGTTCGGTGAAAGGGACAACTGATTGAATATTAAGCGCCGTTAATCATTCAGCAAGAGGTTGTATCGGGGATCTATTAAGACGGGATCGAAAGGTAAATCTTGCTTTTATCGTGTTCCTGCGCTGGCTGTTAGCGCGACATAGTGCTCCCCGTAATGGCGGTTCTCCACTCTGGCTGTTGAAGGAGAAGGTGTATTAATGGCTCTCCGTATCGCTGACGTCTGTTGACGCGGTGACTTGCGTGCCAGTGACTCGGATACCGCACCGCCACACTCAACTAATACATTCGGCGATGAGACAGAAAAAAACTTTGTCTGCTGAGCTTTGCATAGTTTGAGTCCTGAAGCAGTTAGGCTGCTTTCACACCGGACGCGAAACGGATTTTTCGCACGACAGATTACATTCAAAGTCCACGCAAAGACGCGAATACACGCGAAACGAGTGTATTCGCGTCTTTGCATTGACTTTGAATGCAATCTGTCGTGCGAAAAATTTGTTTCGCGTCCAGCGTGAAAGCGGCTTTAGATAGCTGGTTGGTTAGGATATAACTACTTGGAAAGCTAGCACTGTCGAGCTGCATTTAGCCTGTCTTAACGGCTTAACAGAACATGGAATTAGTTTGCTGGCTAACGGTAGCTATCGGACTTTGCAGAGCGAAATGTGTTCTGTTAAACCGGGCGATCGCACGCGGCGGTAGATTGCTAGCTAGTTGATTAGCCTATCAGCAAATCATTGTTTTATTTTAAAACTGATTGCTGGCTACAGTTACGCCGCGATCCAGGCACATCCTCAGGCCAGGTTTACGTTACCGCGAATCTCTTAGTAGTGATTGCGAGGCTACATGCGGTATCACGTTAGCCATCGCCGTGAACGTAGTTTGCTGGGCAGGGCTAATCTGAAAACATTCTGCTGAAAAACTACCACCATCTATACTTTCCTTCATAATTTCTTATTGATATATATACACATCTCAAGAATTAGTGGTGAAAATTTCATCGCAATATATTAAGAAATAAAGAAATTATGAAGGAAAGTATAGATGGCTGTAGTTCTTCAGCAGATTAGCCCTACCCGTTTGTTAGCTAAACTGTCTGAGCACTAAATTATTCAGTTATGGGAGTCAACTTTATATTAATGGCCCAGATAAAGTAAGATACTGGCCATTTGTTTGTCAAACGTCCAAATCACCTAGAATAGACCACATTTGGACTGTATCAGCGTGCGAATTATTAATCGTGTAACGTTAGCCTAAAGCACGAGCTACAAGTTGTCTGAATGTGTCAGATGGTGACCGCTGCAAAGGCTGGATACCAGTTATTAGATTTGCTTTGATTTGTATCTGTCAGCTAGCTAACTGCCGGCGGGTATAAAGCTGCAGCTTCGGAACTGTTAAGAAGGGGGCCGTTTATTGTGTAGCATTTGCTGCCTACCTAGCTAGCAAGTTAGTTATAATAGATTGTGTTGGTTAGCTAGCTAGCTATTTGAAATCGCCACTGCGGTTGCGGCGAGTTAGTTAACTTGACGCACGTAGCTAATGTAATGGTATTGAAAAGTCATCGGGATATCTTTCCGAGCACACTCGCGCAATGTATTTGTAGTCGGTGATGTAAGATAGGTTGCTACCATGTTGTGAAGCAATCTGGACTACATCCATATTAAGATGTTCCTTTCAATTTTTTTTTTTTAAATCTTAGTCTATATTCCCTGGATCTCTGAATTTGCTCTCTGGGAAACCACATTGGTTAAATGACAATGATTGAATTGCACACGCGTGGTTGTGACTTATCAATCAAAGCCCCTGACCCCTCTGCAGATTGCTTTCATCAGTGTTCTTTCAACTTTTTGGGGAGTACTAGCGAGGTTTTTCCCCCCTCTGATCTGTAGACGTCTATGATGTTACGCTGCCTGTTCCGGTATTTTTTCAGGTATGGCCTGCGTTGAATGTTCATTATGTAGCCAATGTAAATGTTACCTGGCCATAGCTTTCCTTTTCAATTATCGCTTCGTTATTGTCGCTCTGGTCATCAAACCATCAGTGTTTAGCTCCATTGTGGTCTGAATCGCGTTTGGAGCGGGTCTAAACCTGTGATGCTTAGGCAAAGTGGTTCTCTGTTTAATAGTTTGAATGCCAGTTTAATGTGGGGTGGGGGGACCGCTCGCCGCTCACTCCCACACAGGCGCAGCGACTTGGACATTACGCCATCTGTCTGCTGAAGAAGCCCAGACCATGACGTTATGTGATCGAAATAAAACGCTCATTTTCCCGTGCCCACAGCGGGCTTCTTACAAACCTTTTCTTACTACATGAGTCACCAAGGTAACGGTGACACCGTTTTACCGGTACTTTTTCTGCTAACTACTTTGACCTACCAGGTATTATTCACAGGGGCAGTGGTTTGCATAGTTTGTATCTCTCCCGTCTGCACTGATTGAAGCCCTGCACCTTCTGGGGTTAAAAACACAGTTTGTAACTTTCTACTGTATGTACATGTGATCAGCGTGGCAGCGCGTGGGCAATTAAATGACTTAAGAACATATACTGGTGTGGGTTTGAGGTGAAGGGCAAGCAAGCCCATGCAAGTATTTGTATCAGTGTGATCATTACTGTTGGTGACTGTTTTGGCAGACTGTGGTTGAATGCCGCTCTGGTTTGCAGTTGTTGTGTTGATGACTGGTCTGACTTTCGATTGGTGTGGTAAAGTATTGTCTGTACTTTGATGTGTTCACGCTTTGTCCATTCTGCGGTTGGTTTGTTGACAGCGAGGATGGAGGAGGTGCAGCAGAACAGCAATGGCACTGAAACACAGACTATCACCATCCCAACCACTATCAGTGCCTCCCAGATTTCACAAATAGCACAGCAGGTAACTGTATGTCATGTGAAAGATGAGAGAAGGAGCAGAGAAAAGTGTGTGCGTGTGAATGTGTGTGAGAGGGAGAGAATAACAAAAAGAAAGTGTCCATTCTGTTGGTGTTTCTATGCTTTGGCTGTTCCGTTCACTAGTTACAGGTGAGACATCTATAGATCGAACAGTGGTGTTACGAACAGTACATTGCCTGAATAATTGGGAAAAATGATTGAAAGAAGATTGCCATCTGAAGTGCTGTGTATCTCATGCCATCGCGTCACTCATTTGCGCAGTCTCAGCAACCTGTGTGGGGATTTGGTTTGAGGAGGAGCTGGAGTTCTGACCTTTATCTCCCAGGGCAGCTGCAGTGCAGAGGAATGGTCTCGAGGGCAGGGAGTTTCTGGAGGCTAGGGGCACTCCCAAAGCTGCCATTCCTCCCCATTGATGCTGTCGGGAATGTGTGGCCTCGGGCAAACTGCTTGTCCATATTTAACTGAAAAACTGAAAATGTCCCGGCTCCTTGTGTGTGCCAGGGGGCTGGTAGTGGGACTCTTTACTTGTTTGATGACAAATGATTAATGAATACATTTATTTGTTTGTTTGTTTGTTTATTTTTTAATTTTGGGGGGGACTGAGGGGTGAGGGCACTTGCAAAGCCTCCTGTTCCCTTTCCTAGTCATTGTGAATGGAAGTGTATAATTCTTGTTTTGTGTTTTGTGTGTACCCATTTATGCTGGCATGTCATGTCTTGGTGTGTATGCGTTATTGCACACATCTGCATGTTTTTTTAACTGCTTGTGTGTTTTGTGTAGATGTCCCTGGGAGGCTCTCCGGTGACATTGGTTCAGCTGCCGGGAGGCCAGTTCCAAGTACAGGGGGTGATCCAGTCTGCACAGTCATCCGTCATCCAGTCTCCGCAGGCACAGCAGGCGCAGGTAAGATACGTCCCCCCTGACGCAGCGGCGCTCCCTCTCCCTGCTGCCCTTGTCAGGTGTCTCACTCGACACATCTCTGCCTGCAGGGCGGGTCCGACACCGACGACTCCCAGGACTCCACTGACAGCGGCGGCTCAGCTCACAAGCGCCGTGAGATATTGGCCAGACGCCCATCCTACAGGTGCCTATCTTCCACTGGGACCTGCCACCATGGCTACACAATACCTCTGTGATGTCATTACTCTGATGTGGCTTTTTTATGTGATTTAAAGACAGAATGTCAGGACTGTTGTGTTTAGATTTCAGTGTTGGATTCTTAACTTTTTGAACCCTGAATTATATAAAGGGGTCATGACCCCCACCTCTGCTGAAACACAGCTAACTGTGATGGGGAAACCACCTGATCGTAATCAAGGTCACATGACAACAACTTATGTGATCAGTCACGTTTGGATGCCACTTTTCCTGCATTTCGGGGTATTGCACATTTTTCTGTGTGGCCGCTAAACCGGCCTTTAGGGTTCAGAGGGTTAATAGTGCTTAAATTTATCCTTGATCAAATGTTGACCATTGCTAGCCGTCACAAGAGCCGGCGTGTAACTTTCTGCGATATAAGACTTCCTGCTTCAATATTTCATGATTGACCTTATGCAAATTAACTAATAAATCTATTTCTGAAATTCTTTAATCCATGTAAAGTGAGCTATGCGAGCAAATATGTTCTGAATATTGGCATCAACTTGGAACCAAAGTATTGGTTCTTGTATTATACCTGCTGGCTGCAATATTTTGTTTTATTTTAATGTTTGATCCACATTGGTATATTGACTTGATGATGTTTTTACCTCTGACAGGAAAATTTTGAATGAATTATCTGCAGAGGAGTTGACTTCTCGGAATGAGGGAGAAGAGGAGAATCCTTCATCCACCGCAGCCACTGCTATGACAGTCCCTACTCCCATCTATCAGACCAGCAGCGGCCAGTACAGTAAGAGCTCAATGCTAAATTTCTGCTGGCCACAAGGGCAGTGCTTGAAGGGGCACTACCACAACATGTGCATGCACAAATCTTGGCTCCAATTTTGAAATCGCTCAGCTTGTGTTTTCAAGAGATGGGAAGAATTTTGAGGATCTTCGGGTATCGAGCGATATCCTTGCACTCTAGAATATTTTAGCTGTTTTGTCATTTAGATTGATCATAGTTTCATCTTTTTGAGCTTTTATTTTTGTTTCGGAGTCCGAAAGTGTTTGTGAATTCCAATTTTTTGTCTATAATTTTGTGTTGTAAGTACATTTATTGGATAGAGAGCCATTTTAAACAAGACTCAGCTGGTTTAATTTTTTTTTTTTTTTTTTTTTGGCATGGATTTGACATGGTACCAGAACAGAGAAGAGTGCAATGCTCTGGATTTTTTTTTTTTTTTACATGGGCATTCCCTATTGCTTTGTCCTGTTCCCTTTGTAGAGCAAGTGCTCTCACACTTGCTAGAGATAGGAGTCCCCTAAAGTAGTAGTATTTATATTAGTTGAAGGAAGTAAGCTAAAACCATTGGTTTTACATAAATGAAAAGAACTTCACCTAAGTTGTCTCCTGGAATCATCTCCTCATTTGTCGCTATTAGTTCAAAGTAAATCTGTATTGTTGTCATATTGTTTTTGTTATTATAGTTGGCGAAAGCTTGACAGAAAAACACTTTGAAAATCCTCTCAAACACTAAGTTCAAAATATCCACAAGATTCTTCTTGGAAATCTTTGAGTTTGTGACCTTTGCATATCTTTGCATTTTATTAAGGTTCATGCCTGCACTTGTCGTGACAGTGCCCCTTTAAGATTGTATGCCATGGTACTCCATGCCACTGGAGGGCAGTGTAGTAAGAGCATGAGGCCAAAATACTCCATTTTACGAGAGGTAGTGGTGTCATAGGGATTAATTAGGGCATTTTAACTGTTCAAGGCTGCCCAGGGGCTGTAGGTGGGAATGAACTGAAGTGTTGTCTTTACATGCATGGTATCATAAATACAGTGATGTGTTTGTTTGCTAAATGCTTTGAGACACAGACATGATTCAGCCCCGTTCAATGTGCTCTCCATAGTTGCTATCACACCCAATGGGACGATTCAATTGGCGAGCCCGGGCACCGAGGGTGTACAGACGCTCACCATGACTAACTCGGGCACCTCGCAGCCAGGCACCACCATCCTGCAGTATGCCCAGACGCCCGACGGCCAGCAGATCCTGGTTCCCAGTAACCAGGTGGTGGTTCAGAGTGAGTGCAGTTGTAGTCCTTTTTCCCATGGTGCTGCAAACTGGTGCCAAGGGCTATGTGTCGCAAATTGTGTTCACTCACTCATTCACGCACTCATGGAGGATTTGGAGGGACGTTTGGAGGGAGGCATGCGCATTACGTGCTTGGATCTGTGCGGCTTCATGCTCGTTTTATTTGTGACAGTCAGCCTGTGAGAGAGGGGTGGATAATGCCGCTGGCCAGAATTGGTCACCCCAGCACACTGGGCTATCGGGTGCTTGTCAATGTTGTACCTCTGTCGGTGCATAGGCCTCATCCTGAGAATGCTTTAGGGTCATTCCATACCAATTCAACAAATTTAAGAAAATCTTCCCACCTGACCACCTCAAATTTGCTTAAAAATTTCTGAGACAAAGTTACATTAATATAAAGGAACTGTGCGAAAGTTTAGGTCAATATCTCTAGTAGTTTTGCCTGGAAATATTATAGAATTGTTTTTTGCACTTGTTTTGCAAATGTCAAATGAAGCACAGTTTTTAGCTTACCGGCCCCATGGGCCAATTAGCTATTGTCGTGGTTTGGCGTCCGTCGTCCGGAACATTTTTTTTTTTTTTTTGGCCTGATGAATTTTCTTGCAAATTTGCAATAACATACTACTAGACCATATCTCCAGACTTTTTTCTCAGATTTTTGATTGAATCATTTTTGTCGGTTTTATGGGCCCTTGAAATTTTGGCTCCAATGTTAAAGATGGGACTGAGAAATTTTAAAAAATTATTTCTCAAAAACTGTGTGATAAATTTTTTTCTAAATCAGGCAATCAACTTACCTTGGTACCGTCAATGTACAGTCTATTGCGCCATTTGATTGAATCGAGATTAAGTATGTATTATTGGAAGGAAGTGGGTCTATTGGGGGCTCTGTACTTCATGAATATGCAAGATGGCCTGTGGAGGCCAAATGGTTGCAGATAGAGATTAGTTTGTATTACTGACATATAGGAAGTAATATATGACCTATATTTTGGCTGTGTTAGTTTTGATTAAATCAGATGACCTTGAAAGGTCAAACTTGAGGTCAAGCAAAATGTTACAATTTTCAAAGGTTTCTAGGCTTGAAAATATTGAAGATTGGGAACATATGAAGCATTGAACACAACTTTCATTTGGTGGCCTTGAACTTGAACTTGGAAACTTCACATAGTGAAATTTCAATGTTCTATGAAACTTTCAGATATTAGGTTTGTATTGTGGCCATTGAACTTGACCTTGACCTTCAGCGACCTGAATGCCCAAACTTCACAGCGAAATTTCAATGGTCAAAGTTTTGGTTTGTATTGGAGATGTGTAGGAAGTCATACATGAACTTTCATATTGGTGGCAACTAGTGAAATTTCAATAGTGAAATTTCAATTACTTCTATCACCAAAACTATTGCAGATAGAGCTTAGGTTTGTATTGTGGCCATATAGGAAGTCATGTATGAAGTTTTATTGGGTGTCATTGAACTTGAGCTTCAGTGACCTTGAACAGCCAAACTATACAGTGAAATTTCAATTACTTATATCAGCAAAATTGTTACAGATTGAGTGTAGGTTTGTATTGGAGAAGTATAGGAAGTGATGTATGAACTTTCATTTGGTGACCTTCATTTTGACCTTCGAAGGTCTAACTTGACCTAGAGAAAATTCAATGACTTTTGTCACTGAAAAGGTCACAGATGGAGCCTAGGTTTGTATTACTGACATAGGAAGTCACATATGAACTTTCATTTGGTGACATTCAGCTTGACTGTTGATGACATTTGCAGGTCAAACTTGACATAATACAATTACAATGACTTCTCTTGCCAAAACGGTCACAGTTGGAGTCTAGGTTTGTATTAGAGACATATAGGAAGCCATATGAACTTTCATTTTGTGACCTTCGTATTGACCTTCAAAGGTCAAATGTGACCTAGTGAAAATTCAATGACTTGTATCACTAAAACGGTCACAGATGGAGCCTAAGTTTGTGTTGCTGACATCTAGGAAGTCACGTATGAACTTTCATTTGGTGACATTCAACTTGATTGTCAGTGACCTTTGAGGGTCAAACTCGACAGTGAAATTACAATGACTTGTATCACCAAAATGGTCACAGATTGAGCCAAGGTTTGTATAGAGACATTTAAAAAGTCATATATGAAGTCCATTTGCTGCTGACCACAACTTGACATTGTGACCTTTAAAGTTCACAATTGACATATTGAATACATATTGACATATTTTAATGACTTACAGCACCAAAACTGCTTCAGAGCTTAGGGTTGTATTACAGAAGGTCTTATAAATGTATGTGAACTTTTATTTAGTGACCTTGACATTGATTTTCATTGATTCAAATGTCAAACTTCACAGGAAATTTTCATAACTTGTATCATCGCTGTAAGACTGCTTGCTGGTAAGCTGGCATCTCGATTGAGGGAATACCTCTTTCCTGTCGTGGAGCTGGGTGCTTCGATTCTGGTAATCACATTGGTCAGTGTCAGCAGAGATACTGACCTGAAATTTTGCCCTGTTCCTACCTACTAATGTTGCTTTGTCTCGGAATTTTTAAAAGTAAATCTGAGAAGGTTGGGTGGGAAGCATTTGTTGAATTGGTATGAAATGACCCTTCATACCTAAAATGAGAGAACTTAATGCACAAAGCCTGAGAGAACAAATGCACCATGTAAAACAGTAGCTCAATCAGCCAGTCAGTCAGCAATTCTCATTTTAACAGACGGGTATAACAAGCTCATCTCTGTGGTCTTTGGATGCTCTGCTCAGTCGAGAGCATCGTTATGGTCAGAGGGCATGTAAAAGCCTATTAAATTTAGGTGCGCTTCCTGTAATGTTCTCCTTATAATCCCTATCCTCCTTAAATTATTTTTGTGTGAATTATTCTGGGGTCTTTCGAAATCCTCGCTCTCCCTCTGGTTTGGAGTTTGGTGCCTGCAACTTCGTCGATGGCCGAATTGGGAAGGCATTGGATCTTGCCGGTCTCCATGGCGATTAGCTGAGCACTGTGGCTGTCTTGCAGGCGCGGGCGGTGAGATGCAGACGTTCCAGATCCGCACTACGTCCAACTCCAACGCCCTACCGCAGACCGTGGTCATGACCTCCCCCGTCAACATATCCTCCCAGACCACCAAGTCCGACGACCCACAGATGAAGAGGGAGATTCGGCTAGCAAAGAACAGGTGAACCCCCCCCCCCGACTTTGCAACTTGTCGTGCTCCCATCCGTGAATGAGTAGAATCACCCCTTCAACCACCTTCCCAATCACCACCTAACACCCAACTGCCACCTTAGCTTAGCTGCTTTGCTAACATTTTTCCAAGGAGCATGTGATTATCAGCAATACTAAATTCAGGATTACACGTACAGTGCTCAACAAATTCATTAGACCACCGCTCACTGTAAGGTTTATACCACAGCTGCCCTAAAGTAAGTGTTGGTGTTTACCAAAATAATTTTGATGTTTCTGTAATGGTTAATCCACCAGTATGCGCAACCTCTTAAACTGAAGTGATATTTTTAATGCTAAAATGTAAATATTGTTGTTATCCATGAATTTTCTGATTTACGGTTTTGCAAAAAAGCAGAAAAAATAGTTAAGCTTATTATTTTTTGATTAAGATTCCAAATAAGTTATTTTCTTGTATTCCTGAACATAAAAAAATAGTTTTAGTGGTTGAATGCATGAATGCAAGCTGTTATGAAGGCCAAAGGAGGCCATACAAAATAGTTTATTTTAAATAAAAAAGTAATTTTTAGTTTGAAACAAGTTTTTGACAAATGTCTTAAATATTTGTTTTCTCGTTTTTTTTTTTTTTTTTTATGACAGGTGGTCTAATAAATTTCTTAAGCACTGTATGCTTTTCAGTTAAGACATCTGCGCTGAAGTGATTCTCCCAGTTGCCACGCTTATATTTTCCGGAGCCAATGGTCCTGAAATGGGGGTACTGCAGTGCCATGACCCCACCGAACCCAAACCTGCTCCATCTTGTCCCAGTCACCTGTTGAAATGACCTTTTGAAATACACATGTAATCAAAACTCAAGTCTAAGTCTGCTACATACACTGCTGAAAGAATCTTATCCTTCCATGATGTACAGGAGGGAAACCAATGCTTTGAACTTACCGTATTTAAATGTTAGTCTACGTGCATTCATCACTCCTACATATACATTGGTAAAATGTGCACTGCAAATCCTGGGTCTCAATCCAGTTGCCTTTTTTTTCTGATTAACCAAGAAATCAGTGTGGGACATTCTACATTGTTAAACGCTTCTCAAAGGCGGGTAAAGCCAGGAGTTAGTCAAGAGCCCCAGAATATACATTCATAACTTGCCTCCTTTGCTTGTTTACTGTTGTGAATGGAGCTTAGGAGGGAGGAAAGGAGGCAAGGAAAGAAAGAAATTAGGCAAGAATGAGCGATTGGTCAGGGCTGACGGTGTTCTCCTCAGGGTCTGCTGACCCTGGCAGAAACAGTAGATGTGTATGTGATCTGGCAAATGGAGGTTATGGTCACCGCTCCAGCCAATCACAGGACTGCACTGATACTCTTCTTTTCCTCTTCCTGTCTCCATTTGAAGGGAGGCGGCACGTGAGTGTCGCAGGAAGAAGAAGGAATACGTCAAATGCCTGGAAAACCGCGTGGCCGTCCTGGAAAACCAGAATAAGACGCTGATCGAGGAACTGAAGACATTAAAGGACCTTTACTGTGTGAAGACAGGGTAACGAGCCGCTGTCGTAATTGGGAGGCTCGCTATGGACCACTGGGGACTGGGAACAGCGTTCCTTACTTGCCATATTCCTTATATTGGTTCTGTTTGGTTTTATCCTTTGTTCGAACATGGTTATCATCAGCAGAACGATAAACATTTTGACGATGTTCACGTGAAGACAGGTTTGTTATTTCATGAATTGAAAAATAACTGATAAATTCATCGAAGTCATTTTTATCTCATTTTATCGTTGGGACGCTGAAGCTGGAATTGAGAGCATTTAAAAAAGAAAAACATGCAATGCTTTTGTAATTTTCAAAGTTTTTTCTGCAAGCCAAGGTTTTTTCCCCCTCCATTTTTATTAACCTAGCTGTAGGAACGTGCAGTTTTAACCTCTGTAAGAGCCGCAATATTGTGAGTGTATCAATGACTTGTAATCATGTATCTTTTTGTAAGTAAAGCACACTTTTCATTTGTTCCTCTCTCTCCCTCGTCGAAGGCATGCTGCAGGTTTTCTGTTACATGGCCTTTCCTTGTTTCCTGGGAACTGTAATTAGAAAAGCTCCTGGAAGGCAGTGTTGTGGAGGGACGGGTTACGGAGGAGCACTAGCTATGGTTCTGGCCGAGGAGGGGCGAGGCAGTTTAGGTTTGTTTTTTTTTTTTTTTGGGGGTTTGTTTGGTTTGAGCTGGCAAATAAGATGTCATTCTTTTGTTAGTTGAATCTAAATAAATTTTTTTTTTCAGTCTTTATTTCTGTAGTGTAAATATGTGCTTGAAGAGGACCAGAACAGAGACCAGTGTGACAGGCATATTTAATCGAGCCGACTTCATCCACTGATTATCTGTTGCTACGAGAGAGTTTGCGCCTGCTTCTCCTCAATTTTATCTGCTCCCTTGATTCAGGATCTGACTGATCACTGTTGGTACCAGAGCTTTGGCGCAGTTGATGAATAAACCTGAAGACCCGTGCTCGAGGACATCAGCCACTGCCAGGGGTAGCATTGTTTGTGGAACCTACTTGAAAATATAAAGTTAAGAGGAATCAAAGTGGGACGGTAACGGTTCAACAGCAGAGATGCATTTTTTTGGTGTTTATAATAGAGGGCCAGCCATCTGGGTTCAACGTAGAATTATGTGCTTCTGCCAAATGTGACTCAGCATAAGTGTCATGGTTTTCCATCTTCTGCAGGTCTATTAAGGGATTTCTGGGGAAGTGTGAGTGAGAAGCATGTGAATGCCTTGCTCTTGAAAAAGCAAGCAATCACTGGGGCTAATGAGGTCCCACAGCTGCAGACAGCCCAATGGGAGTGCTGCAGCTCTGGTCGGAAACTTACTGACCTTCCCAATTGCGCATGTGTGGCTGCAGAACATAAGCTTCAGTGAGCTATGGCAATCTCCTTCACTACTTGTGGATTGAGCTTCTTTTGATTACCGTTTCCCTGACATCTGGAGTTCCTGTCCCTGTTCTTGAAGCTCTACAGGAGGTCAGTCCTAAAAAAAGTGATCGAGAGATCACCAAAACACCCATATCTCAACAGCTGGAGACCTCGGAGTTGCTACTTGTATAAATGGATCTAACAAAATTTGAGTTGCTTACTGCTAGTGTGTGAAGAGGCCTAAAGAAACTGCAGTGCTGTAAAAAAAAAAAAAAAAAAAAAAAAACATTTGCCGCCTCCCCAATTTCTTCTATTTTTGCATATTTTTAACACACAAATCTTTCAGATCATCAAAATAATTTTGATATTAGACTGTGATAGGGTGAGTAACAGGGTTGGGTTCAATTACTTTTTTTCAATTACAATTACTTTCTGGACAGAATGTTCAATTACAGTTACAATTACTTTGATGAAAAATTCAATTAAAATTACAATTACTTCAAATGAAATTGTAAAGGACCCATCTCTGCAACAAAGCGCACGATTTTCCTAAAGTGTACCAAACACTTCTTAAAGATACTAAAGAGCTAGACAGTTTCCAGCACTCAGGGATGGGTCGAATACAATTTCATTTGACGTAATTGTAATTATTTACAATTACTTTTGTAATTGTAATTTTAATTGATTTTTTTTTTAATCAAAAAGTAATTGTAATTGAAAAAAGTAATTGAACCCAACCTGGTGAGTAGATACAAAATGCGTTTTTGAAATTATGATTTTGTTTATTGACTGAAAAAAGCCATCCAACCCTACCTGGCCCTGTGTGGAAAAACGGCTTACACCCTCAGTCACTAAAACAACCAATGAAACAAATTTAATTCATAATTGGGTTGAATTTCACGAGACACTTGGGCATGATTACTGTCAGCCTTGTTGAACATCATGTAAATAGAACCAGTCTGGCAATATGAAGTGGGCAAAAAGCAGCACATGATGCCTCAATGTAAAGAATTTCAAGAACAGAAGAGAAACAAAGTAGTTAACCTCTATTAGTCTGGAAAGGGTTACAAAACCATTTCTTAGGCTCTGGGTTGGCTCTGGGACTCCAGCAAACCATGGTGAGAACAATTATCTACAAATGGAGAAAATGCACACAGTGCTGAACCCTCCCAGGAATTGCCAACGTAAGAAAATTGCAAAAGGGCGCATTGACTATTCATCCAGGAGGGCACAACAGAACCTAGACTAACATCTGAAAAACTGCATGTCTCACTTGCCTCAGTTAGGTCTGTGTTCAGATTCCACAATAAGGACTTTGGGCAACAATGGCATCCATGGGAGTCTTAGGAGAGCTGCAAGGCGAAAACCACTGACCAAAAAAAAAAAAAAAATACAGAGGCTTGTGTCACTTTTGCAAAAAAAAAAACATCTTGTTGACTTCCAAGACATCTGGGATAATCATCTGTGGACTGACAACTCAAAAGCATTTTTGCAGACTTGGGTCTCGTTACTTCTGGCATCAACCAAACATTGCATTCCTCAATTAGGACATCGTACTAATAGTAAAACACGGTGGTGGTAGTAACATGGGCTGCGTCAGAACCTGGGCAACTTACCATAATTGATGGAACCATGAATTCTGCCCTCTACCAGAATATTCTCCTGGCGAATGTCTGACCATCAGTTTGTGACCTAAAGCTCAAGCGCAGTTGGGCTGTGCTGCTGGACAATAATCCAAAGCACACTAGCACAAGCACCTCTGAATGGCTCTGAAGAAACAGAGTGAAGGTTTTGTAGTGGTCTCGTCAAAGTCCTGAGATGCTGTGGCATGACCTTAGACGGGCAGCTGATCCTCGAAAACCCTTCAATGTGGCTGAATTGAAACAATTTAAGAAGAGTGGGCCAGAATTCCTCTACTGGGATGTCAAAGACTCTCTTTTCCAGTTATTGCAAATGTTTCATTGTAGTTGTTTCTGCCAAGGTTGGCACAAACATAGTTTGAGGGGGAGGGGGATGGGGGCAATTGTTTCTTCACATTGATGATGTAGGATTTGAATGACTCTTCACCATCAATGAATTAAATTGTCATTTAAAGACTGCATTTTGTGTTTGCTAATTGTCTAATATGAACATCCCTTGGACGATCATAAAAATGTGATCATGACCAATAAGAAAAAAAATGGGAAGGGGGCAAATACTTTTTCACAACATTGTAAACAAAGTGGTCCGAGCGGGTGCATTGGATGCCTCTCAGTTCTCTTAAACTGCATCCAAGTTTTCCTCACTTTTGTCTTTTTCTTGCTTTAGTCCATCCCACTAGGGATGCATAGAAAGATGGAAGGAAACCATCCAAGGACATAAAAACAAGGAAATGTTTTTAGAGAAATGAGCGGTCATTTTCTCCGAATCATCATGTGACGTTCACTTCTGATGACAACGCTTTTAGTCTGTCATTTTCAATTGATGTCATGGATCTCATCTAAATCCAGAACAGCTTCCACTTCAAGCAAGGATGGAGTGAGAAAATGTCAAGACAGAATTGAGATGCACCTTCTGAATATATTCTGAGGTGTTGCACACTCTTTGACCTAGAGATGGCAATTTCAGCACGCAGATTCGAACTGTTTCGAACAAGCTCGAAACTTCCGGGTTTGACACGGGTTTGCGACTCTGGTTCAAAACTTTGGTCACGTGACTAGTGACGTTTTTCCTGCTCCTCCCCGGCAATGATCCATGCGTTTTGTTTCACTTCGAAACATTTTAATAGCTGCAGTAAAAGTTTTTGCCACTAGGCTGTGCACTACTGAAATAAATCTGGTTTCGAAACAATTCGGAACATTTCGAAACAGTTGTTGTTTCAGAGGTTTCAAAACTGTTTCAAAGGTTTGAAATTGCCATCTCTACTTTGACCCCTAGAGGGAGGACTTACTTAATTTTCAGAATTGTTTCCCTAACGCAATGGTATTCATAGGTACCCCTGTGAAGGCTAATTTTTGTTCTAGCCGCAACTGCGTCACAATTTTAAACAACTGCTAATATTTTCTAGTTCTTTTCATGAGGGATTATTCACCTTTTGCCTCGTTGTTCAAAATAACTGGAGCTGTATGCCATGCAGGATGAAAATTATGCTTTATTACAAACAGTGACAAAAAGGTACACATTTTTAACTGACTGAATTATGGAAGACTGTGAATCAATTGGGTATTATTACATAGCTATTTTTTTCCTTTTCGTGCATTGCAGATTTATTTGCGTTCTTTTCATTTGTCTTTCACAAATTACTATTTTCAAGTGACTATACGTTCACACTTTCACAAGAAAGAAGCCAGTTGATTCATTAATTTAATCACTTACAATTTCTCCTCTTTGCATGCTATAAAAAACATTTGCAATTGTACAATATGGGTATGGAACTTCAGTGAATGCATAGCTATTTATGAAAATGTGGTTTAAAATTGTAATCCTTGTAAGCATGAATAGTCCAATTTAAAATTTTTTTTTTTTAAATTCCTGGGATTGCAACTGTGGTTTATACAAAAACTAGCATCCACAGAGGGGTACTCAGGACTGACGTAGAGAACCGCTTGACTAACGCAACACTAGATGTGCCTGAAATGGATGCACGCAACGTCTTAAAGACGCCGCTATAGTGAACTTCCCCATTGTAGATTGTGATCTTTATAACTAAGTGTTTGCTGTAGTAGATATAATGTCTCCTAATCCCATGGTAGTTGTGCTGCAGTTTTTCTGGGGGTTAAAGGTATGATGGAACTCCCCGGAAAGGTTTTGGAAATTCCTGTTGGAACCAGTTTACTTTACATCTTAAGCGGTTCTTAGAATTACGCCTGAAGTTTTAATTTGGTCTATCTTATTATACTATCATCAGCATGTTTTTTTTTTTTTTTTTCATCACTTCATGAAACCTCACCATGATTGAACATTAACTTCAATTTTCCCGAGGAACTCCACCACACTTAAGTTTATCTGAAGGGGTAATTCATTGATGTGACAGTTATGTTATTTGCTCTTATGTGGCAGGTTATTGGTAGTATTTGTCAGTGGGATCTGATCAATTTGAGAATGGAAACTTATGGTAAAGACAGGGCCTGCCTTCCCCACTTACCCTTTACAACTGCCTACATTATATTCAGTTACACATTGTATTCATTTATACTCATACATATTTTCATGCATATTCACCCTTCTTTCTTCTGTTGCAGTATATTCACCTTTGGACCACATGGTTGAGAAGTTAAACAATCTGTTTGCTACTATGCATGCTACTTGGCATTCAGGGTGTTTGAAGTTACATCTTGACAAGTAAAACATTTTACAAATTAAATCCATATTACAAACGACAAAGGTTTGGTTCAAACATACATTTATTAATCCAACAGAGGTTCAAAGACATTATTGCTAATTTACAACCCCAATTCTGAAATAGTTGGCAGGCCAATTCAGCACACGGACTCTTCTACTAGGAAGCCATGCTGTTGTAATAGCTGCAGTATGTGGTTTTGCATTGTCCTGCTGAAATACACAAGGCCTTCCCTGGAATAGATGTCGTCTGGAGGGGAGCACATGTTGCTCTAAAACCTTTATATACCTTTCAGCATTCATGGTGCTTTTTAAAACATGCAAGTGTCCCACACCATATGCAATAATGCATCCCCATACAATCAGAGATGCTGGCTTTTGAACTGAACGCTGATAACAGGAGGGGTGGTCTTTTTCTTCTTTAGCCCAGAGGACACGCCGCCCATGATTTCCAACAAGAATGTCAAATTTGGACTCGTATGACCACAGGACACTTTGCCACTTTGCTACAGTCCATTTTAAATGAGACTTGGCCCACAGAACACGGCAGCGCTTCTGGATCATGCTCAACAATGGCTTCCTTTTTGCATGATAGAGTTTTAGGTGGCATCTGTGGATGGCATGGCGGACTGTGTTTACAGACAGCAGTTTCTTGAAGTATTCCTGGGCCCATTTAGTAACGTCAACGACAGAATCATGCCGGTGAGCGATGCAGTGGCGTCTGAGGGCCCGAAGATCACGGGCATCCAGTAAAGGTCTTCGGCCTTGTCCCTTACGCACAGAGATTTTTCCAGTTTCTCTGAATCTTTTGATGATGTTATGCACTGTCGATGATGAGACCTTCAAAGCCTTTGCAATTTGACGCTGAAGAACATTGTTTTTAAAGTATTCCACAATTTTTTTACGCAAGCCTTCACAAGTTGGAGAGCCTCTGGCCATCTTTACTTCTGAGAGACTCAGCCTCTCTAAGACATCCCTTTTATAACCAATCATGTTACACACCTGATGCCAGTTAACTTAATTACTTGCTAAATATTCTTTCAGCTGATTCTCTTATATATTAGTTGCTTTTTCAACCCTTTTCTGCCTGTGTCCCAACTTTTTTGAGACCTGTTGCAGCAAGAAAATTTGAAATAAGCTCATTTTGTGGATAATGTAAAATGTCTCAGTTTCAACATTTGAACTGTTATCTATGTTCTATTGTAAATAACAAATTGGCTCATGTGATCTGGAAGTCATTGCATTTTGATTTTATTCACAATTTACACTTCGTCCCAACTATTTCAGAATTGGGATTGTACGAACACACAACTTACCAAATCATGTTACTTGGTCTGAGAGACAAATGTGCAGTGCTGCATTTATGGTGAAGTTGATGTCATCGGGGCATACCACTAGCCAGGGGGGTTTGCATTCACCTGTAAATTGTTATGTTCTTAATATAAAGAGATGTATGGTTATAAATATGAACTATACTTACTTTGTTGATGCATATTATTTTCTGTATGGTTTTGGAAATGTTTTCTTAGGTTTATTTCACTTGAGTTGTAGGTGAAGATTGTAGATTTGTCCTGTGCTTCAGACAGTTGGTTTGGTCCGATAAGAAGAAGCCAGATGTAGAGTATATAAGACCAGTCTGCCTTGAGTCGCGAGAAGGATACTCTGAGGCTGTAAAGAAAGTGAGGATAGAAAAGAGAGCAGTGGTGAAAGAGATGGATACAGTTGAAATGAAGGGGAAAGAGCAAAGTAAACAGGACAAGCAGTTTTTGAATATAGATAAAAGAAGGTTCTTGGCATTTATAGCAATGGTTATTAACTGTGCAATTGAAATAGAATCTAAAACGGAGAGGATAAGGATGGTGTTGTACGCAGCCAGGGAGATTTTAGAAATAACCGAAGTGAAGGGGGAGGAGATCCAGGTAATTTTAGAGAAAGGACATGGTGGGAGTCAAACGATTAGTATTTAAATTATACATAGGAAATTACGTTTGTTTAAGAATGCGGGTTAGGGTGGAGGGTTTTTTTTTTTTTTGAGAAATAACTATTTTTAAAAAAAAAAAAAGTTACCCTGAATTTACAGCAGTTGGCGGTAATACACAAAAAGATTGTCAACCGCAAAAAAATGAAAGAAGAAGAAGAAGAAGAAGAAGAAGAAGTCGCGAGAAGGGAAATCAGAAGTAAAAAGCGTAGTTAAGTCCAAGCTAAAGGAGAACTGGCTGTCAGAGTGGGATAGAGCCAACATGGGGAGAGGCTATTATAACATCCAAAGGGTCATTCCATATGAAATCACCCAAGCTCCAAGCTTTATGGTCTCAAAATTGCTTCATTTGGTGATATTTTGTTGCCTGTGATGAGAAAATCAAATCACAGGTGGTTTCAAGTTGATATCATGTTCCGTTCTCATTTTATGGGCCCCCTAAAAAGGGGGCGTGGCCCACGTTAACCCTCTGGTCACAGTTTGTGACCATTTTCAAGGGGTTATAACGATGAACTAATGATGATACAAATTTCATTCTTTCAGGATATGTTTATTCTGTCTAATAGTCTGCAACAAACCTTTTAATATAGTGGTTAACCCTTTGAGTGCTTTGCAATTAACCCCTAAACATTGTAATTTGGTGCCGAACATGTCGATTTCAAATGAAATATTATGCAAGTATCCTTAGAATGTCCCCTTTGCCATTTACATTGTTGATAGTATACCTGATGGAATTTCAAATGAAGGTAAAAATATCTTTCTATCTTCATCCAATTTGGAGACATTAACCCCTTTTCAGCTAATTACCGAAATGGTGCACTTTTTGGCCCTCATTTTGACCATGTGGGCCTGTTTTGATTTTCAAAAAGTTGTCCTCAAATGAAAGCTTATATAAAGTACTGCAAAATGCAACAAAATCAAACTTGGAACAAATACAAATAAGACCCCTTTTAAGTGCTATTTGCACATTGGCACAACTACTCTCAGTGTACAGGTAAATGTACATAAATGGACAGGGAAATGTAGAGAAGAAAGGCAGATATGGCAAACATGATACAAATGTTTAATGCATATTATTTTGCTAAATCCAATTTTTCAAACCACACTGAGATTCGGTCCAACTCTCTCTTGGCAATTATATAATTCCTGCCCATGCCACTCGTGCTAGGAGCATCAACCAACACGATATGCTTCAGTGGTACCCAACAAAGATCCTGCCTTCGTGGCCAAGAGAATCGTGGTGCAGGGCCATTTGGATGCATAAAAGATACTTTAACATCCTCGTTTTCAAGGGATTGCTCTAAGGTATTGGCCAGCCACCACTTGCCATCATATAAGCAGGCAACATGTCGACCAGGGATACAATATTTAAGCTCCACAGGATCTTCCTTTTCGCAAATAAAGGGCATGAAGGGGCAGGTACGGTTTGAAGGGTTTCATCCACATTAGTAACAATTCTGCCCAGTCTATCAAATTATCTTGAAATTACTGGGAATACAAATACAAGAAAATGATACAGGCTGCAAATGATCAGAGAGCATGCAACAAAGTAGAAATAAATGAGTGGAGTTCAGTATTCCCTGTACATTATTGTACATTTACGTACACTGAGAGTAGTTGTGTCAATGTGCAAATAGCCCTTAAAAGGGGTCTTATTTTTCCAAGTAGGAGTATTTGTTCCAAGTTTGATTGTGTTGCATTTTGAAGTTTTTTGAATAAGCTTTCATTTGAGGCCAACTTTTTGAAAATCACATGGTCAAAATGAGGGTCAAAAAGTGCACCGTTTTGGTAATTAGCTGAAAAGGGGTTAATGTTTCTCCAAATTGGATGAAGATAAAAAGATGTTTTTTCCTTCATTTGAAACTCCATCAGGTATACTATCAACAATGTAAATGGCAAAGGGAACATTCTAAGGATACTTGCATAATATTTCATTTGAAATCGACATGTTTGGCACATGCGTATCCAAATTTCAATGTTTAGGGGTTAATTACAAAGCACAAAAAAAAGGGTTAAACACTATTTTTAAAGCTTTTTGCAGACTCTTTGACAAAATAAACATATCCTGAAAGAAAGAAATTTGTATCCTTATTAGTTCATCGGTTATACGCCCCCTTTTTAGGGGGCCCATAAAATGAGAACTGAACGAGATATCAACTTGAAACCACTTGCGATTTGATTTGCTCATCACATGCAACAAAATATCACCAAATGAAGCAATTCTGAAACCATCAAGCTGGGAGCACCCCCCATTTTGGGTGATTTAAAAGAATCACCAAATGGTGATTTCATATGGAATGACCCCAAAGTAGTGATGGGTAGATGATCCCTCATAGTGTGTGTGGCACATTTCCCTGTGTTGACACTGTGTTGGCGAATCACTCAGTGGCGACATCTGCTGAAATTCAAAAATCATTGCAGGTAACCTGGATATTGAGTAGGTAGTGAGACTAAACGAGATTCATTCATTCTGAGACATGGACACCAATGAGTGATAAATGGTCCTGTTTACATAACATGTGAGGGGAGAAGACAGGGTTTACACATTTTTATTCAGAAACAGCAGTTTTTGTAGCATGTTCAGGGGCCAAGGCGATCTGATCTGGTGTTATGAGATCAAAATGATCCCAGACTGGAGAAAATTTCCTTTTTTTTCTATGCTAGTTCCATATCACAGAGTGATGACGAGGCAAAAAAAAAAATAAATAAAAATTCACAGAACAGCAACAAACGAAGTCTCCTCCCCCGCCAGCAAGAAGCAAACGAGTGGGAAGTGTCACTTGCTTTTAAACACAGTTTGAAGGCTCGCCCGCCAAGCGATAAGGCAACTGTGTTAGTCACGTGATTTTTCTGAAAGCGATACGCGCACCGACACGGGGTATCGCTCTTTGTGCTCGATACACGCACTGACGCGCCGGTGTTGTTTGACCCATCACTAATCCAAAGGTATGTGGGCAATGCTAGATGTACTTGTAGGACGACACAGGAGGAAGACATCATATCCAGAATGAGATTTGGTCACACTGGTTTAAATAATACATTGTTTTTCATTAAAAAAACATGGTAATGGCTACTGTTAGTGATGGGTAGATGATGCCTCATAGAGTATGTGGCACATTTCCCTAACTGTGTTGACACTGTATTGGTGTATTGCTCAGTGGCGACATCTGCTGAAATTCAAAAATCATTGCAGGTAACCTGGATATTGAGTAGGTAGTGAGACTGAACGAGATTCATTCATTCTGAGACATGGACACCAAGTGAGTGATAAATGGTCCTGTTTATATAACATGTGAGGGGAGAAAAAGGGTTTACAGATTTTTATTCAGGAACAGAAGTTTTTGTTGCATGTTAGGGGCCAAGGCGATCTGATCTGGTGTTATGAGATCAAAATGATCCCAGACTGGAGAAAATTTCCTTTTTTCTCTATGCTAGTTCCATATCACTGAGTGATGAAGAGCCAAAAAAAAAAAAAAAAAAAATTCACAGAACAGCAACAAACGAAATCTCCTCCCTAGTGATGGCGAGATGAAGCCTCATGGAGCATTGAAGCTTTCTCCCCAAGTGGTTCACTAATGGGTGAGGCTTCTTGAGGCTTCATCTGCTCACTACGCCATCTACTGGACAAAAAATGTAAAACAGGCAAAAATATCGCAGATTATATTACCACAGTGGCGTATCAAAAGAGGATTCAGCAAAACCAACATCACTGAAAACCTATAAGGTTCCCACCCCCAAACAGTTAAACATAGGTCTACCAACCTAAACCTAAAAACAAACAATCACAAATGTATGCTACTGGATATATAAACCACTGCAACTGCATTTATTTCTCAGTCATGGCACTGGCAAGTCGATATCATAATTGAACACAAGTCGTTATAACCTGAAATTACTTGGATTTCTTTTTGGAAAATGCTTCATAAAACAAACAATGATAATTTTATTCAGCTGTTGATATCGTCATTGAGACAGCAAGTGTTTCTGGGTAATGTCCAACATTCCATAGACCACCCACGTGAGGAATCGCGCGCCAAATTGCGAACCACCTCATGAACCGGTCACGAGGTACAGCCGGCTGGCGAGGCTTCTGATGTGATCGCATACGTCATCAATACACGCCTCGATATCGCGCTTCACAAAATAATTGCTGAATTACTCGGCACACGCCTCGAAGCTTCGGCACAGAACGTCACATCACTACTTCTCCCCCGCCAGCACGAAGCAAACGAGTGGGAAGTGTCACTTTGCTTTTAAACACAGTTTGAAGGCTCGCCCGCCAAGCGATGTGGCAACTGTGTTGGTCAAGTGATTTTTCTGAAAGCGATACGCGCACAGGGTATCGCTCTTTGTGCTCGATACACGCACTGACGCGCCAGTGTTGTTTGACCCATCACTAGCTACTGTAATGAGTGTAGACCTCAGACATTAGAGACCATAGAGCATGTGTTAGAATCATGAATTAAATATAATCAGGCAAGGCAACAACTAATTCAGCAACTTCAAGGAGAGGGAGTACCTTTGAGGAATGGAGACATACTGCAGAAAAATTCTGGTGAATTATGTTTTAAATTTTTATTTTTATTTTTTGGAAGAACTGGGTTAAACAAGAGGTTGTGAGGTAGGTATATCCCATGGAGGTTATATATTAGAACTGGAGAGAGCGAGGAAGTACCACCCCTATTACTTTCAATGGGAGATGCTAGGCTAGCTACTTCAGCCCAGGAAGTACGGAATTGACCGACGCCATCTATAAAAATGGCATTCCATGGGTGCTTATTTCTGGCACCATTTCATAAGATTGCCAATCTGATTACACAGCACAAATGGCCAAGAAAATGTGTCGTCTGTGCGGATTGGCCAATGTGTTCGAGGGGAAATGATGAGCAACGTTGTTAATCCGGAACGCGCATGCACTATACACTCATTGGCTGAACTGCTGCAGTCAGAGCAACAGCTGGACAACCAAACTCGTGCATGAGCTGTCATCAAGCTCTAAGTAGCAGTTCTTATTTTACAGGCCCTCTTGAAAACATCGAACAGTTGCGTCAGACAAAGAGCAAAATAATGAAGGATTACCGAATACATTTTCTTTTGAAAAGATGCAGAAATAAATGCGCACTTTTCAATTGGTGTCTATGGAGCTGCCGCATCTTTGGCCACAAAATTGCATCCTTGGGAAACGCGGAAGCAGGAAGCTAACATGCTAATGGGCTGAAGCAAAGGTACTTCCTCGTTCTCTCTGGTTCTATTATACATCTCTATGGTATATCCAGACCCACACTCCATTTCAGAAGGTGGTAGTAATGCACCAAGCGTTGTTTATAAAGAACCATATAAATAGAAGAAGAAGAAGAAGTCACAAGAAGGGGCTATCATAGGCTGAGTCCAAGGCCGATTCCAATCCGCCCCCTGAAGACTCAAGCCCTGAACCCTCACTGACTTAATTGACGTCAGCTGTAAGGGACTGAGTCTGAGAGTCTGAGAGGGCTCCAGATCCTATAAATTGGAATGGAACAGCGCTTATCCCCTTTCACGTTACCAAACTACACGCAGTTGTGACAATCAACGTTAATACTTACACGGAAACTTTTTATTTCTTGCTCCTTCCATTCCCTCTATCGGACCGCTCTTTGGTTTATTTACCGTTTTTTTTTTTTTTACATTTCCCGTATTCCGACGACATCCCCCGTATTTGATTTCACAACGCTATGAACTGTGGGTAATTTGGTTACCCAAAGTCAGCATCGGTGCTGACTTACGGTAGGGGGGCAGTAAGGGCTCATTCACGGACTCGCTGACTTGATGATCTGACAATGGAACAGCCCTCACACACTCACGGACTTCCCGTGAACGCGCCTCTAAGTCATTGAGTCCGTAAGGGGTCGGATTGGAATTGGACCCAAATCTCCACCCCCTGGACTTGCAGACTGAGCCCTCACGAATTTCAGGCGTACTTCATGTGATGTCTTCACCGTCATGACGTAAAGTCAGCAAGAGCAGGAGTCTGCAGCATTATAAAACGAGCTGATAGACAGGCTACGAGTCTGTTTCACTCGTTTCCGTGCAAATGCATATTTATTACCTCTATAGCCTATATTTCTGTATCATGATGTTGAATTTTACATCTGGCCTACGTTATTCAAGTAATGTTTTAATATTATAAATTTATAATAAGTTTATGTGGTTTTGTGTGTGTGTGTGTGTGTGTGTGAATGTGCTTTTTTTCTGTCAGCAATTTGGAAAAATTAAAAAGTCACGTCCATATTGCAATTAATTATGGGTAATTATACTAGACAGGTCTGCCGAAGTCTGCACCCCAAGCGGACTCTCTTAAAGTCCGCACAAAGTCCGCTTGAGGCCCCTTGTGGACTGGATCAATTGTGGATTTGGACAGCCCTCAGCACTCCCGGACTTCCCGTGAACGCGCCCGCAAAGTCGGCGAGTCTGCGAGTGCGGTGAAGTGCGGACATTTGAATGCAGCCATAGTGTGGGGCACAATGCTCTTGAGAGCTCTGCCCTAAATTGCAGCCAAACAAAGACAGCAGCTTTTTAAGACTGTTTGCTTGACATTAAGCATTGCTTGTATGTTTGTTGATTTTCCTTTTTTTTTTTTTGAGCTTACATTTTTTTAGGCATTACTTGATATAATTTTTTTTGAAATCTCTTGAAAGAAGAAAATAAAACTTTTTTTTATTGCAATCCTTTGTCATTTCTGTACACCTAGCCCTCATCCAGAACAAACTCTTTTACAGAACTACAGACATTTTGGCACCTGCATGGAAAACTATGGGGTCCTAGAGCTACATTCCCAAATCAAATAAAGTTGCAATGGTATTTTAAATGAAAACTGAGAGCAGTTTGTAAATTATCTTTGATCCGTATTTCATGTAAAACAATACAGCACATTATTTGGTGTTTAACCACATGTATTTCAATTTTTCAAAATGAGTCTTTCCAATTTTGATTCTTTCAACATATTTGGAAAAGTGAATTTGGACAGTGAATAATGCTGCCATTCCTGTTCATAACACTTAGGGCAGAGGTGTCCAATCTTATCCATGAAGGGCCAGTGTGGGTGCAGGTCTTCATTACTGCCAGGGCTACAGCAGCTGATTCAACTCATTAAGTGATCAGGGGGTCCAATCAAGACCTTGATAATTAGAAGCGGGTGTGTCAGTGTTCGGCTGTCACAAAAACCAGCAACCACACTGGCCCTTTATGGATGAGATTGGACACCCCTGACTCAGGGACTAAAGACACCATATGATAGTGTTTCAGGTGTGATCTTGTCCCAGTACTCCTGCAATAAAGTGGAACAGTATGGGGTTTTTGGTGTTGCATTTTGCATTTAAAAATGCGCCAGACATTCGCTTTGTAGGACAGGTTGGGACTGCAGGCAGGCCAGTCCAGCACCCGCCCCCTCTTGTGCTGATATTCCTTCGTAAAGGGCACTGACACAACCCCATACCATGACAGCATGGCTTAAGGACTTTTTTCTGGTTACAGTCTGGATGGTCTTTTTCTTTGGGCCAAAGTGCTCAGCATCCATTTCTTCCAAAAAAAAGACTGAAATATTGATTTGTCTGAACATAAGACATTTCCACTGTGTGATGGTCCAATGCAGATGCCACCGAACCCAGAGAAATCAACAGTGATTCTGGGGGCTGTTAACATAAGGGTTTGTTTTTGTACAGTAAGTTTTAACTGGAATTTGTGGATGCAGCCATTTATTGAAGGACTTGGAAAAAGTAAAGTAATCCTGAGCCCCCATGGTTATACCACTTATAGATAAATAAATGATGGTTCTTGATGCAGTGCCATCTGACTGATTGGAGATTACGGGCCTTCAGTTTAAGCTTGTGCCTTTTCTTTTTTGCACAGAAATTCCTCTACATTCCTTGAGTCTTTTCATTGTTTTGTGCAGTGTTGGGGGTGAAATATCCACACCTGTTTCGATCTTTGAGTAAAAAACAAACAAGCTGAGCCCCAGCCCATCTTCACACCTGAAGTTTATTGGTTACAAATCATGATTACCATTACCTGCTGACATCAAATGTTTCAAATCACATCATTATTCAAAATTTTTTACGTTATTACTAGTCCTAAATTGCCCCTGTTCAAAGTTTTTTGGAAAGCACTGCAGATCTTAATGGCAGGAATAGATGTATATTTACAAATAAAATTGTTGACCTGAGGAAAAATGTAATTTCTTGTCTTCATACAGTCTGCAATGAAAGAAAAATCAACGTAAATTCAAAAATCACTGCTTTCTGTTATGTGCAATTTCGATACAATAACTTTCTTAGTTGGGGTTGTTCATAAGGGCTTTAGGAAGATTGAGGCTTTCTTTGTTCCCCCAGATATCATGCCTCCTCATTTTGCCTTCACTTCTCCTTCTCTTCCTGGTCTAGCTCTCCAGTGGCTGTATAGTCTTTGGTGGTCTGTGTTACCAATAGACCCTTTCGGTTTAAGGGTGTGAAAAAGTGAGATTTGGAGTGCGCGTGAGCACTGAACATTTTGTATGGCAGTAGAAAACCTGGAAACCGTCAACAAGCCTGCAGTCAGCGAGAGGGGAGCAATCTCTCAACTCAGGGTTCGTGAATTGAGACAGATATGCAAAGATTTGGATGTACCACACTCAAAGCTCAAAAAGGGAGAATTAGTTGAAGCAATAATTGAAAAACGTCTGCTGTCAAAACAAATATCTGCACACGACAGGCGCATCCCCATTTACAGTCCACTCATTCTGAAATGCCACGATAATTGGGTCGCTTAAAAAATCCAAAAAGTAGGTTGACATGGTTTTCATTTCACTGCCTGCAATAATCATATGGTTTCTTTGTGATTTCGATTACATAATTACTTGCTATATAGCCAACAAACTTGCATTTGCCTGCCAAGTAGCTTTGCGGATGCGAATTAATGTCATGAACAACTACTATGACTGGGTCCCACACCATGTCAGCTAATAGCTCCTGTGTTCCTGCCAAGAATTCGCACTGTTCAAAACAAACGGCAACCACACATTATCCTAATCTTTTCTCAACATGGATAAGTGCGCAGGTACACGTAAAATACAAGGCCAAGACATACCAAAACAACATCATTACTGTTTAACTGAACGCAACACATTTGATTTCGGATTTTCATTTGTGCTGAAAATAACAACGTTGAGGACTTACCTTGACAATAACTCGCCGATATAGCCTTTCAAGTCTATGTTGCGCCGAAGGAGTAAATGCTTTCAGTTTGTAGGAGAAAACTTATAGAGCTTAGTCTATATCTTCAGGGGGAAAGAATTTTGTATGGTACCTCCAATTTTTTTGGCTTTTTATTTGCCAGAACAATTTTAAAAGGGGGCGCCAATATATTTTGGGGGGTTTTATTAGTGAGAAAGGGTTTAGAATTTAATGTTAATATTTAATATCTCGAAGGCATATGCTGTGCCTGCCCTAGCAATCCGATATGTCATCAGTAACATGGCAGCCGCCGTTATACGCAATTACCACGAATAGCAGCACTAGAAACTAAACTCTAAATTTCCTTGACTGGATGTACGCTTGACGTGTTTACATAGGCTACCCGAATATTCCTCTGGGTACCCAAACATATTGGTGGAGGTTGAATCCAGAATTCTTAATCTTGCCATCTGGGGCCTCATTTATAAACGGTGCGTAGGCACAAAAAAGAAACATACATCACTTTCTTTGCAGATTTCTGATTTACAAAAACAAACTTGACATTAAAAAAAGGGAAATTATTAAGATTATGCACCATACCAATAAATTCCAAGTCCATCCTGATTCAATAAATGAAAATTCCATGCAGTTTATTTTACCCAAAGGTTTATAAATTAGGTTATTTTCCACAAAATGTCATTTTTATTTTTTTGTGCGTACGTATTATTTAGGTATGAAATCCACGAAAAATTTTATAAATAAGGCCCCTGGACACAAAATATATGCTGCACACCCTAGAACAGGGCTGCCCAACCCTGTTCCTGGAGAGCTACCATCCTGCAGGTTATCACTCCAACGAAAGCAAACCACACCTGCTTTCCCAGTTACAGATCTTGACGAGCTGCTAATGAGCTGAATCAGGTGTGTTGAATTAGGGTTGGAGCAGAAACCTACAGGATGGTAGCTCTCCAGGAACAGGGCTGGGCAGCCCTGTTCTAGGGTGTGCAGCATATATTTTGTGTTTTTTGTTTGAGGTCTCTCCACAGATTTTCAATAATATTCAAGTCTGGGGACTGTGATGGCCATTCCAAAACCTTCATCCATCTTCTCTGGAGGTACTTCATGGTGGATTATGGGTTATGTTTCGAGTCCTTGTCATGCTGGAATACCCAACGTCTCTTCACCTTCAATTTCTGGACTGAGCTTTGAACATTAGCCTCTAGAATGTCTTGACATTTGGTGGAATCCATTCTTCCTTCCACCCGCACAATATTGCCGGTGCCCCCAGCTGCTACACAACCCTATAAAGCATAATGGATCCACCTCCATGCTTAACAGTTGGCAACGTGTTCTTCTCTACAAATGCAGCACCCTTTTTTCTCCAAACATACCGTTTTTGGTAGTGGCCAAAAAGTTAAATTTTGGTTTCGTCAGTCCAAAGCGCATTGTTCCAATAGGCTTGAGGTTTCTCAAGTGACCCTTTTTTTACTCTACCATGTACTGATCCAACATAGTTGTCTCCACCAACTTCATTTCACTTCTAAGACATGCAGAACAAGTTGGTGAAGCTACATTACGAACGCTGGGAAGCTACGACGTGCGCAAAGATGCGAGTGCCTGTTCAACGCTGCTTGCAGCTTTAATTCTGGCATTGTCATCTTGAAATATGACTGTGCCTACGGGGAAGAAAGAAATACATGGATGGAAAAAAACTGGTCATTCAACATATACAGGTCACTGGCTGACCTCATTTTTTGGGCACATACCATGGCTTAACCTACAGCGCCCTCCATAATTATTGGCACCCCTGGTTAAGATGTGTTCTTTAGCTTCTAATAAATTCAGTTTTTTTCTGAATAATATAGGACCACAATGAAAAAAAGAGGAAAATCCAACCTTTAATTCAAGTGCATTTATTCAGTGGGAAAAAAATCCCACATTAAGAAATAATTCTTTTGCATCAAATCATGTGTGACACAATTATTAGCACCCCTGATGTTAATACTTTGTACAACCCCCTTTTGCCAACAAAACAACACCTAATCTTCTCCTCTAATGTTTCACAAGATGGGAGAATACAGAAAGAGGGATCTTCGACCATTCCTCTTTGCACAATCTCTCTAAATCATCCAGCGACCTGGGTCCTCTCCTCTGCACTCTCCTCTTCAGCTCACTCCACAGATTTTCAATGGGGTTGAGGTCTGGGGACTGAGATGGCCATGGGAGGAGCTTGATTCTGTGTCTGGTGAACCATTTCTGTGTAGATTTGGCCACATGTTTAGGGTCATTATCTTGCTGAAAGACCCAGTGACGACCCATCTTCAGCTTTTGGGCAGAGGCCACCAGATTTTGATTTAAAATGTCCTGGTATTTCAAAGCGTTCATGATGCCATGCACCCTAACAAGGTTCCCAGGGCCTCTGGAAGAGAAACAGGCCCACAGCATCACCGATCCTCCCCCATACTCCACAGTGGGCATAAGGTGCTTTTCTGCATACTCATCTTTTGTGTTCCGCCAGACCCACTTAGAGTGTTTGTTGCCAAAAAGCTCTATCTTGGTCTCATCTGACCAAAGCACACGGTCCCAGTTGAAGTCCCAGTACCGCTTAGCGAACTCCAGACGTTTGCGTTTATGACTGTGAGTGAGAAAAGGTTTTTTCTGTGCATGCCTCCCAAACAGCTTGTTGGCATGTAGATAGCACCTAATGGTTGTTTTGGAGACTTTGTGACCCCAAGATGCTACCATTTGTTGCAATTCTTTAACAGTGAGCTTTGGAGAACTTTTTATTTCTCTTACCATCCTCCTCACTGTGCGTGGTGGCAAAATAACCTTGCGTCCTCTTCCAGGCTTGTTTACCACTGTTCCAGTTGTTTTAAACTTCTTAATGATTCCTCTGACAATAGATATGGGCAGGTGCAGGTGAGTGACAATTTTCTTGTAGCCATTGCCTGACTTGTGAAGGTCGACACACATCTGCCTTACTTGAATGGTGTGTTCCTTTGTCTTTCCCATGTTGTAGAGTGGACAAGAGAAATGGCCTCTGTGTCACGTCATATTTATACCCCAGGGAAACAGGAAATGATGAATTACTAATTAAATGTTCCTAGATACTCTGATCAACTTTGTAAACTACTGTAGAAATGACAGAAATACTTCAATTACATTTATTTCCTAGGAATTGTTAGGGGTGCCAATAATTGTGGAACAGGTGATTTTATGAAAAATATTTATTTCTTAGTCAGGGATTTTTTTTTTTCCCTTAAAATTCACTTGAGTTGAAGGTTACATTTTTCTACAATTTTCAGTGTGAGAGTATGCTTCTGCAATAAAAATTGAATTTATTTTAAGGCTTTTAACACATCTTAACCAGGGGTGCCAATAATTATGGAGGGCGCTGTAGACCTGACCCACTGAAGCAAGCCTAGATCAAAACACCGGCCACCCATGGGCTTGAACGGTAGGAACTAGGCCTCTTGGATGCATCACCTCATCCGCCTTTATTCTATTGCTGCGTTTCCACCAAATGCAAAACGGAATTTCTCATCGCTTTATTCGCGGGAGGTTAACCGCGGGATCATTTTTATTTTTTTGCTGTGAAGATTTGTCACTCAATTCGTGCTAGGTACATTCACTTCTATGAGAGAGCAACTTGGTAGCAGATTGACATGCGAATTCACATCGCCAACCCATAGCAATGCAAGTTGAGCCTTGTTTACACTTAAGTACTTCCTGCAATCTGGAAAAAATCATGAATAAGATGGCGACGCTAATGTTGCTATGTTAACGTCACAAACATTTTCCTTTATGAGCATTGTACCAGCTTGAGAATAAAAATATTCCTAAAACTGCTGATGTTGTCATGTCTGATGTTGACCAAGACCACTATTTTTTTGAGAAACTGTATTACATTGGTTATTTGATGCAGCTAGTTCGCTAGCGACCTAGCAGGTACAGTGGGGTGCAAAAATTTGGCACCCCTGGTTTAAATGTCTGTTACAATTAATCTCCAAGTGATTGAAAGCAAACCTGAACACTAAATGAGACAAAGTTAAACATGACACCTTTCTGCAAATTTAAAAGCAAGGTTTTTTTTATTTTAATTTTTCTGAGTTTTTAAATGATAAGAAAGGAAAAAGGTCCCTGTGCAAAAGTTTGGGAACCCTTTTAGATTATTTTTTGTTACTTTTAAAGAAGATGAATACTAAGGCCCAGACCCAGGTGATTTACTCGTTAGGGCTTCAGTGAGTCAGGTGAATATAATTCCTGGGTTGAACTATATATTCTGAAGTAACTCCATGCCTTCTAAAGTATCCGTCTATCCGACTGTGGTGGCTGTTGTGTCTGGTGTTAAAAACCATGTGCTCATCTAAACAGTTGTCCAAGGATGTCAAAATCGAGATAATTCACTTCCACCAACAAGGAGAGGGCTACAAAAACTATCACAACATTTCAAACTACCCATTTCTACTGTCAGAAACATCGTAATAAAATGTTAAATAAATGGAACAATTGAAGTCTAGGCAAGATCTGGAAGACCAAGAAAAATTTCAGATAGAATGGTCCAAGATCTGGTGAGAAATGCTCAGAAGAACCCACACATCCCTGCAAAAGAGCTGCAAAAAAGAGTAGCAGACACAGGTCTAGTTGTTTACAGGACAACAATACAGCGTTCCTTAAACAACAAAGACCTACATGGCAAAGTTGCAAGAAAGAAGCCTTTCCTACGACCTCAACACAAAATTAAGCGTCTGAAGTATGCAAAAGAAAACCTTGAGAAACCTCAAGCCTATTGGAACAATGTGCTTTGGCCTGACGAAATCAAAATTGAACTTTCTGGCCACAACCAAAGTAGGCATGTTTGGAGAAAAAAGGGTGAAGCATTTGTAGTGAAGAACACGTTGCCAACTGTTAAGCATGGAGGTGGATCCATTATGCTTTGGGGCTGTGTAGCAGCTGGGGGCACAAGCAATATTGCGTGGGTGGAAGGAAGAATAGATTCCACCAAATATCAAGACATTCTAGAGGCTAATGTTCAAAGCTCAGTCCAGAAATTGAAGGTGAAGAGACGTTGGGTATTCCAGCAAGACAATGACTCGAAACATACCCCAAAATCCACCATGAAGTACATCCAGAGAAGATGGATGAAGGTTTTGGAATGGCCATCACAGTCCCCAGACTTGAATATTATTGAAAATCTGTGGAGAGACCTCAAACATGCCATGCGTGCAAGAAGGCTGAAGAATATTTCTGAGCTAGAGATGTTCTGTCACGAAGAATGGGGAAAAAGTCCAAAGACAAGAATTGAAAGACTCTTAGCTGGCTACAGGAAGCATTTGCAAGCTGTTATAGCTGCCCGAGGAGGAGTTACAAAGTACTAGCTGACAGGGTTCCCAAACTTTTCCACAAAGCCTTTTTCCTTTGTTTTATTATTTTGAAACTGTAAAAAGTTAAAAATAAAAATTATTCTTGCTTTAAAATGTGATGAAATGTGTCATGTTTAACTTTGTAGCATTTAGTGTTCAGGGGCCGGTTGCACCGACCGTCCTAAGTGCTGCCCTAAAGTTATGCACGAAAATGGGTTGCACCAACGATGACTTGAGACATTCCGTGTCAATTGGGCTAACCTTCCTGGATGACCATCTCCGAATTTCTTCTTACTTTGATATATCATTTATCAATGTATCTGAAGTACTCTCCCCAAATATTTAATCAAAATTCCACATAGTCCTCGAGTTTCAGGCCTTTAAGTGTGAGGGGGGTCTGCGCTCCTGAACAAATCCTTATTTCTGGGCCATTTTGAGGGGGCTACTATGAGAAATCCAAAAGTGGTACAGGTCTAAGTTTAATTACACAAGTAGTACTACTTATAGAGACCAGGGAGAAAATATAAAATCATACCCCTTATGTCATGGGCTGATGCACCGAGGCTCGGAAAACGGGAAAAAATCAATGGGCCATAACAAATTTTAAATAATCAAAAATTTGTCAAAATTAAAATTCTGTCTCCAGCAAATAAATCTCTGGGCTACTAATTAAGGTAGATATGGAGCTGGTATGGGCATAACAATTATTCCTTAAAACACCATACAGGTGGCGCCACTGGTGGCCAAAGTCAGCCAATTTTGTGAAATAGCCTAATTTCAGCGGCCATTAAGTCCATGTGGCCCAACTTTTATCGATTTGCAATATTTTTTCCTTGAAAGACTTCAATTTAAGCTTTCGATTGAATGTGGTTGCTAAGGTGTTCCGTATTTCTCTCTGGGTGAAATAATTTCATCAAAGTGCAGTATTTTGCCTATCATTTTAAGCTTGTTCCTACCATTTCCCACATAGACACCTTAGCATACAGCTGTAATCAGTGAAAATCACACATATCCCTCATCAATCCATATTAAGACTCACCTATGATGACCAGATTCCTGTTGATATTGTTTTTCCTCAACATGTAACATGACTATAATGACCTGTTAAAATAGGGAGATAATCAATTTATTAACAGATTTAGACACTGATTGGAATACTGGTCCAGATATTAAAATATTGGAATGAAAGAAGAATGAATCAGAACTACATTATGACTTTAACCACTCACAATGGTCACTAGTTGGTCACTCATCAAAAAAGAAACATAAAGCTATATGGTACAGATGATGTGTTATATCTCAGAGCCAACAGTGGGTGGACACATAGCCAAGCACATCTCCACTGACGATAACATTACAATGGTTCATGTGCAAGGCTGTCACACTGCAAGACAAATCACTACCCCAAGTCCTGGACAGTATGTGGCTTGTACTTATGATGGACACTGGCGAATTGGAATGGCTCTGGAATTTTGTACAGACAATGAGGACTATAGCATCAAATTTATGTCACCCAGAGGTCCAACAAAATCGTTCAGGTGGCCTACCAGGGGAGGATATCTGGTGGATCCCAAAGGGTGATATTCTATGTGTAATTACACCACCAACTACCAACACAGGAAGGAACTACAAAATTCAGAACAATGAGTTCAAAACAATTTGTGACACTTTTGAGCAGTACAATCTCTACTGAAGTTCAGGTACAGTATGACTTTACAGAC
The DNA here is from genome assembly GCA_029692085.1 of Gymnothorax javanicus. Lineage (NCBI taxonomy): Eukaryota > Metazoa > Chordata > Actinopteri > Anguilliformes > Muraenidae > Gymnothorax > Gymnothorax javanicus. Next base: position 21,518,069 of record CM056203.1, read on the forward strand.
TTTGACTAGAGTAGTCTCATTGCTATTGAACCTCATGACCTATTTTCATCCCAATTGTCGTGTTAGCTGTTATTATGATGAATGTAAAAATATGGTGAGATATTTGGGCAGAGTACTTCAGATACATTGGTGAATCTTATTCCTGAGTTATAAGGAAATCCAAGATGGTCATCTGGGGGGTCTGGTTGATTTGAAACAGATCCAGGCACATTGGAGCTTATATTTGTGCCAAAATATGGTGCCAGCCCATGATGTTTTTTATTCAGATATATTTAGTGGGCATCAACACGTCCCCTGGTACCTATTTTAGAACTTCTAACACTGATTACAACTGTATCCCAAGGTGGTCCATGTGGGAAATGGTTGGAAAAAGCTTAAAATGACAGACAAAATACCGCACTTTGATGAAATTATTTCATCCAGAAAGAAATACGGAACACCTTAGAAACCACATTCAATCGAAAGCTTAAAATGTAGTCATTCAAGGAAAAAATATTGCAAATCGATAAAAGTTGGACCACATGGCCTTAATGGCCGCCGAAATTAGGCTATTTCACTAAATTGGCTGACTTTGGCCACCAGTGGCGCCACCCTTAAGGTGTTTTAACTTGTTATGCCCATACAAGCTCCATATCTACCTTCATTAGTAGCCCAAAGATTTAGTTGCTCGAGATAGAATTCTACTTTTGACAAATTTTTGATTATTTAAAATTTGTTATGGCCCATTGATTTTTTCCCGTTTTCCGAGCCACGGTGCATCAGCCCATGACACAAGGGATATGATTTTATATTTTCTCCCTGGTCTCTATAAGTAGTACTACTTGTGTAATTAAACTTAGACCTGTACCACTTTTGGATTTCTCATAGTAGCCCCCTCAAAATGGCCCAGAAATAAGGATTTGCTCAGGAGCGCGGACCCCCCTCACACTTAAAGGCCTGAAACTCGAGGACTATGTGGAATTTTGATTAAATATTTGGGGAGAGTACTTCAGATACATTGATAAATGATATATCAAAGTAAGAAGAAATTCTGAGATGGTCTTCCGGGAAGGTTAGTCCAATTGACACGGTATGTCTGAAGAGTCACTCCATGCGCGCTCTCCAATTCTTGCCTATTAATTGTTCGCTCGTGTCAGACCTTTTTCACAGAGGCCATTTTGACATGTCATGCATCAAGCACAGGTGTAATAATTAGTCTCATTCCACCTAGGTGTTTCGGAGTCATATGGCTCTTATGTTGTGGTTGCTGTCTTACTGGAATGATTGTAACACACCAAGGCTATATGCAATGGAACCATAATCACTTTTATTAGCCTAATTACATCAGTGCTTGCCCAGCTTTGACATGTAAAATGGCAACTGTGAAAAGGATCTATTTCCTGCACCTCTCTTGCACGTCAATAGACGTCCAAAAAATACCTTATTTCGACTTCCAAATGTAGAACCCCATATCTGTGGTGTAATCTGAGTTAACAATGTGGAGTGTTTTTTATTTTCAAAAGTAGCCTACATATGTTGAGCTACAGGAAGTGGTGGGTTCTTTGTTATGTACGGACGGGACTATGGGATGTTCATGAAGTTAAACAGCGATAAAGACTGTTGAATGTGAATCTAAAAAATTGCCAACATGATCTGCACGTTGGGCAGACGTCTTGTTTGTCTTGTTCTTGGTCAAGATTGATTCACAATCGTATATACCCTGTGGGATGGGACCGAGGACCATATTGCACGTGAAAAGCATGGCACAGAGGATACTCCGTGAAAAGCGCATAACAGTAATTATGTGCGGCACAAGGTATTACAGGCTAGCAATCGAGTTTCGCGAGGTTTTTAAGGTTTATTACTAACAAACAAACAGAGAAGAGGCTATTCGTCCCGCAGCGCTCCGGCGCAGAAGTTCAAAGACTGGGGCGGATTATAAAATGAAATCGCTTATTGGCCCAGTTGAGGGGGAAAACAGCAGAAGTGCTTCTCTTATCCGCCCCACCGCGGGTGCCAATAGCAGAACTGCTTCTCTTATTCGCACCGCAGATAGCCGATCTCTTTCCCCTAATTAACCTCCCTACTGGGCGAGTCGCCACTTTCAACAAACAAACAAAAAAACAGACGACTATGATAACATTAAAACACAAAATTGCATGTTAACATAATTCTTAATTGTTTTTATTTTCCCAACACAATAATACTATAAGTCCAGTACATTATTTTTCATATTATGGATACAAGTTGTTATGACTTCGTTTAATGACCCGTGGAAAATTGTTGTTGGGAAACACATCGTCACTACTCAATATGTCTAACTTAACATCGTGGCGCAGTCGGTAGCGAGTATGGCACAGTGATCGACAGGTCGAAGGTCCGATTCCCCTCATTACCTTGAGAAAGGAACGTTGCTTGCAATAGTAGGGTGAGTGTTCACTTCAGCTGCTCAAGCACAGCATCGAAGAGCTAAATAAACAGCTTGAGGAATAGGGAAGTGTCGCGAGGGAGGAGACAGGAAAGCAAATGTTTTCTTTTTTCCTTTTTATTTCATCAAGTATCTCTAAAACAAGTGCACAGTTGACGTTGAAAAGACGCCCAGAATGACTACATTTGAACTAATTTTTAACCTTGTGCAGACGTCTGGTGGACGTCGATGCGGGACGTCCAAAGACCGTCGTTAAAAACATGTCATAAAAACTTTCATTCTGGCTCCTCAGGGGACGTCATTTAGATGTTTGTGGAAGACCACGAAAAGACGTCGTTTGGACGTATTCTTGTTCGGTGGGCTTGTAGTCAGTGAGCAAATCAATTCCATGACCATTGACATTGTGAATTAAGTATTGCATGCACGATCAAGACTGTCGGACGCGAAATGCAAAATACTCCATGTCCGGCAGCCAGAAAGTAAAAGTAGTGATATGAGAACAGATTTATGACGAAATAAAGAATAAAAATATATCACCAACAATCAGAACATCCAAAGGGCACTGCAATCAATTTATTTGGGCCATTTTTATAAATACAACGAAGTCCGTACAATGCCTGTCGGTCCGACAGCCAAAAAAAAAAAAGGGACGATTAGAACAGATTGATAATGAAATAAAGAATAACAAGAGGCTCCTCAGAGCCTGTACTCTGGCCGGGTCTAGGCCTGGGCAAATTGCGAAACCGCGCGCGCGCATGAGCAGGTCAATCGCGACCCCGAATAAAAAAAAACAAGAGAGCCTCTACTCGGGGCCGGGTCTAAGCCTGGGCCAATCATAAACCTTGGCTTGCAAGATGAGCAGGACAATCGCGACCCCGGAAAAAAAAAAAGAAGAACGGAGCCGAAACTTAGACTCGTGGCCTACCGGCCCAAGTAATAAAAAAAAAAAAAAATTTTAAAACAAACAGAACATCCAATGAACACTGCGATTTATTTATTTGCAGGCCATCTTTTTTGGATGTTCTGTTTGTTTGTGGTATATTTTTATTTTTTATTTCGTTATAAATATGTTCTCATATCAATACTTTTACTTTTTGCTGGCTGCCGGACATGGAGTAGCCTATTTTGCATTTCGCGTCCGACAGTCTTGATCGTGCATGCTATTTTTAAGTCACAATGTCAGTGGTCATGCAATTGATTTGCTCACTGACTACAAGCACTATTTTGTCTCTGGTGTGGAAATAAAGCGTGAATCTTTTCGATCCATCAGACTAATTTTCAAAAGAGAGACCGAATAAAGACTATTGTCTATCTTAAACGGAAGAAAACAGACGAATAAAAACACCAAGAAAAGTCGATAGCTATCAAGTTGCATTTTGTGAAGGTAGAACACAAACATGGTCAAGTTTGTACGTCTAATAATTGCTGGAATACTCGAAAAATTAGAACTATTATGACTTATATATATATATATATATATATATATATATACTCGGACACGGAGTATTTTAGGATCTCTGTCCGACAGTCGCTAAATTCGTCATAAATGCACTAAGTCCCGCGCCAATGTCGACTCACTTTATTGAGCAGAGCTTAAACAGAAACATTGATTGAAATTCTCGGCACTCATCTTGAAGAACTGAGCCCTCTTATCAAAACATTCACGTTTAATATCTAAAAGATTCAGTAGATTTGAAGAAATTAAAAACAATAATCGACTGTCGGACACGGAGTCATATTGAAACCATCCGACTGTCGGACACGGAGTTATATTAAAACCCTGTCCGGCTTTCGGACACGTGGACACTGCGAACTTTTTTAGGCCAGGCAGTGCATAATCGCCGTTTCTTCGTTTGACATGCACTGAACAGCACTTTAATCGTGCTTTTGCGTTTTTGTGTGGACGGAGTTTTTTTTTTGTGCAAAAAAGGAAGAAGGAAGAAGAACCCCGTTTTCAAAAATACACGAGTAGGCTACGTGTGGACTGGGCCTTATACTGCAGCTGTTCCAGCCTCCCACTTTTCGATTATAAGGGCATGAATTGCATAGCAGTACTATGTGTTAGCCACTAGGGGGCAGTGCTACCAATTTAACAGGACATCGGGGAGAGATTCTTTACAGATGATGGGCAACCTTAAAACGTTCTCAAACAGTTTGAGTATGTGTTGCGAAAGTTTCTTCTTAATTGAATAGGAGCCAGGGGGATTACCCATCCCTGTCACAAGTGAACTGTTTCACTCTATGTAAGCATGTGAAATCCATTTGATGCCTGGGTGGACGCAAAAATTGGACTTCTTTCCATATTCAGTAACTTAATTTTGCACGAATATTTCCTGTTTTTTCAAAACTGAAAAAAAGTGAAGACAGCTAGCTTGTTTGCGATGAATCCAGCTCACATGGCATGTGTTTTGTTTGAAACCTGCATTCTGTTTGAATATTGTTTGTTCTACTCATTGGTTTGGATTCCATTTTTACAAGCATATCCATTGGGTTCTGCTGTCCATGAAATAATGCTGGTTGTAACTTAGCAGAGTCAGTCACACTGAACCCGACCATTATTGCCTTTCCTGGTGCTCTTTTGAGGGTCAAGACCGACGAATCAATTGCTCCACAAAACAAGAGGCAAGCTAAATTAATTTAAACCACATAATACGCACTTCAAGTCTGGCCATTTTAAATCTCCTTGTGTTTCCCTCCGGCAAACTGCAAAAGGTTTTTCATGTGTGGGTAAGTTTCAGTGGAAATGATCATTAAATCCACAAACTAAATTAAGCTGCTGGTGTCAGCAGGAGAATCTGAAGGAAGGGGATTCATTTTCAAACTTCCAGACACCAGTAGGTGTCAATGAAACTGTCACAGATCTATGCGTCATTGAGCTAAATACATGTTTCACTGTCTGGAAAGTACTGAGCACTAAACTGGGATGCATGAGTGGGAGAGAGAATGGGACATCCAGACTACTTTACAGAATCTTGGGCTATGAATCTTTCATTTGGACTATCAAGAAAGTGATGCCTGAAACTGATGCCAAATCGGTTTTTGCAAGCAGAATTACCTCTTAGCCTTAGTCTGCTAACCTAAGGTGGTGATAATTTGTTTTCTTCTCACATTTTGCTGAAAACTTAAGAAAACTCCCTACTCTTCTCTTAGTGGATTACAACTGTTCACTGAAGTAAACGGAGCTCCTGTGCCATCTTTCATTCCTGGAGTTTAGTTTCCATATATCCTCATGCTCATAAAACCCTGTCAGCAGCAGTAATTTACCCTCTGGTCTCCACAGTGCTTTCTTTTAAGACTGTACCATGTGACTGATGGGCTGTAATGGGTGTGGCTCTGAGACTAAAGCTCCAGCTGAGCATCTGACAAGAACATTCTTGTGCAAACACAACAATTTAGTTGAAGCCCATGGAACTAAGACTTTCAATAATGCTCTGTAAAGATTGCAAAAATTCACAATGAATATTGTGAGCAGTGGCAACTATGTACAGTTAGATATGCACACACACATATGGATGCACCTGCATATGCTCAAATGCACCCCGTGGGTAAGGTTATCACCATTTAAATTTGTGAAATGAACAGAGCATAATATGAATAAAAAAAATTATTCTCTTAAGTGCTCGACTATCTTAAATTAACTTCCCGAATTGAATCAATTAAATTGTATTCACCCACACTGTGATGGACAGATGAACTCATGCATGAACATATGTGCACGAATAATAATGACTGCCATTCGCAGAATATCAAATTAACTGGGCTTTCAGAGGATTTATACTGCTGTAAATGATGTGTGCCAGTGCCAAAGTGATAATTTATGTGCAGTCTCAGTCCAAGATGTCTTCACTTCTGGTCCAAATGCTTTTCCATATGGTCAGCAAGCTGCCTTTGGATTGCTCAGTGCACATAAATAACAAAAATAGGTTTTCTCTGTAGTATTCCACCTCTGCCTGAAGGGGATGGTGATTATGATGAATAGAAATCATTGCATTTTAATTCTGAATAAACTGCATATTGCCCAATGCAAATCTTCAGCCGAAGCTGTGGCAGAACCACACTGTCTCATTGAATAGTTGATGAGCACTTTTTCCCACGTTTAACTGTTCTCTGTGTTTGCTCATCTTCTGTTGTGGAGCAGTGCACAAGTCATCTTGTGGGAAAGCACTCTTTAAAATGGCAAGTGTGTATTTGGCAGCATGCTCAGAATCTCTGATACAAAGGAAACATCATTGTGAGCTAACTGTCCAGGTATTGATTCTGGATCTTCTGCCAGGTGGCACTCTGTAGTGCCCTGGACCCAAGCAAACCATTCACTCTTATGGGAAAGGGCTCAAATTCTCTATCCTCCTCGTGTTCGGAATTACACTGAGTTCACTCACGAGAGAGTCATGTTTTACCTGCTCAGTGTTCCACCCTTAAGCAGGAACTCCGCCCTTTAGCCAGCGTCATTTCAGAGTTATAGACATGACAGATGCTGACAAATAATTCTGGCTAGTTTTGATTTGGAGCTAAGACCCATAAGAGCTTTTATCAGTTACCGCAAATGGATGCAGCTTCTGAGGTCTTAATTTTCTTGTGGGGTAACCTAGCTCTTTATCTTTGCTTCCACCACCAGTGAGTTAGCGTGAAATGAAATGTAAAATATGTATACATGAATGCTTTAACTTGGAGGACTAAACTACATTGAGCGTTTGTAACTGTGCTAGCTGTACAATAATTGGATTTTTAAAGTCTGTAATAAGATAATTCTGACAATTTTGCATCCCAATGTATGGAGTAACTCATTTTTTTATTGAACTTTATTAGAACTTATACTTTCCAACATATTTGGACTAAATTTACTCACATGCTAAAGCAAAGACGCTTATTATGGCCGCATGAATGCAAGATGGTCATATTCCAGGAGGTAATGCCATGGCTAATTATTCTCAGGTGAATATGAAGACCTCATCAAAAAAAAAAAAAAAAGAAAAGAAAAGAAAAGAAATAATCTGCTATTTTGCCTTATCTCAGACTGGTCCATTTCAATCAAACTTTTTGCTGTGTCAGGCAGGTAATCCATCTGAGAATATAATTTTGAAAACTTCTACGTGATGGATCCTGTTGATAGTTCTGTTGCTGGAGTCCTGTACTGCTGCAGTATTTTCTTCACACCCACTGCCCTCCCTTGAATACATAACAAGAAGGACTGTAATAAAATGTGGAGTCGTTTTTTCTGCGGCGTCTTTACATTCAACACGACGGTCCCTTGTCGTTTCTAAACGGAGTATTTGCCGACACTCCCTGAAATTTTGCTGGGAGTCATCAATTATGCAGGGTAACCGCACGCATTGAGAAGGAAGATAGCAGCAACAATATGGCGACAGCCGCAGTTTCACCAGGAACCGTTCGACATCTGCAGTCCAGCGACGCCTTTCTGGCTATCTGTTAACGGGGAAAAAGTGAGTAGTTCTTCTGTTTTTTGCAGCTGATAAATGTTTTTCGCATATAGGTTGCGTTTCTGTGCTTCCAATGACGCATACAAAATGTCGCAGAGCTGGTTTTCTCCCGAGCATCTTTTTTCGCCTGGTTATGTGAATAGGCTGATTGCCAGAAACATCGCGTATATACTCGATGTATTTAACAAATGAGAACCTCAATGCGCGATTCCTTAAATGTGGATCCGAACTGAATTTTCTGAATATAGGAACATTGAACAACGTAATGGGTGTTGGCCTTAGGTTGGATCATGTAGAATTAAATGTTGTATTGTAATATCCGCGCATATCATGGATTAAGTGTGACGGCGATGCCACTTGTCGTTGCATTTATCACGAAAGCTGGATGAAATTGGCAACCAGATGTGGTTTTATTGCGGTTGCTCGTAATATTTACCAGTTTTACTCAACGCTTGACACAGGGAAGCCAATAACGTGATAATTGTGCCCCCCCTCCAAAAAGTAAATCACCCCTCCCTACAGAATTTATGAAAGTATTGTATGAAATTAGCGTAGTGATATTGTTCTGTGTCTATCATTGCGTTACCCGCTGCTAAAGAACAACATGGTTCACATTAAATTTTGTCAGCAATGATCACTCATATCTGTTTTCATACATATTGATGTTAGAGGCTTCACGGGTGTGGTAGGCTGCGTTTCTTTCCAGTGCATTTGAAATTCAGAAAAATATTGACGCAAACTCGAAAAGCTGGCAAATGACATTTGACTTCTTTTCAGGGTTTTTTTTTTTATTGGAAACGTGTAATTTATTTATTTACAGCTACGTATGTTCGATATTGACATTAGTCGGACGGAAACACGTTACTCACAGAAACCTCCCACTGCAGTGTTTGCAGTATTTCTTGCAGGCTGTGGCCCGCACGCTGGAGTTGAATACAATAAGAATACATTGTTTCACGCGTACTCATCAATGTGCGTCAACATGCTCGCTGTTTGGATTTAAATTCTGACCTCCATATACTGACGACAGTAGTAAAATTAAAATATTTTTTCGCTACCTGGAATCCCAATTCATAGGACCTGTTAACCCATGGTCTCCTTAAAATTACAGTGGGATGAATATGTGGGTGGAGGAATGGGGGTGTTGTGTCAAGAGTGGAAAAGTATACAACTGCACCCTCACCACCTTCGAGAAAACAAAAAATGTTAAACATGAGAACGTGTTTTGGCACAAGTTTATAGTGTCTGCATTTCCATTGTTATTGGTAGAATTCAGATTTAGTTTTCCCATCGGTATCAGAATGGAATTAAATATCCAACAGCCTCTCGCCCAGTAAACTGGTAGGGGGTAATAACGAGTGGAAATATAATTAGTTATTCATTCCTTGTCGATTGACTGGTTATGACCGGTAGATGGGTACTGATGGTGTGGTGGGTTGCCGTTGCGTGTTGGTGAATGAGACAGCCAGCCGAGTGTTTCTGTATGTGGCTGTTATATAACAAATTCCCGGTGATGATACTGTAAGCAAGAGGAGATTCGGTTAAATGACCACATATCGGGTCATTATTTTCTGTACGATCGAATCCTATGAGCAAAGCCCATACATTGTTTCTTCCCGACGCAAGAACAAGTTGAATGGACCTGTCCGTGCTGTGCTATTTACTAGTACAGGCGAAATATCAGGAAACACGACGCCGGATTTAGTAACGAGTGGATTCGTGGTTCTCTGCTTTTGGGCAATTCCGAATGACTTGATTGCAGAGATGAGCTGGTGCCTATACAGTTATTTGTTAATTCGGAAAGGAATAGCCTACTCACGGCCTATGTGGTGTGCTTGTCTTAGTACATAGGTCGTCGGCACTGCTTAAGTGCTTTTAGTATTGCCTCTCGTTCCCGTCTCTCACGCTTTTGCTCCAGTTGTACGGAACGCTAGCTCTGATTTCGCCATTGCTTCGCAATTTACGACATTTAGAAATTATTTTTCATATTTCGCTTTTGATGTTTTTGAAAATGAAGGACGGGATATATTTGTGTTGGGCAAATGGAATGACTGTATACGTGCCTTCTTATTTCTGAACCAATGCCTGTGATTTTTACATTTTCTTCACTGTGGCTCTGCACCACATCGTGGTACTGAAACGGACAGCGCCTGTGCTGAAGGATTCCATCACACCGCAAAGGGGAGTTTTTCCGCCCGTCGTCGAATGCCATGACACTCATCCCGATGTTTTCTACCTAAATCTTTTTTTCCCCCGGAAAATTTGGAATGTATTTAAACACCTACGCGGATTATTGCAGGTTTTGCGTTGGGGAATATTTCTGCCTTTCTGGAGATATGTTACGGAGGAACACGGACTAGCCTGCAATTTACGTCGTTTGATTTGAGACGTGAGTATACGGATCTTTTTTTCAGTGAATGATTTTTTTTTTGGAAGTTTGCTTACGTTTTCTGGGACGGCATCAAATTAAAGGTCTGCTGGAGTCTGTTGCAATGTAGGCTAATCATTTTTGTAATGCTTATTAATGTATTTGTTCGCGCATGTGGCATTTTTCCTGCATTGTCGTGTATTTGCTCTAATTCGTTTTATAAACATCGGTCTACAAAAAATAACGCAGGCCGCGGTTTCAAATAATATGTATGTAAGAGGCGCTTATCTGTTTTTTTGAGGTTTAAATGATATTTTCTTCGTAGCATTGTGAGCGACGGTGCGTGATTTGGCCTGCTATAAGAGTGATTCACCTTGAACGATCTCGCTATCAAGAACACCTTGTGTGGTGAGGCTCTCCTTAGGCAGGCTAGTAGAACTGTATTGTTTTTCATCTTCGTTCTTTTATACTAATCCTTGTGCACCTGTTTTGCGAGGTTTTACCAAATTTGTTGTGGAATTTAAAAGTCACTGTAGCCTGTAGGCTGTAGGCTGTATCGCCATTCCCTGAGACTGGAGGCCTGACTTGCTGACATTGCTATGTACCCATATGAATGAAACTGAAATAAAGTAGCATTATTAGCTTATGCATCTTTACGTTGCTTTCTACTTGGACAGGGAAAGATGAAATGTCTTATTCGTATTTAATGCGTTCTGAAGAGACTAGACGTTGCTCCCTTAGTATTATACGTTGCGCTGCGTAGAGTCAAAGCAGGTCTGCACCTGATGGGGCCCCCTAGCCGTCACCGTTCTGTCTCTTGGCTGATTTGCTCAGGTTATTGACAATTAGGTTATGCATTTTACACCATCATCAAGGTTCCTGTGATTTATCGATGTGGGTTTTTGAAGACAGGATATTTTATAACAGACTTGTTGTGACGGGATGCGCGCATTTTCCAAGCAAAAACGCATTGGTTTCCTTTGTTAAATGAATACATCGGACGTTGATGACATTATTTTGCATATTTGTTCATGTTAAGATTTGCCTTTAACATGTATGACATTAGGTTGCGCTAATTTTTGACACACAGTCATAGTAATTTATTCATCTTGATTATTAACAAGTACTCGTTGATTTATGTCCCTCAAAATATAAGTTTGTGGAATTGCGTGACTGTAGTTGTAGTAATTTTGCTGAATTCAGTGCAGAAAGGTTCTGAGTTCTCCCAATCTCCCTTAATAATGTGTCGGTTCAGATCCAAATGCGATGTTCTGTGTCATTATTCCAAGTGATGCTCTGACGAAATCTAACATTTCATTCGTATAGTAGTTCAAATTGTGTTGTTGTTGTTGGAAAAGTCCTCGTCATTCAATTTCGAATATTGAGTGAACCTTTGGCATCATCTTCTTCCCAAATTCTGATCAGGAGAATCTCTTTTTTAGCTGGACATGATTTCATTGTCACTGTATAATTTATTAGCTTCCTCAATCATCACTCTCATCTCTAATCCTCATTCACGGCCATAGTATTACTCGCATTCTACTCCATGTCATCCTCTAGAACAGCTGTGTGCCTGTAGGTGAAATGCATGCTTTCCTTATGGGTTGAACAGCTGTGACCAGCCCTGGTCTCAGGTTACCAGTCCTGCAGCGGAACAGCTGTGCCATGCAGCTGCATGGAATGCATCCTATGACTGAGGGCAGACCTATTGTATAGTTTCTATATGTTCTCTTATAGGCTTTACTGTGAAAGGTGCTGATAGTCAGTAAAATGAAAACTCTTGGAAATCTGAGTGGATTTGTAGAAACAAGATGTAATGCCTCAGTCAGTGGATCTAGAGATAATTCCTTCATTAAGAGGTTTTATATAGGGAATTTCTGCCGGAGGAATGGATTGTTCTGCCTGGCCTTATTAGTTGTGATTTTCCAGGGGAGACATAGAGCTCCTGTACAGCAGTCACAAATCTCCTGGCCCTTCAGCTCTGTTCCCTGCATCTGACTGAGCTTAAAATGGATGAGGGCTGCTACTCTGGGTGCTGTCGGCCATCATGCGCTGCAAGCTCTGCAGTGATATGACATCTCCTCTGCATCCAACACCCATCATCCTTTACATCTCCTATTCCTGTCACCCACACTGCCTCAAATACCCATCATGCTCCCTGCCTCAGATGGCCTGCATCTTCTCTGCCTCCAATTTCTGTCGCCCATCATCCTCCATGAAACCACAGTCTAGTTCTGTTCTTTTTGCTGTCTTGAGGGTTTTTTTATGAGGAGAGCTGAGCTTTGTTCTCCTTGCGACAGTAAGACTTTGTCATTTGAGAAACCATAATGGCCACTGTACTTTTTTGATTTGTTGTTTGCATTTCTTGTGATTTGTTATTCTGCATATTTGGTTCTTACTTTGTGCTGAGAGACATCAATAGGACTTTGGCATGAAATGCATGCACATACTGGTGTACAGTCAGGCGTGTCCCAGTGGCCCCGGACCAACATCTCTCGATGCCTGACTTCCTAGACGGTTTCTAACAGTTGAATGGTTTGCTTGGGCTTAAACTGTGGAAATAGAATGTTGTGTTTTGTGTTGTGAATGAAAATCCACTGAAATACAACCCCAACCCAAAAGTTGAGACAGTATGGAAAATGCACATAAAAACAGAAAGTAGTGATTTTTAAATTTACTTTGACCTGTATTTCATTGCGAACAATATGAAATTGTGATATTTAATGTGTCTGATCTTTTGAATTTCATTTGTAAATATACATCCATTCCTGCCATTCAGGCCCCCAACACATTCCAAAAATAAAGTTGGGAGGGAGGATTTTTAGGACTACTGAGGAGGTAAAAACTTATAATGATGCAGTTTGGAACAGTCTATGTCAGCTGGTGATTGTCATCATAATTTGGTGCAAAACCATCTTCTAGGAAAGGCCTTGTCCTTCACGAGCAAAGATGAGCCAAGGATCACCAATTTGCCCACAATGCAAGAGAAAATCATTGAAAAATTAAGACTGGAAAGACAGAAAGACTGGAAGGGATTTGGATATTTCACCTCTATGATGCATTACCTCATTCAGAGATTCAAGGAAATGGGAGGAATTACTGTGCATTAAGGGCAAGGGCGCAAGCCTAAGCTGAATCTCTGATCACTGAAGATGGCTATGCATCAAGAAATGTCATTTATCTATAAGTGATATAACCACATGGGCTCAAGTTTACTTTCTCAAACCTTTTTTAAGCCTTAAAATATGTTGCTACATCCACAAATGCCAGCTAAAACTTTACTGTGCAGAAAGGAAGCCTCATGCTGACAGCGTCCGGAGCGCTGTTGATTTCTCTGGGCTCGGTGTCATCTACAGTGGGCCATTGCACAGTGGAAAAGTGTGTTGTGGGAAGATTCAATATTTCAGGTCTTTTTGTTTTGGAAGAAATGGGCATGGTGTGCTCTGGACTAAAGAAGAAAATTACTATTTAAACTTACATCAGCAAAAAGTCCAAAAGCCGTGGTCTGTAATGGTATGGGATGGTGTCATTGCCCTTAGCAAGGGTAACTTGCTCATCTATCTCCATTAATGCTGAAAAGTATATTGATATTTCTGAGCAAAATATGCTGCCTTCAAGTCTGCATCTTTCCCATGGACACCCTGTAGATATTTCAATAAGGCAATGCAAAACTGGATTCTGTATGCACTGCAAAGATATGGCTGCATAAGAGGAGGGTGTGGGTGTTTGACCCCAATAGAGAATGTGTGGTGCATTGTGTAATGCAAAATGTGACAACACAGAAAGACCCTGCACTGTTGACTTGTTAGTTGGAAGAATGGGGCAACATTACAGCTGAAACACTTAATCATTTGCTCTCTTCAGTTCCTGTGCATTTATTAAGTGTTGTGAAAAGGCATTGCTATATTAATAAGTGGTAAATACTGTCCCAACCTTTTTGAAATGTGTTGCAAGAATCACAGTAGAATTAAGCTTTTATGTTGAAAAATCTATTCTATTTGTTTGTCGAAATATTAAATAATGTTGTTCTATGGTTCTGAATGCAATACAAGGAAAAGACAAATTACAAATCACTGTTGCCAGTTTAAATTTTAATTAACATACCATCCCATCTTTTCTTGATTTGGGGTTGTAAATAATGGGCCCGCAGAGCTGGCTTCAGCCCTCCTGATTCACTCAGATTAGCAACCTCTCTGCTGTAACTGCTTCCCTGTTATGAAAAAACAAATCTGAAATATTCTCACTATGCAAAATCTTAATAAGTTTTGGTGCTGTCTGAAATGGTACCTATTTGCTTTTGGACACCACTGTTATGAAACAGAGATCTTTGCAAAATACATTTTCAGCACAAGGCCTGATGTGATTTAAAGTAAACTTGCCGATTGAAAGATTGCCTTTTGGACCTTGTCTTTATTTTCTCTGCCGCTGTTTTTTACTATCTCTAATGATGTATTCCTTTGTACAGTTTATGCTTTTAACTCATATGCTGCTGGCATTTGTGGCTAATTAGCCTTTGTGCACTTTATGCTGTGGTGAGTGATAGATTCCTCTGACTGATTGATCAACTAAAAGTTCCAGACCTATTTTGTCTGAATATATTTCTTACAATATGTCCCAGGAAGTAAAACATTAACATATACTACTATATATAAATAATTCATGATAATTAGTAATTTTGTTTTGTACTGGTGAGATGAGCGCAATATTGTTGAATGGCTAGCTGGTACATTAGTGCACAGTAAATTTGAGCATAGAATGTAGTATTGAAGTGATAATTTAATGATGAAATTACAGTTATGGCCAGTCGTTAGTGGCATAAAACAGCTTTGGCTGTTGAATTGTTGGATTTTGTAGCTTCTTTAGCTGTGTTGATGTTCACCTTGTTGGGCTGTAGGGTTATTTGTCCTATTTGGGATGCCATACTAAAGCTCAATTATTCTCCAATGAGAAGACTGCATTTAATATCAATATTAACGCTAAGTATTCCTCTGGAGGTGCTCAAAAATATTATTCACATTTTCTTTCATTTGGGTTCCCTATAATAACTACCGTTGTTGTCTACGATGGGACTTATTTATTATTTGCATAGTGGCAAAACAAAGTACATCGTCCGCCTGACATGACCTCCAAGTAAATGGCAATATGATCCACACACAAAATGATGCTCCTCACATCCCAGGCTATCTTTCCTTTATGGTTCAGGCTAAGCTGTTGTTCACGTCATCTCACGTGAGACCATGCTTCCTGCCTTGGCTGCTGCTGCAAGTGGGCATGATCCATGGCATGAACAAGCATCTGTCAGTCATAGGAAGAGTTTGTTTCAAACCAGGAAAAACATGTTGGCTAGTTCGTAAACTTGTCTTATTTCTCCAAAACAGCCCACTGAAATCTGATTCCGAATACATTTTTCGTGAGAAACAGGCAATGCAGTTGTTGAATCTAGGTTCATATTAGATCTAAAAAATTGAATTAGAAGTCAGCTTTTTCAGGCGATAGCGCCAAAATGTCATATATTGCATATATATCCTGTGTGAATCGCTGCCAACCTTTTTGGATTACCTTGGCTATAGTATTGTAGACAGAGGATCGACGGAATGGCTGTCATTCCTAATTTAACAAATTATAATCATTTCTGCAGGAATTTTGAATTTGGAGACAAAGTTTGTGAGTGGGTCAATGACGTGACATGCAAATTTTTGTGTCCGAGTGCACTACTTTGGTTTAAAATAATTTAAAATAATTAATAATAAGCATCATTTTATTCTATAAAACCTGTTTAATTTGAACATATTTACAGTTTATCATAAAAATGATATATATATGTTTTGCCATCTCAAACCCTCAAAATGTCAGGTGGCGCAACCGTCCGAGCAAGTTAACGCTATGTGAAATGTATTATATATGTAATTTAAAATATGAATTAATATAATATTAATATGGGGGCATAATTTTATATTGAAAACCTTTCAAATAAACAAAGTTTAATAGTTTAATTGTCCTTAAATTGTTTGGAAAACCAAAATACCCGCCCCCTACAATAAAGAATCCATAAGTTACTTTTAATACCCAGCTCAACTACAAAATAGTTATGTTTTAGGCAGAGTAGAAACTCTCAGGTATACTTACTAAAAAAATCACTCAGAAAAAAAAGAGGGAAGTGTGTTTTTTTTCAAGAAACTTTTGGTTGCACCACCTGACATTTTTTGGCTGGTGAAATTGCAAATACAGTCTAAAACTGTACTAAAACCCTGTATATGTTGTGCAACTATTAAGACTTGTTTAAACACACTCTCCCAACTTCAAATAAATGTATTCTGTACATTTTTAAAGATTAAAAAAAAAAAAAAAATTTTTGAAAGGCTTATTTGTCATTGACCCGAGTACATAAGCAGTGATTTGGATACCAAACATTGCTACTGTTGCGGTTCTTTATGTTGAGACGGCATCCTTGCAGGATTCCTTCGAGGCAAGTTCAACAATATCCGGGCTTTCTTTGTGCGTGCTGGTTCGACAAACCCTAAACTTGCAATTAAAGATACCATAACTTACCCTGGCAGGTTGAAAGAGAGCCACCTTTGTGACATTGAAAACCCTTGGCTCAATGTACCTCACAAATCTTGCTTCGTAGTACACCCCTCTTGTCATTGTTGTTCTTGGTTCACCCCATTTGACTGGCCTGTAAACATTATGAGGAGTGTCATCGTCTGTTACATCAGTGACTAGATTTTCGTCCAATCAAATGGTGGAATGCGCCACTCACAACACGCTCATTTGAATAATTTCAGCGGAATTTCAACTTTTGTTCCATTCCTTTCTATGGATTTTGTGCTCAGGCTTGCATGCTTGGCATCCCTTTGTGCCGCTTGTGTATTGTGTCCAATACGAAGTGAATGGGATGCATCCATGCGCATGTAAAATTGTGTGCTTCCGGGCTGCACTGTAAGGCAACAGTGCCAGAAAAAACTCCTGATTTGAGAAGCCAGAATCAAGGGAGAAACTAGGACTAGTCCTCCTTTGGCCGGCTCGGGGTGTCAGATTAGATGACTAGCACGGTCTGGCAATGGACCTTTCCAACCCGTCAATCAAGTGTAGAATAACTACCAATCAGATTGCCTTATCTTACTAAGGTCCTGCCTACCCCGACAGCACCGCCATACTGGCCCACATTCAATGCAGTCATTAGCTGTGTGTAACAGGCAAGGTGTCTGACTTTGTCGAAATTGGTTCGTAGATGCACTTGGGGAACGTGTAATACTGATGATATATACCCTGACCGGCAACAGGGAGCTCAATTAATCCTTTTTACAAGGCCAAAAAAGCAGTTGGAAATGTGTTTGCGATTGATTAAGGTGTGTTTGCTTGCAGGTAAGCAAATGACATTTTTTGCCATTTCGCCTTCACTAGTTAGTTAGCTACCAACACTATATGTTTTGCTCAGAAGACAGAATGACACCAACGGCTTCAATGATGCATACATTAACATAGTATTGTTTTTCCCCAGTGGACTTCTTTACGCAAAACCAGATGTAGCTACAAACCAGTAGCTATTCTGCTGAGAACACGATTCCTTCATGCCACCCAGCACAGGCTTTGGCAACACTAGATAATATAAAAATATTTAGCCAGATGGTGAAGAATTTTGTAATAGCAATCTGGTTAGAAACTTTAGTTGACTAGGTAGCTAGCCAGCAAGCTAGCTACAATCGGATTCAGAATGTCAGTCACTTAGTCGAAATGAGTAAAGTTAGCTTGTTATTGAAATTGGTTTGGAGGAAAACACCAATATTACGAATGTTAGATTAATAACTCGATTATGTCTAATGTAGCTAGTTTAGGGGTTTGCTGCATTGCGTAATATGATTTACTACAAAGTCTAGCTAGCGTACTGTCTGACGTCTTTGCCAAGTGACGTTGGACAGCATACTGGATCCAGTGTTATTTTTAGCTCAGTGATGGCAACAAATGTATGAAAACTACTTACCCTGCTTTACACGCGTAGTACGATTCCACTGTTTTGTCCGGTTTGATCTCGATGTGCCGTTAGTGGGGTGTTTGGCTATTCTGCATCGATTGCCAGCACTTTGCGGTGACTCTTGTAATTCCTCCCGTTCCGTTAAAGGGATATATCATTGTATAATATAGTTAAGGCCTCTCTGGACAACTTTGCCTGACAAGTTGGACGCATTTGGCAAGAAACAAGCCACAATATTTTTGGAATTCGCGCGAGAGTGTGATGCTCAAACTTCTGCTGCGCTGTTCTCAATGTGGAACTTGGCTCCGTTGCATGGGGCCCATCGCAACAGTAACTAAGGGGGGCGGGCGGAGCTGGTCGCAGCAAGTCGGAAAGGTCCATTACTGTTCGAGTTGATAAAGTTGAAGTTGAAGCAGCTTGACGGAGTCCTCTTGGGACCAGGTGAGGCCTCGTTGCTATGGTGATGAGCACGCATGGTGCTTCAAGGGAGGGCAGGTGTTCACGGCAATTGCGGGGATGCCGGAAAGTACTGGGGAGTCTGAACCACCGCCAGCTGTATAGGGGAGAAAAAATGAGTGGTCTGTTAGCAGAAAATTCAGTACAGCTGCAAGGTGTAATGAAATGACATTACACCATTAGCAATGTACCCCCCACCAGGAGAGAACTATGGCTGCATAGCTACTTGGACAGGAACAAAGAACCCTGCAGTTATGAGGGGTAGGCAACCCAACTCTCGTATCAAGAGTCAGCCCAGGAGGGCGGGGTCTCAGCTGGTTGCCGAGTGACAGTAAGGAAAAGCTATCACCCCATAATACTCTGACAGCAACCTTCAAAAAACCCTGACTCCAGACAATATTTGATTGTAAATGTGATCAAAAAGGTGATATTTAGTTTTGTACACCGAGGCTGTGTCTGACTGGGAAATTTTTTAAGGAAACTAGCGATTACACTTAGAGATTATTCTATGATACCTTAGGTTGTGTTAACTCAGTAGTGTAAAACAAATCAAGATTATTCACTGGTGTGTGTTTGTGATTATGTGATGCAAGACAGATTGCGAATCCAATTCCATTCCCTTGATTTATTTTCCCATTTGATACAATGATTTTTTGTGATAGCAGAGGGTTAATGAGTGCAAGTTAAAACACTTTTTGTACATGGTCTCTCTGAAATTTTAAGGATAAACCGTCAGGCAGTGAGTCGGAGAGCCCTTCTTCGCCTTATTAAATTGCTTCTGTGTTGCTGCCATGCTGCCATCTGTTTTTTAATGCACAATGGGTACATGTCAATTCTCTTAATTGCTGTTTCCTTGCTCCTCGATCCTCGCTTGAACCGGAAGTTGTTCTGGATCTTCCATCTTGCTGGCCATCTCAAAGATCTTAGTTTTGCTAGGAGAAGCGAGGAGGGTGCTCTGAGGAGCCATGAGTGAGAATACATGAGAGTAGCCGTCTCGGAAGAGTTTCAGTTGAAAGCCAAGACTTAATAACTAATGCTTGCAGCAGATCCAGCTGTGCGCTGTCATCAGAAATGAATGTCGCCTCACGTGATGCTTCAGAGGAAAGGATGTTTCATTTCTCTAAAAACAGATTTCCTTGTTTCTTCTCCCCTCTCATGGTTTCCTTATGTCTCCATGCATCATCGGCAGGGAGATGGTGGGAAAAGACATGAGGGAGTAAGAAGTCGATGGAATTTAGGAGAATTGAGATGCACCCAATGTCTCCATGTTTTCTTTGCACTTTCTGTCTGCGCGGGGCCCCCTAGTGGTTGTGAGAGGGCTAA
This sequence comes from Gymnothorax javanicus, assembly GCA_029692085.1. NCBI lineage: Eukaryota > Metazoa > Chordata > Actinopteri > Anguilliformes > Muraenidae > Gymnothorax > Gymnothorax javanicus. The sequence goes on from CM056203.1 coordinate 21,538,033, forward strand.
ACTCAATGTATTTCTTTTCATACACCCACTCCACGGGATGGGCATATATTGTGGGCGTATATTTCAATGGCCCCTGTCCGTCCATCCGTCTGTCCATCCACAATTTATTGTTCTTACTGTACAGACTATAATTTTTGTTGGATTCTTTCTATTTTTGTTTTGTGGCTTAATAGTGATCCCTATTGATTTTGGTGACGATTGGAAAACTTTTTACTGAGCCGTGGCACCGAACTTAGCACATCCCTATTCATCGCTTATATATGGGTTGTTCTCACCCTACTGGGTACAAGTTTTGTTGACTTCTTTCCATTTTTGTTTTGTAAGTCAACAGTGATTTGAAGAGGATCCCTTTTGATTTTTGTGAGGATTGGAAAACTTTTCTCGGAGTTATGGCACTGAAATTAACCCGTCCCTATATATACTTGGTCTATACATAGCTTGTTTTCCCTCAACATGGTACAATTTTTACTGTATTCATTTCATGTTTGTTTTGTTGGTCAGTATTCATTTTAAGAGGATCCATATTGTTCTTGGCGATCAACAGATAATTATTCCTGGAGCTGCGGCACCGAACTCGGCACATCCCTATACATTGAGAATAGCTTATATATATAGCTTGTTCTCGCTCATGGTACAGTTCGGTGGAATCATTCTTGTTTTTTGTTTGTGGGACAATAGTTATATTCAGAGGATCCCTATTGGTTTTGGTGATGATTAGAAATTTTTTTCACAGAGCTGCGACACCTAACTTGGCACATCCCCATTCGCGGCTTACTGTATATATAGCTTGTTCTCACTCTACGTGGTACAGTTTTTTGCTGTATCCTTCTCATTTTCATTTTGTGGATCAATAGTGATCCAAAGAGGATCCCAATTAATTTTGGTGATGTCATACAGTATGTCAGTATTTTTTGCTTAACTCTTACTTCCCTCTTTAGCCATGTGGTTTTAAATCTTTTGTATTAGTTACTTTTCATTGTTTTGTGCCATTGATAAGGATTAATAACTGTTGTATAGATAAGGGTGAAATCAATTTCACACCTATTATTAGACAAATAATAATATTAGAAGACCACAATGGAAAAATGATCAGTCACATTTTCACGTTGTGGAGAAATGATGAATTAAAAATTCAAAACGATCTTAGAAACAAAGCACTGAAAAAAATGCTAAAAATATAAACTATATAAAATATTATGATAATATATAATATTACTATGTAGTATTATAAATATAATAATAATAACACAGAAAATATACAAAAATGTAAAATTCGGACTCTAATCATTTTTCCTTTGTGGTCTTCACATGTCATCAACAAGGCTGCCATGTGGGTGTATTGCCATGCTTTGTGTGGTTGCCTTTAGGTCTATATTTTAATTCTCTGTTGTTCCATGGGGACCGCCCTCTTGCCCTTTTGATGTACTGGGCCAGGTGTGCTCAGTAATTCACATTAGCTTAGCCTCTTAGCATTTCTTGTGGCCGCTGACCTGATATCTGCTTTCTCCTCCTTACAGAGCTGGCTGTCCTGGATGGTATCTAACTGAAGTGGTGGCTGTGAGCAGGATGAAAACATGGCTGCGCCCCTTATTGCACCACCAGGACCTGACAGCTTCAAGTATTTTACCGCGGAGTCTCTGGCTGCTATCGAGAGGCGCATCGCTGAAGAAAAGGCCAAGAAGCCGCCCAAGCCCGACAGCAGTCACCGAGACGATGACGACGAGAACAAGCCCAAGCCTAACAGCGACCTGGAGGCGGGCAAAAACCTGCCCTTCATCTATGGGGACATCCCTCAGGGAATGGTAGCAGTGCCCCTGGAGGATTTGGACCCTTTCTATGTAAATCAAAAAGTGAGTCACTTGAGAGCACTATCCCCTGCCACACACCTTAGTTCCTCCTCTCAGACGAGAAAGGCCACTAGTAACGGGGGCAAGAGTCATTTGTTCTTGAAGCTTCTGCATTGTTTTTGCTTTTTTGCATCCACAGACAAGCATTTTATTTCATATGAATGAAGTGGGACAAATGGTCGGAAAATTACAAAAGCAAAGTCAAGCATGAGTGAGATAAGTTATATTCGTTCTTGTCACAGAGTGATGGGACGGCTGGAGTTGACTGGAACAAGGGAGATGGTGAGGGTGGCATAAGAAGATGGGGAATAGGAGGCATACTGGGAGGAATTGAATGCGGTTGCGTGGGGTCGCTGAAATGAGATAAAGATATGAAGTCAAGAAGATCTGTGTTGGGATTCTGTAGGTGGAGAGAGCTGATGGCCTCATAGGGGGTTTGGTGGGGTAAATCTGGGTGGTGTGTGCTTCCTGATGGAAGGCTGGAGAACCCAGGGTGCTTTGTATTATGCTGACTTATGCTTCCTCGCGTCCTCTCTCTTGACCTGGAAATGGTTCCCCCTCCGCCATCATGGAGGATCCTTTGTTCCCTTAAATGCACCCTGGGGAGATGAGGAGCAAGGAGAGGGGAGGCTTCTGTAGGAGCTTGGAATGAGGAAATAATACAGATGTATCCTGCCCAGAAGTCATTACTCTGGTGGCTTGACATATAAACGCCGCAAGGAATTTGGATTTGTCATTTTCAGCTCCTTCATCCTTGCTTCTCTTCCTTGCAGCTTTGTCTCACGTCCTTGTTGGGAGGAGCTAAGATTCGGGGGGAGATGCGAGTGAGAGAGGCAAAGAGACATGTTAGTGTAATGAAAAGCACCCCTAGCGAAAATCTATTTGAAGGCTTGATGCTAATGACCTGTAGTGGCGGCCGTGTGTCTTGTAGTTATGTATAGTTGTATTGTTTTATTGGTGCAGTATGGGAGAGGGTGCATTTCCATTAGCTGAAGCTCCTGCCCACTTGTGAATGGGACCACTCCCCTCCCACTTGTAAAACTGTTTATTTCCCTTTTGTTTGTCCTTTTATGAAGTACATTGATGGCCGTTGGCTAGAAGCTTCTCTATTCACAAAGCCAAAATGGCCTAGATTTAATACCTGAAAAGTGAAGTCACTCACCCAAAAGGTGAGTTAAAGAATGGTCAAAAAGGGAAAAGGAATCTTGGCAAGACTAGGTCTGGGTCTTTTCTAAAAGGGAAATCGCTAGTGCTACCAGTTCTTCAGGTAAGTTTGGTCACAGAGCTGTCATAAACATGAATTAAACTACGATCATTACATTTTATATTTTTTTACTCTCTCATCAGCTCAGACGCTTGATTCGTTTTAGATATTCCATGAGTTGCAGAAGAAGACACCAACTTTCTTTTTGTCACTTGCAAAAATTGATTCTCTGATATTCAATGCCAGGCAGTAAGAATGTAATAATGGTAATTTTGGCCCGCAGTTGGTGGCATACGAACTGAAGGGTTCCTCATTCAGCCCCCTGTTCTAACCATACAGAAATGCCCATGATGCATTTGGCTCTGTTTCTCTCTGTTGGCTGCCACTTATACAGTGCTGTGAAAAAGTATTTGCCCCCTTCCTGAGTTCTTATTTTTTTTGCTTATTTGTCACAACTTAATGTCTCAGATCATCAAACAAATTTTAATGTTAGACAAAGATAACCCGAGTAAATACAACATGCAGCTTTTAAATGGTGATTTAATGTATTATATACAGTACTGTATATTGTACAACCTCATCTCCAAAAAAGATGAGACGCTGTGTAAAATGTAAACAAGGCAACACTGTCACCAATATCCCCCACCACGGTAAGAATGGTCCCGGGGGAATGGGGAAAACTTGTCCCCATTAAACACCCATACACCAAGTTCAGAGTCAAGGGCCATAACTCTGTAAAAAAAATTTCTTGGAATCAATCGTCGAACTCATGCAATAGGGTCATTAGTACTGGCCACACACAAAATTTCACCCATGAAGGTGTAATAGTTGCCGAGAAAACTTGTCCCCATTGCAAATCCCATACACCAAGTCGACGAACAGAAACAAGGACCCTAAGTCCGTAAAAATAAATTTCTCGGAATCAACTGTCGAACTCATTCATTACGATCATGAGTACTGGTCACCCACAGAATTTCATCCACGTAGGTGCAATAGTTGGCGAGAGAACTTGTCCCCATTGCAACACCCATTCACTGAAGTCCACGAAGAGAGTCAAGGGCCATAACTCTGTAAAAAGGAATTTCTCGGAATCAATTGTCAAACTCATTCAGTAGGGTCATCAGTACTGGCCACATACAAAATTTCATACACGTAGGTGCAATAGTTTCCAAGAAAACTTGTCCCCATTGCAAATCCCATACACCAAGTCAATGAACAGAAACAAGGACCATAACTCCGTAAAAATAAATTTCTCTGAATCAACTGTCGAACTCATTCAGTAGGGTCATCAGTACTGGCCACATACAAAATTTCATTCACGTAGGTGCAATAGTTTCCAAGAAAACTTGTCCCCATTGCAAATCCCATACACCAAGTCAATGAACAGAAACAAGGACCATAACTCTGTAAAAAGGAATTTCTCGGAATCAATTGTCAAACTCATTCAGTAGGGTCATCAGTACTGGCCACATACAAAATTTCATACACGTAGGTGCAATAGTTTCCAAGAAAACTTGTCCCCATTGCAAATCCCATACACCAAGTCAATGAACAGAAACAAGGACCATAACTCCGTAAAAATAAATTTCTCTGAATCAACTGTCGAACTCATTCAGTAGGGTCATCAGTACTGGCCACATACAAAATTTCATTCACGTAGGTGCAATAGTTTCCGAGAAAACTTGTCCCCATTGAACCTGGACGGACGAGCGCCATTCCAATATCCCCCGATCCACTTCGTGGCGGGGGGTTAATAATAAAAAACAATGCAATGAATTGGAAATCACTTAAACCATAAATGTTATTGAAAATAATTCAGAGACAACATATTAGATGTTTAAAATGAGAAATTATTTTGTTTTTTGAAACATGTCTGCTCATTTTGAATTTGATGCTAGGAACACATTTCAAAAATATTGGGACAGTGGCAACAATAGGCTAGAAAAGTTGTACTGTGTGAAAGAAATGCACCTAGTGAACATCTCACTGCTAATTAGGTTAATAGGCAACACATCAGTAACATAATTGGGTACAAAAATTCTTTCAGAAGTAAAAATTGTGAAGGCTTTACCTCTGTGTGCAAGCCTGCATGTGTAAATAGTTAAAAACTTAAGAATAAAATTTCTCAATTTAAAATGGTAAAGAATTCGGGAATTTTTCCTCTATGATACAAAATATAATTTAAGGATTCAAAGAATCCAGGGAAATCTCTGTATGCAATGGACATGGCCAAAAACAGATATTGAATGGCCACAAGCTTCAGGCCTTCAGGCAGCACTGCATTAAAAAAGTCAGGTTTCTGTCATGGAAATCACTGCTGGGGCTCAGGAACACATCTGTCCGCTATTGTTGGTGAACAGAGTTAGTCATCGCATCCACAAATGCAAGTTAAAACTTTTCCATGTAAACATTAAACCATATCTAAGCAAAATCCGGAAATGCTGTCGCCTTCTCTGGACCCAAGCTCTTTTAAGATGGACAGAAGCAAAGTAGAAAACTGCCCTGTGGTCTGACCTATCAAAATGTGGAATTCTTTTTGTGAATCATGGATGCTGCATCCTCTGAGCTAAAGAGCAGAGGGACCATCTGCCTCATTATCAGTGCACAGTTCAAAAGCTAACATCCATTTTATTTGTTATTTAAGAGTCTGGGTGCTAAACTGGCCTGCCTGCAGTCTAAACCTGTCACTCACTGAGAATATTTGGTGCAATACAAAATGAGAAATATTACACAGGAGGCCACAAAGTGTTGACAGCTGAAATCTTACATCAAGAAAGAATGGGAAAATATTTTGCTTTCAAAACTACAGCATTTGCTCTCCTCAGATCCCAAATACATAATGAGAGTTGTTAAAAGAAGTGATGCAACACAGTGATCAACAATCCCCGGTCCCAACTTTTTTGAAATGTGTTGCTGGCATCAAATTCAAAATGAGCAGATTTTTTTCAACAAACAATATAATTTCTCAGTTTAAACATCTAATATATTGTCTTTATTCTACTGTCAATAAATGTAATGGTTTAAGTGATTTGTAGATCATTGCATTCTTTTTTATTTACATTTTACACAATGTCTCAACATTTGTGGAAATGGGGTTGTAGTTATGCAACACGATATACAAAAATCTAGGGTGTTTTTCATTGTGTGAATTCTCTGGAAATAGGATTGAAATGATGAAGTGTCATTCCAAGTCAAATCATCCAGGGGGTGCTAGCTCACCTCCTCAAAATTTTTTGAAAAAATTCACTAGTAAATATTCACACAAAATAAAAAAATGCCAAATATTAGGCCAGTATCTCAAATAGTTTTCAAGTTATAGCCCTTTGAAATTTGAATAATATTTTAAGTTTTTTGGCAAACTCATTTTCAGCCAATGTCACCAGTTATTCATCTCTCTGAAATTTTTACAGTGCAATCTTATAAATGTGAACAATGTCTGACAAAAAAATTAGAATGATGTTCAGTGTACTTTTTTTGTTATGAATTTTTAAATTGTTCCAAAATTTTTTTACTTAAACGGGTATAGGCCTGCTGCTTTTGTGTGGTGAATGTTTCTGGGATCTGTACAGTACCTTTGATTCTTCTCATAGCAAGTTAAAAACATTTTCTCATGATGACAACTCACAGAATCAATCTGCGGAACACCAGACCGCCACTGCATTAAGGCAGTATCCTCACTTGAGAAAGTATCTAGTCCCTATAGTCCAGTTTTTCTTGTAAATTTCCTTGAATGACATGTGTCATCTAAATGGATTCCAATACTGCACCAAGGTAAATTACTCCCCTCCATTTCAGTGCTCATGATGATCTAATAATCCCCAAGTGGGACTGCCCCTATTATTGCGCAATTCAGTAATACAAGTTTGGGCTCATTTAGGATTACTTCAGAAGCCTGTGATCAGTCAAGTCATGGCATGTTTGAGGCACTGATCTCATCCCCAAACAGTCATCCCCAACAAAAACAATGAAACCAATGAAATTGAGGAATAAATCTGTGGAATCTAGCAAACACCTAAATATTCTGACAAGACCTCTGTCATGTATTGTAGTTCTAGATGGTGTATCATGTTCAAAAAATATTTTTAATCAAGGTTTTGTTTTATATTTAGTAGATAACAGAACTTGCAGCAGGCCTTTACCCATTTAGTCAACGAAAAAATACACAATTTCGGAATATATTTTAAAAATTCATAACAAAAAAAGTAAGCTGATCTTCATTCTGATTTTTTTGTCAGTCACTGTTCACATTTATAAGATTGCACAGTAAAAATTTCAGAGAAATGAATAACTGGTGACATGGTCATTTTTTGCCCCAAAAAAGGGCATTTTGGGGCAAAACTGGAAAAATTTACCTAGAAATTATTTAATTAAAAAACCTTTACAAATGATATTACGTGGATTACTGCATTTTTACAGAGAGATATATCATAAAATCATAAAAAAATTAATTCTAGTCTTTTATCTACTTAGTTCCTGAGTTACAGGTTATAAAATGTGGAGTCGTTTTTGGGCGTTTAGTGTTTTTGGCTGATTTTGAGGCTTTACCACACAAAAGTGGATCAAGATACACAGAATCTAAGGCCATTTTCAGATTCTAGGGGATGAATATGGTTAATATACCCAATTTCAGCCTTGTATAAGCAATCAATTTGGAGCAATAAGTTATGAAAGTTTGCTGAAAATGGGTTCGCCAAAAAACTTTAAATATTATTCAAATTTTGAAGGGTAATAACTTGAAATATATTTGAGATACTGGCCTAATAATTGGCATTTTTTTATTTTGTGTGAATATTTACTTGTGAATTTTTTCAAAAATTTTTGAGGAGGTGACCTGGACAATTTCTCAAAATCTGGATGATTTGACATGGAATGACCCTGAATAAACTGAGAACAGACACTCATTTCAAACCTTGTTTTAGAGACACTGCATGGCTGTGTATTTTAGGATGGTTTCACTGGTCAGAGAAAAGAAGCTTGGAAGGGAAAGCAATGTTAAACCATCTCTCTGCCTTTTGCTGATCTGGCAGGAACATTGTGGTGTATCTGTGGTAAGTTCATCTCCAGTGCAGTTTTATAGCAGTCAGTATAATGGCCAGTGAGTGAATTGCGGTGATTCTGTCTTCAGTGGCTTTTATCCTGTGAATAAATTGGTAGAAGCTTTTCAGATCCTCGGAAAAAAAAAAACAGTTAAGCAGAGAAGTAGTAAGATGTTAACAGTCATGACTGAAGATAATTCTTTACTGGTCCAGAATGGAAGTCATACAGTTCTTCTATTAATTGTCATTTAGTGTTTAGTTGATGAAGGATTAATTATTTTCAGCCAGCAGTAATGTCCACGAAAGCTAAATGCCTTTGAGATGTGCAGGGTGTTTCTATGAAGCTACTCACTGCTCTGAAGGGTTCAGTCTTTGCAAGGTGAAAAATAAAAAATTAATCTGATAAGACGCACTTAGTTTTTAATAGATTATGGGCAGTACAGTATTCCTGTGTCATTATGCTTCTGCAACCTTATGAGAATCGTTATAAAATGGTCGCAGTCATGTTTGTATGTGTGTGTTATACAAGTTACCACGGTTATTCAGAGCTGGCACATGTGTCTAGCTCACCCTCCCTTCATACGCACTTAATGTCTTCAAACGGGAGTGCAGATAGTGTTTCAGGTGGAGCTAAAGTCACAGAATAAAAAGTGCTGTTACTCCCTGGTGTCACAGGCTGACGATTGGGCTGAAAGTCGACTGCCTTATGGATTGTGTCTGTTTGGCTCCCTTACAGGATACAAACGCCCTGAAGGTGTGTTACGTCCTGCCTAATGCAAGCATGCTGGCTGGCTTTAGAGTGCACTGCTAAGAGAAAGATTAGCTCGCTGCAACAGACAGTGCAGACTTTTTGTTCCACACTACAGCCTGTTAAGCTTTTGACCGGAGAGGCTAAGATTCTTGATTTCAATCCAAGCCCTGATCAATCCCAGCCAAAATTTACCCTTCCAAGCACAGCCTAGGATTTTTTTTTTTTTTGTTTTTTCAAAACTCCCATAGAACCTGAAGAGATAGAGATATTAAGCTTAAAATTTGGTCTTCATTTGGCATATTGGTCTAAAATACTGAGTCCATGACCTAAGGAGATCTGTTGATTTCACATGGAATGATCCTACATGCTTGGGGAGATGAGAGGTCCAAGTGCACGTTCTTACTCTCTTTGTTTTTTTCAGACCTCTGTGGCAATGTTACACATTTTATTTCTGACCAGAGTTCGATTAGTTTTTGGTCGAGATCTTGCATTGACGTCGGGTCTATCAAACCACTCTATAAAGCCTTCTACGGCACATCCTAAAGACTCAATTGGTTTAGGTGGGGACTCTGTGGTGACCAATCCATGTGTGAAAATGAGTCATAATGCTTGCTGAAATACTCTTTCTCCATTCGAGCCCAATGTATTTTGGCATTGTCAGCCTGGAATATGCCTGTGCCTTTGAGGATTAAAAAATCCGTTCATGGGAAAAACTGGTCATTCAGTACACTCTAGTAGATTGCTGACTTCATTTTATCGTTGCGTAATGTAGTGAAGCCTAGACCTTACCAACTGATGCAACCCCAGATCATAACACAGCCTCCTTAGGTTTGTACAGTTGGCACTTTGCATGATGGATGCATCGCTTAATAATGGGCCTCCTTCCTTGCCTTCATGCTATCATCGCTCTGTAATAGGGTACATTTGGATTCATCAGACCACATGACCTTTTTTTTGTTCCATAGCTCAAACTTTACGCTCCCAAGCAAATTGAATTAATTTCTTCCTGGTTAGCTTCACAAACAAAAAAGTTGCTTTTGTAGCCACGCGGCTATTTAGTCCCAATTCTGAAAGTTTTTGTCATATTATGTGTGTGGTAACGCTCTTTCTTGCACGATTAAACACAGTCATGAGTTCTACCATCCATTTGTTATGATGAAGCTTCACCAAGTGTCTTAGTGACTGCCAATCATGACCTTTCATTATTTTTTCCAGACCCATTTCTTCCATGAAGTTGATGGTTCGCCTCTATCCTTCCAAGTTTTATTAATATGTTGGGGAGTTCTTGACAAAATTTCAGTGATTTCAGCAGTCTCCTTAATTGTTTTCTTTGTTTGATACAAGCCAATAATTTGCCTCTCTTGAAACACAGTGACATTTCCACGACTATGGAATACGACTTCCGACATGGTTGTTTGAGAGATGAGAACCTTAGCACTGCATTAGCCAATTTCGAAAGAATTATTCTCAGGTGAAACAGATTTATCACTTCAAAAATGATTCTATTATTGGCTTTTAAGTATTTGCTTAGGTAAATCCAAACGGCAATTGTTTTTGGCCAGGCAGTGTTCGTTAGCACTTGTTGCAATGCCCCGAGGGTTTTACGTCGCAACATTTTGGATTGAATTGCAAAATATTCTCTTTTCATCCCCCCCACCACACCTCTCTTGGGAAAAGGTATCTATGTGCTCTGTTTTATAGCATAGTTGCAGGTTGTTTATTAACTCCGTAGTAAACCTTTAGAGGTACTGAAGCATGGTAGTATATCACTTGGGTGTTGAGAAAGTGGTGCTGTTGTGCTAATGGGAAAGGGTTAAAGGGGTTAGGTTTTATAAACCTACAGTATATGTGTGCATCTACATAAGTCACATTGGACAACAGATTCTTCTTAACGATTAAATATGTCCAAGGAAAGCATAGGTACCAGTCTATAATTACTTGGACTGTGATACTATATCATACCTCTTTGCACTATTGGAGCAGGTATTGCCCAGATAATGTGCAAATTAGTCGTAAAACATAGAGATTTCCTTGTGGACGCAGTACAGGCTGCAATTTTTGATCGATTACTTTCATATTTGGTATTGACATGTATTACCCTTCACTTATGACATTTATTGATTTTGGTTGTCCTAGCGACAGTATTGACCAAATAATATGCAAATTAGTGGCAAAACATAGAGATTTCCTTGTCAACGCAGTACAGGCTGCAATTTTTGACCGATTACTGTCATATTTAGTATGGACATGTGATACACTTCACTTATGCCACCTATCAATTTCAGTGGCCATGGCGATAGTATTGGCCAATTGAATGCAGATTAGTGACAAAACAGAGATTTCCTTGTGGACACAGTACAGGCTGCAATTTTTGACCGATTACTTTCATATTTGGTATGGACATGTGCTAGTCTTCACTTATGACACCTATCAATTTTTGTTGCCATGGCGACAGTATTTGCAAAAAAGGGGAGAAGCGGGCTTTCGGGGGCCACACTCATGCAGTCGCAGCCGACTGGACTGTCTAATTTTGTCATGATTTTGTGGAAATTAAATTTGGGTCATTCCATATGAAGTCAACCAGAGGTCCCTGGGTCACCAACTCAGATTTGGCTCAGATTTATTTTGGGAGTACCTCTATATTCATAATGAACAGGTGCAAAATTTTAGGCTCCTACTCCAAGGGGTTTCCGAGATATGGTCCCCCAAAAATCAGGGGCCATGCCCCAAGCTAATCGCAAACGTTAACTTATAGGGAGGCTAATATCTTTGGAACCAATCATAGGTATGTGCTGAAAATGGCTGGGTATTTTGGGTGCTGGCTTTCAGAATCTCCTGTCAAAATGTATCTATCTCTTTTCATTTTCAAGATATTGGCCTCTCAAATATGAAAATTTTTTTGGTTGGAAATCAAAAATTCAGTTTTCAAGGGCCGGTCATGAGGCCAGGATCCCTTACAGAGGCTAAATTGTGCTGGATTCCTTCTATTTGAGGACAGGTCTGTCTGTACAAGGAGGATTGACTGCATCCAAGGCATAATAGTGGAGTTAGGAGACCCTGAAATGGGTCCTAGCTAAAAAAGTCACTTTTTTTGGCAATTTTTGATTGGCAAGTTCACCATGTGGGGCAGTTACCCACAGTAATTAAACTTGTTCCACATGAATGTATGTATCTTGGCTTTATTTGATCAAAATGACAAGTTGTTTTCTCATCTCCTTCACTATTTAGTCATGCTATGAAATACAGGGGTTTTTTTTTGTTGCAAAACCCCCCCCCATGGCTTTTGTTTTGATAAAATGCCATAAGGTGAAGCTAATATAAGTTGTATGCTATTGTTTTAGTACCATCTTAAGATTCACCTTATTGGTTAAGTGAGATGCTTAGTATATGGCCATCTGCCCACAACTGACCATAAATGATCACAAATGCGAGAAAGCTAGACTCCAAGAACTGTCAACCAAGATTACAGATCACAGCAAAAGAGCTTATTATACAAATGATGGTAACTTCTTTTGAATTAGGACAGTTTCTGTCCTGTTTCAATTTGAACTTCGTAGCCATTTCCTCTTCAACAGTTTTCAGGGATTCTGAAAACGAAGTGTATCACAGTGAGAGAAATTAACTTCCTTACAGTAAATTAATAACATCCGTTCTCTGTTATGCAAAAAGGAATGCAGGATGATGCCGCCATGAACTTACTTGTGAGGTGCTTCTTACGATGGTTAAATGGATCGGCACAGGACTGCTGTAGACTTTCAAAGCATGACAAATATGTGATAAAAGAGATTCGGTCGACTTCATTGAATATGACATTGCACCGCCAAGTCAAAAGTTGTCTGTCGGCTGGTTTAAGGTCACCGAATGAAATTCGTCCTGTCTTTCTGCAGTATGTATGTTTATCGCATTCCTCATCCAAGGAAATCCCAATTTTGCACCTGTCAGAAGCCATGCTGAAGTTTCAGTGAATTCATTAATTAGCTACCCTATTGTTTTAAACAGAGGTGATGCAATACCATGGAAGATGATGCAATATACAGGCGATCTGATGCAATACGCGTGGAAGATGATGCAATACCTGGGAGATCCTAGGGAGGGAATGCAACATCATGTCGGATGTCAGATTATCTTAGGAAATGATGTAACTTTTTTATGAGTAGACACTGTCTATTTAAAACTTCTAGTTCCAGAACAAAGGGGATGATATTGGGCGTTTTTACCCCAAAACACCTATATTTGATAACATGCGTAAATAGTGAAGGAGGTGAGAAAACAAGTCGAAATTTTGAACAAGTAAAGTCAAGATATATTCATTTATGTAGAACAAGTTTCATTACAATGGGTAACTGCCCACATGGTGAACTTGCCAATCCAAAATTGGCAAAAAAGTGACCTTTTCAGCTAGGACCATTTTCTGGGTCTCCTAACTATACTATTATGCCTTGGGTGCAGTCAATCTTCCTTGTACAGACAGACCTGTCCTCAAATAGAAGGAATACAGCACAATTTAGCCTCTGTAAAGGATCCTGGCCTCATAGGGGGCCCTTGAAAACTGCATTTTTGATTTCCACCAATAAAAATTTTCATATTTGAGAGGCCAATATCTTGGAAATGAAAAGAGATAGATACATTTTGACAAAAGATTCTGAAAGCCTGCATCCAAATTTGTAACTCCGTTACCGACCAGTTTTTTGCCGTTTTCACCCAAAATAATTCAAATGAACAAAATTGGCTATTTTGTTTTTTGAAGTACCAGGGAAGACCTACACAAAGCCATTTAAATTGTAACTCTCTTACTTAGTTTTGGAGCTCTGATACAAAATACACCAATTTTGTAACTTCGTTATCGTGTGACCTGGCCCTATTATAAGGTGTTATCCCGTATAGCTGCGGGGCCATATAATTTCACGTTGCAATTGAGTTCTTATTATGACACATTCAGTATTATTGCATTAATCATTCAAGCTAAAAATATCTAGTTTAAATAGCCTACTCTTCTTCGCAGAATTGTATTAATCCAAGCTTCTTGGAGGGTTTTCCAGCATAAACTGCCTGTTTAAGGTCATGCCACAGCATCTCAATCAGGTCTTTCTCTGAGCCACTCAAAAATCTTAATTTTGTTTCTTTTTGAGCCATTCAGAGGTGGACTTGCTTGTATGCTTTGGCTCATTGCCTTGCTGCATAATACAGCAGTGTTTGAGCTGTAGGTCACAAACTAATGGCTGGAAAACTTCCTTTAGAATTTTCTGGTAGAGAGCAAAATTCCTGGTTCCATCAATTATGGGAAGTTGCCCAGGTCCTGAAGCAGCAAAGCAGCCCCAAACCATCGCTCTACCACCCTGTTGTTTGACTGCTAATATGATGTTCATATTGCAGAAATCTGTGTTAGCTTAATGCCAGATGTAAAGGTATCTATATCCTCTAAAAAGTTCTACTTTGACTCATCAGTCTATGGAATATTATTCCTTACAGTATATCTTGGGAGTCAAGATGTTTTTTGGCAAATGTGAGATGAGCCTTTGTAGTTTTTGGGCAGCAGTGGTTTTCACCTTGCAGCTTTCACACGGATGCCATTTTTTCCCCCAGTTTCTTCCTTATTGTGTAATCGTCAACAATGACCTTAACTGAGGCAAGCGAGGCGTACAGTTCTTTAGGTTTTAATCAAGTCGTTGCGCTATTTTACTTATGCACTCTTATACTGAAGTACAAGATCTCCTGTACTCATGAAGTTATGAATTCTCAAAAATGCCGGAAAAAAGTAACATGAATTTAAAATTGGTCGTTTTTACATGAAATGACCCATTTGCTTACATTCAGCCAAATGTATCAGAACTAGTTGGGAAATGCCTTACAGTGCAGATGGATGTGGACTTAGGAGTGTACTGCAAAAAACAACCCAGGATTTTGTAATTCGTACTTGATTTCGACAATATTCTTGAAAAAACTCTTAAATTGAGGCACATTTTGATTGTTTCTTTTCAAATCCTTTGTGGTGGCACGCAAAACTACAACCCCAGTTACGAAATAGTTGGGACGAAGTGTAAATTGTGAATAAAATCAAAATGCAATGACTTTCAGATCACATGAGCCAATATGTTATTTACAATAGAACATAGATAACATTTCAAATGTTGAAACTGAGACATTTTACGTTTTATCCACATAATGAGCTTATTTCGAATTTTCTGGCTGCAACAGGTCTCAAAAAAGTTGGGACACAGGCAAAAAAGGGCTGAAAAAGCAATTAATATATAAGAGAATCAGAAAGAACATTTAGCAAGTAATTAAGTTAACTGGCATCAGGTGTGTAACATGATTGGCTATAAAAGGGATGTCTTAGAGAGGCTGAGTCTCTCAGAAGTAAAGATGGCCAGAGGCTCTCCAACATGTGAAGGCTTGCGTAAAAAAAATTGTGGATTACTTTAAAAACAATGTTCCTCAATGTCAAATTGCAAAGGCTTTGAAGGTCTCATCATCGACAGCGCATAACATCATCAAAAGATTTAGAGAAACTGGAAAAATCTCTGCGCGTAAGGGACAAGGCCAAAGACCTTTACTGGATGCCCGTGATCTTCGGGCCCTCAAACGCCACTGCATCACTTACCGGCATGATTCTGTCATTGACATTACTTAATGGGCCCAGGAATACTTCAAGAAACCACTGTCTGTAAACACAGTCCGCCGTGCCATCCACAGATGCCACCTAAAACTCTATCATGCAAGAAGGAGGCCATTGTTGAGCATGATCCAGAGGCGCCGCCGTGTTCTGTGGGCCAAGGCTCATTTAAAATGGACTGTATCAAAGTGGCAAAGTGTCCTGTGGTCAAACGAGTCCAAATTTGACCACCTCTCCTGTTATTAGCTTTCAGTTCAAAAGCCAGCATCTCTAATGGTATGGGGATGCATTAGTGCATATGGTGTGGGACACTTGCATGTTTTAAAAAGCACCATGAATGCTGAAAGGTAAATAAAGGTTTTACAGCAACATGTGCTCCCCTCCAGATGACATCTATTCCAGGGAAGGCCTTGTGTATTTCAGCAGGACAATGCAAAACTGCATACTGCAGTTATTACAACAGCATGGCTTCGTAGTAGAAGAGTCCGTGTGCTGAACTGGCCTGCCTGCACTTCTGATCTTTCACCGATTGAGAACATTTGGCGCATAATTAAACGAAAAGTCTGTAAAAGGAGACCCAAAACTCTCCAGCAGCTGGAAGCCTGTATTAAACAAGAGTGGGATCAAATTCCAATGGCTAAACTCAAGAAACTTGTCTCCTCAATGCCCAGACGCCTCCATTCTGTGTTAAAAAGAAGAGGGGATGCTACACTATGGTAAACAGGCCCCTCTCCCAACTTTTTTGAGACCTTTAGTAGCCATCAAATTTGAAATGAGCTCATTTTGTGGATAAAATAGTAAAATTTCTCAGTTTCAACATTTGCTATGTTATCTCTGTTCTATTGTGAATAAAATACTGGCTGGTGTGATTTGAAAGTCATTGCGTTTTGATTTTATTCACAATTTGCACTTTGTCCCAACTATTTCTGAATTGGGGTTGTAATACAATGAAATTGTGTCTATTTCAAAATTCTATGTACCTAACTGTACCAAAGGAGTGACATTCTCGTCAAAGATCGTAATGGGAATACCTGCGCTTAGGTAAATATCCGCTCAGTTTAATGAATAGGAAAGACTACTCACGTTAGACTCATACATACTGTACTTTGTAGAAATGAATTAACTAGCTAACATTTAGAGAAAAAAATGGATCATAAATGAATCTCCCCTTGCTAGACAATCAACACAGAAAGGGAGGGTAAGCACTGGCTTGGGCATTCACCAATTTATGCCTACAAAACAGCACAAAACGAGTGAGAATTTTGTTTAAATGAGGTAAGCCTCAGCATTATGGTTAAGCTATGGCCATTTGACATCACTGTCACATGACTGCCAAAGTGTTCCACAGCCTCTCATTGGCTAAACCTTTTCGAGGGATGGAAAAATGGGGACCGCCAGTTTTTTTATTGTTTGATCCCATTTTTGTTATTTGAAGCTTTGTACAACTTTACTGTAAAATTGAGGAAAATCCCAGCCATTTATGAACTCAATGTTGGTTTTGTACAAAGGTCGTCTTTCACTTTAAAATTAGTTTGAAGATATCAAACAACTAATTGTGACACACATGCAGAAATAGGACAAATAGGGAAGGGGGTAAATACTTTTTTGCAGCACTGTACTGTATCGACACCTGATACTGATAATGCGGTATATCTGTGCATCTCTTTGTTACCAGTGCATCATTGTCATGAGTGAGCATGATTGTCTTATGATATTCTCAAAATGAAAATCCTTGTATTGTGGTTTAAACCTTACATTGATTGCTTTGGAAATCCAATGTGCTAGAGTACAGAGTCAGAGAGCAATAATTGTGTCATCATCCCGACTTTTATGGTTAGTACTGCATGTGCATGGCAGTGGGTGTAGGATGGGGGTGTAGCATTTAATTCTTGGTGGGTTGGGGTGATGTAGGCCAGCTTGGCCTGTGTATAGGGCGTGGTCTCCCCCGGGCTTCATTGCCTGGGCAGCCTGGGCTGCTCACCGTGTGATAAATGAAGCGGACTCTGATGACGCTGCAGCCACAGCCTTCAGTGGGGGGCTGGGCTCTGCAGAGTCGATGTGAGCAGCATTGCTGGACGCAATCGCACCGACTGATATTTTAAACTGTTTTCCTGCCACTCAGTGTCTTCTTTTCTGTGCTCTCACTCAGTGTCTTGATTTTGTGGTGTTGCCTTGCACTGGCTTTAAATGAAGACTAACGCAACAATGTCAGCTGCAGTAGTTTTCAGCATTTGTTATCCTTTGATTCTGAAGGAGAGAGGCGAAGCTGAAATTGTACTCTGCTGTCTGAATGGCTGAGCCATTTTAAGAGCAACCTCTGTTTTCGGATGAAGGAGATGATTAGTTAATTTGTAGGAGGCAAATACTGGACCCCGAACAGATAAATGGCAATCAGTGATTGAGTGATATGCTGCGGCCTGTCTCTTTCTCGTGCTCTATCCTTCTCCTCTCTCTCTCTCTCTCTCTCTCTCTCTCTCATATGTCTCTATTTTTCTCTAGGCCTTTGTCTCTTTCTCTCTTCATCTTGCATTCTGGCACTTTGTCTCACTCTTGTCTCTCTCTCCATTTCTCTGTGCCTACTTTTGCTCTACCCGTCTCTTTTTCACTGTATGCTTACTTGCTCGCTCACGCTCTCTCTCTTGCTGTTTTCTCTCTCTCTATCCCTCTCTTTCCCTACACGCCCCTCCTCTCTCCTCTCTGGTTTGATAATGCTACAGTTTCCCCAGTCTGTGTGTCTGCCACTTTGCCACTCTGCCTTGGATTATAAAATTTTCATTAGCTTTGCTGCAGTCATGCTTTTGGAGGGGAAAAAAAATGGTGTATGTGTTTGTGCGTGTTTGTGTGTGTGATTGTGTGTTTTTGTGTGCATGTTTGTGTGCATACGTGCAAGTTTGTCTGCGTGCAAATGTACCTGTGAGTGCTTTCTGAGCTAGGCGATGCTGCGTGTGCTTTCTCGTTTGAGTGCATGGGTGAATATATCTGCTGGTGCACCCCCCCCCTCACCACCACCAGCAGCAAATACTATTTGGAGCCCAGTTGCTGTTTTTGCGGGATTTCAGTGTCTAAACAAGATATTGAGTTTGATGCATTGATATGGATGACTTTGTAAGATTGAAATACATGTGATCTGGGCAGCAGTGTGGATGTCAGTTCATTTGCCATTTGCGAGTGCCTTATGGGTGATGTAAGCTCGTCATTTATGTTAGATTATGTTTCATTCCATTCATGGGTCATTTGTGCTCAGTGACTTAAAACTGATTACTTGCAAGAGTAGATTCCACAGTGCTTATCTACCGACTTGACAATGTGTGCTGGCAATGAATTGAGGTCTGGGTGCTGTGATGCAGTCTAGTGAGATGTTCCTGCAGTCAGTGTCCTGGTACAGTGTCAGTTATTCTCTCATTTGTCTGCTCCCACTCAAAACTGGACTCTGATTTGGCTATTACTTTGCCAGTCCTACATAAGGACGAATAATAACTCTTATGACATAACATAAACTGCTGGCTTGTTTTTTTTCTTTTTATTTCCTAGCCCTACTGTCTGGTCTTACCCCTCTCTGTATGAAATGCGCATCCGTACCCCATTATCCATTCTGTGCAAACCACTTTCTTTCTCTGAATGCAGAAATAAGACTGTAACTCTAGCTTGTCGTGCAAGATCCTCCTCAATGCTACATATTTTGTGCAGGATTCAGGGTGAGCCCCCCAGACCTAAGTACTGCGTAGTGCAACCATCCCTGCTGGGCTTAATGCAGGGCTCGGCCTGGTAAAAGCAGAAAAATAGCTTGCGCGAATGCGCTGGGAAACCTCATCAATCTTTCACGTAAATTGCAATGTTTTATTTAAACTATTGCAAAGTCCTCCACTTGTGCTTTGGTGCTGTAGTACTATGAACAGGAAAAACCCAGCTAAGGTGGCCTTGGCAAGGAGAGCAGCCTGAAAGGGAAGACTACTAAAAGGGGTATAAAGCTAGATAGAGGTTGTAGGTTGAAACTGTACCCACCCTCATGCCCCCCCCGCAAATTGGATGCACCACTGAGGTCTCAGCATTAGCTGTATATGAGCCTAATATGACCCCCCCTTGCTTCCTTCCTGTGACAGAGGTCTGTCTTACTGGACTCCTACTTGGTTATTCAAGGGCCTTTTTCATCAGTCTATTGATGAGAACTGGTTTTTGTTTCTCCAAAGTGCCTCAGGCTGCACTTGCCCACACCCCCCTTCGTTCAGTATTCAGAGGCTGTCTTAAATCGCTGTGTAAGCTGAATGCATTGTAAAGAAACATAATGGATGTCTTCAGTTCAAATGTATTCATTCAGAGGAGAGAAAAAAAGGACAGTGGAATCCCTGCGAATCCGAGTGTCCACTTGAGATGACAAATGGCTGAGAGGATCCTGTTTTAAGTATAAATGTAAAAAAAAAGGGAAGAAAGCAGGCCCCCCCGCCCCATCCCCACCCACCCCTGTCTGGTCACGTCTTGTCTCTCCCAGCCAGCGACCCATTTGCAGAGGATGTAGTTTATTAGGTTCATTGCCATAAAAGTGCCTCGGAGAAAAATTGTATTTTTTTCTTTATTTTGTCTCTGTCTGCCAGCAGGATGTGTCATCATGTTTCTTTATTGGTCACTGTATACCCACGCAAGAATGATGTCATAGTTGCTGTGCATCATGTGAGATCATGACAGAATATCTTTTTTCTTGTACAGAATGCAAACTTTCAGGCTGGAGCTGGGATCACGCAGACGGGCCAACACTGAATAAATAAAATACACCATACTGCAGTATTACAATATAGCATTGCATTTGCCTGCTTGTTGATAATTATTACTTATGTTTTCTTCAGTAAATTTCAATGTTGCTGCATTGTTATATTTTTAGTTGGGCCAAAAGAAAGACCAGGGGCAATCGTTCATGAGTATTTGGATGCATGACGTATTCAGATCGACATATTAATCATATTATGTTTAATGGAATGTATGATATGCAGTGCTCCTCTCATGTTTAACGTCACTCTCTCCTCCCCCTCTTTTTCCCCACCCTTTCTCTGTTTTCTCCTTGCAGACGTTTATAGTGCTAAATAAAGGGAAAGCAATCTTCCGCTTCAGTGCCACACCTGCCTTGTACTTCATAAGTCCTTTTAATCTTGTTAGGCGAATAGCTATTAAAATTTTGATACATTCATATCCTTTTCAAGTGGTTGTGCTGCCTGATGTCAAAAATGTTTGTCAAGCATGAAGATACTTTTGTGATGATTATGACAGTGTTTTGATTATGGCTGTCATGGTAATGGGAATGACTGTTACAATGATTGCGATGCTAATCGTGACAGTGTTGAATGAAATGTGATCAGGGTCGTGATGATCTTGGTTGGTAATTTCAGTGGTATTGACAGTAAAGGTTACAGCAACAATAATGATAACGATAACAAGGTTAGAGATGACTAGCGAAAGTTTTTCTGAAATTCGGATGAATTGGAATTATTTTAAAAAATTGACGAAATCAATTGATTTTTTTCCCAGCATTTACCCATTTTCTCACGATAGTTCACTGTTTTTTTTTGTGGGGGGCTGTTGGGGATATTTCCATCATTTTCTGCTTTCCTTGACTTTCTCCCACTTTGTTCAGCATGATCATTATGTGTACGATTTTGACCAACTGTGTGTTCATGACTTTTAGTAATCCCCCAGAATGGTCCAAACAAGTAGAGTGAGTACCTTTCACATACATGTCTATCTCTTTAAGAATTGATGTTCTCAATAAGTTATGCCTGCTGCTAATATATGTTCAGCTAATGAACCCCATCTGAGATTCTGTTTGCCAGTTTTTCTGTCACTCACTGCCTACTACCTTCTCACTACAATTTGGCTTTTGTATTTCATTTCATGGCCTCCTTCCCATGCAGACTCATTTTCTGCGTTGCTAAGGGTTTTTAATTGAAGACCTGGGTGCAAGAAGTACTTAAGTCACATTTTCCAAAAAATGAGCTGACACGACTGCCATAAAGTAGAGTGTCATGTGCATCATTTAAAGCCAAAAAATTCCAAATATTAGTACTCAAGTCCTCAGTACTGATATAGGGCCTTCCCTGAATCTACTGAATTTTTGTACAAGAAATACTCAAGTCCTTGACGTCATCAGGAACAAGTGCCTAAGTCCATGACTGTCCAATCAGCTGTTCGTATGTGTCATGTGACAAGCGTAGCAAAAATGACTGTTTGGCAATCAGAAAATGATTGAAACGGCATTTGTGTGGTAAAAGTACCAAAGTCCATGCATTTTACGGCAATAATTACCGAAGTCCAGGCATTTTATGGTAAGAAGTACCAAAGTCCGAAACTGATTTTCTTGTTTTTTTCGTAATAAAGCATTATTTTTCCGCAAAAACGTGTCTGTCTACTTTGTATGACCCCTGGGACTAGCAGTAGGCACCACTGAATGTTATCTTTTAAAAAAAGTATCTGCAGCATGTTTTCAAAACTTTGACCCTTAATATCTCAAAAATGTTATTTTGTGACTAAAGTACTTCTTGCACCCAGGTCCTCAATTTTTTGACATTGCTCATTATTTGTGCATGGTATTAATGCATAGCTCACCTTTGCAATATTCGCTGGAAATTAGTGTTAATGTGGAAGGGATATTCAAAATTATTTGAAGTTCCATGTATAGTGGCTGCCTCATCTGGTTTTTGACTGCATGTATCACGTCAAGGAGAACAAGGATGTGGCTCCAACAACTTGTAATTTGGGTTTTTTCTTTCCCTTCAGGTACACCTTCACTGGGATTTATACCTTCGAATCAGCGATAAAAATCATCGCTCGCGGTTTCTGTATAGACAATTTCACATTCCTGAGAGACCCATGGAATTGGCTCGATTTCATGGTGATCTCTATGGCGTAAGTACATGTCCGCACACCTTCACTCTAGCTAGCCCCATAGCCTAATTAACATGCAACAAACTTAAATTATGTTTTGTTGTACTTAATGTTTCGTGCCTAGTATTAACTTAGTTTGAAGTTGAGAAAGGTTTGATATATTGGACGAGTATTTTATTAGTTATGTTGAAGCCCAAATTGTTTAGCAGCCCTTGACAGTGTAGTTTTTTTTTTTTGTGAAGCATAGTGTCAGAGAATGTATTCAGTGAACGGAAGAATTTAAAAATTTTTTATCAAATCTCTAAGCAGATCATTAAGAAAGCATGATTATTCCAGAATTTTTTCTAGTGACTCTAAAATATGAGAATTCCACAATCTTTGCAAATGAATTTGTAACAAGACAACTCCTGTTCCTCTGCATATGAATTTGAAATAGAAGAATCCTCGAAACTTATCTCGTATCTGAAACATGAGAACTCAAAAGAATTCTTTAGTGGACAGTGAATATGTAGGCAGAGAAACTGATTCGAAGGGAAGTATGCTCCTTTCAGTTCATGCCTTTATCTTTACTTTTCTGTCATGAATCAGAAAGGTGCTATTCCTCTCCACCTATTTTGTGTGACTTCATACTTTGTGATCAACACCCTGAATATGCATGGTCATAGTAATTTGTGGTGAGAAAAGTTTTCTCATTTTTCACTTACAAAAATAATAAAGGACGTTCAAATTTTATGCATTAAAATAAATAATACAAATTGTGATAAAGTATATAATTTTTTTTGTGATAAGGTATATATGTTAAGTATATAAAACATTGTCAGGTATGGACATTTTTTTCACTTAATAGGACAAAATACAAATAATAAAAATTTCACTGCTGCTTTTTCTTGAAGATAAAGTTGTAATATAGCTGACATCAATATTATTAGTTGTTTGGGCAAGTTTTCTCAATGGATTTGGGACATGTTCTCAGTCAGCTACTGGTTGCAGATTACAGTATTACAAGTTTTTCGTGATAGAGTGTTAAGGTTACTCATTTGTGGAGTAGCTGCTAAATGTATACATTAAATGTTTTAGAATAGCTGCCATATCCTTGGGCTGCACACGTGAGGTATTAAACAGAGTCTAACAATGAAATGTATTAATTTAAGCATGATTGCTTATGTGTGTTCCTACACCTGCATTTTTATTGTTGGAGACAGTCACTCTTCTCTCATATGCTTACAGACACACAGATTGTCTGTAAGGAATATGTTATTGTAATGAGAAATTGTGTTTCAAAGGGATGATGGAAGGAAAGGACTGTGGTCTGTCATTATGAGAGGGCAGAAGTAGAATATCAGTGTGCTACTTGATATAATGTTAAAGAAAATTAGTCATAATGTTCTATGGTAAGTGCCAACCCTGTACTTAGCTGTTTATAACTTCACACTGAAGATGCATCAAATCCAAGATATGAGGCTGAGTCTTAATTCTTTCATTTGTTTTCAGATTTATTTCATTGTGATGATATTTAAGAATGTCCCCTTTAAGTCAATAAGCCAAAAATTGTTCATGGGTATTAAATGAAAGTCAAAAAATTGTTAGTAATTAGCATTTTCTCAACACTTTCCGTAAATGGGCGTGCATGTTTGGCTATTTCCCTCGCTGCGGTGTCCTCAGTTGTTTTCCCCCAGTACTGTCTTGATATGCTGTTTCCTTTATCTGATCTGTACGTGATATTTCCCATACTGTCAGAATAACGGCTCTGACTGAGCATTCTGCCCTACAAAGGCTAAGTGCAGTAACTACAAAATACTTTAAACAGTAAAACATGACTTCAGAGTTTGTTTGCTGTCCCAACAAATGAAAAGATAGCATATCTCTGATAGATCATGGTTAACTGACTTGCCATGATATAATTTCTATCCAAATAAATCTTAATCTCTGTATATTTTCAGGCCCAAAACTGCATAACTCACATTTTACCCAATATGTAGTTACTACACTTTGGCTTTGTGGTGCAGCATTATACCGCTCTGGTAGCTTCTCCTCACAATGTCCCCTCCGTCTATGTCAAGGCGCTGCTACAAAGGTGTGGTTGAGCGGCCCTTTGGCTCTCCTGCTGAGCCACTATAACACTGATACTGTGCGAATGTGAATGCTTTGCATAGTCACGCAACACTGCTTTATCACGCCTTGCAATATTCACTTAAAAATGGGGAGGTATCCAGTTGCCGACAGTCATAACTTGAATGTTTTTCACATGCCCTTTTAGGTTACGATGCAAGGGTGCGTGTTTATTTGGAAATTATAATTATACCCTTTCTTTTGAGTCAAGGGCTCTCTTCCAGCATTTGAGTCTGAACCAGGGAGAACTGTAAAAGTATTTTTGATTTAAGCTGAACCAAAGGATCTGGAGCCTGGTTGCCCCAGGGTCGTACTCAGGCTCGCACTTACTAACCAGAACTGGAAACGTCAGTCCAATTTATGCTACTGGGCTGAGTTACCTCTGCTCTTGGATAAAACAAAAGAATATTATTTAAGTAAATAAATGTTGAATAATTATTATATTGCCTTACGCGCATTCAGCTTTAATAAATTTCCTGTATGCAGGTGCAGGTGGGGATTTTGACTTACCAACACAACAGTTTCTGTACTGTGGCCAGGTCGGGTGTAATTTTAAATCTGGAATTTAGAGTCCTCTCTTTTTTCTTGGTCCCTGGTTCTGCTCTGAGGTTGGAAAAGAGAAAGCTCGCAGCTCTCTGTGCCCTCTCACTCCAAACTCCTGCACATTTCTCCCCCAGACTCAATCTATTAAGTCTCTCTGGTTTTCTGGTTTTTCGAACTGGGGGATGGGCATTGTGGTGGGAGGACACATGAAGTTGGGATTATTTCAATGAGTGAAGTTCTATTTTACAATGTGTGTGTGTGCGTGTGCATGTATGTGCGAGTCTGTGTGCGCGTGCTCGTGTGTGTGTTTGTGTGTGTGTGTGTGTGTGTGTTTTAGCATATTTCTAGTTTGAATATCTTGTTAAGTGGCTTCTATTCCTGTCAGTAATGAAAACTAATGTTAATAATCCCTTAAACTGTGTATCGTTGTTTGACAGAATGTTATTCAGCTTGAGGCTTCATGTTTCACTCTGCAGAGGAGGCAGAAAGAAAGCGTGTGTCATGTTCCCTGTGCATTAACAAGCGTTCCATGTAACTCTGGTTTGATTCTGCAGGTATATAACAGAATTTGTAAACCTAGGCAATGTCTCAGCTCTGCGCACGTTCAGGGTATTGAGGGCTTTGAAAACTATTTCTGTTATTCCAGGTAAGGAAGCACGTGGGGGGTGGGGGGTGAGGGGTTGGTGTTACCGTACGTAGGTGTTGTATTTCTTTCCTGTTTCTTTTTCGTTCCTTACCTTTCCATGGACGGCCTCTGTGAGTGACGTTCCCCTCCCGGTGGTGGGTGTCGTGGTGCCGTCGTGTGGTTTTTGTTTGTCATTCGGTGTTTGTGTGTGATCCTTCCCTTATTTCAGATATATCACAGAGTTTGTGGACCTGGGAAATGTGTCTGCGCTGAGAACATTCAGAGTTCTCCGGGCATTGAAAACTGTTGCTGTCATCCCAGGTGAGGCCAAATTTAAACACTAAGGCTGAGCTCATTTTGTTATTATGATTATTATTATTATTATTATTGTTATTTTCAATTTCATTTATTTCAACAAATTTTTATAACCAAAATAATCATATACATTATTTTCTCTCCAAATTATCAAAAATGGTACTAATACATTTTTGATAGGCTTTGCAGTCTACTGTCACCCTAGGTCGCTCCCCAGTGCCCGATATTAGGACTTCAAAATGACTTAGCATCGTTTTCCCATTTATTTGAAATGCTTTAGGTGGAGATTTGGTGAACATCTATCGGCATCTTTTATATACATGAATTGGAATGGCAGGGAAGACAGTCTATGGTTATTTCTGATCTCTAGTTGTCATATTTTAACCTAAAGAAAAAAAAACTCCTTGGGTTTTGCATAAATAATAGTGCAACCTACAGTAGGTGCTTTAAGGTTAGGAACTGGTGTGCTGAGACTTTTACATGGCATATTGTGAGCTGTAATGACTAATTTCCTGATCACTGGTGCTTTGTTGGCGGGTAACTATTGAAATGCATTTGCAACCTAGTTTCAAAAGTGAGGATAACAGTTTTACTTTCAATTGCCAGCAAATTAGAGAAAGGGGTCGTAACGTATGGCTTTTCATTTTGGCAGAACCAAATTACAAAAAAAAAAAACCTTCATTCACCACCAGGAAGGTTACAATACAACAGTATAGGAAAATATGTTAGGCCTTTTTAGCTTTCAAACTCTAGAAATAGGTCACTGTAAAAGAATACACAAAATAAAAAATTGAAGCCTGGAAAGTAATTTAATACAGAAATCCATGATGTTCTGCTGATTCAAAATGGCACTCCTTTTAGTGTGAACCCTTTGAACATGCCTTCTTGCTATTACATGCTTCCGAAGACTGCCAAGCCTAGTGCGTGATCTTATGCTGCATGTTGCCTCTAAGTCACTTGCTAATAGCGTACTGAGAGCTTGGCTGACAGATTTTTTGAAAATTATATTTCATCAAGTTTTCTTTGCATTTTTGGAAATATTTGATTTTATGGTTTGGTTTCACATTTATTTTTTATTTTTATTTTTGTTGATTCTATTTTCTTTGATGGGCATAAAAACATCTAACATGGAAATCATACAAAGAAGAGAAATAAAACAATGAAAAACAAAATATATTCGGTTATATTGTTGTTGAGAGATTAGATGACTGGACGTGCAAAACTGGGGAAGGAGGATGAACAGCCTGAATCCCAGTCTGTAACATTCGTCCTTTCTTCACATGATTTTTGTGGATTTCACATTTTTAATGTGGTGCTACAGACTGTTACAAAGGCGGTAGATGTTTTATCTTTTTTTTGACATATCTGTATGTTCAGTTAAAGCAGTCATTTAACCTTGCTGCTTATTTTAGTATTTAATTAAAATGTCATGCTAAGAACATTTATTGAAGAGAAATTCGGGTCAGACGCTTACCTGTTAAAAGTCGTCTAGAGGCCCTGTCACAGACTATATTCTAGCCTCCATTTTGGACTATCTAAAGCCTTGTTACACATTTTATTATGCCTCCTGTTCCATGCTATCTGAAGCCCCGTTACAGACTGCCACAGTCCCTGTTCTACACTATCTGAAGCCCTGTTACAGACAATATTACAGCCCATTTTACAGTATCTGAAACCCTGTTACTGACTCTATTGCTAACCCTGTTCTGCCCTACCTGAAGCCTTGCTATAGACAAAATTACAGCCTCTGTTCCACACTACCTAAAGCCCTGTTACAGGCCCTATAGATGCCCCTGCTATATACAATCATAAGCCCTGTCACTGACTCTCTTTCAGCCTGTTAGACACTATATGAATCCCTGTCACTGACTCTCTTTCAGCCTGTTAGACACTATATGAATCCCTGTCACTGAATCTCTTTCAGCCAGTTAGACACTATATGAATCCCAGTCACTGAATCTCTTTCAGCCAGTTAGACACTATATGAATCCCAGTCACTGACTCTCTTTCAGCCTGTTAGACACTATATGAATCCCTGTCACTGAATCTCTTTCAGCCAGTTAGACACTATATGAATCCCAGTCACTGACTCTCTTTCAGCCTGTTAGACACTATATGAAGCCCTGTCACTGAATCTCTTTCAGCCAGTTAGACACTAGATGAATCCCAGTCACTGACTCTCTTTCAGCCTGTTAGACACTATATGAAGCCCTGTCACTGACTCTGTTACTGCC
This sequence comes from Gymnothorax javanicus, assembly GCA_029692085.1. Classification (NCBI taxonomy): domain Eukaryota; kingdom Metazoa; phylum Chordata; class Actinopteri; order Anguilliformes; family Muraenidae; genus Gymnothorax; species Gymnothorax javanicus. The sequence goes on from CM056203.1 coordinate 21,566,177, forward strand.
CCTGTTCCGCCTTACCTAAAGCCCTGCTACAGACAGAATTACAGCTTCTGTCCCATACTATCTGAAACCCTGTTACAAACCCCCTATTACAGCCCCTGTTTTACAAAATCAGAAGCTGTGTCACTGACTCTCTCTTAGCCCACTTGACACTGTATCTGACGCCCTGTAACTGACTATATCAGACGCCTTGTTTTAGATTCTGTTTCTGGCCCTATTATGGACTCCATATACAGTGACTATTACTGCTGTTGTAGTAGATTCTTGTCACATACTCAATTGGATTTTATCCAAAGTCCCACTGCAGACTTTACAGCTGGATAAAGACATTGGATGAGCCTGTTTTAGACTAACAGAGGGCACGTTATTGACAATCAGAAGCCGTAAAACAGATGTACCAACACAACTCCTGTCACAGAAAATTTTGGCTTGCTTCATGCTTAGTTACAGGCCCTTTAAACTGAAGACCTGTGTGCAAAAAGTCCTCAAGTGAAAAAAGTCTCAAAAAATGAGCTGACACCAGTATTAAAAGCCACAATGGCCAGAGCATCACCTGATACCAAGGATTTCTCAAAGGAAGTACTGAAGTCCTGTGTTCTGGTGTGTTGCCATTGTCAAATTCACTAAACTTTAGTGTAAGAAATACCTAAGTATTAAGTACTGAAAAAGTACTTAAGTCCAAAAATAATTTTCTTTTTGATGTCACAATACAGTACATGAGTATTTTTCCACAAAAAAGGGTTGTTCAGCTCTCAATAGCCCCTGGAAACAGCAATGAGCTCCACTGTATGCTACCATTAAAAAATTGTCTGCAACATGTTGAGAGAACTTTGACCCCCAAAATCTCAAAAGTGATATTTTGCGACTTAGGTACTTCTTGCGCACAGGTCTTCAGTTTCTGTCTTAAGTCTCTATATTGGGCTGTTATTCATTCAACCAATCTGTTAGGACAGTCACGAGTTGGTAGAAGGCTTTTGGAAGTGAATCTGGCTAATAGTGAACTACTCTCCAGCTCTAGTACCCTCGGCAGGGCTGTCGAAGAGCCCCGTGCACAGCAGCTGTAAGAGGGTCTTCTGGACTCACTTGGAAGGGGGGAATGCTGTGCCCTGCTTTCCGCCATTAATGCGAGCTAATTCGCAAAAACCCTTCAGGGGGAAGTGGACTGGTTTAGTTCTCAGGAATTTTTTTTAAGTGCTGAAAACAACATTGCATGTAAGGAACAGGGTATGGGGAGTTTGCAATTAAATTTGCAAAAATCAGATAAAGTAGCATAATTTTCTTTCTTGATGGCAGAGATACTATTTTCCCCTTCAGCCTTGGAGTTTAAATGACCTGCATGTCTCTTTCATCCCCTGCCTGCAATCCACCCTCACCCTCTGTCCTTTAGTTCTGCTTGGTGATTGTGCTGCACAATTCATTTAACTCTCTGTCGGTCTCAGTCAAGAGTCCCCCCACTTCCTTGCCTAAGGTTCGACCCGGACCAATGTCCATCAATCTAAGATCTCAGAGTAGCCAGTACTTCCATCTCAGCTGCCCCTGACATCGAGATGTGTAATCCCCAGGGCAGCTTGGCTTTCCTGAGTTTCCGAGTTTAAAACTGTACTCGGTGCTGTCCATCCTGCCAAAGATGCTGGCATCCTTTTTCCTGCAACATCAAAATGCATCAATTACAGCTGTCAGATGTGGACATCCCATGGCTAGTGGACTTATACTCCATATCTGGGTCAATGCAGTCACATTACTTGGGATTGATTACAATTAATTGAGTTCTGCAACTCTTGAGGGCCCTGTAGCCTTAATGATCCACTGATTTAAGATAAGTAGTTAACTACGGGAGGCCCAAGTGTTAGGGTTGGAACTTTGTGCAAATTCAAATGTGAAAAATAAGTTTTAAAACCATTGAGTATAATTTTTTGAAAAACTGCGTCAGCAGTGAGTTAAGTCATGAGACCAAATGGACCAAATCTGGAAAAGCTACCAGTTAACGTTTTGGTCTGTACAAGTCGCCCAGATTATAAAGTGGGACATTGGATATGATTTGAAAAAGGAAATTGGCGAAATTGATGGTCAAACTGTACCTTGTTTATGTAGGCGCACAAGTTCAATCCTTTCTTTCATGTAGTGTAGCAATAAAGTGGTCAGTGTCTTACCACTTAGAGAAGTGGGGTGACTCCTGAATTCTATTCGTTCCCTCTGTGGTGAGGTACTATTAATTCCAAATGCCTTAAAAATGTCTTTTGAGGGGCCTCTAGGTGGCTCACAGCAAAAGACATTCATCTGGGAACCTTGTTGTTGGGCTTTCAAATCCCAGCCGTACCATCACTAGCTATGGCTGGAGGTCCGCATTGGCAAAGCAACAATTGGCCCAGGCTCGCCAGGGTTATTGGTTAAATCGGTTAAATTTGTTGGTCTCATTGCTCACTCCTGGTCAGCCAGGTGCTTGCAGTTGAATATTAGTTGACTGCTTAATCCTCCGACAGCATAGGAAGACGGTGATTGATGGTGTGCCTGCGATATGTAAAGAAGGGTTGACTAGTTATCAAGTGATTCAGAGGAATCACGTGTCACAGTTGCCTCCTTTTGAGGAAGCGGGAGCTGTGTGCTGCGGTGGACTAAACAGTTTGGCTGAGCTCGAGGTGGGGGAAAAAGGGGGAAATCCCCCCAAAAAGTCTTTTAAAAATATACCTTTTGGTACAATTATATGACTTAAAGACATGAAAATTTCTTTTTTGATTGGCTCGCTGCTGCTTGAAGTTTGATTTGTTGACCGGACCTTAACTTCATGCTGATATGGCTCATTAAAAAAAGCCTTCTTCTTAAATGTGAACTGTAGGGCTATTTTGCCAATCATATGCTGTAAACTTATGGATTACAGCAAGTGTTAAGGATTGTGTTGTTAACTTAGTCACCACCGATTTAGTGGGACACGCTGTAGTATGTAGTCAGCCTGGCACAGGACGGTCGCTCTACATTCAAATTCCAGGGCATAAGCGCTGAGAGACTCTTTACTTTGGCATATTGGCAACTGTCTGCGGTCCCCCTTGTGTGTTTTACCACCTTACAGGTCTGAAGACCATTGTGGGCGCCCTGATCCAATCTGTGAAGAAGCTGTCGGACGTGATGATCCTCACCGTCTTCTGCCTCAGTGTTTTTGCCCTGATTGGGCTGCAGCTCTTTATGGGGAACCTGCGGCAGAAGTGTGTCATCTGGCCCATCAACAACACTGAACCCGTCTTGAGCAACGGCAGCAAAGGGTTTGATTGGGACGAGTACATCATGAATGAAAGTGAGAATCCCCATGCATAGGTGCAAGCATGACACATATGCACAGAGAAGTGCACACATGCACAGCTATGTACAGATCATAGACTGTATAAAAAGATGGACGAAGCTACCGTGACGTCACCCATTGGTTTCAGCATACCATAAAGGAAGCCTCGATTTTGGCAATTTGAATTGCACCATGTTGTCATTTTGAAACCGGATGTGATTTCTATAGGAAGAGAGCGTGAATTGAAGATCCGGGGAGGAACGTGGCTCTGGATCTGACCGTATCGGACGAGGACCAGAGGATAGCCACGCCCCAAAAGCATATTCTGGCTTTATCCTTTATTCTAGCCTATATGGGACCATAATTTACAAAAATGAACATCATGATATATCGAAGGAGACTTGAAACGTGCTATAGCTACTATAAAATAATGTGAAAAATCATTATTTAAATGAAAAATCAGGTGGGAAAGTAGGGTCATTTTCTCATAGACTTCTATAGCATTGAACTTCTTTCTGCAACCACCGACGTCGCCATCTGCTGGCCATTAAGTAGAATGCCATTCTACAGTACTTCCGCATGGGCTTCATTTTTCAGACCAGGGTGCTGCGTCCATCTTTTTATACAGTCCATGGTACAGATAAGCACAGACTTGCACCTTTATAAGTAGGCATTCACATGCCCAGATATGCACAAATAAGCACACACATGCACAAACATGTACAGATTAGAGCGCACATACACAGACACGTACAGATCTGCGCACACATGACAGACTTGCAGATTAGCACGCGCATCCACAGATATGTACAAGTAAGTGCACACATGCAGAGACAGTTACAGATTAACACACACATGCACAGATATGTACTGATAGAGCATTTATGAAGGGTATGAGATGTAACATGAGGCAGGCCAGTTTTTAACATCTGTGAAGAAAAATTTGGTGACTAATAATTTGCAGTTGCTGGTTGAATCAAAGCTGGCTGATTTTCAATTAAACCAAAAAGTATCACAACCCTCGTGTGAATCCCTGTTGTGTCTCCCCCATCCAGCAGCTTTCAAATATATTCTCCTCGTTGATTGGTTTACGTTCCACATGCTTTCCCCACCAGCAATTATGCATGAATGTTTCGCCATTTCCTCACTTGTGTGTTTGCGCATATACACTATATATATATATATATATATAAATATATTCCTTACTTTGAGAGTGCAAACTGCTAGATTGTCACTTGCTCTATGCCCTTCAGCAACCAGTCAGTATTTCCCAGTAAAATTTTTTTCGTCTTCGGAAATTATTTGGAATCTTAATGATAATTAAATTTGGAAGTTCTTTTCCTAGTCCCAAGCAGGATTGGGACTTCGATCTTATTAATCATCCTTCAGTCTATTTCTCTGTCCAGTTTGTCAAACACATCTCCCGGGCCTTTTGCGGTTATTAGGATTGGGACTGCGTTCCTGTTAAACTCCCTGGTCCTGCCATCTGATAGTTCTGCTCTGGAGAAGTGCGCACTCCATCTGGTGGCTATCCTGGAACGCCACTGGCTGGGCACAGGCACCCCACTTGCACTCAAGCCAGTATTATCTGAGCTGAAGTGTGTCATTCCTGCTCTGGGCTCCATCCCTCTGTCAATACTCTATTTCTATCAAAAAACTCTTTGATTGGATGGGACTCTGACTCTGCAGATCCTGTTCACAATCATAGCAGTACAATCCAGCTGAAGGAATGGAACCAGTGGAGATGACTAACCTGGTTGACACCCTTGAGGTACCAGAGTGTGTGGAGTAGTCAGCAGGAGGAAGAACTACACCAGCTTTGCCAGTCCATTGGAGCCTTTTCCAATAAACTCCACCGCTGCCACTCAGGGTGCCAGCTCTATTCTGCAGCAGTTGCTCCCTCATGCGCTTGACCACTGGGACTCTAACCTTGTGGTTGGACCCCTACGAAAGCAAGCCTTCCACTTGCTGCAGTTTCCTGGCCCAGAGTTCGCAGGTCTTCAAATTACAGCCCTTTTCATTGCCCTCTGAATGCTTCTGAGTGGTTTTTGTCATCACATGCTTCTCTGGACGTGCCAGCGACTGGGCTGCCACCTGTTGGGAGGCCGGAGATTCTCCAGTTTTAACTTATGCTGGTTTTGCTGAGGAGATGAGGAGGGTGTTTGTCCGGTCCTGCTCCAGCCACGCTGCTGCCCCGAAGTTGCTCCAGCTGCACCAAGGCAGCTGGTCAGTGTTGGAGTACTCCAGTGACTTCTGAACTCTGGCTGTCTCTGCGTGCTGGGATGTCTGGTTGCTTTACGACACCTATTTATTTGGCTTGCCAGAGTGAGTCCAGGATGAATTAAATACCTGTGTCCTTTCTCTGACCTGGACAGCCTCATGGACTTGGCGCTCAGAATGGATGTCCCTCCAGCTGTAAGAGAAGTGGCTGGATTAGCGGGCAAGGTTACAGGTGCCTACCCTCCCTGTATTTTAAGATTCTCAACCTGGAGCATCATACCACCTGGCTCCTTCTGCACCCATGGCTGTTGACTGGGCCTGGCTTCCTAGGCCGCCTCCTGGAAAACGGTTGCGCCGAATAAAACATAATCTATGCCTGTATTGTGGAAGTGCTTATCACACCATTGCTGAATGCTCTTTTTCGGTGGATGTGAGTAAGACCTGAATGAGAAGTGCTGTCTTGTGCTGCCGTCTCGTCCACTCATCCACTCCTTCCTGTTCACCTGACCTGGCAGGGTCGCCCTATCTCCACCAGGGCCTTAGTTGACTCAGAGGCAGACAGGAACTTTATCCATCCTTGTCTTGTTCGCCACCTGGGGGTCCCAACTGAACCACTTCCAGCACCCCTCCGGACCCAAGGTGTCACGGGGATTATCTTGCATGACGTCACAGAGGTAGCCTGGCTGTTACCCATGCTGACCTCTGGTAACCATTCTGAAAAGTTGGCAGTTCTCATCACAGGGTCATCGCATTGTCTGGTGGTGTCGGGAAGGCCCGGGCTTGAGCGTTACAACCCTCATTAGGACTAGCCATCAGGATCCAACCTGGAGTGGAGTTTGTCATGTTGTCAGTCCTGCCTACGTTCAGCTTCCAGTCCCACTGCACTTCCTTCCTCTGACCACCAGGAGGGGACACCGGACCTGAAAGGAGTTCCTTCTATTTACCATTGCCTCCGTCTGGCATTCAGCACGGCGCTAGTGGCGTCATGTCCTCCACTCAGGCCCTATGTTTGTGCCTTCATCTGGTCACCAGAAACATTTCCCCCCAGGGGTCGGCTGCACCCCTTTACCACACAGGAGTCCCAGGCTCCGGAGGAGCACAAAAATCAATGCCTGGCTTCTAGAATCATTTGAGCTTCTTCGTTGCCAGCCAGAGCTAATTTCTTCTTTGGGGCTAAAAAAGATGGGTCTCTATGTACCCACATTGATTTTCAGGGACTTAATTCAATAATTAACAGGAATTGTAACCTTCTTCCTTTGATAGACTTGGCATTCTCCATCCTGCAGGGTAGTCATTATTTGACCAAGCTGACCTTGCGCGAGGTCTGCCACTTCTTTTGCATGTGGGAAAGTGAAAAATGAAGACGGCGTTTAACACCTCCTCTGCCCATTATGAATTTTAGATGATGCCGGTGGGGCTCACTAGTGCCCCTGCTGTGGAGGTTCTACGAGACATGGTCTCCCGGTTCATTTGGTTTACTTAGACGAGATCCTGGTATTCTCTTTAACACTGGGGAACTATACCCACTATGTCTGCCTGGTTCTTCAAAAGTTGTTGGAGATCAACTCTATTTGGAACAATAGAGTATAAATTCCATTTCACCACCATCTCCTTCTTGGGAATCACTTTGATGCAGGGTGCCTCAAGGATGGATTGCCAGAAAGTACAGGCTGTACTGACTTGCTCAGACCCTATGGACTAAAAGGAGCTGCAGAGGTTCCTCAGGTTTGCCAAAGTTTACCTGCAGCTCATTCGAGGGGCACTCTACAGTTGCTGCCTCAGGTGGCCTCTGCCTTTAACCGTCTCAAAGAGATGTTTACCACCACTTCTGTCCTCAAGCTCCCTGACCCTCAGCGCCAGTTCTTTGTAGAAGTTGACGCCTCAGATATGGGTGCAGGGGCTGTCCTTTCTCAGCGAACGGACAATTGTAAACAACATCCTGGAGCCTACCTCTTTCATCGGCTGTCTGCTGCTGAGTGGAATTATTCCATCGGTGATTGGGAGTTCTTGACAGTGATGCTCACCTTTGAAGGTCGGAGGCATTGGTTGGAGGGGCACAGTCTCGCCTCCCTTGTTTAGATGGACCACTGCAACCCAGAGTACCTCTCAACTGCGAAGAGGTTGAACCCTAGGCAAGCCTGTTGATCCCTCCTCTTCACAGGAATCAACTTTCTTTTGACTTGTTGGCCTGATTGTTGGAATACTAACCCTGACTTCTCATCTGTCTATACCCTTTGGTGCCTGAAGATCCTCCTGATACCATCCTTCCGAGTAGTTGTATTCTGGTGACCACCAAGCTTTCAGTGGAGAGTGAGGTAGAAGAGGCATCGTGGTCCTGTCCCTCTCCACTGGACACTCCACCCAACCGTGAGATCATTTCCTGGGCCCACGTCTCTCAGCTGACATGCTTTGCCGGCATCTCTCGTACCCTCGCCCTCATTTGCTGGCATTTTTGGAGGCCAACCTGTAATGCATTCGTGTTTTCCTATTTTCTCACAGGTGTTGGCACACATAAATACAGTATATATATATATACAAAATATATATGTATATTTACAAACCCCAATTACAATGAAGTTGGGACGTTGTGTAAAACGTGAATAAAAACAGAATACAGTGATTAGCAAATCCTTTTCGACCCATATTCAATTGAGTACACTACAAAGACATGATATTCAGTATTCAAACTGATAAAGTTTACTGTTTTTTTTGGAAATATTCACTAATTTTGAATTTCATGCCTGCGACACGTTCCAAAAAAGTTGGGACGGGGCAACAAAAGACTGGGAAAGCTGAGGAATGCTCAAAAAACACCTGTTTGGAACATTCCACAGGTGAACAGGTTAATTGGAAACAGATGAGTGTCATGATTAGGTATAAAAGGAGCATCCCTGAAAGGCTCAGTCGATCACAAGCAAGGATGGGGCGAGGTTCACCACTTTGTGAACAACTGCGTGAGCAAATAGTCCAACAGTTTAAGAATGTTGCTCAATGTGCATTTGCAAGGAATTTAGGGATTTCATCATCTACAGTCCATAATATCATCAAAAGATTTCAGAGAATCCGGAGAAATCTCTACACGTAAGCGGCAAGGCCAAAAATAAACATTGAATGCCCGTGACCGTCGGTCCCTCAGGCGTCACCACTTTAAAAACCAACATCATTCTGTAAAGGATATTACCATGTGGGCTCAGGAACACTTCGGAAAACCATTGTCAGTTAACACAGTTCGTCGCTACATCTACAAGTGCAAGTTAAAACTCTACCATGCAAAGCGAAAGCCATATATCAACAACACCCAGAAACACCGCCGGCTTCTCTGGGCCTGAGCTCATCTGAGATGGAGTGACACAAAGTGGAGAAGTGTGCTGTGGTCTGACGAGTCCACATTTCAAGTTGTTTTTGGAAATCATGGACGTCGTGTCCTCCGGGCTGAAGAGGAAAAGGACCATCCAGATTGTTATCAGCGCAAAATTCAAAAGCCAGCATCTGTGATGGTATGGGGATGTGTTAGTGGCCATGGCATGGGTAACTTGCACATCTGTGAAGGCACCATTAATGCTGAAAGGTACATACAGGTTTTGGAGCAACATATGCTGCCATCCCAGCAACGTCTTTTTCAGGGACATCCCTGCTTATTTCAGCTAGACAATTCCAAGCCACATTCTGCATGTGTTACAACAGCGCGGCCTCATAGTAAAAGAATGCGGGTAATAGACTAGCCTACATGCAGTCCAGACCTGTCTCCCATTGAAAATGTGTGGCGCATTATGAAGCGCAAAATACGACAACAGAGACCCCGGGCTGTTGAGCAACTGAAGACGTACATCAACTAAGAATGGGAAAGAATTCCACATTCAAAGCTTCTATAATTAGTGTCCTCAGTTCCCAAATGCTTATTGAGTGTTGTTAAAAGGAAAGGTGATTTAACACGGTGGTAAACATGCCCCTATCCCAGCTTTTTTGGAACATGTTGCAGGCATCAAATTCAAAATGAGTGAATATTTCCAAAAAAAAATGAAAGTTTATCAGTTTGAACATTAAATATCTTATCTTTGCAGTGTACTCAATTGAATATAGGTTGAAAAGGATTTGCAAATCATTGTATTCTTTTTTTATTCACGTTTTACACAACGTCCCAACTTCATTGGAATTGGGGTTTGTAGTAAACACCCCTCTTCAGAAATAAATAATATAATAAAAAATAAGGTTGCCATAGGGCACTTTTTTTAAACAAGGACATGCTTATGAATGAAAGCTCTCAGGATATAACCAACATGATCGAAATCAGGTAAACTGATAAATTAAAAAATCTAATATTTATCCATAAATATCAGTAAAACTGCGACTTTAGAGAGAATTAAATAACCATAGTTCTGCACGGTCTGCACAGCTTTCACAGCCAACAGCGCAACAGGAACTCACCATTTTGGAACATAATTCATTTGCATCCAAACTGGTTACAGCACTGCATGCTTTGTTTCGCCATGGCCTGATGTTAAAGCCAACTTACCATGAGAGAGGATGCTTTGCACGGTCTAGTTTTTTCTCTACGTTATTGGTGAGCTTGAAGAAGCAAGCATTTGGATTGGAACACAGCCCTCCCCTGCCCTCCACCCCCACTTCATGTAGAATACCTTTTCTTGTCCTGTCTGCAGGTGTCACTGTTGGAGCACTTTAATCAGAGTTTCAATTATGGATTTTTTTCCCAAAGAAAAGAGAAAAACGATTATGTAAATAATACTGAAGTTTGATAATGATTTATTTTTGACCAATTCATTTTTTCATATTTTTATTTCATTCTTGCCTCTCAAAACTAGAGGAGCAGCAATCTCCTCTGCCTTTACGGACCAGCCTTTTCTGGTGTTCAGATATGTACAGATAAGCACACACATCCACACATAGGCACATTCATGTAAAGACATGTACAGAATAGGTATGCACATGTACAGATATGTACAGATAAGCACAAATGCACATTTACACAGATAAGCGCACATTTACACTGACATGTACAGATTGGCACACACAGGCAAAGACGTACTGAATAAGTATGCACATGCACAGATTTACACATAAGCACGCATATGCATGCACGTGCACAGATAATCGCACACTTACACTGATATGTACAGATAAGCTTGCACTGGTACAGATAAGCACTCACTCGCACAGATGAGATGTACACACGTACAGATATGCCCAGATTAGCATTTAAGAGCTCAGATACGTACAGATTAGCGCTCATTGTTTTGACCACATTGCCAAAATTGCAAATAGTGTTTAGTAGTTATATTCTGCGCAATGTAACTTTCATTAGCCACCTTTTCCAAGGGTTTTAGATCAAAACTTAGGCTATAGGTTTCTATTGATCCGTATGGAGAATTTTAGTGGTGACATTATTCAGTACAACATCTTTCTTTGCTGCTAATGATGTGACAAATTCTTTCTGACTAACCATTAAAAATGCCAGTGTTTACTGTAAAATATACTAAGACTCACAAAAGCTTCGAGTTTTTAAGAGGGAATTGTATCCCACTAAATATTTCCAAAGCTTTGATAAAATTGCTAAATATTCTAGATTTTTTGAGCTGAGCGTGGACCAAAATAATGGTGACCTCCGAGGAAAAGGCTTGATGGATGCTTCATTGCCTTCCTTCATTTTGTTTTCAGCCAATTTCTATATCCTCCCGGGTCAATTGGATGCTCTCCTGTGCGGTAACAGTTCTGATTCAGGGTGAGTGTTATACACTAGGATTCAACTGCTTCATTCAAAAACTGCTACAATACTGCATGCGTATTAACACATTTAAAGCACTACTACTGCTTTACCATGCAACTGCTGAATTAGTTCCACTCCTCGACTGACTTGTGTCTCTGATCCTTTTTATCGACAAAGCCGTTCCATTATTTTCATTAGGTTGAAAGGGTATTTTACAACAGGCTTTTAATAGATAAACTCTTCTGAAATACAGGTATACTTTGAGTTCATTTTAGAAATGTTACCTTTTAGTGTTGACAAGGCAGGATTTCTTGTGCGAGTGGATTAAGATTGTGCCACATTGGGGTGTATGTGTCTGCCCCCTGCAGCCGCTGCCCTGAGGGGTACACGTGTATGAAGGCTGGGAGGAACCCTAACTACGGCTACACCAGCTTCGACAGTTTCGGCTGGGCCTTCCTAGCTCTTTTCCGCCTCATGACCCAAGACTTCTGGGAGAACCTTTACATGCTGGTAAGGGGCGCCTTCGGGTTCACCACGCACATTTCCCTGTACCTCTGGCAGAAAAGCAGCCCATAAAATCACATGCGGCTCATAATCTGAGGTTTTCAGGCTGCATTTACTCTTCTCCTGAGGAAATGGTGGCTTTGTAAAACGGCGCACCAGTGATTCCCAAACCTCTCCTTGTGTATCCCGAGCTGGGTCCAAGTATCTGAAGTGTTCCACCTCAAGCATATCTGATACAATGAATCAAGACCCTCAGTAGGGACATCATTTTGAAATGGACCGCATCAAAATCCTAGATCTGGCTGGTCGTACTTGAAGAGAAGTTCGGGAAGCATTGGTGTACTCTATTACATTTTTACCTCATGACCAAAAAAAGTTAAGGCGCTGAGTAAAATGTAAATAAAAACAATGCAATGATGTGTCAATCATTTAAACACATTTAATTGAAAGTAGAGCAAACACAACGGATCAGTTGTTGAAACATTTCAAAATAAGTTGAGATGCAAGTAACAAAACACTGACAAATTGAATGATGCAAAAAAAAAAAAAATACTCCTGATGTAACATCTCAGACAGTTAGGTTAAATGGCAACTCGTCAGTAACATGACTGGGCATAAAAAGAGCATCCCAGAGATGGTTAGTCTTTCAGAAATAAAGATGGCGAGGGCTTCACCAGTCTGTGAGGGACTGCGTGGGCAAATAGTTCATCAACTGAAGAATACCATTTCTTAATGTAAAATTGCAAAAAAAAACTTGGGGATTTTTCTTCAACCATGGTACATAATATCATTAAAAGATTCAGAGAATCTGGAAAAATCTTCGTGTAGAAGGGACCAAGCTGAAAACCAATATTGAATGGCCATGATCTTTAGGCCTTCAGCGGCACTGCATTAAAACCAGATAGGATTTGGTGGTGGAAATCACTGCATGGGCTCAGGAACACTTCTTAAAGCCATTGTCACTGAACACAATTTGTTGCTGCCTCCAAAATTGCAAGTAAAGGTAAAACCTAATATTAACAAGATCCAGAAATGCTGCCACTTTCTCTGAGCTCGAGCTCATTGAAGATTGATTGTGGTGAAGTGGAAATCTGTCCTGTGGTCTGACCAATCAAAATGTGAAATTGTGCTCGGAAACCATGGATGCCACTTTCTCTGGGCTTAAGAGGAGAGGGACCATCCAGTTTGTTATCAGCGCCCAGTTCAAAAGCCAGAATCCATGATAATATGGGGGTGGATTAATGCTCTTGGCATGGGTAACTTGTTATGTCTTGTGAAAGGAACCAAATGCAAGTAGTCCAGAATGCAAAAATCGTGGTCTACGTATATTACTGTCTGAGTCCAAGCCAGGTGATCACAGTGACGGTACAGACAGGCAATCCAAAAACAGAGTCCAAAAACAGGCAGGGGTTCAAAAGCCAAAAAAGCGCGGAGTACAGCACCAAATTGTTAAGCAGTAGGAGAGTCGAGTGTCTGAAATCGGAGTTTGTTAGCCTGGGCAGCAAATCAGACAGAAATCGTGGTTATAAAGAAAAATGTCGTAAACAGGAGGCAAACAAATCCAGGCAGGCACAGACCGAAATCGGAATCGGGCAGAAGGGTGTCACTGAATCCCAAAAAAAAACAAATCACTGGTGTACAGGTAGCTCGGCACGTGAAAAGTTGATCAACGTTCTGGCAAGGGCAAAGCAGAAGCGAGGGACTTTTTTATACAAGGGTGGTAACGAGCTAGCCGGGGCAACAAGTGTGAGGGATGATCTAAACATTAACTGAGAGGGGGAAACACAAGAGGTAATTAACAATACAAAAATGGGAAACAATGACAAAGACTAGTTTTCACAAGACATCCTTAAACAATAACAGCTCCATTCAAGAAGTGCCTAAGAGGGGAGAGATGGAAGAAACAGATTAGTGTAAGAGATGGTTGCAAAGTCTCAGCAGAAACTAAGGCAAAGGACTGGGAGACCGGAGTTACAGATTAGTGTGGAAATTGGAGAAAATCAATGAGTAAAGTTAGTAGTTTGTGCAGTAATAATATTACCCAATTGTGCAAGTTAGTATGTTAGTTATTTACAGGATTAGTATATTAGTATGGGTTAGTAGATAAACTAGACAAAACATAGTGTGTTAGTTGGATTAGTACTTAATTAGTAATTACTGTTGAAGGAATTTTAAACGAGAAGTGAAGGAACTTGTGAAACACTGGAAAACTTCCAAAATCACCCGAAATGCGACAGCTCGCAGACAGGGCGTGCACTGGCAATGAATACAGAAACGCAAGACATCACAGGGGAAAACAGTTTGCATAATACGGCAGAAGATACGGGATAAAACAATATGAAGAAACTAATGAACCAAGTGGAAATGAACATAAAACCAGAACATACAGAAAATGCAGAATGTAACATAACTTGCACATCTGTGAGGACACCGTTATTGCTGAATGATAATATATTGGTTTTGGACCAACATATACTGCTATCCAGACTTCTTTTTTCAGGGAAGACCCTGCTTATTTCAGCACGCCAATGCTGAACACCACACTCAGCTCATATTACAAGATGGCTTCATGGTAAAAAAAATTCTGGGTTCTAAACTGGCCTGCCTGCAGTCCAAACCTGTCACCCACTGAAAATATTTTCCACATTGTGAAATAAAAAATATGAAGTTGCGATGTGTTGAGCAGCTGAAATGCTACACCAAGAAAGAATGGGAAAACATTTTTCTTTCAAAGCCACCTCACTTGGTCTCCTTAGTTCCAAAACACTTCCAGAGTGTTGTGAATTGAAGGGGTGATGCAACACAGTGGTAAACATGCCTTTGTTCCAGCTTATTTGGAATATGTTTCTGGCATAAAATTCAAAATGAGCAGTTGTTTCTCATTTTCAACTACTAATATGTTGTCTTTATACTATTTTCAAATAAATATAGGGTTTAATCAATTTGCAAATCATTGCGCTCAGTTTTCATTTACATTTTACACCATGTCCTGACTTTTTTTGAAGTGGGGTTGTAAAATAATTTCTTTGACAACTTAAGCTGCACTTCTGAAATGTGCTGGTTCAGAATGGAGGACAAGAGCATGATTGGAGCATAAATTTGCTGTAACTGCTTCAGAGATTAATGAACCATTCCAACAAACATATGATCCTGAGGTAATCGGAGGATTGATGCAAATTTACAAGCTACCTTCACCATTTGGGTACCTTTGACCTTGACCTTGGATTCTGAGGCAATTAGTGCGCCATTAGAGAACAACCTAAATCCATTACGTTTGAGACGCACTTTTGCGTGTGCATATTTCTTGCTTCACAAGGACATATTTCTGACCCTGCTCTCTTGTGTTTCAGCACATCGCAAGAAAAAAAGTCTTTGTTCTTATTTAAAGTGCACATGAGCAACTTCTCTGACTCGGAGGAGAAATAGACTGTTGTTCTCAGTTTTTAATAGCTATACAGTGCTGAAAACACTAATGTTTTCCTGGGCAGCAGTGGATGAAAGAGGGCATCAAATATTCATTCATAGTATGGGAAAAGTCAGGAACATTCAGTTTGGTCGTGACTTTTACTCTCACCCTGGTACTGCTTGAGAACTTTATTCTCCTTTTACTGACTGAACTTGTTTTTTCTTGATTATAAAAAATATATTTATATTCTGTCGGAGGATCTGAAGTTATCTGTTGTCAATCTAACAATCCATAGAACAAAAAAAAAAAAAAAATGAAAGCCTAATTGCTTAGGGTTGAAACTATTAACAGTTTTATATAGCATCACTTAAGTCTTACCCATGGACTGTATTAGAGCTTTTGTGTCTGATATAATTTATCAAAAATACTGTACGTCACGGAATCTGCCTTCTCAGCAAATCTGGTTCAAATATGAGACATTGCAAAATGAACAGTGATGATCATTTCTGTCTTGGGACAGATACTTTCCTATATGTCTTCACTCAAATCCTAACAATGCACACTTCATTAATTCAATTATCTGCATTTAACTGATAATTTATGGAGTCAGATTAGTCACATTATGGTTGAAATTGGAATTGCAGGGTGATTAATCTCCATGAACAGGGTTGGTTGCCTCTGGCTTGGAAGAGGCAAATTTGAGCATTTATTTAAGGGATGGAACAACCAGTATCGTGGTCCTTAATTGAGGTGGCTTTAATCTGTTCGTTGAATGCCATTAGTATGTGTCCATCTCTCTGGTTAACATTTATGTCAGTTCTTTATGGTTTTAAATTGTTTTACCCAATGTTGTGGGCTGGCTAGTATCACACATCAAATGCAGATTAGCAAGCTATTGATCCTGGCTGGAACAATAATTTTTTTAGCTTACCGGCCCTATGGGCCGATAAGCTATTGTCGTGGTGTGGCGTCCGTTGTCCGTCGTCCATCGTCCGTCGTCCGGAACATTTTTTATCTTTTTTTTGGCATGATGAATTTTCGTGTAAATTTGCAATAACATACTACAAGACCATACAGTATCTGCAGACGATGGCCTGTGGAGGCCAAATGGTTGCAGATAGAGATTAAGTTTGTATTATCGACATATAGGAAGTCATATATGACCTATATTTTGGCAATATTAAATTTGACCACAGATGACTTTGAAAGGTCAAACTTGAGGTCAGGGAAAATATTAACAATGTTAAAAGATATGACTTGAAATTTCAAAAAATTATTTCTCAAAATCTGTCTGATAACTTTTTTCTAAATCTGGCAATCAACTCACCTTGACACACTTTATGTACATTGCGAGTGCCATTTTGATTGAATCGACGGAAGTGGGTCTAGTAGGGGCGCTGTACTTTAAAGGAGCAATATGTAAGAAATGTATGTTGATTAATCATGAAATGGCCCTGATATATCACCAGACATTAAGGAATGATGTTAATTTCAAATACTTATATCACTGACAACAGTAGTCCAGCCAGAATATTCTCACTGCAAAAGCGAAGTTGCTGCCCACAACTAATGTTTATGTTGTCATTTTGTGTTTTGGCCCGTTGCGCCGCCCTCCACCTTTCTCCCAATCACGAAGTCAGTAGCATTTCGGCATCCAGGTTGCCAGTTACCACTGAGCTGCAGCTACCAGTGTTTCGGAGCACAAATGTCTGACGTTACTAAACCTAAAAGGCCTCGTTATGATTCCGAAATACGTCGTGGCAAAGTCAGAAACAAAACAAGGATCTGTGTAGGACATGCCTTTGAAAGATGGAGACGGCTGAAAGCAGAGAATAATTTGAAGACCGACGCCGAAGTTACTAATTTTCTCCTGGGCAGGTAAGATTCAGCTAAGTTTGGCTAACTTAATTCTATTTAATGTAGGCACGGACATTTCAAATATTCTCTACAGTCGAATAACGTTATGTATGTTCGTTCATGGTACGTTAGTGCGTATGCAGGTGGGTCATCGAATTGACTAGGTAACAAATTGTTTGAGAAATAAAAACCGTGGCTCTTCATTGCTAACATTAGCAATGCATTATTAGTCCGTTTCTCTGGCTTTATGCTGAGACCCTGTGCAAACCGTTCAAACATTAGCACAGCCATTATGGCAATATGAAATGTAATTGAGACAGTACATCGGTCAAATGAGTCCTCATTCATTCTTTACGCATATTACAGTATGGACTTCAGTGGGCTATCCACACAGAAGAGTGACGAGCAAGTTGACCAATATGACCATTGCTAAAGTTAGTTAGTCATTAGTCTCGAACTTTTCTGAACTGAACACAACCCTGTGAGAGCAAATCATTGGTGATATTGAAACGTAGCCATGGTAGCTCCGTGTAGCAGACGTTCTTGCTGGATCCGGCAACGTAGCTGGCAACCTCTCGTCTGTGGGAGAGGAGGAGGGGATACTGCGCTCTGCACTATTTTGAATGTGATTGCACTACCAGTTTTGGCCACAAACTTACATATTGCTCCTTTAACATTGGTTTTTATGGAGAATGGGCCAAATTGCCTGTGGAAGCTAAATGGTTGCAAATAGAGATTAAGTTTGTATCACTGACATGTAGGAAGTAACATATGACCTATATTTTGGCTGTGTTAAAGTTGACCTCAGATGACCCTGAAAGGTCAAACTTGAGGTCAAGCAAAATGTTACAATTTTCAAAGGTTTCTAGGCTTGAAAATATTGAAGATTGGGAACATATGTGCATTGAACACTTCTAATAAGTCATGTATGAACTTTCATTTGGTGGCCTTGAACTTGACCTTCGGCGACCTTCGAAGGTCAAACTTCACATAGTGAAATTTCAATGACTTCTATCACCGAAACTATTACAGATAGAGCTTAGGTTTGTATTGCAGGCATATAGGAACTCATGTATGAAGTTTCATTTAGTGACATTGAACTTGACCTTCAGTGACCTTGAATGCCCAAACTTCTCAGTGAAATTTCAAAGACTTATATCAGCAAACTGGTTACAGATAGTTCAGGTTTGTACTGGAGATGTATGGGGAGTCATACATGAACTTTAATTTGGTGGCCTCGAACTTGACCTTCGGTGACCTTCGAAGGTCAAACTTCACATAGTGAAATTTCAATGACTTCTATCACCAAAACTATCACAGATAGAGCTTAGGTTTGTATTGTGGCCATATAGGAAGTCATACATGAAGTTTCATTGGGTGACCTTGAACTTGACCTTCAGTGACCTTGAACGGCCAAACTATACAGTGAAATTTCAATGACTTGTATCAGCAAAATCGTTACAGATTGAGTGTAGGTTTGTATTGGAGACGTATAGTAAGTCATATATGAACTTTCATTTGGTGACCTTCATATTGACCTTCGAAGGTCAAACTTGACCAAGAGAAAATTCAATGACTTCTGTCACTGAAAAGGTCACAGATGGAGCCTAGGTTTGTGATACTGACATTGAAAGTCACATATGAACTTTCATTTGGTGACATTCAGCTTGACTGTTGGTGACCTTTGAAGGTCAAACTTGACATAATACAATTACAATGACTTGTATTGCCAAAACGGTCACAGTTGGAGTCTAGGTTTGTATTAGAGACATATAGGAAGTCATATATAAACTTTCATTCGGCGAACTTCGTATTGACCTTCAAAGGTCAAATGTGCCCTAGTAAAAATTCAATGACTTGTATCACTAAAATGGTCACAGATGGAGCCTAGGTTTGTGTTACTGACATGAAGTCATGTATGAACTTTCATTTGGTGACATTCAACTTGAATGTCATTCAAACTGAATTCAACTTGATAACTTGTATCATCACTATAAAACTACTTGCCGGTAAGCTACAGGACCCTTGGTCCTATTTTTTTCATTTTCTGTTGACAGATTATTCAGTTAGTTGTAAATATTGATTTCTGGGTGAAAAACATGCTTCCATCTTTTTTAATCTTTCTGAGTCATATAGTTTATCATATGCACTGCCATCAAAAAGTATTAAGCCCCCTGATGATTTCTTATATTTTTGTCTTTTCGTCACACTTGTTGTATATCTTCAAATTAAACCATGAATTTATACTTGTCATGAATATGAAAGAATCTTTAGGACTGTTTACAACTGTTGTCATTAGGTTTAATTTGGTCAAATATGTCTTTTATAACGCAAAGTGGACATGGGTTGTCTTCGTCATTACGACTTGACATTAATCAAGATGGCATAACCTGTCAATGTGTTTAACCCGAACCTTAACCCAAATGACAATTAACGACAAGCCATAAACATTCTTTTTTCATGTTCCTAGCAGGGTTCATGTCATGGTTATCTTGGTTTCATGTCAGGGAAATTTGTGAAAAAAGTAATTGCTCCCTTATTTACTCATCCTCCTAATTAAATAAATAAATAATATAATCCACTTAACCTAATTTGATTGAAATTTAGTTTAAATTGGATTAGATACACCCAGGCTTGATTGGCTCTAATCATTTGCTGTGAATGTAAACTTTGCACCAATACAGTCAGGTTGTTGCCTCCAAATGAAAGTATTTGGACTAACTAACTTAGTCATAAATCAAACTGCCCTTTTTACTACTTGATTGAAAATCATTTGCAGTCAATGCATGCCTGAAGACTAGAATCCATAGACATCACCAGACACTTGGTGTTCAGCTAGTAAGTGAAATACAGTGCCGTGAAAAAGTATTTGCTCTCTTCCTGATTTCTTACTTTTTCGCATATTTTTCACTCTTAAATGTTTCAGATCATCAAACAAATTTTAATATAAGACAAAGATAACCCGAGTAAATACAAAATGCAGTTTTTAAATGATGATTCCATTTATTATGGGGAAAAAGCTATCCAAACCAACCTGGCCCTATGTGAAAAAGTAATTGCCCCCCTTCTTAAATCATGAATTAACTGTGATTAACCACATTTTTTGAGTCCAATTTCACGAGCCACACTCAGGCCTGATTACTGCCAGACCTGGTGAATCAAAAAAAATCGCTTCAATAGAACCTGTTGACAAAGTGAAGTAGGCTAAAAGATCTCAAAAAGCAACACATCATGCCGTGAACTAAAGAAATTCAAGAACAGATGACAAAGAAATTGACATCTGTCAGTCTGGAAAGAGTAGCAAAACCATTTCTAAGGCTTTAGAACTCCTGTTAAGAGCCATTATCCACAAATGGAGAAAACTTGGAACAGTGGTGAACCTTCCCAGGAGTGGCCAGCCTCCCAAAATTACTCCAAGAGAGCATCGACGACTCATCAAGGACGTCACAAAAGAACCCAGAACAACATCTGAAGAACTGCAGGCTTCACTTGCCTCAGTTAAAGTCAGTTTTCATGATTCAACATTAAGAAAAAGACTGGGCAAAAATGGCATCCCTAGGAGAGTTCCAAGGCGAAAACCACTGCTGACCTCCTACTACTAGGCAGTTGCTCGTGTCCGAGCAGAGATTCTGTATCACATCCTTTGAGCCTCAATTGTTGCTGTTCGGAGGGTGACGATGTCTGATGTGGCTGTTCAAGCCCAGGGCAGAGCGGAAGAGACGGGAACACTTATTACAGGGGAGGGTGGGTGGTGAGCAGGGAAGGAGAAGCCGTTCTTTGCGTTGTTGTCTCTTAGCCTCTACCTCGCGACGTCGTTCATTTTCCATGTGGTCTGTACCCTGAATGATGGTGCGACTCCACTCAGAGCGATCCTCGGCGAGGGTCTCCCAGTTGGCATGGTCGATGTTGCAGCGGAGGAGAGTGGCCTTCAGTTGGTCACGAAATCGACGTTTGGGGGCTCCTCGAGACCTACTGCCGGATTCAAGTTGGGAGAACAGGATCTGACGAGGGAGTTGGGTTGTGGACATTCTTCTGACGTGTCCTGTCCAGCGGAGGCGGTGTCGCGCCATCGTGGCCTTGATGCTGGGGAGATTGGCTTGAAGAAGGACGGATTCATTGGTGACGAGGTCTTGCCATTTGATCTTCAGGATCGCACGGAGTTTCTGCCGTTGGAAACGCTCCAGCTTTTTCACATCACGCCTATACAGAACCCATACCTCAGAGCCGTAGAGGAGGGTGGAGAGAACGACGGCTCGGAACACCATGATCTTGGTATGGAGACTAAGGTCATAGTTTAGGAAGACACGTTTGGAGAGCCTCCCGAAAGCTGCATGTGCGGCAGGAATCCTGTTGTCGATGTCTTTCTGCATAGTGCAATCGCTGGACAGGTAGCTTCCCAAGTAGGGGAAAGCTTCCACGGTCTCAAGGACTTCACAACGAAGTCGTACGTTACTGGTGTCAGGAGGGGGATGGCCCGGGGCTCCCTGCGCAAGGATCTTAGTCTTCGCAATGTTGGTGGTGAGACCAAAGCGGGAATAGGCACTATCAAAGAGATTGACAATAGTCTGGAGGTCGGCAACTGTATCCACAGGGGTCGCGTTGTCGTCAGCGTACTGCAACTCCCGCACTGTGACCAGGGAGGTGAGTCGGCGGGTGCGGAGGCGTTCGGTGTTGAAAAGACCTCCATCCATTCGGCAGCGAAGTTGGATGCCACAGGTCGTGTCAGGAAGCTCATGGATCATGGCCCCAAGGTAGAGGGAGAAGAGTCCCTGCTTCAGGCCAGCGGTGATGGGGAAGGAGTCAGAGATAGCGTTCTTGGCCATGACGCAGCCAGTCATCTCGTCGTGAAGGGCCTGTACAAGATCCGTGAAGTGGTCAGGACAGCCAAAACGTCTCAAGGTGGCCCACATGGCTGGTCTTGGGATGCTATCGAAGGCCTTCTCCAGGTCCCAGAAGACGAAAAGGAGCGGTCGTTGTTGCTCACGAGACTTCTCCTGAAGCAGGCGGGCACAGAAGATCATGTCAGTGGTGCCGCGAGATGGCTGGAAGCCGCACTGTGACTCCGGAAGGACTTCCTCAGCGACGGTCAGGAGCCTATCGAGCAGAACCTGTGCAAAAATCTTTTCGGCGATGCTGAGGAGGGAGATGTATCGGTAGTTTCCGCAGATGTTGTGATCCCCCTTCTTAAAGATGGTGGTGATGGTGGCATCCTTCAGGTCCGCAGGTACAGCTTTTGTCTCCCATATGCGCAGAATCATCATGAATAGCCTGGTCTTCACGGCTATGCCCCCATGAGAGATGAGTTCCAAGGGGATGTTGTCGGGTCCGGGGGTCTTCCATGGCTTCATGCGCTTCAAAACCCTCTGAAACTCGGTGTAGGAGGGAGGGGGTGCCATCCAATGCCTGACAGGGTGTTGGGGGACGTTACGGAGCAGGTCATCAGCCGTGGTAGATGGACGATTCAGGAGCATCTGAAAGTGTTCTTTCCACCTTTCGAGGATGGCTTGATCTTCTGTGAGGGTGGTTGCCCCGTCAGCAGTCTGGAGGGTGTTGGTACCTCCGCAGCGAGGACCAAAGATTTCCTTTGTTGCAGCGTAGAAGCGCCGGAGGTCTCTGCTGTCAGCGTACGACTGGATCTCATTTGCTTTGTCTTGTCACCAGAGGTTCTGCATCTCTCAAAGCCTTTGCTGGCACTCCTGCTTTGCCTCCTGGAAACGTCGCAAGCAAGCGCGGGTAGGGCGGTTCTCCCATGCGAGGCGGGCAGAACTCTTCTGGTTGATCAGTTGTCAGATATCAGCGTCATTTTGATCGAACCAGTCTTGATGGGAACGACTGGAGTAGTCGACTACTTCCTCTGCAGCCTTGGTGATGGTGCCACAAAGCACGGAGCAGTCCACTTCTACGGAATCTGGCTGGGGTGGCGGTGGTGGGGCCTCACTCAGAAGCTCTGTGAGACGGTTCAAGTAGCCTTCCTGGACTGCAGGGATCTTCAGCCTCGCGACGTTGAAGCGTCGTACCCTCTTTGCTGGTCTGTTGTGGCGGGGGAGTTTACGCAATAGGAGTCCGAGGCGAGATATGAGGAGCCGGTGGTCTGTCCAGCAATCGTCTGCACCAGGCATGCTGCGAGTCACAAGGACGTCTCTCCGGTCACGTGATCGGGTGAGGATGTAGTCAAGGATGGTTCAGTGCTTTGACTGCGGGTGTTTCCAGGTGGTCTTGTGATGATTCGGGAGTCGGAAGAGGGTGTTGGTGATGACGAGCTCATTTTCGGCACATAGGCCAAGGAGGAGGAGCCCATTAGAGTTGCACGACCCAAGACCCTGCTTGCCCAGAATACCCTCCCAGAGTTCGTGGTCGCGACCGACTCTGGCATTGAAATCCCCAAGCACAAGGAGCTTGTCTCTGCTGGGGACGGCTTGGATGGTCCGGTTCAGGGCAGCGTAGAATAACTCCTTGACGCGATCCTCAGAGTCGAGGGTTGGTGCGTAGACAGAGATCAGAGTCAGGTGGTTGCTGTCAGGGAGCGGCACGCGAAGAGTCATGAGACGTTCGTTTATAGGGGTTGGGACCAGGTTATATCGATTCACGATGGGTGTCTTGATCGCAAAGCCAACGCCATGGATCCGCTGCTCTTCAGCATCTTTCCCTTTCCAGAAGAAGATGTAGTTGGCACCAACTTCGGAGAGACTTCCCTCTCCGACAAGTCTTGTTTCGAGAGGGTGGCGATGTCAATGTTGAAGCGGTCCAGCTCCTGGCACACAGGAGCAGTGCGTCGGTGTGGTCTCTCTGTATCTGTGACGTCGTGGTCCATGAGGGTCCTCACATTCCGCGCTCCCACCGTGAAAGGGTTCAGTTTTGGTTTTCTTCTTCTTGTGTTTTGACAGCATGAGTAGGTCCCCACTGGCCGCGGTATGCCAGTCAGGGGGGGTTTGTGGTGACCGATGTTTGCCCCACCTTTTCTGGGGGTCTCTCCATTCGGAGTGGGCTGTGGTACTCCTAAATAGGCCAGCCCAGTCGCGCCTGTAGCTGCCGAACTACTACGTCACCACAACTTTGTGGGTAGAACGACCTTCACGCAAGCGCCGCCAGTATGTGGCTCCAGACTAGAGACTTCCAGCTGACCAAGCCTGTCCCCGTCATCCAGAGTACCATCGCCACGGGACTTTTTGTGGAGGGTACGAAAGTTGAGGCTCGTTGGTTCTGCCACAGATAGCCTTCGCGTGAATTTGTTTACGGTGGATCACAGGTTGCGAGCCAGAGACCCACGTACTTTGGGCACCCGCCTTCTCCAGTGGCACTATTGGGGATGGAGACATTCTGGTTCTGGTTGGGGTGCCTTCAGCGAGCTGCCAGATGACTCAATTACAGTCGAGGTCCGCCTTAAACCATGCCAGCCCGACTGGCGCTGCTCTCATCCGCCAGTTGCGAGACAACTGCCGTTGGAGACTTAAAGGTTCCAAACCCTAGTAACCCAAGGGCCCGCTCGGTTTTGTGGCGCCGACCGCATTCGCCAGTCACAGAGTGAGTGGTAACGGTCACCTGTGCGCTTTTTATAGGTATCAGGTTGGAATGCCCTGATCCCATGCACGACCTCCCCACTCCGCCTGGATGCAGTTTAGTGTCATACCCAGGACAGACTGCTGACCAAAAAGAACACAAAGGCTCATCTCTCATTTGCAAAAATACATCTTGATGATCCCCAAGACGTTGGGGAAAATATTCTGTGGACTGAAGAGACAAAAGTTGAACTTTTTGGAAGGTGTACGTCCCGTTACATCAGGCGTAAAACAAACACAGCATTTGATAACAAGAACATCATACCAAAAGTGAAACATGGTGGTGGTAGTATGATGGTTTGGGGCTGCTTTGCTGCTTCAGGACCTGAATGACCTGTCGTAATTGATGGAACTATGAATTCTGCTCTCTTCCGGAAAATCCTGAAGGACAATGTCCAACCATCAGTTTGTGACCTCAAGCTCAAGCACACTTGGGTTATGCAGCAGAACAATGATCCGAAACACACTAGCAAGTCCACCTCTGAATGGCTTAAAAAAACAAAATGAAGATTTTTGAGTGGCCTAGTCAAAGCCTGGACTTAAATCCGCTTGACGTGCAGTGGCATGACCTTAAATAGGCCTTTCATGCTCAAAAACCCTCCAATGTGGCTGAATTAAAACAATTCAGCAAAGAAGGGTGGGCTAAAATTCTTCCACAGCGATGTGCCAGTTATCGCAAACGTTTCATTGCAGTTGTTCTCGGCGAGGGTAGCACGACCAGTTCTTAGGATTTAGGGGGCAATTACTTTTTCACAGAGGGCCAGGTAGGTTTGGATAGTTTTTTAACCCTTAATAAATGAAATCATCATTTAAAAACTGCATTTTGTATTTACTCGGGTTGTCTTTGTCTAATATTAAAATTTGTTTGATGATCTGAAACATTTAAGTGTGACAAATATGCAAAAAATAAGAAATCAGGAAGAGAGCAAATACTTTTTCAGGGCACTGTACATGCTGCATTTGATTAAGGTCAGGTGATTTAATTAATGATTGTAAAACATTCCACTTTTTGCCTTAAAAATGTTTTTTGCTTGCTGTCACGGCAAGGGTAGCCGTCCACCTCCAGTATGAAGTGTCATACAATCCGTTTTGAAGCATTTGCTGAAATGGCAAATATTAAAGACCTATACAGCTCCAAATTCATCCAGTTGCTTTGTGAACAGTCACATTAACAGTAAATGAGGAGTCCACTTGCAAAGCCTTCTAAGTCAAGTTGGTCCATTTCTTAGAAAAATCTTATTTTTTGGTAGGCATAGAAATTATCTTCCATAGATACCAATTTTCACTATACTGAAACTATTAGCCTTGCAGACATAATCCATGAGGCAATTCATTATTTTCTTAAAGAAATGACTTTGATTTTGCAACACAAAGTTTTGACTTAGCAGGTTTTGAAAGTGGAGTGGAAATTTAGCAGGTTTTGACAGTGTTTAAACCAGCCCCGTTGCTCAATAGGTGGAGGTATTTGACTCAGGACCCACTCTACATGCAACTCAGTGCTACAGACAGCACATAATAGTGTTCCTTACCTTTCAAACTTGAGCTTCCTTTTTGAACCCTTACGAGGACATTTGTTTGCAATTTCTGCAATCAAAAAGAAACTTGAGTTAGAGAAAGCAAAAGCTGAACAGGCTATGAAAGCTCGACTATGATTGGTTCCTTATAGTGAACGAAAACGGAATCACGTTTCCACATTGGCTGATGACTTAGCAGAATTTGACTGTTTTCCGCCTTGACTTGACGGGTTTTGACAGAGTTTCGCTTTTTCTGTTAGAATTTATAACATGATTTAGTAGGTTTTGAAAGTGGAGCTATCAGTGGGACATGCGCAGGTGCCTGAAAGAGAGACTAAGGGAGATAACTCATTTATTTTCAAAACTTGACTTGGCAGGTTTTGCAAGTTGACTCCTCAAATACAATGGAACTAGTTCCATTGGCAGCCATAGATGGCCACACATGACCACACTTCAGGTCATGCAATTTCCTCACTTCCCTATACTCCTCCCATTATTCTGGTTCAAGTTCATTGTTGCATCACCTGTCCGTAGGATGAGCTTCCAGAAATGTGCAGGCTTTTCTCAGTGTTTTATCACAAAATTGTTTCTGAGGCTTATGAATGGTTTTTCTTGTGTTGTGAACCCTCTGTATTTACTCTGGTGAAGTCTTCTGTTGATTTTTGACAGTAACACAGACATTCCTTCCTCCTGGAGAGTGTTTTTGATTAGGCGAAATGTCCTGAAGTGATTTTTCCTCACCGGTAGAGTAATTATTCTGTCATCCACCACAGCCATGGTCTTCAGGGCATTTGTATTAAATATTTCCACAATGGGTTTTAATAATAATGACTTTATTGGTCCTCAGATGTGGAAATTTGTCTTTGGCTCCACAGGTAGTTGTTAAAAATATAAATACAATAAATACAATAAAAGACACAGTTAATAAATAAATAAGCATTGCACAAACACGATACAGAAGCAGCAGAGTGCACAAATATGGATATATAATGCCTATTTTGAGTTTAGAAGTGTTATTGGAGTTGGTATGAATGATTTTTTGTAAATGTTTTTGGTTGCAGTTGCAGCTCTAAAACGTCTTTCTGAGGGCAGTTTAATAAACTCCCTGAACAGGGGATGCATACAGTCAGACACAATTTGTTGGGCTTTTCGTTTGACCTGTGTCTCATAGCATTGACCCAACTGTTTCTGACCCTTTCCAATAATTTTACTTGCCATGCTAACAATTCTTGTTAATCTGTTCCTGTTCTTAGCCCCAAGATTCCCATACCATGTTTGCATATTAAAAGTCAAAACACTTTCCACAAGGCTTCTGTATACTGTCTCTAAGATGGACTTGCTAACCTCATATGAATCTAACTTCCTGATTAGATTCATGCGCTGCATTGCTTTTTTAAAAATGTAATCAGTGTTCATTGTAAAACTTAAAGTGCAATCAAAGAAAGTTCCCAAATATTTGAATTCCTCTACTTTCTCTACAAGTTGTGCATTAATAATGACAGGCGGATCCTGGAAGGTATTGTTAGATCTTGCCATGACAAGTTCCTTGGTCTTTGTCTCATTAATAAAAAGGTTACTGTCATGAAACCATTTTGTAAGCTCCTCTATACATTGGAAATAGGTGGATTGACTGACTGCATTATTCCCTGCCTGCATAAGGCCAACCAGTGCCATATCATCAGCATATTTGTATAAATGACAGGTAGAGTTCATGATTTGCATTTCATTAGTATATAAGGAGAACAAAACAGGTGACAACACACAGCCTTGGGGCG
Organism: Gymnothorax javanicus; assembly: GCA_029692085.1. Taxonomy (NCBI): domain Eukaryota; kingdom Metazoa; phylum Chordata; class Actinopteri; order Anguilliformes; family Muraenidae; genus Gymnothorax; species Gymnothorax javanicus. The sequence continues at coordinate 21,593,999 of CM056203.1, forward strand.
CCCCTGAGTTTAGTATAACAGTGTCAGAGGAGAGGCCACTGTACCTCACTCTCTGTGGGCGGTCTGTAAGAAATTCCTTAATCCACTGTACAATGTGGCTGTTAGTATTAATATCACGAAGTCTTTTAATAAGGGTGTGTTTCTTCATACAATTAAAAGCTGAACTAAAATCGATGAATAATATTCTGGCATTACTCTTAGGCTGTTGCAGGTGTTTACTGACAGTTTTCATCAGTGTCAGTGTTGCGTCACCAGTACCCCGACCCTTCTTATACGCAAACTGGAGTGGGTCAAAACACTCACTAAGTGATGTTGAAAGATGGTTTACTATGACCCTCTCCATACATTTGCACAAGATACTGGTCAGCGCAACAGGTCTAAAATCATTGAGCTCTGTAGCTCTTGGCTTCTTAAGACAGAGATGATATTAGATATTTTCCATAGCCTTGGAACAGCATGATTATTTAGTAAGAGTTGAGATAGTGTTGTAAAAACTGCAGTTAGCTCCAATCTACATGTCTTAATCACCCTGCCCCTAAGTCCGTCTGGACCGGGTGCTTTATATGGTTTAACTCTGGCCAAACTGGCTGATACCTCTGTTTCTGTAAGTGCAATCGGTGGGTGTGCAGTTGTATTCATAAAAACATCATAATTGAGTTCATCACAGTCATTGCCTAGGGGATTATCAAATCTTGAATAAAATTGATTCAAGTCATTAACAAAAGATGCACCTTTGTTTCTCAAGACCACCTGTTTATTCCCTTCCTTGCCCATCATCACATTGACTCCCTTCCAGGCCTCTCTGGAACTCCCTGAGCAGAGTTGACTTTCTACCTTCTCTTTATACTTCAGCCTATTCTTCCTTAAGATTGACCTCAATTCCTTTCTCTTTGCCTTTACCACATCATGATCCCCATTGATAAAGGCAGTTCTTCTCTCCATGATACACTTCCGCATATCTGCTGAAGCCTCAACCTTGTTATTTGGATAGACTCTAATCAATTTCCTAATAGTAACATTATACTCACAGAATTTCATATATTCAGTAATAGTCTCTATTAATTCGTCCACATCACTACAGTAGTCAAAAAACATGTCCCAGTCCGTAATTCCAAAACAGTCTTGCAGCATCTCCTGACACCGTTGCTCACGTTTAACTTTGGCTCTGTATGTTGGAAGCAGGTGGATAACATTGTGATCTGACTTCCCCAGTGGTGCACGACATAACGCTCTGTATGCGTCTGGTATGTTACCGAAGCATAAATCGAGAATTCGTGTGCCTCTCGTTGGACAGTCTATGTACCGAAAGAGCGTGGGGATATCAAGGACCAGGTCACAGTTGTTAAAGTCCCCGAGGAAGAACACTGGATTATCTGGAAAGCGTGTCAGTGCAACGTTATAGCTTTCAGCTATCCTACCTGCAGCCTCTTGATGTTTTGGTCCAGGTACATATGTCAGGATAATTGTGATCTGTCCAAACTCCCTTGGTAGGTAGAAAGGCCGAAACGTCACGGTCAGGATTTCGTAATCCGGCGTGCAGACCTGTTCCTGAATGTTCATCTGTGTGGCCCAAGTGTTGTCCACGAATATGCACAGTCCTCCACCGATTGATTGCCTTGACAGATGTCCATCTCTATCTGCCATTATAGTTTTATATCCTGCAATGAAAACTGTTGTTTCTGGCTTTAACCATGTCTCTGTTAGGCAGATGAGGTTGCATAGTTTAAAGTTTGTTTCAAGGCTCAGTCTCGCTGTTAACTCATCAACTTTGTTGTTGAGAGATCGCACGTTTGAAAGGGTAATAGTGGGGAGAGGAAACCTGGAGCCACGTCTCCTCAATCTCGTGCGTACCCCTCCTCTAGATCCCCTTTTCTTGATCTTCGTTTTCTTTCTGGTACCCCTCCCTCGGCCTCTGTGTCTCAGAATGTCTGCACAGTCCATCGGAATGGGATATTTAAAATTACCGGCATGGACTTGGAGCGTCAGCAGCTGATCTCTGCCATAGGTGAGAACAGCGTCATGTCCACTGGTTGATATGACACAATTCGCCGAATACAGCAGCAACACGATTGCCCTCCAAGCATAAAATAGTTCCATATTTGTAAACCGCGTGCTCTGTTATTGTTACAAGGTTAGTAAGTTATTAACAAAGTTAGAAAACAAACAAACAAACCACTGACGTGAAGCACTGGGTCAGCGGTCTACCGCGCCCCGGAAGCAGAGTGAGACAGAGTCTCACTTAGAGTCTTTTCTGCCAAACGATAGCTTACTTCACTGGCAGTGACATCCTATAGCTGGCACTTCATATTGACAGTCAACAACAACAGATTCCAAATTTAAATGCCGACACAAAATCAATTCTAGACCATTATCTGCTTACTTGTAAATGAAATAATGAGGTAATAACACTCACTTAGCCACGGAACAGCTGTTCAGTCAGTAGCCCAATTACTTTTGGTCCCATAAAAAGAGAGAGGCCATATAAAAAATTTCTGTAATTCCTACGCCACTCATCTGATTTGGATGTAACTGCTGTTACGAGAGGTGAGCCGAAACGGATATTAACTAAGTTATCTAGAGCTAGCTCACTCCCTAACATAAGTGTGTGTGATCAGTTGGAACACCCACCCCAAAAGAAGGAAGATAGAGTAGTGGGCTGACTGACGAGACTGGGATTACCTTGGGTCAGCAGCTGTACAATAAAGCCACGACAATTCCCTGGCTTAGTAGCTGATGGCGGCGAGCCCAAGCGGGTTGGTTGCAAGTAGTTCAGTTTTTATGATGAGTCTATCGGTCCACAAAACAAAAAATAAGCGCTGGCGGTCGGCAAAGAGCAAGTGGACGGGCCTAGTTGGTGCAAGCCAACTCCAAAGCAGGAAAACAATTCCGTTAGCCCGAAGCACTTGGCAACAATGTTCTCAGCCGATTTCATCCCACTCACTGCATAACAATCTCACACGGGTGCAGTGGTGCACTTGCTTTAATTAAGAAGGCCTCGCCCAGTCCTGCCACCCAGCCAAAGATAGAAGGAAAAGGAAAGAGACGGCAAACCCCCGTTTATCTCTCTAACTCCTTCCTAACACTACCTTCAAATTATAGCTGAAAGACTGCACTTTTATATTTATGCTTAATTTAATGTCCAGTATGCTGTGGCAGAGAGCTAAAATAAGAATAAATTTGTGAGCGTCCTCATATCGATGGACCTGAGTGTAGAACCTTTCCAACTATGTGTTGGTGGTTCAAAGCTCTTGAGAAGCGGTGCAGTTATGCAAAATAAAAAAAAATCTTGCCTGGAAAGGGTTATAAAGCAATTTCTTCAGCTCTCAAACTCTTGTGAACCACAATGATAACCATTATCGTCAAAGGGAGAAAACTCGTGAAAAAACTGTGGTTTTGTACCTAAAAGATGCTCGCCTTGCAAAATATGTCTGTGAAGTCACAAAAGAACCCAGGTGAACATCTAAGGAAACACAGGCCTCTCTCGCCTCAGATAAATAATGCAGTAATGATACCATCATTAGAAAGAGAGTTGGGAGAGTTAGGAGAGTTGCAGGGCAAAGCCACAGCTAAATAAGAGCAACATAAGGGCTCATCTCCTTTTTGCCAAAAGCATCTTGATGGCCCTTGAAAGTGGTGGGATGATGTTCCATGAAGAAATGAGTCAGAAGTAAAACTTTTAGGATGACCGGGGTATTGTTAAATCTCGCATAACATTAACACAACAGTCTACAATTAGAACATCATACCAATGTTCAAACCTGGTGGTAGTAGTGTGACTGTGTGGTCACCACTCACCGACCACTATTCAGGGCTTGCCAGAATTGACAAACCAACGAATTCTGCTCTTCACCAGAAAATTCTGAAGAAGAACGTCTAGTCATCAGTCCATGACCTGAAGATAAAGCGCAACTGAGTTATGCGAAAAGACAACAATCCAAAACACAAAGGCAATTCTACCTCTAATTGTTAAAAAAAAGTAAGATTTTGGAGAGGCCTATAGTCAAAGTCCTGATTTGAACTCCATTGGAATCCTGTGGAAGGACTTTAACTGGGTAGTTCATACTTAAAAACCCTCTAATATGATTGAATTAAAAGCTATCCTGTGAAAATGAGTAGGCCATAATTCCTCCAGAGCAATGTCAAAGACTGACCTCAGATTAACAGAAGCATAAGGTGGAACCCCCAGATACTTAGGGGGGCAATTGCATTTTCAGTGCAAATGGGTGAAACGGGTGTTGGATTATACCTTTTTCAGTGAATAAATGAAATGATCATTTAAAAACCGCATTTTGAGTTTCCACATATTCCTCTTGTCTTATACTGCATATTATGTGCATATTTGAAGGCATTTAGTGTGGAAAATTATGGCAAAATAGAGGAAATCAGCAGGGGACTTTTTTCACTGCACTGGAACTGAGTGATATCGGCTGGAAATGAGTTACCCTGAGTTATCTTAAAAGGCGATTCAATCTGCATTCTTTTTCAGAATTTTTAAAAGGAAATACCCCCTCAGCTGTTAACACAAAGAAGTGGCGTAATTTAGGGTGCTGATAGCCTCCCTTCCGCACCATTCATATATGCAGTTTGCTGACAGTGTAAGCATGGACAAACCTGTGTCAGGTCATGTGGGAAATCTTTTTCAGGAGGGCTCGGGAAAATTGCATTTTGATTTTAAACTACAACCCCAATTCCGAAATAGTTGGGACAAAGTGTAAATTGTGAATAAAATCATAACTCAATGACTTTCAAATCGCACCAGCCAGTATTTTAGTCACAATAGAACAGAGATAACATAACAAATGTTGAAACTGAGAAATTTTACAATTTTATCCACAAAATGAGCTCATTTCAAATTTGATGGCTGCTACAGGTCTCAAAAAAGTTTGGACAGGGGCCTGTTTACCGTGGTGTAGCATCCTCTCTTCTTTTTAACACAGAGTGGAGGCGTCTGGGCATTGAGGAGACAAGTTTCTTGAGTTATCCATTGGAATTTGATCCCACTCTTGTTTAATACGGGCTTCCAACTGCTGGAGAGTTTTGGATTTCCTTTGACGTACTTTTTGTTTAATTATGCGCCAAATGTTCTCAATCAGTGAAAGATCAGGACTGCAGGCAGGCCAGCTCAGCACACGGATTCTTCTACTATGAAGCCATGCTGTTGTAATAGCAGCAGTATGTGGTTTTGCATTGTCCTGCTGAAATACACAAGGCCTTCCCTGGAATAGATGTCATCTGGAGGAGAGCGTATGTTGCTCTAAAACCTTTATATACCTTTCAGCATTCATGGTGCTTTTTAAAACATGCAAGTGTCCCACACTATATGCACTAATGCATCCCCATACCATCAGAGATGCTGGCTTTTGAACTGAACGCTGATAACAGGAGAGGTGGTCTTTCTCCTCTTAAACCCGAAGGTCACGATGCCCATGATTTCCAACAAGAATGTCAAATTTGGACTCGTCTGACCACAGGACACTTCGCCACTTTGCTACAGTCCATTTTAAATGAGCCTTGGCCCACAGAACATGGCGGCGCTTCTGGATCATGCTCAACAATGGCTTCCTTTTTGCATGGTAGAGTTTCAGGTGGCATCTGTGGATGGCATAGCGGAGTGTGTTTACAGACAGTGGTTTCTTGAAGCATTCCTGGGCCCATTTAGTAATATCAATGACAGAATCATACCGTTGAGTGATGCAGTGGCGTCTGAGGGCCCGAAGATCACGGGCATCCAGTAAAGGTCTTCGGCCTTGTCCCTTACGCACAGAGATTATTCCAGTTTCTCTGAATCTTTTGATGATGTTATGCCCTGTCGATGATTAGACCTTCAAAGCCTTTGCAATTTGACGTTCAGGAACATTGTTTTTAAGGTATTCCGCAATTTTTTTACGCAAGCCTTCAAAGGTTGGAGAGCCTCTGGCCATCTTTACTTCTGAGAGACTCAGCCTCTCTAAGACATCCCTTTTATAGCCAATCATGTTACACACCTGATGCCAGTTAACTTAATTAATCAGTGGGGTATTGCCTTCGGCCCCGCGAAACACATTTTTTTCATTAATTGGTGATGTCACCATTTGAATTTTCGTGCCAAGCAAATAGTTTGGCATGCCCTTGAATCAAGTGGGTTACGCCCATAAGGCTACACGGGTATTTGTTTCTAAAGCTCAATTACACTCTGGAGCGGAAATCCATTTATGGTAAGGGGCGTGACATCTCCTAACATGCGCGAATGTTAGCCCAATCACAAGTGAGTGGTCAAGTTGACCAATCACAGCACACTGGGGTTTTCGGAAGGGCGGGGGCAGGACCTCAACGAAGCGTTTCCACAGACAGGTACCACAGAAATGGCCAGCATGAGAAAACTCAAGTGTTGTTTTTTTTTTTTTTTTTTTTAACAATGACGCATTTAAACCTTTTTTAGTAGACTTCAAGAATACAAGAATGGCCAATGAAAAGTCACATAATAGGTGCACTTTAACTGGCATTTGTGGATGTCAATTTATATTGCAGTACTTAACAAAGGCTGGCCGTAGTAATACTGAGCCTATGTGATCATGTCACTCACAGATAAATTAAGGTTCTAGATGCAGTGCTGTATGAGTAACTATTCATCTTGGGCCCTTGCCCTTTCATTGTTTTTAGACCTTTCAATGATTTTCTCATTCAGTTTTTGGCAAATCGGCAATCCTCAGCTCATCTTTGCTCCGGAAGAGCTTGGCCTTTCCTGGATGTTGGTTTTGTGTCAAACCACATTTTATATGCTGCTGACATCAGCTATTTCAAATCACATCATTATTCACATTTTCCCCATCATTACTAATCCTAAATTGCCCCTGTTCCACTCTTTTTTTTGTGTGTTGCAGGCCAGAATGGCAAGAATGGATGTGTATTTACAAACAAAATGAAGTTGACGAGACAAAACACTAAATATCTCGTCTTCACACAGACTGCAGTGAAACGGAAGTCAAAGTACATTTAAAAATCACTAATTTCTGTTTTTATGTGTTTTTTCCCATGCAGTCCCAGCTTTTTCTGATTTGGAGTTACTGTATATTCAGCAAAATATCTGTCTGTTTTAGAGATGTGCTAACTTAGCATTGGAGTTTTCCCTGCATTGTTTTGGGGAACAGATATCCTGTTTGCATAACTATCATTTGCCATGTCATGCATAATTGACTTGGCACAGATTTTTTTCAGTATCGTAGGTCTTCCCCTCTGTGGGGATGGAGAAAATTGCTGACCCGACCATGGCATCCAGCGCTAAAGCAGGTTCTTTGTGCAATGGGTGTTTGACATAGGACATGAATGTGGCATTTTCAGACAGGGAATATAATGCGTTGGTTAGGAATTAGGGTGAATTGTGTGGTATCTGAGGAAGGGCGACTCGGTATGTAAAATGGAACAGAAGATTCAAGTTGAATTGTTCAAAATAAGATATGGAAAGAGTTGTGTGGGAGTTGGGGAAGTTGAATTATTATGTAAGGACATGTACAAGGGTGTAGTATATCTATGATTGGGATGTTGCTTCTTGAGATAGGGAATTCGTATTATGTCAGAAATGGTTAAGAAGGAATAGTGTGTTAGATGGGGGAATACAGGAAGTAGTGTTGAGGATGGGGGTAGGGAGTGAAGTTTGTGGTTGCTGGTCACTCTTGTCTCATTCTCAGTGCCTTGTGTTTAGAATTCCTTTCTGAGCACTTCATGTAAGCTGCATTAATTATTGATGGACATGTCTAAGTAAATTACCCATAAGCCCTTGTGATGTAAGCCAACACTTCTGTGTGCACACTGACCATCCCCCTTGCTTCCTTTAGTGGCATAAGAGCACTGCTCTTGTGTGATAGAATTTGGAAGCAGAAACCAGCTATGGATCACTAATCCACAATTTATTCCTTGTCAGACCTATGTATGTTCTGAAAGTCCAAGTGAACACGGTGTCAGACACAGTTCTTTTCTGGTATGACAAGGGCGAGGATAAAGGAAGGCCTTGTATGGTAATTAGGAGCTTTTTTCAATTCTAGGGTCCGATAATGATCAGTCAGCCCATTTTGTAACATTTCTGGACATATCTCTTCCTCTTGGTCTTTGGTAAAGCATATTGCTGCAGTGATTAGAGAGTTTCACGTTTGACCACATATCTGAGAAAACCCCTTCATCCAAGACAATGATTTTTATAAGGAATATTAAGCTGGTTTTTTTTGTTCTTACACCAAACATGAGAACTGTGCTCGGGATAGTTTTTGAGGAATGTTCCTTTTTAGTATCTGTTATGGGGGCTATTTCTTGGGCTTGTTGAAGTTACTTGCCTTGCATGATGGTTAAAAGCGTCTCTTTGCTGCCTTGTGGTTCAGACGCTGCGAGCTGCTGGGAAGACCTACATGATCTTCTTCGTGCTGGTGATCTTTGTGGGCTCCTTCTACCTGGTCAACCTGATCCTGGCTGTGGTTGCCATGGCGTACGAGGAGCAGAACCAGGCCACCATGGAGGAGGCGGAGCAAAAGGAGGCAGAGTTCAAGGCCATGCTGGAGCAGCTGAAGAAACAGCAGGAGGATGCCCAGGTCAGCAACTCCTCAGTGTCCCTGTCTGTGCCTTAATACGTCTCTACGTTTGTCTTTTTGGCCATCTGGCTGTGTCAGCCTCTGTCTGTCTGTCTGTCTGTCTGTCTGTGTTTGTTGGTCTCGCCCTCTGTGCTTATGTTTGTCTTTTTTTCTTTCTTTTTTTTAAATTTGGCATCTCCAATGCCACCCGAATCTGGAATGCCCAATCCGAGAACTATGTACAAGTCTTGCTCGTATGCAACCCCCTGTTGCCAGCTCAGGAGAGAGAGAGACAGTTCGCGGCTCTCCTCCGAAGCACGCGCCTGTCAGCCCCTGCATCTTTACACTCATTGGTCGAAACTATCGCATGTTCAGAACGAGGGCGGAGGATACCCAAACATGAGCAAGCTTAGAATCTCACTGACGAGCGCCTGGCTGGCCAACAGGAGGCGCTTGAGCAACGAACAAGGCAATCATTTTTAATTTCCCTTCCCAGCAGTCTCTTTCCAATTTGCATCCCTACAGCGATTTAGCCAATCGTGCGCTGTTCTGAAAAAGCTGCCGACCACTGCTGGTTGGTACGACTGGGGATCGAACCCGCGCCGTAGTAGTCACTACTGCTCCGCAAATGCGGCGCCTTAACCGAGTGAGCTAACCCAGCAGCCATGTTTGTCTTTCTATTTGGACGTGTTTTCCTTTTTGCTGACACCATCGGAGTGGTACACACTTGTTCTCTTGTGTTTTTGCGCATCAGAACTCTCCCTGTCTTCCTCTTCCCTGTCCTCACCTTATTCCCCTCTTAGTCTCTCTGTCTATCTCTCTCTCTCTTTCTCTCCCTCCATTTCCCACTCTCTCTTTGTGACCTTAGGCAGCAGCTATGGCGACGTCAGCCGGCACTGTGTCAGAGGATGCTGTCGAGGACGATGGAGGGGGTCACATGTCGTGTAGCTCGTCTGATATGTCCAAAGTGAGCTCGAAGAGTGCCAAAGAGCGACGCAACCGCAAGAAGAAGGGGCGGCAGAAGGAGCAGTCCCGCGGGGAGGAGAAGGGTGACAGTGAGAAGTTTGTCAAGTCAGAGTCCGATGATGGCAGTAAGAGGAGCAGGTTCCATTTCCCTGACAACCGGTTCGGCAGGAAGACTTCCATCATGAACCAGGTGAGAAAATGATTGGCCACGAGAGAAACAGGTGTAATAGAACGAAGCAGATAGACATTTATTATCCAGGTGAGCTAATAGTTGGGCAGGTAGACCTGTATTATAAACCACGTGAGGTAACAGTTTGAGATATACCTCAATTATAAAGTAATTAAAGTATGATGAGAAGGTAATCCTTTTAGCATTAACCAATCTAGCAGTAATCTATCAAATATACCTGTTCAAACATACGCAAAAGTAGCGTGTGATCAGAATGTCTTGGGTCCTTTTAAAAAGCTGTTCTACCATTGTTGCCCCTTGGCAGACCATTAAAATGACTTGCGCCATCGACGTTAAATGATGTTCTCGCTAAGGTCTGCATCCAGCTCTGAGAGTCTAGAAGTAAATAAGAGGTTTGTGTCAGATGATCTGAGAGCCCAGCAGGAAATGTACCTTAAAAGTACATCAGGTAGGTAGAGGGCACTGTCTAGGTATGGGAATTAATATGCGGGTGATTTCTATCATGAAGCGGGTAAGAAACCATTATGCGACTGCTTTTATGAACCAGATTGGAGAAAGATGGGCCCTGAAGGCCACAATCATGAACCAGATGGAAGAAGTTAGACCTCTGTGATGTAGTAGAAGACAGAGGGTGTGCCACTGAGGGAAGGCTGGTCGAGGTGTATGATTTTGAATGAGTCCTAGGTCATAAACGCATCACATGCCTTGTCTCGTGCTGGCCAGAGAGAGTCAGCTCCCCTTCTCCCGTTTCCTGTGTAGAGTGAAGCACACTTTGTCTCCCAGCCGTGAATAATTAACAAGGCCTCCATTAAATGGTCATAGTGCTCTCGTCCCTGTGCTATGCCGTTTTCACTCTTATTTTGCTTGCACTCTTATCGCTGCCCTTACCTCACTGTAGGTTTCAAGACATCAACCCTACTGTTTCTTAAAAATGTTTCAAAATTCAAAAAATTTTCAGGACTATTGTGAGATTTCATTAACTTTAATTAATTAATTCATTAATTTTTCACCTCTGTGCAAAATTAGGTCTTGCTTGTCTTGCAGTTTGACAGACATTCATTAATTGAGTAGGATTAAAGAGCAAGACATCAGGGACTGCCTGTGCATTTCATACATATGTTAGACTTCAAAAAAACTTGCACAGATCACGTGTACAATCAATATATACTGTATAGCTGGATAGTTTATTGAAACAAGTTAGGTTCAGTACCTCCCTTCGCTAGCTAATAAACCCAATACCTTTGAATGAACCAAGTAAATAGGCAATTCTCACACAATTACAGACCAAGAGGTAAAATGTAACCAAATTAGTTAGTGTCATTTGTAGTTTTCAAAATTATGAGCTTGTATTACCACTTAAAAATGGCAGGAAAGTTATCAAAGGCTTGGGGGCCCTGAACAAGTGTTGTATTGCGCCATGCATGTTTTTTTCTCCCAGGTTCAAGGGATTTACTCCCCCTCTACTCATTTAACAAAAATATCTCTGACCAAACATCCGGTGTCACTGATCGTATCATATGAGTTCTACACCCGTGATCAAACTTGCATCCTATATTACTCGCCGACAAAAAATACATTCTGCGCTGGCAATATTGTGAAGTTGTAGCTGTTCTCATTACCAGCCTATCAGAGAATCTTCAGTGAATGATAATCTAGAAGTCTCTCTTTCTCTGTGCCTTGTTCTGCCTTATTCTCTTCATCCCTCTGTCCCTTTTCAACTACTCCCCCAGCTTATTATATCTTCTTTCTCTCATGCGTTCTATCCTTCTCTGACTCCTGCCTTCCATCTAACATTCCCTCTCTCCCTCTCCCACTCTGCATCTTACTGTCTCTCTCTCTCTCTTTCAGTTCAATTCAATTAGCGGTGCTTGTATTGGCACGACTGTGCACCACAATATCGTCAAAGCAATTAGCCGTGAAAAAGACACAAGCTAAATTGAATTAGTACTGCAACAAAAATATAGAATGAAAAGGAAACATTTTGACAAGTTAAGGGATGAACACTCATCATAAAAACCCTGCTAATAAAAAAAGCACCATCACAACAATGAAAAGTAAGATAATAAGTACTGTTATTATGTCCTATTTTTTGGGTGTTTTGCAATGGATTGCTGGCCTTATCAAGGTGTATTTCAGCCTATTGCCAGATATGTGCTGGCATAGGCTCCGGCCAGCTCTCAACCCAGACTAGGATCAGGCGGTTAGATTATGGGTAGATGGGCAGATTTGGGGTGTTTAAAGTTCCCTCGCTTTCTCTCTCTGTCCTCAGTCTCTCCTCAGTATCCCGGGGTCTCCTTTCCTCTCCCGTCACAACAGCAAGAGCAGCATCTTCAGCTTTAAAGGCCGCTCCAAGGACGTGGGCTCGGAGAACGAGTTCGCCGACGATGAGCACAGCACAGTGGAGGAGAGCGACGACCGACGCGGTTCGGTCTTTAGTCCGTACCGACGCAGCAGCTACAGCGGCTACCATGGCAAGCGCAACAGCACAGTCGACTGCAATGGCGTGGTGTCGCTCATAGGACCTGGGCCCGGCGGACGCCTACTGCCTGAGGTGATAATAGATAAGGCAGCTACCGACGACAGTGTAAGGAAGTCTATGAGTAGACCAGTTTAGGCATGACCTCCTTCTTCCTCTACTTCTTTTTTCCTTTCTTGCTGTTTATATAACTCCTCTCCTCTTCCTCCTTTCTTGCAAGATCTGTGCACCTTCATCATCTCCGTCTTGTTCACCCACTTACCCTCCTGAAGCCTGCATGCTGCCTACTTTCTTTAAACTAACCAAGAAAGAATGAAAAGAAACAATACCCTTTACATTTTTCAAGCTAATATTTGTTAATTATTTGTAATTGAACCATTCAGAAGTGTGCTCATATTGATTAATGAATCATACAATTATATACTTGGAGCAATCTAAGGCTTTTTTATATCAGAGTATGTGCCTAATAGCTCCTCGCATTAAATTCAGTTGAGTTTTAATGCTTGCCTCGTGTTCATTATTTCTGAATTGCACATACAGTAGAGATCTGCATGTGTGGAATTCCAGCTTTTTATTTTCAGTACTTGTTTATTGAACTTTGGATGTTCTGTAATTGGACTCGGTCTGTGTCCTTACATGGATGAATGATTCAGCCAGTAGGTACATGAGAATAAGCAGTCAGTACCTAAAACTCACTGTCTTTTGCACACTGATTTCATTTATCCATTGAATGATATAATTTGGTTTAGAGTGGTGTTTACATTTTTATTTCCACTGACAAATTCTGTAGCTCTCAATTGTATTTGTTCTGCCTTCACTCTGAGACTTGCAATGTAAAAAGGAGATTCTTTTATTTTCCTGTCGTACTCTCTTTCTATTTTTCTCTACATCTCGCTCTCTTCCTGCCTCTTTCCCAAGCAACCTCAAAGCAAGATGAACCTTTCCAGTGACTTTTCTGCCCATTGTAGTTAGCATGGTAGTTTGACATCCTTTAACTTCTCTCAATCTGAGTTTCCCCCAGACATTCAACTCAGAATGAGAAAAAAAAGCCTCTGCCGTGTCATACCTTTAATTTACATGGTTAATGATATGACTTGTGCATGCGTGTGCATGTAGATTTCAGCAATGCCAACCCCCTGCTCCCAGCTACCCCATTATGAGGCCCGCTAGGTGCATGCAGTTGTGCTGGGTGCAGAATACAGATAGCGTGCGGTCTAACAGGGCTGGGGAGTTCTGGAGAGGGAGGCCAGAATTAATTCAGAGAGAGGGGTTGAGATTTTCCTCATTAAAAGACAAAAAAGTGACCAGATCATCTCATACTGGGGTAGAATTTAACTGGGATGCAGCAAACAGCAAGAGGGCCAATGAAGACAGAGTAAAACAAATCTGCTCTCACAATTTAAGAATACACCCGCCCAATCACCTAGCATTAGGCCATCTTGAGTTTGCCTCATGTGGATGGCTCCAAGTGATTGTGCAACCAAGAAAAATGGATTTAGCTGATAATTTTCATTACAAAGCTGGAGAAATGTTGGATTGAGAGTGTGGATCAATCCAACATTTCTATGGCTTTGTCAACTTTTTCTTGTAAAATTTAGATTTGTCAGAGCTTGATGAAGAGTTAGACCACCTTACACATATTTACTGTGTGTACCCAGTTCCAAAGAGACAAGTTGTACCATTTTCAACAGTGTCAACAGACTGTGAATAGGTCTTCAAAGACAAACAAATATGAATTTCATTTTTATCTTTCAAGCTAGGTTAACTAACTGGTAGCTTGCTGGTTTATGGTATTGTGAGAGGTAATTTTTTTGTGAAAATTAAACAAGTGAAGAAACTATTTTCCATCTAGGCAGCCATTTTGACAGTTGCATTATGTATGTCCGGAGATGTTGAGTATAAAGTACATGAACATGAATTATATAGCTGGACTTTGTGAAAAAATAATCTGCATGTTCTGGGTGGGTATGAAAGTGACAAATGGGACAGTGAAAATCAGTTTTATTATTAAAAAAAAAAAAAAAAAATCCCTTTCTGTGTTGTTGCCCTCGAAAGTGCCAGACTTACAAGGAAAAAAATAGCATCAGATCACTCAATTGTCATTGCTTGAGTTTGTACAGATGGTTCTTCCTTAAAGCAGAAGAAAAGCGGGTCTTTTGATCAGACATATTCAGGAGAAGCAAAAGGTATTGTGAATAAGAGTGGGTAGGTTGACTGGAGTTTATTCAGTGAATAAACTTCTTTTGAAAGCATGTTCTACTTCATTCTGTTGCTCTTTGTCAGAGATGGTTTGTGCTCGACTGATTAAGGTTACTGACTGGAGTCAGTGGCCGTGCTGTATACCAGTTGCAGTTCCATATTGTTGCTGCATAAAATTGGTGTTCAGCTGATACCTTTGCATGCCAAGCATTTTTGTTTCAACTCACGTTTACACCTGTGCAACTATTGTAGTTTGGCATACCCAGTGTAAAGCTTCCCATGCCAATGGCTTGCAGTCATGACCAGAGCCCTGCATGCCTTTGAATGGTCTAACTTGGGAATCAGTAACTGACTCTATGTATGGACTGGAGCATTCTACCACATTCCGTTAAACTGGCTGGGCTCCTGGTGGTGGAAACCATTGCAGCCGTTAGCTTAGGTGTTACATAAGGCAGATTGATGTCTCAAGTGATGTTAGCGCATCTCCAGATCTGGCTGTTTCAGTCCCCCTTGTCTGAGGCAGGAGGAAGGAGTCTTTGCCCCAGTTGCGTGCTAAGCCAGGAGATCTGACCAGCTGCTCAACAAGCAAGGCTAAACAGCAGTTTTCTGGGTGATAAAGAAGACTGTCCTAAGTACACTGGGTAGGCAGTCCTTCTGGGAGGTGCCTTAAGGTTTCTTTGAAGCCCCCTAATCCAAGTGGCCATGAAATGTCCTGGCGTTCATCAGCACAGCTTGATGGGCACAGTTAGGTCACAACACATGCGCAAACTGCATTTCGGGCGTCACATAGCCACACATTTGGTCCCCCGTTTGGCGCTCCCCTAGACTTTTAGAACCTGAGAGTGGTAAGTTCTGACGGTTGTTGGAAGGTTTTCCTAGCAACATTAAGGTACTGGCGCATCCAGAGCCACAGACCTCTTGATGTTGACTACACTGCACCAAGATCACCATCTACAGTTTCAAGGCTGGCCTCCAAGATTCAGTAGGATCAGGATGACTTTGGTCACCGGTCCCTCAAAGTCTCTTGCACTTGCCTATTAGTTTACCTCTCTCCTGGAGAAGGATTCCATGGTGCAAGGAGAACCTTGCGCTCAACACAGTTAGTTTTTTTTCATAACATCAGAAAAAATAGATTTATTGTGTTAATCTGACTAAAACTGAACTTTTAAAATGCGTGTAAACATTAGTCCGAATGGAATTGTACCAAATCGTATTTCTCAAAGTTGGATGAACACACTCAGATAATGTGGTCGCGAGTCAAATTACTCCTCCATGTAAACGATTGAATCGATCCAAACTGGACTATGCACTCTGCTCATGCTCCACAGTTCTACTTGCAGGGCTTTGACCCAGAAGTCGAAAAGCATAGATACAAGAAGAAGCTGGCAACAACACTAACGGGGCCGCTAACACTAACAAATGACCTGTGCGACCTGAATCTTGATTTACTACTTAGCTGGCTAGCTAACAGTTTTTGGCTGGCTAGTAAGATTTGGTGATTGGTCACTTTAGCTAGCAATGACATTCAATGATAAAAAGCTCTTTGCTCTGAACAGAGCATTGCTGCTAATGGTACATTATGCTGTGCTCAACTAGTTAGCTGGTTAGCTAACAGTTTTTAGGTAGCTAGCAAGATAAAATGATAGGTCACTGTAGCTAGCAGCAAAATTCGATGATAAAAAGCCCTTTGCTCTGAACATGGCATCGCTGCTAACAGTACATTACACTGTGCTCAAATTAAAGAGCTTTTTTACTATCGATTTCTGTTGCTTTTGTCAGTGACCTGTTGTCGAATCTTGCTAAACTAGCTTGCTATCTTGCTTTTTTTTTTCCACCATAACATTGCTGCTAACTGTACATGACGCTATGTACAGAGCAAAGACCTTTGTACTGTCAATTTTTGTTAAATAACTATGGGTTATGTTCAGTTGTTGGACCTAGCGACATATGCATGTGTAATGTTAATGTTACATCTCTTCTCGATGGTTGCGCTCCCGCCCCGCACAATTTTGAAAAATAGGTCAGCAGGCAACTACTTCTCTTAGAGTCAATCACAGCTGTCAATCATGACTTTACCCATGCACTTTATACTTAACATCTCTGGACATACATAATGCAACTGTCAGAATGGCTGCCTAGATGGAAAATAGTTTCTTCACTTGTTTAATTTTCACAAAAAAATTGCCAGATTTGGCAGGCCAATGTAGATCTGTTTGCCTCAGAGAGGACAGCCATTTATATGCTATTGTCTCAATTCTGCCGAGCTTAAATAGGCTCTGATGCAGAAAACAAAAATTACTGCTGTTGGCTCCTAACTGGCTAGTGTGACCAATTTCCTGAGTCGCTCAGACTCTTTGATGGGATGCAGTGCTCCTTTCCTAGGAAGAAGCATTTCCTTTCCCACCTGTAAGGTTGCATATGACATTCAGCCTAAGAGCACTTGCAGCTGCATATTTGACCTCTGAAGGGCCAGAGCCATTGCTGCATTTATGTGACCAGGCAGTTGTAAAGACTATTGTGAATGCTTGGACACTGTCGACCGTGGCATTGTTGGCCAGGACTCAGTTCTGTGCCACTAATATTGCAGCTACTGAAATACCTGTACTAATGAACTAATGGAAGATATTCTTGCTGCAGCTATTTTACATTGTGTATACTTTGTGCATCTCCCGGTTTCTATAAGAACAGTGAAGCTACTCTTCACGTATTGAGTCATTGTAGCAGCTGTCTTCCCAACATTTAAGAAAAATCCCTCGCGTGAATGTGTTGGTATTGGTCATCCAGTGCTTTTAGAACCAGCTTTAACAGTCTGCAACAAAATGAAGTAGAATAAGAGTTATACATGTAACTATGGGTTCTTGGAATTCAGTTTGACCGTCAGAGTTCCCTGTCATTCAGAATTTTGCAAGGACATTCTGTAGGAACAGGTATGTGTGTGACCTGAGTATTTAATGTTATTGCGGAGAGCTGCTTTTATGCCACCTTAGTCCCAGATGTGACTCTGATGGTCATCCAGAACTTGTCGAGCCATAGTTACAAGCATAACTTCTGTTCATGGCATCACACTTGGCCAAAACAAATATTCACCTGCCACCTGCTTCTCCTCTATCTGCCTGTTATGAGTCACATTACAAAAGACTGATTAAATCTTAGTAAACTGCCCCTATGCTACTTAACCCGGACTTTACCCCGCACTGCCCAATACCTCAATTTGTGCTTGCTTTGATGGGTAGGAGTAAAAAGCAACCACATCCATTCTTTGGGAAGGTAGAATCTTATAAGTCCTCCTCCCTGGGACACATTCGATGGCAAGGGGCAGGTTTAGGCATTTTAAGTTTTTGGAATTGCGAGCTTTATGGGAACTGGGGTAGGACTCACGTTCACGGCTTTCCCCTGATAGCCCACCACAGAGGTGGAGGTGAAGAAGAGGAACTCAGGGTCCCTGATGGTATCAGTCGACCAACTCAATGCCTCTTTTGGCCGCAAAGAGAGGGCCAACAGCATGATGAGCGTCAACACCAACACACTGGTGGAGGGTAATATTTCTCTTTCTTTAAGTATCATTTGTTTCATTCTGATTCCCCTCCTGTCCACCCCCTTCTCTCCTTCTCTCCTTTTCATTTCACCAATTTACTCATGACTATTATTATTTGAGAGCTTTATCTAATGGAGACATGGCATTGTGTCTGCTCCTGCAGAGCTGGAGGAGTCTCAGCGGAGTTGCCCTCCATGCTGGTACAAGTTTGCCAACACCTTCCTGATCTGGGAATGCTGCCCGATGTGGCTGAAGATCAAGTCGATTGTCAACCTGGTTGTGATGGATCCCTTTGTGGACCTGGCCATCACCATCTGCATTGTGCTCAACACGCTCTTTATGGCCATGGAGCATTACCCAATGACACCGCACTTCGAGCATGTGCTTACCGTTGGAAACCTGGTGAGAACCAAGACCTCTCACGTTTGTTGCTGATAGCTTTTACCCAATTCTGGGCCCATTCTCTTATTGTCACATAATATGTGATTTGAACAGCTTGAGGAGCACACATACCTATGGACTTACAGAGAAAAGCATGTAGCCTAGTGACTAAGGTCAGCAGTTTTGGCCCCCAGTGTGGCTACAAGAAGATCTGTGCAGCTGCAGAAGTCCAATCAACTGAAAGTCCCTTCGAGTAGAAATGTCTGAATTGAATGACAGAGTTATATGTCCTTACTCTCAATCTCAGAAACACACATTGTAATGAGATGTAATGCATAGTCTGAGTAGGTAGTGTCCTGCTTCCAAAAACTCATGCAGCCAGTTGCAAAGGGCCTACATCTTTTAAATCTCATTACCATTTATAATTCATTTTAGAAAGAGAGCATTTTGTCTCTCTCTATGGGTTTTCGAGTGCTGGCTGACTTGGCACTCCAGAATGGTAGTGACTGTAAATGCTTGTGCTTTGTTTTTGAAAGGTAGCTAATATAGATGAAACAATAATGAGTGATAGACTGTATTAATTTTACTTTAGTGTCTATCTGCATTTTGAAGGTTCATGTATGACATAAAATAAGTCCTTTCTGAACATATTTTATGTCCTTTTCATTCTTGATATGGCCAATGAATTATCAACTTGTAGTTCCAATTGCAGTATGCAGTTGAGATTTTTAATGGTTTAATTCAAGTTACTGAACGAGATCTGGAACCTTTTTACTGGTTAAGAAATTTAAAAAAGCTAAATTATTCTTTGGGGTAAGTAATTTATGGCCTTAATAGGGTATCCTGGTGTAGAAAAGGGTGGGGAGTTTTTGTTTGTTTTTACAGGTATATAATTGTTCTGTTTAGGTGCGGTGCTGCAAATAAGATTTCATAGATAGCTTTAATGCATTATTTGTCTGTGTCGAGCAGGTGTTTACCGGGATCTTCACTGCCGAGATGGTTGCCAAACTGGTTGCTATGGACCCATACTATTACTTCCAAGAGGGTTGGAATATTTTTGACGGGTTCATCGTGAGCTTGAGCTTGATGGAGCTGGGTCTGTCTAATGTTGAGGGTCTGTCCGTGCTGCGATCATTCAGATTGGTAAAGATCTTATATTTCCACATTTTGGGAAACATTAGAAAACACTGTCACTAAGTTCATGGTTTCTCTTCCTAGTTCCCTCAGTCATTTGACTGTCTCTGTGTGATGACTTTGATGTCTTGTCCTCCCTGAACATGTTTCTTCAACCAGACTCCCCTTCTCTTTGTAATACTTATCTGTCCTCTTCTCAATCTAACTCCTCCCCATCATTCTCTATTCCCTCCCCTCACATTTGTTATCCCCAATCAAACCGACTGTTTTACTTTCTGTGCTTCCTTGCTGCAAAATTCTGGATCCTCTGACGATCCGATAGTTATAACCGCTTCCTTGTTTCCCCCCTTCTTTTCGTGCCCCTGCTTTTCCCATCATAGCTGAGAGTATTCAAACTGGCGAAATCATGGCCGACCCTCAACATGCTCATCAAGATTATCGGGAACTCGGTGGGGGCCCTGGGAAACCTGACCTTGGTGTTGGCCATCATTGTCTTTATATTTGCCGTGGTGGGCATGCAGCTCTTTGGCAAGAACTACAAGGACTGTGTGTGTAAGATCGCCCAGGATTGCGAGCTACCGCGCTGGCACATGAACGACTTCTTCCACTCCTTCCTGATTGTGTTTCGGGTGCTGTGCGGAGAGTGGATCGAGACCATGTGGGACTGTATGGAGGTGGCTGGTCAAGCCATGTGCCTCATCGTCTTCATGATGGTCATGGTCATCGGCAACTTGGTGGTGAGGAGGGGCAGATTTGCACACTTGAGACTTGCATTGGCTGCTAATATAAGAAAAGCATGCTCTGACCAGAGGTAGCAGAAGGAGTGAGAATTTAGGCAACTTTCTTGTCAACATTTTTTTTTGTGTCTGAATAAGTTGTTTATAGGCCTGGTTGTGGTTATAACTTCTTGTGGTCTTAACAGATCGAACAGGCATCAACATGCCAAGACCAGTGTTGTGCTGCTGGAGGTATAAAAGGCCTGCAGTAACCTCTCCTCACCTTTACTCTCAGATTTTTGCCCGATTAATGATAAAATTATGATTTCTTTGCCGAATAATCTCAACCAGTATGGAGCCTATAATGCCTATGAAATGATAAAAAGAAGGTAATTGGCTGTTGACTACATCTGTACAGTATAATGGATGTAAAATTGTAAGGATGGCAGTTATCTGACTAAATACAAACAATTTTTAAAAACTTCTGACTTCCATCTCTTTTTTAAGCATTTTTTCAGCAGCCGAATAAATCATGAGGGGATTCTTGATTTCATCAGAATGTTATCAGCAGTCAAAAGAACTCATTTTAAGGGGAAGAAATCTTTGGCATATGAAACCTTACCAAACATTCAGGCAAAATGCTTCTATTACAATAAAGCTTGCAAACTAACATATGCAAATCTGTGCCATTTCACAAGCTACATGAGCTCAGAATCTTTGAAAGACATATTAACGTTTTATGCGGTCATTTACTGTAAGTGCACAGGAAAATGTCTCATGACTTTGTGGTGTAATGTGCAGTACTCTTATCAAAATAAATTAGCCATTCATTTTATCAAGTTGTCTTAAAAACTGTGGAAATAAAATATTTGGTCATTGATCAGGCAAAGTAAACTGCAACAGGTTTAACAATTACGTATGGAATTACATATTACGCAGGCCTTTCATACCACTGACGGCCCACCGCTGGTCAAAACGACGCTGCACTCCATGCTATGAGAGGGCTTATAATGAGAGCAGTGGTATTAAATTGATGATTTTGTGAAGGGATGCGTGCGGGTACGAAGGTCTGGTATGATGAGAGAGTCTGTGCACAATCTGATGTCTTTGGGCTCTTCCCCCAGGTGTTGAACCTATTCCTGGCCTTGCTACTCAGCTCCTTCAGTGCAGACAACCTGGCAGCCACTGACGAGGACGGTGAGATGAACAACCTGCAGATCTCTGTCATCCGGATCAAGAAGGGCATCGCCTGGGTGAAGGCCAAGCTCAGGCTGCTGGCCTCCGCCCTGCTGAGGAGGAAGGTGACGGATGAAGTGAAGCCGCTCGATGACATGTACGACAAGAAGCTCAACTGCATCGCCAACCACACGGGTGTGGACATTAACCGTGAGCTGGACTATCAGAAGAATGGCAACGGCACGACCAGTGGCATTGGCAGCAGCGTGGGAAAGTACATGATCGATGAGGACCGCATGTCCTTCATACACAACCCCAACCTAACTGTGCGTGTGCCCATCGCCATGGGCGAGTCTGACTTTGAGAACCTCAACACTGAGGACTTCAGCAGTGAATCAGATGTGGAGGGCAGCAAAGCGGTAAGTTCCAGACACCTGTAGACAAGTGACTGACAGGGTTATATAAGGGTTTAATGAGAAGCTGGCTATATTTGTGCGTGGGAAAGGGGTGTAATAAGCCAGACTAATTCCAGGTCATAGAGCGGTAAAGGGGTGTAATGACTTAACCTAGTTCTTGTACTGTAGCTATCAGTGTTGCGGTGATAGCATTTAGGTTTTACAGTATATAGAAGGAAGAAAAATGAAAACCTGATATGCTATTGTAGGTAAGGCTAGTACATTTTCAAGTGATTATCAGCCAGCAGGATAAGGTTTGGCTTTAGGTTTACAGTAGGGTAATATCCGGTATATGGCAGCGTTAATAATATATGAGGTATGATTACTGATGATTGAAGTTGGCCTGCTGTACCGCATTTGCTTGATTGATTTGTACACTGTGGTGCATTAGACACTATAGCCTTCTCTTATTTCCATGCTATCTCAGCATTGTAGCGCTTCTGTCTTGTGGGCTGTAGGTGCACTCGTTTGACCTTGGTAAAGGTGGGACTGGGGTGCTTGACTATAAAGCAAACTCATTTGTCAAAAAAGGAGGGGGGGGGAAGGCAGCTGTAAAGTGGAGCGCTCTATCTGCACAGTCACGTGGGTGCGCGTGTTGCGTCTCGATTCCCTGAGTGTTGCGCTATTTGCATTCAGGGTCCTTCAGAATCCGAGGGGCGCTTTCGGAAGATGCTGAATGATTCAGAGTGGTAATGACCATAGATTTCTTTGATCTGGCGCGAACTGGAATGCCATAAAAAAATTCAGGGAGATGCACGGGCTTCTGCGGTTATGCGTGCAGTGCATTGTGGGGCATGCCTCTGGATGAGCGCGCGCTGCTTTCCCTCTTATTTTGGGCAAGCAGCCATACATAGCTTCTGAGAGTATCAGAAAGGCGGAATTACAAACCACTGACTTATAAAAAAAAAACCCCAGCGGATCAGAGCAGAGGAACATGAGCACAGATTGTTCTCTGACCTGGTCTCTTCGAGCAAATAGATATGGTATGAACCGTGAATAATTCAATTATTCCCATATTTATGTGCAAAGCATTATGGGTCATGCCACAGCACACGCAGGCCAAATTGGCTCCACATTGAGGCCTGTGTCCTATTACTGTGATTTGATATCACAATTTTAACCAAATATTTAGCCTCAGTTATGGCGAATATGCCTCAGCACACAAAGTTGCCAACTGCTGTTTATTTGGACGGTAAATTTATCCTACATCATCCAAACCTTGATCTCCTTTAAATGTTTTTATCTACTTAGAGGCGAGGGGCACAGGGCATAATAGGAAACTACAGTGTGTTCTCTTCGGGCAGTCAAAGCTAATTCTTTGATTTCTAATGATTATCCACATTTATTTTCAAGAGGTATTTCCACATTTCCCTTGATTCCAAGTTCCACCAAGAGCGCATGTTGTGCATGCTATCAGTGCTCTCTGTAACACAGAAAGATATCAAACCATGTGAAGATGGACTGCTGCAACTTTGAAATAATTTAGCACAGTAATTTTACATTGAAGGACCTCATGAATTCATTTAGTTTTCAACAACAAATTACATTTGTTTTCCAATTACATCGCTTCTATCATTTTAATAACTCTTCTTTATAAATACACAGAGACACTCAGTTTCTGTTTTGTTCCTATCATGGGAACTGCATTTTGTGATAATAATGCACCTTCGTTCTCTGGTCTCTCTCTTTATCAAAAAAGAAGTTTCAATCTGGGTTGAGAAAATTGGTCACGTTGCATGTACACATTTGGAATTCTTTTTGAAATTGAATAAATTACTAGTACATGAAACAAACATCACATTAGATATTTGTTTATTCATACACTGTAAGCAAATATAGTACATTATAAGTTATAAGCTTATAGTACATTCACTAGTACATACACTGTAAGTTATAAGCAAACCACAATCGTAGATATTTGTAGGAATTTACAAATTCTTTCAAATGCCTTCTGGATATTTTTGGTCTCAAAATGAGAGCATGGAATCAAAAGACGTTTGATCAGCCAACTCTTTTGAGGGAGAAATATAATATAAAGGGTGTTCTGAGGCAGTCGAATTATTTGGGAATAGAAATGTAAATGTATATCAGCATTCTTGTAATTGCCAGTCCAAGGTCACTTATGGCTTGTCGCTTGCTTTGCTTGAATTATGGCTTGCTTTGCTTTAATGCTACATAGAAAAACGGCAAACAACATGCATTATTATGCAGCAGAGCCACAAGACATGACAGAATTGCTTGTGCCAGAGTTATAGGTTTAATTTGGCAAGCCATTTCAGGAGGCAGTTTCCATGATGCTAATCGTTTATATCAGGTATATGAGCTGCATCACATATATGTATGACATCTGCTAAAATGTTGAACAGCTTGATTATTGCTCCATGTTGAAATGAGAAATACTGAATTTTGAATGTGTTGGGTGGAATAGGCAATCCCAGTGACATAACAGTTAAAATAACTGCATACATTATGTCACTTGCAAATGTTTGTTTCCGTCCCCTTCAATGTTACACAAGGACAATTTTATTTTTTTGTATATCATATGCTGAACATATTTATGTCAGAAGTGGTAAATCAGTTCATTAATGTGATTTTTAAAAAAATAAAATGTTGCGTACTGTAAATCAAGTACCACAATATGACTCCATTCATTTTTATGTAATTTTAAAAATGAATTTATTTCTTTTCTATATACACGTCTGTTATGTTAATTTTATTCTTTGCACTTTTGAAAAGAGCACTCACCTCTATCCCAATTATCGCAACTCAAGTGTAATCTTTTGAAACTGAATTATTCAATTGGTGAAGGGTACATGATTAAATCTAGCAGATTATTACATCATTTGACTTTGTTTCTTCTTTGTGTTTTCTTCACAACAGAAGTTATATATGAAGAATTTATGTTTTTTGAAAAATATTCAATTAGGATTTCAGGTGAACAAATCAGTTGTAGTTTAGAAACCCCAACCACTTAATTTGTCATATATAGACCCTAGTTTTTGAGCAGCAAATGGATGTCATTCTGGATGTCATCGAAAAGATCCAGTGTAAAGCAAGCCTGTAATTTTAATATTGGAGCCACTGGATTGTGTCTGGAGGCCCACACTGCTCATAATGCTGGTTGTATAGCAGGCTGCTGATCTGAGAGCAGATTGGCTTGGGTTATTAGTTATTCGGCAAGGTCAGCTAGAAGCACGTTAATGACACTCTGTTGACTGTGTCATTAACTGAACCATGATCCCGTTTTACCTGGTGGGGGTGGAGGGAGGTGTATGCGTGGGATGTGTGGGTGCGTGTGATCGCGTGTGCGCAAGCATGTGTTCTCTTTTTTTTGGGGGGGGGGCTTTATTTTTGAATGAAGATTGCATGGATTTTTTTTACAACCAGCAAAAAAGGAACATCTCCATCAATTCTTCTCTTTCTTTTTTTCTTGCTTTCTTTCTTTCTTTTTCTATCTTTATCTCTCCTTCTCCTTCTCTCGCTGCTCCCCACCTCCCTGCAGTTGGATGACACCAGCTCCTCAGAAGGCAGCACGATTGACATAAAGCCAGAAGTGGAGGATGTGGTGGTGGTTGAGCAGGTGGAGGAGTATATGGAACCTGAAGCCTGCTGGACAGAGGGTAAGACTATCAACCCCCCCCCCCCCATGGAAGCAGACAGTGGATCAGCCCAAAACTTGACTACAAACCACACTGCTGCCTGCTCTTGAGAGCACTTTATGGATTAGCCCAAATCTAACCATCAACCGCCCTGTCACTCCCCCCCCATCAAGACTATGTAGTGCACAAAACCAGTCCTTTCAAGGACAGATTGTTATGCTTTTTCACAGATGGGCCTCCTTTAAATGAAAGTGTTATGCTCGGGGATCAGACCCCCCACTGTGGAAACAAAAACTGCTGTGGTGGGCATTTGGAGTCTGGAATGGAGAAAATGTGTGTCACATGTGCTGCTGAGGTGGACACTTTTTTAGGGCTGTATTGATTTTGATGGGAGGCCTGTACAATGGCTGCTTCTGTTGCCCTGGCATCGATGGCCCTCCGTACGACAGCCATTCCTTGACCCATCTGTCATTGCTCGCTGTTGTTACATAGGTGTATAGGGCCACATCTGGACTCAACAACGCCCTCTGTTAGCGTTAGAAAGCTTCATTTATCAAATTAAAATTTGTACAGCGCCTAACGAATTTATTAGACCTCCACCCAATGTAAGGTTTATGCCACAGCTGCCCCAAATTAACAGTGTTGGTAATTACCAAAATAATTTTTATGTTTCTGTAATGGTTAATCCACAAGTATGCTTAAGCTCTTTAACTGAAATGATATTCTTAATGCTAAAATATAATTATTGTTGTTATGCATGAATTTTCAAATTTACCGTTTTACAAAAAGCAGAAAAAAATAGTTCAGCTCATTATTATTTTTTGATTAAGATGCCAAATAACAGTTATCTTCTTGCATTCCTGAACATAAAAATTAGTTTTAGTGGTTGAATGCAAGGTGTTATCAAGGCCAAAGGAGACCATACAAAATATAGTTTTTTTTTTTTTTTTGCTTTTATGTGTGAATAAGGACTATTTATTGGTTTCACTTTATTATTTGCCAAAGAAATAACAAAATAATTTTTAGTTTAAACATGTTTTTGACAGATTTCTTAAATATTTGTGTTTTCTCTTTCTTTATGACAGTTGGTCTCATAAATTTGTTAAGCACTGTACATATAATAGCAGTGCTACATCCCCGCTAGTCTACCATCTACCACCATCCCCATCCCTCCATTTGAAAAATCCTCATGTCATTGGACCTATTTTGTATATATATCAATTGGGTGACAAATTAAAAGAAAAAACCTGAATAAATGCATGGACAAATGTGGCAAATGCAAATGCTTCTGTTCATTTTCCTGGTATGATTTTGGTGCACTTGTACTCTGGAAAGTTGAAGGGTCGCTAATAATCAATACTGAGTTTTTCTGTGCGATCACCTTTGTACTCGATGATGACGCATACCAACCATTATGGGAGTGATCAGTTCCAAAATGACAATGGCTGAAGTCCCTCAGAGCACAAGGGGTCACTGAATGGTTTAATAAGTATGAAAATGATGCCAAGTACATGCCACTGCCTTAACAGTCACCAGATCTGAAATCAACTGAACTCACATGAAGGGGTTATTTCCATAAGTGCTAAAGTCCATATTCATTAAAAATCAGATAGCACTACAAATCCATTCTTTGATTGATGAGGAATAAGCCACATGAGCTAATTTTGGCCAGGAAGCACTCAAGTACAATATAAAATGAGCAGTGAATTGAAAATTCCCCAAGAAGCTACTGCTACACAAGTCCAGTCTGCCAATCAAAGCATCGCCTAGAAAAGTGGTTGGCCAATTGCCGCCACTGTAGCTTTGTTACCTAACCAAAATGGATGACTTTACGGGCCAGGATGTGTGTGTGGACTCAAAAAGAGCTAAAAAAAAAAAAAAAAAAACCCAGGCAGCCAGAAACATGGGCTAAAAACAAGCGAAAAAGAAATCTGGCAAAAGGTAATTTTTTTTTTTTTTGCTGCTTATTCTTTGGCTGAACTTTCTAATTACTACGCCACATCCCTATTGATGACGAATGAAATCTTTAAACCTGTTTGGATGGTGGTACTGCTCATTCATGGTTTATGGAGATTGGTTTTTATTGTGACCTTTGTTCAGCTGCATTTACCTTCCATGTATATATCTTCCATTCATTTTGTTCAAGAAGCTTTTTGACATCCACGACTATAGTATACTGGTGTGACTATATTTGCTGTTCATTTTCATTGGAAAGTGGTGTGTTTTGTTTTCAAAAAGATGCTCTGTTTTAGTACTCTGATCAAATCAAATTTAATGCTGTTAATTTTTTTAAATTGAGTTAAATTTTTGTTATTTTGAGCCATTTGCTTCTAAAAGTACTCAAGTCTGCAGAATAGTGTTTGAAATATCTGGGCCAAGAATCAAGATGGGGCCTATAAGGTCTCCTAATATGTTTTGAGACATCTTTTCTGATATTTCATTACGTTTACATCAGCTTAACAAATGTAACATGATCCCCTCAAGTTGTAAAATTCTTAAAATCTCGTTTCTCTAAAAAGACAAAAATGGACTTGCGCACTTCTGGAAATCAACCCTTCATATGGGAAATATTGGAACTGCAGCGCTATGTTAGGCAATGCTCTTCGTTACCATCATCAAACATCAAATGAGGGAATATTGCATGGGAGAAAGATAGTCCATCCCTCCAGTAAAGTTATACGCTTGTAGACTCTATGCCAAGGTGTTTTGAAGCTGACCTGGCAGCTTTTGGATGCCTAAGACTGTTTATGTTGATTTTTCCATTTATTTGTCACCTGTCTGCATATATATATATATGCACATAGACACAAATGGAAAAGGATTAAGTCTTATGGAGAAGGTCTGACAACTGAAGTCACTGTCTGTTCGAACCAGCACTGCAAATTGGACCAAAATGTTACCCCTTCTGCGATTTGACCTGTCCCCACCATGGACTTCTGCTCCTCCCCCTTACAGTAATAAATATAGTGTGGTGGAGTTGGGGGTTGGGGAGTTGACAGGCATTGATGCCGTTCAGGTCCTGCTGTGGGGATGGGGGAATGAGGGAGGGGGGTGAACGCTGGGATCTCGCAGAAAGACGGTGGGGATGTTTCTGAAGCGACGTGTTTGAGTGACAGGGCGTGTCTTCTCTTGCAGCCTGTGTTGCGCGGTATAAGTGCTGTGACGTGCCAATCACAGAGGGCTGGGGCAAGCACTGGTGGTACCTGAGAAAGACCTGCTACCTGATTGTGGAACACAACTGGTTTGAGACCCTGATCATTTTCATGATCCTGCTCAGCAGTGGGGCTCTGGTAAGAGCGCTAATGCAGAAATACGCACGCACACAAACATCCTTGTACTTCTACTTTTCTGAGGACATTAGATTGAATTCCATTCCCTCTTTGTGTGTCACTACAGCCTTTTCCTAGTTTTAACAATAAGCAATGCATGCCTAATCCAAACCCTTACCCTAACCTTAACCTAGTAAGTCACAATTTGCCATCGCAGTTGTGAGAACACATGAAAATGTCTTCACTTCCCAAAAATGTCCCCACTCTAAGGGGAAAAAAAAGTTTTTTTTTGGTTCTCACTTTGTAGCAAGTACAAGAATACACACACACAGGTAATGCATACATGCGCACTTATACACATATCAGCATACATTCTCACTAGCACACATGCACACTCAGACAAGCATTCACATTCATTTTCTTGCACTCATGCGCTCACACCTAAGGGTAAGAGGGAGAAGAGGAAAGGGGCGGGATAAGAGAGAAGTTATATACTGAGAGCGGGGCTCCAATGGCTTTGGTTGTTCCTCTCCCAGGCCTTTGAAGATGTGTATATTGAGCAGAGGAAGACCATCCGCGTCATCCTGGAGTATGCTGATCGGGTCTTCACCTACATTTTCATCCTGGAGATGCTGCTGAAGTGGGTGGCCTATGGCTTCGTTAAGTACTTCACCAACGCTTGGTGCTGGCTCGACTTCTTCATCGTGGACGTAAGTATATTCCCTTCTGACCTCTCCACGCACAATATCGATTCAAAATCAGCTGATTGTCCTAATGCACCACCTTCCTCCCCTCTGCAAATGTGCTCCTGAAGCCTGACTGGGGTTGAATGTTGCTCTCTTAGGTTTGACTACTTGGCTGACGCCCTAACAGTATAAAGAAGTTAAAGATTCAGCTCGATTCTCCCTGTTCAGAGGTTTGGTTCTCAGTAAATATTACTTCGCAAGTAGTTATATTTTTGCCTTTTAAAGTGTGTGACTGACTACCTGCACTAGATGCACCGAGATGAATTGAGCTTGAAATAATTACGTTAAGTTGAATCTCAACTTGATTGAAAGAGTTGATTAGAAAAATATTTGCTTAAATTTGAGAGATAAATTAATCGTTTAGCTTTATATACTGAGATGAGTAGAATATTGTAGAATGCTGTTGAATTTGAAGTTGAACTTGATTAATAGTGGTGAATAGTAGCTATGTTGTGTGGTGTATTTGAATTTATAGTTGACCTGGGTAGACTGGTGAAGAGAATATTGAACAGTGTTGAATTTACAGTTGGTTGACAGAGGTGAATATAATGTTGTGCAATGCTGCTGAGTTTATAGTTGGGTTGATAGAGGTGAGCAGGCTCAAGGCAGATGTTCAGTATTGGTGTATAAAGAGCCTTAGTTTGAGGGGTTTAAAGGAGCTGTGTTAGGATTATAGCGCATGCTCAGAATTTACATTCCAAGAAAGTTAATCTGTTTGACTGCAAATCATAATCTGATGATTCCATCCTTGCCAATCCGTCTTCGTTTTGCTTTATATTTATATATTTTAGTTACTCAGGCATTATGTTATTTATTTGAACGAGTTTTATACGGACATTTGAGGATTCAAAGCGCCATTTTTGTGCTGTATCTGAAGGATCTGAAAAATGTAAGCTTGTTAGCCAACCTCAAATTAACATCATAGGGGAAGAATTTCTCTTCCTCATGGATATCTGCCTAGCTAGCTCTGTAGCATCGCTATGATAGCTTCATAGCTAACGTTGTCTAGCAATTCGGATATTCATCTGATGAAGTTTTAAATGAAGTAGTGAGCTAAGTAAATACTTAACCAACACAATTTGCATGTGAAATAAAAAGTTATCCTGGATATCTGTGTAGCTAGCACTGTAGCACAGCCACGATAGCTACGTAGCTAACATTAGCTAGCTATTCGTCTGGTTGTCTGATGATTTTATTGAAATGAATTAAGAAAATATTTAACTAGCTGGTTAGCTAACTTCGCGAACAAAGTTACATGTGAAATAAATGGTTTTTGTCGATATCTGTATAGCCTAGCTAGCGACGTAGTGTAGCTGCAATAGCCCCGTAGGGAACTGCAGCTAGTAATTTGGCTAATTGTCTGGAGATGCCTTTTAAATGAAGCGAGTTAAGTCGCAAACTACTTGGCTAACTAAATTTGTGTGTGAAATGAAAGGTTATTGTGGAGGTTTGCGTTTGTCTGCTACTTAAATATTTCGTGGCCGCTTCCAAATCCAATCACCACATAAGCTGCATGCTTCCGGTTTGGTAGACCTGCCTGTCATTCTAACGAAAAAATGCCCGTAAGCAGCTGGCGGCTATGAGCGTCAAGTTTTAAAAAATCTGAGCATGCACAGTAATTGTGACGCAGCTCCTTTAAGTTCAGAGTTTAGGTGTCTATTACTGTTGGTCTAAGATGATCGCAGTGACACGACTGCAACTGTGGCACTTTTTTGCCAGCCAGAGCTCTCAACACATACGAAAAGTATTCAACATAGCATTCTATTAGCCTGCTAGCTGTAGAGAGGCATACCTCAGGTCCCACACTGCATATCAGGCACTGAGCTGCTACTGTATACCCTGGTGAGGCATCTCTCCTCATTACATTGACACACAGAACCCAGTCCTTATGACTCCACTAGTGGCCAAAAGCCCACTTCCCAGAGTTGCACAAAGTCAGAAGTATCATAGCTTAGGGTGACAGCAAGGTTTGCAATTTGCTGGATGTTCCCAACCTTGTTGCACTATAGCTCCCCCCGGGTGATCAAAAGTGTCTAAATGACGCCACTTCCTCATTTATATTCCGCCTTCCACATTTCATTTGTCGTCATTTTTAAATACAAACATTGTTATTGCCTCAGTAGCATTATGTGAAGTGCAACAGAGACAAAGGCTTAGTTTCACAAGGTTCAGCGAGTTAAGTTGTTGCCTGAACTAAGTTGTTGTTGTGATTACGCTTTTCAAAATGTGACGTTATACGTACCCTAATCCATAAAGCCATTCAGCTGCTCTGTGTGATCTTCTTCAAAAATCAAGTGGAAGTTCCATGGAAATTACTGATCAGCACTTTGATTTAACAGAAATCTTTATTTATGTACTTTTTTGGGAAACAGCTTAGTTATCAACAGACATTCACACTCTCACATGCACAGGCTGGTGTTGCTGTTCACTGTAATCAGTCAACAGTATTGAAATGGCCACTGCAGTGTCACTGGGTCTGTGTGATTATTGTTTCCTCCGGATAGCTCAGGCTCAGGGCAGGTACTGGCAGGCGGTGGATGGTGTTACTGGAGAGTTACTTGAGGTGGAGGAATGGCGGGTGTTGGATCTTGGTGGGGGTAATTTACAATGAGCAACAGTGTAATGGAATGCTAGGGGAGGTTCTGTTTGTTTCAGTAGAGCTTAACCCTTCAACCATCTTCTTTGGTCAGGCTCACTATCACTGCAATCATATAACTGTGTAATTACTAATGCAAGTACTGTTCAAATGTTATCTAA
This sequence comes from Gymnothorax javanicus, assembly GCA_029692085.1. Lineage (NCBI taxonomy): Eukaryota > Metazoa > Chordata > Actinopteri > Anguilliformes > Muraenidae > Gymnothorax > Gymnothorax javanicus. Next base: position 21,626,132 of record CM056203.1, read on the forward strand.
TTAGAAATATATCCGTCCACTCCCCAAATTTGTAGCTCTGACTCTTAAGTGTGGCCTAGCATGTTAGCAACAAGGCATTGCATTTTGTTCCCCAGAGCTGTTACCAAAAAAAAAACAAAAAAAAACAAAACAACTCCCAGTGATCTTCATGTGTGTCTGTAGTGTGGTATCAGATGTATGTATACCTCCCTGGCATGTCCATGGAATTGCGGCTCTCTCTGAATTACCCCTATGGTTCTGAGTAAGCAAGGCCACAGAGCTCCAGTGCTCAGCGGTAGGGTGTTCCTGTGGGTGGGGGCGTGGTCAGTCTGTGTCAGCACATACTAAACTATGCACATTGGTGTTTTAAGACACAGAGCCAAGCTATCACAAACCACTCAAAACTGTGCACAAAAATGAGCTGCCTAGCAAGGACTAATTCAATCCTGTTCTTATCTTGAGTACCGGTACTTCTTCTGTTTCCTGTCAGTTCCATTCAAACTGGAAACTTATTAATCTGCATCAAACCAAATTCACAGCCGAGAAAAAAAAACCAAAACAACAAAATGGAGGCTTCATGAAGGACCACATCCGCCCACCCGCAATAGCTAGCTGCCGCAGAGCACTGGGGCTTCCCACAGGCCTTCAGGAACCCCTCAGTCAGTGCTGCGCTCTGTGTTAACTTGTCACCTTTGTGTTGAATCATACTGACCTATTGTTTACATTGTGTAGATCCAAGATATCTGAGACCTTGAATGTGTTTCTGTACTTTGACCTTCTTGTGAAACAACTTCTGAGATTTTGAGTTTAAAGTGGGACGGTTTGAGGGAATTTTGGAACTTTGAAACATTCAGCAAATTTGAATTAAATTAAGTGCGGTATTTATAATATTTTTCATATGATTCATGCGATTTTGAGGGGAGTCTCCCCCATAAGCCGAGCACATGTAAATCTATATAACTGTGATGCAAAAACAGCTAAAAAATCATGAAGTTGATGTCACAGGAAGGGGCATTAGAGCTGTACTCTTGGATTTTAATAGTACAGTGTGGAAGGCCATTCATTAACTGGAATGTTAAAGACTGTGTTTTGACCTTTACCCTTTTTGACTACCCCTTCCATCCTCCTGAACCCAATTTGCTACTTGTGCAGGTCCAGGCTATGCCTTGGCGGGTGTGGTGGAAAGGGCAAAGTGTGTGGCAATGTTATGAAATGTGGCAACAGGTTTTCCGCTATGATTGAACACACACTAGATCTAATACTGGAAATATACTGTAATAGTTTTGTAATGCTGGCAATCTAAAATGAAAATGAGTATAAACAATCTTGACCCTTTGTAGCTCTTAACACTTGCCGTAAGACGTGATTTGATGATCAGGTATCACTGCTGCTTTTTGGGCCTGTAGCTCCATACTGCTGTTTCATCATCATTGTTCTCGCCATTATGTTGTTTTATACATTATATTAGTTTTGTTTCTAAATGGGTCGGAAGCTCTTTGCAGCTATCAGCAGGTGGCTGCTAATTTTTAGTGTTTCCTCACAGTCATGCCTTATATAATCATCCTCCATGATCAAAAGTTCTTAACCTTTAATGAGCCGTGAAACAGTTGCCACAGTTTCATAACAGCAATCATACTTTTTCATTTGTTTACTTATATACCAATGCCAGCCTCGACCCTCGCCCAAGATTACTGAATGTCAGTCCGAGAGACTGTCAGTCATCCTCTTCCCGTTATCCCTTTTTCTGCGCTTCCCTTGCAATGGAGGCTGAGGGGCATTGTAGTACTTTTGTGTTATTGTTTTTTTTAATGGTTAACTACAATTCCTAGCCTCCATTTATAATGTGATATTTAGACAGCTAACTTGTGGAACTCCTCTTGTGTAATTCATTGCCCCTTAGACAGTTGGTTGTACTGTCCCTTGTGCATCTTCAATAATTGTTAATTATTATTCAAGAGATGTTTGACACCTTCGATTTCCGGTAAGTCTGATTCCACCCATTGAATCAGCCCTCTAACACTGGGATTACCAGATCTAATTTGACCTTTTTGTATGTGTTTTTGTGTTGGAAATGACTTGGTTCAACAGCTCTCTATGCCTGACATATGTGGGTTGGAGTCTCATTCAGAACCATTGATGATTTTTGCACACGTCCCTGTGTTCTCATGAGTGTGTGAGAGTGTGTCTGTGATCACTTATTTGTGTAGTTTACTGTCTTTCTCCTCCTCGCAACCTTCACATTTCCCAATAATATTTCTATGACTATCCTTAAAGTCTGATATGGTTGCTAAAATGATACCTGGGACAGCATGGCTTGGTTGACATTGTAAACAAATTATAGAATGTAATTTCATTGGTGATATCAGCCAGACAGAGAGACAGTGGAGAAAATATCCCGCCAGTCTGCTAATAAGATTTAAAAAAAAAACTCTTTTTAGCAGGGAAGCTGCTTTCTATATTCATGAGCATGAACGTTTTCTGGCGGCAGGTGCATTTACGAAATGGGTCTTTTAACTTTTGAGTAGATTCACGAACTGTCTCTGTAGCTTGGAGAAAGATTTCCCGTTAATTTTCTCACACCGTTAATGATGTACGCTAAAAATGGCCTCAAGAGCCTGGGCAGTGGGAGTGAGATTGTCTCTGTGTCGCTACTCTGATGCAAGGCCCTGGAAAGTGCCAAGAAAAAAAATATCTTGAACACACAGCCAAATTTCCTGCCCCTGTCTGCCAAAAAACCCTGCCCCGCCAGGACAGAATGCTTATCAGTTTGGCAAGAGTTCACTCCAAAAGTTATATTAAGACCAGAAACCTGTGGGGAGAATATTCTCCTGTTTTCACGTGGGCAGAAGTCGGTTGTGTTTGTGTGGATGGTTGTGTTTGTGTGCACCTCAAGCTGGTTTGTTTAAGCTGGCATGCGCTGCTGAATCAAATGAAGTATGGATTCTACAGCAAAACATGGGGCTTATCCATGCTCTGGAAAACTCTATTTCAGCAGGAGCTTCCACTTGGCTAGCATGTTTGTTGGATGTACGTGTGTGGTATCTGCCTGGCGGCCTCGAATCATAGGAGTTCAGGGGCTGTATTCATGAAGGGACAACATCGTCGAGGACGGGCCAGTTTTGAGCCATTTTAAAGTCTATTTCCGTTAACTCCCAGAAAGGACTATTCATGAAGGGACATTTGGTCTCATCTCCTTCCTGTCCGATAAGTCGGAGGCAGGAGAGTGGGCCTATAACTCTCATGAAAGGACTACAGTCGAGACTCATAGCAGAGGTGGCGTTGATTCATCTGATGCGACACAGACATAACTTGAGAAAAAATAAGGGGTTGTTTCTTCCTGCATTTGAATGTGATTCTCTTTACTACTTCAACGGACAAACATTATCTTCTCTGAGATTTTCCCCCTTAATTTTTTTTTGTTGGCTTTGACAAAAAATGGCCACGCTTGAGGCATATTTCGGTAAATAGCTACACAACTTCGCCATGTTGTTAGTTCGGAACCCTTGCTTTACTTATCTCTTCTTGGAAAGAGCAACTTAGTTTTTTCTTTTTATACAGCATGTTTCTCACATCTTTTTCGACAGTGTCATTTTTTTCTGGGATTTTGACTGCATCCGAGTGAGCATGCGCACTTGCTGTTGGGCCTGCCGACCGCCGTTCGTGAATATGTCTCATATTCTGAAAGTTACCATCCTTTAGCTATCAGCACTTTAGGGATCATTGCCCCGAGAAGTAACAGTCCCTTCACGAATAGGTGCCCCGATCAAAAGGGATGCCGGGTCGTTGTAAATCAAAATCAGTTTTTCAAATAAAAATTTTGACTTTTCCTTCAGTTATGAAAGATGTTTTCAGGTGTGGTTAGCACTGGCTGATATCGAAACCTTTACAAGCCATTATCTTTGAAAGACAAGACAAGACCGCATGGCACATGAACATAGCGAAATCCTATACCAAGAATTTGTGGCCTGGTCTAAAACCATGAGCCTAGAAAAGATAAGAGAGTGTAGAGGATTTGAGAGGAGGGTGGTGGATGTGAGATGAGGGTAATGCATGTGATAGTAGGGCAGTGGATGTGATGAGAGGGTAGTTAATGTGAGATGAAGGTAGTGAATGTTAAGTGAGGATTTTGGATGTGATAAGAGGGTAGTGTACTGTAGCGTGCAGTGATGATTAAACACTTAACAAAATGGAGATAAATCAGAAACCAAGTACTATTCAAGTATTTATTTCATGTAATATAGACGAAAATAAGTAAACAGATAATATACAGTAAAAAAAAACAATGATGTCTTTTTCAGAGAAAAAGTCGATATCTGGTGCGGCCACCCTTTGCTTTGATTACAGCATTTAATCTTTCAAGCGTAGTTTTCACATTTTTAAAATTTCCTCACTTGCTGAACCATTCCATATGGTTTGAAGTTCATTCCAAAGAGATTCTTTCGAGGTCACAACAAATTTGCTCAATCGGATTAAGGTCCGCACTTTGAGCAGGCCAAGGCATAACTTGTTTGTCACCAGAGGTTTCTTTCTGACTGAGATAATTCTTGCACAACTTAGAAGTGTGTTTAGGGTCATTATTGTGTTGAAAATAAAATCCCCGACCAATCAGTCTCTTTCCAGGTGGCAACATGTGCCTCACAAGGGTGCTGTGATTATTCTTTTAACCCATGATTCCGTCGAATATTATGAGATCACCGGTTCCTTTCCAGCTGACTGAAAGTCAAACCATAATATTACCACCTCCATGTTTTACTGACGGGGTTAAACAGTCATTTTTGAAATGTTCTTGAAGTCTATGGCGCACATAAGTTCTGTGTTTGGGTGAGAAAATTTCAAATTTTGATTCTTCGGTACAAAGGACTTGTTCCCAGTCCACTGGTGTCCAATACTTGAATTTCTTGGCTAACTCAAGTCTTTTTTTGATGTTGCCAGCTCTTGGTAGCAACACAACCAGTCAGACCACTTTCACACTGGTGTCTGGAAATAGTACGTCTTGATACTTTCATCTCTTCACTTCTGGTGCTATTAATATCATCACAAAGTTGTCGTGTTGTCAACTGCCAGTTTTTTTTATACTTGTCATACACAGATAACAAACATCAGAGGCACTTAACTTCTGTTTTGCACCTCTGTTGCCTCTAGTTTTCTGCATACTGGTTTCTTTGAAACGCTTGATGGTGTTTCTTACAGTGCCATGGCAGCATTTAACATCTTCAGCATCATGTAAGGCCACAATGCGGTTACAAACAATCTCAGAGAGCTCCTTCTGTCGTGCTATTGAGTTCAACACTGTGACACTGCTCAAAGTTCATGTCACCGTATATACTGGAATAACTGACCATCAGAGGAAATTTTGCAAAATAATGATGCCTCAATCCAGTTTAAACAATTTTTTAGCATCAATGATCATGGAATGAGCCTTCAAACATGCATTCAGGCTATGCAAGAGTAAAAAAATAAAATTTGCATCCTCTATCAATTGTTATTGATAAATTGATGTTTTCAGTGTTTTTTTAATTACCTTCAGGGGGCTCCAAAATTGCTCGCACCCCTGATTGGCAATTGGCAAAATATACATATGAAGAGTTGGAATGCAAAACCCACAAAGTCCACTCAACCTCTTTTGTTTTAAATTGAGTTTTTTTTTCACTCTGCATATTATATCCCTTTGTCATGCAACACTATGAAGAAAATAAAACAACTGTCGGTTCAAAACAAGAATATAGTCATAGAACTTCATAATTCTGGTCATGGCTACAAGAAGATTCACAAACGATTGAATATGCCACTCTGCACTGTCACCGGCAATTATTAAAAAATTCCAAAGATATGGAACTGTTGAAAACCACAAGGGTAGATGGCACAACTGCATTTTGCCCCCCAGAATACTGAGGAGGATGGTAAGAGAAGCAACAAAATCCTGATGAATCACTAAGAAGAAATTACTGGCCTTGGTGGCATCTTGGGGTCACCAGGTTTTTTTTTTTTTAAGATTATTTTTTTGGGAATTTTTCCTTTATTTGACAGTTATGCAGTGTAGAGTGACAGGAAGGTTGGGGAAGACATGCAGCAAATGACCTGAGCTGGAATCGAACCCAGGTCGCTGCGGTAAGGACACAGCCTTTATGGTACACGCGCTTAGACCGATGAGCCACCGGGGTGCCCCAAGGTCACCAGGTTTTAAAAATGAGGTGCCACCTCCACAACCACAGGCTCTTTGGAAAAGTAGCCAGAAGAAAGCCATTTCTGACCAAAAAACGCAGAAGCAAGTGCTCGGTGTTTGCCAAATGTCATTTAAATTATGACTGGAACAAGGTGCTTTGGTCAGATGAGACCAAAATTGCACGTTTCGGTCAGATACAGCATCAGCATGTTTGGCGTCAAGACAGAGATGCATACAAGGAAAAGCACCTCACACCCACGGTGAAATATGATGGCGGGTCAGTCATATTCTGGGGCGGTTGAGGTGCACGGGCACTGGTGAAGATTGATGGCAAAAAGAATTCCAGAAACTATCAGGATACTTTGGCTGACAATCTGGTTGCCTCTGCCAGAAGGCTGGGACCTTGCCATAGGTGGACTTTCCAACAAGACAATGACCCAAAGCATACCTCAAGATCCACACAGAAATGGTTCTGTTACAACAAAATCAACAGTCTGCAATGGCCATCTCAGTTGCCAGACCTCAATCCAGTCGAAACCCTGTGGGCTGAGTTGGAGAGGGCAGTTGATAAACGCAAATCTAAAAATGCAGAGGATCTTGAAAGAATCTGCTAAGAGGAATGGTCCGAAATGCCTCCAAATATTTCCCTTAACCTTTTCAAAAATTAAAGGAAAAGACTTCATGCTATTGTCCTTGGCAGAGGTGGTTGCACTAAGTACTAAATGAAGGGTGCCAGTTTATTGTGTATTTATTTTGTAGTAAAAGATTGTTGTGATTTTGGTTGTTTCCATTGAATAAAGTATTTCACGCATGTTGGTATTTTCTGTTCCTCTTCAATTATATTGTATATATTTTTTTGTATTTTTTGTGCATTGCCAGTCAGGGGTGCTAGTAATTTTGGAGCCCACTGTATATTTTTACCTCAATATACTTGTGGGAATGATTTTTTGTTCTCATTGCTTACTAAAGTATTTTAATGCATTTTCACCATATATAATCATCACTGCACATTACTGTATGTGAGACGTGGGTAGTGGATGTGAGATGAGGGTGATGGATGTGAGATGAGGGTAGGGGATGTGATAATAGAGAAATGGCTGTGATATGAGGGTCATGGATGTGATTAGAGGGTAGTGGATGTGTGATGAAAGTAGTGGATATGATAAGAGGGTAGTGGATGTGAGATCGGGGTAGTTAATGTCTGATGAGAGTAACAGATGTGAGAATAGGGTAGTGAATGTGAGAGCAGAGTACTGGAAGTGAGAAGAGGGTAGTGAACATAAGATTAGCGTAGTGGACATGAGGGTAGTGGACGAGAGATGAGGTTACTGTATGTGCTGGAGTGGCGCGATCATAAAGTGGCGTAGCTCATGACGGAAAGGCAGCAGGACCGCTCATTGTGGAAGCAGCGTCATTGTTTTGTGTTTGTTTTTGTTTATGTCTGCCAAATCATAGCCACAGATGTGATTGACCTTCCCTTGCAGAGAGCTGAGAGGTGATGGAGACCGTGAGGGCACCCCACACAGCTGGCTCGGGGGTCAGACCCCCATACCCTCAAAAAGGGGGGTGCTCCACTAGGCTGAGGCAGAAGGTGACCACTATCCCCTTCACAGACTGTACAGTAGATGAAGGCGGAATCTTTATTCTCTTTGATCGGCTCAAAAGGTGCTAAGAACTATCTGCACATCTTATTGTCATAAACGTGATTCCCCCAAACCCTTTAGAAATGCAGGCATGAGAATGGTCCAGAACTGGGGAATGAATTGTCCTGAATCACAGCAACCTGGCTTTGTATATCTCTCTATGCAATTCACTTATGAATCATATGTCTTCAAAAATGTAATTGTCGTCAGATTTTTGTTTTCATTTTTTGAGCTATAGTGGAACTCAGCCGAGACTACGCCCTGGTGAAGATCAGATCAGCAGCAGCCATGGTTTTGTGCTTGTTCGGAGAGGCAGCCATTTTGTTTCCATTCAGTGCGGCTGAGTGTCGCGGCTGACGTGCTTGACCTGGAGCGGCCAGATAAGCCTCCTCTTCTGCTAAATTCCCCAATGCGCTGGTGATACAGGCTGTCATGGTTTTGTGTCCACCTGAGTTGACCATGTGCTTTCTCAGTGAGCCAGAAATGCCATTACCGTGGGTGCAGATGTCGGCAAACCGTAAAACATCCGGCCTTGTCCCTATTACTGAAAATTTTTAAAAATAAATAAAGCTTTCGCCTTCGCTAGATTTTATCCTCCCCTCTGTGACTCCTGGTTCAGCTTTGGTTGTCGTGTACTCTTGCGGTGTTCTTAGAAAGTCAGCATATTGGTGGCTGGTTTTTTGGAGGTGTCCGCAGATGTTGTTTAGTACCCCCACCCTTTCCCTGTCCTCAAGTGCTGGAACAGAGGCCCCACTCTCCTCAGTCTCATGCTTGTGTGCAGCTATAGTTTCTTCTCTGCTCTCTGCCAACCCCCCCCACAGAGGTCTACACTGTTTGAATTGTGCAGGCCTTTTAGTAAGCAAGGCCATGTTTTTTGGCATATGCCCCACCACATCCCAATCAGGCTGAGTGGGTCCATGCTGTTTATCCCTGACTGCCTGATCTTGAAAAAGTGGCCGTGTCCCTGATATACCATTCTGAACAGAACCTTCATGTCAGCCCGCAGCCCAACTTGTTGACAGACTGTTGTTTGGATGGTACTGAGCTGATGTTCCTGGTTTGGTGGGCTTTGGCACCGGCTGACGTTCTGGGATTGGTCCCCTTGGGCTGGTGGTGAATCAGTGAGACTGAGGAGGAGTGGGGCTCATGTTTCTAAGGCATATTCTGTCAGTTAAAGTGCGGTCCAGTTCTGTACCCGGCTCCACCCCCCCCCTCACCCCTCCCTGTTTTCTTTTATCTCTCTCTCTTTCTCTCTCTCATGTGGTCATGTGACTGTGGCTCCCCCGCTCAGTGCTCAGAGCAGTGATAAATGAATGTGTGATCTTGTTACAATGATGTTAATGATATTGTGCTGCACATGTATGTATTCACCTGTATTTTTTCCCTTAGGTGCCTTTAATTTGTCTGTCTTAAATTATGTGGGAATTAATGCTTCAGCCGAGAGGGACTTGGCCACAGTGTTAGAAGGGCAAGGGTAAGATTCTTGTAGTCTGTTGGGATTTTTATTTCCTTTTGCAGGGACCCCCTCCTTATCCCTCCCTCTCCTATCCCTGTTCCCTTAATTGTACTAAAACTCTTGTGAGAGCTTCTCTTCCTATTTTTTCCTACTGTTTGAGTCTTACACCTCTCTCTTTCTCTCTCTCAACAACCGCTTTCTTTCCAGGTACTGCGAAGTTTTTCCACGCGTCGATGCCCAAAAAAAAAAAAAAAAAAAAAAAAAAACAAAAAAAACACCAAACTTCGGGGCCCACCGCTTCAAAAATCCTGAGCACTTGTAGCCTAACCAATATTAAATATGACTCTTTCTCTCCCTATATTTATATATACATATATAAATGCAGTATTATATATGTATATATTAATATATTTTTATGTGTGTAACCCAACTTTCCAACAATGTTAGGGCTATTTTATTAACACAAAAAAAAGAAGAAAAGGAAATCACTTCTAACAGTGTGGATCCTCTTTTGCTTCTCTGTTTCTGTGTAGGTGTCTATAGTCAGCCTTATAGCTAATGCCCTGGGCTACTCCGATCTAGGGCCTATTAAATCTCTCAGGACACTAAGGGCCTTGAGACCTCTCAGAGCCTTGTCACGATTTGAAGGGATGAGGGTAAGATATTAAGTTAAGCGGCTCGATCCTTCTGCATGCCTATTGAACAGTTTAAGCATGCCAGAACTGATCAAAAAAAAAAAAAACACAAATGATAAATCATAATGGGGATATTATTAAAAAACAAAACTAGTACCTTCCATGCGCACATATTCAGTACCATATGTGCAAATCGGAAAAAGACAAAAGTCATGATGCAGCTGGGATATTTTTTTAAGATGTCAGTAAAGCAAAGAAGATTACCCGATTATTTTGTTCGTAATTCTCCCTCCCCAATTGCATTTATAGTGAATTTTGAAGATCCTACAGCACTCACAATCATTAGTACTTTAGCTAGAATTCCTTAGATGATTTTGAAGAGGGATTTTTATCACAAAGCTGCCTCATCACAATGAAAAGTTATTTTGCAATCTAATTGGCCCCTGAAATAATGGCAAAAAGATGGCAATAAAAGGCTGAAGTCACTCAAATCCCATGCCATTTCATATTGTAGGGCATTTATATGCAATTGGCTGTGCATTCGGCCTGTGGCCTGACTTTCAACCTCGACTGCTTTTAACCGAAACGCCAACACTCCCACCATGCCCCCCCCACCTCACTTTTGCTCCAGCCTTTCTCCTTATGCATCATGTAACGACAACCACCAGGGATAAGGATTCATCATCACAAAATGAGTACGTCCTCTTTCTCTCACCCCTAAATAATCGCGGAGTTTTCAGTCCTGTTGGGAAAGGAGAAAAAGACAGGCTAAAATACCTTTGTTAAGAGATATTACTCTAGGTTTTTTTGGCAGTTTACTGTGCTGAAATTTTGTTTAAAATACAGATTAAAAACGGCCAAGAAACAGGCCTTACTGTAGCTTGGGGTGATCATTCCTAGAAACGGACACAAGCCAAGCCTTTTGCCAGGTTATGGCAACTTCTGCCATCTACCATAACTTTCAACCCTGCCCCTGGTTGTTGTCGCTTCAGAATCCCCGATTCCCACCCCTCCCACAGAACCAGTGACCTTGTCACTTAGTCAGAACCTCCTTTCTCCACTTCTGCGGTGTCACCCCTACCCCTACATCACATTTCCAGCACTGTATAACTCCGACTCTCACCCTTTCCCCATTCTGTCAGTGTCCACCAAGCCCATTGGGCCCAAATCTGCCCTCGACAGTGCTGGAGGGCCATGCACAATGGTGGCTCACCCCACTCCTTCTCTTGCTTGTCCAGGACCTGGAAATTTGACTCTTTTTATTTTAAATGTCCCCCATGTACAACTGTGGGTGTCAGAGGGAGAAATTTGCTAAGCTTCTGCTGTTGTGATCACTTCATTGTGTACCACGTTTCTGTCTAATGTAACCATAGCTATTTCATTTTGTTTATTCTTTTTTTTTTTTTTTTTTATAAGAGGCTCCTAATACATTATCATCCAAAAATTTAATATTATATCCTGAGGTTTATATATATATATGAAGTAAGGCCTTTTGTTGAATTTTTGTTCTCAACAAAGCAGAAGCTTAGGAAATATGCAAATCTGTTCCACTGAAGTCATTGTTGTTTATACTTAATGGAAGATGATGCTTGGGAGATGGATGTAGCCTCCCTCTCCCAAAGGAGGCTAGAAGTTCAATTTGGATTTAGGGGTGGGAAGAAGTTTTGGGCCTTTGGGAGGGCCTTATGTTTTTAAAATAGTTTAAAATGATTTCACTACATCCTTACTGGCTCAATTTCCTGAGACAATCGCGAGTGGTCTGATGAGTCCAAAGCTCTGACCAAAAGTCGAAATCTAGATTCAGTAGCTCACATTTGGGATGAACAGTTGGATTTCATACAGTGTAGCCTGTAGGTGTTTACAAAATAACAGAACAATTGTTGTTTTGGCTTTGTACTCCAGCTCATTGAATTTGAAATGAAATATTGAATGTGATGTTAAAGTGGAAACGGACAACTTTTCAACTTTCCCGCCTAGAGTTTGCAACTTGTATTATTGTTTACACCGCTTGTCGCAAAGATGACCGAATCGCTTTCCATTTTCCTCAGAGCCTCGCTTCTGCTAGCTGTCTGGCTACAAGGCAAGAAACAACTGTGAGATTCCCAATTTGAACTAAAAACCTCAATCTCAGTGCTGTGATGGAGGCAGAGTTAAACAAGCGGTTGTATTCATAAGTAGGCAGGTTGTATCACGCACTGGTTCAGCAGAAAGAATGCCAACTCAATGTCAGTTTGGAACCCTCTTGTGTCCCGACGCTCTCTCCATCAAATTAATTCATGTCCGAGGTTCATTCTTAGTTTACCGTTGTTTCTTGCACTCTCCCTCTTTGCCCTCTTTCCCGCGACCATCAACGGGATTCTCTGGGATTTAGGCAAAGAAAAATTACCATGAAGATACTTAACCATCAGAGGATTCACTGCAAGATTCAAACCACTTTTAGAATCAGAACCAAGCAGCCTGATTTAAGTGCGATGAAAAGGTTTAAAACCATAGCATTCTGCAGCAAACTCTTATGGACGAAGGAGAACAGTATTAATTTGTACTGAAGTGATGGAATGAGAGAAGTGCGGAGAAAGAAATCACCTGCTCTTTATTCAGCGCACAATCATGATGGAGGTAGTGGCATGTAAGGTTGCTACTTGAACTGTCAAATTACTTTTTTGATGATTTGACTGCAAAGGACTGTTCTGCATACGTGGCAAATCTCATTTGCTCAGAACCTATTAAATCTCTCAAAGCTCTGTGGGTAGTACACTGCCCGGCCAAAAAAAAAGTCACCGTTTGGAAATTAATTAACAAATTCTATAATTGGATCATTATTGCGGTTATTAATATGTTTCAGCTGGCAATAATCATTTTAACCCTGACTGATGAAGCGCGTCGCTGCTCATTTCTTAAAAAATCATGTCGGAAGAAACATCCCTTGATGGTGGAAAAGATGTTACAGTATTTCAGAACGGGCAAGTTATTGGCCTGTGTTTAGCAAAGAAAACCATGAATGACAAAAACAAGTATGAGGAATCATTTTCACAAACAAATTTGCCACCACAAAGTCCTGGCCTTGAACACATTAAAAGTTATTGGGATGTGCTCAAGAAAGACCACTGAGTGGTTCAACCATTATATCGAGAAGACAAGATCTCGGCCAAAAATTAGGGCATTTCTGATCGAAAATAAATGTTCTGGCATTGCATATAGTTGTCAAAACAATGACAAGATGAATGTGCACTGTAATCAAAGCTACAGGGGTTCCAACTAAATATTTGAGTGTGCGACTTTTTTTTTGGCCGGGCAGTGTACTTCGCCTTTTGGCAAAAGCAATTGCCTGGAGTCATCACTTAAGATTAAGGCAGAAACGTAGAATATCAGTCACCTGACCAGAGTTGAATGCTGAAGACAAGACTGAAAACAGAAGTCCTCTGACACAATGAAGATCTGGAAACTGCTACAGTACAGGCCTGGCATTAGCAGGGTTTGATGAGGTCTGTGCATCTCCGAGCGGGCAGCTGTCCCATTCAACTAACAGCTATGATGAATCCAGTGTGCTAGAGTACAGACCAAAACACAAAAATTATTACAGTATCCGAATTACCGCACAGTACACTGTATAAGAGTCCAAGATAGGCTTACTCCTACTAATGAGACCTTGCACTAACCTTAGTAAAGCAATCTTCTACTTCTTTCCATTTTGTTGTTATTGATGAATTTTTTAAAACAGCAACTCAAATTTAAGCAGTGAAGTTCATGGTGAGCAATGTGTCAGCTCCTGTTAAGTGTTGATAAAGTCTGGTCAAGAGGCCTGTTGAAACATTTTTGTGATATTTGAGTTATTAAGTAATAATGGGTAGTCAAAGAAGTGTCATTTACAGATAGGGCAGCCTCTTACAGATTTTGAAAATTGGATAGTGAGGTGGTGTAGGATAGACAATATCTCTGCCAGCAGAACGACATCAAACATTCTGTCCCTGCCTCACCACTTTAGCTGAGATTGTGAAATAAATTGGCGTATTTATGACTTTGAGGCTCTGTAATTACAGAAATAATTCAGCCAGTTGAGACTGAGCATACTTCTGTGTTACTTGTGTGGCAGTGGAGATCATTTAGACCTCAAACACAGAAAAACACAAACACAAACAACAGATGCACCAACACTGCTCCACCCAGCAATAACAGCCCCACCCTTACGACAGTACCCAGCAACAGAGGCCCCACCCAAAAGTGTTAGCAGTGCACAAACTTTGCCAAAAAATACAATCCTGACTTGGAAAAAGTTGGCACAGTATGGAAAATGCACGTGAACCCACAAAGTAGTGATTTCTAAATTAACTTGCATTTCATTGCAGACAATATGAAGACAAAATATTTGATGTTTTATCTGCTCAACTTTTTAAAATTTGTAAATATACATCAATAGGCGTGTTTCCACTGGGTACTTTTTGGAAAGCGGCTGAGTGTTTTAGCTACGCCCACTTTTTAGTTCCTCTCGGCCCTCCGTTCCCATTAGGTACTTTAGTAGCGGCTCACCAACGGAGTTGGAGGGTGACGTTAATACTCCCGTCTTAACGGTATCCAATCAGCGACTAGTGAGTAGCGGCTCAGAAAGCGGCTGAGAAAGTACCTACCCGAGGTAGGTACTTTCTGAGCCACTTCGTGAGCCGCTTATCGGTGAATGTGGGCGGATCTTGGGCGGATCCTCTCTCCCAAGCCACACCCATAGCGGCTCTCGAGGGCAAAAAGTACCTAGTGGAAACGCGCCTTATTCCTGTCATTCAGGTTGGCAGTGTATTCTTAAAAAAAAGTTGGGACGAGGGTAATATGAGACTAGTTATAAGGTAAATACTTTGAGTAATGATGTGATTTGAGATGACTTGCGTCGACAGGTGTTTGTAAATATGATTTGGTACCAGAGAGATAGGCAGAGGATCGCCAGTTTGCTCACAGATTGAAAATCCTTGAAAGGTTGAAAGACAATGGTCTTCAGAGAAGCATAGGAAGAGAAGTGGATATTTCATCCTCTATGGATCACTACATAATTTAAAGATTCAAGGAATTCGGAAGAATTTCTGTGTGTAGAAGGCAAGGGCGCAAGCCTAAGCTGAATACCCATGATCTTAAAATACTCAGACGGCATTGCCTCAAGAACCGTCATTTTTAACAGGTGATATAACCACATGGGCTCAGGATTACTTTGGCAAACCTTTGTCAAATACTACAGTGCATAGTTATATCCACAAATACCAGTCAAAACTTTACTATGTAACAAAATATGCCATATGTTAACGATCTCCAGAAACGCCGTCAGCTTTTCTTGGCTCTGAGATTTTGGTGATAGACGACCAAGTGGTGGAAATGTGTACTGTAGTCAGACAAATCGATATTTTTTGTCTTTTTGGGAAGGAATAGATGCCATGTGCTCCGGATCAAAGAAGAGAAGGACCATCTGTTTACCAGCGACAAGTCCAAAAGCCATGCTCTGTCATGGTATGGGGCTGTGTCAGTGTCCTTGGCAAGGGTAACATGCTCTTCTGTGAGGGCACCATTAATGCTGAAGTACACTGATATTTTGGGAGAACATATGTTGATTTCCAGGCATCTTTTCCAGGCATGCCCATGCATGTCAAGAAAAGACAATGTAAAAGTGCATTCTGCACGCATTACAGGAGCATGGCTGTCTAAGTACAGGGTGCGGCTGCTGAACTAGCCTGCCTGCAGTCCTGACTCGTCTCCCAAAGAGAACACGTGGCACATTTTGACATGCAGATTGTGCCAACAAAGACTCATATACTTTTGCACACCATAATACTTGCTTGCCAAAAGAATTAAAGAAAATTACATCTGAAACACATAATAACTTTGTGTCTTCAGTCCCAAAATGTTAAGTGTTGTGAAAAGGAATGGTAATACTGCAGAGTGATAAATACTCTTCTGTCCCAACTTTTTTCAAATATGTTACAAGAATCAAACTTGAAATGAGTGTTTATTTTGAAAAATCAATACAGTACAAATAAATTCAAATAAATTAAATAAATTTACCGTGCTATTGTTTCAATGTAATTTTAAATCCAAGTCAAAGATAATTTACAAATCACTGCTTTCAGTTTTTATTTTAGTTTAACACGCCGTCCCAACTTTTTTTGAGTTGGAGTTGTAGTAGTGACAGCCCCGCCCACACAATCCCACCCAGTAGTGAAAGCCCCGCCCTCACAGCACCAATCAGTTGCGACAACCCTGCCCGCACATCCCCAAACAGTTGTGACAGCCCCGCCCACACAGTCCCAACTAGTAGTGACAGCCCTGCCTACACAGTTCCACCCTGTTGAACTGGCCCTGCCCACACTGCCCCACCCACACAGTTCAAACCATGGGTGACAGCTCCACCTACACTGCCCCATACAGTAGTGACAGCCTGGCCCACACAGTCCCACCCATTAGTGACTATCCCACCCGGACAGTTTCAAACAGTAGTGACAGCCCCAGTCACAGTCCCAAACAGTAGTGCTAGCCCTGCCCACACAGTCCCACCCAGTAGTAACAACCCCACCTATACAGTTCTTCCCTGTAGTGACAGACCCCCCCACACAAACACACACTCAGTCCCATCCAGTAGTGACTACCCCACCCACACACAGTCCCAAACAGTTGTGACAGTTCTGCCCACTCAGTCTCAACTTTTGTGATAGCCCCGCCCACACAGATCCAAACAGTTGTGGCAGCCCTGCTTACGCCATATGGAAGGTCCGAAAACAATGACACACTTAGGGGTCCATAACTGGGGCAACTGTCACATTGATTCTGTGGCTGGATTTATGCACCTGACAGTGTATATTTTCCAGGCTTTTTCATTGCAAATACCCATTTGGTTTGTAGTGGCAAATCACAACTTGGCTACTGTCCACTCAAGAAACTTATGTTACCCTTCAAAAAGAAAAATCTTTAAGGCTGACAAGGTGACAGGGCTGTTATATTTACGATGATCTGCCAATCCATCTTTTTTATTTGTCTATTTATCTAACTGTCCTTGAGGTTGCACAACAATGCCATGTAACATGCATGTTCTATTCAACTGCCAGTGCCACTTTCTCCACTTCAAGAGCCATCTTCCCTCTTCACCACCATGCTCCGTTTGACTTCGCTTTGCTACATTGTGCAGAAGCTGTGTGTTGCATGGCAGACATTAATTATTGGTAGAAATGTCTTAATCAAGTGTCAGTTCCGTTTCACACTATGATGGTAACGGGAGAATTTGGAAAATGACGTGGAAAATTTTACGTTCTCTCTTCCCACTCTTCTTTTTCCACAGATGGTAAAATGATCTTGTGGAACACAATAGAAAAAAATATTTTTGTTTCAAAACATGTTCACATGTTCATAGGGTAATTTGCATAAAACTTTATACACGTCCTGCGTATGAGGTTGGAGAATGAAGTTTCATGAACCCCAAAATCCACGGGATTAACATGTGCTGGATAGTCACTGACTTGTGTGAACCAATCAGAAGAGCAAAACACTGTGATTGGTTCAAGGCTGGCTGAGTCATGACAGTGCATTTTAGCCCTGCCTATTTTGGGGATTGTGTGGCCTCACCAGGACATGGTGCAGCATTCACCTCGACATAGTTGCATGGACCGCTGCTAGTGTGGAGGGAAGGGTGCCCCCTGTCTGTGGGAGGGAAATTGGCTACTGAAGTGAGGCTGTGAAATGCATGCATGCTCTGCACTCTGCCTGAGAGATGAGGTCAGTGTGCATCATACTAACACTGATCTGCTGACTGTAAGCTCTGCTCATCTCTGTAGGTCACAGGGGAGGGATAATGGGGAAAAAGTGGGTGGATTAGGCATTAAAAAAAGATTTAAAATGCGTAGTTTGTTGGGGATTTTTAGGTGGGCGCAGGTGGATGCATTAATTATTTTGTAGAGGGTGTGTGATGAACGCTGCATACAGGTGTTTATTGTACCATTTTGTTTGTCGCATCTGGTTTCCACTGATCCTCCAATGCTAGGCTGCTTGTTATTGCAGCGTATAGGTCAGTCTGGCACAGTGGCGCCTTTTCACCTGCCCCCTCCCAGAAAATTATGCCCGATTAACTTTAATAATTGGTGGTCAGTCTATCAAATTAAACTTGTGCATTATTTTGACAGACCACAGGAAAGAACAAGGTTTAGTTATTAAAGCATTTTTGTCAGCGTATGTGTATTATGGAAAGCATATGTTGTAAAATGGGAAGTGGGAGTTTTTTTTTTAAATTTGTGACCCAGCAGCAACAGTTTAGAGAAGAAAGTTGTCTAGTCGAACGCACACTTAAAATGTACTTTCTATTTTACTCAAAAAGAAAATATAATTCAAATTTAAGAACATAATGAGATACTGACAGCTGACTCTCTCAGGCCCTGAGCTAAATCGCGTTTGGACCTGTGGTGGGCCAACATTCTCAAACCTTGGGGCTAGTCAATGAGGAAATACTTGTTGTCTAATTTTAACTGGTTGTTATACATAGTTGGTCTGTGGAAACCAAAGGGGACTGTCATTCAATGGGCTACTCTGATTAGCGATTTGAATCATGTCATATTTTGAAAACGAACCCCAGGGATTTGGAGTTTGATTAGACATACTGATCGCACATCAAGTAGGAGCCCCATTATATGGTCAGTTTAAAAATATGGGGACAGACCAATTGAATGCCCTCCCAGTGCAAACAAGTCTGGGGCTCAATTTGGGTAAACATACATTCTCAACAGCATTTTATTATGACCTCTCATGAAGTTAGTAAGTCTTTGATTTTTGCAGAAGTAGCATACCGGTATGCAGCTGTTCTGTACGCATGGATGTGAGGATGTGTGTCTGCTAGCAAGCTCATTTTCTCTCACACTCTGTTGCTTTGTCTCTCCCGCTCTGGTCTAGGTTGTAGTCAACGCCCTGGTTGGAGCCATCCCCTCCATTATGAATGTGTTGCTGGTTTGCCTCATCTTTTGGCTAATTTTCAGTATCATGGGGGTCAACTTGTTTGCGGGAAAGTATTACTACTGCTTCAATGTGACGGCTGATGAGCGCTTCGAAGTCGAAGAGGTCAACAACCACTCTGAGTGCATGGCCCTCATCAATAACAACCACTCTGACGTCAGGTGGAAGAATGTCAAGATCAACTTTGACAATGTGGGCGCTGGTTACCTGGCTCTTCTCCAAGTGGTGAGAGGCTTCTTAACGCCCTCATTCCTGCCTTCTCCTCCTTCCTTCATGGTTCCCAACCTTTCCGATTCATGTTCACCCCTGGAAATTAAGCATGCTGCTTTAGGCCCTGGATGTTGCTGTGTGTTTTTGTAAAATTGTAGGGGATAGTTCACATTTTTCAGACTCTGGTTCACCGAGCTATTTACCATGAATTATGTGTTGATGATAAAGAATTTTTGCTGGACTTGGACATGGAAGTTGAAGCGGATGATTCAAGTGCAAGTTCAACAACTAGCGACAGTGATGATGATGGAGAGGTAGGAGAAAATGAGGAAGAAATCGGTGACGACAGGGATGTAGCTGAACACCAACAGCTACCGTAAGCGTACCAGCACGAACCGGGGCCTTGGGCAGGGGCAAGTGAGCGGGAAGCAAGCTCTGGGATGCGTTTCCCAAAAGCATAGTTGCTAACTTACATAGTTGGAATCATTTACCGTATATGGGCGAACTAGCAATGTAAGTTGCTAATGTAGTTAGGAACTATGCTTTAGGGAAACCTACCCCTGAGCTAGGGCGGAGGGAACTAAAACATAGTTACTTAAGCTTAGAATTTTACTGATGAGCACCCAGCTAGCTAACAGGAGGCCCTTAGGCTACGAAGAATGCTAAGCCTTTAATCTGAAACCGGCAGTCCCTCCCAATTTATTTCCCTGCAGCGCGAAGCCAAACCTGCACTGCTCTAAGAAGGCTAGGTGCCAACCTGGGCCGTGGTGCTCAGTACTATTCCGCAAAATGGCACCTGAACCGGGTGAGCTAACCTGGTAGCCAAACTATTACATACTTTTTCGTGATCATAAATCTAGTCTGCTAGAAACATAAAACGAAACAAGACCTAGTAATGAACAAATTTCGGTAGGTGGACGATGGTCAGTGCACGCGACTTCCTAACCATGTATCCCTGTTTCCCATAAATTATGCCCACAGAAGCCCCCCCTATATAGCCCCCCTATTTTTGCTTGTTTTTTTGGGGATGTGCACAAGTTGAATGGGTGTTCAAAATGCCTCTTTTACTCTCTTCCTGTTTGAGCGAGTGTCCAGAAAATGTTTTATTCATTATCTCCATGATATGAGCTTTCCGTAGAGGTATAATTTGCCCATTTTTTTGATTTCTCAATACATGTCTACTTTAGTCAGTTGTTTAACCAAGTGTTCGAGGCACTGCTGAGCTGCCAATTGCTCGCTATCAATAACACTAGAAAGTGTATTCTTTTATTCAACTTGATCGTGGCAAATTAATTTTAAATTGAATTTTTTCTCTCTGTACATGATTTCCTTCTCTCCCCTCCTTTTTCTCAGGCCACATTTAAAGGCTGGATGGATATCATGTACGCAGCTGTGGACTCTAGAAAGGTAAGCAAGGCTTTGTGGCAATGGGGTTTGCTCAGAAACACAAATAAAGGAAAACTCTGTGTGGCCACTCAAAAACTGAACATTTATTCTTCCTAGCCCCTTTGTTTATAGATTATGATTTTTCTTTTTGCAAGCTCCTGATGAGTTGTCTGTACAATTAAGGTTTTTGTCAAAATATGAATGTGTATGACTAAGCATAAACTTTGGCTGCTTGATACAAATTTCACACTGCCAAACCTATCAGTTTAATTTGCAAGGATGGTTCGATGTGGAGAATTGAAATTGGATGGTTGTGGAGGATTTACCTATGCAAATAAACGTTATGCCCTGCTGAGAACAAGTAACGTGGTTATGACACATATAATAGTAGGAGTGCGAATACTAGTGACGTTATTTGATATTTAAACAATCAGACCTGCTTTTGGCCATTGTTCTGTTGTGTCCTCTGGCATATTTAAGGGATTACTGATGTTAAATAAGACCCTTGGATTTTGTCAAACTATCACCATCTTTTGGTCAAAGAATTTCTTGAAAAAGATTATGTCTGTGTGAAATATGTCAAATGTTTTTCAGGTGAGGGTAAACGATGGAAAATAGGTGGTACTGGGTGAGTTTTTGGGTGTCTCTGTATTTCCCCTGATTCTTGCAGGTTGAAGATCAGCCTGAATATGAGGTCAACATCTACATGTACATCTACTTTGTTATCTTCATCATCTTTGGATCCTTTTTCACCCTCAACCTCTTCATTGGTGTCATCATCGACAACTTCAATCAACAGAAGAAAAAGATAAGTTCTCTTTTCTTGCGCTTTACCTTTCTGTATTTTTTTTCCCCTGAGCTGCAAGATTTGCACAAATGTTTAATCTACAGAATTTTATAAATCTTAGATTTATTACTTATGTTGGGGGAATGAAGAGATGTGGTCTTGAAGGGGAATAGCACGCTGCTCTGTTTGGCCAATGGGACGAGGGCAATTCTGTATCTCATTCATCCTTGGGATTTTTGCATTTCAAGGTTGTAACCCCAATTCTTGTTTTTCCCTATACTTTGGTGGTCAGGATATCTTCATGACAGAGGAGCAGAAGAAATACTACAATGCTATGAAGAAGCTGGGCTCTAAAAAACCCCAAAAACCCATTCCTCGGCCAGTGGTAGGTTTCCTCAGTTCCTCTCGGACAGGAAAGGGTATGAAAGAAAATTTCTGCTGCAGGTATTTTTGTTTTGACATTGAATCTCAGCGAAAGCTGTAGTTGTTTTTTTTATTCTTTAAATAAATACTGATGAGCCAAAATATTAAAATCACTCACAGATAAAGCAAACAATGTAGATTACTTTGTAACAACAGCGCATGTCAAAGGCCCTGCCCACATGTACTCGGGTATTTTTGAAAACCTATCTTTTTCAATGAGTTTTGGCCTGTCATCCACGTGCAAGTGGTGTTTTTGGTCACTAAAACAGAGATTTTTTAAAATGCCTTTTAAGGTGAAGATTTTTTAATACTCTGGCTTCAGTGTATCAGTGTGAACGTGTAAAGTGAAGTGCTCTGGAAATGTTGACGTCACAACGTCACAAGTTTTTTGCACATGCCTACTGTTACTTTGGGCACTGTTCTTCTCTGTTAATATACATATTGTCATTATTATGTTCCCCGCAAATGTTGCGGAGAACATAATGTTTTACCCTCCGTCCGTCCTTCCGTCCTTCCGAGCAAGTTTGTCCGGACCATAACTTTTAAACCGTTCAATATTTTTTCACAAAATCTGGTATATCATTAGATCCCATGGTGTAGATGTGCCTTTTGATATTTTGGTTCTTTAGAAATTTTTTCTTTTTCCAGTTTCCATGGTAACAAGTTCAACTTAGTGCATATTGAGGGTGGGGACCTTGTCCGACCACAACTCTTAAACCGTTCAATATTTTTTTCACAACATTTGGTATATCATTAGATCCCATGGTGTAGATGTACCTTTTGATATTTTGGTTGTTTAGAAATTTTTCTTTTTTCCAGTTTCCATGGTAACAAGTTCAACTTAGTGCATATTGAGGGTGGGGACCTTGTCAGGACCACAACTCATAAACTATGAGAGATTTCTTTTCTTTTCTTTTCTTTTGTTGCGGAGAACATAATGTTTTCCCCTCCGTCCGTCCGAGCAAGTTTGTCCGGGCCATAACTTTTAAACCGTTCAATATTTTTTCACAAAATCTGGTATATCATTAGATCCCATGGTGTAGATGTGCCTTTTGATATTTTGGTTCTTTAGAAATTTCTCTTTTTTCCAGTTTCCATGGTAACAAGTTCAACTTGGTGCATATTGAGGGTGGGGACCTTGTCCGGACCACAACTCTTAAACTGTTCAATATTTTTTCACAACATTTGGTATATCATTAGATCCCATGGTGTAGATGTGCCTTTTGATATTTTGGTTGTTTAGAAATTTTTATTTTTTCCTGTTTCCATGGTAACAAGTTCAACTTAGTGCATATTGAGGGTGGGGACCTTGTCCGGACCACAACTCTTAAACTATGACAGATTTCTCCACCAAACTTGGCATATATTTAGATCACATGGTGTAGATGTGCCTTTTAATAGTTTGCTCATTCGGAAATTTTTAATTTTTTAGTTTCCTTGGTAACAAGTTGAACTTACTGCATAATGAGGTTGGGAACCTTGTCCGGACCACAACTCATAAACTATGAGAGATTTCTCTACCAAACTTGGTATAGTGTTAGACCACATGGTGTAGATGTGCCTTTTGATATTTTGTTTGCTCAGAAATTTTTATTTTTTCCGATTTCCATGGTAACCTTTTCAACTTAGTGCGTATTGAGAGTATGGACCTTGTCCGAACCAAAACTCCAAAACACTTTTTTCTCAACCAAACTAGGCGTATTGTTATAATACATGGTATAGATGTGCCTTTTCATAGTTCTCTCTTCAAAATGTGCAACCAAATATAAATAATGGCGGGGAACATCATAGTGCTTCACAAGCACAGATTCTAGTTTAAACTTCATCGCCATCTACTGGCCTGGCATACTTGATTTCAGCGTTTTTTACTTGTTTTTGTGCTTTCCTGTGTACGGAGATATTTTGTAAAACAGTGTTGCAGGGACAGACTTTTTTTTAAAAGCAGTGGTAAAAAAAAATTCATTTAAAAAATATCCACGTTTGTTTGGCAAAGGTCAAATTCTGCCAGCAAACCTTGGTCAATGACCGAACAGTCGAGTCTGGAAGTCGACATGTTGGATGTTGGAGAGATCTGACCTGTGCGACGTTGACAAGAATCGAATCATTATGGCTTGAGGAGTGGGTCATTGCATCCCTGAAGTGGCAAGGCTTCTGCGGTTCACCCAGTTTACAGTGGTGGATTCCTACTGACAGCGGTCCATGGCGGGACAAACCATGAACTGGCAAAGGGGTGTTAGGCGCCCAAAGCTCATCGATGCACAATGGCAATAAAGGGTGTCCTTTCTGGTCAGAACTGACAGAAGTGCTACTGTGACAGAAGTTACAGCAAATTTTAATGATACTTACAGGAGGAATGTGTTACAACACACAGTGCGTCATACCCTGCCGCATATTGGGCTTTGTAGCTGCAGACCAGTTGGAGTGCCCATTCTAACCCTGGTCCACTGCTGAAAGAGCCTGCATTGGGCACATGAACGTTGAAACTGGACCTCGGAGCAATTAACCCCTTTGTGCAGATGTGTCAGCCAGCGGACATGGAGCTGGAAATTTATGCATGCAGTTACAATATTCTATCACTAGATGGCAGACCCGGATTAGTTATTGAATATTCACAAGTGAGTCAAGCTCGAACACGGTTTGGAATATGGATGAGTTAATTCCCTGTTTTTCAGGAGTTGCATGAATTAAACTCCTTAGTTAAGCCTGATATGCAAACTGCTCAATGTACTTTCCCATAGTATCTATCCAGCAATTCAAAAAAATGATCTCTTGCGACAAAACAAATCGGTGTCCTCTATAGCACCCACTTCAGCTACAGTGAGCTAGTGGTATCCCAGTTAGTAGTTAAGAAAAATCAGTTTTCTGAGGCAAAAATTCGACATGGTAGTGATACTATCTCATTCTACTATCAATTATAGTCATCATATATAAAAAATGAGCAGTTCCCTACCGTGGATTTACGCGTAGATTCCTCCATCGAGGAATTTAGCGTCCCCTTACATGCTCCTAAGTACTGGTGTTGATAGCCAATCACTCAATTATATACTCAGGCTCAACTGCGTGACTGCACAGTTATAGTTCATGCCCTTGTGAAGCTTCCCCGGTAATGATGTATTTATTGACTCGTTTCTTATCCAATTCCTGAGTGTGTAAACTTTCTGCAGTAACTGAAAGACATTGATTGGACAATCAGAAGAGTATACAAGCCTTTGCATTTCAGCAAGATAGGTTGTATTTTCTTAACGTTGCGCACGATTGCGCCGCTGAAAATGACGCGATTTATATGGAAAACGACTCCCAAAACCGGCCTGAAGTGTTCAGTTACATTTATAGGATTGAAATGAGATAAGGACATGGTCAATGGGAATTATTCTGAATGAAACAGGACTGGAGGGTTCCTTCTACCGGATACAACTGTCTCTGGAGGAGGGATTCAGTGAAGAAAGGTTATGCTGCTACTATGTTAGCATTTTGCTCAATTAGGCTTTTTGTTTTGGAATTTATACTGTATTCAACGAAATCGAATGCCGAAGTTTTTTCTCATTTAAAATGTGAACTGCTCAAACACTTTGGTAGACCCCCTGGTACATTCTTTGCACCATTCTGCTGAATCGAGGACTAATTATTGCCTGATTTTTCTGATAGTGGAAAGTCTGTTCTGTTAAAATAAGGTGTATTTCAGATATTACTGAGTTAGTGAGTTGTACTTGTTCTGTATAAGCTATGGAAAGAGTTTATATAAGGTTATGAGTTCGGAAGTGGGATATGCTAGCTTTTCATTGCAGGGTGAATGTTCTGACCGTTAAATAAGCAGTTCCTTTAATGAGTATGTATGCTGGCTTGTAGGACTCTGAAGAAAAATGGACAAAACTCAAGAATTTATCATGGAGGCATGTTTTGTGTTTGGAGAGGTTACTGGTGACCACTGATGTCCCGCTGCACTAATATTGATAAATCCATGCTAAATTCAACCGGAAAATCATTAATTCATATTGAATTTCATGCTTCAAAAGTTGATTTGTGTTAAATATATGATTATTTTATGATTTGACAGTGCGCCATTTTGAGGGATCTTAGAGTTTGGGGAGCCACCTGGATAGCTGTCTTATTTCGCTCATAGAGAGTGGGTAATTTAGAATATAATGCTCAGATGAGTTATACTTGTGGTCAAGGAGTTTGTGATCCCAGAAATGTATAGTTTTAACCCTCATTCATTTTTCAATTCTCAGTATTATTTTACGATTTCATTGCTGAATTTTCATGAAGATTTTTTATGTTTGCAGCCCTTTTTCTCTACCAAAATCATGAAAATAAATTGAAATACAATGGAATTCTTAATGCTTCAAGTGTCCTGACTCAGTTGAGCCATTCCTTTCCTGTCTGTGAAGCTGCTGAATTATAAAGCCTTAAATAAGGTAACACATAAATAGCGATACTTCTCGTGTTGTCACGAACCTGGTCACATGGGTTTGTTCACTAGCGTGGTTGGCAAAAAGCCACAACATCAATTGATTTTATAGGTAAAGTTGACTTCCACTTTTCGTCATAATGCCAGTCAGTTGCAGCATTATTCACTGCACAAAACATTTCGTGGGGGTTCAAAATGTATTCCTGATTGAGAACCGAAAAAATCTTGGACTGATGCAATTTGACGCAAGAACTGTGTGCTGTCGACCTACTCGCCTGTAGGTACTATTCACTTTCGGTCGGGTAAGTCGCAAGCTATTTCCCATCATTTCTAACATAGTTAACATTTTGCTAAGTTTTCGCATTTAACTATTCAGTCATGGCAAGGGAGTGATCTTCTTTTTTTTTGTGTTGGGGAATTTGATCGGTTCCTTATGCTTTCCGATAGCGAGTATTTAAGTGACAGTTTGGATATTAGTATTGAAAAGAATTCCGTTTTCAGCCTTCATCAGTATCGACTGAGATCAGTGCTTTTTCGGCTTACCTTGACTTTTGAGTACCCAGAGAAACATTCAAGTGTGTAAAAACGTCAAGCGTACATCCAGTCAAGAAAATTTAGAGTTCATTGTCTACTGCAGCTGTAACGGCGGCAGCCTTGTTACTGATGACTCACCAGGTGGCTAGGGAATGCGCAGTATGCATTCGCGATATTATATATAAATGATAAATTCCAAACCCCCTTATCACAAATTAAACCCCCCCCAAAAAAAAAATATATATATATTGCGCCCCCCTTTTAAAATTGTTCTGGTAAACGTTCTACTGTGAATTACTTTCTCTGATCAACAAATGTTGAATTTCTGTTCGATGTAGGAATATCAAGTGGTGATCCAGCCGACCCAGACCCAAAGAAGGGTCGTTCAACCTTTCAGCTCGTAAGGATCCGGAAACCTACACAGACCTTCGTTGTACTTAAGCTTAGAGAAATATCTTGCCTTAGCGGTACTGTCAAGGTTTTGTACATATTCAGAGACTGCCGAATCGGTTCCACAACTGCGGGATGCCATACTTCCCCTGTTTTGTTGTATTGACTTGCACTTGTTCTTGCCAACCATGCTAATGCGCATGCCTGAATATGACGTCATGTTTGTAAACAAGAGGTATCGCTATAGCCAGATTTGGCTTCTGCGCAAAGGGGTTAAAGAAAGTCATCTGGCCCAGTGAGTCCTGTTTTTTCATTTGCATTATGTGCACCGGCCGAGTACTAGTGCCTCATTTACCTGGAGACGCGATGACCTCAGGATGCACTGTGAGGAGAAGAAGATAAGCTGGTGAAGGGAGTGCGATGCTTTGAGAAATGTTCTGCAGGGAAATCCTGGTTCTGGGAATTCAAGTTGACATCAGTTTGACGGAGCTGTTTTGGCGACACGAAAAGGACCTACACTGTATTTGACTGATGGTTTTAATGTTGTGGCTGATTAATATATGCTGTATGTCTCAGTCTTGGCTGCAGACAGTTTTATGGAATATTTCGAATTTGTCAGTGGTCTGTTTTCAATCCTTAAATTATGCTATCAGGTCAGATTTGCCATCAGACTGTTAAGCCAATGTGATGGTTTGACCTGACCTGTTGTTCTTCTGAAACTGCTATTTTATATGTCAAATGTCAAGGAACTGGTATTAACATGATATACTGTGCATTTTATTAATAATAACAAAAAATAATCGGGTCCCTTAAAAGAGCAGATTGATAATAGGATGATAATTCTCCTCAATCAAGGTTACACTCAAGCATGTCCAACTCCCGCATTCACATTTTTTTCTTTTTTTTTGGATTTGGTCATGTGGACCAGCAGAGAAAAATTTTCAACCTGCAGCCTTTCCATTTAGTCTTATTGCACATTAGCGCCTCCTCTGGTGGTTGAATGTGCACCACCTACCGTACACGCCAGCAGATACTGCCTAATTCCCACGAGACATCTCGTGTATCTCTCGTGGATTTTTCGCGATAATCTCCTCTTTATGTCGCGTGCTGTTATCAACCTCGTACTCTGCCGAGACAAGCTTCGCAGTAGGCGGGCCGCCGAACCTACACACGTATGCCTAGAGTCTGCCAAATGCGCGACGTAATGTAGTCCGAATTAGGCCTATGCACAGTTGTTACTGAGAATTACTTTTTATATGCGGATTTAATAGATATAATACGTTGTTGCGTTGCTGCGTTGTTGTTTGTAATCGCTAATCACTAATCCGTGAAAATAGAGGGTGGGCTGAAGAAGAGTTGGCTATACGATATCCAGCAGCGGTTGAAGAATCACTTTGAAAATCTCAGTATACATGTACCGCTGGTCTGAATAAAACATAATGTGCTACATACATGTAGATTGTAATTTTGCATTTATTTCAGCCGGTTTACGGTTTCGTCATTTCATCAGGTCATGTGGTAGAGGGAGATAACTCATATTATGTTTGCTGTTTAATAGCCTTCTGTTTGACAATGTTGGTTTATTCTTAAACATTTATACTGCAAATGCACCGTAGAATGTTTTCTGTGCACGTCTCATTGTGTCATAAATAAAGCAACAAATCTATCGATTCACATGTCAAATTATATTTAAAGCGACGCCTTGTTGCAGTATCCTGAAAATGACAGAGTTCACATTCCATGTCTTTTTTCCTTCAATTGGAATTGGTAAAGTGTACAGTAATTATTAGTTTGATATTTGTTTGGCGTATAGATTTCGCCTCTGTATGTACAGTTGGATGAATTTAGTTTGAATGGATATCCCTTCTTCTGCGGTCACAGTCTCTTATGTGTGATGGCGTTTCTTGATTTTCATACAGAGACATTATACGCGCTCCTAAATAAGGGGAAAAACGACGTATCTTCTCTACTGACGTCTTGCTTACTGAATGATAATTTTGCTCATTACGTATGAATTTAAAGGACTGATGAACAGGCCTCAAGCTGCGGATTAAAAAAATGACTCCTTTTCCATTTTGACATCTGGAATTCGCGGCCTTTGTATTATCTAAGCTGTGGCTTATGTCACAATGTTAACAATGTCATGCAGGGTTGCATTGTTAACAGAAGAATTGGTTTTTCCTTTCTGTATTTCTGATAATATAGCTATCCTTAAACACACCCCACGTCCCAATCGATCGGTCCAAAACTCTAAACTTAACAGAGCCGGTAAACCTCTCAATCGGATAAATACAATAATCACAGACTAATACATCTTTTTTTGACCAGTTTAATAATAATCCGATGACCGTTACACTCAAAATATGAATTTTTTACTGAACAAAATGTTTAACAAATAAATTTGTTCCATGAGAGATGACAAATTAATTTGTTAAAATCAATCCAACAAAATGAATTTGTTCAGGAAGTAACAAATTAGTTTGTTTTATTAAAAAAGTAAAATTGTTGCTGTATTAACAAAATATTGTGTTAGACTAACTGTTAAGTAACAAATGTGTTTTGGTAACACGATTGGACCATGAATTATTTTGTCAGGATTTTTGTTAGAATAACAAATCGGATTCTGTTGCATCAACAAATTAATTTGTTACAAAGGCGTAACAAATTTGTTTTTCTTAAATTTTAACAAAATAATATTTTTAGTGTATTATCAATACATAAGAAAATCAAAAACATATATGAAACTGTCCAGGAGCCATATTTTAAACGTGCGTGAGACAGTAAACCTCAAAACTGGATGTTAGACATTCGGAATCTCGTTCACTAACAATGCTGTTTACCGACACCAGTTTCATGCGAGTCTTATCGCGATACACATGTATACTTGTCACCGGGACTAGGCCTATTACTTTTCCTGCGCACGATTTATGTGACTCGTACATTTACGCTGCGTCGCGATATTCTCTTGTATGTCTCGTGTATTTCACCCGATAATCTCGCGTAGAAATGGCACTGTCTGCTGGCCTGTACGGTATGTCCGTTAAGAGTCTTTCACTTGCGCAGTGTTTGCATTTGATGTGTGTGCACCTGCTCCAGAACTGCTCGGGGATGTAGCTGTGATAAGTCCGGGAAGCAGTGTGCATTTTCAGATGGGGGAAGTTAGAAATGAGGGGTGACATTGAAAGAGTGATTGTAAGTGTCCTTCACATAAATGTACACGTGTCATTAAATCTTTGGATATGTTTTGATCTCTCCTAGAACAAGATCCAGGGGATGGTGTTTGACTTTGTGACTCAGCAGGTCTTTGACATCTCTATCATGATCCTCATCTGCCTCAACATGGTAACCATGATGGTGGAGACTGATGACCAGACACAGGAAATGGAAATCATCCTTTACTGGGTCAACTTCATTTTCATCGTTGCCTTCACTACTGAGTTTGTGCTCAAGCTCTTTGCGCTGAGGCATTACTACTTCACCATTGGCTGGAACATCTTTGATGTAGTGGTGGTCATCCTCTCCATTGTCGGTGAGCAGTTGCTGTACTTTACCTGATCTTTGGAGGAGGATGATGTATGAATTGGCCACAAAATAAATGTGAAAATCCTATTGTAAATGTTTTGCCACTGTACAAATGCACTTAATAATATACTTATCTGTTGATTTGTACTGCTGCGCTCTTCAGAGCAACAATTAGCCAACAAGACTGCCAGTATACATCATGTTCATTTTAAAAGTAAACTTCAATTACATTTCCTAAGTATACTGGTAGCACTTGTAAGTGTACTATATTTCAATGCTGCTTGGGACTTTAATTTTATAAGTGGATATTTTAAAGTATGCTTTAAGTGCAAGAGTTGTAAACTTTGAGTACACTACTGGTTTGCCTAATTCAAAATTTTTAGTTCTTGAAAGTATACTTTGAAGTACACTGCAAGTAAACTTGGAGATTAAAAAAAATGAATTACGTACACTTTCAGCCCAGTATTTTATGACTATTTCATGTCCACATTGATTCTTCTAATCACAAATTGGAATTGAATGACATATTATTCACTCAGATACTCACATGTAAAGCAATAGCTTAACCCACTGCACTGTGAGAGATATACTTTTTAACAGAATTATTCTACGGTCTGTTGGCTTAAACTGAAAATATATGGAAAAGTTTATGTAAATTATATTTGTATATATTATGTATCAACAACCCAAACAATATCAAGTCCCACTATGATGCAGTGGGTGAAGCTGTTGTTTGAAAGTGGTGCAGAAGGTGCCGGGTTCAAATCCATCTGGGGTCCTGCATGTGGTCCAGGGAGTATTTGAGTGAATTTCAGGTGATTTAATTTCTCTGCATGTTTAGAAGAGTACAACTGACACAATATAATCATAAAATACTGGGTTAGAAATGTCAATAATGATATTATAATTTTTCATTAAGTAAATCTCTTAAGTTTGTGTCATGGCCAGGAAAATGTGGACTGGACTCAAGTGCAAAGGTGGATTTTGTTGTAGAGTTTACTGTTGCCTTCCGCGCAAGCAGGAGACAAGCATATAAAAGAGTAAAATATTTCAATGCTATGAATTCAGTGGTGTTTATATTTCAATATGCAGATGGCTGTTAAAATTCAAATACTTATGTCACTTACTTGCTTCCATAAGTTTCTTTTCAACAAAGTATGTGTGAGCGAAACGTGAGTTGTCTTTTGTATTCATTATATTGAGCAGATATTTAGATTAGCGCAGGTATTGCTACATGTAGCTCCTTTGCGATATATCGCTCGTCATAGCTCTGGGATATGGGAAATTTGCTGCAGATTTGATCTTTACACTCAGTTATTATGTTCAGTAAACTAATTAATGTTTTGCTTTATGGGGCTAACCACATGAGGTGAATGATGCCTTGCATTGTTAGTTTACTATCCATGTGCAGTTGGTTACGGTACTTAGCACTGTCTACGATCGTGTTTTTTTTTTTTGCTTACATGACTAGCAGAGCATTTTTTGTATTGGTGGATACGATTCTTCAAAGATAATTAAATTGCCGGTGTGTTCAGGTGTTGGGTGTCAGGACACTTACGAGAAAGCAGACACTTCCGGTGTTTAGGGAGAGCATTTTTTTTTTTTTTTACCTCTTACCGTTCACTCTTGAAGGGAAAATGACGGATTCTGTGAGTGTTTTGATTCATATGTTGAAGTATTTATTATTCAGTTCACCCCAAAACTTAGATTGCCAAAAAACTTGACAGCTTAGGGGCGGTTCTTTCGTTTGCAGTTCACTTCAGACGAAGGTTGTCTTTCACTTTAAACATTGAGAAAGGCTCACCTAGGTTGCAGGGAGGCTGATTCTTAGGGCACTGTTCTAGAGCATGTATGGATCCCATATTCTGACATCTAATCCGAACTGTACAAGTGTCCCTTTCGGGCTCCACATGATTGGGATGAGCATCTCAAATGTAAGGGATGGCTCACTCAGTGCATTGCTGCCTTTTAGTAAGCCACAGTGGTTGACTGGGCAGGCCTGATCTGCCTGAAGTGTGCTTTTACATGAGGTGTCTTCGTCTGATATTTTAGCTGGTTTGAATTGTAATGTGCTGTGCAAAAAGTAGCAGACAGCTCAGATAGGCCATAGGGCATGCCGTGAAAACTCGCTTAAAATTTCATTTTCGTGCAACAACCTTGGGGGCAACTTGAAACTGGTATGGATTCGAAGGAAATGGTTCTCTGATCAAGAATATCAATGTCCCCAGCTGTGGAATGTGCTCATAAATTTATAACATGCACTTAATGAAATTGACCATTTTCAGATAGTACGTCAAGTCCAAAATTCACTTTCCTGTTTTTTTTTGTCACCAAATAGCTTACTTTACCTGATGGAAAGCACAATCTTACCTGTTTTCATCCCTATTTTGAATATTTACCAGGTGGGTGGGGGCTCTCAGGGGTATTACACTTATATTATATTGTTTACTTAATGTTAATGTTACTAGCGTTGACTAAGTTCTGTTACAGTAATACCAAGATCTCTATGAAAGAATACCCCAAGACCCCACCCAGGACCATCAGGAGTGCTTGAGACCTAAATAGTGTATAAGAAAATCATGATTTCATATACGTAAACATGAAATTGTATAATGCTGCTTATATCTTTTCATAAAATTTCAACTTAAACAACTAAATTAATTATCCAAAGCATTTCATTGCCTGTTTTCCATGTATGTACATCATGTAGGTTCATTTCCACAAAATGAATATGACTCAAATGATCAACGAAGTTCTCCTTTAATTTAAAATACATAATTTCTATTCTTATCTTTTCATCACACAGACTGTACAACAAAATGTATTTATGTCACAGTAGACTCTCATTAATACAAACTCCTTGGGACCAGAAAAATTACTTTGTTATATTGAAATTTTGTTATATCAGGACTGCAAAAACAAGGAAATAGAAAGGAATTTTGAACTTTGGGATCAGGAAAATCACTTTTTTATAACAAGATTTTGTTATATCAGCGTTCTTTATAACGAGAGTCCACTGTATTGCATTTTGTCTCATCAGGTATAGGATATAAACTGTAACATAACAATTTCACGTTAGACACTTTGAATCTTGCGCATTTCTGTGTCCTGTCTGTTGATAGTTAATGAGCTGAATATAAATTTGCACTGAATTAAAAAAAAAAAAAAATTGTATGTGTGATGTTATAGCTGTCTGTAATAAGATTAATGAGTAAACCTTGACTAATGAAAGAATCAATTCATTTTCAAATGTAATCAAACCAGTCACATATATTTGAAGGGTCTTTACTGAATTGAAAATCTGATATCAAAGTATATGAGTCAAAATCAGCTAAGGTGTAATATGAAAGCGAGTTGAAAGAGGTTAAATAAACACCAAAAACAGGTGAACCCCGGGAGCTCAGTGCAGGTCAGATTGTCGTGTTCCAGCCTGGCTGTGATTTGCGTGTTATAATTTGATGGATTCTTATGTGTATTATAATTCTGACTCTGGTGTCAGAAAAAGTTACTTTTTTAAAAAACTGAGTAAATTACTATATATTTTTTTTACCAAATGAACTCTGTTCAGTAGTTCAGCTTTCAAAAAACAGAAAATAAATGATTAAAGAAGTCTATATTTTTAGGTTAATGTGACAATTTATGACACCTTAGCTGATTGTGACTCATATCCAAAGTCTAACACGTGATAATTGATTAAATTTTAACTGGTTTGATAGCATTTGAAAATAAAAGGGAAAAAATTTGCGCATACAACTTCTTGTGAACCAAGTTTAAGGGTATGATAACACTTTATGCTGAATACCTTTGCAAAGATGTGGTCATTACTTGAAACAAATTGATGCAAATTAAGTGCATGTAGTATTATACACTTGCACAACATAAAATTCTTAAGTAGGTCATACTCTTAACTTGGATAGTGTGAAAACATTTTAATAATTTAGGAAGTACATGAGGCAAAATCTTTCCTTATCGTCAGTTATCTTAAACAAAGTGACGCTGGACTCAAGGTCAGCACACATGTGAGTCCAATCTGATCTGATAATTTTTGTATATAGAAAAGTATCATATCCAGTTATACCCAGGTTTGCAAATACAGTCATGATCAGGTTGGATAACCTGTAATTAAAATACTTGCAACTTACATTACCTATATACACATATGCATACGGAACAGCTCAGTGATTCCCTCTCCAAGTAAAAGTTGGCATGAACATATGAATGGAACGCTTCAAATGCCTGAATGAAATGATCGTACAATAATGTATCGTACGGCGACCGTGATTGGTCAAATCTTGGTGGTACGCTGTCGGCCTTACAGGCAGTATGTCTGATTGGTTTATTTGATAACGTGAACGACTATTTAAAATGCCAAAAAAATTACCGAAATTATTCGCTTATTGTTTTTCTGAGCAGGTTCTGGGATTGGGGATATTCATTTTCGGGATTTTTATATTTTTGTTGTAATTACTGAAGAGAAATGAAGTTGCCCCAGTGCTGTTGCATGAAAGAAAAGGTTAGACACAGACGTGCAGTGGCCTGAGAAGAGTTCATGTGCTTTTTTACGCTGTACTTCCGTGGAAATAGCAGGGCATGCAGAGTTACATGTATTTGTGTTGTTTAGATTGGGTTGAAGATTTAGGACACATTTAAAAAGAATGATTTTCAGAAGTGAATGACAATCAGTGTTTGAATTCCAGTGTTGTCCCTTTTAACCCCCCCTTGATGCCTTGCTTGCTTGGCTTCTCTCCAAACTGTAGGTATGTTCCTGGCAGACCTGATCGAGAAGTACTTTGTGTCCCCGACGTTGTTCAGAGTGATCCGTCTGGCCCGAATTGGCCGCATCCTGCGTCTGATCAAGGGGGCCAAGGGCATTCGAACTTTACTGTTTGCCTTGATGATGTCACTGCCTGCTCTGTTCAACATTGGCCTGCTCCTCTTTCTGGTCATGTTCATCTTCTCCATCTTTGGAATGTCCAACTTTGCATATGTTAAGAGGGAGGCGGGCATCGATGACATGTACAACTTTGAGACTTTTGGAAACAGCATGATCATTCTGTTCATGATCACCACCTCAGCTGGCTGGGATGGCCTGTTGTCGCCTATCCTAAATTACCCACCAGACTGCAGCCCTGATAAAGAAAATCCCGGGACCACAGTGAAGGGTGACTGTGGCAACCCATCAGTGGGTATCTTCTTCTTCGTCATGTACATCATCATATCCTTCCTCATTGTGGTCAACATGTACATCGCTATCATCTTAGAGAACTTCAGTGTGGCTACAGAGGAGAGCGCTGACCCACTGAGCGAGGACGACTTTGAGACCTTCTACGAGATCTGGGAAAAGTTTGACCCAGACGCCTCGCAGTTTATTACCTTCGCCAAACTTTCTGACTTTGCTGACACCCTGGAGCACCCTCTGAGGGTGCCCAAGCCCAATACCATCGAGCTGATTGCTATGGACATGCCAATGGTCAGCGGGGACCGCATACACTGCCTGGACATCCTCTTCGCCTTCACCAAGCGCGTGCTGGGCGACAGCGGGGAGCTGGATATGCTCCGGCAGCAAATGGAGGAGCGCTTTGTGGCAGCTAACCCCTCCAAGGTGTCCTATGAGCCCATCACCACCACGCTGCGCCGTAAGCAGGAGAACGTGTCGGCCGTAATCATCCAGCGTGCTTATCGTGCCCATCTAATCCGTCGCGGCTTCATCTGCAAACGCAGGCCAGGGACCAACAAGCTGGAAAATGGGGGGACCAATCAGGACAAGAAGGAGGGCACACCGTCCACTGCCTCCCTTCCCTCATATGACAGCGTGACCAAACCTGAAAAGGAGATGCAGGATGACAGTGAGGAGAAGAGCAGGAAAGACAAGAGTCGAAACCAAAAAGACGTCAGGGAATCTAAATGTTAGAACTACAGAGACAATAGCGAAAAACTACAACTGCAACAACACACTGCTGAAAATTGAAATCAAAGTCTTTTGTCGTAAGAAAACAAAAATAACCCTCAACACTCACCTGTGTACAAATAATTTAATATATAAATGAAGAAAATGGATATGGAAAAAAAAAACTGAAAAATAACAAAAAACACTGTTTACAGACTTCATAAAGTTGAGTTCAGAAGAGGCTTGATTTCTAACGGCTTTTTAAGACGATTAAAGACTAAATTTAATCGGCTTTTTGTGTGACTTTGCAAAAAGACCAACATTTAAAAAAAACTAAATAAAAATGAAGAAAAACCACAAAAGAACAAAAACAAGCTGACCATCCTGTGTAGGCTATATGTGGACGTATTGCCTCGAGCAAGACAGGAAGAGATAGAGAAAAAGAGAGAGGTGAGGAACTTCATGGGATGGAATCGCCAAAACTGCCATTCAGAATTCCGTCGGAAAACCAATGCCATTATGGATTTTCCCGAAGGAAACAACTGCCGTGGAGCCTACAGCTGCCAGGCCTTGTCTGACGGACATGCTGTACAACTGTTTGTAAGTGAAAAAACAATAACCAGCCAGACTGGTCAAACGAAAACTCAAATTTTAGGGAAGAGAGAGCGAATGGGAGAAAAAACCCTTGAACGATTTAAAATGAAAGGGTTTTTTGTTTGTTTGTGCTGAATATACCTGCATCTTTACATTATTTGAGCGGCAAAAAAGGAAAAAAGATTAACATTTAGCCCATGTCACTCATCTTTTCATCTTATCTTTGTTACACCCGCATTAAAAAGGATGTTTTCTACATGGGCTTTCTCACTGACCGGGAAGGGGGGATCAAGAAGGGGTCTGACGTGGGCTTAATGGAGACTCACTCAGACCGGTTTCAAAATAAATAAATAAATAAATAATTGTGCTCGTTCAATGCATAGAAATGACTTGCATGATGGCATGTTTTGATCAGGAATCATGCATGAATTATCATAGTCCACAAGACACAAATACTTGGACCACGACTGTGGCTTCACCATGTGTTTCAGGCTGCCCAATGGGGGAAAATATAATGAAAAGGAATATTGTTTCAGAAATAATATTTATGATATGAATAGCCACAAAACTAATGGCAACAATGGTGTTCGTTGGTATTATCGTGATTCACAAATCTGAGCGAAATAATCAAATAGATGTTCTGCCCTTCTCAATCATCCAACCGAAATCTTTTAATCCGGCCTTGCTAGAAAATTAGCAAGTGTACGAAGGATGTTAGCTCTGGCTTGTTCTGATGTTTTTAGTATTCCAACATTGTGGCACATTAAAAAAGAGACAAAACGTATCTTTGCTGCTCTGGATTTTGTGAATGGAGCGGGATGAGTGGGGGACGGGGCAGGGTTGTTCTCAGAAAGTAGAATATATATGCAGAATGGCTCATACAGTCAGTAAAAATGCAAATTTCAATCACTGTTTAAACCAAATCTGGGTGTTAGGAACTGTTTGCTTATGTAGCCTGTAATCTTGTTTTGTCCACTGTTAGCCTCCCACATTAACTTTTGAATGTCTTGTGGTGAGAGAGTGGACTGCTTTGTGTCAGGGTGGGAGTGTGGGCAGAGTCGTGGGCATAGCTCCTGGCCGGGCTTTATCTGCATGTAGCGAGCAGGTTGATTCAGTGTAATTTCCTCCAGGGCTTTGAGGGAAAGTTTGTGATTGATGCCATGAGAGCAATTTGTGCTTGTGAAACTATGTTAATGGATAGTGGATAGCTGTTTATGAAGGTTAACTTATTGTTGGCTTTGTTTTTTTTTTAATTTCGTTTTTGTTTTTCCATCCTCTTTTCAATACCTTTCTCCATTACATTCCAAACTTCTTTCGTGAGGGCTTCTTTCAGTGCATTTATATTTCTGGATTGTTGTCGAAAAACACTGCCTTTTTTTGCATTACTTATTAGTTTCTAAATTTGTTGCATCATTCACTTGGTGGATGGATTATAATGAGGAGACGAAGAAACAGGAAATGAACATTTTGTAGTCTCTTACATTGGAAAAGAAGTGGAGTCTGTCGTGCAAAGGCGTAGCGATAAAATGGACCTGACTTGGGTGGGCGTGGCTGCTGATGGGGGCGGGCGGGGGGTAGCTACTCAGCAATCTTGTTCAGAGGGATAGGACCACAAAAAGGAATATCCTTGTAGGTGGCCATTGACAGAAACCTCAGGTGGAGGAAGAGTTATCAGATTCTGTCTGATAGAAGCTATAGTCACCCTGCTGATGAAATTATTTCTTTAGTGGGTCATAATTCAGATAGTAAGTCATAGATTAGGTGGAGTGCATCATTTAGCTTGAGAGAGGCCAGTTTATACTTGAAAGGACTATTATTTTAAAAGGCTGGGGGCCTATCATGAACCTTAGAGCAGCAATAATCCTGGGAGGGCATGTAGTGATCTGACACAATGTTAACAAACACTCTGAGTCAAATTCTGTGTACCTTGATGGAAATGGGTGCTAATAGTTCTGCTTTCGTCTGTGCAGATCCTCTCCCGCTACATTATATGCAGGTTTGAGACTGCCACAGAGGGGAATTGGGAGTACACTGTCCTTTGTGTATGATGTGGGTGTGGTTCAAGGGAACCCACTCAAAATAAAATGTTCAAGCCACTTATTTCTCAAACATCAAACATGGCAGACAGCGATTCCAAGCGTTAAGAGCTGATGAACACCTGCTAAACTCATTAGAGCTATTTTGGCATTTGCGCTCCCCCCCCACCCTCACAGCCCACCTT
The DNA here is from genome assembly GCA_029692085.1 of Gymnothorax javanicus. Classification (NCBI taxonomy): domain Eukaryota; kingdom Metazoa; phylum Chordata; class Actinopteri; order Anguilliformes; family Muraenidae; genus Gymnothorax; species Gymnothorax javanicus. The sequence goes on from CM056203.1 coordinate 21,665,328, forward strand.
CATCCAGAAATCCTCTGGTCCAGTTGCTGCATGAGGTTGCCTAGTCTGTGTGGTGCTGTGGATTTGAACCAAATAAACTCCCAGTGTATATCATGCAAGCAAATAATGCCATCCAGTTCCTCTGCCCCTGCCCACAATGGATGTAATGTATAAAAGACAATAATGGATATTCATACATAAAAAATAGATATATAAATATATATATAAAAATAACATGTACAGTACAGGCTGCGATGTAAATGGCACAACATGCTGACGAGATAGACAAACCTTTTTGAGAGAAATCTATAAATAATGTAATATATTATTTTCTTTTATCAGCATGCAGTTTTTTTTGTAAATAGACTATTTTAAAAAATTATTACTATTAATCAGATGATGGTAATTATGAATATTCATACCATTACTATTGATGATAGAATGGTTTCAGCTCATGATGTCCTTTGTTGCTTTAGTTCTTTTCTTTTTTATTTTCTTACACTTTCACGTTGTTGCAGATAACTGAATGAAACATTATATAATACAAAAAATGATATGCATATATACTTATATATGTATGTATATACACACACAATGAATTTATATATGAACACTTTTGTCACTCACGGTACTCTTCTAATCCCTATTTTAAGGAATGAATCATACTCCCAAACATGAATGCTCTCGTTAAGTATTCTTTCAACGCGCAACAGTGCCGTTTGACGAATGACCAAATTTCTGGTTAGCCCAGGACCACGTCATTTTTTTTTCGGGACCACCTCACCTGCGGGTGCCACTCACTGAGAATTTTATAGCTTGTACTGGTGAGAGGCTTTTGCTACCAGCACACTTTTAGGTACATTTTGTGAAGTTGTCATACGAACCTCCACGAGTTTCCGATCCACCCACGATCATGTGGACCCACTTGGGCAGACACGCAATTGCCAATTACCTGCCGATGAGAAGCGTGTCCCGAAATCGTTGTCAAGATGTCTAGTTACCAGTTGCTCCGAAATGCTTCCCAATCACTGATGGCTCCCAGAACCATCAATGCAGTTTGCTGCCCATGTTTGTTTGTTTATTTATTTATTTATTTATTTACCATTCGTTTGTTAATCTTATAATTTTTTCATACATTGTTCTTTTTAAGGCACATTATTTTTTACGCAATTTTTTATAACTGAGGAAAATGACTCGCTATTATCTTAGAAATTGAGGAGCTTTTCAAAGGGGAGCACAATACAAATCAGGGACCGTAACATCACCAGAGGACTCAAAAATACTGCCTGAGAAATTAAGCAAAAATGTACTCCACATGATTTAAAAAAAGTCACTACAGATAATCTACATGTCCATATGTTTTCTGTGTATGTACTGTGGAATATGCAGCCTTCTGTTTTATAGCTCTCTGTTGACGTTTATTTTTCTATCAATACCTAGCTATGAAACGGTTTCATTTATTTTTTTAGCATGACTGATGTTTTTTTTTTTCTTGCTGAAAAAATGTTTGAAAAGTGCTTTTTAAATTATCATGTGCCACAATGATACAGAAGGAAATACGATTGTGTATTGCACAACCACTTGGACTCTAAGTAAAAACTTCTGAAAGATTGTCTTCATTTGAGCACGATCCTTTTTATCAACAATAAAGCAGCCTTCAAGTTATATGCTGTGTTTGGGGGGTTCTTTCATGTTTTGAGGGATTCTGGAGATTTGGGGCGTCTGAGTGAGGGAAGAAACAACTCGGACCGTCTTCTCTTTGCCTGGATATTCAACTGCCATGGCGGACGCTCTTGGACTGAAATGCCGATCTCTGTTAAACGGACCACTGTCACCTACTGCCACATATGGGACTGCCGGTACACATGTCTGTTGCGGTTTTTCCTCAGCAGGTCCCAGATCAGACAGAATGTTCAACTCTTGCATTTTTATTAAATGGCACATTGCTGGATTAGCACTCTCCCCAGCAATCAATCATTTCACTTCCAGCGATTTAAAAGAGGAGCATTGACAGTTGTTCACAGAGTGTGCTTGTTTGACTCTGAACCAGTGGACACGGCAGGAAAATATTATGCATATGAAAATCTTGATCTCCATTCTCTCAGAATATTCATGTATATGGATTCTTTTATAGCTTGTTGTTCATGGGTGATGGTTCATTAAATTGGTGGGGAAGTGCGAAGTAAGTGAGCGTGTTTTTTGTGTGCGTCATTGTGTTTCTTTTCGTTTTTTACGTGCGTGCGTGCGTGCGTGCCCGTACGTCTGATATGTGCGGCTCCCGAACCAAAGTTTATGCATGACTTTCTGATTGGAGAGCTGCGATAGTTGCGCTGTGTTTCCGCGTCAGTCTTAGACCTCTGTTGTTTTTGACTGAGCAGAGCCATGTTTGTGTTTGATAATTCCCCTTTATCTGGTAACTGACCTCACAAAGATATCTACTCCAGAGAAAAGCCAATAAAGTAAATGTGTACACCACGTGTGTGTTTGTTAGATTTATCAGAAAGGGATTTTCTTTGATAGCAATCTTTTTATGAAATGATGCATTTTTAGGTAATTGAATTGAATTGAATTGAATTTGGGTACAGTATGTAGTGCCACACTACAATCCTGTACTGTTACTTGCTGCTTTTAATAGTTGGCTTAGTCTAGCTTGTTTTAGTATATGTGAGTGAATCAAGTAAAAATTGACATTTCATGACACACTGTGATTTTGAGATAATGGCTGATAAATTTGGACAGTTACAACTCGATCTGCAATGGACATTTACTTCTTACATAATTCCATCAAAACTAATCGGTAAATCAGTCTAATTTGTTTTTTGACATCAAATACTTCATAGGTACAAGCAACTAACTATAGCACAAAGTCAAAAAAAGTCCAAGTGTCATGATATGTTCATTTTTACTTGATGCATTCACATATGTATCTATTTGCCACTGTCTGATGTGTGCCACTGAAATTGTATTTTAGGATGAAGTAGCCCATAAGGTAAGTGAACTAATGGGTTGGTTTGGGGGAGGTGCTCTATAAACTACTTAAGTCTTTGGTAAGTTTTTCATAAGGTATACCTAGTTGGCTTTCTACGGTCAGGAAAGGGGTGCTTTTCTTTGATGTCGGATACACTGTTAAAACCGTCTTGGTGACAGGGGCTGTTAACTTGACAAAACGCTCATTTTTCGGAAGGGGTCCCACCTCATGATCTTCCTGGCTGCAGATTTTTGACTTGGGCCCACTTTGAATGGGTCGGTTGATCACTGCAGGCTGATGGGGTGAGTTTTTGTAGTATGAGGATAAGTTTTCCTGACTTGGGGTTGTGCAACATAAGACAACAAAGCCTGACAGATGCTACGCGGCTTCCAAGTTTGGCTGAACTTTCTCCTGAAGCTTTTGATGAACTGCCTGTCCAAACTCATGCACTTTTTGTTTGTCGTAATACTCCGGTTCACGAGCTAATGAAATTATATCAAACTCACAAACTGGCTCCCTGCAATAAACTAGCCACAAAAGAGGTCGTCATCTGATGGCCACAGGTAGTTCCATTGAAAAAATTGGCTATCTTATTGGACCTACGAGCATGACGCTGCTGAGAGGAGAAATACAAAAATTTGGTAGGAAAAAAGTGCCGTCCCCTGTTGGAGATATTTATGAAGCGCGCAGCACATTTTTTGATAGTATACAGTGAACTAAAAGATATATAGGCTACGTAGCTACCGACCTTGCCAAAAACATCCCTAGCTTCCTGCCATTTTGCCTTGCGAGGGATTTATAAGTCACACGCAATCTTAGAGGAGAACAGGGTTTCATTACCACAGAATGTTTTAAGAGATTCTCGTTTCTTCAAACATGACTCCCAATAAAAATTGACTAGATTTGAGAGCTGAACAATTTCTTTGTGGATAATACAAACCAAATGTATTAAACAACTTTGATGACTGTGCTGTGATTTAGATGAAAGTGTAATATTACGATTGTATATGGGTTGCTGTAATGTCTTTTTCATGTTTCATCACAAATACCTCAGTTAAAACAATAATTGCTATTTTTTTTTTTAAATGGGACAACCAGTAGCTAGCAAAAAACTACCATGCTAAAAATTCAAAGGAAGAACCTGCCGGTATTCTCAGAGGGTGATAGCTGTTCTGTGGCTCTTCAGTGCTTGTCTGGGGCCAGTTAAACTGGTAGAGTGAGCCTCTGGCCAACTCGAGTGGCTGATAATAGGGTGGCAGCTTTCCTACTAGGGGAAAGGTAAAGTGTGCAGTCCAATGGCAGGTACTCCTCCACATTACCTAACCTGGGCTAGTTTTTCTAGAATACTGTTCCTCATACTGTTTTGTCTCATCAATATGAACATTTGCAAAAAAAAAAAAAAACCATACTAACTGTAATTTTTGTAATAAAAGCTACCGTGGTGGGAAAAATATCCTAAAATATTCTAAATTCAAAGTATAACCATAATCACAGTTCAACAGAAAGAACTGAGCCAGGTTCATGTGGCCTTTTAAACTGCGGTAAGAGACAGGAGAGAGGAGCTGAGGAGACGCAAAAACTCATAAATCTGTTGACAAAACCTGATAAAGAAGCTCCTACTGCTAGCTCAAGGCCGGCTGGATGAGCTAATCTTCCGGAATGACCATATCGGTAGTCAACCAACAGGCGGTCCCATTTTATGAGCATGCATACTTCAGTATTCTGGAAAAATCCCAGAACCTAGCTAACTTGGGCATCCAAACTGACCCTTGGGTGAACCCTAGGTTTGGGAGGATCAGGTATGGTGCTTGAGCGTCCCTGGAGGCCTAAAATGAATTTACACTATTATATAATGGCAAACTTGTTACTAAGGCTGGAGGGTTACTATATGACATTGTACCAATCAGAAATTAATAAAGTTTGGGGTGCCCCAGTGGCTCATCGGTCTAAGCACGAGTACCATAAAGGCTGCGTCCCTTCCGTAGCGACCTGGGTTCGATTCCAGCTCTGGTCATTTGCTGCATGTCTTCCCCCATTCCTCTCCCCAACCCTCCTGTCACTACACTATATAACTGTCAAATAAAAGAAAAATTCCCCAAAAATAATCTTTTGAAATTAATAAAGTTTGATAAGGTAGAAAGTGTCATGTTTAACCACGAGACAGAGTCAGAAAGCCTTTTAAAAACTGCAATTTGAACAATCGGTGGTCAGTCTGTGTCGGATGATTGATGAAGAATGAATGCTACTTGGTTTGCGCAGACCAGCCTGGGTTTTTGTATTTCACCTGGAGTTATTTACAATAATCCCAATCGCATCACACTCTGGAGAATGTGTCCATTCCTTTAGGACAGATTTACAAGGGTCCACTTGCCCGGACTGAGTTTACTACCACACTACATGTTGACCTCATTTATTAGACTAAACTTGGATAACTTGGATGTGAACAAATCTAGTGACTCCTGAAAACCAGAATGAAATCCTTGTATGACTGGCTACCTTCCCTCATCAAGACAATTCTGTGGTAGCTTGGCAGCTAGCTAAAGATGTTATGTTTAAAGTGTTTTCCCTGCTAGATCCTGCTCTGTGAATTTCACTCTGCAGTGCTAATCATTCTATGACTAGGCTTGACCTACAGTTCTGAGTTCTCCAAAGATATTTATCCATAGCTGGCCAATGTTTCAACTGTGCAAAGCAACTGAACTGTCAAGTAAGGCTGAAACTCAGCTGGCAATTCTCATTGTTTCCACGAAGGTAACTGTATGGAACTAGCAGTATTGTTGCCACTAATTTATGAATTGATATGTTAACACATATAACACATTTTCCATTATCTGATCCAGCATAATTCTTGTAAAATATACATTACAATTGTATTGTGGCACAGAATCATAATCCGTCAGTTTTTTAAACAGACATTTTATTAGAGATCCATCAGTTGTAAGCGTTGAAATGATATGACACAATAATTGAGCAATTCTCATTGGTGATCATTTGCCGACTTCAGTTAGAAGAGGCACAGGCTCTGATTGGTCAATTTTAATGCACCAATCAGTCAGTGATGCTATGATTGGTGCTCCCCCATTGAAACAAAGGTGACAAAAACAAAAAGGGATCTCTTCCTGTTCCTCTTTTTCTGTCTCCCTCTATTTTCTCTCCTCTATTCCCTTTCCTTTTCTCTGTTCCATCCTGCTTTTCCTCTCCCTGACTCTGGGAACCACCCTCTGCACTTAGCTCCCTCTTGCACTATGACTCTCTGTCCTCCATCTCAGATTCCCCTCCCCTGCTCTAATGGTGGCTCACAGAGAGGTGTCTCATGAATACTTTTTCCTGCTCCATCTCATGTCCTTTTCCCCCCTCTCTAATGCCGTATCTTCCCATTATTTTCCCTGCTTCTTTGATATCCTGCAAAAATATTAAATGTACAACAAATATGTTTAAACACTGTGCCTTCCTCTTGCTCTCGTTTAGACGTTTCGGCATATGTGAGATTCTGCATCGGCCCCTCCCCATTATCTCTCCTCCGTGCTTCGCGTCAGTCCTGCTTGCCGGCTAAGAGTAGCGGAATGGAGAGCAGCGAGAGAGAGAGAGGAAGGGGGAGAGAGGCAGAGAGGGGGAGGGAGCGAGCGACAGAGCACTGCAGTGCAGATAAATAGATGCACCAGGAGAGGCTGAGTCAGCAGGTCCTCTCAGGCTGTCCCGCTGCACACCCGCCACTATCACCATCTTAAACACCGTTTAAAATGCCTGCCCTCAGCTCCTGCCGGGATAAATGCCCTCACAGCCTGCTCTCCTCCCCGTTTTTTTTTTCCTGCATCACACTAGGAAACATTTTTGCTCTGCTACACCATTTAATTTTTGCATTGTTGGTAATATCCACGCTGCCTTACGGGGCACTCGCAAAAATGCAAAGGCGCCATCATCGTCGTCGGGTGGGAATGAGAGTGGAGAGCTTTACCTGGATGCTGGTACCATGTCGGTATGGGGGCTGCACAGCTCTTGCAGGGCTCTGAAAGGGGGGGGGATGGAGGATGGAGAGGCGGAAGCACTGAGCTAAGACGCGGGAGCCAGTGCCTGCGTCTGGCTCTTTTTTGTCCATGCCTTTTAAGGTAACAGTGTAAACATTTTTTTTTTCATTTTTAGGCTACTTACATGAAACTCTGATGGACTCAGCTTTCATGTGTAGAATCCAGTCCTCACCCCTCTATTTTCTCCATTCCAATGATCCAGTTTTTTTGTTATTTATCCAGACCATTGTGATTTTACCAGTGCTGAATTTTGCATTTAGCCCATATGGATGTTTCTGTTGACTGTCAGTTTACATGCTGAGACTTTGACTTTCACTGAGGAAGTAGTGGCATGGGGCTGCAGGAGGAACACCACTGTCAGTGGCTTTCTGTGTTTACACTGTGTCAATGCATATCAAACATTGTTTGGTCCCAACTCCTGAAGACCCATTCATGTTAGTTGCTAGCATGGTGCCTCCTCAGTACTTTTGCTTTGCAGGGTAACATGCTGATTGATTGACAAGCTAACTCAGGCCTACCAAAGAAAACGGCCAAGCTGTAACAGAAGTTTATCGGATGTCTACCTTTTTCGAATAACCAGCAACACAAAATCGAAAACATGCCACATTCCCGAAAAACATTGCACCACACCACTTTGAAGTTGATACATTTTCATCAGAACCATACTCAAAATTGCATGGCCTGTGACAAACCCAGAGACAAACCAACTACGCATGTACACTCTCCTCAGGCATTTTTTTCCCGCCAAAACTTCCGCAGGAGAGTGCGCATGCACAGTTGATTAATCTCTGGAAGTTCTGGCATAGAAAAAATGCCCGAGGAGAGTGCGCATGCGCAGTTGATTAATCTCTGGAAGTTCTGGCATAGAAAAAATGCCCGAGGAGAGTGCGCATGCGCAGTTGGTTTGTCTCTGGGTTTGTTACTGGTTCTGGCGAAAATGTAAAAGTGTTGCAAAGTGTTGTGGTGCAAAATTTTGGGGGAATGTGGCATATTTTCGATTTTGTGTTTCTGGTTATTTGAAAAAGGTAGACATCTGATAAACTTTTGTTACAGCTTGGTAGGTTCTTTGATAGGCCTGTAACTGTAAGCAATGAAGCCCAGTGTCTCGCCACAAGTCTCAAAGTTGAGTACCGTGAGTCTACTTTTACTGAAGTTCCCAAGACGAACAACGAAGAAGCTGCTTTGTCTTTCTCATAGAGCGTATTTAAAGCACCAGTTTATTATTCACATTAACTTCTGTCCTCCTCATAACAAACAAATTATATTTTTCGTATTCATGTTTTTATCTTTTGATATAAATTAAAACATCAGTGTTTCATGGCCTCTCTGAAGTTCGTAAACATGGGCTAAACCGCAGACGTCAAAAACAGATTGATGCTATTGCGCTTTTCTGCAACAAAACACACACAGAGGAAAAATCTACCAACTAGAATTTTGAAGCCAATCTTTGTCCTGCTCGCTGTTATGTTTGCTGTTTGATGCTTCACTCTTGTTGGTCAAAACTCTCAAAAAAAAAACTTCAGAAAAGACTTCATTCGAGCTGTCAGAGTCTTCTGAACATGAACTATTGTCTGACATGATTTTCTGGTACTGTAATTGTAATCTTGAAAAATTCTGTGGAACAGAGAGGGCAAAAACTTAAGCAAACTGCACAAAATGCTTGTAAAGAGAGTGTAATGTCATTAAGTTGACAGTGTGACATCACGGACCAAGTTTGCTGAGCCTACAATGCAATATGGCATCACCCATTGCGGTCAATTTGAGTTTTTAGAATTTATTTCTCGGATGCGGATGATCGAGCCGCTCTAAAAATTATGGTAACACTTTACAATAAGGGTACAACAATTAACATTAGTTAATGCAGTAATAACATTTCCTAACAGCTAATTAACATTTAACTAATGCATCTGGTAATCATTTACAAATGATGTTCACATCAACTAAGGTATTAATTTATGCATTATGGTTTAACAGTCTGAAGTGCTTCATAAGGGATACTTAAGGGATGTTTTCAACTTCACAATAAGGGAAACACAGAAAATTAATAAATGGTCGATTATGGTTGCATAATGCTTATTCAGCTATCTAACGTATTAGTTACCTGCTAATTAACTGATAATTCATGAACTACTGTTAATTAATGTTAATTGTTGTACCCTTATTGTAAAGTGTTACCAAAATTATATTATTATGGTCACAAGCTGATATAGTTTCAGAAAAAAAATTGTTAATTTTATGGCCACAGTTTCCTTTCAGTTGCGTATATTGTTGACAGTGGAAAGGGTAAATTGCTCCATTCCTTGTAGATTTACGTGCAATCTTGACTTTTACTGCACAAGATGGGAGAGAGAAGAATTGCACACCAGCATTGGAGCTGTGCAGACCACAGTGAAAACACAGATGTGAGGAAAGGCAATTGCATACTCCTAGCTACAATGTAATAATAATTTATTGAATTACCAACATTTCAACGCAAGTCTTCTTCAGGGTATTGAGGGACATAATTACTGGACAACCGCAGTGTAGGGGATAGGGCGGAGGTGTGTTGTATCAAGTGAAGTGCCCTCAATCAAATTTACATTCTGTGGAAGGATGAAGTACTTGATACAAATGTCATTTAACATCGCATTCAAAAAGCACACAATGGTTTTATAAGTCATATAATGAATCAAAAGACATCTCCATACAAACATCAAAAAACATCAAAAGACAGCTAAGATCTAAAATACAACCTAATAAAGGCACATTCTACAACCCCATTTTGAAAAAAGTTGGGATGTTGTGTAAAATGTAAATAAAAACTGAATGCAATGATTTGCAAATCATTTAAACTCTATAATTAATTGAAAATAGTACAAAGACAACATATCAAATGTTGAAACTGAGAGATGTCATTGTTTTTTGAAAACTATATGCTCATGTTGAATTGATACAAGCAACATATTTAAAAAAAAAAAGTTGGAATAGGGGCATGTTTTCCACTGTGTTGCATTGCCTCTTCTTTTAACAACACTCTGTAAGCATTTGGGAAATGAGGAGGCCAATTGCTAAGGCTCTGAAAGCAAAATGTTTTCCAGTTCTTGCTTGATGTAGGATTTCAGCTGCTCAACACATTGTGGCCCTCTTTGTCATATTTTTTGTTTCATAATGCGCCCAATATTTTCAGTGGGTGACAGGCCTGGACAGCAGGCAGGCTGATTTAGCACCCAGACTTTTTTATTCTGGTACCATGGTCTTTTAATATATGTAGAAAGTGGTGTTGGGCATTGTCTTGCTGACATAAGCCAGGCCTTTCCTGAGAAATAGGACTAAGGGTCCCGTAGCTTACCGGCAAGCAATCTTATAGTGATGATACAAGTTATGAAAATTTCATGCGAAGTTTACCTTTGAATTATTGAAGGTCAATGTCAAGGACACTAAATAAGTTCACATACATGTATAAGAACCTTTGTAATGCCCAGTCCTCTGAAGCAGTTTTGGTGATACAAGTCATTGAAAATTCAATATGTCAATTGTGAACTTTAATGGTCACAGAGGGTCAAGTTGATGTCAGCAAACAGACTTCATATAGCACTTTTTAAATGTCTCTATACCAACCTTCGCTCCATCTGTGACCATTTTGGTGATACAAGTCAGGGTAATTTCACTGCCAAGTTTGACCCTCAAAGGTCACTGACAGTCAAGTTGAATGCCACCATGTTCATATGTGACTTCCAAGATGTCTGTAACACACAACAAGGCTTTATCTGTGACCATTTTAGTGATACAAGTCATTGAATTTTCACTAGGTCACATCTGACCTTCGAAAGTCAATACGAAGGTCACCAAATGAAAGTTCATATATGACTTCCTATATGTCTCTAATACAAACCTAGGCTCCAGCCTCTATCTGTGACTGTTTTGGCAATACAAGTCATTGTAATTGTATTAGGTCAAGTTTGACCTTAAAAGGTCACCAACAGTGAAGTTGCTGTGTGTGAATTCCTTTAAGTCTGTGATGCAAACTTAGGCGCCATCTGTGACCTTTTTAGTGATAGAAGTCATTGAATTTTCTCTAGGTCAAGTTTGAGCTTCGAAGGTCAACATGAAGGTCACTAAATAGAAGTTCATATATGACTTCCTATATGCCTCCAATACAAACCTACACCCTATCTGTAACCATTTTGCTGATATATGTCATTGAAATTTCACTATTGTTTGGTTGTTGAAGGTTACTGAAGGTCAAGTTCAAGGTCACCAAATGAATCTTCATACTTGAATTCCAATATGCCCACAATACAAACCTAAGCTCTATCAGAATAGTTTTGGTGATAGAAGTCATTGAAATTTCACTATGTTAAGTTTGACCTTCGAAGTTCACCAAAAGTCAAGTTCAAGGCCACCACATGAAAGTTCATATATGACTTCCTATACCTGTTCAATACACATATGTTCCCAATCTTCAATATTTTCAAGCCTAGAAGCCTTTGAAAATTGTAACATTTTGCTTGACCTCAGGTTTGACCTTTCAAGGCCATCTGAGGTCAACTTTAACATATGCAAAATATAGGTCATATATGACGTCCCATATGTTGATTATACAAACTTAATCTCTATCTGCAACCATTTACCTTCCACAGGCGATTTTGCCCATTCTCCGTAAGACCCAATGTTTAAGTACAGCGCCCCCACTAGGCCCACTTCTGTCAATTCAATCAAAATGGCACTCGCACTGCACATAAAGTGTATCAAGGTAAGTTGATTGCCAGATTTAGAAAAAATGTTATCGGGAATTTTTTGAGAAATAATTTTTTGAAATTTCAAGTCCTATCATTAAACATTGTAAATATTTTCCTTGACCTCGAGTTTGACCTTTCAAAGTCATCTGAGGTCAACTTTAACATGGCCAACATATAGGTCATATATGACTTCCTATATGTCAGTAATACAAACTTAATCTCTATCTACAACCATTTAGCCTCCACAGGCTATCTTGCATATTCATAAAGTACAGCGCCCCCACTAGAGCCACTTTCATCGATTCAATCAAAATGCACTGTACAGGGGCGCCCCGGTGGCTCATTGGTCTAAGCGCATGCACCATAAAGGCTGTGTCCTTCCTGCTGCGACCTGGATTCGATTCCTGCTCGGGTCATTTGCTGCATGTCTTCCCCATTCTTTTCCCCGACTTTCCTGTCTCTCTCCACTGTACAACTATCAAATAAAGAAAAATTTCTCAAAAAATTATTTAAAAAAAACGCACTGTACATTGACGGTACTACGTTGATTGCCTGATTTAGAAAAAAATTTATCACGCAGTTTTTGAGAAAAATTTTTTTTTAATTTCTCAGTCCTATCTTTAACATTGGGGCCAAAATTTTAAGGGCCCATAAAACATACAAAAATGATTCAATCAAAAACCAAAAAAAAATAAAAATCTGGAGATATGGTCTAATAGTATGTTATGGCAAATTTATATGAAAATTCATCAGGCCAAAAAAAAGATAAAAAATGTTCCGGACGACAAACGACGGACGCCACACCATGACAATAACTAAGCTAAAAAGACATCTGGATGGCAGTATGTATTGCTCCATGACCTGTATATATCATTCGGCATTAATGGTGTCTTCTCAGACATGCTATTTCCCACGCCATGTTGCACTAAGGCATCTGCATACCATGGATGCTGGCTTTTCAACTGTGTGCTGACAAGAAGCTGGATGATCCCTCTCCTCTTTAACCTAGAGGACATGACGTCCATGATTTCTGCAAAGAATGTTACCTTTTGATTGGTCAGACCACAGGACAATTTCCCACTTCACCTCAATCCATCTTATATGAGCTCGGGCCTAGAGAAGGCAGCAGCATCTCTGGATCTTGATCCTTTGAAAGACCTTTTATATCCAATCATGGCACTGACCTTTAGCCAATTAATATAATTAGCTGACAGATGTTCCACCTAGTGCATTTTTTTACATCATACAACTTTTCCAGTCCTTTGTTGCCACTATCCCAACTTTTATGCAACAAGTCGCTGGTATAAAATTCAAAATGAGCAGATATTTTTCGAGCAACAATTAAATTTCTCTGCTGTAACATATGATATGTTGTCTTTGTGCTCATTTCAATCAAATTTAGGGTTAAATTGATTTGCAAATCATTACATTTGCTTTTTATTCACATTTCACACAGCATCAAAAATGGCGTTGTATTAGGAGAAACAATGAATTCTGTCGGCCAATTTGGAAAAAAAAAAAGAAGAGAAGAAACCCTGAGCTCCAGTTAGGATTCTAAAAGTGACACCACAGATAATAAACATCTCTCATTGACACTGTATCCCTGACATGAAACGTTATAAACATTTAATTTCACTGCAAGTTTAAATTTTGTAATAAATGCATATACCAACCAAACACTTTAATGTAGAAAAAAATACTATAGGCATATACAAACAGTTTCAAGATGAAAAAAAAAATCATACATTAGTCATAGTTTAAGTTTCACTGTTTGGTCAAATAAACAAAAAATAATTGAACTATTCACCATGTCTCTATAGTTAATATTTTCAGTAGCAACCACATGATTTTTAGTAGTTAGAAACTGGATAAATGCAATAATAAGAAGGTGTACGTATCGCAGTGATTTGTTGTGTGTATATCCATTATGTGTCCCCCAATGTCTCTCCTGTCTTCTCCTCCCACCTATTATTTCTGTCATTCCCCCATAGACCTGCCTCTTTCGAACTCTCACCATACCTCCCCCCGTATTTCCATCTGTGTCCCCCTTTTTTTCTGCATCAATAAAGAGAAGGCCACAGCCTGGCTCTATAAATCATGTCAGTGATGGCAGATCTGGTCAGGAAGGACCAGGGACCTGAGGTGGAGGGTGTGCGTGTGGTGTGTGTGTGTGCGTGTGTGTGTGTGTGTGTGTGTGTGTGTGTGTGTGTGTGTGTGTGTGTGTGTGTGTGTGTGTGTGTGTGTGTGGAGGAAGGGGGGGCAGCAGTAACTCCCTCGCCCCACCACCTCCCCCTCGAATGAAATTCACAGCATGTTTTACGCTGCAAATTCCTGCTGTTAGTCAGGCTGTATGTGTGTGGGCGGAGGGATGGGATGCCTTGAATTTCATGGGCAGTTTGGTGCGGAAGCCCTGGCCACACCCAAGCGTGGTGTCAGAACACCCTGCATGAAGAACACACCTTGGTGGCGATGTCTCAGAGCAGTCGCACGTTAAATATGAGGTAGCTATAACAATGAAATCATTAAAATAGCTAAAAAAGTAATGACCAGTGATTATTCAAACTGAACATCCATTAATAAGGTCCACGTCCATGGTGAGCAGGAGAAAGTGGAGGGTCACATAGGCCTGTATTGAGAATGGCAAGCATTCAGTGACTACACTTACTACAATACTCCTGTTTTCTGCCAGTGGGGTGTGGTGTAATCGCATTACTTATGAAAAGTGTTGCAATGTGGGAGGGGCTTCCGCCTAAGAACTGGGAGGTGTCTCTTGGCTGTGTGAGGGACAGAGTGATTATGTGAGAGTGAGGGTGTGCAGGCGTCAGTATGTGCGAGTATGCATGTCTGCATGCTTCCTGTCCCGCTTTTCCTGATGTGAGAGCCATCGTTTACATTGATGATACAGGAGCCAGAGCAGCTCCGTCACTGAGAGATCACGCATGCTGGTGACAAGCTGATTGAATTTGAATGTGATGACATCATTTCCTGACAATGGGGGGTGTCAGCACTGCCACTCCATCGCCCCTTGTCATCCATCCACAAGGTTATCTTGATGGCATTTAAAATCCGTCCAAATAGGAAAAGGTATAGAATGACTGCAGACCCATGCAGATGGTGATTGGACGAGAGCACCTGCTGTTTGTGTGTAGGGTTGAAGGCATTTAAACCGCAGCTACAATGAAAAATAAAGCTCTCTTGATTAGAAAGATCTATGTATTTTTATATTTTGAGAGTCAATCCACTACAGGAATGGACTTCAGTCACTGTTTATGTAGAACTTTGTGTCTGAAATGGTTTCTGCTCTGAAAGACTCAGGGTTTAAATCCTAAATTTACAAGTGATTATGGAGGGTAGTTTTCTGGGTACTCATTCATCTTGTCTGAGTGTGTGTGTGTGTGTGTGTGTGTGTGCTTATGCACATATGAGACAGAGAAAGAAAAAGAGGGAGAGTATGAGACAGTATTGAAAAGCACGGGTGAAATGCATTGTGTTTATAGGATGACTTTTCCAAGTCATTCTGATCATGATTTGGTTTTCCCTCAAAAGTCATAATCACACTCATTCTTCTGTCTTGCAGGAAGATAAATGTTTGTGTACAATGGAATCCTGAGTAACTCGTGCTATTTGCAAAGATATACTAGTTTACAAAATCTTAGGCTCATTTACAGCTTGTTTGCGATAAATCTGAATATCCGTGAGCTCCAGACAAATTCCTTTATCGTAGTTTATCGTCCTGTTTCCAAGAACTGCCAGAGCAGTGTCATATTTGGCAGATGCATGGTGATTACCTTTCTGAGACCTGTGTGTGTGTGTGTGTGTGTGTGTGTGTGAGAGTGTGAGAAGTTGGGGACTGTGTGTTATACAGCACTTGAAATGCTGCCCCTCTGTTGTAAAGTCTCGGTACCTGGCCCCAATCTAAGTTCCAGTTTCAAACCGATACCCAGTCCACTCTCTGCACTAGGCTGGGTTCAGTTTATTGCTGAAAGGCTGGTCAGAGTTGATAGACCAAGCTGTGTGCAGAAGGGTGACTGTATTCCTTTGTTATAGTGAAAGGAAGTAGGGCGGGGCAGATGAAACGTCTGTTATATATATTCCAGGAAACCAAGACTCTCTCTCCCACTGTATCTCTCGCCCTCTCCAATTTGCTGATGCAGCAGTGCCCCCATCTCAGAGGCTTGAAGAAATCCACTGTGGCCCACTTGTGGCCACAAAATGAACTGCAGCTCCTCACTCTGGCCTCCGGATGAGACCAATAAAATGAAGTGATGTATTGGGGAGAACGGTGCTCGAGCCCCTATAACTATGTCTCTGTAAATAACCAGTGTGCAACAACTGATTGATTGCAAAATAATAGGATGCCATGACTGGCTTGGTGGGTTCTGATGGTCTTTTGTGCCACTGTCATGTTATGCTGAATTGCAGAAGGACTTTTGTGGAAATGGACAGGCTCACTGTGATTGGGCCTAACAATTTTTGGGTTCAAAATGCACCAAAACAGCCCAAAACATGATTCTGTAAGTCTAGGCAGGTTCCCACACTTTCACCATCCTCATATCTTTTTCAACAGTCAGGTGTAGGATTTCAAGCAGAGCTTGAGTGACCATATAAATCTTTATACAGGTAAGAATATTATTCATAAAAATGTGGTCGGGTCATCCATGGACAGAATTAAAGCTCTGACAGGGTTGTTGAGTTTCAGTGGCATAGAAAATAGTGTGTTGTTCCATTCTGTATCTTAAATGTCACCATCTATATATGCAGTTGGAATGAAAAGTTAGAGTGACGGAAGCCTGGAGAACTCTGAGAGTAAAATTTAGAGACCCACATATTATTTGAATATACAGACAATCTAATGTAACATGATTCAAATACCTATCATTGGGGTCAGAGTGTAGCATGATGTTTGGTGCACCATGTTCGAACCCTCAAAATTATTGGTTTGATTGCCAGGTAAGGCACTTAATTGCTTCAATGTGTTTGATGCAATGTGTCATTAGTGGACAGTATGCAAAAGTAAAAATAATAACTAGAGGCACTCCTAGAGCGCAAACTTCCGCCAAGGCAGCGGGGGTGGGAGCAAAGTTCAGTTATCGCGTGTCATAGGATTTCAAGATGGCTGCCGTGGCGGCCATATTGTTTGACTGATCGAGGTCTAAATGAATAGGGTCCATCCCTGATGTAATAGCTACTCACCCACAAAATTTCAGAGATATCCGTTAATGACTTTTTGATTTATTTTGTTCACAAACAAACAAACAAACAAACGGCACCGATCACATAACCTCCTGCCAACTTTGTTTTGGCGGAGGTAATAACATCTAGCAAATTCTATAAAAGGTTCTATGTTGTAACTGCCATTGCTGAGTCATTTATTTATTCTAGCACAGCATCTTGTGCAGCACTAAGATTTTAATATTCAAAGGGAAGCCACTTTCTTTCCCTTTGACCCTTAATTACACCACTAAATGCGCTGTGATGATATTCAGCGCAAGAGGATCGTAATATGGACTGAAAAATGGAAAAACAAAGTCATTAGTAAAGAGTAATTTTTTGGGTTAATTCTAACCTTGGCCATTAGATATTTCTTTATTCATGTCCATCGCAAGCAACTTTATGTCATGTAACAGCCTTCCCACATACCGAAAGCAGGCAACTTTTTATGAGAGAGGGGTTATCTTTTTTACGTGGCAATGCTGCCATCAGCTGGCAAGTTTTGACAATGCAGGATGGATAAGCTTGAATGTACAAAATGAAGTTTGTATTCAATAATAACCATTCCGTATTCATTTGTAATCATTGAGCTGCTCATATGGTTCAGTGGTCACAATGGGACCGCAAGGTAATTTTCCTGTCTTGGCCTAATGTCTGCATCTGTTACGTGCTCGAATTCCAAACCTACAGAACCCAGTAGACATTGTTTTTAGGGTAAAGTTTTTTTTTTTTTTTTTTATTATTATTATTATTATTATTATTACCCTGCTGAAAATTCCAGCCAAATGGCTCAACATATGTTTTGACAGCTACAGCTGTTTGACTGGCTCTTCACCACCTGAATATCCTATAGTCAGAAAGCCCACTAATTCAACAATCAGTTTCCTCCACTAGCTTAACCAGCTTTTGCCAGAGATGACCACGAAAACCAGCAGGACGAGTGGATAACAAGGCTAAGACCAGCCTGGAATCCCAGAATATCTTTTTCCCACTTGAATTTCTCAGCAAGGAACTGTTAGGATTTGTTGCTTTTCTGCTGCATCAGTCACCTTGAATGCAGCATCTTAAATGTGTCGAACATGTGTGAAGACTTGGAGTCACAAATTTGCCGGTAGGGTCGTTTACTGGATCAGGCAAATACACAGGTAATTTCAGAGCTAAACCCAATGATTTTAAGCAGTAGTTTATGTTTAACCACTGAAAGTGAGAGAACAAAAAAAAAAAAAAAATCATATTTACAGTACATCAGTGATAGACTTGACACGGCTTTCACTTTACTGTATGTAGGGCATGACATTGAAAAAATAATTTTTGGGCACAGTCTTGTCCATAGGAACCCTTAATATGTGGACACAGGGATTTAACTAGAAATTAGTAGATTGGGGGGCTAAGTCTTTACTTGGGAGGACTGGTCTGACCTGTTTTCATTCAGAAATAGATGATTTAAACTTAAAATATACATTATATACAGGGCTAATCAACACTGTAGGGCTAAAGCAGTCCTTAATTATACATTACATGGGAGGCTCAAGAACACTGCAGGAAGGCTAAAGCCCCTGAAATAAGTCAAATGGTGGTGTCTCAGGAACCTGTAATAATGCTGCTGTTATGATCTGTGATTTCTGCCTGTTCTGGTTTTTGTTTATTTCCACTTGGTTTGTTTAGTTTATGCTTTCAGTATCATCTACCAGTTTAGGCAAATCGTTTTTCCCCTGTGATGTCTTGCGTTTCTATGTTCTTTGCCAGTGCACACCCCTGTCTGTGAGTTGACACATTTCGGGTAATTTCAGAAGTTTCCAGTGTTTCACAAGTTCCTTCATGCCTCGTTTACTTTCTTCAACACTGATTACTAATTAAGTACTAGTCACACTAACACTGTATGTTTTGTCTAGTTTATCTACTAACCCTAACTAATATACTAATCCTGTAAATAACCAACGTACTAACGTGCACTATTTGGGTAAAATTATTATTGCACTACTAATATTACTAATTGAATCTCTTGCTTTCCACACTAATTTGTAACTCCACCCTCTCTTTGCTATCCTGTTCCTTGCCTGAGTTTCTGCAGAAACCTTGCAACTATCTCTTCTACTAATCTGTTTCTTCCATCTCTCTCCACTTAGGCACTCCTTGAATGGAGCCATTGTTGTTTAAGGATGTCATGTGAGAACTAGTCTTTGTCATTGTTTCCCATTTTGTATTGTTTAATTACCTCTTGTGTTTTCCCCCTCTCAATTAATGTGTAGATTACTCCTCACAGTGCAGAGGAATAGTTGTGTGCACATCTCATCCAAATTAGGCCAGGTGCTGGATTCACATGTAATTCAAGCAAAAAACAGTCAAAAAATCCGCACACTGGATTAAAACTCCCAAACCTTTATTGATGACATGTAATGTTTCGACCACTCACAGGGTCTTCATCAGGCAAAAATGATGCCTGAAACATAATTTTTTTTTTGTTATAATTATAAAAGGTGCCACAAATTTTATTTTTTTGACTCTTCCATAGTGTAATGGCCCTCCCCTTAGGCATTCCTATGTCTGGCTACCTGCACTTAATTAATCAATTATCCTCAGTCTCTTTCAGTTAATGGTTGTCACCTGCTTCTGTTCAGTAAATTTTGATCAGTTTTCTATTTAAAGCTTAGTGTCCTCTTTCACGGGCAGGTAGCCACAGTCTGTTTCCCCTTTTTGTTACGTGCACTCCCCTTCCAGTTATCCTGAAGTGTTGTATTTGTTTCGTCACATACTTAATAATTACTTAATAAAATCCAAGTCCCTGCACTTGGGTCCTCATCTACTCCTTGCCCTGGCACCCTTTTAACATTTCTGGGTCCCAAGGTGCGACACAAAGCTTGAATACATGTTTGAAGGGTCATTCCATGATTATTGATGCTAAGAAATTTGTTTACACTGGTTTCAGGCAACATTATTCCTCAAAATGACCTCTGATGGTCAGTTGTTCCAGTATATAAGGTGGCATTGAGCATTGTCACAGTGTTAAACATGATGGCACGACAGAAGGAGCTCCCTGAGATTGCTCCTAGCCGCATTGTGGCCTTACATGATGCTGAAGACGTTAAATGCTGTCATGGCACTATAAGAAACATCATCAAGTGTTTAAAGAAACCGGTTCGCTGAAAACTAGTGGAAATAGAGGTGCAAAAGGGAAGTTACATGCCCCTGATGTTCATTATCTGTGTATGACATGTTAAAAAAAATCTGCAGTTTGACAGCAGGACAACTCCATAATGATATTAATCGTGCCAGAGGCGAAGAGATGAAAGAATCAAAAACTAATTTTGCCGGTCATCCTATCGTGGGAATTTCTGATGATTCAAATGAATTTCCCTGGGATGCCGTAGTGCCTAATGAGACCCTAAAAGCCATTTCTGTCCAAGCTATTGGAAACTTTTTCAAAATCGAGAAAATTAATATGGAGGGAGGTATGCCATTCAATGAACTGTGCAAAAACTGTCTGGCTCACTGGTCAACAGAGGAGCGGTCCTTTCTGTAACCAGCTTGCTGATCTGTGAGTGTAGCATTGATAGCCTATTGAAGCATGAGCCAAATAATTCTATTCAGCACTGTCCCTACTTCTGACAGTTCTTGCACTCACGGCGGCTATCTTTCTTAGGAAGATTTATGATGTGGCTCTTGTTCCGGTTCTGCAGCATTACCTCTTCTTCCCAGATCCTTCTAAACAGGCTGTAAAGGATATCTACTAATTAATTAGGGTCTATTTTCAGGACCTCCAATGATATGTTATCCAAGCCAACTGCTTTCCCTGCCTTCAGTAAGTTGATTGCAAGCATAATCTTGAATTTCGATGGTCTCCCACGGCTCACTTTCAGCTCAGAATCTTGGGGATTGATGGAATTTCCTGAAGTGGACACTGATTTAGGAGCTTATTCAAATGATGTGTCTACCTTTTAAGCTGGTCATCTTCCCTAATCAAGATGTCCTCCTCCTTGTCCTTCACGTGATTGTTAGTCATTGTGAGTTCAAAAAAATTACCTGGTGATATCATACAGGTCTCTCATGTTTCCATTTGCAGCAGCCTCCTCGCAGAGGTGTTTTAATGTTCCGTTTTATCCCATTTGATGTTCTCTTTTACCTCCATATGTGCTGCTTCAAATTTCTTTTGGGCCTCTTCCTTTTCTTTTCTTGTCCTGCTCCTGTTGCATGCTTCCTTCAAACTTTTTTTTTTTTTGCCCTGAGAGAATTCATGGTTCCGTGCATAATCCATTCTTTGACCTCAGCAACCTTTTTCCTAAGCACTTCTGCACATGTCCTGCTAAAACTTGTAGAAGACACTCCATTCAACCTCAATATTGAGATCTTGTAAAAGCTGACAACAGTTGGAGAAGGACACATTGAAGGTCTGTGCTGTTTCCCTGTCCTTGAGTTAGTGCACATTTTGCTTGATCCTGGGATTTTGCAGCATATGGCAACACTTCAGCTTCAATCTGCCTTTGGCAATTAGGAACTGGTGGTCAAATCCTACAGCAGCATTATTCTTGACCCATACGTCCAGAAGAGATTGAAGCTTTTGTGAGATACCTATATGACTGAGTAGAGTCTCTGTGACGTGGATGGGTGATACCTATGCTACCTTGTGAGCTGGTTTGTGTGGGAATAGGCCTCTGCCAATGACAAGGTTGGAAACGGCTCAAAAGTCTGCCGAATACTCTCTGTTCTCGCTCATCTCCCCCAACCTATGTCTGCCCATTGTCTACTCATATTCTGTTCTTCTGTCCTATTTTTGCATTGAAGTCACCCATTATGATGACCCATTTCCCCTTTCCTTTGTTGACTGTCTTGATAAAACCATGCACATCCTTGTCCTCCTCACCTGCCTCATTTGTTATAGCGTAATGGCTGATATGTGCTTTTATCTTCTTATGTGTGGCCCTCAACCTGGCAGAGATAATCCTTGAATCCTCCCCAAGTCAATGGTGTGGTTGAAGTTCATCAATCTTTTTGAGATCTACTGAAGGCACTGCACATTGGATTAGCGGCTCTGTTAGCCAGCATTTCATGTCACCACCACTCGCAACAAGGACATAGGGTTGGACCTTGAGAGACCGAAGAAAAGAATATACTCCTATTTTTGACTAGGAACTTAGGAAAAAGATTTCTCGTTTACTCTTGATGAGCAATGCAGTGGTCCATTGTTGACTTGGTGCATTTTCTTTAAATGGTGCTGAGTTGCTACAAGAAAACCCACAAAATGTTTCTAAACCATAGGAGACAATATTTTATTAAAAAATGCATTAAACATACAATTTAACAAAAGAACAAAGTAAACCAAGACTTAAGGGCATTCATTTACATGCATGTCACCACCTTTCTGTGGCATTAGTAATGACAGAGCAGGCTGGGAGGGCTGTAGGTACAAATACAATCCATTTCATTCTGCAGCATTATGAAGTCTTGAGCAGGCACAAAGCATTTGTATTTTTGCAATGTTTCAATATTCATATTTGTAATATATCGGGCAAACAAAAGGCATTTTCACAAAAAGGGAAAAAGGAAGGAATAGCAGGTTGACTTTGGGTGTCGCTCCAGATAGCACACATTTTATTGCTCAATAACTTGATTTGTCAGGAATGTAACATATTTCATTTTATGATTACATTACGCAAATGAGTAAAACATAAAGTGGGATATTTTTCTATGCATGGTAATAGATAAGACTCATTGAGAAATAAAAAAACACATTCTACTATAGCAGCCAGAACAGAAGTATTGTCAACCATGCAATAAACCTGTAGAAACAAATGCTTTTACAATCCAGAGAGGTGAAATCTTCAGGGCAGAATCTTCCTCCATTCTAAGGAAGAGACAGACCTAAGGCCTGATTTCCTAGGACCTTAAGCAAGTGTGGATTTTTTTGCATACATGAAACCAATAAACTGAACCTTGATTGGCCAATTTGTTTTGTACCAATCAATGCTGGTATTATTTGTTTGGCCTGTGCTGCAAGGTTTTGCATATGCCAATGGTCTGCTTGAATCATGCCATCCAAGTTTCACTTACCTTTGAGGGCATGCAAATTGGCAGGACGAAAATGAAAGGACTGGGGTTACTTGTTGATAAAAAAAAAATCATGAGTCAAGCAATACAAATAATGGCAGTAAAAAAATATCAGAGCATATTTGTACATTTGGCTGATTCACAGCAAGCAGAAAAGTGATCTCCCTGCATTCCTAAGGGTGTTCTTTTCTGAACTGGAGCAAGCCAGGGATCTGTGCGGCAGATTAGTTGCAAGTCAAATAATCTGCACTGAGTCGCACATGACAAAAGAGGGTTGAAGGGAGTGAGAGCAGAAGGAAAAGTGACACCCTACAGGACATCTTAACCATAAAAAATTTGTATAGTGCAAGCTAACGCTGGAAAGCTCTGGGCCAAATTCAATGGAATGTTATGGTAAACTGGTTGGGATCAGTGAACAGTTGATTCCACCCACACACTGCGATGTAGATATGGAAAAAAGGGAAAGAGGTGTGGGATGAGAGTTGGGTGCTCACATTTTGTCTCCTGACCTTAACATTTTACCCCAGCGGCAACTCCGCCGTCATCCAGATTACTTTGCTCTCAGGCAGTATTTGAGACCAGTGGCAAAATCTGACTTCCCTCTGTTCCTGCTAGTCATGTTTAGATGAGCAAGCTTAGAGTTAAGTAATTGTCTTTCCTTGTTTCATAGCTGGTTTGGGGCAGTGATTCCTGTTGGGGGAAAGGAAGGAGCACTCAAAAAATTCTCCTGACCCTCAACCGGTTTGGGATAGAAGATGTGTTGTCTGGAGCCAATTATTAGGCTCTAGGGTCATCTCTCTGGCCTTCCGGAGGCTTAGGGTCGAAGATGTGTTCAGGGTTGGCATGCAGCAGCAGCTCAGTAGTCATCCTCTTGGGACTCTGCTTCAGCAGAATAGGGGACGTACTGCAGGCAGGTCTGGTAGAAGTGGCAGAGCCTGCGATGGCAGTGCTGTCGGCTGCCCTCCTCTCTCAGGATGTGACCCTCATCCGGGTACAGCTGCAAGGTATAGTTAGCCTTTATCTTCACCAGGCGACTGAGGAGCTCAGCACTGTGCTGGAAGTGCACCCGCACTGTCATAGAGAGATGTGAACAAAAGGGGGTGATGAGCAATAGAGAGCATAGGAACTAGAGAGGAATTCGGGACAGCTGCATAGTTTTAATATTTTATGATCTCATTAAACTAAAGGATTACACTGGAAAATGGTACTGTTAAGATTTTTAAATCAGAAACCACAAGATAAATCAGTATCCTATATCACAGGAGTGCGCCATCTGATATTTATATGTTTCCACATTTAGCTTGTAAAAATGTTAAACAGAATCTTCTAATTTTGAATTATCAGCCTAACTAATGCAAATTACTCATGCAGATTTTTCTATCCTCAGGGAAGCATGGCACTCAACTCAAAATTCATTATTTTTAATTTGAATCCCAGCAATTAGCATTCCCTTAATGATTCTTTTTATTAGAGGTATACTGGGAATGTTGTTCTGAAGACATTTCTAAAAGGGATTTCCCAAAAATATGTTACTGAGGGAATCAAATGAAAGCTTGACACTAAGGTTGGGTACCGAACTTGATACTGACTGAATTACGTCAGTGCGACCACGTAATGAGTCACGTTAATCAATCGGTGCCAAGTTTTAGTACCTGCGAGGACATCTGGATACGAAAATAAAGAGTGTGTTTGAGAAAGTGAAAGAGAGAGAGAGCGAGAGAGACCATATGACATCAACCCAGCAACGTGTTCATGGCCAGCTTAGGGCAATGGCAAGCGTAAAGCGGTCTCAAGCGTGCTGACACTTTTTAAAAATTAGAGCAGGCCATTGACACTCAAAGCACTGGGTCCATGGGGCCCTTCCCCCCTTTCAAATCTAAATTTAGAATTTAAGTAGAATTATTCCTGCAAAAAATGCAAATGTCCCTATTTTGCTACACTTAAGGTAAAAAGATGTTTCAATCAAATGGGAAGCATATGTACATTTTAAACCAATCGAAGAAGACATTGTCAGACCAGTCAAGTGCATGTAGTGCACGTTACGACCAAGTAAGTTGTTTAGTGCTGTGTTTTAGATTGGGCCTCATGCACGAAGCAATATACAAACACATTTTCTCTTATATTTCATCATATCCACGATTTCTCCCATTTTTTAGTACCCATCGACTTCTAGGCTTCATCAATGTTTTCTTATTTTTGCTCCTCGCTAAGGCAAGAGTTAATGAATTTTGGACCACTCCCAAAGTGGAGGAGAATGTTAGGTGGGACTGCGGATAGGAGATCGGGGCGAATGTGATTTCGTGTGGACTTGGTTTGCGATTGTGCGAACGTTGGGCGTCCCCAGGTGGCGAGACTCAGGGTGGGGCTCGCGTCTCTCGTCGAAGTCCGTGTGGCTCCTAAGCCCCTCGGGGTCCCAGGTGGTGGCTGTTTCTTGCTTTCTTCTTGGAGGGGGGAAGGGTGGGAGGGACGTAGAAACGAGACGAGCGGGGATTGTGGGAATGTAGGCGGTATATATAGGTGTAAGGACGAATAGGAAGGCGCATTGGGAGTGGCCCTGTTCATTAACCTACGTTATCGGGAACTCCCTGAAATTTTTATGAGTGGTTGAGAATACACTTACCAAGATAAGAGAAAAACATCCCGTCTTCACAGTCCACAGATTGTATGTCCAAAGCACGGACACATATGTTTTAAATTTTAGGAACAAAAAAAAAAAAAAATGCATGATAGCATACATGTCAACCTCTTCAGATTCCCACCTGTATTACTTCCAGTTAATATCTGTAAAAGCCTTAAAAAATCTTAATTCTTCATAAGGTTTCTATTCAAGTATGAAAATAAAAAACCTCAAAGCCTCATCCAAGGCAGTGAAAATTGCTACGTTTGTGCGATGTTACATACAGTCGTTAGCGATCCTCGATTGCACTCCACTCTGCGAAAATCTTGATCAAAATCGCCAATCTCTTATCCATATTCTTATAGTTCCACTCGTATATCATGAGGGAAAAGAGTAACATTCAGTAATAGCCAATGCAGCGCAGCCTCGGAAAGCAAGCTCTTCTTCATAATTTGTTTTGTGTTTGCGCGTATACAACTGATACATCTGGCGATTGTTCAGACCGTACCTTTAATAGTCCATTTGATAATAGTCCATATGGTCCATATGAGTGATGAGCAGAAACTATGGCCAACGGCAAATAATGCTGTGCCACAAAAAGAAGCATCTGGTTGTTGTTTGTTTACGGTGGTGTGTGTTTATACGCTCTTTCATTGTTGTCAAAATGAGTAGCTTCCAATAATTAATATTTTGACCAAAGTTTTTTCTGACTGGAGACCGTCTGGAATTGAACCAGCCGCGATGACAGCGGAGCGACTGCATGCAGCAAGGCTCGATTCAAGCGTGTATAATTATAATAAACATGATTTATTCCACCTATCTTCAAAGTTTCTTTTTATCCCAGTTAATGCAATGCAATGTCTTAAGGTTGAATCTAAAACGGTACTGATGATATTGAGTGAACGCGGACAGACAATGGCAGGCAGTGACTAAGGCATCCCTGGCATAACGTCAATAACACTTCTTTATGAAACTTAAGTAGTATCCACTTTAGTTACACACAGTAATTCTTGAACAAAAAATTCATTTTTTGCCTGGTAAATTATTTTGATCCAAGTCAAAAACCAAACCTTTTTATTGAAACTGAAATATTGAAATTACGTGTCTAAGTTCTCGACCAGGGGTTCCAAATGCTTATAGTCTGTGGACTCATCAAACTGAAGTGAAAAACTCTAAAACATCAATGACCTTCTGCAACTGAGCTGCAAGGTTATCCCCCATTGCCTCACATCGCCTTGTCACAGTGTTTCTCGACACCTGCACGCTTTTGCAATCAGCACCTTCCATGAATGCTTCCTTGACCATTTCTCCGTCCTAAAATGACTTCTTATGCTTGGCAAGAACGTGGCTATCTCGATACGATGTTATATTAGCTCCCTTGTCTCTTGCACTTGGGCTTGTTAAAATAGACTGCTGTGCAGCACGTTCGGATTTCAAGTTTTTTCTAACTGGCCTTTTAGCAGCAAAATCCTTCTCATACGTTTCTTGTATGGCTGTAGAATGTCTTACGAGGTTACCCTTCTTAGCATGGGAGATGCTGGCGGGCCAGATCAGACACACACATTTGGAGTTTCCCACTCTTTATGCAAATAATAAGCACTCATTTTCGTGTTTATATTTTTGCACAAGGAAAAAAAAAATTACTGATGCTAGTAGGAGGCTGCCAACGTTGAACAGTGGGTAAAATTGACGATTATGTTAAAGGAGGATTATCGTGCACAATTTCTCTACCACTGTATATTCAACGTTTAAATATTATTCTGAACAAACTAGTTTAAAATGATCTAATCCTTACATAAAAAAATCGAATTAGACACAGCCTAACTGGCAGCGCCATAGCAGACGAATTCACTGGTCTTGGATCTATGGAGACACAAAAGCAGCTGCTGGTTGGACATGTTGGATGCAAATAGCGGCTTGCATTGTGTGTGATTTGTGTAGCTAAACAAGGTAAATTTAGCCTGAAGATGCCTCATTGTCAAGCGTACGGCTGTGTCAATGACACTAAAAAGACGATGATCGGTGTTGTGATGCACACGTTTCCAAAGAACAAGGATTTAGTTCGGTGCTGGGTGATTAATTCTGGCTGTGATGTTAGCAACATTAATTAATTCCTGGAATCAGTAATGGCTGATACATGGGGAGGTCGATATCGCATGTGTAGTGATTGCTTTGGGGATAATATGTATGAACTCATAGACTGTGGTATGAATGAGACTTAAAAGCAGAGCTCTTAGGTCTACCAGCTAAGAGGGTTCCCACTCCATAAAGGGAAGCCGAAACTGAGAGAGAACAGAGCGGTGTCGTGTTTGGAAAGGAAGCGAGTGTCAACTGATCACCGGTCAGCCCCCGCAATAACACCAAGATTTTGGGCTTTCATGAAGTGAATCACTGTAACGTATGGCTTGGATTAAAACAATGGTGGTCTCCTTGAATAGTTTGCAGGAGCAATTATCAATAATTAAAGTACGTTTGGCGGTGGAGGAGTGAATTTTTCCAATCCAATCCAAATTTATTTATAAAGCACTTTAAATACAACAAAGTTGGCCAAAGTGCTGTATACAGGCACTAAGAACAGAAAACATAAACAGATATTCATATAAAATAAATAAAATAAATCCACAAGATTAAAAAGATTTCAACCCTTTCAGCACCGTGGGCAACTACAGTTGCCCAATGATGTAAGATATCAAAATCAGGCGCTGTTGAAAACCTATCACGTGGCAACTTGTTTAAAAGAGCTCCCCTGGAGCTCTTTTAAACAAGTTGCCACATGAGAGGTTTTCAACAGCTCAGAATAACTACATTTTCAATTCCTCGATAATGTATTTGGGGTGCTCAAAGGGTTAAGATAAGACACAAATAGGAACAAAAGGTATAAAAGCACAAATAAAAAAATGAAAGAATGACAACTCTCATGCCGAGTTAAATTCCAGGTAAAAAAGGTGAGTTTTACGATGAGATTTAAAAACTGGTAAAGAATGAGTCTGCCAAATGTTGACTGGCAACTCATTCCACAGTCTGGGAGCAGCGACCGCAAAAGCTCGATCCCCTGGGAGTTTCAGCCTAGTTTTCAGGACAAACAGGAGCAGCTGATCAGCTGACCTGAGGGGCCGTGAAGGTGTGTAGGGGTGAAGTAGGTCCGAGAGGTAGGGTGGAGCAAGACTGTTAAGAGATTTAAAGGCAAAAAGAAGGACTTTAAAAATTATATGATAATGCACAGGGAGCCAGTGAAAGGAAGCTAAAATAGGGGAAATATGCTCATGCTTGCATGTACCAGTTAGCAGACAAGAGGCAGCATTTTGCATCAACTGCAAGCAAGAGAGGGAAGCCTGGCTAACACAGACACACAGTGCATTACATTAGTCCAAACGAGACGTTATAAAAGCATGGATCACCCTTTCAAAGACCTGCGTTAATAAAACAGGCTTAACCTTGGCTAACTGCCTGAGTTGATAAAAACTGGCTTTAACCACAGAGCTGACATGTTGATCTAATTTAAAATCTGGATCCGTTTTCACACCCAGGTTTGTAACTGTGGACTTTAAAAATGGTGCCAAGGGACTAAGGTCCACAGGGGGGGTAATGGAGTTGCAACTGGGTCCAAACAAAATAGCCTCTGTTTTTTTTGTCATTAAAATTCAAAACACTTCAAGCCATCCATGCTCTAATATCATTGAGGCAGTCAAACAGAGGTCTGGCAGAGTGTGTATCTTTCCGCTTCAGTGGTACATAAATCTGGGTAACATCTGCCTAACAGTGGAATGAGACACCATGTTTCTTAATGATCAATCCAAGGGGGAGAAGGTACAGAGGTAAAAGAAGGAGACCAAGAATTTTTGACCAGATCCACTTTGAGTGTGCTATGACAACAGCTATTGGGAAAAAGAACATGTCTAAATTGGTATGTCATGATAATCCTCCTTTAATACAAGTAACATGCCAAAGTTTATGTTTTGTACTCACGTGTATGTGGCGCACACCAAGGCAAGCATTACACAGTCTATTCATGGCATGTATAAGCCTCCAGACTGGGCATATGTAGATGCCATAAAATCCAACAATCTGGCAAAAAGCTAGGTCAAGGTAGCCTACTCTTTTTCCTACAATTATAATGCAATGGACTGTCAAGCACTTGGGGATTGACTGGTAGCTCGCGATCGATTGGCTGGGCACCCCTGTCCTAGGCTCAACAACTAAATGTCGCGACTGTACAGATGAAGAGAGTATTCATCCTCAATTGTGCACATAGTGATGCACACCATGGCCAAGCAATGAAATACCATTAAATGTGATGTACACGATTGTGATTGCGGTCACCAAAGGGTTAAAGTTTGCGTTCAGGCCTCTTCTACACCCTCAGAGCAGGCGGGCACAGCTTTTACTCGTGAAAGCAGACAAGTTGATCTTTCTCAAAAAATGAAGTTAATAAGTTAACTTAGGTTCGGGAGCAGGGCCACGCCTCAACTCCACCTTCAATCACCGGACAAACCTATTTATGCCTGTTCAGCCCCTTCCTCTCCGTTTGACTCAGAACTCTCGACCCACCCACCCCTCTTCCCCTTACCTTCATCCCTTCATCCTCTCCCATTTATTCTTATCCCTTACTACCTCATCCCACCCACATCCCTCCCTCATCCCTTCATCCTCTCCCATTCATCCTCACCCCTTCCTACCTCATTTCATCCACATCCCTACCCTCATCCCTTCATCCTCTCCCCATTCATCTCCTCCAGTCCAACCCGATGCATACCTCTCTCATGTCTCTTTCAGGTACCGTCCGGGGGGCTCGACGTCAGCTCGGGTGGATAATGCCGAGATGGAACCCCCACACAGAGTCTCATCCATCCAGTCATCTACACACACTCTAGACTACCTCAACAACATCCCTCTTTTACTTCCATACCCACCCTCTCCATCCCTCAATTCATTAAACCTTTAAACTTCAATTCGTTGTGGCGTGGTCCTTGCTAGTGAATAACTGCTTGCGTACTTCATTGCTGGAATAGTTTGTTCTGTACTTTGAGTTAATTTAAAGATTGTTTAATGAATGCAATGCCTATTTTTCATTTATTTCAGTTTTTTATTAATCTATTTTTTCCTAATCCCACTAATACCCCTTTCCCACTACAAACTGCTTAACCCGCCGATATGCCGCCCCAGATTAAGCTTTTCCTGTCCCGGGACTCATGAACTCCAAGTTTTGTTCCCATTACTACTCATTAACCCGGAGTTTCTGGGGCGACCTTGACCTGGGTTAGCACCTTAGCCCTGGTCGCTGGCAGGGTTTATGAACCCCAGGGTAAGTGCTGATTGTTTTGCATTTAGCCCAGGGCGGCTAGAGATTAGTGGAAATGCCTGTGCTGCTTCGGGGTATCTGAGGGTTAAGCCTCGCCTTTACCCCCGAAATAACCCAGAGATTTCATAGCGGGAAAGGGCTATAAACTATTCTCGCGACTACAACTCTTAGATTCTGGAAAGGATATCACATGTGCTTTCTCTGAGACACATATAACAGCCTGCTCAAACGTTTCCCTGGTTGTGAGAGGCTGGAGGTTGTAGAGATGGTTTTGAGAGGGGCGAGGGTGGTAGGAAAAGGGTTTAATTTGGTGTGATGCATAAAATATTTAAAATAAATAACAAAATGTTGAAATTGTGAAGTATCTACATACATCTACTGTAACAGTACCGGAATGGGTTCAAATGCAAACGGGACCCAACCCAGCTTGAAACAAGATGGAACTGTATCTTAGTTTATAACTCAAAATCATCACACTGAGTATCAGAGTGAACAGTATCCCTCTACTGCACAAGCACAAATGAGAAATTCACAAGTTTTACAAATGACAACAGGACAGTATAAAGCTTTAATCCTTATGTTAAGTCAAAAAATACAACTCACTGTCAGCAGTGCCATGTAGTAGCAGGAAGTTCTCATCCTTCAGTTTGTGTACTTCCTCTAGTACTGAAGCAGCCTGAGGTGGCAAGAAATAGATACCCATCAGAAACAGTCTCCATAGCTTGAGACCTCTGGGGTCCTTGAAAGTACTGTAAAGGGTCTGTCTTAAGACTTGAAGGGCAAATACAATAAGTGGTATCTCAACCAAAGCATTCTGGACTCATGATGCATTCAAAGTGCGTGGTAATCTCTAGTCAGGAAAAGCTGAAAAACTCTATGCTACATGAACCACAAACAGCTGCTACACTTTAGTCCTTGGGGTCTTGGTGTTACCTAATTTCCTTTCCATGCTCAACTGCAATGCCAAAACTCTCCTGTGATCTGGAAAAACCTTGTGAATTTATCAGTGGCAAGGATTCTTGCAACTGAACAAAAACCTTTGGATTCTGTACTTCTCATAACCAAAAAAAAAAAAAAAAAAAAAAAAATAGAAACTTGATCTAGAAAGTTCAAATAACACTAATAGCTAGTGTTTTAAGATTTTCACCACTCTTAATTACTGCAAATGAGGTTCAAACTCAGATTCTCCCAAAAGTGACATTTGTACTGGGCTTTTCCAGATCACAGGAGAACTAAGCATGATTAAGATGTACTCTCACAGAAATAGCAACTAGGGATGCACGATATTTATCGGACCGATAAAATATCGGCCGATTTAGGGAGAAATGACGTCATTTTTTATCGATCCGATACGTACATTTTATCTGACAAAAAGGTCCGATAAATTATTGAAACTGGGGAAATTGTTTGCAAGCCGAGTAGCCCCAAAACAGGCCATGACGCGCTGGTTACGTCATCTATCGCGCCTTACTAGCAGGACCCAGAGCAATAGATAACTCAGAGTGGCGCCACTCATTCGTTGCTTGAATGGTCACGTGGTTCGTGGGGAAGCGGTATCGTTCCAAACAAACGCCGCAATGTCATGGTCTCCTGTGGGACAGACAGCAGCGATTGCGTTACTGAACGGTAAATATTAAATTAAACCGCAAATGTATTTCTCTTCATGAAGTACATTATTTACATACGTTTTATAGAGGTCATGCTTTTATAGTGACGTGGTGACAACTTAAATAAGTGGAACTACTCAGATGAATGCTTTGTGTATTACGACTTCATTCTGAAGTGTTCATACCTACTTGCTGTCTTCATTTAATCCGTCTTTGCCCTGACACAATGGATAACAGGATGATATTGCGTGTTGCCCCGAATGGGATCAATGTAGAAGTCTCAAAACTAAGGTATGTAAATGAAACCGCGCCAGTTTCAGTTTCCGCGAACACACTGTTAATAATAAACGAATGAACTGAAGCCTTTTTTGCCAGGTAATTTAACTGGCACCTTTTTGCCAGTTATTTTAACTGTAATTTTACAAAAAGTTTGTCACAGAGTTCTGTGCATGTTCAGAGTAAAACACGGTTAAATGCGCGCAGGACTCCTCTTACAGTTAAATGACAAGGAGACAATGCTTAATTTGACGGTTAAATTCAGTCAGTTTATAACAGTGTAGGAAAGCCGAACTTCATTTCGTTGCTCTGTTGCGACAGCGTATATGCATGGTGCAAACCACCTTGCCCGGTATACACGAGCGCTTTTGAATGGAAATGCATTGTGACGGGACTGGACATTTTGTCTGATGTAAGCGAAAATCTGTTATAATAAATCTGGTATATTCGATGTTTATTTCATGGAAAAACACTACAGAAAAAATCGGGACATCAGCTGTTGTCCGGTATGAGCGAGTTTCCGTTTCATACGTGGACGATTCAGGCGCGTTCTACTGTATTTTCCTATGAACGTCTGCCCCGATATACATACACGAGATGGCGGCCAAGTGCTGCCACAGAAACGAAGGCTATGTCCGAAATCACTCACTCATTCACTATTCTCCACTCGCTGTATAGGGACTCACTATGTAGGTGACTGTATAGTGAGCTCATTGGCAGAGGAAAGAAACGCTTTCGGACACTACCTGGCTCGTTTTGTCACAGCTGTTAATAGCGTCATTGCTGTAGCAAAATTAAATCGTACCTATTCAACTTCAGTTGCAGGATTTGGGCATATTTCTGTAATAACCGAACGGAGTATATTTCCCACTGTGTTTGTGTTTACCATTATCGTTTAAATAATAAAATTGGTCATAAATTTTTAATATCGTAATCTATTTTTTGTCCTCTAACTCATCATTATTCGTTTTAATAGTACCTAAATGTCCGTTTATATCCTGTGTAAAAAAACGGGTGTCCTGCGCTGCTTGGTTTCCAAAAAAAAAAAAAAAAAATTTTCGCGCCTGAAGCTAATAAATGTCTCGTGCCTGTTTTCAGACTCCACTGACTAAACGCAGCTCTTTCGGAGCTTTTCGGCTTGTGTGCAGTGCATGATGGGATATATAGCTGGGTTAGTGACCATCGGATGTTCACTACATTTCGCGGTGGATTGTGGGATGTAATGAGTTCACGATATAGGGGATAAAAATTCTTACAAACAATTTGAACAGCCCTACAAAATGGCGAACCCACTATATAGTGAGTAGTGAGTGATTTCGGGCATAGCCTAAGACTTTGTCCACTCTAGTGTTTGTTATATCTCTGTGGTCGCAACTCTGAGAATATCTATGGCTTTGGCAGGACCCAAGCCTGGCCCCATCTCTGCCAGACTAATAATCAACATGGCTTCACCAGTGTGGTCGTTATTCATTTCATGTGGTAAATGTTTGGCCTATGAGTGTCTTGTGCTGCTGTTATTGTTATTTACAGCAAATGACTACAAATATTTGTGTGATATGACATGAAAAAAATAAATGAACATTTGAAGAGCCAAAACTTTTGTTTGCTGTTATAGATCGGCCAGAGCTACTAAAATATCCGTTTTTCATCACTGCATCCTAGATTTGTTTTTCAAGATTATATTAAATATAAAAATATGAACTTATCGGTTATCGGTATCGGTATCGGCCATGAGAAGCAAGAAATTATCGGTTATCGGTATCTGGTTAAATTTTTCATATCGTGCATCACTAATAGCAACGCATACAATGAAAAATGAAAGTCCCAAGTTGAGCTATTTGCAAATGACCATATAATGAGAGGTATAAAATTCATAGATCAAATTGAAGTCTGATCAAAAGGCTAAATCAAAAGGCTCTAGACTGGAGAAGGTGTGAGCATAGCCACTAAAACGAACCATTTTGAAGATCACTAAGAATTCAAAGTCAAGCAAATGTCAAGCCACATCTGCCTTGTCTTAAGAAGTTGAAGCCGAAAACTGATACTAAGCACACTCCCAAACTGCACTGCAAGTAATGCCACAAGAACAATGCAAGCGACAGGAGTGATCAGGCGACAACTTTTCTCTAAACAATAGATGAGGGTGTTATAATATTTGAATCAATGATTTCAGAAAAACCATAATTTTGGCCTACTTATTTGCATCATATCAAGCTCAAGAAACAGTGTCTCTGAATTCATAATAGTCCAGACGTATCACCTTTTCTCAGTTAGAAAATCATTCATCATAGCAAATGTTGCAGTCCACTCATCAAACTCAGTTTGGTTTTATTAGAAATGGTGTAACCAAGAATAGGAGTAAACAAATTTTAGCAAAACCAGCGGCTCTCCTGAATGAGAGTTGGCCTTTCCTATTCAAGCAAGTGGTTAGAGGTCAGGAAAGATGGGGTTGATAGAGTTTCTGTGAATGGTCGAGTAAGCTTGGTAAACAACATGTACATACATGAGGGACCTCACCGTATAGAAGCTCTCGTCTTTGGTTGGAAGACCCAGGTATCTCTCAGAAAAGGCAGCGCCTATACAAATCACAGGGCTTACCATATATTTACACTATAGTGATACACAGATCAGAGCGGACTGCTCATTTACACACCACTAACACACAGATCAGAGCTGAGCTGAGAACACATTCACACACGAGTTACACACAGATCAGAGCTGACCACACATTTACTCGCCACTAACACACAGATCAGAGCTGACCACACATTAATACACCACTAACACACAGACCAGAGCTGACCACACATTAATACACCACTAACACACTGATCAGAGCTCACCGCACATTTACATACCACTAACACGCAGATCAGAGCTGACCACACATTTACATACCACTAACACACAGACCAGAGCTGACCACACATTAATACACCACTAACACACTGATCAGAGCTCACCACACATTTACATACCAGTAACACAGATCAGAGCTGACCACACATTGACACACCACTAACGCACAGATCCGAGCCGAGTTGAGCTCACATTCACACACGAGTAACACACAGATCAGAGCTCACCACACATGCACATACTACGAACACCCAGATCAAAGCTGACCACACGTTTACACACCATCAACCTACAGATCGGAGCTGACTGCACATATGCGCGCCGCTATAACTCAGATCAGAGCTGACTACATACGTTGTATTTACACACTGCTTACTAGTTGTTGGACTATTAACTGGAAGCTTGAGCGCTTGCTCGGGTTGCAACAAATGTTGAGTGCTTGAGCAGGAAGTCCGACTGCTGAGCCTAGTCTTGGCTTTGGGAAACCCTGCCAAGATCAAATAAACACCAGCGCTAGATAACGCAGGACAGCCTATCGCTCATCGCTCATCTAAAGACTCACAAATTTCCTTTGGCAAGTACCGAGCCACATTTGTCACACCTGCGTAACAATGACTTTCAGCTCGGGAACAATGTGTTTACAAGGTTGTTCCAAGCGTGTGACACTTGTACAATAACAAAATGGGCATAAAGCCGTTCTTACTCTGCCAAATCTTGGGTGTGGAAATATTTCGATCCTGCTTGACTGACAACAAAAAGGCAATATGAGAGCTCTGCCAAAATGAGTACAGTTATTTTGAGGTGTAGCAGTTTCAATTATAATACAGCCTAATGATTGATTTTTTTTTTTCCAGGAACATAAAAAAATCGAAATTTGTACAATGTCAAAATTATCTAACTTTGTGAATATAATGTCACTGAATTCAATGCCTCAGTTATATCAAGGACAGCAAAGTGCATAATTCCGGTTTATGGGAAATTAGCCATGGTTCTTTGTGGAAATCAGCACTTATCTTCAGTAACCTTTTAAGCAACAAGGTGTACACCAATGAAGCTCCAAAATGAAGTAAAATGAGTTAGCATAACGCAGAAGCTTGACGCATAACCTTCGATGCCATTTGGCTTGCGACCACCGGTTACCTTTAGAAAATCATGTGAAAATAAATGGCGAGTAAATAAAAAATTCAGATGATTTTTTCTTGAAGCCAAATTGCTCAATGATTTTTCAAATCAAAGCTTTGTGGATCATTGCAAGCCTGCAGCGCTTACCTGAGTATGTAATTGGGACAGGCAGCAAACTGTAAAAACTAAAAGTGAGTGAACACCGCAGTTGAAATGTTTTGATTAAGGCCATAATGTGATATTTGGACTGGAACAAGGACTTGGCAATCGAGAATGGATGTCTCGAAAGGACTCTGCATGATAATATTGAAGGGTTTTGCAATATTTATATTAATAAATTATTACATTTATTGACTTATGTAAATCCCATTGCACCCACACTACCTTTAGGGGGCCTTACTTTTATAGGGATGTTGCATCAGTTCTGCAGCTTCTGCCTCACATTAGAATCAGCTCTCACTTCTCAGATAGGGCAGGGAATTTCATTTTCAGCCAGGTAAAGGGCAACAGGGATGGCTTGGTAACAAACGATTAATAGCTCATGAATTTTGTCAATTAATCTAATTGAAAATCTGCAACAAATCCAACCACTACTGCTTACACACAGATCAGAGCTGACCACACAATTCCATGCCACTATCACAAAAATCAAAGCTGACCACACAAGTACACACTGCCAACACACAGATCAGAACTGACTACACATTATCACACTGTTTACACAAAGATCAGAGTTGACAACAGATTTACACACTGCTTACGCACAAATCAGAGCTGATGATACATGTACACACCACGATCACACACATCAGAGCTGACCACACACTTACACACAGGTACCACAATGATCACAACAGACTTCATGCTTACACACAGCTTACACACAAGTTTGAGCTGACCATACATTCACGCACCACTAAAACACTGATCACAGTTGACTATACATTTACCCGCTATTAAGACAAGGATCAGATATGACTACACATTGACACACTGTGTACACGCAGATCAGAGCTGTCCACACATTTCCACACAGCTAACTCGCAGACCTGAGCTGACAACACATTTACACACCACTAATACACAGATCAAAACTGACCACACGTTTACACACTGCTTACACGCATATAAGAGCTGACCACACATTTCCACACAGCTAACACACAGACCACATCTGAGTCCATATTTACACACCACTAACACAAAGAGCAGACTTGACCACATAGACCACTAAGACACAGATCAGAGCTGACCACACATTTGCACACTGTTAATACAAGGATTCGAGCTGACAACACATTCACGCACTGACAACACATTCACGCGCTGACTACACATTCACACACTACTAACACACAGTTCTGAGCTGGCCACACATTCACACAGCGGTAACATCAGGATAAAGAGCTGACTACACATTTACACACTATTTACATGCAGATCAGAGCTGACCACACATTTACACACTGAAAACACAAAGATCAGACGTTATCACAAATTTACACACAGTCATCTCAGAGATCAGAGCTTACAACAAATTTACAGTGATAACATGGATATCTGCGCAGACCACACATTTACACTCCGCTACCACTCAGATCAGAGCTTACCACACATTTACACAATGCTGAAACAGAGATCAGAACTTACCACACATTTATACACTGCTTACATACACAGCAGAGCTGACTACATTTACATGACATGAGGCTATAAACTCAGAGATTTCTCAGTTACACACCTCTACCACACAACAGAGATGACGAAAAATTATGCAAGTCTGCCATACAGAGCAGAGCTCACCACATCTACGCTCCACAATCACACAACAGAGGGAGAGAGAGAGCAGCATGTTTACACACCACCTGCAGGGAGGACAAGGTAAAGACTCACTGTAGAGCCGGAAGTCTGTTATGGGAGCCATTACCGCGGCACACTTGAACAGCCTATCTGTGGCAGACAGCATTTTCAGGCTTAGATAACCTCCGAAGGCCTGTGAGAAATAAAGTAGCAGAAAGGGTGATAACTGTACAAGAAGCATAATCATACACATCAATACACTCCGTGGCAAATATCATATGAACGCTTCATGGTCTGGGGCAATTTTTCATGGTTTGAGGAAGACGTGGTCATGTAGATAATTTTGTCAATCTGGGAACATGGAAAAAGCCCATTTCTGTTTCAGCATGACAATGCACAAATGCATGGAGTGAGGTACAGATAAACTGGATAAACTGGAAAGCCATATTCTAGCCAGGCCTAATTGCCCCCCATTATTACCAAACCTGAAGCTTTCAGGAGTTGATGGGGGTTCCGCAGTTACATATGAAGCAACATGATTGCAAAATTAGCCCCATGCCCCACCAGTTCAGAATCCAGCTCTGCCCAGCAAACACAATTTACATACCGCAGTATACTTTTATTAAAATAAAGGTACCTTCCCGTAAAGAGCAATCCGTCTGTGGTCTATATAAGGCAACTGCATGAGCCACCTGCAGGGGATAGAAGAAAGAGGTAGTTAGTTCCCTCAGATGTCCTGCTGTGCACATCCCACCCTTCACACTCTCACTAATGCATGGGGGACCTTGTATTTATAGGGCAAGTCTGTCAACCGCAAATAAACACACACACACACACACACTCACTTATAGTACTGTGCAAAGGGTTTTGGCACCCTAGATTTTTTTTTAACATTTTATGGTCTTCTATGTTTATTTTTTGTTTTCGACGACAAACTCGCTATGTCACAGAGCACTGACCAGCCACTAGAGGGTGTAGTTGCATCACTTTTAGCCATAATGTAATAGGCATATTTTCTAAATGGGGAAATTGCAATGATAAAAAAAATTGTTCAAAATCCAAAAATGAAAATTTTTAAAGACTGCAAACAAACTTTACAGACATGTTCCTCAGGAAGGAGGCATTTAGGAAATATGAGGTGAATTTGGCCACCAGTTTCAGTGGAGAAGATTGCGATAGATTTCGTAAACAGAACACAACCACGACAACGACGACAACGGCGGATGCCGCCAGATCCCAGTACCT
Organism: Gymnothorax javanicus; assembly: GCA_029692085.1. Classification (NCBI taxonomy): domain Eukaryota; kingdom Metazoa; phylum Chordata; class Actinopteri; order Anguilliformes; family Muraenidae; genus Gymnothorax; species Gymnothorax javanicus. Next base: position 21,705,096 of record CM056203.1, read on the forward strand.
CAGCCAGACTATCGGCAGGTGAGCCAAAGAATTTGTATTTCATTAGACAGATGATGCAGCCTTTACAGAGCCCTGATTGCACTATCATCAAGGCTGTCTGGTGTTAATTACTTTGAGACACAGATGAAAGTGACAGCGTGAGGCTGCATCAAGACCTCCAGTCTTCTTGGAACAAACAAATGGCCCAACGTCTGATAAAACTATAAAACTGCAGAGTAATGTTCCTTATTTCCAGGCAGAAGGTAGTCACACCAAAAATTGATTTAACAGCCAACTGGTTTTTATAGTGCATTTTTAAAAACTTAAAAACCCTTCATTTCATGATTTTAGAAGCATCTTTACCTTATGGAACTGTGGTAAATGTGCCAAACATTTTTGCACAGTATTGTGCATTGTATTTTACAATGGTTGATCTTCAGGTCTCTCTTGCTGACTGCCTCAGTTCAAAGGAGGAAAACCCAGGGGTTAAACAGTAAAAATCCTGCCATGTTTTCTTTTTTTTTTTGCCCTCATGAACTGATCCAGTTGATTTCATGAATTAGCTCCACCTCTGGAGGAATTGCACCGAATGAAAAATTCAGGAGACTGGAACAAAACTCTTGAGAGGACTACAACTTTCTGAACCTGTACTTTTCACATCTGCTAACATTAAGGGGGACCTATCATGCTTTTCCATATTTTACTTCTATATATAGCCTTACAATGAAGGATATTCATATTAAATGTGACCAAAATTTAAAATAATGAGGTAAATGTGTGTAGAAGTAATTTACGTGGGCAAAAACCTCAGGCTTCCTACAGCCCCCAACAGTTTTTTTTTTTTTTTTTTTACTCTAGCTGCAGTATGACATCATAGTGTGACAGATTTCGTGAAATGGTGATCAGCTACTGGCACAGGATGAAACAACTGAAAAGGGCTGACTTTTATTTTGGCAAAAACACCAAGTGCTCTGATGTCAACTGCAATGACCAACATAACATTAAATGCTTTAATTTTCTGCCAGCATCAGAAGATACAAAGAGCCAATGGCTTGGATTTACTTTCAAGGAGAATTTGTAGCTAGCTAGGAAAGTATTTCCAATTTCTGTTAATATTTAACCTCTTCCAATCTGGATTTTCAGTTACGTGCCATCAGAGGTATAAAAGCTCCTCAGATACCTCACCTTAAAGAGCATGATTGCCCCAAGCAGTTCCCATTTACATTTCATAATTGGCAACCAAGACAGGAAATGCTGGAGAAGTGCTGACTTATATGAAAATACAAATGAGAAGGGCAGTCGCACTCATAGCAATGATGCAATAATAGGCCTGATTAATGTATTAAATAGAGCCAATGGTTTTGATATGGTTTGTCTTCATCAGGATATTAAATCATCCCTCAATGCCTGTAGAAGACTTATCTAAAAACAGTAATTTTATTAATTAATGATAGCATTGTAGCTATGAGTGTGCAACTGCCCGTCTGAGCATTTAACTAACAACCGAACATTAGTCTGCTCATTTGCTAAGACTTATAGTAGAATGACTGGCCAATTTGTGTTTTGCTGGCACTATTGTTTAGTGCATCACAGTTATCAGGCATTTTCTTATCTACATTAATGATGACCTTAAATGTTAATATGTACAGTATTTCAAAGATTCTGAATTCCTGTAGCACAAAAATGGCACATATTTGTAAGCATTAAGCTTATAAGTGATGTCCTTTTGTATTAATGTTCGTAATTCGATATGCTTAAGAATATGTCCCCCATTTTAAATGTTGTCTCTGAGCAATGAAAACATTTGAAGACCATAAAGGAAAAATGATCAGACTCCAAATTTTGCATTTTTGTATATTTTATATATTTATATATTATTATAATATTTTTATATATTTTATATATTTTGCATATTTTTTCAGTGCTTTGTTTCCAAGATCATTTTGAATTTTTAATTCATCATTTCTCCACAATGTCAAAATGTGACTCTGATCATTTTTCAATTGTGGTCTTCATTTGAAATAAGTGTCATCTTAAAATAGATTACACTGTAGAAAAAATACTGGCAATACAGTATGTAATGTATTGCATTTACATTGTCAGTATAGCCTATTGGTGATCACTTTGTCATTTATTGATCATTACAGGTTTATGTATTGGTCTTGATTTTTTCAAATAAATAAATAGTTTGATTGTTAATCAGGTAATCTTAAATGGGAACAGGTTCCGAGCAATTATGCATTGAAAGGTAAAAGGCCCCTATACCTCTTGCAGAATGCCACAGAAAATCGATTAGAAAATCCATGGGTGTATGGGTTGAAGGGGTTACATTTAATGAACAGTGTTAGTTAAATTTGTATGGCTTGGCTAAGTGCCACTGAAAAATGCTTAGCATGCATGCATTACCTTTCCATAATCATTGTGTTGTTTATTAGCCAGCTAGCTGGCTACTTAATCAAATATGTATGAAGAAACCGTTTCAAGTTTAACCAGAACGGGAGTGCGAGACGCGTCAATAATAACAGAGAGGACAGGTGACCGTTTTTAATGGAATTAAGTTGCAAAAGAGTAGCACAGCCATTCACAATAAATGGAATGTTAGATAACAGATGCTACTGTTCAAATGCAAGCAACAGACCATTCTTAACATTAGATACGGAATTCCAAATGGATTTAAACATTTATGGTGACTGCATGCCATGCTTCTTGGTAAATGAAACGACCATCCTCATAGTTGCTTAGCCTGCAGATGTTACCTTTTCATACTTATTGTGTACTTTAATAGCTTGCTATTCAATCAGTCTTTTGTCTTTTGAGACTAATGCTAAAAACAGTGCTAATGAAAATGCCACTCTCCGTTGACACATAGGACAAGTGGCTCCGTTCACTGGTCAATCAAAGCAGAGCATATTTTGTAGAGGAGATGATTACTCAGAACAGCCTGTCTTTCAGAGAGTTAGAAATGACAGGATTCAATGACAAACAGCTATACAATGATGTGGAATCCTGAGGCATTAATGGGAATGATAGTCACTTTGTATTCAGACAGTTTTCTGCAAAAATTAACAGAAACCTCTGCGGTGAGAGGAAAAAAAATTCATGCTGCCTCCATAATGGTAAATATGGCTGTACAGTTCCAACTAAAAAAAAAAACCTTAATGAGCAGGAAAAAAAAAAAAGACTTCGACCAAGGGTAGTGTTGGACTCTGGAGTTGTAAAAAAGTTTTATCATGCTCATACCTGAATAAATGGGGACAAATATGAAGAACATTTAACTATATTGACCTTACAGGACATAGAACAGGAAAACGGTAATTTGACTACCAGAGAAAGCGTGAGGTAGAACTGCTGTAACAACCAGACCAGCGAGAGGTTTAGACAGGCACAAGCCATGGATACATACGTAATAGAGCACTAGATTGGTGAAAGGGTACGCTCAAGTCAAGCATCTGTTCAAGGAACGTATACACCCGGAAGTAAAATTCGCACATAGACTCCCATTCATTTTCGCCTGCTTTAAAATTACATTTTCAAAAACACTTTGATGCGAGTCGGTGTCATTTTGGTATCACTGTGCAGAGCAACATTTTGTCTCCCTAATATGTGCTTTTTGGAGGATGGAAAGCGGCACACTTTCTAAAGGGAAGATCGAGATGTGACTCGGTGTCAGTGTTAAAGTGCGAGCAGAAAAGTTAAGTTAACGTGACCGAGGCTTTTAATGACCCTGTGATAAGATAATTGCTTGGAAGTTTTCGCCGTTATAAGAAACATCGGTGACTGTTCATATACGTTATCAAATTGCTCTATGGCTTCCTCACTTCATTGTACCCTGGTTGAGCATATTTGCCGTCAACCCAATTGTTGTATTGAATCACATGGCTAATGCCAACGTTGTTAAAAGGAAGCGCTAGTTAACTCTGGCAACTCATTTACTCAGCTTCATCTTTGCCCCTGTCCTGTTAAAACACTGCTCTCAAAAATTATCACTGCACAGCACGGATCGAGGGGTGGAGAAAAGTTTTTTTCTCCTGATTTCGAACAGCCAAGCATTTCTCCCCTCCTTGTCTTTTGGAACTCTGCATAAACAGACAATGCGACTTGTCCACTGTTTTAAATATTATGCAGGTAGTATTGTCGTTGAATGTCAATTACAAGTAGCTAGCTTGTTTGCCACCTTGTTAATTTTATGAACTGCTAAGTCAATGCAGTCCCCGCGACAGTAAGGGAACCAAGGTAGCTCGCTGGTGACCGTTATCAATTGCTGGCATTTGCTTTTAGTCAGTGGTCTATTCAAGTCAATGGGATGGCTAATTAGCTAGCTAGCATTCGAACACAATTTTTTCTATTAAAGTTACAAGTTTGTGTTTCTACATTAACTTACGCATGAAACGTTTTATTACAGCCCTTCAAATGAATATTGCTGCAAAAGGCAGCCGCACATCTTGACATTTTAACGCTTATATTGATTTATTTGAAATTGGCCTCATAGGAAACCATTCATTTTTATGAAGAAGTTGGGTGTATCAGTATGGCGGCCGGGTGCTTCACTTTGGATAATGTAAATATGACATCATCAGCAATCTAGTGTTCTAAGTTCACATATCTATGGCACAAGCCCCTCAGACAGAGGTTACTGTCGAGTTGCAAGTTGCATCTCACTTGACCAGCAGAGGGGTTTGCCCCTTGGAGCTAAAGGCTTGTATGGGCAATGGTGCCCCCAAGGGGGGACCACGGCCCCCCCAGAAAACTGCTGGCCACCCCACTGGCCCCCCCAGAGCACTGACTGTATAAAACATGAACGTAGCCTCCGTGATGTTACTCATAGGTTTCTGATGCTGCATTCGGTAACGCGTCCCACGAGCCGTGTTTTCGAGACACGACTGGTGAATTCCGTTCTTTTGACCTCACGACCTCACTGTCCGAATGATCCTTCCTCGTACCTTCGACTTTAATTCACGACACGACTCGTGTTTACGAGTGTTACCGAATGCAGCATTAATATCCACAGTCAAGCTCATTTGGTCGCCAATTTGGCACTTACGTGACTCCGCCTACGTCCCGGCTAATCCAAAAACGGTCAAAAAGGTGAACCGTTGCTGGAGCTGAGGTGAGCCGAATGGAGCCTGGTTGCTGAAACACGCCCCCCAAGCTCGAAGCTACAAAGCCAGCTACTGCTTACGAACTAGGATAAGTAACTAACTCAGTTCGATGCTACATAGTTCGCTATGGCAGAGATGCCAGGTCATATCTGTCCTAGTAAAGGAACGGAGCCCGCTAAGTTTCTTGAGGTGGCGGGTCGAACGCTGTTTATATGCGTGAAGCGGTTGCGAGAGGAACGCTGTACACCGCTGGGAAGGTGCGGCGGTTGGCTCACCCCTAGGAGTACGACCGGTGCTCAGCTCAGATTTTTGACGCACCTTAGCCACGCCACATTAATGGTAGTATGGCCAGTCAAACATTAACATTGCATAACGTAAGCTTACTAGCAAGCCTGGTGGACCTTTATTTTCCTTCCTTACACAGGCATATTTTTTATCTATCACCCTACATTTTGAATGCGGCGAATGCCGAATTAATAGGCTTCTGTGGCTAACATACACACGGGTTATCAATGCTAGCACAGCTGGGCATCTGGCTCCAAGGCTAAACCATGGTTATTTCAGCAGCTGCCCAGCTTATCTATCACCTTTATATTAGCTCACGATAACAATGTGACTTGCAACGTTTCTTTCGCGTCGTCTCTTGTTGTTCCTCCCTTGTAGGGATGTAGCATTGACTGTGTACGGGGCAGAGTGCTTTGAAAGCATTGACCTGGTGGCTGTGTCACGAAAGCAGAAGCATAGGATGTGACTCAGAAGTGTGCCAACTTTATGATACTAAAGGTAATTCCACACTATGTACGTGGTCTGGAGTATGTGTGGAGGATGTGGACGTTCGAAAGGTGAGTCCGAGTGGGAGCGTGATGAAGGGCTAATCAGGCACATATAAAGATTTGCACTGTAGTTATGGCTGCTATAAAGTAAAAAGGAAGGGCAAATTCAATTTTATTTAAACCTAACTAGAGTTCATTTTACTTAAGCTTTAAGCCCCCTATTGAAGAAACAGCATTAGAGACCCAAGGGAGACTAATGATTATTACCTAGGGGAGAATGAGAATGTTAAATTCTCTCCCCTTATCCATGTGCTTTACTGTGAGGAATAATTTGAATCTATACTGCAACATTACCTTCGCTCCAGTTGCCACTAGCATCAGAGTGTGACTAGCAACCTTGCTAGCTTTTTGGAAAGAAAGTTTTTCTTGATCCGCTGACCATAGGGCTTAGGGTCTGATGTAGAACACTGAGATGCACAGTAGGAGCTACTGCTAGCGTTTGGATTATCCCTAGCTTGGTCATTTGCCTTTGCAGGTGCAATGTGTGGAGAATTCCATGCGATTTGTGCAATATTCCGAATTTCCCGCGCTGATTGTTTTTCCATTGAGGAGAAAACAATATGAGTGCAGATGCTGGGGTGGAGCTTACGTAGGAAGAGAGACCTAAATGCTCGATCTTCCTCTAAAGCTGGCCCACTCGCACTCTGAAAAAAATGGCATTTTCAATCACTCAAAATATTCCATGGGACCCGCGGTGCAGTTACACTTTATAGCTACCGCTTGAATCATGGCTTTCACCTCATCAAAGCTCAGTAAATATTCTGCAGCCAACGCTTTGCAGAGCAGCTGTCACAAATGGATGACTCTGTGACTTTTTACTTTGTGTTTATTAATTAGACAACCAAGGCGTTGACAAGACTGACATTACAGTGTTTATATATTTTAGCAAACTGCTCAGGAACTTAGGAAAGCTATTAAGATATGACGGCTAAGAAGTTTGACTTAAAATACAAAAACTTCACAAAATGCAATAAATAACCACAACAGCAAGTAACCGTCACTAGCAGGGAAAACTTCTTCGCAGATTTTTTTCTCTTCACTAACCATACTCGGTCTGATTTAATTTTTGGGGGCTAGAAAACCACCTATATTTGTGTCCAATTTCACTATGAATTATGGGCAAGTCCCTCAGGAAAGTCTGCACAAATACAACGGGCACATAATGGCATCAGAAAGTCCACATTAGAGCCCTTATGCACTTGGCAATTTTGGACTGGGCCGCTCTAAGCCCTCACGCACTTACAAGGAATGCGCCTCAAAGTCAGTGAGTCCTTGAAGGCGGAGATTGAAATTGAGCCATTAACATCCCATGCATCCTTGGTAAAATGGATGTGTCAAGAACACTTTTGGGAATTGTAATTGTTCTTGGCAAGATCAAACTTGTTTGAGACAGTACTTGATCCGCAAATGATGATGTTTCATATGAACACAAGCACACAAGTGCAGACAAGTGTGTATACTGAGAAAGGCCCCTTAAACGGGCAGTTCATGCTCGAAAACCCAACAATGTGGCTCAGTGAAAACAATTCTGCAAAGAAGAGTGGGCCTGAATTCCTCTACAGTAATGTTAAAGACTCATAGTCATTGCAAACGCTGGATTGCAGTTGTCGCTGCAAGGGTCGAACAACCAATTATTAGGTTGAGGGGCAATTATTTTTTCACAAAGGTGATACAAGTTTTGAAAAATTTTGCTTTCAATTAATTAAATTATCATTTAAAAGCTGTATTTTGTGTTAAATCACTTTGTATTTGTCTTATATTAAAATTACTCAGATGGTTTGATATATTTGAATATGACAAATTAGCAAAAATAGAGGATATTGGGAAGGGGGCAAATACCTCGCAGCATTATATTCTGAGGTCCACTATCGCATCATTTTAGTCCACATGGACCCCAGCGGAGTCCGTATATGCTATGTCTGGACCATGAATTCACCTTTTACTGTAAAAACATTCAGAGGACAATTTGCTTCCCCCCCGAGTCTACATAAACTAAACTGAACTAAGGGTTTCACTGGCCATTGTTGTATCAGCTTTTAGCCAGAGGTTGCAGGACATCAGAGAGCCATTAGAGGAGAGACATGTGAATACCTGCTGATTTAAATGAAATCATGTACTTATTATAACGTCAAAGCCACATTAAAATGACCATAATACTCCAAAACTTCTATTATACTCTAATTATATGGCGGAGCTTTTTGGCATTTATTCTCATTCACTGCCATGTATTATAATTTACTTCATTGTTTATAAACACCTTAGCAGGAATTCAGCAGGCCTTTGGCAGCACATGTGAAAGCATACTGCATGGGCCTTTCCAGACACGCATGTTTCATCAAGCTCAGTCAATCAGTCACTCAGTTGGAAAAACTACCTGTCCTCCAACCATATGCCCAGATAGATCGTTTTCTCAGACTCCAGACCCAGAGGAGCGTTTCCTAAATTAGCGCCCCTGCTGATAGCAGAAAGTTAGAGTTAGAGTTAGAGTTAGGGTTAAGATTAGAGTTAGGTTAGGATTTAGTGACGGCGACGCTGACGATGGAAACCAGCTTGTCGTTACTTAAACTACCGCTAGAGGTCGCTTAACTCTTTAACGTAACTTTAGGCCGTAATAAGCTGCTTGTACAAATGACTTACAGGGGAATATTTTCCTGGAGGACAGGCTCAGGACAAAAACCTTTCTAGGCCCCCCAGGGGGAAACTCACTCAATTACACCCAGCTGATCCTTGACTGCCAGGGAGCCCAGCTTTCTGGGGTCAAGGGCAGGTGACTTCTGTCCCCGTGTGATCCCATTCCTGCCATCAACCCAGGCCAGTGCAACGCCATGGGAGCTGGACAGGACCTCCGGCCAGCCTAACCAAAACTTCTCTGTCACTGCTTGGCTGCCAGGGACACCGTCTCTGTGAAGGAAAGGCAAGAAAAGGAATTCAGCTCATACAACAGCTTACTCAGAGGATGTTTTCCAGACTAAGAATGAAATAGTGATGGGGAATTTTTGCATCAAGGAAAAATGGCAGCTTTTTTAGAGCATCACGCAAACCTCAAGGGGCAGTTCACTCAAAACTGGGTATTTTTCCACTCACTTTGGGTGCCATTTGTCCAGATAGTTGTTCTGCATTAAGTTTTCAAGATATCTGCTCCAGCTCACAAAGTTATGCTGGACCTCAAGGGACCCATATCTTTGTTGTGCTAAATGCACAGAAAATCCAAGTTAAAAGTAGTCAACAGCAGTGTCTCTCCCCAAATCTAATGCTGTGGTAAATTGAGTGTCACAAAATATGTATCCCCAGAGTCCCATTGTATCAGGCTGCAGAGGATATCAAGGACACATTATATCCTGGCAAAACTATTCGAATGGATACACAGTATTCTGGGTAAGTGGAAAAATATTTTAAATTTATTTTGGCTTCAATGTCCCCTCTGAAACTTTTTGTTTTTGGAAGCGAGACAGAAAGGGCACAAAAGAAACATGAGTTGAATTCTCATTTACAAAATCCTCTCATTTGGCATCAACTGCAGACATTAAATTTGACAGAGATAGCTGCAGAATTTTTTTTTTTTTCCAGGAGTTATTGTTCATGTGACTACCTCAGGCGAGGAGGGTCCTGCTGATACAGATCACTCTGAAACATGAGATCTTAAAAAAACTGCCTGACTTTCATTCTGCCGCAAATGCCAGGAATATCTCTGTAAACAAGCTCTGTAAACAAGAATATTCTTGAAGGCATTGTTTTTATTAAGCTGCTGGAAAGATTGTTACATTAAACCAATTTTACATTTAGATTACATTTAGGCAATGGCCAGGGTCCTTACAGCTTTTGGGTGGGGCTGTAGGCTTCCCCTGAGACTTGGCATTACTCTGTGTGTGTGTGTGTGTGTGTGTGTGTGCGTGCGTACGCATGTTTGTTGGTGGGGTAGCCTTACACAATGAGGAGGAGAGGGTGTAGGTTGCTCTCATACCCCGGGGGTAGTGCCATCTTCAAGTGAAGATCTGAAACCCGGAAGTTTCTTTCAGACAATCAATTGACTCATATTTTTTAAATATTCTGAGCCCACCAGCTCAAAAAGACTCTCGTTATCCATCAATCACTCTGAGACACAGAAGGGCTTCCTGAGCACTGCATGCTAAATATGTTCACTCACACTCACACGCACAGATGCACACACACACACACACATACACACACACACACACACACACACACACACACACACAACCACACTCACGTACACATTCACACATACACATACACGCACATACACATGCACACACACACATACACACACACACACACACACACACACACATTCACAGAAAAGCACACACTTATATAGGCATGCATAGATACAGGCACTGATATGTATGCACAAACACAAGTACACACTGACACATGCCATATACACACACACACACACACACACACACACACTGACAAGCACATAGAGACATACAGAAGGACACACACACTTGCATAGACATGCATACATACACACATGCACTTAGACACACACACACACACACACACACACTCAAAAACACATATGCAGACACACACACTCAAAAACACATATGCACACACACACACACACACACACACGTTTACACCTGATTCATCGCCCCCCCATTGACATGGTAAAAAGCCACTTGTTTAAATCACTGGCATAAAATTGGCCGCATTGCTAATTCAGTGCTTTCATGTCAATGTTTTATTGCTTGCATCAACACATAACAGAGTTGTGATTCACTCACAGTGCCTCTTCAGCATTTGCCAAAATAGACAGACAAGTAAAATGGTACTCCAAGCAGTGCTGGTTACAGAGGCGGAGTACTTAATCATTTCATAGTGAATGGAGATTTATGAGAGCACTGACACACCAAAGCTAAAGAAAATATAAACACCAGCGGAGCAAAACAAAACAACTCTGCCATAAATTTCTGATTTAGTTGTGCTCCCTTGATCAACAGGAAGTAAATGACAGCTGAAAGATCAGTGTGGAATAGAGGATGATCACACCCAATGCACTTACCGAAGTCCACATCAGAGAGGGTCTGGAACTGGGTCACTGGCACGCGCTTTCCCGCCAGAGCTTGAGCTAGCGGCCAGTTGTCCTCCAGGACAGTGTATCCTGGTTGTTAAGAGACAGTGCATCGGACCATGTATCTCCAAAAACCCAACTGGCCTCTTCCCTTTCAAAAAACTAGTACAGTCTTATGGTTGTCTTTAAAAAAAATTATTGTTTTGCTTCAGAAATGAAGATCTTATTGATTTGTTAAAAAAAAAAAAAAATCTGACTTGACATTTAATGGGGATCATCACACGGGGATCATCTGTAACAACTAAACAGCCAAGCTAATGCTACCAATTTGCCCCTCAAATTCAGGAATGCCTTTAAGAGCCTAGTGAGGATTTATAATCAAAGTCATTTAACTTGGAGTAAAAATACTCTTGCCAATGGAACTCAGATTTTGAACCGTAGTTCTGAGGTAATGAACCCCCGATTCAACCACCATGGGTGAAGCAGAGATCTCTGAGACATTGCATGGTCCCCTTTTGGAATTTGGGCTCTAACCTGAAACCCATACACAAAAGGTGTAAAACAATTTTAATGAGTTCAATGATGCCTTTATCTAAAATAATCAACAGCAGCAGCCACAGGCACCAAGGGAATTTACTCTGCTGAGGTATTGATAGTACTGGAGAGAACCAGTAGAGTTTATTGAGCTGCTGGAAAATAGAAAGGAAGGTAATTGGTTGGAACCCCGCACACAAGAGGGACCTGCAGAACCGGAGTTGTGAAACTCAAATCTTTCCCTTGGCACATATAATACTGCTACCATTGTTCAACGCAGAGGTCTCAAGCTCCAGCCCTGGTGTTTGTCCAGCAGAATCCATGCCAAATTAAGATTCAAAGCGATTTCACTAAATGTCCCCTATCATGTCACCAGGGGCACTGCTAATTTGCTTTCACAGGCCATTTCAAATCTGTCCTTTGTGACATCATGAGGGGGAGAAATCACCCAAAATAATGAGAGAACTGATTACCTGGCTTGCTGAAGTTGATCAGTCCGTCTTGCTTCTGAGTCGTCATTTCACCAAATGACATCATAATGAAACAAATTTTTTTAAATGACTTGTAATGAGTAACTAGCTGTGCACCGGGTGACATGATTGGGAACCTTCACCCACCGAAAAATGAATACCCTCGAGCAAGGCATTCACATAGACACAAACACTACCCTCTGGTGGACATCATAACTGAAACGCCTTAGTGTGCTGTCAGCGGTTTGCTGGGTCGGTGGATGATGTAAAATAATGCCACTCACTGTAAGGATCATTTGTCCTGTGAATGGTAACCTTGGGGATACCAGGGCCTGGAGTAATGAAAAGAAAAGATGCTGCATTTATATCACATTTGTGTTACTTGAAGAATACAAAATTATTGGAAAAAGCAAACAGAAAAACAGGATCTGAGACCTCACCTAAGCAGTGAAGGATGAACTGAGTCTGGTTGGGGCTAAACTGTGCCTCGAAAAAGCTGCACCCCTCAATAAGATCGCAGGTTAAGCACTGCCTCAGAAATACTCCCCCAACATCCACACTACAGAAGAGACAAAGGCAGAGATGGGGAGGGAGAAAGTTGGACCTGCTGCTGCAGTTTCTCTCTCTTCTGGATGTACTTCAGACTACCAGTGAAAACTGGTGAATATACAAAATATAGGACAAATTTGGGCAGGGTAAAACATAATGTAAAAAAAACAAAAAACAATTATACAACTGAAAAAAAATTTCATCCGAAGTAAAGTCTGCTCACACAGAACAACACACTGAACAAAGGAAAATCTAGATTGTATATGATGACTACATGAAAAGAAATAAGAAAGGAATATACTATCATCAAGTCAAGAATAAGAACAATCTTCAAAAAAGCAATTTTTCATTAGAATCCACCATGAGTCATCCTCTCGCCAACCCCATATTCCCATTTCCCTTCCCCGCAATGTGCCAAACACAAGTCAGAGTCATTTAGCTAGATTTTTCACAAAGCCACTCTCTTGAAGAAATATCTCCCCTGGCAGCCACATACAGTGCAGTCAGTAAAACTAATATGGGAGAACTATAGTCTGTGGGCTTTCTGCCCTTTGGCAGTGCAGTTTTGTTGCAGTGCGAGCACCTAGCATGGATCATTGAGCCAGTCACTGAGTCAATCAGCGACTGACCAAAAAATACCAATTCTTTTGCACCTTTCACAGGCTCAGATGACCAGTGGAAACAATAAAATCCCCAGAAGTGGAAGAGGACTATCTGGAAAGGTAAAATGACCCAAAACCATAATATTTTTGCTGAGGGAGAGGATAACAAGATCTAACAAGAACAGACTGCATTTGTTCATGATGAATTACTAAAAAACAAAATGCGAGTTTAAAAAAAAAATGAAATCATTGTCAGTACTTGAAAATTTGTTATATTATTTATCTGTTTGTCATTGTTTTTTCTTTTATTGAGTGCATTTTCTATTATTTCCTTTCCCTGTTTTTGTTCCATGTGTCTTTATTTTCTTTTGCACTTCCGCACCAGCCCCCCCTGTTCAGGTATTTAATTGTTTTCCATTCATTTCCTCGTTTGTAGCCAAGCCCCCAGTTAAGCTACTTAGCTTCCACACACCTGATTTGACTTTGTGTCTAGTTATTTTCTTCCTTAACATAGCTTATCTGCATTGTCTTTCTGAGTTTGTTGCGTTTCTAGCCACTCACGAGTCTTTTATCGGCTAGTGTTTATCTCTCCGGTTTTGATTAGCTTTTTTCCATGGTTTCCGAGTTTGCTTCCCCCACTGTGTATTTAGATCCACTGGTTTTGACTTTGGGTGGCTGCTACAACCTAGGATTCAGTCCTGTTCTTGTATTGGCATTTTCAGCCTGCGGCATTCAACCTCTGGACTGTTTATTGGCTATGATTTGGTTAACCCCTTTTGTGCGGCAAGTTGCCTGGTCATTTTTGAATTGGGTTGTCTGATACTGAGAGTAATAAAATCTGAGAAACTGACTTTCTGTCTGCGTCTAAGTCATGAGTCACCACTGAGTCAATCATAAAAATAAAGTAAAAAAAAGGTGCTACAATTTCTCATTTAAAAGGTATACGACCCTCATGAACATAGGCGGCCTTACCAATGTTTCAACCGTTTCAGTTGAAACGGGCCCCGCCCTCCAGGGGGCCCCTAGCTGCCAGGCAAGAATTAACATCCTATACATTGACTGTATGAAAACATGCAGAAGCACACAGCCAGGAAAGGCAAACTCGGAAAATATTTGAGTCCCCCAAAAAAGGCAAATGTTTGGGATCCCCGACGGCCACTCAAATTGGCACATTTTGCAATGACTTATAAAAACCCCATTAAGCCTTCTATGAAGGCATTGTAGCGCACCCCTGGCCGGTGCCTCGAAATCCCCGTAGACGGGGCCCCTTCTCTGAGTTGCGGTGAATGCGCAGAATTTACGGTTCGCGGTGGTCATAGTTACGGGTTTTCTCCGTCAAATTATGATAGTTGCATGGACACTGAGCTAGAAAAGAAGTGTAGTAATTATTCATCATCTACAAATGATGACAGCTAAAGAGCAATGGTAGCTGATGCTCTGGGAATTTCGGAAATACAGTCGTTGCTTTAGCCAATGTTGCTAGCGCCTCGGACTGATCAGTTGGCACGTGAACAAATAAAAAGTAATTCGCTTGCTGCATTCCGGGGGTAGGCCTATTTAATATTGTATATAACAGTGAGCTTTGATGTGTACATTTTATAGCATTATTTATCAATTTTTGGCGTTTTTACACATTAAATTATCCACGAACATTATGGAAATGTCTGGATTCGGGCCAGGTCATGGTCTGGTAGCTTCCGGAACCGACCCAGTCAAAATAGTTTCTGATAGGTAAAATGCGATGATAATTCGCAAAATTTAAGTTGCAACATTAAAGAACTCTTCTGCTTTCCTTTTATTGGTGTCTGATGAGTATTTGACGGAAATTAGGCACCTTGACAACGAACGTATGCTTCCAAGTTCCAAGAAGTTATGGCTCTTGGGTATAGAGTAGCCAGAAGTTACCTAAGGACTTCTGGGACATTACCCCACCAAAGCCAACGTGAGGCGATTTTTCTGGGACAAGTCGGAGTTCAAGCATCTCCGCGCAGAAACAGTGGGCAGAAAATGACCGGTGCGGACATGTTCGATTTTCGCCTATCTGTTATCAGTGCATAACATTAACGTTACACACTGTGCTGCGTTTTATTATAACGTTAGCTACATGTACTTTGAGCGAAAAAACATGCTCCTTAATTCACATGGCATCGCAATTGAATGAAAACATTAAAACGGTGAGCAAGCTGAAAACGTATTGATGGTTTTATATACATCTTCACGGCTATGGCAAAGCCAGCCTCATTCTCTGACAAAGCAGAGGGATACTGCGTCACCCAGTGTTGCGTAATGTTTATCCACCTTATTCCTGAGGGCGCTACTGTAGATATGATTATGGGTGCAACTTCCAGCGGAAGTAGTTTTTAGCGAGTGGCTAGTCAAGAACAGCGGCGTTTCTTTCAGTTAACTTAGCGATTACAGCTCGTTTTTTTTAACAAATTAACTTGCTTTTCATAAAATGTCCCTTCAGAGCTCCGGCACCTATTGTGCTGTTCGAGGCTGAACTAACAAGTAGAGGAAGCTAAATTTATGGTTTGATCAACAGTGTTTTGAACACGCACCCAGGGGATTGTCCTTGTGTTCAGCGAAACGGTTTCCATCGCCTACCTACAGAAGAGGAAGCCAGAATTTGGCTGAAAAACCTGAATTTAAAAAGACCCCCGAAAACATAAGGTGCTCATTTCATTATGTCGACGAACAACGTTTCCTACTTTATGGCTAGGCTCAGACAGACTGCCGCAGAGGAGATGCCAGGTCCTCAGAAGCATTTTGACAGCAGTGCCAGGAGAGCACAAGGTATGATTTCACGTGTAGGGAGGATAGTAAATTGTTGTATTCGTCCGGTAATGCCAGTCAGTGTAACTAACGTTTCATCCTGTACAGTTTAAGATGAGGCTGTAGAAGTAGGAATAGTCTACTACAATTTGAAAATAGCCTACTCTGTTCCGAACAATAGTCTTGCACTCCAAACCTCATTTCACTAATATTAAAAGTATGGGAAAAATGGACTCACTGTTTTACATGTTATAGTATTGGATTAGCTAGCACCTTAATACCGTATAATGTAGTTGGCTGGAGTAGAGCTAATTTGACTCGTACTGTCGGATGGCTTAATTTACTCTGTATAACAATCCATTAAGTTTCATATGTAGAGCAATATTTACTGCTGAAATATAGTGTTTCCTTTATAAATACTCTCAGAAAGTACTTGTATATCTGTTTTAAGGTACATAAGGTCGTATACTACCTCCTTTAACAAAACGCGACTGACCTTGTTGCTGTGGAAGCACTGCATACGCTTCGGAGCTTTCTAGATTGTTCATAGCTGATGTAGCCAAATGCGCTAGTGTGGCCACTGCTTCAGGTCGTTCTCCCATTCTTCGATAGTAGAAGGCAGCGGTACCGTAACTTTATCCCGTCTGAGGGCTAAAAGGTGATGTTCCCTCATATATTATTTTCCAATCGCTTAAAAAAAGAGGATTCGCGTGAGCCGCTACCCTGGTAAACAGTTCGGTGACAGGATGCAGCGGAAGTTGCTCCCAGAATTCGCACAAGGGATCATGGGACGTGGGAATAAGGTGGATAGCTATGCAAATTTGAATTCAGATCTGGCAATACGAGTCACCGAATGCTTCTAAACCTTGTCTACTCAAGCGACATTAAATTATGTTGATGGGATTTCGAAGTTTGCATTACATCCAAATTTTACCGTATCATTATCCCAGTGATTATATTGTAGAGCTATCCTGTAACTCCATCCCCTCATAAGAAAACAAAGAATAAGGGCTCTTCGCGCCGTTTGTTTTTAAACTTTTGATCATTTTAGGTGGCAACTTTTTTAAATTTCTAATTCAGAGACGCATAAAGTACACGAAGACTCCGCAGTTTGCAATGCAACTAGCTTGTTGGGGTGAGTTACACGTTTCAGTTTGAGAAATTTCACATTTACACATGCATATATTTTATTGCCAATATTTTAATAAATCACAAATAAACATCAAGTTTCATCCAGAAATGTTGAAATTTCTCTGTATAGGCTAAGGGGTGAGCTTTCATTCAGTAAAATTATGAAGCTCTTATGTTTTATAGGGCCCCACATTTGCTTTTGAAACGGGCCCCCAGATGCTTAAGGCCGCCACTGCTCATGAACTGGAACATTTAGTGCTATTTCTCAAAAACTATCGATGCATGCTGATGATGGCTATCAAAATAATGGTTATTTTATTTCTCTGTAGCTCACAGCCAGCAGAGCTCCAAAATGTAGATAGCGAGTTTTAATTCTATATCGCAATTCATATGTTTGTTTTTCCCCAAGAAAAGGGTTACCCAAGAGATACATCAAAATGATCAAGATTAGTACTGGCAAACTGGTTGACTGCCTTTACATACAGTGCAGCAGGCTCCAGGGCAGTCTATAATGGAGGCAGTCAGGGATGCTTGTTTATTAATGTGGGCAGTACATCCGTTGGGTTTTCACGCCACAAGTTGTCACCTTGCTGTAACTGTCTGTGCAAAATGAGTGAAGTGACCACTCGGCTGGGTCTCTTTCAGAAGGAAGAGCTTCTTTATGGGGTAGCGGTTTCTCCAGTGGTACCACCATTGTGCTCTGGGGATGTGGAAAGCTTGTTCTTAGTGACTTATTTATGCATCATTAATGGAATGCCCTTTACCTCAGCTTGTACACTAGATCTGCACGGCCAACCGCCTCATTTTTTTTGTTTCCATACCAGTAACATGAAAGAGGAGAGGGTGAACTCTGTGCCTGGTCTATGCGTGTGTGTATATGTGTGCGTGTGTGTGTGTGTGTGTACGTGCGTGTGTGTGTGTGAGGGAACGAGAATAGTTGTTTCTAAGGGAGAGTGATTGTGCATGTGTGTGTGACTGTCTGCATGCATGACTGCATTTGTTAATGCATGTGTGTGTGTTCGTAGGTGTGTATGTGTGTGTCTGCATCTGTGTGTGTGTATGAAGACAAGTATCCATGTGTTTAATATTCCCAAGTACTACATAAACAGTTGTTTTCAGAAAGCAATAACATCATAGTATCAGCCCCCACTGAATAACAAATAAGAGATTACATAAATAGAAGCGTTGTAAGGAATTTTTCTTTTTTGGAGTTGGAACCAAGTACATTTTTTTTTTTGGGATGTAACTGCTCTCCTGTTTGAGCCAGCAGAAATATATGCATGATGGAAACATAAAACCATCTCACCACCCACACTATCAATATTCATGAACCCATTCAAAAGGATGCATTTCTGCATCTCAAATTTGTGCTTCTGTGCATATAAACACTTGAGGCTATTTTGCAGATGGTTTATCTGCCTATATCTTGTGCACTGAGCAATAAAAACTCAGAGACAAGCCTGTTTCCTGTCTCACCGCAATATTACCTTACAAAAGAAATCACAGTCCTGGGACTTCAAAGTCTCCTGTAGCTCCAAAAACAAATAAACTGACAAAAGTAAGTACACATCTGATACAATAGGAATAGAATGTTGTCTATTTTGTCACTTACAGTAAAAATGATTTTGTTTTAAACAATATTTTGTCACAGTGGGTCCTCAGGTCTATGTGTTGGTTTTCATCAATTATTGAACCAAGCTGTATAAAAAGCAGATCCACACCTCAGACTATCTGAAGTTTGATTACTCAATGTTTCTCCAAGAAGACAGCCAAAATTCCCCACAAATTATTTATGAAATGTGAGATATAGACCAGAGTATAGAAATGTGCCATACTGAAAAACAGCAGTGAATAATGCAGGATGAGAAGTGGAGCTTATTCATTAATTCATTTCATAAATGCCTCGGGCATTCTAAAGAACAATCTTACCTGTATAAATGTCGGCTCTGTCTGGACTCTTCAGTGCTGAGGAAATATCTGCAAACAGGGAACAAAATATTAATACCCCACAAAAAATGGACTATTTTTGCATTGTGACACATATGACCAGGGGCACAGAACAGACTGTGTCGATAAGTCAGTTGAATAGATTGAAAAAGGATCAGCATGCATGCTCTTGTGCTCATAACTTATAGGCTCAAACTAAAACAGCTAAGCTGAATTCAATAGCTGCAGAGTTTTATAACTCAGAGGATTTTACTCTTGGGCAAGCTGCTGAATTGAATCAAAAATAACTTTTCACAGTGCTCTTTGAAGATAGCTCTCCTAATTTGAAGGGAGCATGTTCGCATGGCAATTATGTATGGTCCCTCCGCATTGCTTTTTGCTCAGAGAATTGGTGCGAGCACAAATATAAACCTCATTTGAACTATTTAAACTTGTGAAAATTAGCCCTGGAAGTTGTCATTGTTTTGACTTTTGTAAAGACAACTACAGTTCAACACATTCAGTTGCAACACTTGTCATCATGATTTCCCTTTTTGCACATCGAGCTCTGCAAATATTGTTTGGATTCCATAATCTGTTTTCTGTTCTGTGTCTCGTTTTCCCCGTTTTCTTGTGGTTTATTTTCAGCCCACGTGTATTTATTTTCATACCTCATTGTGCGTCTCGTCCCCCATGCCCCTTAACTATATCTTACTATTGCATTGATGTTTCCTCATGTTGTCTTGCTTCTTGCCTTGCCTCCTCTATATTTCTCCTTACCTGTTCTGTGTCATTTAAGTTGGTCTGTATATGTACGTTTCCTGTTTCTTTTAGTCTGTGCCCAGTTGTCACTTTTCTTCTATGCCGTTTGATGCAGCTGTATCACAGTTCTGCCTTGTTTTTCTTCTTCATCTCAAGTAAAGTCTGTGTTCAAGGTCACCCTTGATCTCTCTGTTCTGACCCTGCATCTGCCTCTTGCTACGTCTTCTGAACCAAAATCTGCACTGAAATCTGCCTGCCCGTATAACGAACGCTGTCCGCCAAACTAAGCCCCAGATCCCAGCTCTGTGCTGCATTTTGCTTACCTAACTTCCGTACCCAGCTTGATTGACCACATCTCCTGTTTCTGATTTTTGGGCTGCAGCCTGAAAGTAAAATTTTGCTTTGGGACCTATACTGCTGTCTGCACCTGAGTCTTCTGTGTTCCCTGTGAGAGCAAACAAGCCAAGATAGACACAGCGAACAGCAGTCAGATTTGCACCATTCTGGAACGCCAAGGAGCACTGCCGAAAAGCCATCAAAACCGGCTGGAGTTGGTGTCCAAGACTCTGGAGGCATTTGCGGCAAGCACGAAAATCCTGTCAGCCCAGTTCTCACAGATGTAGAACTACCTGGACGCCACTACTAATGTTCCTGCTGCTGAACGCCGAACTGCTTTCACCGGTTCTGTCAGGGAAGCCCATATACCTCCTCGCAACTCCCATTCTGGTGACCAGGGTAACAGCTCCTCCTTTCTGTCACAATGTTCGCTCATCTTTGAGCTACAGCCTGCCTACTTTTTTTTTTTTTTTTTTTTTTACAAGATTGCCTACCCCATAACACTGTTCATAGGGCATGCCCCAGAGTGGGGAGCAGCTTTCTACGAGTCCCCATCTGCATTGTGTGCATCCCTGACTCGCTTCATGGAGGTAATGAAGAGGGTTTTCAATTGATGCAGTCAGGGGCATGAAGCAGCCTAAGACACGCTGGTGATCCACCAAGGTTAGGGCACAGTGTCAGACTACTCCATCAACTTTCGCACCCTAGCGGCCACCTCAAACTAGAACACCCAACCCCAGTACGATGCCATCTTCAATGGCATCCTGCAATGGCTCCTTCAGGGGTTGGGTGGTGATTCCCTGCGTTAGGCCCAGGAAGTTCCCAGCAGCACTTGAATCCACAAAAGCCAGCACCAGGAGGCCAGCTCATCCTTAATCTCCTCAGCAAAGCCATGCTGGTAAGTATGGAGGAGCAAGGTGGTATTCCATCTGGACTGCACCGCCAGGGTACAGAACTGTATGGTATACTCAGTCACAGTGCTCTGACCCTGGCGGAGGGTGTACTGCCTCCTGTCCCATCACATAATGGTCAAAAACTCTTGTAGTTCTGGGTCAAGGGTGACTTCTGCACCAGCAGGGCTGTGGCTCAGTCAAGAGGGGGGCAGTTGAGCAGGGCAACCATACATAAAATACAGACTGCATCATTGACGAATCGGAAGGATTGAACATCCATTACTAGGCATGCTGGACCAAGAACTGCCGGCAGGCAGAAGGATCCCACACTACGTTTTCGTGTGGGGAAAGTGGGGGTCTGGCCAGTGGGCAGGCTGGGCAATGGGAGAGGAATTCATCAGAGTGGAAGAGGCAGTAGAGCTGAGGGGGTGTGGTAGACTCTGGAGACTGCTGTGGAGCGTGGGCTTGGGCGACGGTGGCCTATGTTGTGACGGTGGAGGTGAAGTCAGCCTTAGATTGCTGCTGGGTCATCGCAAACTGCTGGATAAGCAGGGTTAGGTCGGCTAGACACTGGCAGAGATCCCGGAGCCTCTTCTTTAAGGTCTCCAGCTTGCTCAAGGTTTCTGCAAGGGCTGCCTCTCGTAACTGGAAGGAAATACGCAACTGGTCCACCTCTGCTGGGTCCATAGCAGGCCGATTCTTCTGTAATGCAAGGGGTTCCTTCTTACTGGACTATGTGTGTGGACCCAAATACAAGAGATGTAGAAGCCAGACACCAGAGGGCCATTCACTTTCCTGGGTAGGAAAAAAGCCAAATCCAAACAAAAACTACTGTCCACAGGGCAGGAAAAAAGAACAGGTGGCAGTACAGAAAAAAAACTACAACTAAAAAGCACAAGAGCAAGGCTACAACTTCTCAGAAAAAAAACTGGAATATAGAAATAAAAACAAGCAGACAAGAATCTAGAATCTGACCAGAGAACAAACAGACAAGAACCTCACACCACTTAAATACGGCTCCATTACAGCTAAGTAGCATGCCCACATTCCAAATGTGGCCAGTAAAGACATGCATTCTCTCCTCAGTGTGTTCTTCTATAATGCCGGGAATGCAATTCAGTACAGCAGGCAATGCCGGTGACCGTAACTAGAGCCATGATTCTTCAGGACCGAGGACAGCAGCCGGAGGATCGAGTGGATAAGCAGCAGTGACTATCTGTGTACGCTTCCACTGCTGGGGGATCTCCAAGTCCCTCCATGCTTTTTAGATGTTGTTATATAGGGTTTTAAGCAGTTTGGGATCACCATATGTCATTTCTTCTGAATAGATTCCATCAGCTCCAGGTGACTTGCTATCGCTCAGCATATCAATAGTGCCACAGATTTCACTGAAGTCTGAGCTCTCCTCCATCCAGTGTTGAGTTGGAGCTTGTGAAATGGTGTTGATTGCATTGGTATTTCTTCTCAGGGAGAATGGTATCATTGTTTTGGTCAAAAAGTTGAGCTGGGTGGTTGACTCCAGGTTCCCATATTTCTCTCATGCCCTGTTAAAAACCTTTCATTTCATTGAGGTCTGCTCGCTTTTGGTCCGCCAGTTGTGCTTTGGCTCTCAACATCGTTGGTGAAGTTTCTTGCGGCTCTCTTTATAATGAGCTGTGATGGATTATGTGGCTTTGTTGAGAAGATTAGTCCTGGCTCTTTTTCTTAATGAGATCAGCTCCTGTACTTTCTGGTCATTTTCGTCAGATCAGTCTTCGTGCCATCTCTTGATGGTACCCAGAATCTCTTTGGAAGTGTTGTATACTATAGGTTTGATGGCATTCCAGTGTTGGTCAACAGATCCCTCAGCTTAAGGAGCTAATTTGCAAAAAAAAAAATCATCTAGTGCCTGTGCCAGATCTTCTCATTTTTTCCTAATCCTCAGTTTGTTTGCATTGAGTCTCTAGGTTGGTTTGGTTGGACCTCTTTTTCATTTTCTGTCATGTGTTAAGCTTGAAATTCTGATTTGATCACTGCAGTCTGTACTGCAGTGGGCACCTCTTACAGCTCTTGAAATCATTTAAGATTATTTTTTTTTGGGGAATTTTCCCTTTATTCAATAGTTATACAGTGTAGAGAGACAGGAGAGTTGGGGAGAAAAATGGGGGAAGACATGCAGCAAATGACCCGAGCCGGATTCGAACCCAGGTCGCTGCGGGAAGGACACAGCCTTTCTGGTACGCGCACGTAGACCGATGAGCCACCGGGGCGCCCCTCTTGAAATCATTTAAACCCTGTTGCCGGGTGATGATGCCAATTTTTGGATCTTGGGTAAATCCCAGAGTTGGTGAGAGCTGATTTGTGCTTGAAACAGCTGTCAGTAATTACAATTAATTTTCATCACAAACTGATGGGAAGAGTTTTCCAGTGCTGTTTATTTTGCCTGTTGCCAATCTACCCAGGACTTGCGGCTATGTTACATGGTCTTTCCCAAACCTGGAATTGAAAATGCCAAGGAGAATGATCTTGTCGGGATTTAGTATACTCTGTATATTATGCGAGCTCCCTCGCTATGATGGCACTTCTTTTCTCAGGTCTATCCAGGTCTGTGCTGTCAAGTATAGAGTAAACATTCCATTCCGTAAGGGTTAGGTAAAGTTTTATTGTTTTTCGGACCTTGTGTAGCTGAGAGTTGTCTGAGGCAGTATGAGAGTTTAATTTTTGAGAGATCATGTTTTAGGTTTGCTGGCAAATAGGTCTACTGAGTTTTGCCATTTGTCAGTGCAGCCCTCCTCATAACTCGGCTAGATACGAATTGACACAGATAATCCAAGACAAGTTCAATGCCGCAACTGTCACAGTGACCAGCCCAACATTAAGTGGGGTTCATAAGTACAGCCACCCAAACAGGAAGGCACAAGGCCTATGGGTACTGGAATGGTTGGCAGATCTTTGACAGATTTTTTTTGTTCTGCGCCATTTCCAGTGTCATCCTCCTCACTGGATAAGCCGAGTAGGCCAGCTGGTTGAGTTGATTACCAGGTTTCATGGTTACCAGTAGCAGGCAGTCCTTAGGCTGAATTGACCTGACAGGACTCCCCGTACTGAAATCATAGCCCACTATATTTCCTAATTTATTTTGGACCATTTTGCTTTGATGGGCTATATTTCAGAAGTTGTTTTTACAACTTATGATTTTATCTTCATTTCAGTGATACTGCTCTACATACCTCAGAAGATATTGTTTAAATAATAAACTAGGTATGTGTAATATGTATCACATTCCTTGGCTTTAGAATGTGTGTTAACTCTGCAGTAGACACTTACCATAGAACATCAATTTCAAGTTGAATTGCAATTAAATGCCGATTACCTTTAATAAAGTGTGGCCACGCATTTGGCAAATAAATGCTGGTGTGACACTAAATTTGGTGCATTAGATTCTGTGAACTGCAGTGTTGACAGAAGTACCAAACTGTTTATCAGGTGGTGTAACAGATATATTACATGGATAATAAAATGCTGTCAATACTTGTACAATGATACTTTAGTATCTATAACATACTTTGTTAAATTTATTCAATATCTCAGTCACAGCCTGATTCTCTGAAAAATTAGCACTTTTACTTTTGTGCTTTAAGTACACAAACTAAGTAAAACTCTATCGTTTAACATAAACAGAATGTTAAATGCGGGATTTTTATTTGTAAAGAACTATTTTTACATTGTGGTATTGATTGCTTTATTTTGTGTACGATCTGAGTACTTCTTCCAACGTTGCTGGTCACAGATTCTGACAGTTCATAAAATATAGTATGAGACCTGTTTCAATCAGAAGCCGGGAGCCATTTACACAAAGCATCATGAGTATTCAATTTAAGGATTGCCTTGAAACGATGAGTAGTTCTTTCTTACGGGATCCATTTGATAGCATTACACTTTTCATATAGGTTATGGAAATCATTGAGGGTTTTACTGCTGAGAAAATTATTTACGTACAGTAGAAATGTTCCACTGTTTCCAAATAGAGTGGCAGCCAACCTAACCTTCCCTTAAGGCTACACCCTGAATAAGGAAGATAAAAGGGCAAGAAAACCAAACTGAAACTTGGGGGAAAAGATTATTTTACTAGAAAAATAAAACAGTAAGATAATGTCTGTTGAAAAGCAAATCCAATCCAACAATAACATTAATGAAAAAGCAGCCTGAATAAATGCCTGAATAGGCTAAGAGGCACTAACTTTGCCTTATCATTTTCCCCACTATCAGTGAACCAAAAAAGCGATCGACCATCTACCATCTCCACAACCAGCAGCGTAACTCTCAATGTAAGGTTCTTCTTATTCAAAACAGTATTTTTTTAAACAAAATAGATTACATGTTGCTGAAGAACCTAACTGTCGGTAGAAAGAAAAGGAAAAACTGAAACTGTAGGCCTGTAACCTATGGAAAGTTGCACTGTTTTGCGACTTGTTAATATAAATCAAACTGCCAAAAAATGAATGTCTTTTCAAAAATCCCAAAATCTCTGTTCAAATGTCAGATGGAATAAAGAATACTTTTATATGTAACAAATATTAGCTTAGCTACTTTGTGCAGCCTTGCCCAGGTTACCATTGATGCTCTGAAGCAAATTATTTTACAACCCCAATTCCAATATTGTTGGGATGAAGTGTATATTGTGAATAAAATCAAAATGCAATGACTATCACATCACGTGAGACAATATGTTATTTACAATAGAACATAGATAACATTTCAAATGTTGAAACTGAGACATTTTACATTTTTATCCACAAAATGAGCTTATTTCAAATTTTCTGGCTGCAACAGATCTCAAAAAAGTTGGGAAACAGGCAAAAAAGGGCTGAAAAAGCAATTAGTACATAAGAGAATCAGCTGAAAGAACATTTAGCAAGTAATTAAGTTAACTGGCATCAGGTGTGTAACATGATTGGCTATAAAAGGGATGTCTTAGAGAGGCTGAGTCTCTCAAAAGTAAAGATGGCCAGAGGCTCTCCAACCTGTGAAGGCTTGCGTAAAAAAATTGTGGAATACTTTAAAAACAATGTTCCTCAACATCAAATTGCAAAGGCTTTGAAGGTCTCGTCATCGACAGTGCATAACATCATCAAAAGATTCAGAGAAACTGGAAAAATCTCTGTGCGTAAGGGACAAGGCCGAAGACCTTTACTGGATGCCCGTGATCTTCGGGCCCTCAGACGCCACTGCATCACTCACCGGCATGATTCTGTCATTGACATTACTAAATGGGCCCAAGAATACTTCAAGAAACCACTGTCTGTAAAAACAGTCTGCCGTGCCATCCACAGATGCAACCTAAAACTCTATCATGCAAAAAGGAAGCCATTGTTGAGCATGATCCAGAAGCGCTGCCGTGTTCTGTGGGCCAAGGCTCATTTAAAATGGACTGTAGCAAAATGGCAAAGTGTCCTGTGGTCAGACGAGTCCAAATTTGACATTCTTGTTGGAAATCATGGGCGTCGTGTCCTCCGGGCTAAAGAGGAGAAAGACCCCTCCTGTTATCAGCGTTCAGTTCAAAAGCCAGCATCTCTGATGGTATGGGGATGCATTGGTGAGTATGGTGTGGGACACTTGCATGTTTTAAAAAGCACCATGAATGCTGAAAGGTAAATAAAGGTTTTAGAGCAACATACGCTCCCCTCCAGATGATATCTATCCCAGGGAAGGCCTTGTCTATTTCAGCAGGACAATGCAAAACCACATACTGCAGCTATTACAACAGCATGGCTTCGTAGAAGAAGAGTCCTTGGGCTGAACTGGCCTGCCTGCAGTCCTGATCTTTCGCCGGTTGAGAACATTTAGCGCATAATTAAATGAAAAGTCTGTCAAAGGAGACCCAAAACTCTCCAGCAGCTGGAAGCCTGTATTAAACAAGAGTGGGATCAAATTCCAATGGCTAAACTCAAGAAACTTGTCTCCTCAATGCCCAGACGCCTCCACTCTGTGTTAAAAAGAAGAGGGGATGCTACACCATGGTAAACGGGCCCCTGTCCCAACTTTTTTGAGACCTGTAGCAGCCATCAAATTTGAAATGAGCTCATTCTGTTGATAAAATTGTAAAATTTCTCAGTTTCAACATTTGCTATGTTATCACTGTTCTATTGTGAATAAAATACTGGCTGGTGTGATTTGAAAGTCATTGCATTTTGATTTTATTCACAATTAACACTTCCCAACTATTTCGGAATTGGGGTTGTATTTTATTTATTTAGTTATTTTTTTACTTGCATTCAAAAATCAGTTTGGCCTTTCATGAATGTATGTCAATTCAATCGATGGGATAGATAGGAGGGTTGTTACAATTGGCTAATTTGTCATGGTTTGTGAGGTGTGCGTGTTGTTTGGACTTTTCTTTGCGGCTCTCATCCCGGGACGATATAGAATTCCTGGGCCATCGAATTCTTTACCCAGCTGGTTGATTGAGCTGAGGCGGCGCTTTCCCTGAATCTTTATAAAAACAGCTGATAAGACACGTCACAATACCATCACGTGACACTTCTGAGGAAGATGGGAGTTCCCGTTGAAACATGTCAAGGTATGAATGCAGAACTACGCTTTCTTGGCTGATATAAAAGAATTCAAATTTTAATTCTAAAATTAGAGACATAATGAATCTCATCCAACTATAAGCAGGAAGTCCGGCACGCCTCCTTCGCTAGAGTGTCTGTGTTTAGCTTCGCATTATAGCCGAAGATATCTGTAGTCAGGTTTTGTATGACTTTCTAGCTTCTAAATGTTGGAGTTTCTTCTCCCTTTTTCTATCTTGCTTTGCTTCCGTGGTTCGGACTATTATACGTCCTTTGGAAGCGCGAGTACTTGTGTTTGGTCTATATTATTCTCTGTGTTTGTACTGTGTTCGTGCTACTCTCTTTCTCTCTGTCGTTGCTCTTGACCTCCGTATACTACTGGCCATTACAGAACACTCTAGCCAACATGGAGTCGTCAGCAACGGCTGCGTTAGAGAAAGTTGTGGCTAACCAACAAGCTGCTCTCTCTGGTTATGGCAAGGGTCTTGCTAGCCTGAACAATCAACAGGCAGAGTTGGCGGAAAGAGTCCGCCTTCGGGCAAATGCCACGGAGAGACAGGAGAACGTTCTGTTAACTCTCACTGAGAGTATTAGAGCCTTGTCCACGCAAATCACACGAAATGTTGCACAAGCACAGTCCGTACATCTTCCCCGAGAGCAAAGCTTCAGTTACCCCCAAGATATGGAGGCGAGGCAGGAAGATGTAAAGATTTCATTGCCCAATGTCAGATATTTTTTAAAGCGCAGCCTTCAAGGTTCGTGAATGAAGAGTCTCGGGTTTCACTTATTTTATCCCTGTTAACCGACACAGCACTCATTTGGATCGGCCCACTTATTCGATCTAATTCACCAGTAGTGAATACTGTGGAGACTCTTGTTAGAGAAATGGTATCGGTGTTTGATCAGGATGTTTGCGGCCAGGACGCGGCTACGCGTTTAATGCATCTAAGGCAGGGCTCTGAGAGCGTCGCTGCGTTTTCAATCACATTTCGCTCCTTGGCGACAGAGACAGGCTGGCCAGAAGCACCTCTTATGACACTGTTTGTTCACGCTTTGGCTGAGGAGGTTAAGGACGCTCTGGCTACATTAGAGCGTTGTTTGTCTCTAGATTCGTTGGTTCGCACTGTGGTGCGAATTGATAATCGCATCCCCGAACGTAACAGGGAGAAATGTACTGCATTTACTCTTGCTTGCAATGGGGCTAATGCTACTAGCAGCATGCATACAGCTCCCATTCCGCCCACTGAAAATTCCACTCCTGGTGAGCCTATGCAAGTTGATGGCTCATATGAAAGCCAGGCTTGTAAGCCCGTTCGGAGACATATAATCTGCTATAATTGTAACAAACCAGGACATATCCGTCCACGCTGCCCTGAGCTTCAGGGAAACAGGAAGTCCCTCTAGCGGTATGGGGGGCACTAGAGAGACAGACCCAATATCCCTTCCGAACTTTAATCCCTGTAGAATTTACTGTGGGGAGACAGAGAATATTTATCGACGCTTTTGTGGACTCTAGCGCCATGGATTGTTTTATGGATGCAGAGTGGGCTAGGAGACATTCCATTCCTATCCGCCCTCTTTTACATTCACGCTCTGTTAGATGTTTGGACGGTCGCCCGCTGGGAACTGGATTTATAGCCAAAGTTTCTGAATCATTGACTATGTTAATCTCTTTTGGTGGCCATTCTGAGGCGGTCTGGTTTTTTATTATCAGTTCTCCTGTTTTCCCTGTCGTTTTAAGACACTCTTGGCTACGGGAACAAAGGCCTCATACCATTTGGGGAAGTCAGGATAACCCGATCATCCAGTGGGGCACTGATTGTAGG
Source organism: Gymnothorax javanicus (assembly GCA_029692085.1). Lineage (NCBI taxonomy): Eukaryota > Metazoa > Chordata > Actinopteri > Anguilliformes > Muraenidae > Gymnothorax > Gymnothorax javanicus. The sequence goes on from CM056203.1 coordinate 21,734,397, forward strand.
TCCCACTGTAGGGTGAGTTTAGCGTGTCATCCCGGACATCGACCTATGGGGGAGGCTGAGGCCTGGAGTGATTCTGAGGAGTTTGCCTCACACAACCCTCCTAATCTACAGAAAGGGCCGGAGGAGAGGTTGGAGTGGGATGCTCAATTTGACTGGCGGCAGCCAGAGGAGGATTGCTATTCAGAGGATTTCTCGGACTCGGAATCCGACATGGAGAAGGCAGGTTCCGAACAGGGTGAGAATTTGGGGGCTGCTCAGAACTTTTGTCTGCCTCCTAATGTTCCTGATGATTATGCTGATCTCACGGAGGTTTTTAGCAAGCAACGGGCCTCGACTTTACCTCCTCATTGCACGTTCGATTGCGAGATCAATCTCCACCCGGGTACTACTCCCCCCAGAGGTTCATTATACTCGCTGTCAGGGCCTGAGCGAAAGGCAATGCGAGAATATATTCAGGAGGCTCTGGCTAATGGATTTATTCGGCCCTCCACGTCTCCTGCTGGAGCGGGGTTCTTTTTTGTGGGCAAAAAAGACGGCGGCCTGAGACCCTGTATTGATTACAGGGGCTTGAATAATATCACTATTAAAAACCGATACCCACTTCCGTTGATGAACTCCGCGTTTGAACGGCTGCAGGAGGCGTCGTTTTTTACTAAGCTAGACCTCCAGAATGCTTATAACTTGGTTCGGATCCGTGAGGGGGACGAGTGGAAAACGGCATTTAATACACATGACGGGTACTACAAATATTTGGTCATGCCGTTTGGATTGGTTAACGCCCCCTCTGTGTTCCAGGCACTCATTAATGACGTCCTCCGAGAGATGTTGGAGAGATTTGTCTTTGTCTTCCTTAACGATATTTTGATTTTCTCTTCAACTCTCTCGGAGCATAAACGACACGTCAGACAAATGCTTGAGGCCCTCCTCAAAGCCAAGCTTTTTGTCAAGGCTGAGAAATGCGTTTTTCATGCCAAGACAGTTTTGTTTCTTTGCTTCATTGTTTCGGACGGGTCAGTCCGCATGGATCCTGACAAAGTGTCAGCGGTCAGGGATTGGCCTGCCCTTCAAAACGTTTAGGAGGTGCAACGGTTTTTGGGGTTTGCTAATTTTTATAGGAGGTTTATCCGTAATTTTAGCGCGGTAGCTGCCCCCATTATCGCGCTCACTAAGAAGAATACCTCCTCATCGTTTGCTTGGTCTCCAGCAGCTGAGGCTGCTTTTCAGCAGTTAAAGAAACGATTTAGCTCAGAAACCATTCTCGTTTTGCCCGACCCCTCCCTCCCATTTGTTGTGGAGGTGGATACATCGGAAGTCGGGGTAGGTGCCATTTTGTCCCAGCACCCCCTTCGGGACAATAAGTTGCACCCATGCGCCTACTTCTCCCAGTCGTTGTCGGCGGTCAAACGGAATTACAGCACCGGTGACCGGGAGTTGTTAGCTGTCAAGTTGGCGTTAGAAGAGTGGCACCATTGGTTGGAGGGGGCTGAACATCCATTTGTGGTTTGGACAGATCATAAAAATCTCCAATACATCCAACAGACTAAACGACGTAATTCTCGGCAGGCGCGGTGGTCGTTGTTTTTCAACCGCTTTAACTTTATGTTAACCTATCGCCTGGGGTCTAAAAACATTAAGCCCGACGCTTTGACGCGGATTCACGACTGCTCCGGTCGCGACCCCATTCCTGAGCCGGTTATCCCGGCAGCTCAGATTGTGGCTCCCATTCAGTGGGACGTTGAGTCTGTTGTGTGGGAGGTGTTGAGAAATGATCCCGGTCCTGGTGGGGAGCCGCCTGGCTGTTTGTTTGTTCCTTTGGCACTGCGGTCCCAAGTTCTCCAGTGGGGGCACTCTTCCCGTCTGGCGGGTCACCTGGGGGTTCATCGGACCAGGCAGTTCTTCGCCCGACGTTTTTGGTGGCCCAGTATGATTGAGGACATCCGGGAGTTTGTAGCGGCGTGCTGTATTTGTGCTCGGAACAAGACTTCCCACCTCCCCCCCTCTGGTCTGCTGCGGCTGTTGCCCGTCCCTAAGCGCCCATGGAGCCATATCGCTCTTGATTTTGTTACGGGGCTGCCTGTTTCGGAAGGCAACACGGTCATCCTGGTCGTGGTTGACCGTTTTTCTAAGGCCGCCCACTTTATCACGCTGCCCAAGCTGCCTTTAGCGCGGGAGACTGCCCTTCTTGTTGTGGACCATGTTTTCCGGCCGCATGGCCTCCCTCAAGATGTGGTTTCTGACCGAGGCCCTCAATTCACGGCCAAATTCTGGTGCGCATTTTGCAACCAGTTGGGGGCCACTGTGAGCCTTTCCTCTGGCAGACGGGCAGACAGAGCGAACCAACCATTCTTCGATGTTTGGCGGCTGATGACCCATCTTCATGGTGTCGATTTTTAGCATGGGCCGAATACTCCCACAATTCACTGGGTAACTCCTCCACAGGCCTTTCCCCGTTTGAGGCTCAGTTGGGTTATCAGCCTCCACTGTTTCCTGAGACTGACAGGGATTCAGAGGTTCCTTTGGTTAATCACTTTGTTTGAGGTTGTCGGTCAGTTTGGGCCAGAGTCCGTTCCTCCTTGTTGCGCTCTGGATGGAAACAAAAGACCGCCGCAGAAAGAAGGCGCCGGGTTGGCCAAAGGGTCTGGCTTTTCATGCGGGACCTGCCCTTGAGAGTGGAGTCACGGAAATTGGCTCCCCGCTTTATTGGGCCTTTTAAGATTGTGCAAAGGATCAATCCTGTCACAGTCTGGTTGAAGCTCCCTAGATCCTTACGGGTCCACCCCTCTTTTCATGTCTCCAGGCTCAAACCGGTTAGCACTTGCGTTCTGGCTCCAGTCGACAAACCCCCGCCGCCGCCACGGATGATTGAGGGGGGGCTGGCTTACACTGTGCGTCGTATTTTAGCCGAGAGGCGTGTGGGTCGCAGAGCTCAGTTTTTAGTCGACTGGGAGGGTTATGGTCCTGACGAGCGGTGCTGGGTCCCTTCTCGGGATATCCTGGATCCTACCCTTATTTTGGAATTCCATGCGCGGGGCTCTCTGGGAACCTCTGGGGCTGTTCCTTAGAGGGGGGGGGTCCTGTCATGGTTTGTGAGGTGTGCGTGTTGTTTGGACTTTTCTTTGCGGCTCTCGTCCTGGGACGATATTGAATTCCCGGGCCATCGAATTTTTTACCCAGCTGGTTGATTGAGCTGGGGCGGCGCTTTCCCAGAATCTATATAAGCAGGAAGTCCGGCATGCCTCCTTCGCTAGAGTGTCTGTGTTTAGCTTCGCACTATAGCCGAAGATATCTGTAGTCAGGTTTTGTATGACTTTCTATCTTATAATTGTTGGAGTTTCTTCTCCCTTTTTCTATCTCGCTTCACTTCCTTGGTTCGGACTATTATACGTCCTTTGGAAGCGCGAGTACTTGCATTCGGTCTATATTATTCTCTGTGTTTGTACTGTGTTTGTGCTACTCTCTTTCTCTCTGTCGTTGCGCTTGGCCTCCGTATACTACCGGCCATTACATAATTAGGCAACAAGGATACTTTGTCTGATATGGCTAATTATACAGGATGATAAAAGAGCAATACACGGCAATCTGCCGATAACATAAAATGGAGACAACCACCAATGATAAAGCGGATACAGAAGAACGGATATTAAGGCTACGCAATCATTGTACCACCATAAATACTATTTTCACTGTCTTAGCCCTGTCGACCACTAGCCCAGAAACAACTCACACTAAAATATAATCATCAAAACATTATCAAATTATTGAAAATGACAATGCACAGTGTAGTAGATTAAAATGGATAAAAATGCATAAAATTTTAATAAAAATATTTTATCAGATGTCCGATGGACTATTACCCTGTATGTCAGATCACATCTGTCACACTCTGTTACAGCAGGTCCGAAAACACTGCACAGGCATGTCAAGCATGCACAACACTTAATTTGCTGCACAAGCAGGCCTTCATCGCTGTGATCATAATCAACAGCAGCTCATAATAAATGAAATGTTTTCCCTCATGCTGTGGGGTCACAGCTTTCCAACAGTTAAAACAAGCCAACCGTGGCCTTGCGCTGGGGATTTTGTCAATAAATGTCTCCAAAAAATGTCCAAAAAAATCTGACATGTGTTTTTGAGTCATCTCACACATTTGAATACAAAGCAAATCATCAACTAGAGGAAAAAGGACACTAAAATATAATGACAGTAACTGTATTGCCGTCAGCTATAACAACACTAAAATTATGCAAAATATTTCTGTGTGGTTATTTTGAAAATGTTGTTACATTCAGACTTAACATTTTCACCACCAGCTCACCAAGGGGGTGCTGCGGCACCCTCAGCACCCCTACTTCCCATGGTCTTGACGCTTGCCTGTAGCCAGGGGATTACAGGTGAGTGCAACCCACACTGCCTCACCCCCTCCAGCTCAGTCCAGTCCCAGCCAGTCCGTTCCAGTCCAGTTAAATCCCAGCTCGTCCAATCAAGTCTAGTCCAGCCCTGGCCGGTCCAGTCGAGGCCCGGCCATTCTATTCCAGTATCCCAGCCGGTGTAGTCCAGACCTGTCCACTCCAGTCTCGGCCAGTCCTAGTGAGTCCTTTCCGGTTCAGTCCAGCCCCAGCTACTCCTGTCCAGTCCAGTCTTTGACCTCTGCTTCTTTCATTTCTACAGACTTCTGACTGCTGCGACACTGTCTCAGGATTAACGCTGAGAATATTTTATTGATGCCCAGCTTGCCTCTCGGCTGCAGTTGCCCAGCCTGCAGTTCCAGCAGCCCACTGATGCCCTGGCTATCACAGGACTCTCAGTGGTTAAGATCACCCAGATTGTGCCCCCTGTGGTTCTCCTTTCTCCTGATCTCCAGAACCCATTAGGGGCAAATAATCTATTTTATTAGCAAGTCACTTCATGCACCCATAGTGCTTGGACACCCATGGGTTCTCCAGCACAACCCCTGGATTGACTGGAACAGCCACCACATGTTAGAATTGAGTGCTTTTTGCTCCAGTAAACTAACTGAGGGACGCCCAAGCTGCTGTCTGCTGTGGATTGAAGACTGAGGAGGAAACCCCCGATCTGTTCTCCATATCTCTGGGGTACCAGGGCCTTGGGGCTGCTTTCAGCAAATCCCGGGTGACCTCGCTACCACCTAACTGGCCGTGGGATTGCTCAATCAACCCCCTGCCTAGCATTTCATCCCCCAGAGATTGTCTTTTCTCTCCGTCTAGCCTGAGGCCATGGAGAAATACAACCAGGAGTTGCTAGCCCGCATTATCATCTGCCAGTCTCCCTCCCCGACGGGATCAAGGTTTTTTTGTGGGCAAGAATGACAGTCGTCTTTGTCCCTGCATCGACTTTTGTGGACTGAACACCATCACAGTCAAAAACCACTGTCCATAGCCACTCATGTCTACCACCTTTGAATCCCTCCAGGGAGCACAGATCTTTACTGAACTGGATCTCCCAATTTCCTACCACCTCGTCTGCATCAGGGAGAGAAATGAGTGAGAAATGAGTGGAAGACAATGTTCAATGCCCCCACAGGATACTATGAGTACCTTGTCATGCCCTTCAGCCTTACTAACACCCTCCCAACCTTTCAGCTACTCGTAAATCATGTCGACCGGGATATGCTCAACCGTTTCATCCGTTTACCTGGATGACATCCCTGTCTTCTCTGTTCTAGGGCTCGGCACACCGTTCATGTCAGAAGGGTCCTCCAGAGGCTGCTCAAGTACCGTCTCATCATCAAAGCTGAGAAGTGTGAGTTCCACTGCAAGCTCGTCTTCTTCCTGGAGTACATTGTTTTGTCCAGGGGCATACAGATGGATCAGCAGAAGGTCAAAGTGATGCCAGATTGACCCACACCTGATTCCAGAAGGGAGTTCCAGCATCTCTTTAGTTTCATCGATTTTTATTCAGTTCATTCAGAAATGCATTTTAATGGTGGCTCCCCTCACTGCTCTCTCCTTCTCAGCTGGAAAGTTAACATGGTCCCTGGCCATGGACCAGGCCTTCCAGACCCTTTAAAACCAGTTTACCACAGTCCTCATACTGAACAACCTAATCTTGCTTGGAAATTTGTGGTAGAGGTGGGTGCTTGTGACATCGGTGTCAGAGTAGCCCTGTCTCAAGTTTCCCCAGATCAAAACAAACATCATCCCTCTGCTTTCTACTGCCACTGTTTAACACCTACAGAACATAACTACTGCTTGGGGGAGCACAAGCTCCTGCTGGTTTAACTTGTCCTGGAGACATGAAGGCGCTGGCTTGAGGGTAGGAAGACATGTTATTGGTGTGGACCGACTACGCAAACCATAAATACTGTATGTCCGTTCTGCTAACCATCTAAATTACCGACAGAAACACGGGTCCTTGTTCTTTGCCCACTTCAATTTCTTCCATTCCTACCATTCTGGGGCCAAAAAAAGGAAATCCAATGCCCTCCCTCGATGTCATGCGTTGTCTTAAGAGACCAGAGAGAGGAATACCATGCTGCAGTGCTGTGGGACATCTAGATGGTGGTTAACAATGCTCTGCTGGTACGTCATGCTCCCAGTGCCTGTCTGCCTGATCGATCTCATTGCTCTAAAGTTTGTCCATCTGCAGGTGTTGTTATTGGGCCACTCTCCTCTGCTGGCTAGTCACCCAGGAGTCTGACATACTGCAGCCCTCATGAAACGATTACCATGAAGAAAGATGTTCACAGTGCCGTATCTGCCTACTCCGTCAGCATTCAGAACAAGAAGTCCACCACCCTTGCCTTTCCCATGCAGACTATGGTCCGATATAGCCCTAGATTTTGCCGCTGATTTGTCCCTGTCAAATGGTAATACCACCTTCCTCACCATTGTTGATCACTTTTTGAAAGCTGTTCACTTTCTGCCATTGCCCAAGACTCCTTTTGCCAAGGGGATGACGGAGCTTCTGGTCCAACAAGTGTTCAAGATCCATGGTTTCCAAACTGACATTGTCTCCGACCATGGTCCATAGTTCACCTCCAACTTTTGGAAAGCTTTCTATAAATTATTGGGTGCTTCTGTCAGTCTTTCCTCAAACTTCCACTCCCAGTCGAATGGGCAGATTGATTAAGCCAACCAGCATATGGAGACTGACCTGAGATGCGGGACCTTTGCAGACCCTAATGCCTAGAATTGCTAAATCCCTTGACTAGAGTATGCAACTCTATCCTGGTTTATTGACCCATTCCCCATTACCAAAATAATAGGTTCGGTAACCTTGCGGCACCAGCTACCGCACACCCATTAAAGAATCCACCCTTTGTTTCATGTGTCCTGGGTCAAGCCAGTGATACACAGCGCTTTGCAACCCCCCCCATGTCATCAATGATATGCAGTCCTACACTGTGCACTGCCTTCTGAAGGTTTGTCAGCACGGCAGAGGATTCTAGTGTCTGGTCGACAGAGAGGTTTATGGTCCGGAGAAGCACTGTTGGGTCCCGGCCTGAAATATTTTGGACCTCTCCCTCATCCAGGCCCTCCATTACTGCCACAAAGGGGCTCTTCTAAGACCGGGGGAGGGTTATATTAGGATTCCAAATCCTGTTCTCTGTTCCATATCTTGTTTTCCCTGTTTTTATGTGATTGCGGTTGTCATTTATTTCCAGTCGCATCTGTAATTGTATCTTGTTATTCCATTAGTGTTTCCCCGTCTTGTTTCTCACCCAGCCTCTGCTGTTTTTCTCCCCACTTCTTCCATTTAAGTTCATTTGGTCTGCATGCACATACGTTCCCTCTTTCTTTTAGTCTGTGCTCGATTGTCTCTTTGCCTTCATGCCATCTGATGTGGCTGTATTACAGTTCTGTCTTGTTTTTCCTCTATGTCCCGAGAAAAGTCTGTGTTCAAGTTTGCTTCTGATCTCCCTGGCCTGACCCTGCATCTGCCTGTTCTGTACTTGATTCAGTGCCAAAATCTGCCTACCTAACAGATCTAAACTATGTGCTGCATTCCGCCCGCTACCAAACCCTGCTTGATTGACCACACCCCCTGATTATGATTTCTGTATTGTTGCCTAAGAATAAAACTTGGTTTGGGATCTATACTGCTGTCTATGCCTCAGTTTTCTGTTCCCTGACAAATATATGTCATAATAATTGCTGTCAGGCTGAAAATTAGGTGTCCCTATATTATCAGTAATTTAAAGGGGAACCCAGGTCAAACCTCAAGTAGATTTGTCAGAGAAGGGCAAACTTTGAACTTTAACTTGATTTATCATTCACCAGTGAGACCCTCCCTGTTTTCCCACAAGAGTTGTGGAAGTAGAACCCATATAGCACAAGCAGAAGCATTGTCTGCTCCGTATGGCAGCCGACTGCATTTCCCCTTCAAACACTGACCCCCTGCGTTTTTGTGACATTTTTGTGGACAACTTGTCATGGATATCACCAGTCTCGTATCCTATTCCTCACATACGATTTGCAGGAAAGTGGTGTTTTGCCCGGCTTATGACTGCTTCAACCACAGTGTAAAGTACCCTGGGAAGACATTTCAACCCCTACTGACCCTGGCAAAAAATCCTGAACTCTTTCAGACATGTACGGAGCCCCTGAAGTGCAATGTCATGAAATAAATATATTTTTTGACCCCAAGATAAGCCATTCCCAGGACTTAATTATCTTGTGGCCATGAGATGTAACTCGTTCCCTAAATCTGACTCAACAAAATTGTGGGAAAGAGTTAATTAAATTGCGGGAAAAAGTTGTGTCTCCTCGCCACAAGTTAACTAAATTGTGGGAATGAGTTGTATCTTGCGTATGTATATATATATACATATATATATGTATATATTTTTCATGTCATTGCCCTTCCTGGGCCACATAGAAATGGGTAGCAAGTATCAAGGTGGAAAAGTTCTCACCAAAAAACTACACACATCAACCAACGAGCATGCAATCAACAGAAACATCACCAAATCCCGGCAACAGTGACTTGATTGTGGCGTGCAGTTCCATGGGGACTCCTGTGATCTGGAAAAACCTAGTAAATATGTCACTTTTGGGAGAAACTGAGTTTGACCCTCATCTGCAGTAATCTAGAGCAGTGAAAATTTTAAAACACTAGCTATTAGTGTTATTTGAACTGTCTACATCAAGTTTCTATTATTTTTTTCGGTTAGGAGAAGTCCAGAATCCAAAGGTTTTTGTTCAGTTGCGAGAATCCTTGCCACTGATAATTTCACTAGGTTTTTCCAGATCACAGGAGAGCAATGGTCTGGTGATTGCATTTTTTTTTTTTTTTTTTTAGATTTCCTCTGACGCAGATATCACTTTGAAGAAATTTGCATGACAGATAGAAGCTCAAAGTGTGCTCTTTTCAGGCAGATCTACTCAAGGTTTGACCTGGGTTCCCCTTAGAACATTTCACATCCTGTATTTGAACTCTGCTTTAGAGCAGATCACATAGCTTTGTGGCTACACTGTTCTCCTCAGATATGCTGCGATAGCCCTGTCATTTTCAGCAAGTCAGCTGAAATAGTGCATTTCTGTCTTCTCTTACATTTTCCCATACTCTTCATCTAAAGCGCAGAGCTTAGTGACATCCCAGTTTCCTGACGTCAAGAAACGAGGGGGGACAGAGGGAACAGCCGGCTGCTCCAAAAAGAAGGAAGAAAGACAAAAAGGGCAGGATTAAGGTGGGATGAAAAAGAGATGGGCAAAGGCTATATCATTTGAGGTGTTATTAACATATTTTCATATCCTTTCTTTATTACCCTCTCAGACAAATAAGCACCATTAATTGTATCAATAATGTAATCTCAGGGAGGTTGTAATACAAGTATTGAGCGTGAAAAATAATAAATTGCCTCATCAATAGATACTTTTTCACTGAGTAGAGAGCTGATAGAAAGATGATATGGATGCAGTACGATTTGAAAAGAACTGGAATTTGTGCAGTCATTCTGAAGAAATAAACTCATTTTCATTCAATCAATCATACAAAACACATAAACACACACAGACCATGCACACAGTGTTTGTATTGTCACAGGGCTGACCTGAATAGGAAGAGCAGCTATGTGTCGGAATTCACCACGAGCACCCTGCTTGGCAGGTAGAGTCAAGTAGAATATGGATCCATCTCCAGAAAACAACGGCACTTCCTGTAGGAGGAATGAAATGACAGTCAGCAATAACATCATCTTCTGAGTTGCTGGCATGTCTACATCACTAGAGAGACAGATAAGACAGCTCTTGTATGAAAGGTGAAGCAAGAGAACATGATCCAGGAGACCCAAAACTGCAATTTAAAGCAATATAGAAGTGGGTTTAAATTACACCCACTATCTCAGCACAAACTTTAAAGAAGTATCATCCATCTTCAAGCCTTTCTGCTATCTGGAAGAACTATTTATTTATTGACCATTTGTCACAAAATTCTGCATGCTTACAGTATGGGTTAGAATGTTTGGATCTTAAAAGGACTGAGAAAATAATGTTCTTAGCAACACACTGCAAGATTCTGTTGTTTTCCCAGAATCTAGTTTTGTGGGTGGTCCATCTGCTCCTATAATATGATAGTTCTACCTGTGAAATGAGCAGGCAGATAGAAATAATCGAAATTACCTGGCGTTGATCCTGCCAGACATCCACTGACATTTTGTGTTTCTAGAGTTGAAGAAAAATCCAGTGAATGCATGAAAAATTTTAAACAATTGAGCATAGTGATACTGCCGTTTATGACAATATGAATGTATAGCCATTTACAAGAACACTGCATTACCATACACAAAATGCTTGCTTTTGACTACTTGAGTGGTACATTGGTGTCACAACCCTTGTTTGTCTTTAAATGGGTCCTGTTCCAGCAGTCTGCATGTGTTTTTCCAGTTATGCATTTAATTGATATATTTTCTCATCTCCTCCCACGCTACCAGGTGTTATCATTTGTATGCCTCATGCTTTCTGTGAATGTCCCATCTATACAATATATGTTCATTGTGGTTTCTGGATTTTCATGGATCATACCCTATTAAACCTTCCAGGCAGTTTGTGTCTTCTAGTATTGAGCTAGGCTCTTCTACCGTGTGTTTTTGGTTAATTAATGAAAGAGATTAAAGTAATTGTTCTTCTGAGTCCTCCCAATAGGAACAAGCTCCCAAGCCTTCATATCGATCTCCAGGATTGGGACCATGTTCTTGTTAGTCCATTGTTCCTGCCTGTTCCTCTATGTCAGTGTATTGGGAACACATCCCAAGCCTTCCTTAGTCACCAGGATTGGGACCAAATTCCTGCTGAACCCTTTGGTTCAACTGTCAAGCAGTTCTGCTCCTCAGAGTGGGATTCACTACCAGGCTTCCGCCGCTGGACGGCCACTGGTCTGGGCGTGGACAAACCCTATACCATCTCCAGTCATTACCAACTTAGCTGGACTGCCCCTCAACAGTTCTGGGTAATGGCCTTTCCCTCTTCCATTACCGTACTCCCGTTAATAAATACTCCCTCGTGGATTATACTCTAATTCTGCCTTTGGTTCCTTGTCTGGTGTATAACATGTTGATACACAAAGAGTGGACATTTTTTGGTGCATTGAAAGAGATTTCCTGTTCCTTTTATCCTTTTCAACTTTGAAAAAGAGGCAAACTGTGACGGTGCGTTCAGGAACCACACGCAAGAGATGGAAATCCAAAAAATGTATGCCTTTAATGAGATCCGGGTCAATGCCAAAAAACACAAGAATTGCCAAGCCACAAAACGAAATCCAAAAACAGAGTCGACTAGACAGGCAGGGGTCAGTACCAGAAAAACAGATGAGCAAAGGTACATAGACGGTAGGCAAAAAAAGTCGTAGTCGATGAACAAAGCAGGGGGTCATACACAGGGCATCAAAACACAGGAATCGTGGTCATACTAAAATAGGTCGAAATCCAGGAAGTCAAAACAATACAAAAAAGGGTTATGGCAAGAATCTTGGTCGGACGAAACAGACGAAGAGAAACAATAATCAATGGCATACGAAAGGCTCTGCACAAAGAAATATTGATCAATGTTCTGACAAAGTCAGAACAACAGTGAGGACTCTTAAATAGACAGGAGGGAAGTCACATGCTATGCAGGGAACAGATGAGCTGGATCAGACTAATTACAATGGGAGGAACACATGAGGGAAATCCTAACCACGAAAACTGGCGAAAGCCAAGACACGGATGGGAATCACGCAAACAGCCTACGACATTTAAACAGCTCCGGTCAAGGAGTTCTAAGTGCACAGATAATGAGTGCAGGAAAGTAATTAGGCACGTGCAAGAGATCTCGCAGAAACGCAGGGGGAGACAGGTACAGCTGAGCAAGAGGCGGAGACTAGAACAGGGCGATTGCTGAGAGGGAATTAGTACTAATTAATAGCGGTGCAACTTTACAGATTTAACTAAAGTGCTCATTAGTAAGTTAGTAATATATATACATGGATTAGTTGGGTTAGTAGACTATGATACAAAATACAAATGTTAGTCTTGTTAGTAATTAGGACAGTAAGGCGAAGGAAGTAAATGAGGATTGAAGGAATATTATTAAACACCAGAAATCATTGAAATTACCCGAAGCATGTGAGCACACAGACCGGGAAGACGGACTGAACCAACTAGATCACAATACAGGGGAGACAAGTGCAATGGAACTGAAGAATGGACTGAACTAAAACCAGAGAATAACAATAACCAAAAGGAATAAATAAAAGATAAAATCATAAACCATGAACTTGAACATAAACATGAACATAAACATGAACCAAAACCATAACCATGACACAAACCTTTGCTCCGATTTTAGGCACGTTCAGGCATATTATTTTCTCATTCTTTCAACAAAGTAAAACTCTAGCAAAATATCGCAATACTTATCCTATGGTACATATCCAATTGTCAAATTCATGCCTATGCACAAACATAGAAAGTGCAGTAACACCATCGGACACACACATGCACGCACAAGTTATTATTTCCAATTTAACCTCACTGAGTATAATCTTCACAAACACAAATACAGTTAAATTGCACACTTAGCAAATATTGAAGGTGACTGTGATGGACATTTGACATTGACCTCTCACCTCCATGCATGCCCCAGTCGTGGCCTCACACACGGAGAGCACTGATTGGTTCTGAGGTCTGTTCAGCCAGCGTACAGCAATTCGAGTGCTGCTGATCCACTTAACCATAGAGATGTAATAGTGCCTATGAAGAATGAGAACTTGTACTGCATCATAAGCACAAACATTTCTACACACTGAAAAATATTAACAATATTTTCAATGTTACCGAATGCTTTTGTCCACTCCACATCAGGGAAATAGGTTTTTGAATACTGCTGCGGCATTTGAGTGAAAATTTCTGCTAAACTGTATGCTTCATTTGAATCTTTCCCACAAATGCAGCAATAATATTTAAAAACTTATGACGACAGCCCTGCATTGTATTGAAAAAATAATGGATTTGAGGCTGGACGCGCTGTGAGAGGGTGGAGTGGTTACCTGACCCTGAATGAGTCTGGGGGAATCATCTCCAAGGTGTGGGCGGGGCCATACAGATTGACGACAAAGAGGCCCACCGTGGGAATATTGGCACCAGCCTATAGGAGGAATTATGCTTTTCAATCACCCTTCAGTTTTTATTTTCCCACCAATGCCATCGTCTTTATTCATTCTTTAAAGGGTGCACACTGAAGATGCCTCTTAATATACTACAATGGCTAACACAATTAGCAAACTTGGTTTGAAAGGAATGCCATTTGCTCCAGCTTTCATTGCAACCTGCCATGTCTACAACCCCAATTCTGAAATAGTTGGGACGAAGTGTAAATTCTGAATAAAACCAAAATGCAATGACTTTCAGATCACATGAGCCAATATGTTATTGACAATAGATTTGTAGATTTGTAGATTTATTTATTTAAGAAGAACAGGGACAGTGCATATTAATAAAAACATTTGCATGTAAATATGCCAGATTATAGCCAGTGGCTAATTTCCATCTTCAGTCCCTGGAGGCAGGTTGATATAAAGTACAGCAGTACAATCATATTTAAAAGAACAATAGTCAGACAGATAAACAGTAGGCATAAACCCATTTGACAGAACCAGAGTTTGGGGAGGCATAAAGTGCTTGAATGCTAAAGTGACTAGGTGTAGGTGATTAAGTGCATCTTTAGTCTCTAGGGGCAGATTAATATAAAATACAGTAATAGAATAACATTGGTAGGTTTACATAAAAAGCAATAGTATAGTAACATTTGGAATAAAAAGTACAATAGTCAGACAGATAAAAAAAATATGCATAAAGCCATGTACATGTAACATCACCAGAGTTTGGGGAGTCATAAAGTGCTTAAATGCTAAAATGTCTACGTGTTAAGTTGCTTGAGTGTTAGAGTGCTAGGTGCTGTGTCAAAAACCAGCTGGTATTATTGCATGTTTCGACATATTTCTTGCACGCAAATAAGTGTGCAGATGTTATTGCACTAGTTAAATGTACACAGATGTATCTGTGTACGCACTATTCACAATATTCACCTACATAATTTTGTGTATGTATACAAGGTCACAAGGGCTGGTTTGATGCCAGCTACATCCCCAAATTACAGCCCAACAAATATTCCGACACATTACAACAAACAAATACACTACACTCAAAGAATTAAGATATGATATGAGTACAATCTTGATTATCTAAGAACCATGTCTTTAAGTGTTTAGTAAATGAGGTGAAGGTTGGTGTGTCTCGTATGTTATTCGGTTCTGTGTTCGGTACGCGATGCTCAGTATGAGAGTGCTGACTGCCTAAAAACAGTTTTTCTGAATGTGACCAGGCAGTCACCTCTGGATCCTGCTCTGGTTAACCTGTTTGTGTTTTTCTTTATAAATTCATTTAGTGGAGGTGGAGCCAGTCCATGGAGAATTTTATACACCAGGATACAATCTGAATATTTTATTATATTTTCCCAACTCAGGAATTCAAATTTCTTCAAGATGGCACAATGATGGTATGTGTTGGGCTTTTTATCTAAGATTTTCAGAGACTGTTTGTATGCAATTTCAACAGGCTTTAGTGTGGAATTACATGCCATTGCCCAGGTTGTTATACAGTAGGTAATATGTGGCATGATCATCGCATTGAGGAACAGTTTGGCTGAATCGACAGTTAGGTTATTTCTAATGTATTTGGAGTTAGAGAGATTAAACTTTATTCAGTTCGTAGTTCTTTTTACTTGTTGTTTGAAGCGTAGCTGTGAGTCTATCATGATTCCCAGATACTTAAACTCTTGCACTACCTCAAGTTTTGTTCCCTGGACAAGTACATCCGGAATTATGTCAACACTTGCCCTATTTGAAAAGAACATACAAACAGTCTTTGATACATTGAGATGTAGATGAGAATGCTGCAGCCAGTTCGACACATTAGACATGGCAGCTGATAAATTTTGACCATTTATGGCAAAATAACTCTGATTAATTCATTAATTGTATCCCAGTTTACATATTTATTCATGGCATTACCAACTCCTAAAGAATCATTTTTCAAAATCTATGAACAGAAGATATTTAAATTTATATGGAATGACAAACCTGATAAAATTAAACGTGTGTATCTCTACAATGATTATGTATCTGGTGGCCTAAAATTATTAAATTTAAAAGCTTTAAATCTTTCACTGAAGGCCTCCCTTATTCCAAAATTCTATTTCAATTCAAACTGGTTTTCTAGTAAGTTACTTAAAAGTGTCCATCCTATGTTTGATAAAGGCTTCTTTCCATTCCTGCAGATTAAACCTATGCATATCAAGTTAATTACTGACATGTTTTTCAGTGTCTCCACCTTTCTGGAAGAAGCTCTACAAAGTTGGTTGCAATTTCAGTTTCATCCACCAGAAAATGCAGAACAAGTTCTACAACAAATAATATGGTTAAATTCCAATATACTTGTTGATAGAAGAATGATTTTCTGGAAACGCATGTTCGATAACGATATTATTTTTTTTAAAGGATATAGTGAATGAGGAAAATAAAATCATGTCCTACAGACAATTAACTAGTTTTTATGGAACTGTCTGCACACTGCAACAATATAATCAACTTATTGGAGCTTTACCAAATACTTGGAAATCAAAAATTATAAAAGGACCAGGAGGACATTTAGTCTGTCTGCCTCATCTGAAAATGGTACAATGGTTAAAGAAAATAAAGATTAACAAACATATATACAAATTTTACTTAAGAATAAAGAATTTAGTTGCAACACCATATAGAATTCTAGACAGTTGGGAAAATTTGTTAGACACACCAATCCCATGGAATAAAGTCTTCAAAATTCTTTACAATACATCACTTGATCCGAAGATAAGATATTTTCAATATAAGCTAATATATAAGTTTCTAGCAACAAAAAAAAGATGCTAAATATCTGGGGAATTGAGCCATCACCCTCTGCCGATTCTGTCAAGAGGAAGTGGAGTCAGTAGACCATTTCTTTTGGTACTGCCCTGTCACAGCCCTTTTTTTGGATAAAGGTGCAAAACTGGATATCTCAGTATAATAGTATACAACTAGATTTATTTAAAGTATTACTGGGTGATGTAACAAAAGAAAAACACCAAATATGTAATATAATTGTGTATCTTGCAAAAATATTTATTTTCAGGTTGACATCTGTTGGGGAGTTAAGACTTGAGAGATTCAAGAATTTTGTCATGTATTACAGTAGAATTGAGTGTGCGATGGCCCATGAGACGGGGCTTGTAATTTATGCCAAAAGATGGGATAAAATTCGGGAGGCTGAAGGTTGGGAATAATAAGAGATGGAATGGATGAGCTAATAATCACAAATGCCAAAGGTATAAAACTCTGTGAATGTAATCCTTATAGTATTGTATTTTATTTTTTTTTATGGTTTTTTTTTTTTTTTTTTTTTCTCATGTGTATGTTTTGTCGGGTGATGGTAGGAGGATTCATATTTAATTATCTAACTGATTGAATGAATAAAGTTGTCCTCCAAAGTGGGGGGGTGGTGGCGGGATAGAAAAAAAAAAAAAAAAAAAAAAAAAACTCTTGCACTACCTCAAGTTTTGTTCCCTGGACAAGTACATCCGGAATTATGTCAACACTTGCCCTATTTGAAAAGAACATACAAACAGTCTTTGATACATTGAGATGTAGATGAGAATGCTGCAGCCAGTTCGACACATTAGACATGGCAGCTGATAAATTTTGTGCAGCTTGATGTTTAGTTTTTGCATATACATATACAACTGCATCATCAGCATACATCTGGCATGTTACGTTTGGTGGACAGCTATTTGGTAAGTCATTGATGTACAAACTGAATAACAGTGGTCCCAAGACTGAACCTTGTGGTACACCAAGAGAATTTTCAGAAGTTGCAGATGTAATGTTGTGTACTTTAACACACTGTTTTCTATGTGTAATATATGACTCTATCCATTTCATTGTGATCAAGGAGAAGTTAAACTAAGATAATTTGGTCATTAAAATGTCAGGATTTACGGTGTCAGACGCCTTCCGCAAATCAAGAAAAACAGATCTTATGACTCCACCTGCATGCAATTTAGATTTCATGTTTTCCAAAAAAAAAAAAAAACTAATGGCCGTCTCAGTAGAATGGTTCTTTCTAAAGCCAAACTGCATTGGACTTAAGGTGTATGGACTGTTGTTCAAATGCATAATAAGCTGTTCAGCCACCAATTTTTCAGCTATTTTGGAAACTACAGGAGAATGCTTATTGGTCTGTAGTTGCATATTATTGCAGGGTCTCCTGATTTAAAGATAGGTGTTATAACTGCGAATTTCCAGGAATTAGGGAAAGTACCTTCATTTATGGATTGATTAATGATGCTGGCGATTGGAGCAATGAGAGATTGTTAAAGAGTTTTAAGTAGCATTGAGTCCATATCAAATGCATCTTTGGCTTTAGAATTCTTGAGACCACAAATAGTCCCATCAACCCCTGATTGAGACACTTCTTTCAGATTAAAAACTGGAGTACCAGTGTTCAGAGCCATTTTTGGTTGTGTTAAGTGGAAGGAGTTATGAGTCAAGTTCTTCACAGAATCTATAAAATAAGTATTTAGGGCTGTTGCAATCTCATTTGAGTCTTGAGTTAGACTTTCATTTAACTGCAGCTCCCTAATGTTCTTATTTGTAGCACTATTTCCTGTTAGTTTCTTTATGCTTGTCCAAATCTCCTTAGCATTGCCTCTTGCATTACTTATTATGTTAATGAAAAACTTTGCCTTCCTGATTTCTCTAGTAACTTTGTTTCTGAGAGAAGTGAATATTTGTCTGTTATGTGTTGCTTTTGTCTTTAGGGCTATCTTAAGTGCATGATCCCATTGTTTCATCAGTGACCATATTTCGCTATTTAACCAGGGAAGGTGATTCCTTTTTCTTGGTTTCAGTTTAATCTTTCTCATGAAACAGTTCATAGTTTGTTGAATTACTGTCATGAATACATTGCAGTTGTCATCAACTTTTTCATGTTCATTTCACCCTTGGGTATCCTTAATTGTTCTGATTTTCCACTGGTGGGGCTATTGAACCTATTTTTGGACAGTTTTCTTGAGAAGAGTATTAGGTTATGGTCAGATAGTCCTGTAATCATGTTGTATGTTTTTTGTATTCTTTCTCCTTTGTTACTAAAAACCAGGTGTATGCATGTTTCCGATGAGCTACTAATTCTAGTAGGCTCTTTAATAAGTTGTGAGAGGTCAAAACTGTCTGTTTATAACTTTAGTTGTTTCCTATCTGTTTTGTCATTCCAGTTTACATTAAAATCTCCAAGTAAGATCATTTCTTTCTTGAAGTTACATTCTTTAAGAATGGCCAGCATATGCCCATAAAAAAAAATGCTGGAGGCTGATGGGGGTCTATAGATTCCGATCAGTATGACAGACATTTGTGGGGTGAGTGTTATGTCAACACCAAGACATTCAAGATTGTTTACACATGACCAATGAATTTGTTTACATTTTATGTGATCCCTAATATAAAACATCACCCCTCCTCCTCTACCCTCAAACCTATCTTTTCTAAAAATATTGTAGCCTGGTACATGTAGCCCAGCCATTGGAGAGTTGGTGTGAAGCCATGTCTCAAAAATACATAAGAAATTTAAGTTTGACTCAACTAGCAGATGTTGCACTTGGTTGCATTTTGTTACAATACTTCTAATATTCACGTGACCGCCAAATAAGCCCCTTAGTTTAGCTTTTAAGTCCCATATGACTCGAGCATGGTTTAGAGTTTGGAAAAACTTACATTTGCGATGTTTAATAATGGCTTTATTGATTTGCTGTTTTTGGTTTATGGCAGTCGAGGACGAAAACTCACCCAACCTAGTATTTACAGTCCCAGATGTTAATGTCTTTGATGTATTTGAAGTGCTCGATGGAGATGCTTGGAGATCTCTCGGAGTCGAGGAAACCAGGAAGCCAGCTGATCGCATGCGTGAAGCCAGTTGCGTCCGCCGGCCGCGGTCTGTAGATGTAGATGTCAATGCGGTAGCCCGGGAGTCCGTCAGGGTTGTTAGTCTCTCTGATGCTGCTAGCCCGCTGTGGAGCCGCGTCGCGTCCCTGCTCCTGGTAGATGGTGGCCGGGATGCTGTTGTTGTTAGCCCCCCTGGAGCTGTGAGTTTACTGTAGTGCCTCGGCGCGTCCCCGCTCCAGTTAGATGGCGGCCAAGACTCTGTTGTTGTTAGCCCCCCTGGAGCTGCTAGCCTGCTGCGGAGGCTTGTTGCGTCCCCGCTCCTGGTAGATGGCGGCCGGGACGCTGTTGTTGTTAGCCCCCCTGGAGCTACTAGTCCGCTGTGGCGCCTCGGCGCATGCCCGATCCAGGTAGATGGCGGCTGGGACTCTGTTGTTGTTAGTCCCCCTGGAGCTGCTAACCCATTGTGAGGCCTAAGCGCGTCCCCGCTCCAGGTACATGGTGGGCAGGTCACTGGTGTTGTTTGCCTTGGGAACTCCAAAGATGGTAGGATGGGGGCCGTTGGGTTAATTTGCATGCCGATTGTTGCTGTAATATGCTGGGCTAGATGCATTAGCTGTCTCACCTGAGTTTGCTGAATTAGCTGCGTGGTGTTGTTGTACTCAGGCTGCGGGCCGGGATTTATCTCTATATCTCCAGCTAGGAGTAACATTAATGACAGCCGAACAAGATCCCGACATGAGTTAGCTGGGGCAAACTCCTTGTTCTCCTTCGTTGAGGGTACATTGGCGAGGCCATTGTCCAGAAGTTTTGGGAAGAGTAGTAGTTGACTATTCCAGGCCGGGCTCCAGCCCCCATGGTCACAGTCATCGGCATAAAAACAATGTCTTATGGAGAGCAAAAGTAAGACCACAATAAAAATCCAACTTTGTGATAAAGTGTTTGTTGATTTGGTGGTTTTAGACGGCCTCAGGAGCAAATCCGCAGCACCTGCCGAGCTGCATGACTGCTTGGCAGCAGCCATCTTGTGTAGCTTCCTAACAGTAAAATCCTAACAATATAGGTGGAATAACTTCAAATTCTAGCATAGAATCATACAACTAGTGTATTATCAAGTAGGTTAACGAACTGCTACCAAACTAGCTTGCCGTTACAAACCTGTCACAGGGGTCACAAATTAAAGTATGAATATGAAGTCTCCTCCGTTATCCTGCCGTGATTCGAGCATTGAACATGTTGCTTTTGCATTTCTGTAGCTGGCACAGATAACATTACAAATGTTGAAACTGAGACATTTTACATTTTTATCCACAAAATGAGCTTATTTCAAATTTTCTGGCTGCAGCAGGTCTCAAAAAAGTTGGGACACAGGCAAAAAAGGGCTGAAAAAGCAATTAATATATAAGAGAATCAGCTGAAAGAACATTTAGCAAGTAATTAAGTTAACTGGCATCAGGTGTGTAACATGATTGGCTATAAAAGGGATGTCTTAGAGAGGCTGAGTCTCTCAGAAGTAAAGATGGCCAGAGGCTCTCCAACCTGTGAAGACTTGCGTAAAAAAATTGTGGAATACTTTAAAAACAATGTTCCTCAACATCAAATTGCAAAGGCTTTGAAGGTCTCATCATCGACAGTGCATAACATCATCAAAAGATTCAGCGAAACTGGAAAAATCTCTGTGTGTAAGGAACAAGGCCGAAGACCTTTACTGGATGCCCATGATCTTCGGGCCCTCAGATGCCACTGCATCACTCACCAGCATGATTTTGTCATTGACATTACTAAATGGGCCCAGGAATACTTCAACAAACCAGACTGTCTGGAAACACAGTCTGCCGTGCCATCCACAGATGCCACCTAAAACTCTATCATGCAAGAAGGAAGCCATTGTTGAGCATGATCCAGAAGCGCCGCCGTGTTCTGTGGGCCAAGGCTCATTTAAAATGGACTGTAGCAAAATGGCAAAGTGTCCTGCGGTCAGACAAGTCCAAATTTGACATTCTTGTTGGAAATCATGGGCGTTGTGTCCTCCGGGCTAAAGGGGAGAAAGACCACCCGTCCTGTCATCAGCATTCAGTTCAAAAGCCAGCATCACTGATGGTATGGGGATGCATGGTGTGGGACACTTGCATGTTTTTGCATGTTTTAAAAAGCACCATGAATGCTGAAAGATATATAAAGGTTTTAGAGCAACATTTGCTCCCCTCCAGATGACATCTATTCCAGGGAAGGCCTTGTGTATTTCAGCAGGACAATGCAAAACCACATACTGCAGCTATTACAACAGCATAGCTTCGTAGCAAAAGAGTCCGTGTGCTGAACTGGCCTGCCTGCAGTCCTGATCTTTCCCCAATTGAGAACATTTGGTGCATAATTAAACGAAAAGTCCATCAAAGGAGACCCAAAACACTCCAGCAGCTGGAAGCCTGTATTAAACAAGAGTGGGATCAAATTCCAATGGCTAAACTCAAGAAACTTGTCTCCTCAATGCCCAGACGCCTCCACTCTGTGTTAAAAAGAAGAGGGGATGCTACACCATGGTAAACAGGCCCCTGTCCCAACTTTTGTGAGACCTGTAGTAGCCATCAAATTAGAAATGAGCTCATTTTGTGAATAAATTTGTAAAATTTCTCAATTTCAACATTTGCTATGTTATCTCTGTTCTATTGTGAATAAAATACTGGCTGGTGTGATTTGTAAGTCACTGCGTTTTGATTTTATTCACAATTTACACTTTGTCCCAACTATTTCGGAATTGGGGTTGTAAATCTAAGGCATGAATAGCAGCCTTTTTTCATCTAGATTACCTAAATTCGAAGAACTAAATACTAATGCTGGTTTTGATTTTGGTCCTAAATGACCAATAAATAAAGCCATGCCAAGCAGGTTAGAGATAATCATGCCTTGCTTATCTCAGACCACAGCTCACCTTGGGATAAGGGTAGAATGTATTGGAAGGGTAACCCCCGCCTAGGAAGTGAGGTATCTCCATGAAGGGAGTGGCTGAATTGTTAATGGTGAGGTAAGCCAATCGAGCTCCATCTCTGGACCACCAGTGGGCAACGTATGTCAGCATTACCTCCTCTGTCAATTTTTGCCAGGATAGATTTGAAAAGCAACAGAAATTAGCACAGAAACATTTACTCAACATTCTATCTACACTATTTTTATATTCTGTATACCCCCCATCCCTTGGCCTGAGGAGAATAAAAATCAAGAAATACAAGTAGAACTGAACATTTCTTGTTTTCTTTCTCCTTAAGCAATTACACCAAATACTTCATAAATGCCAGGGTATTGATCAAAACATACTAACACTTTTAATTAGGCACTCAGGGAGAGATTGGAATGAGATGTAAATTGATTAATAATTGACAAATCCCAAACCTTTCTTACCCCCATAGATCCAGTCAGTCACTCCGTTTACAACCAGGCCCTGTCTGCCAGAGGATGTGAGTCGAAGTGGGCTACTCGACACCTCAGACTGGTAGTATATGTTGTTATCGTAGACAAAAGCCTAAAATTCAGAAATATTATTATTGGATAATTTTACAGTATGGTCCAATTCTACAGGAGAGTATGGCTCTGTTAGGTTGGATAATTCAGTCCAGTTATTGAGGGGTCTTCATAGTAAAGTGTATAAATAACCATAATAATGTAAAAACTAAGAAATAAGCATACTCAACATGATTTTAACCTCATAAAATGTAGTATTTTGATAAAAATCTACATGGTTGCCGTGGAAACAGCACTTTAATGACAAAATTTGAAAATATTTTGTGGCACTGATATTTCAATAACTCATGGTCAGATTTTACTCAAATTAGTCTCATATGAAAAGTTTAAGATAGTTCTATGAAATGACCTAGGATTTTTTTGTTTGGAACATTTATGAATATTTAATGAGCTCTGTTATGTAACCATAAAGAAAATCACTATCATCAACTTGCTTCATTTTCAAAATTAACCCCCTAGGGATGCACCTATCTAGAAAATCCTACGTCATTTCATTGATCTCCAACAGACACAACTTCAGTCCAAATTTCAACTCAATCAGATGAATATTAATGATTTTATGAATGCCACAAGGTTGAAAATCATTCAAAATTGTGAGTTTCGGTAATTTGCATTTAAAGTCACAAGTAACAATGTAGGCAGAGGAAAAACATAGATTCTTGGTATTTACTGGCATCTCACTGCATTCCTTTAATTATTTCATTTATTTTGCGTGAAAATAAAATATTGAAATTTTCAAAAAAAAATTAAAATTTTTACCCTGAAAACCCCTTAAAGATAGTGCGGTGCAGTTAAAGTGGAGAAGGTGGTCTAGTTGCAGGGGAGAGTATGGTCCATTTAGGCAGGAGAGGATGATCCATTTATGGCAGAGAGTGTGGTTCAGTTATAAAGAATAGCATAGTCCAGTTACAGATGAGAGTATGGTCCAGTTTGGCAGAAGAGTATGCTCCAGTTATAGAATATAGCATGGTCTACATGTAGCGGAGGTATGATCCAGTTTTACCGAAGAGTATGCTCCAGTTACAGAAGTGAGTTGGGCTAGTTATAGAGGTCCAGATATAAAGGAGATAATACTCTAGTTATAGAAGAAAGCATGGTCCATTTATTGAGGAGAGTACAATCCAGTTATATAGTATGTTCCAGTTATAGAGGACAGTATGCCCCAGTTATGGAGAAGAGTATAGTCCAGTTATAGAGGAGATTATGCTCCAGTTATCCATAGCTATCAGTAATGTGACTGCTGCATACCTCTGAACGGCAAAACACCGTTTCATTTTCATTACATTCCACAGTGCTGCCATGCAAGCCTGTCAGTTTTTCATTTGAAGGGGCTATTTCCATAAGTTCTCAAGCCCACATTAATTAAAAATCAGATAACACCACAAATCCATTCTTTCACTGATGAGGAATAAGCCACATAAGCTAATTTTGGCCAAGAAGCACTCAAGTAGATTATTAAATGAGCAGTGACTTGGAAATTCCCCGCGAAGCTACTTCTAGCGGTGACCAAGTCCATTCCAAAACTTCTTTAAGTACACAAGTCCAGTTCGCCAATCAAAGCATCGCTTAGAAAATTGGTTGGCCAATAGCAGCCACTGTAGCTTTCTTACCTAACCAAAATGGCTGACTCTACAGGTCAGGATGTGTGTGTGTGGACTCAACCCAAAAGAGCTAAAAAAAAAAAAAAAAAAAAGACCCGGGCAGCCAGAAACATGGGCTTAAAAGAAGTCTGGCAAAACGTAGTCTTTTTTTATCAGCACATTCTTTGACTGAACTTCCAAATTACTACGCCACATCCCAATCAATGAAGAATTAAGTCTTTAAACCTGTTTGGATGGTGGTACTGCCCATTCATAATTTATGGAGATTGGCTTTTATTGGGACCTTTGTTCAGCTGCATTTACGTTCCATTTCACTGTATATATCTTCCATTCATTTCGTTCAAGAAGCTTTTTGACATCCATGACTGTAGTATCCTGGTATGACTATATTTGCTGCTCATTTTCATTAGAAAGTGGTGTGTTTTGTTTTCAAAAAATGCTTTGTTTTAGTACCCTGAAATAATCAAATTTAATGCTGTTAATTCTTTAAATCAAGTTCAATTTTCAGTATTTTGAGGCATTTGCTTCTAAAAGTACTCAAGTCTGCAGACTGGTGTTTGAAATATCTGGGCTAAGAATCAAGATAGAAGCTAGAAGGTCTCTTAGTATGTTTCAAGACAACTTTTCTGATATTTCATTACATTTACATCAGCTTAACACATGTAATATGATCCCCAAAAGTTGTCAAATTCTTAAAATCTTGTTTCTCTAAAAAGACTAAAACGGACTTATGCACTTCTGGAAATCAACCCTTCATTTGTTTCAACCCACGCATATTTAGATAATTTCTCCAAAGAAGAATAATATGTTAACAGGCTCCAAGTTATAGGCACTTGCGATCCATGGAGAGCACCTACCACAGTAGGCCTGTTTCATTAATTAAAAAAAGCTAACCAAGTCCCCAAACGTTGCCCGAGCTCCACTTTAATGATTTTCCCATTTAACCTCTTAAGCCCTGAGCCTCTGGTTCGAAAATGGCAAGCCCAAAATGAAATGAGTATATCTCTGCAACTACTCGGTCCATTTGAATAATCTTGGTATCATAATAAAGGTAACACTATTTGGGATTTCTGTCGTGGTGTAAAAATCAGTGTATATGTTAGAATAAATGAAGCTGGAACACAGCATAAATGAAAGATCTCATTTGCGCCTCACAAAGTTTTACCTCTATCCCTTGTGAACTTATTGAATTGCAGTCTGAAACCTGTAAAAAATTACAACCCAGAATCTCATCATTATCTGTGCCAAAGTTTTTTCTAATCAAGTAAATCATTGCAAAATCAGAGAGGAATGTCTAGGTGGCTTCTCCAAATTGGCAATGCAGGTACCCTGTGTGCCATTTCAGATTTCTCAGATACCACACTGTAAAACTCAGTTTATTTCACTTAAATGTCACTACAAGGCGTACATTCCATCCAAATACAACCACATTTTTAATTTTTTAAATTCTTACATTTTTTTATTACTATTTCTGCCAGTCCTGCATACATTATCCCATTCAAGAAAAAATACATACAAATAAAATTAAGTTTTGACTCCACTGGAGCAGATTCATTAAAAAAAAAAAAACAAGCAAATAAACAAAATTATAAATACAAAAATATAAATTTAAAATTATAGAAATTAAAAAGAACAAAAACCCCAGTAATTACTGCTTTAACTGCCTAAAGAAGAGCATGCCATCACAGGCTTCAAACCCTAGACTTCAAGATGCAAGCTCTTCGCCCTAACCACTAGACTGTCCAGCGGGCCAATCTGCTGTCATCAAATTGCTCATATAAAGAGTGAGTGAAACACATCATGCACCCTGATTTAGCATTTGTATTGTTTCCTGTCTTAGTGCTTGTGCTTTATGGCGCAAGGATTCTCAGCCAAAAAAGACTTTGTAAACGACTGTTGAATATTTAGCGGATAATCATACAGAAAATACTACAAATAAACCAGTTAAGAGTTTACATTGTCGCGCTCTTTAAGTACATGTAAATGGCCAACGGACTCAGTTTGATGCACCGGGAACGCAAGGCTCTATCTCAGGCTAGGTTTGTGCGATTAAGGTGATTTAGGGCTCGTTGGAAACGTCAGAGCCCATAGAATCAAATGGCCACTCGCAAAGTCTTAATGACAGCATCACAAGCCGATCACAGTGAGGAAAATACATTGTGAGCAACCGGAATGCTCAGGAGCTAGCATCCTTTGAAGCAGTGCCCTGGAAAAAAACATGCATGGAGACTGGCAGATCTAGTTTCGATATAACACGGACAAATTGGGCTAACAATAGCAAGTGCAGATTTACCCTCGAACAGTTTTTTATTTCTAGATTTCAAAGCTAAGAAAAATGTTTGCTCATCTCTGTAGAATGTAAAGTGTATGCCTGCTGTTCTTTGAGTGTGGTGTCGATTTAAAATGACAATGCTTATATCGTTGGATTCTGTGGACTTTCCTCTTTCATTTGATGTATCGTTTGTGTGCCTTTCACAAATTCAGTAGAAACACTAGTGACTGAGTGCTAATATTATTTAATCCTATGTTTTGCTACATGCTTATTTACTTGCTTGGTGCTTGAATTGTGTTCAGTTGAGGTAAAAATGGCCAACACGAGTTTTTTGCCGAGTTTCTTCCCATTAAGTGAATATACCGCATGATGATGTTGCTATTAAAAATGTTGCTATTCTTATGGTGAATCATCCCGCTTAAAATGCTGACAGGATGAATGCATACTAAAGTTGTTATGTACTTCGTAGTTATATGTATTTTGGATCTGGACGGGTCGGTAATGCTGCTGTTTGGGAGATGAAGGACAAAAAAATCCTCCTTGTCAAAGTAACGGTGAGCGTTATTTAGCAATTTTCAATACAATGATTGTGTTAGTCGATTGTTTGCGATCACTAGCTGTTAGTAAAGTTGGGAGCAAATCCACAATCACCTCCTCCATGGATTATCTTGCTGGGATGAATTCTGTAAACATACAATTAACCAGTGTTCTGGCAAAACAATAAAGAAATAATGTCCATAGGGAAGCGGAGGAATCTCTCTTTTGCCCTCCAGGTGGGCGTTCCCATAGGCGGATTTAGACTTAATTCTGCACACTGACTTTTTGAAGACAGCCTTTTTCGCACATTACACACAGGGCTTAAAGTTCGAAAAATTGCCATGCCGGAAAAATGAAATTACCGGGGGGTAGTCCAAAAAAAAAGAGTTGCGTCCTAACACACTTTGTGATAGTCAGAGGTGTATAGTAACGAACATTATAAAACGGGTGCTTCCCATCCTTAAATGTGATTGGCTGAGCTGCGTTCCATGCCGGTATAAAATCAGTGTAACCCACTGCATTCTGAGGCAGTCCGCAGCACAAAATATCCCTGCGCGGCTGGCCTAGCAACCAACTACTCTGCGCTCAACTGACTCATTAGGTTATGTTTGTTTCAAGACTTTTAGCTCGCTATTTCGGTGTTAGCAAAGTTTAGCCTTTTAACCCGCTAACCAGTTGGCTATCTACCTAGCTAGCTATAGCATTATAGAGCTCGATATCACTTTAGCTTGCTAGCTACGTTGCTAACTAGCTCGCTATTTCAGTATTAGCGATAAATTGTTGATTTTTTTTCTTGTGTGTTTATTTTATGGGCTATGTGTAGGGTAGTGAACGCTAGCTAGTTGACAAGCTGGCTAGCAAACTAATGCACAATTCAACATATTTTCCTGGACACCAGCAAGTGTGGAGGACAAAAGTCAATCTTGTTCCCTATTCTTGCTGCTGGTTGTAATGATATGGCCGATCGGCGCGAGTTGAGACCAAGAAAACTCGAAAACCAAAACCGAAACGAACGTAAAATTATTTAACGGGGCCTTCGGGAGACCAAAGGAGACATTCCAAATAGCCTGCTTTCATAGTATATCTACATTAATGAGCCCAAATAGCCTGATGTGACATGATAAGGGCGCTAGATGAAAAAGCAATCTTAGCATCTGTGTTGCTTGCCAACCATTCTGTCCACCCTATCTTGCTTGGTGGAAGAACGAATAGTTCTCAATTTTATAGTTGCATTATTACCAATAAATTGTTGATTTTTTTTTCTTGTGTGTTTATTTGAAGGGGCTATGTCAGCTGGAGCACATGCGTAGTAGAGTCCAGTCGAAAAACAGTTTCATACACGCAATGCGATGTCAAGGGAGCAGAAATACAAATCACAAGTTTATTAGTAAGTGTGTAAAGCGTACCTTCGTCGCTGTTTTAAATACAGAAGATGGCCTGCAAATGCGAAATTGCTAGAGTAATCACATTTATCTTTGCCGAAACCCGCAAAGAATAAATTATACTATCCATCCATATTTCTTTGGGCGAAAAACTGCATTGAAAGTGCGAGTAAGGTAAACCGGCGAATTCGTGGTGGAGTTTCAATCTGTTTGCATCGCATGCATCCTAGAGAAGTTTGGGGAAATTTTTTATCAAGCAACTGTCTTTAATGTTCGCAGAACCTGTATTTGTATGAAATGCAGCTGTCATAGATCCTTTTGCAACCGCTTTCAGTTACACGGCCGCCATGGGACGACATCACAATCTAGGTAGGCTAACTTAGAAGCAATATAACGCTACAAAAACCCAAACTATGACGAAATGATGCTACGAACTGGCTCTAAGATCAATAAAGATAATTTTTACCAAAACATTTCATGAAACTTCTCGAGGATGAACACGATATAAACCGATTGAAAAACGCATACAGGAAATCTCCAATGAACTTGAAATTAGTTGTACCAATGTTTTCAAGTTTTCTGCTTCGTCGCGCTAATGCGCCCTGGCTGACATAGTCCCTTTAATGGGCTATATGTAGAGTAACCGTTTTATAAAAGCAATAAGCCCCTTGAAGCAGTGGGTTACAGCGATTTTATAACGGCGGAGGGGCACTAAGGCACTCCGCTGCGCGTCGTGCCTTAGAACGCCCCTCCGCCGTTATAAAATCACTGTAACCCACTGCTTCTTAAGTAGCCTACTTAAGTAGTTTTTTTTTTTTTTAAGGATTTGTACTTGAGTTTTGACTTTTACTTCTACTCTACTTCATTTAAAAGATAAAAAGTATACTTTCACTTCGTTACGTTGACACTGGCCACTTCGTTACTCGTTACAAATTAGAATATGAATGTAATTCATCATGAGGATTATCTGGATTTGGCGCGTTCAAGAACAACGGTGCTCAGCAGGGTAACTTTGTACAGATGTTGATGCCAGCGGACATGAAGCTGCAAATTTATGCACGTAGTTACAATATGCTAACACTAGATGGCACACCAGGATCAGTTATTGAATATTCACAAGCAAGCCAAGCTGAAACACGGTTTTATGGATGAGTTCACTCCTAATTTAAATGCAGGATTTCTACTTTTATTAAAGCATTTACATTGTGATATTGACACTTTTAGTTAAGTTAATCCTCTGAGTATTTATTGCACTACAGATTAAATGCTATATTTTAAAACGGGATATCTAGGCCTCTTCAATCCTAATGATTTCTATAGCTGAATGTATAAAATAGCAAGTGACTATTCAACTCTGACAACTGTACACTGTTGTATGCAGTCCTATATGGATTAACTATAAGATGAGCTATAACGTTTGTTTAAGTAGTGATAACAGCACTATATCTTTGTTTGGCACGTTTGTGCCAGTGCAACTGGATCTTAACCCCAAGAGCCCTACGCCCCGGTACCGGGGGGCGGTGGTTACGCATAATGAATACAGCATGTTTCAAAATCGCAACATTGTCATGCGGCATATCCACATTTCGCGAGGAAACTAGGCAAAAAGCTCATGTAGACCATTTACCTCAACCGAACACAATTCAAGCACCAAGCAAGTAAATAAGCATGTAGCAAAACATAGGATAAAATCATATCAGCGCTGAATCGCTAGAATTTCTCCTGAATTTGTGCTATGCATAAAAACGATACCTCAAATGAAAGAGGAAAGTCCACAGAATCCAACGATATGAGCTCTGTCATTTTAAACCGACACCACACTCAAAGAAAAGCAGGCATACATTTACAGTCTACAGAGATGGGCAAAGAAATTTCTTACCTTTGATATTTTGTAATAAAAAAAAAAACAGTTTGAGGGTAAATCCACGCTTGCTATTGTTAGCTCAAAGTGTCCGTGTTACAACCAAACTAGATCTGCGAATCTCAAAGCATGTTTTTCTTCTCGAGCATTGCTTCAAAGATCCCAGTTCCTCAACATTCAGCTTGCATGCAATGTATTTTCCTCTCTGTGATCGGCTTGTGATGCTGTCAGTAAGACTTTGCTGGTAGCCATTTGACTTTATGGCTTCTGACGTTTCCAACTAGCCCTAAAGCACCTTTATCGCACAAAGCTAGCCTCAGCTAGAGCCTTGTGTTCCCAGTGCGTCAAACCGAGTCCATGGGCCATTCGAATGTACTTAAATAGTGCAACAATATAAACGCTTCACAGGTTTGTTTGTGGTATTTTTGGTATAATTATCCGCTAAATATTCAACCGTCGTTTTCAAAGTCGTTTTCTGACAGAAATGCGTGAATACTGAGGGCAGTCAGAGCACAACAGTACAAACAAGATGAGTGACTTGTTTTTTTGACTCATTCTTTATATGGGCAATTTCAGAGTTGCATCATTGTCAAATGGTATAGCCTAGTGGTAAGGGTGTAGGACCACAGCGCAGGTGGCCGGTGTTCGCCTCCCTGAGCAGGCGTGCTTTAGTAAGACAGTAGTTCCATTTTGCTTGTATAAATAATTGCTGGGGTTTTTATTCTTTTGACTTTTTTCCCCATTTTTTTAAACCCTTTTTGTATTCATAATCTTATTAATTTGTTTTTTTTTTTTAAATAAATCTGCTCCAGTGGAGCCAAACTTCATTTTCTTTGTATTTATTGTCTTTGAATGGGAAATTGTATAGGCTATAGGACTGGCAGAAATAATAATAATAAAAAAAATTATAAATTCTAAAAATTTAAAACAGGTTGTATTTGGGTGGCATGTATGCCTGTAGTGACATATAAGTGAAATTAGATGAGTTTTACAGTTTAATATCTGAGAAATCTGATTTGGCACACAAGGTACCTGAATTTCCAAATTGGAGAAGCCACCTAGACATTCATCTCTAATTTTGTTCTGATTTACTTGATTAGAATAAACTTTGGCACAGATAATGGTGAGATTCTGTGCTGTAAATTTTTAGAGGTTTCAGACTGCAACTAATTAAGTTTACAAGGGACAGAAGTAAAACTTTGTTTGGAGCAAAATGAGGTCTTTGATTTATACTGTGTTCCACCTTCATTTACTCTGACTCAGTGACGTATACACTGATTTTTACGTCATGGCAGAAATCCCAAATGGTTTTACCTTTATTATGATACCAAGATCATTCAAATGGACCAAATTGTTGCAGAGATATACTCATTTCATTTTGGGCTTGCCATTTTCGAAAAAGAGGCTCAGGGCTTAAAGGGTTAAACTTGATTATGACAAAGTGATCGATATGTACGCCCATAGATATCCCCGAAGAATGCTCTTCATCAACCCATTCAGTGAGAATTAAAAATTTCCAGAAGATGTTTTTGTAGCTCTGCATGCCTACTGAATATGCCTAACGTGCAAGTAGGAAATTCACTTCAAAGTGAATTAAATACCATTCTTCATGAAAGAAAACAACTTTAGTGTTGTGTTTTAAATGTTTCATCCATGATGTATCCTGATGGATGCTTTGATCATTTTCACAGTTCGTCCATTTCTATCGGAATAGGACATAAGTCTCTTTGTTTATAAGAGCTAACTATAAGACTTTGAATTTTGTTCCCAGATGCCAGGAAAACGCGTATTTGGCACTTTAATCTTCAAATTTTTCTGGGGGAGGTTCCCAAACCCCCTCCAGGCTTCACGCCTTCGGCGCTCATATGGGAGCTGTGCCCCCCCTTTCCAAAATTCCTAGATCCGCCCCTGATTCCCATTAGATTGTAACAACACATGAAAAGTATGAATAGAGGAGATAATGCTCCAGTTATAGAGGATAGTATGGTCCAATTATGGAGGCAAGCATTCTCCAGTTACAGAGGAAATTATAGTCCAGTCAGAAAAA
Organism: Gymnothorax javanicus; assembly: GCA_029692085.1. Classification (NCBI taxonomy): domain Eukaryota; kingdom Metazoa; phylum Chordata; class Actinopteri; order Anguilliformes; family Muraenidae; genus Gymnothorax; species Gymnothorax javanicus. Next base: position 21,767,056 of record CM056203.1, read on the forward strand.
AAGGAAAGAGTATGGCACATTTACAGAGGAGCGGTATGTTCCAGTTCAGGTGTATTAGAAAAATAAATAAAAGTTCTGCTCATAAGTATGACATGACTCCCCAAAATTTTACTACCGCATTTGACATTTCAGGTGCAGGCCCTTCCAAAGATCTGCACTGAAAACATCATATGTGGTGGTATTAAATGTCATTAAAGGGTCACGTCATCCTAGAGTGCATGCTTTTTTCTTATTTTTCTCATTTTGATATTCCCAGGCAAGGACAGTGGTGGGGAAGTCTGCTCCTGGAGAGCCACGGGACTGTGTGTTTTAGATGTTTCTTTTCTCAAACACGTGTTACTCATATGATTGTGTCCTTGTCAAGCCCTAGACAAGCTAAAATCATTTGAAAGGTGTGTTGGAGAGAGAAATCAAAAACACGCAGGGCTATGGCTCTCCAGGAGCAGCATTCCCCACCTCCCGGCAAGAACCTGGGGATAGTTATTTAGGATGTGCATGATTTTTGTGTATTGTGACCCAGTTAGAGTGTACACCACATGGAAAAATATGTGAAATGTATTTTATAATACATAGAAAATTCAAAAAATGTGCTTCAATATATTAAAAATAGGAATATTTTATTTTACATACAGCAAAATATGTGAGGGATAAACAATAGCAATATATCAGAAATATCTGGCAATATATATTTCTGCGTGATTCAATGAGACAGAATACTTTAGAGCAGTTACAGAGGAGATTATGATGCCATTAGTATGGTGAGCCCATAGTCTTACCAGCTGGTTCCCTTGAGGTCCCCAGGCAGCATATTGCAAAACAGAACCTTCCATCTCAGGGGGCTTCAGAACAGATAGATCCCTGGAACATAAACACACGTACACCCACACACATGCACATAGACTCTTAGTGGAATAAGAGATTTTTACAGGAATATTTAAGAGACAGTAAAGACGGTATAAAGTAGATTCTGATGTGCGGCTTTGCAGTCCATCCACACCTGTAAAATATCTTGCAAACACTTATCTCAAATAATAAAAATAATAAAAAAAACAGGATGCAAATGCAAAATGAACAGAAAAAAATGAGAATAACATGCACTGTCATTGAGACAGAGTTATAAAAATCAAGCAAACAGGCTATCCCATCCCAATACATTCTCAAGAGACTGGGAAACTGAATGCACCCAGCAGACCGCACCTCAGGCAGTGGGAGGGGGGGGAATCTCAGGCAGTTGCAGCCACCTGCATACTGTACATTCTCCAGAACAAGGCCTTCCATTGACAAACAGATGACGCAAACCCTAATGAATGATCACAGGCAACAAGGGCTCCTGACTGGACTGAGTAAAACATTCTACCAAAGTCCTCCGCATAAACAAACCGTGTTGTCCCGGGCCTATAAACACAAAATTACAAACCTGAAACGGCAGTTGAGAGATCAGCAGGCATATAGGCCCTTCCTCTGAGACATGGAGACCTACAGTAACTCTGACTGTGGGAATCAGATGGAGGGAGTGCTGACAGGAATGAATGGTGCATATCAAACTGCTGAAGCCAGGTCTCAGTGGCTGAGCACATGCTTAGAAAAGGGCCACAGAACAGCCTGTCTCTACATACCCAGTGCCCACACTGTAGATGACATAGGAGGCAGTGTAGGATTGAGAGAACACCTGCAGGAGTAGAACATAGTCTGGACTCAATCGTCCCTCAGTTTCACATGTGCACACACATACGCACGCACGCACGCACGCACGCACACACACACACACCTATCCATGCACTTATATCATTGTGAGGACATTACACTGACTTCGATTCCTTCTTTCAGTGTCTCTACAGCCTTTCCCTAATCTTAACAATAAGCAATGTATGCCCAACCCAAACCCTTACCCTAACCTTAACCTATCCCTAATTCTTTTTTTTTTTTTTTTTTTTTAATTAAATTTAGCATCTCCAATCCCACCCGAATCTGGAATGCCCAATTGGTGAACTATGTGCAAGGCACAAAGCTTGCTCGTATGCGACCCCTTGCTGCCAATTCAGGAGAGCGTAGACAGTTCGTGGCTCTCCTCCGAAGCACGCGCCCGTCAACCACCGCTTCTTATACACTCATTGGTTGAATCTTCGCAAGTTCAGAACGAGGGTGGAGGATACCCGGACATGAACAGGCTTAGAATCTTCCTGACGAGCGTCCGTCTGGCCAACAGGAGGTGCTTGAGCAATGAACAAGGCAACTATTATTTTCCCTCCCCGGCAGTCCCTTCCCAATTTGCAACCCTGTAGCGCAATAGCCAATTGTGCGCTACTCTGAAAAAGCTGCCGACCACTGCCGGTTGGTACAAGGTGGGGATCAAACCCGCAACATGATATTTACTTCTGCTTCGCAACGCGACGCTTTATCGAGTGAGCTATCCGGCAGCCCCAACCTATCCCTAATTCTAACTTTACCCCTAACCCTAACCCTAATACGTCACAATTTGCCTTTGTAGTTGTGAGGACACCTAAAATGTCCTCACCTCCCAATAATGTCCCCACTCTGAAGGAAAAACACATTTTTTTGGTTCTCTCTTTGTAGCATGTACAGGACCACACACACACACACACACACACACAGACTCGCTCCAAAAAACTATGGCCTGCGTTTGAACTGAAAAAGAACATACCCAACGCTTTTTAAATGCTCAATTTAAGAGAATTTTGTTTGTGTCCCACAGTTTGGTGAGTTCAGTGCTTCCTTCAAAAGACATCATAAAGTACTTAAAGGTTTATTGCGCTGCATCTTCCCCGAAATAAAACAGGAATCCAAGCATCTCATTTTAGAGAATGGAGAAATCTGTTTTGCTGAAAATGAGTTCAGCCCAGCACACTCAACCCTGCAATGAAGGGCCAAGGAGCAAATGCATGACTTCAAATAGTATCTCCTTCTTTCCTTCAAAGTACACATCGAGAATGAGTCATTACTTTTAAGTGAAATATCAATTTGTTAAGAGCACATGAAATGCTGGTATTCCAAAGATTTGGCAGCATGCAAAAGTAAGCCAATATACATTTAAATTTCCTTATTTCCTTAAGAGACACACCAACTTCATTTACAGATTGGATACTATAAACACACACGAACAATCCCAAGATGATCCTGTATTTGAACATTTAAATTATCCAGAACTAATTGCATTCGAGAGGAGAAGAGGTTGAGAGATTAGTTCAGGGTTTTGAATGCAGTTTGATTGCAGGGAATACACACACACACACACACACACACACACACACACGCACAAAAATAAATAAATAAATAAATAAAAACATAAAAATATCGAGCATTCACTAAAGTACTGCACTTACAGAAAAGGAGAAATAAAATTAAATTCATATTTTCAGATGCTTCCTTTAAATAATATGACTTCAAAATATCTGACAACATCTGTGAGTATAATATATATATATATATATATATATATATTTTAATTTATATATTTTAATTTGGGGTAGGCTGAATCCTGAACAGCTGCACTTATGTTTGCAGCAGAACATTATCGTAGGCTATTATCTATTCTCACAGGTTTCAGCTTTGATTAATCAATTTCATCATCCAAGGCAAAATCATCTCACTGCCTAGTAAATAATTAGTAAGCACGTTCTGATCAATTTCAGGACTCATCTGACAGTCCAGGAATGGAGAAGGTGGTATCAAAGTCCCGTCATAGCAGCCCCCGGTTCTCCTACCCTCCATTTGCTCACCTGAGCACCAGCTGCACCCCACTCACGCTTCTTCACCTGCCTCTTGATAAGTCTGCTTCAGACTGCACTCAATGCCAGACTATCTCGAGCACCTGGCGAGAGTCCTCCAATGGCTCTCTCTGCCTGTTGTGCTGCCAGCCTGTTACAATGCTTGCCTTCCTGCCTGCCGCAGCCTGCCTCCTTTCCTCACCCTGTCTGCTAAGGTGTTGTTCTGCCGACACAATATCCTGCTTGTCTACCCTGCCCTCCAGAGTCCTGCCAGTCCATTACCAGACCCAGTCTGCTTCTCCAGACCGTCCTACCCTTACTGACTTTGTACCACTGGCTGGCTGGGGTGACCTCTACTTATGACCCCGGCCTGCCTCGCCATGCCAAACACCTGCACAAACCAAACACAATGTGGTTCCAGAAAAGCATAAGGAGCCTTTGAAAGACAAAGTGAAGAATCCATCAAGAACAAGACTGTAGAATCCATTACATACAGCAGAATTCTGGGGTTATTTTCTTATTCGCCTCCATAACTTAAATGCTGAGGTGACAGCTGGGGAAGTGGGAAAGCGGGCTGTCAGGTTGGCGTTGTCGAGATTGCTGATCCACATAAATGTTCCAGTTGATTAATGGCACAGTTCGAGTTTACACAACTTCCCCAATCGGTTTAAACAAGGTTCCACGGAGCCACAAGGGAGGAAATCCTCTGACAGCCACCCAACCAAAGCCATCCATTACAGGGCCACATATGTACAGTATCTCTCATGTCGATCAGACGAAAGGGAGGCTTTGCAGCGTAAAACTGTGCCAAAATGTGCCTGAGCCCCAGATGCAGGCATCAGAACCTTACAATAGCTATAGAACATCACATTGAAAACCTGTTGAGGGTAGGCATTGACAGAAAACACCACAGAATATGCTGAGAAGTCAGTGGATTAGCTTTGCCCACTCTAAATTGAAGAGAACAGGAGTATTAGCGGAGACCATAAGCAGCGATCAAAATCAGCAGTAAATATTGAGAATTCAGTTAGCCATATTGTACCACTAATGCAGCCATTTCCCTACATCAATGGAGTATTTTCTCAAATTCAAATTCCTTCCAACTAAATACAGATTGATCCAAGGAGGACACTACACCGGAAAAAAATTTTGCCAAATTTTTTTTTTCTATTTTGTTTGGGGGGGCGGGGTGTCTGGTCACTAACAAGGTAATAATATATCAAATGTACCACAGGAGCCACCGATTCACAACATAATAAGCAAATGACATCCCAAAACTGCAAGAGGCAGCAGAAGCTATTAAGAATACGAGGACGGAATGATCCTCATGAGGCTAAATGAGCTACTCAGTTTTTACAACCTGGGAGGAGGGGTAAGGGGGATGGCTGAGGGGGGCGGGTGGGGGGCAGAGAGGGAACCATCAATTTAATTAGCCATTTACAATTTGTCAGCGGCTGCAGCTCCAGCTCATAAGTCGCTATTAGGGAAACATGCGTGAACCGCCTGGAGCAACAGGAAGAACGTCCATAAGGCTTCTCAGTGCATGGAAAATTGCAGACCCCCTGGTTAAAGCTCAGCAGATTGACAGACTCCCGCCCGCAAGCGCTGTTGCCCTTGTGCTATGAGGACACGGAGTGGAGGGAGATCAAGTGAGGGGGTGCATTTAGAATGCGATTCAGTATTAAGATGAGAAGTACAGCACTGTTATACTGCAGAGCCATTGACTAAGGCTGGGTAAAGCAACTTTTAACCTGCTGTACTGGAGTGGCTCATGAGAGAGCAACCCAGCAAACATATGTATATTTCAGTACGTTAACTTTTCTTCATTCCCCTCACTCTTCCTCTTCTGTAAAACTCTTCTTTTTTTCTCCAATACTGAATTCTCTCTGCTCTTTACTCTCCATCTGGTCTTCAGCCTTTCCCTCCCTCCTGGTTGTGTCTGGACAGTGCACCTATGTAGCTCCACTGCTTTCACCTGAAATAACCTCATAATTTGCTTGCAAGGTGTTTCCTGAGAAAATGCCCCCCCTTCGGCACAACATCTACTCATTCTACACAGCTCTTCGTGCCTGGATGTCAGCGGCAGTCCAGAAAATTACAATATCCATGGTTCCTACTGCCCAGTTCCAGAAGAAAAATTTCCAATTTACACCGAGCACCCCCCTTCCACCACACACACACACACACACACACACACACACACACACACAACACTCCCTCCCCATGAATGAGGGGAGCCAGCTTTCAGCACAAACCACCTAAGTCAGCAAAAAAAAAAAAAAAAAAAAAAAATCCTACAGAGAGGGAGGGAGGGGTGGGGGGGGAAATGGGAGGGAAGAGGGGAAAGCCTGGCTCTTCTCACTCCCCTCTGAGCGACACACAGACTCATGTTTTGAGTCATTTCTCAAAATATCCCCTTAGATCCGTGGAAGGCTCTGCAAGTCTCATACACACAAAGGTATGTTCACACACACGCATATTCTCTCTCTTGCAAGGCTGCAGATACATCTGTATTCATGCAGACGGCTGATAACTCTAACTTGGAGTGAACGCAAATGGACGAGAGGAGTGCATGCAAAACAACTGCTGCATGCAAAACGGCTGTACCCCCTCTCGCTTGCTGCCACCGATGGGCGACACTCATACCCTGGTGGAAAATGGCAAAGCAATTTGTCAAACAGAACCAAATGGAGGCCTTTTTGGCTTGAAGGAAAATCCAGATCGAAGGCTATTTGAGACCCTCAGCAGCCAGACACTGCTGTTGGGAAATGCTTTTTTGATTTAAAGTGCAATGATGGGGGGAAAATAATGGTGAAAATATGATGTACAGCATAAAGGGCATACACACAGAACCTACTCATAAACAGCTAACTGTGATATATATCAGTGCTGGGCTTTAATAAGCAATAGGAATTGTGCTGATGCAGGATTTTTCTCTCTAATACCCTTTTCCCTTTATTTCCACTGCTCTCCTACAGCACCTCTTTGTCGCTCTGCTGGGAAAAGGGAAAACAATTTATTAAGCACACGGATATTTACATTTTAGAGAGGGTCAGAGGAGGACGTCTGGCTGGCAGAGGCAAAGAGGAAAGATGAATACTTTGCTCTCGAAATGCTTCAGCTACCCTATGCACCGTCTGCATTTGCATCGCATTCATATTTATAGTACGCAGTTAAGGAAAAGAGAAAAATGCGAGGCTATCAGTGGAATCCGGCTCGCAACTTTTATTATGAACACCTCCTTTACTGCCTTTGCAGCAATTCTTTCCTGACAGAAAACTGATTTGTCTCCTGCTCACATCCACCCTCACCCCATTTCCTCCTCCCATCTCCAAGTTTGAATATTCAATTCCGCACACGTCTTTTCAGAGATTTGCACAAAGACCGCAGTACGCAACCCGCAGCATAGGCGGCTCTCTATTCCTTTGTCTGCGGGCTGGGTATACCTCTCGATCATTCCCTGAGCGATACAGCTTTATGTGCACGATGCTGTCTGCCTACCAGGGACAGACAAACAAGCCAGTAGCCGGGAGGAAAGGAGCGTCGGCGGAGAGGAAATATCGAGTAGAACTGCTGTTTATGCAGCAGGACGTCTGAACCTGTGCTGAGCTGGTCCTCGATGAAGCTGACTGATGCAAAGCAAATTCGCAATTTCCGTTCCATCTCCTTGCAAGCTCATTCTCTCAACAGTAAATGTCATCACCATTTGCGAGTAAATGAGATGTTTAATACCGACTGGGCCAGGGTTTCAGAAACATTGGTTCCAGCCGTGGATCAGTGACCAGAGGGAAAATCATTTCATCGACTCCCATCTTTCTCACCGGCTGTATGTCATATGACAGCAGGATGAATTTCTGGTCAGCGGATACCTGGAACTTGACGGCTTTCAGGTCCTTGGAAAGCAGAGGGAATAAGAAAAAGAGAGAATATAAGTGAGAAGGAGGGACATGGAAGATCTAGTCATCAAAGAACCAGAGAACCTAGGGCTGCTGCTCTCCTGCTGTTTACCCACAAAACACCACGTGAGAACCTGTGACGAGCCCAGGCATTTATATGTGGGAGTGCGGGTATATGCGCGAAAATATGCATATGCACATATGTTGTATGTGAGTGAATGGACCAGTATGTGGGATTAGTGAGGGTAATATCATTGAAATGTCATGTAACAGAGAGAAAAGATGTTCCTGTGTTTGAGAACTAAGCCTCCCTCAGCTGTGTGCGGGGTGACCCACATAAATCTCTGAGCATCGGCACGGCTTTATCAAAGCATCACCATCACTTCACAATCTGTTTGAAGTCAGATGTAAAGGCTGGTTTACATGTCAACCCAAAGTTTAGAAGAGAGAGGTGACAGTCACAGCTTTAGGATTCAATTAGAGCCCTATCTCTCTCTCTGACTCTCTCTCTCCCTCTCTCTCCCTCTCTCTTTCTCTCCCCCACCCTCCCTCTCCTGCAGCTGTAGCTCCAGTCCCAGAGTTTATGTTTTGATGTTGACTCACAAAGGTGGTGTTGTCCAGCAAGGTAGAAGTGAGGTTCAGATGTAGGCTGTGTTTGAGCACAGATCCAGCTCTACTGCGCAGTGCCACCTCGTTCTCTGTGACAGAAAATGCAAATGCAATCAGGGGCCCACATGAACCACTCCAGAGAGGGGTTGGGAAATGGCTTTGGAGCCCTAAAAATGTCATGCTGTTTGGAGGGGTCCTCAAAAAAATTGCCAATGGTATATGTACAGTATTTACATGTAATTTCATTTTTATCGGCAAATTCGGAGTTTATTTTTGAACAAAGCCACGTAATAATATTTATGATTACTATCATCTTACCCTTCTCGGAAGTCTGTGGCTCAATTATTAAAATTTATGACAGTTTGATTCAAATGGACAAAGCAGCTTTGAGAAATCTCAGATAAATTTGTTTTTTTAATTCTGAAAAAGCGAGAGCCCTCCATCAAACACAATGATCCTGTGGAGCGAATCTGTACAGCAGCTCTTACCATTCAGCCACATCACGCTGGGGTCATGAATTTTGAAATCCTCAGACTCCAAATCCTCGACAGTCAAGGGAGACAGGAGAGAGAATCGGGACTCTTCTGAAAAAATGGAGGGGGGGGAGGATTTACAACGAATGACAAAACACACTGTTCTCAAACTTTCCTTTCCAAACTCTCCAGTGCCAAAGCTGAGGAGATTCACTGGAAGTATCCATATGTGGGTGCACACAGGCTTGTATGTAAGTCAATATGTGAGTTCACAAATTGAATATGGGTGCGAAACTTCACCATCCCCATCCTCCTTGTCCATTCCCCATTCAGATCATCTCACCAGGGGTCAGCAGGATGACAGCGAGGAGGACCAATGACATCACCCCCAAAATCACCACCATGGCAATCCCAATGCCCTTCCAGTTACGAGGCGGACCCCCGGTACTCCCTAAGTCCTGCTTCAAAACGTAAATACAGAAATATTTACAATCATGCACAGACAGATGCACATGGACACATAAAAACTCACACGCTTAATCTCTTATAAACGCAAACACAAGCGCACAAATGCCTGCACAAACACATATACGAACACAGCTGTACACACAAACAGACCAACTAAGACACATGCCTGCACACACATACCCCATACACACTCTCACTGGCACTGCCATCACAAACAAACACACACAAACACTCACCCATGGACTGTCACACAGCGCAAAAACACTTTATGGGCACACACACATTTGTACACCCAAATTTCACACACATTCTCTCAAACACTGCAAACACATACACATAAACATCTCAAACTCACATACACACACTCACACACACATACATTGGCACATGCGCACATGTTGGGTTTTCATGTCTTGTGGGGAGATTCCATAGACTTGCATTAATTCCCAAACCCCTTTCCCTGACCTTAACCCTCAGCAGTACATACCTAACTCTCGACCCTGACCTTAACCTTAACCTAACCCTAACCTTATCCCAACCCTAACCTTAACCCCTAACCCTAAAATAGCTCAATTTCCTCATGGGGACCTCAAAATGTCCCCAATAGGATTAAGAAATCTAGAATTCCATGTCATATGGGGAAATTTTGTCCCCACAAGGGGAGGTAAACATAGACCACACGCACGTGCGCACACACATACTCACACACACACACTCACACTCACACACACACACACACACACACACACACACACGTACGCAGTGTAAGCCACCTCTCAGATGCTGAGAGGAGCACATCAGTGTCGCCTCATTTCCAGAGCCCCGCAGTGGAGATATTCTCCGGAGGCTGTATGAGAACAGGGGGCCTCCTGAGAGACAGTGTGTGTAACTGAACGCAGAATAGGGGCTGGTGATGGGAGGTTTAACGCAGTAAATGAGAAATTAATTGCCATCTGTATTTCTCTGTCAAAGACTTATTTCAACAGTAAGAGGATTATTTGCCTGTTTGCCTGTGGTCGGGTGGGGGGTGGTGGGTGGGAGTGGGGTGTGTGTTTGTTGGAATGGGGGGCAGTTTTATTGTATCATAAATAAAATGCATAAACTCTGCAGGCCTATGATATATTCTCTTATCAATACTGTTCCTCTTATATGAGCCTTAAGCAACTGCTCTGTGGCACAACTTAATTAAGCAAATTGACTGCTCCTGTCAGTAAAAGGCTAAATAAAGGAAGACAGCAGAATTATGTAAAACTGTTAAATACAGGAGTACTGGAGGCTTGAGTCTGTGTGCATGTGTGGTTTTGTGCGCTTGTGTGTACATTTCTGCCAAGCATGTAATACATTTTTGAATAACTGCTAGTCCCTGGGACTCAGCCTCAGTAGCTCAGATGTGGGGAATGCTGACATGAGTCATAGTCAGAAACAGTCATGGTCTTTTTCAATGGCAACCCAAGATCCCTGGTAAAGACGATCTAGTCAGTAACGTGTGGCTTGACGTTGCAGCTGAAAACTCAATCGTGGGCTACGCTTGTAAAACACACCTTTTATTATCCCTGCCCTCATGACTACCTTCCTGCTCATGCAGGCTTGAATAACCAAACCCCTCTCTCTGCACAGGGAAAGCATCTAACACACTCCTGCGTACGGCCAGAGCTCCTGCCGGTAACCAGCTGTCAAGAGGCTGGAGCCAAAATATGCAAAGACGCCTGAATTCACGCCCACACAGAAGCAATCACACAACACGCACAAACACATGCAAATATTTACACACAAAGACACACACATACAGTACTGCGCAAAAGTCTTTGGTACATTTGAAGCAATTTCTTAGGGCAAATATGCTTGAAAAAATGATTAAATTAAAAGTTTCTAATAACTGAGAAATGTACTAAACTGAGCTGTAGACTGTTAAAAACAAAGTCAAATCAATATTTGGTGTGACTACTCTTTGCCAAAAAATTTGGGACACTATGCTGTTGTGCTATAGTTTTATCAGATGATTGGCTTTTTGCTTGTCCCAAACAGAGTGGAGAACTTGCCACCGTTCTTCTGCAGACTCACTGTCTCACTTGGGTCTGTCCCTCTAAGAAATTACAAACAGCTATCATGATGTTGACATCGAGGCTCTGTCAAGACTAAAATATCTGTATCAACTATTTTTAATGGAATACAAACATTTATTTTTGAAAGTTTTCTTTAAATTTGGCATTTGGAATTTCTAATCTACTTTTTATTTTCAGGAACTCTACTATGGAAACAAAAAGTAAATATCTAATACAGATCTGAATTTTAAAAAGTGGAGAGTACCTAAGACTTTTGCACAGTACTGTACACTACAGGCCAAAAGTTTGGAAGCAAGATCAAATTTGTACAAAAAAAGATAATAGTTTCATTGGCATACTTTGCAACAAAATAAACATGATTATTATATAAAGAGTCACTTATCAGAATACATTTTTACTCAAATTATCAGGCCCATATTACTAGGCCCATGGTTCTAGTGCCTGCTGGATTGCCGTTGGCATCCGGTGGGCTGTAAACCATGACATGAAGTGAATAATGCAAACTGTGATTTGTTTTTTACTTTTTCACTGAAGCGTGACTCTTGCAAATCTTCTCAACCCAAAAACTAAGCCCCTCCTTTCTTTTGTTAACATTTATTCAGCAATGGTCTGGTAACATCAATGTATACAGTACCTGAAGGTAAATAGAGGAAAATGGTGCATATCAATGAAAGAAAAGTCTAATCATGCAGGAAATACATCCCAAAATCCATAGATTTCATACTGGTTTTTAAAAAAGGCATTGTGAACGGAAACTTGAAGTTGCTTCCAAATTTTTGACCTGTATTGGCCTTGCTTCCACACTTCTGGCCTGTAGTGTATATAGACACACACACTCACATGCGCGCACACACACACACACACACACACACACACACACACCACACGTGTGTAGTTACGTGGAGTAAACACCAAATGCATACAGGGCTCTAGTTTTGTGCCTCGGCAAACGAAAATGCATGTGGTGGTTTCTTTATTTGCAATTTTGTCCACCGCAAAGCAGGTATTGTTCATGTCACTTTCTTTTCCTTCTTCACTGAACTGACTTCTATCATCCCTAACAAGTAGATTTGTTTCCTCTAGAGAGAAGCAGTTCTGGCAGAGCTACAGCTTATTCTTCACCTGATACGACAAAAATGCCAGTTCGCTATGAATTTAATGCACTGGTTTTAAAGGGAATGACATTGGCCATAATGGAGCTAAATCCCCACCACACCCACAGATAATTAATTATCTTGGACCAACTTTTCTGACAACAGCGCACAGTTGTGCTATCACGTTATGTCAAGAACTTGCCTAAATGGAGTTAGACTGGCCCCGTTTTGATCAGTAATCCAGTTAGCTCTTACATTTCCCATTGCAGTAAGGTCATGAAATGCACAATAAATTGCAAGTTTATAATGGCCCAATCACATGCATCTACATATGGACTCTTATACAGTATACTGTATATTCAAACTGACAGATGCTTTTTTTTAAACTCACTATCACATTTATTAAAATGAAGACAAGCACTATTGTGCCTCAGCATTAAAGAAGACTCAAACAAGGGAAGCTCAGAGATATAAAAGTATGAATAAGAATATGAAAATGGCAAAATAACTATTAAGCTCCTTCCTTTAAGATACATTTTCCAACTACTGGCAGTGATGCCAAAAGGTGACTATAAAGCAGTGATGGATCACACTTTCCCTCATGAAAAAATTAGAATATACGCCCCTATGTGCTGAGTTTCATTAGTGTCCCCAATGCCAAAAACTTTGGGCTCAGTGTGGATAATGCAAATAAAATAAATGTTTGAAAACTGCATTCACACGATACTATATAGAAAATGCTACAACAGCTCATTATTTTATGTTTTAACTCGTAAATTCAATTGTTTATTGGAAATATGCTGCAACAGACACCAGAAAAGTTGGTGCAGGGGGACTAGTAATAATGTGACAAGTTGCAACTTGTGATGTCAAACAAATGATATTAAACAGGAGGGCTTAGTGTGTCAAAGTATGAAAGGAGCCACAAAAAAAAAAAAAAAAAAAAAGTCCCTCTACAGCAGGGGTGTCAAACTGGTCTGTAAAAGGGCCAAGGGGCTGCAGGGTTTCACTCCAACTGGACAAAAGCACACCTGATACAATTACTCAACTGTGCAGGCTGGGATCGGTTAGCTAAATTAGTTTTTTCAGGTCGATGGCCTCATGCAAGAAGGGCATAAGTGACATTTTACAAATTTTACAGGAGAGCCAAAAAACTGCCACAACACCTCCTGTTAAAAATTTCCCTGCAGATATAACTTTTTAAAAAGGCGTTTTAACCCCATTAAGATAGGAATTGAGACTCCAGACTAGATCAGGAGATGGGCTAGTCTCAGTTATTCCAAAACAACCAAAAAATTCATTTTTGACCGAAGTGTCACGTACGGCCTTCTTGCATGAGGCCATCGAGGTGTGCTTCTGTTTGGTTGGATTAAAAACCTGCCAACCCTTGTCCCTTTTACGGACCAGTTTGACACCCCTGCTCAAGAAGGGTCAATGCTAATCAATTTTCCAATAGATTGGTAAGATTGTAATCCATTGGTTTGGGAACAATATTGGAAATTATAGAATTTTGGGCATTTCACCCTCTGAAGCATCAGTGTTGAATCAGTGGGTAAAAAGCACGGCTGAAAACAATTACTGAATGCTTGTGATGTCGAATCCCAAAGATCGCATCGACTTAACAACAGTTATATAACTTTATTGATATCATAACATGGGCTCAGAAATACCTTAACAAACCAGTCAACCTTATTTGCTATTGCAGTCATGGATGTGAGTTAAAGCTATACTATGCAAAGCCGGAGCTATACATCAGCACTGTCCAAAAGTGCCACCAACTTTTCTGGGTTCTGTATCATCTGAGATCGACAGCAGAGTATTGAAAGCACATTTAATAGTATGTCAAGACAACATTTCATGTGGCTTTTGAAAAAAAAAAAAAAAAAACATCTGCTGTGTTCTTTGGACCAAAGACTAAAAGGACCCTGGGGGTGTGCCAGGCATGGGTGACTTGCACATTCACAAAAAGCCATCATTAATGCAGAAAGATATGAAGAAATTTGGAGCAACATATGCTGCCATCACAGACGTAGTCTTGTCCAAGGATGTCCCAGTATTTTTCAGCAAGACAACGCCAAACCGCAATCTACATGGATTATAAGTGTATGTCTGAATAATCTGAGAGTGCAGGTGCTAGACTGGCCTGAAGGCAGCCTTGATCTCTCTCCGAATGAAAGTATACGGCACATTATGAAGTGAAATATAAGGCAATGAAGGCACTGTACAATTGAGCAGCTGAAGACATACATAATGGAGTAATGCAGGGAAATACCACTTGCTCAATTTGACCAAATGGTGTCTTCAGTGCCTAAATGCTAAATGACTGAATCACAAGACGTGATGTTACCCAGTGGTAAATAGCCAACCATGCCCACTTTTTTAGACTCTGTTGCAGTCATCACATCTTTCTTCTTTATTCTTTATTGCGGACAACATTTGTCCATCAACACAACATATTGTATATGTATGTATATTGCATATATATTATACAGTATATAATATATATTTTTGATAAGCAATTAAATTCACCAGTCAGGACATCAAATAATGTGTTTTTCAATTGTGAATTCACTTTTCAAATCAGTCCCTCTTTAATTTTATTTGCATTTTCCATGATGTGTCAACCTTTTCGGAATTGGGGTTGTCCATTCAACTGAGGCAGTTATCTTTCTAATGTGCTAGCGCCTCATGTGCACGCGCGTGCACACACGCACATCAACACACATTAATACACACGCACACACACCCACACACACACACACACCCCCCTTGCCTATGCCCTGGCTGCAGAGATGTAACTGACATTCAGTTATCAGTTAATTTGGAGAGGCAGCAGTGTGATGGGGGTTGTGACTGCCTTACAAATCTAGAGACCCAAGGCCTGATCACAAAGTATGATGCTGCTGCATAACCCCAATGCAATTGTGCTCTTCCATCAGCCTGTGATTGGCTGGGGAATCAAGGTTGCAAACTGATACTACTGTTGCTATTGAACCAAAGACCCTGCTGCCAGGAAATTATCTGAAAATTTAGGCCACGCACCAGAAGTGCGGGGTAGTCAATAATTCAATTTCTTATCGCGCTCGTGAGTCTGAATACTTTAAAAAGCTATCCCTTTTTCGCTCTTTCAAGGTATCTTAGAGTGCTGAAAAATGTACAATGCTCATCACAGGGCTAGCTCTGAATACATCAAATTGTACCCCTTATTGGTTACTTAACAACATTATTTTATCTTTCAGGTAACATTTGCACAATTTGTTCTTTTAAGCATAAAAATGCACTGCCATGGTATCTTTATTTCAGAGAGCGTGCAGGGCTTTTGTGTAAATCTATCAGAAAGGATGGCAGTACCTGTACAGAGCCCCTCTCTGTAATCAACAACTTTGGCAGTTGCCAAATGGTCCAGCGCAAGTATGGGCCACTGGGCATCTTTTGATGAAAGATCATTACAATCCCATACCCCTCATGTCAATGATAGCCCTCCTCCTATCAGGTTAAGGCACCTGAACCATATTGTTTTCCCTGCCTGGACTGCAGTGCAAAAATAAAAAACATTAAAAAATGGCTAATGGGGCAGGGAGGAAGAAAAGATGGGCATTAATCAGAGAGAGGGGACAAACAAGTTTAATGACAGGACCAATTCTGCTGTGCATTTAGTTTGAGAGGCAGTCATCACTATTCTCACCTTTCAACCTCAAGTATTCAATTTGTGGGCTGATATCTATTAATATTCTCCCACTCACTGCTTGATTTAATTTTCTAAAAATGATTTTTGAGGAGGTAAAAATATTGATTGCTGGGCTATGTGGACTCTAGCGAAAACCTTATTTTTAATAACCACCAAATGAACGCCAGACCAGTGCAAAACCATCTCCAAATTAAAACTGCTGAGCCTCGCCAATTGAGACATATCCAAACTGATGTTTTGCCTCAGGGCAGGCACAGTGACATTAAAAGATTGATGATTCAGGGTAGAATTTATCCGGAGGCGATCATGGAGAAAAATGAGCAAGTCCATAACTGCTGTTCCATTTCTTTAGTTTAATTTCATTATCGAGATTCAGGCTATGCCAGTGCTGCCACCCTCTTTCCACGATATGAGCTGAGCGTGTGCTATTAAAGCACTGAGCGAGGCGAGCGCCCTTGCTCAATTAGTGTAATTTGTTCGCTCTACTGATCCCAGTTCTGACTCCGATGTTTTTATTCCTGAGTCAATTTTATAATTATGGCATTCCCAGATAATGTTAGAACTTCTCTAATGGATTTCCTGTGGCTCTAAACACGCCGTCTCCCTGAGCAGTGAATAGACAACTATGCTTCCAAAAAAAAAAGAGCATTGGCCTCTTCCAGGAGGAGGCAGGCACTGGGATAAGTCGAGAGGAGGAATGGAATGGGTTCTTGATGGTCTGACGATGTCGTCCCTCTGAGTATAGAGATTGAAACCACGTTTCCAATGAAAAACTACGCACTCCAGACAGAGGGGGTTGGCAGGAACAGGTAAAGGCTGATGGAGTAGAGAGAAGTGTAGAGGAAATGTGGTGTTACTGGGCAACAGCAGGTTCAGCAGCCACCAGGTTAGCTGACATAGATATAAGCAGAGGTACACTGAATGACAATGGCTGGGGGACATGCACACATCCGTCTTAAAACACGGCATTGATTTGGAAAAGTGCCACGGGGCTGACATTACAGCAGATCCATGATGAATCAATTCGTTGCTCGGGTAAGGACATGACGACTGCAGTGCAGTGCAGTTCAGAGCTGTCTTGCATATTAAGAAACACATCTGAGATTAAGAGTGGGGTCTCCTGCTCAATCTTTTGCTGACAAGAGTACCTCAGCCATCCACTCTCATGGGCTTGCCAGCTGGCGCTGAGTTGGGTTTTACGTGAGGGATTGGTGCCCACAGCCAGAGGTGATGGAAGAGTTTAATACATCTAAAAGAAGTAGCCAATCAATACAGTGAATGACCATTTGGCTCCAGGGGAAACAATTAATTGAAAGAACACACTAACCAACGAGAGCAGAGAGGCTCGTCTACTGGGGCCATCACCCCTTATAATAGTTTAACAATACCTCTACCCTTCAACTCACAAACTTATATGCATGCACACGCGAGCACACACGCACGCGCACACGCACAAACACACACACACACACACACACACACACACAGATGTTTACGTAGCTATACTTGAGTTCCATTCATTGTGGACAGCCTAACCCTAACCATAACAAAATCATGCCTAACCCTAACCATACCCTAACCTCAATTCACACCTGCACCCTAATCTGAACCTGGACTTCAGAAATGACATTTTGCCTTATTAGGGCCAGGCTTTAGTCCCCATGAGGACCACCAATCCCAACAGGGTAAGTGCTCATGCCGGAAAACTTCCCCAGTAGGTGACAAAAATGCCCCTCCCCCAACACACACCCACACACACACACGCACAGCCACACACAGAGAAATGCACACAACAGCACACGAACTACTTCCCGTCTAATAAAAAAAAAATGTATCATGATTTCTCTTTCAGTAATTTGTTTTCTGAAATGAAGACAAGAATGCATCTGCACTCCAAAACAATGTGAAATTATTCAACAAATCCCTCTTGCACAAAGCTACTAGATTCTGTGGATTCGAAGCACTGTCAACATCTGAGGCGGTTCATAAATTAGGCTCACGGGATCACTGGTGAAGAAGACATAAACAACATCATAAATCATGCTGACTCGTGTAACACCACTACCGTTGTAGTGGAAACCGCTGGGTGAAATTTACATAATTGCACACAATCAATTATGCTGCAGAGCCTACCATAACCATAACCAAACCCAGCTGCCAAGGTGTGATTTACTGCATTACTGTGGCTATGAATGAGTCAAGTCAAAGCAATGGCAATGGAAGCGGATATAACCACAAGCGAGAAACAGTTTTTCCATTAGATTAAATTTTTTTCCAATCTATTTCCTGCTGTTATGATCCAGACAAGGAACCAAATGCAGATTCAGGGTATGATCCACAAGGGAGTATTTATTAACAGTAATACAGCACTAGAAGCGGGAAAGGCCGTAGCCCAGAACTGATGAGGGGCAGTCGAGCCAAGTAGGTAATGACTGGAGAGGGTGAGGGTGCATTTGTGCTGAGGCCAGTGACTGTCCCGGGGCAGAAGCCAGGCGTTGAATCCCCCTCACAGTAGCAGGACTGCTGGACAGTAGAACCAAGGGGTTTTGCAGAAATGCATTCCCGATCCTGGAGACCGCAGAAGGCATGGAAGGTGTTCCTAATAAACTGACTCAGAGGAACAGGCAGGAACAATTGATCTACAAGAACAAAGTCCCAATCCTGGAGATAAATATGAAGGCTTGGGGGTTTGTTCCTATTAATAACACTCCAAAGAGTAATTAAGTTGGTCTTTGTTATTAATTTACCAAAAACCCACGGAGGAAAAGCTTAGCTCAATGCTAGAAGACACAAACTGACTGGAAGGCTTAGTAAGGTATGAACCATGACAATTTTGCAGCCATACTGAAATCACAATGAACTTATATAGACAGGATATTCACGAAAGGTGCGAGGCATACAAATGATAACACCTGGGAGCAAGGGAGCAGGCGAGGCGATAAATCAATTAAGGAAACAAAACTGCAAAAACACATGCAGACTGCTGGAACAGCAGAGGAACCAGGGATGTGCAGTCAGGTTAGGCAGTGACTTCTCCTTTTTTATCGGTAGATTTTGTCAACCTGTTTCCACGTACTATGCCTGATTGTCAATCAATCAATTTGACCTTTTTTTCTGGTCAATTAAGCCTGTAATGATTAAGAGGTGATAGTGACAAAAAGATTAATTTACCTTTATGCTTTGATTCGAGACTAAAAGGAAGTAAATCTTAATAATTAATTAGGAAAAAATCTCAACTCTCTTGGTAATTCCGTAAATTGATCTTTTGTTTATTGGATTATGAAAGAAGACTGAAAATAAACTCCCTATATTTTAAAAATGGCATAAAAAAGTACGTGTTTAAGGGGGAAATATTATCGTAAACATATTGACCACACATTGAAAGCATATGAAAGGCTTTACTATTTGTTAATGGCATTGCATTAGCTTTCTCTAAGCAAATATGAACAAACTTGCTGTCTCGTGAGCATTTTAAGTTCGATGCACAGAGCAATAATGTCGTGGATGGAACTGGCATGCCATTCTGCCGTTTAGTCTTGTAAATTAGTGAATCAATCCTCAGATTGCTAATCAAGCAGAGTAATAGAGTTATTGTTTGTTTTAACGGTGAGGATTCTGCCTCCCCTAACTGACCTCCGACGGCACATCACTGGGAGGAACCAATGAACAATTCTGTCATCAATTCTGTATATGCTGTCTCCAGCATCTAGGATCTCAATGATGTGCATTTTCTTGCTTTTGACCAAGAAACTCTGAAACGCTCTGGTGTAAACCTCTGGTTTCCGAAACTTCTGTATGCATTCAAGACGTTCTCGAATACGCATGAATGTTGTGATGATCATTGCTAATGAAAGTGAATCAATTCTGTACCTGAGGATTTAAGAATAAATCGTGAATGCTTTACGATAAGGGGGCATATTGTATGCTTATGTAATGTTGAACTAATGCATGACTCCTGATGATTTTAATGCATGATTTAATGCAGGACGCATCATGAATTCCTGTTGCTCATTTGTTACAAATAATGAAGTCACTATGTTCTCTTATTTTTGTTCCCATTTTGTTAAGTGTGAGCAAATAAACATTCAGCTGGTCAGAATAAATTACATCAGGGAATATATTTTTAAAGTCAGTCACGTCAAAACTTTGTAAACCATCATTTGCAAACTGAGTTATGTTCAGCACTGCACAAGAGATCCCTTGTGACAGGATAAGTAATCTTTGGGAGACATCAAAGTCTCAAAAAGCAGTACAGATTTCTCCATTACTAAAGAGTCCAAAACTGGAACGTCACAAATGGGACTTATACTGATCTCAAATTTCTGTTTAAAGTAAAATTAACACAAATTATCTCACTATCCAATATTCATGGGCTCATACCCAATAAATATTCCATTAGACTTTGCCACAGGCAGTGCTAAGGCAGCACTTCTTAATGTTACTGTTGATCTAGTATGGTCAGCAAACCCAAACTCTGTAACGTGTGACCTTTGATGCAATAAATCATCAAAGGTTAAAATTTGTTAGGCAGAGTCCAGGAAACATATTATGAAATTACTTCTAGCAACTCAGTGTGATGAAATATATTATTCCACCATGATTGGTGCTTGGACCAGTACTTTGCCCATTAGAAACACAACCCCTCCACACTTCAGTTCAGTAGATGATGTACCATTTCACTGCAATGCAGAGGATACACAGATATACTGTATATTTCAGTTAAATCAGGTTAAAAAAGTGTCACGTCCTGGATTAGTGGCTCGTACTGTATCAAGATTTGCATTCATCAGCCCCACATTATCGCAGGGGGATTGGCCCCAGTTCACTCCATTCAACTGCAAATCGCTTTGCATGGAAGCATCAGCTCAATGATCGTGATGTAATAAGGTTTCCTGCCACAAAAAACAATGGGGAAACCAGGCTCTCAAGATTTCAATAGATCTTTGGCTGAAATAAATACTACTATAAAGGACCTTGCTGGTATTATTGACCAGCATAAACCTTTAAAATACATATATCTGCATATCCAGAGTGTATAAACATATCTAGAATAGCTTTCTTTCAGTCACAGAACAGCTAAAATGAGCCTCGACCAATCACAAGAGTGTGAAGAGGAAGTGATCTATGTATTTGGTACATCTAGGCTAGATTACTGTAACACAGTGTTTTTCACCTACCCTAACACTAGACCAAAATATCATCAGCATGTGCAGAATGCAGCTTCTCATATCTTGACTACAAAGAAGTATGAACTTACCACCCAAGCCCTTTGCCCTTGCTCAAGTATAGGTCAGATTTTGAGGCTGTGCCCCTAAATTTCAAAACTTCTCATGACCGTGCTCCAGTACACATATCTAACCTGCTTTTACCCTTTAAGGCCTGTTCTCTAAATGCAAGAATTTATATAAAGTGCACAAGTGGATAAGCTTTCTCTGACATAGTCCCACTATAGAAAGCAATTCCAAAATCTGCAAGTTAGCTTGGAAGTATAAATTTTTCAATCCATATTAAAAATGCACTTTTTTGATCATAGGCATAGTCAGTAACAGTTTGGACACATGGTGGGCGAGTATTGTGGCCATAGAGAATCGTGGGGTGGCATATTTTCCTTATAGTCATCTGTCATTTTGACCCAACTTTGCCTGGGCTGATTTTCAATTGGGGTTGGTTGTCTTCCTCTCCTGACTGCTTGGGTTCTCAGGCCAAGAACCAGAGGCTATACAGCCACAGATTACCCCTGAAGGGGCCACTTTTGTGATCCCCATTTGTGTGGATGCCTCTTCCATTAGTGTACAGCGCCCCTTTCTCGCTGCCTGTTCCACCCAACCATCACCACCTGACCCCACTCATCCTCTGAGCTGCCATCAAATTTTACATTCATTTTTATCATACTGGGACACTTGAAGGCTGCAATTTTTTTTCTGATGCAATCATATGTTCAAGCTTATTTTAATACATGCAAAAGTACTAGAAACACATGCACAGAAATGCTTGTAAGACACTGAAGGGGATAAAGAATCTTCATGAAAATGAGGGCTGATGAAGATCTCCAGGGGTTATGGGAGAGAGGGCCTGCTCGGAAACTGCGTGAGTTTAAATCAAAGAAAGAGTGCGTGGAAGAGCTATCGGGAGCAAGAACATACACAATGTAGCATATTAACAAACAGGATTAATGCGTCCTATGAATATTTTTATGATGAAATAGAAATATAATCCCCAATATATATATATTTTATATATATAAATATATATTAAAAAAAACGTCAATTGTGAGGCCTTGCCTCCAGCCCTCAGCCCAGGTGTCTATTAAGACCCGGACTGCACCCCACCTCATTATTCAATTATCACCGGCACCTGTTCCTCATTGTCCCTGTGTGCTATTTAAGACCAAGCTTTGCACTGAGTCAGTACAAAGTCTTGAGGCATTGCATGCCTGAGCTGCGTTGTTAGGCTGGAAGAGGTGTATTTACCGCGTGTTACTTTCTCATTCGAAAACCCCTATTTTCTAGTGCTGTTATTTTGTTATCACCAGCACTTTCAGTAAAGAACCTCGTTTACCATTTTTGGTTTTATATTTATAACTTTGCACATGCCTTCTGCTGTGCAGTAGGCGTGTTCATGAATTCACAACCAAGTCTATCCTTGCACTTGAGTCCAGTCCTCAATTTCCTGTCCTCCGTGCCTATCATTTGGGTGCGTGGCAGGGCCCTTACATCAATATTCATCTCAGAATTTACAAATATTCACCACCAATGTCCTGAGCAACAGTTTCAGCGGTCATTGCAGGACACGTTAAAGTCTAAAGGCCCTGCTGGTGAACTATTGCAAATAAAAGCAGTTTCTGTGCTTCAGGAAGGCATGCTTTTCTGAACACTTCTGAGCTGACTTGGGACATTGGAATGACTTATACGGCACACAAATGTGTCGGGGCATTTTTCAGTCCAAAAGTATGAAAAGAAGTGTACAGATGATTTCTCAAAATACAATGAACTGATGTACTGTGGTTATGCACCACCACTGATATGGGGCGCTGTTTGTAAAATAGGGTGTGTTGTTTTATACCGATACAGTTTTTGCACATTTAGTGTCAAAAACCGGGAAAAAAGATTGTTGCCATTTTAAACCATCTCTTTTTCACACATTTACGCACAAATATGTGTAAATTGGTGTAGAAAAGGTGCTATCATTTTTTGTAGCATAACTTTTTGTAGAAGGAAAAAGAGGACATTAAATACTAAATCTAAACGTTAAATATAAATCAAATTGCTAAATATAAATCTAAATTATATATATATATATATAATTAAATATTTAATTATATATATTTATATAATTTGGGATTTAAGATTTAGGATTTAAGGTTTAGATTTAACCTGTTCGCCAGTAGATGGCACTGTCAGCTTAGCATTGCTGTTCTGTGGGTCGTGAAGACAGCTCGAGCGAGTAGTCAACAGCGCGCTAGCGAGAAATGGTGACGGGTATAAGCCAAGATTTGGCAACAGCCATACAGATGGCTGTTTCCTGAGGTGTATGGGCAGCGATATCTTTTTCTGTACCGTTAATGCGTCGCTACTCTGGAATTCTGGTCCCCCCACTTCACTTTCGTCCCATAATCACGTCAATTTGCATCTTGATTACGACAAAATAAAGCTACAGTTTGCATACTGTCTTACTGGCTAGCGAGCTGGTTGGCTATCTAGCTAGCAAACTAAAGTGATGTCAAACTGTATAATGTTATAGCTAGCGCGCCAATGTATTTAGCTACATAGCCAACTGGCTAGCGAGTTGAAAAGGCTTCAGTTCGCTTACAATGGAATACTCTCGACCGAGCTATTTGTCTGTCTAGTTATCAAGATGAAGTGACATCGAAATCTATAATGTTATTGCTTGCATGCCAATGTATTTAACATCCCAACTTTCCTCTTTTCAGGAGGGCATTCACAGTAACTGTCACTGGGAATCATTATCATCTCTTCAATGATGAAAATCTGTAGTGCTCAGCTTTATTCACATTGGATATCAGGAGCAATGTGAACTATGGAAGTGTTCTCTTTTTGGGGGACGTTTTTTCCTTCTTGGTCCGAGAAATTGTGATGTGTTAACGGATCAGAAAAAAAATTGCAGCCTGCTAAAAGGACACCATAAGCACTTGTCAAACACAAAAAGGCTGTAACCGGTAATTATCATTTTATACAGTTCGATATCACTTTAGCTAGGTAGCCAAATAGCTCGCTAGCGAGTATGACAGTGCACTTATTTTGTCGGCGTAATTATTTCTGAGAATACTTCGGTCATTGAAAGTGAACTGCAGCCTTTTTAGCTCGCTAGCCAGTTGGCTTTGTAGCCAAATACATTGGTGCAATAGCTATAACATTATACAGTTCGACATCACTTTAGTTTGCTGGCTAGATAGCCAACCAGCTCGCTAGTGAGTAAGACAGTATGTAAACTGTAGCCTTAAGCTGGATTTAAGGTTCTGCGTCGAACCGATGCCGTCGCTACGCAGAGCCTCTGCGGCGACGTGAACCCTCACTGCAGAGCCTCTGGGTCTCCTGCCGTGCACCTTGAAAATTTTCTAACTGCACATCAAAGCGACGCAAACCGCAAGGGCACTGATTGGTCCACTCTACTCGAGTCTCACGTGATTTCATGACAGGTCCTTCGGAAACCTGACGCCACCTAGCGGTTTGTGGGTGAATTGCTTCACGGCACAGCACGACGCAAACGACCTCAATGCAGAACTTCGAAAGGTCCACGACGGCTTTGAGGCGACGGCGTGCCCTGTGCGTGGAGTCGACGCAGAACCATAAATCCAGCTTTATTTTGTCAGCGTAATCAAGACGCAAATTGACGTGATTATGGGACAAAGTGAAGTGGGGGGACCAGAATTCCAGAGTAGCGACGCATTAACGGTACGGAAAAAGATATTGCTACTCGTACACCTAAGGAAACAGCCATCTGTATGGCTGTTGCCAAATCTTGGCTTATATTCCTCGCCATTTCTCGCTAGCGCGCTGTTGACTACTCGCTCGAGCTGTCTTCACGCTTAAGTCATGTACGACCCACAGAACAGCAATGCTAAGCTGACAGTGCCATCTACTGGCGAACAGGTTAAATCTAAACCTTAAATCTTAAATCCTAAATTATATATATAATTACATATAGATAATTTAGATTTATATTTAGCAATTTGATTTATATTTAACGTTTAGATGTAGTATTTAATGTCCTCTTTTTCCTTCTACAAAAAGTTATGCTACAAAAAATAATAGCACCTTTTCTACACCAATTTACACATATTTGTGCGTAAATGTGTGAAAAAGAGACGGTTTAATATGGCGACAATCTTTTTTCCCGGTTTTTGACGCTAAATGAGCAAAAACTGTATGGTATAAAACAACACACCCTATTTTACAAACGGCGCCCTATACACTGATGCATTTTTTTTTTATTTTTTTTTTAGTAATTCAGCAAACATATGGATGCGTAGCTTGTGGTTTCTAAAGTAAAGTCTATCTGCAAAAAAATCCATCAGAAATATCAATGCAGCATTGATATTTCAATGCCAATGAAAAAATTTGTATATTAAGTAATTTATTTTCTAACCATACACAACTGGAAAAGAATTTTTCAGGCCCCTCTGCCATTCCCCCCAATGGACCCAAGTGCAGACGAGTAGAATGGCAAAAGCAGATTTATTAAGGGCAAAATCAGGGTCAGACAGTCTAGGACAGTAACGAGCAAGTTGCAGCGCAAGAAGGAAAATCCTAATCGCAGTAAAAAAAAACAAGCCAAGGGATGAATACCACACGGTGAGAAGGCCAATAAAAGGAGGAGAGAGAATAATATGTTGAAAACCAGCCAAAGTCAACACCGGAAAATCTCAATACACCAAGCGCTAAAGCAAGCTTGTGATCGTGGACAAAAACAAATCAGAGCCAGAGATAAAAACACTGGGAAATACAAAGGCTCGTGAGTTGTGAGTGACTAGAAATGGCAGCAGACTCACAAAGACAAGGTGAAAAACTGGGAAACTAATGACAAATGGGAGACTCAAATCAGGTACATAGCAAACAGGGTAGGCTGACAAAGGGTATGGTCACAAACAAGGGAATCAAATGAACTAATAGGGAGGGCAATAGCAGGAGTACAAAAAACCAAATGTGGAAACAGAAACAGGGAATGGGAATAATAACAAAAAATCAAAGTCATGCAAAAAATGATAACAACAATACGCAACAAAAACTTGAAATGAACAAAAAGATAAAATAAACAGATACATGGAACACTGACACAAATGGGGAAACACAAAGCAGGTGAGGAGACAGGCAGGGAGCTAATCAAGGATCGTATAACAGGTGAGACACAAAGGAACTGAGCATAAGAGGGTGTGGCTACAAATGGGGAAATGTGGAACAATCAAGAAAACAGCGGGGAAGAAAAAAGGGGATATGGAAACATAAAAGAAACTAAATGAAATAAACAGAACAATGAAACAATTCTCAAATAAATACATAATATTAAAAAAAAAACTAAACACAACTAACAGAATAACAACACTCTCCCCTCCCATCACTAGTTGACAATATTGGAAGTGTGCATAACATCCCCCTTCCTCATCAACAAAAAAAAGCTCCAGGCTATGCTATTAGAACGCTACTCTCAACAATGATAACATTCCATCTCAGTAACAACCAAAAACACCATGATAAAATAATTTACAATTAGATGAACTCAAAGTGATTCAAACAATGCTTGAATTTTTGTACCCCACAGAGAAGATTTTTTTTTGCTGGCTGATAAAATAAAAATAAAAAATAATTAAAGCTGTGAGAATAGCATTCAAAAACCAAGTTGCCTGATCAAAACAAAAACTCAAGTTCTCTCAGTCACCTTACGTGTAAACCTTCAATTAATAGAATTAATGAAAGCTTGGCATCTAGGCTCTGACCATGTCATACCCTGCAGCCTAATGCACTCGCGGACAAGAGAGCAGGGAGTTTCAGGATATCCGCCCCTACCGGGGTAAATTCCACAGGTAGATGCTGAGATAAAGGTGAGGTGTTAATTAGAAGCAGGCAAAATTGATGCAGCGCAGCAGCAGGCAGAGGCATGTTTTGACGTGGGGGCTGAGCAGGAAAGCAGCTTATATAACCCACCAACGACAGACAGAGCAGTGTCTGATATCCATGGGGAAGTTTACGGGAATGTGGGCATGTTTTGATGTGTCTGCCAGAACTAGCTCTCCAAGCTTCGCCCCATTTTTGGCAAACAAGGAATATTTGCATTCATGTTTTTGAGTAGAGCATATTTTTAATTGGGACACTTCAAGGTAAAGCTGCATGCATGGAGATTTGTAAATGTACTCTCCTAACACTTCATCAAAGGCAAACAATGCAGAAGTGCTGGTGGCCATGTGGGAAAACACAGGACCTGAGCAAATTGTTCTTACAATACTCCTCACTTTCTCATCCCTTTCCTACATCCTTTTCCACCAAACAGAAGCAAAACAGCTCCCCTCATTAGAATATCCCCATCCCCGCCCTGCTGAGTCACACAGCCAACATATAGCTGCTACCTTCCAGCAGCCAAATTCCATCTCCTGCCTTATTTCCACAACATGCTGCCCTTATTCAGCTTGTGACTGCCAGGCATTCCCCCAGAACCCGGCAGACGAGGTTTCTCACAGCCTGACAGGCAAAATCAGCCTCCTCTCTCCATACCTGGATTCCCAGCAGCCACAAAAACACAAGCAAACCGAGAAACTGTCTCAAGTTTTAGTTTTTCATTTCTTTTTCAGCAATTTTGTCCAGATATCTTTCTTTTCATAGATTACTCTTCACTACAGTAAGGAATTGAAAGGTGTTATGTAACAGAACTGAAGCATCTAGAATGGAGGGTAGGATGTGAGGGAAGAGTTTCTTCACATTATAACAGCCCCCATCTCTGGTCCAGAGGAGCTGTGTCTTTGCAACACGTGGGGATAGAAGGCGAATACATCATCAGCGCGGTGGAGAGAGGGGCGAGAAGAGTTTATCTGTCACTCTCCCACAAACTACCCTGAGGCTTGTATGCTTCTGGAGCATTCTAAACAAGATCCAGGGGCAGGAACGGAAGTGCCAACAGTTCGCCTGTGTGTAGAAATGCACTACGATGTCCAAAATGTGCTAAGCTATCCAAAATGCGCTATGCTTTCCCAAATGTACAATGCTGTCCAAGTTATAACCTCACCAGTGGGGTGTCTGTCTATCAGAAATGCCGATTACTTTGTTACTGCCATTCCGACTGAATCACGTCGGTAGGGAGGAGGTGTGCTCATGATATCTCTGCGGCCCTTACCGGTGTATGTGAATGCCTTTAGTTATTCTCATTCCTACACAACCCGTATTGTACACAAGCAGGTGAGCCGGCGCAAATGAAACTGCTGCCTTTGGTTCTGAATGCAATTCAAAACGAAAGGAGTACCAGGCTGAGTCTGTGGCTAGTTTAGAAGCTGCATGTTAAGCCAGCCCTGAATGATGACAGAGTGATGATTCAGTCCTGAATTTACAATTAGACTTCATGAAAGAAAAGAAAAAAAAACAGGATTGAAAAAAAGAAAAGAAAAACTGCTTGAGCTACACTGAGTAGTCACAGAAATGTGAAGAACCATCTGGTGTTGCGCATAATGGGGAATTAAATGGCCCTGCGTGTTTGTGTGTTGGAAGGAGGAGGAGGAGGTAGATCATTTACTGCCTGTCTAACATGAGATTTGAGACCATCTGCTGATTGTGAGTTAGCCTCTGGAAAAGGGGGCATGTGTACCACACTCCTGACAGCAGGTGCGTTGGTGTGGAATTTTCCGAGTGTTTTTCATTCCGCGTGCTCCACAGGTGCTGAAACATTTTTGTCTACCTTACAGGAAAAATAAAAATGTTCAGTAATTTGCCATTAGCAAAATCTTCACCATCCCACCCCTTTAATTACTGTTGTTGTAGAGAGCTTAACTGTGAAATAAGAGTTTTCCCACGAGTTTCGCCCAGTAAATACCAAACAAAGCAATCTGTAGTCATTAAAGTGAACTGGACGAGCCTAAATTAAACATTAAAGTTTTGAAATAAAAAATTAACAACAGTAACCACAGCCATATTCAGCACAGCGTATCACAATAATAATATGGACCAGTTGTGCATGTGCACGCACACGTGCGACCAAGCACACACGCACATACCCAGAAAGGTACACTGCAAGTACATTAGCCCCACCAAGCTCCCAGGATGAGAGGAGACAGTCTCTCTGCTCCTTGATTAAAAAGACTCCACAGGCCTCTGATGAGACTGGCCATGTTGCCGATGCACTGTCCAATAGCATGCTTTTAATGCAGCAAGTGGGAATTACCCAGATGTCTTTTTTAAATAAAACAGGCCAAGTTTAACCTTGGACTTAGGAGTGTAGGACATTTTCGCCTTTAAACACGCAAACATATGCAAAGCCCCCTGTATGGTCTATCTTTCATGCTGTTCCTGTATGATTACTGCAGCTCACTCATGAAAATAATGAAAACAGGAAGCAAAGCATGCAACGTAAGGCAATGTGCTAAACTTGTCCAAGTGCTTTGCTCTTTAGGCAATGCTCAATGACCTGGAGACATTTTCACAATGCCACAAATAATTTCAGAGATATGAAAAAGTATTTACCCCCCTTCTATTTCTCTTATATGTTCATATTTGTCACAGTTAAACTTTATATGACACTTTTTTTTCCTGTTCTTGGTCACTTGAAATATGCAATAAATGAAAACTTTCTGAGAAATGACAAAACATATTTTTCAGTTACTTTCTGCGGCCCGAAATACACTGATACCCTCTAAAATTGTCCCAGAGACTGGGTCCGAGAAAGCCTACTCGTGATGTCAGTGTAACTGATTGCAGTCTCAATGTCCTTCAGCTAACATTCAATCATTTCATGAAACGCCTAAAGATTTCAGGCATTTCATGAGAGGACTGATTTGAAATTCCAGGCATTTCACAAAATGCCTGATACACAGTTTGCCTATGACATATTCACCAAAACTGCCCTGGCACCAGCATCATGCTGAGTTACCATCTATTTATTCAACTTATTGAGAATATGTTGGTATTAACCCTCAAAAAACTGCTATACAGCATAATCAGACACAACAAGAAAACTAAAAAAATAACTAAGGATAATAGGGCAATTCCACCAAAGATAAAAAACATACTGGAACAATGTTTCGGTCACACAACTGAATGTATAAGAATTGTGCTAATGGAAAAGCATTCATTCCTTTGCATGAGCTAACCTGCAGTGGGATGAAAAATTTGTGATGCAATATGGTCAGTTAACTCGCAGTCACCCATTTTGTCAAACAAAAATGCATGAACCATACAGCGGGGAAAATAAGTATTGAACGCGTCTACAGTTTTCTCAGTAAATATATTTCTAATGGGGCTAGTGACATGAAATTTTCACCAGATGTTGGTAACAACCCCAGTAATCCCAAGTAATCATTCAAGTAGAAGAGAGGTGTTGTTTGAAAGACGAATGGTTCTCCAAAATGAAGTTTTTCTGCATTTCGAATGTTTGTTTCTGATTTATCTAAGTGACTTTGGATTTTACCAAGTTATATTAGTGTTAAACAAGTAGTTCTGCCTACCACAAAGGCAAGGAAGCTTAGCTAAAATAACATGTTTGTATCGAAAACTAAGCAATAAAGGGTTTTTGATGTTAAAGTACTCAAGTCCATGATTTTTCCACAGAAAGAACCTAAGTCCAGCCATTTTGTCACAAAAAGTACTTAAGTCCAAAACTACTTTTCTCGATTTCTCAGTAATAAAGGAGAATCATTCCACAAAAAAAAGGTGACTAACCATGTTTAGCCCCTAGAACTAGCGCATGAGTCCATAATAAGCTCCCTTGAAGAAAAAGTATCTGTAGCTTGTTTTAAAAACTTTTACCATCAATATCTCAAAATGGACATTTTGTGACTTACGTGCTTCTTGCACGCAGGTCTTCAATTTTGATGTTTTTGAGCATTGCTTAATAATCCTTGAAATCTGAAGTTCTTGTATACAGGTTTTCAGCATTTGAAACATCAAATTTTTTGAGTTTGGGCCATTTCTGCTTTTGAACTGTGGTACTTTTTGCATCTGATCTGGCAAGAAAACTAGGCACATTGCAAGGGAAAAAGTTTTTAAACAAAATTTTCTGACTGAGTGACTTTATTCAGAAGAACAAGATTTTCAGAAGCAGTGAATATTTGCTAGTTGAACGCATTCAATTGTAAGGTCATAAACATTACTATAGGATGGTCATAAGTAGAACAAACAAACAAGCAGATATATCCTTGTCACATTTCAGGGATGCAAAGAATGTTTTATTGCTATCTCTTTCAGCTTAGTGTAGCATTTACAGTGGCAGCCAACAATGTGCTGGACTCAGGCTAGAATGTCTTTCTCTAAAGCAACAAGAATGAGCAAGGACATATTTCTGTTCATTTTCAGTCAATAAACACTGCATTAGAAAATGTATTAAACCTCATATTGTTCAACAATCTCCAAACAAGATAGTCCTCAACACACAGGCACAGCAACATCAACTCTGACTTCAGTCCAAATTCTGTTCAATTCTGTTCCAAAAGATGTATGAATACAGCTATCATTAAACCCACAGAAGACTGGAACCAAAATATAATGTAACTCAACTTTCAGTCCTGTGACTAGGAGTGGTCCAAGGCATCTGGATTTAGGTGTAGATTAGACAAACAGATGCAGACACTGTGAGACAAACAGATAAATGGTTATGTTCATTGATAGACCTAGATTTTAGATATATTGCATGTATCTCATTAAAATAACACATTGTATGCCTGAAAAGTATCTGCACTAAATTATTAGACTGGAATACTTTGATATTGATCACAATATTCGGATGCATATGTATTTCTAGTGCACGAAGGGCATATTTAATGGATGACCACCTGCTTTAAAAAATTTACTATTTTTCTTTTTCATTTGAACAGATGATCAGCCTCTTAGGTACGACCTGTCAAGGCTCTCAATCATAAGCCAATTTGCCTGAAAGTAACACATTGCAACAAGAGTGGCACTCAGAGAGCACAGACCTGCTCCAAATCCAATAGTCTCTTTTATGATACTCTTTTATGATCCGCAAATCTGCAAGCACAGCCCTTATATTTCTACAATTGGCTATGTTTTGTCACTACTGAACCTTACTACCCTCTACTGGATTTTAAGATACGTGGCATTTATTCCACCTTGGCAGCCAAATGCTGATTCTTGCAAAGTTAATGAAAGTGATTATGATCTGCTCTCAAAATTTAATGGGCTCTTTTTTAGCTCACGCTACATGTTTCCACCAAAATTCATAAATATTGGACCAGTCATTTTTCTGTGATCGTGCTTACTAACAAAAAAATCAACAAATACTGATGACATAACCTCCCGGGAGGAGGTAATTAGTCCTTCCTGACTAAAGTATTTTTAGCTCCAAAGCACTGGATTAAGGGATCTTCAGGGTAAAGTGTAGAAATAACCATAATAATGTAAAAACTAAGAAATAAACATGCTCAACATGATTTTAACCTCATAAAATGTAGTATTTTGATAAAAATTTGCATGGTTGCCATGGAAACGGCACTTTAATGACAAAATCTGAAAATATTTTGTGGCGCTGATATTTCAATAACCCATGGTCAGCTTGTACTCAAATTAGTCTCATATGAAAGGTTTAAGATAGTTCTATGAAATGACATATGAGTTTTTTGTTTGGAACATTTATGAATATTTAATGAGCTCTGTTATGTAACCATAACAAAAATCGCTATCATCAACTTGTTTCATTTTCAAAATTATCCTCCTAGGGATGCACCTATCTAGAAATTCCTACATCATTTCATAGATCTCCAACAGATACAACTTGGGTCCAAATTTCAAGTCAATCAGATGAATATGAATGATTTTATGAATGCCACAAGGTTGAAAATCAGTCAAAATTGTGATTTTCAACCTTGTGCCAACCCCTTAAAGTACTTCTAGTGCACAAGAGCATGATAACTTGGCCTTTGACAAATGCATGTTTCTTTTTGCTAAGCTTGAATTGTCTAAAAATGTGACTAAAAAGTACTTTTAGCACCCAGGGCACATACTCATGAAGGGATTACTCCTCGGAGCGATAATCCTTAATGTTTGATTACTGAAAGTCACTTTCAGTACACAAGATGTACTCACAAACAGCAGTCAGCAGGACCAGCAAAAAGTGTCCCATTTATTTTTAGAATAAACCGAGTTAGCCATTGCTCATGCTCAATCTGATATTTTCAGTCACCTAAAAGCAAAAAATTTTTTGAAGATGATGCAAGTAATAAGCTGTACAGAAAGAAAAAGTTGATATTCCTAAGATGAGATAAGTAGAACAACGGTTACCAAAACGGTAACCTGGCAAAGTCGTGTTGCTCTTAGAGGAAATATACCTTGAATGTGGAATCTTTTTGTTGCATTACCAAGCAAAAAAGGAGGAAATGTGGGAGAAAATCTCACAGAAGTTAATGTTCGTCCTCTAGAATGGCAAATAGATCCAAACTCAAATGCAGGAAGCAATGGGGAAAATGTGTTTTTTTTTTTCTCAGGTATCATCTGCGCATCAGATGAATAACCCCAGCACTGTTTTAAATCTTGGGTTGTCCCTCCCTGAGAGTTAGGCCTTTATGCCCACTTTCCAGCCTCTAACTTATCGGACTGTAAGGAGGGCTGATAAGACCACATGTCCCTTCATGAATTGGCCTTTCTGTGAGTTAATGGACATTAAACTTTACTGGCCCTTCAAAGTCAATATTGTTTCTTCATGAATATGGCCCTAGGACTTCAATTTGAGAGACTAACAATAAAATTCATTTTAATTGTGTTGGAGAAGATATGTAACAGATGCTGAAACGCTTGAAATGGCAGATGGCAAGACTTCCAGTGGCTTTGGCGAGATGCATTGAGATTATCTGTGTACTCCAACAAAGAAAAATTGGAAAAATGACCTCTGCCAATATAACTGATAAATAACTGATCGGATTTCTGCTGAAATTTTTCATTAATGGTCAGGGTGATTTGATGAATTGTGATGACGCATTAAATTTTTATAGTTATGGCAAGATTGATGTTTTCTAGCTCAGCCAAGATGTTCATGAATTATGTTTGGGAAAGGGGCATCCAAAATTTGGCATACTGAGGAAACTCTGAAATCATGTAATATCTCAAATTCAGCCATCCATTTTATAATTTGACTTTTTACCAGAGCAAGCTTACATCTATCAGTTTTCATTATGTATAAACTGATTTTTAAAAAATGGGGCTTTGATTATTCTATCTCATCTAAGCCAGAGGAAGAAGAAATATACGAGGATGAGAACGGGCAAGGGGATTTGCACTCTTTTTTCTGGAATAAGGCAGTTGCAAACGAAGGTAAAAAGTTACGCCACTTCCCTTTCAGCGGATTTGCTGCTCCATGACCATGACAAACCCTGTCTTAATTTAGGGGGAAAAAATAGGGGAAGTAAATAAAACTTTAAAATCACCTTTAACATCCTCCCAAGTCTTCAGTACCAGAATGAGTATGATGTTAGTCTATGGAAGTGACCCTCTGGTAAGAATGGGTCACCTTCAGAACCATATAATGCCTCATTTCCACTGCATGGTATGGCTCTATTTGACTTGACTTTACCCCCTAAGAACCATACTCTTTTGGTTTCCCATAGGCAAAGGTTGTGGATAGTACTTGGTACTTTTTTTGGAATCACCTTGGCCCCTCTGAGCTGCGCTGATACTCAAAAGTTTACATGAAAGCACTGTAGAGCATTGATAGATCAAAGAGAATTGTCACTAGCGTGACAGTGCAACACAGAACATCCAGCAGAAAGCTACCATCACAACTGCAGTTTTTTCATTTACTCGACAGGACCCACATTTTAAACACTGGCGGCCCACAAAACCATACGGTGGTCAGTTCACAAGGTGCAGATGCCCGCCGGTTTGGTGGATGGATAGAGCATCTCGCAGATGGACAGAGCATCTCACAACGTCACTCTGGCGCTCAACTAAAAACCCCACCTTACAGTCTACATTTTAAATCTTTCATATAAGCAGGAAAAGATCAATTGAGAACATGTTTCTCATTTTCAAGCACACCGTGGACGAAATGCCAGATCGAACAATTGCAAGTGAAAATGGATCTTGGGAAACAGGGGTAAAACCTCCAAAGCAATTTGGGTTTAAGGGCCGTGTTCAAAGATCCAATGGACGAGCTTTGCCAAAATTTCTTCTCTCCAGATAAAGTCAGAAACCTAAACCCCACCAGCAACTTGAACCAGCAACTCTTTGATTACCAGTCAAGCAACCCACTACCAGGCCATCCTGCCTCCCCAATAAGGTTCGTTTTTCCAGCCTCTCATCCATTGTCTAACCTGCTTATTTCTGGTCAGGGTCACTATGAGCTGACGCCTATTCCAGCATGGAATGTGCAAGAGGCAGGAACACACCTCAACAGTTTGCCAATACATTGCAGGGATGACATACCTTTCACTCACCTGGGCTACTCATACCTATAAGTCTCCATGTACGGTTACACGCACTCATTTTGTTGGACCGCCTTTAGCTTTGATCATCCCTTGCATTTGTTGTGGCATTGCTTCCACAATCTCCTACAATGTTACAACATTTATTTCCGGCCAGAATAACTTTATTTTTTGGCTGAGATCTAGTATTGATGAGGAGAGTCGCAGCACTCCGTAAAGCCTTCTACAGCACATACCAAAGACATTCAAATGGCTAAGGTTAGGACTCTGTAGTGGCCATTTCGTGTGTGAAAATGATTCCTCATGCA
This sequence comes from Gymnothorax javanicus, assembly GCA_029692085.1. Lineage (NCBI taxonomy): Eukaryota > Metazoa > Chordata > Actinopteri > Anguilliformes > Muraenidae > Gymnothorax > Gymnothorax javanicus. The sequence goes on from CM056203.1 coordinate 21,802,959, forward strand.
CGCTGAACAACTCTTTCACAAGTTGAGCCCTATGAAATTGGGATTGTCATCCTGGAATATGCCTATGCTGTCAGCAATTAAAAAAAATCCATTGATGGGATAATCTAGTCATTCAGTACATTCAGGTAATCTGCTGACTTCATTTTATTGCTTCATAACATTGCTGAGCCAAGACCTGACTAATTCAAACAACCCCACATCATAACACAATGGGCTCCATGCATGACAGGTGCATTGCTTCTTGGACTTCCTATCTTACCCTTTCGTACTGAAACAGTTCCATTTCCAGTGATTTCAGCAATCTCCTCAGTTGTTTCTTTTGCTTGATGCAGGCCAATTATATGCCCCTTTTGAAACACAGTTACATATTTTCTTTCAACATTTTTTTAAGAAATGAGAAGCTACACACTGCTGTCATGGTTGAAAAAATTTTTTCCAGCTGATACATATGAATCACTGCAATAATGATTCAATCATAGGCTTATTAGTATTTGCTATTTTCAATCCAATTGGCTTTTTTTTTCGGCGAAGCAGTGTAGCTTTGCATAAATGCCTTTGGGTTGTTACCCCATTGAAGTCAGGATGAACATGCAAATTCCACACAAAATGGCCCCTTGCCAGACTTGAAGCCACAACCATCTTGCTGTGAGGCAACAATGCTGAGCAGCCGAGATGCCTCACATTTAACCTGCTATCTTCAATTTTAATGGTTTTCTGTATACCAGAATATAATGCTCAAGTCTTAATGCTCATGTATTTCGCAAATATGCAAAGAGCTATGACCTTAAAATACACCACTTAACTCATACAGAGGCAAAGTTCCAATGACCCCTTCAGGCATTATTCAGCTGCTTAATATTATTTCTGACCGCGGAGCGATTATGCTGAGTATGATTTCTCTCTTCGGAAAAGAATGTGTAGGCTCAATCGAGAGAGCATTTCATTATCTCAAAATTAAAATGAGGTTGCATAGAATGTTTTAGGTTTTCGGCAGTATAGCTTTAGTGCTGTCGGCTAGTGCTGGTTTTATGGGCTGCATGGGCGGGAAATGCCATGTAGTCATGATAAGCGAACAGAAGAGAGTTTATGCCAATTCATAGCAATATGTCGAGTAAAAATAAGTCTACATTTCGCACGGGGGGAAAAAACATTTAGGAGCAAAGTTTAGCTATGAAAACCTTTATTGCCATTGCTGAACAAAGCAGAAAATGTGCTCTGCTTCTAGAAAACCGTCTCAATCCTCCGTGCTCTGCTCGTTTTATGATTATTATTTTTTATTTTTTTCATTCCCATTCATACCACATTCACAGAGTCTTGGCTTGGCTGCTTGTAAGCATTGATCGGTTCACATGCAGTCATTTTAAACCCTACAGTAAACTGTGCCATATAAAATGAACAATAACCCTTTATAATACTCAAAAAAAAAAAAAAAAAATAGCAAAGCAGCGAATTCATTCGCAAAATGCAAATTGTCAATAGTCTACATTCAGCACTGTACTGCAGTTACGATCATTTACAGCCAATTTCCGCGAGGATTGTGTTCGGGAAGATTTAGCTTTGTGCCGTCACGTCCCACAATTGGCTATATCGGAAAAACAATATTATTCGAGGGCAGAAAAAACGTGTAACGTAGGAATCACTTGTATGCAAATGTAGTCATCTGCGCCAGTATAGCTATCCCGATCCTTCGCCTTCTCTGCTCCAGCCACCACACTCAAGTGCCTCAGAAATTGGCATGAATTTTTATTGCAGGAAAGCAGCCGTCTCATAATATGAGGAGGCTTTGGTAAAGGGCTGTGATCCGGCATTCTGATGCTCATTATCCCACGAGAACGCAGGCGTGACGCCAAATGCTCTTCAACAGGAACTTCTCATCGCCTTATATTTCGCGAACAGGCAGTGGGTAACGAGGGTTGATGACCGAAGTCACGAAGTGTGCAAGCCCGTGAGATATGTAGTGACGTCTTGTTGTCAGCTTCAAGCAAGAGAGTCGTTTGTTAAGTTGGCTATGTAGGATGGAGAGAAAAAGCTCTTGAAACGAGAAAATTCCCGATCACACTCAATCATGTTAGGTGCCAACAAGTGACCTGGTTTTCTTTCAGTGGGAACTTGTATTTCACAACGATCTATTGTTCACGACGATACATTTTACATTTCCAGACGTCTCAAAAATAAACCAATAAATAAATTACACTGAATTTAAACCGTATGACAAACGTACTCAATAGGGTAAATACAAATTTTGACATTGAGAACATTAGCCTATTGTTATTTTAGCAGTCAACAATAGCATATTGAAGTTCAAATTAAAAGATAAATATGAATGAATACATTCATTTTATGACTACCTTTTTATTAGATCATTGTGGCTGCAAAATGCCCCCAAATTAAGAACGTTTCAAAAAATGCTAATCTCTCTCTCTCTCTCTCACACGCGCACACACACACACACACACACACACACACAAATGCAGAGACTAAAGCCATTATTAATGAAAAACAATATTTAAAAAAATTATGAACTGAAAAAAAGAACATTTTAAGAACATCAATGCAGGATGTCCTCAAAAAAATTCTGAACATTCAGGCTCAGCCCTAAAAATATACGTTCTTATTTAAAAAAAGAGTGTACAAGTCCAAAGTGCAGACATGCACTTTAACATTAACAGGTAGGGCGCGCCCACACTATGACACACAAGCGCGCGCTAACGAAAAAAGTAATATCAATAGTAAAACTGCAGTCAAATCGTTATATGTGAATTTTCACAGATAGCAACTTGCGACGCTAAAATTGTCTTCAGTCATTATTGTCACAAATCATGCGTCACCAAGAACAAAATTTGAACCATAGGCCAGTTGCTGGCTAACCTAACGAGTTTCGAAAAACTTGGGGGCAGCAATGATCGTTCTAAACAATTTACCATTATGAGCTCCGAGTGAAGTCTAAAAGAGACATTGGCAGATTAGTCTTCTCTACGGATTTGTAAAGACTGAGTGCTTTATTAATCACAACAAAGAATAAAAAGATTAGGTTAGTAGAATAAATTCTCAGGTGAGCACTGCAGTATACGCTTGAAACAGCTTAACTACTGAGAAAGATTGCTTTTATGAGAAGTGCGAATGTGATCATAGAGGAAGCTTAGAGAGGTTGAATGAACTGCAAACGAAGCTTCACCTGGGTATAAGTTGTAACGACGTAGACAGAATTAAACGAAATCGTGCATCCTTACAAAAGGGAACACTCCTTCACACGCATATACGCGCGCATGCAAACATACACACTGAACTACGCCTGCGCAACGGGCTAGCAGCAACGCACATGCATCACACACAATCTCACGCGCGCTCGCCCGCACGTCGTACTGTAACTGGTGTAGTTTGCTCATGTCCTATTGCTGAAAGACGGTTTCCAAGTGTTATCAGTTTCACCAGATAAGCGCGAGGACATGTGCGCTCGCTGGTCATTCGTATTAGTTTGGAACATTCCATGCAGTCAATCAAACACGAAATGCTGAAATAAGACCTCAGAACACATGCATCTTAATTAAGTTTACCAGGTCTGTGGTCATATTCTGTTGCGTCGTGGCGATCATCCTTGCAGTTTTAAATAAGAGCTTTTAGCTAAATGTACTGGCTCTCCGATTTCAAAAGCGGAACTCTTGCTTGATGCTTTAAGCCCCTCGATTCTTCAGCTCAGGGGCTCCTGTATCCTTTTGCATTAACTCGTTCAGCAAGGGGATGAGAACTGAGCTGGATAGTCTCTCTCTCTCTCTCTCTCTCTCTCTCTCTCTCTTCTCATTTTCACTCCTCCCAACAAACCAACGACCTCAGCGCGTAGCAAGATGTCGCCTCTGTCAATACTATTGATCAGCAGGGAAATTAATCAAGACAAGTTGCCATCTCGGTTCTTCCACTTGGTTTTTTCGAGAGTGAACTGAAAACATAGTAGGAAATAGTAGTTAATGGTGCCGTAGATGATGGTACAAAAACAACAACAACAACAACAATAATAATAATAATAATCATCATCATCATTATCATCATTACTTTAAGTCATCATCATCATCATCATCATCATGGAAAGTGCACTTTCTGAAGTAGTTTTTCATGCTACTTTCACTGTTGTGATGACTTTCATTTGGGTGCGGCAAGAATGAATGACAATGAGCAAATAAGAGAAGATGGCAGAGAAGTACAATGATATCAAATACCTGATGGTTCACGCAGGCTAGGGTCTGCTTTTGTTCCTTTGAGCAAGTCAACCATGATGCAGTACCTCAATATATCCTACTGTAAAAACTCACTCTGGAAAATAAATTGTGGGGAAAAAAAACTTTGAAGTGCCACGTTCTGAATGTTTGTCAATTAGTTTCCCCGCAGTCTAGTCACTTGCGTCAGTTTTGGTTTCGTTATAAAAACGATGGAATCACTACAAAAAAATTATGGAATCACTACACTTTGAGGATGTTTATCCAGCTTATTTACTTCATACCAAATGAAGACATCTCAGATATAACACAAAACAAATATTGTTTATTAGCTTAATATTCAGGCTTCATGAAACACAACTCAAACAGTATAATCTTTCCATTATTTCAATTGCCAGCTCTATTGTTGGTGCCATTCTTCCTCTCTATCAGCCAAGTCCAACACATCATTAAGTCCGCAAGTACTCTTTTTAACTGCAGACTAATTTGCATATTCAGATTTGTGCAGGTATTTCTCTTAGAGATGCCAATTACAAGGTGATTTCTCTGTTTGATTATGAAAAAATATGCCATTAATTGAAAAATGTAATCTAATTTGTTTGAGGTGTGCTTCATGAAACCCAAATGGCCAAATGTTAAGCTAATAAAAAAAAAAAAAATTTTTTGTCTCATATCTGCGATTTGTTTATTTGCTATGAAGAACAAAATCTGGATGAAAATCCTCTGTGTTTGGTGATTCCACAATTTTTGCCAGGGGTTGTACATCCTGGCCTGACCCCCTTGTGTGTCTCTTCACCGCCACCGAACCCTGAACCATCTTCTGATTATCTTCTTCGCATGTTTCTTGCCTTCTTGTATTAAAGACACCCAGCGGTCTAAGATCTGCATTTGGCCCCGGTATTCTCCATTATGACGGAAGAGTCCAGCCAAACTTCATTGGTCAGCAGATTGCCCTCTACTCAATGAGGTCATCTGCTTCCAGGAAATCTGCCTGGGGCAACAGGAGACAGAACTGCCCCAGCTGCACCAGTCTGTCGAGGCAATCTCCAGTCACCTCTCTTCCATTGCTGAGATCATCCGGGATTCCATTGCTGCCATCCAGACCACTAGTACTCTTGTCTTCCGACCCCAAGTCTGGCCCTCTGGACTCCAGGTACCCTGCGTCACATTGTTGGAGCAGAACGACAGCAATCCCTCCTCTTGAAGCAGTTTCTTGTCACAGTGCTCCATGATGTTTGACCTCCAGCCATCCTCCTTCCCCACAGAGTGTTCCACGGTCAACGTTTGCTATCACTCGCCTGACCAGAAGTGTGCAGGGAGGCTGGCAACCCCACTACACATTCCTTTCCCACCTTGACAAACAAAATAAGGCAAGTCTTCCAAGTGTTACCTTTATGAGCACGCGGTCGTTCGGTGCCTTCTACAGCTTCACCAGGGCAACCTTTCCTTCTCAGATTATTGTATTGAGTTAAGCACACCAGCAGCCTCCACCCACTAGGATCCCCAGGCCCTCCACAACATCGTCCACTATAGACTCACTGACAGGAACCAAAATGAGCTGACCACTTGCCTCCTTTCTACTGACCTCTATGGACTGGTGGACCTGCTTCTATGAGTGGAAGCTCACCTGCTGGGGAGACGGTAAGATGGCTGCACTGGCTTACATACCTCCTCACCACAGGACTGGTTGGTCATCCTGCAAGGACATCACCATATTTCCACCATTGAAGCCTATGGTGGTAGACTGTGCTGTGTCGTTCCAGCTGAACGCCACTGAGCGGCAGCAACATATCCAATCGACCCTTCACCTGTACTGTGGCGGCACCAATCATTGCTGACTGTTCATTCTGTCAACCTTGTCTAGTCCAGAGGGAAGAGGTGCTCACTGGTACATCTGACTCCTCTTCCTACGGGCCCCCTTTCCAGGTGTAGCTCCTCTGACAGGAGCGTCATTTATCAGCCAAGGCACTCACTGCCTCTGGAGCAGATAGCATCTTTCTTTACTCTACCTTCATCAAATGGTTAGGGGTCCTTCTGCTTCTCTGCTTATACCTTTCCAATCCCAATCCCTCATAAGAATTGCCCGTCTGGGTATCTAAGAGACTACTAGCCCGGTTCAAATATGAGTGTCCGGCAACCACCTTGAGACCCCTGTCTTTTACCCTATGGAGTCTCCCCACACCTTTATAATGTTGGGAAGGACCCTGGTTGGAGAAACATAACTTGCATGTGAACTGGAGCTGTGGCGTCATCATTGAGTGGAGTCTTTCTTGCTTGAAAACCAGTCTTTGGTCTGCCTCCAACTTGGTAGCACCTCTCCCTCCCGCCATGAGGAGTTGCCTGACTTGAGGGGGGGGGTCCTTCCTATCAAAATCTCTATCAGGCCCTCTGCAAATCTTGGGTCATGTCAGTTCTGCGGCACCATCCATATGACTGTGCCATTGGCCTTCTTAACATTTACCCTTAAGAGAAAGCTCTACTTCCCTTCTGCACCCAAATCTAGAGCCATGAATATATTTTTAAGGCCCTGGCTTCTGGGATCAATAATCCATATTACTCACCCTCTGCAGCTGGTTTCTTCTTTGCATCCAAGAAAGATGGCTTTCTCCATCCATGCATCAACTATAAGGGTCTCAATGTCATCACTATCAAGAATCGCTACCCTCTCTCTCTGATGGATTCTGCCTTCTCCAACCTCAAACCTTTGGTGCTACTATTTCATCAAATTGGATCTGCGTAATGCCAATCACCTGAATGGAAGACTGCATTCAAAACCCCCCTCTAGCCACAGGAAATATTTACTGATACCATTCAGGATCACAAACACCCTCACAGGCTTCCAGCATCTGATCAACAATGTTCTTTGTGACATGGTCTCCCAATTTGTGTATATGTACCTAGATGACAACCTGGTGTTCTCCGGCACCCTGGAAGAGCACGCCCAACATGTTCTCCAAGTAATGCCGCAACTTCTGGTGAACCATTTCTTATCGAAGCTAGAGGAAGGAATGAATGAATGAATGAATGAATGAACATTGCATTTATATAGCACATTCTCATAGACACTGAAAGCGCTTTATGGTCATATAAGGTAATCTCATCTCTCCACCACCAATGTGCAGCACCCTCCTGGATGACATGATGGCAGCTATTCTATGCCAGAACGTTCACTGCACATCAGCTTGAGGTAGAAAGGGAGAGGGAAAATTGCATAGCCAAATAGATTGGGGGATGATTAGGTGGCAAGTTGAAAGAGCCAGGTTGGGAATTTAACCAGGACACCAAGGAACCCCCAACACCTGTCAAAGAGTGTCTTGGGATCTTCAATGACCACAGTGAGTCAGGACCTTGGTTTAATGTCTCATCCAAAAGACGGCATCTCCCTCAGTATAGTGTCCCCAGCACTGCAATGGGGCATTGGAGACTAATTCACCAGAGGAAAGATCTCCTCCTACTGGCCCACTAACACCACTTCCAGCAGCAACTTCGTTTTCCCAGATGGTCTCCTGCCCAATTAGCAACCAAACCCACACCAGCTTAGCTTCAGCCATGCAGCTTGAGCAGATTGAGTAGTGGTATGGCTGCTGGCATGAGTTCCATAAAACATTAGTGCAGTTCCTGGGGTTCACGGTCTCCCAGAGGAAATCAGTATCAACCAGCAAAAGATCTAGGCTGTCCTTGATTAGTCGGAACATGTGAGCTGCAAATAGCTCCAGTAGTTCCTCAGTTTTGGTAATTTTTATAGGCGGTTCACCCAGGCTACTCCATGGTGACCACTCACTCCATGGTGACCACTCACTCACCACCTGAACCTCCTCCAAGGTCCCTTACAGGGCTCCTCAAGCCATCCCTGCCTTCCTCCAGCTTAAGGACAGATTTACCAGCTCCTCTGTCCTGGCTTTCCTGGATCCCCAGAGCCAGTTCATCATAGAGGTGGATGCTGTTGACTCCAGATGCCAGAGCCATCCTCTCCCAGCAGGCAGCTGATGGAAAAGTCCATCATTGTGCCTTCCTCCCACTTTAGCTGACCCCAGTGTAGAGGAACTACTCCATCAAGGACCAAGAGCTGTTAGCATTTGAAGAGTGGAGCCGTTTGCTTAAGGGGACCAGCATCCCCTTCCTCATCTGATCCAACCACCAGAGCCTTCAATACAAACCCTAATTCTAATGAAGTTGGGACATTGTATAAAATGTGAATAAAAATACAAACAATGACTTGCAAATCCTTTTCGACCTATATTTAGTTGAGTACACTACAATGACAAGATATTTAATGTTCAAACTGATAAATTTTATTGTTTTTTTGGAAATATTTGCTCATTTTGAATTTGATGCCTGCAACAAACCTGGGACAGGGGCATGTTTACCACCGTGTTACATCACCTTTCCTTTTAACAACACTCAATAAGCATTTGGGAACTGAGCACACTAATTGTAGAAGCTTTGTAGGTGGAATTCTTTCCCATTCTTGCTTGATGTACTACTTCAGTTGCTCAACAGTCCGGGTCTCCATTGTCATATTTTGTACTTCATAATGCGCCATGCATTTTCAATGAAAGACAGGTCTGGACTGCAGGCAGTCCAGTCTATTACCTGCACTCTTTTACTACAAAGCCACGCTGTTGTAACATGTGCAGAATGTGGCTTGGCATTGTCTTGCTGAAATAAGCAGGGATGTCCCTGAAAAAGACGTCACTTGGATGGCAGCATATGTTGCTCCAAAACCTTTCAGCATTAATGGTGCCTTCACAGATGTGCAAGTTACCCATGCCATTGGCACTCACACATCCCCATACTATCACAGATGCTGGCTTTTGAACTTTGCGCTGATAACAATCTGGATGGTCCTTTTCCTCTTTAGTCCGGAGGACACAACATCCATGATTTCCAAAAACAAATTGAAATGTGGACTCGTTAGACCACAGCACACTTTTCCACTTTGTGTCAGTCCATCTCAGATGAGCCCGGGCCCAGAGAAGGCAGCTGCATTTCTGGGTGTTGTTGATATATGGCTTTCGCTTTGCATGATAGAGTTTTAACTTGCACTTGTAGATGTGCAACAAACTCTGTTAACTGACAATGGTTTTTTGAAGTGTTCCTGAGCCTGCATGGTAATATCCTTTACAGAATGACATCGGTTTTTAATGCAGTGCCGCCTGAGGGACTGATGGTCACGGGCATTCAATGTTGGTTTTCTTCTTTGCCGCTAACTTGTAGAGATTTCTCTGGATTCTCTGAATCTTTTGATGATATTATGGACTGTAGATGATGAAATCCCTAAATTCCTTGCAATTGCTCGTTGAGAAACATTTTTCTTAAACTGTTGGACTATTTGCTCATGCAGTTGTTCACAAAGTGGTGAACCTCACCCCATCCTTGCTTGTGAATAACTGAGCCTTTTGGGGATGCTCCTTTTCTACCTAATCATGACACTCACCTGTTTCCAATTAACTTGTTCACCTGTGGAATGTTCCAAACAGGTGTTTTTTGACCATTCCTCAACTTTCCCAGTCTTTTGTTACCCCTGTCCCAGCTTTTTTGGAATGTGTTGCAGGCATCAAATTCAAAATGAGTGAATATCTCCAGAAAAACAATAAAGTTTATCAGTTTGAACATTAAACATCTTGTCTTTGTAGTGTACTTAATTGAATATAGGTCGAAAAGGATTTGCAAATCATTGTATTTTGTTTTTATTCACGTTTTGCACAACGTCCCAACTTCATTGGAATCGGGGTTTGTACATCACCTCCGCCAAAAAGGTTAATCTCAGGCAAGCCTGGTAGTCGCTCTTCTCTGCCTGTTTTAATTTTTCCCTTACCTACCACCCCATTACTAAGAATCTTCAGCCTGATGCCCTGTCCTGCCTGTACTACCAAAACCCTGATGAGAAACGGGTGACTGTCCGCAACTGCAACCCCTTGTTGCCACAAAGCTGGGGGTATGGCAACCTATGGAAGAGGCCCTCTGGTCCAGTTTCACTCCCCAGGGGTTCCCTCACCTGACCACACTTACCCCTTGGCATGTCATCCCAGGTTCTCCAGCATGCTCTTCTCACCTGTCATTGGTTCTGGCTGCCATAAATCCAATGGGACACTCGCGAGTATGTCGCCACCTGTGACACCAATGCCCAGGCATAGTCCAGCCACCTGCCCTTCAGCAACCTCCATCAGCTCCTCAATGTTCCTCTTTGACCGTGGGCATGCATTGCCTTGGACTTTGTCACAGGGCTGCCCAAGTCAGAAGGGTTCATGATGGTCCTTAACACCATGGACTAGTTTTTAAAGGCAGCCCACTTTGTTCCTCTGGCAAGGCTGCCCACATCGAAAGAAATGGCAAAACTCCTCCTCCAGCATGTCATGGTTTAGTCCCGCCGGATGCAACATGCAATCCGGCGGGCACTGGGACCATGTACCCAAAGGCTGATGAAGGGACCCACTCGCACAGGCTGGTACAAAAAGTAGAAAGATATTTAATAAATATACTTAAAAAAATGACAAACAGACAGGGGAGCAGCAGCAACACACACGGAGCTAAAATGCCAGAATGCAGCTGCACTGTCAATTTGGCAGTGCAGCTCTTAAATACTCTACACTTCACCTCCACTTCAACGAGCAACAGGTGTGGCTCATTGAAGTTTAGGTGAAGACAGCAGGAGGGGGAGGGACTGCAGGGCAGAACCATCACACAGCAAGTAGTTTGGCTTCACAGGATTCCTCAGGAGGTGGTCTCTGATCGCAGCCCACAGTATGTCAGCCACTTGTGAAGGGCCCTCTGCTGCTGGTGAGTGCTACCCAATGCCTCTTGTGGGGCTCTCATTCTGAAAGTTTGAACCAGGAGCTGGGCAAGAGTCTTCACTGCCTTTTTTTCACTGATGAAAAAAGTAACTTAAAAGTAAGATATTTAGAAGTAACTTCTAAAAGATCCAGGCTTTCCTAAACTTTCCTTTGAACTGCTAAAACTTTCTTTTTTCTTGCTTTCATAGATGGAAAAAAAAGAAACTTAAAAAGATTGTCCTTGCAAAAAAAAAAAAATCACCTTTTTAAAGTCATTAACACAAGAGAGAGAACAATTTAGGGAGATGAGACTTGGATCTAGCTCAATCAATACCCAGAATTTTTTAATCCCTTGTCTTGCAGAGCTTATGTAATTAATTGCTGCTATATATTAGTCAAGTAATAAAAACATTATCTTTACAATAATTGGCAAATTAATTCTCAGATTAATCAAACAGTTGGACAAAGAATCGTAGATAAATCGATCAAAAAAGAATCATCAAATACAGCCCTTGCACTGATAATGCCACCTCCTTTGATTACTTATAAATCACTATGTTCATTCCCTGCAACAAATATGAAGTGAAGTGGGGAATGTTGTAAAGGATCTTGTTCATCCATCTGCCAGTCCTCGTCCATCGGTCCGGATAAGTTGTGACAAGATTTTTTTCAAAAATTAATCTGCCTAGATGAAGGAAATTTTGTGTTAGTATGATAGTACCCGTGACTTTGATTGGGTTCTAAAATGGAATGCCTTGTTGGTGGGAAAATATCAATAAGAATGTCTTCTTGTTATTCTTCCTGCAAGCAGAAAAATGTTAGGAAATGGAGATATCCTTACTAAGGAAAAAAGAACCACACAGCTGTGTAAGGGTTGTGCTCTGAGCACCGGTGATGTGCACAGAGGACAAGGAAGAGTTTGACTGGACTCAGGTGCGAAGATGGACTTGGTTGTATTTATTTTGCCTTTAGCACAGCAAGAAGGCAAAACAGGATACATTACAAAACAACAAGGAATGGAGGTTCCCGGGTAATACTATTAGCAATACAGACACTGGTCTTTAGCTACAGTACAATGTATCACAAATAGAACAAAAGAACAAGGAATTGAGGCTCCTGGTTATAAAATGCTGATATTAACAATAAACAGCATTAAGTTCAAGAGTTGTAATATATACACACAAAACGCGGGAGATAAGTTTATACAAGACTAGAGAGCAAATACAGGCTTTTGGCTTACAAGACTTCGCAGTGACTAAGTGCGAGGCTCGGTCTTAAATAGCACAACACTACCACACAGTGGAAATGAACAACAGGTGCATGCAATGATTGCGGAACTGAAGAATGCGATCCGGGTCTTAATAGACCATTGAGTTGGAAGGCTGGAGGCGTGGCCTTACAGGCTGTCTCCAGCTTAATATCTTGCTATTTAGCACAGTGTTAAAACAAAGCTGTTGAAGAGCATCATGTTTATCAAGTTCTTTGAAAAATTCCAACAAATGATAATGCAAATGCTGTTCTCCACAGGACTGATTGCAGTTTGACATCAAACATTTTGCAGGCTCTAAAGGCACTCTTCACGGTGCCATTGGATGCCCACATCATCCAAACTGATGTAAGACTCTCTTTGTTACATTATCTGTTTCAAACAATAGTGTAGTAAAACATTTTCTTTTGTTACAGTAGGGCTTTAACATATTCAAAATGTCTAACTCATTCATTGTCAATTTGCTCGCATATGCAACATCTCGTAACCACATTCGTGTCTATGCTTTTTTAAGGTGTCTACCACATGAATAGATTGTCCCATTGACTGGAACCCCACATTTGTTTGTAGTTGGTAAGTACAAGATTTTTAATTTGGAAAAAAAAATATAGAGCTACACTCTCTTTAAATAGTAGCTGTCAAAGACTGCAAATAAGATAAAAGGAAACTCTGGACACCTAAAGTTTAACAAGATATCCTCTTGGCTATTACTACTTAAGGGGGAACTGCGGTGGTCAATTATCCGTCTTCAGAAAGAGAAATGCAGCGCTACAGCTTATATATTTCTTTGCCTTTTTCTCAGAAAAATATACAAACATAACAGATATTTAACTTTGAATAGATGCAGGAGTGATGGATTATACGATCATGGATACCCGTTGTGGTGGCACCGGACATGACAGTGTGTTGACACTGCCTGGCAGAATTCCACAGGCATACAACCCCCGTCCAGAGGGACGGGATCATGGATCACGTGTGGTTTTGTTTACCTTAATCTATGCACCAAATATTTTACTTGTACGACTGTTCTATTACAACCCCTCCACACTTTATTGTTTTGATGTGGGCTAATTTTTGACCTCTTGTACCCATACATCTAGACTACCATGGTACCCAGGGCAGCAGCGCATCTCACAACAAATACCATACAAGGTGTGGTAACTGGATAGCAACATAGGCATATTATATACCCACTTAACGAGAAGAAACTTGGCTAAAATGATAACTATTTTTGATAACTGTTATAACTACCAATAATTAACCAGCTATCATGATAACAATTTTTACCAAAATGAAATACAATTCCGACACTAAGCAACTAAGTGAGCTTATAGCTAAAACACCTGAATGGTGTATGTTTCGCAAATGTGGTGCCAGCAAATCCTTAACTTTAATCTACCGCAGAAGCAGTATATCATATAAAAGTAGAGACTCTATAGATTCTAATCGTATAAGGTTTATTGCTCTACAACAAAAAAATGCACTGAATTAGCAGCCGAAAAACAGCAAAAATAAACTGCACTTTGAACGGCCATAACCATAAATTATGTCTTACTTCAGCTGTGTTGTGATCAAAGTTGTGTTCGAGGGCATTAAAATTCTGCTCACATTTACTCCAAAGTCTCTTTGACACTTCGAAATGGTTTCTGACAGTTTCTAGGTAACTTATCCTGTGCAAGACAGTTCTCGCAAAAACAACGACAAATCCAAGACATGATGTCACAAATAGGGTTTCCCACCAGAAAACAACAGGTCTAATAGCTCTGCCCATTAATTATTTAAAGGTCTATTTAAACACAGATATCAGACTTAGAGCGGTACTAACACAAGTAAAAATTATTCTACATCACAGCTTTGATTAAAAATTTGATTAAATATGGTGCAAATGCCTCACTGGTACTGTTCCCCCTTCACTAAGTGTGCTCTATTCAACAAACAAACTTATTCTTTGAATAATGCCGATGGAATATTTATGTGCATAAAGCAAAAACATACAAACCAAATTACAGTCATGTGAAAAAAGTAATTGCCTCCTTCCTAATTTCTTCTATTTTTGCATATTTGTCACACATATGATATGATCCTGTAATGGCCAGTAGAGTACGGAGGCCAGGTGCAACGACCAGAGAGAAAGAGAGTAGCACGGACACAGTACAAACACAGACAATAATATAGACCAAATGCAAGTATTTGCGCTTCCAAAGGACTTATAATAGTCCGAACCACGGAAGCAAAGCGAGATAGAAAAAGGGAGAAAAAACTCCAATAATTAGAAGATAGAAAGTCATACAAATCCTGACTACAGATATCTTCGGCTATAGTTCTTAGCTACAAACAGACACTCTAGCAAAGAGGCGTGGCGAACATCCAGCTTATATAGAATCCGGGGAAGCGCCGCCCCAGTTCAATCAGCCAGCTGGGTAAAGAATCCGATTGAACAGGAATTCGATATTGTCCTGGGACGAGAACCACAAAGAAAAGTCCAAAACACACGCACAAACACCCAGATCCATGACAGATCCAGGCAAAGAACCAGATGCAGAGTCAGAGTACAATCCAATGAAGGTTTTTATTGACAGGATTATGGTAATTGCTGGGATGGGCAAGGCCCAGAATAGCAAGAGCACAGTCCAGTTCAGATGGTATAATGAGCTAACGGTAAGGAGTGTGCTTGCGCCCAGCTAGTGGCGTCCCAGGCAGATGCTAGGTGGTGTTCACCCTCACCAAAGCAGGATCATCAGACAGCAGGTCCAAAGGGTTTATGAGGAACGCAGTCCCAATCCTTGAGATCGATGAAGGCTTTGGAGGTGTTCCTAATAAACTGTGCAGAGGAACATATTGGAGGGGCAGGTTCACAGGAATGCGGTCCCAGTCCTGGAGACCAAGAATAAGGCTTGGGAATTTGTTCCTATTAATATTGCTTTGAACAGTGGCGGGCGGTGGACGGAAAACCGAGGGGGCGGAAAACATCCCTTGAAATGGATGAGATTAGTGACCCGATTTCAATCATTGTTCTTGTTCAACATGTTAGTTTCCCTTATGATGAAATGTTTAGGTGAGTGAATAATAAATTCTATAAAATGTTTAATTCACATAGCTTAATAGGCAACTCTTCACGAAAAAAAACCACTGTGGATTTTCCGTGTTAAATTTTGTCACATCCACAAGTCGTCAAACCTGTGCGTAATGATTGTTTAATTGAAAAAGACTGAAATGCGCTCTTTCTTGCGTTCAACTGATGCGTTTGATTTCTCGTCTTAACGAAGACAATTAGCTACACCTGGGAGGGGAGAGTTAAAGTGTCTTTTACCAGGGAAATTGACTGAAAACAGATCAAGACTAGTAAACAGTTTAAAGACATGTTTATCGCCATCCTTGTTCTTTGTCCACCGCCCGCCACTGGCTTTGAAGAGTTCTTCCATGTTTTAATATCATTAAAGGCTATGATAATTTCCAAAGACAATAAATTCTTTAACCTGAGGGAATAAACTCACTGGTCGCTTGAGGGCATATAGCAAGGACAATCAGGCAAGTCAGGGAGATCCAAAGTAAGACTATATATGCCGCAGGATATATACCATAGGCATTGTCACATTGATCATAACTATTTCATTTTATTTGCTTGAAGTATTTTGAACAATTAGATTCAGAATGATTAATTCTGACTTAGTATTTGCACAAAAACATAAAAAGCAAGGATGGCACCATCATAAAAGGCAAGCTAGATAGATGAATTGGCCCACAATTTTAGTGAGGCAGTAGAGTTCACATTTGGTCGCTCTGCAGTGTAAAGCAGGCATGGTCAGTCTCCCACTAGACCAGATCAGTAACTGCAGCACAATCCACGTGCCCTGAGATGGTGGCTCGGTGCCCTGAGTCAGTCCCTCAGTGAAACAGAGCAGTAACCGCACTGGCATGCCAGTGGCCCGCAACTGCAGTAGTAGTACAGAATAGTTCATTAAATACTCCCTCTCCCTTTCCTTCAACCGCCCTCCCATTAATCGTTCGGGGACCTGAGAACACCAATCTTTTTCAGTTTCTTATGGATATTTTTCCTTGATATACGTCTTCAGCTGCTCCGACATTTGGGCTCCTTAGATTGCATAGGAATTGGGTCTGAATGGAGGAGGAGGAGAGCACAAGTATACACATATTATTGACCACCACCACCCACCCCCTAGTCAATGTACTGATGAAAACATGTACAGTAAGTTTGAATAAAAAAGATATTCGCAGAAAATATATGCATATGCCTGCAGTGTAGAGGAATAACGTGGGTAGAATAGATTAATTAAGCACAATTTGGTCTTAATATTTTCAATTGTTTGCGTCATTTGCTTTCTGCTGCACTTTTGGTGGTTTTCTGTTCCTGATTGTTTGAACTGGTTTCACTGAATGATAAGACATGACTGAATGATAAGACATGGAAAATGGTTATGGATCCCCAGTTGAGAAAGACAAAGTGAAACTGGAAAAAAGCAGCGAGTTGTTTTACCAATGATACTGCGGTAGCCGAGTGCAGACTACTTTTGGCAGTAACCCATTATTAAGTTAGCTGATGATAGCATTTAACCCACACTGTCATGTCTTCTTCAAGTGAAGCAGTGCACTGCATGGGACCCAGATAAGTGCCTATGATGTGCAGAAATTGGGGCTGTACAGTTGAAGAGAATTGATGTCAGTTTGTGTGCAGCCCACAATTAAAAGGTATTGGTACTTGCATTAATTGGCATATTAGCTGTTGGGGGGATTACTAATTTAGAAAAAGATCATGGCACTATATACAAAAATATTATAACACAACAAACAAAATAGAAATGCGAAACAAAAGTATTGCATTTTGCTACAAACTGAGAAGCATGTGAGTGTCGTGAAAGTATCCTGCTACAAAATATGACATGAGTACTGACATATTACATGTTTGCACTGGCCTCATGTAACCACTCTGTGGACAGCCATAAAATACATATGTGTAAAACACCACACCTTTTAACTGTGGGCTGTATACATGCCCACCTCTATTCCCCTCTGTTCAACTTCAAACCCAATGTGTGTGCATCATAGGCGCCTATCTGGGTCCCAAGCAGTGAACCTCTTCAGGAAGTAAAGTCACAAGGATGCCGCTTAAATGGAACAACAGACCATTTAATAACGGGGGTACTGTCAAAAGCTGTCTACACGTGGACTATAAATCTCTGCTTGTATGTATCACCCACAGGAAATGGTGGGCTATTTTTGACCAGCTCTATGCTTCAGATGCATGTTTCAAATATTGAATTTTCCAGTTCATTATCATCTGTTTAAGTGTAAAATCAGGGAAAGAAAATGGTGTTTGACTTGATTAGATGGAGTAAATATATCTTGTGGTATGAATGATTGAATGTTGTTTCATTGCTGTTGAACTGATATCATGATTCAATGCATTTAACGCCATCTGCTGGTTACTACACATAGTTTTTCTTTAGGCCTTATTTCCAGAATAAAATAACTTTACAAAGTGAAATTAAGTACTTTTCTGCACTTCATGTCAGTATTAGGTGACCGGGTATCAACAGACCAAATGTGGGACAACCATTATTTTTGTGTGGGACAATGTGGGACACGTTGCCAATGCTGAAAGGTAATCTTCAAGGGGCACTATCACAAGATGCGCATGTGGGAATCTTTGCTCCATAATTGTGCGCCTTACGTTTTCAGAGGATGCAAAGAATTTTTCATTCAAGGAGCTGTGTCACGATTACTGCACATGCTCAGAATGTACAGTACATCCTAACAAAGTGAATCTGCTTGACTGCAAGTCATAATTTGACTCCATCCTTGCCAATCCGTCTTCGTTTTGCATTGTATTCATATATTTTAGTTACTCCGGCATTATGCTTTTTATATTGAAGAGTTTTCTTTGGAAATTCAAGGATTCAAAGTGCTATTTTAAGCTTTAGTCAAAAGATACAGAGAACGTAAGCTGGTTGCCATCGCCAATAATTATAGCAGAAGAAAAATACCTTCTAGATTTTGACTTGCAGTTGAGCGGATTTACTTTGTTCAAAGTTGTTACCATGCACAGTAATCATGACACAGCTCCTTTCAAGCATCTTATTTTATCATTACAATCCTTGGTCTCTGGAATATTCAGCTGTTTTGTCATTTAGATTGATTATTGTTTCATATTTTTGAGCTGTTACTTTGGTTTCAGAGTCCTCAGGTTCTTTGTTTATGATTTTGGATGGAGAGCTTTTTTAAACAAGACTGCTGGTTTGAGTAATTCATGTTTGCATGTTTTTGACGCGGTAACACAACGACAAAGAGCACAACACTCAAGATTTCTTTCCTTTACACACACGTCCCCATTTGCTTTGTCCTGTTCTCTTTGTAGAGAAAGGCCTCTCACACTTGCGAGGGATACAAGTTCCCTAAGTAATAATATTTTTGGTAGTTTTAGTTTTGTAAAGAAGTGAGCTAAAACAGTGAATTTTTCAGCAATGGAAAGAATCACTTGAGCTGTTTCCTCTGGAATCGTCTCCTCATTCGTTGCCATTAATTTGAAGTAAATCTGAACATGTGTCTTATAATTATTTGGCAGAAATGCCCTGCAGGGATCTAAACCTGTCCCTGCCCTCCTACATCGACGCGGTTATCAGCCTGGACCAGCTCATGCAGGAGAGATGGCGGGTCCAGCCCAGAGGCCCCACCCAGCTGCCGAAGGAGGGGCCGGAGCTTATGGAACTGGGATTCCAGCGGGATTGGGCCAAATACCTGCACTGGGCTGAATACCCCAGAATTCTCTTAAGAGCGTAACCACTGGACTAACCCCCCTTCCAGTGTGTACTCGGACGGCAACCTCCCCTGTGCCCATGGGACCAGAGCCAGACGAAAGTCTCGGCGATGGACGCCTGGTTCAAGGAGGCGGAGAAGGTCTGGGAAACTACCAACGTCCAGATCCGAAGTGCTCTCTGCCACCAGAAAATCCAGGCAGACCGGAGACACCGGGACGCCCCCAATTACCAGCTAGGGGATCGAGTCTGGCTCTCCATGAGGGACCTGCGCTTCCACCTGCCCTGCAGGAAACTCAGCTCATGGTTCATTGGACCATTCCGTGTCCTCCAGAAGGTCAATGAAACAGCCTACTCACTACAGTTGCCATCACACCACCACATTAACAACACTTTCCATGTATCCCTGCTTAGGCCAGTGATAGCTGGACCCCTGACGGAGTACAGCTCATGTACGTTAGTTTACTAATGGAAAAATGTGTGCTTTTGTAATTTGTGATCAAAATTCTGTTATACTGAATTTTAAAGAAACTGTCCACTCTGGCCAGGGTTTCCCCATATTCACCATATGCCACTTTAGAATTAGTGTTTGCATTGTCAGTGAAATTGATTTAGTACATATGACCCACAAGAAAAGCACAAACCTTTTGATCCTTTTTGCACACCAAAAACTGCGTTAATTTCAACAATTTTTTTATCCATCATGAGAGATTGTAATAAATGATCAATTAGATAATGTAGAGCAAAATTTACAATTAAGTGTTAATACTTCAAGAATACAGTCATGGCTCAAGGTAAAGGAGAACTTACCTGTCAAATGACAAGTTTGCACAATGAAAAGAGGCAGCCGAATCTCCAGTGGAACATAGTTTTTAGTAACAAGCACACTGCAAATCACAGTAGAAATGGTAAACATGAGATATACAATACAATGTAAAAATAATATTTCAAATGTCGGCTACGGTGTTTGATGCAGCAGTCAGTGCACTCAATGAGTAAAGTCAAAAGCCTGGGTAAAGGAATAAAAGCTGCCTTTACTATTTAAGTCAGCATAGTGCAACAGCTTGTGGGTTGGCTGAACTGCATAGTTGGCACGATTGCAGAAGTCCGTATGTAATGTAGGCAAGGTGCAAAAAGTCCAGAGGCCATTATTCATTATGAGTCCTGGTGTGCGAGACAGTTTATATGTTGCAGGCTCACAGCTTGGGGGGAAGAAGCTGTTCTGAGGTCTATTCATGATTTGTTTCTTGGTTTACTTACGGCTCTATAAAAGGGACAAAACGACAACATGGCAGGGTATTTGAATGTAAATTTGCCAATGTAAAGACCTCTCTCTAAATATATGATGCTCTTGGAACAGCACACAAATATTATGCATAATAACTGAGAACTGTGAATTGTAATGTTTCAAAGTATTTACAATTCCTTACAGCTACGTCCAACATGGCAGGGAACATCAAAAACCATGGGGTGGTAAGCCTCGGGTGGTTAGGGACGAAAACAGTGATAATAAGAGAGGGTGTTGGGAACAAGGGAGAGCACAGCTGGGAAAACTGGAAAGTGTTATGGCCACAAGTTTAAGAAAAAAAAAATTAAACACTATATTAACCAGAAATACTTATCACTCAAGCATCCACATCAAGATTGTTCCCATGGTCTTTGCAGCCGTCTCATTCCATCGGTTTAGTTGTGAAAAGCAAAGTTTGCTGTGCTGTTTTGAATTGCATAGCAATAGAAATGCATTGTTTTAAATTACAGTACAGAGCAATAGAAAAGTGACTATTACTCACTTCTGGGGCATTGTGTAGGTGTACATGCCCCAGAAGTGATGTCAAAATGGCCATTTTTTTTGTTTACATAGAATATTCCATTATGCTGATGCTGCATTCATGACATGTTGGAAATTGGGAAAATACAAGCTCCGACTTGGGCAATGCATTCACTATACTTTCTTGCAAGATATTTGTAGGTATTTAGCTACATTTTTTGGCAGTTTTACCCTCGTCTCAACATCATCTCTTCTTTTACTCCAATTTATGTGCTTGTTTCTTTGACAGCATTTTCAGTGATGTCCAGATGCTAAGAAAGGCTGCTATAGCTAATCAAAATAACCTCCTTGGATATTTAATTGGTCAAAATGTTTCCCATTAATTTCCACTAAAAGAAAGCAAGATATTTCCCATCACTTCAAGAGAAAGTATGCAGCCTAACCACCTTTAACGATACAAAAAAAAAAAAAAAAAATTAAAATATTTATAGGTCTAACAGAGGCCCAACATATTTACATGATTATTAAACAGTGATGTAAAGAATGTTACTTACCACAACTGAGATTTGTTTAGCTTTCTGTCATTTATATAACAAGAAAACTCCTAATTCATCCATGTTTCAGAGATATTCACAGTAACTACCCATTCATATTTGTCATTCTGTCTATAAGCTTACACAGCTTACTTTGAGCATTTCGCCACAGCCTCAGATGCAAAATGCCCATGAATGCTCAGCATGCGCGGGCTTGGGTGCAATTACGCCCTTGGTGTTTCCACCACTAGTGGGCCAGTTTATTAATATGAGCTAATGTCTGAAATTGATTCACTTATCACAGCCTTCACTGAGTAACAAGTCGATAGCGTAATCATAGGGTCCGTGTAGCAGAAGTGATATACCTCGAGTTTTGCTGAACGCCAGATGGAGGTCATGACAAATAGGGAGAACTCCCTTCAGGTCCGACGGCTCCTCCAGTGGTCAGAGGAAGGAGGTACAGTGGGACTGGAAGCTGAATGAAGGCAGGACTGAGAACATGACAAACATGACAAACTTAACTCCAGTCCACATGTGGGTTGTGACGTTCAAGCCAGGGCCTTCCTGACACCATCAATGCATATGGTGACTCCATGATGAAAAATGCCAGCTCTTCAGAGTGATTACTGGAGGTCAGCATGTACACCAGCTGAACACCAGCTCTGTGACATCAGGAAATGCAATCCCTGTGAGACACTGGGATCAGAGGTGTGCGGGCAGCGGTTCAGTCGGGGCTCTCAAGTGATAAACGAGACCAGGATGAATAAAGTTCCAATCGGCCCCAGAGTCAATTAAGGCCTGGGTGGAGAAAAGTCGACCCTGCCAGGTCAAGCGAACAGGAAGGAGTGGACAGGAAGGTGAGCCAGCAGCACCAGACAGTATTTCTCACAGATGTTACTCGCATCTGCCGACCAGGGCATTCAGTAATGGTGTGGAAAGCACTTTCACAGTACAGGTATATATTCTGTTATATTCGGCACAGCCATTCTTAGGTGGGCAGCATATGAAGCCAGGCCCAGTCAACAGCTGTGGGTACCGAAGGAGCTTGGTGGGGTAAAGCTCTGGGTTGAGCGTCTTAGGATGCAGGCAGGGCAGGCGCCTGTAACCTCACCTGCCAGTACAGTCGCCAGATATCTATTCTGAACATCTGGTGGACGAGGCTGTCCAGGTCTGGGGAGGAAAGAAACAGGTGATTAATTTGTCCTGAGCTCGCTTTGCCAAGCCGAATAGATAGGTGTCATAACATGCCAGGCATCCCCGCGCATAGACACAGCCACAGTTTGGAAGTCAATGGAGTACTCGCACAATGACAACCTGCCTCGATGCAACTGGTGCAACTTTCAGGCAGCACTGTGGCATAGGTTGGATTGGTCAAACACCTTCCTCATCTCCTCAGCAAAAGTAGCATAGGTTTGTACAGCAGGATCTCCTGCCTCCCAACCGGTGGCAGTCCAGTCCTGCGCACGGCCAAAGAGGTGGGTGATGACAAAAGCCACTTCAGTGCATTCAGTGGGGACTAAGCACTGTTGTAATTTGAAGACCATAGAACACTGGGCCGGTACACTGCGGCAGGTGGAGGGGTTCCTGTCGTAGGAGTCAAACACCGCAAGGTAACATTCCCGACGGGCGAGCACCTGCGGGAGGGTCCGCTGCAGAAAAGAGCTGAATGAGCAGAGGCAGTGGAGTTCCGTGAAATATCTTTGATAGCCACAAGTCGATTGGAGAGGGCTCCAATTGTCACAACCGTGCCTGGCAGCCTGGTGACCACACCCCCATCTGCAATCAAGTCTCCACTTCCTCATTCAAACTCGCCAGAATACTGAATCGTAATCACCTGTGTCCTTGCTTATTTAAACTCCCAGCTCTGTTCGGTGGTCATCGGGCGTCGTCATATACAAAATTTTCCTAGCTCCTTGTTTTTTATAGTCTTGTTTGTTCTTGCGTATTTATGTATTTCTGTGTTAGTAGCTCTAGTGTTTCCCGGTTTAGATTACTCCCGTGTATATAATGATTATCCAAGTTCCGATCTTGTAAAAGGGTAATTCCATGTCAATTCACCCAGATTCCAGAAACTTCCCTGGTGACATCTCTCAGATTTGACTGAAAAAAATTCTAAAATTAGTTTTTGACCTCAAATGAAGGAATCCCAAATTTCAGCTTCATACCTTCATTCATTTCGGCATTATGGCCCAGGGAAATTTGGGTGCCACGTCCATTTTTTTCTGCACTTAATTTGTAACCATATGTAGAGACCCATAACCTCTCTTTTATATGAGCTACAGGGCTAAAAATTGATAAAGTGGTCATTGATTGCCTCCTCTCTTGGAACCATTGCTTACAAATACTAGTTCCATTGCATACAATATCAGCCCTTTAAAACTGGATTTTGTTTCATGCGATAATGATTTTTGGGATATTGGAGGGTCCAGGTAATTGAGATTTGTGCGTTTAAAGGCTTTTTGACAACTTCTGCATCAAATATAATGACATTACTGTAACCCAGATGATTTTCAGGGACACCAGATCATTAGTGGGGTTATGGGGGGGTCACAAAAATGGTCACAGGACCACACTTTAGGCAATAATTTCACCATGTCTCCACTTGAGAAGGACAATTTGCTTTTAATATGACCAACATACACACCTTATCCAACTTTGGGGCCAAGAAAAGTTTGCTTATCCAACTCCTTCTGTGTGAACTGATTTTTTGAAAAATGGACCCTTTGGCCCACATTTCTTAAAAAATGACTAAGTACGGAAAGCAGGTCAACTCTGATGAGCTCAGTATTGATGGTTTTTGGTGGTTGAAATCACACTCTAATACCAAATAATGATACACAGAATAACAAAATTCTTCAGCTGTCTGGGTGTGACTGTGAGCCTCACGTCTGGATGCCATCTGCAGGCGAATGGGCTGATGGAGAGAAAGGTGATAGAAATCTAACGCTTCCTGTGGGCCTTCTGCTCTCAAAACCAGCAGAGCTGGAGCCAGTGATTCCCTTGGACCGAGTATGCACAAAACCCCCTTGTGCAGCCCACCACAGGCCTAACCGCATTTCAGTGTGTACTGGGATGAGGCTAACCGCCAACTCTAAAGGGCAGTTCGCAGACACCACCATTTCGCTAACATCCACTGTCCACCAGGGACTCTGTGGCTGCCCTCCAAGAAGCTGTCTAAGATACGTTAGCCCCCATGTCATTGTACAGCAGGGTTAAAGTTGCAGCTGCCAGCCAACTGGCGAGTCCATCCAGTATTCCATGTTTCATTACTCAAGCCCTATGTCCCTTCTGCTTCCCCAGCGCCAGGTGTGGATGTGGAACCTCCCATGCTGCTCCTGAATGAGTATGGGCCCTACGCTGTCAAAGACATCCTGGGTGTCATCTCGAGTGCCTTGTCGACTGGGAAGCAAACGGGCCGGAGGATCGGTCCTGGTTAACTCAAGATGACATACTGGATTTGACCTTGCTAGAAGAATTCCACTGGAAGGACCCTAACTGTCCTGCTCAGTGAGGTCGGGGCCGACCACGACGCTGAGCACAGCAACCCTTAGGAGCGGCCCCTGAAGGGAGGGGGCAATGTCATGTTCATGCCTGGCAGCCCAGTGACCACGCCTCCATCTTCAATTTAGTTTCCACTTCCTCGTTCAAACTCCCTAGAGCACTAATTGCATACACCTGTGTCTTTGCCTATTTAAACTCCCAGGTTATGTTCAGTGGTTGTCATTTGTACTCCGGTGTTCCTAGCTCCTGCGTTTCCAAGTCTTGTTTGTTCTTTTGTATTTATGAATTCCTGTGTTCCTTGCTCCTGCATTTCTTAGTCTTGTTTGTTCTCGTGTATTTATGAATTCCTGTGTTACTAGCTCCTGCGTTTCCCAGTTTAAATTACTCTTGTGAGTATAATTATTATCCTAGTTCCCGTCCTTTGTTAATCACAGTTTTTTTTTCCTTTGTATTTTGCAGGTTTTTGTATTTTGACTTTTGCTGTCGGCAATCTTTGGAGTTTATTCTTTTGTTACTTTGTTCCTAGTTGCTTTGATACTTTGGGGTTTATTTTGTTATTGTTTAACTTTGCATTGTTTCTATGTGTTTATAGGAATTCTCTGTTAAGTTATATAATCCTTTTTTTGCTGTTCCCCCCGCAATGTGACATATTTAATTATTGTCTTGTTTATTGCAAACATCCTGGTTTATGTACAGTATATTTACTACTGTGATTCTTAAATTAAGTCTCCTGCTCTGTGCACTAACTTCCTGCTCCATGTCTATTTCACTGAGTGTGCCCTTCCACGAGTGCTTCTAATGCCATTTGAAGGAATCCAATGTGCCCAGGCAAAATTTATCAATCAACAGTCAGAAGTAATCTCTAAGGCAGTGTCAATCACTTCACATGTACATGCTGTTCAGACCCCCTCCTCCGCGCAAGCTCTCTCCTTTGGTCTGCACTGGGTTTCGGAAGGAACTTAAATGGCAGAGACACAACCACCTGAAATGAAGAAATTTCCCATCCCTCTATTGCCGATGACTGAAAACACAACAAAAACTAGCAAACAATAGAAGACTCAAGAGAGGCAGACAAAAAAAATGAAGGATGTATTCTGTGCCTGAGACTAAACCAGAGTTGAAATTAACTGTTAGAGCAGCTTTTCCAAGGTAGAGCCAGTTGCATTACAGTGCCTGAAATGTCTTAGCTAAAACAAATGTAGAGTTGGCAACATTTCAAAGTGGACAGGTTATTTCTCCTACTTGATCTCAGTTTGATTTGATGACCGAAAAAAAGTAAGCATATTGCTAAGATGCCTACGGTTACTGTGAAACTCCATAGCCCTTATCTTATGATACTGTGATGTTGCAGTCGGGCTAACATTTGCTTGTTTCAAATGTTAAGGCTACTGGTTAGTGTTGTTTTATTACTGAGAGACTGAAAATGTCTTTTTGATATGCCCAGGCAGTGTTATCAGTTTGGAGTTGTCCTGATTTTTATGTGTGCCTGTGCCTCATGGCTAAACGTTCTCATCATCAGTGTTTTACTGCTTCATCATCAGTGCTATTATTCGCTATTATTCGTTTCTGTTGGCAAACACCTGGCTAAGCCCTGCAATAAGTGTACGGTAGCTAGTTGTTTTTCAATTTGCAGTAGATTACGTCTTATTGTAAACATATTTATTCCTGCTGGTCTGATTGTGTATCTCAATGCGCGTGCATAACTACCTCCTCCGCAGGGATGGGCTTTGAAGGCAGAACTGAAGCCGTAAGGGAGGGGGAGGAGGCAGTGCCGCCCCCAGAAAATTTTCACAGGGGTGGCCAGTAAAAATCTTAGGGTGGCACACCAAATTGGTCCTCCTTGTGGTAACCCGGATTCAGTTCCAGCCATAGACTGTATAAAAAGATGGACGAAGCTACCGTGATGTCACCCATTGGTGTCAGCAAACCATAAAGGAAGCCTCGATTTTGGCAATTTGAATTGCGCCATGTTGTCATTTTGAAACCGGATGTGATTTCTATTGGACGAGAGCGTGAATTGAAGATCCGGGGAGGAACGTGGCTCTGGATCTGACCTATTTATTCACTGTTTTCATGATCTAGTTTGTCTTTGCCTCAGAATGGCTTTTTAGATTTTCTTGCATTTTCCAAGGATGGTCTACATACAGCCGTCCTACTACATTGTTATCAGTGAAAGAATTTCTTGAAACTTTGTGCAAACGAACTTGGTATACTGCACCTACTTTTTACCAGATATTTAGGATGGATCACTTTGGGAACTATATTAATATATATAATATATTTTATAACATTATATATAAAATATATATTTTATAAATTTATAATAATATAAATTTTAGAACTAGCACTGTGATAATAAGGAGTTATTCATTGATTTATCCCCATATGTTGGTTTTAGGGGGTGCTCATCTAAATTTGGCCCACATCTGTCCTAGCACATATGATACAAAAAACAAATGCATTTTCTAGGCCCACATACATCTCTCCACACAGTCAATATGGTAAGGAACCAAAAGCATTCATGGTCAATTTCCCCATACTGACGCAACACCACCTTTTACCACACCAAAAATTTTGGTGAATGATACAAGGAGGCCAACAAATTTTAAATCTATTTGGGCTAATAGACCTCTTGCCTCTACAGCTCTATCACCGTTTCTCTCTTCAGATATTTCTTTCAGTAGTTGTACGATGGCTGGCGATCTTTCCCTCACGGTCTTGCAAGACTTGTACCTCCATGCCCACCGTGTCTCTATCAGCCTTTGCAGCTCTCTTGGGGCTGCCCCCGGAAACATCTCCTTCTGTACCTCTAGCCATCGTTCATGCACATACGACCCTGAGACAAACACACAGTTTCAGCAGAAGAGGAAAGAAACAGTAGGCTTCAAGGATGCTTTTCACACTGTAAACTAACACTACATTCAAGCAATGTGCGCTGCAGCGAACGTAGAATGCTAATGGGGCCTCTGCTTTGATGCGGGCCTGCACACCAGTGTTTTTACCACTCTAACGGAGGCACCGTGATAAGCTTGCCCGACCAAGTGGTTTTTGTAATCAAGGCCATACTTTTGCAGTACTTGCATTATTTTTTGTATAAGTGCTGCAGCATCAAGGTGCTTGGATGCTTCCAATGTTAGAAAATTTTCACTTACTTCCCTTATGTAATAGTATCTTATAACATAGGACATCTATTCCTTCTTGCTAATGTCTCTCATTTCATCGACTAAAATGCTGAAAGCATCAGTTTGAGAAACCTCACTTATTATTGAGGTGTGGACCATCTCTGCCAGGCAGTCGATTATCTCATTCTGTGTTCTATGACCAAGGTAGGTCGCATTTTGTCGGCCCTTCATTTTTCTTTTGACGTGATCATCATGTTTGGCTAAAAGTTCCATGATGGACAGGAAATTACCTTTGTTCTCGCCTTCTGTTTGATCATGGCCTCACTGTGGAATATTTTGAGTCGTTGTGAGAAGCAGGGTTTCGCCAATAGTTTTGATGTTTTCTCTATTTTCCCTCACTACTTTTTGATATTCTGCATTTAATGTTGCTGAAAGAGAGCTATGGCTTGCAGTTGCCTTCTCATATTCTGTCCAAGTGAGGATAGCATTAAAGGTGCACTATGCAAGTTTGTTAACTTTCTGCGGGATTATATTTTTGTCTCAATTCACCGACATCTCTCCACGATCCGCTAGCTGCCTGCCCCTAAATTCACTGTAAATTCACTCTGGATACCGCGCAGGCATCACAAACAGCAAACATGGGCAACGCAAAGCGTAGCATCCCGTCGCCGGGTACAAATGTTGTACATGTACATGTACATGTGTATAGACGCCAGAAGAAATTACTTTCATTAGACTACACTATATTACTAGGCAAGGAAGTTATTAATACCCGGGGATTGGATGTACAGAAAGTTTACTACTTTATGGAATGGCCCATGAGAAGATTTGAAAATAACCTTTATGTTTATTGGTATGAAGATTTAATAAAAGAATGAATAAAATCAGGGATTTACAGAAGAAGACTAAAGCATATATGAGAAGGTGACAAAATGGAAGAAGAGTGAAAAGTGAAAACATAATATGAACGTATCCTTGAACTTTCAAAGATTAGTACTGTATAATATTTGAAACAGTGTAAATGCATGAAAGAAATCTTGGATGTGATTAAGAAGCAGCATTCATGACAACAAAATGATAAGGTCCAATGGGACAGTCATCACGTTATACTGTTAAATCTTCTGGAAACCATTTTCACATATTTAATGAGCTATGACCTTTGACCTACAGACTCTGAAATCGAACTTGGGCTGTATTTTGATACCATGTACCTTCATATCAAATTTCATGAAAATCCATCAAACATTACTCAAGTTATCGAATGGAAACTGTTTTCGCATATTTCATGAGCTATGACCTTTGACCTTTGACCTACATACTCCGAAAATGACCTCTGGCTGTATTTTAATACCATGTACCTTTATATCAAATTTCATTAAAATCCGTTGAACATTACTCAAGTTATCGAACGGAAACCATTTTCGCATATTTAATGAGCTATGACCTTTGATCTTTGACCTAGATACTCCGAAATCGAACTTAGGCTGTATTTTTATACCAAGTACCTTCACATCAAATTTCATTAAAATCCGTCAAACATTACTAAAGTTATTGAACAGAAACCAGATTTGTTACGAGCGGACGGACAGAAGGACGGACGGACGGGCGGAAGGACAGATGGACGGCGGCGTTACTATATCCCCCTCCGACTACTTCGTGGCACGGGCTGTGCCCCATAACATAACCCCGTCCCAGCCAATCACCGACAACAGTTGACAGTTACAGAAGCATGGGAAGGAGGGAACTATAGGAGGGAGGGGCGGGCTACCTCTGTTTTGTTTGAGTTTGAATGTCAACAGAAGTAAAAGTAAACAAACTTGTATAGTGCACCTTTAAGATGTGGTTCAGATCTATCATGGCTTGCAAATCCCCCCCATCTTTATACATAGCCTTCTTCCAGTTATTGAACCCATCTACAGAAGTAAACACAGAATCACCTGAGGAGGGGAGACTGAAATGCCAGCAGGCATAGCAGCACGCAGAATCTTTGGCTTGAGAGCATTCAAGCCATTTAAATACAGAATACCAGTCTTTATTGAAGCTCCGTCTTCTCTATCCCTGGAGGGTCCTTGGGAAAATCTTCAATAGCGGCTGTTTAGGCCCCTCTGCTTTTGAATGAGATAGATCTAGGATACAAGAGCTAAAATCAATTAATCTGATTTTAAAGAACAAAACATCAATTATAATAGAAATAGAATGAGTTGTAAGGGTTCTCCATCGTAATTACACCTGTAATATTGGCCTGTAAACATTTCTATTCAGACTTTTCCTAGCCTCAACCACTGATAAAGGCAAATCAAGGGTTTTATATGATTATGAAAATTCCTCACTCACTGTAGATGCACAATAACCACAGATTTATGCACATGATTTACCCTGTAGCCATCCATTTCCATTTTCAGGGGCGCACACAAAGATAAATTCACCTGTTGGTCCAGGGACAGGTTGCGTGGTAGCTGGCCTAAATCTAGCTAAGTCTTCACTAGCGCTTGCTCCTGTCTCGGCTGCGTAATCTTCCACACTATCATTACAAGGACTCTGCTGCTCCTCCCCAGTTGACTGAGTCTGCTCTGAGCTAACTTTCTTCTCCGTAAAGTAAAAAGAAATTTGTGGTCCGGTGGACTTTCTCTTCATCGTCTGCGAATTGACAAGTTAACTTTCAGCTGTTTGAAAATCATCCTAGAAAGTAGTGATGTGACCTCTGATATCGAGGCTCCGAAGCACGCTTCAAATTCAACAGGGTATTTTTCTGAAACACTGTGCCGGCGCTTGCTTCATATCGGGAAAAACCATGTGACTGATGACGTTCAAACCACTTCACTGCTTCGTTCAGACTGAACCAACTGACCGGTTTGGTTTGATAGGCGGAGCTTTGAAACATTGGCGCGATTCAAATGTATTTAAGATTGGATGAAACAGCGTTCTGTTACTATTATTTTTGAATAAAAATGCCTAAGTCACACAAGCACACCCAGTATACACCAATCACAATCAAAAAACATAATACAATAAAACATGTTTTTTGGACAGAGCAAATATTTACAGGATTCAATGAGGCTGTGGATGCAATTAATGTTCATATAATATAATATAAAATGAATTCTTAAGGTAACAAAGAAAAACAACAGACACATGTAAAATGAAGTTAGATTTCAGCTTTAAGTATTTTTCACAATACAACAAAACTCAAAGTGCTCACGCAAGGTGCGTCAGCGTCACCTTTGCAAGGCTGTACAACAACGTCTGTGCCAGCAGATGTCACCCACGTGCTCAATGAATGAAGTTTCAGTAGTGAACTAGTGAACCAATTTTCAATACAATGGTCCAAAAGGGTTCAAAGCTTCATGAAGTCTCGTTTGGCCATCACTACTAGAAAGCAAAGTGTTACTGCATTGACGTACTTACCCGTTAGCTATCTGGGCTGCCAGCTAGCTAGGCTAGCGATCTTCAACAAGACAGGAGATTGAGCTGCAAGCATTAGCCTGCCGCTCCAGTCCAGGAAGGCACCAGAGAAGATAGGAAGATTTTTATTAAACAAAAAAAGAAAACAACGAAGGCCAACGAAAAACTTGAAAGGGCTGCAAAAAATCAAGATGAAAAAGCTGCACAGAGCCAAAAAAACCAAGACCCAAACGACAAAAAAAAAACCATTGGAAAAAGGGAGAGAAATCACTAACAAAAAGAATAATCAGAATATATAAAACAAGAACTTGACTTAGCTATGAAAAACACGTAAATACTTGAACAAAACACTTGGTGATAAACTTATGGAAACTCGGGGATAAATTTGTTCCTAGACTCTGTCTGCCAAACCTCCATCCAGATAAAGGGCAGAAAATCAGATATGAGGGGCAATGCCTGGAGAAGAACAAGAGGCAAGGCAAGATCAGGAGACAAAAACAATAAAACCTTGCTCATTAAGAAAATCATGCTCTTTACCAATGAAGCATGCAGATTCTGGAAGCTTGTTCTGAAAAGCTGGCAAGATTTGAAATAGCAAAGCAGGAATCATGACAATAAACTCCCTACCTAAATTAGTAGTATTAGTAATGTGCCTGTCTAAGAATTACACCCTCCGTGACTGTTAGTAAATGTTAGTACTAAAAAACAGTTAATTGCCAATTAAGCTTAGACAGCCCTGAATCCAGCACAGCACAGAAGGAAGGGGGAAATACCAAAAGCCAACCAGAGCTCTGAAGTGTGCAAACACGAAGATACGGGTGCAGACAAACGGTGGAGTCTGGGCAGACCTGGCCAGAAAACCTGGAAAATAAAAACATGAATGAATATGCCTATGAAATGGGAAATTTTACAAGAAAACTGTTAAAACCATAAATATGTCCTGGCCAAAGGCCCAGGACCCTGGAACCCAACAGCTCCAGTCCGTGGCAGAGAAGATAGTCAGATTCTGGCAACAACCAAGCCGGTGAGGGGCTAGAGTCAAGATGAGTTAGGCCACTGAGTTATAACATTGGCAAAATGTGGCTTTTTTTTAATTTAATCAAGCTTAACTTCAAAACCGCTTATGGATAGATTCATCTACCTTTTTAAAACCCTAATCCTAACCCTAACCCTAATATGGTGAATGCCTGGAGGAATGTCTCGCTTCTGCAAAAACCTTCAAAACCTGCTGTTGCTATCTTCTTTACTGCTCTTCATCTTCTGCTTCTTGTTCTGACTTTCTGGAGAGTTCGCAAATTTTTCACCACAGGTTGGAGATTACAATTGCCGTTCTCGTGGCCAGCAGCTCAAAAGCTGGATTCCCTTCTCTGGGGGGCCAGTTGGGTGACAAACCCCAATGAGTTTTTTCAAATTCTCAAGCACAGGCCTAATTCCGAAATAGTTGGGAACAAAGTTTGTTAGATGTCTACCTTTTTTAAATAAAATCAAAATGCAATGACTTTCAGATCACCACAACACTTTGAATATTATTTTCAATAGAACCAAAGATAACATTTCAAATGAGTTTTCAATTGTACAACCCCAATTCCGAAATAGTTGGGACAAAGTGTAAATTGTGAATAAAATCAAAATGCAATGACTTTCAGATCACATGAGCCAATATATTATTTACAAAAGAACATAGATAACATTTCAAATGTTGAAACTGAAACATTTTACATCTTTATCCATAAAATGAGCTTATTTCAAATTTTCTGGTGGCAACAGGTCTCAAAAAAGTTGGGAAACAAGGACTGAAAAAGCAATTTATATCTAAGAGAATCAGCTGAAAGAACATTTAGCAAGTAATTAAGTTAACTGGCATCAGGTGTGTAACATGATTGGCTCTAAAAGGGATGTCTTAGAGAGGTTGAGTCTCTCAGAAGTAAAGATGGCCAGAGGCTCTCCAACCTGTGAAGGTTTGAGTAAAAAAAATTGTGGAATACTTAAAACACGATGTTCCTCAACATCAAATTGCAAAGGCTTTGAAGGTCTCATCATCGACAATGCATAACATCATCAAAAGATTCAGAGAAACTGGAAAAATCTCTGTGCATAAGGGACAAGGCCGAAGACCTTTAATGGATGCCTGTGATCTTCGGGCCCTCAAACGCCACGGCATCACTCAATGGCATAATTCTGTCATTGAAATTATTAAATCGGCCCAGGAATACTTCAAGAAACCACTGTCCGTAAACACAGTCCGATGCGCCATCCACAGATGCCACCTAAAACTCAATCATGCAAAAAGGAAGCTATTGTTGAGCATGATCCCGAAGCGCCGCCGCGTTCTGTGGGCTAAGGCTCATTTCAAATGGAGTGTAGCAAAGTGGTAAAGTGTCCTGTGGTCAGACAAGTCCAAATTTGACATTCTTGTTGGAAATCATGGGCGTCGTGTCCTCCGGGCTAAAGAGGAGAAAGACCACCCCTCCTGTTATCAGCGTTCAGTTCAAAAGCCAGCATCTCTGATGGTATGGGGATGCATTAGTGTATATGGTGTGGGACACTTGCATGTTCTAAAAAGCACCATGAATGCTGAAAGGTATATAAAGGTTTTATAAAAACATATGCTCCCCTCCAGACGACATCTATTCCAGGGAAGGCCTTGTGTATTTCAGCAGGACAATGCAAAACCACATACTGCAGCTATTACAACATCATGGCTTCGTAGTAGAAGAGTCTGTGTGCTGAACTGGCCTGCCTGCAGTCCAGTTTTTCACCGGAGAACATTTGGCGCTTAATTAAATGAAAAGTCCGTCAAAGGAGACCAGAATATCTCCAGCAGCTGGAAGCCTGTATTAAACAAGAGTGGTATCAAATTTCAAAGGCTAAACTCAAGAAACTTGTCTCCTCAATGCCCAGACGCCTCCACTCTGTGTTAAAAAGAAATGGGGATGCTACACCATGGTAAACAGACCCCTGTCCCAACTTTTTTGAGATCTGTGGTAGCCATCAAATTTGACATGAGCTCGTTTTGTGGATAGAATTGTAAAATTTCTCAGTTTCAACATTTGCCATATTATTTCTGTTCTATTGTGAATAAAATACTGGCTGGTGTGATTTGAAAGTCAATGCGTTTTGATTTTATTCACAATTTACACTTTGTCCCAACTATTTCAGAATTGGGGTTGTATGTTGCTGGTTCTTTGAAAAGGTAGAGATCTGAAAACTTTTGTTACAGCTTGGCCGTTTTCTTTGGTAGGTCTGAAGCAAAGGCAACTCTCTTTTCATTCTTGGCCACGGCAGCTTTAAGGAGTTAAACTGAAATAGCGGGTTGTTGAAATGCAAGGCTGGAAATATAAAATCTTCTCATGAGAACAATATTAGGCCAATGTTATTGGAAGTTTGTCCCAAGGACCATGAGAATGGTTAGTCAGGGTTATATATGGAACAATTAGAAAAAAAAATCAAGGTCAACAAGATGCAGATGCGGTTTTCGTGTTTGTATTTTTTGTTTCATAATAATAATAACAATTATTAATATTTATTTTTATTAATTATTATTATTATTATTACTATTATGTATTTATTTATTTTTTACTGAAGTTTTATTTATTCTTTGGGCATTATGGACAATGGGGATGTGAGACCAAGCAAGGTTTTGTTGTGTCTCAGCTGCTGCTTTAATGGCTTTGAGGGGTGGGACACCTGTATTTTAGTAATTTTGTTTAGAATTGAGAAGTAAGCTGCAAAGGGAAATTTTTATGGGTTCTTGGGCATCTGGGGGTAGAGGGGAATTGAACAGCAGGTCATATTGCTAAGGCATGGAAAAATGTGGCGAGAGATGTTGATGTGGTTTTGGGCAAAGTGGTGGTCCCAATATTGCAGCAAAATCAGAGATCCAATTAAAAATTGGCAGGAGGAATGGGGAAAAAGAATGAGGGAAACAGCAGAACACGAGGCATTACTTAGCCATGTGACCGTTTCTGTGAGGCATTGAAAATTAGTCGTAACTGTTCACTTTTACCAGACGGGGGCAGTAATCCCTTAATATCGTTCTTAAAAATATTTAAACTAAGAGAAGAAGATTGGGGAAAACAAACAAAATGGCAGCGCACGAAGATGCGGAGTCGAAACTGCGGCACGTGGGCAAGAAAAAGATTGTAAGTGAAAAATATCTGTATCCTAATTACTGCGTTGATGCTTAGCAGCATTATAATAGCTAGAGTCATGCCAAATAATTTTTGAACTTGTAAAATTTATTCATTGCTTATCATCATAGCTGTCTTTTTTTAGCTGGATAATTTGCTTTTGCTAAATTGGTAGGGCTTGCTATATTTGATTTTACAGTGAAGCGCCCCGAGAAACGTGACTTAATTAATTTAATTATGACTATTTGTATGGAGCCATCATATCATGGACTTAAACATGAAAGGATCTTAAAGCTAGCTATCTTTAATTTGATGGCTGTGTAGCTAGTAAGCGACCAGCGACGCTATCAGCCTCACGTCGGTTTGACGGTCGAATTCATGTGGAATTCGATCAGCTTTGGGAATAAGGTTTAGTGAGCGGGGTTGATATGAAATAATGGAATTTGGGTGAGATCCAAACCTCCAGGCTATAATTTAGATGCTCATAGTAATTCTCAACTGTAATAGTCTTGTCCGAAAGGAGAACGATATAGGCTTTGTTAGTAGAAAAAAGAAATATTCTAATGTTTTTTTTTTTTTTTTTAAATCAACAGGCAATGCGTATATATAGCAAACCACTTTGGAATTCGTGGTAATTGATTTTTTTTTTTTTTTCACTGATTCTGTCCGTTACGCATTCGGGTCATTCCATGTCAAATGCCCGAATTTCAGAGAAACTTACCACTTGACCATCTCAGATTTGGCTGCAAAAATTCCAGCGGGTGCATACACCTCCTAATAGGATAAATCCAAAATTTTAGCACTCAGCTCCTCATAGTTTTGTCATTCAGAAATATTTTTGCAACTAAGTTCCAGCCCTTTTGAACAGCGATTTCTGAGGAGCCACTTTCACATGGCTATATCTTGAAACGTATTTCACCTAAGTTCTTCAAATTTTCATGGATGAAAATGTGTTACTATAACTGAAGGAATAAGGACTTACAAAGGTGTCCCTTCAGTTTATCATATATTTTTGGGTGCTTAAAGTTGCTCGAAAAGTTCACTGTGATCTGCGTTAGCATATTTGAAGGACTGTAAAAGGCCTAATTTCAAAGACGGGGATTTGGTATTCCACATACAGCTTCCCATATATGTTGTGTATTTTGTATTCTAATTCTGCCCCTCTCTTATGAATAATCCAGAAAATATATAAGCTTGAACATGAAAAAAATGTGTGCTATTTCTAACATTTTATACCAAAAAAATGACACCATCCACCAACATAAAATTGACTGTTTTTGAAAGATTAGATGCCTGTTATTAACATATCCAAAATTTATGGTGGTGTTCTGCTTTATTTTCTCAAAATAAATTTTTGAAAATATGGTATTTTTGTGGACACAGCATTTAATGGCATCGAAGGCATATTCAAACATTATTTTATAAAATGCACATAGTTAATGATAGAAAGCTCAAACTCAACAAAATGCTTTATTTCATAAATGTTAACTTACACTTTAAGAATAACCCATATGCTGTGTTTAGATATTGAAATATTACAACCTTAACTGGGCCAAAAAATCAAGTTTGTTATGAATTTGGAAGTGTTGCAATTAATTTATCTAATACAATATAGCAATCTTATAGAGGATGTGTTAAGAATGCCATTTTATTTGATCGCAGATTCAAATATATATATATATATATACATACATACATACACTGATGGACTTTAAAAACTTATAACCAGAATTGTAGCCTAACTCGGATTCAAATTTGAAACCATTTATTGACTTTACCCGTAACAACAACTGCAACAAAATGTCATAACATCAACAAAAAAAGAACGACAAAAGAATCAACAATGACAAGTTTAACAACAAAATCAACGACAAAGATCAACTCCAATCTCAGTATCGAGTGTGACCGCCACGTGCCTGCAACAAAGCCATAACTTGTCTTGGCATGGACAGCACCATTCTGTTGAGCTGTTGCTGGGGAATGGCCTGCCACTCCTGGAGAAGGGCTTCTTGGAGCTCCGCCCTCGTCCTGGG
The DNA here is from genome assembly GCA_029692085.1 of Gymnothorax javanicus. NCBI lineage: Eukaryota > Metazoa > Chordata > Actinopteri > Anguilliformes > Muraenidae > Gymnothorax > Gymnothorax javanicus. The sequence continues at coordinate 21,840,466 of CM056203.1, forward strand.
CACTGGAGTGCGTTGCGAACCCGCCCGATCCAACAGGTCCCACACATGCTCGATGCACTTCATGTCAGGGCTGAAAGGTGGCCATTCCATGACTCGCACACCATTCTGGGCCAGGAGCTGCTGGGTCACACGTGCTGAGGAGGTCGTGGCGTTGTCTTGCATGGACGTGACCTCAGGGTGGTCTGTGATGTAAAAAAGCACGACGTCTTGTCTGATGACAAGGTCACAGTAGCAGGCTGCATTAAGATTTTCATTGATTATGACCAGGTTGGACCTCCAGCCGCACCGAATGGCACCCCAGACCATCACCGAGCCTCCTTCAAAAGTGATCTGTCTCAGCAATGCAGGGGGCCGTGTATCTCTCACTACGTCGTCTGTAGACCCTCTGTCTTCCATCATGTTGGTACAGACAAAATCTGGACTCATCAGTGAAGACAACATTCCTCCAGAATCGGTTTGGGGACTCATCTCTGACCATATTCTTCAGCCCAGTGAAGCCTGGTAGCCCTGCGCTGTGCATCAAGCTGCATTCCAACACATGCCCTGTGGGCTCTGATCCCTCGCTCTGCAAGTCGGTAACTCGCTGTTATTCTGCTGATCCTTGGTCTGTGGATTCCTAGGGTCTCCTGAGCTGTCCTGGTGCAGGTTCGAAACCAATCTCTCAGGTGGATGAGGCGGATCTGATTGTCCTGGGCTGGTCTCGTGAGCCTACGCTGACCAGGTCGGGGTCGATCATTGGTGCTTCCAGTCTCCTGGTAACGAGCCACGAGGTTAGAGATTGTGGGTTGGCTTACCCCCAAAACGCTGGGCGATGCGATTTTGGGATGTTCCTGCCATCCACAGCCCAATGGCTTGATCACGTTGGATTCTGGAAAGGCGAGGCATGGCGCACGTAGTGTCTTTGAACAAATGCTCTCGAGTTCTGGCCTTAATGACCTCAAGGATTGTTTTAAGGCATTTGACAGCATTGCAATTTTGATCAGTGAAGCCAAACTAGGTTACATCACTAATTCCTCAAATCCTGCTCCACAGACACAAACAAGGTCATGACCCCACACACTGTTGTGTCTCCTTACTCAAAGACTGCTGCACATCAATTATGTAATCATGTAATTAAAGTTCCCCTAACCCAACTATGCTATTTCTGTCTAGTCAGACTTATAAGTTTTTAAAGTCCATCAGTGTGTGTGTCTGTGTATATGTGTATATATATATATATCTATATACTTTTTATTAATTTATTTATCAATAAATCAACCTATAAAATAAAAAAAATAATTATATTTTTGAAGCTGTAAGTTTAGAAACATGTTTGGTCATGCAGAAGCTATAACTTGTCTGAACAGTTCATGCATCCGCACGGCCCAGCAAAAAGTTTTTTCTGGCCCAGGAGGGAAGACCTATGCTGGGTACCTGTGCAACATATCATTGCCAAGATTGAAGTTCCAAGCACTACAACTGGACATAGATATGCACTCACAGAGCTGGACACCAAAGTAGCTGAAAACGTCATGAAAGAGTTCAAATAATTCCTGTATTATCTGTGCTAACTGCTATCAACTGGTCATTTAAAATATTTTAATTATGTCCAATTCTGCGGGACTGTCAAAAACTCTATAGCACAGGTTATTACTAATTGAAGCATACAGGCTAAATTTTTGTACTTGGATGAAAATGTTCATTGATACAATCATTTTAAGTAATGATTTGTAACAAGTTTGATCTTCCACTGATGTTGAGACTACAGTATTTCAATGTATATCTGAAAACTGTGCATGGGTTATAATTCAAGTGTAAGTTAACATTTATGAAATGAAGCATTTCGTTGAGTTTGAGCTGTCTATCATTAACTATGTGCATTTTATTAAAAAAAGTTTGAATATGGCTTTGATGCCATTAATGCTGCGCGTCTGCAAAAATTCCATATTTTCAAAAATTTATTTTGAGAAAATAAAGCAGAACACCATCACAAATTTTGGATTTGTTAATAACAGGCAGCTTATCTTTCGAAAACTGTCAATTTGATGTTGGTGGATGGTGTCCTTTTTTTGGTATAAAATGTTAAAAATGGCACAAAATATTTTTTTTTCATTTTCAAGCCTTAATATTTTCTAGATTATTCATAAGAGAGGGGCAGAATTAGAATACAAAATATATATTGGAAGCTGTATGTGTAATACCAAATCCCCGTCTTTGAAATTAGGCCTTTTACAGTCCTTCAAATATGCTACCGCAGAGTGAACTTTTCAAGCAACTTTAAGGACACAAAAATGCATGATAAACTGAAGGGACATCTTTGTAAGTCCATATTCCTCAAGTTATATTAGCACATTTTCACCCCTGAAAATTGGAAGGACTTCGCTGAAATACTTTTCTAGATATAGCCATGTGAAAGTGGCTCCTCAGAAATCGCCATTCAAAAAGGGCTGGAACTTGGTTGCAAAAATATTTTTTAATGACAAAACTATTAGGAGTTGAGAGCTAAAATTTTGGATTTATCCTATTAGGAGGTGAATGCACCCGCTAGAATTTTTTCATCCAAATCTTAGATGGTCAGGTAGGAGCCATTCGGACATTTGACATTGGATGACCCATACCTAACTTGCATATTTGGACTGATTGTACTGTAGAATGGCCACAAATGGCGAGGCCACCAGTGATAAACCTCACCTGCTGAGTGAAAACTTTTCACCTTGGCGTCACCAATTGTGGAATTCCCTCTCAGGTATACCAAAAGACGGAAATATCTGAGAGGTGAAGGAACGTGTCGTCTAACCCTGCCGCCGGATTGAGAATTATTTAAAGCTTTATTTTAACGATCTGACTCTAACTGAGTTTATACTGAACCTTCCTCCGCGTTAACGCTAACACACAGAAGGCTGCCTGCACCGTAGTGTGGCTCTGCAAGGACATCAATCTAGCTATGTAGATGCGGACGTGCCTATGGCTGATATAGCTGGCAATAATACAATTAAATGTATTTGCGACGGCACTAAGTGCAGGCGAGTGACTATAGGATACTGATACCCAAAGACCTGTGCTTGTGTCAGAACTGAAAATCCATAGCTGTGAAGTGGATATCAGTCAGAGAGGAATACTTGGTTAAGATTAATATAATTTAATTACAGATGTATGAATCGCAAATTCAGCAACAGAATGCGGTGAGATAAATGACTAAACGCGAATGTCGCAGGAACCCCTGTTAAAGAGTCTCCCAGAACCATTCCAGTCTTGCACCTATATACCCAAAAGATCAAAGGAAAACCAAGTCATCAATATCGAGACCCAATGAGCAGGAAACAGACAAATCAATAATCACATGTGCTGCATGTTTACCCATCAGTTGCACCTTGCCTGACATAAGTCATACAAAAAAAGATGACCCTCCCACATGATTACACAAGACTACAAAATCGCTTAGACAATGCTGACCATCCTGAGGTGAACAACAGAAACTTGCAGGAATAGCATAATGACAAGGTAACATGACAGCATTAAAACAAGAGTCCCCTATTGACCCCCTGCATATCAGCTTTGTAAACAGTCCTGTTTCCTCATGTGGGGACTGACTGGGGCACACTTCTGTAAACACCCTACAGTACGCAAGCTCATGAATTATTTTTGTTTATACTGCAGAGGTAGCACTACTTGAATCAGTCCCTTCCTATGTATCCCTTCCAATGCATAACCTTCCTAGTTTTAATTCTCACACTATTTTTGATGGGACTTTATTTCTCCACATTCCGTACATAACACTTGCAGAGGTTTTGGATGTGACCCATTAATTAATGGGTTCAAACTCTGTTTTGGAGTACCACTGTGTACTTTTACTTACATGCCTGTGATAGTAATCCAGGAATTGTTGCTAGTCAAGCTAGCCAGCAACATTTGATTTTTTCTTCTTTTTTATATACGACATTTTAAACTCAGAAGAATAATGTCACATGACTGCATTTTGGCTACTTTTCAAGGAAATAGAATTGCACATATCCAGAGTCCTGTTCTGCTCAGTCCTTCAGCATGAATTGGTGACAGTTTTCTGGTTGTTGTACCTCTGAGGCACCAAAGCGGTACTGGGAATGTGCAGAAAACAGAAGTGAGGATGCAGGGGATCAACAGAAGGAGGATGATCAAGGCCAACCAAAAGAAGATCTTGAGGAAGGACTGCCAGATTTGCAAAGGAAGAAGAAAAAGGCTGAAACTGCTCAAAAAAAGGGTATTTCTGGGGTAAGAATACTGCAGAGATCACATTTGCTGTGGAGTACTTCTGTGACTGTCCTATGACTGCCTTACTGGGATGTTCTGTTACAATGTCCAGGATTATTGTACTTCAGTTGTGTAATGCCTTCTGTCCTTCATAACCTCCATTCTACTGTGAACAATTTGTTTTCTTCGATTACTTTTTCACAATATTACAGAAAGTGGACCCATTCCCAGGCCCTGCACCTGTTTCAGAAGAGAAGCTGAAAAAGTTTGAGAGAGGGGAGACAACAAAGATGGTCAGTGCTTATTTTATTGATGGTCAGTTTGGGTACTGAATCAAAACCTGCAATGAAGTTGTTTGATAAACCTGCCTTGTCTCTATCTCTTCAGTCTTCTGGAACCAGAGGTAGACTAAAAGACCGTCTGTCACGTGCCGAGGTTTCCTCTGATCTTGCGCAGAAGCAGGCCGCACGCTATGACTTGCTGCTACCGGAGGATGCCGGGTAATGAAAACAGTCACTGTTTTTATGGTTTCTTTAATTTCTTGCAGTTCACAGACCTGCTGCTTTGGTCTATCTCAGGATTTTATTTTCACTGCCACCTTATTTCTCAGGTTTTTGGAAGGAGATGAGGGTGAGGACACATGCACCATCCTGCAGGAAGACATCGCAGAAGCTGTTGACATCACCTCCGGGGCAAAGGTCAGATTTCCTTTACTGTGTGAAATGAGTATCACGTGTTTTGCGAGTACATGATTTTTAAATATTTCTAATTTTGCAAATGTTAAATGATCTTTTTTTGCCATTTCACAGCACAGACTACAGTCAGTATTCACAATGTCAGACAACTATTAGACAACACATACATCGATCAGCCACAAGATTAAAACCACCTGCCCCCTTGTGCTGCTAAAACGGCTCCATTTAAACTGACATCACTTGAATTCCCAGACTCAGGGTTCCCCAGCAGAACATCTCCCAGAGAAACACCCTCTATCCTTCAGCTTGTGTTTTCCCCACAATGCATCCTGATGCCATCTCTTCCCCGGTAAATTGTGCACACATACCCAGCTGAAGCTCAAGATATTGAGGGAAATGGAGCTCATTGGATCATGCGGCCTTCTTCAGCTACTCTAAGGCCCAGTTCTGAAGCTCATATGCCCATTGGGGGCACTTTTAGTGGTTGACTGGGCAATTCGACTGGTCTGAAAGCTAAAAAATGCAATACTCCACAGGGTATAAAATACTGTGTTGTGACACATTCCGTTTGTAAATAGTTTAGTAATTCCCTGTGACTTGTGCCACAGTCACCCCTCTGCCGGTTGGGAGCAGATGGTATGGCTCTCCCCTAATCTGGTAAAACCTAGTAACTCACTTTTTGGTGGAAATTGAGTTAGACCCATTTTTGCAGTTACTAAGCACCAAATAAAGTACCTACAGTCGTCATTGAGAATACCCATTCTCTTTTCTTTTTTTTTTTTAACAGCGAGTTTATCCTGAAGGACTTAAGTTGTTCTCAGTTTTCTCAGTTTCATGAAAAAGTGAGTTACTAGGTTTTACCAGATTAGGGAAGAGCTGTCATAGCCCTCGTGCATCGATCAGCCTTGGACACCCAAAACCCTGTTGCCGGTTCATGATTTGTCCCTCCTTGGACCACTGTGAGTAAATACTCGCATCCACTGACAGGGGGCAGCACCCCAGCAATCTTCTCACTTCAGAGATGCTCTGACCCAGTCACCAGGCCGTGGCGATTTTGCCCTTGTCAAAGTCCTTCAGTTCCCATTTCTCCCACATCCTACTCTTGAATAGAGGAAGTGACTGTTGTCTAACAATACTAGATCTGTCTGCAGACCTTGACATGTGCCATTTTTGGGAGATAATCAACATTATTCACTTCATCTGTGAATGATTTTAATGTTAGGTTACAGACCCGTTGGTGCGTCTGCTTTCCTCCACTTTGTTTTCATTATGTTAGTTATGTTTTACTGCAGTGAATTACTGCAGATGTTGGGCATTGACCTCAGGCTTTACTGACTCGAAGGCCCTGCATACTCATGTACTGGCAATATAACTGTTGGTTTTCTGTTCAGTTGTGAATGTATTGGTGGGTGCATTGAAATTAATTTGGTCATTCTGTCATTTGTATTGTTCATAGTTGCTATCAATCACTGGTGCATTTTTTAGAAAATTGACTGTCCTCTCTCCTTTTCCTGCAGTATTTCAACTTGTCTCTCTCCCAATTTGGGCCGTACAGAGTGGATTATACGAAGAATGGTCGGTAGGTTTTGGCTCCTGTGTAATTAATAGCATCCTGAAACTAGCACATCCACTTGTATCTACTCTCAGTGGTCACTTTAATAGGTGCACTTGCGCTATAGTGCAAATATATACTCAACCAATCATGGTGCAGCACTTCAATGGATAAAAGCCCGCAGACATAGGAATTTTCATTGTTCAGGCCAAACATCTGAATCGGAAAGAGAAGTTTTGAGTGACATTGTTAAACCAGACCTCAATCAAATGGCACTCTCATGGGATGTGGAATGAGAGATTCCTGGGATGAATGTGCTGTCAACAAATCTGCACTCACTGTGTGATGCTACTGTATCAACATGGAATTGAGGCTGTTCTGGTGGCAAAGGGGGTCCTACTTTGTATTAGAAAGCTGTATCAATGTACTAATGTGGCCATCAAGTGTATTTTTGTGCAGAATGTGTTTATTTTCTCTGATAACCTTCAGTATTATTGTGGGAGCGCTGTGAGTTAATATTGATTGATTGTTTTGTTGACATTTTGAACACTTAAAGGTCATATTCTGTCAACTTTTGTACTCTGGAATGTAGGGAGCACACAAGCAACCCACTCACACTCACTCATGCTCAGAGTTGGACAATCCAGGTTCAGAAAGTAAAAGTCCTCCCCAGTATTTTGATCCAACCACCTGGATTTGCTAATTGAAGTAGCATTTTGCACCAGAAGTCAGACTTGTCAAGAAAATCAGCTGGTTGAGTTCATGGGTGTAAGTGAAATATGGTGGGACTTTTACTTTCTTTTTTTTACCCCTGAAATGTCCACCTCCTCTCATACTTATGGGCAATTTAGAGTCTATGATTAGCCTGAAATGCATGTTTTTGGGGTGGAGGAGGGAACTGGAGTACACAGGTAAAACCTACATGAACACAGGGAGGACCTGCAGACTCCTCACAAAGGTCCCCGGCCTGAATTGAACTCCGAACCTTCGCACGAAGGCAGCAGCACTTCCCACTGCACCATATTACATGCTCGTTAAGTAGTTTGTTGATAAAACTTGTATTTCTGTTTCAGCCATCTCCTGTTGGCTGGCAGACGAGGTCATGTGGCTTGCGTGGATTGGCAGTCCAAACAGCTGAAGTGTGAAATGAATGTTATGGAAACTGTGAATGATGTGAAGTAAGTATAGATGTGTGCCCTTGCTCTGGTGCCTCATGACACTTTCTTTTTTTCGAAGCATGTTCATATGGCTTATACTGCTGGGTAGCCTTATCAGACAGAAATCCTTGGTGTATAAAAGTGAATTGCATCTTGCTTTTAGTAGCCCGCTTGGCCGACAGGCCCAAGGGGCTCATGCTGTGCTTAGGGTCATTAGTGGTGGTCTGTTGTGCGTCCTTGCATGCATGCGTGTCGTTTCAGCGTGATACAGCTTTCAGTTCTCCACGGATCCTTTTCATATTTTATATGCATGTATGTGGGCCCAAGATCCATCCCGAGTTCGATTTTGGGCATGCTGCAATTCTTGGTTTGACCACCAGGTGGCTTTTTCTGCAAAACTTCAAACAGGTCTAGCTCCCTTATTCTACAAGCTAAGATGCTCACTTTTTTGCTGTAGGATGTTCTGCCAAGGGTTCATCATATATGTAATGGGTTTTTGATTTGATCTAATTTTAAAGGTTATATAGGTCAAAGTTCATAAAATGTGCCGGTTTCGTTTCAGCGCCATAGCGCCCTCAGTTCTCAACGGATCCTTTTCCTATTTTATATGCATGTATATGGGCCCAAGATCTAACCCGAGTTCGATTTTGGTCTTGCTGCGATTCTTGGTTTAGCCACCAGGTGGCTTTTTCTGCAAAACTTCAAACAGCTCTAGCTCCCTTATTCTGCAAGCTAAGATGCTCAAATTTTTACCATAGGGTGTAACGCATTTTTGATTTGACCTAAATTTCAAGGTTATGTAGGTCAAAGGTCGTAAAATAGTGCACAGATCATTTGTTTATTTGCACTGCAGTAGTGCCTTCAGTTTTCAAAACTTCAAAACAGGTCCTTTTCATATTTTTTCATATGTATGTATATTTTTGGGCCCAAGATCTAGGTCAAAGATCCAGTCCGAGTTTTTTTCAGGGCCTTTTCATATTTTATATGCATGTATATGGGCCCAAGATTCTCTGTTTTTTGGCCACCATTCTTGGGCCACTTTTTTTCTGCAAAACTTCAAACAGCTCTAGCTCCCCATTTTTTTGTAAGCTAAGATGCTCCAATTTTTTTTGCCCGCCTTGGCCAAAAGGCCCGATGGGTCTTAAAATGCTATTTTGTTTCTTGGGTCTTTTTCAGTGGTGGTATGTTTCATGTGCATGTAAACTTTTGGCTTGTCTGTCCTGTAGCGTCTTCAGTTTTTCACCGATCTTTTTCATATTTCATATGTGTATATAGCGTCTTAAGGTCCAGACCAAGTTCGATTTTCAGCCCAATCGGACTGATACTTTGGCCAATAGGGGGCGTTCCATTTTGGCCACATTTGGCCAAGCGGGCGCAGTGGCTTTGTCACTATTTTTATTTATTTTTTTTTAAATGGCTCATCAAAACCGTGGAAATGGAGTCATAATAAATTTCTATAAAATTATTAAATGGTTGTTTGGAAAAGTCATCTTCAACCAACCCATAGCACCAGTCAAAATTTTGGACACACCCCAATTTCTCAAACAATCAATTATGCAAAAATTCACATGAAATAAGCACATTTTATTTCACAATATAATCACAACATTTGAAATCCATCACACTAACCACCATTGAGATAATTGCTTAGAATACCTGTATGTTTTCTTTTTACACGGATAGTCACATAGTGTAGTGTTCATCGTCGGCAGGGCTGTAGAACGACTATAGAAGCTTCCATAGATTCATTTGTGGTTTACTTCTGCTTGACCATTTTGTCCAATAAGTTCTAAACAAGATTTTTTTTTTTTTTTTTTAATGTGTTGGAAAATAAAGTATTTGTCTGTTTATGTCCCTGAACACTGCTTTTTTGTTAATTCTAACATTTCTGGCACTATTCAGTATGATGTAAATTCATTTTCTAACTTCTTACTATTTACCCCTTACTACATACCATTTGAGGTTAGATAAAGATCTTTTACCACTTAAAGGCCCCCTGTTATGCTGTTTATTTTTCAAATAGTACATTCTTGGATGTCTAAAAGGAAGGTTTACGGACTTTTAACTACAGAAAAAGTAAAAATCCTTGATTTCTAGGCTATTTGATAGTTAAAAATCCATTGCTAATGGATTCTGATATTAAGGTCCATCGCTACCCTTTTTTGTCGCAGCAGCCATGACCTAATATTCAATTTATTGCGAATGACTGCACTATTCTTCCAAAACTGTGTGCCATTAAATGGTCATGCATTCTGTCTATGCTTATTGATGAGCCTCATACATCACTTTTAGCTTAAAGGGCAATGATGTCTAAATACATGTTTTATTTGACCCACTAGAAGTGTTTGACTGTGCCTGTATCTGCAGGGACCTTATCGTCTGCCAGTATTTCTTATTTTTATTTTGGGGGACAATTGTGGGCATCAGCCTTTGGTCAGTGGGTATGTAGCCCCCAGCCAATTACAAGGTAGTGTCTGAGGGTGGGACATGGTGCTGCTCTGTAGCGTTGCATTTCTGGTGACAGTGAACTGGGGAGCGGGGGGCAATTTTGAATGCTTTGTTTAAAAACTGCAACTGACAAATCCTACCCGGTATACCTTCAAGCTTAGTGGGCATGTTGGGAACTGTTTTGTGCACTTGGGAGGGTGGTCCAGGCTGGGGGTGGACTTGGAGTTGTTTGCCTACATTGCTATGGAAGTCCAAACGAATGGTTATGAGGGTATGGTTTTGGAATACGGATTGCGTGCATTTCTCTGCGGACTGAACTGACTGTGGACTGAGTTTTTATAAAGCCCCTTGACCTGCTGTATAATCAGAAAAGAAATGGATGTTTCACTTTCCTCAACCTTTAAATTTCACTGAAAATGAAGTTCTACTGCAAAATTGAAGTGTCTTACCTTTAGACTGGTCCTGTATGCATTCTGTCAGTATGTTGTGTCATCTGTGACTAACGCCCACTTAATGACTGCGATGACTGTGGGGGTGGGGGGTGGGTGGGTGTTACCATTATGGCCCTTGATTGAGCCCCTGAACCCCACAACTGCTCCAAGAGCATTACCTTTATCCCTGTCCTCACTAGCAACTGTTTTGGCAATTCTCTCGGGGATTTTGAAAAAAGAGATGCATTCTCAATGGGACTCCCGGGTTAAATAAAGTTAAAAAAAAAAAAAAAAAAAATAATTCAATTTGTCATTTTTTTTCCTTGTTTTACTTGTCCAGTTGTGACCCAATCTAAAAGCCATGTAACATTACAAAATAATGTCTTCTGGCCAGAAGGAAGCATCTGGGCCAATGTATTAAACAACAACATGTGTTATCTTTCATTTTACTCAAATAATATGCGTAAGGCATTTTCGGTCCAGTTGTGCTCTGAATGATTGATATCTGCAATGTCCTTGAAAAACCTTTGTTGGTAGATCATTAATAATGTATGGTTTTCAATGCTGTAAAACCATTAGGGAATTAGTGTTCAATACCATTGCTTTATTTAGAGTGCATAGATGTCTAAGCAGAGAGTCGGCACTGCCTCTTCTCCTCCAGGTGGCTCCATACTGAAGCTATGTATGCTGTGGCTCAGAAGAAGTGGTTGTACATCTATGACTCCAATGGGATTGAGCTTCACTGCATTCGGAAATTCAACGATGTCTTGCGCTTACAGTTCCTGCCCTACCATTTCCTACTTGCCACAGCAGTGCGTACATTGAATTTGGCTTTTAATTTTTTTTTTTTTTTTTTTTTTTTTTTTTATTTAGTCAGTCTAGCATGATTTTGATTTTGTCCAGATATCTTTAAGACTGCAGTATGATTCCACTTTGTTCCGCACCTTTAAATGGAACATCAAGTTACATTTCATGTTTGTAGATGCTCAGAAAATGTCATTGTTCAGTCTAATAATGTATTTGGAAACCAGTTTGGCCGGGAGGGAAAGGCACAATTTTTGCTGAAGTACCCAGCTGAGCTTTGTTACTCTGGTGAAGTGAATTTTGTGTCGCTGTGTGTGTCTGCCTATACTCCTGCTTGCATTTTTCTTAGCCAGATTTTTTTGCTCCCTAGAGTGCTACAGGGTTTCTGCAATACCTAGACGTGTCTGTCGGGAAGGAAGTGGCTGCTATCTGCACTAAAGCTGGCCGTCTGGACGTAATGGCTCTTAACCCCCAGAATGCCATCATTCACCTTGGCCACCCCACTGGCACAGTGACTCTGTGGTCGCCGAATCAAAGAGAGCCCCTGGTTAAAATGCTATGTCATAAAGGAGGTGTGCGGTCCATTGCTGTGGATAAGACTGGCACGTAAGTCACTTCGCATTGGAATTTGAGCGCAGTGGTAGTAGTTTATGGTTCTGTAAATGTGATTTAGTGTAGATGACATGTAAAAAAAAATTATGACTCCAATCATGGAACAGTCATGATTGGCTGAAGTCATGTGGGTAGCATGAAAATCTAAACTATTACTAGTACTTGCATCATGAAATGAACATTTATATGGGGGGGGAGGGTGTAGCTGGAATTATTATTATAAAAAAAAAAAAAAACAGATTTTGATAGATTTTGAAGATTTTATAACAAATAAAAATCCTACCTGGCAGAAATTTGAGGTGGACAATTTTGTTCTCACTACATTGAGGGAAGGAGGACCCTCTAGTACCTCCTACATTGATGCCTATGCTGGTACTGCTAGTTTCCCTTATTCTTTCTCCCCATAGGTACATGGTGACCTCGGGGCTGGACAGGAAGCTGAAGGTTTTTGATATTCGTGCTTTCCATCCTCTGAAGTCCTACTTCCTGCCTGCGGGGGCCTCATGCCTCTCTCTGAGCCAGAGAGGACTGCTCTGTGCTGCCACCGGTAATATTGTTCAGGTGAGTGTGGGGTCAGTCCTGAATGTGATCCGAGTACGTGATCTTATCTGAGCTGTCAGGCTACTCTATCGACAGTCAACCAAACTTTATGGTCGCATCATTTTGAAAGGGGGGTCTCTGGCATTAAGCTGATAATTACTGATGTGATGATGCATTTAATGTTGTTTCCCAGTTGCTTGTTTCAGCTTATTTCTGTTCCTCATGGGTCTTTGCTAGTTTTTAGGTCACCTGAGACGAAGTCTCAAAGTGGCCTATTCTAATCGCCTTTTGTCCGTCGTGCGTCGTCCGTCGTGCGTCCTTAAACAATTTACAGTTTCGACTTCTTCTCAGAAACCGCTGATCCGATTTCAATAAAATTTTGCAGGAACCTTCCTTGGTCATATATGCACCAAAATTGTGAATTATATGGTGCCCACCCCCAGGGGTTCTGAGGGGCGGGGCTAAAAGTGGTCAATACATTTTCCACTTCTTCTCATAAACCGCTGATCCGATTTCAATAAAATTTTGCAGGAACCTTCCTTGATCAAATGTGCACCAAAATTGTGAATTATATGGTGCCCACCCCCAGGGGCTCTGAGGGGCGGGGTTAAAAGTGGTCAATACATTTTCCACTTCTTCTCAGAAACCGCTAATCCGATTTCAATAGAATTTTGCAGGAACCTTCCTTGGTCAAATATGCACCAAAATTGTGAGTTACATGGTGCCCACCCCCAGGTGCTCTGAGGGGTGGGGCTAAAAGTGGTCAAATTGTCTGAAATTTTAAAAATCATCTTCTCCAGACCCAGATATGCTGGAAAACAATATTCTTCATAGATGGAAGGCTTTTCAGGTGCTTTATCAAAATTGTGAACCTCATGACCCTCGCTCCATGTTTGCCCCTGGGGAGGGGGTGAAATTTACTATAGTTTATATAGGAAAATTATACTTTTGGGTATATTTTGTTCATTTTCTACTGGAAATAATTCAAACTTCATTGGCATTATAACCATGAGATGACAGTTTGATACTATGACATTTTTGACCCTGTCTCTTCCCCAGGGGCTGAGGGGTGGGGCCCAAATGGGGTCATACTGCCAAAAATTTCAACAATCTTCTTCTCCAGACTGAGAGAGGCTGGAAACCAATACTCTTCATAGATGGAAGGGTCTTGAGGTGCTTTATCAAAATTGCTAATTTCATGGCCCCCCATGCTCCATGTTTGTCCCCTGGGGAGGGGGTGAAGTTTACTATACTTTATATAGGAAAATGATACTTTTGGGTATATCTGGTTCATGGACATCAATAACATCAGTTTTTATACAACTCAGGTGACCGTTAAGGCCCATGGGCCTCTTGTTATGCTGGAAGAAGAGGCTTCAATGGCCAGCACAAACTGTCATTTAATTTCCTATTGAAAGAGTGACAAAGTAATGCATTTAAATGGCAAAGCTACTCATAGTAACTTCTCAATTTTGCTAAACCTCAGTGTGAAGCCTGATTGTGGTTAAGCGTTTAACTTTGCTTTATCATGTTAAGAATTGAAAAGAAAGAAAACCACTGGCAAGCAAAGCATCTGTGCGTTAAGGTACAGAAAGGAAGTCTAATTTAGCCAATTGGGGTTAAACAGCCTGATGACCAGCTGTAGAATCTCATTTAAACGTAAATATAAACTAGCTAATGTTGAGGATTAAATTTCAATATTTCTCAACATATTCATCAGTAAGTCAATAACCATAATTAATAACCATAATCAATGATCACAATCGGTAACCATATTATATAAGCAGCAGTAATGCACACACAACGCACACACACAGTTCACACGCGAATGAGCAGCGCACACACACATAAGCAGTTGGATTCTGTAGCTTTGATTGACATTTGTTCAGTTGATTCAGACAAAATATGTTCAGTCATCAGCATTATTCAACATCATTCATCAGAAATCATATAGTTATGCATGCTCCAGTATTACACTGGAAGAGGGCTGTTATTTTTTGGTTGCAGTTTTCGAGGCAAATTGGCAGTGTTTTGGTTTGCCTGTTTCTGGAACGACCTGCGACCCAACTAAAAGTCCTCTTAAACAATGAAGTTGCCTTGAAGTAGTTATTTTGCAAAGGATGCCAACCAATGAGAAAAGAAAAAAATCAAGTAACATGCAGACATCATGTTTTTGCTCCATTGAAAAACAAGTAAGAAGCAGGAATTACGTTATTGAACCATATTTGGTGGAAAAACCATATTTGGAAGATTAGGAAGGGGATTAGGCCCCCTGAACCTAGTCTTCAACAGGCGGCAGGGGACTGCAAAGTTCGGAGGGCACATTAAGGATGTGATATAGTGCTGGGGAGAGGACTGAAGGCCCCCCGTGTCCAATGAAGTATGAATTGACATTCTGCCTTGTAGGGCTGCAAGATTCTGGAAAAAATGTGAATCACGATTTTTGGTTTAGAATTGAGATCACGATTCTTTGGCACGATTTTTTCCCACAAACTGAAATGTTTATTGTAGTCATAAAAAAAAAAAAAACAACTGGCCATTAAAGTGCAGTTAAAAAAAAAAGGGTAAAAAGACAAAATAAGCAAAGTAAGTGCACCTTAAGTGCTCTTTGACTCCACATGGCCCTGAACTAGGGATGCAACAATGTAAAACCGCAACCCAGGAGATGATACTGCTCAATTATAATGTCATATCAAACAGGCAGACACCGATGCAAGCCCATCCGAGGCACATTTGCACACAAACAAAAGCCTGCACGGAGAGAAAGCAGCACGCCGACTGCATTCCAGCATAAACCAAGATTAGTTTTGGGGCAAGCCTTTAAAGCCAAACCACGTGTCATCCACGTATCATCCCACTGCAGTCTTGAAACAATGGCTATCAAACTTAAGTGGCCGTTTAAAATGCTTCTGGTGCTTTGAAGTCAGCTCCATCACCTTGACATAATTAGCATACCCTAAATCCATTCCTGAGTAGCTACTTTGCCAAACTAAAGCTGTTTTTCCACCGAACGTGAAACGATTTTTTCGCAAGACAGATAACATTCAAAGTCAATGCAAAGACGTGACTACATCGCGTATACTCGCGTCTTCGCATTGATTTTGAATGCACTAATCTGTCGTGCGAATAATTCGCTTCGCGTTAGGTGGAAAAGCAGCTTAAAAATCAAGCAATTTATTTAGCCAACAAGTACAACCGGCATGTAGCCTGTAATGATTAAAAAGCGATAATAAGAAGTGGACATACCAAACAAGGCTTCCGTGTAAGAGTGCCGTGTAAGTGAGGTGCGATTTATTTTCGTATTCACATCAAATCGTCAGATGTAAGCCTATAAAAATAATCTGGCAAACGCACGCAGGTGAATCTGTGCTGTTTCCTGGTCATTTTAATCTCAATATGCAACTGCCAAAAGAACAATATAAAAATAAATTGGACTGTCTTCTGATTCAAATTTGTAATTGTGCGAATCAAGTGCTTGATTGTCAATTGAGCATGGGACCAAGGTGAGAACTATTGCTGTTGTGTTAATTATGATAATTCTGCAAACCTTGACGTTGCTTTGTTCATGGCTTTGAATTTTGGCAACTGTATGGTCATGACCGCATCAGGTCTGATTCGTAAAGCAAAAATAGCGAGCTCGTCCGCTTGCCCCGTTGCGGGAGTTATTATAAATGCCCCGGGTGGATTTTCATCAGTGTTCATTCTGCGTTTATTTTTCCTTACCACAAACTTTCCTGCACTCTGCACTTTAACATTTCTCCGTGTCTCCCTCGCTGCTTCTGAATCTGCACTGCTAGCCAGCTCTGTTCGATTCGAAAGACCACCGCCATTTACTGTTCACCTTCTCTGGCTTCTACATGAACTCAAGTGATGTAGAGCTGCTTTGCCATAGGATGAGCGCGAATGCAACGTCAGTACTGCATTTGGGGGCGGCCTCAAGCGCCCCCAAGAGACCGCCGACTACTCACTTTCTTTGAAAACTACGAGTTAGTTTGCCCTGCGGCTCCTTAAATAATGCTGGAAAATCGTTGACATTTAGAAATTAGATCGCGCGTTGGGGTGAATCGAGATCACGATCTTCTGGCGATGTATCGTGCAGGCCTACTGCCTTGGTGCCGTCTAGTCGGCGTGTTTGTCGCATGTAGGCTTGCGGGCAACACGTGGTACGTGGGTGACAGCCCACACCTAACAGAGGGGCGTGAGAGATGATCTCTGAACACGTGAGGCTGGTGAAAATGGTCAAAGTTTCTGTACCCATAGCGGAGAGGGGTAGGGATCAGACCGTCGGTTCCCACCTGGGTGGCTGGTAACCACTACAGGATTCGGGGATCACTATCGACTGGGTCACCGGCCGGTCGGGTCGCATATGGCAGTAAGACCACAGGGGTGGCCGCCGCGCTTGGCTCAATGTACAGGCAGGCAACCGCAAGCCAAAAGCGAATGCGTTAGCAGGCGAGTGGTGCTTCTGTGATTGGTGGGCTTTGAAAAGAAGACACTGGGAAGCAGAAGGCAGAACCACTGGCAAGCAAATGATCTGTGCTTGAAGGTATAGAAAGGAAGTCTAGTTTGGCCATTTAGGGTTATACAGCCTGATGACCAGCTGTAGAGTCTCATTTAAACATAAATATAATTTAACTTACTGAGAAAAAAATCTTACAGTTCAAAAAGTTCTTACACCTTTTCACTATCCCTATGCCAGGAGGTAATGTTTTCACTGACGTTTCTTTCTTTGTTTGTTTGTTCATTCATTCTTTCATCAGTGAATGGAATGTCTTGAAAAGTAACGGATGGCTGTCAACGAAATTTTATATTTTGAAGATTTGGCGCTGAGGCCAACTTAATTAAATTTTGGCGAAGGTGCAACTCATTCTTGATTCACAAGCCAAAAGAATTTCTGTGGGCATTAAGACGGCGCTGTCCAGATTTGTTTGACTCTAAAGTTCAATTATAATTCTTTAATCAACTAATTGCAACAAGACGAGGTAATTCACTTTCCAAGTGCCTTCAAGTAATTTATACATCCCACATAGTTATCCTTCACCATCTCACAAGAACGCTGACGTGACATTTCCTGGAAACTTCCACCTCCTATACTCCATGAGAAAAAATACCCCTTTCAGTGCAGAACTTTCACTGCAGGGTAAAAAACTGGCTGCCTTGGAAAAGTTATGCAGCTGAACATTTAAATCACTTGGTACACAACGGAGAAGAATTAGTTCCCAGTTACATGCTTGGGGAAAATTGCTGAAGAATTGAATTCATGCTTTAAAAACCCGTAAAAACGATAAAACAGGGGCTTCTGGTTTTTAGAGGGGACCCAAAATGCAGTGTTTTTTTTCCCCTCTATGTTCAAAAGGGTGGTTTATGTACTTTTTTTTTTTTTTTTTTTTGCAAAAAACGAAAATTCCATAATTTCTGAGCCATTATATTCCTGTCATTCCTAACCCTCTGAAAAATGGGCTGTTCTGATTGGCCGGCAAATAGAGCACTTGTCAACTGTGAATGAGGATGTCAAAATCCCCCAGCTTCTGGCAAGACTCTGAATACTGATGACTGAATTAGTAGCTAGCCACCTAACTAGCTATTAAACTAACAACACGTGTATGGAAAGGTAAGGTCTGCAGTCTAATCAAGGATGGTCGTTAAATTCATTAATAAATGCAACATGCAGTCTTCATAAAAGTTTAACTACACTTGAAATTCAGTCTGTGAAGAATGATCCACAGTTGGCATCTGTACAGTTGCAACCATTAGCTGACATTCCATTTATTTTGAATAGCAGCACTACTCCATTAAAAATTGACTTCCGTTAAAAAGAATCACCTGTTCTATGTGTTCCTATTGATGTGTCTCTTGCCTTGCCTCTGGCTAAACTAGTGATGGTTTCTAAATTCAGTCAGTTTGGTAGCTAGATAATAACACTTGGAATTCAGTTAAAGTTTTAACAGAAATGGGAAACACTTACCTTGTTGGAAAACTAGCTAACTACCGATTCTCCTTGAAAATAAATTGAGGCCACCACTTCTTTTTATCTCTCAAAAATCATTGAAAGGTCCCCTTTAATGTAAATTTTGTTGCCAGTCCTGTGTAGTACTGACCTGGGTTGGTAATACAAAGCAGTCAGACAAACTGGATAAAATACAAGTATAGGTTTTTGCTGATTTAAGCTGAGATGTTGCAATAAAAATACTGGTCCCATGTAGAGAGATTCAGATGATGGGTGGAACAGTTCACACAACCTTGTATGTGAAGTAGGAAGGGGAGCAAAATTTGAATGGCATGCCAAATGCCATGTCTTATGAAAAAGGCAGCCTGCAAAAAACTGACTGGGTTGTTTTATTTTGCCCTGTGGGTTGGTAGGCACTCTCTGGTACCAAAATGCATGTGCACAGCCACTGAAAAAGTGAGTTATTCATTATATGTCCCCTTTAATGCCCAAAATCTGACACTATGGTATGGTCTTTAACTAATATTGAATAATATGATAGAGCCTTTAATTTCTCATTAGTTGCATGTTGGCTTCACTAAAGAGTGCGTGGAAATGACCAAACACATATCTATGTTTTTGGTTGATTTGGTGAATTATTATTGGTTTTGGGAGTAGGATTGTGTTTTTTTGCACCTGTGCATGTGGCCAATATATTACTGACCAATATATTAAATTGTCAGCAACCTCTTTAATAGCTGCAGATGAATTACAGTGATCAGAAGTGAATTAAACCAAACTGGGCATTGTAAAATGATTTGTGGAATCATTTTGAGAATGAGAATTTATTGACCTTTATAGATGAGCCTGGAATCATCTTCCAGCTTCGTGTCCTTTAATTTCTTCTTTGGTGCATTAGTGGAAAATGAATCAGACGCAGGATTTTTACCCTGTTTGAGAGCTCTCAAATCACATTTTCTCGTATCAGCCCCTTGTTAATTATGCGAACCAAAAAATAAAACCTTTCTTTTGTGTTTGGAAAAACCTAGTAAATCAAATTTTGGTCAAAATTGAGTTAGGACCATTTTGTACTTACTAGGCTTTGCCTAATCACTTATAGTAAGATGCATTAAAAATAATCCCTGGTTCCTTATATTTTGCTGCAGCAAAACCTGGCAAGTCATTGGTATTTAACCCTTTCGTGCCCACAGACAGAAATTTCCATATTATGCTAATTGGCTCCTGTGCCCAAATACATATTTTTCCATGTTTTTAAATTGATTTGTGGTCCTCTGTCTTATCGAGAAAAAGGGCCTGTGCGTGTGAAGGCTTTCAATCCAACTAAGCCATTACACACTGGATTCTCCTGATCAAGATCTTCAGCAAAGATTCAAATTCAAACTGATCATGTATCTCTGAATATTTGACTTGGTATGTAAAATTTGCTACATTAAATAAATGCTCCCAATTTGTGTTGAAACATATGAACAATTTCATGCCATGAAATGCAATGGTATCTCAGAATTTAATAAAAAAAACTTTGAGCATATCTGATATCTGGTCTTAATTAACTTTGATAGAGCAGTCTTGTGGTTTTTATAAAGGCTGGGTGTCAAAGGGTTAATGGTTTGCACAACAAAAACCCAGCAAGTTGAGTTAACTTGGCTTTTTTTTTTTTTTTTTTGTTGAAAAGCCAAGTCATATTGCCATGGATGCTACTAAGTGCTAAGAAAAAAATGTCCCCCCTAAATATAGCTTATCATGCAATGAGTAAATAACCTCCAAGTTAGTTGTGTGGTCGTATGCGAGTTTAATCCCAGAGAAATACAGTTTTCTGTCTTTTTATCAAAATCTGCTGTTTAATTACAAGGTTTTTCCAAAACAATCAAGATTTCCCAAGTAAAGTTGCCATGAAAATGTACTGAAAAACAGTCTTGGGTCTCACAAAATGGCACAAAAATTGTAACTTCAGCATACAGTTTAAAAAGATGTTAAGAAGGTGTTCAGTAGTTTCATAACATTTTGGAATTTTGCATAAATTGTGTGTGACAGCAGATGGTGGACTTGTGGGCGATGAGACAAACTCCGCCATACTCCGCATCTAAAAAGCAGTTTCGCCCTTCTGCAGGTCTACCAGGATGTGTGCAACACTCCAGTGAAAAAGCCCTACATGGCTCATCGTGTGCGTGGCTCAGTATGGGGAGCCCAATTCTGCCCATTCGAGGACGTCTTGGGAGTGGGACACGCAGAGGGCTTTACCAGCATGATTGTCCCCGGTCAGCATCTTGGATTAAGAACACGGAAGTTCAATGCACATGACCAGTTGAATAATATGTGCGATAAACATCGCCTCTCTTACTTTTCAGCCAATTATAGATACTCATTCATTAGGATAGGATTGTCCGTATTCACCAATGGGAACTGCCCATCCAAAGCATTGATAAAGTTCTGTAATTGCATACACATAAGCATGAAGGTGAGACATTCAGTTCCTTCAGCGCTGACTCGGGCTTTGCACAATTACAGGTGCTGGGGAGCCGAATTTTGATGGACTGGATGCCAACCCCTACCGCAGTGTTAAGCAGCGACAGGAGTGGGAAGTAAAGGCTCTGCTGGAGAAGATCCAGCCGGAGCTCATTGGGCTGGATCCAGGCCAGTTGAGTATGGTGGACAGAGCCTCCTGGGAACAGCGGCACCAAGACAAAGTTCAGGCACTGGTAAGAACCCTGACGCTTTATCAAAATAAAAACCTCAGTGATATGAAAAAATCAGTATCTGGGAAGCCAGTGGTCATTGTTGTCCATGGGGTGAACAGACAAGCTTGCTTCTTTTGTTTTTCACAAATCATACCTGATGCGGTTTAGAAGAAATGGTTGCCAAACATTAAAGGCCATGTGAAATTCTTCTGGGAAAGAACTTGAAGGAGTATTCTTCCTCTGGAACAAATGGTCTTTTTGTAAAACTTTGCTGTATATGCAGTTGAAAGGTGAGAAGAAGAAAAAAAAAAATTGAAATTGGTGCCTCTTGACCTGAGAAAACTGAGAAAACGAGCTGTGGTATTTATTTTAGTACAAAAGGTAGAAAACCTATAACCAGAATGCACTGGGCTTGTTGCTTTCCCAGAACTGAAAATTGGGTAGGCAACTTTACAACAGTTACTAGTGCTGACTTGCTCTCTGTCATTTTGCTTTATTAACACATTTTCCAATGATGAGGATAATCCATTGGAAATTTAAGACTTTTTTTTTTCTTAATGCTATCCAAGGGTGATTAAATAACTGATAAATTCAGGAAGATTATTTATAAATTGGCCTATGCTTTACAAAAGGTGAATTGCTGTTGAACTTGCATGCTACTTTATTGGCAGATCAGTTGATCTAACCTGCACCTTATGATTGTTTAAATTAAATCAAAGACAAAGATTTGAAATGCCTTTGCACAATTTTCAGTAAGCTTGATTGAAACGGACCGAATTGAGCATCCAAATGAATGATTATCATCTTATAACAAGGGGAACTTGCAACACCTGATGGCGTGAAGTGTCTTCGGGAGTGAATGAATTAATAAGGATTGAGAACAAGTCAGGACCGATAATTTGTTTGAAGGGATGTTTTGTGCCTGCCCAATTTTCAGTTCTGGTTACGTCAGTGTTGCAAAGTACCAAGATCAGTTCAGGTGTCATCAGTAAAAATGTGTATTGCATGATTTTATCGGCTACAGTAATACTGCCATTTTACTAAGAATACACTGCCACTACTGTACTTATTCTGACAGAGACGTCAGTCTCGCCCAGCTAACTTCAGTGGTTTATTCCAGTTTATATTCGAGATTATAAGGTTTCCAAAAATGCAGAAGTACAATTTGCAGTTCGAGCAAGAGCCAGAAATTGTCCACCGGATGACCAGTAACACGTCATCCGGCAGACTAATTTCTGATGAATAAACAGAAAATTCTCTGCTACATTGACAAAAATTAAATATTGTTCATTTGCATGTACCAACTACAATGTAATCGTACAAATCTGGTTGAAAATCAGCAAATTATCCCATTAACTGACTGGGTATTGATCAGTGATGCAATGTTGTGGTTTTCAAAATCATCACCTCAACCATTGTTCTCGCCCTTTTCTGTTTTACTTGGCTCACTTCGAAATAAAACTGTTGATTCCCTCAATTACCAGTTTAAATCCAATTTATTTTGATAGCATTTTTGTTCGTCACATTTTGAAATGTAAGTGGGCATGAAATGGCGCAGATTTTCTTGAGTGCGTTTAATATATATAAATATTTTTTTTTTTTTGTAGGCTTACATTTAGCCATTTTTTGGGCGAATGCAGAATAATTTGTAGGCCTATGTCACGTTCAATGTTTTAACAAGGTGTTTTCCATCTTGGGTAAATTTTAAGCTGCTTCAAATTCAGAGCCATATTACGATGAATTTCTTTATTTTTGATTGATCTGTTATAAGGTACAACAATGATGCAATGAGAAGTGGTATTCAGAGGAAGATTTTTACTAATTATTCAGATTGTTTGCATTCTTTCAATAGTGGCCATAGCTTTGTTAGGTCTGTCTGCTTCTCATTGTCACTTCTTAATCATTATAGACTACATATACGTTGATTGGGTAGTAAATTGCTTGATTATTTGTTAGGCAAAGTACGGAGGAGCAGATTTTGGGTTAGGGAAAGAGTGCATTAAAGGTGATGGAAGCTGTCCAGTCTTGCTAGTACTGTAACTGGCTTACTTCAAAACACAATTTTCTTCTCAAAAAGCATTTCAAATAGCCCCTGACATTTGAATGTCTTTTAAGATCGCTTCAGGTTTGAGTCATAGAAAGGTAGCAAGCTCGGCTGTTGGCCCCATGGCGGCAGTTGTTTTATTGTGCTTAAAATTATCACGATTCGATTTATCTTCCAGCCCTAGAAATGGCATTGAGATTCATTCTGAAAATGATGCAGACTGCAAGATTCAAATATTTCTCTTTGACATGAGAATGCTAACCAATGCAAACATACCATGCTCAGTGTAATTATCCGTTTTTTCCATTTCGATAATATTTGAGAGTTTCATGCGGCGATTCTCTCCTAGACGGAAGAGTTGCCATTTGACCGGACCTTATTGAACACAAAATAATTTGGTCTGTCTACTCCTGCAAGGTGTCTGTGATGAGATTTCAAAGACCTCTACCCTACATTTCTGCTGTTATAGATTGTACATTCCCTGGGGGCGCTGTTACTGATTGTGGCACACAGCTTTTCACCCTTCATGCTTCGAGCTTGAAATTTTCGGGGATTGTTCTATATGGAGCTAGAATGGTCTCAAAACGGATAAATGCACAGAAAAAATTCACAAATGTATTTGGGGATTTAAATACATTATCAATGCACACACAAGTATGTCTCATACACAAATACACTTTCAATGCACACACAAATATGTTTCATTCCATATATAAGTAAAAAAAATCCACATATAAAAAATAAGATTCATAAGCATTCATTTTCGATGCACACACAAATAGAAAAAAAATTCACAAATATATGCATGTAAAAGTATTTGCAGTCTTCATCAAATACATATGTGGAGCTTGTTACATTCATATATGAACTGTTGGATCTGCATTTACAAAGTGCTTTTAATTTGTAAACTTCGCTGCATTTGTGTGTGAGACTTTTGAGACTCCTGACATGACTCCGATCCACAAATGCATTTTTTCTAAGGGGGATCGTCTGTAGCCAATCAGATGTCTCACTCCTTTACAGCCAATCACCTGAGTGCCTCCCCACGAGGGGTCTTTTATGACGTCATTAAAACGCGCGTAGGTGGCCAGAGGCTGGAGGTTTTTAGGGAATCTGCACCTGTGATATCACCTTTAACATACAGGCTGTATCACACCTGGGCAAAATATTTATCAGTGGCAGCAACCACTGCCAACAGCAGCAGGACTTACATTTCTGTACCTTGCTACCCAAGCTAGCTATCGCGCTAATAAAATGATTTGCGGTCCAGACTCCAGTCGAATCTCGATGAAGTCTCGATTTTACCAATTATGCAAATTATATTTGCCTCGTGTTTCTGGACCTGTTGCAGGACACTGCACTAACGTCACCTTCGTAGCAAGCTGGCTGGCTGGCTAGAAACGTTACAGGAAAACCGTAGCTCTCATTTAGCAGCCAGTGTTTCACGTATCTCAGTGGCTAGCTTGCTTCTAACAGTTAGCTTGTTAACAAAGATAGCTAGTATCTGTGTAAGCGCACAAAGGCGGTGTAGAGTCATCATTGCGGCTGTTGCAGAATCTGTGTAATAAAGTGCCTCTTGATGATTAGCAAATCACTGCTTTATGCTGTACTAACTTTCCCTGTTTATAGCTTACCATCTCTAATATATTTAATTATAGACTTTTTACGAGTAATCTCATCACACTCTGTTTGGCTTCCAGAGGAGATGATTTAGAATAGAACAAGATGAGGAGGGAAAGGTTTTCGCTGATCTTCCTGAGTAAAAAAACACGTTTATATATAAATAGTTGGGACAAAGTGTAAATTGTGAATAAAATCAAACCGCAATGACTTTCAAATCATGCCAGCCAGTATTTTATTCACAATACAACAGAGATAACATAGCAAATGTTGAAACTGAGAAATTTTACAATTTTATCCCCAAAATGAGCTCATTTCAAATTTGATGGATGCTACAGGTCTCAAAAAAGTTGGGACAGGGGCCTGTTTACCATGGTGTAGCATCCCCTCTTCTTTTGAACACCAAGTGGAGGCGTCTGAGCATTGAGGAGACAAGTTTCTTGGGTTTAGCCATTGGAATTTGATCCCACTCTTGTTTAATACAGGCTTCCAGCTGCTGGAGAGTTTCGGGTCTCCTTAGACGGACTTTTTGTTTAATTATGCACCAAATGTTCTCAATCGGTGAAAGATCAGGACTGCAGGCAGGCCAGTTCAGCACACAGACTCTTCGTCTACGAAGCCATGCTGCTGTAATAGCTGCAGTATGTGGTTTAGCATTGTCCTGCTGAAATACACAAGGCCTTCCCTGGAATAGATGTCGTCTGGAGGGGAGCATATGTTGCTCTAAAACCTTTATTTACCTTTCAGCATTCATGGTGCTTTTTAAAACATGCAAGTGTCCCACACCATATGCACTAATGCATCCCCATACCATCAGAGATGCTGGCTTTTGAACTGAACACTGATAACAGGAGGGGTGGTCTTTCTCCTGTTTAGCCCAGAGGACACGGCGCCCATGATTTCCAACAAGAATGTCAAATTTGGACTTGTCTGACCACAGGACACTTTGCCACTTTGCTACAGTCCATTTTAAATGAGCCTTAGCCCACAGAATACAGCGGCGCTTCTGGATCATGCTCAACAATGGCTTACTTTTTGCATGATAGAGTTTTAGGTGGCATCTGTGGATAGCACGGCGGACTGCGTTTACAGACGGCGGTTTCTTTAAGTATTCCTGGGCTCATTTAGTAATGTCAATGACAGAATCATGCCGGTGAGTGATGCAGTGGCATCTGAGGGCCCGAAGATCACAGGCATCCAGTAAAGGTCTTCGGCCTTGTCCCTTATGCACTGAGATTTTTTCAGTTTCTCTGAATCTTTTGATGATGTTATGCACTGTCGATGATGAGACCTTCAAAGCCTTTGCAATTTGATGTTGAGGAACATCGTTTTTAAAGTATTCCAAAATTTTTTACGCAACCCTTCACAGGTTGGAGAGCCTCTGGCCATCTTTACTTCTGAGAGACTCAGCCTCTCTAAGACATCCCTTTTATAGCCAATCATGTTACACACCTGATGCCAGTTAACTGAATTACTTGTCTAATGTTCTTTCAGCTGATTCTCTTATATATTAATTGCTTTTTCAGCCCTTTTCCTGTGTCCCAACTTTTTTGAGCCCTGTTGCAGCCAGAAAATTTGAAATAAGCTCATTTTGTGGATAAAAATGTAAAATGTCTCCGTTTCAACATTCAAAATGTTATCTATGTTCTATTGTAAATAACATTGGCTCATGTAATATGAAAGTCATTGCATTTTGATTTTATTCACAATTTACACTTCGTCCCAACTATTTCGGAAATGGGGTTCTGTGTGTTTTTGTGTGTGTGTGTGTGTGTGTATGTATGTGTATATGTGTGTGTATATGTATGTATGTATATAGTAGGACTAATAAAGGGGAATCTAATAAAGGGGGCTTCAAGGCTTGGGGAATTTTGGGGATATACCCCTTGCTGTCGGCCGCCGACAGCGTTGGCCTAGTTTATGACAAAGTCAACCCTAAAACAATCATACAACTGGAGGGAGCATATTGTAATTGGTAAACAAACTATGAAGTCGCCTGGTGCCACTAGGCACTTAACACTGCCAGGCAGCCTCACTAGGCACTTAACACTGCCAGCGCCTCATAGGCCGGTGGTGAGCCCGTGACCCTCATGCTCTGATGCGGCAGGGCCGCCTACTGCACCACCAT
Source organism: Gymnothorax javanicus (assembly GCA_029692085.1). Classification (NCBI taxonomy): domain Eukaryota; kingdom Metazoa; phylum Chordata; class Actinopteri; order Anguilliformes; family Muraenidae; genus Gymnothorax; species Gymnothorax javanicus. The sequence goes on from CM056203.1 coordinate 21,867,325, forward strand.
GGCGCTCCCATCCCATGACAACAGTCCAACTTTCATCGAAATAACCATCGTAGAGAAACAATAATCTGGATGATCCAGCCTGACTGACCCTGCTGCCCGCTCTGGAGCTCCCTGACAGCACCCTCTCCCACTCCTTATTTTTATTTTTTATTGCTATCATTATTATGATTTTTTTTTCCCCTTCTTTCTTCCCCATTTATTTACCATTCTTTACATTATTTTTTTTTTCTCTCTCTCTCTTCCCTCTCCAAGTCTCAATTTCCTTTGTTTCCCTGTAGCTAATCCAACCACATCATTTTTTCTTTTTTTTTTCCATCCCCCCCCACCTTTTTTCCATCCCAAACCAGAGTTAAACACAGACACACATACACACAATACACAAACTATGAACATTCTCCCATCAACTCCGAGTTGCACCCCTACGAACTGTTGACTGGCCTGTACTCTCTGTTCTTGTCTATTGTTCTTGTCAGTGTTTCGTTCAGTCTTGCAATAAATATATATAAAAAAAAAAAACACTGCCAGGCACTTAACCCTCAAAGCGCTAATTACTGCTATAGTAACACAAAACACAAAATATATGAAACAAAATTTCAGATTTCAGCTTATAAACTAAAATTTTGTCCATTTTTAGTCGGTAAATTAGTTGGCAGTGACCTTCAGAAGGGTTCGCGGGTACGTGCGAGTCCTTCTGAAGGTCACTTGTCAACTAAATAATGAATGATCAACTTTTGCAGGCATAGGGTAAGTAAAAATTAAGCACTTTAGGCATTGATAAACAATTAATACCTCTAAGGCAGGGATCTTCAAATCTGGACCTCGAATCCAAATTCAGTCCAGGTTTTCTTTTATCCCATGTAAGTAAATGAGCATTTAGACTGTCTTTACACCTGACACGCAGGTAAAGGGAGGGTGGAAAACGAGCAGTTCTTCATTTGCTGTCGAATAAATTTGACTGTCCTTCTACAGCAACTGAGCAACTGCTGATCAAGAAAAGTAAACTGCGAAAGTTTTAAGTCATTAAGCTTTGAAGGGCGAGGTTTTGGCTTCGCTTTGTTTCGGCCGACGAACCGCCACTGGTAAAAACGGGAAATGCTGTGTGATTTATTTATTTTGGGTAGGTGTTTTGGCCCAGGGGCACTTTCGGCAATGCGGGGAAAGGGCACGGCATTCTCCTGCCATGAACTGGGGCTTTTACAGGTGGGCAGCACAGCAAATGGGTAGGGCATCGACGGCAATTGCCGCCGATGCCGTTGAAATTCGAGCCCTGTGCACCTATACATGACGTACGTGTAACTCTTTCTTCGTACCAGACCTTCAAAGGCCAAACATTACAGCGAAATTTCTATCACTTGTATCACCAAAATCGCTACAGATAGAGCCTAGGTTTGTGATAGAGACTAAATGGAAGTCATCTATGAACTTTCATTTGGTTACCTTCATATTGACCTTTGAAGGTCAAACTTGACGTAATGAAAATTCAATGACTTGTTTCACGAAATTGGTCACAAATAGAACCTAGGTTTTTATTACAGACATATAGGATATGAACTTTTATTGGGTGACATTCAACTTGACTGTTGGTGACCTTCAAGGTCAGAATTGATATGATACAATTACAATAACTTATTTTTATAATAACAATAACAATAATTGCCAGAACAATCACAGATGGGGCCTAGGTCTGTTTTACAGACATATAGGAAGCCATATATGAACTTTCATTAGGTGACCACCATACTGTCCTTCAAAGGTCAAACATGACCTAGTGAAAATTCAGTGACTTCTATCACTGAAACGGTCACAGATAGAGCGTAGGTTTGTATTAAAGATGAATGGGAAGTCATATATGAACTTTCATTTGGTGACATTCAACTCGACTGTTGGTGACCAAACTTTAACATAAAGTTTTTAAACTTAACATTGTATGATTACTATGTTAATGATATAATGATTTACTGTATATCACCAAAATGGTCACAGGTGGGGCTTAGGTGAGTATTGGAGTGATTGCATATAAAATCAACCAAATCTAAAAAAAAGTTCCCACCTGCCCCCCTTGGAATTAGCAGATTTTTATAGTACGGGAACTACAGTATATTTAATGAATCCTTGCCAAATTATGTGTTCCCTCCAGAGGGGGATGGGAGACATATTGTTCTAGGCTCAGTCCCCGTTTGCGTTTGCGTCGGCGTTCTCACTTCGTTTCCGGAGCATAACTCAAAAACTGTTTGCATGATCTCAGTGAAACTTGGCATAATTACTACTCATGTCCTGAAGTGGTGCCTTTTGGTATGTGCCTGTCTGTCCGTCTGTCCGTCCGGCTGTCATCCATTTCTGTCTGGAGCATAACTCCACAACCGTTTGCCTGATCTTAACGAAACTCTGCGTACTTACTACTCAGGTCCTGCAGTGGTGCCTTTTGGTATGTGCCTGTCTGTCTGTCCGTTCGTTCATCCGTCCAGTGGGTTAGGCAGGGAAGTGTGGCTGGAGGGGAGACGCATGTTTTTACGAGTAAAAACACATTCTAGTTTTACTTTGATCTTGTGAATATTTTTTGAGTTACAGGCTCTAAAAGTACACAGGGGTATGTCGAAATTTCACGGGTCATTTTTTTCTAGCATTTTTGAGCCCTTATAACTTCATGTGTGTTAGAGATGGCTAAATGAAATTTTCAGAGCTGAAAGACTTATCAGAGCAATGTAAAGAAGTGCAATTAAGTCAATTGTATGCCCATTCCAGGTGTCACAATCCTAAACCAAAATCTGGATTTTCTTCAATGAGATTTCAAGCTTCAATATCATTGGAACTATGGAAGTTTCAATGAGATTTCAAGCTTCAATATCATTGGAACTATGGAAGTTTGCCTGTTCACAGAGGTCGTCTCTCACGCCCCTCTGCTAGGTGTGCAGTTCCAGCTGTCACCCCAGGTTTATACCCCTCTGCTTCCCGGTGTTGCCCTTGACTTACATTGAGCTGACAAACACCTCTGTGGTCTTACTGCCTAGAACCGGTAACCAGTCGGCAGTATGTCAATTCATACTTCACTGGACACGGGGTATGCCTTCAGCCCTCTCCCTCTGCACTATAGCCAGTCTTTAATGTGCCCTCGAACTTTCAATTCATAATTCACTGGACTGCTATAGCCAATCCTGTTAAATTCTGGCTAGGTTCGGGGGGCCTAATCCCCTCCCCAACCCTTAGATTAGCGCTGCTGTCAGTTGTTGAAGTGACGAATTGAGACAATTGCTCCAGTTCTCCGGACATTTCCCAGCTGTCCACTATTATCATTTCCTCCAGCACAGCCATTTCCTCCAATGTTGTCTCGGGGTCAACAGATGACATTTCGTGCAGGCTGCTAGCTGATGACATTGGGTGTAATTCCCCCAAACTGGTCTCCATCGGTCTGATTTCTACAGGCAAGAGGTTAGGTGGGGATATATGCGTAGGGCTTCTCCGCGCCCCTTCCCCGGCCCCTAGGGGAATAGTGGCGCCACACTTGAAATGGCACTATAACCATTTGTTCTGTGAGTTTAACTCTCACAGTTTGATCCAGCCTTATGAGTGTAGCTGCCCGGGCCGCAATTTTAACCTGCTACCTGCATTACTCCATCTCTCTTCCACCCTTCTGGAGTAACCAGGTATTCGCCAGTCTTTGCTCTACACCCAAGTCCCAGACTTACCCATCCCTCCAGGCTGGTGACACAATAGTACAAATTCGTACTCCTGGCTCCTTTCTTCCTTAGGGACTTCAGGCAAATCCTCTAAAGGGAGGTATGGGTTCCTAACAACCTCCTCAATCAATCTTCCCCAGGTGGATAGTTCCCAAGGTCCTTCCCAACCATCTTTACAAGCAATTTCTTTTATATCCTCTGGTAGCGTCTTCAAACCTGGTCTATAGCCTGGCTCAGCAGGGTCTCGATATGCCCTCAATACCAGTGGACACTGAGTGGTATCCATGGGAGGGCAAGCCACCTGTCCACACAACACATTGTATGGTCAAGACTGCTGGATTGCCTCTTCCAGGAGGGTTGGGTTTCTACCCGTTGCTCCCTCGCAGGCGCCTCACTCTTCTGCGCAGTCGCTCACACGAGCTGATCATTTGAATCACCTGTGCTGAAGCAGGGAGAAATCTAAAACATGCAGGACAGGTGGGCCTCCAGGAAAGGTTTGGGAAACACAGCTCCAGCACTTCCCGCTATCATCAGTCGTCCGTGCCTAAGTTGATGGAGACATCCGTTGCAATGATGAATGCTCTCACCGTTCCACTGACACGCACACTGTGCTAATTCTGGTTTTGTTCTTTTCAGGTCCCATTGAGTGATAATAATCAGACAAGGTAAATGTGTCACTCGACAAAATCCACAGATGTAAGCATCCATGACCTTCCCTTTAAGCTCCCTTGTGTCTGGTTTGGGTTTAACAGGACTTTCTTGTCCAGGTCCTTCTCACTGGACGGTCAGAGGTGTCTGTTTCACTGTTCCACTGACGCAAACTGTGCTAATTCAGGTTTTGTTCTTTTCAGGTCCCACTGAGTGATGATAATTAGCCCAAGTAAATGTGTCACTCGACACAATCCACAGATGTAAGCATCCATGACCTTCCTTTAAGCCTCCCTTTTGTCTGGCTTGGGTTTAACAGGACTTTCTTGTCCAGGTCCTTCTCACTGGACCGTCAGAGTTGTCGGTTTCGCACAGACAGTACAGGTGATTTTCACTTCTCTCCACTCCATCCGCTACTTTTCTTTAGACAGGAGTCCTATTTTAGTGTAATCCAGTGTCTTCAATGCTCTGCCTGCCCAGAGTCCTGACGTGGTTTGTCTCAAGGCAACCACCCCTAAGTCAGTGGCCAGCCTGACTTAGGGCGGTAGAGTTTTAGTGATCCTGGCCATTCTTGGTTCCTGGTTTGCTTCTAGCTTGGAACTGGTTTGAGTTGCTCAACACCTTGAAGTCCACCCTTTTTCAGCAATGCTGTATTGCTGTCCAAGATTTGTTTCACTATATCTACTTCTTCATACTTAGCTTTAACTGCTGTGCCTGTGGGTGATCACGAGCCCTTACCCACACTTTCTGTTCGACTTTTGGTCCTGGTACGTCAGTCTTACCCCCAATGCCTTGCCCCACTTCCTGTGACGTAAATGGGCGTTAGTGCAGCTCCTCCGCTGGGGAGGTTCTGCCAGGGCGCTCTCGGTCGTTCAGAGCTCTCCCTATCTGCAGTGCCTTTATGCTCCAATCCCTGGAATTGGCATTCTTGTCTATCCAGTTCTTTACATAGCCAATGGGTCTTTCCACTACTCCATTAGCTTGTGGTGTATAGGGTGGTGAGTAGATCCTCTTTACTCTGTTTTCCTGGTGCCACTTATCCACTTGGGCGTTTCAAAAATGAGCCCCATTGTCCATGCGAAGCTCCTTCAGAACATCGACACAGCAGCAGACTTGTCCCAACATGCCGACAACACTGCTGCCGTTAGCCTTCTTCATTGTCTTAACTACCACAAATCCTGATTTCGAGTCCACAAGCACCAACAAATATTTCTCACCTTTTTTCCTTTTCACTCTCATGGGACCAGCCACATCCATGCATACTGATCTCCATAGAACGGTACTCTTAATGAGAACCCCTTTTACCCGCTGTCCTCTCCGTCCTGCATTGTATTGCCCACACACTTCACAGCCCTTGAGAACACGGCGGACTTGTCCCTGTGGAATCCAAAGTCGTTGTCTCTCCAATTCCTGGTAATGCGCCCGCATGGCCAAGCGCTTCATGTACTGTCTGCTCCACTCCTTGCTCGGACTGCTCTAAGATACCTCCCTTCCCATAGGTGTATCGTCCCATTTCTTGATCCTGACAAATACAGTTGTCTTCAATTGTACATAGCGATCTACTTAATAGTTTTCTCGCCAGTGTGCTCCTTGCCTACTATGGGCCTTCTGATGTAGTACATCTAGGTCCATGTTAAGATGTACCTCAGCTATCTTTTTCCACAAATCATAGTGAGAAATAAGTTTTCCCCTAGCGCTCTCAAAACCATTTTCCTCCCAAATGGTTGGGTCCTCTTTGAGGGCCTGGGCGCAATAATGACTGTTATTATTTGCGCTTGCTTCACCTTTCTTTTAGTAAGGTCCAGTACTCCTTCCAGCACTGCTGTCATCTCTCCAGCTTGGGTGCTCCCTGGTGCTCGTCCTTTCTGTTGGAATATCTCCTTCCCATTTTGCTTCAGAATAAAGCCCCAGTAGGCCACGTTGTCTTGCCCCTTCATTTAGCCGTCCAGTTATAGCATCCACTCATAGGTCTTTTCTTCCGCTGCTTCCAATTTCTGTGGTTTCTTGCCACTCCAGTCTTTAGGGTCTCATAAACTGTCCCCTCTTGAAACTGCTGAAGGTAGTTCTTCCTTATCTCCGTTCCGTTCCTCCAGCAACTGCTTCCCCTCTCCAGGACTGACGTCGGGCAGTGACGGACTCCTTCCAGCACTGCTGTCATCTCTCCAGCTTGGGTGCTCCCTGGTGCTCGTCCTTTCTGTTGGAATATCTCCTTCCCATTTTGCTTCAGAATAAAGCCCCAGTAGGCCACGTTGTCTTGCCCCTTCATTTAGCCGTCCAGTTATAGCATCCACTCATAGGTCTTTTCTTCCGCTGCTTCCAATTTCTGTGGTTTCTTGCCACTCCAGTCTTTAGGGTCTCATAAACTGTCCCCTCTTGAAACTGCTGAAGGTAGTTCTTCCTTATCTCCGTTCCGTTCCTCCAGCAACTGCTTCCCCTCTCCAGGACTGACGTCGGGCAGTGACGGACTCCCCCCGTCTCGTCTATCCTGGTCTTTGTTGGGTCGAGTCACCTGCCCCTCAAAGCCTCTCATAGCGCCTTTAGTCAGGGATGGGGGCCAGACTAACTGGGCTGTTCAGCTCCGTTGGCTGGGTTCAGGAAATCCCCGGCAGAAGCTCCTGCTTGTGTCTTGCAATGCAGGTTCGGCGATGCAGCTTATCTTGACTGGTTGTCTGGCAATTCCGCCACTCCTGGCTGATTGCAGTAACGGAGAATTGGACGGGAATCCATTCCCTGCTGATCACACGATCAGCGGCTAACTCACCTTCTGGCCCTGAAATCCATTTCCAGGGTCCCTGTTCGGGCGCAACGTGTTAGATCCTGTAGTAACTCCTGTACAGGAGGTACTAACCAGCTCTCCGTTTAAAGGGTCCGAGCCTCATCCCCAAGGGTTTTACCCTATGTGGATTACTGAAGACTAATTAAGCTGGTGGTGAGGAGATTCGCCTGGCTTCTAACTGCCTTAACTCGTGTGCCTATTCCGCTTCCTCTGGTATAACACCTAATCGAAATAGCCCTAGGATTATATGCTGCTACCAACCACGCCCGACTTAGGCAGCTCTCCTCTCAACGATCTGGGCTCTTGTTATGCTGCTAGGATTATATTTAATGGCTGCGAACAAAGGCCATAGGGATATGTTGCATTTAATTGGCTAGAGTAACCGTTAAGAACCTTGATGTTAAAAACCCAGTCCTCTAATTTTTTACCACCCTGAGATGACCAAAATTATTCCAATGTCCACTCTTTTACTTCAATTAAAATGTTAATTAATTTTATTTAAATTTAACAGCAGGGCATAGCAAACAGCTCAATCAAATCTGGCTGACATTCAAAAAATTAAGTGGTTAATACTGACTAGTAAATAAAATGCCAAATACCATTTTAATCTTAACTGAAATAAAATAAAATGAAAACAAAACCTAATTAATCCAAACTAACAAAATAAAAAAAAAATTAAATCTAATGTAACTAAACTAAGAATAAAAGAAAATTCTTTAAACTAAAAATTAAAATCAAATAAACTCAACTAAATATATAAAACAAAATTAATCTTAACTACTTAAAAATTAAGTGGTTAATACTCACTAGTAGATAAAATGCCAAATAACATTTTAATCTAAACTAAAATAAACTAAAATGAAAACTACGCCAAATTAAAACAAAATTAATCTTAACTACTTAAAATCAAAAATTAAGGAATACAAGTCAAGCCCCCTCAGAGCTGAAGGTGAAAAAGTGAGTGTCTAATTTAGGTGGAAAAACAGAGCAGTGGGGTTTTCTGGCCAGTAAAACCCAACTTTTCTTCTTGGTGAAAATTAGAGTCCCGTATGATTAAAGTTCTTCTGAGTGATGAAAAGTTCATTTGAGGAACTATGCCCTTTCGTTCCTGTTGAGAACTCAGAGTTCCCCAAATGAGCACTGTCTTTCTCCAAAGTTGCTGTTGTCCCTCTGTATAAGGAGGACCAAAAATGACTTTGTCATTTGTCAGCCCTTGTCAAAATCACAAATGACCTCCTCCTAGCAGCAGATTCTGGCCTTCACACCATCCTCATCCTCCTTGACCTCAGTGCCGCCTTTGATACCATCTCCCACTCCATACTTTTGGAACGCCTGGCTGGCACTGGGGTCATTGGCTCTGCATTACAATGGTTCACTTCATATCTATCTGACAGAATGCAGTTTGTTCAAGGAAAAAATGTTCATTCACAACCATCAGCCGTCACTCATGGCGTTCCGCAGGGATCAGTGTTGGGACCACTGTTATTCATTATGTTCATCCACCCATTGGTAACATCCTCCGCTACTTTGGAATCCATTTTCACTGCTATGCCGATGACACACAACTTTACATCTCCACTAAACCAAGCACTTCCTTCCCTCCCTCCGCTCTCTCTAACTGTCTCCAGGCTATCAACATTTGGATGACAATCGACTCAAACTCAATAGAAATAAAAGCAAAGTTCTACTCACCGGCACAAGGTCCACACTTTCCAAAATTCACCCCTTCAATATTTCCATCGACAGTTGCCCAGTCACCATCTCCTCCCAGGTCAAAAGCCTTGGTGTCATACTGGACAGTGTACTTTCTTTTGGCCCCCACATCAACAACATTACACGTACTGCTTTCTTTCACTTACGCAACATCTCCAGACTCTGCCCATCCCTCACTCAACACAGCACCCAGGTCCTGGTCCACGCCCTAGTTACATCTCGCATCGACTACTGCAACGCCATCCTCACTGGTCTCCCCAACAAACTTCTCCACCGTCTCCAAATCATTCAGAACTCTGCTGCTAGAATTATCACCCGCATAAAATCCACCGATCACATCACCCCCATCCTCACTCAACTCCACTGGCTACCTGTTCATCAAAGGATACACTACAAAATTATTTTGCTTACGTTTAAAGCCCTCCATAACCTGGCCCCCCAATACCTCTCAGACCTACTCCATCCCTACACCCATACCTATGCTCTATGCTCCTCCTCAGCTGCTCTTTTGTCTGTGCCCACCTTCAAACTCACCACTATGGGTGCTTGAGCCTTCAGCTGCTCTGCACCTAGACTCTGGAATTCTCTGCCCCCCCACATCTGTCAACTGGACTCTATTGGACAATTCAAAGCACAGCTCAAAACCCATCTGTTTAGACTTGCTTACCCGGTATAATCTTCTGTCCCACATTCTATTTTATATGATTCTGTTTTGTTTTTAATGTTGCACCATTGTATTGTATTTTAGTGTTTGTATATATTATTGTAAGGTGTCCTTGAGTGCTCTGAAAGGCGCCAGCAAATCAAATTTATTATTATGATATTATTATTATTATTATTATTATTATTTATTATTATCACTTAAGTATAAATAAATGAATAAGTGAATGAATAAATGAATAAATAAATGAATAAATAATTGCTGAAGTTAATAGATAAATAAATGCTAAAGTAAATGAATAAAAAATTCTATTTAAACATGACATAAATGAATTAATGCTGTACATTTATTTCTACATTTTTACATTTATTTATGTATTTCTATGTCCGTATGCTAATTAAGTGGGAGATCCTACCCTCAATCTGAAGCTAGATTGGTCAATTAGGAAAGCCAGACAGAAGCAAACGATCCTTTGCGAATCTTCCCTGTAAAGTTGCCGGTAATTGAGTATAAAGTCACACGATGTTTGCGAACTAGCTTGGGTATAATGGCTTCGACTGGGAGGCCGTTGGCAGAGCTGCTGCGGGATGTGGCTGACCAGCTTGAAAAACTAGCAGTTATATTTGGTATAACATAAATGCTCGTGGTTCAACTGTAGCTAAGTGAGATCGCAAAATAATATTTTTTATTCATTTATTTTCTATTGACTTCCGTGCACCAAACTGTTGGCTAGCTAGGCTAGCGAACTTGCTAGTTAAGCAAGCGAACTAACGTTAGCTAGGTAGCTGGCTAGCTAGCCAGAAAGTCTTTGCTGGCTAGTCTCGCTCAGAACAGAAGTAAAAGCTGTTTTAGTTGGCGCTCCCCGTAGCGACTAGGAGCACTTCCGTTGTGTTGATATCTAAATGCAGTGCTTTTCTCTCTTCCATTTGCTTCTGCGGTTTGTGTGTTTTTGGCTTTGTATCGTTTCTGTTTTTGCAGCACGTCTCCAATTGGAGATGTTTTTGGCCTTTGCAGCGCGTTTGCCCCTGTAGGCCACCGCAGTGCGATTCTTAACTGCGGCTGAAATGCTATATTTATCTTCCAATCACAGGTCTGTGCAATTCCTGAATTTAGCTGCTAGTAACCCATGTCAATTGCACAAGTTTCAGCTAACAGTTAGCTCACTGGTTTGGCATCAACTTTCGTGTTCACGAGTCAGCACATTGGCACGCAAGGAAGAAGTAGTAGACCTGAGTCGATCACACTCCTCTAACCAATCCAGATTCTGACTGAAGCTAGGACCTCCCACCTAATTAGCATGTGGACACAGAAATACATAAATAAATAAATGTAAAAATTCAGAAAAGTAGAAATTCATTTAAAGCATTTATTCATGTATGTCATGTTTAAATGTTAATTTTCATTTACTCATTTCAGCATTTATTTATTTATTTCCATATTTATTTCAGCATTTATTCATGTATATTTAAATTTATTTATTTTAACATTTATGTTTGCATTTATTTATTTACTTGTTAATTTCAACAATTATTCATTTATTTATGTACTTTATTTATTCCTGTGTTTATTTATTTATTTATTTATACTTTAGTCATTTTTGGTCCTCCATATCTGTATATCAGCAAAAGTTTCACCAAGCCGAGTAGAAAGACCTTCAGCTTTGCCAATTTTCATCCTCAGTCTGGGCCGTTGATTTTTCACCTCAGCAGATGCTTGAATTAGACTGAGAATATCATGCTGAATTTCTTCCTTTCCCTGGGGCAGTTCAACTCTCCTCTCTCCTCACTGCGTCACCAGTGAAGAACACCTATTTTGTTCCCTTCCCTTTCTACCCTTCTTCTCTTTTTATGTTTTCTTTCCTTTTTTTTGTTTTTTTAATATTTGGCATCTCCAATCCCACCCAAATCTGCAATGCCCAATTCAAGAACTATGTACAAGGCTTGCTCATAAGCGAACCCTTGTTGCCAGCTCAGGAGAGAGAGACAGTTTGCGGCTCTCCTCCGAAGCACGCGCCTGTCAGCCCCTGCATCTTTACACTCATTGGTCGAAACTTTCGCAAGTTCAGAACGAAGGCGGAGGATACCCAAACCTGAGCAAGCTTAGAATCTCACTGACGAGGCCCCGGCTGGCCAACAGGAGGCGCTTGAGCAACGAACAAAGCGACCATTTTTAATATCCCTTCCTGGCAGTCCCTTCCCAATTTGCATCCCTGCAGCACTTTAGCCAATCGTGCGCTGCTCTGAAAAAGCTGCCGACCACTGCCGGTTGGTACGACCGGGGATCGAACCCACGCCATGATAGTCACTACTGCGGCACCTTAACCAAGTGAGCTAACCCGGCAGCTTTCTTTCTTACCTTTTCATACTTACCGGTAGTTAAATGTTTACTGGCCGTTCTTTATGACCTGCTTTCAGTCACATACACACTTTACGCTCACTGGCCGCCCCCCCTCAGCTCCTGCACGCTCGGACAGATGTTTCCTGTTTATCAGCCATCCCAGCTCCAGTTTCCTCTTTTTTTCTTTCTCACATCTGTTCTTATGGGTTTACTTCATTCTACAATGGGTATCTTCCCCGCCCTGGGAGGCACTTCTCCTATCTCCTCACTGCGTCGTCGGTGAAGAAGGGGGCAGGGGACCTCTTGCAATCAGCTTAGACAAGTTCTTATATGCCCTGCAAGTACATGAGTCATATCAGCGCTCCAGTCTGCGACCAAGATTTACGTTTTGCGACTTACATTCTCACATCGGTCGCGCGACCAACACTTCATGCACTCTGCGCCTATTCTGGGCAGCGATTCACTCCCTAATTATCAGCCGCCGGCCGCGAATTTTTTTTCTGCAGGTCGGTTGGTACGATTACATACATCAGCCAATCACAGATCGGCTGATGCCATCAGCCAATCACAGCTCGGCTGTACTCATGCATCGATGAGAATGGCAAAGCATTCAACTGAGTTGTGCGCGCGGCAAATTTGTAAAACCTTGTCTGACAATAACGATGTAAATGCTCCACACAACGCGAAATTACAAGTAGCCTACACTAGCTGGTCTGCTGCAGAAGTCCAATGGTCTACGTATTAGGCCTTAGCTTCGGTGACTAATTCTGCAGATCGGAGAGCAACTTTCATGATCTCAGAAAGTGTTTTCATTACCGGTTTTTGATTTCGCTATATAGATTTTGCGCATTTCTAAGGGTAATGGAAACGAACCTGGAAAGTGAGAACGATGTGCGACGTTATTAGCCCAAAAACACAGTCTGCTTCGTGACCGTTGACTGTTCGTGACACAATTTTGAGTCTTGTTAATACCAGCTATGGGTGCTTGCGTCCAGTGGCGAATGCTTTTACTTAGCGTTTCAATATCAATCGCTAACCTTCTATCCTGATGGATTAGGTTGGATGCGCACTTCCACTCTGATCTGAAGTTCCGCATGCCCATGATTATTCATACAGTACGCATGAAATCGGTGACTGGTTGGTCCGAGTGCAAGATTATTTATTTTCATTGGAGCACGATAAAGATGAGAAAAGCTACGGTTCTTATAGATTTATAGTCCGTTGTCTTTGGGGTTCCGATAATTGGCCAGCTGTCAGAGGAATAGTATTTTGTCGATTGCAGCAAATGTTCAAAACTGATTCAAAAAATAACTAGTGACGCCTGCCCAATGTACTCCAGCGAGGACTATAGGCTTATCAGCGCAATGCCTCAAATATGAGTCTGTGTCACGAACAGTGTATGGTCACGAAGCATACTGTTTTTTTGGGGGGGCTAATAACGTCGGACATCGTCCTCACTCTCTGTGTGCGTTTCCATTACCCTTCGAAATGTGCAAAATCTAAAACGGCGAAAAAAAAAAAAACTGGTAAATAATAATATTAATTATTATAATAAGCCCTCCTACTACATTGTTACCGGTGGAAGAATTTCTTGAAACTTAGTGCAAACGAACTTGGCATACTGCACCTACTTTTTACCAAATATTTAGGGTGGATCACTTTGGGAACTATATTAATTTTAATTTTCAATTTGTGATGAAAAAAATGTTGCCATGTTTTTACGGCTTCACTGTCAAATTGTTCCTTTGGGATGGCAGCAACAATAACAGTTATAAATTTTAGAACTAGCACTGTGACAATTGGGAGTTATTAATTGATTTATCCCCATATGTTGGTTTTAGGGGGGTGCTCGTCTAAATTTGGCCATAATTTTTCTATGAATGATTCAGTTTATGTACAGGGGAGGGTTTGATGAAAAGTTGTCCCTTGGGGAAATGGAGACTTGTACATACATTTAGACTTGTATGATAACTCTCCAAAATGATAACTGCATTTATACATTTTTCAAACATTCTTGTGAACATCAATATCTACTTTTCAGTTCATAAAGTGCTTTCTGATAATGTTTCTTAAATAAATGCAGCAACAACTGATAGTCTGTTCAGGTATCTTTACTTGGGCTTGTAAATATTCAGAATGGTATCATGGCACTTTGCGTGACCACAGTTTTTGCCTGCATGCCTAAATTTCGGCCTGCGCGCCCAACTTTTTCAGGTTGGGAGCGCATGCGCTCCTAGGTCCAAAAGTTAGTCTGGAGGGTTGCATATGTAATCTTTTCTTTCATAGATAAACTTTTTCTGCTTAAAAGTTGTGTTAGTTAGATAAAGATGGTACTTTGAATATAATTGCTATACTTATAAATGTAATCACAGTAGAATATGTGAAACCAAATGATTAAGAATCTTATTGTTGGGAAACAAGCTACATGGGCATACAATTTACTTAATTGCAGTTTTTAACCGTGTTCCAGTGTTTTTTTCAGCTGTGAATATTTCTTTAGCCATCTCTGATACACATGAAGTTATGAGGGCTCAAAAATGCTGGGAAAAATGACATCAGAAATTTCGACGAACCCCCGAGTAATTTGTGGGCAAAAGCTGGAAGCTTGCACACTCATGTTCTTCCCACTCTTCATTTCTTTCTTTATTCTCCTACATACTACCCCTTACTCATACTACATACTTTCACCTAGAAACTTCATTCAACCTTAAAAAAAATTCAGCTTGTTCTGAATTATGTTGCTTGTATTTAACTTCTTGATATCTTTCATACTTTTTGAGTTATTAATTTTTATTTCAATATTTTTCTCCCATAGGACTGTGGAACTGATTTTTCAAAATTCAGCTATTTTTCACTCTGTCATACTTTTAGCTAGAAAAGTCATTCACACTGTAAAATGATAAGCTAAGCTTGGATAATTTCTTCACCATTCAACTTTTCGTAAATTCTATAATGTTTTAATTATAATTTTTAATTTTTTTTTTTTTTTTTTTAACAATAAATTCTGGGAACTTAGAGTGTGGTGATAACTGTTTGAGTGGCAAACAGCCTTAAAATCATCGAAAGTCTTCTCTTAAACTTGCTATAACTCCCACAGTTTTCGCTCCACATGAATATTTTTATATCCAAGTTGTAGCAAAAGTTGTGCTGGTAACTAAAATGTAACTATGGAAGCAATCGGACAAACTGTTTTGGCAGTATGAATCAAAAAGCGACGGGAGCGCGAACCGAAACTCCATTAACTCCTATATTAAATAAATGAGACAAGAAAATTCAGGTTGGAAAACCAAAACTCAGTTTTCTGACTTGCTCCTGTTCCCACATTTTTGGCACTACACACACAATTTTGACATATTTTGCTCAGCAGACTCTCCTCTTTAGTAGGATACCTCCATTTCGTAGATTGGACTTACTATCTTTGAGACAGAAGTCGAAGTATGTTATAAACGCCTTAGCTAAATTCTCTGTTGGACCAGCTGCCTTAGCCATAAACTGAAATGGCTCAGCATGACTCAGCGATATTGTGGCATTGTGGTAGGTACATATCATGGATCCGGAATATTAGCGGTTCGAATCTGCCCTCTGCTGGACTTTTTCCAGTCCTCAGCATTATTATTGTTCGGAGTAAGATTGGTACAACTGTTATTCTTCTGCGTCAAACTCAGGATAAGAATGTTCTGTCGATATCGCAGTTTGGAAGGGTAACTCAAACCAGCTCCAAGAGAGCACATTGAGCACAGCAAAGACCGGTTTTTGTTTTGTTTTCTTTTCTTTTTTTTTTTTTTGAACACATTGCAGTAAAATTTTCAATATGCTAATTTTGACATTCAGAGATCTTTAAAGGTCAAAATTATCGTATTGAATTTTCAATTACTTGTATCACCAAAACTTCTTCAGAGCTTAGGCTTGCATTATAGGCATATAGGAGGTCATGCACATGTATGAGAACTTTAATTTAGTGACCTTGAACTTGACCTTTGATGCTTTGAAGGTCAAACTTCACATGAAAGTTTCATAACTTGTATTATGACAATAAGATTGCTTGCAGATAAGGTACAGGACCCTTGGTCCTATTTTTTGGGTTTATTTCTGCATCCCCATCTAGGGATTTGACCCGCTTGCTAAGGCAAAGTTTACACCGAAGTTTAAGACCAAAGGTCGCAGTTCGTCAGGAAAGGTTCAGAAGCGCAAGAAGCAAGTGGCCCACGAAGATCAAAGGGTAAGGAGCTCTCACAGCCTGTGCACACTAACAAGCCAATGCCTATACTGGCTGGCTTATTCTCTGACACACTGCACTCTCCTACACACAAGTGCTCACTTGTACACCCACGTTCATGTTCTGTCGAAGACCGAAGCACTGAAGCACATGGACACCAAAGCGTGCATTGCCTCCATGTGTGGTTTCATCTGGTTCACATCTTATTGCTTTTGATTTATGTTTGTTCCCGTAATCACAGGATCAAATCCGGGAAACAGTGGAGCGACGGCAGAAAGAAAAGAAGATTCCAAACTTTGCTGGCGGAGGTTCAGCTCTTGATCGGTTCCAAAAGTAGGACAGAGAGCCATTGACCAGCAGAAGAACATTTTGTGCATTATACCAAATAATGCACTCCTAAATTCCGTTCGTATGAATAAGTGGCCTCATTGTGAACAAAGGACCTTTCTGGTGGCTGGACTTGGACAGAGTTCTCCATCCCTCCCCCGCCATACCACCCCACATTTTGTACTTAATAAATGTTTTTATGTGCAAATGAGACATCCAAAGCCTTGAAATTTCAGGGGCTCCAGGGGCTTTGTCCTTGTTTCTATCTATCCCTCCTTACTTTTTATGGTGCTACCTGGAATTTCTCTCAGGACATCTTCGAAAAAGAGCGATTTGTTCTCAGTGAAGTTCACTTGAGCTTCCCAGTTAAATAAAGGTTAAAAAATAAAAAAAGAAAAATAGTAAATTGATAACTAAATTATCTTGAAAAAACATCAACTCACATTGAGATGCCCAGTCACGGGATAGTGACAGAATAGTGTAGATAATGATGAGAAGTAGCTATTTACCAAAAAAAACATTGTAATGTCAGAAATCTAACAGGGTTCTTTGAGGTCATTTATGACCCCACACATCTTGTCATTTTCAATGTGTTGATCCTTTTAAAGATGCAGTAAAATATTTATGAGAAGTAGGTTAACTCTTTCCCCCTCACAGCCCTAAAAATAACGCAGCAGTGTATACTCTGTGGGGAGCTGGCTGCTTCAACCTTATCTCCTCACAGAGCTGCTGATGTGATTACACCAAAGCTGTTGATGTCATAGTCTCGATCTCATATAAGCTTAAAATAGAGAGTCGTCCACAGACGCCTATGGGGAAATCCCGGTAAGACGTTGAGAGTCGCTTGTTTGGTGATCGAGACCGGGCGTCGAGAGGCGCTTGTGGGGAAATAAGGGATAGGCGATGAGAGGCGCTAGTAAGGGGGAAAGCGTTAACAAAGTCACCATAGATAACCTTATTATGATTAACAGAGTTAAAATGGCTCGTAAATTCATACGGCCAGAGTCTTAAATGACCAAAAATGTCAATTGAAGATTAATAATATGCCTTTGAAGCTACAGACAAAAACTGAGCATTGACTTTTGCCTTGGGTTTTGTTAGTCAATTGCGCAATCACTTTCTGCTGCCTCAAGATGGTAACACCCCAACAATGCACCTGACCACATCTCATTTTAAGGCCAACACACACCAAACTGACCGCATATAGGTGAGTACATTCGCTATTTAAGAAACGTGGCCACTGGATGGGAAAATGGTTACTGTATCTGTTATAAACCAGCAAAGACGCTTGTGTTGCACTTGGCGCTGATCTGCGCTGAGTGAAAGAAAGAGCTCTAAGTGTTTCAGGTGTAATTTTGTCCAGAGGGGATCCATTCAGGCAGTCTTGGCCATCAGGGCCCAAGATATTTTAAAAAACAACATTTTTAAAATGTTCTCGTTCACGGGTTGTTTCCTCAATTCATAACTTCATAATTTACCATCTAATCAAATGTTTAGATGTAACAAGTTAACCTTCTAATCCTGTTTGTGCTGTGAAGAGCCATTTTGAAAAAAATCCCTTCTGTCTTCCTATGAGAATTTTTTCCCAGCCATGGATTTTCATGGGGAAAATTCTATCCTGTCAGCGCTTGTGATTGGTGGTCCAGCTGTGAATTTACAGATGGTCAAGCAAAACTAAATGAGTGATTAACTTCAAGTGGCAGTAAAATTGACCAATCATGTCTTCGTTCTGAATGGCTGGGTTTTGTGATCGCTGACTTTGACGTTCAGAAACGTGTATAAAAGTGGCACATGGACAATCACATAGTAGACTCAATCGATTCTGTCAACAATTGATGGATCAGCTATAATGGATCAGCTGGTTGGCGGTTTCATTGTTAGGCTGCTTTCACACCATACGCGCAAAAGCGCATAGTTTGCGCGAGGTTGAGAGCAAGCTCAAGCGCATTACGTCATGAGGAAGTAAGTTGGCATGAAGGGATAACTTTAGCTAAATGTAGCTAAAGCTGATAAATTATGATAGGGATTTTTTTTCTCACTGGATCGCCACCTAGTGTGTTTATTGGGTAAATATATTCAATGTTCAACGGTTTAATGTAGCAAACTTAACATTTTCGCAGATGGCTTTTGTTTCGCTTTAAATTATTCGGCAATGCTGCGGTCTTGCTTCTTTAGAATCAGAATGTGAAATATGTGAGTAACGGACAATTTTTTTTCAAACCGTATATCCCTATCGGCCATGCCAGTGTTTTCTTGCCCAAGTTTCTGTACATTTTAATCGTGGAGTTGTATAACTCCGGATGCTCGGACACACAGAATTGGTTTTTCCTTTACTGTTGATTGTTGCTCGGACACTTCCGCAAATGTACTCTCGCAAATTCTGCAATGGCACTGGACGTGCCTCCGAGAGGTCAGCGGAATTTGAGGTCAAGGTTCAATGCAGTTGACCTTTGGACGCCAAACTATGCGGAAAATCAAGCTGCTTCGCGCCGCTTAAAGCTGTAGTATACGATCTGAGAATCAGTTGAGAAAGATTGAGACATTGAGAAAAATTTGAAAAAAGCATCTTGCCCACACACACACACCCCTCCCCTCTGTGCTCCCTGATCCTTCCCACCGAGCACGTGTGGCCGTCAGCGTGGAGACTCCCAGACACACCCCCCTCTACCAGAGCAACAAGCCGGCCGGGCAGTAAACAGACAGAAAACGTAAACGCGGAAGGGGGCGGGGATGAGGCGGAACGCGGAGCACGGGGAGTCAGAGCAAGCTCTCGGGGGAGTGTCAACTAGAGCGAGGGGCTTGAATGAGAGTAGGAGAGAGACGTTTTGGTCAACGTCTCTGCAGCCACTAGAGTGAATGGATTTTTTTTTTTTTTTTTTTTTTTTTTGCGCTTCACATTGTGTAGATTGTACTATTAGACCATAACCACCATCTAAATGAGGTTATTAATAATGATCAAACTTTCAAATCATATACTACAGCTTTAAGGTTGCTCACCCATGCAGTGTCTCGTCCTTCATTGAAAACAGTGGTCTTGTTTTGCGTGATGTCGCGATTGCGCGTATGGTGTGAAAGCACCGTAAGACTAGAAACCGCAGACAGTTACTCGGCTTCCAAGCCCATTTGCTGTTTGAGATTTCAGTTTATGCCTTCAAATCAGAACTCAGTGCAAGCAGTCATTAAACAGTGCAAAGTTTGCCGGTGGATTCCTTAGGAAACGGTTGCTTCATTTGCTTTCCTGTGAAGACATCAGCTTAGGATCTATATACTGACATTCAGTTATCATGCTTTTCCTCTGCTATAGAAAAATTCTAATATTTAATTGTATCAGTAAACCAGATATTTACACAAGACTATATGGGGCACCCCTACCGGTGCCCAACCGGGATGGTGAGGTGGGTGGCTAGACACCCTGATGGAAGTAAAAGCAAGATCCATCAAAGGGGGGCGGCTCAGGTGAGCCATCAAAGGCCATCTAGCTATTGGGCGGATGGGGCTCGAAGCCTTGGCAGGCAATCCATCTACGACAAGGAAAAGTCTGATGTAACACCTACAACTTGAGGACCTCGCTGTCACCGTCCCAGCTCGCTAGGCCATGGCAGACGAACCGCGGTGGAAAAGGGTGGGGCCAGATCCGCGCACACTGTACTTCACCTACAAAATTCCATTGCGCAGGCCGTAGGACACGTCCACGTCTGCAACCACCGACTCTTCCAGGCCCTGTAGCGATGGGAAAGGGGCAAAAACGGCTGGTGGAAGATGACACTGGAAGCCACAGCCCCAATCCTGCATGCAGGCGGTTCAGGACTTTGGTCGCCTGATGTTGACCCGGAGACGACAACTTCACTCGGCAGCATTCTGAACGACCAAGCAGCCTTCTCTAGAGATAGCACTGCTTGCTCCACATGGAGAGGGGCCTAGAAAAGGTGGCCCAAAAAAAGCTTGTCTCCTGTACACCCAGTTGGATAGCCGCGGTCGGCTGGCATCTTCTCATGCAGCCAAAGAACTTCAAAGAAGAAACTATACACACGCTACCAAACGTCACTGGACTGAAAGTCGCGTGCTGGAACATCAGAACCATGCTTGACTCAGCGGACAGCAGTCGTCCAGAACGTCACTCTGCTCTCATTGTACAAGAACTGTCACGACTAGGCGTCGACATCGCTGCTCTCAGTGAAGTTCGCTTTCCAGAGTAAGGCAGTCTCCCAAGAAAACTGAGTCGGATACACCCTCTACTGGTCAGGCAAACCAGCAACAGAGAGGCGCCTTTCAGGCGTCGGCTTCATCGTCAGTAACTCCATCGCTTCCAAGCTTGAAATTCTGCCAACTGGTCACTCCGACCGCATCATCTCCATGCGCCTCCCACTGAGTACCAAGCAGCACGCCACACTCTTCAGTGTGTACGCCCCAACTCTCCAAGCAGATCCTGCAAAAAAGGACAAGTTTTTTTTCTGACCTGCGCTGTCTTCTGCAAAGCACCCCTGCAGATGACACTGTCATAATCCTGGGCGACTTCAACGCCAGAGTGGGCCGAGATTCAGAAGCCTGGAAAGGAGTTCTTGGGAAACATGGCGTTGGAAACTGCAACGATAATGGGCACCTACTGCTGGAGTTCTGTTCAGAGCAACAACTCGTCATCACAAACACCATCTTGCAGCAAAGAGACTAGTCTAAAAACAACCTGGATGCATCCTCAGTCCAAACACTGGCACCTCCTGGTGCGCCAGCGAGACCTAAATGACGTCTTACACACCAGAGTAATGCCCAGCGCAGAATGTCATACTGACCACCACCTTGTTTGCTGCAAACTCAAACTTCACTTTAAGCCTAAACCAAAGAAGGGAGGGCCCAACCGGAAAAAGTTCACGATCTGCAGCTTTCAGTCAGCTGAAGTGAAAGCTGACTTCCAGGCAGATCCACAGTTAAAGCTTGAGGAATCCAGCTGCCCCACAGATCCCTCTCCAGAAACATTTTGGGAATAACTAAAAGCTGCCATTCTGCAGGTATCTGAGGAAGTCCTTGGGTTCACCAAAAAGAAGAACAACGACTGTCTTGATGAAAATAATGAGGAGATCCAGGAAATGCTGATGAAGAAAGGTCTGCTCATCAGGCCCACTTGGCGCAGTTGTCTTGTCCTATGAAGAAAGCTGCCTTCCTTCATGCATGGAGCAACCTCCAGCGCAAGCTTTGAGAGATCCAGAACGAGTGGTGGACCAACCTTGCTGTGAGAACTCAGCTGTGCGCTGACACTGGCGACTACAGGGGGTTTAACAAAGCTCTGAAGGCAGTTTACAGCCCCACACACCAGGTCCAGAGCCCCTTGCGCAGCTGAGACGGCCAAGCGCTCCTCACAGGCAGGGCGTCTATCCTAAGCCGCTGGTCTGAACACTTCCAGGCCCTCTTCAGCACAAACTGCATTTTCCAGGACTCTGCAATTCTCCGCATTCCTCAACACCCAGTAAAAGCGGAACTAGATGAGCCACCCACCCTTGAAGAGACCATCAAAGCCATAGAGCAGATAGAGTGGCAAGGTAGCAGGAGTTGATGGCATCCCTCCAGAGATTTGGAAGCATGGGGGACCTGCTTTACACAGCAAACTGCATGAGCTCTTCATCTGTTGCTGGGAGCAGGGCAAGCTACCACAAGATCTCCGCGATGCAGTCATTATCACTCTGTACAAAAATGAAGGAGAAAAGGCGGACTGCTCCAACTTCCGGGGAATCGCCCTGCTTTCCATTGCAGGAAAAATCTTTGCAAGGTGCTGGTACCGACCATCGCTGAGGACTACCTCCCAGAAATCCAGTTCAGTTTTACAGCCAACAGGAGCACAACAGACATGGTGTTTGTCCTCAGACAGCTCCAGAAGAAGTGCCGGGAGCAGAACAAAGGGCTGTATGTAACGTTGTCAACCTGACCAAAGCCTTAGACACTGTTAGCAGGAAAGGATTTTGGCAGATCATGGAGTGACCCGGCTGTCCCCAAAAGTTCCTCAATATGGTCATCCGTCTGCATGAAGATCAGCATGGTCAAGTTCGCTGAACTGCGACTTATCAGAGCCATTCCCTATCGCCAACGGGGTGAAGCAGGGTTGCGTCTTAGCACCAACTACTTTCTTCACCATCTTCTTCAGCATGATGCTGAAGCAGGCCACAGCGGACCAGAATGATGAAGACGGTGATTACATGAGGTACTGTCTCGACGGCAACCTGTTCAACCTTAGACGTCTACAGGCCCACACAAAAACCCGTTAGCAACTGATTCGGGACCTCCTCTTCACAGATGATTCCGCCCTTGTTGCCCACTCAGAGAGGGCCATGCAACGCATTACATCTTGTTTTACAGACGCTGCCCAGCTTTTTGGGCTAGAAGTCAGCCTGAAAAAGACACAAATCCTCCATCAACCTGCACCTGGGGAAGATTATCGCCCTCCCCATGTCATCATTGGCAAAACAGAACTGAAATCAGTACAGCAGTTCACGTATCTGGGGTGCACCATCTTGTCAGGTGCCCAGATTGACAAAGAAATCGATAACAGACTGGCGAAGGCAAACAGTGCATTTGGTAGACTGTACAAACGTGTGTGGGACAACAAGCACCTGAAAAAGAGCGCCAAGATCAGCGTCTACTGGGCTGTCATACTTACCACCCTCCTATAGAGCCCCAAGTCGTGGGTCACCTACTGCAGCCACCTAAGACTCCTTGAGCGCTTCCATCAGCGCTGCCTCCGCACCATCCAGAACATCCATTGGAGTGACTTCATTACTAACGTCAAGGTCCTCGAACATGCAGGGGTCACCAGCATTGAGGCTATGCTGTTGAAGTCACAGCTACGCTGGGCAGGACACGTTTCCAGAATGGAAGATCATTGCCTGCCCAAGATCATTACGTATGGCAAACTTTCCACTGGTCAACGTGACAAAGGGGCACCAAGGAAACGCTACAAGCACTGTTTCAAGAAGTCCCTCAGTGCCTGTCACGTCGACCATCAGTGGTCTACATTTGCTGCAGACCATGACACCTGGTGGCACTCCATAAACAGGGCTGTTTCTTCCTTCGAGAACACCCGTTAGGCCATCCTCGAGGAAAAACGACAGAGGAGGGTGAACCGTGTAGCTGCGGCACCAATTCCCGATCAGACCTTCATCTGCCACCAGTGTAACCGGATCTGCTGATCTCGCATCGACCTTGTCAGTCTCGAGCGTGCCTGAAGTCGACGTGGACCACCACCTACACGATCTTCATTTACGCAGCCAAGCCATGAATCCAGATATGGTATGGCGGTCCCATTTTCGTAGTGAGGAATGAAATTGACAGTGCGATCTAGTGTTTGCTGGACGGTGTAACATGTCTGCCGTGTCATCAAATCTCCAGTTAGATTCTGTAACGTTCTTCACGGCCAGTGAGTCGGAGCTCAAAGACGAACGTGTTTATAGGCGTTTTGAATAATTACAGACCCCAGGTTGTCTTACTGGACATTGAAAAATGCCCTCAAGATATACATGTTGAATTACGAATTGCAAGCCTTTAGCACATCTTTATGAATTGTTATTTGTGGACCCTACTCTTTTTTATTATTATTATTATTATTATTATTATTATTATTATTATTATTACGAAGAAACAAGCAGAAAACATAGAAAACAGCCAGACCTAAAAAATACACAGAAAAAAATACAAACTACCAATTATACAGTAAGTGAACAGAATAGATACGTAACTAAGCATGAACTCTGGACACAAAAGGGACAAGACATAAGGATAACTAATCATGACAGTGAAAAGAGACAGAAAAAAGAATAGGGGTGTGTGTGTGCGTGCGTGCGTGCGTGCGCGTGCGCGTGCATGCGCGCCATGCATATATGTGTGGGACGAATATGAAGGAAGTGATGAAAAAAACACATTAATAGCATTAAGTCAAGAAAAACATAACTATGCACTGAAATAACAAAGGTTGCTGCCAATAATGGGATGATGCTATGAGAAATAAAGATGATCATGATAGGCAAAGAAATATATAAAAAGAAAAAGTAAAAAAAAGAATCATCTTCTGCTCTTTTTTTTCCCTTTTTTTTCCCTTTTTTTGTCCTTAAAGTAATATTCTAAACTCCTCTGGTAAATTGTTAAATAAGGTGGTGGATGACCGGGGGGAGGAAGGAAAAAATAATAATAATAAAAAATAAAATTAGAAAAAAATAATGAAGAGAAGTGATAATGATAAAGAAAAAATTGAATAGTAAGTTTTATTGAAAAGAAAAATGAAAAAAAGTTATTGTTTGTGAGTATGTTTGTGATTGTGTGTGTGTGTGTGTGAGAGAGTGTGCGCTTGTGTGTGTGTGTGAGAGAGAGTGAGTGTATCAGAGGGAGGGGGAGGTTGAAGGCGGGGAGTGGGGGTGGGGTGTTGCAGTGAGTGTATGGTTCTCTCTACCACCACAAAGCAGCCAGAATCTCATCCTCCCTGGGTGTTTCCTCATTTCCCTTTTCAGGGCTTTGGTTTACCACTCGGGCACAACCATTATGCCAGACTGTAATGAGCAACGCCACCACCCTCAGGAGGAGCCTTATTCCCATAGTTGGCAATATTTTAGCTGTTCTGTTGTGTGGATAGCAGGATTGATATCCAGCCATTGATGCCACCAGCTGACTCCAGGGAATAGGCTGATACAGCCGAACACCGCTGCCTGACGCTGGGGGACCAGGGGTTAGGCAGAGGGTGGGGGTTGGGGGAGGGGTTAGAGCATGATTAGTGTGGTGTGTGTGGTAAGTGTACTGGTGTTGTGTACTTCGAAAAAAAATTAATTAATAAGAAAAATATCTAAGGTAAAAAAGAAAGAAAATGAAAATAATAGAAAACGTAATGAGGAAGAATTGTGATAATAATGGTGATGTATGGGGAGACAGAGGTGGAGGGGAGAAGAGAGCAGAAGATAACTGGGGAGTTGAGCTAGAGGGAATGCATACGCCCGACATAGGAGGTCGGCTTTAATTTATTTACTTTTTTTTTTTTTGTTCATCTCCCTTCCTGTATCATGCTGCAATAACAGAGACTGAGAATAGAGAAAAAAACAATGATAACCCAATAAAAAAAAGGGGGGGGGGGCATCATATAAAAAAAATAACAGGACAAATAACGTAATACATGAGAGAAATACCACAAATAGAGACAAGGGAAAGAAAGGAAAATGTATGAAATAAGAGCAGAAGGAATGGGAATATTACCAGTGGTATGGTGGAAAAAATATCAATACAATGAAATAACAGCAATAATAATAATAATAATTGTCATCATTATAATGCAAACTGCCACATGAAAAATATTCAAAGAAATCGCAGATTCAACAAAAGAACAGAAGGGAAAAGTGAAGGAGAGCTTGATACGGTGTGTTTATTCGTTGTGGTGTATGTAAAAAATGTGTGTGTGTGTGTGAGAGTAATGGATTATGTGTGTGGGTATCTTGATTGGTACACAGGCAGAAAGAGTCAATGGGCGTGATTGTTCAAGGCATCAAGAATTAATGTTATGTAAAATCGAATTCCGGATGTTAGGTTCAGTAGGTTGTTTTTTAAGAGAGGCAGATCATTTCTCCATTGATATGTATTCAGTAAGCAAGTTATTCCAAAGTGTGATGTTGATTTTTTTTTTCTTGATTTCCAGGTCATAAGGATAGTTTTCTTGGCGATGGTTAGGGCAACGGAGAGTTTGCTGGATGTGGTGTTCAGGTTGATGTCCGATAAGTCTCCAAGTAGGCAGAGTGTGGGTGATAGTGGGATATGGCAGCTCAAAAGAAGTGAGAGGTGGTCTGTGATATTTTTCCAGAAATGTTTTATTGGTGCGCAGTCCCATGTGGCATGAAAATAGTTATCTACTATGTTTTGTGTGCAGTGCAAATGTATTTCAGTGTCAGTGAACCCCATTCTGAACATCCTCTCACCCGTGTGGTGCACTCTATGAATGATCTTGTATTGTATGAGCTGTATGTTTGTTATGGTGGACATAGAGAAGATGTTATTGCATACTTTGGTCCAGATGTCGGCACTGGGGGTGATCTGGAGGTCTTATGGACCCTACTCTTCTGTAAACTCATTAATCCCAAAAGGAAATCTTCGCCTTAATTCATTGCTTACTGAGACCGAACACCCAAATAGCGCTGCAAGAGCTATCCACTGACAGCCAACTATATATGTAGCATCCCCTTAAGCAAGAGAAAAGTGTGTATTCCTTGAGTTAGACTGGTTGAATTACCGAATTCATTGAAATATAATGAAACCTCGAAATCTCACTCTTTAGAGTCACCATTCTGTTCAATAAATTCAAAAGCTACACAGGGCTTATTTTTCATCATTGGAAGATAAGTGTACTTCTAATGTGTCGAATCTGTGGCACTCTTATAATACTCAATATTTAATAGGTTAATGTCACTAAGGTATGAAATGTTTGGAGCTCTACTAATTTGGATGGTATTTCTATTATCTGGTTTTATTTTTGTTTTATTGATTGATTTATGTTAACCTCGCACCCGGCAATATTTCAGCTATAGCGACGGTTTTATTTGTGTACATCAGTATAAAACGGCCACTGAGAACTACTGAGAGTGTGCAGGCAGGATAAACTGAAAGTGCTGAGCGGGGCGGAGACAGATTAATAGGCAAACATGGAAAAAAAAAAAAAAAAAAGTCTGGTTTTAAAAGCGTTTTTTTTTTTTTTTTTACGTCGGTTTTAAACTTAAGTGTTCCCTAACCCGCGCTGGTGGCGCGCTGAGCTATTGAGATTAGCCATGGCTAAGTGACTCCACCAGCCTGCCGCTGTTGTGACTATGCGTGCTGGCTGGCCTGCGAAATTTTTTTTCTGCACCAGAGTTCCGGATACCGCATTTACTTCATTTACATACAGCCAATCAAAATCAAATTTTGTGTCAGGCCACAAAACATTGGTTGGTAGCCATGAACCTACCCAACAAACACTGTGGTTAGCTAGGTAGCGCTAACGCTTATGAGCCAAAGCTACAATAATGTAATGCATTCAATAATTTGATGGGGATAAGAGAAGGGAATAAACCAAGCTTTGCATCATAGTCAGCTATATAGCAAGCTAACAGTAAAATGGAGCTCTCTGACGTTAGTCAATGTATTTGGCTTCATAGCTAGCAAGCTACCTTGTTTGTTGAGAATCAGATGCCAAGCTAGCTATATTAGAAAGCTAGTTATATGGAAACTAGACAAACACATTGCAACAATAACCAGCAAGCTAACTAGCTAGGTAGTCTGAAATAGTTTTGCTAGGATAGAACTGCGCCAATGGCTAGCAGAACTGGCTAGCCAGCTAACGAGCTAGCCAAACATGGCAAGGCATGATAACTGCACAAGACTGCTAGCTGGCTAACTTGGGTTCCTAGTAAGTGGAGAAAAAGCTGAGGACAATTCTTGGGGGGTAGACTAGCTAGCTTGCTGACTAGCTAGCCAACTCTTGTGTTCAGACCGTTCCAGTAAAAGAAATGCAGCAAGCTAATGTTACCCAGCTAGCTAGCTAGTAACTTGTTGTAACCAAAGATGGCGTCACTCACGGCTCAGGGTATGCCTGCCTATGAAATTTGATTCTGATTGGCTGTATGTAAATGAAGTAAATGCGGTGTCCGGAACTCCAGTACAGAAAAAAATTTTGCGGCTGGCCTAATGCGAAGCTGTTCGGCCGCTACATGCTGTCCATCTCTTCTATACGTACGGCGCTGTCTATTCTATCGTCCATTCATCGTATGGCAGAAACATTGCCGAGTATGACATTAAACCAAAATGGCCGAAAAACTAGGTCACGGAACGTAACGTATTCACACCGTTCGCGAGCCTTCAGCTTTTCCTCTCAACATGCAAAAGCTGTCAAGGCAGTCTGTAACAGTTTAGCCGCAATTTCGGAATGAAAAACAAAAAAAAAAAACAGGAAAATAATAATCCCAGCAAGAACAATAGGCTTCCAGCTATGCTTAGAAGCCTAATAACTGTTGGCTCTCAGACTCAAATTGAAGTTTAATTGAAACAATGTTTTTGCACGTACTCTGGTGAATGTTGTTTTTAGCTCACCGGCCAATAGGCTGCGAAGTATTGTCTTGAAGCAGTGTCCCATGTCGCCTATGTTCAAGTCCGCCTCCACAGTTTGAAAAAAACTTTTATTTCCAAATTTTTAAAAAATTTTCTCTTTTTTTTTCATCAGAAACTTCAAAAATCACCTTCTCTAAAACTAGTAGCCGGATTCACTTCAAATTTGGTATGCAGCTTCCTTGGGACAGTGTGTACCAGGAGGGTTCACAGTTTTGATAAATATTGTTTTCTAGCATTTTTTTAAATTTGTATAAATTTTTTGTGTGTTTTCATCTGAAACTTTAAAAATCTTCTCTGAAACTCCTTGGGACAATGTTTTTTCAAGATAGTTCACAGTTCTGAAAAGTTTTTTTTTTTTTTTTTTTTTAAGAATTTGTATTTGTATTACTTTTTTTTTTTCATCTGAATTTATAAATCATCCCTGAAACCACTGGCCAGATACACTGCTAATTTGGTATGGAGGTTCTTTTGGACAATGTCTATAAAGTTTATTCACAGTTTTAAAAAAAAAATTTGTTTTTTTTTGAATTTTTATGAATTTCTTATGTTTTTTTTTTTTTTTTTTCATCTGAAACTTCAAAAATTTTCTTCTCTGAAACTACTGGCCTGATTTGCTTCAAATTTAGTTTGGAGCTTCCTTGGGACATTGTCTACAAAGTCTGTTCAGTTTTGAAAAATATTGGGGTTTTTTCACATTTTTTTTTCTTTTTTTTCCACCTGAAACTTGAAACTCTTCTCTGAAACTACTGGCCAGATTGACTTCAGATTTAATATTGAGCTTCCCTGGGAGAATGTCACTACGGTGCAAGATTGTCGAGGGCTGTGGTGGATATAAAACATGGCAATGACATCCAAATTTCTAGTTTTTTAAGCCTATTTTCATTACCTTTTTTCCACATCCTTCATCTAGACTGGTCGGTCGCCTGCGACCTATGGGTGTAGTCCCCGATCGTCCACGTTTTTCATTTTGGATTATTTTGGACACAAAATTGTCGATTCAGTTTATAATAATGTTACCACGGCAACCAGAATCGATAGGCGCTGTGTCTTGACCACTGCCCATATGCATACCAAATATAAAGAAATGGCTTTAAATTTGTGGCCCATCAAGCGTCCTCCAGGAAATCTTTATGGTGGCGGCAGCAGACGCAGATGTGGACGTGTGACGAGACCAAATCCATTGTAGCCCTGACTTCATCTGGGGGCTACAAATATACCTTGAATCTCATGTCATGCCAGTGAGCTACAGGGCCATTTGTTATGAAACTTATTTTACAGATTAGCTGCAAAGTGTTTTTTTGGCTAAACAAATCAAACAACTTACGTTTTGGACACACATGACCTGGTTTCATTCGTATTTCCCTCTGTTCCATTTGTGTTTGTGTTGTGTGATGGAATTGAAATTAGCAGACACCTGAGAATAAATAATAAGCATCTGGCCATCAGAGTATAATTTTGTTTGAGATGTTCTGTTAGGACTTTAGATCATTGATAACATTGCCCTACAGGTTATATGATGGGCAATTTTTTAGGCTCTAATCAAGACATTGCCAGAGGTAAGACTTGAATATGCCTTGAAAGTATGTTATGTTTGGCACAATCCTCTCCTTTTAAAGCATGATCAACCTGTTCCCATTCAATGTGCTTGATTAGCAATCAAACAATTGAATAATCAGTTGGATGAATGGGAAATTTATGCTGGCTATCATTGTTGTGTTCCTGAAATGCTCATAAAACAGGACATATTTGTGTTTGCGAGTCTTATATATTGTGTGTATATTGTATGTATTGCGTTCAACGTTGATTCTCGGGAAATCATGTCCGATGCAGCAGCCTCGGGTCCTCACCTCAACATTGGTCTGCATCAACAATGATGTTATCTCTCGACTTGACTTCCGGGACGTCGGTCAGCGATGCACGTGTAGCTGACTAGCTCGTCCTCAACAACACCTTAAATGTAATTTTCTTTCAATAATATAACCAATTTTTGTCAGGAGCACAGGCAGTATGGCACAAGGAAAACTGGGAGGCAAACGAGGAGCGACAGCATGTCACCATTAAAGAAAAAACCGATGGTAACCTTGCCAAAGGAGGATATCGAGGACGTAATTGCTTCTGCAGTCAAAATGGCATTACAAGAACAACAGAGCGAACTCAACCTGTTGATACAGGCAGCCATGAAAGAAGCAATCAATAGCATCTTAATCCCGCAGTTAAACGAACTGAAAACACAGATGCACAATGCGGAGGCCAGTCTGGGAGTTCTAGCCAAAGATGTGGATTCATCACAAAAAGCTATTCAAAATAATACCGCTAAAGTTGAATCACTGCAGGCTGCATTAAGAGCTAGCAAGCACCAGGTTAGTGCGCTACACCAAGAGGTTAGCGATCTCACTTCTAAGCTGACCCAGATGGAAGACCACAGCCGAATGTCAAACCTCAGACTGGTGGGTCTTGAAGAGGGAGAAGAAGGATCAGATGCAATTAGCTTTTTAACAGTGAATTTACCAAAATGGATACCATCTTTGAAAGACCGACCCATTCGCATTGAACAAGCTCACAGAGTTTACAGCTCAGAGAAGAAGGAGCCCAACACTCGCCCTCGAACTTTAATTTTCAAGTTACTGGACTACACCGATCGCCAAGCGATTCTGAAGGGAGCAAGAGCCCAACCGATCAAGCATATGGGCCAGGAATTGCTATTTTTTCCCCAACTACAGCAAGGATACAACCAGCAAGTGGAAAGCGTTCGTTTCAGTATACAAGAAAATGGGTTCAGTCAGATTACAGCCATTTCTGCGCTATCCTGCTCAACTTAAAGTGATCTACCGAGGACGAAACTTGCAATTCGACAGCCCATCCGAGGCAGAGGACTTTCTCGGCTCTTTCCAGAGGAGGCCCTCCATCTCTGCGGTCCATGCAGCTGTCCTCCAGCAGGATCCAGAGCCCGACGAAATGGACGTATCGTCCCAATAGTGAACCACCAGCTAAGTAGCCGAGTGCCGTACGCCTGTAGCCAACATTTTGATATTGGACGTTTAATTATATCTTCTGTTTGTGTCGATTGACCTGTAAGAAATTGGATGGTTCACATTAAGCACTGTTCTAAATGGACTATTTCTGTTTCATGCATGTGACGCTCTCCAAGGGATAGCCTATCATTTTTGGTTGACTTTTAAGCGCTCGGACTATTCATATTAATATGGCCTGTTTAGTTTTGAGGAGCGCCCATAACGTTAAATAAGGTTGTTGAGGACTGCTTCGCTTATCCACGCCAGCGGATTGGATAATGTTTGTGCGTTGCAATCCTTGGGCTCTGCGGGAGCCTGGCGGATTGCTTGTTTGTATATAGTTTTGTTGTATGGTTTAATGTGCGATACCGCTGTTCCTGAAACAGTACGATTTAGGTCATGCATTCCCCCATGTATATTATTTTTTTTTCTTTTTGGGTCTTTTGATACTTTTCTCTACACTTCTCTGCTGTCTAAATGGCCAACTTAAACATTATGACCTGGAATGTCAGAGGACTAAACTCACCAGTTAAGCGGACCCGCTGCCTGGAATTTCTCCGTCGTAAACAAATATCTGTTGCATTCATTTAGGAAACTCACCTGATGGACGGTAATGTACAGCGCTTTCAAAACAAGCATTACAAAGTAGTAGCTCATTCCTGTGCCTCGTCCAAAACAAGGGGTGTGCTTATCCTTGCTGAAAGAAAACTGCAATTTGCGGTGTTGGATAACGGTAGTGATCAGACAGGTAGATTTGTGTATGTTTTACACTCTATCAATTATGCAAAGATCTTACTAACAAATGTATGCACCCAACACTCATGATGATAATTTTTTACCATCTATTAGTAGCTCCATACTGAAATACCGTGATTGTCATAGGAAAATAGCAGGTGATTTCAATGCAACTCTATGCCCAGAGTGGGACTGGTCCAACCACACAGCACCTGGTACTCTGCCATCCTCATCATTATCTCAAAGAACACTCGTGACTGATCTAAATCTAGTAGATCTCTGGCATCTCCATAATGGCAGAGTTAAAGCATACTCCTTCCATTCAAGCCGCCATGGCACGTCCTCCAGGATTGACTATATATTTGTTAGTCCATCCATAATAAATAATGTTAGTCATGTTAATATACTTCCCATTTTAATTTCTGATCATGCTCCAGTTATTTGCACATTAACACCAATTGTTAATCACCCTAAAGCATACAGGTGGAGATTTAATGTATCTCTCCTCAGTAGTGGGGCTTTTATATCACACATGAGAGAACAACTGGAAGAATTTATTATTCACAATAAAGAAAGCTCCACCAATGCGCAAATTATGTGGGAATCGGCTAAGTGTTTTATACGAGGTGTGTGCATTGGATTCTCCTCTGAAGTACAATCGGGACGAAATAAACGGCTTAATGAAATAGAGAAAGAAATTGAACAAATAGAAAAGGAGCAAACAGCAACACCTCCAGTGACCAACACAAGCTTGCTCACTGCACTTAGAGGGGAATATCGCAGTCTGTCAATAGAAAAGGCAGAGTTGATAATACATAAAACAAAGCAAAAATATTACTATGAGGGTGACCGCCCAAGCAGGCTACTAGCCCTTAGACTGAAGCAGTGTGAGTCTAAAGCACTTATCAATGCAATTCGAACAACCGAGGGCCAAGTTGTGACACAACCCAATGCAATTAACAACGTATTCAAAATATTTTACAGTGATCTCTATGCCTCAGAAGGACAAATAAATATTGAAAATTGTTCTACATTTCTTCATAGTTTAACATTGCCTAAACTAGATGATGATGAAATGGCAGATCTGGAATCTCCTATATCATTAAAAGAACTGGAAAAGGCAGTGAAATCTTTAAACATTGGCAAATCACCTGGTCTGGATGGTCTGCCACCAGAATTCTATTTAACATTCTGGGACCAGGTGGGACCACTAATATTAGATTCCATAAACTACGCAGTTAAAGAAGGATCGTTCCATAGAGATCAGAGGAATGCATTAATCACCGTCCTCCTCAAAAAAGGTAAAGACCCACTAGAATGCGCCAGCTACCGGCCCATCTCCCTTATCTGTGGGGACATAAAAGTTTACTCCAAGGTCCTAGCCACTAGACTGGAAACCGCTGCTGGCAAACTCATACATTTTGACCAAACAGGATTCCTTAAAGGGAGAGTCACCTCTGATAATCTCAGAAGACTCTTGCATATTATTGACATAGCTGATACCCTCAAAGAAGATTGTGCTGCGTTTTCGTTGGATGCTGAAAAAGCTTTCGACCGCCTGGAATGGCATTATTTGTGGATGGTCCTGGAGAAATTTGGTTTTGGGGCAAAGTTTATCTTTATGTTACAAACTTTATATGGGGGGGCTACAGCCTCTGTTCTCACGGGCACCGTCCAGTCATCAGCCTTTGCTCTGAATAGAAGAACAAGGCAGGGCGATCCATGCTCACCTCTTTTGTTCGCCCTATCCCTGGAACCTCTGGCACAGGCCATCAGAGAAGCCATGTAATTTCCCCTATAAACGCAGGTCTCTCTAGACACCATCTCTCATTATATGCTGATGATTGCCTTCTTTTCCTTTCCAATATCCAGGAATCTTTAACAAAAGTCCTTACTCTCTTCCATGAGTTTCATAGCATGTCTGGGTACAAAATAAATTGGACCAAATCTGCACTCCTCCCTCTAAACGCAGCAGCTAAGGATATCATAGTACCAGTTGGGATCCCAGTCTGCACATCTTTCACCTACCTATGCATAAAAATTTTCCCCAATCTTAATCAAATTGTAAAAGAAAACTTCTATGGGGTGAAAAAGAAAATAGAACAGGATCTAAAGAGATGGGGCTCTCTCCAAGTGTCAATGCAAGGCAGAGAGTCCACTATTAAAATGAATGTCTTACCCCGTATAAACTTTGTTTTTTATGATTCCAGTTGCTGCTCCGCCTAAATATATCTCTGAAATGCACTCTCTTATATCACAGTTTATTTGGGTAGGAAAGCGTGCCAGAATTAAATTAACAACATTGCAAAGAAATAAGCTGATTGGAGGCCTGGCGGTCCCAAATCTAAATTTCTATTATTATGCCTTCCAAGTAAGATCCTTACAAGTATGGAGACGTCCAGACTCACAGCTCCCATGGCGGGCAATAGAGGCAGAGAGCGTTAAGCCACATAGGTTAGAAGACTTGCTTTATACAGGAACAGGACTGCAAAAATGTGCAGCTACACTATGGGAGTATTATAACCAACTCACTTAACGTATGGAGAAAAACTGAGAAAACACTAGGTATAACACGTCTTTTTCATAAAACCTCCCCATTATCCCTCCTATTATCCTTGGGGTCAATTTGACCCCATTCAATGTTTTTCATTCAAAAAATAATAGTTGACTTTTTTTTTTTGCTTCATATTTCATGACTTTTCCTAATTTGATGGGGAGAACTGATTAAGCATAAAATTATCATGATATTTTTTCAATGTGCTGAACACATATTGCACGCATTGGTGTTCCTCTGGGGTCAATTTGACCCCAAGCTGTTTTAGCTGTATAAAACTTGTCTGTCTGTGCGTGACCTAACATCCTCACACCTGCAGGTGCAGAGTTGATACTTTTGAGTTGATTCATGACAGGGGGGTGGGGAAAACAACTATTCCCTCGAGAACTTCGATACTTCTCGTGGTGTGGGCATGTGGGAAACAAATTGACTTGTGAACCCCTGCCAAAATGAGGAAGCCAATGTAGGCTTGCGAGCTGCTCACATCCAAGTCTTTCTAACGACACATGCCTCCCCTGTAAAATTATCATCTCAAGTACAATATTTTCAAACGATGGTTATATGAAGAGCTCGAATAATGACTCTATGTCATCAACATGGCTGACTGCCTGTCTGGTGGGACACTCTTAGCAGCACGTCTACCTTGTTGTTGAAGTGAGTAGAGGGACGATAATTTTCCATTTTTGGTGCTAACGTGACATGGGAGAGGGGGAAACAATGTTCTCATGAGAACTTTCCTGCACCATGGGCATGAAGGTGTGTGTGTGTGTGTGTGTCTGTGTGTGTATGTGTGACCGACTGTACTCACACCTGCCGAAGTAGAACTGATATTTCCCGCGCTGTGGAGGGCGGGGTATTCCCGCAAGGACATTGGTAGTTCATGCAAAATAAGGGAGGAGCAAACATTTAAAAGCTTGCATGGCAGCCCTCTATCCAAATCATTCTTCATTGTGCTCTGTGTATACTGCAATCTGCACGCTCTCTCACTTGAAAATGTCCTCTGGGAAAAGGTTTACTGCCCATGAGGTTTTGGAACAGCTCTTTGACAGTGAAAGTGACATAGAGGAGAATGTGTCTGAGACAGAGGATTGTGTTGAGGATAGAGGAGAATGTGTCTGAGACAGAGGATTGTGTTGAGGATAGAGGAGAGTGTGTCTGAGACAGAGGATTGTGTTGAGGATAGAGGAGAATGTGTCTGAGACAGAGGATTGTGTTGAGGATAGAGGAGAGTGTGTCTGAGACAGAGGATTGTGTTGAGGATAGAGGAGAATGTGTCTGAGACAGAGGATTGTGTTGAGGATAGAGGAGAATGTGTCTGAGACAGAGGATTGTGTTGAGGATAGAGGAGAATGTGTCTGAGACAGAGGATTGTGTTGAGGATAGAGGAGAGTGTGTCTGAGACAGAGGATTGTGTTGAGGATAGAAAAGAGTGTGTCTGAGACAGAGGATTGTGTTGAGGATAGAGGAGAGTGTGTCTGAGACAGAGGATTGTGTTGAGGATAGAGGAGAGTGTGTCTGAGACAGAGGATTGTGTTGAGGATAGAGGAGAGTGTGTCTGAGACAGAGGATTGTGTTGAGGATAGAGGAGAGTGTGTCTGAGACAGAGGATTGTGTTGAGGATAGAGGAGAATGTGTCTGAGACAGAGGATTGTGTTGAGGATAGAGGAGAATGTGTCTGAGACAGAGGATTGTGTTGAGGAGGACCCTGATTTTGAGGCATTCTGTCGACCCTCCTGTTGTCTCTCAACCACCAGCAGACACCATCCCTTCCAAAAATGGGAAGAGAATATGGTCCCTTTCCCCACTTCAACAGCGGGGTAGACTTAGCACTGCTAATATTATTTAAAAAAAAAAAAAAAAAGATTTAAAAAGTAAATAAATATGTTTATGAGAGGAAAGGGGGGGGGGGGTCACCAACATCAATCAATATAGTTCATTCTGTGAGAGTCATGAATGTGCACCCCAAATTAGAAAAGATTTCGATGAAAGATTTTCAAGATACATTAACTCTAAAACTGAATTTTGACCTGATGGTGGCACTACAGGAAAGGTCATATCATCACTAAAACCAATAGGTTTTATCCTCTTGTGGTCAATAATGTTGTTAGTAAATTTGAGAAGATTTGTATGAAAACTTTTCAAGATACATAAATTCTAATTTAAAAGTTTGGCCTGATGGTGGTGCTAGAGGACAGGTCAACTCACTGATAAGTTTCATTATCAAGGGGTTATTTATGTATTCAACAAATAAACAAAGTGCCTGACACAAAAACTTGGTCAACAATTTTATGTAAATCATTTTCTGGAGGCAAATATCCCTGGGGTCAGATTGACCCCAAGGGTAAAAAGTGTTAGTAAAATTTGAGGATAATAGGAGGGTTATGGAACAACTATCATTTTCAGTCAGATGGGAAACCATTTGTGTTCCCCCAGTGGGCTCAAAAAGGTGTTGTTGTTTTTGGTGATCTGTTTGATGACAATGCCCTCCGCACATTTCCAGACATAAAAACCAATTTTAATTTGCCAGGCACGTCATATTTCCTCTATCTGAGACTAAGATCAGCCATGAAGGCTTATGGGGTGCCCTGGGATCAGCCGATTCCAGAGCATACTATGGGGAAATGGGTAAGACCTTTCCAGTGCTCAAGAGGGACTGTGACTAGCGTTTACAATACCTTGATTTTCCCATCATTCTAAAAAGTTAGGTGTGGAAAAGGTATGGGAAAGGGAACTAAACACACTTGGTCTAGAATCATTATGGGAAAAGATAAGGGAAAACGTGCTGTTCTTCAAAAAATCTGGCACATCAACTGATACGCTTCAAATTGATACACCAAGCTTATGCTACCCCATTTAAATGCTTCCAAATGAAGCTAATCACAAGCCCTGATTGCACTCTCTGCCTAGATCAGATAGTTGGTACAACAATGCACATATTTTGGGAATGCACACCAATCAAGCGCTTTTGGACTGAAATATTCTCCTTTTTGTCACCACTGCTCGATATCAACATACAGCCCAACCCATGCCTTTGCCTTCTTAACGATGATTCACAGCTAACCCTCACTCTTAATCAGCGTAGACTACTTATGGCAGGACTCACTGCAGCAAAAAAAAAGCCATCTTAAGGCGCTGGTATCACCCCAATCTGCCCTTAAAAGAATACTGGCTCACCACCTATCAGTATATAACATCACTTGAGTGCACAACTGCACGTCTCAACAAGGTTAAGCCTAAAACTATACAGGCATGGTCATTGATGACCCGGTCCATTCAAGACCTCCTGACACAAACTAGGACCCTAGATTAACCCCCTTTTTCTTTCTTTTTCTCTCTTCTCCCCCCTTTTTTTATCTTTTCTCCTCCAAATAAGACCTAATGTACTACTGGATCTTGTAACTGCTGATTTATGTACTGTATTGTTTGTTTGTATCTAAAGTAGATTGTGATTTGTATATTATCAAAGTATGTCTCAATAAAAAGAAAAAAGTTGATCACAAAAAAAAAATGATGACGTTATCGCATCCAACAGCCAACATGGCTGATCCTGCTACAGCTGCCCACCGGTAGTGGGCCAGGTTGTATTCCCTGTACCTTCACCCTTTGTTTTTGATCTTTTTGGCCTCTTTATCCCCCATGTCATCTCTCTACAGGCTGCACTGATATCCTCGAGCACATGCATACTGTAGATCGCATGCCACCTGCAGGTGCACAGAAACTTTCTGTACAGGGGGGTGCAAAAATTTAGGCACCCCTGGTTTAAATGTCTGTTACAATTAATCTCCAAGTGATTGAAAGGAAATCTGAACACTAAATGCTACAAAGTTAAACATGACACCTTTCTGAAAATTTAAAAGCAAGGTTACTTTTTATTTTAATTTTTCTGAGTTTTAAAATGATAAGAATGGAAAAAGGGCCTTGTGCAAAAGTTTGGGAACCCTTTTAGATTATTCTTGTTATCGTTTAAGAAGATGATTACTAAGGCCCAGACCCAGGTGATTTGCTCGTTAGGGCTTCAATGAGTCAGGTGAATATAATTCAAGGGTTGAACTGTATATTCTGAAGTAACTCCATGCCTTCTAAAGTATCCGACTGTGGTGGCTGTTGTGTCTGGTGTTAAAAACCATGTGTTCCTCTAAACAGTTGTCCAAGGATGTCAAAATCAAGATAATTCACTTCCACCAGCAAGGAGACGAAAACAAGGGCTACGAAAAACTCTTGCAACGTTTCAAACCACCCATTTCTACTATCAGAAACATCGCAAGAAAATGGAAAATAAATGGAAGAATTGAAGTCAAGGCAAGATCTAGAAGACCAAGAAAATTTCAGATAGAATGGCCCGAGATGTGGTGAGAAATGCTCAGAAGAACCCACACATCACTGCAAAAGAGCTGCAAAAAAAAGAGTAGCAGACACCCGTCTAGTTGTTCACAGGACAACAGTACAGAGTACCTTAAACAACAAAGACCTACGTGGCTGAGTTGCAAGAAAGAAACCTTTCCTACGACCTCAACACAAAATTAAGCGTCTGAAGTGTGCAAAAGAAAACCTTGAGAAACCTCAAGCCTATTGGAACATTGTGCTTCGGACTGATGAAACCAAAATTGAACTTTTTGGCCACAAACAAAGAAGGTATGTTTGGAGAAAAAAGGGTGAAGCATTTGTAGAGAACATGTTGCCAACTGTTAAGCATGAAGGTGGATCCATTATGCTTTGGGGTTGTGTAGCAGCTGGGGGCACAAGCACTATTGTGCGGGTGGATGGAAGAATGGATTCCACCAAATATCAAGAAATTCTAGAGGCTAATGTTCAAAGCTCAGTCCAAAAATTGAAGTTGAAGAGATGTTGGGTATTCCAGCAAGACAATGACCTGAAGCATACCTCAAAATCCACCATGAAATACCTAGGGGAAAGACTGATGAAGGTTTTGGAATGGCCATCACAGTCCCCAGACTTGAATATTATTGAAAATCTGTGGAAAGACCTCAAACATGCCGTGCATGCACGAAGGCTGAAGAATATTTCTGAGCTAGAGATGTTCTGTCAGGAAGAATGGGGAAAAATTCCAAAGACAAGAATTGAAAGACTCAGCTGGCTACAGGAAGGATTTGCAAGCTGTTATAGCTGCCCGAGGAGGAGTTACAATGTACTAGCTAACAGGGTTCCCAAACTTTTGCACAAGGCCTTTTAACTTGTTTTATTATTTTGAAACTGTAAAAAGTTAAAAATAAAAATTATTCTTGCTTCAAAATGTGATGAAATGTGTCATGTTTAACTTTGTAGCATTTAGTGTTCAGGTTTGCTTTCAATCACCTGAAGATTATTTGTAACAGACATTTAAACCAGTGGTGCCCAAATTTTTGCACCCCACTGTATATATTATTATTATTAGATAATATTTCTGTTCACCTATTATGCTTCAGTGACTGTTATGCAGGAAACTTCAGAAGTTTAAAAGAAAATCATTTTAAATTTCAGAACTATCAACAATTTTTAGCACCATGCGTCAACCAACAAACTACTGACAACCATGAGTCGAGGGGATTTGCCTCCTCATTCCAATGATTAGATGCTTCAGAAAATCCTGTGATGTGGCTCTGCAGAAAGCAAGGGCTTGTTTGTCAATGATCACGTGCTTCTCAGAAAATTATACAGACCTAGGTGTGGAGCTTCAGCTGTTTCACGTCTGCAGATGCAATATAGGCAAACAGAAAGCACCCAAAATCGACCTTGGCCTGGGCAGCCACGTGTGTACAGGACCGTTGCGTTTGTGTGATGCATCTCAGTGACCGCTTTCGTCCAGCACATTTGACAGCTGCTGAGGTTCCTGGAAGAAGGCTTAACCATATCAGGCCCTGTCTGATGCGAAGACCGTTCCGGGAAGAAGGCATCTCTTCATTTAGAGCACACATTGGGATGGTCCTGACTGATCGCAGACGTGCTATTCTTCATTAGCGGGGACATGTGCATTCCAACAGACGCTGGCCAAATTGTCAATGCCGTCATATTATTTTGTAGTGACGATTCAAGCTTATTCCTCCATCGAAATGACGGAAGGTGAAGTGTGTACCGCAGGCGAGATGAATGGTATGCTGATCAGCGTGTTGTGCCAGTGAATCGATGTGGTCGCGGTAGTGTGATGGTGTGGGCAGCAATGGGGTTTTGCTGGAGGTCTCCACTGGTATTTGTTGATAGAACACTGACAGCACAATGCAATGTGGATGATATCTGGGAACCACATATTGTGCCCCACATCCGCCAAAACCATCACGTCATCTTCATCCATGACAACGTTTCTCCTCACTCAGCAAGGATTACCTGGCACTGCATGGACACTAACAGCGAAAGGGTGTTAAATTGGCCTCCTTATTCACCCGACATGAACTCCATTGAACATCTTTGGGACATTCTGGATCAGCGAGTTCACCATTGGGGTCACCCTCCCACTACCCGCAATGAATTTGGTGGCGCTCTTTTGGCAGAGTGCGATCAGACCCCACAGAGGCAGATAATTTGGTGACCTATGCCATGTAAGATTCCGGCACTGCTTGCAGCAAATGGTGGATACACACGTTATTCGTGCCATTTGCCATGTGATCCAGGAGGATGTCTGATTTTGGAAAAATTGACAAGTGTAACATCAAGAAATGTGTCAATTTTGTGTTTTCAATCTACGTCACAACAATATGCAAATTGGCCAAATTATAGTGTTCCGCCATGTTGGTTGATATACAAACGCTCTTGACCCCAAGTCACACTACATGGCTTATGCTATAGTGCCGAAATAATGCCTGTTTTATGTGCTGTTTATAGTTGTGGTCATAACAGTACAGGTAACAAAGCACCATGCAATGCATTGATTTCAGTATCAGGGAGGAAGATCGGCTTTTAATCGCATTTCATTTTCAAATGTAGGAGGAATGCAGGATGGAGATTGGCAGATAAATATTAAATCTTTAAATAAGAAGAATGAGTCTGCACTTGTTTATTTTTTCCCTTTGCCTTATTTGTTCAACAGACTACTTATTTCACTAACCAGCTGATTAAAGGAAAAGGCTCACTTCTGCTCTGAAAAAAAAAAAAAAAAACATAGGCAAAAGGTACAGAGCTTGCCTCTCTTGATGCATTGTGATGCGGCAGGATAAACATTGGGAGGTCGCTGATCACCATCACATTTACAGTGGGGAAATATTGGCCAGACAGAAGCGATGTCTCCGCAACGACTTACCAATGGGCAAACTATTGCCACGCGGCTTTGTGCCTGCATCGGAGCTAAGCAGCTGCGCTGTCTGGGTAGACTGTTGCTGTGAGTTAAATGTTTTGTATGCTTTGTAGTCCAATCAACATGGCAGCAATAAGTGACATCATCAATTTTAACCACGTGATTGAAAATGAAGAATAAAGCTAATGAAATTTGTTCATTTTTGAAATTTGTTTCCTTTGCAAATTCCTTTGCACTAGTCAAAAGTCAAAAGTTTGCATTGTTGCATTTTTAATGCCTCTTGGTATACAAAATGTCACAAAATTCAGCATTTTTTTTCTCTCTCTTTTGTGAAACCCGTGAACAAAAAAATCATGAATTAGAAAATAAAAGCCGTAAGCGTGAATGGTCTCCCTCTGCGCATCTTGTGCAGTAGTCTTCATTACAGCTGGATGAAGCACAGAAGCTGTTTAATCTGAAATAACACAACGTTCATTTTTTAAAGAAGTATCGCTTAAATCATAATCTCATTCCTGAGGGGTAGTAAACTACCGTGTGAAGAGACCTTACTTTTTGCATTTTATTTCAACTCATTAGCGCGCAAAGGATAATAGTTTTCAAAAGACATAATTGAGGCAAAATAACATCCATTCCCCACTAAACAAATGAGCTGGAAGTTAAATTTCCCATTGTTATTGAGTGATAAGACTTGCATCACGAGCAATCATAAGGCGTGGTTAAGATGCATATGACTGAGGCAAATAGTAACTTGTTCTAGTAAGTGTATTTTAAATATGAGAGACCTGTATGATTGCATTTTATCTGATCACCACCCCATAGTCTTTTCATATAATTCAAAGTGTGCACCTGTGGTAGTTCCCTCGTGTAACAATGTCATTTACCCTAAAATAAACTGGCATTGTCTTTCCATTAATGATATTGAAGACTATAGATGTAATACAAATGTTATGATTAACAAAGTTATAATTCCTGGGGCCTATTGCACGAAGGCGGGATAAGGGATTAGCCCAGGATCGGCACGGGATTAGCCTGATCATAAGACCCATTTCGGTTGCACAGAGCGTGTGAGCTAAACCATGGCACTAGTTACTATGGAAACAAAGTCTGTGGAGCTAGCCAGCTCCGAAGCAGGCTTACGGACTAGCTAAGCTCCAGCCTCCAGCCAATTTCACTTCACCTCATTCAGCAGTCACCCAAATTGAAAATCAATGTCCTTAACAGTCACTCTGAATTGTCCACTAGAAATTGCTATCTCAATTATAGTAGGCCCAGTGTGATTATCTTAGAAACTTGTGACCATTGATGTCAGTAAAATAGCCAATAATCGATCATTATATTCAAGTATCCATGTGACAGTGACCATCACAATTCAGTCAGTCCCCCTTCCATGTCACATTTTAACCATATTTAGAATCAGTCATTATCAGATTTGTCCTTATTCCACGAGTTGAGACTTCTATCAGAGAGGAAAATGAGCAGTGTTGTATGAAAGGGGTGACCGTGTTTCAGCGTGGTCTTAAATCGCTGCGGTAACCCCCTTCATACAGCACTGCTACGGGGTAAAGTAGAGTCGTTGCCTTAGTGCTGGATACGCGTGGAATGTTGCTCGCTTCGCGATACTGGAATCAAACATTTTCAGGAGGATCCTTGACGTAATTTTCTGACGTTAACATTTTACTTTATGATTTGAGTATGCCTCCATCAGAGGTGATTAAAAGCAGAAAGTAAACTCAACTAGTCTGAAAACATCTTCTTGATCGGACTATCATATGAGTTTGTATCGGACAAAAAAAGGGCTTGTAGCAAAATTGTAGTACGTATACAGGAAAACAAGACTAGGTACAACCTAGTATACCGCTGGGACGCCAAGTGCTGTATGAGAATATGGGCCCAAGAAAAGGGTGCTAAATGAGGCAAAGCTCACGCAATTATAAAAAGTGCAAGTTTAGTAACGAGCTGGAGCTGATAAATTATTTACAAAGTAGGTGGGGAGAGTGTGAGTGAGAGTGTGGGAGTGGGAGAGTGAGAGTGTGAAAGATTGAGTGAGAGTGTGTGAGGTGGTGGGAGTAAGTGAGAGTGAGGGAGTGGGAGGTGGGGGGAGTCTTGAGTAAGGAAAACATATCAAAAGCAAGTTATACATTTGAATAGACAAAGAGCTAGAGTAAGGGTAGCAGTTATTGATTTTGTGAATGTCAATTTGAGAGAGACAGCAGCAGCAGATGTAGATGGCAGTTAAAGTATGTATGTATG
This sequence comes from Gymnothorax javanicus, assembly GCA_029692085.1. NCBI lineage: Eukaryota > Metazoa > Chordata > Actinopteri > Anguilliformes > Muraenidae > Gymnothorax > Gymnothorax javanicus. The sequence continues at coordinate 21,911,536 of CM056203.1, forward strand.
TTCCTGAATCATAATGAAACAGTAAAGTTATCATTACAGTTGTGCTAATCGGGGATGTGATGTCACCTTCGTGAACACATGGCAGTTCCTATATAGTGAGGGTGTAAGAATGAAAGTCAAAGTTTCTTTTTTTCCCCCATGTTTCTTCTTTGGGCATGTTATGGACAAAGAATCCAGTTTTGAGCAAAACCGCTTAGTAAATATGTTTGAGTGAAGGAGTTGCCATGTGTTTACATAAAGCGTTACACGATATTGGTGATGATTGAATATGGTTATGTATGTGACCAGAAAAATTGAAATGCAATAATTTTAATGACTTTATGACCTATTGAAAGCTCTTGAAAAGGCCTTGTAGTTGACACCAAGATCATGAGAATTGGCCGAGAAATAAGAAAGTTTTGGAATTTTATAGTGCCCCCAAATAGCGAATGGTTTGGTATTTATTTCAGTCACTGCGGATAAAAAAAAAAGTGTGTTGCGAAGTGAGCAATTTAGGTCTATTTTACCTCAAATATGGTAGAAAGTCAAAAAAAGATATAATCAATGTTTAAAGAAATGAAATAAAATACAAGAATTCAGGAAAGAAAGCATGAATGATTTTCATAAGTCACAGTTACAGCCTGACCGAGTATTGCACTTTGTCACATAGCTAATATGATAATAAGAGGTATATAAAGTACTGGAAAAAATAACTAAGTAAAAGTAGAAGTACCATTACTGAAAGTTACTTTGGTAAAAGTTGAAGTCACCCATAAGAAAATTACTGGAGTAAAAGTCTTAAAGTAGCTCACATTAAATGTACTTAGGTACCAAAAGTATTTTGTGAAAGAATATACTTAACCCCTTTGTGCAGAAGCCAAATTTGGCTATTTATTAGTTACCCAATTTGATGCTTTATAATTCAAGATTTAAGCTTCATAAAGAGGACAAGTGTGGCTCAACTCAGAAAAGACACTTACAGCATTTAGAATTTCATCGTATTTCAGTTTATTTTCATGATTTTGGTAGATAAAATGGGTTGCAAACATAAATCTTCATGAGAATTCACCATTGAAACTGTAAAAAAAAAATTCTGAGGATTGAAAAATGGCTGGGGGTTAAATCAATACATTTCTGGGATAATAAACTCCTAGACCACAAGTACTCATCATCTGAATCACATGAAATATTAAATTATCCACTTTTTATAAGCCAAATAAGATAGCTATCCAGGTGGCTCCCCAAACTCCCAGAGCCTTGAAAAGGGCGCACTTTCAATTAATAAAATAATCATAGTTTTAACGCAAATCAACTTTGTACTCATGAAGTTCAATATGAATCGATGATTTTCTGATTGAATTTAGCATGAGTTTATCAATATAGGCACAGCTGGACATCAATGGTCACCACTGACCTCTCCAAACCAAAAACATGCCTTTTCTCCATGATAAAGTTCAGAGTCTCGCCCATTTATCTACAAAGCCGCGTCAGCAAGCACAGTTACTCATTAGAGGAACTGCTTATTTTACGGTCAGATCGTTCACTCAGATGGAAAGCTTGCTGTTTACAATTCCGATCATCCCAGCGAAACGCAAGCTTGTAACAGCGCTTTTCACACCCTCTATGGAACAAGTATAACTCAGGTCACAGTAATAGCAGTTCGCACTTTTAAAGAGCGAAAATGCAAAGCATTCCGTTTCATTGGTATGAATTCTAAAACTGATCGCCGAGTTAAGAAAAATGCCAGCACACTGCAGTATCGACTACTCTTTTGTTACCCAATGTGACAAACTAGGTCTGTGATCACGGTGGTAAACCAAAAATAAGAAATAGCTGGCTAGTTAGCTAGCAGGCTAAAAGTAAGATAGAGCTACACCATACAAAGACAGCTTTACTCACTTTTCAATAGAATTATTGAGCTACTCCTCAAAAGTATCAATGCTGTCAGCCCTCCTGTCTGTTCCATTCAGAATAACTGCTATTGTGTTGGAACAATTTCTTTATTTATGTTCTTCCACGCCTCTAGGGGCACAGTCTCTCAGTTAAAGCAGTCTCATTCAATAGAGAATGAGGGAAGTAATGTCACAGGAACTAGTCTTCTCCATGTTCCTAGAAGAGATGGTGTGTTTTAATCTCCATTGTCAGCCATCCGTTTATTTCCAGCCTTTTGAGTGGCAATATCAGTGAGTATTGTGTTGAATATTGTTATTAGAGTGTATATTGTTAAATTTGTTATATATATTTGCAGCACTTTGAGCATTTAGTGTGGTTCACATGCTAGATGGCGCATGGAGACTTGCATTTGTCTCATATACAGCAATGTTTAATTTGAATTATTGTCATTTACCTCATTATAGTCACCTTCATTTGTTTACTTAATTTTGCATATAGTACTTACCTGATGTGATATGCTTTCATATTGACTGTAAATCAGTACTTTTGAACTCTTGTATATTGTTTCAGTTTCACACCTTTTTTGCATTAAATCCTGTTCAATGACAACACCTGTCTGTTCCTTGGAGAATGAGACTCAAAGAGGAGTTTAGCTGGCTGTGAATCCTAATATAGGAGAGGAGTCACATTAGGTGCAACAGTGCAGTGAAATCATAGCGCTCTGTGAAGGACATCAACAAACCGTTCAACGCTGACGAGGCAGCTGATAACAGACACACACTCATCTGCATCAGAGCTACTCAATATGATGGAGAAACCAGGGGCTCAAGGTCAAGACAATGTGGAGACCAAGTCACTTTCTGCTCGCTCCGTTAAGTCCTCAAAATCTGCAGGAAAGCTAGTTAGATCATCAGCAGGATCTTCAATAAGGTCGTCCACGTCATCCGGAGCCAGCATGGCTGCAGCACGAGTACAGGCTGAAGCACAAGCCGCTAAAGCCAGACTTGCCTATGTGGAGAAAGAGATAAATATTAAGACTGAAAAGACCCATCTAGAAGCAACTCTCGATGCACTCCAACTTCAGAAAGAAGCTGATGCTGCCATAGCCAAAGCAGAGGTGCTGGAGTCCGCTGCTGCCCAGATCGATATCGCAGAGCGAAGTGAAGAGTTGTCATTCTTGCCCACCCAGACAACCTCAGAACAGAAAGTGAGTGAGTACATAAATAAACACAATTACTCTGAACTTGCTCAAAGTCAGAAAGACACGTATATCCAGAATGATGATGTCACTCATCAGCAGAAAGAAGTGAGACCTCCAACAGCATTCAAGCCTCCTCAATTAAGACAAGAATCCATGCAATACCACTTCTCACCACCAGACGTCAGGAAACCAACACTACAAAGAACTGCATTTAAGCAAAGTCTTGCACACAGTGTGCCACAATCCCAGCAGAGGTTTAACCCAAACTGGGCAATTACTGACCAACCAGTGACCTTGCCAGGTTTCTGGCAAAGAGTCAGCTGGTGACTGAAGGTCTAACTAAGTTTGATGACAAGCCGGAAAGTTATCTGAGCTGGAAGGTCACGTTTCAGAGTACCATTGCAGACCTCGGTCTTACTGCCAGTGAAGAAACAAACCTACTCATCAAGTGGCTAGGCCCTGAGTCTTCAGAGAATGCCAAAAGGGTAAAAGCAGTTAATATATGTCACCCAGCTGCTGGTTTGAATATGATCTGGACGAGGCTCAAGGAATGTTACGGCTCGCCAGAAGCAATAGAACGGTCTCTGTTTTCCAGAATAAAAAACTTCCCAAAGCTCTCAAGAAAAGAGCCTCACAAGCTCCATCAGCTGTCAGACTTACTGTGTGAACTAAAAGCTGCAAAGCTAGATGGCTACTTAATGGTTGGCTCAAAGTTTAAAGACAACGATAATGGGGCTGCCGGATAGCTCACTCGGTAAAGCATCGCGTTGCGAAGCAGAAGTGACTATCACGTCGCGGGTTCGAGCCCCGCTTCGTACCAGCCGGCAGTGATTGGCAGCTTTTTCAGAGTAGCGCACAATTGGCTATTGCGCTACAGGGTTGCAAATTGGGAAGGGACTGCGGATAGGGATTACAATAGTTGCCTTGTTAGTTTGCTCAAAAGCGCCGCCTGTTGGCCAGGCAGGCGCTTCGTCAGGAAGATTCTAAGCCTGGTCATGTCCGGGTATCCTCTGCCCTTGTTCTGAACTTGCGAAGATTCAACCAATGAGTGTATAAGAAGTGGTGGTTGACAGGCGCGTGCTTCGGAGGAGAGCCGCGAACTGTCTACACTCTCCTGAATTGGCAGCAAGGGGTCGCATACGAGCAAGCCTTGTACATAGTTCACCAATTGGGCATTCCAGATTCGGGTAGGATTGGAGATGCCAAATTTATAAAAAAAAAAAAAAAAGACGACTATGATGTTGCCTTCCCACCCTTCTTTGTCTTTTCTGAGTTTGTGAGGAACGAAGCCAGAGCACGGAATGACCCGAGCTTCACCACAACCCATCTCTCTTCTGTGAGCTCCAAAAAGGAAAGGCCCCCAGGTAATTACAACACAAGACCATCAGTTACAGTGCTCAAGACAGATGTGTCAGCAGATGGAGCTACAACAGTGAAAACTGCACCTGAGATATAAACAGGCAGTGTCCCATACATCACAAGCCATACCCACTGAAAAGATGTAGGGGCTTTAGAACTGTGCTTCTTGAGGACAGAAAGAAGTTCCTCAAGGACCATAACATCTGCCATCGATGCCTTGCCTCCACCAGCCACCAAGCCAAAGACTGTAAGGTAATCGTTAAGTGTGTCGAGTGTGACAGCGAGAGGCACCTGTCAGCTCTCTACCCTGGACCAGCACCACAGACTCTCAAGCCCTTCTCTTCCCCTACAGAGCATGGCGGGGAGGAAGTAAGCTCACCTAACCCAGATGTCACAGCCACCTGCACACAGGTATGTGGAGATGGAATTTTAGGAAAATCCTGCTCGAAGATTTACTTAGTGCGTGTCTATCCTGAGGGTCAGCGACACAACATCAAGAAAATGTATGCCATCATTGACGATCAGAGTAATCTGTCACTCGTAAAGACAGAGTTTTTTGACGTTTGACATTAAAGGCACAACAGAACCATATACTCTGAAGACCTGTGCTGGCGTAACAGAAACATCAGGCAGAAGAGCTTGTGGTTATACGGCGGAGTCAACAGATGGGAAAATGAGTCTTCCTCTCCCTACACTTATTGAGTGTAATGCTATCCCCAACAACAGGGAAGAAATACCTACTCCTGAAGCTGCTCAACACCACCGCCACCTGAGGTAAATTGCTGCTGAAATACTGCCCCTCGACCCGGATGCTGACATCCTCCTGCTCATTGGACGGAACCTGCTGAGAGCTCACAAGGTGAGGAAGCAGTTTAGTGGCAGACACAATGACCCATATGCGCAGAAGCTGGACTTGGGCTGGGTAATTATTGGTGATGTGTGCCTCGGCAGCACTCACAAGCTAAATCAAGTGATTGCTCTGAAAACGCATATATTAGATAATGGACGCCCAAGCCTCTTCACTCCCTGTGACAGCCGCTTCAGTGTTAAAGAGAACTTCAGCCTGAGACACTCAAAGGCCTCGCCTCATCAGCTGCTACCCACAATCCCTTACTCACAGCCCACTGCAGAGAGCTTAGGAGAGAGACTGTCTTTCGCCGCACTGATACCGACAACCAGCTTGCACCATCTGCTGAGGACATGAATTTTCTAAAAAAGATGGAAGGAATCTTCAAAGACGAGACTAATAGCTGGGTTGCCCCATTACCATTCCGGACCCCCAGACGTCCTCTGCCAGACAACAGATCCCAGTCTAGTCTTCTCCATGTTCCTAGAAGAGATGGTGTGTTTTAATCTCCATCGTCAGCCATCCGTTTGTTTCCAGCCTTTTGAGTGGCAATATGAGTGAGTATTGTGTTGAAAATTGTTATTAGAGTGTATATTGTTAAATATGTTATATATATTTGCAGCACTTTGAGCATTTACGTGCTAGATGGCGCATGGAGACTTGCGTTTGTCTCACATACAGCAACGTTTAATTTGAATTATTGTCGTTTACCTCATTATAGTCACCTTCATTTGTTTACTTAATTTTGCATATAGTACTTAACTGATGTAATATGCTTTCATATTGACTGTAAATCAATACCTTTTGCACTCTTGTATATTGTTTCAGTTTCACACCTTTTTTGCAGAAAATCCTGTTCAATGACAACACCTGCCTGTTCCTTGGAGAATGAGATGCAAAGAGGAGTTTAGCTGGCTGTGAATCCTAATATAGGACAGGAGTCACATTAGGTGCAACAGTACAGCTATTTTCCATCTCAGAATCACATTTCCATCCCGCAAATAAGCTCAGATCTCCAGGCTCAGTTCTGGAGGTTTTTTGTTCCCATGCAACCGCGTCACGCCATGATTGAAAACTGGTTATGTCCAAACATTGTTTTTAACGGATGGTAATGAGCTTCCCCTACTGCCAGTTCACCAGTAGCCACTGGTGGGTACACAAATGCTAACCTCGAGTTCACCATAGTGCAGTTCGTAAACACTGAAACCAGGTGGTCAGTCAGCAAGTTACCGGCATCGTTATCATCATTATAATTAAAGTTTGTGAAATTGTGATTGCGTCGAGCACTCAGCTGTAAATGATCCAGAATTTCCAATGTTTGTAACCACCTGAAAGCCATGACAACGAAATACCGGAGCAAGTTAGTAAAGCTCAAGGGAGGTGTTCCCTGCACTCAACCCTCACTCAGAAAGGGGCACTAATTTCAGTGTGAGTGAGGTCTCTGAAAGCAAATAAGTGTTAGGGCAACCTTTGACTCATTTAGTATAACCCAGTGGTTCTCAAACTAGGTCCTGGCGCCCCACTGTGTATGCTGGTTTTTGTTCCAGCCGCAACTGCAATTCTAGAATTTTAAAAAGCTGCTACTTTGTCTTAATTAGCAGCATTCCATGTTTAGAGTAGTTATTTACCATCTTAAGTCACATTTTGATGGACATCTCCATTCTGCCATGAAGAATAAAAACACTTGAACATATTGTGCTTAATTTTCAATATTGTTAGGATTTTCAGGTGAAAACATTTTTAAACAGATCAAATTAGACTCTGAGAAAATCAGTAAGCTCCAGATTAGGTTTCTGAACACAGGTGTTTTGAGTTTTTCCCAAATAACCTGCCTGAACCAAATAAAATCAACACAAAACACAACAGGTGTGACTCCATTGTTTGCCAAGTAAATTGTTGGGTTTTGCCACCATGTGTCAAGAGTTTCACCAATGAGGAACCTATTGATTGTTTATGTTGATTAAATGTTTGGTTAAATTGTTTCCCTCTGCAGATAATTACAATATATCTCAATGTGGATATTTGCATAAATGTACCCAATTAAAACAAATCAACAGCTTGTTAAAATCCTAAGATTGCAATTGTGGTTGGATCAAAAACCAGCATACACAGTGGGGCGCCAGGATCAAGTTTGAGAACCACTGGTATAACCTGACACCAACTAAGTTTTAGTACTCACTCACACTCAATTAGTGCGAGTGTCATTTCTGAATACGAGCCTTAGCCTATCCTCCTCCACCCGCTGTTGGCTTTGTGCAATCAATTAAGCCAGCGACGCGGTGTTTGGGATATGGCAATGCTCGCTTTGGCGTTGATCCAGGATCTCAGGATCTGACTTCTGTGCAATAGGCACCTGATGGAGTTCAATGTAGAAATCCAAACTGTAATATTACGTCACATCAAACGGATATAAACAGTTTTTATTGCAATATAATTAAGATTTTGTTAAACTCCAGCCAAAAGTTGATTAAAAAGAGGCCTCAGACTTATTCTCAAAATTTTGTCCCTGGATGGAAAGGGCATGTAGATGGCTTACATAAGGCTGCGAGAGCTGCATATACTTTATGGAGGGAAATGGGCAAACCTAGACAAGGAGTAGTGTGTGACACTATGAAGCAATCTAGACATCAGTTGAAATATGCATTAAGAAAGTGTAAAGCAAATAAAATAGAATTATAGCCGATCAGCTTGCTGAAAAACTATGCAGTAAAAATGACAAAATTTTTTGGAAACATTAAAATCTTAGTAATAGTAAAATTAACTTACCTAATATAGTCTGTGAGGCCAGGGGCGATGAAATTCTTCATATGTGGAAACAGTATTATGAATCTGTATTTAATTGTGTCCATGATAGTAATGTGACCGACGTCTATGAGAACCTGAAGAGTAGATGCTTACCTTTTGATAGGAGTATGGTGGTTTCTGCAAACGAAGTTTGTGAAGCTATAAACAATCTTCCTAATGGCAAAGCACGTGGATGAGATAATATATCATCTGAACATTTTAAGTATGCCGGTCACCAGCTGCCTATTGTACTATCTTTGTTTGTCTCTTCCGTTTTTAAACATGGTTATTTGCCGCAAAGCCTTATGGATTCTATTATTGTCCCCATCATAAAGGATAAGCACAAAAGTATTTCAAATAAAAATAACTATCGCCCTATATGTCTCTCTAATGTATGCTCAAAGTTAATTGAAGTCATTTTGCATAATAGAATTGAAATATATTTAACTACTTGGGATAACCAGTTTGGTTTTAAAAGAAAACATGGTACAGACGTGTGTATTTGTCCTTAAGGAATTGATTCGGTATTACCTAAAACACGGCTCCGTAATGTGTGTCGCTTTTCTGGATGCCTCTAAAGCATTTGATAGGGTCAATCATAAAAAATTGATACATAAATTGTCGGTAGTGGGATAGCCTCCCTTTGTGGTAAAACTCATTGCATATTGGTATTGTCATCAATTATATACTATTCAAAAAAAGTAGGGGATATTTTATTTTGAGATCAAAATTTTCACATATACAAAGGGATACGAAACCATGTTGTATAGTTCCTTACTGAGGAAGCATTTCCAAAGAAATTCATCACCCAAACACATTAATGACACTCTCACGATCTGCACGGGATGCTATTGATGATCAAGGGGGTTGTGCCACAAATTTGCATGACTCTGAATTGGAAGGTTAGAGCCACTGTAAAGGAGGATTTTGAAGAGAAAGGATCAGATTATCAGTGGTTGAAGTCGTTAATTAAACAGAGACCATGCGCCGTCTAACACAGGAGGAGAGGTTACGTGCCCTTGGCATGCTACAGGTTGGCACAAGACAGGTCGTTGTGGCAAGGGCAATGAATGTTTCCCAGTCTGTCATCAGCAGATTATGGTCCAGACATCGTGCTACAGGGTCTGTTCAGGATAGACCACAATCCGGTCGACCAAGGGCAACAACTCAGGCTCAGGACAGATTCATCCGCACTATTGTCATGAGAAATCGTATGGTAACAGCAAATCAGATAAGGTCTCAACTTATAAGGGATACTGGCTTGGTAGTGAGTGGCCAGACCATCAGGAATCGCCTGCACAGATTTCACTTACACGCCCGACGTCCTCGTGTCATTCCCTGTTTGAGGATCGTCACATTAGGCCAGACTCCAATGGTGTCGCCATCATCAACGCTGGGATAATCGCCGATGGAACAACGTAATGTTCTCAGATGAGTCGAGGTTCACTGTGGACTTCCTTGACAGACGCAGGAGGGTTTGGCGCCGACGTAACGAACGTTTCCATGACGTTAACGTCATTAGACATGATCCGTATGGGGGTGGATCTGTAATGGTGTGGGAGGCATCACTGCTGCCGGCAGAACAGACTTGCATGTTGTTGCTGGACATGTCACAGGGCAGTACTACCGGGACAACATCTTGGCACCCCATGTTGTGCCGTTTGCACGTCGTTATGGCCGCCGTTTCATTTTCCAAGATGACAATGCCAGATGTCATAGGGCCAGGATCGTTACAGATTACCTCCAGCAGCAGAATATCACCACATTACCATGGCCAGCACTCAGTCCGGACCTTTACCCCATCGAGCATGTCTGGGACATGCTTGGACAGCGGCTACGCCAACGTCAACAACCTCCTGCCAATGTCCAAGAACTTGCTGCAGCATTGCAACAGGAATGGAATAACATTCCCCAAAATGACCTGGGACGTCTCGTTAGGAGTATGCCATGCCGAATTCGAGCTTGTCTAGCCAACCGAGGGGGTTTTACCCGCTACTGACTCCGTTTCACAATGGTGGTAAATTTGCTGTGTGACCCTGTGTTTGTGTCGACCCTTATTCTGGAGAATCTGTCCTTTACTGACTGTACACAGGGTTTCGAATAAATTGACAAATGTTTCCTTAATGTTTTTATGTCATTTGTTTCCTTCCTGACCTCATGATCTGCATTTCATGGTACTTGTAAATCCAATATCCCCTACTTTTTTTGAATAGTATATTTTGTTAAGTGGGGTAACACCATCTCCTTAGGTTTTAATGTAAGTAATGGGGTGAGGCAAGGAGGAGTTTTATCCCCTTTATTATTTAACTTTTACATGAACAAACTGAGTACATCATTGAATGAGATCTCTGCTGGATGTTGCTGTGCTGGCAGATTAGTTAATCATCTCATGTATGCAGATGACCTTGTTCTTTTTGCTCCTTCTGTTAAAGGTACTCAGAAGCTACTTGATGTCTGTTTTAATTTTAGTCTAAGTAATGATATTGTGTACAGCAGTGAAAAATCCCAAGCTATGTTCTTTGATACATTGAAGACTTATAACCCTTCTAAATGCTTGTACTTGGGTCAGTCAATCTTGATGTATGTTTCAAGTTATAAATATCTAGGATATATTATTAATAATACACTGTCTGATGAACTTTATGAAATCTAAAGAAAGGTGCCTGTATGGTCAGTGTAACATGTTGATCAAAAGGTTTTATTTTTGTTCCTCTGCTATTAGAAAAAAATATTCTCTGCATACTGTAGTAACATTTACTTGTGTTTCTTGTGGGTTAACTATAAACAGTCTGTCATTAATTCTATCAAAGTTGCCTTTAATGATGCATTTAGAATACTAAATGGCCTGAATGGGTGATGCAGTGCCAGTAGTATGTTTGTTTCAAATGGTATTAATTACTTTGGTGGTGTTCAGTTTTAAACAAAGGGTAGAATCCTCTCACAATTGTATCTTACCTCACATTGTTTCATCTGATATATACAGGGAATCTAATTTATTCAAACTGTGGAATAAGAAGCTTTATGTGAACACCAGTTCCTCTATTTGACCCTCTGGCCGTCATGGTGTTTTTCCGCTTGCTTTTTTATGCTTACTTATGTATTCTGCTGTTTTATATATGTGCAATTTTTTATTTTATTGTATTTAATTATTATTTTTATGATTTTTTTTCTCTTTTTTTTGATACTATGGACTTGTATCACAAAGTCTGAAATAAAGAATTGAATGATTGATTGTTCTGCTTGCTAAATTTAAATTATTTCCATCATATTATTACTTTTATTATTTTTTTTTGTAACCGGTTTATTCTTGCTTTGTCTGCGTTGTGTAGTGTAATGAAGAAATTCAGACCCGTGAATGTCTTTGGAGGCAATCCCCATTTATTTTCCAGCTTCCATATCTGACAGTAAAAACGCAATTAGTATCTCCTCCGTTAATTGTGACTGCACAACTCGAGCCCCTCTCCCATGAAGTGCAATGACAAAATGGGAGAAGAGCATTCAATTCAATACAACAAGCGAAACGTACCTGACAGTAAAAATGCAATTTGTATATCCTCCGTTAACTGTGACCGCACAACTCGAGCCCCCACACAAATTAAGCAACATAATAATGTTAGCATATTTCGCGCTAGGTTTAGACAAGCAGGCAAACTTATAGATGAAGTTTAACAGTGCTAAACCACAGAAATTGCTACGAGCACAATAGCACTCACCTCTCCCATGAAGTACAATGACAAAATGGGAGAAGTAAAGGCGGGTCACTGCCCTTAATGGAAAGAGGAGGGGTCTCTCAAAAGTGACCGTAGAGGTTACAGAAACTCATTTTAAAGTTACAAACATTCCACTTATTGACTTTGGAGGTCTAGAAATGTCAGGTAATAACTAACTATTCGTACAGATTTTGTGTAATTATATTACAAAATAACAAATTGTATTTGACTGCATTACAGGTATAACTGCTGCACAATTGACCTCGTTACACTCACCCCCCTAGAATTACACAAAATTCTGGGGCGCCTAACACTCCACACAATCACTAGCCAACAAAAAAAAAAAAAAAAACGGAATGAACCAGCAAAATGAGCTTCCTGTTAAAAGGATAAGAGGATTAGAGACATGCTTGGCGCCTAGCAAAATCTCATCACACTCTATAGACAAAATGAGGTGCCTTTTACACCACACATTCAGGCTGACCAATGTGGATACATAAAGGAGAATGAGTTTCACACAGCAGTGTAATACCATAAAAGATGGACCAAAGAACATATCACAAAAAAAAAGTCAGATATGCCATTCAAATTAACATCTTACACATGAATAACAGCATTGGGTTTTGGCTCAACCCCTAAAATGGATTCAAGTTGTGTCATAGACTCAATTAAACGACAAACAGGCTGGATGACTCTACCAAACCGTGAGGTGAGTTGGTTTTCTGTACGTGATGGCTGAGGTAGGTTGGAGCAGGCGGGTGATGGCTGTGGTAGGGAAACAGGAGAGGCCCCAACAGAGGGAGTTGGTGGATCGTTTGGATCTGGGGACTCACCAATAGAGGACTGCTCACGGACCCAACAGGCAGTATGGCCACCGTCCCAGTCACCATCACCTGAGAGGGAATCAGCGAAGGACGGCCCACCCATAGCAGCTGCAGTGTCCAATCCAGATATCTCGGTCTCATACCACTCAGATGGAGCGAGGGCATCAGTCACACTGGGGGCATGTCTGGACGCAGGAACAGCATCACCATCCAAAGCTTCATCCAGGGGCAGGAAGTTGACCTGGAGCAACAAGTTCCTGTGAACAACACGGTCATTTCCATCCTGATCCCTGACCCGGTAGATGCGCATAGTGGGCTTTGCGGCTATGACTGTGTAGACAGTCGGCTCCCATTTGTCTGACAGCTTTTGCTTCCCTCGGACGCCTCTATTTGCCAGCAGCACCCGATCACCAAGGGGCAGAGGCTGGCCTCTGATCCGTTTGTTGTACTAGTCACACTGATGTTTCTGTTCCACTGTGCAGTTTGTCCTTGCCAGCACCATGGCACAATGTTGGTCTTTAAAAAGGGATTTCACATAGGCATCATAATCACATTCATTCACATCATGGAGAACATTCTTATACAAGAGGTCAACTGGCAGCCTAGGGACCCTCCCGAACATCAAATAGAAAGGCGCAAACCCGGTGGTCTCATGGACAGTGCAGTTGTATACAAAAGTCATTGTCTGGATCAGCTGTGGCCATTTCTGTTTCGAACGAGGGGGGTAGAGATCTTAACATGTTCCCTAGGGTACGGTTGAACCTCTCTGTACCGCCATTCCCCATTGGATGGTAAGGTGAGGTGTGTGACTTGGCAACCCCTGACAGCTCCAAGAGCTCAGCTATGAGCGCACTTTCAAAGTTTGCACCCTGGTCAGAATGTAGGCGCTGAGGGAAGCCATAAATGCAGAAAAAATTGTCCCACAACTTCTTGGCTACCCTCTTGGCAGTCTGGTCCTGACAGGGAAAAGCATGTGCCAGCCTGGTGAAATGATCAGTGATCACCAGAACATCCACAGACTTCTTGTTGTGGTCTTCAGCCGACAAATAGTCAACACACACGAGTTCCAGAGGAGCAGAGGTCTTAGTACTCTCCAGTGGGGCTCTAGCTGAGGGCTCAGGGGTTTTACCCAGGACGCATCTGTGGCAACACTTCACATGATTGTGCACATCCCTTTCCATGCCATGCCAGAAAAAGCGCTGGCGAGCCAGAGAAAGTGTGTAGGGCTGACCTTAATGACCAGCTTGATCATGAACACCAGACAAGGCATCTGCCTTCAGGGACTCTGGTACAACAAACTGAAATCTCTTCCGTTTAGTTAATGGGTCCTTTGTGACCCTATACAAAATGCCGTTCAGGAGTGTCAGCTTATCCCACTGCTTAAGCATTTGCAGAGTTTGTAGACTCTCTTGACCGCGTTCACACCTGGAGGGCCTGCATTTCCTGTCCACATAATGAGCAACCCTAGAGATGACTGAGTCCTGTTGCTGGTGTGTCTGAAGGTCCGTGAGGGACAAGGAGGGAATCATCTCCTGGCCAGAAGGTGCAAAGGTAGTGAGATGATCAGCAAGGGAAGCTGCTCGCTGCCTAGGACCAGAGGCCCAGTCGCTTAGAGACGAGAGAAGTGAGGAGACATCATCTTCAGACAGGGAACCATTAATGGCAGCCAAGGGAGGTGGGCTTCCCAAGGATTGTGGCTGACAGGTGAGTCGGAGGGTGTCCTGCACACATCCATCACTGACATCATTTGCCTCATTCAGTAGCTCAGAGTAAGGCTCGCTCAGTAGCCGGTCCCTCAAAGGCTTCACAAACGGGTCCCTGCCAAGTGCATCTGCCACCACATTCAATCTTCCGGAGAGTACGGAGCTAGTTTGGAGACCCAACGCTGCTAACTGGCATCGAGCTTTGGCTTAGTCAAGATATGAGTGAGAGGATTGTTATCTGACCAGATAGTGAATCTGTGACCCTTGAGCCAATGACTGAATTTATCGCAAACTGCCCATTTGAGGACCAAGAACTCAAGCCTGTGAGCAGGATAATTAGCCTGACTACAAGTGAGGGATTTGCTTGCAAAAGCAATGGGTCTTGCTCTCTCCTCATTATCAGGCACCTGCGAAAGGACAGCACCCAGACCATCGAGAGACGCATCGGTGGAGAGAATGAGAGGTCTCGCAAAGTCTTGGTGTGCCAGCACCACACTGTGGAGGAGCGCCCGTTTTAGCGCTTCAAATGCCTTCTCGCAGGCAGGAGTCCAATCCTCTGGACTTAGTTCTCGGAAAGTACCAGCTCTCTGCCGACCAGAGGAGCCTTTAGCTCTCCTCTTCTGCCCTGCAGTCAAAGTGTAGAGCGGCTTTGCGATGGATGCGCAGCCGGGGATGAAATGCTGATAAAACAACACCATCCCAAGGAAAGATTTCCCCCTTCTCTGAGATGGAGTGTGACCATCATCACTCATGAGGTCCTGCTTCTTGAAAGCTGAGATGACCTTCACTTTCTCCTGGTCGACTGAGACACCATTTCTGTCCACCACATGGCCAAGAAATGTCACAGATCTGCGAAGAAAGTGACACTCCTTCTGCGCCAGCTTCAGGTTGCTGGCCCTGAGGCGTGAAAAGACTAAGGCAAGTCGGTTCAGGGCCTCTCCCTCAAAGGGAGCAAAAACTAGCAGATCATCTAAATAACAGAGGAGACTGGAGAAGTTTAAGTCTCCGAAGACACTGATCATCATCCGCATAAAAGATGTGGGGCAATTGCACAGGCCCTGGGGAAGTCTGTTATACAAGCCTAAGGGTGTTGTAAAGGCTGTATACCGCCTGTCAGACTCATGGAGGGGAATGTTGTAGAACCCTGAAGTGAGGTCCATGGTGCTGAAAAAAGCGTTTCCGCCAATGGCAGCCAGACAATCAGCCTGGTGGGGCAGCGAATGGGCATCCTTTACAGTCTTAGCATTGAGCCAGCGAAGGTCAGTGCAGATCCTCAGGTCTCCCGACTTTTTCCAGACAAGGACCAGTGGGGAGGCGTATTCACTGACTGACTTACTGATGATCCTCTTCTACTCCATCTCAGACAGCACTTCTCTCAGCTTATGATAGTGTGCGGGAGGGACGCGGCGATAGGGTAACTGGAGGGGACGATCATCAGTTAGGTGAATTCGGTGAACAAACCCCTTTGCTTCCCCACAGTCCAACTTGTCCCTGGAGAAGACGTCCTGGTAAGTGAGCACGAGGTCTGCCAGCTGCTCTTTCCACTCGTCTGATACTTTGCAGCCTTCAAGGTCAATTTCGGCTAATCCAGTGTCTGTCAATCGCTCAGAGGGAGTGGAGGTGGCATCCGAGTGGGAGGCGGGCTCAGGAGCCAGATTAGCCTGCGGGCTGTTCACACCTTGGAATATGGGAAGGTCCTCCACAGCAATGCATGGAAAGACATCTGCTACTTTTGCATAGGAATTTCATTGGGACCCAGGGATCACCCCACATCGGAGCCACAATTCGCCAGGAAATGATATCTTTAGGGGTTGCACGAGAAGAGGTGGGTTCAACAATGATAGTGCTCCCAGGTGAAACATGTGCACTAGTGGGTAACTTCACCCACACCAAATATTCCTGCCGCGGTTCAAGTGTGACAGCCTGCTGCAGGATCACTGTACCAACTCTGTCAGGCAGCTCAGGGCCAGACCAGCGGGTTGTGCAACTGAGCAGCTCAAGGAACTGCTCACACTGTGGGTCAGAGTTGTTGGAGCAGACAAGCTCCCAACATTTCGGCTCAGACTTCAACCTCTGTATCATGGGCCTAAGAACGTTGCTCCAAATAATAAACTCGTCCCTCTGCCCTGGAACCAGTAAAGTCGGCACAATAAACTTCAATCCATAAATCTCAATGTCCAGATCATAGATACACCTGGGCTGCGTTGTAAGGCCACCACAACCAAAAAGAACCGCCTTCTCAGGCACAGGCTGAGGACTTGGGAGAACACCAGCAGCTCTAAGCTTGGACTCAGCCTCCCTACTGAGCGTACATGACATGCTCCCAGAATCAAGCATCCCTCTCAAGGTAGATTGACCCCCAATTGACACTGGAGCATAAAACAAATCACTAGCTCCTTCCACTCTATGTGAGCCCACAAAAATCGCTGTATTATCATCAGGAAGACTGCTACAACAATTAACATAGGTCAACTGCAAATCCTGTTCAGTGAGGGTGTCACTAGAATCGCTCATCCTACCCCTCTCATCTCATGGGCGGGCTAGTTTAAATCTGTACTGGAGACAGGAGGGGGTGGCATGACTGAAGGACCGGAGGTCTGCGGGCACTCTCATCTAATATGACCAGGGCCAAAGCAGTTGAGGCACAGTCTGAAAAGTCGGCAATGTGCGTGAGTTGAGTGGTCCCCAGAACCACAAACACTGCGTGCGAAGGGCTCAGAGCGCTGCTGGTTACGGGAACAGCTAAGCTGACAATTGACTGCATGATGGTTACCCGCCCTCTGACTGGTTGCTAGGGAAGCATTCCACAAGGACAGAACCTTATTAAAAATGGCCACAACCTCTTGAATGCCGGGCTCACCAGCTGGTGGGACAACAGTAGGAGGAGCTGGATTATGGACAGCAACAGATGGTGGAGACAAGAGAGCAGGCTCACGTGGACTCACCAATATCTCGTCTGACTTGAGCTGACCACAGGTCTGGACAGAAGAAGGAAGAGAGGTAGGAGGCGGCTCTGGCTGACCTGCCGGTGGGGCAGCCTGAGACATGCAAGAACTGATGGGGTGAAAGGAGTTAGCCCCAGTGCACTGGCTGTGAGCTGACAAACCCTCTGCGTGGCGAGATTGTGATGCCGCCTCCCTCACATTTCTCATGTGGCTATCCAGACACTCCTGAACCTCAGCTGTGGTCCACCGCTCGGGCGCCTTCAACTGAAATGACATGGCGAGACAGGGGTCGGGGCAGTGATTAATGAACATCATGACTACCTCAGTGTTGGGGTCCTCCACAGATTTACCTCGCCTCAGGAGGCACTCATCAGCAACATCAATGGACTTATTCAGGCGAATCCAGTAGTCCATGGCACTCTCATTGGCATAGGGAATTGTGCTATAGAAATCCTTCATTGGTGAATTGGAATATGAAAGCTCACTAAAGTTACCTTTCAATATGTCAAACATAGCCTTGGGCAGGTCAGTTGCACTCAGTTTGGGGCGGCTGCGGAGGGACACCTTTACCACATCCCTTGCTTTGCCTGTTAATCTTGACATTATCAGGTCATACATTTCGGCATGAGTGTCACATTTAACCCTATTCAGGTAACATTTCATCATATCTTCCCATTCATGAACAGAGTACATATCAGCATGATCACCCCTGAAATAAGGCAGAGCTTTGATATCAGGCTGCACAACAACCTTCAACTGTGGTAAATTAGCATTAGAGGATGACCGGTTCATCGGGGACTGAGGTTGCATTATACTAGGCTGGCGCATTGTGTTGAGGTTTGCCGAGATGTTGTCTCCAATCTGTTTAGCTAAATCTGTTATAATGTCTCCCAGAGCTTCAACAGAGATGACTTGAGTAGGCTTAGGGGTTGATTGGGTAAGTGGCGTGGGGCAAACAGAGGGGGTCGCAGCTGGGTCGACAGCTGACTGATCAACTGTGTTGTTGAGAACACTAGGAGACATAGACCAACCCCTACCACAACACAGTGAAGCAATCTGCTGGCCCCTCCCCACCCCAAAGGTGAGATCATGTCCCTGACCAGCCATAGTCTGACTTTAAAAATTATCTCTCCCTGACATCTCAAAGAGCAATTTTTGCAAAAGCAAGAACACTTTGACTGAAAACACTTTAAATAAATGCAGAAGTTCAGTAGTATAAGCCCAGCATATCATAGTATTTCCAAAGCGCATTGAAACTCCAAAAGAAAATTACATGCACAAAAAAAACAAAATGTTCCCACACTGATGTGAAACTAATAAAACTGTCCTTGGTCAAGTTCAATATATTGTCACTGGGATCATCAATACTTCAAATACATATACATTTTTCCCCATTTTTTTTTTGTTATTTTTATTTCAATTTTTTCCCCATTTTTTTAAATTATTTTTTATTTCCACTTTTTCCCCCATTTCTTCAATACCATTTTATCTTCCTTATTTTAATGATAAAAGCATCCGTTTAAAACACTGATTGGCCAAAAAGATTCGTCAGAACAAACCAACATAAAACCATGGGAGAGTGAAAAAAACAAAATAACCACTCTTCAAAGCAGTACACGACCGTCCCTTCTAACCTTCGGTTGACACCATAGACATTAAGAGAGGCTAGATTGGCCCCTCCCCCTTTTTTCACGGCAGACTTGGCGGCCATCTTAAAGCGGTCGACCGCCCAAACGCAGAGTGGGACTCGGTGACGATAATAAATCACTGTCGTTGCAAAATGCCTCAACATTGTGCAGCCTACGGCTGTAAAAACCGGTGTACTGCACAATCCAGACAACAGGGAATTACCTTTCACAGGTAAGACACATGTTTACTTTAATTTGGTCTTTTAATAATTTTATTAATAATAAGTTTAATAATCTTTTAATATATGGCCATGAGAAACCGAAATTGATAACAAATGGACTGAGGGGCATCTTAAAATTCGCCATGTCTAATGATAAAGTATGCTTTCTGATGGGCATCTGAGAGGAAAAAAAACATGCTTCTAGCGAGAATTTAACCCGGGTCTATAAATAATAAGTCTTGTGTGATAACAACTATACCACTACAACTTCAAAATATTCAAGGGGAATAGATATTTATTTCTGAAAGCTTGTATTGGTTATACAATAATGCACAGTGTATCGCGGGGTCGACCGCGGCAAGATGGCCGCCGCCGTCGGACATCAGTCTACTGGGATTCCACCGTAAGGTGTCCAGTCTACCTATATATGTCTGTAGTTGACACACTTCAAGCACACTCGGGAACGAGCGAAGGTCGCGGAGGCCACAGAGCGGGGAGAAGCAGGAGGCAGAGATTCGGGCGTCAGCAGCTGTACCCTGGGTGACCAGAGGCGCTGGCCGGAGATGCAACGGGTCTAACGGCACCAAGTGCAACCGATGTATTCTTGCTTCGTCTGCGTTGTGTAGTGTAATGAAGGAATCCGGACCCGTGAATGTCTTTGGAGGCAATCTCCATTTATTTTCCAGCTTCCATATCTGACAGTAAAAACGCAATTAGTATATCCTCCGTTAATTGTGACCGCACAACTCGAGCCCCTCTCCCATGAAGTACAATGACAAAATGGGAGAAGAGCATTCAATTCAATACAACAAGCGGAACGTACCTGACAGTAAAAACGCAATTAGTATATCCTCTGTTAATTGTGACCGCACAACTCGAGCCCCTACACAAATTAAGCAACATAGTAATGTCAGCATATTTTGCGCTAGGTTTACACAAGCAGGCACTTATAAATGAAGTTTAACAGTGCTAAACCACAGAAATTGCTACGAGCACAATAGCACTCACCTCTCTCATGAGGTACAATGACAAAATAGGAGAGGTAAAGGCGGGTCACTGCCCTTAATGGAAAGAGGAGGGGTCTCTCAAAAGTGACCGTAGGGGTTACAGAAACTCATTCTAAAGTTACAAACGTTCCACTTATTGACTTTGGAGGTCTAGAAATGTCAGGTAATAACTAACTATTCGTACAGATTTTTTGTAATTATATTACAAAATAACAAATTGTATTTGACTGCATTACAGGTATAGCTGCTGCATAATTGACCTCGTTACATTTGTTAAGTATGGTTGTAAAAGCCAACTTGTGGCTTTTGCTTGAATCGTCATTTTCCCTGGTATACAACACGACCACTAGGTGCAGTGATATTCCTGGAGAAATGGCACAAACACAAGTTATGTCCAAAAGAAGCTTTAATTTCCTTGTGGATTGAATGGAAAGAGACATTTGTAAAACTTCATGCCACTACAGTGGAATTATGATAATATACTTCAAAGTATTGCATAATGCACAACAGAGAATTACGTTGTCAATATGTATTGCTAGCATGGAGACTGTGAGTTTAAGTTTGCATTATTTTTCATTCCGGGGACTAGATTACATCACATTGGAGGATTGCATCAAGTTTTTATAGCCATATAACTTTCAGTCTGTTTTCTGTTTAGTTTGGAGAGGGAATGGATAGGTCATAATGAGGCCCCCTCATTTTGACTGTCAAAAACATAAAAAAATAATATTCATTTGCGTTTGGTGCAAAAGTTTATACCTTGCGTGAAGACAGTTTGTTGGTAGTATAAGATTGCATTATTTATAATTCACGCCAAAGCAAAAATCTCCATATTTTAGCGGTTTTGCTTCACATATTATTATTTGCCCTGAGTAACACTGTTAGATTTAGCTGACTTCTGGTCAATGAGTTTATGATCCAGGAAATGTTTTGTTTTACCTCCAAGCCCTTCTTTGTTTTTCAGTAAGTCAATCCAAAATGACTTCAGCAGTGAATTTTCATGAACTCTCCTTGTGTTTGT
Organism: Gymnothorax javanicus; assembly: GCA_029692085.1. Lineage (NCBI taxonomy): Eukaryota > Metazoa > Chordata > Actinopteri > Anguilliformes > Muraenidae > Gymnothorax > Gymnothorax javanicus. Next base: position 21,932,658 of record CM056203.1, read on the forward strand.
GGCACTTTTTTTGTCCCAAAATTGAAAAAAATAAAATAAAATAAAAAATACGTGGGAATAAGTTTTATTTCCAAATGATTGAAATCATTTTTCCAGTCTCTGTGATCCTCAAATCCTGAGTTATAAAGCTTTAAACAGGGGTCATGCACAATTAGCCAGGATGGGCTTGATTTGGCATCTGTGCAAAGGAGTTAAATGGAGTTCACTAAAAGCAGGTCAGTGAACCGGACCGAGCCGAAAATGTCGCTCCATGCATTCACGTCCTATTTAAATAGCCTATTTATATCACCTTCATTCAGCAATCCTGGTCTGTCTTATTTGATGTCCCTCCCTCCTGTTCCATTCCATTCATCTCTCACCCTGTCACTCCATAGGAACCCCAGGAGACTCGAAAGAGCCTTTATGACTCCAAGAAAAGACGCTACCCCCACCCTGAGTCTTGTCACCTGGGGCTTCACTTTATCTTGCACCGATCTCCATCGACTCGACTCCATTCCGACCTACATCAGCATAAATTCCCATGCCTATCCAATTCAATAAATATTGTTAACTATAATTTTGGGTGGTCTGGAATTCATTAAATGGTAAGTATTATTTGTTCGGATTCTTATGTTTATTTCTTAACAGATAGTTGCTGCTAGTGTTTCGCTGACGATGGGGAGAGTCAGCATCTTTGCCTCGTACCGCTACACAAAGTGAAGAGTTGAGAGAGCCATTGGTGGCGATTGTGGCCATTGGTGATGTGTACAAAACCCCCCACTCAGCAAATAAATGATTCACCAAAACCATTTTTTTTTTTTTTTGTTACAGAAAATAAAAATTCCAAATTGTCAAATCCCTTTTCTGCATCTAGTGAGACAACAACTATTGGTGAATTAGTGTGAGATGTGTAATAGATTACCTTAAGCCTGCGTAGGTTGTTAGATGAACGTCTTCCTTTCATAAAGCCAGTTTAGGCTGAGAGGAAAATAATAAAGGTTTTGATTTGTTTTGTTTGTTTATTTATTTATTTATTTATCCTTTATTTAACCAGGGAAGTCCCGTTTAGATTGGAATCTCTTTTTTGAAGGGAGCCCTGGGGGTTGAGGTGGAGAGAGAGAGGACAAGCCAGTTGGATCAGGGGATGATTAGGTGGCAGGCTGAAAGATCCAGGTTGGGAATCTAGCCATGACACCGGGGAACCCCCTACTCTTGTTGTAGAGTATCTTAGGATCTTTAATGACCACAGTGACTCAGGACCTTGGTTTAACGTCTCATCCGGAAGACAGTGTCTCTTTCAGTACAGTGTCCCCATCACTGCACTGAGGCATTGGGGATTATTCCTCCAGAGGGAAGATCACAATGTATTGGCCCAGCAATACCTCTTCCGGTAGCAACTTGGTTTTCCCAGGTGGTCTCCCATCCAAGTACTGGCCAAGCCCACACCTGCTTAGCGTCAGCCACATGGCTGGAACAGAGTAAATGGTGGTATGGCATTTGTGATGCTAAGGCTTTGTTAATGATTTTTATGTCAGTGCTGATTGAAGACAAGTGGCAATAGCTTGATGGGGAGGTAGGGTCTTCATCAGGTTTTAGTTAAAGAGCATAATACCTGTATTCATGCCGAAGGGTAGTTTGGATTTTTGTTTAATTTCAGCCATGAATCTTTTGAAAACAGGGGCTAACATACGTATTCCAACCATAGGACACAAGGGGCTCTAATTTCTTGGTGCAGCCCACGCAGTGGTAATTTTGTCCGGTGCAGCCCGCGCAGTGGTAATTTCGTGCGGTGCAACACTGTGCGCAGCCACTTTGGCAATTTGGTAGACGGACGTGCGCCGAGATGGGTGTGGCGGCGTAGTAGGGGGAGGTGTCACATATTCATCATAACGCAGTGACAATTTCGTGGATAAAGGCTCTGCCGAAAGTGTGCAGAGAGCTCGCTAACTCCAACCTGGTTTACTTTCTGTGCAGTGGTAATTTGGCTGACCGGCGCAGTGCACACACGTCACCGAAACCTCACAGGCAGGTTTCCAGAATGTCAGGCACATTTCAATGCAATAAATAATAACAGCAACCACTATTTAATGTAACTATCTGAATGAGAACATAAATTATAGTATCTATATCTATTGTCCTGATGTCAGATCAAAAAGAGAGAGAGGGATGTGTGCATGTGGCCGCGTGAGTACGTGTGTAGGCTATGTGGGTATGTGTCCTTCAGCTGCTTTCACACCGGACGCGAAACAAATTTTTCGCACGACTGATTACATTCAAAGTCAATGCAAAGACGCGCATACATGCGTGTATTCGCGTCTTTGCATTGACTTTGAATGTAATCTGTCGTGCAAAAAATTTGTTTTGAGTCCAGTGTGCAAGCGGCTTAATACTATTATTGTCACTTAGGTTTTATCGTTTTTAGTGGGGGAAAGGAATACAGCCTGATTGCTATGATCTCGTACTGAGTCAAGATCACATATTGAAAATAAATGTGTAACGTATCTTGCATTGTTGTCCATGCATGTTAATCCCAAAATTTTAAGCAGCAACAGGGTGTCATAATAGGAACACGCTATCCATCGTTTCTCTTCCCAATGATGCAGGCAGAAGAAATAAATGAGCAATCGTCGTATTTCATTCCAACTTCATAAGTTTGAATGATCTGACGTAGTTTCGTTTTGAAATTCCATTCAAGTTTGCTAATGGTGATAATTTGCTAATGCCCTAGGTAGCCAGCTAACTCATATTCATAATGCTTAATATAGACGTAAGCGGTGCAGAAAACATCCCTGAAGCAGCAAAGTAAAATGCAACATTAACGAATCATGCAGATATAGAACAGAGGCTTCTTTATTCCAACACTTTAAAGGTGAGGAGAGGAGCTCATTTGATTGGTGAAGATTTGACTCGGCTGTGTTAAACCCACTCACGCCTTCTCTCCTCCCTCTTTGCCACTTGCGCCGGCAGGAGGGACAGAGGCGAGGCAGAGAAGTACTTGCGCCGGGCTACGCCGGGCACGAAATTGCAAAATACACCTGGATACACCCCGTTGGCGCGGCACTCCCCCCATTCGCCACGGTGCACCTGCGTCTGGTCAACGAATTTAGAGCCCAAGGTCATAAACCATTGATAAATGGCAACATTCTGCAACAGTATGGCATTATCATGGTTATGAATGTTATTATAATATGAAATAAGCAACATGAAATCTAAAATAATGTAATATGCGAAAAACTCTCGTCAATAATTTTGCAATCAAATAGTAAAGCGTACAATATTTAATTGTACTGTGTTCTTGTGAAAGAAACAAGTGTTTAAATTTATGCCACCCATCTACAGATTATTGAGGTATATACTGATATTATTCTATTTGTTCAATGAAACTTATCATATAACTAGACAGTCCGGTCGGCTGCAATCACATGGGTGTAGCCTCCAAAAACCAGCTTCTCCCCTTTTTTGCACATTGTTTGGCGAATGCTGTCACCGTGGCAACCGAAAGCGACAGGTGCCATAAATGAAGTATAGCACATGTCCATCCCAAATATGTTGTACGCTGTACAGGTAGTGCTTTTCGACCGATTACTTTCATATTTGGTATGGACATGTGTTATACTTCACTGATGACACCTATCAATTTTGGCTGCCATGGTGACAGTATTGGCCGAATAATATGCAAATTAGTGGCAAACCATAGAGATTTCCTTGTGGACGCAGTACACGCTGCAGTTTTTCACAGATTACTTTCATATTTGGTATGGACGTATTACACTTCACTTATGGTAATTAGCGATTTTGGCTGCCTGGCGACAGTATTGGCCAAATAATATGCAAATTTGTCGCAAAATGTAGAGATTTCCTTGTGGACGCTGCACGGGCTGCAATTCTTGACTGCTTACTTTCATATTTGGTATGGACATGTCTTACACTTCACTTATGACACCTATCGATTTTGGTTGCCATGGCGACAGTATTGGCTGAATACTGCACCGAAAAGGGGAGAAGCGGGCTTTCAGGGGTTACACCCATGGCGTCGCATCCGAACGGATTGTCTAGTTATAGTAGTTACAAATATATGTTCGATAAATTGATATGAAGACCACAAAGGAAAAATGATCAGTCCAAATTTTGCATTTTTGTATATTTTATACATTATATATAATTTTTGTGTCACCTGCGATAGCAGGAGACACATGGGGTTGCTTTGGCGGCGTCGGCGTCGTCGTCCGGGGATTGGTTTCCGTGCTCTATCTTCTGTTGTAGTTGGCGGATTTTGATCAGGTTTGGGCTGGATGCTTTTTATATGGAAACCTCGCTCGAGTTCGATTTCGGAATGGTTTCGACCATAGCTAATTTGCATACTGCAATCTGATTGGTTGTTGGGTTTCCGTGCTCTATCTTCTGTTGTAGTTGACGAATTTTGATCAGGTTCGGCTTGGATGCTTTTTATATGGAAACCTCACTCGAGTTCGATTTCGGAATGGTTTCGACCGTAACTAATTTGCATACTGCAATCTGATTGGTTGTTGAGTTTCCGTGCTCTCTTTTCTGTTGTAGTTGGCGGATTTTGATCAGGTTTGGGTTGGATGCTTTTTATATGGATACCTCGCTTGAGTTCGATTTTGGAATGGTTTCGACCATAACTAATTTGCATACTGCAATCTGATTGGTTGTTGGGTTTCCGTGCTCTCTTTTCTGTTGTAGTTGGCGGATTTTGATCAGGTTTGGGTTGGATGCTTTTTATATGGATACCTCGCCGAGTTCGATTTCGGAATGGTTTTTTTTATAACTAATTTGCATATTGCAATCTGATTGGTTGTTGGGTTTCCGTGCTCTATCTTCTGTTGTAGTTGACGGATTTTGATCAGGTTTGGGTTGGACGCTTTTTATATGGATACCTCGCTCGAGTTCGATTTTGGAATGGTTTCGACCATAACTAATTTTCATACTGCAATCTGATTGGTTGTTGGGTTTCCGTGCTCTCTTTTCTGTTGTAAGTGACGGATTTTGATCAGGTTTGGGTTGAATGCTCTTTATATGAATGTATATCCAGAGCACCAAGTCTTGTTAATAAGTATCTTGGTTAATTAACTTCCAGCTATAAAAGTATCAGGAAACATTCTTTAAATTTGAATTTTAAGTTGTTGACTAGGTCTTAAGATTTTGAGAGCGGAGATTATTGTGGTATTCGTCGGTAGACATACCCATGAGATATGATAATTATACATTATTCTATTGCAGGTCATCCACATCCACAAAATTTGTCGAGGTGCAAACAACCACAACAGTCACTTCACTGTACTACTTATTCAATCAATTTTTTTCCTGGCACTTCCCTCATTGTTCTGTCATCTCTACAGACAGCTTTGCAGGCGACACATCCACTTCGCAGAATTCTAGCAATATTTATAATCATATAAAATAATAATATATATTATAGATAATTATATTATATAATTATATATTATATTTTTTATTTTTTGCATATTTTTTCAGTGCTTTGTTTCTAAGATCATTTTGAATTTTTTTAATTCATCATTTCTCCACAAGGTGAAAATGTGGCTCTGATCATTTTTCAGTTGTGGTCTTCATATGATCACTTGATTGCTTTTTGGGTTGATTGCGCAAGATGTCGTTGTCGGTAGTGTCCGTAGGTCCCCTAATCCAGCATTACATGGATAATTATGACCCACTGTATGTCCTTCATTAATGCATCTTGATATGAAACCAAAATGTTCGAGCCATAAATACCTACAGGTGCATAATAGTACATAGCAAAGGACAAGTTAGACAGCAAAAACATCGTTAAGTTTGATGTTGCATTTAAAACACTGACTTATGTGCAGATCTGAAGCACCTGATAAACACATTTGTGTTATGTGCCATCTAGCAATTTGTAGTTCATGAAAGTTATTTGTCAATAAATTCATATTTCAGTAATTTGATGCTTGTTTGCCAAAAATTATTGTTTTTTTTTACCATTTATGGTATTATGACCCTTGTCTGTAGTGTACGTAGGTCCCCCAATGTCTCACCTTATTCATTCAGCAATATTTTTTTTAAAAAACCATGATCAAATAAGGGGAAAAATATGGACAAACAGGGCTCTATCTTTCACATTGCCCTACCCGTTGCCACTACCCGCTACCCGTGAATTACGCATTTAGCAGTTTCCACTATCCCTAAACGGTATCTTGCAGCCACACTACCCGCTATGCATTATGCCGACTCCCTTATTTGCGCCTGGAGGTGTGCCCATGGGCGTGTTCATGCGCTTTCCCTACAATTGCTATCTTGACCACACACGTTAGGGAAAGCATATAGCGGGTCCTCAAACCACCCGCTACCCATTTGGGCTTTTACAAGAGTGCGTCCAGGCAGCTTCAATGCGCGTCCACTTGGACACATGTGGACGTGCACATGCGGATCCACTTCCTGAATTAACTCGTCTATAAAAAGCCTCCTTGCTTTAGCCTCAGTTGAACCCCTGAGAAAATGGCAGAGATAGTACTAAATCGCCTTGATCGCCAATTAAATATTAGAAGATGCCCAGAACGCGTGTACTGCCAGCGCACCAGCTACCTGGGCCTTTCAGGTAAGTCTATATTGTTTGTATTTTGAATCAATCATTTTTTCCGCTTTTATAATAGCATATAATTATTATATATAATATATATTAATGATATATATTATATTTAATATCAGGGCCGGCGCTAGACCTGAAAATTTGGGAGAAAATATCCATCCCTTTATTGACTACAATTAGTCCTGGCTAATTCTAGATGGTTTTCCTATATTAACACGCTTTCCAATTCAAGAATAATCAAGTGGCAATTGAAGACACGGCTTCTCTCCCCCATGCGATCTAACAGCGAAAAAATAATGGGCTACATTCAGTACAGAAAAATAATTTAATTACAAATAGGTCTATGCACTGGCACTCAGCAACGGTAATTTTTTTTCCAGCGAGAGCGGCATTTCAGAACTCTTTTACGAATGAAGGCAATTTCGGCGACACTTACGCAAACCCGTTTTTGGAGCACGGTCACGCAACTTGCTGTAAAAAATAGACAGCTGTCCAATTAGAAAATGTAAACGGACGAAACCATGTACTTGTCACCAGAATTACTTTCATTCGCTGAAGAGTTCTGAAATGCCGGTCTAGGTGGAAAAAAAAGTTACGTCGCTGAGTGCCAGTGCATATACCTAATTTTATTTTTCTAAAGTGGGATTTTGTTCAATGCTTCATTTCAGACGGGAGAGGGAGTTGGAAGTGCATGGCGAAACGCATTTTTTTCTTTTTCTTTTTCTTTTTTTTGAAGTTTCCATCACAAAAGGGGTGGGCTTGATGTTTTTTTTTTTTTACATAACAAACATTAAACAATATGTCAATGCCAAATAATAATAATAATAATAATAATAATAATAATAAAATAATAAAATACAATTCATGATTAACTTAACAAAAACAGATCCTCCCCTGTCTGGATTTGACCTCATGCACGAGCAATTTAACTTCGTCTTCAGAGAAACGTGGCGACCTTCCTCTCCATCACGGGTTTCGGTTTGAGGATTTGGGATAGGCAGCCTGCTCCTAAAGGCAATGGCACCTGGCACACTGACTGGTTTAACTGGCGTAACGCCCAAACCACGCCTATGCATAATATAAGGGGTAGCGCAGGTGTTTTAGGGATATAGGCAGGTGTGCAAGATAGCAACTTTTGCGGGGGAACGCCTCTTACGCAATGCTAAATCCCCAAATAACGGGTTTAGGGAAATAACGGGAAGATAGGGCCCATAATCCCAAGACATGTAGGTACAATATGAAAGTACTTTGTACAAAATATAAGGCACTTGAATTTTCAGCTTTTGTGCTACATCATTTGTACGCCTAATTGTGTTGTAGCCTTAAAGCATTTCCAAGTCAGATTTATACAGCCATTAATTGGCTGTATAAATGGCTGGCCTCAGGACGCAACTAACGTTAGATCCCAAGCTAGATGGCTAGTTTGCTATCTTGCTAGCTAATAAATGGCTGTGTAATGATTGTAACATTCGCTAATAAATAAACTAGAGCTGGACTCGTGAGAGTCTATACCTCCGCCAGCATAGCTGGATTTGAACTTTGGCCTATATCTCAGCTGTACTTTGGCCTAGATATGCCAAAATTTAAACACTTGTTCCTCTTGTGCTACTATAACATCCTGCAATGTGTGGTTAAAATCTATGCAACCGTTTTGAGATATCCTGCTGACAGACAGACAAACAAATAAATAAACAAATGGAAGCAAAAATATAACCTCCTCGGCAGAGGTAATAATACCACATACCATGATGTAATTAAGTAACTTATAAATTGGGAGGAGTATTTCAATTGTTCTACATTGCTACGCTTCATAATAAATGTTCCTAATATAAATAATAGGCCTAGTTGTAAAAGCGTATGTGTCTGTCATGATACTGGGTGACAAATGCATGACCGTGAAACAAGCTAGAAAACATCGATTCATATTGAATTTCAAAAGCTGTCACTGCTGTCCAATTAATTCATGCAATATTTTAGCAGGCAAAGTTATTCTGAAGCATACCTTTGACCACGATTGATTACAGCGGACAAGAAATGGGTACGAAGGAATCTGTCACTGCATGGTAAAAAAATTCCGTTATAATCCTAAAATATGAAATCAATAGCACAAATTATATGGAAAAGTCATTAAAATAGCTGTCAGTAACGTCTAGCCTTGCGGCAGGATGGCCAATTGCTGAACGATGATCAAGAGTAAGGACGGATTCAGACGATTTTGATCATTATTCCCTTTTCACTTAACAGTCGTTGCGGCATACGAAATTGTGGACACGAAAGGTATGGTCGCGGAAATTGGCCCATTTACAGCAGCACACTGGAAAACTTTTGTTGCCGATAGGATGTGTGCACAGAGTCATTCCACAGAGATGAAAAATAAATAAATTGATGCGTATAATCAAAGAATAAAAATCTAAATTTGTCTTTGGTAACAGTCGTGATTCACTGGAACCAAAATGATTTTTAGTATTTGAGCTAATATTTTTCAAAATTGACGAAAATTAGCAGTCAAGAAGTTGGTTTATCGGCGTAAGGAAAGTCCGTTCTTCTCTATAGTAGCAGTACATTTGAGCAGTGCGACTCACTCAAGATCTGCCTGCCTGGTAACAGTCATTAGCATAGCAGACATGTCGGGCAATGACCTAACCCGTTATTTTCAGTCTGATATTGTCCTGTGTTCTGACCAGAAAACTTACTAATTTTAATTTCCCACATCCTTTCTGATATAAACTGCCTAATTTGTGCCAAAATCATTTTAATTAATTCAATTAAAAAAAGAAAACTACTTTGGTTCAAGTGGTAGTTTTATGCTCACTATGGGCTCTATCTTTCACACTGCCCTACCCGTTGCCACCACCCGCTACCCGTGAATTACGCATTTAGCAGCTTCCACTATCCCTAAACGGTATCTTGCGGCCACACTACCCGCTATACATTATGCCGAATCCTTTATTTGCGACTGGAGGTGTGCCCGTGGCGTTTCCCTAAAATTGCTATCTTGACCACACAGGTTAGGGAAAGCGTATAGCGGGTCCTCAAACTACCCGCTACCCATTTGGCAATTGAAGACACGGCTTCTCTCCCGCTATGCGATCTAACAGCGACAAATGGGCTACATTCAGTTCAGAAAAATAATTAATTATAATTAGGTCTATGCACTGGCACTCAGCGACGTAACTTTTTTTCCAGCGAGAGCGGCATTTCAGGACTCTTCAGCGAATGAAGGTAATTCTGGTGACAAGTACATGGTTTCGTCCGTTTACATTTTCCAATCGGACAGCTGTCTATTTTTTACAGCAAGTTGCGTGACCGTGCTGCAAAAACAGGTGTGCGTACTTGTCGCCGAAATTACCTTCATTCGCAAAAGAGTTCTGAAATGCCGCTCTCGCTGGAAAAAAATTACCGTTGCTGAGTGCCAGTGCATAGACCTATTTGTAATTAAATTATTTTTCTGTACTGAATGTCGCCCATTATTTTTTCGCTGTTAGATCGCATGGGGGAGAGAAGCCGTGTCTTCAATTGCTACTTGATTATTCTTGAATTAGAAAACGTGTTAATAAGGGAAAACCATCTAGAATTAGCCAGGACTATTTGTAGTCAATAAAGGGAAGGATATTTTCTCCCAAATTTTCAGGTCTAGCGCCGGCCCTGAATATTATTTCCCACAGAACGAGAACACGTGACAAAACTGCACCTCTCCCATCAGGCAGTGACGGAATTATGTAACCTGGTTGCAGATGATGTCTACACCGCTGCCAGCTGTCCGTTGCTGTTAGGGTTACTGTGGCGCTATTTTTCTATGCTAGTGGGTCATTCCAACACCCACTCAGCTCAGTTGGAGGCATGACCCAATCATGGGGAAACGCATTTTTTCTTTTTTTTTTTTTTTTTTTTTTTGAAGTTTCCATCACAAAAGGGGTAGGCTTGATGTTTTTTTTTATTACATACCAAACATTAAACAATATGTCAATGTCCTCTCTCCATCACGGGTTTCGGTTTGAGGATTTGGGATAGCGCAGCCTGCTCCTAAAGGCAATGGCACCTAGCACACTGATTGGTTTAACTGGCGTAACGCCCAAACCACGCCTATGCATAATATAACGGTTAGCGCAGGTGTTTTAGGGATATAGGCAGGTGTGCAAGATAGCAACTTTTGCGGGGGAACGCCTCTTGCGCAATCCTAAATCCCCAAATAACGGGTTTAGGGACTCTGGCGCAAGATAGGGCCCTATATCTCTTATGTGTGCTGAACAAAATGAACATAAAATAAACATATCAATCATTATCTGCTGATAAAACAATTAACAACAATTATCCCACGAATCTCTCCAGTATTGTGAAAAGACACATATCAAAAATCAGATCAAAAGTATTTGGAAACAAAATAGAAAAAGAAGTTTATGAATGTGGCATCTATCCATGATAATTATGGAGGCACCTCAATTAGCATCATAAAAACAAAGACAGACTCATTCGGATAATCTCTGTAAAGGGAAAAGGCAGTATCTGCACTCAGACTACTGCAAAAAATATCCAGCGCACGCTATGCACGCTCCTTGCATATGTGTCCCTACCAACTCTCACATTAAACATACGCCCTTATAAGCATTATTACTTTTCACCGATATATACTTGATAAAAGTGGTTGAAAGTGATAAAAGTAGTTCAGAGGGGTGTAAATTCTTCCAGGGTCCAGATAAAAAGTTTCAATGACTTTCAAGTCACTTCAGGTACAAAACTTTTTTGTGTCTTACAAGTGGTAGAAGGATAGACTTACACACTCATAAAATATAAGCCTAGTGCGATACATGGTATTAGAGTAGCACACAAAAGAATATGTCTGGGATATGATCGGACCCTACACAGTAGGATGAGGGTTAAATGGTTGATTTAATAACTAAGCTGGGAGGGGAATTACTTTTCACATTAGGCCAAGTAGGATTAGATAGCCTCTCATCAATACATGAAATCATGATTGAAATACTGCAGTTTGCACTTACTCAGGTCATGTTTGTCTAATATTAAAATTATTTAGACGCTCTAAAACATTTATATGTGACAAATATGCACAAATGCAAAAAAATTGGGAATCCAGCAAATTCCTTTTCGCAGCACGGTAGGTTGCATAGATCCGGAATATGAATTCATATTCAAGGGTTAATATTACATTCTGCATAGTGCACAAACAAACCCATTCTTGCCCAATGCTGCCTTAAGAAGTTTTGAGAGTTGAGATACCAAGAGAAATAAAAAAATAGCACAGATTGTTCATTATTAATTTATATTTTGTCCCCATTGGCACAGAAAAAACAGGGACTGTCCATTTTACAAAGTTAGGATGTGTGTTATTTACACAAGATAAGTTACTTTTTACACAATGAAATCAACTAATTACTCAATCCAAAGCAAGAACTCAAAAAAAAAAATAGTGAATCAAAGAGAATAATTTCTGTTAAATTAAAGGTGCACTATGCAAGTTTGTTTACTTTCACTTCTGTTGACATTCAAACTCAAACAAAACAGAGGTAGCCCGCCCCTCCCTCCCATAGTTCCCTCCTTCCCCTGCTTCCATAACTGTCAACTTTTGTCGGTGATTGGCCGGGACGGTTTGTTATGTTATGGGGCATAGCCTGTGCCCCTTGTGTTTATTTGCAGTTTGTGACGCCTGTGCGGTCTCCACAGCCCGGGTTTTTTTTACAGTGAATTTAGGGGCAGGCAGCTAGCGGATCGTGGAGAGATGTCGACGAATTGAGACAAAAATATAATCGCGCAGAAAGTAAACAAATTTGCATAGTGCACCTTTAACACATTTTAGTCATGTGGAACCAATGTTCACAATTTTTAAAAATTATATCCAGTAACCCTTTTTCAGTGTGACATCACGAAAATATTTTCTTAATTCAGGCAAAATGTTGCAAATGTCAGTTGGATTAGTAGACTTTTGCTCTTATGCGTGGCTCATCTCCGAATCAGCAAGCATAAAACTGAGCCTTCACACTTTTAAAAGAATTTGTCACTGGCATTAAATTGGAAATCACTGTGGATAACAACCACAGCCAAAATCATGTACGTAAAATATGTAATTATCATCTTAGAAAAATAAACAATGTATTTAATTGCACTCACAGTTCTGAGGCCGTCTACTGACTGACTGTATTCCACTCAATTAGAATAACTGGCTCCCCAGTCAAAAGCTTTATGCCAGTAAATCATGGTGCTTTAATCCAACTGTGAGCAGAAAGACCCAAAAGGAAACTGAACCAAACAACAAAATAAAATGTAATAAATCAATGCTTTTCAAATTTAATGTAAAAATTGAAAATAAATTTCCTAAATGCAAGTACATTAATATTTGGTAGTATGTGCATTGTTAATTTCACTTGTCTAATATTATGTCACAACGGTCCGCATCACCAGAAATCTGAGGACCAGCCTGCTCCCATGCCAATCAACAAAACTCTGTTCATTTGCCTTCAATTAACTCAGTAATCAATTAAGCCTTTATATTCCCAACTCTCACACCAGTTAGGAGCGAAGTCTCGTATAGTCTATTGCATAGCTTACTGTCTATAACAGTTGGCTTGTATATTTAGCAGACTATTGTTAGTCTAGCTTTCTTTGTAAATATTTGGGAATTGTTGTTTCCCTCATTGTTTGCTAAGCATTCATTTTTGAAGCCCCACTTCAGAAGTAATAAACAATGCCTTTATTTCTTCGCATTTGAATCCAATTGCCTTCGCCTTTAGTTCAGTGCACACAACACGGTGCTCTGAAAAACCATTACACATTGATTTATTTTCCCATAAAATCTCCTACTGAGCCGTCTCCTTGGTCAGAGAAGACCCATTTTCTTCACCAGCAGGGTTCCAAGCAGTGCTCGGATTCTGCACAGGCCAAAGGATGCCCTTATACCCACCCATGAGCAGTAGGGTGGGGAATGTACATCCCTCCAGATGTGCATCATGTCTGTGGGAGAGGTGTGGTGCACAGATGCCATGGCTTGGTAGCAGCAGCGGTTATAGGGCAGGTGAGGGCCCCCTGAGAAACGTGGGCTGTGGGTGGGAAGAATGCCGGCAGACCGAGCAGACAGTCCCACAAATACATCCTCAGGCAGCAGGGTCAAATGAGGTGAAACAGCAGTAGCAGCTTGGGCGATCTTGAGGATGGCAGATTTGGAGAGGATGTAAGTTGTTCCACTGCAGTAATCAGGGAAGAGCTCTAAGGAATAGGCATCAGCAGGAACATAGTGCTTGCTGGCCAAATTGCGGTTTGGTGGCACCTTAAGGTTGACGTGGCCCAAGTACAGGTCACCCTCCATTCTATAGCTCAGGTAACGTATGACCACACCAGGGTTGAAAAAGACATCATCATCCACTTTAGCAAGGAAGCGTGTCTCTAGGCAGAAGCGACGAGTCCAGCCCAACATAGACAAGGTTTTCAGGGTGAGATTAGCATAAGACTCTAAGAAGCGGCCCTGCACTAGGTCTCGGTGAACTCGAGCCTCTTCCAAAAGTTGTTTCGACAGTATAGGATCTGATGTTACACCCACCATGAATAAGGTAATGACCCTCCGACCACTGACCACAGTCTCGCCGCCCCAGGTGTTGCGGATGGCCTGCCGAGCCTTCTGGTTAGCTGGAGAAGTTGTTACCATGGTGAGGAGGTAAGGGTTAGCACGCTGACAGACAAGTGGACTGGGCATCAGTAGATATTCCTCTTGATTTGGGGGGCTGCTATTTAAACTTCTGACACCCTGCTGAACCCAAGCTGTGTCCATGGCCAGAGACACGCTCCAGGACTCAATAGCTTCAACAAATAAAAGGGCTGGTAGAGCAGCACATGGCACTGTCAGGCAGAGCAGATAGGCTCTGCTACACCTCCATCTTCTCCCCCAGAAAATCCACAGCTTCCTCCCCACCATCTTCACAAGTTCTGGGTCTCCTTAACTAGGTCTTCCATATTCTCCCTGTGCTGTCCTGTAAATGCATACAGTCCATTAATTTCTTTGTAACCAAAACCTCCATCAGTCCTTTCCACTACCCTACATCTGTCCTGCTGGGCTCTGAATAGCTGGAAGTCTCCGCAAAGCTGTCCTGTGCGTAGCATTAGTCCCACTCCAGGGGCCTCAAATTCTGCTCACTAAGTGTTTCCTAACAAGGTTTCTGTCCCAGAAGAAAGCTGCTGAAAAATAGTACGCAAATGCCTGTTACAAGAGAGGTTGTTCTGAATGCGGACGACGAAATAGAGAAGGGTGATTTTTAAAGCCCTCTCTTGGTGCAACCTAAATGCTTCGATAGTAACACAACGCTGTTAATGATATGCTGTCTTCCGTCGGATGAGTAAAAAAATAATACGGACATGTAAAGCATCACAATATGATTTTAAGAGACACATATAGCGCGTAAAATAATGGTATTCATTCCACGTAGCCTAATGAATATCATATTACTGCAGCAACGTTTATTAATCTAAAGGGTGTTAGCCCAAGATACCACCGTAGAATTTAAGTACAACTTGAGAGTGACAAGCCACGCGTTCAAAAAAAAAAAAAAAAAAAAATCGGGCAGTCGTCAAAAAAAAAATAGCCAGCCTCCCCCCATTACAAATAAATAAATAAGTAAACAGTCAGCCCTCAATGAAAAATAACGTTGCATTTGCTTAGCCTCAGCACTGAAGGCATTACAGATGGCAAATATTTTGCTATTGATGCGACGGTATTTTGCCAGAACTGCATTCAAAAATGAAATGGCAAGAAACCTGAAATGCATAGAGCCGTCTGTCAACGCAATGTAACGCAATAAAACATTTCCACGAATAGCAAAGTTGTAATTTAAGCCATGCATAAAAACCATATATTTTACTTATCGAACCTCAAATCCATTTGATCCGATTTCCCTCTGCAACGCATCACCGCAAACCCACGACTGACTGCGATGAAAAACCCGTTTGTCTTATCAGAACATTCCAGCACACACTGGCGCCCTCTTCCGGATGCAGTCATACTGGCCAGTTTATGGCATTGGATTTTGGAAATATATGTTATTCGGTTGAGAAGTGATTTCATTCCGTCGAAATTCAGTTTACTCGTCCCCCGCCACCTGATGGCGAGGTTAGGGGCAGGGATTAGGCCGTGTCTGTCCCTCCGTCCGCGCGTTAGATCTTCGGCAGGGGACTTTTGCGGTCTGACTGCTTGTTTTCTTATCATTCTAATTACGTTTCCATCTTTCCCTGCTCATAACTCCACCATCAGTCTTTGAGGAAGGAAATTAAACACAAACAAACAAATATGGGGCCCTATAGCCTTCAATTGATTACAGCGAGCATTTTGATAACTTATTGAAATTAATAATAATTTCCGAGATGTGGGAGACATGGGGCCTCATGTATCGACGGTACATGCGCATAAAAAGATTGCTTACATTGTTTCTCATGTCAAAGGTGTTTAAAATAGGCAAAATAGTGATATAGCTCATTAATCCCCATAACTCATCAGTCAATGGTCAAATATTTTGCCTATTTTAAGCAGCTCTGTCATCGATTGATCGCAAAATAGTGATACGGCTCATTGGTCCCCATGGCTCATCGGACCCCAGCCTCCCCTAATACTGAGTGGTTAAATTTATTAAAAACATAGGATTTAATAAAAGTCTAACTCGTTTAATCCGACGAATTACTTTATTCAAATTGAGGATTTGGTTCGTGTTTTTTTTTAATTAAAATTTTGCAGTATAGCCGTTATCCATTTCCTTTCAATTTTTGTCAAAGATAGGGAGCTCTTAGAGAAGGGCTAAATAGTTGAATGCGGCTCCGGAGTCGCAGGTTGCGGCCCCCTAATAGGAAGCATTTTCATGCCATCGATGTCTTAGTCATATTTAATACTGAAATGTGTATGACAAATGTTGTAGCAAAGCGACATGATTCCTTTATCCAGGGGAGAAGCCTAGCAGACTCCAAGCTGGCCCTGCGCGTGACGGCTGGCTTCCTGGTAAGATATCGCATTAACTGAGCGATGCTGATTATAGTTCTGTAGTTTTTCATTAGTTTATTTTTGTTTTGTTTTCATTATCATTTTCAGCTCAGTTTTACAGTTTTTCGTCGTTCTTTTCTATTTTCTGAAGTCGAGTTCTTAACTTTATTTCTGATCTGGTCGGTTCCGTTAGTCTGTTTGTCTGTCCGTCTGTCTGTTTGTCATAAACGCGATTTTTTTTTCTTTAACTCTTGGCTTAATCGAAATTTCTTTTGCAGCTTTTGAATCTTCTATGACGTTGTAAGAAGCCTATTGATTTTTGTAAAAATAACTTCAAGGTGAAGGTCAATGTGACGCAAAATGTCAAAAACACATTTTGGTTGATAACTTTGTTTGTATTTGAGATAACAACTTGAATCCAACGCCATTTTGTTCACCATACATAGCCCATTTTAGCGGTTACGGGTCCTGAAGACGATCAAAGTACGTCAAAATGACGAAAATTTTAAATTTTTGATTTTACTAAATTTTTTTATTTCATCGTATAGCCCATTGTTCAAGTACCTCACACACTAAATTTTAGCTCAATCGGTCAATTAGTTATGACGTAATTGATGTTTTTCTGAATCACATTTTACAAAAATGACCATTTATTTCATTTTGCTATTGAACCATTTCCATTGTGTATAAACTAAATATTGTTTAACTGTTGACATCAGGGATACAATATAAGTCGCTGTAAGAAATTAGAAGTTGCTGTCTTCAAGGTCAAGGTCATGATTACGATCAAGGTGAAAATCACGATATGACGAATAACGTCAGTTCTATTATGATATTAATGCCAATTCAACGCCATTTTGTGCATCGTGGAAAGTGCTCTTAGCAGTATGCCATCAAATTTCACATTTGACATCATTACAAGTACGTCAAAATGACATAAACTTTCAAGTTTTGATTTTGCTGAATTTTTCACTTTCATCGGATAGCCCATGGATCAAGTACCTCACACACTAAATTTGAGCGCGGTGACGTAATTGATGTTTTTCTGATTTGTTTGTCTCTCTGCTTGTTAGTAACAAGCTTTTTTACCCTTTCAATATTGCTTATGTTCATGAAACTTCACCATGTGATATAGGAGGTTAGTTGCCAGACGCCTATACTTTGTTTGCTCCCTAGGTCAAAGGTCAAGGTCAAGGTCACCAAAAACATTAAAACCACATTTTGGTTCGTAACTTTACTACTGTTACAGCTAGAGACTTGAAACCAACTCCATTTGGTTCATTCTGTTTCAGAGATCTGTGCATGATTCGGCAAGTCATGAATGACCTTTCATTAATTCGTTTGTCTGTCAACTTTTGTTTTGTCCGCTCCATATCTTA
Organism: Gymnothorax javanicus; assembly: GCA_029692085.1. Lineage (NCBI taxonomy): Eukaryota > Metazoa > Chordata > Actinopteri > Anguilliformes > Muraenidae > Gymnothorax > Gymnothorax javanicus. The sequence goes on from CM056203.1 coordinate 21,950,566, forward strand.
GTCCCTAAATGAGGTAGAACCTGGAAATTTTCAGGATATATTGTTTGTATCATGAAGGTGTGTGCAGTCATATTAATTTTCATATTTTGCTCCCAGGGGCAATGCCCGGGACGCCTTTGTGGGTACTGCCTTCACCCATTACTTGACCATCTTATATCTCGGTCCCTATGATAAGATTGAACCGCAAAATTTTCAGATAGATTGTTTACATCAGGAAGGTGTGCACAGTCATATTAATTTGCATATTTGACCCCAAGGGCAGTGCCCTGGCCTCTTCGGGTCCTGGTGGCACCCATTTTTTGTCTGGCCTATGTTTCAGTCCCTACATATGACAGAACTTCAAAATTTTTAGGATGAATTGTATGTATCATGAGGGTATGCATTGTCTTCCTGTAGCTAATCTCATTGACAGTCTCTCTGTCCCACTGGAGCACCACTGTTGAGACAGAAATCATGTTATAATGCTTAGAAACTTCAATAATGACTTCGCTGTTCAGTCAACCAAAAATGTCTTGATCAATAACTTCCTCAAGAAATACGGTCTCTTCCCAGTTATCAACAGCCCAACCACAGATCTCAGTACGACCGTAGATCAGATCTTCACCGACCTTCAAGGCCGACAAATACAGTGTGGTGTTCACGAATCATATCACAAAGCTGTGTGGATTGCTGTACAATCACCCTTTGAATGTTAAGGCCACTTTTGAATCTACTGACAATGCAAAGTCAGCACCCAGGTAAAATTTATTACTGTCATAATACTCAGTATATTAGCACAGAGGGCTGAGGGGTTAGTGCACCTTCACTAAGGTGCTAACTCATGTTAGTTTAGTTTTTGTTAACTATAGTAACCTTAGTCTGTGAATGCGGATACCTGTTTTCGCTCAGTGCTGATCCTGGAGCTGAAGCCACCAAAAAGCACTTTTTTCCTGACCTCCACCTCGAAATCAGTCAGCTACTTTTGTCCCTCAGATGGTGACCTCTTTCTTTTTCTTTGAACACTCGGACAGCAAGCTGACAAACTAGTAGTTATCTGCATGTCATTTACATAATAATTTTAGGGAGGAGCCAGGGCGAGGTAAGTGGCTTGTGCATGCCCACTCAATTTCTTGTCAATTGGGATATATTAAGGGAAGCAGAACCTAGTGTGAACATGTTTTGATACATGTGGAGGTGCCTTTGCGTACTTACTTTTCCTGTTATGTGAAAGCGCCTTAGTATGAAAGCTGCGCAGTCTTTAATACATAAGGCCCTTGGTTACACAGGAAATTGTTGAGTCTAAAATAAACAGATAGAATCCAGCACTTCTGATTCCATGCTTAAATGTTTTACTGGCAAGGGTGTTATGTATGAGAATTTTATGTAAAGCACTGCATATCATTTATAAATGGAGATTTGTTACATGCTGTTTTTGCTGCCTTGCTGGTCAGCTATTTACTTTGTTCATCAGCACCCTCTGGTGGTGTGTCTGTAGCAAGACATGATCTGATGTAATATCACTTCTTTGTAATAGACTAGTGCTTTCTAGAAGCTTCTGGCATCTTCCTGCCTGGAGGGGGCGGGATTACCCAGGAATCCTGTAGATCTTTCCAGAATGTTGCTAGTCTATATAAATGCTGTGATTTTGGTCAGTGGAGGAAGAGTTTTTGTTTTGGCAACAGAGTTACATAGTGGCATTAGAGTGTTATTATAAGATTAAACAGTGGATTGTTAGAAGTTTTTTTTTTCTAATCAGTGAAGAATAAATTTGTTTAAGTTGTCATTGCTAGTTTTCTTTGTTGTGATTTTCAAGTCATAACAAGGGAAGCAATCATGTCATTTAGTGACTAACGTGACATTTTTCGAGCCGTCGGCATGCAAATGCCGCCAGCTTTCATTGTTTGCTTACAAGTATAGAACATAGTGCAACATATCTCTCCCTCACAGGCAGCTATAATATGTGATTTTTAGAGGGAATTATCAATGAATATATTTGTTTCATTTGCTACAGAAATGGTGGTTATCACATTTCTTGAACATGCTTTTCAGTGATAATTACATTAGCTACCAACGCTCTTCAAACTCCAGAATTTATTTTTGCTAGCCTTGAGGCACACCCATAGCAACTAATGACACTCCAATAGTGACTGGTGACCTTAAGTTGAAAACGCCGGTTTTTCGTGGCGACGGCAGCTGTTACAATCATGCTTAGGAAACGCAGCTGACTGTGCAAAAGCCTTAATGATAATAATTCTGTATCACTCAAAATTTACAAGGCTATCCATCTGATTCATTAAGTTTTTCATTGGTTGATGGAGTTTCCTGGAACTGTGATAATTTTTTTCACTCAAAAAAAAAAAATCCCTATTGGACTCCCTATCTCCCTAAAAAAATCCCTATCGGAATAATCTAACACAGACAGGTTTTGTTGACGCAGCTGAAGCAGCTGGTGGGCAGCAGCATGACTAAAGCGGGAACAATCAAACACCTTAATTTCTGCAGGAACAGCAGCGAATGATAACACTGCAGGATAGTCCATCTCCCAGCAGGCAGCAGCCCAGTCCTTGGCACGTCCAAAAAAACGAGTGATGACAAATGCCGTTTGGGACAACTCAGCGGGGAAGAAGGAGAGCTGAAACTGGAACACCATTCCGCACTGGGCCAGGAAGCTGCGACAGGTGGTGTGGTCACCACTGTGGGAGTCCGGGACTGCCAGGTTTGGCTCACAAAGGGCTCGATCAGAGGGACAGCTTGCTGTATAAGGACACTGGCTGCTTGAGCAGCGGTGGCAGATTCCCATTAAATTTCTGTTACGGCCTCCAGTTGACTGAGAAGGCCACCCAGGTTCTGGTACAGTTGGCAAAGCATCTCTTTGTGCTCTTCATGCTGACCAAGAAGCTCCTCCTGGTACCTCAGGGTGTCAACCGGGCTTGACAGCTCCACCGATTCCATTAATAGCCGGATTGTACAGTTATGGTCCAGACCAGGAATCAAGTGCAGAGTCAGACGTGCAATCTAACTAGTAGTTTGTTGACAGCAATACGGTATAAGACAGGGACGGAGGCACAGAGAGAATAGGCAGGGACGGAACCCTGGATAATGAGGGGTAATTAAGCACAGTGGTAATTGGATAAGCTGGACTGCAGTCATTGGGCAGTGGCTTCAGGGATACTGCCAGATGTAACACAGGCTTCACTAGGCTTTGTGTGACTGGGATTGCAGGGCGAATATGACTTTACAATTCAGCAACTTGTACATGAACTAGAAGTCTTAAATACACATTACACAGTCATTAGGAAATACCATGTAATAAAATTCAGCCAGGTGGGGAAAGACGCACAAGATGTCAATCAATAACAATATCTTAGAGACACTCAAGCTGCTGCACTGCGAGGAGACACACAAGAGATTCACATTGGTGTTATAACACTTTTGATTTCCCAATTTAAAATAGCTTACCCCTGCTAGGTTAACTTGTGACCACTGTTATGATAGTAATATCCCCAATATGAAAAAAAATGCCCAGATGTTGCATTCAAGCCCCATTTCCTGTGAATTATGGGATAGTTTGGTAGCAAAGTCACTTCCGGTCTCGCACAGCTACTGGGAAAAAGTTGCGTTACCATGCGTGGCTATGGATACTTGGCTGTATGATACCGAGCATCATTGTTGTATTAATTCTTTGTGTATTCGTACTTTTTCTTGGCTTGATTTTAGCATTTATATCCTTCGCAGCTTCAAAGACGATGTGGATCAGTGCTTCTCAAACCTCTCCTGGAGTACTTCCTTTCCTGCGTGTTTTAGATCTCTCTCAGCTTCTGCACAGGTAATTGAGATGATTCGCTCCTTATCAAGCGTCTTCACAGGGTTTATAACGAGGTGATCATCTGACACTCCTGCGCTGGAGCAGGGAGAGATCTAAAACTCATGCAGGGCAAGTGGTATGCCAGGAGAGGTTTGAGAAGCACTGATGTAGATGATAAGATTGCAATCGTTCAATGTTATTATGCGGAAGCAATAGGCCTAAGCGGTAGCACACAAAGCACACCGCAGCGCAAGCTGCGCACCGGAAGTGTGGCAGTCCCAGAAGTGTAAGAAATTTCAGCGAAAAAGCTGCATCTGGGTATTTTTGGCATATTGGCAAAAGCGAGAATTGGGTTATCCTCTTTTAATTAGTACATTTGAATTAATTCTGTCGTTGAACAGCCAGAATAAATCCAAAACATCTATTTTATGATTATTGCATTAATGGCCCATTTCCCCATTTTTTTCATTTTGTGGCTTGAACTCACCAAAGTCTCACTAATTTAGTTATGAGAGAGGGCACATGGGGCAAAAATATTCTTGGTCCAGTAGCACCAGTGGCTACATGTGGTGCATTCAGTCTGAACAATAAAATACACTTACAAGTCACAAGTTGAAAATAAAGCCTTCATGTGGAGCAGAGATGTTTTCTTTCCCGCTGGTTGCTGTTTTTTTTCTCCCCACATGAATGACAGAGATCTGCTGGGGTGTCTGTTTCAAAGATAGCCATTGAGCCTTCAGTAAATGCGGTTAAAGATTTACGTAAGACCATCACCATCATGCCTGGCTCATCTATCAGTGTTAGAGTCATTTCCAATCTCATTTTGTTGACGTTATCCAAGCCAATTGAAAAGTCCGGGTTTTGTCCATTTTATGCGTGTTCTGCCTCCTCGAATAAAGACTGCAGTAAGTTCATTTTGATCTCTTTGAAAGAGATGGATTAATTGACCAGCTGGAAACTTACTTTACAGATCAGCACCTGACATACTGTGGTGTCCCGCTGCTGAGGGTGAGTAATGGTGTCGCATGATCACCTGTACACATTTAACTCTTTTCCTCATGACGAGGGCTCGATATCATAAAGGCAGAGAAATCAAAGTATGAGATACTGCTTTGCAACTGTTGTGAAATACTTAATTTACTGCACCAGCTATAAAATTGGTGGTCTTCTAGAGGGATCGTCTAAGATTTATCTTTCTTTTTTTTACCCTGGATTTCTGAAAGAGGGCACTGGTAGCCTCAAATGGATCAACAGACTACCTGAGTCCAGTGTCTGTCCTTGGAAACTTCTCTGATGAGTACATCATATTGTGCTGCATCCAGATATAAAAAACTTGCAAGTGTTAAAATGACTTGGATATTCTGAATAAGTCCTTTTCAAGATCAGAATACTGATGCTCGCCTTAAACACCCCCCCAAGATGCAAACACTTGATCTAAAAGAGGAAGCAAAAATGGGAACAGGATGAGTATAGTGCTAAACTGACTAAATTAGATCACTTTTTTTACACATGCTTCTGTTTCATCGAATGCTTGCAATGTTACCGTGTACCGGGAGGCTATCGTAAGCTCACCATCACTTAAATGTATAGTCATGTAATTATTACCTCTCACATGAATGTAGAACATTAATTGACATTAGATTCTGACCTATCCTGTTGGCATATATGATGACCGGAGATTTGAATAATCAGATAAGTTACAATGCTGTGCCTCGTGCATAATTATGCACGGACCAGTGTCTCCCCGTGAGACCTGCTGTATTTAAGCTTGAAATATGCTCATATTTCAGAGCAGGGGTCCTCAATCTTGTGCAAAAAGGGCCGGTGTGGGTGCAGGCTTTCATTCAAACCAAGCTGTTACACACCTGATACTACTAATCAACCTCTAAAGTCTTTGCTTAAGTTCTCCATTACTAGATTCAGGTGTGTTACTGCTTGGTTGGAATGAAAGCCTGCACCCACACTGGCCCTCTCTGGATAAGATTGAAGACCCCTGTTATAGTGTATGTAATTAATATTTTCCTCATTAATAATGTATTTGCACTGGGGCCAATTACAGTTATGTTATGCTATTGATCTTTTCAGTTGCTGTTGTGCTGTAGCATGAAGCCAGATGAAGGTCAGCTGCAGAGCAGAGCTGGCTTCCTGAGTGGTGTTTGCAGAGTCTTGTGAAATATCCTTAATAGCCACAAGTTGATTGGAGAGGGCTCAAATGGACCAGCAAAGCTGATGAAGTTCATCCTTCTGTTGACCAATCCGCACACCCTAGTACCTCAGGGTGTCATCTTGGCCAGATATCGCCATTAATTACATTCCTTTTGGCTGGATTGTACTCTTCTGATCCAGACCAGGAATCAAATGCAGAGGCAGAATATAATCTAATACTTCGGTTTTTTGATAGCAACACAGTAGACAACATGACAGAGCCCAGAGGAGAATGCCACAGTTCAGTTCAGTTGTAAATGGTGAGACTATGTGAGCATAGCCAGTTCCCAGCCACTGGCTTTCCGGGAAGACTGCCAGATGGAGTGCAGACTTTGCCAGAGCCAAACTGTTTAAAAAATTTAGCAGGAATGCACTTCCAATCTTGATGGCTGTAGAAAGCTTGGTAGCTTGTTCCTAGTAAATTGGGCAGAGGAACATACTGAGAGTAGATTAACAGGAACGTGGTCTCAATCTTGAAGCCAGAGAGGAAGGCTTGGGAGCTTGGTCCTATTAATAAAACTAGGAAGAGTACTTCCATGTATCTCTACTATCATTAAAGGTTACAAATAAATCTCAGAAGACGAAGAGCTTTACTAGCAAATACTGACTGGTGCACAACTGCATATAGAAAGAAACCATCAGGCAACTTGCAGACTTAAAGTACAGTGTGTAAATACGTCAACACGGGTAAACATGAATGAGACACAGCTAGTGAAAGGAAGCATGCAAGACGTAAACCAATCAAAAGAGACAATGCTTCTATTAGACACAAACTACTGGATGGGTGGAGACACAGAAGGCATTCAAATGAGGGTTGTGACAGTTTCATTGAAAGCCCAGTATTTCAAACTCTATAAAAGCTGGGAATATCGTTCTATGCTTTTTTTTAACTAGGGAAGTACATCTTTACCTCAATGCAGTTAGTATCAACTAAAGTACAGCATGTGATATTTAGTTTCAACAATGCATGTCATAAAATGTTGAAAAAAAAAAGAACAGTTGCTTACAATGTCATTGCAGAAAGTTTTCCCTGATGTGGTACAGTAAGTATGGATAAATGACTCTTCTTTTGTGTTCCTGAATATGCTGACAACGTGTAAAAATATCAATATTTTCAATGTAAGAGTTTTGGCATTCTTTTCAGGTGAGCCCCTTATAGTGTGGTGACTGCACATTGTTTTTACAATGAATGATAAATGTTATTTTTAAATGTCATAGTTATATTCAGGACTGTGCTGGACTCCAAATGGCTCTCGAGCTCATATGCATATGAAGTGTATTGTTATCGTAAAACATACAGTAACTTGCTTTTCAAATGGAAAATTGTTCACCTTATCCGGCATCTGTCCAGAAAATACAGGACCTCCCCTTGTTGAATTCCCTGAAGTTTCCCAAACTCTTCAATAAATGATTGTGAAGCAAAAGATATAATATGACTAAATCTGTAAAAAGGGAAAGGCAAATATCGAAGGCTAACAAAACTGGTAAACATTCAAAACAAAGACACAAACGTTCATAAAAACTATAAATTCTGGTGTGTACATAGCCAATCCAAGATCCAAATGCATCTGATGTTTCCTGGAAAAACAAACCAAGATGGAACATCAATTACCCTGGGAGCAGCGTAAAAGAGTAATCTGGCTGCAAGACAAGTGATTTAACACATTACAATGCAGGGATGCAAATGGAAGACGCTTCCACTATTGTGGATATAATGGGTATGGCTAGAATCCAAGTAATTTTTTATACTTTTGAAAGCTTTGTGTCTTTTCTCTGTGTCATTTGTGTCTGCTTGGGAAGCAAGCTAACTGATAGAAGCAATGTGCATTCATTGTGGATTGTACGATGCGGTGCATTTTTGCATATTAATTTATTATGATGCGACTTCACAGATTCAACTTAATTTTAATCAGCTAATCTGCTACGTGATATTTGTTATTGTCCAAAGAAGAAGGTTATGGCTTGTACCATTCTTGAGAGATTGGTTATGAAAGGATCGTCAAATCAATCAATCAGTCACTCACTCCCTCCCTCCCTCTCTAACTCTGAGCATGTGATCACATATCTTGGTTGAACTTTTTAAAGTGCCTTAAGATTTTGTAGCATGTTTGGTATTGCTATCCTACTTTTTTAAGTTTAGAGGGATGTCAGGGGTCATCCAGATGAGCCCAGAAACAAACAGAAAGATTTTTTAGTTTGACCAGTGTGTTCCCTCATGGATAAGGAAACACCACAGTAAAATGGATTCTTTTCATTGACTTAAAATTTTAAAACTGCTGAGCTGTTATCAGGACTTTTGACCTCAGCGGAGCAGTCCTCCCCTCCTGGGGTGGGTCTCAGGGGTATAACAGGCTGTGCACAGAGGAGAGGGGGCACCTTTTCCCTTCTATCCTTTTGCTTATTTTGCTTTACTAATTTTGAACTAATCATTGCAATAAAACGAAACTATTATTCACCCCGGACTTTGACTCTCTTCAGTAAGGAACCGATCTGACTCCATATTAGCCCACTATTGTAGGGAATGGCATACTCTAATGACAATGCAGAATTCTGTATTTTTTAGGTCTCAAACTTCTCAAAGTTACTGCAGATATTACACAGAAAACCCCGTATCTTAATTAAAAGGTGGGAAAATATATTAATATAACTACAAAGTAGAACAAAATTAAAAGGCTTGGATATTATGCAACATGGTTAACTGTAAGTATGTCACTTGAATAAATATGCAACATCATGGTGGTGTAATTAAGTTTAGACATATCAGTTTACCTTACAATTGTGACTGGACCAGGGAATTGGAAAGAAAAAATCAGAGTTGCTGACAGGAGTAAGGAGGACTGGGCCATATGTTAGTGGTGTGACTGACAGGGCAATGTCATAGACCTGAGGCAGACCAGCGTCTGACAGTAGTGCAAACTTCGAGTTCCTTCATCCTATTTATCATGTATTGAATAGAGAATAGTTGTAGTGAGTTGTGAGCCCCCGGCGCTAGGGGTGGGCGTGTTGGGGTGCTGGCTACACTAAATGAAGGCCAACAGCAATTGAATTCAGGAAACAAGGATTTATTTTTCTCTGGGGCGGTCCCTTTAAGAGGCGATAGCCTCGGGTAGGGGAAAAAATGGGAGAAAATAAGTCGGCTCAAGCGCCCAAACTATAAATCAAATGTCAGTGCAAGGTGCGGCACCGGACTCCCTTCTTCAGCCTCGGGGATCAGCTATTGGCCGCCCTGGGAAACACTGGGGAAACAGAAGAAAATGCACAGTGAGTAAGGCTGGTGCTTGATCATTCATTCTTGTGCTTTGGGTCCCTTTCTTTTCCCCTTTTCCAGGTTGTCTTGTCTTTAGTTTGTCCGTCCTGAGGATCCAGGAATATCGAAGTTCTGTCCAGCACCTGTTCAGGTAGGAATCAGAAAGCCAGAAATTCATCACACAGAAATCAGTTAACAGACAGTGTAGCACACTCACCCTCTGCCTTCTTGCAGGAATGCTACCCCCTTTGTGCGTGCAGAGCCGCGCCTTAAATGCTTCTCCAGGTGAATAGACATTGCCCTCAGCTGGTGAGTGGGGAGCACTGGAATGCGGTGGTCCCCGTGGTCCTGACTGCTGTCCTTGGTCCTGAACCCTGCGTCACCTCATTGGGGATGTAGACGCCTTTGTACACTTTTCCTCTGGGCTAGCGTCCTTTCTACCCCCCTCCAGGGGTCTGGCACGCCCCAGTGGCGGGCCCGGGGAACCGCAGGTTGAAGTTGGGCACCACAGAGTAAATGAGTGAGTTGCACTACAACTTATCACCCTGGCCACAATCTTGTTCTGCCCCAGCCGCTCATCACTGCCACCAATCCCAGCCTCTCACTACCAGTCTGTTCCGGCCTGTCACCATCACCCGGCTCTGCCCCAGCCTCTCTCCATTATCTCTCTCCTCCATCTGAGCCTGATCATCTACGACAACCCCAATTCCGAAATAGTTGGAACAAAGTGTAAATTGTGAATAAAATCAAAATGCAATGACTTTCAGATCGCATGAGCCAATATGTTATTTACAACAGAACATAGATAACATTTCAAGTGTTGAAATTGAGACATTTTACATTTTTATCCACAAAATGAGCTTATTTCGAATTTTCTGGCTGCACCAGGTCTCAAAAAAGTTGGGACACAGGCAAAAAAAAAAGGGCTGAAAAGGCAATTAATATATAAGAGAATCAGCTGAAAGAACATTTAGCAAGTAATTAAGTTAACTGGCATCAGATGTGTAACATGATTGGCTATTAAAGGGATGTCTTAGAGAGGCTGAGTCTCTCAGAAGTAAAGATGGCCAGAGGCTCTCCAACCTGTGAAGGCTTCCATAAAAAAATTGTGGAATACTTTGAAAACAATGTTCCTCAACGTCGAATTGCAAAGGCTTTGAAGGTCTCATCATTGACAGTGCATAACATCATCAAAAGATTCAGAGAAACTGGAAAAATTTCTGTGCGTAAGGGACAAGGCCGAAGACCTTTACTGGATGCCCGTGATCTTCGGGCCCTCAGATGCCACTGCATCACTCACCGGCATGATTCTGTCATTGACAGTACTAAATGGGCCCAGGAATACTTCAAGAAACCACTGTCTGTAAACACAGTCCGCCGTGCCATCCACAGATGCCATCTAAAACTGCATCATGCAAAAAGGAAGCCATTGTTGAGCATGATCCAGAAGCGCCGCCGTGTTCTGTGGGCCAAGGCTCATTTAAAATGGACTGTAGCAAAGTGGCAAAGGTTCCTGTGGTCAGACGAGTCCAAATTTGACATTCTTGTTGGAAATTATGGGCGTTGTGTCCTCCGGGCTAAAGAGGAGAAAGACCACCCCTCCTGTTATCAGCATTCAGTTCAAAAGCCAGCATCTCTGATGGTATGGGGATGCATTAGTGCATATGGTGTGGGACACTTGCAAGTTTTAAAAAGCACCATGAATGCTGAAAGGTATATAAAGGTTTTAGAGCAACACATGCTCCCCTCCAGACGACATCTACTCCAGGGAAGGCCTAGTGTATTTCAGCTGGACAATGCAAAACCACATACTGCAGCTATTACAACAGCATGGCTTCGTAGTAGAAGAGTCCGTGTGCTAAACTGGCCTGCCTGCAGTCCTGATTTTTCACTGATTGAGAACATTTGGTGCATAACTAAACGAAAAGTCCGTCAAAGGAGACCGAAAACTCTCCAGCAGCTGGAAGCCTGTATTAAACAAGAGTGGGATCAAATTCCAATGGCTAAACTCAAGAAACTTGTCTCCTCAATTCCCAGGCGCCTCCACTCTGTGTTAAAAAGAAGAGGGGATGCTACGACATGGTAAACAGGCCCCTGTCCCAACTTTTTTTGACACCTCTAGCAGCCATCAAATTTGAAATGAGCTCATTTTGTGGATAAAATTGTAAAATTTCTGTTTCAACATTTTCTATGTTATCTCTGTTCAATTGTGAATAAAATACTGGCTGGTGTGCTTTGAAAGTCATTGCGTTTTGATTTTATTGACAATTTACACTTTGTCCCAACTATTTCGGAATTGGGGTTGTAATTATGTATTTTCATATGTGTGTTAAGTATACACTGCCCATAAAAAAAAAAAAAAGTCACTGTTTGGATATAAATAAACAATTACTATAATTGCCTCATTATTGCAGCAATTAATATGTTTCAGCTGGCAATTATTATTTTAACCATAACTGATGAAGGGCGTAGCTTCTGATTTCTTCAGAAAAAAATCATGTCAAAAAACATATCCCTTGATGGCGGAAATGATGCTTCAGGATTTCAGAAATGGCAAGTTATCCGCCTGTATCAAGCAAAGAAAACAATGCATAATGAAAACAAGCATAAGGAATCATTTTCACGCATGAATTGGGCACCACAATGCCCTGACCTTAACCACTTTGAAAGTTATTAAGACGTGACGAGGACTACAGAGTGGTTCAACCATCTCGTCGTGAAGAAAAGATCTTGAGCAAAAAATTTAAACAACTCCAATTGAAAATGGCTGTTCAGACATTGCATATGGTTGTCAAAACAGTGACACAATGATTTGCACTAAAATCAGTGATGGAGTATTTTCCATCTTCTGTCAGTGCACAGACCCTCTTACAGCAACACTAATTAGAACAGGGGTCTCAAACTGGTCTGTAAAAGGGCCAAGGCGCCGCAGGTTTCCAATTCAACCAAGCAGAAGCACACCTGATACTACTAATTTTATCAACTGATCTTAGCCTGCACAGTAGATTAGTGCTATCAGGTGTGCCTTTGTGTGGTTGGAATGAAAATCTGCAACCCTTGGCCCTTTTACTGACCAATTTGGGACCCCTGAATTAGAGCGTTCTGTTCTCAAAAGTTGCCATGAATTTGCATTACAATGCTTCATTTAAAAAAAAAAAAACATACTCGGGGGTCATTTCGCCGAATCCAAGAACTTCAATGTTCTCCCAGGCTCAAAATCACTCCTGTCCCCCTGTGTCAAGTAATAACGCTGGAGATACAGATCCCTGCAATTGCAGCGATGCTGAAGGACATGAGCAGAGGATGAACATATGGAGCTACAATGCTGTCAAAAAATAATTGCCCCCTTCCCCATTTACTCCGCTTTTCCATATTTGTCACTCTTAAGTGTTTCAGATCATCAAACTAATTTCAATATTTCAGACATAACCAGAGAAAATGCAAAATGCAGTTTTTGATTGATGATTTTATTAATTGATTTTATTAATTGTTAAAAAAAAAACAATCCGACCCTATCTGGCCCTATGTAAAAAGTCCCCTTAGTTACAAATCAACCAATTAAACTAATTTAATTGATAATTGGATATAATTTCATTAGACACACCATGATTACTGCCATCCTTGATGAATTTAAACATCACTTAAATAGATCCTGTCTGGCAATAGTAAGTAGGCAAAAAGCAGCACATGATGCCGTGATATAAAGAAATTCAAGAAAAGATAAGGAACAAAGTTGTTGACATCCATCAGGCTGGAAATGGTTAGAAAATTATTTCTGAGGCTCTAGGACTCCAGCAAATCATGATTAGAGCCATTGTCTAAAAATATAAAAAACATGAAGCAGTGGTAACCCTTTCCTGGAGAGCCCTGCTTGTCAAAATACATCCAAGAGCACATCGACAACTCATTCAAGAGGTTACAGAAGAACCCAGACTCACACTTAAAGAACTGCAGACCTCACTTGCCTCAGTTGTGGGCAGTGTTAAAGATTTCATGATAAGAAAGACTGGGCAGAAATGGCATCTATGGGAGAGCTGCAAGGCAAAAACTACTCTTGACCTTTGCTGCTTCAAGACCTGGGTGGCTTGCCATGATTGATGGAGTCAAGAATGGAAAATCTATTTTAATAGCCACTCAAATATTATGGTGCCAAATAAGTGCTTTAGCACATAAATTTTGGTATCAGGACTGCTTACCAGCCTACAAACTGTGAAATAAAACAACCCAGACAGTTTTTTGTGGCCTGTAATTTTTTATGAGACATGGCAGTCGATATGCCATTCATATTTGTCTCCCCTTCCTGCGTCACATGCAGGTCGTGAGAATCGTTTCGCCTCTTATGTGAATATCTTCAATATTTCTCATCATATTCATCAGTAGATCAATTGCCATGTTGAATAACCATAATCAATAATCATAATTAGTATCCATATTATGTCCGCAGCAGTAACACACACACACACACACATACGCACACACATACACATACAAGTAGTTCACACATACACACGCAGCACACGTACACATGCACACGCACACATACAAGCAGTTCACACACAGACACACACATACAAGCAGTTCACACACAGTCACACACACATGCAAGCAATTCAATTCACAAATGAGCAGCTCACACACACATAAGCAGCGCGCTTCTGTAGCTTTGATTAGTAAGCAGGCTTCTGTTTAGTTGATTCAAAAACATAATCAGGCGATGCATTTAATTTCTGTAGCTTTGATCAATATTTGTTCAGTAAAATCATTAGTTGTTACTGAAAAAAAAACATAATCAATTGAATCATTTATGTATCTACTTGTATCCTATTCCTTTGGCTGTATTTTTCCTCTCTTGACTGTAATTTTCCAGTCCATTTTAGTATATATTCCTTTTTCTTTTTTAAAATCCTATACTTCTATATTCCACCATGGTTTAACAAAACAAAGTTGGAGAGTAAAAAAAGTTAGAGATAAGATGGTTACAACCCATGAATTGTGATTGGAGCAAAGTTTGTAAAAGATAAGATGGTTACAACCCATGTATTTTGATTGGAGCAAAGTTGGTTGAGTTTTTCCCATAAATATTGCTCTGTAAAGAATGCCGAGTTAGCACTGCCTGGCCAGGGACTGCTCACCGTGGGAATAAAGATGGCTTCTGAGGATTTTGTCTCCCTCCAATTATTCAAGAACAAGGCGACCTCAAAAATATGTAAACATCTAGTCGGGAAACCACAACAGTTTAGCCAGAGGCAAGGCAGCCTATGAGACATGTCGATGGGAACTGTAAGGGTTGTGCTTCGCACACTGGTGATGTGCACGGAGGACAGAAATTTGAGGACTGGACTCAGCTACAAGGATGGACTTGGTTGTATTTAATATGCCTTTGGCACAGCAAAAAGCCATTCACAAAACAACACAAAACAAATAGGAATCGAGGTTCCTGAATTATACTATTAGTAATACAAAACTGGGATTTAGCTACAGTAACAATATATTACAAATAGGGAAAAGAAAATAGGAAACAAGGTCCCTTAATTATAAATTTAAAGTGCTGACAATAACAATAAACAGCACTAAGTTCAAGAGTTAGAATATATACATGCGAAAATGCGGGTGATAAGTCTATGCAAGACGAGACATTAAACATAGGCATCTGGCTTACGAGACTTCACAAAGACTAAGTGCAAAGCACATAAATAGTGCAACACTACCACACACTGGAAATGAACAACAGCTGCATGCGATGATTGTGGGGCTGAGGATGCAGTCCAGGTCTTAATAGACCGGTGAATTTGAAGGCTGAAGGCGTGGCCTTACAGGAACAGATAGAACGGGTGAATTTTCAAAATGGAATTCAGTCCATTTTTAATGGAGTAGGGCAGTCTATTAGGTGTCTTAAGAATGTTTCCAATAAAAGCACAGTTTTTTTTCAGTTTCAAACATGTGAAGCATTCATTTTCTTTCATGATGAAAAAATACACTTGCACACAGGTGATGAGCAATTTAAGATCAGAGTCGGAGTCTATACTGTATCTTCATCTTGAAGAGACCGAACAATTGAAGTGGTCAGACCAATATTAGCAACACCTGTAACAAAAGACAAACAGAAATACAAATGAATTTTATCCATGAATTTGCCATCTGTAGCTATGCTACAATTAAATGCTGTTGTTCTTAGTTTCAGCAACGACTTCCAATCCAAACCATCAGATAGGAGCAGAGTTATGTCAGGAAAATTAGAAGGAGAGGACAAAAGAGCCGATTGGAAACTTAAATGTTTCACTAGCCAGAGTGAATGAATTATTTATGGTCACACTTTAAATGAAGTGTTGCTCATAGGCTTTATACAGCATGTATAATGCCTTCATAAATGAGCTGTAATGTCTTCATAAATCATACATAAGCAAGTGTCATGCTTTGTAAAGGGTGAAATAACACATCCTTATTCAGCATGTGATGCCAGATGTGACAATGACAATGTCACTTAGCTGACAATGTCACCCTTTATAGCATTTAGCCACTAGCTAAGTGACATTGTCAGTTATATCACATATGGCATCACATGCTGAATATGGATGTGTTATTTCACCCTTTACAAAGCATGACATTTGCATATGTATGATTTGTGAAGACATTGGGCTCTAATTTCTTGGCGCAGCGCAGGGTGGCGCAGCGTGGCGTAGCGTGGCGCAGCCCACGCAGTGGTAATTTCGTCCGGTGCAGCCCGCGCAGTGGTAATTTCAGGCGGTGCAACACCGCAGCGCAGCCACTTTGGCAATTTGGTAGACGGACGGCGCCGAGATGGGTGTGGCGGCGTAGTAGGGGAGGTGTCACATATTCATCAAGACGCAGTGACAATTTCAGAGAAAAAGTCATCGCTGAAGTTGCGCAGAAAGCTCGCCAGCTCCAACCTGGTTTACTTTCTGTGCAGTGGTAATTTGGCTGACCGGCGCGACAGTGCGCCACGCCACCGATACCTCACAGGCAGGTTTCCAGAATGTCAGGCACATTTCGATGCATTAAATAATTACAGCAACCACTATTTATCGTAACTATCTGAATCAGACATAAATTATAGTATCTATATCGATTGTCCTGATGTCAGATTTAAGGCGGTTGGCACGCGTAATGGAAACTCCACCTGGCTTAATCAACGCAGCTGAATCTGTGATGCAAACTAACGACTTCACATCTTTCTCAGCCAACCACAAACTGCCTATATATAATGCTTGTGTTCTATGCTCAGTAAAGCCGCTTGCACACTGGACGCGAAACGAATTTTTCCCACGACTGATTACAGTCAAAGTCAATGCAAAGACGCGAAAGTCGGACAGGGTTTTAATATATCTTCGTGTCCGAAAAGTCATAAAAGTTCTAATTTTTTGAGTATTCCAGGAATTATTAGACGCAAACTTGGCCATATTTGTGTTCGACCTTCAAAAATGCAAATTGATAGCTATCGACTTTTCTTGGTCTTTTTATTCGTGTGTTTTTCTTCCGTTGAAGATATACAACAGTCTTTATTCGGGTCTTCTTTGAAAATTAGTCAGATGGATCGAACAGATTCACGCTTTATTTCCACACCGAGATAAAATAGTGCTTGTAGTCAGTGAGCAAATCAATTCCATGACCATTGACAGTGTGAATAAATTATCGATGAACGATCAAGACTGTCCGAGGCGAAATGCAAAATACTCCATGTAATGCAGCCAGCAAAAAAGTAAAAAGTATTAGTATGAGAACAGATTTGTTACGAAATAAAGAATAAAAAAATATATCACCAACAAACAGAGCATCCAAAAGATGGCCCGCAAATAAATAAATCGCAGTGTTCATTGGATGTTCTGTTTGTTGTTAAAATGTTTCTTTTTATTCTTTATTTGGCTATCAATCTGTTCTAATCGCCCTTTTTTTTTTTTTTTTTTTTTTGGCTGTCAGACACGGAGTATTTTGCATTTAATGTCCGACAGGCATTGTACATTGTCCCGCGCCAGTGTCGACTCACTTTATTGAGCAGAGCTTAAACAGAAACATTGCTTGAAATTCGGTACTCATCTTGAAGAACTGAGCCCTCTTATCAAAACATTCACTTTTAATATCTAAAACATTCAGTAGATTTGAAGAAATTAAAACAATAATCGACTGTCGGACACGGAGATATATTAAACCCCTGTCAGACTTTCGACACGAGACACTGCGTTCAACGAATCTGTCGTGCGAAAAATTCGCTTTCAAGGCCCAGTGTGCAAGCCGGCTTAATACTAGGCTACTATTTATTGTCACTTAGGTTTTATCGCTTTCAGTGGGGGAAAGGAATACAGCCTGATTGCTATGATCTCGCATTGAGTTAAGATCACATATTGAAAATAAATGTAACGATCTTGCATTGTTGTCCATGCATGTTAATCCCAAAATTTTAAGCAGCAACAGGGTGTAATAATAGGAACACGCTATCCATCGTTTCTCTTCCCAATGATGCAGGCAGAAGAAATAAAATGAGCAATCGTCGTATTTCATTCCAACTTCATAAGTTTGAATGATCTGACGAAGTTTCGCTTTTGAAATTCCATTCAAGTTCGCTAATGGTAATAATTGCGAATGCCCTAGCTAGCCAGCTAACTCATATTCATAATGCTTAATATGGACGAAGCGGTGCAGAAAAAACATGCCTGAAGCAGCAAAGTAAAATGCAACATGAACGATCATGCAGATATAGGACAGAGGCTTTATATTCCAACACATTAAAGGTGAGGAGAGGAGCTCATTTGATTGGTGAAGATTTGACTCGCT
Organism: Gymnothorax javanicus; assembly: GCA_029692085.1. Lineage (NCBI taxonomy): Eukaryota > Metazoa > Chordata > Actinopteri > Anguilliformes > Muraenidae > Gymnothorax > Gymnothorax javanicus. Next base: position 21,968,589 of record CM056203.1, read on the forward strand.
GTGTTATACCCAAACACGCCTTTTTTTGCCACTTGCGCCTGCAGGAGGGACCGAGGCGGACAGAGGAGTATTTGCGCCCAGGCTACGCCGGGCACGAAATTGCAACATACGCCTTGACACACACTTGCACACAGGTGATGAGCAATTTAAGATCAGAGTCGGAGTCTATACTGTATCTTCATCTTGAAGAGACCAATATTAGCAACACCTGTAACAAAAGACAAACAGAAATACAAATGAATTTTATCCATGAATTTGCCATCTGTAGCTATGCTACAATTAAATGCTGTTGTTCTTAGTTTCAGCAACGACTTCAATCAAACCATCAGATAGGAGCAGAGTTATGTCAGGAAAATTAGAAGGAGAGGACAAAAGAGCCTTGGTCACTAGCCAGAGTGAATGAATTATTTATGGTCACACTTTAAATGAAGTAGAGCTCATTATCTTTTATACAGCATGTATAATGCCTTCATAAATGAAGGTAATGTCTTCATTACATAAGCAAGTGTCATGCTTTTGTAAAGGGTGAAATAACACATCCTTATTCAGCATGTGATGGCAGATGTGACAATGACAATGTCACTTAGCTGACAATGTCACCCTTTATAGCATTTAGCCACTAGCTAAGTGACATTGTCAGTTATACCACATATGGCATCACATGCTGAATATGGATGTGTTATTTCACCCTTTACAAAGCATGACATTTGCATATGTATGATTTGTGAAGACATTATCTCTCATTTATAAAGGCATTATACATGCTGTATAAAGCCTTTATGAGCAACACTTCATCTAAAGTGTGACCTTATTTATGGCTCTTGGATGTACCGCCAACAGACCCCAGTTGATGTAATGCTTTACCGACATTTCATGCAATAAAATAATGGTGACAAACTGTATTGAATATGTACTTCTGTTTTTTTTTTCTGAACCTAATTCAGATTAACCTTATTTATTTCCCACACACATTATCCTGTTCAAAACCAAACAAAACAACTCTAGCGTTAGCGCTAGTTTGCCAAACTTAATTGTTCATCCAAAAATAAGATTAGGACCACAGAATTTTAAATATAAATACATCCTTTGTGCACTGGTCATTGGACATTTCAAATTATAATCAGCCGCTACAAATTTATTCCCATTTTAATCACTGCAAATCGCGATTATCTCAGAAAGAATTTATCTTTGGCTATTTTTGGCGATGACGTCACAGAAGGTATCTAGCCAGTGGCAGAGAACACATTGTCTATGCCATTGGTCTCAGTGATTCGTAATTGTGGATTATTCCCTTGGTAAAATGCCAAATATTTGCCTTGTTTATGGCTGCAACAATAAGGCCGATGCAAGCAGAGGCGTCATGGTCCATAAACTTCCATAAAACCCCACAATTCGAAAGACATGGGTGGATTTTGTGAAGAGGAAACAAGCAGATTTCATGGAGCCCAGATCAGGATCGGTGATCCGCTCTTAACACTTCACTGATGACTGCTTTTATAAGCCAGATCCCAAGTCACAAGAAAAGTCTGGATATCACTGTGGGTTAGTAATTACTGAAATTGCTGCTTAATAAGCCATTGGTTGATAATCCATGCCCAAACTGCTCTGGTCCCAAATTTTCCCCATATATTCTGTTCTCATAAAAGTCGGTTAATGAGCCCAGGGCGCCAGCTAATAAGTCCATCCTAAAATGAGTGAAGAAACTATTTTATGCAAAAAATGACTCAAAACAAAACTAAATCCATCTTCCACCACGAGACCTTGAGTAAAATCAAAACTTCGGCCATGATAGCAAAACTGGAACGAGACCAGGAACTTCAATTGGAGAATGAAAAAGCTTAAGCTTTTAGTCTGTTCAAGTCAGAGGGAGCATGCTAACGCTTTTTGCCATCAAATTAACAAATTCAAGTTTTTACAACAACTGTTACACGTGCAACTTAATACTTTAATTGCGAAAAGCTTTAGCATGCTCGCCAGCCAGCTGTGCAAACGGGGCCTCATCTGACCAGCGTGGGCCGTGTTGTTTGTCAACTGTGCACTGGGGAATGAAGGTCATGTGTTGCCATCATGTACGTAGGCTACCTATTTTCGGACACCTTTCCTTGTCACGGCTAAAACTTTCAGTAAGTAATGTCCAATTTCTGTGCACTATGCCTACAGGCAATGTTGTAATGTTGTTCCTTTTCCTGTGATGTGAAAAATATTTGTCTTCATCAATTTATGAAAATAATATTCTTTGACAACATTTTGTTTTCCAATATTTTCAGCTTGACTTCCGCGCTTGGAACACCTCCCGCTATGTCACATCCGCTAAGTGGCAAATTTGGGACAATCTTCATTTTGTCTTTCAAAATTTCCGCTCAGATCTCAATATAAGGTTCATTTTCGAGAAAAAGCTGCAAATTTGGGCCATTTAATTAGCAGGATACTGCTGATGAACTGTTTGGTCAAACGTATACCAGATTAGTTTTTATTTGAGAAAATTTGATGAGTTTGCACTTTAAATTTTTAAGATGATGTCAATTATTACTTGCAAATGCCAAAGGTAGCCTGATAACTCACATTCATAATGCTAAATATGTCTGTTAACTGTGGAGCAAAATATCTAATGTAGCAAAGCAGGAGGAAAAATAAACGCATCACGCGGATATAAGATAGATACTGTTAAATCCCAATATTTACTTGTATTTACTTATATTATAAATATTTACAATATTTACTTATCTCTTGCCACTGCATAAAGTGACAGATAACCCAGTCAGCTTTCATTCCCTGAACACTGAGTTCACAATAATTCCAAACCAGGCGACCACACACACTTAGGAGACAGGAAGTGCGTCCAATTTTTTACAGTGGAGGTATATTGGGGATGCTTCGTCTTGCTTTCTCGTGTCTTTGAGCCCATTTTTCAGAGGGTTAGGAATGGCAGTAAATCATGGAATTTTAGTTTTTTTTTTGGACATTGAAAAATATTATAACTTGGAAAAACACCGCATTATAGGTCCCCTTTAAAGGGACATATCTGAAGATTCCTGCAGTAAAATCACTTCGTACTGTATTTTGTGGACACAGTTTCCTGTTCAAGGTCAAACAGGAAAATGCTCTGTACCACGCTTATTGCATTGTGAGCTTTGGTTTGCATTAGTAACAGATAGGAAATCATATATTGTGCAAAAAAAGGGTTCACCACCATGTCTTATCACAAAATTCAGCTGAATCAGGTGCTAAACAGCTCATAGACGACAAACTAAGCGGACAAACGGAGACTGGTGCACACTGGTAAATTTACAGTCTTTATGGTGAAAACAGACTAGACTAATGTTTCAACACTACCGCCGAAAAGGTAGTGAAGTCTGTTTGCGCCATAAAGGTCATGAATTTATCAATGTGCTCCAGTCTCCTTTTGTCCTTTTATTATATATTGTGCATCAGCTCATGGACTTGGATTTGAACTCAGACTTTGGGTTCAAAGTCTAATGGGAAAATACTCTGACTTATCACTGTATCCCCAGACAATGTTGGGATTTATGTTGGATTCACGGTTACAACCCTCATGTCTCAGTAATTACTCCCTCGCGTTTCAGTGTTCTTCATGAGTTTTGTGCTTTGTCTCCCTTCATTGATTAATTGTTTTGCCTTATCCCCAGCGTCCCAATGGTGACATTTGTATGCCTTTCCCCTATCGTTGATTGTCTTGTCTGTTTAATTTGCTTTTTTGTGTCTCAGTTTTCTCACTGGATTGTCATAGCCTTTGCCCTTTGTCTGAAAGTAACCCTCTACTAATGCTACAGTATATTGAGTTAAGCTCTTCTTCCGTGTGTTTGGTTACATTGAAAAGGAAAACTTTAATTTCTCTTTGCGAACACTTTATTAGGAACACTGTCCTGTTCTCCTGCAGTCTCCAGAATATGGACTGTGTCCCCATAAATCAGTCCAGCCTCTGCAGTATTGGATTGACAACCTGGCATCAGACCCCTGGACTGTCTTTTTTTTTTTTGATAAATCTTTTGATTGACTTTTCACAACAAAGGCAAAAAAATTTAAAGAACACTAGAATTTACTACTCCCATCCCATCCACCCACCCACAACCCCAGGACTGTCTTGATGACGGCTTGGATATGCCCCTCTACTGCTACATGCTGATCGCTTGACTCAGACTGCCTCTCACCATGAGTCCTCCCAAGCCCTCCTCTGTTCTGTTGACAATTGCTTACAATAAATCCCCATCAGGGCTTTTGTCATTCATCTGTGAGTGGCTCCTTCTGCCTGGTTTGTAACATTTACAGAGTTGTGAAAAAGTACTTGCCCCCTTCCCGATTTCTTTCCTTTTTTTGCATATTTGTCACACTTAAATGTTTCAGATCATCAAACAAATTTTAATACTAGACAAAGTTAACACGAGTAAATACAATATGCAGTTTTTAAATGATGATTTCATTTATTAAGGGAAAAAAGCTGTCCAAACCTACCTGGCCCTATCTTGAAAAAAGTAATTGCCCCCCCTTGTTAAATCATGAATTAACTGTGATTAACCACTTTTTTAGTTCAATTTCACTAGTCACACCCTGGCTTGATTACTGCCAGACCTGTTGAATTAAGACATCACTTAAATAGAACCTGTCTGAAAAAAAGTGAAGTACAACTAGGCTAAAAGATCTCAAAAAGCAATGCATCATGCCGCAATCTAAAGAAATTCAAGAACAGATGAGAAACTAAGTGATGCGAGATCAGTGAGACACCAGATGCGAGATGCAGGGGAACAGGGAGTTTATTAAAACAAAAGAAAACAGGCACGAGGGCCAACAGAAAACTTGGCCCAAAGGGTTGCAAAAATCCAACTAAGGTAAGCTTCACAGAGCTGAAAACTAAAAAGTCCAAACGACAAAAAAACAAAAACCACTGGAACCTCCAGGGAGAAAACCATGAACGGAAAAGAATAATCAGGCTAGAACACAAACAAAAAGAACTTGACTTGGCTATGAAGAAGACGTAAATACTGCAGTGAACCACAAAACACAAGGGCATGAAAACACAGTGAAACTCGAGACTCTGTCTGCCAGCCAACTTCCACCGACTCCAGATAAAGGGAGGAAAATCAGCACACATGAGGGGCAACACCTGGAGAAGAAACAAGGGGCAAGGCAAGATCATGAGACAAGGACAATGATAGGCTGACATGACTTGCTCATTAAGAAAATGAGCGTGCTCAGCTTAAGTACCAATGAAGCATGCAGATTGGAAGGAAGCATGAATGTTAAAACAGAAAAGCACAGCAAGATCTTGAAATAGCAAAGCAGGAATCATGACAATAAACTCCCTATCTAAATTAGTAGTATTAGTAATGTGCCTGTCTAAGAATTACACCTCCCGTGACTGTTAGTAAATGTTAGTAACTTAAAAACAGTTAATTGCCAATTAAGCTTAGGCAGCCCTGAATCCAGCACAGCACAGAAGGAAGAGGGAAATACCAAAAGCCAACCAGAGCTCTGAAGTGTCAAAACGAAGACATGGGGGCGGAACGCAGACAAGCGGTGGAGTGGCTGGGCAGACCTGGCAAAACACAACATGGAAAAGTAAAAACATGAACAATAAACATGAACTATGAAAAGTGAAATCCTGAGACAAGAAACTGTTAAAACCCAAAAATACTGTCCAGGCTAAAGGCCCAGGACCCTGGAACACAACTGTACCCCCCCCCCTCACACAAGCGGCACCTGACGCTGACAAAACACCAAGAACTAAAATACAAGAAACCCCAAAAAACTAAATACAAACCCCACAAGACTAAGAAATACATAAAACAAGGAACATCTACAAAATACAAAACCCTAAAGACTAAAACATAAAACATCTAACCAAATACCAAACAGCACAACAAAAAACACTAAACATAAACAAGAATGCTTAGGTCTCCAGCAAAAGCTGGGGCTATGGGTTAGGGTGTGACTGGTGGTAGTCACGGATGAGGGACTTGTCAAGGATGTGCCTGGCCGGGACCCAGGAACGCTCCTCCGGGCCGTACCCCTCCCAATCCATGAGGTACTGGAGGCCCCGGCCCCTCCGTCGGCAGTCCAGCAGTGCCTTGACAGTGTAAGCCTCCTCTCCGTCAATGAGCCGAGGAGGAGGCGGAGGCTCAGGAGGAGGCAGAAGGGGAGAGGTAGTAACAGGCCTTAGGCGTGAGACGTGGAACACTGGGTGGAGCCGTCGCATGGTGGATGGGAGCTTGAGCCGGACAGCAGTGGGGCTGATGATCCTTAAGATGGGATAAAGACCCAGGAAGCGAGGGGCCAGCTTGCGACTCTCCACACAGAGCGGAATATCCCGTGCAGCCAACCAGACCTTCTGGCCAACTCGGTAGCGAGGAGCAGGGCGCCGACGCTTGTCTGCCGCGGTCTTCATAGTCTTGCCCGCCCGGACCAAGGCGCGGCGAGCAGACAGCCACACGCGACGACATCGTCTGATGAATGCCTCAGCAGAAGGCACCCCGACTTCCTCCTCCTGGCTGGGGAACAACGGAGCCTGGTAGCCCATGCAGCACTCAAAGGGGGAGAGGCCGGAGGCAGAGGCAGCGTGGGAATTGACTGCGCAGTCGACCCAGGGCAGCATGGATGACCAGGATGTTGGATTAGTCGAGCACACACAGCGGAGGACCATCTCCAGGGTCTGGTTGGCCCGCTCAGTCTGTCCATTCGTCTGTGGGTGGTAACCGGAGCTGAGGCTGAAGGATGTACCAAGGGATGTGCAGAATGCCTTCCAGAAGTTGGAGGTGAATTGGGGACCACGATCTGACACTACATCCACAGGGATGCCGTGGGGACGGACAACATGCTGGATGAGTAGGTCAGCTGTGGACTTGGCAGTGGGGAGCTTGGGAAGAGGCACGAAATGGACAGACTTTGAAAACCGGTCGACGATGGTCAAGACAGTGGTGTTACCATGGGAGACGGGCAGGCCAGTGACGAAATCCAGAGCGATGTGGGACCAGGGACGGTGAGGAATGGGCAGAGGTTGGAGCAGACCGGAGGGAGGTGCATGGGAGGACTTGGCGCGGGAACAGACTGAGCAGGCAGTGACAAACTCCCGGACCTCTGCTGCCATCTTGGGCCACCAGAAACGCCGCTGGATGAAACGCAGGGTCCAGTCGACCCCGGGATGGCACGACAGGTTGGAGGAGTGGCCCCACTGGAGAACGTCAGATCGGGCAGCTACAGGGACGTACAGGCAGTTGGCAGGGCAGGCACTGGGGTAGCTGCGCCGTTCTGGGCGTTGCGGACCAGCTCCTCAATCCGGAGGCACACATTGTTGATGAAGCAGGTCTTGGGCAGAATGGAGCTGGGCTCTCCCTTGGCCGAGGAGGCGTCGAAACGCCTGGAGAGTGCGTCAGCCTTGGTGTTCTTGGACCCTGGTCTGTAGGCCAGGGAGAAGTCAAACCGGTCGAAGAAGAGTGCCCATCTGGCTTGTCTGGGCGTCAGCCTCTTGGCAGAGCGGAGGTACTCCAGGTTTTTGTGGTCCGTCCAAACAAGAAATGGAACCCGTGCCCCCTCAAGCCAGTGCCTCCACTCTTCCAGGGCCAGTTTCACCGCCAGCAGCTCCCGGTTCCCGATGTCATAGTTGGACTCCGCAGGCGTCAACCGGTGGGAGAAGAACGCACATGGGTGTACCTTCTGATCATTGCCGGACCTTTGGGAAAGGACAGCACCAACCCCGACGTTGGAGGCATCAACCTCGACAATGAACTGCTTGGCGGGGTCGGGGGTGGTGAGGATGGGCGCGGTGGTGAAGCGCCTCTTCAGCTCACAGAAGGTCACCTCGGCTTGCGAAATCCAACGGAACAGCACCTTGATGGAGGTAAGGGCCGTTAGGGGAGCTGCCACGGTGCTATAATTCCTGATGAATCGCCTATAGAAATTGGCGAAGCCCAGGAAGCTTTGCAGGGCCTTCCGGTCCTTGGGTGCGGGCCAGTCCACCACAGCCTTGACCTTCTCCTCGTCCATGCCCAGGTGGTTCGGGGAGATGACGTGCCCCAGGAAGGAGGTAGTGGTGGTGCTGAACTCGCATTTCTCCGCCTTGACAAAGAGGCGATTCTCCAGGAGGCGGCGGAGCACCTGGCGAACATGACTTGTGTGCTCCGCCCTGTCCCAGGAGAAGATCAGGATGTCGTCTAGGTAGACGTAGACGAACCGCCCGATCATGTCTCCAAGCACATCGTTCACCAAGTTCTGGAACACTGCGGGTGCGTTGGTCAGGCCGAATGGAACCACCAGGTACTCCCAGTGGCCGCTAGGGGTGTTGAAAGCGGTTTTCCATTCGTCGCCTTCCTTGATACACAGGAGGTGGTAGGCATTCCGCAGGTCCAGCTTGGTGAAGATGGCTGCTCCTTGAATGACGTCAAACGCCGAGGACATCAGTGGGAGCGGGTAGCGGTTCCTGATCGTGATCTTATTTAAGCCTGGGTAGTCAATGCAGGGGCGCAGGGAGCCATCCTTCTTTTTAACAAAGAAAAAGCCTGCCCCAGCGGGAGAGGAGGATGGACGAATAATGCCAGCTGCAAGGGACTCCCGGATGTACTTGTCCATGGCCTCCCTCTTGGGCTCAGACAAGGCGAAGACACGACCCCTCGGAGGCGCAGTACCAGGCTGGAGGTCGATTGCACAGTCATACAGGCGGTGCGGGGGCAGGGACACCGCACGGGACTTGCTGAAGACTGTCGCCAGGTCATGGTACTCGGGGGGCACTCTGGAGACATCTGGCCTCCCCTCCGGAGCCGGTCCCCCCGCAGAGCAAGAAGGTCGGGAGTCGAGGAGACAGCTGGCCGAGCAGGAGGCACTCCACTCCCGCACCTCATGGCGGGCCCAGTCGATCACCGGCCCATGTAGCGCCAACCAGGGATGACCCAGGACGATAGGAGAGCGGGTTGTCTCGGTCACGAACAGCCGGACCTGCTCGTGATGGTTGCCGGACGCCAGCAGCTGGATGGGAGCGGTCCGGAAGCACACCTTAGCAAGGGGTTGCCCACCCAGCCCTGAGATGGACAGTGGACTGGGAAGTTGGCAGAGGGGAACCCCCCACTCGGCGGCAGCTCTGGCGTCGATGAAGCTCTCCTCAGCTCCTGAGTCAATGAGGGCGGTGGTCTTGCGGGAGCGGCCCTCCCAGGTCAGGGTCACCGGGATGCAGGTCCGGCGGTAGGAGGAGGTTTCCTTGGATGAAGCGCCCACCAGTACTCCTCCAGACACTAGTGGGCGTTAGTCCTTTAACGGACAGCTTCGTGCCGCATGACCCTGCTGGCCACAATAAAAACACGCCCCCGACCTCCTTCTCCGCTGGCGCTCCTCCTGGGTAAGCCAGGATCATCTGATCTCCATGGGAGATGCTTCCCCGGGAGAGGGTGTGGCGGCGTTCCCCATCGGCCGGTCCTGAGGTGAAGCGCGACCGGGGCTCGAGGGTTGGATCTGGCCAGAGGGAGTGGAGCTTCGGCCACGGCCTAGGGTGAGCGCCCTCTCCTCCAGGCGGCTGTCGATGCGAAGGGCCAGGTCTACAAGGGCCTCTGGAGACTCAGGGATCTCACAAAAAAGCAGTCGGTCTTTGACTGGTTCGGACAGCCCCTGGAGGAACACATCGCACAACGCCTCCTTAGTCCAGCCAGAAGAAGCTGCCACCGTCTGGAAATCGATGGCATAGTCCGCCACCGACCTCTTCCCCTGCCTCATCTTCAGCAGCTCTCGCCCTGCTGCTCTCCCCTGCTTGGAGCGGTCGAAGACACGCAGCAATTCCTCCGCCAAAGCCTTGTAGGTCGCTGTACAGGGCAGTCCAGCCTGCCATGCTGCAGTTCCCCACAAGCGAGCCCGCCCCGTCAGCTGGGAAAGGACGAAGGCGACTCGGGCCGGCTCCGAGGCGAAGGTGGAGGGCTGCAGAGCGAAGCACATCTCACAGGAGGTGAGGAAGGCCCTGCAGAACCCCGGTTCTCCGCCGTACCTCTCAGGTGGTGGAAGGCGGGGCTCAAGACCTGGGTAGGTGGCAGGCTGCAGCTGGGGTGCTTCTGCTCCGGGCTGGCGCACAGGTGCAGTGGTGGGCTGGTGCGCAGCGGGATCAAGGGGCTGGGTAGCTGGCATGATGGTGGCCTGGCTGGGACCTGCCCGGGGGAGGCTGGCTTGCAGAGTGGCCAGTGCTGCAGTCAGCTCCTGAATCTGCTGTCGCTGGCGTGACAGTTCAGCCTCTTGCTGGGCGATCTTGCGCTCCATCTCGCTGGTGCCTGGGAGACAGAGTCTAACTGATGCGAGATCAGTGAGACACCAGATGCGAGATGCAGGGGAACAGGGAGTTTATTCAAACAAAAGAAAACAGGCATGAGGGCCAACAGAAAACTTGGCCCAAAGGGTTGCAAAAATCCAACTAAGGTAAACTTCACAGAGCTGAAAACTAAAAAATCCAAACGACAAAAAAACAAAAACCACTGGAACCTCCAGGGAGAAAACCATGAACGGAAAAGAATAATCAGGCTAGAACACAAACAAAAACAACTTGACTTGGCTATGAAGAAGACGTAAATACTGCAGTGAACCACAAAACACAAGGGCATGAAAACACAGTGAAACTCAAGACTCTGTCTGCCAGCCAACTTCCACCGACTCCAGATAAAGGGAGGAAAATCAGCACACATGAGGGGCAACACCTGGAGAAGAAACAAGAGCAAGTGAAATCCTGAGACAAGAAACTGTTAAAACCCAAAAATACTGTCCTGGCCAAAGGCCCAGGACCCTGGAACACAACACTAAGTCATTAACACCTATCAGTCTGGAAAGGGTTACAAAGCCACTTCTAAGGCTTTGGAACTCCAGCGAACCACTGTGAGAGCCATTATCCACAAATGGAGAAAACTTGGAACAGTGGTGAACCTTCCCAGGAGTGGCCGGCCTACCAAAATAACTCCAAGAGTGCATCAACCACTCATCCAGGAGATCAAAAGAACCCAGAATAACATCTGCAGGCCTCACTTGCTTCAGTTAAAGTCAGTGTCCATGATTCAACAATAAGGCTATAAAGCTCATCAACTCATTTTCTGAAATATCTGAATATGCCATAAACTGGACAAAATCAAAAATCTTATTATTAAACGGGGATGACTGGGACTCTGCAGCTCATAATTCACCTTTCATCTCAACTGGCACCATTAAATATCTGGGTATAAATATCTCCACCAAGCTGTCAGAGATGTTCCACCTGAACTTCACTCCCTTAACAAAAGCAATCGAAGATGACTTAAACTCCTGGACAAACATACCACTTTCCCTAATTGGCAGAGTTGCAACAGTAAAAATGACCATACTACCTAAAATCAATTATTTGTTCAAAATTATTCCAACATACCCTCCTTCTAAATGGTTTAACTATCTAAATTCCATCATCAATAAATTTTACTGGAAAAACAAAACCCCACGGATTAAACTTTCAACCCTACAGAAATGTAAAACTCAAGGTGGACTAGAAGCACCCAACTTTCATTATTATTATTTGGCTAACCAACTACAGCACATCACAAACTGGATTCACCCAACCAATTAAACAACTCATGGATAGAAATAGAACAGTCAGTGTGCAAAGAAATTTCAATATCCGACCAACCATTTCTCTCAACTTCTATAAAATATCACAACTGTTTTAAAAATAAAGTAATTTCTACAACCCTGAGAGTTTGGTGGAAACTTCATAAAATCTTCAATTTCACTGTGACACCATGCAAATACACTCCAATATGGCACAACCCTGATTTCTGTCTCAACAAAACACCCCTTTCCTTTAATCTCTGGAAAGACAGTGGTATAACTCACCTGCAACACATCTTCCAAAGTGACTCTTTCATTACATTTCAGGATATGACCCAAAAGTACAACATCGAGAACAATCAGTATCTTCAATATCTCCACTTAAAATCTATCCTTAAATTAAAAATCAAACTGAAAGATAATAAAGTACTACCTCCTCCAATAACAGAAGAAATAAAAAAATGACTAACCCCACAAAAACGCTATCTAAATTATAAAAACTGATATTTAACTCAGATTCATCAATATCCCTTCCCATCCAAGCCTGTGAAAAAGACATATCTCTCTCCCCGGACTTAAGCTTCTGAGCCCATATCTGTAAGAACACTTTCACAATGACCAAAAATACTAACCTACAATTAATACAGTATAAAGTAATTCACAGAACACACATCACTCAGCACAAGATGTTTAAAATGGGATTTGTAGAGCCAGACACATGCTCACAATGCACAACGAACACCCCAGATGATTCCCAGAGGAATCTTTATAAGATATACATAAAGGATAAAGAAAAAAGATGGATTGCTGCTATATGATAACAAGGATATTGCGGATACCTTAAACAGTTACTTTGTGGAGAATTTTACCTCGGAGCGGGTTTTTATTCGGCCTGAGGGCATGTCCAATGCTCAAGATTATTTAGCGTAAATTGAGGTTAGGGATAATGAAGTATTAGACAAGTTGCATAAACTAAAGGCAGATAAGGCAGCGGGTCCTGATGGCTTATATCCTAGAGTGCCCAGGGAAATTAGTAGCCTGACTCCGCCAGCCTTCGTACTGCCGCTTAATTTCATTTTGCTTCATTACTCAGTCTGGTCACTCAGAGCTCTGCCTCGTTTACCACGGCAGAAAATACGCCAGACCAACCAATGAACAGAAGGCGTAGTCGAGAGCCATGATGTAGCAGCTGCGCTGAGTTTGAAATTGTAGTCTCCGAAATCAACAATGGCCACGGACATGGGAGGCCATTCGCTCTGTCTAGGAGAAAATCCCTGGTATCAGCGACTTATAGCCACATCAAAAATGAATGTTTGGTTAGTTTTTTGAATGGAAATGATGTTGTAGCGCTACTCCCTACAGGTTTCGAGAAAAGTTGTCATATCTACTTAATATCCATCATGAAACATATGAAATAGGCACCCTGTTCATCTCTGCGAGAGAGCCGAACCACCTCAGCTAGCTTGTAGCTTCTAGTGTTATATTGCTCGCGAATTTCACACTATTTAAATTAGCAGCAAACTTTTTAAAAGCCGTGTTTTTGTTCATGTCACAAGACCTATTCGCTGTCTCAGTGTTATGTTGTCATTATCCATGAATGAAATGGCTGTCTGAGACAGTCAAACGCTTAGAGCCTAACTGTGTCACTATAAAGTGAGATAGCGAGCTCGGTATGATGTTAGCGCAAGTATGGTTAACGGTTCAGTTTTCGTGTCAACTCAGATTTCATCCTAATGTAAATAATGCGTTATTCTCGCCGATTCTGCCATTAGTTTCGGGTCCCTTACCTTTTTTTTTTTAATAGCAGCAGTATCGGCAGGAAAAATGACAGCTGAACAGTTTGTTTCTTGTAAGGAGAACAGAAAGAGCGCCTTTGGTTCTTTCAAGTGAATGAGTGAAGGCTAAACTTTGGTAGATGGGCATATGTATGAATACAGTATTAACTTTAATGTACTGATCAGTTTGTTTTTGCTGCATTCCTGGTATGAAGGACTGTGTTTACAGCGGAAGTACTAGGCGGCCGAGCTGGCCCATAACATACGTCATCGCCAAACGTTAGTGATTAGTTTACAGGTACACCAATGATTTTAAACTTCAGACAAGCGCCCACCCACCAGGAAGTAAACACTTGTCAATGATGACTGCCCAGACTCTGTGTACGAAGCAACGCGAAGTAGCAGAGTCTGGTTTTACCAGGCTAGGAAGTTAGGGAGATCATCTCTAAACCCCTCTCAGCTATCTTCAGACGGTCTTTAGAAATGGGAAAAATACCAAAAAATTGGAAGCACGGCAATATAATACCAATTTATGAGAAAGGGGACCGTACTGAGCCAGGAAATTACAGGCCAGTCAGTTTAACTTGCATTGCATGCAAAATACTGGAATCTATCATAAAAGATGAGCTGGAATTATTTCTTGTACGTAATAATATCTTGAGGGATAGCCAACATGGTTTCCGTAAGGGAAGGTCATGCCTGACAGACCTTCTGGAATTCTTTGAAGAGGCCGCCAAGACTTATGATCAGAGCAGGGCTTATGACATTATATACTTAGATTTTCAGAAAGCATTTGATACAGTACTGCATAAGAGACCAATTTTTAAAATGAGCTCTGTTGGAGTTACAGGAGGTATTCGGGAGTGGATTCAAAATTGGTTTCAGGACAGAACACAAAAAGAGGTGGTCAGTGGAATCTCATCCGAGCTCGGTATAGTGGGGAGTGGAGTCCCTCAGGGATCGGTGGTGGGACCCCTGCTGTTCCTCATCTACATTAATGACCTTGATAGGAATATTGAGAGCAAATTAGTTATATTTGCAGATACTACTCAATTTGGATGTTTGGCAAATAGAATGTAGCAAAATGTAAAGTTGTACATGTAGATGATGAAAACATTAGACAGGATTACATCATGGGAGGTTTAAAACTGGAATGTGCTCCACATGAAAAAGATCTGGGAGTGATTGTTGACCAAACCCTCACAGGTTCTAGCCACTGTACCGTAGCAGTGGAAAAAGCCAAACGGATGCTGGGATACACTGCCAAAAGTATTGAGTACAAATCCAAGGAGGTCATACTTCTCTTGTACAACACATTAGTCAGACCATACCTGGAGTATTGTGTACAGTTCTGGGGACCATACTTCAAGATATAGAGGCTCTAGAAAAAGTTCAGAGAAGAGCCACTAAGCTAATTCCAGGTATAAAAGATGAACGCTATGAGAGGAGACTGAAGATCCTTATTGTCTTTAGTCTTAGTTAAAGGAGACTTAGGGGTGATCTGATTGCGGTCCTTAACACACTGACTGCCGACTACGAGATAACTCGTATTGGTGGGTCAGGGCCGGCACTAGACCTGAAAATTCAGGGGCAAATTTCCATCCCTTTATTGACAACAATTAGTCCTGGCTAATTCTAGATGGTAATCCTTTATTAACACGTTTTCCAATTCAAGAATAATCAAGTGGTAATTGAAGACATGGCTTCTCTCCCCCATGCAATCTAACAGCGACAAAATAATGGGTTGCAATAGAACCCATTATTTATCTGGAGCCTGGAATAAAATCAAAACGATGTCCTCTGGAGGGCCAGTATTTTATTCGTTGCTCTAAAACCTTTATATACCTTTCAGCATTCATGGTGCTTTATAAAAAACATGCAAATGGCCCAAAAAAAGTTGGGACATGGGCCTGTTTACTAAAGCATCCCCATACCATCAGAGATGCTGGCTTTTAATACAACTGAACGCTGATAAAAGGAGGGGGAGGTCTTTCTCCATCTTTGTAATAGTTGCCCAGAGGACACTGAAAATACACTAGGCCTTCCCTGGATTTCCAACAAGAATGTCAAATTTGGACTTCGGTCTGAACACAGGACACTTTGCCACTTTGCCCCACCATCCATTTTTTGAATGAGCCTTGGCCCACAGAACACAGAACATGGCGGCGCTTCTGGATCATGCTCAACAATGGCTTCCTTTTTGCATGATAGAGTTTAAGGTGGCATCTGTGGATGGCACGGCGGACTGTGTTTACAGACAGTGGTTTCTTGAAGTATTCCTGGGCCCATTTAGTAATGTCAATGGCAGAATAATGCCGGTGAGTGATGCACTGGCATCTGAGGGCCCGAAGATTGCGGGCTTCCAGTAAAAGTTTTCGGCCTTTTCCCTTAGGCACACAGATTTTTCCAGTTACTCTGAATCTTTTGATGATGTAATGCACTGTCGACGATGAGACTTTCAAAGCCTTTGCAATTTGGCGTTGAGGAACATTGTTTTTAAAGTATTCCGCAATTGTTTCACACAAGCCTTCACAGGTTGGAGAGCCTCTGGCCATCTTTACTTCTGAGAGACTCAGCCTCTCTAAGACATCCCTTTTATAGCCAATCATGTCACACACCTGATGCCAGTTAACTTAATTGCTTGCTAAATGTTCTTTCAGCTGATTCTCTTATATATTAATTGCTTTTTCAGCCCTTTTTTGCCTGTGTCCCAACTTTTTTGAGACCTGTTGCAGCCAGAAAATTTGAAATAACCTCATTTTGTGGATAAAAATGTAAAATGTCTCAGTTTCAACATCTGAAATGTAATCTGTGTTCCATTGTAAAAAACATATTGGCTCATGTGATCTAGAAGTCATTGCATTTTGATTTCATTCACAATTTACACTTTGTCCCAACTATTTCGGAATTGGGGTTGTAGGTCTATGCACTGGCACTCAGCGACAGCATTTCAGAATTCTTCAGCAAATGAAGGTAATTTTGGTGACTAGTACATGGTTTCGTCTGTTTACATTTTCCAATCGGACAGCTGTCTATTTTTTACAGCAAGTTGCATGACCGTGCTGCAAAAACAGGTGTATGTACTTGTCGCCAAAATTACCATATTTATTCGCAAAAGAGTTCTGAAATGCCGCTCTCGCTGGAAAAAAATTACCAGTGCTGAGTGCCAGTGCATAGACCTATTTATAATTAAATTATTTTTCTATATTGAATGTAGCCCATCATTTTGTCGCTGTTAGATCGTATGGGGGAGAGAAGCTGTGTCTTCAACTGCCACTTGATTATTCTTGCATTGGAAAACGTGTCAATAAAGGAAACTATCTAGAATTAGCCAGGACTAATTGTTGTCAATAAAGGGATGGATATTTACCCCCGAATTTTCAGGTGTAGCGCCGGCCCTGACCCGCCATTACGAGTTATTTCTTAGTCGGCAGTCAACATGTTAAATATGTTGAAGGGATCAACAAAGTGAATTATGTAGGATTCCTTCAGCCAAGTTTTGTTAGTAGAACTCGGGGTCACAAATGGAAGTTGACCAAGGGTAAATTTAGCACTGATATTAGGAAATATTTTTTCACCCAAAGAGTAATTTCGATGTGGAATAGCTTGCCTGACCGTATTGTTGAGGCAGAAACCTTGGGAATTTTCAAGAGCAGGCTTGACTTAAAGCTAGATACCATTGAGTCATTGAGTATCTGAAGTGATATATTCACAATAGTAAAAAGAAACTGGCGAGCCTAGTTGGGCTGAACGGCCTGTTCTCGCCATTCATGTTATGTTATTAATTTATTTCCACTCCACTTGGCACTGCCCACTAACCTACAACTTCTGGAAGCAAGTCACTGACAGAATATCACTTATTATGGGCTGTAGTGTCCCACTCTCCCCATTGGTTTGTCTGCTCGGATACGTCTCAGAAATCAACCCACCAGTTCAAAATACAAAACCCGTACTCATTGCTCTACCTGTCGCCAAGAAGACTCTTCTTCTAAACTGGAAAACAAGAAAAAAAAAAAAAACACAATGCTTAAATCTTCTCAAAGAGCACATCTCCATGGAAATTACATCTCATGAGCGGCAATCTTCATCATTTGAAAAAATGTGGGCACCTTTTATAAAATCTTTAAATCTGCCTGTGAACTAATCCCATTTCCTCAAATTTATGTACATATACACCATCCCCTGAAATATTCAAATTCAGTTTAAACCGATATAAATATCTGTTCATTGTCATTCTTTGCTTTCTGTTATGTCTTTGAATTTTCTGTGTGGTACTGTGCATTATTATTGTTACTATTATTACTATTGTTACTATTGTTATTATTGTTGTTTTTACTGGCATCTTTCAGACCATATTGTTTGTACTACTCCCATTTTATACTTGTCTCACTTCCATTGATTTGGTTTTTTTTTGCTGTATAGTTCTCTTTCCATCTTTCTCTCATAGTATTTATACTTGCATGTCCCCCTGTCTGTCTGATAGTCTGTCTTCTGTTTATGCATGTATTCATTCTTTTTTTTCTTTTGTTGTTGTTTGTTTTTGTGTGGACCCCCCTTGATTGGGTTAATCCTTTTTTTCATCCCACTTTTCATATTTTTGAATTAAAGAAGGAAGGAGAAGAAAAGGGAAGGAAAAGGGAAGGAGAAAGAAAGAAAGGAGGAGGAAGGAAGAAGAAAGGAAAAAATAGTAATAATAAATAAAGTTGACCTTCCATGGGAAGAGAGAGAAGGAAAGAAAAATAAAAAAATGATTCAACAATAAGAAAGAGACTGGGCAAAAATGGCATCCATGGGAGAGTTCCAAGGCAAAAACCACTGCTGACCAAAAAGAACACAAAGGCTCATCTCACATTTGCTAAAAAACATCTTGATGATCCCCAAGACTTTTGGGAAAATAGTCTGTGGACTGACGAGAAAAAAGTTGAACTTGTTGGAAGGTGTGCGTCCCGTTACATCTGGTGTGAAATTAACACAGCATTTCATAAAAAGAACATCATACCAACAGTCAAACATTGTGGTGTTAATGTGATGGTCTGGGGCTGCTTTGCTGCTTCAGGACCTGGACGACTTGCCGTAATTGATGGAACCATGAATTCTGCTCTCTACCAGAAAATCCTGAAGGAGAATGTCCAACCATCAGTTTGTGATCTCAAGCTCAAGTGCAGTTGGGCATGCTGCAGGACAATGATCCAAAACACACCAGCTAGTCCACCTCTGAATGGCTTAAAAAAAATAAAATGAAGGTTTTGGGGTGGCCTAGTAGAAGTCCGGACTTAAATCCGATTGAGATGCTGTGGCATGACCTTAAACAAGCCGTTCATGCTCGAAAACCCTCCAATAAGGCTGAATTAAAACAATTCTGCAAAGAAGAGAGGGCCTAAATTCCTCCATGACGATGTGAAAGACTCATTACCAGATAAACGCTTGATTGCAGTTTTTGTCACCGAGGGTGGCACAACCAGTAATTAGGTTTAGGGGGCAACTTCTTTTTCACATAGGGCCAGGTAGGTTTGGATAGCTTTTTCCCTAAATAAATGAAATCATCATCTAAAAACTGCATTTTGTATTTACTTGGGTTATCTTTGTCTAATATTAAAATTTGTTTGATGATCTGAAACATTTAAGTGCGACAAATATGCAAAAAATAAAAAATCAGGAAGGGGGCAAATACTTTTTCACAGCATTGTATGTTTATTCCGCGTCCGTCCTTGCCATATCCACTGCTGCGTTCACACATCACAATTATGACCCAATTTTGTTCATAGTAGGCAGAGGTATTGGTAGTTGTGAGGTCACAGAGCCAATTAATTTTGGTTGGTGTTATATTGAATAATGATCAATAGAATAATTGATTATGAATCTAAATAACACGAGGCTATACAAAATGGCCCATGTCTCATTTACTATTACACTAAGGGCCTAGGTTTGTATTGAGGACTAATGAGAGCCCATACCCAGTGTTTCAGTTTATGGTGTTAGGCTTGAGCTTAGATCTTGGGCTCGAGGTCAAATGATGATCTTTAGGTTTTGCTTGGGTTAAGGAGTAATACAATGGAGTAATAAAAGCATTTGGGGATGCACATATTGGTCTATATTGATCCATCCACCCACTATCTATCTTGCTTCTTCCTCACTGGGGTTGCGGGGGAGCTGGAGCCTATCCCAGCTGACTACAGGCGAAAGGCAGGGACACACCCTGGACAGCTCGCCAATCCATCGCTGGACACACACACCATTCCCAAACTGGGATATATGTATTGGTCGTTGTGGACCAAACTGTCTATTCATCTATCCATCCTTTATCTATACCGCTTCTTATAGGGTTGCGGGGGAGCTGGAACCTGTCCCAGCTGACAGGGCGAAAGGCAGGGACACACCCTGGACAGCTCGCCTATCCATCGCTGGACGCACACACCATTCACGGATCATTCCCATACTGTCTTTTTTAAAACAGAATTTAGTTCATATCCACGTAGGGGTGCCTATAATTGTGGATACCATTGCATTTC
Source organism: Gymnothorax javanicus (assembly GCA_029692085.1). Classification (NCBI taxonomy): domain Eukaryota; kingdom Metazoa; phylum Chordata; class Actinopteri; order Anguilliformes; family Muraenidae; genus Gymnothorax; species Gymnothorax javanicus. Next base: position 21,988,414 of record CM056203.1, read on the forward strand.
TTCCCTTTGTCTGTGAAGTTCAGACCTGGGTCTAATGTATGTCTTTAATATACCCTCAAATAATGAGTCTTTTAAAATGCATTATTTAAGAACAAGGCTTTTAATTGTTCAGTTCATTTCCCACCATGTTTAGAAATTATTTCAAGCAAGTATTTTAAATCTACTTGTGAAAGCAAGATGCTAGTTATGAATAAGATTGGCTGTCTCCAAATGTTTTGTGATTGCGTTTTATGTTCCCTAATTTTTGTGTCGTCATTCTTAATTTTTGTTGTATCTGTAATCTTTGAGGTTTTTTTTTAGTGTAATTTGTTGCACCGCTACCTTGAATGGGTCTCTCTTGTAAAAGAGATACAATATTTCAAGGCACTTAAGTGTTAAATAAAAAGAGAACATTTTTGGTGGACTCACTGCATTTATGAATAAAAACCAATGTAATTTTGATTGCTCATATTACACATTCTGATCACCTAATACACTCATTACAGTGTTCCTAACTTTGTCTTAATGCATATGTTCATAAGTATTATGAAATGCTAGTGTTGCTCCATGTTAGATTTTAATACAAAATTGCATATAAGACGTGCATTCTATCACTATACTCAAATGAAAAGCATTAAAAAAATAGTTGGAGCACATCATGGATAAGAAATTCTGCATGTGAATCAGCAAATGAACATTAATTTTGTGTATAAAGCATAAATGTGATGCCCTTATATGAGGACGTAGGGTCTCAGAAAGTTCGAATAAGGATTTCAAACACGCAAATACAAACAGTGGTTTGAAACAGCACATATATCTTGACAGTCATGTAAGTCATTAAGATCACGGTTTCGAATCATGGCTGGGAATCGCCCATGGTGCTCGCTCTTTCTCTATCATGATCAGAAACGGCCATTTCAATACGCCGAGTAGCGTGAATACTAAAAAAAAAAAAAAGAAAAGGAATAAATAAAAAAATAAAATAAATAACCAGTATTAGCCAATCAATGTCGGTCCTTCGGGTGCAGACAGGATGACGTCATCACTGTCTGGCTCGCGCCGTCTGTGCGCTAGGAAGGAGAAGGGCGCTGGAGGAGGAAGAAGAAAAAACTCTCAGCATGCTGGCGGAACGGGGTCACGAACTATGACCTTTCACAGAAGAAAAACAATAACAAGTAATTTCTTTAAAAAAACGAGATCTAACAGCAGCATTGTTTATTTAAGGAGGTAAGCAGTTATTGCACTTTCAAATCCGCTTGCGGCAAGCAATATTGAAATGCTATCACGGCAAAGGGATGTTAATTATGCTTTTAAGCTGGCTACTGGCCTCAGCGAGCCACGGCAAGTTTGAGCTATGCCTGATTTTCAAAGCCAGGCGATGCTCTCATGCGTATAATTTTGGGTTGAATCAATAAGACCTGATAAATTTATGGATTTTCGCCCTATGCGCTGGTTTATTGGAGTAAGATAACAGCAACCTCACCGGTTACGCGTTCCAGAGGAGACAAAGAGGAGCATTGGTTGCTAATGTGGTTTGCTTGCGTGCTATCGCGCTGCTGAACCCGACCCTTTTACCTTTGCCATCCGAGGGACATGGGGTTGTTTTGCAGGGGTTGTATGCATAAACCGAAATATGGATGGCCACTTGTCGCCTGCCAGGTTTTACTAGTGAATGTAAACGGACTAATCACGGACTTCTCGTGCTTTACAGCGCAATTTTACAGTCTAGTTACGTAGCTGCGCGACATATCTTGGCTTTATGCCAGATTCTCCATTTTGTTCCTTTTTCTGTTCTTGAATTCGGTTTAATGTCGGCAGGAATTAACTGTTGAATGACGTGGTGTTTGACCTATCAGGGAGGTGTGTGATAATACATTCATTGTGCATCGAGCCAATGCCTGAGCAATGAATGGTTCAGCGCACGAATTGGTACTTCCCCTTACAGTTCGAAATGTATTACCAGCTGGGGATACATAATGACATACTAACTGTCGGTCTACTACCTAGAAGAACTTGAGGTAGTCGTATGAGCATAGGTTCAGTTCTGTAGTATTCTGCGAGAATTCAGTGGTTACGTAACTCATGCATAAAAAAGATTTTATCCGGTGGCTGTTGGGGAGTTTGGCATGTTGGCTCTTTCTGGCTATGGGTTTCTTTCATTCAGAATATTGTACTTAGGTTGTGCTATTATTTTGTGGCACAGGGGCTTTCAAACTCTGTTTGTGAATGCTGGTTTTCGCTCCAGCCACTTTTCTCCCAGCATTTGAACAAACTGTTAATTTTTCTAAACTGGAATCTTATACTGAGGGATTAATTAAACTTCTAAATCACCTTCTTTCAGAAATAGGTATGCATGTTATTAAAATACATCATTCATGGGGATTTTGTGTTTATTGATTGAATATCAGACAGTGGATTTCAGGATGCTTATCATGGCACGACAAGAAATAAATTATAATAACTAGTGAAATTCAAGACAGAGATTAATCCACAAGCTCTTGCACACTTGGCCACCAATTCCACCAGTCTGGAAGATAATGACTTTCACGACAATGCAAATAAGACCCACCTGCATTGCATATACGTTTAAGAAAAAAATAGCAAATCATTGGACATTCAATTATTTAGTTAACCCGGTAACTTAAGTCTTTAAAGTGGCCAATTAACCTTATTTATTACCTCTTTTTGTTTTCATGTTGGCTAATTGTTCTGCTATAGAGCCGTAAGCATAATATAAAAATTTAGAATCTTTGTGGCTTTGAAAAACAATGTTGGTATTAAGTGCGGTAGGAAGGTAGATAATCCCTCTACATATAAAATGCACCCGTTTAATTAAAATGAACAGCTTATTGCAATTTCTGGAATTGCTGTTGTGGTTTGAATAAAAATCAGTGTACACTGGGGTCCTCCAGGACTAAGAGTGAAAACCACTGTTGTAGCACATCAGTCAACTCTATGCTCCAAACAATATAAACAGTATTATTGTTTATTAGTCTTAAGTTGCCAGTTGATCATCTATGATGATTATTTTTAAAATGCAGTTTGTTTTTTGTTCAATATTCAGTTATGAATTAGTGGTTTGGTTATCAGAACTACAAAACAGACACTATATTTATTCAAATGGCCTTAGAAGTGCTCAATAATGTTACAACCGCATTTCCAAAAAAGTTGGGACGCCGTGTATAAGGTAAATAAAAATGGAGTGCAATGATTTTCAAATCATTTAAACTTTATTTGAAAATAGAACAAAGACAATAATAGATATTTATTGTTTTTTCGGAAAACATGCTCATTTTGAATTTGATGCTGGCAATGTATTTCGAAGAAGTTGGCACAGGGGCATGTTTAGCACTGTGTTGCATCACATCTTCTTTAACCAACACTCTGTAAGCATTTGGGAATGAAGGAGACCAATTGCTGTAGTTTTGAAAGCAAAATGTTTTCCCATTTTTGCACAATATAGAATTTCACCTGCTAAATACTTTGCAGACTTCTTTGTCATATTTTTCATTTCATAATGCGGCAAATATTGTCAGTGGGTGACAGCTCTGGACTGCAGGCAGACCATTTTAGCACCCAGACTCTTTTACTGCAGAGCCACGTCGTTGAAATACGTGCAGAATATGGTGTTTGACATGGTGTTGCTAAAATGAGCGAGGCATTGCCTTCACAAAGGTATCTGAATGGCAGTAAATGTTGCACCGAAACTTGTATATATAATGGTGTCTTCAGGGATGCACAAGTTACACATGCCATGTGTGCTGATGCACCCCCATACTTTCAGGGATGCTGGCTTTTGAATAGTATGCTGATAACAAGCCGGATGGCTCCTCTCCTCTTTCACCAGAGGACGTGGCATGCTTGTTGTCCAAAAAGAATTTCACATTTTGATCAGTCAGACCACAGGGCAATTTTCCACTTCGCCTCAGTACATTTTCAGTGACCTCGGGCCAAGAGAAGAAGGCAGCATTTCTGGATCTTGTTTATATAGGGTTTAATCTCTACATGGCAGAGTTTTAACTTGCATTTGTGGATGCAGTAACAAACTGTACTGACAGTGGTTCACAGAAGTGTTCCTGAGTCCATGCAGTGATTTCCACTATAGATTCCTGCCTGTTCTTAATGAAGTGCTGTCTGAAATCACAGCCATTCAAAATTGGATTTTGGCCTCGTCCCAAGCGTACAGAGATTTTTCTGGATTCTCAGTATCTTTTAATGATATTATGCGCCATAGAGGATAGAATCCCCACATTCTTTGCCATTTTAAGTTGGAAATGCTATTCTTAAATTGTTGAACTGTTTCCCCATGCAGTCTTTCATAAACTGGTTAAGCCCTCACCATATTTACTTATGAAAGACGTTTTATACCCAATCATGTTACTGACCTGTTGCAAAATAATCTAATTAGCTGTGAAATGTTCTGCCATTTGTCTTTTTTTTAGCATCGTAAAACTTTTCTAGTCTTATATTGTCCCGTGCCAACGTTTTTGAAACATGTTGCCGGCATCAAATTCAAAATGAGCACATATTTTCCAAAAAAAAACAATAAAATATCTCAGTGTCAACATCTGATGTATTGTCTTTGTACTATTATCAAATAAATATAAAGTTTAAATGGCTTGCTACTCATTGCATTCTGTTTTTATTTACATTTTACACACCGTCCCAACTTTTTGGAAATAGGGTTTTATAAAAAAGAGGTCTGGCTGCGGTGTGTTGTTTTTATTTTTTATTCTTTTCATGTCCGTGAAATCAGCTAATGAACATGGAACTCTGTTTCTGCATAAAAATATTTGGTCTAGACTTCGGTACAAATTGATAAATGAAAATATGGAATCCTTCTTTCAATCCTACAGCCTTGGCAAGGCTTCTTTTCCCCTAGTCTATCCCTAGCAGTGAGATCAGGAATCCAGTTTCTTAAGCTGCAGTGGAGAAATGTGTGAACGGGTGTGGTTGTCCCCTTGAATTTTAAAATTTTAGTGTCAAATGAACTCTTGCAGTCTCAGGGAGTATTACTGATTCATAAACCTCATAGAAGATGGCTGCGGCTGAGTTTGTTTGCATTACAGAGTTAGAAAGTAAAAGAAGACTCTGGGTATTTTTAAAAAGGTCTGATTAAATTGTATTGCAATTTGCCCCTTCTGGAAGGTTGGGGTGAATCGTTATGTGCCTTGCTTAAATGATTTCTAAGAATAGAGCGTTGGTTCTGCTGAACAGCAGTACTTTACTTTGTGGCCATGTAGTTAAATTTCTGTACATAGTAGGCCTTTATCCCTCCAAAATCACTTAGCTCCAGAAATAGATGATAGGACTTCTAAATCTCCCAGCTACCTGCATTGCCCAGGAAGCATGAGTGAACTTCCATTGTTAGTTGGTCTGTTCAGAAGCACCTATGTGAATTAGCAGAGATCTCAGGATGTTGATTATGGTGAATATTTTTTTTTTGATCAAATGTTTTTTATTTTAGAAATTATATAATATGAAAGAAAAATACATCCAAAAAACACAAAAGTGAAAATCCATAGACAGAAACCTTGACAAACAAACTACAACACAACAGCAACAACATCAAAAACCCAAACACGAGAAGGAGGAAAAAAAAAAAAAGGGAGGGGGGGGGACCCAAAACCCAAAACCCAAAACCCTACAGTTCTTTTATAGGACAGAGGCTACGCCATAGCCTTCAACCTCTCAGCAGCTGCATGTCACAGTTCCCGATTATTTTCTTTCGCTCCGCTTATACGGGCAATTGATTGCTCCATGTAGATAACATCGAGAAATAAAAGAATCCAATGAGTAACAGAAAGTTAGTTGGGTTGTATCCAGCGCATTGCAGTAAGTTTTTTGGCTGCTGTTAAACCTGCAAAAACAATTCTTTTCTGATGTTCATGAATTGTTAGTTGAGAAAGGCCATTCAATATCAGAGTGGGAACCGACACAGGTATGGTCACAGAAAACATATTGGATAAATAAGAGGCTCCTTCCTTCTAAAAGTGAGCCACAGGTGGGCACTCCCAGAACATGTGCAGAAAGGTTCCATGGGCCCCCAGAGGACAGAAAGAGCAAAGAGAATCTGTTGTAATTTTCGTAAGATGCATTCTCCTAGGAGTAAGATAAGTTCCGTGCACATAATTTAGATGAATTTGTTGGTGGTCTGGATTGCGGGAAGCCAGTTAAATGCTAGCCCACACAGAGTCCCAGTTGAAATCCGGCTCTAAATTTGGAATATCATTTCTCCATTGCCTATCCACTGAGAGATTTTTATAAGAGGCTTTAAGTAATTTTACATTAAGTGTGGAGACTAGTCCTCTGGAGGCCCCCCTGGAGCTAAAGATTCCATGGAGTGGATGGTGTTCTATGGATTGATTCCATGGTACGCAATGGGCTTTGAGGGATGCCCTAAGCTGTAAGTAGAAAAAATATGAAGTCCCTGGTAGATTATAACTGTCTTTAAGTTCCTGAAATGATCTAAGACCATCACTGTTATAAATGTCACCCAATACATGGATGCCTTTCCTTTCCCATTGTGAAAAATTAATTGGTCTATTCCCAATAAGGAGCTGTTTGTTATTAAAGATTGGAGAATTATGATTATGGTGAATCTATATGTATCTATACGTACTGGCTTATCTCCAAACAGGTTCCACTGAAGGTCTTGCATCACCATGGCAACCAATACTGGAGGTCCTATCTCAGCAGATTGTGGTCACTGAGCTGGTGACGGAGGTGAGTGACATGTTAAGCAGGTAGTTTTTGTAATTGATGTCCCTATTTTCTGATTGTGGGATTGCCTTTTTATCTTTCTTTTACTGTATTGCACCAAATCAAGCTGAAAGCAGAAGGTGGCCATATACTTCAGCATCTGAGGAATTGCTGCCCTCTTGGGATTTTCATGTACAACATTCTCTAAAGTTGGCAGGGAGTGGTACAATAAAACAAAAGCATCTAGTGAGCTGTTGGTCCGAAAACGGTTTGTTTAGAGAGATCAGAAGACAATCGGCAGACTTGTTTAGAAAGATCACTTGCTCAAATAACTACAGAGTCTTGCAGTAGTTTGCTGGACAGCATCTCTGAATAAACAATGCATTGAACTTTGTAGCAGTTGGCGTATAGCAGCAGTAAGAAGACTACCAGGTTCCACTGCTATCAGCCAGGAACTGGTAGATGAGGACATGGTGGGAACTTGTTTTCAAAAATTGGGTGATTGAAGATGGCGAAAATCTCGCCCGGTCAGACAGATCTCAAATTCTGTCGTGACATGTTCATGGCGGAGTCAGATTAAGGTGTACACACCATGAATCCATGGATGTACCCGGCCTTTTGTCGACTGTGCAGGTGGTTTTGGTGGTGTAATGGTGCAGGGAATGTCCTCTTGGCGCACATTAGGCCCTGTCTGTCTAATTAAACGTAATTTTAATGTACATCCCTTTATGCCCACTTTAAAGTTTGTAAAATAAGGCACATTTCCACCTAACACCTCCGGTATGGTACCGTTGGTAGAAGTGGTCTGCTACCTGTACAGACCAGCATTTAGATCTGGTTTGCTTTTCCATTGTAGACAGTACTCTTAAATGTAGGCAGGGTTAAATGTTACTTGGGGTTGAACAGTAGTGATTGGTGAGCTGGAAATTAAGGACGCACGGAACATTCCTTGAAACTAACGATTGGAGACTAAACTGCTCAGCTGGCTGGGATTCAGCTTCATGAAACATACCATAGGACCACAGCGTTTGCCTGTCAAGTTGGTCTGGTTGAGTCAAGACACAAACAAGGTCTATGACGTAGAACTTCGGTTGCGCCAGCTTTATGTACTGACACACCCCTTAATACACCATTCAAATAATTGAAATGCAAAAGCCTTTATTTCAGAGCACAGAACTACCAGACTGGGTGAAGGCAAAAAAAAAAACATTTCATTTGCAACGGACAAATTTGTGAATCATGTTCCTGCCACATGCATTTCTGTTTGAGAAGGCACAAAAATAGAATCATTATTGTTAAACCTGTTTTCAGTCATCTTAGTTGCACAATTCTGGCTGTTTTACAAAATCATGAGTTTTTCCAAAAAGAGACCTCTTTGGAGAAAGGCTATGTAACACACTTCACATCCCTGGTGATTGTTTTTGTCCTAGAAGGCGTACTATATTCATGTGTGCATCCTGTTTATATTGTAAATACAGCAGGCTAAAGTTGATGTTAAACTGCTTTGGATGCACGAGAAGTTTTTTTCTCTGTACTTTAAACTCCTGAATGCACCCGAACTGGCCACAGTTAAGCTGTTTGTTATCCACAACTCATAAGAAAAGTGTTCAGGACAATCAGAAGAACATTACACCTTAAATAGTAATTAAGAATTGCTTTGAGTCAGCTGTATATGAGGGATCTTGTGTCCGATTTCACATGGAGGGACTTTAAAGGACAATGTTGTTTTTCCTACTGTCAACAGTGCATTTCTGCTGAGCATAAGGTGTGGGAATTATTTCCCAGGATAAGCTATCAAGTCTGTAAGAAGCTGTGTCACTGACTTCGGAAGGTTTATTAATTAATTTCTCATCCAACATATGGAAATTTGATTGAAAAGAGTTGAAGTGTTTCCAGTTTTCTTTTCAGGAGTAACTGAATGCTTATGATTTTCAACGAATCTCCTGGCTGATTTAGTGTGTTCTGGCCAAAACACTGGAGGCAGATGTCTGCTGCTGAGGAGTGTTTTTAATCACTGACTTGCTTTCTAAGAGCTGCTCATGTTACTGAAATCACATGATTATCATGTGGGGGAATGAAGGCATCTTCAAAGCCTCTCTTTTTCAAATTGTGTGTGGGGGGAGAATTCCTACAGGAGTTGCCCAATTCATCAGTGGCTTGCTAGTTTACTAAACTTAAGATTGTAAATGATGTGCTAAAATCCATAAAATGTGGTAAAAAGGAGAATTTTAAGTCCTTTTTTAAAGGATTCCGGATTGTGTGGCTCCTTCAGATATTGTGGGAGGGCGTTCCACAGATATGGAGCAGCTGCACAGAACGTCCAGTCTCCCATGGTCCTGAGTCTGGTTCTTGGAGGGTGGAGTTGGTAGGTAGCTGTGGAACGAAGGGAGCATGCTGGGGAGTGTAGAGTGACCAGGTCCTTAAGGTAGCTAAGGGCTTGGCTATGATTGCACTGGTGGATGAGGAGAAAAATCTTGTACTGAATTCCTGCAGTGATGGGGAACCAGTGGAGGGAGCGAAGGACTGGGGTGATGTGATTGTGTTTTTTGTTTTTATTAGTGGTCTGGCAGCACTGTTCTGTTGTGTCTGAAATTTATGGAGGTGTTTGTTGGGAGTCCCATACAGAAGTGCATTGCAATAATCCATTCAGGTGGAGATAGGGGCATGGATGAGTTTCTCCGCATCAGAAAGGGTAAGGGATGGATGGAGACTTGCTATATTTTTTCAGGTGTAGAAATGAGGTTTTGCAGATGTGTTTGGTATGTTCCTCAAAAGTGAGGTGAGGGTCAAATCGAACACCGAGGTTGGTGACTAAGGAAGATAGTGAGATGTCTTGTTTTGGGAAGGCTATGGAAGTTATCGGGGATGACTAGAGCTGATGTGGAGTGCCAATTAGGATAGCCTCTGTTTTGGAACTGTTTAGTTGGAGAAAGTTTTGGGCCATCCATGCCTTTATCTCAGTTAGACAGGAGGTGAGTGTTTTGAGTGATGTGGGAGTGGAGGTGGGTGATGGTTGAGGGTCCGTTTTTATGCACAATTGAGTGTCATCAACATAGCAATGATAAGACACACCAAAGTGGCTGATGACTTGGCCGAGAGGGAGCATGTACGGGTGAACAAGGTGGGCCCAAGGACTGACCATTGAGGAACCCCACTGGTGACTGTGTGCGTTTGGGATTTTGCCCCCGATGGAGACATATTTTGATCTATTAGTGAGGTATGGGGTGAATCAGGTCAATGCTATATCTGAAAATCCAATGGTGTGATGAAGCCGGTGTAGAAAGATGTCATGGTCAATAGTGTCAAATGAGGCGGATAGGTCAAGGAGGATGAGAAGAGATGGTGAGCCTGAATCTGCTGCCATCACAGGGCTGGCGATAAGCGGTATCGCATCGCAAAATGCGATCAGTTTTTTTTGAAATGCGCCAATCTGCGACAGGCTTTTGAAATCCCCATTGCATATTTTGCGATACAGTCTTTGGATAAGGAGAATAAAAGTTTTCATCCAGTTTTGAACAAAAACGGGCTCCTACAGTCTCTTAATACCGTCCTGATCGGCCTCCGCCAAGGCACCATGGATAATCTAAAGGCGCGACTCTGAAACCATGGCAGCGAGTGGAATGACCCCATTATTTTCCTACCTCCGCGCCAGTCCCGCACACAGAGCTAAAGAAAACACTAGAGTGGACAATGTCATTTGCTTAACCATCCGCAAAATGAGAGACGCGTCAGCCATCTTGTGTAAGGAATCGGCGGGGGAATTGCGCAATCAAACGCTGTACGTGTGTATGCGCGACTAGATAAAATGAAAGGAAAAACACTGGACTGGTGTCACACATCAACCTACAAGCACGATCATTATTTAATAAATTATTATTTTGTTTATGGGTGTTTGTTGTCAGGAAATTCTTAATAGTTAATTAAAATTAAATTTTTTAAATTTTAACTGTAAATGTATATGGAGGAGTTGTATATTTATGTCTAAGGAATGCTGTTTTCATATTTTGAACACATGTACATTTGTATTTGTACCTTGAATTCCTGTAGTGCTCTTAATTCTAGATTATGACACTTTTTATTTTAACAATTAAATTTTCATCTTGGTTCATAATAATTACCAGTATTAATTTCTTTCATAGTCAAAATATTATGTATGATAAAAATCAGTCCTGAATATTCACTCATTCACAGCCTGAGCCAGGTGAGTGGCTTAGGTAGAACCAACTAAAACTTACTAATTCCTATTCAGTTACTGAGTTACTACATGTTAGCTGTAGGTGGGACCCAGTTGGTAAGTCCAAGTAGTTTTAATACTGCAATGCTACTGTAACTCAACTGCCTTGGTCTTCATTAGGCTATATTGATTAGTGTTAGTACTGTTAGCTAAGTGTTCTAAGAGTTGAAAATAGAAGTTAAAATGCATATACAGACATTTTTGTTAAGTTTTGTTTTTGCTACACAGTTCTGAAAAATGCAACAAAATGCTACAGACTTCTAGAGACTGCGTAGCGTTTTTGCTACGCAGTTATTTTTGCTTTTTTATTATTTTCTCAGTTATTGCATCATACATTAGTCATCCCTCACTCTGACAAAATCTATGATGTTTTGGAGTCAAAGCAGCTTCCTTTCTCCCTTTTTTCCTCATCCGGAGGCTTTCTACTCCGTAGGCATGAAAAGTGGAGATTTCAGTTTGGGCATCCTGATGACATGTACCTGCGGCGGAGGAGGAGTCGAGGTGTGGCTTGGGAGTAGCAAACTGCGCCCAATGTTTTCCGCAAACACGCTCAAGACAAATATCGGAGACAGGAGCTAAAGGTTCTGGTGCATACGAATGCTCTGTAGTTGGCTGCCAGAATCCACATAAAAACGTTTTTAACATTCCATCGAGCGATGAATCGCAGAGGAACAAGTGGATTGCATTTATTTTTGCTGATAATGTTCATGCAGCCCCTGCCACAAACCTATTCCTACATGCTCATTTCACGTCGGACTCTTTCTCCAACTTGGGCCAGTACAAAGCTGGCTTGGCTAGAAACCTGCGCCCCCAGAAAGGTATTGTTCCAACATTAGGGAACCAGCCACTTTAATATTGTCTGTAAATGTCAACTTTTGCCTTAGCTCACAACTTTTTTCCCCCAACTTCAATGTAATCATTACATTACCGTAAGCTATTGGATGGAGTGTGGTGCAGTTCAAAAGAAACTTGGCAGTATACCAAATAAGTAAACGTTTCCCTCACAGCCCACAGGCTCACCTGACATGCCGTATTTCCGTAGCTGTGGTGGGGTCACTTTCAGCCACAGTGAAAATACACACATATGAAACTAGACAACCTGAGGAATCTATAGATGTCAAGAACGCTATGCTATGATGAAATGCCACCCCCTCCGCCCAGCCATGCCTCTGTCTCCCGGCAGAGTCAAAATCTCAAAATTTCCTCGCGAGAGCAAGATTGGCTTGATAAAAAGGGCAAAATAAATATAAATGTTGCATAATTTTTGCAAATTATTGCAAAACATTATGTGTTAGACCCAAATCACTTATTTTTAACGGGTGTAAATACCAGGTAATGGATCCTTTAATGCCAGCCCTGCATCAGCAAGTTGTCGATGACCTGACCAAAGCTGTTTCCGTGCTGTGGCCAGGTCGAAAGCCAGATTGAAATTTTTCATAAAGATTGTTGGCTTTGAGGTGGTCGTGAAGCTGGGCAGCTACCACTTTTTCCAGGACTTTGGACAGGAATGGGAGATTTGCAGTGGGCCTGTAGTTAGTGAGAATATCTGGGTCAAGGGTGGATTTCTTGAGGGGTGGTCTGATGATGGCAGTTTTTAGTGGGGATGGAACAGAAACATTTTGGAGGGATTGGTTTGTTATTGAGGTGATTAGGGGAGCGATGGCAGGGATGTTCATTTTGACCAGAGCTGAGGGAAAGGGGTTGAGAGCACAAGTGGATGACTTCATCCTCCTGACAGTGTCCAGAACCTCCTGCTGGGAGACAGGGGAAAAGCAGCAGAGAAGCTGGGGGATTTTAGGCTGTGGGTCAGCAGTCTGGTGATGTGAAGCAGTTGGTGAGAACAGTGCAGAACAAATGGTTGTGATTTTGGAGCGGAACGAGTCCATAAGTCTGTTGTAGTGGTCATCTGTTGAAAACAGAGTGGTGGGTGTGCGTGGTCTAAGAAGATGACTCACAGTGGAAAACAGATGTTTGGAGCTGACAGGGCTGTTCTTGATGATATTGGAGTAGTATGCAGATTATGCCTCTCTCAGGGACAGTGAGTCGGCTAATTTTTGAACAGTCAGACCCGAGGCTTTATAGCGGCGCTCAAGAGCACGGCCGGTTGTTTTCATTTCCCGCAACACCCTGTCGTACCAGGGGGCAGAACGGGAGAAGCTGACAGACCGGGTTTGCCTATTCCTTTGATCTCCGAAATAGAAACTGGACAGAAAACCTACTGAACATTTATTTGTCCATTTAAACCATATAAAATTGAATTTTTTTATCTCATGCCATAAAATGGAAGGGGAATTTAGAAATGCGCGTTGACCTTCCGCATATCTGTTCGTCCGTCCGTCACTCTTCTTTTCTGGGCCAGAACTCCTAAACCGTTCAATATTTCTCAATGAAATTTAAAATATGGATACATCATTGTGTAGAAGTGTTTTTTCATCCTTTTGTTTGTCTGTCCTGTCCTGTCCTCTTCAACATTTCGTCTGAAGGCCAGATATCAGCCACCCCAACTCTTTTTCCAGGCCAGGACAAAGTCATCTATATTCCCCACCACTTAATAGCTGATTTTTTTTCCATGGTAATCAGAAAAAAAAATTGTCAATTTCCATTGCATCAAAAGGCACAATTACATTCCATAGAGAACATGCATACCAAGTTTCAGGACAATATCTTGGATACTTTCCAAGTTTTGCACTGGAAAGAAAGCCTACCCCTTATTAGTTACATGAGAGACTAAGTCCCAGTTTGTTTCCGTAATAATTGGGGGGAATAATTGTCAGACTTCCTAGTATCAAAAGGCACAATTAAATCCCCAGGAGAACATGCATGCCAAGTTTCAAGACAATATTGTTGATTCTTTCTGAGTTCTGCTCTGGAATTATAGCCTACCCCTTCCACATTACGAGACACTTGGTCTCAATTTGTTTCCATGGTAACTGGAAAAAATAAAATTAGTCAAACTCTCTAGTGTGAAAAGGCACAACTACATCCCCTAGAGAACATGCATGCCAAGTTTCAAGGCAATTACTTTCATACTTTCAGTGCTCTGCTCCAGTAAAAACTTCAGGAAAAATATACTTATGTTAGTCCTCTTAGAGACTTGCGGCGAAAGACATGGCTTCATCCTTGTATAAAACATTGGCAAGTTAGCTTACGGACAATCCGTGCTTTACAGTTCGCTTGTCAGTCGCTCAGCATGTCACATCCGTTTGCACATGAATGTGTTAAAATACTAAATAAAAAGTGATGATTGCATTCATAATGCTGACAAGAAAAACATGCATGACTAATATGGCTCGGCAGGTAATACATTTCAGCTGTACATTGGCGATTGACAAGCTGACTCTAAGGCATGGATGAGGCAGAGATGTGGGATGATGTTGATTCCTCTTTGGTTAATGGGAACTCGATGGCTCTCTTGATCTTCGGGTGAGGGGGGTCGGTCGGTCATGGGGAGGACATACTGGAGAAGACTCTTTGGGCTATTGCCCCCCTCTCAGGGGGGGCTCAGGGTGCGATCAGGGGTACTGTGCGAGAAGCTGATCTTGGTTGCAGAAGGGATGCAGGGTTCTGTGGGAGGCAGTTTCAGTGCTGTGAGAAAGTATTTGCCCCCTTCCTGATTTCTTATTTTTTTCATGTTTGTCACACTTAAATGTTTTAGATCATCAAACAAATTTTAATATTTGACAAAGATAAAGTGAGTAAATACAAAATGCAGTTTTTAAATGATGATTTCATTTATTAAGGGAAAAAAGCTATCCAAACCTTCCTGGTCCAATGTGAAAAAGTAATTGCCCCCCCCTTATTAAATCACGAATTAACAGTGATTAACCACATTTTTTGAGTTCAATTTCACTAGCCACACCCAGGCCTGATTACTGCCAGACCTGCTTAATCAAGAAATCATTTAAATAGAACCCGTCTCACAAAATGAAGTAGGCTGAGAGATCTCAAAAAGCAACACATTATGCCGCAATCTAAAGAAATTCAAGAACAGTTGAGAAACAAAGTCATTGATATCTATCAGTCTGGAAAGGATTTCAAAGCCATTTCTAAGGCTTTGGGACACCAGCGAACCACTGTGAGAGCCATTATCCACAGATGGAGAAAGCTTGGAACAGTGGTGAACCTTCCCAGGAGTGGCCGCCGCCGGCCTACCAAAATTACTCCAAGAGCGCATCGACGACTCATCCAGGAGGTCACAAAAGAACCCAGAACAACATCTAAAGAACTGCAGGCCTCACTTGCCTCAGTTAAAGTCAGTGTTCATGATTCAACAATAAGAAAGAGACTGGGCAAAAATGGCATCCATGGGACAGTTTGAGGCAAAAACCACTGCTGACCAAAAAGAACACAAAGGCTCCTCTCACATTTGCCAAAAGCATCTTGATGATCCCCAAGACTTTTGGGAAAATATTCTGTGCGCTGATTAGACAATAATTGAACTTTTTGGAAGGTGTGCGTCCCGTTACATCTGGCGTAAAACTAACGCAGCATTTCATAAAAAGAACATCACACCAACAGTCAAACATGGTGGTGCTATGCCCTTCTGTTAACAGTGACCACATATGATGGACTTTATTTAATTGAATTAAATAAGAAGGAAATTTGTTTTTAAAAATTAGGGGTTTGTCCTTAATGAGGTGACCAATCACGCTGAGTGGATTAATTCAGCAAAAAGTGCTGACTATCTTTTATTCTAAGCTGGCTTGTGGTAGCTCTATGGCAATTCAGATGATACAATTTGAATTTCAATTTTATTTTATTTGAGCGGATGTTTTACATTGACCTGCAGAGTCCTTCCCCTTGAATCATTATGAAGAGAGTTTTGGATTTCTTTTTCAGTTCATCAATACAAACTTCATTTCTTAAAGGTGCATTATGCAAGTTTGTTTATTTTCTGCGTGATTATATTTTTGTCTTAATTCGCCGACATCTCCCCACGATCCGCTAGCTGCCTGCCCCTGAATTCACTGTAAAAAAAAAAAAAAAAAAAAAACCGGGCTCGGAGACCGCACAGGCTTCACAAACTGCAGATAAACACAAGGGGCACAGGCTGTGCCCATAACATAACAAACCATTCCGGCCAATCACCGACAAGAGTTGACAGTTACGAAAGCATTGGAGGGAGGGAACTGTCGGAGGGAGGGCCGAGCTACCTCTGTTTTGTTTGAATTCAAATGTCAACAGAAGTGATGTCAACAAACTTGCATAGTGCACCTTTAAGAGTAGACAAAATCCCCCAGATTTCACCACAATATTATAATTCCCAGTCAACCACTGGGTTGTGCTCTCTTTTTGTCACCCGCCGCCGCGGTAGCGAGCGGAGCAGGGGACATAGTATTCAGCTCCGTCCGTCCGTCCCGTTTGCTCTGAACGCGATATCTCAAGAACAGTTTGACCGATTCCTTTCATCTTTGGTGTGAAGGTGTATTGGTGTGATACACCGACCCCAATCGATTTCCGTGATTTTGGCATTATTCTCAAGGTTATTATGACCATTTGACCACTTACAAATACCTTGTTAACATGATATCTCAAGAACGGTTTGACCGATTCCATTCATCTTTGGTATCAAGGTGTATCAGGGCCGGGGGACATCGTATTCAGCTCCATCCGTCCGTCCGTCACGTCCCGTTTCTTGTGAACGCGATATCTCAAGAACGGTTTGACCGATTCCATTCATCTTTGGAGTCAAGGTGTATTGGTGTGATACGCCGACCCCAGTCGCTTTCCGTGACCTTGCCATTATTCTCAAGGTCATTACGACTATTTGACCACTTACAAATACCTTGTCAACATGATATCTCAAGAACGGTTTGACCGATTCCATTCATCTTTGCTGTCAAGATGTATTGGGGGGTGCTCACAGCCCACTCGATTTACGTGACCTTGGCATTATTCTAACATAACATAACATAACATAACATAACATAACATAACATAACATAATATGAATGGGGAGAACAGGCCGTTCAGCCCAACTAGGCTCGCCAGTTTCTTTGTACTGTCGTGAATATATCACTTCAGATACTCAATTCAATGGTATCTAACTTTAAGTCAAGCCTGCTCTTGAAAACTCTCAAGGTCTCTGCCTCAACAATATGGTCCATGTTCCACATTACTTTTGTGTGAAGAAATATTTCCGAATATCAGTGCTAAATTTACCTTTGGTCAGCTTCCATTTGTGACCCGGAGTTCTACTAACAACACTTGGTTGAAGGAATCCTACATAATTCACTTTGTTAATCCCTTTAACATATTTAAAGACCTCAATCAGATCACCCCTTAGTCTCCTTTTCCTAAGACTAAAGAGATTAAGGATCTTCAGCCTTTTCTCATAGCTTTCATCTTTAATACCCCGGAATTGGCTTTGTGGCTCTTCTCTGAACTTTCTCTAAAGCCTCTATGTCTTTCTTAAAGTATGGTCCCCAGAACTGTACACAATACTCTAGATGTGGTCTAAGAATGTGTTGTACAAAAAGAAGCATCACCTCCTTGGATTTGAACTCAATACTTTTGGCAATGTATCCCAGCATCCGATTGGCTTTTTTAACTGCTATGGCACAATGGCTAGAGCCTGTGAGGGTTTGGTCAACAATCACTCCCAGATCTTTCTCGTGTGGAGCATTTCCAGTTTAAAACCTCCCATGAAGTAATCCCGTCTAATGTTTTTATTACCTACATGTACTACTTTACATTTCGCCACATTAAATTTCATTTGCCACATTTCTGCCCAATTCTGGATTCTATCCAAATCATCCTGAATCACTTTAGTGGACTCTAAACTATTTGCCAAACCTCCCAATTTAGTATCATCTGCAAATTTGACTAATCTGCTCTCAATATTCCTATCAAGGTCATTAATGTAGATGAGGAACAGCAGGGGTCCCACAACCAATCCCTGGGGGACGCCACTCCCCACCATACCTAGCTCAGATGAGATACCACTGACCACCACTCTTTGTGTTCTGTCCTGCAACCAGTTTTGAATCCACTTCAGAATACCTCCTGTAACTCCAATGGAGCTCATTTTAAAAATTAGTCTCTTATGCGGTACTGTGTCAAATGCTTTCTGAAAATCCAAATATATGATGTCATAAGCCCTGCTCTTGTCATAAGTCTTGGTGGCCTCTTCAAAAAATTCCAGAAGGTTTGTCAGGCATGACCTTCCTTTACGGAAACCATGTTGGCTATCCCTCAAGATATTGTTAGGTTCAAGAAATAAGTCCAGCTCATCTTTTATGATAGATTCCAATATTTTGCACGCAATGCAAGTTAAACTGACTGGCCTGTAATTACCTGGCTCAGTACAGTCCCCCGACTATTGGTATTATATTACCCTGTTTCCAATCATTTGGTATTTCTCCAGTTTCTAAAGACCGTCTAAAGATGGCGGATAGCGGCTTAAAGATGATCTCACTAACTTCCCTGAGCACTCTAGGATATAAGGCATCAGGACCCGCCGCCTTATCTGCCTTTAGTTTATGCAACTTGTCTAATACTCGTTATCCCTAACCTCAATTTCCGCTAAATAATCTTGAGCATTGGACATGCCCTCTGGCCGAATAAAGACCGCTCTAAGGTAAAATTCTCAACAAAGTAACCGTTTAAGGTGTCCGGTTATTATATAACAGCGATCCATTTTATTCTTTATGCACTTAACCTGCTCTTTGACTTTCCTTTTTTCTACTACAGTACTGAAAGAAGCGCTTAGGGTTAGTTTTTGCCCCTCTGCAATTTGTCTTTCATACATTCTTCTAGCATTCCTCAGGTCTTTTTGACCACAGCCCGCATTTTACAGTATTCGGCCTTAGTAATCTCATTGTTATCCTCTAAGTACATATAAAGATTCCTCTTTTCCTCAAACTCCTACTTAATAGTTGGGTCATCCACTGAGGATTCTGCTTTTTCAGCTTACTTTTGGGCACCTTTGGAATGAATCTGCATTGTGAATCAAGTAAAACCCCTTAAATCTTTCCCACATCTCAGTTACAGACTCAAAGTCCAGGAGTGTCTCCCATTTTATTTCACTTAGATATGAGCTCCTGTCAAAGTTTGCTCGCCTAAAATTGAAAATTTTTGTTTTTTGAGTACACCTTTTAACTTCCCATGAAACCTCAAAATTAATAGTAGAGTGATCACTTGTCCCAAGTGGCTCCCGTACCTCAACATTGCTAATTCTATCAGGGTCATTACAGAGCACTAAGTCTAAAATTGCCTTCTCTCTTGTAGGTTTATTAACATACTGCACCAAAAAATTATCATTTATGACATCTAGAAATTCTTCCTCCCCTCTCCCCTGTCCTTTCACCTTTTCCCAATCAATACCAGGATAATTTAAGTCTCCCATAATAATAGTCCCTCCTCCTCTACAAGCTTGCGTAATTCTCAAGGTCATTACGACCATTTGACCACTTACAAATACCTTGTCAACTTTATATCTCAAGAACGGTTTGACCGATTCCATTCATCTTTGGTGTCAAGGTGTATTAGGGGAGTGCTCACAGCCCATTAAATTTACGTGCCCTTGGCATTATTCTCAAGGTCATTATGACCATTTGACCACTTACAAATACCTTGTCAACATGATATCTCAAGAACGGTTTGACCGATTCCATTCATCTTTGGTCTCAAGTGGTATTAGGGGCGGGGGACATAGTATTCGCTCCGTCCGTCCATCTGTCCATCCGTCATGTCCTGTTTGTTGTGAACTCGATATCTCAAGAAAGGTTTGACCGATTCCATTCATCTTTGCTGTCAAGGTGTATTAGGGGGGTGCTCACAGCCCACTCGATTTACGTGACCTTGGCATTATTCTCAAGGTCATCACAACCATTTTACCACTTACAAATACTTTGTCAACATGATATCTCAAGTACGGTTTGACCGATTCCATTCATCTTTGGTATCAAGGTGTATTAGGGCCGGGGGACATAGTATTCAGCTCCGTCAGTCCATCCGTCTGGCTGTCCGTCCGTCACGTCCCGTTTGTTGTGAACGCGATATCTCAAGAACGCTTTGACCGATTTTATTCATCTTTGGCTTCAATGTGTATTTGTGTGATACGCCGACCCCAGTCGATTTCCGTCACCTGGCGGGGGACATGGCCATGTTTAGTGGCAACACTTGTTGTAAATGCTTTTATGTGCTCTGTGTCCTCTGTTATCTTTCGTAATTTCCTGAGTAAGGAGGAGGGGTGAAAAAAGGAGTGTGGAAAAGTATTGGCACTGCTGCATTCTTTACTGTGAGCGCCCTCCCTGATCAGCAATGAAACAAATGGCTGTACATTTTTTAATTGTATTTTTAGGTGAATTAAGTGACCTTATTGGTGAATTGGGGAAATCTTTGGCCGTTCTTCTGTCCAGAATCTTTCATGAGCTTTTATTCTGCACTTGTGGACCACCAAAGCATTTTTGTTGGATAATGTCTGAAGAATGAAAAGGCATTTGCAGAATAGTAATTTTGTGGTCAGTTAACCATTTCATTATTGATTTTGTCACATACATGGTATTGTTGGCTTGCAGGAAGATCCATTTATGGCTGTCAAAAATCCATCACTATATTTCTCCACTGATGTGGAATCCTTTGCATTGTAGTTGTCAAACTAGGCTTGGGCAATATGACCTTACGTTAAAATTTTTGATTTTGTCAAAAATCCATCACTATATTTCTCCACCGATGTGGAATCCTTTGCAGTGTAGTTGTCAAACTAGGCTTGGGCAATATGACCTGACATTAAAATTTTTGATTTTGTTGATGTTTGCTTTTTTTTTAGACATTACCATCTACTTGGATGTAGATATAGCAAGTGGGCGAACCAGCGCTTTTCAACTGTGTATACGGCACCATACTTTCTGCCATGTGAAACACCAACACATCTGCAGTGTTTTTCCTTGGGGGGCCCCCTCCGCCATACAGTGGCAAAATGATGCCACCAGTGTTTTTAGCTCCTCTGTGATGATAGTCAGCCTTCAGCGGAGCTTTCCTAGTGCCGAGTCGTCCGGCGTCTGTCTGTCCATCCGTCTGGTGTCAACTTTTCATTTCACGTTTGAATATCTCAAAAACTGTCTGCGCCTTTGTCCATCCGCCTGTCAACATTTCATTTCATTTGAATTGTCTGAAAGCTTTTTGTCTGATTTGTTGTGAGCCTTCCTTATGATGTTCTGATGATCCCCTGCGAAAATAAGAAAATTCTACCTCCCGGTTTTTGAGAAATTCAGCATTTTGGACTTAGAAAATCAGTGTTTGTGCTCATTTTTTCAGTCTTTCATTAATATGTCTTTCATTCATATCTCAACAAGAGGCCTGTCGGCCTGCAGAGCTCCGGTGAGGATGACTGAAATGTCCATGTCATAACTTCATTTCAGAAATCCTTGAATACTATTGCAATATGAACACATATGACACATTTGGTAACCAGAATATGCTGTGAACCAGTTTGGTGTCTCAATTTATGTAGTATAACAGTAGAACCACTCTACAGATTGCAATCATTTATTTCAATCATCTTACCAGCAAGGAATACTAACAACCAATAAATACCCCCCACACCCCCTCGTACAGATTAGGTCAGGTTATTGATTGCAATTTGTTGGTTGCAAATGATTGCAATTTGCAGTGTGATTCTATTGTTATACTACATAAATTGAGGCACCAAACTGGTTCACAGCATATTCTGGTTACCTAATGTGTCATATGTGTTAATATTGCAATAGTTTTCAAAGATTTCTGAAATTAAGTTATGACGTGGACATTTCACTCATCCTCAGCGGAGCTCTCTAGGCCGACAGGCCTCTTGTTTATAAACTTGGCAGTGCACGATGGTTTGATCAAGGTTGTGCACTGCAAAACTGAACCAGTTTCAGTTGACCGTCAGGATGGTGTCTTTTTCAGAAAAAGATCCTTTCGCATTCCCCCATGTTGACTAGTGACTGAAGAGAAATTTCTGGGTGGGGGCAGTACTGTTAACTACAGTAGCTTTTTGGCTGGTCTGTACTGGAGGTGAAATCGATTTTCATTTTTCACTTTCGGGCCTATGGGCCGATAAAGTGAGTCTCTCACTGAGCAAGGAATGTTTGGCGAAAGCAGTGGCAAGTGGTTCGCCACTTTTAAGACGACTTTTTGGCAATGCTCGAGTCGTGAACTATTCATTAAATAATCACCAGTCAGTGAGATACTAATTGGCGATTTTTTTTTGACAAATTTCGAGAATCTGTTTACCCCTAAACCTCAATTAAGGGGCAGAGGGGTATTGTTGTCACGCATGGCATCCGTCCGTCCGTCCACCCGTCCACATTTGATTCTGTACGATAACTGAAAATCTCCATCACCGATCATCACGATTTTTGGTGAGGACATCGAAATACAGTTTCTACACAAGCCTTTCAATTTCGGCCGCAATCCGAAATTAAATATGGCTGCCAAAGCCGCCATCTTTAATTTCCATTCTGTGCGATAACTGAAAAACACCATCACCGATCATCATGATTTTTTGGTGATTACATTGGAGTACAATCTCTACACAAGCCTTTCGATTTCGGCCGCAATCCGAAAATCAAATATGGCTGCCAAAGCCACCATCTTTAATTTCCATTCCGTGCGATAACTGAAAAATACCATCACCGATCATCATGATTTTTGATGAGGACATCGGAGTACAGTTGCTACACAAACCTATCGATTTCGGCCGTGATCTGAAATCAGGTATGGCTGCCACAGCCACCATCTTGAATTTACATTCCGTGCGATAACTGAAAAACCCCACCACCGATCATCACAATTTTTGGTGAGGACATTGGGGTACAGTTACTACACAAGCCTATTGATTTCAGCAGCGATCCAAAAAAATATGGCTGCCACAGTTGCCATCTTTAATTTCCAGTCTGCACGATAATTCAAAAATGCTTCCATCAATCAAAGCCATTTTTGCTGTGTACTGGGTCTTGTATACCTAGAGAAGCCTATAGATTTTCACGGTGTTTGCATGCTCAGTATGGCCCCCACAGCCGCCATCTTGAATTTTGTATTTTTTTCGAATTTTGTATTTTTTTTTTATTTTTTTTCTGCTCTGTTGCTTGGTCTTTTGTACTTACAGAAGCCCTTTGCGGGGCTATTTTTGGTGAAATTTTGGTGAGTAGCTGACGAACCGTTCGCCAACAATTGGCGAATCCCTGCGAACAGTCAGCGACATGTTGTCAAATGTGGCGACTGTTTGGAGAACAGTTGGCTACTAATTGAAGAACAATCTGCGAATAGTCTACAAATAGGGTGACCAGGTGTCCCACATTGCGTTGTTCTGCACGGCATTTTCATCTCTTGACCAGCGTCCTGCAAATTGAGACTTTGTCCCACATTTTTTTTGCCTGGAGACACTGTTTTAAAATCGTGCACTTATTCTGTGGCTGATAGCTTAATACCGGTCTGGATCTTAGGCTTTATGCACTGAAAATAGTTATTTTAATTACATTTTCTATTTGAACTCGTACATTACAAACTCAATTGAAACACGATATTCGATTGGTGCGAATAAGCTGATGAGTAATACATGAAATTCTGAACATACTTATTAACTCTTTAATGGATTGAGTGCCGCTGACCAGTTGGCTACTGCCTCTCAATGCCTGCATCGGACTTTGTAGGGGCTCTGACTCGGCCAAAGATGTGTCGTGGTTGAGTTATGACAGATTTTAAAGCTGTACACGATCTTGGTATTCATAAGTGAGTTTGATCTTTTGCAGTATAACTGAAAATTAAATTCTTTAGAATGCATGCAATTTTTAACATTTTGGCTCGACATAGAGCTTATATGAGGGTAATGTTGCGTTTCTTCCAGTATCAATGGTCAGACAGTTGCAGCTATCAAGGAAGTTTGCGCAAGCAAAATGAATGTTCAAAAAAAAATTGGACTTTAAAATGCTGTCCTGAAGCATGGCAAATACAAGATTCGTCAACTATTCTCAAACTATCCTGCAACTGGTCTCCAAACATCCAGACTCTTCGCCAACTATTCTGCTAGTATTCTTCAACAAGTCGCCACATTGCTGAGGGAGGATGATGATGATTGAAAAATAGTTCACGACCACAGTGAACGTTTGTTGATCATTTAGAGTCATAGACTGTATAAAAAGATGGACGCAGCACCGGGTCTGAAAAGTGAGGCCCATGCGGAAATCTCAAAAATTTGCATTATATTTAATGGCCAGCAGATGGCGACGTCAGTGGTTGCAGAAAGAAGTTCAATGCTATTGAAGTCTATGAGAAAATGACCCTACTTTGCCACCTGATTTATTATTTCAATAATGATTTTCCACATCATTTTATGGTGTCTATCGCAAGCCTCAAGTCTCCTTCGATATATCCTGATGTTCATTTTTGTAAATTATGGTCCCAAGTAGACTAGAATAAAGGATAAAGCCAGAATATGCTTTAGGGGCGTGGCTATCCTCTGGTCCTCATCCGATACGGTCAGATTCAGAGCCACGCTCCTCCCCAGATCTTCAATTCACGCCTCTCATCCAATAGGAATCACATCCGGTTTCAAAATGACAAAATGGTGCTGTTCAAATTGCCAAAATCGAGGCTTCCTAAATGGTAAGCTGAAACCAATGGGTGACGTCACAGTTGCTTTGTCCATCTTTTTATACAATCTATGTTTAGAGTACATTTGGTGACTGTGGCAAGTATTTGCAGATCATGTAGTGAAAAGACATGAAAGTGATTGGCGAATGGTTGATGAACATGGCGACTACTTGGAAACTATTTGCAGTGTTTTTGCAGAATGAATGGCAATGTGGCAAATGTCCACTTGCCACAGTTGCCAACCATTCGCATACCCAGTGAGATACCCACTTAAGTTGTTGTCATGGTTTCTCATCTGTCATCTGGAACATTTTTTATCTTTTTTTAGCCTGATGAATTTTCCTGTATATTTCCTAGAACATGCTACTAGGCCATATCTCCAGTCAATTTCCTTGGATTTTTGATTGAATGGTTTTTTCCATTTTATGAGCCCTTGAAATTTTGTCACCAATTTTAAAAGATAGGACTTAAAAATAGAAATTTCTAAAAATTATTTCTAAAAAATTGTCCCATAAATTTTTTTCTAAATCGGTCAATCAACTCACCTTGGTACCCTCAACGTACAATGCGAGTGCCCTTTTGATTGAATCGACGAAAGTGAGTCTAGTGAGGGCGCTGTACTTTAATATTGGGTCCTGCGGAGATAACGCAAAATGACCTGTGGAAAGTAAATAGTTGCAGATAGAGAGTAAGTTTGTATTATAGATGTGTATGATGTCATATATGACCCATTTTTTGGCGATGTTAAAGTTGACCCCAGTTGACCTTGAAAGGTCAAACTTGAAGTCAAAGAAAAAGGTTACAATTTTCAAAGGTTTCTGAGCTTGAATATATTGAAGATAGAGTATATAAATGAATTGAACACTAATAGGAAGCCATACCTTAACTACATTTGGTGAGCTTGAACTTGATCTTTGGTGACCTTCAAAGGTGCAGCTTCACAGTGAAAATTCAATGACTTGTATCACCAAAATCATTTTAGGTAGAGCCCAGGTTTGTATTAGAAACTTAGAGGAAGTCATTTATCAACTTTCTTTTGGGGACCTTCATATTGACCGTCGAAGGTCAAACTTGACCCATTTAAAATTCAATGACTTGTATCACTAAAATGATCACAGATAGAGCCTTGGTTTGTATTACAGACATGTAGGAAGTTACATATGAACTTTCATTTGGTGACATTCAGCTTGACTGTTGGTGACCCTCTAAGGTCAAACTTGACATGATACAATTACAATGACTTGTATTGCCAAAAAGATCACACTTGGACCCTAGGTTTGTATTAGAGACGTATCGGAAGTCATATATGAACTTTTATTTGGTGGCCTTCATATTCAACTTCGAAGGGCAAAGTGACCTAGTGAAAATTCAATTACTTCTATCACTAAAATAGTCTAAGATGGAGCCTATATTTGTATTGCAGCTCTGTGGGAAGTCACATATGAACTTTCATTTCGTGACATTCAACTCGACTGTCGGTGATCATCAAAGATCAAACTTGACATTGGACAATTGCAATGACTTGTATCACCAAAGCGGTCACAGATAGGCCCTTGGTTTGTATTAGAGAGATATAGGAAGTCAAATGTGAGCGTTCATTTGGTGACCTTCATATTGACCCTCGTTGGTCAGTCCTGACCCAGTGAAAATTCAATAACTTGTATCACTAAAATGGTCGCAGATGGAGCTTAGGTTTGTATTACAGATGTATGGGAAGACACATATGAACTCTCATTTGGTGGCATTCAACTCCACTGTTGGTGACCTTTGAAGGTCAGACTTGACATAGTGAAATTACAGTGACTTGTTTCACCAAAACAGTCGCAGATAGAGCCAAGGGTTGTATTTGAGACATATAGACCTTTGAAGTGCAGAATTGGCATATTTCAATTACTTGTATCACCAAAACTTCTACAGAGCTTAGGGCATATAGGAGTTCATTTACATGTGCGTGAACCTTAATTTATTGATCTTGAACTTTCGATGCGTTGAAGGTCAAACTTAACATGAAAATTTTGTAACTTGCATCACCTTTATAAGATTGCTTCCCACTAAGCTACAGGACCCGTGCTCCTATTTTTAAACATCGTCCTTAACCCTTTGATGCATATGCTTCACATACGAGAGGTTTTTAGTCCCCCCTCCAAGCTTTCACAAGGCATCCACCCCTGGATGGATGAACACCCCCTGTTGACCAAGGGGAAAGGCCTCGTGCATCAAAGGGTTAACTATAAATTTGAGTTAATTGACAAAATGGATTTATCATCCAGCTATGTCAAACCCACCAATAGTGTCGTTAATTTAAGTGGAACCTTTTTCCAATTAAGGCTCAGTATTGCAATAGTTGGTTTGGCATTGAAGAATGGTACTCAATTTGAAAAAAAAAAGTTGCATGTTGCAAAATATTGTGGGGAATCTGTAATGTTATGCGACTCGTTAGCTTTTGCATGGTATACGGGGTATGCTTATTAATAACTGCTAACAGCTAATGGTCTCTGCTTTTACATATATTCATTGCTTTTAAATAGGTTACAATTTCCTGCTATATTGAGGAATTAAGGAAAAATGTTGTCAGAGTTCTTGCAGATCATGTCTTTCTGCAAGAAAGTGAAAGTTCATGATATAGATTGCACAGCTGGAGTAATGTTTGCATTGTTATGTTTTCAGTTGCAAACAATACAAGCCTCCTCCACAGACTGCTCAGTAATGAGTGGCTCTCCACAACGCATTCAGATCATTTCCACAGACTCAGCTGTCACCACACCACAGCGCATACAGGTACTGGCCTGCATTTCTTCCTGCAATCTGACACTGATGCAAGTGGTGCAGTATGCATTATTTGGGAATTTATGACTTGATGGAGACATCAGAGAATGCATTGAAAAGTGGGAGTACAGAATTGAACGCCGAATGGTGGAATAACTTTATTTACTGTTTCTGCCCCCAGATTGTAACTGACCAGCAGACGGGTCAGAAGATCCAGATTGTCACGGCTGTGGACCCGTCCAGCACTTCCAAACAGCAGTTTATTTTGGCTGCCCCAGATGGGTCCAGTGCCGGAAAGGTGATCCTGGCCTCGCCAGAGACACAGAATGCCAAACAGCTCATCTTCACCACAGCTGATAGCCTTGTGCCTGGGAGAATACAGGTACGAGCTGTTCCCTCTAAAATCTCAAAATTAGGCCTTTTGTCTGGGCAAATACTGGTGCCCGCTCCTCCCCCTGAAACTCAAAATTAGGCCTTGTGCCTGGGAGAATACTGGTGCAAGCTGTTCTCCCCCCCCCCAAGACTCTAAATTAAACCCTGTGGCACGGATCAGAATCAGATCTCGAGTGCAGGCAACAAATCGGTTCTTTGGAGAGTTTGCTCTCAGTCACAGAACAGTCCACAGGTCAGAAGGCAGACAGGAGGATTGCCAGAAATCGAGGAGAACGGAATCATGAATCTTTAAGCCAGCCGTAGTCAAAACCAGAAAATTACAATACAGGCAGGGCAAGGCAATTTAAAAAAACCATGGAACAAAAACAGAATCAAACTGAGAAACTCTCAGAAATAAAAAAGTCTCATAGTGTCTACTAGTGAAGGCAAACAAGCTCGTAACAAACTAAAGAAAACTCAAGCTATATAAAGGGAAGACAGGGGAAACGGGGAAGTGATTGCAGGTGTGTTTGCACAGGAAAGCGTGGCAAGGGGCATGGTTACAACTGGGGAATCAGCAGAACTAATGAACTTGCAGAGCGGGGAAGATGAGTGCGGAAGTGAAGGTGGAAACAAGGGCACATTGGAACTTAACGGGGTGCGAGAATACAAATGGGAAAATAAATTCTGAAATAACTGAAAAAACAACAAATGAACACAATGAAACTTAATAACATGAAAAATATTAAACACAGATTCTAAACACTGATGCATTTTGCCAAGGCAAATACAGGCGCAAGCGGTTCCCCTTAAAACTCTGAATTAGGCCTTGAGCCTCGGTGAATACTATTTGCAAGCTGTTACCCCTGAACTGCAGCGCAAGCCTTGTGCCTGGGCGAGTACGGTTTCGAACAGTTCCCCCTAAAATTTTAAATTAGGCCTTGCATCTGGGCAAATACAGGTGTGAGCTGTTCCCCCTAAAACTCAAAATCACGCCTTGTGCTGTTGAGCAATTTCCTGTCTCTAATTTACTTACCCGTGAAAAATAATGCTCTTGTCTTTTTAATCTGTGGTTATGGTGATGATAATTTACAGTCATACGATGACCCCAGTGTTTTACTCGCTCCAGATTGTAACAGATGCAGCATCGGTGGAGCGGCTGCTGGGTAAGGCAGGGGACATGGGCCGGCCTCAGCCTGTGGAGTACTGTGTGGTGTGTGGGGACAAGGCCTCAGGTACCAGACTCTGTTGCTCACTTCTATTCATTTGGGTCACTCCTTACTCCTAAACACACTGCCGATTAACTCACTCGGGCCTCAATTCAAACAGTCAGAAATTTCTCCTTAACAATCCTGTACTTTCTAAATGCGTGTGTGTATGTAAACTGCGATTTTCTCTTGGCTTACATGTCACGTCTGGCATTCATTTGTCACAGGGCGGCACTACGGAGCCGTGAGCTGTGAAGGCTGCAAAGGCTTCTTCAAGAGAAGCGTTCGCAAGAACCTGACGTACAGCTGTCGGAGTAACCAGGACTGCATTGTCAACAAGCACCACCGTAACCGCTGCCAGTTCTGTCGTCTGAAGAAATGCTTGGAAATGGGCATGAAGATGGAGTGTGAGTTTTTGTGCTCGCACACAAATGCACTGACACAACAGAACACGCTCGTGCACTGGCACACGTTCATTTTCGCCCTCACGCTGTAAAAGCATCTGTATGGGTTGTGGTGTCTTGGATTTGCTCTGGGGAATCAATCTGAATTCTTTGTCTCTCGCAGCTGTGCAGAGCGAGCGGAAACCAATCGAATTGCCGAGAGAAAAGCCTGCGAACTGTGCGGCCTCCACTGAGAAAATCTATATCAGGAAGGACCTGAGGAGTCCGCTCATTGCCACACCCACCTTCATCACAGATAAAGATGGCTCAAGGTGAGTCCTCTCTCTGCTCTGGCCGGGACTCTATGCAGTGCAACTCCTGTCTTGTGCTGCAAAACCAGTGTTAGTCCAATGCATTCGAATTTCAGCCCAGATAATTCTGCCTTCTGTAGGCCTCATTAAGCACAGGGCCTCCCTTGAATGAGTGTGGTGTTGCACACTTTGGGGCAGAAACTATAAAATGTGCTTGGAATGGCATGGATTAACAAGCAAATGTATTGTGTTACCTTTGAGGAATCAGCTGGCCAGTCCATTTAACTCATGCTACCTCAGCTAAAGCGTAGAAGTGCTATTTATCTTAAAAAGAACTGAATGTTCTGAAAACACCAAGAGTTGGCCATTAATGCTATCGAACTGCGCGCTTGAGTGCCTTTGAGTTCTTATTGGACAAAGATTTGGGTTTGGTTGCAGTGTCTCTAATCTGAATTGTGCATTTCATGTCGATAAAGTGTTTCCTACTGTGATGTGCCAAACTGTATGTGGAGGTTGCAGTCTCTGGTGAAATGTTATTGGCTATTCAGCAATTTAAGGAAGCTTTTAAAGTAAGGCAGGCAGTGGAAAGCAGGTGGTTGACTGACTACATTTTGCATTTCTGTGATTTATCTTTACAGGTCTAGTCTTCTCGATCCTGGAATGCTGGTCAATATCCAGCAGCCATTGATACAGGCTGATGGAACATTGCTTTTAGCCACAGACACAAAGGTAGGAAGTCTGTCAGTGTGTTTGGACTTCCTGTTCTCCTGCCATGTAGTAGATGTGGCTGGTAATGTTATTTTCTGCATTTCAGGCTGAATCAAACCAAGGTGACCTGGGGACGCTAGCCAATGTAGTGACGTCTCTCGCCAACCTGAATGACTCGCTGAACAACGGCGATGCCTCAGAAGTCCAGCAGGAGGAACAGTCAGCCAGTGAGATCACACGGTAATCGCTCGCCTTCACAAGTGTGGTCTTTTGGTGAGACTTTGTGAGCTAGACAGTGAAAATAACTCTGTGAAGTGCTAGCATGAAGATAGGGACCACATCGGAGATAGAAACAAAGAAAAGTATTGGCTTTATTTGTAGCAAATGCTATTCATGAAAAAAGGTGCCAGAGATGCTAAGCAGGCTCTGAAAAGTGATGTTCGTACAAATTCATTCTGAAATCTTGACGGATGTATTCTCCTCATGACGATAAACGACTGACTAGCAGTTGTTGCACTGGAAACTAAAGAAGTGATGGTCAGCAGGAAATATGGGAGCCCTTCTCCTATCTTTGTCCGAATCCCGCCATTCAAGTGAACAGGTAGTGAATGTGAAATCATACCCAGGTGCCAATTGCCAAAAGTGATGGTAACCAAAAAGAACATGAGCCACATAAACAAATAAGGAATGCTACATGCACATTTTGGGTCCGACATTATGTGTATCCTTGTCAGATCGGTTCTCAATGGAAAAAGTCAAAGTCCGGGGTGAATAATACTTTCGTTTATTGGAATGATTAGTTCAAAATCAGTAAAGCAAAATAATAAGCAGGAGGACAGAAGAAAGTGCCCCCTCTCCTCTGTGTGCACAGCCTGTTATACCCCCCCCAGGACAGAAGAAAGTGCCCCTCTCCTCTGTGTGCACAGCCTGTTATACCCCCCTCAGGACAGAAGAAAGTGCCCCTCTCCTCTGTGTGCACAGCCTGTTATACCCCCCTCAGGACAGAAGAAAGTGCCCCTCTCCTCTGTGTGCAGGACAGAAGAAAAAGTGCCCCTCTCCTCTGTGTGCACAGCCTGTTATACCCCCCCAGGACAGAAGAAAGTGCAGGTTACAGGACAGAAAAGTGCCCCTCTCCTCTGTGTGCACAGCCTGTTATACCCCCCCCCCCCAGGACAGAAGAAAATGCCCCTCTCCTCTGTGTGCACAGCCTGTTATACCCCCCAGAAGAAAGTCCCCTCTCCTCTGTGTGCAGGAAAGAAGAAAAAGTGCCCCTCTCCTGTTATACTGTGTGCACAGCCTGTTATACCCCCCCCTCAGGACAGAAGAAAGTGCCCCCTCTCCTCTGTGTGCACAGCCTGTTATACCCCCCTCAGGACAGAAGAAAGTGCCCCCTCTCCTCTGTGTGCACAGCCTGTTATACCCCCCCAGGACAGAAGAAAGTGCCCCCTCTCCTCTGTGTGCACAGCCTGTTATACCCCCCTCAGGACAGAAGAAAGTGCCCCCTCTCCTCTGTGTGCAGGACAGAAGAAAGTGCCCCCTCTCCTCTGTGTGCACAGCCTGTTATACCCCCCTCAGGACAGAAGAAAGTGCCCCTCTCCTCTGTGTGCACAGCCTGTTATACCCCCCTCAGGACAGAAGAAAAAGTGCCCCTGTTATACTCCCCCCTCTCTGTGTGCACAGCCTGTTATACCCCCCTCAGGACAGAAGAAAGTGCCCCTCTCCTCTGTGTGCACAGCCTGTTATACCCCCTCAGGACAGAAGAAAGTGCCCCCTCTCCTCTGTGTGCACAGCCTGTTATACCCCCCTCAGGACAGAAGACAGTGCCCCTCCTCTCCAGCCTCTGTGTGCACAGCCTGTTATACCCCCCAGGAAAGAAGAAAGTGCAGGACAGAAGAAAGTGCCCCCCCTCTCCTCTGTGTGTGCACAGCCTGTTATACCCCCCAGAAGAAAGTGCCCCAGGACAGAAGAAAAGTGCCCCTCTCCTCTGTGTGCACAGCCTGTTATACCCCCCTCAGGACAGAAGAAAGTGCCCCTCTCCTGTGCACAGCCTGTTATACCCCCCCCTCAGGACAGAAGAAAGTGCCCCCTCTCCTCTGTGTGCACAGCCTGTTATACCCCCTCAGGACAGAAGAAAGTGCCCCCTCTCCTCTGTGTGCACAGCCTGTTATACCCCCTCAGGACAGAAGAAAGTGCCCCCTCTCCTGTGTGCACAGCCTGTTATACCCCCCCCCCTCCTGCCTGTTACAGGACAGAAGAAAGTGCCCCTCTCCTCTGTGTGCACAGCCTGTTATACCCCCCCCAGGACAGAAGTGTGCACAGCCTGGTGCCTGCCCCCTCTCCTCTGTGTGCACAGCCTGTTATACCCCCCTCAGGACAGAAGAAAGTGCCCCCTCTCCTCTGTGTGCACAGCCTGTTATACCCCCCTCAGGACAGAAGAAAGTGCCCCTCTCCTCTGTGTGCACAGCCTGTTATACCCCCCTCAGGAAAGAAGAAAGTGCCCCCTCTCCTCTGTGTGCACAGCCTGTTATACCCCCCAGGACAGAAGAAAGTGCCCCCTCCTCTGTGTGCAGGCCTGTTACAGGACAGAAGAAAGTGCCCCTCTCCTCTGTGTGCACAGCCTGTTATACCCCCTCAGGACAGAAGAAGAAGTGCCCCCCCTCTCCTCTGTGTGCACAGCCTGTTATACCCCCCCCTCAGGACAGAAGAAGAAAGTGCCCCTCCTCTGTGTGCACAGCCTGTTATACCCCCTCAGGACAGAAGAAAGTGCCCCTCTCCTCTGTGTGCACAGCCTGTTATACCCCCCTCAGGACAGAAGAAAGTGCCCCCTCTCCTCTGTGTGCACAGCCTGTTATACCCCCACAGCCTGTTATACCCCCCCAGGACAGAAGAAAGTGCCCCTGTGTGCACAGCCTGTTATACCCCCTCAGGACAGAAGAAAGTGCCCCCTCTCCTCTGTGTGCACAGCCTGTTATACCCCCCAGGACAGAAGAAAGTGCCCCCTCTGTGTGCACAGCCTGTTATACCCCCCCCAGGACAGAAGAAAGTGCCCCTCTCCTCTGTGTGCACAGCCTGTTATACCCCCCTCAGGACAGAAGAAAGTGCCCCCCTCTCCTCTGTGTGCACAGCCTGTTATACCCCCTCAGGACAGAAGAAAGTGCCCCTCTCCTCTGTGTGCACAGCCTGCCTGTTATACCCCCCCTCAGGACAGAAGAAAATGCCCCTCTCCTCTGTGTGCACAGCCTGTTATACCCCCCAGGACAGAAGAAAGTGCCCCTCTCCTCTGTGAAAGAAAGAAAGTGCCCCCTCTCCTCTGTGTGCCCCCCTGTGTGCACAGCCTGTTATACCCCCCCTCAGGACAGAAGAAAGTGCCCCTCTCCTCTCTGTTTGGACACAGCCTGTTATACCCCCCCCCAGGACAGAAGAAAGTGCCCCCTCTCCTCTGTGTGCACAGCCTGTTATACCCCCTCAGGAAAGAAGAAAGTGCCCCTCTCCTCTGTGTGCACAGCCCCCTGTTACACCCCCCCAGGACAGAAGAAAGTGCCCCTCTCCTCTGTGTGCACAGCCTGTTATACCCCCTCAGGACAGAAGAAAGTGCCCCTCTCCCCTGTGTGCACAGCCTGTTATACCCCCCCCCCAGGACAGCCTGTTAAGACAGAAGAAAGTGCCCCTCTCCTCTGTGTGTTATATCCACAGCCTGTTATACCCCCCCTCAGGACAGAAGAAAGTGCCCCCCCTCTCCTCTGTGTGCATAGCCTGTTATATACCCCCCAGGACAGAAGAAAGTGCCCCTCCTCTGTGTGCACAGCCTGTTATACTGTGTGCACAGCCTGTTATACCCCCCTCAGGACAGAAGAAAGTGCCCCTCTCCTCTGTGTGCACAGCCTGTTATACCCCCCCTCAGGACAGAAGAAAGTGCCCCCCTCTCCTCTGTGTGCACAGCCTGTTATACCCCCTCAGGACAGAAGAAAGTGCCCCCTCTCCTCTGTGTGCACAGCCTGTTATACCCCCCTCAGGACAGAAGAAAGTGCCCCTCTCCTCTGTGGACAGAAGAAAAAGTGCCCCTCTCCTCTGTGCACAGCCTGTTATACCCCCCCTCAGGACAGAGCCCCCTCTCCTCTGTGTATATACCCCCCTCATCCCCTGTGTGCACAGCCTGTTATACCCCCCTCAGGACAGAAGAAAGTGCCCCTCTCCTCTGTGTGCACAGCCTGTTATACCCCCCTCAGGACAGAAGAAAGTGCCCCTCTCCTCTGTGTGCACAGCCTGTTATACCCCCCCCAGGACAGAAGAAAGTGCCCCTCTCCTCTGTGTGCACAGCCTGTTATGTTATACCCCCCTCAGGACAGAAGAAAGTGCCCCCTCTCCTCTGTGTGCACAGCCTGTTATACCCCCCCTCAGGACAGAAGAAAGTGCCCCTCTCCTCTGTGTGCACAGCCTGTTATACCCCCCCCTCAGGACAGAAGAAAGTGCCCCTCTCCCCTGTGTGCACAGCCTGTTATACCCCCCTCAGGACAGAAGAAAGTGCCCCTCTCCTCTGTGTGCACAGCCTGTTATACCCCCCTCAGGACAGAAGAAAGTGCCCCCTCTCCTCTGTGTGCACAGCCTGTTATACCCCTGAGACCCACCCCAGGAGGGGAGGACTGCTCCGCTGAGGTCATAAGTCCTGATAACAGCTCAGCAGTTTTAAAATTTTAAGTCAATAAAAAGAATCCATTTTACTGTGGTGTTTCCTTATCCACGAGACACACACTGGTCAAACTAACACATCCTCCTGTTTGTTTCTGCGCTCATCCGGATGACCCCTGACACCTCCGTAAACTTAAACAAAGTCAGATAAGAATACCAAACATGTTACAAAATCTTGAGGCACTTGAAAAAATACTATAGAGATATGTGATCACACGCTTAAAAGCACAGTATAAAGTCCATTATTTCCGGCCCCACAATCCTGATCCCAGAATCAGATTAGCATACCCCAATCAGTCAAAGCAGTCAGACTGCAATCAGTCAAACAATATGGCCGCCGCGGCAGCCATCTTGAAATCCTACGGCACGCGATAACTGAACTTTGCTCCCTCTCACCAAGATTTCGACTGTGCTGCCTTGTCGGAGATTTGCACTGTAGGAGTGCCTCTAGTTACAAAAGCTGCAACAACCATTTACGTACTGGAATGGTCGGTGTGGGGTTTCATGCCATTTAATTATACGCCGAGTAACATTTGGCATTTCTGATTAAGCGTTCCTTATTGTTTTTCCTCAGTGCCTTTGACACCCTGGCCAAAGCCCTCAACCCTACAGACTCCATCACAGGGCAGAGCTTGGTGGAGGGTGTGGATGGGACAGGTGGGGCCACTATCCAGGTGATCAGTAGAGACCAGGCCACGCCCATAATTGAAGTGGAGGGCCCACTGCTTACTGACACTCATGTTAGTTTTAAGGTTTGTATTCTTACACTTTCAGAATTCATTTTATCTGCCTAAAGGTGGGCAGCATTTCCGAGGATTTTTGTCAGGATCCTAATGCACTCCAATGTACAAATAGGATTTATGTGTTTGTGCTAATAACTCAACAGAGCACAAGAATAGCCAGTTTTCTGGGTCACATCCTTCCATTATTGTGCATGTTGTAATGTACTGGATTTGACCTGTCGATCTGCAGTACTGTTGCAAGCGCATTGTGAGGCCACGGCCTTCGTCATGGAAGGTAGGAATGTCTTGAAGGCAGGATTGATCCAGTAGTGAACCTGTTGTCATCAATGAGCCACTTGTTATCTCCCTGTAACAGCTAACGATGCCCAGCCCCATGCCTGAGTACCTGAATGTGCATTACATCTGTGAATCGGCCTCTCGATTGCTCTTCCTCTCTATGCACTGGGCACGCTCCATCCCTGCATTCCAAGCACTTGGGTGAGCGCAGCTACACCTTGGTTTTACACAGTTACACTCTGCTTCGGATTGGTACTGCATCATAACTGCGCATGTGTGTGTCTCAGTCAGGACTGTAAT
Organism: Gymnothorax javanicus; assembly: GCA_029692085.1. Taxonomy (NCBI): domain Eukaryota; kingdom Metazoa; phylum Chordata; class Actinopteri; order Anguilliformes; family Muraenidae; genus Gymnothorax; species Gymnothorax javanicus. The sequence continues at coordinate 22,024,657 of CM056203.1, forward strand.
ACCAGTCTGGTTCGGGCCTGCTGGAACGAGCTGTTCACCCTCGGGCTGGCGCAGTGTGCTCAGGTCATGAGTCTCTCCACCATCCTGGCTGCCATCGTCAACCACCTGCAGAACAGCATACAGGATGGTACGCCTGCCGGCTGCAATCCAGTGCTTCATGTTCGTCAGTGTCCACCATTGAGGATTATGTTCCCCCACCGTCCTGTGATGAAAATCAATTTTTTTTTAAATTCTGGTTTCACATGGTAGAGAGGGAGTAATGAAAATCACTGCCGTACTTTTACTATTGACTCACGGATTGATCAATTCATAATCACTTTATACATTTCAGATCCAGACATGAGCTTCTTCCGCGAAATCCACTGTTTTAATTTTTCTATTCCTTTTTTCTTCCTCCCACTATATTCACTACAAACAAATCAGTTAAAGTTTCATTAACCTAGATATCCTATAACCCGTTTTCGTAGACGGAAAAAGAATTTGATTCTTGGTTTCAAAAACAATAAAAAATTGCGCGTTTCAGGGGTATAGGTCCCCATTCAGAATAAAGCATCGCCATAAAGTTGGCTACCGGGTTAACTCAGGCGCTTAAGGCGTCGCTTTGCGGAGCAGTAGTGAACACCATGGCCTGGGTTTTATCCCCGGTCTTGCCAGTGCCGACAGTGGCCGGTAGTTAAACCCTTTATCTTTGAACTTATTCCATTCTGCCATCTATTGATTGATGTCTGACTTACACCCACTTAGTAATTAATTAATAACTGTAACACTTAACATAAAGGCCTAGATATTTTCAGTTCAAGTATGACCTATTTGACTTGAAATCATCCTTAACCATATACTGTACAGAACAATGATAATATGCTGATATGTTGTAATCCCAGAAAAAAAGTAAGTTAATTTGACCTTAAACTACTGCCTCTCAGCATCAATTTGTTCAATTTTTCAGGAGGCTTCATCCCCTAGACCCCCACCGGGGCGTTTCCCCTGGATCCCACCTATAGGATATCCGTTCCCACATGTTCAGAGATTTTTTTCAAACCTCAGGCTCATGTCTGCAGATCTAAGATCAATTACATTTCCACTCACTTGTTCCTCTGATTTAGCTTTTTTTCTTTCACATAGAATTTCCTTTTAATATTTTATTTGCTAGTTTTATCATGTATGATTTGCTACATGTATCACCAGCGTAGTTTGCACCATTCAACTTTGTTTTCATAAAAGTTGTGATGGTATATAAAAAGCAACTAAGAAAAGAAAACTGTCATTTTTTAATTATCTTTGAATATATTAAATTGAAAAGGGTACAAGACAGACTATTTAATAAAGCTATTTCATCAATAATAACATAAATATTTTAAAATTTTTTAATATACGGTAATTTTTGAATATTTATTTGATGCCTCCAATGCCTATCAAAGAGATTATCTATGAAAGGCCCATCCATTTGCTAGCAATGATTGGTTTAGGCTTACCACTTTTCAAAAAAAAAAAAAACCTGTGATTAAATGGTCCTATAGTTTTTCTTCAGCATTTCTCAACATGAAATTGCAAATCTGTTATGGATTTCTTGCTCTGCTGGGCATAATATTATTGAGGGATCTAGGGAATCTGGAGAAATCTCTGCGCATAAACAGCATGGAGACAATGAATACTGAGTGCTCAATCATCAGCTTTTGTGATGCATAACCAACCCAGTCCCATAAGCAGAGAGTGCTGGTGCTGAACTGGCAAGCCTGTAGTTCAGACCTTTCTACCATTGGAAAAATTGCGACGTATTATCTGAGCAAAATATAACAAGAAAGACCCTGGCCATTTTTGCAGCAGAGGATTTGTACAAAGGAAGACAGAGGGAAAAATTCTGCCTTCAAAACTTGAGTAATTGGTTTTTAGCTTGCTGGCCCTATGGCAAGCTAAAACTATGTATGAAGTTTTGTTTGGTGACATTGAACTTGACCTTCAGTGACCTTCAATGGGCAAACTTCACAGTGAAATTTCAATGACTTATATTAGCAAAATCGTTACAAATAAAGTGCAGGTTTGTATTGGAGACGTATAGGAAGTCATATATGAACTTTCATTTGGTGGCCTTGAACTTGACCTTCGGTGACCTTCGTAGGTCAAACTTCACATGGTAAAATTTCAATGACTTCTATCACCAAAACTATTACAGATAGAGGTTAGGTTTATATTGAGGGTATGTAGGAAGTCATGTATGAAGTTTCATTGGGTGACCTTGAACTTGACCTTCAGTGACCGTCAACGACAAAACTATACAGTGAAATTTCAATGACTCATATCAGCAAAATTATTACAGATAGAGTGTAGGTTTGTATTGGAAACATATAGGAAGTCATATATGAACTTTCGTTTGGTGACTATCGTATTGACCTTCAAAGGTCAAATGTGACCTAGTGAAAATTCAATGACTTGTATCACTAAAATGGTCACAGATGGAGCCTAAGTGTTACTGACATCTAGGAAGTCACATATGAACATTCATTTGGTGACATTCAACTTGACTGTCAGTGACCGGAGGGTCAAACTCGACAGTGAAAGTACAATGACTTGTATCACCAGATTGAGCCAGGGTTTGTATAGAGACATTTAGAAAGTCATATATGAAAGTCCATTTGCTGACCTCAACTTGACCTTGTGTGACCTTTAACCCTCTGTTAACCAAGTACCTAATGATGAAAATCATTTCCCTAGGCAAATATGTTGATTATGGGCCAATATTTGGAAAAATGGAAAAAAAAAAATTCGACCCTTTGGCCCACCTTTCCAAAATGTAGCAGATCTGCTACATTGGGTAATAATGCGAATGGAAAAATTAAAGTGACGGACCATTCAAGTTATTCTCAAATGTTTATTTGGCAATAAGAAACAAAACCAGCAGGGTGTCCAGGCTGTTAACCCTTTCACTTTATGTAGCAGATATGCTACGGTGGTTAATAGAGGGTTAAAGTTCACAATTGACATATTGAATTTTTAATGACTTGTGTCACCAAAACTGCTTCAGAGCTTAGGATTATGTTTGCATTACAGGAGGTCTTATAAATGTATATGAACTTTTATTTAGTGACCTTGACATTGATTTTCATTGATTCAAATGTCAAACTTCACATGAAATTTTCATTACTTGTATCATCACTATAAGACTGCTTGCCAGTAAGCTGCAGGACCCTTGGTCCTATTTTTTCAGTTCTCAAACGAATACAGAGTGTTTTTTAAAAGTAAAGTTGATATTAGCGGCAAACACACCCCTATCTATACTGCAGACATCAAGTTTTGAATGGGTGCATGATTGCCAAGACAATGAAGTTGAGATGGTAAAAATTACATATCTTGTCTTTATAGTCAATTTAATACTGTTTAATGATTATTTACAAATCACTGCTTTATTTTTTAGTTGTGCTTTCCATACTATCCTAGTTGTTTTTTTTTTTTAATGAGGTTGCTTGTTTGGAGAACAGAACATATGCTGCTGTTACATTGCCTTTAATTGCCACCGGTTGATCTAGAGTGTTTCACGTAACCTAGCATACTTTTCTGAAGAAAAAAATGAGCTTGAATATTATATACACGATTTAATAGACACTGAACATTGCAGGTAATAAGATGATACATATGAGCATATTTCATGAAATGTGTTGGGGGAATTAGATGATAAACTATTTGAAAATTTCCTGTGAGTGTTCATTGCATGGCTTAAATAAAGAGTTTGATGTTCCTTACTTTATGGCATTCTATGTTACGTCTGAGTTGTAAGCCGAGTGTTTTCTTTCGTAGATAAACTGTCCGGGGACCGGATCAAACTGGTGATGGAGCACATCTGGAAGCTTCAAGAGTTCTGCAACAGCATGGCCAAACTGGACATCGATGGCTATGAGTACGCCTACCTGAAGGCCATAGTGCTATTCAGTCCAGGTTAGTTGAGAAAGGATGTTGCTACCTGAGAGTCTTAGCATCATATATAGGGGAGGTCTTAGCGGTGACCTGTTGCTGAAGGGCGTGGTTTAATTCAGCCCCTTCGTGTTCTGCTTGGTTGCCTCTCCCTGAATGCCTTAATGTTATTGAGAAGCAGGAGGTGTCCTGGGAAAACAAATGTAAAAATGACAGATGCTAATGACTTGGCATTACTTTTTCACTGTGTAGACTAGCACATTTCCATGATGTGCTGCCCTTCGGTCCAAATCGTAGTATATCAGTTTGTTGTGGTGAATTAGTTTTTAGCTGTTGTTGACCTTGAAGCTGTCCAGTTTTATTAGTTACAACCGTAGGCGATGATGGGAACTGAAAAACATACAAAGCTCACTGCGATGGTTACTCGCTGTGACTGGCACTCTCCCACAGATCACCCAGGCCTCAGCAGCACCAGCCAGATTGAAAAATTTCAGGAGAAGGCCCAGATGGAGCTGCAAGACTATGTTCAAAAGACTTACCCTGATGACACCTACAGGTAAGGTCACCTATCCCTGCAATACCTGCAGAAAATGTCTCCTCTCCTGCTGAAACCTGCTGTTGCAGGCACATTGCTCAATGATATCTGAATTTCCATCCATCTATCCATTTTCAGTTGTTTATCTGGGGCTTGGTTGCAGGGAAAGCAGCCTCAGCAAAGTAGCCCAGCCATCCGGCAAACTGTTCCCAGGCAAGCTGGGTGATATAATCTCTCCAGCAAATCCTGGGTGCACATCGGGGCGTCTACCTTGTCGGACTTGCGCGGAAAATCACCTCGGCTGACTCTCAATGCGGAGGAGCAGCGGGTCTACTTAGAGCCTCTCCTGGATGTCCGAGCTCCTCACCCTATCTCTAAGGGTGAGCCCAGCCACCCCGCGGAGAAAACCCATTTCGGCTGCTCGTATTTTAGAGCTTGTTCTTTTGGTCACTACCTGTTGTTCGTGACCAAAGGTTAGGGTTGGAATGTAGATCGACAAGTACAAAACCCAAAACCAGTGAAGTTGGCACGTTGTGTAAATCGTAAATAAAAACAGAATACAATGATTTGCAAATCCTTTTCAGCCTATATTCAATTGAATACACTGCAAAGACAAGTTACTTAATGTTCGAACAGGTAAACTTTGTAATTTTTTGCAAAAATTAGCTCATTTGGAATTTGATGCCTGCAACATGTTTCAAAAAAGCTGGCACAAGTGGCAAAAAAGACTGAGAGAGTTGAGGAATGCTCATCAAACACTTATTTGGAACATCCCACAGGTGAACGGGCTAATTGGGAACAGGTGGGTGCCATGATTGGGTATAAAAGCAGCTTCCTGAAATGCTCAGTCATTCACAAACAAGGATGGGGCGAGGGTCACCACTTAGTGAACAAATGCGTGAGCTGATTGTCGAACAGTTTAAAAACAACATTCCTCAACGAGCTATTGCAAGAAATTTAGGGATTTCATCATCTACGGTCCGTAATATCGTCCAAAAGGTTCAGAGAATCTGGAGAAATCACTGCACGTAGCGACAAGGCCGAAAAACCAACATTGAATGCCCGTGACCTTCGATCCTCAGGCGGTACTGCATCAAAAAACCGACATCAGTGTGTAAAGGACATCACCACATGGGCTCAGGAACACTTCAGAAAACCACTGTCAGTAACTACAGTTCGTCGCTACATCTGCAAGTGCAAGTTAAAACTCTACAATGCAAAGCGAAAAGCCATTTATCAACAGCACCCAGAAACGCCGCCCGGCTTCGCTGGGCCCAAGCTCATCTAAGATGGACTGATGCAAAGTGGAAAAGTGTTCTGTGGTCTGACGAGTCCACATTTCAAATTGTTTTTGGAAACTGTGGACGCCGTGGTCCTCCGGACCAAAGAGGAAAAGAACCATCCGGACTGTTATAGGCGCAAAGTTCAAAAGCCAGCATCTGTGATGGTATGGGGGTGTATTAGTGCCCAAGGCATGGGCAACTTACACATATGTGAAGGCACCATTAATGCTGAAAGGTACATACAGGTTTTGGAGCAACATATGTTGCCATCCAAGCAACGTCTTTTTCATGGACGCCCTGCTTATTTCAGCAAGACAATGCCAAGCCACATTCTGCACGTGTTACAACAGCATGGCTCCGTAGTAAAAGAGTGCGGTACTAGACTGGCCTGCCTGTAGTCCAGACCTGTCTCCCATTGAAAATGTGTGGCGACATGAAGCGTAAAATACGACAACGGAGACCCCGGACTGTTGAACAACTTAAGCTGTACATCAAGCAAGAATGGGAAAGAGTTCCACCTGAAAAGCTTCAAAATTGGTCTCCTCAGTTCCCAAACGTTTACTGAGTGTCGTTAAAAGGAAAGGTGATGTAACACAGTGGTAAAAAGGCCCCTGTGCCAACTTTTTTTTGCAATGTGTTGCTGCCTTTTAAATTCTAAGTTAATGATTATTTGCAAAAAAAAAATTAAGTTTCTCAGTTTGAACATTAAACATCTTGTCTTTGCAGTGTATTCAATTGAATATAAGTTGAAAAGGATTTGAAAATCATTGTATTCTGTTTTTATCTACGATTTACATAACGTGCCAACTTCACTGGTTTTGGGTTTTGTAATTCGAGACCTTTACTTTTAGGCTCAGCTCCTTCCTCACCGCGATGGACCGGTACAACGCCAGCATCACTGTAGACACTGTACCAATCCGCCTGTCAATCTCCCGCGTCCATCTTATGCTCTCTTATGAACAAGACTCTGTGATACTTAAAGTCTTCCACTTGGGGTCACAACTCACCACCCACTCAGAGGGGACAATCCACCTTTTTCCAGCAAAGAACCATGGCCTCAGATTTGTGATGGTTTTGCTCCTAGCTGCAAACTGCTCCAGTATGTGCTGGAGGTCACTGCCCAATGAAGCCAACAGGACCACATCATCTGCAAATAGCACGGATGCAACCATGAGGCCACCAAACTGGACACCCACTAATCCTTGGCGGTGCCTTGATATTCTGTCCATGAGCAAGATTAATGACAAGGCACACCCTTGACGGAGTCCAACTTCTACGGGAAACGAGTCCAACTTAGTGCCAAGAATGTGGCACAACTCCAGCTTTGGTTGTACAGGGATTGGATGGCTCGAAGTAATGGCCCCAGGGCCCAATAATCTGGCAGAACCCCTACAGGATACCTTGTGGGACATGGTAATAAGCCTTCTATAAGTCTACAAAACGCATGTAGGCTATCATGACCCCTTCAGTATCTCTGTTAGGGCAAAAAGCTGGTCAACTGTTCCACGGCCAGAAGGGATCCTGCATTGCTCCTCCTGGAGGCGAGGTTCGACAATCGTGTGAAGTCTCCTTTCCAGTTCCCTGGCATAAGCATTCCCTGGGAGGCTAAGCAGTGTGTGATCCCCCTGCAGTTGGAGCACACCCTCCGGTCCCCTTTTTAAGAAATGGGAATGACCTCCTCTGGCTGCCGGTCCAAGGGCACTCACTGTACCTGACATCAGCGAGATATTGTACATGCGTGTCAACTATGACAGCCCAATAATATCCACAGCATTCACCATATCAGAGCAAATCTCGTCCATCCCTAGTGACTTGCCATTGTGGAGATTTTTGACTTCAGTGACTTCCACCAGGGAAATGGGCAAAGATTTGCACGAGTCCTTTGTTCCTGCCTCCACCACAGAAGGTGTCTGCTGGATTCAGGAGTTCCTCAGAGTGGTCCTTCCACTGCTAAACACCATCCCCAGTCAAGGTCAGCAGATCACCACCCCTGCTGAAAACAGCATGGGCGAAGCCCTGCGTCCCCTTCCTGAGTCGTCTGACGGTTTGCCAGCACTTTTTTGAGAATGCCCACTGCGCAGAAGTCTTTCTCCATTGCCTCCCCGAACTCTTCTCAAACCTACGTTTTGCTTCTGCAGCTGTAGTGGCAGCAGTCCTTGTAGGCTAATGAAGCCCAAAAGGCAATCTTCTTCAGCTTGATGGCCTCCCTCACTGCTGGTATCCACCAGTGGGCCCTTGGGTTTCCGCCTTGGCACTGATAACCTTCAGACCCCAACTCAAGGCAGCCGCTTGAACAGGGTCCACTCGAACTCCCGGTCCTCAGCCTTTCCCGGGAGTTGGGAAAAGGTGTGCAGGGTTTCCATTGGGATTTTTTCCTATAGGGCCCTATACCTTTGGGAATTTTTGTGTGGGGGTCCCGATCTAGAACTCAAGGGGCCTATCCTTCCTCATATAAGGATAACCATAGAATATCATGAATAAAGCTGGTATTCCATTTGGTTCTGGTCCACACTGTCACACCAGCAGGACGAGCATCCTGGGGACATATGCACTCCAACAACCACCGCTTCGAGTCTAGTGTGTCATTTTCCTTTCACTTTCTTTTCCATCACTCTATTGTAATTGTGATGGTTCCGACTTAATAAAATCAGACAATAAATCAACAATCTGTGCGTTACAGACACCTTATTATTGTTTATCTATTCTTATGACAGTGACTCTGAAAACAGTTGTGTTAATTCAGAGACCTGTTGATGCCTCTGTTTCTTCAAAGAGCAGAATTTTCTAACCGCATGAGTAACATCAAACTCCTTGGTTGGTGGACCCTCCTCCATAACTCTGACCAGCATGTCAACCAGTTAATATCATATCTAAATGATGGCACTGCATCCTAAGTTTCAAGTTAGTCATACATCAGGATCACGCACGTGTATTGTGTAGTTTGCCGTATACGGAAGCCCTGATTGCAGCCTAGTAGAATCCACTTTGTTAAATCGCAACAGATGCATGGGTCCTGCTTCAGCTATACTTCAACATCGTCAAATCAACTTGTCAGCAGCCCACAATTACATGAGCAGTCAGCCATTAAGACATTATGCAGTGCTCTGTTAACGTGTCATTATTTGTTTTAATTTGGATAGCGCTGGACATGTGGTTTAGCAACTGCTCTATTTAAAGTTTGTTGCGATTCTGTTGTAGATGCAAGTTTCCAATTCCCTACTTCCTTGTAGCCCACTTGCCACAACTGTAGATCATGAGCATAAAAACTGGAAATCTGGCTGCCGGATGGCTCACTCGGTAAAAGCATCGCGTTGCGAAACAGAAGTGACTATCATGTCGCGGGTTCGAGCCCCGCTTCGTACCAGCCGGCAGTGGTCGGCAGCTTTTTCAGAGTAGCGCACAATTGGCTATAGCGCTACAGGGTTGTAAATTGGGAAGGGACTTCCGGGAAGGGATTACAATAGTTGCCTTGTTCGTTGCTCAAGCGCCTCCTGTTGGCCAGACGGGCGCTCTTCGAAAGATTCTAAGCCTGGTCATGTCCGCGTATCCTCTGCCCTCGTTCTGAACTTGCGAAGATTCAACCAATGAGTGTATAAGAAGAAGCAGGCTGACAGGCGCGTGCTTCGGAGGAGAGCCGCGAACTGTCTACACTCTCCTGAATTGGCAGCAAGGGGTCGCATACGAGCAAGCCTTGTACATAGTTCACCAATTAGGCATTCCAGATTCGGGTGGGATTGGAGATGCCAAATTTAAAAAAAAAAAAAAAAAAAAAAAAGAAAAAAAAACTGGAAATCTGTTGACTGAGTTCCAGTCATTCACCTGGCGTTAAAAGTTTTGACTGATAAATCCAAGCCAGTTTTTTGAAAGGGAGGTAGCTCACTCTTGTAAAACAGATCGCTCCAGTCTTGTTAGTCGTTTATGTCTTGTTCTGATCTGCCACAACATTAAAACCATTTCCAGATGAAGCAAAAAACTAATCAGTTGTGCTGTTGCACATTATTTAAAAAAATCATTCATAAAAGAACAAATCTGATTATTTTGTGTGTTCTCTTATACCTCTCAATGGAATGGAACTGAATTTTTCATGCAGTTTTTTTTCTCGCTCTTCTATTACACAAAATAATTAAGTCATTAAAATCTTATAAATTTGGTTCAGATTGAGACATCTCAGTTATTCACAAAGATATAAATAGGGGGAATTCTTATTTTTCCATGTATATGAACATGTATAAAGTCAAAATATCACCATGTGAAGATTGTTCCCAACTGCCAAATATGCGGGAGGTTTTTTAATTGGTGGGTGATTCAAGTATCATTGATAGTGGGAGCAGGCATTGCACGTTTATGTTACAATAATGGAGGTTTATGGCACGTTTTAAAGGTCTGTGTTAAAGACAAGAATTTGCATTGATAGCTTTGTGAAAACAGGGATGCGGGAGAAGGGAATTTGAAAATTTACTTTTGAAAAGTGCCGAGCGCCCTCAAAACTCAGTGGCTTTGCTTACTGTGCGTCCTCAGTATTTTTTGTACATATTTCACTTAAGGTCTCGGGTTATCACAAGCCCTGAGGGGTGAGTTGAAAATTGTGCGGACAGGGTCCCCCGCCAGATGTTTCCAGGCAACCTTCATATCACATTAAGGTTTACCAGATCTGTCTGACAGTCTTCCCCGCAGGGACGTGTGGTCAGGGTAGGCGGTGACTTCTTCTTTTTTATCGCTAGATTTTGTCCCATTGTAACCTGTTTCCACGTTCTATGCCTGATTGTCAATCAATCAATTTGACCTTTTTTCTGGTCAATTAAGCCTGTAATGATTAAGAGGTGATAGCGACAAAAAGATTAATTTACCTTTATGCTTTGATTCGAGACTGCAAGGAAGTAAATCTTAATAATTAATTAGGAAAAAATCTCAACTCTCTCGGTAATTCCGTATTCTGTTTTGATTTTTTGTTTATTGGATTGTGAAAGAAGACTGAAAATAAACTCCCTATTTTTTTAAAAATGGCATTAAAAAGTACGTGTTTAAGGGGGGAAATATTATCGTAAACATATTGACCACACATTGAACGCCGCATAAGAAAGGTTTTAATATTTGTTAATGGCATTGCGTTAGCTTCCTCTAAGCAAGTATGAACAAACTTGCTGTCTCGTGAGCATTTTAAGTTCGATGCACTGAGCAATAATATCGTGGATGGAACTGGCACGCCATTCTGCCGTTTAGTCTTTTTAATTAGTTAATCATTCCTCAGATTGCTAATCAAGCAAAGTAATAGAGTTATAGTTTGTTTAACGGTGAGGATTCTGCCTACCCTAACTGACCTCCGACGGCACGTCACTGCTTCCCCGCCATCTGATCCAGCTCAACACCCGGTGGCGATCAGTCGACAGCTCTGCCCCTCATCACCCAAATATCCAAGACATATGGCGGCAGATCTAATAACATGATTAGAAAATTGATCATTAACCAGGTGCACTTATGAACACCCTTATGCTCGAATGTGGTATTTGTGTGGGCTTATCCATAACTAGCATAGAAATCCAGTAACAAAACACTGCTCAGGTTCAGATCAGGGAAGCCATCCTTCCCAATCACTCCCCTCCAAGTGCCTCCATCATTTCTCAGGTGAGCGTTGACGTCCCTCTGTAAAACTACGGAATTCACAGTTGGAGCCCCTTTCCAGGACTTGTCCATGGAATCCAAGAAAGCTGTATACTCTGAACTGCTGTTGGATGCAAAAGCACAAACAGCAGTCAGAGCTTAATGCTTCATGACCCTCAAGCACATTGCAGAGACCCTCTCGTTCACCGGTGTGAAGGCCAACACAGCGGCACTCAGCCAAGGAGACCTAAGTATCCCCATGTCTGCCTGTGGTCTCTCACCGCGGGCAACTTCGGAAAAGGAGAGAGTCTAACCTCAATCAAAGAATTTGGCTCAAGAGTCAATGCTGTGTGCAAAGATGAGCTTGACTATATCTAGCTGGTACCGCTCAACCTACAACACAAGCTCTCGCTGCTTCCCCTCCAGCGTGGTGCTATTGCATGTCTCAAGAGCCATTTTCCATAAATGGAGCCTGGAATGCCGAGTATTTGCCTTTGTCTGCCAGTCTACAACGTACTCAACCCTGTTCTTCTCCTCATGGGTGGTGGGTCCATGAGGAGGTGAACCGGTCTGGGTTTCAGGAAAATCCTGGCCAACTAGAGCTTGCCTACGAGCTCCCCACTCAGGCCTGGCTTAAGGAGGGGGGCCCGGTGTCCCTATTCTGGGCAAGGTTTGTGCTCTTCTCACTGGCCATACCGTAGGGCTCTATTGACTCACATTTTATCTGGCCTCTCACTTGGGACCAGTTTGCAGTGGGATGCCCTACCAGCAGCTATCGGTTCAGGCAGCATAGCACCTTAGATCCCAGAGGCACACTGACTCCTCCAACAAAATAAGGTTGCAAATCTCTGTATTTTTGTGTTGTAATCTGAGTACCATGCATATTTGAATGATGGGGACAAGAAAACATCTCTGTGTGAGTATTGCAGCAGTAGCTTTCATATAAAAAGTACCACCAGAAGTCACTGCCTTCCTCTATTAGCACAATAGCACAATTGGTACAGAAGAATTGGTGCCATGTAACATGAGCGAACGAGGATGTATTGTGGGGAGTAGATGCCCTTGCGACACATTGCCATACTTTTTGTCAAGCTTTGAGCACCCATGCTCTTAATCATAAATCCAAAGTGCAAGCTTTTACGCAGCTTCCTGATATTGATAGAGAAGGTGTGCGGACACTTGCTGCACTCCCCTATATTGTACTACTTGTGTTCCTTAGATTGGCCCGGATCCTGATGCGTCTCCCTGCCCTTCGGCTGATGAGTTCCAGCATCACAGAGGAGCTGTTCTTCACTGGCCTCATTGGGAATGTGCCCATCGACAGTATTATCCCTTACATCCTCAAGATGGAGACAGCGGAGTACAACAGCCAGATCACCGGCTCCTCAGTCTGATCCTTTTTCTCAAAATCATCAACTTGTAGTCACCGTTTAAAGCTGGCCCTTTTCTTTTTATGCTTCTTTTTGAACAAATCTGAAATTTCCTTGTAATAATAGTAATAATAGTAATGAAAACTGCAACAAAAATAATAATGATAAGCATAAACATTTTTATCTGGCCTAGTTATGTGATCTGTCTCTCGATCTTCTGTATTTAGTGCTGATATATAGAGAATGGGGCTGCACGATGCCTGTAGTGTTGTGGAGAGAAGTTGATTTCGTTGTACCGCTTTTTTTCAGATTCCATTGCCTGAGTTATTTCATGTTTTGCTCATGAAATTGAATATTATTTGAGGTCCTCTTTGGTTTCTACTTCAGTTACTTTAACTGATTTTGGCATCAGTGATATTTCAAGAACTCTCTATAAATTCCTTTCAGTTTAAATCAATGTGAAAATTACGCTCATTAGTTGGTTATGTTGTGAGGTTATGTAAACTGAAATGCTAATTCTGCTCTGGTAGCAAAATTATGCTGAAATATTTTGATTAGTAATATATGAATAAGATGCCATTGAATGATGTCTTGAGAACCATGTAAATGTTGTTCATAGAATACCGGTAAGTTTTTCTATGCTCAGAAGGTAACACTTTGACTTACTGTGTGAATTGCATGTTTAACATGTAGAGACATATAGATGCTTTATTTTCGCTCAAACCACGGGTCACCCGAATTTTTGTGGGCAGTTGTGTGTGGTACTGTGGTTATTTAGCCGCTTTTTAACATTTGAAAATCTGAGAAAGGCATCTCTAAATGAATTATAGTTAGCGTGGTTTAGTTCTGCCAATGAATTATAGTTAGCGTGGTTTAATTCTGCCAATTAAGCGGGTAAATTCCTGTTATGTCAAGATGAAAGGTTAGCTTTGAGAGTTGCAGAAGGTTTTAGCTGCCGTTCATTATTAGCATGTCTGCGCTATGAACCATTTAGAGTAGGATTTGGTGAGCAAAGCAAAGTTTTATTGGTTTTGTCAAGTGAGCTATTGAAAACTTGTCATTATGCATTCTGGAGCTAATAAAATAATGCTCCTAGTCCCTGCCCAAATTACATTAAGGTACGAAATGGAAACTAATTTTCACACTGAATAAATTAATAGTATCTTGTCGAATTATGTGAGAGCCTATAATGGGAGATAATAGGAGTAATTGTTGGTAGAGGTACTTGGATTCCATAAATACATACTCCTCTGTATTGTCAAGGTCATTTCACAGCATTATGGACGTGTTTATCATCTAAAAACAAATGACGGAATGACGTAACACGGATATCTCTTTGAAGTAGAGTGGCTGTAATTTATCGTTCGGTAAAATTTGATTGAACGAAGTAATGGCATTATTGTGTAAACTTCAATTCACTCACCAAATATGGGAAAAGGGTGTTATGGAGGGGAAATATTTTTCAACTTAAGGGCAAAATTTGAGAGAGTTGGAAAGAAAAAACTAGTTAGACAAAAACTCTCCTTTAGTTGTTTAAAATTGCAGATTTTTGAATTTTGCTTTTTGGGAAAATGTTACTTCATTTTCATTTCATTTTGGAATTTTCCCTTCGTAACATTTTGAGGTATAAAGGTTTCAACAACATCCTTATATTGGAGTCAACTATCTTGAAATCTGGTCAACTTCTGATTTAAGGATTGCTGTTTCTGAATGTGGTATTGAGGGAAAACTGGCGCACAAAAAACTGAATAATTCAGCGTAAAGATTTGTTACGGAGGGGAACTAGAGTACCTGGAAAGTGTTGGGATATTCCACGTCAAACAGATGACAAAGTCCGCACTGTTTACCTGCATGTATGCGAGATGTCTCGTCAAGCTGAACCCAATGCTCGTCCCCCAACAGCATCCCTGACCTGCAAAGGTATATGCTTCTTAATTACAAAGCAGTACCCTATCGCCAGTCCCTCCCCAAAGCATGAAAGTGTCTGGATACTATGCTCCAGATGAAAATGGATGGATATGTTTGTTTAAAGTTTCTGCGTGGTATAGGAGGGAGCACTTTTGATTGGCCCAGGAGAGATGACATTGACACTGTTCATCCTAGCTGTATTTTATTTGGCCCAGTCAAGCTGATGAGGCATGTTCCATTCAACTTTTTGGTGCATGAAATGATCAAGAAAGTCTCTCTTTTCTTGAATAAGTATTGACTTGTCAAACGTTTGTGCCTGGTAAAGAAGAACTGTACATTGTCCTTATCTTTTGTATCACGGAGAATTCTAACAAGTTAGCACGGACAGTAGGACAGATAACAGTCAATCTTCTATTTGATCCTATTTTTCTTGAGGTCGCTTTTTTATGAATAGGCTTCCATGCCTTGTGTTTATAACAATTCTACTTAATGTATCTGCTTGGCTCTTATTCACTTAAAGTTAAGTAGAATTAATACAGTTAAGCGACTTGTTTCATTTAGATTACTAGTGAGGCAAAAAAAAAAAATTTTGTCTGTGGCTTACCCTATAATAACTTTTGTAAGACAATCTAAGATTGTTTATTGCATGATTTTCTTCAGAGAAGAATATTTTTGTTGGCAGTGTTGATAAGAACTCAGCAATTGCTGTACCTCATTGTAAAGTACCTATATTCAGCCTTTGTTTGCATGTTTGTTGTTACGATTTAAGAAAGACAACATTAAAGGGGTTGTGTCACGATTACTGTGCATGCTCACAACTTTCAATGAAGTAAATCCGCTCGACTCTAAGTCAAAATCTAGTTCCATCCTTGCAAATCTGTCATCGTTTTGCATGATATTTAAATATTTTAGTCACTCAGGCATTATGCTTTTTATTTTAAGGAGTTTTCAATGGAAATTTTAGGATTCAAAGCACTATTTTTGCACTTTAGCTGGAGGGTATTGATAATGTAAGCTGGTTTGCCACTACCAGTAATCATGGAAGAATAAGGTATTTTTCCTCTATGATTATTGGTGATTGGCAAACCAGCTTATCCTTCAACCAAAGTGCACCCTCGAATTTCCACGGGAAAATCCTTAATATAAAAATCATAATGCCTGGGTAACTAGAATATATAAATACAATGCAAAATGAAGACGGATTGGCAAGGATGGTATCAGATTATGACTTGCAGTCAAACAGATTAACTTTGTTGGGATGTAAGTTCTGAGCATGCGCAGTAATCATGACACAGGTCCTTTAAAGTATCATTATCTTGCCATCATTATTGGATGCTTAGTGGAGGGACAAAGCTTTCCCCTCCAGAACATCACTCTCACATACATTTTGAAGTGCTCCAAGATGAGAACTATATTTCAAAATTTCTTACTATTATAATTAAATGGTGTACTCAGTTTTTTCTAGGTACAGCATGGAGCAATGTATACGTAGTATACCATTTCAGAGAGTTTGGGCAAATCATTAAAGCAATTATCACAATTCACTATTTCCATAACAGAAAATAAACCATTCTTTTTCTATCGAAAATAATGTGCGATGTATAGAAATGATACTCATGAAATGTAAAGGTAGCCTTGCTATCAAACTGTTGGTGAAATGTAAGGGCCACGAAACTTTGCAGAATCATGGACAAATAGAACTAAATTTCCCCTCCATAACATGGCAAATACTGTGGAATGACCCATCATCTTCATTTTTGTTGCAAATGTATATAAATCCACATAATTTCCTTCATGAATCATTAATTGTAATGTGCAGTTTTTGTTGGTTTTATTTATTCATTTGTCCTTGACTTTGGCATTACGCCCGCTTCTTTACAAAGGCAGATGGTTTCATATAGTGATAGTTGAAATGTGGTGCAGAAAAAGAATTATTAAAAAAATATGCCAATTTTGGAACAAATTATCATGAAATGTCAGCCATTTTCAGCATGAGTGTACAATCCTTTTTTCATCCATACTGCGTGCAATCTAATGTATTTGAAGGCTATTTCCTCTGCTGCCTAGACAATCGAGTGCTGTGGGAGATTTTCATGTTCTGAGAGCATAATTTATATTATTTCATTAATTTTTTTTCATGCATTCATTTCTTTGTGAGTGAAATGATGCACGAAATCCCAATTTTTACAGTCCTCCAAGATTAAGTAGAGTTGTTCTAAACATTATTTAAAGAAAGGAAGAAATACTGAGGGTCTTATGTGAAGGCATGCCTTGCCCAAGACATTGTTTTTTTTAAACTCATGTTTTTAATGTGTTTCACCAAATCGAAATGTTGTACATATATTCAAGCAATTATTGGAACTAACTTTTGGTCTGTGCATTTTATTTTCCTTAAATGTGCTTTTTTTCCACTGCACGATAAGTACTAAGATGTTGTTGTATTTACAGTATCTTAATATAGTTTCGAAAACGTAAAATCTTTAATTTGTTTGAAAGCAAGTTTTCCTTCATAAAATGAAATCCACCCAATGTACAAGTGCTTAATTGCACAGTTTGACATGGAAGATTGCAAAACCATGTCTAACTATAAATATTACTGTTTTTGGTAAACCTGAATCACTGTCTCTTACTTTGTCTCAACAGAAATGTATGTATGTTATTTGTTCTCTAGGTTAAAAACCTGCCAAGATTTTCATACCTGGTTTTTTTTTTTCATGTGAATTGAGCTTTGTACTGTACACATGTAATTTCATTAAATGAGTGCATGTTCTTTTTTATTAAGAATGTTTTATAATCTAATGAGTGTCTTCGATTCTGGAGAAAAGTGACATTGTTTTTTGTATATAGGGCATTGCAGTGCATGGAATAGCTTATGCATTTTATTAAATGCTGTAAAAATGTGGGGTTACTAAATTGTGGCTAAAATACTACTACCATACAGAGCAGTTTATATAATTAAATTACATGATGAAATTAAATTCTTATTTGCTTGTTAAGTATTCTGTATTCTCTGTGAAAATGAAAAAGTAAGTTAATGTGGTCCGTAAACTAAGTGCTTTTTTTCTGTACATGGATTAATTTTTATAAAATCAATTTTATTAGAACCGTAAACTTTGTCAAACATGGACGTATAACCTATGATTACCGAAGAACAGCACTTTGCTTAACCCCTAATAAGGATAATGTGGGAATATTTATGTACACCTTTAACCAGAGATGCTTCTTATTCTTCCTGAAAATGTAATGTCCTACATAATGGATATAATAAACTATGTGCACTGATGTAATTTGAGGCAGCTACAGCTTCACTGTTTTAAAAATGGGGTTATAAATAAAGTGCCGCAGTCATATGCAGCTAAACAAAGCAGTCTATTAATAGAGTTGTATTATATTCAGTCAAGCTGAAAAATGCTGGCATGGGCCAGTGACAGTTTGTTTAATCTGTGTTTTGTAATTACTTAACCCGAACACATTAATGTGTGGAGGAAGTCAAACTACTTGTTTATGATTCGTTTTTCTGGTGGTCTAAGGCAGGCAGTCTACTCTTCAAAGTTAGTCATTAATACATTGACCATACATACATCGTCAAAACAAACAGCAGACAGGGATATGTCAGAGGCAAATCAGTACAATTCAAAATTGATACTTGCTGGCACGCTGACCCCGCCCCCTGCCCCCCCGCCCCGCGTCCCATTGCCACCTAAACCTGGTGACACACCGGGTCACACCTATGTGGTCCAGTTGATTCTATAACGATGAATTTAAAACAACAGTGAAACAGCACTAAATGATAAGAGCAACAATAAATAAATCAAACAAATAATATAAATAGATGGGCATGCAGAGATGCAATTGCACTTTCCATTCCGTCTATTACAATTAAGTCCACACTCTTGTGGTCAACTGCAGAGGACATGAATAAATCTACAGTAGTATTCTCATTCCAAATTGCAGCTATTGAGGTTTAAAAGCCTGATGGCACACAGAATTAAAGATTTGGAATTTTGGTTTGTTTTCCTGATGGGAGCTACAAACCGGCGGCCTGAGGGCATTAACATAAACGCAGAGGACAGGATGTGATCGCGTGAGGAAATTATTCCTCTAGCTTAATGCGCCACCTGCCTTTCCCACAAAGAACATAAGTCTCTCTGCTGGACACCGATTATTTTGGAGCAGACCTTAACAATACCGTAAACGCTGTTCTTGTCTTCGATAGACAGACCACTGAACCAGCAAATAAAAGAAAAAGTTAAAATGCTCTCAATAAAGGATTGGTAATAAACAGGATTCTTTCATTGAAAGAATTCAGCTTTCTCAGTAAGTGAATTCTTTGTTGACCTCATTTGACTATACATTCAGCGTTTATATCAAACTTCAACTGGGAGTCGAACACAGTCCCCAAATACTTGTAACTTCAACAATTTCGGCATCCTCTCCATGGATCGAGCTTGCTTTCGGTGTTGCACAGTTTTGCCTGAAATCAGTGACAAGCTCCTTTGTTTTTACTACAATGAGATTTAGGAAGTTTTCATCGCACCAGTTTACCAGATAGGGCGATGCCATGGTCCAACTCTGACCCTTGAAGAAGAGTCAAAAGTGCTGTGTTGTCGGCAAATTTTACCAAATAGCTGCCCTCTTTACGAGACCTGCAGCTGACTGTATATAGAATGAAAAGAAGGGGTGAAAGAACACAACCCTGAGGGGAACCTGCGCTTGAAACCAAAACATCTGACAAGACTCCATTTACTAAAACGTGCTGCTTCCTATTTGTTAATAAGTTC
Source organism: Gymnothorax javanicus (assembly GCA_029692085.1). Classification (NCBI taxonomy): domain Eukaryota; kingdom Metazoa; phylum Chordata; class Actinopteri; order Anguilliformes; family Muraenidae; genus Gymnothorax; species Gymnothorax javanicus. The sequence continues at coordinate 22,044,035 of CM056203.1, forward strand.
AAAAGCAACGATAAAAGCTGATCAGGTAAGTTGAAATAAGCAGAAAGCCTTTCATTTAAGATATGTGGTTGCATCTTGTTAAAAGCTGAAGAAAAGTCGGCAACTAAAAGTTTCATGTGCTTTCGGCTTCTCCAAGTGCGTGTAAATCCTGTCAATAATGAAGAGTATTGCATCCTTTACCCCCTTCCCTGCTTGGTAGGTAAACTGCAAGGGGTCTAATTTATCACCCACAAAGGAAACAATCTCATCTTTCAAAATTTTGTCAAAGATTTTCATGACAAGTGATGTGAGGGCAACTGGCTTAAACTCGTTTAGTACTCTAGGATTTACTTGAACATCGTTCTGAATTAGTAGTGTCCTGCATGCATTTCACCCATGCTATTTCAACTTATTTTTATTTTTATTTTTATTTTAATGTTTATTTGACAGGGACGATACATACAACATTGCCACAAAAAAAGGGAAAATGTGATGTATATAAGACGTCTAGCTTCAGCTAATTTGCAGTCTTTGTCCCTGGTCAGGCTTTTAGAATAAGATATACTGAATACAGAAAAGAAAGAAAAGAAAAAAAAGAGATACAAATGCAGTGAATAATACAATAGATAAATAAACACAATTGCAGTTGTCAATTACAGATAAAAACAGACATTAAACATTAGGAAAGTGCTATAATAACAATGGCTTAGTAGGAAATTAGTGTTCACATTTCTGCTGCTGCTTGAGCCAATGTTTAACTTTCAAATTAAACCTCTTTAGTTCTGTTTGGGATTTAATTTCCGATGGTAAGGAATTCCATAGGTGTGTACTTTGCACTGAGAGGGATGATTGGCCAAATGTTGTCCTGCGTCTTGGAATTTGACAGTTCTGCTTGGTTGTGCTCTTGTCATTGTCCTAGAGTTGTCTGTCTTTTTAAAGATCTGAGACATCACTTGTGGGGCCAGACCATTTAAACACTTAAAAACAACTTTTAGGAAGGAGAACTTTATAAAATTGGAAAAAGTCAACAAATTACACACCCCCATACCATCACAGGCCGTGGTTTTGGACCTGACACTGATAGCAGCTTGGGTTGTTGTTGTTGACTTTGGTCTGGAAAGCACAGCAGCTGGTTTATCCAAAATGTTGAATTGTTGGATCACAAAACACGCTTCTGCTGTGCCTCTGTCCCTCTCTAATGACACTGAACCCAAAGAGGTCGGCGGCACTTTTAGGCAGTGTTGATGAACAGCTTAGGCTTTGCATAGTAAACCTATAAGTTGCATCTATGTACGCAGTGGTAAATGGTGTTGACTGACAAAGGTTTACCAAAATATTTCTTAGCTCTTGTAATGATCCATTTGAGTGGCATGATGGTTCTTAAGACCGTGATTTCTTAGGGATTGGAGATCACTTGCATTCAGAAGTGGCTGTTGTTTTCAGCCGTGCCCTTTACATATTATGCAACACTATGAGCTAACTTATTTAACATTATCTTATTATTACTACTGGTACACATAACCAATCTTGCATTTCCCCTGCGATAAACTGGAGACTGTTGCAGTCATCAGATTTGAAATGAGTGTTTATTTTCAACGAACAATTTAATTCAAAATTTAAAACATCAAATAATGTGTTCTTGAAGTTTGAAGTGCTTATAGCATAGTAGAGGGTGACAGAAGTCTTCTGATCTCTCCTTTTTTTGATTTCAGGAGCATTTTTCATAACGTGCCAACTTCTAATTGGGGTTTTACAAATACATGCAATATTCAAAAAAGTGGAATATGTTGTTGGAATGAAGGTGGTTTGGGATTGTGTTGGCTAAGAGGCGAATCATCTGTTCAGTGATGGGTGCGCTGTAATAACGGGACATTTATTTAAAAATATACTGGGGATGTGAAAGTAGTGAGGGTATCTCGGAGAATGGCTGTAATTGTGGAATGCATCTCTAAAAGACAAAGAGAAGACTGAAGGTCAGAGCATTCGTCCATTTTTGAATAAAGGACAGAACTCCAGGAAAAGGGGTAGTAAGCAGAGATCCACTATTAATGGATCCAGGTTGTTTCTTGGTGGAAGACGATTGTGGTGTGAGGCAGTTGAAAAGTCACAGAATTGAATGAAATGGACACTAGATGTGTGTTATTAGAATTTGATGCGGAGTTTGGCCTACTTAAAGAATATTCACAGATGTTAGTTACAGATTGAGGGTGTTTGAAAGGACTTTACTGAGGTGCCATAGGTGTTGGGCATGTTGTGCCAGTTTGTAGAAGATGTGTGCGAATGTCTGGGAAAGACGGGTGCTGGGAGCAATGTGAGCGATAAAAAGAGCCGGCATTTAATTTTTTTCATTGTGGTGGAAACCAAGTAGTGGGACCCATGCAGTGTGAGAGAAGGAAGATGGAAAGTGAGGTCAGATGAACACAAGCACAGAATAGGTCAGTTAAGTCCCTGCTGAAGCTTTGAAGACAATGGCCCTCATTTATCAAACTTGTGTAGGATCTGGTGTAGATTCTGGTGTAAATATCAGCGTTCGCCAGTTGTCACATCTGATTTACTAAAAGCGTGTATGTCGCTGATTTTGGTGTAGAACTGGCGTGGCGTTGATAAATCTGGCGGCTGAAACCATTGTAATTTACATGACACACCCCTATAAATTCATGCTGCGGGAGGCATAGTCCTGCCCACTTTACGACATGGAATCTCGAAAGACGGCAAAGAAGAAAGAACTTCACTGAGGAGGAAATATAAATTATCACGTCCGAGGTGGAGAAAAACAAAATCATTTTATTTGGAAGCCTTAAGAGTGGCATAAAGCCCAGAAGGCTGCAGTTTGGAAAACTATTGCTGCTGCGATAAACACCGTTGGGGTGGAAAACCGGAGTGCAGCAGAGGTTTGATTTAATTCATTAATAAATCAAAGTGACTATTCGCACTTGTCCAAGAACAAAAATTGATCGAAATTCGCGTTGGAACCACTTGTAAGTGTGGCCAAGATGCACATTTCTCCATTGCCCACACTTATTTTACGTGAGTCCAAAGCTAAAAATTTTTTCTTGGCCAAACTTGAGCGATACTTTCTGTAAGCGGCACTGAAATGGCCATCAACTGGCGCACTTATAAGTGTGGCCAAGAAAAAAATTCAGCACTGGCCACACGTAGAAGTGCGAATAGCCTACATAATTGACAATCCAAATGCTTTACATGTAGGTTAAAAAAAGTGGTCCGATTTTAAGATCACCACCAAAAAATGGGTTGCAGCGCTCAGGCACAGCAGCACACGGACCTGTGGAGGTCAACCAGACTCGAACCTCCAGCTGTCCCTGTTCGAGGAGTGCGTGGCAACAGGGCTCCCCCTTCATCGTGGGAATATGAGGCAGTGGGGACACGGATGAGTCCCCACCGCCTCGATCGGTAATTGTTAAAATACAGTCTGCAGAGGTCACTCTTCGTTGTACTTTTATTAGTATTACTCCATGACGTTTTATTGGGTACCACACAAAATGAGCAGCCACTCGTCACTTTCCCGGAGGAGATCTTCTCTGTGCCGAAAGTTCCTCTCACGTCGGACAGCAGTTTATTCCTCTAAAAATATAAGATCTACCATTGTCAAAATGTGATCATGGTCAAAGTGTCCGTAGGCCTATGTCTACTGAGCAACAAAAGAAACGCAAGCTAGCTAGTTAGTTAATGTACTCTTATGGTTACTCAGTCAAAGTGACTGCAAAAATAAAGAAAAGTTTGATGAAACAAGTGTAAATGTGCACACACTAGTAATCCATTTGATTTTCTAAAATAATTACGCGCAAACTTATTTTCCAGTCTGCCTTTAATTAACTTGTGTTTCTTTTGTTGTTCAGTATATATCTGACTGAATGAGCATTTGACATACCACACTGCATATCTGCCAAGCCAGGCATTGCGCTTAATCAAATTGATTGTAATTGTCAGCCATCTGGCATGACAAGCAGGTTGTCTCAAAATATAAGTTTAATTAATTTCTCAACACAGGTGTCTTATTCATTTACTCATTCATTTATTAATTTAGCCTATTTATTCATTTTACTAATAAGAGCAACAACAGCATGACGTCCGCATCGCTGCATATAGTTTATTGATCATTTCGACTGCTGCACTCGTTCTTGCGTGTTGTTCGCTAGTTTCAAATCTGCGTACGCCTGGTCAGACCTGCCGTGAGATTTTTGCGGACCCTTCGCTCACGTTAAGATTGATAAATGCCGATCCTTGTGGGAGATTTGGCGTACACCCATTTTTTTTGGTGTACGCACGTTTGATAAATGACGGCCAATGAGAGCTGAAAAGGTTATTATAAGAGAAGGACAGGATATGCCAGGGATGTTAGGAAAAAGAGCAACAGATAAAGGAAAAATACATATTGATAAATGAGGGTTTTGGGCATATATTGGTTTGGTGACGATGGCGATAAACTGCATTGGAGAAATTGCAATAAAGTCAGAAAGAATCAGAATGGTGGTAGAATGGTCTTTGGTGGGGAGTTACCATATAGGGTTTACTTGGATTATGACAAACTGAGGCAATATGAAAGGATTCCACTGAAATGTTAATTTTGTCAGGACTAGGCATGATACTCCGGTGTAGGTGTGGAAAAGATGGATGTGATGAGTGCGAACCAATGAAAGAACCGGCTGAATGTTTGCATTGTGGGGGAAATTATGAATTAAGGGCAAGTCAATGTAAGAGGAGGAAGATGAAATCCAGGATGTTTTGGTAAAGGGGTTTTGGAAGGATTCCGATGCTAGGGAAGTAGGAAAAATTAGGAAGGTGTCTCGTTTTTTTATACGCAGTAAAAACAATTTAATATAAAATCCCCAGTAGATGGCGGTAATATAGATATGGGTCGTAAGCAAGAAGTACCGCAACAAAGCAGAAGAAGAAGAGGAGGAAGCATGTATATTCTTTTGGTTGCTGACCCCCCAACTCCACGGAATCTGACAGCCTAAGTTTGGAAGGTAGAAACGGTAGTTCATGTCTACGGTTTAAACATGCCTATGAAAGGAAGATTCCCCATTAGGAGAACATTAGAATACCTCCAGAAAGGGGATATTGTCTTTAAAAATTCAGTGAGGGTCATGACGGTGAATTATAACACGCATGGGGAATTAAACGATGGGGCAAGGTCAGTACTACTGAGCGGCTAGCTAGTTAGCTAGCTCACTATGAGCATTTATTTCAATGTTCCTGTGATACTGCATGTTCATGTGTTTATTTTGCGATTTAACTTCCTGGTCGCTGTTATGGAAGGCTGTTGTAACTGTTTTACATCTCTTTTCCAGAAAGTTTGTATTTTTTAACGTTCCGCAAATTCAGTACAAAAATCCTTGGGTGCAAATTGTGATGTTCAAAAATATGACTCCATCGCCGTTCCTCAAGTTCTACCTTGGTAAGTACAGCCGGATGATTATCATCACATTTCTGGCTGAAATGGCTGTTCCGTACTGTCGTGCGAGGAGTCTTCATTGATCACTTTCGGGAAATGCGTGAAAATGTTGTTATCAGTAAAATACTCTCATGTGTAAGTCTGATTTATATCTAATATTTGAATTATCATAATTTATGAAACATTGGTGCGTAGTTCAGTGAAAACGGGAAAACTGCGGAGGTAGTGCCTGAATATAAAGTGAGCGATGGAAGAATGCAGTCATTTTTACCGTCTTGGCATACTACTATTATTGCCTTAAACATAAGAATGTAGAGTTTTTATCAAAGCGTGCGCTTTAAGTTTTATGGTGAAAATTATTTAGAATGGTTTAATATGTGTTTCCTTTTACAATCTGTCTATCATTTTCTGTTATACATGTAGATGATGGTGAGCAGGTTTTAGTGGATACAGAGGGAAAAGACCAGAAAGAAATCACTCAGCATGTCCAAAAGATCTTGGGCAAGACCAAGTAAGTATGAGCTGAAGCAGCCACAGCATCCATAGAATGAAACTCTCAATTCAGTCTTCAAAGGCAAAGATAAGTAAATAATTAAAAATCTAAATAAATCCATGTCAGCATTCAATTTGATGTACCAGAAGCATTCCCAGCACATTTGTTGGACCCCGTCCATGCCTCAGCTCTGTAATTGTGTCTCCCTCTGGAGGGAGAGGGGAGACATTGTTTTAGGCTCGGTTCGCATTGCCGTCGGCTTCCTGTCCGGAGGTTAACCCCAAAATCGTTTGCATGATCTTAACGAAACTTTGCATACTTACTACTCAGGTCCTGAAGTGGTGCCTTTTGGTATGTGCCTGTCTGTATGTCCGTCCGTCCGTCCACCCCGATGTAATCAATTTCTGTCCAGAGCATAAATCCACAACCTTTTGCATGATCTCAACGACACTCTGCATACTTACTACTCAGGTCCTGCAGTGGCGCCTTTTGGTATGTGCCTGTCTGTCTGTCAGTCCAGTGGGTTAGGCACGGAAGGAGAGCCGGGGGGGACACGTATGTTTTTACAATTAAAAACACATTCTAGTTGGTACTTGTAATAGCAGGAATAATTGTTTCATTTTACCGAAGGGTCATTCCATGTTAAATCACCAGCTTTTCTGGTCATAGTCTGTGAACTCTCTCACATTTTTATATTTTTAGGCCTATTTTTTGGGCTTGGCAGTTTATTTTTCCCCAAGAACATTTCTTTGCAATCATTGTCACCCCAGGAAAATCTCATAAGAAAACTAATTCAAGTATTCTCCCATTCAGATTTAACTTTTTAAGTTTACAATAATGATTAGGGGATGAGGGGATCTTAAATGGTCCTGGTTTCAGACCTTACCATGATCTTATTGTCTTGTGCTGGAATGTCACCTGACCGTGAACTGTGGGGGGTACGATACTACAAAGGGCCAAATTTGGAATATGAGTGCACTTTATCAGCTCAGAAGCCTTGTAGTAATGATACTGAATGAATTGGAAAATTTAGACTGAATATACAACCCCAATTCCGAAATAGTTGGGACAAAGTGTAAATTGTGAGTAAAATCAAAAAGCAATGACTTTCAAATCCAGCCAGCCAGCATTTTATTCACAGTAGAACAGAGATAACATAGCAAATATTGAATTTGAGAAATTTTACAAGTTAATCCACAAAATGAGCTCATTTCAAATTTGATGGCTGCTACAGGTCTGAAAAAAGTTGGGATAGGGGCCTGTTTACCATGGTGTAGCATCCACTCTTCTTTTTAACACAGAGTGGAGGCGTCTAGGCATTGAGGAGACAAGTTTCTTGAGTTTAGCCATTGGAATTTGATCCCACTCTTGTTCAATACAGGCTTCCAGCCGCTGGAGAGTTTTCGGTCTCCTTTGACGGACTTTTCGTTTAATTATGCGCCAAATGTTCTCAATTGGTAAAAGATCAGGACTGCAGGCAGGCCAGTTCAGCACACGGACTCTTCTACTAGGAAGCCATGCTGTTGTAATAGTTGCAGTAAGTGGTTTTGCATTGTCCTGCTGAAACACACAAGGCCTTCTTTGGAATAGATGTCATCTGGAGGGGAGCATATGTTGCTCTAAAACCTTTATATACCTTTCATCATTCATGGTGCTTTTTAAAACATGCAGGTGTCCCACACCATATGCACTAATGCATCCCCATACCATCAGAGATGCTGGCTTTTGAACTGAACGCTAATAACAGGAGGGGTGGTCTTTCTCCTCTTTAGCCCGGGGGACACAACACCCATGATTTCCAACAAGAATGTCAAATTTGGACTTGTCTGACCACAGGACACTTTGCTACAGTCCATTTTAAATGAGCCTTGGCCCACAGAACACGGCGGCGCTTCTGGATCATGCTGAACAATGGCTTCCTTTTTGGAAGGTAGAGTTTTAGGTGGCATCTATGGATGGCACGGTGGACTGTGTTTACAGACAGTGGTTTCTTGAAGTATTCCTGGGCCCATTTAGTAATGTCAATGACCGAATCATGCCGGTGAGTGATGCAGTGGCGTCTGAGGGCCCGAAGATCACGGGCATCCAGTAAAGGTCTTCGGCCTTGTCCCTTACGCACAGAGATTTTTCCAGATTCTTTGAATCCTTTTATGATGTTATGCACTGTCAATGATGAGACCTTCAAAGCCTTTGCAATTTGACCTTGAGGAACATTGTTTTTAAAGTATTCCACAAATTTTTTACGCAAACCTTCACAGGTTGGAGAGCCTCTGGCCATCTTTACGTCTGACAGACTCAGCCTCTCAAAGACATCCCTTTTATAGCCAATCATGTTACACACCTGATGCCAATTTACTTAATTACTTGTTAAATGTTCTTTCAGCTGATTCTCTTATATATTAATTGCTTTTTCAGCCCTTTTTTGCCTGTGTCCCAACTTTTTTGAGACCTGTTGCAGCCAGAAAATTTGAAATAAGCTCATTTTGTGGATAAAAATGTTAAATTTCTCAGTTTAAACATTTGAAATGTTATCTATGTTCTATTATGAATAACATATTGGCTCATGATCTGAAAGACATTGCATTTTTATTTTATTCACAATTTACACTTTGTCCCAACTATTTCGGAATTGGGGTTGTAAATTGTCAAGTATAATTTCAGTATATTCCTAGCCATAGAATTGTGATCTGGGATTGTGGTTTGAAAGAAACTGAAAATTTGCTTTTATGGAAATTGACATGAAACGTGTACATTTCCTAGCTGCGGTGTTCATAAAAATAAAGACTGTAAATGTTGTCTTTGGTTTCAACAGTCAGAATGGACCCTCTTAGCCAGTGTTTTGCTCTTTCTCACTGGATGCAAAACTTTCAAAATATCAGCTTGGTCTCATTTGCAAGGACACTTCATAAGTCGGTAGAATTTTTAGGAAATGTGGTTGCATAGGACTGTCTCATTGCAGATGGAAGTGCTGGATCCTTGGGTTTTTCTATAAGTCAAAGAAGGATCTTTAAATGGCTGAATTTCAAAAATGCTGTATCATTGAATTTGTTACTTAACCCCTTGCATACGGGAAACACATACGTGGGGTGGCTTGCTGACCCGCATACCGGGAACCACAAAGGCACAGAGTGGTCTGTTGACCACCAAGATCTGATTTGAGTATGCGGGTGCGCTGCCGTGGCCGGGATTGTTGGCAGTCTCTTGTGACGAAGGCCAAGGAAGTATTTCATTCTTTGCCTGTTTGCTGTGATGATTGCCAGGAAAAGTATTTTATCCACAATTTTTGGATGGTGGCACAGCGCGACAATAGAAACTGAATTTTTATGCTTCATTTTTACCCCGTATAAATGAATACAGAAAAATATAAAAAATCACTCAGTCACATTCCATGTACACCCGTTTCGTGTGGCACAGTTTATTACACAGTTCAACGTGCAAACTAACTTCGCAAGTGTCACATCTGAACCGGGACTCACAGCGAACTTTGTTCTTGGAACAAACGATGCACTGTTTCCGCAGTTTTTGGGTCTTTGCCATGGGGGGATGGCTCTCCAAGAAGTGTCCTCCAAGTAGTCTGTTCGGAGCTGGCGACTTCAGTTCATGGTCGGACTCAGTGGACACAAACAGATTGGCTAGATTAACTTGTCCTAACATGGCTCGAAAATGAACGAAGTCGAAGATGTGAGAGTTTGGTTCAGTTGGTTGTTTATTGTCGGACTGCAAGATGGGAAAGGCAAATGTGCTGAAAAACCTCTGCTTACATACCAGTTGAAGCAGTTGCCCATATGTTTTGACTTAAATGCCCGGATGTTTGAAATTTATATCTTGAGATCAGGATACACAACCAATGAGCGATCAGGTACTTCATTAGTCTGACCCAATATTTGGTACAAAATCATTCACGGCAGTCACCTCACAGCAGTTGCATATTGATACCACACACCATCCAGCATCCGTGAATACATGGTTCCCGGCCACGGGAACAGATCGCCTGCTCGCACATATGCGGGTCCCGCCTCACTGCCACGTACGTATTGCATATAAGCCGGTCGCTTGGACATGCAGTCGAATACAAACCTGTACGCAAGGGGTTAAAAAGGGTTTGCCGTGGTGAAACTGAGTCCATGTTTATATCAAGCATGGATAAATGACTGTTCTTGATGCAGTGCCTTCTGAGTGATTGGATATCTCGGGAATTCAGCTTAGGCTTGCACTCTTGCCCTTTTTGCCGATTTCCTCCAGATTCCTGGAATCTTTAAATTATGTTTTGCACCTTACCAGGTGAAATATCCAAACTCCATCCTATCTTTCATAGTGGAACATTGTTTTTAAACCTGTCAATGATTTTCGCATGCATTTGTAGGCAATCTGGCAATCCTCGGCCCATCTCTTGAAGGACTAGGCCTTTCCTGGATGCTGCTCTTGTACCAAATTATGATTACAATCACCTGTGGTCTAGGGATGGAACGATATTTAACCACAATTTTTTTTAAGCGTAGTAAGACCACCTGCTGCCATGGGGCGAACATCCGAGCTTGCTCTTTACCTTTATTCAACCCGATGCAGTCTTGAACGAATGGCTGCTGAAAGTGCCAAACATTAAAGGGCATGTGAAATGCTTCCGGGAAAAACTTGACTGACATTAGCATTTTTCGGCGACATGCTGAAGGGAGCTAAATAAAAGACGACTGAATCGTCTCGTTTTAAAGCTGTAGTATACGATCTTAGAATCAGTTGCAAAAGATTGAGACGTTGAGAAAAATTTGAAAAAAGCAGCCTGCCCCCACACACACACCACTCCCCTCTGTGCTCCCTGATCCTTCCCACCGAGCACGTGTGGCCGTCCGCGTGGAGACTCCCAGACACACCCCCTCTACCAGAGCAACAAGCCGGCCGGCAGTTTATAACGCTGAAAGGGGGGACGAGGGACGAACGAACCTGACGGGAATCAGAGCAAGCTCTTGGGGAGTGTCAAATAGAGCGAGGGATTGGATGAGAGTAGGAGAGAGAGCGTTAACCAATGTAAGCCATCTGGCGGATGGCTTGCATTGGTCAACGCCTCTGCAGCCCTGCAGCCACTAGAGTGAATGGATTTTTTTTCGTTTTTTTTTTCTTCACATTGTGTAGATTGTACTATAGGACCATATCCACCATCTAAATGAGGTTATTAATAATGATCAAACTTTCAAATCGTATACTACAGCTTTAACTAATTGGGTAGCTCTAATCCTGTCCCCGTTGACTCTGCTCAATTAGCAGTCGAACAGTGGATTCACTCATTTACTAAGTTGAATGAGTAGATAGTCCAGTTTATTAACATAGCATGATTGTCACATTTTTAAATTTAAATGGCCATAGAACAGCACAGATTTGCATGCATGCGATTGCACAATTTTTTTTGTGGGCTTATATTAGGCCATTTTTTTGCGGTTGCGATAATTTATATATGTGTAGTTTTAACCCCCAGCCATTTTTCAATTCTCAGTATTATTATATATTTTTTTTTTTTTACAATTTCAATGCTGAATTTTCATGAAGATTTTTTATGTTTACAGCCCTTTTTCTCTCCCAAAATCATGAAAATAAACTGAAATACAATGGAATTCTAAATGCTTCAAGCGTCTTGACTCAGTCAAGCCATTCCCTTCCTTTCTGTGAAGCTGCAATCTTGAAAAAAACCTTAAATAAAGTAACGCATTCTGCGCAAAGTGGTTAAATTCAATTTTGACAATTTTTGAGGAGAGAAATTTCCTGTATAGATGCCCAATTTCTGTTTTTTGTGAAAAGATGTTGAATTTAAAATTTGCTCCCACGTTATTGAAGCGCAGAAGCTCAACAAACTAGACCGATATTAAGCTAACGTCTTTTTCCCATGGAACCCAGGGTGCTATTCACTGCTACTTATAAAAAGCTCTGCATTGCATTTTAAGGTCATATTAGTACTTACAGGAACACCTTGTTTTGTTGAAATTCCACCTGATGTGGATTTTGTAGCCATTTAATCAACTGAAGGTAAGAAACTTTGCCACAAGTTTTCGTGTCGGATGGAAATGGGGGGGAAAAAAAATCCCAAAAATACTCCAATGAATATTTCCAACAATTAGTAGTCTTGATTGTTCGGGAAACACTCGGAATAATTAGCACTCATAAGCAGCCAATCATTCCTGTCGATTTCAAGAGGCCATCAGCATAATTAATTTGAAGCTGAAGAATTTCACAAGTTTTCATCAAAATAATTTTATCACATAGTATGTAAACAATTTTTATCTGGAAAAACCTACTAGTGTAGGTTCTGAAGTTATTTCTTGCTTGGAATGCGCTGAAATTTTAATATTTCTGAGGGTAAAGCCTGACAACTGTTTGGATGGCGATTAATTGAATCCTTTCCTGGCTAAGACTAGATACAGATATGCACTTCACTTTCAGATAATCCCATCTGTAATTTCAAATTGAAAATAAAATCTTTGTTTTCTAAAATATTTTGTCCGAATTTATTGCATTGTAGGCCTATCATGTATCACTGAAATTGCAATGATGGATTTTTATGCCGGATGGAGCTTTCTCTTATTTAAAAGAATAAACTTTTTTTTTTTTCAAAAACATAGGAAAAACACGGGAAAGGTGTTTTTATTTTAATCAGAACACGAAACGGCCATTATCCAACAGAAAAATGGTGAACTGTTGACAACTGCATCTGACACAAATACCATTTCCATCCGACACCAAAACAACCTGGGCTGCAGAGTGAGAAGGGTTTATCCAAAAAATCAACCTTCTCCATCAGTTTCAACTTAAGGTATCAAGTATTCAATTTTAATCCAGCCATTGGGATATCTCCAGTAACTTTGACAAAATATTGAAAATAATACATAAAAGTCAGAACATCAATATTCATCAGAATCCAACACGAAAACCGCACTTTTGGTGTTGCACAGACAGAGGGTTAAATTCTACTCTTGGGTTTCAAGTGGTGCAAGCAGGGCTCCTTGGTCGCCCTATCTTAAGTAACCTATAATAGGCAGTCAATGTGAATAGGAGCATTACACCCTCAAATTTGTCATTTCCATCCAACATGAAAACAGGCATTTTTGAATAACACCCCCCGCTGACGATTAACGGGCTAGGCACCTGACGCTTCCTTGCTGGAGTTTCGTTTAAAGCTGGAGTTTGCAATTTTTAAAAAAAAATCACTTATGTCAAATTTGTTAAAACTGTTACTATGACCTGACAGTGGGATGTGAGTCAGATGATCTTTGAGAAAATCAGAGTCATCTGGCTCCATCTAGTGCTTCTAATTCCTTCTGCAAGATTTCACCGCGACCGGGACAAAATAACCAATCAGAGCCAGGAGGAGTGACTGACGATGTCAATCATTTCTCGTGCACACGCAGCGGGCTGCCCCCTCCCTTGCGCTTTTAACCTGTGTCTACGTCCACCCTCTGGAGTTTTACCGAAGCAATGAGTCGGGGGCGTGACTTTGGTCAGAGACTTGAGGGGAGGGGGTGGGTTTAGAGGTTAGGCTACATGCAAATCTTGCTCGCTGTTCCAAGATTGCATACTCTAGCTTTAAGCTTTTGAACAACGGGTTGCTATTAAGGAAGGGTCCTATGTACCCAGGTGATGGAAGCCTCCTTACAAATGATATAGAACTACCGTTTTACGTTATGCATCTGATTTGGAATCGAGGGATAGAACAGCCACAGTTCTCAACCATATTTTCCTGCATGGTCTCGGGCATATTATACAAGAACTGTAACCAGCAATCATGTAGCGAAATAAAATTTTCCAACTTACTTAAACTATACTCTGGAGTGTGGTGTGAGTTTTACCCCATGTCAAAAATCGCTTGAACCGTGCACCTATAATTGTGCTTTTACCTGCATAGACGCATACTTTAATCTCTCCTTGCGTATGTGAGTAAAATGTTCGCACAATGGAGTCCTGAGCTCAAACAGACCAGTTACTTTTAGTTTAACATGTCAAATAAAGTAAGTCTGGGTGCTTTTGAATTCAATCTTTTGCTTGAGTTCAAGTTATTCCTTTTCTCTCACAATTTCTCTTTACTCTAGAGAAGAGCTACAGGCTGAGGCCCTCGCCAAGATGGTTGCTTCTAACCCAGCAAACTTTGGGCCCAAGAAGTACTGCCTGCGGGAGTGCATGTGTGAGGTGGAGGGGCAGGTGCCCTGCCCAGGCCTGATACCCCTGCCGAAAGAAATGACAGGCAAGTTTATTGCCAAGATGAAGGCAGCTGAGAGCTGAAGAAGAGTTGAGACTCCTGTATATACTGGACTCCTGTATTTTTGGACAATAAACACAGCGAGGAACACAGTTCTTCATTTAAGAACACCTGAGCCTCTACTGGTCTATCTCCAGACATTCAGAGGTGGCTCTGGAGGTTATTCATGAAAATGAACTGGAAATTTAAAAAAATGTATTATTTCCTTGGAATGAAGGTAAGTATTGTAATTATGGAGGTTTATCTCTGCAACACTCCTCCTTGGAAAATAATAAGCGGGTTCCTCCCAGCCTTGGAACAGGGAATGTCAGCTTTGTTGTAAAGTGCTTCTGGCAAAAGTGGCTTTCCATTAAGAAAGAAAATGTACCAACTTTATATATTGAGCATTTCGGTTTTATTAGTGCAGAATGACTGACCCTGGTGACACCAGTGGAATACAGGCAACTTAATCGTGAGCTTCTTTTTAAATGATTTGCCTTTATTACAAATAAGCTGGTCAACTGTATTTTCACCTTCACAATGCAGTAGTGTTTAAGTGTAACAACAGGGAAAGACAAAATACTGTTAAGTGGAAAAACAAAACAGAAATGATAGTTAAACCATCCAGCACTGTTTGACAAAGAATGCACATTCAAATCGGACTTGGAGTCTTTTCTGCTGTGTACGCATACTTTTGTGTTTAGTGTTAAACCATTAAAGTTTGCTATATTTAACAAAGAAATTGTGCAAAATGGCCATCAGTTCTAGATGAATCTTTAAAAAACAAAAAATTAAAAAATAATTCAAAAAACTGACAAAGCCATTATTAATCTGATCTAGTCTCGAGTCGGACACCTCATGCATACAATAATGAGATCATCCATTTTCATCAGTCAAGTCCCTCACTGTGCCCTCTGGAGTACTGTTGTCATAGAAACGGTTGCCTTATGGCTGCAGGCTTAAAATGTGGTTATTTCCTGAATACATGGTCTCCATGATTGAGAGAATTCCAGTTAGGTCTTTCCAGGTTGATTTATATTTTTGAACATGAAGGCACAGGGAAAGGTCTTAGCACAGTTCTGCTGTTAATAGTTCAAATCTCTTATTGAAATGTATCTTGATGTATGTTAATGTATGGAATAATTTTCCTTGTTTGTACATGTATAAACTGCAGATTATCAGTGCATTACAAAATTCATCTGTTGGAAGCATCATTAGGTTTATACACAACTGTTTCTGCCATTCCTGTTAGTCACTATGTAGTTATGGCTGACAGATTAGAAAGGCTGTCTGGCAAACTGTGTGTGTGTGTGTGTGTGTGTGTGTTTGTGTGTCTCTATATACACGCATTCATTGCAGCCATGTATCACCACCTTCCTACACTAGCATGGGATATCCCACCAGTAAATCCCACAGAATACACATCACCCCATCTCTACTTACCTCCAATAAATGACCTGACAGGAACAAATTTTTGTTCCATTAGATATAATGCCTTAGTGTTATGAAACAGTTCTAGAACCATCATTGTTTCCAATTTTAGTCCTTGGGTTTTAACTGGCCAGGTAACAAGACACTAAATTTAAATATTATTTCTGTTTTCTTTGGAAGTAGTACTGCTATCAAGCAAGCTGGCTGCTCATATCGGGAGGGAAAAACAATGTTAATATTCTGAGAAAAAATGTTGTTGTGCTCAAGTCAACTCACTGTTCCGTGTCTAAATGCCTAATCAATTGAAAATCTAGTCTGATTTCCAGGTCTCAGAAATTTTCTCTTCAACGACAGCAAAGGAACCATTTTTGTGCTACGTTCACATTAAAAGGCTGTAGTGACTCAAATCCAGTCTGTGCCTTAATGTGACAGATCTGATGTTATCAGGGCATGGGGACACAGAAATCCATTCTTACATCAGATTGTGAAATTAGAATTGAGCCACTTTCATGTGTAGTCCTAGATCAGATACAAATTTGATAGGTGGCCAGGTGACATGAAAAAAAGATCAGATTGGAATCTATGTTTCTTCCTGCCTGTACATAAGTGCTGAGCGCTGTTAAACTAAAAAGCTAGCCTACTGGCTTTTAGCACCTTGTCGATCTCATTACTGCTGTTAGCAGTGCAAAATCCCATCCACACATTCGGTTCAAGCGCGTCTAGTTCTCGGTTTGAATCAAGTTTCAATACTGAGTGCTGTCGCAATTATGCCATTTTTTGTTGCTGGTGACGCAGATGAGACTCGTGCAAAAATGCATCAGTGTGTGCACGCCTGCCATTTCAGAGGGCAGATGCATTCGCATTACAGATAGATTCAGGTCAGCTCTAATTATGAATGTAACCTGTCACTACAGGCAAATGTGACCCGAGCAAAAAATTGGAATTGAACAGCGAGGCTTGTAACGTAAACGTAGCAGGAGGAGTATTTCAAATATGGAATGGATGGACATTACTTGGGTTGTGTTGCACAGTACCTCAAAATATGGCCAGTTTCAAAGGGTGATTATTACATTTATAAAGGCCTGCGTAAGCCCTTTCCCTCTGCTTGTTTAAAATGACTGAGAAATTATTTTTCTCTGCCTGAAGGTGAAAGTAAGAAGATGGCCATGCTGAATGGTTTTGCACTACACATAACCAGACAAAAGCACAGAATAACATGGTAAACTGGACATAATTGTCCTTATAGACATGCATGAAAAAAAATCTGACATTGAACAAAAGTGCATCAGGTCACAATATGACTTGGAAGTCAGGAAATAGCTATGCCATAGGTTTAAAAAAAGCAGACATCCATCTGGAATTGCATGTTTTCACTTGGTTTTATAAAGTAATTCACAAAAATATGAAATTGGAGCATATTTCTATTTTAGTGACCTTCAGTCTTTATGCCTGTTCCTTATGTTAAAATGTAACTTGCTTTTGTAATGCAGAAGAAAGTTCTGATAATACACTTGTTCGGTCATCGGCTCAACACCCATCAGGTGACCTGGGTTGCTCTCTACTTGGACAAATTGGAGCTGGACATTAAAGCGCCTACATTTTAGAGGGCTCCTTAAGCTTAACTGCCTTGTGTCAAACAAGATGGACACCTATCTTATCGACATTGTGCTCCTCTGAGCAAACGGAGACCAAAACTTGCTCTACTGACAGCTGTACGCTTCGAATTCCAGCAAAAGGAATCCATTAACTGGAAGCAAAATGCACCAACCCATCCTAACATAAATCATTTCCTCTTACTTCTCTGCTCCTGCAGGGTGCGCTGTAATTCTCTGAGGTTCTCTGACAGCAGTTCAACTTCGTCTGTGCGGCCGCTATGCTTGGCGTCAAAGATGTACGCCCGAATGTTATCAATCTGCTGAAGCAGAAGCTCTTCTTCTATGATGTCAGGTTCAGTGTCCTCCTCAAAGGGGTTGGTAGAGATTTGTGTGTTGACCGTGGAATCTGAAGCCTCGTTGAAAGGGTTTAAGTCATTCTCATCCTCAAAAGGAT
This sequence comes from Gymnothorax javanicus, assembly GCA_029692085.1. Classification (NCBI taxonomy): domain Eukaryota; kingdom Metazoa; phylum Chordata; class Actinopteri; order Anguilliformes; family Muraenidae; genus Gymnothorax; species Gymnothorax javanicus. The sequence continues at coordinate 22,061,618 of CM056203.1, forward strand.
TTCCGGGCCCCGCGACTCCTCGGTCTGTAGTGCTCTCCTGCTCTTCCGCCGCATCATCCTCAAAGGGGTTATACGCCTTGCCATTGGAAACACCTTTTTGAGAATTTTCTCTGAGGATCTCCTCAGCGAATGGGTTAAATGGATCATCCTCCACTGGAGTGGAGTGGTCTTCTTCAAAAGGGTTTAGGGAGGCCGCAGGCGGGGCGTTTAGCTTTGTAGAAGGCTTTGGCTGTTCGTGCACTCGTCCCTGTGGAGGAGGCGATTCTTCCTGACTCGGTGAGTCGTCACAAGCGCCCATGGAGTGGGGTTTTAAAAGAGGACTGGTCTTCTGTTTGCTGCTGCTCAAGTCTCCTACATGCTGGTCTTCATATTTTCCTGACCCAGGACAGACCGCTCCTCCCGGAAATCCAGAGAGTGCTGGAAGGCTCCCCACTGTACCTCCTCCTCCTCCTCCTGGAGGTGGAGCTGCTCCTGTTGTAGGCTCTCTTCCTCAGCCATCTTCTTGGAAAGCTTGATGGCCAGCAAGGTCTGCTGCTGGTCGTACTCGTCCTGCAGCTGCCGCAGGTTCTCCTCCAACATGGCCACCTCGTCGATGCGCTGGGCGGCACGGGCCTGCTGCAGGAAGGACTGGATGTTGTCGATCTGCTGCAGCAGAGGGTCCTGGAACTCCCTGGTGTGCAGCACACTGGAGGAGGGCAACCAGCCTCCAGCTTTTCTCATCACTGGCTTCTCCGGCTGGATGGCTTCTCCATTTGTGTTGGCCATAGAACGGGACTTCTCCATTTCTGACCTCCTCTTCTGAGCTTCAAGAGCTGCCTGTAGTGCAAGACAGGACTTATACCTTTGTGTACGTAATCTTTCAATGTTGGGTTAACAGGGAACCAATTCTCACCATAGTGTTATCACAGAGAATTTTCTAGTCTTTTAGTTAAAATTGGGTTTCACCAATTTTACATTTAAAATTGGACACTTCTCACCTGTCTCTCCTGCTGTAGCCTCTTCTCTGTTTCTTGTTTTCTTTTCTCCTTCAACTCCTCATATTTCTCTTTTGTTGGTAAAGACATAAGCCCAAGCAACTTCTCCTGAAACAGAATTTGTGTTTCAGTCTTGGCAATTTGTGAGATAACAGTAAGTCATTGGAACTGGGATTGGCCGCACATAATTACAGTGCAAATTGTCAGTCGTTTTAGTGCCATCTCACCTGCACAAAAAGGGTGGCCGAGTATCGAACCATTTTCTGGAGCTGTTGGGTCTTTGGGCGAGGCGGGGGATCTTCTTTCATGCCAAGAGTGAGAATCTTCTTACTATATGCATTTGGAGGAAAAAAAAAAAAAAAACTTTAGTGTTGGCTGCTTTTGATGTACATCCAATTGAACAGAAAGGCGAAACAGAGTGAAGGAAGTGGATACCTCAGTGCATCAATCAGTTCATAATATTTCTGTACTTCCATTCGAAGTCCGTTAGCATGCTCTAGATTGTAGGTGCTCTCCCCGGCGCTGCAAGCGAATATAAAAAAGCAGTTTTAAAACCAACAATGAAGGCAAAATTTTGCTAATGAAGGCCAATACCTCAGGAATTTGATGTATTACTTTAAAGACTCCGCCATTTTGATGTACTCTGGGGCCTTCTCCTCCACCTTATCCATGCAGAGCCTCAGCCTCTGTGGAAATGACGACACCTTTGAGGATACCCTTGTGAGGCTTTGCAGTGCGCTGTGCAGAGACTGTGGCACTAGTACCGAACAGCACGGTAGGCTCTGTTCTCTACAAGCGAGCTTCCTAAAGCATTTTACAGAACATGTATGCTTTTTAAAATTGAAATAGAGCACGGTTATTGGATTACATTGAACAGGCTTTCATATAAGCCTCATCCATTCTGATCAAAGAGAAAAACTGATCTCTGGTAAGTTCCAGCTTTGGTCACATCTCTAATATGGCTCAGAAGATGGGGAGCAGAACTGCACCTGAAGGCTCCTGCCCTCGTACCTCGTAGAGCTTGACGATGTCCGGCACGTGGTCCTTCTCTTCCAGTTTCTGCTGCCTCTTCAGCAGGATGTCCATGCAGTGGCTGCAGCAGCGCACGCGGTCGTCGTCCTTCTCCTCCAACATAGAAGTGACGCTGCTCAGGCTGCTGATGCTGCCACGGCGTGAACCAGGCGCGCTGCCCCCTGCTGATGCGGAGTGGGACTGCGACTGGCCTGGGCTGCCCGGGGCGCACAGAGCCTCCCTGGTGCCACTAGTAAGCTTATCTGAGTTCGGCAAACAAGACCAGAGATAAAGGTGGTGATTAGGACATGAGGCTAGATTTAAAATGCATTAATCTCTCTCTTATTGCATTTGCAAGACCTTTTTCTGAGTTGAATATCACTGACTCATAGGTTTAGAAATGATTCTGTGTTGCCAGGGTTTACATATCACTGAAGGAGAGAGAAACTTTAACTTCAGTACTTTGGCCTATGTCTTCAAGCAAGTTTAGAACAATTATATTGTATTTATCTTTCAAGTCAGAATACATGTGTGGGGTGCATGAAAGAGTGTGTTTGTACTCACGTGCCAATGGCAGAGGCACAAACTGCATGCATTTCCTACACATGATGGACCCACAGAGGCGGCAGTGGTGTCGTCGGTTACGAATGTTGAATTTGTTCCCGCAGTCTGGGCAGAACGGCACATCGGAGTCGCTCACCCATGAAACAACGGACTTCTCAATCGCTGCGGCAGACACAGTCCGTGAAAATGTTAGAGGTTTCCAAAGCATGGTGGTGACAATACAAGGCTTGTTAATGATGGAAGAAACCAAACAGAAATGCCTAATATGCAGCCAACCTGCCAGGACATATGACTACAATACTGGCATACCTCTAATTTTGGCAGCATCGGTGTTGGTTCTGTCAAATGAAGTAATCTGAAAACGAGAAGAAAAGGAGCATTTTGTCTTGTTTGTTAAAATATATATTCAAACAGTCTAGAAAATCTCATCTTTCATTGTAGCCAAAGGATGAAGTCGGGCAGCTACTATGGATTCATGCTTGTCGTCTCCGCCTCCGCATCCGTAGACACTTCCTCGTGGACGCTCAACAGGCTGTAATTTTTTACCGATTACTTTCATATTTTGTATGGATGTGTGTCATACTCAAGTTATGACACCTATAAATTTTGGTTGCCATGGCGACAGTATTGGCCGAATAATGAGCAAAAAAGGGGAGAAGCGGGCTTTCGGGGGCTACACCCATGCGGTGGCAGCGACCAGACTGTCCAGTTTTATTCTCATTCACCATCTAATATCTGCATTCAGATTGAAACTTGAATGCCTAAAATCCGAGAAACTAATTATTAAAGCCAATTTTCAAATTTGAATTCATAGATCTCACCTTCTCCAATCTGATGATTAACTTGTTGACTTCAATAACATAGTGGTCAATTCTTGCAGCCCGATGTTTCTTGAAGCTCTCAATATGACTTCTACTCGCCCCTAGAAGCAAGTTGACACACTAGGTCAGTGTTATCATGGTTGAAATGGTGGTAAATGTGTTCTTTTAAGCCTAACAGCACATTTAAGATTGTGAAGTGATTTTAGAGTTGCTTGTTTGACATTTTCATTGACAGTTTGTGAACGATACGGCCATAATTTCTTTATAGATGTTCAAAGACATATCAGGATTTAACACAAAACATACCACCAATCAATCAAATTTACAAAAAAAGTTGCATTGCCACTTGCCAATTCAAAGCTGCTCCTCCACGCTTATTCTGGTTATGAATGCAGACCTGTTCATGCAGAGATTGTATTAAGGATCTCAGAGGCCATCCTAGCACAGCCAGTCTCACCCAGTTCCTGGGGCTCCCACATGTATGGATCCACTCCCCCATAGTAGAAGGATTCATAGCTCCCAGAGTCCACACGATCTTCCCCATCCCGCTTCAACAACTTATCCTTGGCCTTCTTGGCTTTCTGCACCAGACCTGCCAAACAGAGAGAGAAATTATTTGTTATTTTTAAGTCCTCAAGTTATAGGCTTAACCCATTAAGACTAAAAGCACCCTCTAAAAAAACATGCTGGAACCTAAGGCATTGTTTGACAACAATCTCCTGAAACCTGAGGGTTTTCAGAAGAACTTGACAGAATTGTCCATGTTCACCAAAATCTTCATTTCTCAAGCCTCAGAAGCAGATAGAAACATGAAACAAAATCCATTTGAGAGCTGATACATTTGGCTTTCATAGAAAATTGCCTTTGCCCTTCTGTTCACCAAAATTTGAAAATTTAAAAAAAAAAAAAAATCAATGAACAAAAATGTTTACTTGGAATTTATCATTATTATTATTATTTTAGCCCCCGGACGAAGTCGGGGCTACTATGGATTTGGGCTCGTCACGCATCTGCCACCGCCACCCTAGAGATTTCTTTGTGGATGCTCTACAGGCCACAAATTTAAAGCTATGTCTTTTATATTTTGTAAGTATATGGGCAGTGGTTAGGACAGAGTGCCGATGGATTTTGGTTGCCACGGCAACACATTATTATTTAATATCATTATGATCATTTTTATTACTACCTCCAGATAATAGCAAATTAATATTTGCTTTTATGGAGTGGGTGATGACCGGAAAATGGGGGCAAACTTGATATCCAGCAAACTCGCAGAAATCCTCCTCCTCAAACATAGTTCTCACCCACGGTACCTTGGCTAACGGGTCAGCAGTTGCATTATTATTTGGATCTGAACCCTTTAATTCATTGTTTTCATCAAAGTACTTGCTGTACTCTGCATCAAAGTCGATTTGTCGCTAAGGGCGTTAGCCATTATCATGGTCTGAAATTCAGCTTTGGAAACTTTTTTTTTTTTTAAAGAATAAGAAAACATACCGTAAATTTACATTGTCAAAGAAAATACATAATGTGTGCTGCCCAAAATAAGCCATTATTTTTTTTTTTTTTTATTTTACTCTGTGTTATCCTCGTTCAAACATCACATAATCCAAGAAACTTCAGAATCGGCTATCGCCACCATAGAAAATAATCGACCGATCAAAAAATAGGAAATATTCGGCCCAGACTGGTGCTTGAGGTCACGACGGCTAGGCATGTCTTTCGAGTGCATGTAGTCTCTGTGTAAGCATTTAAAGTTGTATTGAGGAATAGGAGTGTTTTGAGGGATACCAGTTGTTTAAATTATGACTGATTGTTAGCTGGAAATCTATATTGAACCCTCAGCAATGCCAAAATGGGCAATCTGTACCCGACTGATGTGACCTTTCACCATTTTTCCTTTACCACAAAAGAGCTACCAGACCAGGTGACATAGACATCTTCCTCCAGCCGAATGAACATGGCGGCTTTCTCCTGCTGTCTTATACCCAACATTTACGCCCAGTTTGCGCCGCGCAAAAAAATGCAAAAATGTAACTTGACCATAGTTTTTCGTATCCTTTAAATAAAAATCCCATAATTTCACCTTCCGCATGTGTATTTCAGCAAATCACAATGAATTTCATTTGTCACGTTTCTTGAAAATGATACCCAAAACGCCAAAATATCGGCATGTTGCTCCATGTCGCCATTGTTAAAGCCGGTCTCAATGGGTTCAATTCTGGGTGGGGCATGAATCCAGCAGCATGAATACATTGCATGTGTCAGTCATGAAAGCAGTCCAAGCCACTCTGAGTATGAACATTTACCAGTTAGTAAGAAAATGATTTAGGGACATTATGGAGTGGAAAAATTTTAAGTAAATCACAGCTTTGACTCACTTTTTAGCTGGCCCCTGACATGGCGGTCCTCGCCTGCGTGCTCCTCCTCATAGTGGTCCTGGAGCTGATAGAAGGACTGCAGGTCCTTCAGACACAGTGGACACAGGAAGCCTTCCTTAACCTCCCCTGGGGTGTCAAAAGGAGGCGGATAGCTGGAGGCCATGCAGGAAGTTGCTGGGCTTCGGCTGGGAGAGAGGAAGTGGAGTCTTCTGGGTCCCCAGGACGGTCAGCCGGGGCAGTATTTCACCGTGCGCTACACTGGTGACTCATTTCACCCCTCCTACTCTCCATAGCAGCACAGGACCCCCTGAAACACTGTGCCAGATTCAATGGGACACAATTATTTCCTCAATGGCAGGTCACAAACTGTAACAAACTTGCTACAGCATGTGTATGACTTCAACCTTCAAATAATGGTGCAAAGGGAAGCTAGAACACCAGGTTACATCGAAAGCTTGAAGACCATCCAATTATGCTTGAAGGGGCTAAATGCATGTGAACTTAAAGAATGCCCATGCATTGAAGAAACAGAGCTCATGAACTAATTTCATGAATCAAAGGGACCACATACCACTGCAGTTTAAAATTCAAAATAATTTATATTTACATCTATAGAGCTTTTTTAGTTGCCGGCTGCATGATGCCAATTAGTGCACATCCCATTTTGGTACATGGATACTATACCATAATTTCGTAACTTCAATGATACAATATGCACGACTTCCTTGGCCATGCGATGAAGCTAAATGGAGGGTGACATTGTGAAACCTAACCAAAAGCCATCCCTTTGCACTATGCATGCAAATTACTCCAATGACTTCACGGCGCCAACACACAGTCCCGAGAAATACAGTAGGAAATTTTTAGAATATGAGCGCCTGGGCTTTAATTAACTTAATGAATGGAACATCCAATGAAACTAACGTACGGGCTGAAGAACAGCATCGCACAGAAACCAAATTTGGAATCAACTGGTATGCATTAGTCACAAAAGCAAATATTTGGTCTGAAATATTCTATCAATGGCAAGTGATAAGTTTTTTCAACTGCCCTGCTTTGCGTAGTTCGTCACCAAATTGTGCTATTTTTAACGCAAATGAAAACGTAATACTATGCACTGACATTAATCCAACATCCTCAGAAAAAAAAAACACTCGAAAAACTGCGAAGATACATGGAAAAATAACAATTCCAGTTAAAAATGCAGGTAACCAATGTTGGAAAAGAATTCAATGTAAAACATCAAAGTGCCGTTAATTATGGTCAAATTCATTGTTGCGAGCACAATGCTAATTGAGAGCTTTCACTGTAAGCTAAGTCAAAAGTAGCGGAACGAACTTAGATAACCTCCAGCACCCTGTAAGAGTCTACATAACAGCTTTTATTCTGCATTCACAACATGTAGCCAGGTAGCATTTTCATGGTGCCCAGTCAATGGCGAGCTATGCCTGAACAAGTAAGTTAGCTTGGTAGCAAGCTAACTTAACACCATCCAGCGCGACCTTCAGCGATCAAAAGCCATGACTAGCTATCTAGCTACTGCATTTATAGTCGAATTTCATGAAACCAATTTAAAGCACGTTGGGAAGCAGGCTTACTTTCTCAGAAATCGTTTGATAATAGGACAATCAGTTAGCCACTTTGTCTTACAAATAATGCAACGTTGCTAGCTAGCCAGAGCTATAGTTCGTGAACTGGCATGAATGTAACATCTTAAAAACGTTATATCAACCCAACGATTTACAAAATAATTCATATTTTGCATAAATATGAATACCGTTCGTTGCTCCACAAATACTTACAGAGCACTTGCTGCAGTTTTGACAGCTTAAAGTCTCTAGTAGAGCAGCTGATGCTTCCTCTCACGGGTGAAAGGCTACCAGCCCTACCTAGTCACATGATTTGTCATGTGGTTGCTTTTTTCTTTTGTTTTTTGTTTTTAAACACTATCAAAAGAGAATGGGACAAAATTCATAACAGTAAGTGCAATAACAGTAAGTTTCTCCACGCGAACTGTACTGTTAAGCGAGCCCAAAAGGTTTGGTAAAAGTGAAAAACACGTCTTTGCCCTCGCTGATGGAGTTGTGATCCAAATGTTTAAAATTCGATGCCGATAATAATCGTTGTACATATCTTGGCATGACACTTTGAGTTGAGATCAAGTGCGCGTTCACATCTTTTACTTAACCATTTCTATAGCCTGCGTCGGGCTTCCAAAGCATAGCTCAAAAAGTATTCACAGACAGCACACGAACAGCCAAAATTAGATGATCCAAAACGTAAAGTTCAGAGAAGAGCCACTTAGCTAATTCCGGGTATAAATGATGAAAGCGATGAGAAGAGGCTGAAGATCCTTAATCTCTTTAGTCTTAGGAAAAGGAGACTTAGGGGTGATCTGACTGAGGTCTTTAAATATGTTAAAGGGATTAACAAAGTGAATTATGTAAGATTCCTTCGACCAAGTGTTGTTAGTAGAACTCGGGGTCACAAATGGAAGTTGACCAAAGGTAAATTTTGCACTGATATTCGGAAATATTTCTTCACCCAAAGAGTAATTTCGATGTGGAAATGTAGCTTGCCTGACGATATTGTTGAGGCAGAGACCTTGGGAGTTTTCAAAAGCAGGCTTGACTTAAAGCTAGATACCATTGAGTCATTGAGTATCTGAAGTGATATATTCACAATGGTATAAAGAAACTGGCGAGCCTAGTTGGGCTGAACGGCCTGTTCTCGCCATTCATGTTATGTTATGTTATGTTATATTATTCTGAGTTTAATCGTGGGGCCTACTATAGGAGGTGCTCACCACGTGGTGGTGCTGCCAAATAACATTTGCGCGTGCGGTAGTGGCAACCTCAAGAGTATTGTTTTATTGATCGCAGTGCAAGCAAGATAGTAAACAATGTTTTGGCCTAAGTGAACCTAGACAGCCAGTCAAAACAAAAATCTGTGTGTTGTGCTGCTTACTGTGAAGGTAATAATTATATGAGGTAAAACAGTTACTTTTATGGCTATGTATTTATTTTATTTTTTTACTTATTTTGCGCCTATCTCCCTTAATTAAATAACCCGCGCGCATTAGCTCCACTGGCACCCCTGACTGGCAATGCACAAACAATTCAATAAATAAATAAATAAATAAATAAATAAATAAATAAACATTATAATTATAGAAAAACGGAATATACCAACATGTGTGACATACTTTATTAATGTTTCGATTGAAACAATCAAAACCATTGCAATCATTTCATACAAGATAAATTTCAACAAAATCGAGGTTTCATAATAAGTGGCATGCCTCATTTAGTACTTAGTGCAGCCACGTCTGGCAAGGATAACAATATGAAGTCCTTTCCTGTCATTTTTGACAAGGTTAAGGTACACATTTGGGGGGAATTTAGGACCATTCCTTTAAGCTGATCTTTTCAAGATCCTTGGGTTCGTGTTCATCAACTTCCCTCTTCAACTCAGCCCACACGTTTTCAATTGGATTGAGGTCTGGCGACTGAGATGGACATTGCGGAACATTGATTTTGTTGTCACGGAATCATTTATAAGACAAGTAATAAAATAAAAGATAAGTTTTTGCATGGTGAGTCATATTTTCAAAATAAATGGCAGCATTCAGCTAGGGTATGCAAACTTTTGAGCACAAATATATATACATATATTTCCTCTCTGAACTTAGATCAAGGTAGTTTATACCACAAAAAATACACTTAATCTCCCATTCTAATATTCATAACCCTCCTCAGCACATGCTTATTTGCCTAGTTCAAACTGTTCAGTTTGTTGAGTATTATGAATGCAGATTATACTGTGAATATGACGGTTTTATAAGGAGAGCATTGTAAACATGATTTGAAGCTGATGGCATTTTTCAGATGGTGATTATTCTACTGACAAGTGGCAACAATTGCGAGTCTTGCATTGTAATGGTGGGGGTGGTGGCACTCTCTGGAAAATGAGTGGTAATAACAGCTTGTAATGAGCATCAAAATGGCTAAAGAATAGGAAAGTACATCTTTCTCATCAAATTAGGATGGTTATTTTGAAGTTACGGTGATTCCAAGGACCCTGATTGGCAGGGACTCGAAAAGCATCAGAACATAAGATTTCTGGTGGGCTGAAGCCCCCAATGTGATGCATTTTTACAGGACTGAAAATCACTGGTGGTTTGGCAGTGCCTAAATGACAAGAGTGTTTTGAATGGTTCTGTGGGTGTGTGCTTCTGCTAACCCACAGATGCCATCCCCATCCCCTTAGGGGAACTTTATATTTCAGAACTATCCAGAAAAGCACAGGGAGACATTGATCTAAACCATTAATGTACAAATGCCAAATACTATGCTACAATACTTGCATACCATGCTGGGTCCAAAGTGAACAATCGTTCAGTCACTCTGAGCTATCATTGTGTTGCGTATCATAACTATAGATATGTTTGTTTTGAATTTCTATATACTAGTAGACAGCAAGCTTGAATATCAGCATCCATCGACTTGATAAACAGTCAGGTCCATAACTATTTCGATAGTGAAACAGTTTTTTGTCTCTTTGGTTCTGTATGCCACCACAATGGTTTTAAAACGAGAAAAATCAAGATGTGCTTGAAGTGTACACTCTCTGCTTTAATTTAAGATTCTTGACAAAAATATTGTTGAACACTGAAATATGGCAATTGCTAATACAACGTATTTTAATTTATAGTTCCCCCACCCCTCAATTTTTGGTGTGCAAAAGTAATTAGACAAACTAATATAACCATAAGTTTAATTGTCATACTTACAACTTTAATATGCCATTGATTTTAAATGCACCTGAGGCTGGGTCTCCTCCCTGCTGATCCTCATCCAGGCCTTCACTGCAGCTGTCTGCAGTTTCTGCTAGTTTTTTTTTTTTTTTTTTTTTTTGCCTTTGGTAAGTGAAGTGCATGTTCAGTTAAATTAAGTTCAGGTAATTGACTTGACCTTTAGTGAGCATTTCTCTTCCTTGTATATAAAAGTATTGGGTTTCTTTGACAGTGGGCATCAAGCCATTAACTGTCTATCTGCTCTGTGAAGTGCTGTCCAATGAGCTTTGAAGCTTTTGGCTGAATATAAGCCGATAAAATAATGTGATACAATTCAGGATTCATTCACCTGCTTTTGTTTGCTTTCACACCATCAATAAATACAAAGGAATCACTTCCATTGGCAGCCATACATGCCCATGCCATAGCACTAACTCCTCCTTGCTTCACACATAAGGTGTGATGCTTCAGATAATGAGCATTTTGTTTCCTTCTCCATACTCATACTCAGAAATTGATCTTGATCTCATATGTCCATAACATGCTCCAGAACTGCAGTGGATTTTTTGATGTTGCAAACTCTCAACTCATATCCCTGTTTTTCAAGCTCACTAATAATTTACAGCTTTAGCTAAACCCTTTGTATTTACTCTGGTGAGGTCTTAGATTGACCTGCCTGCTGGAGGGCATTCTTTGCAGGGCTGCGACTGAATCTCGGCTAATCAGGTACCCAGCTGAGCGCTTCGGGTTGGGGAAGCAAAAATGACACCCTATACACAAAAAATCTCCTGTTTTCTCTGCGGTACAGTATATTACGCGGTAACAGATCAGAAAGGGTAGTGGATCATTTGGTCTTTATCAGGTTATATTTTCATTAACCCATCATTAAAACTGCCATATTAGGATTTAAATAAAAGGTCTGTTTACTGCAAACGAGCTCAATGTCAAACGATGGGACAAATGGATTTTTCGTCACTGTTTTTGACGTTTCATAGCATGGATGGTTAGAAATTGCGTGACCTGACCAACGCAAAAGAAAATGGTTTTTCTGGCTTGAGTAGAAGCGTAGCTGCCGTTTCTAGTTCATTCGTGGTAAAGAATGCATTTTTAACCCCTTTGCGCTGAAGTCAAATTTGGCTATTTGTGCGTAACCCTATTTAATGCTTTATAATTCAAGATTTGAGCTTCACAGAGAGGGGGAATATGGCTGAACTAAGACAAGACACTTTCAGCATTTAGAATTCCATTGTATTTCAGTTTATTTTCATGATTTTGGTGGAGAATAAGGGCTACAAACAAATCTTCATGAAAATTCAGCATTGAAATTATTAAAAAAAAAAACTGATGATTTAAAAATGGCTGGGAGTTAAAACAATACATTTCAGGGATTATGAACTCCTAAACAACAAGTATTCTGCATCTGAGCTTGAAATTTTAAATTATGTACTCTTCAGGAGCGAAATAAGACAGCTCTCCAGGTGGCTCCCCAAACTCTCAGAGCCCTCAAAATGGCACACTGTCAAATCATAAAATAATCATATTTTTAATTCAAATCAACTTTTGATTAATGAAATTCAATATGAATTAATTATTTTCTGGTTGAATTTAGTATGAGTTTATCAATATAGGGGCAGCTGGACATCAATGGTCACCAGTAACCTCTCCAAACACAAAACATGCCTTTTCTCCATGACAAAGTTTAGAATTTTGACCATTTTTCTTGGGAATCCCACAAGCCAGCCCAAGTGCTCATAAAAGGACCTGCTTATTTAACGGTCGGAACATTCATTCACAATTAAAAGCTAGCAGTTCCCATATATGAGCTCGCAATCTTATAAAACACTTACCACACCTAATAAGGAACAAGTATAACTCAATAAGACAGTAATATCTAAAATATAAAATATTTTAACAGAACAGACATTCCACAATCAGGAAAAAGCAGGCAATATGCTACCCGAGATTGAACAGAAAGGTGCAAGGAACGTAGTAGGGGGTCTACAAAAGTGCTTGAGCTGTTGGCGTTTTAAACGAGCCAAAACTTTGGCATTCAATTTTGTTGAATACGATATAAATTCTAAAACAAAAAGCCACATTGAGCAAAATGCCACCACATGCAGTATAATTAGCAAAGAGAATAAAAAACAGCTAGCCAGCTAGCCATAAGTAAAATATGCAATTGCACTTACTCATAAAATGAAGAAAAACCTTTCTTCGTTGAATTCGTCCGCCAAAGACATTGAACTGTCTGGTAGACGGAACCCTCCAGTCCTGTTTCTTTTGGAATTATTCCCAATGACCATGTCCGTACCTCAATTAAATCCCATAAATGTTACTGAACACTTCAGGCCAGTTTTAGAAGATTTTTTTTTTTTAATTGCATCATTTTCAGCTGCGCAACCGTGCGGGACGTTAAGAGAATACAACCCAACATGCTGTGACGCAAAGTTTTATATACTTTTCTGATTGTCCAATCCGTGTCTTTCAGTTACTGTGGAAAGTTTATACTCTCTGGAATTGGATAAGAAATGTGTCAATCAATAGATCATTACCGGGGAAGTTTCATGTGGGCGTGAACTATAACTGTGCGTTATGCAGATGAGCCTCAGCAAGCAATTGAGTGCCCGGCTAATCAAGGAGAGTACTTCGGAGGATATAAGGGAGCACTGAATTCGTCAATGGAGGAATTTAGGTGTAAATCCACGGTAGGTAATTATGCATTTTTGATATGTGACGACTATAATTGATAGTAGAATGACATAGTATCAATATCATGTTGAATTTTTGCTTCAGAAAACTGATTTTTCTTGACTACTTAATTGGGATACCATTGGCTAACTATAGCTGAAGTGGTTGCTACAAAGGACAACGATTTTTCTGTTGCAAGAGATCATTTTTTGAACTGCTGGGTCAATACCATGGGCAAGTGTATTGAGCAGTTTGCACATCAGGCTTAGCTGAGGAGTTTAATTCATGCAACTACTGGGAACAGGGATGGGACTTAACTCGTCTATATTCTAAACTGTATTAGAGTGCGGCTTGCAAGTGAGTATTCTATAACTAATCTGGGTGGGCCACCTAGTGATAGAATAGTGGAACTGTGTGCATAAATAGAGCTGCTCTATGTCCACTGGCATCTAGATCTGCGCAGAGGGGTTAAAACCGCAATTTATCAGTCTTTTGTGCGATACAGTGTAAAATGTTTTGGACTTCTGCAGTAATGTAAACAGCGAGATTTGTTTTATTCTGTCATGTGGTAATTCATCTAGTAGGGAATCATTTGTGTTATATGTTATGCGCATTTGTAGGACAATATGCGTAAGCATACATGTACATGTGCGTTCACTAAGGGCTGGTCTCATAACGTCAACATGACATGAAATGATTACTTGATAATTGTTTTTCTTCCCAATTCAATTTGCTTATTAAGCAAAGTATTATAAAGCTTACTTCAAACCATGATATAGGTCTATGTCCAGAAAATACTTCCCCACCCAGTACTTTTATGCAATGCACAATGCACTCTTGTTGGGTTGTGATTAAAAATTTTCTCTCAAGTGTACACTTAGGCGTAATTCAGTTGGAATGAGTTCCATGTTTTTTGTCATTTGGAGGGCATTCTTTGCTTTTTTTTGTCATTTTCATCTGCTTTTGCCATTTAGTATCATGATTTGAATTTTGTGGTATAAACGATACCAAACAAGATGTGGTTTGTTATTTGTATCAATAATCATTTCTGAAATTGTAAATATGTGAGAGAGTTCTATGCGGCCCTTGAGTTGCGTCATGATGGAATTTGCCGCCAGGTGGAGTGATCCAGTAATACAAAATTTGATCCACTACGACTTAAACGGTAGCTCGAAAGCATTTTCCATACTATTATGAAACACTGCTTACTATATGTTTGGTATCACTGCAGAGAAGAAAAAAAAAATCTTTAAAACAACAGTAATTTTGTCATTCAGTTCTCAGTAGAATTTTAGGCAATTGGCATCCGATCGGAAAGTAATTTGCTACTCCTAAATATACTGCATCTTGTTTATGTGTTGCACAGTGTCACAAGCAAAAATTGGGACGAAAAGTTTTTTGTCAGGCTTTAGAAAGCACTTAAAACTTCAAAAATAAAAATCAGAGTAAGTATCCATGGTAAACACAGACTCTACTCTCGTTCATACTTGCCAAAATGAAACAATGCTGCGTGCCAGTATTTAGTTCAGCTATGTACATGACGATGCATGTCGACCAGCTATTCAGCAGTTATGACATTTGAATTCAGCACACATTACATTGTAGTGGTATGTTGAATAATTCCTTGTGACAAAGCACTCGCAAAACTCTCTTGAAATCTCACTAAGTAATGTCTGAAAGGATATGTGTGTTACAGATATGAATGAAAATATAGTAAATCACAATCAAATACCTGGAATTATGGATTATTTCTTAATGATATGTTAGAAATGAGAAAATATAAGCTGTTTGTAAATGGAGCTTGTATATTATCGCATAATATTCAGCTAGATCAATATCCAACTCTGTGGCATAAGTGGACATTAATTTTTGAAGCGTAGGATACTTGTTCAGCGAGATGATCTTTTTGAAGTAAAATATTGAATCAAATCTTTCCCCTTGAGACTATCTGAATGTTTTGCATCATTGAGCTAATTTGTTTACTCACAAAAATCTTATTATGTACTTATATGCAACAAATATAAAGTCCTGTTTTGTTTTCCAAACCTAAACACTGGCAAGCGTTTCTTCCCTCATATGGTTTTATTTCTGGCGCCAAATACAGAATGGTTTTCCTCCACCATGTATAATTTTTGAGGCTAAATATTAGCAAGTGTTTCTTGCTATATTATTTTCAGGTACCCGGGTACCCACCCAAAAATTAGATTGGGTATCTGAAAGCATTAATACCTGGAAGTCCCAGGCTTTATTAGGGCAACTGTCCTGAAGGGATTTTTCTTCACTAGATCAGTCATTTTTCCATCATCTGCCATAGTTTTTTATCTGTGGTCCTGCAGGACTTTTTGTGATCCTGAACTCACCAATGTGTTTCTGTCTTTTAAGAATACACTAAATAGTTGATTGACCATATCTGCTGTTTTTGCCGTCACTCTGAAAGTGAGAGCTACCATTCTTGCCACTGTTTGAATGTTTTTTTTTTTTTTTTCTACTGGGATTGTTATATCATACTTGCTGGTGGGATTTTTTTAGCTACAGGCTCTTTGTTTACCAATTTTTGTGACTCCTGTTTTTTCATTTTAGTTTTAATCTTTTTAATCTTAGTTTCATCTTATAGCCTCTCAGTTTGAATGTCACAAAGAACAATAAAGGCAGTTAAAGGGGTTGGCATGTTCACTGCTGTGAAAAAATATTTGTATCACAAACCTCATGTGAATGCCTTTTATGTCTCCACCCATGTAGCAGTTTGCTTGTCTTGTAGAAGTATTATCTCTTTTGATTGGTTTGTGTCTTGCATCCTTCCCTTTCACCAGCTGCGTCCCATTCATGGTTACCACTCCTCGCGTTTGTATTAATGTAGTTTTATCCCCAGAGGTAAGCTGTACTCCCTGACCACCAAGGAGTCCCAAGCAAGAAAGGAGTACATATATCAGTCTCTGGCTTCCGGAAAGATTTGAACTCCTCTGTTACCAGATGGCGCTGGTTTCTCTTTCTTGGCCAGAAAAGATGGGTCTCTAAGTCCCAAATTGACTATTGGGGACTTAATTCAATCACCATTGTGAATTGTTGCCCATTATCTTTGATTGACTCAACATTCTCCAACCTCCAGGGCTGCCGCTTTTTTACCTAGCTGGACTTCCGCAATGCTTACCCCCTGATGTGCAGGTGGGGAAGAGATGAGTGTTTTAAAGGAAAAGAAAACCCTTTTTTCAGCTCTCACCCAAAAAAAGTATACGTTCCGCTCGTTCCTTAAATATTTTTTGCGATTTTTTGCAATTTCTATGTACCAAGTAATCAAACCTTAAACCTCTAAAATACAACTAATTTGCAAAAGTTCATGAATGTCACCATTCCATATGTATTAGCCAATCAAAATATACTTCGTGTGGCAATGTTCCGGATGGTATAACACGCTTGGACTCAACGAAATGAGCTGATCAGTATTACGTGTATACAAATTAGTCTTGAT
Source organism: Gymnothorax javanicus (assembly GCA_029692085.1). Lineage (NCBI taxonomy): Eukaryota > Metazoa > Chordata > Actinopteri > Anguilliformes > Muraenidae > Gymnothorax > Gymnothorax javanicus. Next base: position 22,078,318 of record CM056203.1, read on the forward strand.
AATCACTCTTGCTGCAGCTTAATTTTACGCGGAATGATCAAGGCTCGATATTACCAATCATTATTAGAACCTGAGCGACAGAATCAGTCACAATGCCATTGTGTGTGGCTGTTGGCTGCTCCAACAAAGCGGGAAACTCAGAACTACCCGTGGGCATAAGCTTGCACTGATTTTCCTTAGTGAAGCTTGACTTGGTAAGATAGTGGTGCCCACTCAGAATATCCCGTTAGAACAACAACTAGCCCTGACCAGTTCACGATCAACTTCCTTCATTGACACGTTTTCCAATTATAATCCATTGGCAACTGAGGACATTGCTTCTCTCCCCCATGCAATCTAACAGCGACAAAATATTGGGCTAAATTCAGTACAAGAAAATAATTTACTCAAAAATAGGCCCATGCTTTATGAATGACAAACTGCTCTGAAACTTCTGTGCTACCTTTTCTGAACATCAGGTGATTTAACTTGCGCTTCATGATCGTTTAAATTGTTTAAATGAAATAAAAGACCATTTGAGACATCTTTATGCAATTTCACAGCTTCTGACCCCAGAGAAAAGAGAAGCGTGAGAATTCCGGAGTCTTAATAGGTTTCCATGTTACTAGAGGAGAAACTTCTGAAACTAACATGAAACTGAAAAATTTCCATGCACAAGGACTTCAATTCCGGGTGATAATCTTGTAAATACACGTTGATTGAATGACTGAATACCAGTGAAATATCGCCTTTCTCTTTTGGTACAGCATTGGGTTGATGGAAAAAGTTTGTCTTTGCAATTAAATATCATTTTGTTTTCTGAAATAAAATTATAAAGTGTGAGATTGCTGACTACGTCGTGAGAATGTGATTTGTCACTTAAAAGTGTGAGACTCGAGCCACATGCATGAGAGTTGACAGGTATGCAATTTTGAATAGCGCAGATTTAAATGCACCAAATTACTTGTCCACTTGAATGATTATAGTCAATTGGGAGAATTAGCAACACCTGACAGTGTGGAGTGTTCTCGGAGTGAAAATATTGATAATTATGAAAATGACTGAGAACAAGTCAGGACTATATTTTAAAGGGGTTTCCTGTGCCCCACCAAATTTTCAATTCTCGCTACGCCACTGGTTTTATTTAATTTATGACCTCTGCATGCTCAAGAGTTCAGGTGTCCGGGTGACGCAGCAAGCTACCCCGATTCCAACAAACATGGCGCATCACACACAGCATATCAATCTGATCTTCTCAAGCTGATTTAGTTGTTAAAAACATTTTTCAAAAAATCCTCAACAACATTTTTGAATAGTAGGGGCAGTGAACCTTTATTGGGTAAAAGATGAAAAAAGGGTTTAACATTCGCTAAGGCTGCTAGGAATAACTGGTGATACCGTTCGGGCTTGCTAATACCCCTGCTGTGTTCCCGGAACTTCATAAATGATACCCTCTGAGAAATGGTCTCCCAGTTCATCTGTGTATACCTAGACAATATTCTGGTCTTCCCACAGACTCTAGAGGATCAGACCTGCCATATCTGCCTGGTCATTAAAAGACTGCTGGAGAACTAACTCTACTTAAAACCAGAAAAGTGCAAGGGAATTTGTACCGTAAGGAGCTGCAGAGGTTCCTTGAGTTTGCCAATTTTTCCCAACAGACTGACTGTTGAATAATAGGAATGTGGTCCCAATCCTGGAGACTGAGAGTTAGGCTTGGGGGCTTGCTCGTATTAAAGGCTGTATCAGCGATATGACGTCACTATTGTTGACAGTGGAAACACAACAGAGCCGCTCGCCCCTCCCCTTCAGAAGCTTGGAACATGAACGCGCTTTTCTTAAAGTGAAACTTTTGCGTCTTTGCATTGACTTTGAAAGTAATTTGTCACGCAAAAAATTTGTTTCGCGTCCGGTGTGAAAGCAGCTTAAGAATAGCTCACTCAGCTGGGTAAATGGTCGTGTACAGCTCGTTGTGATAAAGCCCGGTAGCAACAATGACGACCATTGCCAGACTATAAATTTACACCATTAGTGCTAGCTACAACAAGGTATCTGACAAGTATCTTTGCTCAGCATCACAAAATGAGTATAACAACGTCACATAGATCACCACTTTTTTGCTAAACTTATCACGCAGTTATACATTCATCGATGAATTTCAACTCTGAGTACTAACCAGAGAAAAACTGTTATTATACGAACACAAACTCTGGTTTGATCAGACAGAATTAGCAAACTCACTAACTTGCCAACCGAGAGTTAGCAAAGGTTGCTAACTCGCTCCAAAGAGGAAATATCGATCTCTCTACTGTTTGATTCATTCTGTCCAGCATGATCTATGCAAGATAGCCTTACAAAAACAATGCACGAGCTTCCCTCTGTTTTGCTTGGGATGACAATTTACAATTCACATCCAATCGAGTTAGCACCAGCTCTACTCACCTCAAGTAGAAACAAGGCGACCTGGGCGTCAGAATTAAAACCATTCAACTCCCAGAATTCTCTCCAACGTTGGTATGGTTTCCCTATGTTTATTCGGGACTTTGCATAGCTGCAATCGCGTTCCTTTTTCCTCGACATGCACTCGTTCGAGCGTCTCTTTTTCGGTTTAGCTTCCACCATTCTTCACTTGCCGCCTCGGTAGTGCCACTGCCAGAAAGTTCCTTTTGTTGCTCAGTCCCACCCACTTGTCATGCATGAGCACGGAACTGGCGCAGAAGACCCACCCCTGCCCTCCGATTCGTTGGAACACTTTTGTTGATGTATGGGGACGTGGGTAGGCCCCCACAAGTTTGTGTATCTTTCTCAGTGTCTACCTGGCTGTAGGTGGCCTACAGAGACCAGAGTTTTTCACCGCCCACTCATGAGAGGAGCTGCTAACAGTTCGTGAGGAAAAATCTCCTGTACGTGACAATTTATGTTTTGGCTCAGAATCGCTGATACAACCTTTAACTGAACTAGGAGGAACACCATAAAATACTATCATTAAAGGTCATGTTTAACTTTCAAAAGACGAAGAGTTTTACTAGCAAATACTGACTGGTGCTCATGTGCATATAGCAAGTGACATTTCATGTCAACACGCACATGGAGGGATAACCATGAATGGGACACAGCCGGTGAAAGGGAAGCATGCAAGAAACAAACCAATCAAGAGGCAATACTTAATAGACACGCAAGCTGCTTGAAGGGAAGAGACACAAAAGGCATTCAGATGAGGGTTGTGACAGTAAAACATATTAAATTCTGCATTAATTTTTAAAACGGCAAGTTTCTGACAAGCTTAAGTATAAATCAAAAAAAAAAAATGCTGCAAGTTGCTCTTTAATGTGAGTGGAGAAAAAAATCAAGTTGTGTGAATGTGGTCAAAGACACACCGGTTAACCTATTGTGACGCAAACACCTTTATTGCAGATGATGAATTCATCAAACTGGGCGAAGGCAATACTTGTGCCGTTTTCAACAAACAAAATCATGAATAATGTTACGCCGCATACGTTTCCGGATTCAAAGGCATGACACTAGAGCCCAATATCTGAAGATATGAGAGTGAACTGCGAACATTTCAGTGGTGGATGGTGAAATTGGTTAAGTACAGAACACCCCTTGAAAATAATGATTGGTCTTGACCTACTTTCAATCATTTATTTTTAATGGCATTATGTGAGCTCCGAAAACACATTTTACCATCAATTGTAGCCAGTTCTCATTTAGTTGAGATGAGAACTAATGAGTTTTGATCTGTTTTCAATAATTTCCCTTCATTATCAAGTTCTCCAATTATATGAATAAGCCATTAGCAGATAACTCTTTTACAGTATGTGTGGTCCTTTTTTGAGCAAATTTCCTCCCAAACTAATATGCTTACTGCTCTTGAACCACTTTGACTACAGGCAAAATCATGGTCTAGTTGAAAGGTGACGCTCTGTAGATTGCTCTCAAATAGTCGAAATTGATGAGAATATTGCCCGTATTAAGTAACAACACTGGAAATATAAGTTTTTGTCTGACAGAAAAAGATTTTATGCTTTCTTCTGCCCCTGTAATGCTGTGACCAAGCCTCATCAGCCTAGAAAAATAATACAGACAAAGCCAGACACCTGAACAACTGCAGGTTCAAATAAAATGATTCTGTAACCAAAAATGAATATTTTATGGATTTTTTTCTTGGTTGTCTTCATGTGTGTTCCAACAAACAATTTTGGAGAGTCCAAATTTCCCTGCGTTCCTAGCCAGGGTTGCATTCGCTTTTACAATAGTTTTAGAATTTCCTTATTTCAGGCGGTTTTGCCCATATGTAGCCAAATTTAGACTCAAATATTCCCTTCCAATTCCCTGCACTGGTTTACGATCGTATATGATCATTTTAATTACAACAACGAAAGCAAAATTAGCAACAAATATCTGCAAATGAGTAACATTGATTAAAATGCAATTTTTGGGTTGTTCTGTGCTTCTCCAGTTATCAGCAAACCAGCAGCCACTGGAACATTCTGGGTATTCCACTGTTGCTACAAGTACTCAAGTCAGTCATTGATATTTTCTGACTGTGTGCCTCTCATTACATCCATTGTTTTATTTTACATTTAATAGACATTCTCTGATTACTCAATTGTTATGACATATGAACTAGCTTGAACAATCATTTTTGTTGTACTTTTAGTTTTTTTTTTTAAACAACAAGTAGAAGGCCTTCTAAGTGGAGGATTGTTCTTAAACTTGACAAATTAGGCTGAGAAAATAATTCTCCTCTGTGATGAAAAGAAGCATCAAGCACCATCTTGAATCATTGCTCTATGCCTGTCTCAGTTTCTCGTGCAAAACCCTCAAAGTCAGCCAAAATGTCTCATGTCTCATGTCTCAAAATTAAGATTTTTGGCCTTTTGATTATTAGTCATGATGTCTTGATTTCATGGCTATATGTAAGTTCAACCCCAACTCATAAAATGTTGGGACAGTTGAGAAAATGCAAATGACAACAGAAAGCAGTGTATTCTGAATTTACTTTGACATGCATTTCATTAAAGACAACACAAAGACAAGATTTTTAATGTATATTCCGTATGTTTGAGTAAATGTACATCCATTCATGTCATTCAGGCCTGCAACGCTTTCCAAAAAAGGTTGGGACAAGGGCAATTTAGGACTAGCAATGAGGTAAAAAAAAAAAAAAAAAAAAAAGTTTAAATTTAAAACAGCCGATGGTATCAGATGATTGTAATCATCAGTAGTAAAAAAGCTGCATTCAGGAAAGGCCTGGTCCTTCAGGAGCAAAGATGAGCCGAGGATCAACAATTTACCCGCAAAAGCATGAAAAAATCATTGCATAGTTAAAAAAACAATATTCTCAAAGAAAGATAGGAAGGGATTTGGATATTTCAACCTCTATGGTACATAATATACATAATTACAAGATTCAAGGAATCGGAAGGAACTCCTGTGTGTAAATGGCCAGGATGCAAGCCTAAGCTTAATACTCATGATCTACGATCTTTCGGATGACACTGCATCAAGAACTGTCAATTATTTACTAGTGGTATCACCACATAGGCTCAGGATTACTTTGGCAAACTTTTGTCAAGCACTACAATATGTACATAGTTACTGCTACTGATTCCACTTAAAACTAAACTGTAAGCTTGTTAAGTGCCCAGAAGCACTGTCAACTTCTCTGGGCTCGAAAGCATCTGCAATGGACCATCACACAGTCTAAATGTATTTTATGGTCAGACAAATCAATATTTCAGGACTTTTTTGGAAGAAATTGATGTTGTGCTCTCCGGACCGAAGAAAAAAGGGCAATCCTAACTGTTACCAGCAACAGGTCCAAAACCCATGCTCTGTCGTAGTAGGGGGTTGTGTCAGTGTCCTTGGTAAGGGTAACTTGCACTTCTGTAAGAACATCATTGATGCAGAAAAGTAGACTGCGATTTTGGAGTGACATTTACTGCCTTCAAGACAACATCTTTCCCAGGGACACCCATTTACCTCCCCATTAACTTGTATTGCACCTACGAATATGGCAGAATATACAATGTGTATGCTTCAAAGAACTTGTCCAATACAATGTGTTTGTTACATGATTTTTTTTCTTCAAAATGGTCTTTTAAATTTATTCCAAGATTTGTTTTATTAGTTTGGTCCTACTTTTATTTTGCTGTGTAACATTCTAGCTACATGATCTTAACCTGGAACTGCAGAGTTTGTTTACTTCAGAACAAACCCACACCTGCTCGGTGGTCGTACTAATGGGAGAGTGTCTAGTGACACATTGAGTTCAAGGGCCTTCCCGCCCAAAATACTGGGTCCACTTGTGTTTAAAATGGTTGAAAAATGATAATAACACAAACACCAAATACAGAAATGACTAACAGAGATAGACCCTTTGATTACTGAGTATATGAATATTATGATGTGTCGGATGGAAACTTTGGATTTGAAATGCGTTGTTTATACCAGTGGTTTACCAGACGGTGTGCCACAGCACACTGATGCACGGTGAGGCAAGTGCAGCTGTGCCGTGGGATTTTTTGACAACTACATTATCATTGTACAGGTCAAGGGCAGTGTAATGAGCATAGAAAATTTGTAAATTTTGTGGCCATGAGACGGCTATAACTTGTTCCCGTGATTTACTTGATTTGTGGGCACAAGATGTAACTGGTTTCCCCAATTTAATTAACTCGTACCCGCACGTTTGTCCACGAGGATCTCTTGATGCGGACCTGCTTCCAGTTAAGTGAATCGCCCATAAGGTAGCTGGCGAACATTATAAGATAGGAAGTTGAAGCCCCAAGAACCTTTTGATGCCTTTTTTCGTCATTGTTCTGCAAAAATATTGGACGATTCAGACCTTCAGAGAGCACCATAAGAGCTTGTACTGTTAAATTGATACTTGTGAATGCTAAACTGTATTATGTGTGCTCATTTCTCACATCTTTTCACAATCTCGTATATCTATTAAATTGTGCAAGAAATGCTTTACAATGCATGCTATATGTTTGTTTCTTCATCTTTTCATGATCATGAGCGCACAAAAAATGTAGCTTGCTATAAGTGTTCAATTTCATGTGCTGATCATGCTTACTTAGTAAAGTCCTGTAATAAATATGCACATCAGTATAAGTGTCAGTTTAATTACTATTATGGGTTAATTTTTGATATTATTTATGTTGCAAGAGGGGCAATATTTATGCCCAAATGCTTATGGAATAAGAAATTGGATGCTTCTGCAACTATGAGAAGGAAGAAGACATGAACTTCTTTTATTGATTTTTATTTAGAAAGTTGGTGTGTTTAATAGTATTGTGACTGCCGTAATAAATTGAGCATCCGACCCTCCAACCGAAGCAAATACAAGACTAATTTTGTGATCTGCCTGGTTTGAATGGGTATACTGCTGCTTTGATGTAATTTTACAAAGTAAATTCTTGAATTATTTTGTTAGTAAATATTTAATGAGTAATATGGTTGTTTCCTAATTTTATTTGGCATTAGTAAATTAAAAAAAACCATTATACAATGATATGAGTGAAAATGTGTTATAGAGGCTATTTTGTGCAGATATGAATACAGAGGTGCCTTGTGATTTTGGCCTGTCCTTTTGGTGTGGCTTGAGCCCAAAAAGTTTGAAAACCACTGTTTTATATCAAAGTGAGTGATTGTGTTTTCAGTGGATGTATGGGGAGATAAATTGCAAACACTTTTAGAAACTTTACAGAGTGGTAAATACTTTACAGTCCCCACTTTTTGAAATGTGTTGTAATAGTCTTAAGTTAACGTGTTTATTCCATTCCATGAATCAATAAAATTCATTTGGTAAAACATTAAATAATGTGCTGTCATATTGTTTTCAACATAATGCTAGTCAATGATAATTTACAAATCACTACTTTTAGTTTAAATTTTAACATACTGTCCCAACTTTTTCTGATTTGAGCCTGTATTTCCACTGTTCAGTCAGCCAAATGCAATTTTATTAACGTGATGAAATATACAGAAAATTGAATACAGAAGCCCTGTATGTTTGGTTAAACTCAGTTCTCTCAAGGAATATCGCTGATACAGTAAATATCTATACTTACTGCAGTGAACCAGAGGAACAGTGCAATATGTTCTACTCCAAGAACTAACCGTAGATTACACCCAGGTAATGGGAAATGCTGCTCTCCCAGGCAGGTTGCATATGAAGAGTCCATATGAACAGGTTTTGGCAACAGATATGTGGTGTTAATCAAAGATGTTATGGTTATAACCAGTTCTGCAGTACCTTTTCATATGCAACATTCTTTGATGTAGTGCATGTAAGAATCAACAAATAATCTAAAGCTCATCTCTGAATTTGATGCAAAAAAAGGGAATGTGAATAAAACCCCTGAAGTAGGACATGAATTTGAGACTATGCTCCAGGAAATTAAATGTTGGATGTACTTGCTTAATAATGTTATGGCAGTCTGTTCCTAGCAACTGTGTGAGTAATGTCTGACAACTGAGTTAACTTAAGAATCTTAAAAGGCACAGTGGAGTGGGACATTCCGGCTTTTTGTGAATGATTGTATGATTTTACAGCGTACCATAGGCTGGGCTGGTAAAGGCTTGCTAAATTGACAGATGCAGTTAGTGCAATTGTGTTCATTACTCTGTAAAGCATGATAGCCCCATTAACCCATATGAATTTATTTCTTCTCTTTAACTCCCCTGGTCATGACACGTTTTAGAAATTGAACACCAGTTAATGTGCTCTCAAAAGTTCAACTTAAAGTTGTCCATTGTCTTCACTAATTGTGATTTGAAACAAAGCTTAGCTTCAAGATGAGCTAACTCACATTTAGTTGAGTTAACTCATTTTTAAGGCAGCCAGTGAAGTTTCCTTTAAGTTTCACTTGCTTGAAATGTATACGTGGTACAAGCAAGATAACTGTCAACTGATTAATTATAGCTGTGGAATGAACCACAGATTCTACAGCTGTCATGTACTGACAGGAGAAATTTAATTAGCACAGAAAATTTCCGTTAAAGCAGTTGCTGGGGTATTGATTATTCAGGCTCACGTACAAAGCATTGATACTTTCCTAGAATTACAAAAAGGCGAAAGAGTAGGGATGAAAACAATCCTTTTCGTGTTCACATTTAGGATGCTATTTAAAGGCAGAACCAGAAAAGTCATATTAAACAAGCAATGCTTTCCGTGCTGTGGGCCTAAACCTAATGTTTCAATTTATATAAATTTATAATTTAAATACCGTATCCTCATTTACTCGGCAAATAAATAAATAAATAAATCATGTAGCTAAAACACATGAGAGGAAAAAATTTGGGCCACTTTTATTTTGCTGATTGTGCTTTCATTATATTTTACAGAAGTCATTAAAACCATATGACAAGATATTGTACGCGGAATAGGTTAAGACATTTTTTCAAAATGCCATATGCAAGAAAGAATGTTGCTAATTTAAAACGATTGCGAAATTTACGCAGAGAGGTGTAACAACAGCCTCAATTTTTGTCTAAGATTTGTGACATTTCGACAATTAAGGGGGAGGGTAAATGAACGCTGAAGACTACGTATTAACTCACCAAATGCTGTTGACATTAAACAACGAATTGACCCAAGAGGCTACATATTGGCCTCTGGACTCTCGTTTTGATACAGCCTGAACATGGACGAGCATTGCTATTACTCCACGTTTACGTGGCCAGTTATTTTTGGGATGAGATTATATCATTAGGAATGTCCAAAAAACTCACTCGCCATCATCCTCTCCGTCTTCTCCTTACAAACTCTGAATTAACTCTCCAGGATTGGTTTTTGATGGGAGGTGTTACAGCTTACCCCGCTCGGAAACACTGTTAATTTCTTGATGGGGAAATTTTTTTAACGTGACATTATTCGAACTCTGCCTTTCCCATTAGCTGAAGTCTGCTGCTTATTTGCTTTAATGCCTATTTTCTCCATCTTAGTATCTGCGTTACTATGCGCTGAGAACGACCTTGGTTATGTTAAAGGCGCTCTTATCATTATCATTATTATCGTCATTATTATTTATTTATTTATTTATTTTTTTTTTTTTTTTTTATTCAGTGTAACTCAGAGAAAACCATCGGGGCAGATGTTAAACGACGAAAGTTCGAATGCGATAACAATCCGTCGGGCGAGTCCTAATTTTCTCACCTGCGCGGTCAGTGCCCCGTTATCCACACTATAATTAACTAATAATTCATGAATGTTCAAAAATACTACCGTTCCGCAATGACATTTCAGCCATGCAGAACTACTGGTGCAGCTATGCAAGGTGCAGAGCCGGCATCTAATGCGCGGTTTACAGTCCAAGTGATTTATTTGAATTTAACGGCAGTGTTTATGCTGTATGCGAACGTTTCTCCATAGTGATGGAACACTTTGTTTGCAATAGAAATTACGCTATCTCAGGTGGCCCACAGCAAAGGGTAATAAATACATCACTAAATGTGAAATACTCTTTATTTTACTTATTTAGATGATATTTCGATTTTTACATTAAAATTATGCAGTCGCTCTCCCCCTTTACTCCTGCTCCACGAAGTCTTCGTATGCGAACCTTTTTCCTGGATGTTGTCTCTTATCGACTGCTCGGCTCTTAGTTGCGTTGTCCAGTGCCTCCAGCAGCATGCTTGCTTTGCTGCAGCTGCTTGGATTATCGGAGAGACAGGGATCGTTGGAGGCGAAATCAAGACTCGTGCTATCCACAAAGCGTTTTCCGGGGTGCTGACGCTTCTCCAAATCAGACTGCTCACCTGAGTCCATTTCATCCCAGAGCCCGCGTCTGCCCGGGTGTTGACGTTTCTGATACATCAGGTAGCGTTTGCCAGGATGCTGCCTTTTGGAAAAGTCGAAAAGGTACGCCGCCTGAGAGGCAGAATTGTCAGGTAATTGTTCTAGTTGAGAGCGCTTTCCCGGGTGCTGCCGTCTTTGCAACTCAACATAATCGTCCATCTCATCCTCTCGCCTTCCTGGATGTTGCCTCTTCTGGAGATCGTCGTAATCCTCAACGTCGTTCTCATCGTCCCCACGTTTTCCAGGATGTTGCCGCTTTTCTATTTCTTCTTCGTATCTCTTGCCCGGATGCTGCCTTTTCGCCATCCACTCTTGCTGAGAGGAGATCAGTTCTGTAATAATAATTTAAAAAAAAAAATTAGCCTACTTGCTTGTATATACGTGAGCCTGAGATTAAAACTACTCATTTCCTTAATTTCAAATAGATTGAAATGAACTAAATCATACTATTCAGACTCAGTGGCAGAGACATGCAATGATATTGCATTTATTTTATGGCGGTAAATTCAAATTTATAAAATGGGTTTATGCTAACCCTAGGCTGTTGGACCATTTGTTGTAAAACAACCGGCTGTCTCTCTGAAGTGACTGATTTTTATTTGACACTTAATTGTATTCAATTTCCCATTATGTCAATTTTCGGATTTAACGTTTTGGAAAAAGTTTTATTTGAACTCAACTACTTAAATGGCCGTTAGTTTAGCAGTGAGTCTGCAATCATGCTCAACGCGCAAATGGTTCATGTATTCTGAGTGGGTTTCCTAAATTTTAAAATGCATGTTAAGTTGAAGAAAGAAACAGTTTGCGCCTGCTCTTCTCAACCTTTAGATGGACACAATGTCGCTACCTATTTGAGATACTCTCTGAAGATGTTGAAAGTCTACTCGAGTCAATTTTAGGAGTGGCTGTGTTGGCGGCTCTAGAGCCGATTATTATCATTATTACATATTTTTTCCATGGTTGGACAAAACATACCGTTTGTACCATCGTTTTCCCCTATCTTTTTTAGTATTGTTCTCAATAATATATTATCCGCGTTCTGAAGCATCTCGTTCAAAGTTGCTCTGGTCTCCGCGTTCTCTCCGTCAGGGATGCTTTGTCCTCGATTCATGGCAAGATTGCATACCATCAAAGTGGCGAGGAGGATCAGGCAAGCGGGATTCATGGCGAAATTGGCGCTAAAGAAGAATGAAAAAACTATATATCACATTGCATCGAACTTTGAAATCATAGTAAATATGGACTAAAAAGGAAAAAGGAATCAAAACTTGCTCAATACCGATTAGAAGCTGTGCGCTCCTTTTCAGCTCTGATAGTTTACTCAAATTGAAGGTAGCGCCATACCATCAGGTAAAAAAAAAAAAAAAAATAGAGACAAACGCCTAGCTAATAGTAATAAGACCATAATCTGACTTACCCGTTGAGTTAAATGTAGATGTAGAGTAGTTTTCGGACCTGCTTAAAATGCACCTCTCCCTCACTTTGAAATGATAGTAGCAGGCAAACAGGCTGAAGATTTTTTTGAATATATGCTTTGAATCCGAGGGCTGACCTGTTTGGTTCGGTTGTGAAGTTAAGATACCATTATGCAGGCCTAGTGTCTCTTAATTTATAGTTGCGCCGCACCACCGTCATACCGACGACCTGATACAATTTTGAGTGGCATCTCCGGCAACACTGATGTCATGCTTTCGCAAGCGTGCGCGTTCTTCGGTGTACTGCTGGTGCCGCTGTGTGGTCTTCACGTGCTTGATATTACTTTGATCGACGTGGGCGAAGTCCAAGTTTGTGGGCGTAAGCCGCGCAACTGCATTGAAAGTAAAGAACTGTAAGGGCGAAATATCTTTTCCTCCATATGCTATATCATTTCTGCTCTCCAATGATTGTATGTCTCTCGTTGCATTCAGAGAAAGGAATATCACAATTTCCAATACCTCTCCCCCTACTCTGAAGAAGCACATTTTTTTCATTTACTACAGCATCAAGCCTTTGCAACAAGCCTTTGTGAATAAGTCTAAATTATTTATGAACATATCTAATCTTTTGAATGTATTCCCAATCCTCCTTGCAAAAACGTTCATTTTCCTTCTGATTGCCTGGGTACATCTCTTTAGGCACTCTAGTTGTTTAGTTTAGTTAAGGTACATGAAAAATAGAAACAGTCAGAAATTCATGATCTTGAAATTTCTCACTTTGTATTTCGAGGACCTGAAATTTCAATCGAAATTTATTGACATTTTATATCCATTTATGCTCATTTACATCTCACAGAAAAGCTTTTACAAATTTTTGTTGTTTCATACACTGTCTGCATTAGCTTCAAATTGACGCCTAATTAGGATAAAAACATTTTAATCGTATATGAAATCTTGCATCATATGTTTCCAGATGTAATTCTTCCAAAATTTATGAGAAGTAGAGGAAACACTCAATCTGCTGCGTCTGCATTTTAACAGGGGAAAACAGAGCCATAGACAGCGGTGGGATTGAGGTGCTGAATGCTGTTATAGGATCAAGCCATTGAATGCACTGAGGTCTTTAGCCTGAGGGCCTTTTGCAATATTGACTGCATGACACCGGTTTGATGCAAATTCAGTGACTTGTCACCCCAGACAATGTAATTGAAAAATGGCATAAATACTCAGCAAACATTCACATCAAATGAATAATGACATTCTCTCTCATTTTTAGGTGATACAAATGGCATGGACAGGAAGAACAACATTGTCTGAAGCCAAATTTTTTCCCATCAATGTATTTGAGATTATTGAAGGAAAATGTATGTTGTCACAACATGAAATATGAACATATTGCTCTATAAGTTATGCTGAAAGATTATTCAGTGTAATAATTAAAGTGACAGGACAAATGAGTAAGGTCATGCCTGCCAAATATGTAATTGATAAGATTTCACAGTGAGGGGTAAAAAAAAATCTATTAAGGTACTGAGAAATATTAGCCTTGGCATTTTAGTTCATGACTTTTTTTATAAGGTGAGATAATAAATTAAATTAGCTACCATATGTATGAAAGAGTCATTTGCTAAAATAGAAGTCTAGGGGTGTTTTAATAATGTTTTTTTCTGAACCAAAGTAAACACATTTTGAGAAATTTTTAATTGTATTAAGTGGACTAAAGCAATTCCACAACATGATTATTTCTTGTTAGAAACATAAAAGAATGTCAATAATCTAGGTGATGTGTGGTCACATGATTCATGATTCATCCTGCCTCCAACTTAGGCCATCAGCCAAAAGGATATTAGTAACAGTTTAATAGCCCTTTGCCTCCATGGCCACTTCCTGTAGTCATTGCTGTGAGATAGCAGTGTGATACAGTTGTTACTAGAAAATATAGCACAAAAAAGTTATACATGGACCAGTTCTCTTATGTCAGTTTACATCTCCCCGTGCACACATTAAATGAACTAAATGAACTGTGGCTTCAGAGAGGAATGACTCCAGAACATCGGTGATGGATATTGTATACATATTCATTCATGCAAATCATTCTGCGGGAGGACAGACTCTTCGGATACACTCTGATATCACAGCTCCCTGAGCTATTCCCAGAGTTGTAATACTCAATAAAGAAAGCTGTCATCTCTGTATTTTCTCTCTCATTGTGAAAGTAACCTGTATTGGTGACTGGACGTTCCCTTATGCATTGTCTGCTTTATCTACGATTTCATGGATAACATTGTCTATTTTCAAAGGCGAAGTAAATTTGATACAAAAATACCACGGGGCCAGCTCTGCTTTGGAAAAGGATATATAGGAGTCTAGCTGCAGAGATTATTTTATTTTTTAGTTTTGACTTGCCGCAAATAGACTATCAGCAGCCTGTTTTTCAGAGCCCATAATTAAAGCAGACCAAGAAACTGCGATTTGTGACCAATTAAGCATGCTACTGTTACAAGGAAAAAAGTTGCAGTTTGTTGATTTCATTTCAAGGAGTTTGACTTTTCAGCACTAAACAGGAAATGAATTACTTTGTTTACCAGTAAATGAAAACATACAATCGATCAGCCAAAAGATTAAAACCACATGCCTAATATAGTGAAGGCCTTGTGCTGTAAAACTAGCTCCATCAAACTGATGTCACTTCAATTTTCATACTCAGGGTTTCCCACCAGATCATTTCCCAGAGTATCACACTCCCTCCGCCAGCTTGTCTTCTTCCCACAGTACATCCTGATGCCATCTCCTCCCAGCTAAATGGTGCACATGTAGGGGAGATTGGGGTCCGATGAGCCATGGGGACCAATGAGCCATATCACTATTTTGCGATCAATGGATGACAGAGCTGCTTAAAATAGGCAAAATATTTGACCATTGACTGATGAGTGATGGGGATAAATGCGCCATATCACTATTTTGCCTATTTTAAACACCTTTGGCATCGATTGATCACAAAATAGTGATAAGGCTCATTGGTCCCCATGGCTCATCGGACCCCAGTCTCCCCTACCCAGCCAAAGCACATGATGTAAAAAAAAAAATGGGACTCACTGGACTAGGTGACCTTCTTCAACTGCCCAAGGTCCAGTTCTGAAGCTCAGGTGCCCATTAGAAGCACTTCTAGAGGAGAACTGGGGTTAGAGTGGGCACTTTGACTGGTCTGCAAGCTAAAAAGTGCAATATGCAGCAGGGTATGATGTAATGTGTGTTGTGACACATTCCATGTGTAAATATTATTGAAATACTCAACAACTTGCGCCACAGTAGTCATCCTGTTGGGTAAGATCAGACGGGATTGCCTTCATAGACCGTGTGCATTGATTAGCCTTGGGCACTCTGTCACCGGTTCAAGTTTTGTCCCTCCTTGGACCACTCTCAGTAGGTACTCACATCTGCTGACAGCGAGCACCGCAGAAGTCTTGCCACTTTAGAGATGCTCTAACTCACACATTGGGCCATAATGATTTGGCTTTGTCAAAGTCATTCAGTTCCCATTTCTTCCATGTCCAACACATTGTATATTCAAACCAACTGTTTGCTTATCTTCTAAGATTTGTGTGCAGACCTGAACATGCGCTGTTGTTATGAGATAATCAACATTATTCACTGCATCTGCGGGGTTTTAATGTTTTCGTTAATCGGTGTATGTTTAACATGACATGGGTAAATATTAATGGGTGTAATGGACATTTACTATCATTATTAGTATTATTCCCCACCCCAAAGTGGATATGCATATAGGAATGAGTGTCGTCCTTCCACGTATCTGGTCGACCCTCTGTCCGTCACGTTTCTTTTCAAGTCCAGAACTCCTAAACTGTCCAGTGTTTCTCAACAAAATTTCATACTTGGATAGAACTTACTGC
Source organism: Gymnothorax javanicus (assembly GCA_029692085.1). Lineage (NCBI taxonomy): Eukaryota > Metazoa > Chordata > Actinopteri > Anguilliformes > Muraenidae > Gymnothorax > Gymnothorax javanicus. Next base: position 22,094,436 of record CM056203.1, read on the forward strand.
GTAGATGTGCCTATTTCATACTTCCATCCGTCCTTGTGTCCGTCTGTCCTGCACTTCACTACCTTTTATTTACAGGCCAGATATCAGTTATCCTGTGGCGGAGGATCTGAGTAATTCATGCTTGTTATATTTGAACCTTTTTGACATTTAAAATAACTGTGTCTATAAAGTACCTATCCATTTGGTTTCCAAACTGAAAACTAAACAGAAAACCGACTGAATGCTTATTTTGCCCATTGCAACCATATAACATTGACAGTTATCATCCCCCGCCACAAAGTGGAAGGGGGTTTAGGAATGAGTATTGTCCTTCTGTATGTCTGTCCATCTGTCTGTCACTTTGATTTTCTAGGCCAAACTCCTAAACCATTTGATATTTCTCAACAAACTTTAAAAAAATTGATTCATATTATTGTGTAGACGTGTCTTTTCAGACTTCAGTCCATCCTCCTGACCATCTGTCCATCTCGCCACCGTGTTCTGTTTTCAGGCCAGATATCAGCCCTTCCATGGTGAGGATTTGAGGCATTGGGTCGTTCCATGTAAAATTCAACCAAATCTGAAAAAAGTTCCCAACAGATCCTCTTGGAATCAGCTGATTTTTATAGTACAATAACTTCAGTATATTTAGTGAATCCTTCCCAAATTTTACTTTGATCTTGTGAATATTCTTTGAGTTACATGCTCCCAAAGTTCACGGGGGTAGTTCAAAATTTCTCAGGTCATTTAATTTTTTTTAGCATTTTTGAGCCCTCATAACTTCATGTGTATTAGAGATAGCAAAATTAAATTTTCAGAGCTTAAAGACTAATCGATTGTATGCCCATTCTAGGTTTCACAATCTTCAGACAAAATCTGGATTTTCTTCAACAAGATTTGTTTTGTATCCAACTTCAAGCTTCAATATCATGGAAACTATGGAAGTTTCAATAGCAACACTGCACCAGTTTAATAACTATCATATAGTGTAGTAAAAACAAGTATTGGAACCATGAATGAATCATGTCTTTTCTTGTACTAATTCACCAGAGAAAACTTGAAAAAGTATCCATTAGGAAAACTTCAATGGGTCATATCACCATAGGCTGACGATCAAATCAAGTTATGACATATGAAAGATCTCACTTTCATCAACATTTTGATACCATGCTCATCTTTTAGCCATGATTCCGTCTGTGCCAAATAATTTTCATACTCATCAATGTAGCTCCTCATTGCCCCAAACTATCAGTATTTCTGAAAAAAATGTAATAAATGGATACATCTTATTGTGTAGGTGTGCCTTCTCATGCCTCTGTCCGTCCTCCTGTCTGTCTGTCTGTCTGTCTGTCTGTTTGTCTGTCTGTCTGTCCCTCCACCACATATTGTATCCAGGCCAGATATCAGCCATTTCGTTCTTTTGTAATTCAGAACTTCTAAACCGTTCAAAATTTTTCAATTAAATTTAATATTTTGCTACAATGGGCGTGCACCATGATGTAATCTATCTGGTTGTGGTGCTCTCTGTTTTGTGCAAAGTCAATCTTCTTGATGTTTTGTGAGGGCCACAGGTGTTTGCCAGTAGTAGGTTGTTATAACTGGCAAATTTTAGACGTCTTAGACCTCTGTCATCTGCTTTTTTCTGAAAATGCTTCAAATGCGTATATTGCCTTTTTGCAATGACACTCTTCATATATTCTATCACTAAGGTGTTTAAAATATTTTACGAAACTAATAGGTCTGTTACTGTTGCCACTTTCACTGTTTAGAAAGTTTCCAATGTTCAATGGAAGCCGCCAAGATACATTCAAGATTCTCAATGAGCTTTAATGGGAATCACGGGCATTCAATGTTGGTCAAATCTTTTCTCCAGATTCAACATTCCTGGTGCATAGAAATGAAACTGTTAAGTCAATTGATTTGTTCACTAAGTGGCCCTCCCCCATCTGTAATGTTTCCTGTGGCACTATCACTTGACCACATTTAAAATTTACAAATGAAATACCTCAGATAGTTCTGATTAGAATCATGTTAAACCCTCAGTGATTGTTCCTGGTGTACAGAGGTTATGTTGGCGACCCTAGGACTTATCCTGTAAAACAACCAATAGGCCAAACTTTTCAAGTAAAAAAAAATGCAATAACTTGAACAGTTTTAATGGGAATCCTGACAATTCTGCTGTCAATGTTCCGGGTGCATAGAGGAGAAACCTTTTTGGATTTGATTAGTCCGTAACTTTTACTGTAGCATCACCATTAGGTAGGACTTAATTCATTGCCAAATACAATCAGTCAATATGTTCCAATGGGTACCAGATTAACATGTCTTGATGCATAAAATGGCAGTCCTATTGTTCTGGTGACACTATGACCATTCCTATAGTACAGGGGTGGGGAACCTCATCCAGTAAGGGCTGGTGTGAGTGCAGGTTTTTGTTCCAACCAATCAATGACACATCTGATTCCACTAATCAAGGTCCTTAGCAAAGACTGCAGTTTCCTGATTGGTGGAATCAAGTAGGAACAAAAGTCTGCACCCACAACAGCCATTTCTGGATAAGGTTTCCCATCCCTGCAGCAGTACCACCCATAGGCTAAACTTGACTTGCAATAAATGCAATAAGTTGTATAGTTTTTATGGGAATGTGGGAGAATTTTCTGTGAACATTACTGGAGCCTAGGGTAGTTCCTATCCTGATTTTCTGGACACTTTACTCTTTCCTGTTGTGCAACCACCTGATCAAATAATAAATATTGCCCATTGGGAGAATGCTATTATTTCAGGGATATTTGTTGCTCTCATCCAACGACAACTTTTCTCAAGTTCCTCACATTTCTTGAAATCTTCATCAAGCTCAGCTTTCAGCTTCATGCACCACTCACGAGACATTTATTTCACTAGAAGCACAGTTGCGATTATAGTCTAATTACTATATCGGTGAAACGGTTTCACACATATTATGGAATCATCATCACTGCCATGTCTGTATCCACGTCCACCGCAGATCCTTTAATACCATAATTCAAAAACTATTTTATAGATCCTTTCAAATTTTGTATGCTTTTAGATGTTATCAAGATTGAGAACTGGATTGATTTTTGGCTTTGTATTGTTAATGATAATAATAATAATAAATTAATTAACCAAGAACATCTGACTTCCATCACATTGCCTGATATGTATGCAATATCAGTTTGAAATTTTGCCATTTGATTCTTTCTGTCATGAAAGTTGATAATTTGGAATCATCATCGCCACGTTTGCGTCCGCTGTAGATACTTCGAGTTTACGCAATTACTCAAAAACTATTCTATAGATCCTTTTTTCAAATTTTACATGTCTTTAGATCTAATCAAGACTGAGAATTTGATTGATTTTGGGCTTTGTTTTATTAGTAATAATTAAATTCCTGGAACACCTGAGTACCGTCGTATGGCCTGATATATAAGCAATATTATCTTGAACTTTTGCCATTTGATTCTTTCAGTCATTATCAATTATTGCCGAATACTACACCTAAAATATCAATACTTTTTAATAATAAGTTCAGAAGTTGAATTTATTACTGAACACATGAAAAATGGTTGAGAGCATTTTTTCATTAATAATAAAATGGAGGCAATCTGAGCATATAAAAGGTAAAACTGGGTTCAGTTTTTAATAATTTTATAAGGCTGTTTGAGATAATACTGTCAGCTTTCTTTTTGGTCAGCTTTCACTTGGGGGGTTTCGCCGATACACCCTTTGCTGTCGGGGGCGACAGGGTAGGCCTTGTTCACATTCATTCATCCAGAGTCGCACTGCTCTCACAGGCAGCATTCACCTCCTCTCAATCCCTGACTTTTTACAGCTGCTGGCTCCAGATTACAAAGTCTGTCTGTAAATTTAGTCTGCCCTGCAAAATGCATTTGAAGAAAAGATAACCCAGGAACTCCAGAACAAGTTTGCTTTTTCCCCTGTATAGAGGCTTTCACTATATCACAATAGTTAAAGTAAAAACTCATATCCTAATTCTACTTTTATTTCATGTTATCACGTTTGTAATCTTACTGATGTTACAAACTACAATGATTTGACCTGTATCACCGTGGGATTTTCCGTTTTGATTTATTTGAAGTGCTTTAGACAGTGATCCTGAGAGAACTAAGGAGGTTTCCATAGAATTTTCCTTTCTTCTTAATATGATAAGGGAAGCTGAACATTTCTATGTTATAACCGCTGCCGGAATGCAAGGTGGGCGTGTAACTTCTGATTCACAGGAATTTAATTTTGCAACTTGGATCCAGGTCTAAGATACACTTTGCCTGTGGAAGTGAAAGTTGTTGAGGGCTGCAGATACCAGGGTATAATTAAAAGACACACAGCTCCTCTTTTAACGCAAAGAGCACGACCAAAGCAAAAGAACTGATCTGCCAAGCCAAAGAAAATTATACCAATTAGTCAGCAGGTTTGTGTGCTATTGTCAAGGACAGTTTTATTGCACGTAGCTTTACTTTTACATCTGCAATACAATTCACCCTGGGTGTTGTAAACGTCATCCTTCATATCATCATCGCCTTGAGTTCACCATAACACTGGCAAAATTTTACATCAATGTCACACAGCTTAAAGTTGTTGGACATGTCTGCTACTTCATGAAACACACTGAGGTGCACCAGAATCATTAATGAGAAAATCCAGACTCTCATCAACTTTGCATCCTTCCCTTTTGGTTGACTAAGGTCTTCAACAGCAAAAACTTCTGCATATTTACTTAGGGAGCTGTCAATCAGTCAATACTCTGACTCTATTATATGGTTTTGCTGGACCCCAAGACCAGTGGGTCTCACCGTTGGTCCTGGGGACCCATTCCTGGGGACCCATTGTGTGTGCTGGTTTTTGTCCCAAAAATGACTTCGATTGTAGAATTTTAATTTGTTAATTCGTCTTAATTTGATGCGATTTATGTTTAGAGAATTTGTTTTGCTCTCATTGCGGGGTTGCAAGATTTGAATGAATGCCAAATTAGGTTAATGGCCTTTTATTTTTTGTGGATATTTTTGTCAAAATGTGGCTCAAGAGAGAAAATAACTGCTCTAAACATAAAATGCACACAACTAAGAAAAATTGACTGCTTTTTAATATCCTCCAATTACCATTGTGGTTGCAATAAAAGCCTGCATACTCTGTGCGCTCCCAAGACGTTGAGTATCACTGCCCTAGACACCACTCCAGCCGTTCAACATCTTAAGCATGCAGAGTATTCTAGTCATCACGTTTAGAGACAGAATTCCTGGTATTGACTATTTGAACGCTTTAATATCATTTCAACGAAACAATCCTTGGCAGACCGCATGCTCCCAACCTTTAACCCAATCAGATATGTTATGTGGTCGGTGAGGCCTGCTGGAAATCCTGTGGTCGCAAATGTTACTGTTGAAATCACCGCAAGGGGAGCTGAAGTACTGTAAAAAAAAAAAAAAAAAGGATAATTTCCTGAGACGTTTGAAGAACCATTGCCAACCTGGAAGCATGGGAGTCTGCATGTGTCATGAGGCCTGAACACCTAGTACTCCAACACACTCATCACAGAACTGTGCTGCATTAACACAGACACCAGCCTGTGCTAGTGGAAAAATATCCATTCTGTAATGTTCTGATTATAAAAAATTCAGTGATCCAGCCAATATATATATTGCCTGGCTAAAAAAAAGTCGCACACTCTTCTATTTAGTTCGAATGCCTTTAGGTTAGAACATGGTACGCATTTGTTGTGGCATTGTTTAACAACAATCTTAGGCAAGGTTACAACATTTATTTCTGACCAGAATTGTGTCAACTTTTGGCTGAGATCTTGTGTTGACGATAGGAGTGTCAATCCACTCCGTAAAGCAGGGGTCACTAACTCCATCCCTGGAGGGCTACCATCCTGTAGGTTTCTGCTCTACCTCCTATTCAGCACACCTGATTCAACTAATTAGCTACTTAACAAGATCACTAAGCTGGGCAATTGAGTGGCTAATTAGTTGAATCAGGTGTGCCGAATAGGAGGTAGAGCAGAAACCTACAGGATGGTAGCTCTCCAGAAACGGAGTTGGTGACTCCTGCCGAAAAGCCTTCTCCAGTACATCCCAAAATCTTTCAATGGGTTTAGGACCAGACTCTGTGGTGGCCAATTCATGTATGAAAATGCTTGCTAAACCACTTTTTTACAGTTTGAGTCCAGTGAATCTTGGCATTGTCATTCTGGAGTATGCCTGTGCCACCACAGATTAAAAAATCCATTGATGAGATAATAGTGACATTAGTAATAACAGTAATAGCAATGTTTGTAGAAAGTAAGTTCTGTATGTATATGCTATGCCATGTTTTAAATCATTGCATTTGAATTCAGAACTTTCAGGAAAAGATTTCATGGCACAATTATATTTTCAGGATGTCTTCTTCATTTTAGTCAATTTCTTCATCTTCTTCTACTGAATCTTCCTTTTTCTGCTTCATTATCATCTTGTTCTTCTTATTTCTTCTCCCTCTTTTTTCTTATTCATCATTATTCTCAAGATCTTTGATTTGAAGAAACACCCTTGGTGTCACGTATTGGCTCAGCTACACTGGGCAGATTGCCTGGTTCATGCTGTCTTTCAGAGTTATCTGGTGTAATAACGAAACTGGAAAAACCACCTTTAAAATGATTCAGTGGTTATGAGGTAGAAAAGATGCTGTGCAAGTGCAATCAATGTGGAGTTTTTCAGAGAGAATTTTTATTCCCTCTGACTTTTACCAAAAACCACTCATGAATGTCAGTACTGTGGATGGTCTTTAATCTTCCCATTAACTTATATTTGCATCACATTTGAGAAATCACTTGGAGAAATACTTCACTCCAGATACTGATGTGCATCATCATGTGAATTGCATATGTGAATGGAGTTCATTTCAGCAAATTTTACCTACGACGCTCATGAGAAGGAAATACTTTAAACAAAAATGTTATTTAGCGCTATAAAAACTACAAAATATGAGTATAAAAGGATGAGCAAAGTCTTCTTTTTGCTGAGAGGTGGATAAACCAAGCAAGCGAGTGAAATACAGAATGACACTTCCAGCCCCCTTTGTTAGCAGGGTGCTGATGGAGTGAGAGGTCGTGCCTCCAGCCATGTGGTGTGAGTGATTTGCTGAATCCGTGGTCAGGGCCAGGACAATGACTCTGATAGGCCTGGTCCCCAACCGAGTTCGTCTGCCTGAAAACTATGGGGAACTCAGATACCTTCTCAACAAACTGCAGTGAGCTCAGATTTCATTTGATGGCCAGATTCCTTAATGAATATTAAATGGAATCCAAGAGAGACTCACACTGACTGACCTTTAATGGGAGTTGTTTCCTCTTCCAATGTATGAACACACAGGTTGGTGGGAGGGCTGTAGAATTGATTGGAAGGCAGTAATTAGTTGGTATGCATGGCACAGCATATTTGAGTGGTGTGAAGGAAATATTATGTGAAGCAATGCATACATTGCTCTTATTACTCGAAATTCGTGGCCTTTACAAACAGCCTTGCTGAAAGCAAAACACTCCCATCTGGGTTCTTTTGAGAAATCAGGAAATAAATGATTAAACCTTGTTTTGTCGTTAACATTCTTATATTGTAGCAGCAGTGCTCGAATACATGGAATATTTACTCCCAATTGAAATGAGTGAGGAGTCCACCAAAACATCACAGATAGCATCCACAACTTTCTTATTAAGATTCCTTATTTAGGGTCTAAAAATGTAAATGTGGCTTTTAAGATTCACTGTAATTGTTTAGCTTATTTGAACAGTGAAATTTTTATTTAATTTTATGGTCATTTTTCAATGTTTCATGGAATATATTGCAGCTGCTAGTAGCAAATATATTAGTTTTTATTGACCTAAAAGCTTATTTTCTTCAAAGTAATGAACAAATTTAACATTGTCTGGAAATGTGTATCAGAGTAAGGTTGCTTTTATGACCCACATGTTGATCGTTTGATGGAGTGATTGTGAATGTGAATTTTTTTTAGATCAGTTGACAGTGGTGATTTGCATTCATGGATGTACTGAGATAGATTGAATATAGCTTATTCCCATTTTCACTTCTTTTGGAAAGTAGCCTGAACCTGATGAGATAAGGAGTTCTTAGTGATCACGGTCTGTCATTTTTTTTTTGCTCAATAAGTCTGTGTGCACATAAGAAACTTGAACATTTTCTTGGCTATTTGAATCTTCTTTCTCTAGATATACCTGCTAGGCTGCACTGTCAGATCCTAGACTGTGAGCCTGAAGGAAGACCAATCAATCTGTAAGTACCAGGAAGGATGTTGCCTGTGATGAAAGAAATCAATACAGTTGTTGATGTTGGAACATCTACAGAGTCTGAAGTCTGCAGCATAATAGATACTTTACTTCAGGTTGTTCTGCTGAAGAATAGTGCTAAAATGAATTTTAACCTCTCATTCATCACTATGTCTTTTTTAGAAGTGTATGCAAAGGGAATTTGCTTTTGTACTGATGAAAACAGTGTTTTCTTGACATGGTAATATGCACTAAACAAACTTCTCCCAGCCTATGCTCTACCTAGCTCTCTTCAAAGGCATGCCAAACTAGCTGGTAGTTGGGCATTATGCCACTTTTTTACATTGTAATGCAGACATTTTATGAAAGAGAATGCTTCACAACAAACAAGGCCTTTCAGGCAGTTCAGGAGTTGTGTTTCCTGGTGGAGAGAATAAATCCCTTTGGTGTTGACTTGGGCTTTGTCAGATCGGACATTTTTCCTGCACAAAAACTGCACATCACATGAAAGGGAAAAACCAAAAAAGGATAATATGCCCATTTTAAGCAGAGTTTAAGCCCTTTCATTAAGTTTTTGAGTGGATGGAGAAGCTTCTCTTGTAGATCTTTTTAGGTAGCTGAGCAAATTTTGCACACATCCCCTCAATCAACTCTGGCTTAAGAGGGGTCGGGGGTCCTGCTCTGGAAGCAATTTTGAAACTTACTACAAAGTGCATTCTGATGCATTATGAGTGTAAAAACTATCCCAAGTGGCAGTTCTGTATGCCATTTGTACTTCAATTTTAAATGAAAGAATTTACATTTGTAATTTGTTGAGCAATAAATTGTGACAGTGTGGTAAGGTGGAAGACCAGAAAAGAAATCGACTACACCACCCTGGGGTAACTCACCCAGGGAATTTCAAACCCAAAATTCTCAGTCTCAGACTTGGTTGCACAGGTCCATATACATGCAAGAGACGCAATTCCCATTCAGTAAAACTTTATTAAAGAGGCCAAATATAACAAGAAAATGGACTTATGGCTGACACCACACCGGTACAGGGGACTGGAATATACTCAGGTTAACCCCTGTGAAAAGACGTCACCCTAAACACAGCACTAGATAAGAATGGTTAATTATTTATTAAATTTAGTACAGATTTAAAAACACTCCAACCTACCCCAGTCTTACACTTGGACTCAAAAAAACCAAACAAATTTTTACAGGTATGGACTTACCTTAGGGGAAGCAGACTAGCAAAGACATGTGTTCCAAGGCCCACACACCTACCTTATGTGCACACACAGAAGGAAAGGTTACAGTGAACAAACCACACAGCTACCAAGAAGCATCAAAGCATGCAGGAAAGAAATCCCCCGTGGTGACTAGCTCCACCCCAGCGTAGTCCACTACCTGTTAAATTATTCAACTTTAAATCATCCGACAACACATACAAAGCAATGCCACCCACCATCCAGAACAACAGGGCTACCCCTCTCACGGGCGCACCCTCTGAAGGCAGAGTACACGTGAAGTACACTGAACTTTCTTAAAACAATAAATTTAAACATACAAGAAAAAAAACGGCAGTATTTTAACTTACACCAGTAACACTGGCATAATTACAAAACAATTCATACACATGGATAGAGTAGCAAGTTAAAGCTTTCACTGCAACTCAAACACCAAAGTAAAAAAAACATTGAAACAAGCAAAACCAAACATTACACAAACATACAAATAAAACAAATAAATATCATAAATTGGCCCGATCGCTACTAAAGGCTTCATTAAAAAAAAACCCGCCTAAGGCCAAACTACGCGAATCAAATGACCGCTCTAGCTGGTGAATCGTAGGAACAGCCCTCAAATTCAAACAGGTTATGCATACAGAAGTCTATTTGATGTCAAGGTCATAGCTCCCATTTTGACCTAATTTTAAGTCACGCGGAGGAGTTCTATAGTGCTGAGGACAATCCAGTTTTTTATTTTGCCATTTTGTCATGCATAATGGATTCACAAACTAATATATATACAGTGCCGTGAAAAAATATTTTCCCCCTTCCTGATTTCTTATTTTTTTGCATATTTCTCACACTTAAATGTTTCAGATCATCAAACAAATTTTAATATTAGACAAAGACAACCCGAGTAAATATGAAATGCAGTTTTTAAATGATGATTTCATTTGTTAAGGGAAAAAAGCTGTCCAAACCTACCTAGCCCTATGTGAAAAAGTAGTTGCCCCTAAACCTAAACCCACCCTCGGCGACAACAACTGCAATCAAGAGTTTGCAATAACAGGCAATGAGTGTTTCACATTGCTGGGGAGGAATTTTGCCCACTCTTCTTTGCAGAATTGTTTTAATTTAGCCACATTGGAGGTTTTTCGAGCACGAATGGCTTGTTTAAGGTTATGCCACAGCATCTCAATTGGATTTAAGTCCAGACTTTGACTAGGCCACTCCAAAACCTTCATTATGTCTTTTTAAGCCATTAAGAGGCGGACTTGCTGGTGTGTTTCGGATCATTGTCCTGCTGCACAACCTAAGTGCGCTTGAGCTTGAGGTCACAAACTGATGATCAGACATTCTCCTTCAGGATTTTCTGGTTGAGAGCAGAATTCATGGTTCCATCAATTACGGCACGTCGTACAGGTCCTGAAGCAGCAAAGCAGCCCCAGACCATCACACTACCACCACCATGTTTGACTTTTGGTATGATTTTCTTTTTATGAAATGCTGTGTTAGTTTTACGCCAGATGTAACAGGATGCACACCTTCCAAAAAGTTCAACTTTTGTCTCCTCAGTCCACAGAATATTTTCCCAAAAGTCTTAGGGATCATCAAGATGTTTCTTGGCAAATGTGAGACGAGCCTTTGTGTTCTTTTTGGTCAGCAGTGGTTTTCGCCTTGGAACTCTCCCATGGATGCCATTTTTGCCCAGTCTCTTTCTTATTGTTGAATCATGAACACTGACTTTAACTGAGGCAAGTAAGGCCTCCAGTTCTTTAGATGTTGTTCTGAGTCTTTTGTGGCCTCCTGGATGAGTCATCGATGTGCTCTTGGAGTAATTTTGGTAGGCCGACCTCTCCTGGGAAGTTTCGCCACTGTTCTAAGTTTTCTTCGTTTGTGGATAATGGCTCTCGCCGTGGTTCACTGAAGTCCCAAAGCCTTAGAAACAGGGGCGTTACCAAGGGGGGGCAGGGGATGGGCAGTGCCCACCCTGAGAGAAGCTCTGCCCACCCAATGAAAACTCAAGATAAAAAACTGATTTACCACTATTTGACAGCAAACACGCGATATCCCACGTGATTCACAGCCGGAGGTAGACAGCCATTAAGAGAGAGCTTTACGTATACTTCATCTATCTATCACTATGTGTGATTGGTGGATTCCTTTGCCAGTCTATTCTGATGTAAAACTAACCAATGGGCACTCTCAAATTACTGGGGACCCTCCCATTCTCTTAGACTGCCGTCTTCACTCAGTCTGAGGTCACGTCTACGCTGCTCATATCGGACCTGTGCTTCTCTCAGGGAATTAAAACTTCGCCCATATCTCTTTTGTTGCTACTTCTTCCACCGGTTATTTTGTTTGTCTTGTTGTTTGACATTAAGGTAATTTGTGTACTAGTTTGTCATCTGTGTGTGTGTGTGTGTGTGTGTGTGTGTGTGTGTGTGTCGACTCGTGTGGTTATAACCTGAGTTGGCTGCCGAGTGAGCCCAGGCAGCAAACTAGCAGCTAGTCTGGAGTTGCTAGTCACTCACTGGGGTTTTTGCAACAATAATTCTGTATGATAAGCACATTTCAACTTTTCGAACATCTGTATCATAAGCACTTTGAATATTTGCCAATAGAAATGCATAGGTGGCTCATTAAAAAACAAGCAGCTCCCACTCCCGTGAGTGCTGTCTCTACCAGCAGCCCTGCAACCACCGAACAGAGCGTTCTATCCGTGCTGGGGTCCTGGACTGCCTGTGAATCACCGGCAGATGCACCATGCTCCCGCAGCTCTGCACCCATGCTGGGGGCTCAAAACATCTGTTCGCTCCATGTTCAGGCCCCCCGGCTCTGTGTCCACTCCTCCGGACTTAAATATGGATCGCCCATCTGAGCCCATTTTTAAGCAGTTATCCTAAGCGTATCAAACTCGACCATGGCATGGCTTGAATATTCAGTAGTTACTGCGTGATGCATGCAGCTTTTGCTTCGCTTGTCGCAAATTTAGTTCTAATTTGGATCGTGAGGACATATTTACTAAACGTGGCTACAAAAATGGGAAAAAAGCACTCAATAAAGACTGTACAAACACGCAACAAGCATCTCACACTCCAGGGCCATGGTTTCGTGGCAGGAGTACCAGAGCCGGTCAGAGACAAGTGAAAATATTGTCCATCTGCTGGGTCATACCCAAGTAGAAAAGAACAGATACCACATTAAAAGCATGGGTGAAGTCATTCAGTTTCTATGATCATTTAAATAGTTTAAATGAAATAAGATCATTTGAAACGTCTTTACGCAATTTCGTTGCTTCCAATGATCTTATTTCATTTAAACAGTTTAAACGATCATGAAACATTTGCATTGCTTCCAATCCCTGAGTAAAGAAAAGCGTGAGAAGTCCGGAGTTTAACGCAGGCGAAACTGATAAACCTCCATGCACAAGGACTTCAATTTCGTGCGAGAATCTCTGACACATGCGTTGATTGAATAATTGCTGACTACAGCAGGGGAACGTAAATATACCACTAAAACTCACGCGGAATGCATGCGAGTTGACAGGTGTGCGTTATTAATGAAAACTGACCACATCTGTTAATGTTGAGAGTTTTCTGAGCTTTTGTAATGGTAATTTAAATGAATGATTCAAAACAGGTCATGACCAATCATTATTTTCAAAGGATGGGTTTGGGCCTCCCCTATCACCAGTTCACCAGTTCTCTGACATAAATATTAAAAAAAAGTTTCAAGATGTTGTGCCTGTTGTATTTTACGCCAATTTAGAGGTTCTTTTTTTGCCCTCCCCAAAGAGGACAAATGCCAACCCAAGCTTGGCATCCTGCTAACGCCTCTGCTTAGAAATGGCTTTGCAACCCTTTCCAGATGGATAGATGTCAATGACTTTGTTTCTCATCTGTTCTTGAATTTACCATGAGCTCAAATAAAGTTAGTTGTCACTTTACTTAAATTAATGTAGGTTATAATTTTTGTAAGCATTTTTACATATCTGCAGAGGAAGCGCTTAAACATTATTTAAAATTGGCCTATTTTTCTTCTGATATCTTTATGTACTATGACTGTTACACGTACGGTAATGATAATGTTTGATGTATACCACGATTGCTGAAAAAAAAAAAAAAAATCTCTTAACCCACTCTCATGACATTGAGCATCCTATTGACCTCAACTGATAATGCATTGTTTGTTTTCCTGAGTTCCAGATTTCGTGGCTGTTGAGAGGTGACATTTTAGACTTTTGCTTTGGTCCGATATCGTTTGAACTTATGTTATAGACGCGCTAATCGACCAGCGGACTGCGCCAAATAACCAGGAAGTGAGTTTGTTTTCATAATTATTTGAGTTGGATTCTGGCTTTTCCAAGCAAAAAAAATTTTTTTTTGAAATTTTTTGACGTATTCCAAGGTAGAATAATTTTCTGAAAAAATATTGTCACTTACACTAAAATTTGGGCCAAAATAGAAGATGAATCCTGCAGCTGACTGGCAGCTATTTCTGGGACTGGCAGAGGGCACTGAACTGAAGCGTCCCTTGTTTGAAATTTCATTGTGGATTTGTTGGAATGTCAGGAAAAACAGCAGGTACTTCAACCTTCTTGGGTAGATCTGGTGAAACAGTCGGCATTCACCAGGACCTGAATCCTCCTTAGCAGCCTGTTAATCTGTTTGGTGACAGATTCTGATTCAGCGCTAAAACCTAAGTGCAGTTTTACACATTTAAACCTTTTTGTGCTTTGTTTTCAATGTCACCAAAATACCCAATTGTTCCTATTGGGTTTTTATTTTTTTGCTGAATCATAGACACCTGCACACCAGGAGAACAGCAGCTGAAGCACATGAACTTCCTCATTTTGGTCTGTGCAACTTTGTGTCCTGGAGACTTCACAATCCTAGTGGTAAGAGTGCATGTCTGTTTGCAGAAAAACTTAATTGCTCCTGGAAACTCCACTTATAACCCCATTTCTATGAGTCACTCCAAGGCTTGTTCTGTATTTCATTTTTCATCGTAGTGCAATCTGCTAGTATACCGCTGAGACCAACATAATTTTAGCCCTGAAGAAAATTATGCCTGTTGTTTTCTTCTATGCATCAAACTATGCTTTTTGTCAGGGCTACTTTCTTGAAGTACCATGGAGCATGTCACAAGAATTTTATTAATGTTGCTGGCTGACTGATTTTACATTGTGTCAGCTCAACTATCTACTATAATAAAGTAGAAAATGGCTTATTTAAACCGAACTGATTGAGATACTTGAAAAGTTTTTCTGTTCATGTTGCTGAATTTTGCCGTATATGCTCAGTCCACCCATGATTTTCGTTTCGAAAGTCATTCAGAAGAAATGATTATATTTGGAGCTTAGCTTATTTTTCTCTAATTCATTTTGTGCTGATAAAGTCATCAGCCTATTTTTGAAAGCTACAAGTCTACTGCTGTGATAATCATGGAATGATTCATAAGCTATACCCATTATTTTCAAATTACCTTGGAGTTAACCATTTGTGTTGAAATGAAATTTTCTTGATTGATGCTCCTGCAGGACTCACTACTAGTAGCTCTGAAACAGATTTGCATGGGGTATGCATTGATTCTTACAGGTCTGTGTGGAAGTCTTAGACAATGTATGCTCTCTGCACAAACTATTTTAAAACAACTCGATTTCCCTCTGCAATTTCTGGAATGTGCTTGCCAATCATTGAGATGTTACAACTTCAGGATTTTAAACCTAACAAATTACAGGGCAAATCACACCTGTTGTGTGCGCTGGAATGCTTCAAATTGTAGGAAGCCTTGCTCAGATTGAATTAAAGTTTGGTGAGTTTTGAACATTTTCACTGAAATGTGTGAGGCAACAGATATGCTCAATATACTGTAATTGGATAAAAATTGAAGCTAAGGCAATCAAACTAAGTCATAACATTACGTGTCACTTATGGTAGCCGGCAGTATTAACATCAGTGTCTATCATAATCTGAAAGCTATTGTCTGCATCATAATGGGCCCATACATTACCATGAGAGGTAGACCCCTAAGATTCCTGGGCTGGACAGGCTTTTGCTAGGCACCAGAGGAAAACTAACGGGCAGGGCTGGGCTGGCCAGCCATGGTTAATCCTGCATCACAGCAGGATGGTTTTGTTGCCTGGAAACAAGTGTCCCCAGGATTGTTTTATCTGTCATTCAGTCACCAATGATAACCTTGGAGATTGAACTTGACTAGACTATACCTGCAAGGGGGGTCTTTTCAGCATCATCCTGCTCTCTTCTGATCCCCTCTGATTGGTCCCTCTGAACCTCAGGGTCCATGCAAAAGGCATCAGTTTATCTCAATTCTCAAGGGGAAGACCAGTCATATATTGTCAAGCCTCAAATCATCTACTGAAGGCTGATGATTTCAAATAATTGTCAGTTGTGAGTCTAACTGTGTATTACGCAAGCTTTATTAACATTTTTAGACCCGCATTTTCAGCCACAAGTAACAGCAAGCAGCTTGACAGCTGCTTGTTACTCTTGTCTCTAGATCAGGGGTGTAAACTAAGGGTTCAGAAAGTAAAAATCCTTCCCAGAACTTAATTCCAACCACCTGGATTCACTTTAGACAGGAGATAGAGCCAATATGAGTGATCAGCTCATTCTGTGGGAGGGAGAAAAACTTGGCAGGTCTTTCTTTACTTTCTGACCCCTGGATTTTACACCTCTGCTCTTGATTTGTTGATTCATGGCACCATCAATGGTGAACTCAACAGTGAACTATCTTTACAGTCTCAGCTGCCGTATTTGTTCTTCTGGTGCATATTAGTGTGATAGCGGTTTTGATAAACATTGGACAAGTGGATAGTCTTACAATATTGTGATAGAGGATCCACTTAATTTCTGGAGGCTCTATTTGCCTCAAATTTAATATTGTAGCGTGCCAAGGGGCATGAGGCAGGTCGGGACCTTAAAGTCAACCCAGAAGTGGGTGAATTGTGAATAGTTGTACATTTAATAACGGACTGAGTTGGGGCTGAGGGATATTGTCTTCCCCTTCACAGATGGGTGGGTGGTTGGAAGGCCGGCTGGCAGGCGGGAAAATTTTGCTTGGGCCGTTTGGGTTAGGAACTTGATTTTACATATGTTTACTCACTTGAGTGGGTAGGCATGCCTCGTTGAGGTTTCGTACCCGAATGACCTTTGACCTTGCCTAACTGACCTTCATCTTTAAAACTTCATCCGGGCCATTTCTCTAAAACCACTAGGATTAGGAACTTGATTTTGCATCTGTGAACTTGCCTTAGTGGGTAGGCATGCCTCGTCGAGGTTTTGTACCCGAATGACCTTTGACATTGGCTCAGTGACCTTCACCTTTAAGACTTGATTATGCATATGCATATGATTTTGCATTATGTGGCATGCTTTGTCCAGGTTTTGTACCACAATGACCTTTCACTCTGGCTCAAACACCTTCACCTATGATTCAGTGTGTTGGGGCTGAGGGGTATTGCCTTCAGCCCCGCGAAACACATTTTTCAATATTGTGGGACAGTTGGAGCTATGGGGATAAAGTTAGTGTCACAGCTGGGGGAAAATAGTGGGGAAACCGTCACTGTAACTTACATCGCCCAGGTATTAAACCAAATCCATTTCAATGCGTTGTTGTTGTTGTGTCCTATTGGCGAATAAAGCAGTGCGTCAGATTAGAGCTGCGAGAACAGACTTCCTGCTTTCCGCGTAGTTCTTCAGAAGCCATCGCAGCAAAACGCTACAATATGCATCATTGTGATCCCTCTAAGCAATAATGGACCCCAAAAAGCTGTATTTTTCTTTGTACTTGTTTATTTTATTTATCTATTTAATTATTTTGCCATTGAAGTTGTCTTATTGAGCCTCATTATGTCATTGTGCCAAACAATACATTTTAGTATGTATTTTTAATCACATATCTATTGCTGAATATACTGTATTTCTACATAGAATGCATGTGATGCTTGGCAAGGAATGACCTATACAAGGAGAGAAAAGGTAAAAAAATGGATTGTATTGTGGTTGGAAAAATGAATATCTGTCTACCTTAGCTCGGTAAATGAGATGTGATTTGAATACTTTTTTTTATGATGGTAGAATTGGACCCCTTTTGGAATATGAGCAATTCAAAGGCCAGCCTTGTTTGGGCCTTGTCTCAACTCTGCCTTTTGAGTAGCCTTATTTTGCTGGGCAAACTTGGCAGTCAATGTGTTTACTCAATCAAACAGATCTTCAGAGAGAAGTTATCGCAACTGTGATTGAGAGAATGTGGACTGAAGCGCGAATAGTCAGTAATTGAGAGGCTTGCTGCTGGCCTTTTAGTCAATAACTGATGCTGTGCTATCAAGGGGCTCACACGAAACGCTCAGTCTTGAAATCTTATGCTCACCAGGAAAGAGTAGCCACCTGGACAAAAAGGTCTTGAGCTCAATAACAAAACTAAAACCTGTGTACCTTGTGTTTTGATACCTTCTTCACAAGTGGTGTCTGGACATAAGAGAATTTGTTACGTATTCTGATCAAAACGTCTGGGGCATAGATATCCCATAGATTTCTCAGCAAACAATAAATCATATCATACTGTGCGGTATACCCAATTTAATATTCCTCTGAGAGGTTTGCTATGTCTGCCTGTGGTGTATTCATAAAACCCCAGATCTGTCACTTCATTTTGAATCTACACTTTAATTTTTTTTGTTATTTAAGACTTTTCAAAATTTTAAACAAGCTTTAGCCAAACTGAATGAGTACCAGTAATAAAATCATATGAATAAGAATGTCATGTCCAAAGTTCACTCTTAGAAGCCACATGATCTTTCCACCATTCATTTACCCAGCATGAAAAATCATTGACAATGCTACCACAAGATGCTTTATGTTCCCCGACTTAGTTCATGACTGACTTTGAGTGAGAAAGTATTCATTGAATGGTCATGGGCTATTTTATTCTAGCAGGGTATTCTCTAGTGTTCCTCTCAGCTTTATGAATTAATAAAGGTTTTGTACTTACTCATGTGCAGGGGAAGATGTTTCAAGTAGGGGTTGCTGCCAACCGAATGTAAAAGTGTGCCTTCATTTATTATAATTATTATTGTTTTTTTTTTTTTAGCGCAGCATGGGGGTGCTATGGCAATGTTGATGGATCACAACCTGTCCCCGTTTGAGATCACCTGATCCACAAACAAACAATTTATTATTAGAATTGCCAAGACTAATAGATAAGCGTATAATGATCAAGAAATTATTAATGAAGAAATGACGGAGAAACCACTGATAGGCTACATTGAAAATCAGGTCATCAGCCCCAAAAATAAATTTTTAAAAATCCTTGGACAAAATCCTCAATTTGAGTGAAGTGATTCATTGCATTAAATGAGTAACTTTTTAATTATTCAGTCAACTATCTTTAATGAATGTAGTATGTCGGTTTTGCCAACCTAAATATATGCCGGCAGCAGGCTAATCCAATAAAAGGCATAAAATAATGATAGCCTAACAATTGTGCTTTAAGGATCATCATTAGCTTTCTTAAAATGCTGACATCTTTCCACAGCGGGTACGTGCGAGCCATTGTCAAGCTTTCAGTAATGAATGCATCCTCTACAAAACGTGTCGTGATTACTGTACCCTCTAAGCAGTATTCATTCATGGCCCAGGAATTTAACAGATCGGAATAAAAGTTCCAATACAGTCCTAGCAGTACGTTGATCCCAAGCTGCTAACTCAGCCTGCATAGCACTAATGCCCGTAATGAATCATAGTGCCCTTAGCAAACAACCTGTCACTGAAGTTGTGGTTGTGCAGTTACTTGTGCAATAATCCCTTTGTCACTGCTGTGTTGCAGATAAAGCAAAGAACACAGTCAGTTTCATTGGCATAATCCAACCATCGCCATTTTTCGAGCAGACCTTGTTGGAACGATCTTTCAAATCACTTTGTGCCGACTTTTCATCCGGAAAATTTGGTGTTTGGTTGGAAGGACTCTTCTTGCACAAGTTTGTGACCCATAGCTTCCCCCTGTAGCTGATGCTCTCGATGAGCTTGGCTGTCGTGGGGCTGGTGCTAGCTTTGGCGGTGATAGTATTGTTGCCTCTGTCATTGTTTTTTTTTCATCATTGTCCCCACATACAATAGTAACATTAGTATTTGTATCATTTACAGTAGTTTCTTTTGAAATGCTGTCTAGGGGGGGGATCTGATATCCCTTTATGCAAGCTGTCGTTTGTCATTTTTGCTTCTCACTGTGTAACGTCTGGAGAAAGGAACCAATAGCAGGTAGTTCGGAATGCAAGATCGTAGCCTTTATTGATGGTCCGAGTCCAAAACAGGTGAACACAGTAGCACAGTACAGAAGGGTAATCCAAAACAGGGTCCAAAAACAGGCAGGAGGTCAAAAACCAAAAAGGCACAGAGCACAGCACTAAACTGCAAACCAGAGGGAGAGTCGACAGTCCAAAATCCAAGGTCATAAGCCAGGGCAGCTAAAGACAGGAATCATGGTCTTACAGAAAAGGGTCAATAACAGGAGGCAAACAAATCCAGACAGGCACAGACAGGTATTGGAATCGGATGAAAGGGTGTCACTCTATCACAAACAGATCACTGGCGCACAGGTAGCTCAGCAAAGGAAATGTTATTTGATCAACGTTCTGAAAAGAATGAGCAGAAGCGAGGGACTCTCATACACAAAGAAGGTAACAAGCTAGGCGGGGCAACATGTGCGAGGGATGAGCTAAACATCAACTGAGAGGGGAAAATACAAGAGGTAATTAACAATACAAAATGGGAAACAATGATAAAGGCTAGTTTCACGAGACATCCTTAAACAATAACAGCTCCATTCAAGGAGTGCCTAAGTGGGGAGAGATGGGAGAAACAGATTAGTAGAAGAGAAAGTTGCAAAGTATTTGCAGAAACTACAGCAAAGGACTGGGAGAGCAAAGCAGGCATTACAGTTACAGATTAGTGTGGAAAGCGGAGAGATCCAATCAGTAAAGTTAGGAGTTTGTGTAATAATAACATTACCCAAATAGTGCAAATTAGTATGTTAGTCATTTACAGGATTAGTATATTAGTAAGGATTAGTAGATAAATTAGACAAAAATATAGAGTGTTAGTTGTATTAGTACTTCATTTGTAATTAGCGTTGAAGAAAGCAAACGAGACATGAAGGAACTCGTGAAACACCAGAAAACTTCCGAAATCACTCGAAATGTGACAGCTCGTAGACAGGGGCGTGCACTGGGAGTAAACAAAGAAACGCAAATATCACAGGGGGAACAATGCGCACAGAACTGGCAAATGGCAATGATATGGCAGATAATACAAAATACAACAGAATCAATAAACTGATAAACCAAATGGAATACAACATATAACTAAAACATACAGAAACACAGATCATGACACAATGTGTTTGTGTTGACACCTCCCGCTTCTCTAAGAAAGCGTTTCCATAATAAATAATTAACTTAATGATTACAAATATTTCAACCCATTTTTAGCACAAGTTTTAGCCATAGAGTGTATAAAACGGTTTTAACCGAATTTATGTTTTTATCTTTCCATTTTAATTTTTACTGTTTTAAGTTCCTGCTTCATCTAAGATGCAATAGCCTGCAGCCGCCACCAGGAGGTACTCCAAAGAAAAAGGGGGGGTTGGGGGGGGGGTGATTCTGCAGCCCCCCACCCCGTTCCCACACCCTTCTACTTACTTATCTCTTATATTTATCCTGGTAAGAGCATATCAGTAACATCACTAATAAATGTTCACACACTTTTTTATTTTGATATAGTAGTAAGTTCAAAAATTTGGTAAAAGGTAAACATATCTTTTGCTCCTTTCACATTGAAAATGCGCATTAAAGAAGCACAACATGTGTGCATCTAGTATATTAAGAGGTTTTATTTGCTTCAGGGATGTGAGCAGGAATCATTGCCACCTGTGGCAGGATGCTCGATGGTTTCTTAATCATGACAATATGCCTTCACACACTGCTATAAAATGGCTAAAAATTTGATTCTCCATTGAATTTTGATGGGCTTACCGAAGCAGTTCCTATGAACAATGTAATGTCAAATTGTGCTTATCTATAATGAAATGAAGTAAATGCTCCTTATCAACCAATAATCTGCACACATTTCCAACATCTGCACACATTTCACAAATTTTCGATCCCTTACTTTAAAAAATGTTCCAGGGGTGTCTCTGGGTTTTCCTTGAGTAAACAACTGCCTAAGGCAGTGACAAGACTTGAACCCCCGTAGTTGGGGCCACCATTTTGCTGCTGTAGCTACTTCTGGGCCTTTTCTGAAGGGATCAATTATGTTCTTTCAGGGAATACATGATATCCCAGGAGTCTCTCTCTTCTAGAATGTTCTAAAGCCATTCACGTCATCAGGGAACCATGTCAATTTTAGAAGAGAGCAGGCCCACCATTGTAATTTTCTGAAAGCTCTGGCCTTCTGTCTGAATGGGCTCTGAGAACAAGGATGGGCTGTAATGAGGTTACATACTTTGGTGATGAGACCATTGTTCTTGCCCAGGGATGAGCACTGAAAAAGCTGTGCTCATCACTCATGCTTATTGTTCTGTTTACCTGCTCCTCTAATCCTTAAGAAACATACAGTATATTCCCTGATTAAATTGTAAAATCATTCTTCAAAGATCAAGAATGACAGACTATAAACCCCTCTTATGGTACAAAATGAAAACATACTACTTGTATTGTGCCTTGGGATCATTTTTACCAAACACGTGAAGGTCAGAATTGAAAAGGTTAATGGAAAAGGTTTTTTAATGCCATTGTTTTGGTTGTTTTAACAAAATAAATAGAGACAAATGTAAACATAGCATATTTTCAGTGACAGTTCCACATAGACTAAGAGGCATAGAACAATATTTACAGTCATCCTCCATTGATTTCAACTTTTTTTAATTGCTATTTTGAATAATACATTTTAAGATAAAAGGAATTTATGTAAATATTTATCACATTCATCTCAATGGTATCTTAGACCTTAAGTTTCAACAATTTAATATTCCTGCCACTGATAATGTAAGGGTTTTGGCCTTACAGCCCCTCCCCTGTTACTTTCTTTCACCTCCTCCTTAACGAGCTGCACCTGCTGCTCGTTGGGGTGGAGGTGATTTGTCAAGGTATTTAGGGCTGGCAGTTGCCAGTCCTCAGTGTCGCTGCATTTTGGTTTTACCAGTGTTCTATTTTATTTTTACCCTGATGATATTCTGCTCCCTGTTGTTATCTCTGTTTTGGTTTATCCATTTATTAAACTCATGTTTTTAACCAGCCTGGCACTTGGGTCCTGCATGTCTCTTTTAAGTCCATGGTCCTACCTCCTGCTGGACTTCAGTTTGTGTCCGGCGGGGGAGCGAAACCATGACAGATGATCTATTTTTAATCACAGTGCATCATAAAAATTATCAGTTGGGTTTCAATTAATTGAAGACCTTGATGCTAAAAGTACTCAAGTCACAAAATGTCCTCTTGAGAAAAAAGGGTTCGAATATCCAGGTATGATAAATCCATAAAACCTGTTTATGGAAGACCTCAGTGCTCAATGTACTCGAGTCACAAAATGTCCAATTTGAGAAAATTGAGAAAATCGACTTGGGTAAATAGAAATATGTTTTCCTACCCTTACCTCAAGGTGTGTGAAAATGTGACTGAAGTACTTTTAGCATTAAGGGGTGATCTGGGGTTAAATGGGCAAAACTTGATTATTTTTCCAAAAAATTTTTTTTGAATAAAAATATTCTATAATAACCCACCTTTAATAATCACTAATTGCTACAAGGATTAAAAACTGAATTTTGCCATAAAATCATGATTTAAAAGCAACTGTGATGATGAAATTTATGCTTTTCACTCCAGGAAAGTGATAAACATTTAAATAATCAGATAATACAGTCTGAAAAATGGGTGTAAGCCACAGACTAAGACTGAACTCAACTTTTCAATGCGGTCTAATTCATTTTCCATTGATTTCCTAAGGTATTACTTTTTCCATGTTTCTCATGTTTGTGGCAGCCATAACCTTTTTATTTATCATTGAAAATCAATTAAATTTGGGCTGCAGGTACTTTACTTCATTAGAAATGCAAAGACATAGGGAAATTTTGCCTTTCTGTTACATACTTTGAATATTTTGAGTATTCGTCAGATTCTGCACAAAATAATTTCAAAATTTGAGTAAAATTCCCCAAAATCACAAAACTGATAAACTGGTCAAAGAATGGCTATGTCCTTGCATTTGGATAAGCAATGGCTTTTAAATGATGAAAGAAAAATTGAATTCTATTATAGAGTTAAAGAGGAATTGGTGCCAGAAGTTTTCTGCATATTTAATGAGCTTGCTTGGTTACCATGGCAACCACATAAACAGAAAAATGTACTTATATCTTTTTTGGTGGTTATTACATATACCTCTTTAGATTCATTCTGAGTTGTTTCCTGGTGTCATTTTTCATTTAACCCCAGATCATCCCTTAAGCTTTTCAATTTTACTTAAGGAAAAAGAGAGAGCTTCCTTTAATGCCTTCTGAAGTTTCTGCCTTCTCTTTTCGCTTGTTCAGTCCTGAGAATTGTTTGTGAGAATAGGACAAATCGCTGCTCATACAAAAAAAAAATCTTTTTATCCATCAAGAGATCATTTGTCCCAGCCTATGTGTCCCTGATTTCATAGTGTTTCATGGAAGATTGTGGATAATAACCAACAGGGATCATTGGATGCATACAATTGCTTGAAGAAATTACTTCCAGCCTTTTGAGAAGTACATGGCAGCCATCTGCTTATTTACATATGTCCACGAGGTAAAAAAAAAAAAAAAAAAAAAAAAAATCAATGGATACCTTGTTATATTTCCCAGCGCTTTATACGTGCACCAATTAGCCATATTTGTAACCCCTTTGCACCAGTGAATGAATGGCAGTGATTTGCAGGAAGTTGAAACGATTCCTTGAGGACAGCGAATTTGATTACAGGAGCTTGTGTTCATGGCCCAGATTGATCCAGCTCTGCCTGTCATGAATATGCCCAAGAAGGGGTACAGCTTTTTGAGTTGAGAAAGAAGAAAGATAAAACAGGATGGATCGGACTGCATCTGCCAGCTGTTCTGCCACAAGCAGACAATTAGTGTACATTCAGGCCATTGTTTTTCCCAACAGAACTGAGTCTTTAGCGGTGGTATTCTTAGGCTGCTTTCATATAACTGAATACACCCAGGGCTGATGCAGTCATTCAACAATAATTAGTCTTCAGCTTTCACTAGGACACAATTGCTAGAGTTGCTTTTTATTTTGAAGTAATAATTTTTTTTGTGTGGGATGTAATAGAACTGATAGAACATATGTCATATTTGTTAGCAAAATAATATAATTATTTAGTCCACTATTGATTGAATCTTGCCCTGCGGGCAAACGATTATTAATTAGTAACTGAAAATTTTAAAATCTTGTCAATGAAAACATTATATATGTCACAACATTTGTGTGAATTCCTTTTGTGTGTCTTCGCAAGTCGGTAGCTTGCATGTCCATTAAATGTTTATGTGCTGTGATTGGTTTATTATTACCTCCGCCAAGGAGGTTATGTTTTTGCCAGTGTTGGTTTGTCTGTCTGTCTGTTTGTGTACAAGATAACTTAAAAAGCAATAAACGGATATCTCTGAAATTTTGGGGCTGGTTTGCTATTACATCAGGGATGGACCCTATTGATTTTGAACGTGATCGGTCAAACCATCTCAAAATCCTATGTTGTTGATACCTTAAATTTCTTATGAGCCATGTTCACTAAGCAAGATTTTGACTGTGCTGCTTTGGTGGAGGTTTGCCCTCTCGGTGTGCTTCTAGTTTCATGTTGTCTCTTCCCATCAGCTTAATCTCAGCATGCGGTTGTGTCCAAGACTTGAACCCTGCTCTTGCTGAACCATCCAGTTCGCTCTCCTTGTCCAGTTTGTTAGGAACAAGCCTCCAATCCCGAACTCAAGTCAGGACTTGGGCCACGTTCCCCTCAAGCAACCTCTCCATCCTCTGAAGCAGTTCAGTTCTGACTGAGCCAGTGTAACACCTGGCGGCACCCCGGAAGCCTGGCCGGCGACAGCAGCTCAAGCTTAGCCTGTTACAACTATGCTGAAATGTCTAGCCTCCTGGGGTTCTGTGCCCAGTCTTTACCTTATTCCTGTCAATAAACTAATAAATCAGTTTGATTGTGCTTCTGACTTTACTCTTGGTTCCTGGTCTGGACCATAACAATATGAAATTTAAAACAAATTTATCTGCTCAAATTTCTTGATCATGTGCTCTTGTTGATGAATCTGAATCATTTGAAATATTTGAACTTCAGATAAATATGGCAGTGTTTTCACCATCGCAAATGAGCTAAGTTCCAACATTAGCATCATTCACTCAATTTGAATATTGGGTGATCTTAAGAGTAAAGTTTGGCCAGCATGAGACATCCATGAACATTATACATTTCTGTTGAAAGAATCTGCATCTTAAGTTTCCCCTTAAGAAGGTTAAAAGTCAGAAAACAGTTTTTTTTGTTTTTTTTTTTTACATTGAAGTACAATGTCACATACATATTTTGTATCTGCTGGTTGCAGTACTTAACTGAAGCAATATCACGCTTATATTGAGAGGAATATTCAAACCCAGGATGCCATGTTTTATGGCCATGGGATTAGCCCACATCAAATGGCAATTATCAAAATATTGTACATCATTTAAAACACATTTCCCTGTAATTCTGCAGGACATATTTGGGATCATTGAAAACCTTGGGATCTCCACTAGAATTTAAAATAGGCCTGAAGGACCACAGGTTTGAATGTATCAGCTGCATTTCATGGACACTTATGTGGGTCTGAGGGATTTATGGGGTTAATTGTGGATTTTTGAAGACTGTATGTGGTGATGATCATCACGTGCTGCTCTGTGGCTTCTCTCTTATTGACTGAGGCTCTCCCCACAGCTTTCTGGTGACTGGCCCCTGCTTGTCTGAATGCCCTGATTAAGAAATAGAAATTACTCTCATATGTCATTTCAGCTGGTGTCACAGGGGAAGCCATAGCCCTGACAGTTGAGAGTAGTGCGTGAGATAATAGCTCCCCGATCAGCTCCAGGGTTTTGAATGGAAAGTATATTAAGGCTCACGAAGAGCGCGCGGTGTGCATCATATGCCAGAGTGATTGAGGTGCTTTCTCGTGTCAAAAATATACTGGCTTTAAAAGGGGGGCCCAGAGTCGTGAGCTCTTTGAGTGATTAAATAATTTAGCTTTGCTGTTTTGATAAAATGGTGGCTGCGCTTCGAAACATCTAGTTTATGATGTTTTTATGGTCTTTTCTCAACCGTTAAACCAATTTCTTCATTTCTTCGGAGAATAAATTCTCATAAAAAGTTCATTTTTTTCTAGTAATTTATGTAGCTCTGAAGAGTCCGTTGGGTTGTCGGTCCACAGCAGTTGGAGATTAGAAAAATGGAAATTCATGAAAAAGGGAAGAATACCAAATACCTTTTATACCTTGAGTCACAGAGAATATTAACTCATAAAGCAACCTATAAAAATAATGTTAACTCAGGGTGCTCTGTGTAAAACACTAGTTAGCCATTTTGGCAGCTTTGCTACACTCTGCGGCAGGCTAAGTAGACTGCAAAGGGGTAGGCGAGGAGCATCAGTGCCCACAGTATGAGCCCATTCTTCCCTGTTTCACTAAACACAGGCTAATTACTCCTTTCCAATATGTGAGCAAGGCATAGCCGAGGGGGGCAATTATTGCAATTATCATTTCAGCAATGCGTGGAGGCGATACTTCTGCTGTTATTGTGATGCTGACAGGAATTAAAATTGGTGACTCAAAAGCAAACTCCCTCCCGCCACCCGCCTCAAGGATGCCATTGCTATGGGACTGAAGTTGAGAGCCACAATGCCACTCCCATTTCATTGGGATATACGTTTTAAGTGATCTTTTTTTCATGACAGATACATGCTGCCATCGGTATGCAGTATGCACTATAATTTTGTGGTGAATGGGCCCACAGATTGGTGCAGTTGATCAGTGCAGAGAGGTATAAAAGACCACACAACTTTTTGCAGGTCTTAGTCCCTATACTTTGTGCAACGGATGTTTATGCATGCTCTACAATTTCTCTCGTGAAATATCTGTTTCGTTTTGCTTATGATACATAAAAATGTTGGCTTTGAAATCACCGTGCACCAGTTTACAACTGAGTTTGGCACAGGTGTTGCCAATTTTCTTTCCTCATTAATCCAGAATAAATAATTAAGACTTAACTGACTGGCCCCTAAGCACAATTTTGGAGGTGTGAAGCATTGTGACAACTATTGACTTAGCTGTGGCCGCTGCTGAAAAGAAAACAGGGAGGGCAGCGTATATCCCTTGAAACGAAGGATAATTGACCTGTTTTCAATCGTTATTCCTAATTAATACACTCTCCAAAAATATGAATAATCAGTCGGCAGTTAAACGCACAGTTTCCTTTTTAATGAAATGTCAGGGCCAGTAAATGATAAATTCTATTTAAAAAAATGTTTTATTCACTTGCATTAATTGGCTACACATCACAAAAAAAAAAAAAAAACCACTGGATTTTCTGCATTAACTTTTGTCTTATCAATTAAACCTACACTTCATGGTTGTTTAAATGAAAACAAAGATCTAAATGTGCACATTTTTGCATCCAAATGACATGTTTTATGTCTCATCTTAATGAAGAGAATTGGCTACACCTGAGAGAGGTGAGTTTACTTATTTATTTTTTTATTTAACCTTTATTTAACTAGGGAAGTCCCGTTGAGATTGATATCTCTTTTTTCAAGGGAGTCCTGGGGTTTGAGGTGGAGAGGGAGAAGACAAGTTGCACAGCCAATTAGATCAGGGGATGATAAGGTGGCAGGTTGAAAGAGTCAAGTTGGGAATTTAGCCATGACATCGAGGAATAGGATCTTTAGTAACCGCAGTGAGTCAGGACTTCAGTTTAATGTCTCATCCGAAAGACAGCGTCTCTTTCAGTACAGTGTCCCCATCACTGCACTGGGGCATTGGGGATTAATCCACCAAAGGGAAGACCACAACTTACTAGCCCACCAACACCTCTTCCAGCAGCAACTTGGTTTTCCCAGGTGGTCTCCCATCTAGGTACTAACCAAGCCCACACCTGCTTAGCTTAGAGTTAACGTATCTATAATCAAGCAAAATGATTGAAAACAGATCAACTAATTATTTGTTTAAAGGCATGTTTTGTGCCCTCCCTGCTTTCTGTTTATTGACTGCCACTGAGGAGCGCATAACACTGAACTATCAGCCATTTCCATTGGAAGGAAAAAGGGAAACAATATTTAACAAACATTTCAAATTGTAGATGTTCCACAAGTATTATTCCACTCGGGTTTCTGTTGTGGTTTAGCCTGGCTGCCTTGAGACTTTATAACAAAGGACGGAGGCTTGTTTGAAATGTTTACACCAACAAAATGAAGCTGAACTTACATAAGGTCAGAGGTGCTTTGTTTTCCATGCTCCAGCGTGCCCTGTCTTTGTTGTTAATGTAAAAAGGACGGTCATTAAGGCTACAGTTATTCAGCCCAGAATGAGGCACTGTTGGCGTGAATATCAAATAGCCGCTAAGTGTAAATTATGCATATCTATTTAGTCCTACTCTCAGTACGCTGTCGCAACTCAGTTCACTGATGTATGTAAAGCTACAGGGACTATCGATGTCTGACAGCTACATGGGGATGCGTCAATCAGTGTCTCCACAGGTGCTCTACAGAGTCTCTCAAGCTATCAACAGAAAGTCACGGAGCACACCAGGTTACTGAGCTAGTAATATAATAAAGCACATTTTCATGCACTGGTGTGCAGCTGTTTCTGATGTAATGGTAGCAACGTAATGAAACCATAAAGGATATATTGCACAACTATCAAGAATCTGTTGTAAATCCTCTACTTTTGGATTTCCCTTGGGGACTAGCATCACTGTGACACCTGCCTCCTACAGACCCCTTTCCATTCCCCAGCTTGTCCCTTTTAGCTAGACTCTCTGCCTGACAGACAAAGACTGATGTCAAGAGCCCACTCACTGACAGCTAGTGACTCATAACCATCGGGGCGGGGGTGTGTGTGTGTGTGTGGGGGGGGGGGGTACAAAACAATCCGTGAATATATATCAGCCAACAGACAACTTCAAAACTTTATTTTTTTCTATTGTGAGGCTTGGGAGATGTTATAGTAGTTTCCTGAGGGTATTCAAAAAGTAATCTGAAAAGCAGCGGAAATCTGACACATTTGAATTGCTGTGGAACCCTAACCTGCTTCAGCATTATATTCGCCAGGTATATAATATTAAGTCTGGAAATGAAGCTGTGATATTGATTATGCACTTTCAGTGGAAGACAAGCTCAGGCATATACTGTAACAATTAAAATGATGAAAAGGAGGTTTTTCAATTCACTTTTATTGTCTGAACTGTAGTCATTTATTGAATATTGAAACCTAAGTGTTAAATGAATTAATGTAAGGCAATGCATGTTTTATAGATTAAAATTTGTTTAGATTATTATCATATTTTTTTTCATTGTGACTGACATTGGGCTTACTGGATTAATAATGGAAAGAACAGGCTCGAGAAACTCATTGTTAGAACAATAATTCTTCCAATCTGCTGTGCGGTGAATAACTTTCCAAAGTATGCAGTTGGCATTTGCAGTGATAGGAATATGATTACCTCTGTATCTGATGTGTTTCAGGTTCCCTCACTTCAACACCAGGCTACCAGATCTTGCTGACTTAAACACCATTGCCCAGCTGATGAGCCTCTCAAGGCCATGCAGCATTCATCTGTTATCTGGGCTTACCCGCTGTGGCAGCTGTGATTAAATCATATTGGGGGCCTTTGGCAGTTTCCAGATGCCATAACAAAACTGTTTTTGAATTAGACTTCTTGGCAGAAGCAATTTCATCCCTGCTGTGAGAGAATTAAACGCAGTGGTGCTCTCCATCTTGATACTACTCTTCAGGTAGTGCCAAAAATGATAAAAGTGCTTTTTTTTCAATCATCAAAGTATCTCAGAAAAGAAATGGCAAGCATGTTACGGCTTCAGTTTAAGAAAATGACCTTAGCTTGCATTCAAAAGACTGAATTTTTTTTTAAATTATTTCTGAGATGTGTTTTTGCTAATATGATGATGGTATGAAAGGTGCCACTTCTAAAGTTCTAGACAATCAATATCATCTCAGTCATTTTATCAGATCACTAATACAAGTACTGTCACAACCCTCATGTGAATCCCTTTCATGCCTCCTGTCATCCAGTAGCTGATGTGTCTTTTAGTTATATTGTCTCCTTTGATTGGTCTACGTCCAGCGTGCTTTCCCCACCAGCTGTTATGAATTTGCATTTTCCTTCCCTCTCACGTGTGTGTTTGCGTCATATATTTCTTTATTTGAGAGTGCAAGTTGCTGGATTGTAGCTTGCTATATGCCCTTTAGCAACCAGTTAGTATTTCCCAATAAAAGCTCATTGTCTTCAGAAATTACTTTGTAATCTTTAATGATAGTTACATACGGAAGTTCTCTTCCTAGTTCTGTTAATAAAAACAAGCTCCTAAGCCTTACTCTCCATCTCCAGGATTGGGACCGCGATTCTATTAATCATATCTTTGTCCGTTCTTCTGCCCAGTTTATTAGGAACAGCTCACGAGTCTTTTGCGGTCATCAGGATTGGGACTGGGTTCATCGCGCAGATCAGGGATGCCTTGCTACTCCAGGACATGTCTGCCTTCCAGAAGCAAAGGAATCATTGTTGCAGACCAGCTACTGCCTACCAAGTGGGACAGAAGGTCTAGCTCGCCACAAAGGATGTCCCTCTCCGGGAGATGCCGAAGAAGCCTGCCCCCTGTTCATTGGCCCATTCAGCATATCAAGAGTATTACCTTCATCCGCTGTCAGGCTCTTCTTCTCCATTCCCTTCATAATATTCAGCCAGTGTTTCATGTCTCGAGAATTAATCCCATGTCTCTGTCTCCCTAGAGTCCTCATTCCAGCTCTACACCTCCTCCCAGGCTCATCAATGGTGGCCCCTCCAAGCGTCGGATTCTGGATGTCTGGTGCAGGGGACTTGTATGCCAATTCTTGGTGGATGGGGAGGGGTACAGGCCCGAGGAATGTTCCTGGATCCCTGAGCATCAAATCTTGGACCCCTCCCTGGTTTGCGATTTCCTGCATCAGCGTCCAGGTTCACACCGCTAGGCCGCCAGGTGGCACCCCCTTGAGGGAGGGGCACTGTCACAATTCTCACGTGAATCCCTTTTGTGTCTCCTCCCATCTAGCAGCTTGAGTGTCTCTAAGCTATATCA
Organism: Gymnothorax javanicus; assembly: GCA_029692085.1. Classification (NCBI taxonomy): domain Eukaryota; kingdom Metazoa; phylum Chordata; class Actinopteri; order Anguilliformes; family Muraenidae; genus Gymnothorax; species Gymnothorax javanicus. Next base: position 22,126,323 of record CM056203.1, read on the forward strand.
TCTTCTTTGATCAGTCTACATCCCATCTGCTTTTCCCCACCACCTGTTACGAATTTGTGTTTCCCTATCTCCTCATGCATGTGTTGGTGCATATACAGTATATTCCTTAGTTTGAGAGTACCAGTTGCTGGATTGTCACTTGCTATATGCCCTATAGAAACCCAGCAGTATTTCCAAGTAAAAGTACTCTGACTCTGCATTTGGTACCTGGTCTGGATCCTAAGAAATACATTTGATTTGATATACAGAAATCTAAAAACAAATATTGAAGGTCAGTTGATCTGATCTGCAAGAGTGTGTATTTGATGTTGTTTTTTCACTTATTTTATTGAAAAGAAAATTGCCCGATGGCTGACATCATTCTTTCTTCCACAGCCTCTTTTTAGAAAAATGCTCATAATATTTATGTGGAGGAAAATTCAGGAAGAAAAACATATTTTATGATTCAAAGAGCCTAGCTTTAACTTTTGTATACTGCATTTGTTGCAAGTGTTATAGAGTCCCTTCATTGGTCTGTTATAAGATATCTGATCAGAGTGGGGTTTAGATGCTGTTAGTAGTTCAGTATGCACTGGTTACCTTTGCATCCTTCTTGAGTCAAAGTTGTAGTCTCGAGCTCCTTGCCGTGTGCTGCCGGGAACCTATTGTTTTCGCCAGTATTCTTCTTCTTCTTCTTCTTCTTCTTCTTCTTCTTCCTAGGAAATCCTACTTCCCATACATGAAAAATCACCAAACTTTGCACAAAGGTCCAGTCCCATGACAGATTGCCTCAGCTGCAAAAACAGGCCAATAGGCCTGATGGTGGCGCTACAGCAAGCCTCTAAAATTCAAAATTTTGAAAATTCACAACAAATCAACCATATGTGCTACAGATTTGCAACTTTCACCAAAATGTAGCCCCAATACTTAAGAAACTTTTGTCCACTTAAACTTAGTGCAAATTATGAAGTCTATTACTCTGTTTTTGTTTTTTTTCAATAACTGTAAAACTTATAAAACTATTCTTGCCCCACAATTTTTGCTCTATTGTCACCAAATTTGCTGTACTGAATCTTCAGATCGTCTTCCACAAAAATACCACCTGGTGTTTCTATATTTGAAAAATTGAGCCTTCAGTGCATGAAAATGTTTGACTGTAAACAGTACTGTAAACATATACCAGCCAATTCTTGATAAATACATGTTCAATCTTCCTGAAAAAAATGGATAATATTTTAGAGTCACGGTCAATGAAGTTTGCCAAATATCAGAATTTTTTCTCAAAAACTGAATTTTTGAAACCATTTTGAACTCTGCTCTCATGGAACAATTGATTGTGAGTTCAAGCCCCAGCTTCGGCAGAATGGACATTGCCTGGAATCCATCCATATCAAGTGCTGGTCGCTCCCAACGGTCACTCACTGATATGTCTGGCCTCAGTAGGCCAGCCTTTGACTTTCAAATGCTACTCGCACAAAATCCACGCGAGACCTGTGATTGGCTCACAGTCGCAAGGGTGCCCCGCCCCTTAAGACAGACTTGGGGCGGGTCTTAAATGAATTGATTCCAATGGAGTGAAGTGAACGTGAGCACAGATTATCACTGATTATATTGCCCCATTGTCACAGAATTAAATACTGTATTTATTTTTCACAGGCCACATATCTTCCAAATATTCTGGTGCTGCAATGGCATTTTTAAGGCCAACAGATCAGGAGAAAATTAACTTTGTTTGAGACCTGTGTCACTCTCAGCAGCGGTCACGTAACATCTGGCAATACAGAAATACAGAATGGACTGCGGGAAACCACGAATTACTCTTTCAAACTGAAATAATGCTTGTGTTTATATGTTCAGTGATACTGTTATTGCCATCAATGTTTAATCATTTTTAAAGGGAAAAGGAATATATTTGATCGCTATGATCTTGTACTGGATTGATATCAGATATTAAACAAGCAGGGAAATCCACGTCAAAAATGCCGAAACGTTATGCTGCAATAGGTTGTAATAATAGGAACAAGCTATCCATCTTCTCTTTTCCGTAGAAAGTAGACAGGCAAGGAATAAATTAGCATCTGTCGTATTACATACCAGCTTCATAGGCTTAACCTAGCTGATGCAATCATGCCCTTCAAGCTATAGCTAGTGCCAACTGCAGTGAAATATATTATATAATTTGAATATTATTTAATTTAGCCTTCATTATACCGGGGAATCCCACTGAAATAAACAAAATGCAGATATGGCCAAACATTATCCTGTTCAAAACCTAACTACCACTCCAAGAGTAAACGAAAGCAAACCACAATCTAATTTTTAAGTTCATGTCAAATAACATTCACGAATGCCGTAGCTGGCCAGGTAACTCATGTTCGTAATGCTGAGTACAGCCGTTAGTTGTGTTGTAAAATGCCTGATGTAGCAAAGTAAAAGGAAATATACACGCAACATGCAGATATAAGATAGATACTTGTATATCCCAATGTTTGATTGCTCGCCTACTTAGCTACCACTTCTGACAACAAGATGCGATGGATAACCCGGGCCGCATCCGAATAGTCTTTTTTGCCTAGGAAAGTTCCTGACTCCTAAAAAATGATCCGGAAATAATTACGTGGCAGCCATGACAAGGGGATTCAAATGCTTTAAATGTTAAGGAAAGGTGTCTCAGTGCTTCCTAATTTACCTCCTTCAGCATAGGGCACACAGAACTACCCTTTTTGAAAAGAAAGGAGATCACGCTATCCCACAATTCTGCGCTGCAGCAATATTTAAAGCGGTGACCATTCATCTGGCCAATCGCATAAAGAAACGTATATGATGGGCAGGGGACTGATGATTATGTGGCTTAGTGTAAGTGCATTCAGATTCTCTAATTAGCGAGGTTGTCTTCCTAAGTCATTAGGAATTGCCCTTTACACCTTCCTTTATCTTATAACGTTTTCCACAGAGGTTAAAGAAAAGTGGTTAGGTTTTAGTGGATAGGACATAATTTTTTGACTATTCGGACACAGCCCTGGTCAGCATTCATTCTGCAAATGACGCCGCGCGATTGGTGGTTCTCGCCAAAAGGTCACCCAATCAGCCAAGAGCAGAAAACATGAATATTTATATATCCAGTTTATTAGTGACTTAAGGGCTAAACTCTGGCCTATAAGACTGAGGCCAGACTATATCAGTGAGTGACCGTTGGGAGCGACCAGCACTTGATATAGATGGATTCCAGGCAAGAATGGACATTGAATGTTGATGTTCTTGTTATTTGCCTATTTAGGAACTTATTGTTTTCCTCAATAAGAGTTTAAATTTAAAAACTTTGATAATTCCTACCAAACCAACCATACGTGCTACAGTTTTGCAACTTTTCACCAAAATGTAGCCTCAATACTTTAGAAACTTTTGTCAACGTAAACTCACTACAAACCTTCAGACCCAGCAACAAGAATATTATTTTCTGATTGGCTGATAGCTCGCTAATTCAAGACAGCTGTATGGATGGACTAAGCAGAAAAACCTGTCTTGACCTCTGAGGTTTCATCACTTCTCAAAGTGAGAAATGTCATGTGTGGTGTGTGAGCGTGTGTCTCATGCCCAATGCACGAGACTAGAGAGCCCTTTTGTTGTTGTAGCACGTCTGCAGCAAGCATCTTCCTGTCATGTTGACGTCAAAGAGAGGGATATCCTCAACTGAGAATATTCATGCCTGAAATAATCAATCCATTATGAAAATAGTTGTGTATTAACTATTATGTATTTAAATAACTGATTTATTGACAAATCATTGCTGCTTTATTTCTTATTTTAGTCCTAAAATACGCTAGAAGAAGTTTGAAATGCATATAACTCTTAAAAGTTACTTGCTAATTAGCTCAGTGAGACGAAGGCAATTTGGTGTTAGAGATTATTAGTTCAAATGTCAACCAGTGCAAAATGTACGATGTAATCCCACCTTTCTTGTTATCCTCCATTTTTTTGCCTCTTGTTGCTCAGAATTGCCTAAATTTGCCTGGCCCCGATATCGCTGCAAAGCAGCTTTAATTATATTCTGTATTTTTCATTTACAGATACAGTATGTTATGTGTTTGTGCAATCACATTGTGACAATGCCACCACAGCTGAAGGATTCCATCAACGCAACATTATAACTGAAATGACCAGAAAATTAATTTTGAGTGCGGTTGCTTAAACAAATATTTTTTGGAGCCTGACGTTCTCAAACAGAGTGATTCACATGTATATGGTGTATTTATTTTCCCTCTGTGCCAATGACAGGCGTATGTTTACTTGGTTAAAAAAAGAGAGCGGAAGAAGCGAGATGCGTGTGGAGGACATTAAAAAGCTAAAGATAGAGCGAGAGAGGGAAAGAGTGTGGCAGCACAGGATGGCTCATCGTCTGTGAGTCGTCCCCCTGCCGAGGACAGGCTGGGCTGGGCTGCCCCTTCGCTTGCGTCTGATTCACCTCTCTGCGCACTGGGAGAATCGGGGATGCGGAGTGTTCAGTGGCTTTGGAGTAAGTGCGCGTTTAGAGGGACGGTGGAGTGGGACATGGTAATAAGTATGAGAGAGGCGAAGGCACACAAAGCTGCACAGGCAAGCGGGAACACATAATGGAAATCCAGAGTGCTGCCTAACAGCATAATAAGCAACGCGAGAGTGAGGTCACACCTCCTGCCTTGCCATCTCTCTGAGAGCCCGCAGAAAAACAAGAGAAGGGAGTAATGCGAGAGAAATAACTTTCCTCTAACCAGTGAGCTGTCTGCTGAAGTGTATTAACGAGCAAAATGATGGATAAAACCAGTCAGCAAAGACGTACAGAATCTGGCCATAACACAATACAGTGCGCTCCCCTTGCCCTGCCAGTCACAGGCACGTACTCGCAATAATTGCATTTTAACAACGTTATTTGATTCGTGTTCTTGTTAGCAGAGTATTGCCGGGTGGGTTGTACTGATGCACCCCAAAGGTTGATTTTGGATTTTTGCCGCATGTACACCAATGAAATTATCACCAGTGATTTAACATTTAGATTATTGAATCTATGTCCATAGTTCCTTGGTTCACCTGTTCGGCCGCATATTCAATATTCTCACAGCGGTGCCTATTGAAATGGCTATTATAAAGCCCTGTCTCAATACAAAAGGAGAATTAGATTTAATTGGAGGGACAATAAGAGGGACAGGCTTTCACTTGGGAATTTTAGAAAATACAGAAATTAACAGAAACTTACAATGTATGACTAATGAGCTGATTTCTGAGGATCTAATGAGTTTTTAAAGTCATCGAGTGCTGCCGCAAAGTGAGACACTCTCACTTAAGGCTGATGTATTGCTTGGGTGATCAAGGGCAGCCCTTATTTCTGAGGGAAGTGACAACAGAACTGGACCAAGTTGGCTGCAGTGCGGAAGGTGTGTCAGCATGTAATGAGGGATGTATGTCCACAACACGATGAGTAGATTTCCTCAAAACACCCACTGTCCTGTGAAAAAAGCAATGCTGAAAATGCTTTGACGGCAAAACATCTCTTTTTCATTGTCTACTGAAAGGCAGTCAGCATAGTCAAAGTGAAACACAGTTAACAGCAGGGAATAATTGCCAGTCCTATTTCTAAAAGGAGATGGCGGAACTAGCACACAATATACATATTCTTCTCTTATTCTTCAATTCAATTTGTAATTGCACTTTCAAAATTCAGTTCTTTTCTCTGGGGGCTCCCCAATGTCAGATGCATAATTGCTTCCCTCCTCAGTTTAACCGTGTAGTATGCATTTTAATGTGACCGCATACTAAATTGAGGAACTTGCGAGATCTTTTCACTGGGCAAAGGAAATTATCTAGCAAACCCCACTATCAATGTTTAGCAAAGGCTCTAATTTTCTTCACTGTCTAGATGTCATATTACTTCTTACCATTTATGGAATTTGCAGTCTGTGTGCTGAATTGGGAGGTTCTATATGTGTACGTGTGCTTTAGCAAACAAATAGCATAAATGGGAGCTAGCGCAACAGGCATAGTTCTGACAGGACTTGCACTCAGCTCAATTTGAAGCTCCAAATGCCATAGACCCTTTCCGCTTCAGTGCTCTTAATGCTGCAGTCCTGCTTTTGTGCTCTAACTGGTTCCTGTACACTGCTGCAAACTTTGTAGTATATTATGCACTTCGTAATATTTTCCTTTGTTTTTGCAAGGATGATTTGCTCCTGAGGTGAACCTTTGTTGCCATTATGGGGCAGAAAGGGAATTTTCCTCTTTTCCCCATCATTTAGTGCTCAATCTGACTCGACCTCCACAGTTCATAGCATTATTTAGGGATTCTAAGAATGTGGAGAAATTTCTGTGCTTCAAGATGATCGATACAAGATCATCATGGGAATGATGATTTAAAAAAAAATAATAATACATCAATAGGGCTTCCTGAAAGGTTCAGATGAAAGGTATTTATTTTCCCACAAAAATTATATATATTTGGATTTGAGCAATTTCTTTGATAGTTTTGTCAGGTCTGAGATGAGTCTTTGTTTATCCTGGTCCCCAACAGCAATAGCACCACTGAGCCAGTAGCATTACAATATTGAAGCCAAGTGCTATCCCTGTTGCAGGATTCCTGTGGTCGCCAATTTGTTATATGGTCAGTGAGGAATGGCAGATTACAGGTGTGTGCACCTGGCTTCCTGGCTACCCTCAAATGCAAAATTGCCAGTAAAAAACTCCGTTATCATACATAACGGCTCAGCAAACAAAACAGGAACTTGTCCCACTGTTGAATATTCATGCAGCTTCTGGTCGTTGGTGTAAGCTGAAGGACGAACAAGGGACAAGGGCCAAGAAGTGATGTAGATGTTGCAAACGGTAAGCTTGCCAACTCTCATTTTATGCGTACAAGTGATTACATGTGCTACACAGAGTTTCAACCCCGGTACATCAGCTGCTGCCTCATAGAAATGAAAAGTGAAATTTTTTTTTTTTACATTCTGTGAGGGCATAATTAATGCTGAAATTTTAGAGCAACATATGCTGCCTTCAAATCAACATCTTTTTCAAGGACGTTTGTGCAAATTTCAACACAACAATGCTAAACCGCATTCTGCATGCATCGCAAAGGGATGGCTGTGTTAAGAGAGGGTACAGGAGCTGGACTGGCCTGTGTGCAGTCTCGACTCGTCCCCAGCAGAGAATTTGTGGTGCATTTTGAAAAGCAAAATGTGCCAATAAAGATGCCATACTGTTGCAGACCTTCAGACTTGTTTGCAAGAGGAATAGGACAAAATAACACCTAAAACTGCTGGATTGCCATGGCTCATATCCTACTAAGCCCTCCAGTCAGTTTGAATCTCCTAATATTAAGCTACGCCCCTCTTCCACGCTTTTTCGGTAAGTTAATGATAAAGACAAATGTAATTTTTTTTTTGGAGTCTGAATTATTAGAACCAACTCCCAAGCCTTGATATTGGTTTTCAAGATTGGGACCACAGTCTTGTTAAACTATTGGTCCGGTCTGTTCCTCCAAAAATAGGCGGAGCTTGCCGGTGGAGGCGGGAAGGGGGGGGTGTCTGACATAACCCACAGCAACAACCCCTGAATGAAGTTTACTTCCACCTCTCTGCGCAAGGATTTCATCACGAGAAACGAGATTCTGAGGAAAAACTAACAAAACCACTTCCCGAGACATGTAATAACGGAAAAACATTTCAATAAAAACATTTAGAATCGCAATATATTTAGAAACAGATGTGCCGGATGGGTGTGCAGTGCCTACCTTTAACGCAGGGTTACTCAATGGCTGGCCAACCAAAATTCTTCCAATAGTGCAGTGACAACTCATCCAGGAGGTCACAAAAGAATCCAGGTCAGAATCTAAAAAACTGCAGTCCTCACTTGCCTTAACTGGGCAAAAATGACATCTGTGAGAGAGCTGAAGGGCGAAAACTACTACGGACCAAAAAGAATGCAAAAGTTTGTCTCACATTTGCCAAAAAAAAAACAAAAACATCTTGGTATTTCCCAAGACTTCTGGGATAATATGCTGTGGACTGATAAGCTTAAAGTGGAACCTTTTGGAAGGCATGACTTCCGTTATATCTGGTGTGCGCTAACACAGCATTCCACAATACGAACACCATACCAATAGTCAAACACAATTGTAGCAGTTTGGTGGACTGGGGGTGCCTTGCTGCTTCAGGAGCTGGGCAACTTGCCATAATTGATGGAACCGTTAATTGTGCTTAAGTTGCTTCCTGAAAATCCTGAAAGAGAATGCCCAGCCATCAGTCTGTGACCTTAAGCTGGAGCGCAGTTGCCTTATGCAGTGGAACAGTCATCCAAAGCACACAATTAATTCAATCACTGAATGGCGCTAAGGAAGCAAAATGAAGGTTTTAGCGTGGCATATGCAAGTCATGACTTGAATCCTATGGAGATGCTGTGGCATGACCTTAAATAGTTCACATTTGAAAACCCTCCAATGTGGCTGAGTGAAAACAATTCTGAAAAGAAGAGTGAGCCAAACTTATTCCACAGAGATGTAGGACTCATTGCCTGTTATCACAAATGTTTAATAGCAGTTGTTGTTGCCAAGTGTGGCACAATTAGCTATTGGTTTTAGGGGGGGGGGTCATTATTTTTTCACATGGTGGTGTAGGTTTTGAAAAAGTCTTTACCTTCAATAAATAAAATAATTATTTAAAAACTACATTTTGTGTTTACTCACATTGGGCCTCATGCAACAATATTCTCTTAAATTTCTCTTATATTTTCTCTTATTGTTTTGCTAAGAGAAAACATAAGAGAAGATTTGTTCTTATATCGCTTCTTGCATGAGGCCCATTGTCTCTGTCTTATGTTAAAATTCGTTGGATGATCTGAAACATTTAAGTACAACTATAACAAATAAACAAAAATAGCCGAAATTGGGAAGGGGACAAATACTTTTTCACAGCACAGTACAGTAACTTAATATTTAACTGGTTAAAGCCTGACCTTTAACCAAATACAGTGAAATGTTGCTCCCGTGCAACTAGGCAGTGTTTCATTAACTTTTCAACATGGAACTAATCACAAAGACACGGTTTCATTATCTGACTGATCACAATGGGAGGCCCCTCAATTACAGTTGATGGGGAACAGTCCTCATGCAGCACTTGCTTTTTCGCTGCCAGAATTGTATTGCCAGTTAATGTCTCACTTTTTCTATATTGAAAGTTGCATACGGTTGCATAACAGTCTGAGAATATTTTGGAAAAAATAATGCTTTCTATTTTATAAATAGTAAAAGGATGCATACTTATCTTTTATTGAAGAGTTATGTCATCCATCTCCAGAGGAGGCCATTGACGCCTCCTTTCAGTCAGGTCTTTTGGTAAAATAGCCAGCAGCCATACCACTATTCGATCTGCTACAGCTGCGCGGCTGAAGCTACGCAGATGTGGGCTTGGTTAGTAATTGGATGGGAGACCACCTAGGAAAACCCAGTTTCTGTGGGAAGAGGTGTTGGTGGCCAGTAGGTTTTGATCTTTCCTCTGGTGGAATAATTCCCAATGCCCCAGTGCAGTGATGGGGATACGGTACTGAAGGAGATGCTGTCTTTCGGATGAGACGTTAAACCGAGGTTCTAACTCACTGTGGTCAGTAAATATCCTATGACACTCATCGATAAGAGTAGGGGGTTCCCCGGTGTCATGGTATAAGTCCCTACTTGGCTCTTTCGACCTGCCACCTAATCATCCCCTGATCTAATTGGTTATGCCAATTGCCCTCTCCCTCTGCACCTCAAACCTCAGGGCTCCCTTGAAAAAGAGATTTCAATCTCAACGGGACTTCCCTGGTTGAATAAGAGTTAAATAAAAAATGTGAAGATGATTAAATGTCTCAGTGGAAATAAATGTGACAGGTGGTATCCTTTTATTATCTCGAAGGTCAAGTCATTTTCATTCGCACAAAACTGTAATTTGCATCATTGCTTACAGGGCAAATTTATAGCTCTTGGGTTGATTAGGAATTCCAGTGAAGACAGTCTAGAGTGGCTCCATTGTAACGTCACAAAAGACATAATCGCCAGATCTTGTGCAGGAATATTATTCCCGCGGCGCTCTTTTTTTTCATGCTCAAAAACATGATATTTTACAGCTGATATGTAGAGCTGTCACAACCAATGTCTCCTTAATTGCCTCTCCCCCCTTTCCAGCAATCTTTGTGTCTTGTAGAGGTATTGTCTCCTTGATCGGTTTGGCATCTTGCGTGCCTCCCTTTATCCAGGTGTAATCCATTTCTATGTCCCATTTCCTTGTGTTTCTATGGTGTATATAAGCCTTACTTCTGTTTTGCTGAGTTGCTGAATTGTCATGCTTTATGTCTTTAAGCTACCGGTCAGTTTACGTCTTCTTTAGAATTGTTTTGCCCTTTTTGGAAACTAACCTTCATGAAAGTGCAATTAGCTACAACTCTTTCGAACTTAATTAATAGGAACACACTCCCAAGCCTCGTTATCAGTCTCCAGGATTGGGACAGTGTTCCCGTAAACCTGCATCCAGCTTGTTCCTCTGCCCAGTTTATTAGGAACACCTTCAAAACCTTCATCAGTCTCCAGGATTGGAACTGTGTTCACCCTTGCTATCTGACAGTCCTACTTTAGCGAGGGTTAGCACCACCAGGCTTCTGCCTTGGAATGCCACTGACCGGGTGCAGACATGCCCAGTGCAATCATCACACTATTGCACCTAAGCAAGACTCTTCCTGTTCTGGGGATCAGCCCTTCCCCTGTTGTTGCAGTATTCCTATTACCAAACACCCTCATTGGATTGCACCCTGAATCTGCATCTGATTCCTTGTCTAGATCACAACAAGAGCTATGTTTGTAGCAGAGTAAGTTGCCTTACACTAGCTTACTAATTTCTCAATTTTTAGTGATAATCTGTTTCGTGTATGACTATCGGTGAAGTTTAAGCATTGCAAAATGGTGGTCATGCCCTGTAAATTCCTGTTGAGTATGAAGTAATCATTTTCTTCTGTCATTTTTTGATGGGCTGTAAATTAAAACCATGAACTGAATCAACAGTTTTTGACATAATATGTAAAATTCCATCATGTTTCTGCTACATTTGCCATCCGGCCCTGGATTTGGTTTGGTAAGTGAATTTTAGTCATTGGCCTTCAACACATATTTTTTATGATTATGTGTTAACAAGCAGTTGCTATATTGTTTTTTTCATGAAACATATACAGGCTATTTTCCATACACAGGAAAACATCTTGCGCAAACTTGCTTTAACATGTATAATTTGCCCTGTCTTGCAGCCGTTTATTCTAATTTTATCATGAAATGCTTTGTTAATACCTGTTTGTTCTTTTGCAACATTTGTAATATACAATTAATCTGCATTGGACTATACACACTGTAAAACTGTGGAACATGTGACATGTTTATAATCCAAACACCAGTGTGTAAAAGCTAAATGCCTGGTGATTATTTTTTTAAATAGGTGTTCTCATTCAAAACACTGCAAGGTTTATTGGATGTTGTGATCATTTTTCAGATTTGATGAATGCACTTTAAAACCGAATCTAAACACTGCAACATGTTTAAAAAGTGTTACAAAATAGTCTTTAGCATATGTTAAGAACTTAAACATTTGGTGTTACAGTGTACATTTCAGCCTGAAAATAAAACTGGTTTGTAACTAGGTTTCTTTGTGTCTTACTTATGTTTATTGTGTTATATTTATCCTCCACCTTACCTTTCTTTCTGGCATTGTGCATTGTTTTCATGATTTTTTCCCCTTTATTTCCTTCTGGTAGAAGGTTTGTGGGTGGATAGAAGGCAATGTGCACTAACTGCCTCCAGGTGCAGGTTGAGATGAGTGACTAACTGAGGACTGAGCCCCTTCCTGTAAATGGGATGTACCCAGGGGAAATCACACTTGCATATCTGCCTTCTCCCACTATCTTGCCTCCACTGTTCTTGATGTTGTTTTGCGGAAGACACAAATACATTCAGAAGGCCACAAGTTGTGAGTAGTGTAGATCTCACGGGGGTGTTACACAGATAGCCCCCCCAGTGTGTAAGCAGGGATCATATAGAAGTATACTGTTTTGAATGCTTCTTTTAAGGTACAGCACAATATGGAGAAAATCACTGCATTGAAATTGTACAGATACCTATAGCGCTTAAAAGAACAGTTTAAGGACTGAGATTATGGATTGTTGTGAGGAGCCCCAGTTCCTTCAAGCATCTGTGGCCATTGACCTTTAAAGATCTAGACATCATTTAACTCAGAGCAAAATTGGTTTGGAATTGGTTTACATGATGAGGGTGTGTATGGATGAGCGGCTGCTGTTTCTCTGCAATAAGTTTGTACTCTCAGTGTGCATTTCAAATGCATTAAAAAATCCATGGTAATAAGTGTGCAATGAGAATTGATTGCTTTTTGAACACTTTGGATTGAAAAAAGACAGTTGCATTATCTTAACCTGTTGGGGATCACTGAGATTTTGTGTATTGTTCATTCCCATTATTAATTGTTTATCATTTCAAGGGCCCAAATAACTCATCCTCAAAATAATACATCCTCAAGGTACAACCGAAAGAAAACAGTTAAAAGTTCAGGCAGAATGTTTATCTTATTTCTTGCAGTAACACGATTGAACTGGTGAAGGATTAAATACAATACAAAAAAGCACACTCATGATTGGATGACTTCGGCTGCCAATCAATCATTGGACAGCAGATGGGTAAACGCAGAGATGCAATCTGGCAATTAGCTGGCTGTACTTAATTATTCCCTACTCTGCTATTTTGGGTCGTAGAAGAATTAGTTTACAGATTTCAATTATGCTAAAAATTATTTTTGGTAAAATATTTTTTCACTCTTGAAATCCAATGAAATGCAGTTGTTTTTGTTGACAAACAGTGTTTTTCCAGCTTGATTCGATGTAAATGTGATTTAATTATGGCAATGTGGGCTTGGTTTGATCCCTCAACAGTGTTCTTTCAGATACTTTTTTTTTTCAACAGATGACTGTTTTCGTACTTGTAAAATGCCTAATAACTACAGCAACATCTGATTGCTGCTAAACTAAGCTGAACTGTATATTATGTTTGGCTCCCATAAAACAAAACACTGCTATGAATGCTTCAGCGAACTGTTTGAAATTACTGAAACTGTGACAGTCCTTAAAACGAAGGTGTGACGTTTATATTCAGGTCTGTCATCAGCATGAATCTATGACAAAGTCCAATAGCTGCTTTCATTTCAGGAGTATGAGTTGACTTTTTGCCCATTTGCATGCATGGCGCGTGAAGTGGATGTCAATCTCAGTTAGTGCTTTGTTGTGGGTCTGTATAATAGTTTTAATACTAAGGCCACTAGCATTTAATCTATTGCATTTTGCAGAAGTGCACTGCATCCAATTCCCCATATAAATTACCCTCTTCCACGATATCAATTCCAAAATGCTGTTTTTGTCACCTTTGTGACTGACTCTCTGAGAAAAAGGAATGGGATTGGAAAAGACAATGCCCAAGTAAGTCTTATTCTGAAGGAAAAAGCAGACCATTTTTCATTGTAATCTGATCCCACCTATAGTAACTTATGTGTCTCAGTCTCTGCTGTTCCACCAACTCTTGCGAAATGGAAGTACCCCTTTTTCTTTTCAGATACATGCAGTGGATTCTGATAGTCAACATTTAACAGCCCTAAACGCTGGATAAAATTTTATAAACCCTGAGACCTTGATTCAGTTTGCCATCTACCAAAGAATATCTCATTAGAATGCACTGTGAAGTCAATCACAAGTGAGAATCATTGGATTTATGATTTCTGAACCAGTGCTCAGAAAGCTCTCAGACTTACACAAAGACCATAAAATCTTGCCAATGCATAATGGCCACTGTTGTCCTGACAAAAATTCAAGTGATTCACTACCACAGGCCTGACCTAGGTGCCTCCACTGTTTTCACTTTGCATAAACCATTTCCCTGCAGGTATTTCATCCGTGCTCGCTATTTATGCTAATTCAATAATTTTTCTCATTGTGTATTCTGTCTGCTCACCCATCTCTTTTTCAGTGACAGTCTTAATCAAGTGCTTGATATTGGCCCCCCTTTGGAGAAGACTGGTTTCAATCATTTAGATAACTCAGCCAAAGCTCTTAAGAAATGCTTATCAGCTGTCTGTCTCAATATGTAATATTATCATAGTTTCAAAACATCCTGACATTTTCTCAATAAACCAGATATGTGCACTGTGCAGAAGTTGTCTTTGATGACATAAATATGTATAATGAAAACAGAGAATTTCAGAAACGAGAGGTATTTAACCAATAGTTTTCAACACCGATTATAAAACATCCTTTGCAGAGGCTGTCTTTGTGAAGACGATACACTCTTTATGGAATTCAGAGTTTTCTGGGAAAGTGAAATTAAATTTTTTTCCACCGCCATTGCATAAAGCAAACACGATAAATGTCATTCAACATTGCTCTGATATGCAGTCCTGTTTGTTCCTCTTTCTCTCAGTGTTGCTCTCCCCCCCTACCGCAGATTTGCTGTGCAAGTGGAAGCCTAAATATACCTGCCCGTGCTGAAGAGTTGGAGTTCAACACTACTACGCCACAATCACGTCTTTTGTGCTGTTGCTTTGTTTTTTTTAAACTGTCGCTTTCTTCTCACAACTGCACGTACAGTAGTAACATTCAGGCAGCTTTGTCTGTCAGCTATAGTTCTTTTCCCTCGCTTTTGTCAACAGGAGGTGACAGCATGGCTGGCCCAGCACATCTCTATTTTTTGGCTAGACCTCTTGTATCATTATTCTCTGTTTTATGATGACCTTGGACTCCTGTATTAAATATTTTTAGCCTCCTGGGTCTGATGTTGTAATAACTGCCTTCCACAAATTGTGGCAAAACGGCCTTTTCCGACTGCACTAAGCATTCCTTACCCTGCTGCATTGAAAAAGTATTTGGTCAATAAAGATATTAAGCATGCTTTTCCTAACCTCCGTTTGAGACATCTTATGTGGTTTGCTTCCCTCACACACTAAAGTTTGTGCACTTCAGCTGGGTTTTGTGTTCAAACAATCAGGGAGAAGCTCTAAAGTTTCAAAGCTATAGGCATATACTGTTGTGGGAGGTAAGTGAAACACGTAGGGCATCTGTCATGGAGGCTAACCAACACGTTGAAAATGTTCAAAAGGTGGAATTTCTCCAGATTTCTTCAGTGTTGACGTTTTCCTGAACACAAGTTATTTAGCTGCAGAACAGCACGATGCGGTCAGGGCTTTGGTCGTCAAACGTTTGACAAGGGGCCGGTCGCTATCATGGTAAAGTCACTTGATCTCCTTTATGTTCTCATGCAGGGGAAACCCAGGAGGACTATCATTTCACAAGCAATTTGATTTGCTTATTACGCATGATGCCATTACATCATGGAACTCAAAACCCACCTCGAGTGCGCAGACGTTCGTGTGTGAGGGAAGCGAGCCACGCAAGATGTCCGCAACAGAGGCTATACTTTTGCACTGTGAAACAAACCCCACAACCAACTTAGTCAACATCTAAAGATTCATAATATCAAAGAATGCATTTATCTAATTAAAAGACATACCATAAATTTATATTCTGTATATAACTACCTCAACAATTAGCTTGAAAGGGATATTCAATTAAAAATGGAAAATGTAGGGAAGAGATGAAACGACATCAGATTCAAAGAAATAAACTGTTCAAGGTAGTGCATTAATGTTCATAAGTAGCATAGTAGTCACATTTATGTGTAATCAATTGATCTATATGTGCAGTGTTACAGCCCAGGAACCAGAAGCAAGCAGTTGTAGAAAAAAATCAAAATCCTATATTCAGTCCAAGTCCAGGCCAGAGATAACAAACGTACAGTATCAAAAAACACAATCCAAAGCTCAGGGTTGTGGGGCAGGCAGAGTTTGGTAACAATGGATCAGATTGGCGACAGTACATAAATGGTGGGCAAAAATCAGAGTAGATGAGACTTAGCAAAAATCCAAAAACCAGGGCAGCAAAAACCAAGAATCGTAGTCAGGCAGGCGGGGTCAAAACCAGAACAATAAACAGATCAATCAAAAGGCCACAGGCAGAAATCGGCAGTCAGGCAAAGGGTGTCTCAAATCTCTCAAATAAAGTTGCGTACGTGTCTCTCGGCACAGAATAAATGATCAACGTTCTGACGGGGACTGAACAGAAATGCAGGGCTTAAATGCACCAAACAAGTCACATGCTATGGGGAAACAGGTGGTGGGAGTGACAGATGATGAACAATGAAGGTAAGCACATGAGGAAGCCCTAACACAATGATTGGCAAAAGCCAAGATGCAGACTGGGAACACATAAACAACCTATGACAGATAAACGGCTCCAGTTAAGGAGTTTTACGTGCTCAGATCAAAGAGTGCAGGATAGCAATAAAGCATGTGTGAAAGATTTCGCGGAAACACAGGAAGATACAGGGAAAGCAAAGCAAGGGGCGGGGATTAGTACAGGGTGAGTGCTGAGGTTACGTTAGTAGTAACCCAAGTGCTCGTTAGTTAGTTAGTAGTAAGTACATGGGTTAGTAAGTGTAATACAAAATATAAATGTTAGTATTATTAGTAATCTAGGAAAGCAGAGGGAAGGAAGTAAACGAGAATTGAAGTAATTATGTGAAACATCAGAAACCACTGAAATCCCCAGAAGCATGTGGGCACGCAGACTGGGAGACGTAACGTACCACACTGATCACAAGACAGGGGTAGACACTGGTGCACAGAACAGAAAATAAACAAATGGCAAAAACAGAAACTGGGATATAGACTAATGATAAATGATACATAATAATGAAAAATAACAAAAACAGGTAGCAGGCACAGGCAGAATCATAACAGTATATATTTTGCATATAAAGTACAATTTGCTATGAATATTTTCTGTCCCATGCTATTCAATGCATTTTTTTCTAATAATGAGATGAAATGTATGCGGTTACAAAACTAACAAGATATATTTTGCATGTTTTTTCTTTGATCATCATCCAAACCCTTTTGAGTGGCAGGAGTGAGGAATGAGCTGCCTTTACAAGTTTTACCTTGTCATTAATATATATATTTCAATTTCAACTTTCTCCCCTCCCATAATATTCTCTGCCATTGTTCCAGTTCAGAAACTGATTGCACGCATTCTTTTGAGGTGCAAGTACACCCATTTTCATTGTACTAAAGCAACCAATTGGCAGATTACTAATCAGGAGGTTGGTAGCTGGCTTGCTAATTGGAGGACTCAGAGAGGTTTCTGGATGCCGGAGTCATATTCCCTTTAATTGCTACATACTGTAATTGCCAGCAAATGTCTCAGAGCTTCGTCAAATGCAGGAGGGCAAGCAGAGCATGTAATCCATTTCCTTGGAGCCACATTATCGAAGCAGCTAGAGTTGAAAGACGCGAGCAAAAAAAAAAAAGTGGGAAGACTGTAATTGGGCGCTACTGTTACGGTCATCTCCATGCCATGCATCCCTGTATTCATCCAAGTTTTTATTTCTGTGCCAAAGAATAACCACAGTCAAAGTTATCAAGAAGGGACACTTGAAAATTTTTCTCTTGGCTGGTTGGTGAGAACCAATGGCAAATTGGCCGTCGAATGATATTGGATGTGTTGAAATTATTTCCTTTCCAGCCTTGATCCAATTCATTCGTATGTTTTTGTGAAACCAACCACAGCATCCAAGACCAAAGAAATGGTCATATTAACCAATGGGCTGTAATTGGCCCCAACTTCATAGATGTTGGCACAATACAATTTAAAGGTCCAAGGAGAGCAGGAGACGTGCGTTCGGTCCACCATTAAAATGTTAATTTAAAAGTATGATTTTTACTGTTGGAGTACCTGGAAAGATGGGGAACACATTTATAAGGTTTAGACACAAACTTCATTAATACTAATGAATAGTTACAACTATTAACAACTAAAATTTCAGGAAGCAATGCAAAATGGAACACTAGTATCAAATGGTAATCATGAAATGGGCGGGGTTCTTACTGTGGGGAGATTCTATCGCAGACCCCAATAGATACCACCATGTGAGCACACAAGAGTACTTAACACCACAACTTGCACTGCAATTTTACACTGCAAGGAGAAGCAAATCTCCAAAAAAACCTCAAGTGACGAACACCATTAGGCCAACCACACCACATACAAGGAGGTGGATCCCACACAAACTCCCCACCGCTTGTCCCGCTACCTGTAAAGAACATAAGCAGAACTATGATAAAACTATGAATTTCAGCTGATTCCATTTCACAGGAGTATAAAGAACACTCCTGAATTTACTTAGGGGCAGTGTAGCTGTTGTGTCAGAGACATATGTCAGAAATCATGGACAAATCACAGACAGTTGACACCAATAGTATGGTTGAGTTCAAGCTGACACAGACAAATTAGACCACATGACATAAATGGACTGGTTCAGGCAAGGCAGCAGCCTGGCATTTAGCCTTGCTCATTCTGGGGCCCGGATTATAGGAGACACTGGGAGGGTCATCTGTCTGACTACTCTGGCTCAAACAGGGAGGAGGCAAAGGCTGAATTTCCTCATCAGTGTGGGGCTGCAGAGCGTGCAGTCAGGATCAACCAGGGCACAGCTTCACTACAGCTGCACAAACCAAACAGCGCTGCCACACATCCACCAGAATTCAGGTCAAGAGGCACTGATTGCCCACACCTGTTCTTATTAAGGCAGGAAACTCTCAGGCAAAGAGGCGCTGATTGCACTCACCTGTCGTTGTAAAGCAGGAACGCTCTCTAACCTTACCAACAGAGGGCAGTGCTCTTAAACTACATATCAGCCCCAGTGACGTAAAGAGAAAACTAGACTGCGCAAAGCCCCCTTTCTTGTGGTATTATGGCTTTAACATCCATTCACAGCAAAACAAAGCATGTAGTGCTTTAACTAATTTGGATACGTATGATTTTTGTGCCAAAATGCTTAGTTCCTGCTGCGCTGTTGGCTGTGAAAATTGTGCAAACCACGCAGAAATATGTTTTTTATTATCCTCTCTAAAATCGTATTTTTACTTATATTTATGGATAATTATACCATGGTCTGGGTGAATGGTGAAGTGGAAGATAATGGAGACCCAGAGTTTTGAATCAGAAGATGATGGTTCTGGGAGGTATGCATTAAATGAAACAGAAGGGCATCCAAAACCTGCATAAGAAGTGCACTACGTAACTGTACATATCTTGAGTTTTAACAGAAGTTTTCTATTCCCAGATACTCCTGGCAACTTTGAGTCCCATTTTCTCAAAAGTTCCCCAACATGGGTGATGCTCTTACCAATTATACCATGGTCTGATTATCTGATTGGCTGGCAGGTATGCATTAAAGCTTTGCGTCGGGTATTTGAGTTTTTTAAACCGATGCAATCAGCTTTACCTGATTTTTGAGTTTTTTGATTATCAGTTTACCTGATTTTGAGCGTATTAGTTATATCCTGAAAGCTTTTCACTCATACGTATGTCCATATTTTAAAAAGTGCCCTATAGCAACCTTGTTTTAATTATTTTTTAATGCTTTATTTCTGAACAGGGTGTTTACTATATTTACTGTCTATTTTGCCCATTGGTTTTGCCATGACCAGAAACTGGCGACTATATGACAATGGCGGAATGCACCAAGAATGGAGAGTGTGCAGTCTAGTTTTTTCTTTATGTCATTGGTCAGCCCTCTCATATGTATTGCATGGAAAATTAGTATTTATAACAGAAGGACAGTTTTTGATGAATAGATTATTTGTTGCAAAGACTACATTTATGAGCAGTGTTGGGGAAGTTACTCCCACAAAATACTTTGTGACTTACAGTATAACCTTCAAATTAAAGTATAACATTATTTTACAATATTGCTTTCGATGTGAGTTATTTTTGCATTACCTAAACCTCAAAAGAGGCACAAAAGGACAAGGAATTGGGAACATGTGACTAGAATGAAAAAAAAAACCATCAAAAGAATATTAGCTTAGCCACTACATACCAAGAACCAGGACACCTTTTACCACAGGTGTGATTGATTTTTTTTTTGTCACACAAATGTTGTCAGGCTAAAATAAGAAAATTTTGTGTATGCTGATATTGTTATTGCTGCAGCTGCGTATCTCATTGCCTAACAGAATGTTTACCTTCTCCAAATGTTGCCTCAGGTTACATTGATTTTCTGACCACGAACAGTTCCTTAATGCTGGACAAAAAAATGCCATGGACAGTGAATGGTTGTTGGACCTTTCTTTTTTGACAGCAAACTAAATTTCCATAAATTTCTGGCTGATACCTCGATATCATCTCACAATCATCCCTTCTTCAGCATAATTTTCTTTCACCTTTATAGAAGCAATCTCATAATATGCAGAATACACATCTGTTCCTCTAGCCCCGAGCAAAGAATTGTAATAATGATATTGTATATTTTATCATGATACTGAGTGATTTTTTTTTTTTTTTAAACAGAAAGTGAACGTTCTGTGATCCTGCATCCAAAATAAACACCCATTTTGTGTTTGAGAGTGTGTCTGTGTGTATGAGTGTGTGTGCTGGTATGTGTGTGCGTGCATCTGTATGTTTGCATGTGAACTTCTCTAAAGTTGTTTATTAACCACTTGCGGTTCATTGGAATGGGCACTGCATATTCACAGTGACAGTCCCTTTAATGTGAAATATATTTGGCACTGCGTAGGAGCAATTGCAGTCGTGCATCCTCAACCTCTTCTGAGGGCGATAGCCTATGTCAGGTGGAATGCTAATGGCTTCCTGTTCGTAATGAGCTCATTTACTATGCTTGCCGTCTGAACGGAGCTCGATTGAAGAGGAGATGGAGAGGTCCTGACCTTTTCAGCATTCCTTTGTATCCTTTTACTCTCAGAATACCAAAGAGGGGGTCACTGTTGTTATCCATGAATTTTCGAATTTATAGTTTTACAAAAAAGCAGAAAAAAACAGTTAAGCACGTTATTATTTAAATAACAGTTATTTTCTTGCATTCCTGAACATAAATATTAGTTTTAGTTGTTGAATGCGATAATGCAAACTGTAATCAAGGCCAAAGGAGGCCATACAAAATATTGTGGTTTTTTTTTTTTTTGGTTTTTATGTGTGAATATGGACTATTTAGTGGATTCAGTTCATTATTTGCCAAAGAAAGAAAGAATAAATATTTATGTTTTCTCATTTTTTTATGACAGGTGGTCTAATAAATTTGTTAAGCACTATATATATATATATATATACACACACACAAATGAGCCAGAGCATTATGATCACCTGCCTTACATGGTGTTGGTCCTCCACATGCCGCAAAAATGGATCCATCAAATTTATATCCAGTGGATCAGCAGAAAATTTCCCAGAGCACCACACCCTGCACCCATTCGTCTTCTTGCTGCAGTACATCTAGGTTCCCTCTCATCCCCAGGCAAAATGCCTTTGTATGCGGCCGATGTTCATGGCGTAAATGAAAACAAGACTTACTGGACCCTCTTTCATCACTCCAAGGTCCACTTCAGATGGTAACCATGCCCTTTTATGTAGTATAGGTAGTGGACAGGGGTTAAAATGAGCACCCTGACCAGTTTGCAGCCACATAGCCCATTCACCCAACCTGTCCTCCAACCATACGCCCAAATAAGTCGATTATTCTCATTTACTCTGATTTACGACCCATAGGAGCGTTTCCTAAAATAGCGGCTCTATTGGCAGTAGGATGGTACTGTTAGAGTTACAGTTTCAGTTCCAGATACAGTTTCAGTCATATTTACACTTAAAATAATGGTTTGGGTAAGGATTAGGGTTGGGGTTGGGGTTAGGGTTACAATTAGGATTAGGGTTAGGATTTTAGGTCACGAATTTACTGACAGCGACGCTGATGATCGAAACCAGATTGTAGTTATTTAAATGACCGCTAGAGGTGAGGATCGAAACCAGGTTGTAGTTATTTAAATGACCACTAGAGGCTCCTAAACGTAACTTCAGGTCGTAATAAACTGCTTGACAAACGACCTTTGCGGGCGAATTTTGTTTGAGGACAGGCTCCTTATGCCAGTTGCCCTTCTGAGGGTTTGAGCTGGATGGGAAAACCTTCATTGCCCTCACACATTGATGAGCCTTGGGCATCCAACAGCCTGTTACTGGTTTGTAGATTGTCCCTATTCGGATCACTGTTGGTAGGTACTCACCACTGTTGTCTGGGAGCACCCTTCAAGCCTTGCCGCTTCAGAGGTGCTCCACCCCAGTCACTGTCATCCATGGAAAATCAAATTTACCCTAGCTCTGTTTGGGACAAGACCACAGCTTACAATTTTGTGCCCATGTTGTTTTTAACATAGCACACTCAGGGTGGATTTAAGAGTAGAACTGTTGAAGGAACCTTTCTGATTTGGAGACAAACAGTAAAAGGAAAATAAACTATTTTTTTATTATTATTTTTATTACTGATGGAGCTCTATTGATTTGAGTCCCTTGAAATGAACTGATAACTGACAATCAAATATATTAAGTTTCACTGGTCATACACTACAGAAATCAATGTGTTCAGGAGCATTGAAAGTGAATTTTCTATCATTTTCACTTAAGTTCTCAGTAAATAATATATTTCAAGCCATCTGACAAACATCCTTCCTAAGTGATTCAGAAGTTACTGAAGAGGTTTTGCCTGAATTTCTAGTATGAATTGATTACAAAGACTACAAACAATCAAAGGACACCATTTCCACTGCACAGCTCACCTTTTCATTGTTTGCACTTTCCATGTCAGTTCATGCAAGAGTATGTATAGGAGCCATTTGTGAGCTGGATTCATTTTGAAGGGTAGACTTCTTAATGTTAGAGGAAGACTGAGCAGATTTGTTATGCCAGAGGACCAAAGTTCTGGGGTTCTTCTTCCCAAAATACCAGCATGTATCCAAATTAGCATTGACACTCACAAACTACTGGGCCACTGAGGAAAATACCAAATGCTGTCCAAATTACAACATTAGTTCCAGATTCCAGCATCAAATTCCCTGGCTTGGAAGATTTGCTCTGAGTGTATTTTTTTTAGGTGCTGACAATTTACTTCGAAGAGCAAAAGATGGCAGATTTGCCAGAAGATTACACCAGACTTACCACCATTTACATTTTTGGTAGATGATTTCTTTCGTCTAATGAAAGTACAAAGACGATGCACTGAACTGAAATGATATGGTTTCATTTTTACATTTTGCACCACTAGAGCAATAGCAACACCTTTGGAAATAACCAATATAGTCAACATGGACTCATGACAAAGTGTGATCCACATTTCTCCTGTGATCTGGAAAAACCTGGTACATATGTCACTTTTGGGAGAAACTGAGTTTGAACCTCATTTGCAGTAATTAAGAGTGTGAGGATCTTAAAACACTAGCTATTAGAGTTATTTGAACTGTCAAAATAAAGTTTTTATTATTTTTTTTTTAGGTTGGGAAAAGTCCAGAATCAAAAGGTTTTTGTTCACTTGCAAGAATACTTGCCACTGATAAATTCACTAGGTTTTTCCAGATCTCGGGAGAGTTTCTTAAGCTGACTGGGTAAGGTATAAAAAATAAGACCTGACAATGGAATAATTCTGACTTCAGCAGAAGGTGAACTTGAGAATGTTATTAAGGAATGGGATCAATTCAGCAAACTACAATTACTCTGAAACAAAAAGGAAAAAAATGGGCTTACAACTCACATGTTGCATCACATTTTGTATGAGTATGAGAGGATGATTAAAACAAGTTGAACAAACACTCATGTCAATCACAAGAGAAAAATAATCAATGGAAGGATCCCTTCACACCTGTAACTGTGAGGTGGAAGCCATTCTCAATAGTCATACACTTACCAACATGTCAGACAATCCCAAAGACCTTAAGACCTTGACTGTTCAACACCTTTTGCAGTTATCTGATTTCAAGAATTTCTGTGCTGTAATCACTGCTACCCTTCCTGTCTAAAACTCTGGAGTGTACTGCACTTGATCACTTATTGTTTTTTTTTCCAACAGAATCACCTCCCTGACCCCTATCAGTCTGGCTTCTAAGCTAGCCACTCAATGGGGACTGCTCTTCTGTCTGTGAGAAACACAATCGCCACGGCACATGCCTCGTCACTCTCCTCTGTCCTGATTCTTCCAGACCTGCTTTTGACACAAATAACCACCAACTCTTGATCTCCGCTCTGTCTGAGATGGGGATTTCTGGGACTACCCTCTCTTCATTTGTTTCCTGTCTAGATGATAAGACATACTGAAATAGGTGTCCTGGATGGGATCTGTCTCTTCTTCCCAGCCTCTAACAACAGGTGTCCCTCAGGGATCTGTTCTTGGGCCATGTTATTCTCTACTTACATTAAGTCTCTCAGCTCTGTTATCTCATCCCATGATTTCTCTTACCATTGGTATGCTGATGACATCCAAGTTTTCTTCTCCTTTCCTCCTTCTGACACACAGGTCCAGGACAGAATATCAATGTGCCAGGCAGACATTTCAATGTGGATGGCCAGACATCATCTAAAGTTCAACACAAAGAAGACAGAGCTTCTCCTCTTCCCCCATTGAACCTCCCCTCCACAACAGCTTGCCATCACTGTTGACGGCACTGCAGTAGCTGTTCATTGCTCTGCGAGGAACCTGTCAGTCATCTTGGACAGCAAACTAGACTTCAACAAGCAGGTTACAGCAACAACACGGTCCTGCAAAATTCCTCTGTAGAACATCAGAAGGATTTGACCATACCTGACCACCTACTCAGCACAGCTCCTAATCCAACCCACAGTGATGTCCCACCTAGACTACTGAAACTCCTTGCTTTCCTGCTCAACCATCCTGTGCCTTTCAACCCCTGCAGCTCATCCAGAATGCAGCTGCTCATCTCATCTTCAACCTCATCAAGTTATCCCATGTGACTTCCTTGCTGAAATTCCTACACTGGTGGCCAGTTGCAGCCAGAGTCAGATTCAAAGTCCTTACTCTGGCTTATGCTGCAGCAAACAAGACAGCCTCTTTTCTACTTCCAAAGAGGTAATCACCCCATACACACCTGCTTGGCCACTTTGTTCTGCTCAACAAGAGGACTCCATCCCCCTGGCCTCCTTTGCAATGCCAGTCACTCATCCAGAACACTTGGCTTTTCCCATCATGGTCCGCAGTGGTGGAATGACCTACCCACCTCCCTACAAAATGCTCAGTCTCTGCAGATCCTCAATCTTGACTTAAAGACTCATCTGTTTAGACAGTACTTGACCTAGAACCCCCCTTCCCTGCACAAAAAACCTGCTCTGTAGTGTGAGTATAAGAACAATAACTTATTGATTGAAACAGACAGGCACAGATAACAAAAGAAAAGTAAAACAAAATTTTAAGATACAAGACAATAGCAGAGCAAGGGAATACTGACAAGTTATTGAAACAAAAGCAGATTCAAAGGCAATGTAAGTGGCTTGAGCCTGAAAAAGAAAAACAATTGTTTTTAAACACCAATTACAAAGGTGTTTTTATTGATGAAAGAGTGCTTTATAAATGTGAAATATGAATTATATGTGTAATTTCATGTGTTGGAGAAATCAGTTGGCATAAGGTTCGTAAAATTATATAAAATTATATATATACAGAGTGAGTAAAAAAAAACTATAAACTTTTTAAATGTCCAATTATTATATTCTGTAGCAATGTATACAACATCTTTTTACATGTACGTTTTTAGCAGCTCTTTCTGCTTCTTTTGATACCAACTTGCACCTTGTTGGATTAAACCCATGACTGCTGTGGAACAATTTAAGGAGTGAAGTGAAATTTCACTTGTGCCAACTGATCAGGCTCTGATACAAAGCAAACAAAACAGAATTCCCTCTGTGAAGTTTCAAGTCAACATAAAACATGTATGGCATGTTAGGAAACTGACGCTGAAAACTCCGCAGCATATTTGTAACGTTCCGTGTCCTATGATATTCAGTGACCAAGAAGGCCCTTTGCCTGGGGGTTAACTGTGGACGCGCCATGCTTTGCAGTGCCAGGTCATTACGACCAATGCACAAGCAAGATTCATATGCCTGTTTTTAAGTTCAAATGACTACGCAACCCATTATGACATGCATGGTCAATTTTATATCCAGCCCTGGTCAGTTGGCACAAGTCAGATTTCACTTGAGTCCCTTAATTGTCCTCTGTGCAGTCATGCCTGAAACCTAATGAGGTGTAACTGGTACCAATATCAGCGGAAAGATCTGAGGCAAAAGTACAAAATATGTTGTATACATGTATTTTGCTACACCATCACAAAATGACCCGTTAAAAAGTGGATAGTTTTTTTTTTGACTCACTCTGTGTATATATTTTGGACTAACCATTTATTTGTAAACCATATCATATATCCATTTGTAATCCTGGAAATAAAACATCAAAACTTCTTGGAGTCTGGAATATTGCAACTCCAGAAGTGTCATTGGAAGCAGTAATGTTTCAAAACTCATAGGATCTCCTGAAGAACGTCTAGCTGTAACCTCATTGCAGGAGCGTATCGACTGTTTGGCCATCCACTCCTTCTCTGGGCTTTCCACTAGCCATCATTCACTAAAGGCGCCTGAGAGTAATTAATTGACAGGAGCTGTGGGGAGCTCGCAATTGTGTTAGTCTATCTCAATGAACCGGGCTGTCCAGACCCATTCCCACAGGCTAATATGCTCCATTATCCCCCCCTGCTGAAAGACTCAAGGCTCACAAACAACCGAGTGTACCAGCTGCACTCTTCGGCCATTTCAGCCAATAAAATTGATTCCCCCCTCCCTTTTTTACAGAGCACAGGTGGGAAAAAAACAACAATTTCATTGGCCCATCTCCATGAAGATCTTCATGCTATAATCACAACTCCTTTTCTATCTTCCAGAAAAAAAGGTTTCTGTTTGACTGGCCACACAGCTGTAATGTCAAGAAAATGGTTTTATGACTTAATAAAATGTAACCACAACAATATATGGCTGCCTCAGCAGAGATCTTTTACTGCCATCTCACTTAAACTTGTCAAAATATTTTAGTACACAGAATGTTAAATAAAGAGGTCTGCCTTCATTTTCTTTTTGTGCTGTCTTTGATGGCCAGGAATAACCAACAATATCAGCAGTATTTTGAGGAAAGAAATATTATTTTTTGTACTTAATGACTTACAGTACTACCCACTAAAATGTAAGAAGTGAGAACATGAAAGGAACACATAAAGCCAGTATTTTTAAATGAAATTACCTGCACACAAGAGAAAATAGTGACCATTTCAAAAACGCATGTTTTATGCTTATAGATAATCACATTTTAATGAGCATTTTGTGTCCTGTTGCTCACTGATTATTTCATCAACTCTGCTTCCATTGACTCTGCCATTTGTAATAAATCACAAGTAACAGCATGGTTGGCATGACTTTGCATTAATCGACCCCTCTGTTCTTCTCCTTTTTACATTCATGAATTGCATGAAGCCTCAGGCAGGATAGATGCTTAAAAATATGTGGATCCTGCCAACCTATCTTTCCAAGCTCACTATCAGCATTAATGTGATTACCAAAATATGGAAGTCTGCCTATGTTCTCCCTGTGCTAAAAAGGTGGGGGAAGGCCACTTTGTTAAATATAAACATATTTAAAGGCCCATCTTTAAGTTGTCAGTTCTTGTTTTAATCCTTGAATAGTCAGTAAGTGAAAAGTTGAAGGATTTTTTTATGTAAAAATGGAATTCTATCCAGTCATCAGTCTGACTTGGGAGAGCAACATCATACTATCTCTGCGACAGTGAAAGTGGTGATTGGCATCATTAGCATATTGGATAAGAAACAGAGTTGTGCAGCTTGCTTATTGATCTGTCCCCTGTTATTGATACTGGTAGCCATCTTATTCTGAAATAGTGGTTAACTAGTATTGGTATATCCAACCAGGCAGTGGGATGGTTTGCAAACTATTTCTCTGAAAGGTCTCAGTGTGTCCAATTTGATGACCTGCCCTCAAACTGAAAAACATTAGTAATGGCATACCCCAGGACACTGTTTTTGGTCCTCTGTTTTTTCAATTCATATTAATGATTAAGGTCAAAATGTACGGGGCACAGATTTTCATTTTTATGCAGATAATACTGTGATATATTATGCTGATTCCTACATTACACAAATTGCAGGATGTTTTTTAATATTATACAAATTCAGCTATCTTGTCTAAAGCTAGTTTAAAATACTAACAAAACAAAGGTAATGCATTTCTAAAATAATAGAAAGAAGCCTGTGAATACTAGGATATTATGACTGCTCAGGAAATTAAATTAGATGTAGTCTTCAGTTTTAAACATCTCTGTATCTAGCTTGATGACTGCCTTTTGTTTTGATCCTCAGATTGAAAATCTCCATTAAAAGTTTAGATTGAAGTTCAGGTTTCAGTCTTGCTTCTCTTTTGATGCAAGAAGGAGATTGGTCGCTGTTACTTTTTTTACAGGTTCTTGATTATGATGAACTGGTATACATGAATGCATTTACAAGGTGCTTGCAAACATTAAATACTGTGGCAATGTCACAGTGCATTGAGATTAGTTACAAACTACAAAGGCCCCACTCATCATTTTACACTTTATGCCATGGCTGGGCTGCCATCTTTGACCATCTACAGGCACAGTCATTGGTTTTTGCTTACTTATAAAGCCATTTTCGGTAAACTCCCATTATACATTCATTCTTTGATGATGCCGAGATTTGCCTGCAGGAGATGACACAGAGATTTGACTGTGGGTTTAGTATGAGATCACAAGATGTGAGGTTATTCTCCGTCCCAAGTGCACAGACTGGTTTTGGAAAGAAACCTGTGAAGTGCTCTGCTCCCCTCACTTGGAATAGCCCTCAAAATTTTTAAATTGAGAGACTTTGTCTCTCTGCCTGATTTTAAAGCTCTCACAAATACAATGGTGAATTAATAGGGTTATACTTGTCTAATTCTGTAGGTTTTTCAATATGTTTACATCTTTGTGTTTGTTTTCCCCGTAACTGGTTTTCCTGTTGTTTATTCTTGTGTTGTCTGTGCCAATTCATGCTGCTATTCTTGTCAGGTCTCCCTTGAAAAATGTCATTGATCTCAACAGGACTAACCTGGTTAAATATGGTAAACAAACAGACAAACAAATCATAGAAACTAGCCCAAACTGGTGGCAGGCAAGAGACTTGTCGTTAGTCAAATGTTTTCCACACACACCAGCTTGAGGTAATTTAATGGGTGAGGGTTGAGGGTGTTTAAGGGGTGAGAGAGCAACCATGTCCCAGCCTTTGTGACACAAGGGATGTTGTGATTAGCCTAAATAGTCATTTTCTTGCATGGCATTATTTTAAGATTAATTTCAGTGAACGTATTTTAGCTTAATGAAAATTTTATTTATTTATTAAGAATCAATTACTTTAAGCAGGAAATGCATCTGATCAGGTTCAGCTTGATCACATTTAATGAGGCATTTTGCAGTGACTATTGATGATTTTTGTTGTTTTGATTCTTTCTAGTTTATAAAGGTATATATCATCATCAGAAATGGTAGGAGGTCTCCATTTTGCCTTTTTGAATTTATTGAGGAAATTTTGCTGTTTGTGTATATGATACTGTGTTTCATTTTCATCCATTCATTCATTCATAAGTTCTTATATTTCAATAAATTAAAGTGTATTAAATTATTGGCAGTGGCAATTGGTTGGTGTGGCCATTTTTTAACTGCCAAGGCTACCTCTTAAAAGGTTGTATGTTCCTTATGAGCACTATTCCAGTAGCTGATATCATCTTTGAACCTCATTGCTTGTCAAAATACACAGTAGCATACAGCATAATCTTTGAGTATTATTATGTAAAGTTTGCTGCATCAAAATGAATCATAAATGTATATGTATAAATGTATTTAAATGTATTTTTCTGTTTCTTTAACAATTTTTTGTTATTGTGGCTCTGTTGGCCCAGCCAATCACCAGATTTTTATTCAATTGAACATGCATTTTACATACTGAAGAGGAGAATGAAGGCAAAAAGCCCTTGAGCAGCTGCAGTACAGCCCTAGTAGAGCACCACCTGAGAAAATACCCAGTGTTTGGTAATGTCTCTGCATCACAGTCTTCAAGCAGTCATTGCATGCAATGGATATGCCACCAAAATGTACTGTAATAATTATTACTTTATATTACATTATTTTAAACTGATTCATCAAAAAATGGGGGTGGGGTGATGTGGGGGACTATGTACAAAAATTGCTGTCTTGTTCTAAACACTTCATCTAATATGGATGAAAACACCCCCCAAAAATGCTGATATTCTGCACTTCATCCTCATCCTCATTCTATCCTTTCAAACACAAAGTGCTAGAGTACAGAATCAAAATAAATAAGTCACTGTAAAATGAACTATGGTGTTCACTATATATTTGTCATACCATGTATTTTCTGACAGATCAAATGAGAGCACAGATGGCACCCATTAAGTTTTGATAAGCTATTTCATATACTGTATATACAGTTGATAGAAGGCTACTCGCCCTCACTGAAATTGCAGGTCTTGAAATGTGAAGCCAGAAATATACATTAAATGTCAGATTTGTTTTTCCATCTTTAATGTATCCTTCCAAATAACAAAATTCAAGAGAGAAAAACAAACCATTATCATCTGGAAAAAATGTATATCATAGCTCTACAGTCAAGTCAATGCACCCCAAACTAATACTACATTATTTATTACAGCAGCAACTTTTTGTGAAGATGTCTGTACTCCATTTTCTCATCAAAACTTTTGAATTTTTACCACTCTTCTTTGAAAAAAATTTCTTGGGTGTACGCAGGGACAAAGCCAAATTCTGGTAGAATATGCAAGTGGCTGGTTATTTTGTTTTACTCACCAGCCATGAAAATAATGGTAGTCTATTGAGTGGCTGGTAAAATCTAAACATTCACTAGCCATTTGGCCAGTATATAAAAAAGCTCACTGTGCACCCTGGGTGTACATGTCTCTTTAGGGCATTCCACCGATTTTTAATGAGATTTCGAGACCTGAAGCCATGCCTTTGTGGACTAGAATGTGTGCTTTGGGTCAGCGCCATATCAGAAGGAGCAATTCTTCTTAATTTTCAGCTTTTTGACAGTTGCCAAGAGGTTTTGTGCCAAAATCCATGATAGGCCTACATTGTATTACTTCTACTGCTCTTTACAACTGACCTGGTTTTATTTGAAGAGAAGCAGCCCCAAAGTATAATATTTGAACTTCCCATGCTTCATTGTTGAAATTTTTTTTGACTAAATTTTTGGAAGTTAATTTCAAGGATGGAAAAGGTCTGACATTTATGCTGTTGTTGTTCTGGCTCTAAATTTCAATAACCTTCAAATTCAATAAGAGAGAGTAGGCTTTTTTATATCCACTATAAATAATACCTGGAGCAAATGTTTCTGCCGCTTTCATTGCGGTACTAAATATCTATCCAGCTGAACTCCTCCAAGTATCAGCAAAATGTGAGGGAAAGAAGTTGGCTTCACAGGTTTTTTGCCCTTTTTAAAATTGTGCTTATCATAATGAATCTGCCCGCATCTCCTTATAATTGGAGGAATGTCTCAGGGGATCTCCTCAGGAAACAGGCAAGGCTTGTGCCAATGTGAGCGGAACCTGGTGCTGGGGTTGCCAGACAGAGTAATCATTTCTGAATCCCATTTCCACTGCCACTGATGGTAGTTTAATGATATTTTAGTTTATACAAAGTAGCAGACTTATGAACCCACACCGTGAGCCAACCAGAGGTGAAGGGGCTGCGCCTATTGAATCTCGTTGCTCTCAGGTTTTCATACTACAGGCCCTCCAGGGAGTGTAATCTACCACTGTCTCCCCTGCCTCAGCTTTAGGAGGTGTAGGCAAAGGTGTACTGAGAAGCATATTGTGACAAATTTACAATAAATAGAACATAGAACGCAATGCTAAAGTACCCTCGGCCGTATGGGCATAAGACAAGGAATGACAACATATAAAGGGTTTTTTAATGTATGCCTATGTAACACACTGTGTTGAATACTTTCGGGCTTGAGAGAAGTTTCAAGAGTGAAAAGGAAGACAGAGGTAATTGTCCAATTTCATCTAGGACCTGGCAGGTTATATGGAAAGTGTGGAACAGGACAGCTGGGACTTTACATCGTTTGGCATTCAGAATATTAAGTCTGACATGATGCGCATTCATCAAAATTCGATGTTATTTTGAAGGTGACTGAACAGTTTGGTTGATAATGTTGCTACATGAAATTGTTATTAGAAGGTATTTAAATTAGGTAAAGGCCAGCTTCCATGTCCTCCAACTTGATTATCGAGTGAGTACACCTTATGAATTTGACATAGCTACACCAAAAAATGTCATGGTAGTGCAAAGGCGTAATGAAAGTAACACTGTTCAGAAACAATGTGACCTTTTGACCCAATTAACCAGGTCAAGGTCATCCACCTTTAATGTTCTGCAAGCTGATTATCCAGAACATACATGCTGTAAATTTTACGCGACTACAACAAAAATAGTAGATGTAATGAAGGAAACAGTGTTTACAAAGAATGTGCCTTTTTGACCCTTTAAAGTAGGTCAAGGTTACCCATCTTCAAACTTGTCCAAGCTATATGTCCCAATAATAGTCCCTGTGAATTTCATTACCCTGAGATTAATAGGAAAGGAGTTATTGTCTACACAGATGGACAGACAGGACAGACACAAGGTCTTTGCAGTACCCGATGGCCATACTTTGGCCTCGGTAAAAATCAAATTCTCTAATAAATGCACCCTTTAAATTCCATTTAACTGAAATTTCATTTATCTTTGGAATCCTTGTTTTCCAGCACAGTTTTACAAGGTCTATATTTGCACAGTTTATAAAAATGTCCAATAAGTGTTTGTAAATCAGTATTCTGTACCCTATCTGGACTTGTTTGTACTTGACTTGATTTTCAAATTAGAGAATTCACCGGATAGAACTATATTCATATTTTACTTCCATATTTGTTTTATATTCGACTGTGTGTCTGTCAGGCACACCCACTGCCAGAATTAAATTAACTAAATCACATCTGAAACCACCATCTGAATTCAATACAATCAAAGCATAGCAGGTGACTTGAAGCAGAAAAATTAAACAAAGTAGGTGTGATTTTTAAATTTTTAATTTATCGATCAAAAAAGTATTGTTGCTACAGACAGGTTCAGTATTGCTGTCTGGACAATCTGACATTTGCTTTGATTTCTCATTAATTGGCTGGTCTGACTGCCTGCATTCATGTGCCCATCTGCGTGAGTCTGTTCATACATACCAGAAAGAGTACTGTACGTTTTTTGCCCACTGTGCCATGCATTTACGTATGTGTGTGTATCTCTGCATCATAGACTATTACCATTACTGCATGTATAGATTTCTGAGTTTATGTGGCTTGGTCTTATTTCATGACATTGTTATTGTCCCTGCAGTTTTTGGTTACTGGCTGTGCCTTGTGTTTATTTGTCAGTGATGTGGTTCACACTTACCAACTACTACTTTTAGTCAAGTTAATTTGAATAACAAGCACTGTGAAATGAAATTTGGACAGTGAATTGCTCTGCAATTCTTTAATCAACGTGAACTTGACCGAGTGGTGTATCCACGCTGCTACTGGATTATTGATTTATTATTTACAGCAGACTGAACATAAGTGGGAAATAAAAAAAATCTTCTATGGCCACTAATATGCAAAAGAGAAGTACACTGCTACAGTATATCTGAAAAAAATAATGTTGCTTGTCCTAGTAAGCTAAACGACCATTAAAAAATCTTTCACCCTTCACCAGTGCTTTATTGGAGGAGTTAATTACCAATTAGAGATGGTAGAAGCTTGAAAATGCTATTTACATCATTCAGGCCAGACTAGATGGCAGAACATAAGATAAATATGCATCATTTTATCTTTGGAATTCATGATAATAGCATACATTTTGTGTGCCCTGACAGAACTCAACAGCATACTATTAGTTCACCAACATACACTATGGAGCCAAAAGAGTGTGAACACTTTACTGAAACCACACTGACATACATAGAATTCAGAAATTTTAGTTTCTACATATTTTCAATTTAAATTGAATGTGGAATAAATGAGTGAGTATGTGCTGATAGGACAGACTTTCAGCAATCATTCAACGATATTTGCATAAAATTCTGGCCCACGACTGGGAAATACATGTCCCCACCCCCTCTCAACTCTAAAAGAGCCTTCAGTAAGGGACGATGCGAAAGCGTAGACAAAATTGTCATGGTAAAACAATAATACAGATTTGAATGCAGTAACCTCAGATGCTATCTAAATGCAGTAAACTATGCTATCAGCCCATACTGACGAATTAATGCCAAATTCAATTACAACAACAAATATTTAGAATTTACATTTCCTATGTACAGTATGTCAGTGAGGTTTCAGTACAATGTCCACATTTTTGGCTATCTAATGTATATACAAGCCCTGTTTTTAACCAACTAAAGTCAGATGGACCAGCATCCTTGGCAATCAATGCCTCACTGTTATTATGCAAAATAATGACTTTCCTCATGGCCCTTAGCTGTAAAAGTAACCACAAATCTTCTGTAGCTTCAAAGTAAGAGACTTGGGGAGCCTTAAATGCTAGGTATGCTAGGACTTCCAAGAAGTGTGGATTCTTGGTTCCCCTCCACATTCAAGCTTGAACAGCCATGCACATTGTTTCAGTTTCTCCTTGTTAGAAAGTAGGATTTTGTCTGCCTGTTATTTTTAGTTTTCATTATTGTTAGTTTTTATTTTCATTTATGTACCTTTTGTTATTTTTCTGAGTGATTGTGTATTGTTCTGATTGATTGTCATTGTCAGTGTAAACCCTTGTGTTCTTCCCTCCTGTCAGTCCTTGTTAACACACTAATTCCCCTGTTAATATCAAGGAGAGGTGATTCTAACTTCCTTCATTCTGTTCTTGCTGCCTGTCTGCACCTGAGAGTAGTTTAGAATCAGGGCCTGGGTGTGTAGAGCAGATTAGCATAGCTTTCACACCCTTTCCATTCTACTCGCCTATCCCTGTCCTGCTCTTCCTGGCTCCGCCCCTCTCTGGCTTCCTGCCACAGCTGTTCCCTATCTAGTCAGGCAATCACGTTAATTGTCTTGTGCTTAAATATCCCATTCCCCCTTTGTTCCAAGTCAATTAGTTTTCTTCCCTTGACTCTGTCTGGTTGGTTAGTCTCTGCGCTATTTGGTTTGTGATTGCTCTTTTGAAAGTATTTGTCTGTTTGTATCAGTCTGTATATTTTAGTTTTGTGTTTGAAGGAGATTGCAGTGTGATTGATAGATCCTTGTATTCCCTTTGCCCTTGTGTTCCAATTGTTTTAGTTAGTTTCCCTAATCTTTTCCCTATTTTCCCTTACCCTTTTCCCCATTCCCTTCCTTCCTGTAGTTTATTTTCCCCCTTTTTTGTTCATTGTCTTTGTGCGGACTGATTTCCTGGTTTCCCGATCTTGGCCTGTATTACTGATTACGATTCTGCTCACCTGTATCTATCTGTTTGCTGGCTTCTGACTATTTTCTGAACTGACCATGAGTAAGGGATCGAATCCCACGTCTAATAAACGCCTGCTGAGTTTGATCTGCACTTGGAGTTTCCGTCTGTTAACAGTACATTCAACCAGCTACAACTCCAGCAGATGTTACCGAAACTGCAGCGTATCCAACAACATCAGGCTACCGTCATCGAACAGCAACAACGCGATTGGAGGAGATGAGGGCTGCTCTCCAGAGTCTTTCATGGAGCCGTTCTGTTCCCCCTCCACCTGCTCCTCCAGCCGCTGCAGCAGTGGCACCTCCCATCCGGGGAGCCCGTCTGTCTCCTCCAAGAGGGAGTACGAGGAGATCCACAGACCTGCCGAGCCTTCCTATCCCAGTGCTCCATCATATTCGAGCTTCAACCTCTAACCTTCCCTACTTCTCGCTCCAGGGTGGCCTCATCATAACGCTGTTGTCCGGCCGTGCCAGGAGTGGGGCACTTTTGTGGGACGCCAGCCACCCTGTTAGCTAACCCTGGAGGCGTTCCATGGCTGAGACGCGAGAGGTCTTCGACCCGTTCCCTACCGTGGAATTGAAGCCGGCAGTGAACTCCTCGCCCCACGCCAAGGTAACCTGGCGTCTCGGATTATGCCATCAAGTTCCGTTCGCTGGCTGCCTCTACTAACTGGAGCGAAGATTATTGATGTGTTCTATCAGGGATTGGCGGATAGGATCAAGGATGAGCTGGCTTCACGGAGCTGCCCCGATCTTCAGAGTCTTATGAAGATTACGATCCAGATCGACTCCGCCTCCTGCAGCACAGATTCGGCGTCGCACCATCCCTGAGACGGTCCGGTCTGAGCGGTGTGGCAACCCTTCTTCGTCTCGGGCGATGCTCTATTCAGGAGACCAGCAAGCCCCAGGCGTCGGAGGAGCCCATGCAGGTAGATCGGTTCCGTCTTTCTCCGCCATGCCAAAGATTACAGACTGGAGTATGCCTCTACTGTGCTCAAGAGGGTCATCGTTTGGCTCAGCTGCCGGTCAAGAACAAGAAGGAACCGGTGAGTCTGCACCTTAGTCACGTTTCGAGAATACCAACTCTCCACGTAAGCTGATACGGTCACTATTGTCAATGAATTCAACACTCTGTGCACTTTGGCTCTCATTGACTTAGGTTGGACCTGAATCTCATCGACAAAAGTCTGCTCGCCGAACTAAAGATTCTGCCCCAATCCATACCAGTTCCGCTCAAAGCTATGGGCCTCAACGGTCAATTGTTAAGCCCGTGTCACTCATGTCACTTCTCCACTAACCCTGTCTGTCTCTGGGAATCACCAGGAGAGGATCCGTTGCACATCACCTCCTCTCCTTCCGCACCTGTCGCTCTGGGGCTCCCCTGGTTACAGATCCACAACCCAGTGATCAACTGGAGCAACGGCCAGATTGGGGAGTGGAGTACCAACTGCCTGAAAACCTGCTTATTGAAAGCACCTGCCAGTCCATCCAGTTTCTGCCCCAGAACGGAGTATCCTGCTCCAGACCTGTCAAGGGTGCCCAGGGAGTATCATGATCTAGCAGGGGTTTTTTCCAAATCACAGGCTCTGTCCTTTCCTCCTCACAGGCCTTATGATTGCGCCATAGATCTGCTTCCCGGTGCCTCTCCCCAAAAAGGGGCCTGTATGCGCTGTCACGACCTGAACAAGAGGCCATGGACCAGTATGTGGAGGACTCCCTGGCAGCGGGCATCATCCGCCCATCCTCCTCTCAGCCGGGCGCCGGGTTCTTCTTCGTGGAAAAGAAAGATGGCTCCCTGAGACCGTGCATTGATTACCGGGCCCTGAACAATATCACGAAAATCGCTACCCATTACCCCTCATGAACACCGCATTTGAACTCTTACAAGGAGCTAGCATATTCACGAAATTGGACCTTCGTAACGCATACCACCTAGTTAGGATTAAGGAGGGAGATGAGTGGAAGACCGCGTTTAATACTGCTCGAGGACACTACGAATATCTGGTCGTGCCGTTTGGTCTAGCCAATGCTCCAGCAGTTTTCAGAACCTCATAAATGATGTCCTACACGATATGATTAACCAGTTCGTTTTTGTTTACCTGGGCGACATTCTAATTTTCTCTCGTTCTAAGGAGGAGCATGTGCGCCATGTCCGGTCAGTCCTTCAAACGCTTATTGGAGAATCAGTTGTTAACCAAACTTAAAGTGTGATTTTCACCAGGATACCGTTCCTTTCCTGGGTTTTTTGTGGTGGGCCCGGTGGTATTCTCATGGATCAGGAGAAGGTGAGGGCAGTCAAGGACTGGGCCATGCCCACCAACCGTAAAGAACTACAGTGTTTTTTGGGCTTCGCTAATTTGTATAGGAGGTTCATTAAAAAACAGCACTGTAGCTGCCCCACTTACCTCTCTCACGTCACCCAAGGTTCCGTTCCTTTGGTCCCCCAGCCGCTGAGAAGGCCTTTGTTAATCTCAAGGAGAGATTCACCACTGCCCCTATCCTTAAACAACCGGCTCCAGAGAGGCAGTTTATCGTGGAGGTTGATGCATCTGATGTGGGGTTAGGGGCAGTCCTATCTCAACGAATGCTACTGATAACAAGATTCACCCCTGTGCCTTCTTTTCTGCAGACTTTCTCAGGCGGAGCGCAACTATGACATCGGGCAACCGGGAACTGTTAGCCGTTAAGATGGCTCTAGAGGAGTGGCGACACTGGCTTGAGGGGCCCAGGTTCCGTTTCTAGTGTGGACCGATCACAAGAACTTGGAGTATCTCAAGTCTGCCAAGAGGCTAAACTCCAGACAGTCCCGTTGGTCACTTTTTTTGATCGCTTTAATTTTTACATTGTCTTATCGCCCAGGGACCCTTAATGGCAAGCCAGACGCACTTTCTAGGAAGTTCGCCCCAGATTTAACCACCAGGGAGCCACAACCCATTCTTCCTCAAAAGTGTACAGTGGGGGTATTGAATTGGGAATTGAGGACCGAGTGGGAAGGGGCTCAACCGCCTGGGGGACCACCATCTAACTGTCCTAGATCTTGTTTGTTTGTTCCTGAAGGCCTAAGGCCAGAGGTTCTACACTGGGCCCATTCCTCACGGCTCGCCTGCCATCCCGGAGTGCGCCGTACGCTGGCACTGTTGTCCCGGAGGTTCTGGTGGCCGTCAGTACGCAAAGACGTGAAAGAGTTTACATCTGCCTGCTCAGTCTGCGCTCAGAACAAGACCCCTCACCAGCCACCTGCGGGCCTCCAACCTCTCCCCGTGCCATCCAGGCCTTGGTCCCACATAGCCATGGATTTCGTCACCGGACTTCCTCCATCTGCCGGTAACACTGTAATACTTACCATAGTTGATCGCTTCTCCAAATCCACTCACCTGGTGCCATTGCCTAAGTTACCATCTGCCCAAGAGACTGCTGACCTGTTAGTTAACCATGTTATTCGCCTCCATGGCATACCTTCTGATATTGTTTCTGATCGTGGTCCTCAATTCGTATCTCAGGTACGGAAAGCCTTCTGCAAGTCTCTAGGTATTTCTGTCAGCCTGTCCTCAGGATTCCATCCACAGTCCAACGGCCAGACTGAACGAGCCAACCAACAACTGGAGAGTGTCCTTC
Source organism: Gymnothorax javanicus (assembly GCA_029692085.1). Taxonomy (NCBI): domain Eukaryota; kingdom Metazoa; phylum Chordata; class Actinopteri; order Anguilliformes; family Muraenidae; genus Gymnothorax; species Gymnothorax javanicus. Next base: position 22,165,503 of record CM056203.1, read on the forward strand.
GTTGCCTGACCTCCAGGGATCAGGAGGATTGGAGTGAACAGTTGCCCTGGGTCGAGTACTCAACCAACAGCCTGCCATCTGCCGCCTCAGGTATCTCGCCTTTTGAAGCCTGCCTTGGCTACCAACCCCCTCTATTCCCTTCCCAGGAGTCTGAGGTGGACGTTCCTAGTGTGCAGGAGTTCATACAACGGTGTAAGCGGACTTGGGACAGCACTCGGGGGGCCTTACTCAAGTCGGGTGAGGAGATGAGAGAGCAAGCCAACCGTCATCGTTCAAGCCCACCATCTTATCAAGTAGGACAGCGTGTCTGGTTGTCTACTAGAGACATTCCCCTCCACACGGAGAGCCGAAAGTTATCACCCAGATTTATCGGACCCTTTACCATAGAGAAAGTTTTAAGCCCTGTGACTGTTAAGCTAAGATTACCCCTCCATGCGTAGAATCCACCCAGTGTTTCATGTCTCTCATATCAAACCAGTTTGTTTTTCCACCCACTCCCCTGCCCGTCCGAGCCTCCTCCCCTAGGCTCATCGATGGTGGAGAGGCTTTCACTGTCCACAAGCTTCTGGATGTTCGTCAGAAGGTCGCGGACTGCAATACCTCATCGACTGGGAAGGATATGGCCCCGAAGAGCGTTCCTGGGTTCCTGCTCGCCATATCTTGGATAAAACTCTTATCTCTGATTTCCATAAAACTGTTCCTAAGCCTGTTAGGCCGCCAGGCGGCGTCCCTAGGGGGGGGGGGGTACTGTTATTTTTAGTTTTCATTATTGTTAGTTTTTATTTTCATTTATGTACCTTTTGTTATTTTTCTGAGTGATTGTGTATTGTTCTGATTGTCATTGTCAGTGTAAACCCTTGTGTTCTTCCCCTCCTGTCAGTCCTTTTTAACACACTAATTCCCCTGTTAATTCGGTGAGGTGATTCTAACTTCCTTCATTCTGTTCTTGCTGCCTGTCTGCACCTGAGAGTTTAGAATCAGGGCCTGGGTGTGTAGAGCAGATTAGCATAGGTTTCCACGCCTTTCCATTCTACTGGCCTATCCCTGTCCTGGCTCCCCCTCTCTGGCTTCCTGCCACAGCTGTTCCCTATCTAGTCAGGCAATCACGTTAATTGTCTTGTGCTTAAATATCCCATTCCCCCTTCGTTCCAAGTCGATTTGTTCTTCCCTTGACTCTGTCTGGTTGGTTCGAAACTATTTGGTTTGTGATTGCTCTTTTGAAAGTATTTGTCTGTTTGTATCAGTCTGTATATTTTAGTTTTGTGTTTGAAGTGAGATTGCAGTGTGATTGATAGGTCCTTGTATTCCCTTTGCCCTTGTGTTCCAATTGTTTAGTTAGTTTCCCTAATCTCGCCTTCCCTATTTTCCCCTTACCCTTTTCCCCATTCCCTTCCTTCCTTTAGTTTATTTTCCCCCTTTTTTTGTTCATTGTCTTTGTGCGGACTGATTTCCTGGTTTCCCGATCTTGGCCTGTATTACTGATTACGATTCTGCTCACCTGTATCTGTTTGCTGGCTTCTGACTATTTTCTGAACTGACCATGAGTAAGGGATCGAATCCCACGTCTAATAAACGCCCTGCTGAGTTTGATCTGCATTTGGAGTTTCCATCTGTTCTTAACACTCCTTTTTGTCACTCATTTTGAAATGTGAACCCCAAGTGAAACTCTGGGGTAGTTCCAACTCTCAGGTGCCCCTTAACCTTGATTACGCACCAACTGATGGTTGGATCCCCAACACCTCCTCACACTGTTATTTTTTTTTATTGTCCAACTCCCAAAAATTTGTCAGAATAAGCAAATAAAATGAAAACCCTTGAATATCAAGGAGACAATGAGGTGCTGCTTGTGTATTGTCTCTTTACACACACACATTCACTCCCAGGAGTCATACTTATATTGGCTCTGAATTCATTAGCAAGTGCGCTGCTGAGGAGTTTATGGGACACTGGGCCTGAGAGCAAGTATACTGGCCCTGATTGCTGCAGACACATAAATGACTGTACTAGACTTATAAAAAAAACACTGTAGCGTGACAATTTATTATGGATAGCTGCATGGTGAGCCTAATTGGATGGACAGTGTGCCTAATTGACTACTTTGAGTGTTTATGCCAGTCACCAACCCTGGGAGGACATTTCTGGGGAGGCTGGTTTTACGTCATGCTTACTGTCTGAAGATTCTCCAACTTCTGTTGCTATTAAAATTGCTTTGACATTCTGAACTTCTGATGAAGCCTTGATTGGTGTTGCAAGTGCAATTCTTTTCACAAATTTCGTTGAGTTTATCCTGAATTATTATGATTTCTTTTTCCTTCCTGAGGTTTTATTTTTACATATACTACATTTTGGGAGTGCATAAAATTAACTCTACAGCATCCGTTTGCGTGAAGAGCTTGCTTTCATTGGAGTGGTGAGCTCACATCAGCCAGCAACTGATGCTGCGGAACTAATAAAGAATAGCACATTAATTTGAGGCATAAACAAGAAAGTTTGGACTTTATTGTGGATTTTTTTCCACCTGAAGTGCTGTACATTGGAGTGATAGAGTTATAGATCAGACTTTGTAAACAGGAGTTAAATGGATTTTTCTTTTAATGAAATAAATGAAGGTTGTGTGGTAAAATGCTGGTACTGTAATAAGAGTATTCTTCTGTTTTTGTGAGGAGCGCTGATATATGATAGTGCTTCAAAACAAAATCAAGGCCTAAAATAGATCAGGTCAGCACAATATGCAACCAGTCACAAATCATGGGCGTTTAATGCTAGCCCAATGTTAGGGTAAAATGCCTCTTTTTATTTTGGAGGAGGGTATCATTTTTTAGTCTCTGTCTCAAGCTTTAAAGTCCATTTTCATGCTCATGCTTGTATTTTTGCACGTGATTATTGTCTGTTAGCAATTCTACTTTGAGCAATCCATGTATGACATTGGTTTCCCAATTAACCCCAATTGGCTAATTGACCCCTTGGTGACAGGAACCACGGAATGTTTGTTCCCACATATATGAGTTTCCTGGCTGACGGGCTAGTGACCCAGAATGCATTCATTATACTTGGCACTCGCACAGTGGCGTAGTGAGAACTAAAAATTTGGTGGGGCACAGAACATCCCTTTAAAACAATTATTAGTCCTGACTTGTTCTTAATCATTTTCATAATTAACTATAGATTCACTCCAACTACCCTCCACACAATCAGGTGTTGCTAGTTCTCCCCATTCAGTAAAGACAACAATCATTCATTTGGATCAGTAATTTGGTGCATTTAAATCAGAGTTATTATCCCCCGCCACGAAGTGCGAGGGGGATATAGGTTTGAGCTCCGTCCGTCCGTCCGTCCGTCTGAGATAAAGGGGACAGCTTTTCTCAGAAACTATTAGAGATAGGACAACCAAATTTGGTGTGTAGCTTGAGACCATAAAGGCCTTGATGGAGTTCGAAAATGAGATGCGCGCGATTATTTTTCCCGGAGTTATTGCCCTTGATCCGTATTTTTGGACTCTGTCCACGGTATCTCTAAAGGGGACAGCTTTTCTCAGAAACTGTTACAGATAGGATAAACAAATTTGGTGTGTAGCTTAAGACCATAAAGACCCTGATGGAGTTCGAAAATAAGAAGCACACCATTATTTTTCACACAGTTATTGCCCTTGTGGCATTTTTGGGAGCCTCTGTTCATGGTATCTTTAAAGAAGATTTTGGCGGGGGATGTTGTTGAACATGTCTACTTGTTCAAAATTGCATCCCACACAGAAAGAACCTATATAAACATATAGGTTTTAATATAGGGCCAGATATAGGTTTCATATATATGACATATTTTATTGTACATAAAATTGGCCGTTTTCATATATTATAGGTACATATATGTACCTATAATATATGAAAACGGCCAATTTCATATCGCCCTATATTTTTATTTTATTTGTTTTTTCATTTCCGCATGATTGTACAGTCGTTCCATGACAATTTCAACACAACACGTATTACACAACACAACATATATTAAAACCTAATGTCTTTTTTTTTAATTTAGCATCTCCAATCCCACCCGAATTTGGGATATCCAATTAGCGACCTATATACAAGTACTTCGGCTTTTTGGCATATGTAGCCCCATATTGTTAACTTAGATGAGTATACACGACACGTGGCTCTCCTAGGAAGCCCGCACCCTTCAGCCATTGTTTCTTAAGCATTCACTAAATTAGATTTCTCAAGCTTGGAACAAGGGCAGAGGTTACGCAACTTACAATTTGGCCAAAATCTTTTATATTAGGGCCCGTCTGGCCAACAAGAGACGCCTAGGGGAACTCTAATCTACATAACCCTTCCCAGCAGGCCCTTCCTAATTTGCATCCCTGGAGCGAATTGGCATGGGGAAAGTGAATGCCTCAAGATCTACTTCTGAAAAAGAGCTGCCGACCACTACTGGTTGATATGAGGCGGGGATTAAAACCTATCCCCCGAATTCATAAAGGGTGTTTTTCCCTTGATCACGGTTAACTTGGCTAAACAGTGTATAAACAGGTGATGATCGAGCGGACAAATTTTGGCCTGAATTCATAAAGAGAGATCAGATCAGCTGCTGTTTATCCAACGTACATGGTTAGTCACACCTGTCTAAGTAACAAAAAAAATTCATAATCGTCCCAAGGGGCTTGTTTATCTAAAAATTCCTAGGAAATAAATACAAGCTACCAATTCTCTGTTGGCTTGCCTGTGTGGCTGGACGTATGACCATGGATTTCTTTGCATAATTGAAATAGCACAGGAAGAGAGGGCTGACCAAAGGCAAGGTGCCGAATTGAGGGTTTTCAAAGACAGGACGAATCCTTTAGAAGAGTATAGCTTCCAGGACTGAAAACAAATGGTATCTTTACACAGCGATACAGAATTTCCAAAGAATCATACCGTTATATCAGGGCTGCCAACTTTCTACGCAATCTCACGCATACGGTGTAAGTTTCACGTATTTTGAAGCCGTATTCACCGTAGTCAGCGATTATTCAACCAACGAATATTAATGAGATTCTTACGTGTAATTAAAGTCCTTGTGCGTGGAAGTTTCAGTTTCATTTGCATTACCGTGGATTTCACCACGAGTAAAAATGGAAGCGACAGACTCCAAACATTGTGCGCTTTTCCTCACTCAGGGGTTGGAAGCAATGTGTGTGTTTCATGATCGTTTAAATTGTTTAAACGAAATAAGACCATTTGAGACGTTTTTATGCAATTCCATCGCTTCCAACCCCTGTGTAAAGACAAACGTGAGAATTTCAGAGTCATAATTGATTTCCACCTCTCTAGTGGTGAAATCCACCGTAATGCACATGAAACTGGTTAACGTCCATGCTCAAGGACTCAATTCCGTGCGAGAATCTCTTAAATGCGCCTCAATTGAATAAGTGCTGACTGTGGCATGGGAACGTGAATGCCTCTAAGAAGCGCGAGACTCACGGCGAATGCGTGAGAGTTGGCAGCCCTAGTTATATTCTAGACCTTATCGAAGCAGACATTGACCATCCCACAAGACGAAACCATGCCCTTCTTCCAGTACCAACTATGTATTGCCCTGCACTTTATGCATGTAGCGCATTCCAAATGGTTGTTGGTGACACGTGTGGTGTATCACAGGCTACCTGCTGTCGAGGAGTTCGTCGTGTTTACAAACAATAGTATGATATGTGCCAAGAAAAACCACTTCATGCCATGCAGAGTGTCACATGACACCACTACACATCGGCTAAGTGGGGATTTGTACACGGATGGGTAAACACCCGATTATGTTCTGCCTGAATTCCTGCGCTTAGTCACAGGAGTTTATTCAAGAGCGCGTTCTATTTGGCTCCATTTTAGCCACCGTACAGTAGTTGTACGTGACTAAAATAATCGGGTGATCGTCACCCTTTATGAATTCGGGGGTATATGTTTATATAGGTTCTTTCCGTGTGGGAATTTAGGAATCCTTGTTATTTCATCCCTGTAGGAAAAAGTCTGGGACCTTTAGTAGCTATACAAGCATCTCAGATAAAAGACAAGTGTCTGTTCATTAAAACTGTGAACAGAAATGTAGACTTTGTCTTCAAATTCATTAACCACAGTGAAATGCTCAAATAGATGTGAGGATGAAAATGACTTTTGAAAGTCATGTTTACTTGAATGTATGTTCTTCTATGTACTTTTATTTCGCTACATTTAGGCTAAGGACCTCGGAGCCATATTCATCTAGAAACTGCATTACAGACAAGATAGAAAACATTGCATTTGGTGGAGGTAACAGTGTAGTGTTTTACCTTTCAGTGGATGTGTATGAGCTGTAATGATGTGAATCCAATTTTATCTAATGTGGTGAATCTGGCAGTGATTTAGACTTGAAAAAATACTTAATTGATGAAATAAACATGATCAAACCATTTTGTTTTTACACATTTCCTTCTCTTCCACAATACACAACTCATTCTTCATAGAATGGAAATAAGTATGGTAAAGAAAGAATTGATGACCTTGTTATTGTTAATGTTACAGGAAAAAAATGTAACAAATAGTATTAGATATTTGTGTTGATATCACAGCTTTTTGTCTCCTCTCATTTGCCATAGTTAATAATGACGGGTTTACACATAACATGCCGTTGTCACGTCAACATGTATTTAAGATCAAATGTGATGCCAATTTCATGTGTTCAAATGCGATTAATAAGTTATTGCATGAAATTCTTGTTATTTCTGTAAGGGACTTTGGACTAATATGCAGATATTACCTTGAGAATAAAAATATGAGCTAGGCATCACGTATGACAGTTGCAAAAGTGAGATATGAGCTATACAATAGGTATGACAAACAGAACCTGCCACTGGGTATATGAGCTATATAGGAGACCTATATGCCCTCTAAAAGCACATATATGTACCTGAATTTGGCCTATATGTGGCATATATGCGCACATATGCTGCATATATGCGGCATATAGGTTGCATATATGCGCATATATGTTCATATAGATTCTTTCCATGTGGGATACCTGTCAACTCTCATGCATATGGCATGAGTCTTACACTTTTTAATGGCATATCACGTTTTCACGCCATAGTCAGCAATCTTAGACTTAGTAACAAAAGTGAAGATTGAAAATTTTTATTCGGCAGACAAAATTATTTTAAATTGCTGAATCCCACTGTTAATCAACCCACGTTGTACTGAGAGTGAAAGTGAATTGGAACATGGATCAGTAATTATTCAATCAACGCGTATTTAAGAGATTCTCACGTGGAACTGAAGTCCTTGTGCATGGAAGTTCTTCAGTTTCACATGTGTGACGGTAGATTTCACCACTAGTAACATCAAAGCCGATTATGACTCCAGACTTACGCTTTTATTTTCTCAGGGGTTAGAAGCTATGAAATTGCATAAAGATGTTTCAAATGGCCTTTTATTTAATTTAAACAATTTAAACAATCATTAAGTGCAAGTTAAATCTCCTGATGTGTCGAAAAGTTGCAAGGAAGTTTCAGAGCAGTTTGTCTTTCGTAAAGCATAGGCCTATTTTTGAGTAAATTATTTTTCTGTTCTGAATTTAGCTAATTATTTAGTCGCCAATTGATCATATGGAGAGAGAAGCCATGACTTTGATTGCCAATGGAGTATTAGTATAATTGGAAAATGTGTTAATAAAGGTAAATGACTGAGAACAAGCCAGGACTAATAATTGTTGTAAGGGATGTTCTGCGCCCCACCAATTTTCAGTTCTGGCTACGCCATTGCACTTGCAGGAATAAAGCTCCTCGTCACTGAAGGGTTAATTAAATAACTGGAATTATTGGGAAAGCCCTGAAAAATTTCCCTGCAAACAGGCAATTGAGCAATCATGGTTACGGCATTGGGCAAAGAGGCACTGTAGTGTCAAAACCCTCATGTGAACGTCTTTTGTGTCTCCCATCCAGCAGCTTGCATGTCTATTAGAAGTATTGTCTCTTTTGTCTTAAGAAATAATTCAAAATCTTTAATTGTATTCCTAGTTCCGAGTAAAGTTCCTTCCTGGTTCAGTTAACAGGAACAAGCTCCCAAGCCTTAATCTCAGTGTCTAGGATTAGAATAGCGTTCCTGTTAATCTACTCCCAGTCTATTCTTCTACCCAGTTTATTAGGAACAACTTCCCAAGCCCTCTACAGTCGTCAGGATTGGGACTGCGTTCCTCTTAAACTCCTCTGTTCTGCCATGGGACAGTTTGGCTATGGCAAAGTGTGCACTTCATCTGTCAGCCACTGGCCAGGCACAGGATACGCCCCCAAACCTTGCCTGTTACACCTGAACTGAACTGTGTTTTTCTGCTCTTGACTCTATCCCTCACAATATAACTATCAACAAACCTTTCGACTGGATTGTACTTTGCCTCCACATTTGGCTCCTGATCTGGATCATTTGAGATGGTCTGGATCTTTGAGATGGTCATTTCTAAGTCACATAAGGTCCCCAGGTAGTCCCGTGCGAATAGGGCTCATGTGAATAGGCATATCATAGCGCGCAGGGTCCAATGCTATCGGACAAGTATTAGTGAGAATGTAGAGAAATGAACACTGAATAAGTAAATAGCTGTGTCTCAGCCTAATTTGAATCCTTTTTTCAGTAGCTCCTTTCTCCATGTTCTCTCTTCGGCCCACACTGACTCTGTTACTGTCATTATGGTGGAGATGGCCTCTGATTTCAGTCATGTCGACCTGGTTATGCCAAAGTCCAAATGCAAATTCCACTCAAAAGCTTTCTCCTCGAGGTGAGCGCTGCATAAAACACTGTGCTCACGAGGTCTGTCACACTTTGCTTGTGTCAGTTTAACTTTTGCTGTCCAAATTTTCCATACTTTTTCTTCTTTGGAAAAGACAGGAAGGCTGAAGCTGTCTTTTGATACATGACTACATCCACCAACAATGAACCTTTTTGGCGTTGTTCACTTCGAAAGTTTTACAAACTGATCGCAAACTTTTTGACACAGCTGAAATAGTAAACTCAATATGCGTGTTGTACATTGTGTACCTGGGAAATACCTGCAAAATCAAGTGAGCTGTCTGAGCTGTCTTTCCCCAATGATGTACGGATGTTGTGATTTGATATCAACTCTTATTGACATAAAATAATCAGGAAAAAAAATCTGCTTAACGAAGAACCTTTAAAGAAACCTGGGAAGAAACTATGGAACTAAATTGAAATTAGTTTAATGTTTAGAATTCATGTGATTTCAAATCAATGTCAACAATTGGCCTTGATACTAGTAGAATAATTTTCTTAATCGCTAGATAATTGTAAATCCTCATCCATCATCTATTTCGCTTCTTCCTCACAAAAGCCGCAGGGGAACTGGAGTTTATCCCAGCTGTCTATGGGCGAATGGGAGGAACACATTTGAGGCAGCTCGCCAACCCATCACAGGGCACATCCACCGTTCATACACCAATCAGGTTCACATTCATACCTACAGACAATTTCGAGCCTCTTACTGGCCTGACATGAATGTCTTTGGACTTCAAGAGGAAACAGGATTACCCAGAGGAAATCCAGGCGATCACGGTGAGAAAATGCAACCTCAACACAGAAAGGCCCTAGGCCCGATTTGAACCCACAATCATATTTAAGCGAGGCAGCAGTGCTACCCACAGTGCTGACAAGCCACCCTGTAAATCCCCAGATATGTAACTTTTCTGTATACTTTACATCTTGCTTGATTCATGGTATTCGATTTTATCTCTTCTAGAATTTGCGGTAGGGGTTGGCCATAGAAGACGTGGGCTTTTCTTTGCTGTACCATGGGTAACGGAGCCTTTAGGGTTTCTTTAACACAACGAAACCCTGTTCTCACCCAATTTTTTGCACTTCTCCTTATAAGATAACGCAAAGTTGCATCAATCAGAAGGTGAGTGGAGATGGAATACCACGTTTAGCCCGTTGCACATTTAATAGATGCTAGTGCAATTCTCAGTTTAATAATATGGCATTGAGATCAGAGCTCTTTCTCGTATGCCACACTGCTGGGACTCTCCATTCAATCTAGACTGAAGCTGTTTTTCACACTGCATGAAAATTATGGCCGAGAGTGTCTGGGGATCTTTAAGCTTCTGGCTGGTGAAGTGTCTCAAAAAAGCAAGGTGTCCCTTCGGAGGTTGCAGGGAATTTCCAATGTGTTACACAAGTCCAAATTAGCTCTAATGTAATATCAAGGTGTTAGCATAATCCCTGAAACACGAACTTCCTTTGCTCCCCTGCTGAAAACTATTTGCATTCACCACAAGCCAAGACACACCAGCATTGCTAGTAACAGGCAGCTGAAAATTGAGTTTTGCAGGTCTTGAGAGAAATCATAGCTAAGGAATGAGTAAATGGTCAATTTGGTGTACAGTTGCATGCATTGTGATTTTTATGGGCTAAGTACCTTACCATATTAATTGATGCAGTTGAGCACAATTGAGAAATGGACTAAGTGTCACAACCCTTATGTCTTATTAATTAGTTTCTTTCCTGTCCATCCCAGCAGTCTTTGTGAGTTTTACAGTTTGTCTCCCTTAATTGGTTCATTATCTTTTCTTATCCGCGCCTCCCTATGTGAATATTTGTGTGCCTTGCCCCTGCCTTTGATTGTCTCAGTCGCATCTCAGTCTTTAGTAGATTTTTAAGGTTCATTCCTTAGGAAACCTTCCAGTCAGGACATGCCTTCTAGTTCTGAGCATTGTGCTCCTCTTCCTCCGAGTGTCTGGTAAAGTTAATGAAAAAATCCTCTGTAATGCTTCTGAGTCGATTTAACAGGAACAACCTCTCAAGGATTGGGTCCTTTTCCTCCTAAGACCCCGTTCCTGCTTGTACCTCTTCTGAGTCTATTTAATTGTAACACCTTCCAAGCCTTCATTGGTCTCCAGGATTGTGACTGTTAAACCCTTTGTTTCTGTTTGCAAGCAGTCCCATATGTGGAAATAGGATTGCCTTCCTGGCTTCTGCTCTGGGGCAGTTTCTGGCTTTGATGCAAACATGCCCCTACCTATTCCAGTTATACAACCAACTTTGCTTGACTGCTGTTCCTCAGCTTTGTTGTACCTCTGTTACCACATTCCTGTTAATATGCTCTTAAAGATTGTTCCCCGAATCTGTGTTTGGTTCTTTGTCTGGATCTTAACACCCAGGAGATGGTGGAAATAACATCTACTGTACTGTACTGTTAAAACTGGTTAAAAATTGTGATCATTACCATACAATATTTACAAATGTAGACTCGGAGACTGAGGGAATTGTTGGTACATAAAGCTGTATCAATGCATTTAAAAAGGTCCAGACTGAAGATGCACATGACGATTATTGAACATGCACCGTCGGTGCAGTGTGTACAATAATTAGCCACTATATTTGCAGGACACTTGAGAGGTAAATGCAAATCAAAATGCTTATTAACAAACGATAATTTGAAAACTTTTGCTCTTACTCCCTTTCCTTCCTTTGCTGTATTCTTTTACACCAGAAATGCCTCAGCTGATTTAGTAAGGACAGATTGATTCCATTGATGGGAGATTGGCTGAATATGCATTCTTTAGAGCCTCAGAATTGTGGCCCTGGGGCTGATAAATTGAATCATGATCATTTCAAGCACAATAATAAAACTGCCGCCATGGGACAAACAGATGACTTTGCTCCTTTTCTTTTCTATGACATACTATGCAGTCTTGAACAAATGGCAATCAAACGTCAGAGGCCATTTAAAATGCTTCCGGGAACAAAATTGTATTTTGAAGTCAGCTAATTACCTGTAAGGCTTTTAAAGGCATAATTAACCTACCATAAATCTGTTCCCATGTACTTTGCCTCACTAACTATCAAGCAATTTATTTCCTCAACCCAACCTATCAAATCCAATATGCAGCCCATGATGATTAAGAAGTGATGATAAAACGCAGACCTAACTAGGCTACCGTGAAATCTGAATAATAAGATAAATTAAGATTAATTAGTAAAGGAATTGAAATGGGTCTGATTGCAGCCACAGTGGGGCGTTCCTGTTGCACCCTGCATGGACTGCTGTGTTATTCTCTGAGAAATTGTAGAAGCAGGCGACCAAATGAAGTGACTTTGGCAGTCACAAGGATGGCAGAAATGGGCCAATCTGTAGGAGGGTTTTTTGCCAGCAGGGACCTAAACCCAACCCGAATATATAGCTCGCCAAAGAAGCAACAGTGAAGTGTGGGAACAGAACATTCTGAGGTCAGTCCTGGGTTTCCTGTTGTGTGCAACAGGGAGTTCTGGTTCTGTGTAAACCAACGATCTACTTTGGCATTCCTGTCTTGCAATAAGAGCGCACCGCCATGGCGGCAATTAGCCTCCATTGAAGGACTTGGGCGAACTCCTCTGTTAAAAGTAGGGGGTGTGGTTGACCTTGTTGTTGAGGATGATGTTGTATTTCATCTACGTGCTTATCCAGGGTATCTGCAGAGATTGGATGATGAGGGACCAATCAGAGACTTTTGCTGACAACCATCTGTCAAACCTATTTATTCTTCATAAGGAAATGTCTACATTATTGTGTATGTGAATGATGTCGCTCATTGAAATGATGACTTTTCTCAAAAGGGCTGGCTTCTTTAAAATAATGAAGACAATTTTTTTTTTTGCAAACATACCAAATAAAAGTAAATGGAAACTTGATGAACTACTTAATAACGTGGGGTCTGCACTGTTATAAACAGACACCTTTTTTTGCCAGTTATTTTAACTGGCATCTTTTTTGCCAGTCATTGCAACTGTAATTTTACAATTTGTTCATAACAGAGGTTCCGTGTATGGTAACTGTAAACCACCGTTAAATGCCTGCAGGACTCTACTTACAATTAAAATAATAAGGAGAAAATGCGTTAACTTAGCTGTTAAATTGAATCAATTTATAACAGTGTGGAGACTGATTCCGCAGTTTGACGAATGATCCTACTCTCGAATGTCTGAGATGAGCCCAGTTTGTGTACGCTAACTTACATTATTGCATTTTGCCAGTGGCCATATTGTACAAGGTTGTCCAAAAATCAAGGAATGTACGGTTATTTTGTTTTCCTATTTGAAGACAGTGATATGAAAACAGGAAAAGCAACCAATTTCCTATTTCCTGTTTGAAGAAAGTAAAATAAAAATATGAATTTTTTCCTCTCTTCTCAGGACTTGACTCTCTCTGTCCTCCTTGTTTCTTGGCCAGCATGCTCATTCTCTGAGTGACACCCTCTGACACCCTCCATGCTGAAAGGATCTAGTTCCATGCTGCTGAGAGAAAGTGGAGGAAGTCCAGCTCCCGATCTGACCAGTCTCTTAACAAATCTCTCCATCGGTCACCCTGAAAATCAATCCATTGTGGAGTCAATTTCATGCATGTTTAAGAACCTTATCTATGCTCCATTCTATTCGTCCACCTGTACTGCAACATATCTTTTACATCCCAATTCTACTCTCCTGTCTGGTGCAACATCCCTCGTCCAATCCGCTTTTCAACTTTATTATCTCCTTCTCATTTATATTCCACTCCCCTGTACAGGAACCTTGGGGATTTTGATGGAGAATTGACAACTCCAAGAAGTGACATTTCCTCCATTCTGTCACTCGGGCTCTTAATCATGCAGCATCTTATTCCAACCAATCCCACATCATCCTGACCAGAGCTCATCAGAGAAAGCATCTGTCTAAACAAATCTTTCAATTTTAATGTGAGATGTAACTTCTCATGTTTTTCCCTATCAGAAGTAGAACATTGTTGCTTATATTAAGTCTCCATCTGCTTGACAAGTGAAATTTTCTTATCCCACTGGCAAAATTAGAGATGAGTCAAATTGTCTAGTCTCATTGGCAGAATTTTTGTCTTACTGAGAGTAAAGTAATTGAAAGTAGTGATTTAAGTCTAAATATGGGACTGCAATGCTTGGTAAGGTAGACAATTTTATTTATTTTCTGCAGTGAAATGTAATCCACTGTATTAAAATTTTCCAGCCAGCACAGCTTGGGCTCTCCTACTAAAGTTATGTTCCTCCTGAGATTTTATTCTTCTGGGGAGTTTTTTAAACACAACTGTTTGTGGGTTTGGCTCCTGACTTGGAGAATTTTATCTCATTTTGTATTTTGGAGATTTAGGCCAGGCGCTGCCATTTTGTTACAACATAAAAGATCTTTATTCTGTGTAATGTGCTATACACATAGATTAAATTTCATTGAATGCTGTGTAATTCATCACAATAAACCATTTGACAAACCATTCAACTTAAATTCTGAGGTGCGGACGCTTAATCATTCTTAAACTCAGAATTTCTAACCCCCATCAACTGTTTTTCAATTTTCATCTCTCCTTACCACACCTCCTAGCTCAATTCAGTTTACCTTTGCTGCAGATGACTTCACCACTTTTGTGGACGAGAAAGTCCGAAATACACAGTTCCTTCACATCGACAACCACCAGCACAGTCCCACCCTATGTCTTCCCCTTCTTCTCCACTCCCTCTCCCCTCACTGACTTTGATGTCTCCAAGCTTCTGCTCTCACATTACCTTACTACCTGTGCTCTTGACCTTGTCCCTTCATTTCTCCTCCTGTCAATCCCACCAGACATCCACCCTTTTGACCCCTCTCTTGTCAAAACTCCTTACCATCAGGATCTTTCCCCTCTGGGCCCTTTTTTCTTCCACAGCTACTGTCGCATTTCTTTTCTTTCTCAGTTAATGCACTGTGTTGTGTGTTTCTCTGGTTATAAGCCTCTGCTGAATTCCTGCGGTGTAATGCACAGTTAACACTGTTTGTGTTGAAGGGGTATTTCTTATTAAGATCGGGATTTTCAAGTACTTCACTGTTTCCATGGAGTGAACCTCCATCTAAATTGATTGGTGATATAAGCAAGACTAAAACTTCCACTTCCTCCTGAGGAATCTCAGAAACTGAGATTTAAATTGGGTCACACTTTAGATGAAGTGTTGCTCATAAAGGCTTTATACAGCATTTCTAATGCCTTCATAAATGAGACATAATGTCTTCATGAATCATACATAAGCAAATATCATGCTTTGTAAAGGGTGAAATAACACATCCTGATTCAGCATGTGATGCCAGATGTGGCAATGACAATGTCTCTTAGCTGACAATGTCACCCTTTATAGCATTTAGCCACTAGCTAAGTGACATTGCCAGTTATATCACATCTTGAATCATATGCTGAATAAGGATGTGTTTTTTCACCCTTTAGAAAGCATGAAATTTGCTTTTGTATAATTTCTTATTTATGGGTCCTTTAGGCTGTCAGATCGAAAACAAGCAAATTCATTTTCCCTTTTTCTCACGAAGAGTGCTTTTAATAAATGAAGGGCTTTGCTCAAATTATTTCTTAAATAAATATCCATAGTACAAAAAAAGTGCTGAGTTCTGTGATGCATTTGTTGACTTAGGCAGCCTTAAGAATTTACTTACTGATTCATCTGCAATAAATCCTGGCTAAATGGCTTTGCTTGCTTTTTTGTAGTCCAAAACGTTCCACCAGATACAAATCACCATTGAAACATGAACATTAAAAAAGAAAAACTTCATAATCTTCAAAATGGAGATTATAGTGATAATTATTCGTGCAAATGTTATCTGTTGTTTCATTTCTGTCGCGTATTGAGTTGCACGATTAAATATCTTTGATAATACTGCCATCTGTTGGACGGTAGTAATAATAATCTGACACCACCCTCTCAAATAAGGCGCAAGTGGGGACTTCGTGGGAATGCGTAGTGCAACTTGGCATCTATCTCTCTTTCGAATACAGTTTTCGTTAAGAATCTGCTGTGCTTATTTTACTGTATTCAATCCGATAGTTAAATGTCCAGCGACTGGTGCTGAAGTTAAACTATTTTCTCAAAATCCAATAATAGTTTTGTATAGCATCAAAAATGGGTATCAATTTTATATAACATATGAATTTTTAGTGACTGAGTTGTCCTTTATCATGCATAAGATACTGTAAAATTTCCAGGGAGCACACTGATTTTGAATAGAAAATTAAGTCTTCTGAAATTCCACTGTCGGCAATGGTGGTTTTCAACATCGGTCCTGAGGCCCTTAAGGTGCCGGTTTTTCCGACCACAATTCCAACAGGGTTTTAACAAGCAACTTATTTGACCAAATTATGTGCATTTCATGTTCAGAGCAGTCATTTATCATGGTGACTGAAATATCCATGCCTGGCTTGAAGAATGAAAATTTCATATCCGCCTTGAAAACATCTGCAGAAAAGAGGGGAAAATAGAACCAATCAGATTCAATTAGTAGATTAGTGGCTTCATTGGTGAAAGATAATTGACACATGGTTGTAAAAACTAATCATTTATGACCCAAGCAAATGGTTGACTAAAACCTGTTTTCTGTCATGTCATGTAATTCAGTTCGTGCCAGCATTTCAAAAGAACTTAAACCACTTGCATTTGGCAACCTAATTGGAGCTTATTGATTTTGAAAGACTCTAATTTGCTCTGTTTATGTTAGTACTTGAAATATTTTTTTGCAGAAAAAAGCGCAGTGAAATTAAGGATATTTCATTCTTCATGGCATGCATTTTTTTCCCCAAACGTGGCTTAAATGCATAAATAACTGCTTTAATAATGAAAGGTACTTCATTATGATTAGTTTACGGCCTGTTAAAGCCTAGCGGTTGTGGTTGTGGTTGGAACTAAAGGCAACATGCAAAGTGGGCTCCCGGGACCAACGCTGAGAGACCACCGGTCCATGGAATCAAAGCTCCATCTACTGTTTGGAATGAAGGATAGCAGGAGACAAAAAATATGGGCTTAGAAGGTGCTTACACTCTTGAATCAAACTTCATCATGCAAAATGGAAAAAATTCTACTTCCATGAGTGAGAAAAATATGATGCCCCTCCTACCCAGAGACTTTAGTTGTTGTTGTTGTTGTTGTTGTTGTTGTTATTTGATTAACTGCTTGCATGATATCAACCAACCAACCATTTGCCCACAAACCCCAATTCCAATGAAGTTGGGACTTTTTGTAAAACGAGAATAAAAACAGAGTACAATGATTTTCAAATCTCATAAACCCACATTTGATTCACAATGGAACATAGACAACATATCAGATGTTGAAAAGGAGACATTTTACCATTTCATGAAAAATATTAGATCATTATGAATTTGATGGCAGCAACACGTTTCTAAAAAGTTTGGGCAGGGGCAACAAAAGGCTATAGAAGTAAGTGGTACTAACAAATAAAAAACAGCTGGAGGAGCATTTTGCACCTAAATAGGTTAATTGGCAACAGGTCAGTAACATGACTGGGTATAAAAAGAGCATTTTAGAGAGGCAGAGTCTCTCAGGAGTAAAGATGGGCAGAGGTTCACCAATCTGTAAAAAACTGCATCTAAAAATTGTGGGCCAATTTCAGAAATTGTTCCTCAATGCAGAATTGACTTTGAATATCCCATCATCCACCATACATAATATCCTCAAAAGATTCTGAGAATCTGGAGAAATCTCTGTGGGCAAGGGACAAGGCCGAAGGTCAATATTGGAGGCTCGTGATCTTCGGGCCCTCAGGCGGCCCTGCATTAGAAACAGGCATGATTCTGCACTGGAATACACTGCATGGGCTCAGGAACACTTCCAGAAATCATTGCCTGTGAACACAACTTGCCGTGTAATCTACAAATGCAAGCTAAAGCTGTATCATGCAAAGAAGAAGCCATATGAGAACACGATCCAGAAAGGTCGACATCTTCCATGGGCCAAAGCTCATTTAAAATGGACTGAGGCAAAATGGAAAACTGTCCTGTGGTCAGATGAATCAAAATTTGACATTCTTTTTGGAAACCACGGATGCCGTGTCATGCAGACTAAAGAGGAGAGGGACCATCCAAATTGTTATCATCGCACAGTTCAAAATCCTGTATCTCTGATGGTATGGGGTTGCATTAGTTCCCATGGCGTGGGCAGCTTACACATCTGTAAAGGCGCTATCAGTGCTGAAAAGTATTTTAGAGGTTTTACAACAACATATGCTCCCATCCAGACAACGTCTCTTTCAGGGAAAGCCTTGCATATTTCAGCAAGACAATGCGAAACCACATACTGCATCCATCACAGCAGCATAGTTTCGCATAGAAGAGTCTAGGTGCTGAACTGGCCTGCCTGCAGTCCAGACCTTTCACCAACAGAAAACATTTGGCGCATCATAAAACGAAAAATCCGGCAAAGACCCAGGACTGTTTTGCAGCTAGAATCTTACATCAGACAACAGTGGGTCAACATTTCTCTCCCAAAACTCCAGCAATTGGTCTCCTCACTCCCCAGATGTTTAAAGGTAGTTGTGAAAAGAGAGGATGCCACACAATGGTAAACATGGCCCTGTCCCAACTTTTCTGAGATTCTGACCTGTTTCCAATTAACCTAATTAGTAGTAAAATGCTCCTCCAGTTATTTTTTATTAGTACCACTTACTTTTCCGGACTTTTGTTGCCCCTGTCCAAACTTTTTTAAAACATGTTGCTGCCATAAAATTCAAAATGAGCTAATATTTTTCATGAAATGGTAAAATGTCTCACTTTCAACATCTGATATGTTGTCTTTGTTCTATTGTGAATAAAATGTGGGTTTATGAGATTTGCTAATCATTGCATTCTGTTTTTATTCACATTTTATACAATGTCCCAACTTCATTGGAATTGGGATTTGTACAATCTACGCTTCTGCATCTGAGTTTTTGGATCTCTGGCATAGTGACATTTTGCTTGTTGCACAAAGCATTTGTAATATGCTCTTTCAGAAGATAAACAAAAAGACATACTTTCAATGGTACTCTCTATGTGTTCGCCAGAAATAGGGCTAATATTAATGGTTTTTGATGCGATTATTTTCACAAAAATATGCAAATATTGATATGTTTTTCTCATCGAGTACTCTTGAAATACTTGTAATTTATGGGCTTATTATCGAGCAGAAGTTGGAACTACCCTCCATCCTGTGCAGATGGAGTATTGGAATGAATCTCGATGTAATTCTGGTTGCCTTGGTTACCATGGGAAGAAGCTTCAGCTTGCTGAAAAGACATTATACACAAACGACTAAAATCACATTACAGATGCAGAAAGATCAACTTCATCTCATTCGTTTGGCTGCATGATGCGTCCAGCATGCTGCGTCCACGTGAGTTGAATTGTCGAGTAGGTATGAAATATGAGATATGAAATAGTTAGAAAAAAGTCATGAGACTGACAGTCAATGGTAATTTCTCATCTCCCTTCAACCAGCAAAGCATTATTTGAAATGTGTAAATAAATATGACAGTTCATATGAACCCATTCCCCACCAGTAATGAAATTTTCTGTTAATTTTGACAGAATGCTTCCCCAATCAACGTTTTCACTATTACACGGTGGGTGCGGGTACAGATCCTTTGACAAAAAACAGGAATCGGTGGATCAATCAATGCTGGCAGCAGCTGGCTATTAAAAAGTATGCACTGGTGGGGAGAGTGTTAAAATATTTTTCTGCATTTACCTGTGATCTTAATTTAGTGACGTGCAAAGTTGTGCTTCTTGGTAGATGAAATGTATTGTTGTGTCAATGAGGAGGAACAGCTTCATTAAAATACAAATTCATTTGTATACCATCTGTCCACAGTTGGCATACAGATACTTTGCTCTTGATCACAACATTTCTCCCACAAGAACGCATTACATGAGACTCATTAATTACAAGAACAGAACACTTAATAGCCAACAGCAGTGGGGAAATGAACCTAGTTATTCAAGAGGTCAGGCAGGCAGAGTTCCATGGCTGAGCAAGCAGAATACCGTACAGAAACGAAATCAGGAACTGCTGTTAGAGGAGCGGAGCTCAGGTGCCGGGGCGAGCAGATTGCAGCATGGAGTCAGGATCCCGGAGTCATAGTCCCATGGGCAGAGTTCAGAAACCTGGCAGGCAGAACCCAGTAAAAACAAATAATCAGGATTGGGAATTGTTGTCAGTGGCGGATGCAAAGTCAGATCAGGAAGCACAGGAACAAACTGGAGTGCAAACTGGCTTTGGAAAAAAGAATAAACAGCAGAACTGAAACAGTCTTAAATAGCGAAGAAGCAAATGGGACAACCGTGCACTGACTGAAAGAACAAAGGCACACATATACACGCACATCAAATGAACTAACATAAAACAAGTGGGGAGAGACATGAGAAACACAGCAAGGACAGGGCAAAAGACAAGACAACATAAAGCAACACTAGTAGATTAACAAAAAAAAAGAAACACGGGATAAGCGATGCACAGAGGGAAAGATAAACAAACAGAAGTGGAATTGAAAGCATAGAAAACCATTTGGAAACAGGAAAAACACGAAACCAGAATGCAAATCTACTGAACCCTAACACTAAAGGCTGATACATACTCCACAAGAACAGAGAAATTTGTTCTTGTTCTCGAGGCTGCAAGAACAAAATGACGTCATTTTGTTCTCGCAGCCCTGGTTTCGGAGTTCTTGCAACTTGTTCTCGACACATCATCTGGGCAGAACTTTTTTCTCGTGTGGTGTCCGAGAACTAACGTGTGATTGGTCAGAAAGATGGAGTGGGCGCGGCCCTATGAGGACTTCCCAGGAGTTCGGCACTTGAGTTTCTCGTGAAGTATGAAATGTCCTGGTCTAAACGAACTTTGTTCTTGTTCTCGCAGCCTCGAGAACAAGAACAAATTTCTCTGTTCTTGTGGAGTATGTGTCAAGCTTAATTCTGTTTGCCCGACCTACAGCAAATAAATAAATAAATCAATCAATCAATTAATGAAAAAAATGAAAAGTTGACGTTCAGTTGTTCACATCATGCGTAGCCCCTTAATGCGGGTTGTATGTTTTTTTGTTTTGTTTGTTTTTGTTTTGTTCATTAGGACAGGTGTGGGGAACCTTACCCAGAAAGGGCCGGTGTAGGTGCAGGTTTTCAGTCCAACCAGGTAGTTTCACGCCTGATTCTGCTAATCAAGGTCCTAAGTAAAGATTCCAGATGTTGATTAGTAGAATCAGGTGTGTAACTGCTTGGTTGGTATGAAAGCCTGCACCCACACTGACCCTTTCTGGATAAGGTTCCCCACCTCTGCTTTAGGATTTCATACCTCTTAAAATATGGGGTCAGCATATATTTTGATGTGTCTGAGTTTTTAGCTTGCCCACTCAAAACTTCAAAAATATTATCTCCTTGTTTTAAATGGTAAGTTCACAACCGCACATCCTTATGGTGTGTACATTTTTCATAATCATAAGCTTTGAATGTCAAAAAAAATTCTAAGATCTTGCTAAGTTGTTGTACTATTCATAAGATGTACAGTATCCCTGAGTGAATAGTATAATTTGAAAATGTATGTGGAACAATGGATCAGGTTTACCATTTGTATTTTAATTTTGTGTGTATCAATTGAGGTTGTTTAGAATAAAGCAAGATCAAACTTTTCAGACCACTTGACATAGTTTTCTGGGAAGATGGCCAGGTACAACTGAAAATGTAATAATAAAACCCGCAAAAAATTCATAATGAGGCAGGCAGACATTTTGGATTTTCCAGAAACTCACCTTGTTCTCCTACTTATGACTATCAGCGGCGAGTGAGAACTTTAGTCGCTGGTGTAGTAATCTTCACTCTGATCTCAAGGATAGATAAACAAGGAAAATGTAGCAGTATCAAACAATCACTTCAAGTTCCACAATGCCAAAGAAAGATTAAAGCTCTGATGATCAAAAAGGTTCAAACATCAAACAGATAAAATAACAGGCAACTAAAACCACATCCATAATTCAAAGACAAAGCCCAAAACACAGTTCAGATTTTTCCTCAAAGGACAGTCCAAAAGCAAACTCAAACAAATACTAAAAGGGAGAATCAAAAATCAGATACTATGATGCGGGGAGAGGAGGTGAATGCCAGGCAAAACAAAACAACAGAGTTTTTTTTTTTTTGCAATACATACCTTAGTTAAAGAGGTTTATAAGAACGTGAGGTGATCACAGAGACTTTGCAAAGCCTGAGACTAAGATTGCGGTTGAAATAAACAGGCATAAGAAGGAAACAAGGCATATGACACAAAGATAACAAGACACTGTTCAGACAATTAACATAGCGGGCAAAAACACAAAAACGACTGTGAGGAATTTAGTCTCCCTAGCAACGTCTGGTGTAAAAACTAAAGTCCTGACGATGAACTTATGGTAGATGTGACTACTGCTGTCCATGGTCCTGAAGGAAGCCTCTGATCCTCAGAGCTGATGTGGAGTAACAATGCCCTGCTTTGCTGTGCCTAGATACTGCATTCCCTGGATTACCACTTGAAATGACTGCCTCAAGTTCCATGATAGATATGTTTTTTTCAGCTGGATATTATTTGCTGAATATAAAAAATACCTCATGGTATGATGAAACTACGGTATATCGCGCACAGCAAAAAGTTAGCCAATAAATAAAATTTTTGTACTGCTTCATTACATAGTAAATTTCAAGAATGAGAGAGTGATGTCTCTGTAACCCTTCAATTCAAATAATTCTGAGTCATGACCATTGAAACCTTTTCCACTTCTCTTTCTGCCCTGGTTAGACCCCAGTTGTGTTGTAATCCACTAAAGGAACCAGACATTCAGAGTACAATCCAGTGAGGACATATATTAATAGGAACACGGTAACAACTGGAGAGAGGGCTGAAGCTCAGAACAAGGAGACAGCCCAGCTTCGGTGGTGACTGGTGAGGGTAATGGGCGTGTGCACACCTGCCCTCAGCCAGTGGTGTCCCGGGGCAGAAGCCTTGAGGTAATAACCCCTGCTGAGGCCGGACTGTCAGACCGCAGATCTGAAGGGTTTAGCAGGAACACAATCCCAATACTAAAGTTCGGTGAATATTTGGGAGGTGTTCCTAATAAACTGGTCAGACGAATAGACTGGAAAGGCAGGTTAACAGGAATATAGTTCCAATCCTGGAGACCCATGATAAGGCTTGGGAGTTTGTTCCTATTAATAAAGCTCTGAAAAGTGAAAACGTATTTCACTATCATAAAGGTTACGATAATTTCTAAAGATGGTATTAAGCTCTTTAACTAGGGGACATAAACTGACAGGTTGCTTAGAGCAATACAATGTGACAATCCAGCAACTCTGCTGGACAGAAGTATAAGGTATACGCACCATAGGAACACAAGGGAATGGGGCATACAATGGATTACACCTGGAGGAGGGGAGGCACAGAAGACATCAAACCAATTAAGGAGACAATATCTCTAAAACACACAGGATGCTGGGAAGGGGGAGGAAACAATTAGGAAAACACATCGCTTATGACAGTTTGTGCTTTTCTTTCAAGACAGTAATGCACATCTTTGCACGATTTTTCTTTTGCAACCTTACCCAGAGGCTTCATCTCTCAGTATAACAGTTCATAGACAAGTATCAAGAAAATTTTTTTGCTTTTTAGTCATTATTAAACCAAAATATCGACAAAACCCAATTCCGAAATAGTTGGGACAAAGTGTAAATTGTGAATAAAATCAAAACGGAATGACTTTCAAATCACACCAGCCAGTATTTTATTCACAATAGAACAGAGATAACATAGCAAATGTTGAAACTGAGAAATTTTACAATTTCATCCACAAAATGAGCTCATTTCAAATTTGATGGCTGATGGTTGATGGATTTCAGCCCTTTTTGCCTGTGTCCCAAACTTTTTTGAGACCTGTTGCAGCCAGAAAATTTGAAGTAAGCTCATTTTGTGGATAAAAATGTAAAATGTCTCAATTTCAACATTTGAAATGTTATCTATGTTCTGTTGTAAATAACCTATTGGCTCATGTGATCTTGCATTGCCTTTTGATTTTATTCACGATTTACACTTCGTCCCAAGTATTTCGGAATTGGGGTTGTATATAAATATCAGTATATTAGAGAATACAGTGACAGATAAACTTCCTGTGCCTTACATTGTGTTTAATATGACAAGAGTGATTTTTTTCTAAATACAGAAATAGCATTCAAACAATATTACAGTCCCCTCACAATTATTGGCACCTTAGGTAAAGATGAATAAAAGGTAAAAAAAAATTCACCTGTTGGTGAAAATCTCCAACCTTTAACTGAAGCAAATTCTGAGAGAATATCCCTCTTCCTCAGTTATTAGAAACCCATAATTCAATGCTTACTACCATTCTTTGCAAAAAAAAAAACATCTCAGAGATTTCTCCAGTAACCTCTCATAAGGAGCAGGGAATTTGAGACTATTCCGCTTTAAAGCATCTCTCCAAATCATTCACGGTGCTCTTGGTCCTCTCTTGTGCAGTTTCCTCTTTGACTCACTCTTCAAGTTTTCAGTGGGGTTTCTGTCAGGCGATTGAGATGGCATGGCTGAAGAGCTGTGTTCAGGTAACCATCTACATGTTGATGTGGACATGGGCTTTGAATCACAGTCCTGCAGAGAGATACAAGTATGACCCAGTCTTAGTTTCTTGGCAGAGGCAGACAGACTTAAATTTAAAATGTCCTGGTTTTTCCATGTTGAGAACCCTAATGAGGTTCCTAGGGCCAGTGGAGGAAAAACACAACATCCAAAAAAAAAAACATCACAATAAGTAAAAGTAGGGATCAGGTACCTTTTAGTATCACCATCCTTCTTTTCACACCAAACCTATTTGAAGTGTTTGCTGCCAAAAAGCTCAATTTTCATTTCATAAATCCATAAAAACAGAGTTCCAAGTCATAGGCACCAATTCTGTGGGTGTGTGGGATCTCAGGCACCCATGGAAATTGTCAAGCACCCATGGGTAAAACATTTCAGTGATTGAGAAGCCCTTGCTTTAATATGATTGACCACTTTAGCGCACACAACGCCCAGTCTAATTGAAGGCCTTGTCAGCTTAACCCCAAAAGTGCAAGGCCTTCAACTGGACTGAGAAAATGGACTAATTTGTTATACTCCCAAATAATGCTACCAATAGTTAATGTGAAAGTCCCAACAGTGATGTCAAGTAATAAAATTAAGGATACAGACACCCACAGCAGCAGCAGCAGCGAAGCTACGTGACACAAGAGCAGAGGACTAACAAGCTAGTTAGCTGAAAAGTTAAGTTGCCCTGGGGCCTGTTCCGTAAAGCAGGATTGCTGAATTAGCCAGATAACCATTCAAAGTAAAACCTAGAATGGCTCTTCTGACTTTAGTCTATGTCCAATATTTCCAGGCTTTCCAGGTTTTACGTGGTGCAATCCGACTATCTGAGTAATCCTGCTTTAAGGAACATGCCAATGGTCCATCATGCCTCAAAATAAGGGAGCTATTCCATGAAATTAGTTTTATAATTAAAGATGTATGCCCTGCTCCCATCCACAACATATGACAAAGAGGCACACTTAAGGAATGATGCCCAATGAGGTGTCCATTATCAGGAAATAATGGACAACGTGGAGGCCAGAGAACTGTCTGAAGCACAGCATAGGACGGTTGCTTCCACAGAGCCATCCATTAATTCATATTTTCATGTCTTTTGCAATCAAAGTCTACAATTTTTCTGAAGCCATAACTCTGTTTTGGGAGATAAACAGTTCTCTCAGCTCATTAAACTTTTATCCCACTATGCTCGCGTACACTGCGTAACACTGCGTACGGTTGACTAACAATAAATTGTCTCAACCCTCATGTCTTCAAAATTGTCTCATCCCCCTTTCCAACAGCCTTCATGTCTTTGCGGTTGTATCTCGTTTAATTGATTTATTGTCGTCTTTCTCCCCCCCTCCCAGGTGTAACTCATTATGTGTCCCATTCCTTGTTTGTGTGATTCGTGCAAATAAGCAGACGTTTTGTCTTGCGGAGTTACTGGATTGTAACACTTTGTCTCTCTAAAGCCTGCCAGTCAGTTTTTCTTCTAGTATTGAGCAAGGCTCTTCTTTTGTATGTTTATCAGTACTTTATTTATAGAGAAAAACGTAAATTATCTTTGGATACTAATTCAATCAGGACAGACCAATGAATTGGTAAAGGTGAACATTTATTGTGAATTATTGAATAACAGATTAATGGCTGTGATGATAGCCCTTAAGTCTTCAGCGCTCGGACACAACAGGGAGATTTCGCAATTGTGGAGCCTCTGGCCTGAGGCGCAGCTAGATAAATCCCCCCATGGAATCCTGACACTGGTGGTGGCGGTGGCTGGTGAAGATGCACCTACAGAGGCTATAGGCGGTGATGGGGAGGTGGAGGGTGCGTGTGATGGCAGCCTGTGTGCATTAGAAGCAGAGACGTATCTAAAAAGACGGCCCCGAGAGGATAGGCCAACAATGTAGGTATGTTGCGGTGTTATAGGATGGATGAGATCAGCTGATGATTGAATTGACTGCCCCGCATGACTGCAGCTAGAATGAAAGCATGCGTTAGAAGTGAAAGCAGATTAAATGAAAATAGACTGGCGAGAGCGTGCAAAGGAGGGTCTGCCTGACTGAACTTGTGCTAAGCTTCATTTGATTGGAACAAACTCTCACGCCTTAATACTGAACTCCAGGATTGGGCCTGCATTCCAGTTAATCATCTGATCCAGTCTGTTTCTCTCAGCTAGTTTATGAGGAACTCCTCCCAAGCCTTCATCGATCTCTAGAATTGGGACTGCATTTCTGCTAAACTCTCCAGTCTCGCTTCGGTATGGTCTACCGATGGTATTCACCATCTGACTTCTGTCCCAGGATGGCCACTGGTGGGGCGTGGACACGCCCCCAACCCTCTATAGTTAACAACAACCAAGCTAGACAGTTCCTTTTACTATTCTGAACTTTGGCCTCACCGCTCGCACTGTCATATTCCTATCAATAAATAGATGTCTGTGGATCGTACCCTGTATCTGCGTCTGCATCATGACATAAATAAAATTTTCACAGACAAATGACTGTGATTGATTAGACCACAGGGCAGATTTCCTCTTAAAGTTTCCCTCAGTCCAACTTAAATGAGCTCAGGCCCAGAGAAAGAGGTAGTGTTTCTGGATCTTTTTCATGTATGGTTTTATCTTTACATGGTAGTGTTTTAACTTGTATTTTTGGATGCAGTGATTAACCCCTTTGCGCAGAATACAAATAATGCCAATTTTTCCTGTTATGCATGAGCCTATTTAGGCATTATAACTCAGTATGTGTGTCACAGAGACTCTGGAAAATTATTCCAGTGATGCTAGACATTTCGAAATTCAATTACAGAATTATTTAGGAATTACATTTTGGAATTTACAGACACTGGCGTCTATATCTGTGCGAAGGGATTTATTGTGTTCACTGTCAATAGTTTTAAGAAGTGTTCCTGAGCCCATGTAATAATTCCACTACTAAATCCTGCCTGTTTTTAATGCAGTACTGCCAGAGGGCCTGAAAATCATAGCCAGTCAATACTGATTTTCGGCCTTGTCCCCAAAAGAGCTAGTTCACCCAAATATGAAAATTTACTCATCATCTACTCACCCCAAGGCCAATTGAAGGCTCAACTAATTTCTTTGGTCCTCAAAAAACTTTTGGAGTTTCAAAGAAAAACAGCACTGAAAACAATGCTGTAGCGCGTCTCCAATTAGAGATGTTTTGGGCCGTTACAGCGTGTTTAGCCTTGTCGGCCACCGTAGGAATCTTAAACTTCTTTCTCAAAGATGAACAGGGAAATTTTTTTTAATGTACATTTGTTATGAGCTATGTGAATCTCTCCTTACACATACATGCATACATGTTGTCCAGTACGACATGCACTGTGTCCCATACGACACATTTTCACATGCTTTTTTTCATCAACTTCTGCTATATTTAAAATCTTCATAGGTTTCAAAATGTTTATATTTCACTTTGCATGGATAATGTCCAAATAGAAGGAGAAGTGCAGTGATTTTCATAATGTATCTCTTGGCATTTTCAACTTGTTTGAGAGATGTCTAGTACAACACTTTTGCATGTCCTGTATGACATTGTTCTCAAAAAAGTTTATGTGGTGCATATTTCCAATAAAGATCATTTCAATGTTAAAACTGCATTAAAGTGTTCTTATGTGTCAACAATGTCCATTAAGTAGCATTTCAATCACATTCATCCACACAACTTGCAGAGTTTTTGGTCAAAACTCAATTTTCCAAAAAGTCAGTTTTTTCTGTGTCCCGTATGACACTCAACAATTTTTTCTCTTATTTACCAGAAAGTGATAAATCTTCATTGGTTGTTATATTTTCACGGTCCATCTCACTAGTACACTATCATTACCCTAATACAAACTTTCATTGGGGTTGTGTTTAATCACAAAGCTAGGAAACATTCTCTGGATGTCCCGTATGACACATAGGGAATCACTCTGTAGCACTGCCTCTTACATTTTTTTTATTTTTTCATCATTATATCCTCCATTAAACTGCATTCATTTACCACATCTAGCAAATTCAAGGATCCCTTCCAACCATACTACCTTGCAAGCCTTTGTTTTCATTTCAGCCACGGCCCTGACACGTGAAGAAAGGTCAAGAGATCTGAGACGATTGCGCTAAAATGGAAGAAGTGGACCGTGACATATGCGTGGACATAAATGTTGAAGAAATGGAGACTGTACGACTATCAACATCCGTAAATATATAGGGTACACCTGTTGCACCTAGCGGGCAAAGGAACAAGAAATTAGTCAAAAATAAAAATAAAGAATGATAAAATAACTAGCCAGATATAAGCAATGATAATTTTAAAAAGCGTTTGTGGCAGTTAGAGACCTTGGTGAAGCAAACCCACAAGGATGGACAAGTATTTCTTTTCAACATACAAAATGTCAGAATTTACATGGCAGATATAATGGTGGATATTGCACTTTGCGCACGCAAGGTATTGTGGTTGTGAGGGATCCTTTCACAGCTACAGCCTTCAAATTTGTCTCACATTTTAGACTTTCTCAAAGCATGAATGTTAATGTCTCTGTCCCCTCCACAATACACATACGCTGAGACACACAAAGCATTCTTTGTCTTTTTTCCATCACTTTATCCAACATATAACCTGAATGGTCAATCTTAGATTTTTTATTTTTGATCCATTTGTCATGGAGACTTGGGGACTGGGTTGTTGGAGTCAGGACAAGGTCACAAGTTAATGTTGAAGCCCCACTCCCTTTCCTAATTGGTCAATATTTGACCCTTCATAACTATAGAACCATTTGTCATAGAGAGTTGAAGTCTGGGTCACTGGACTCAGGAAAGAGTCACATGTTAATTTTCAAAGCCCCACCCCCATTTCTGACTGGCTTGGCTTTTATTTACCATAACTATTGAACTATATGCTGTTGAGAGTTTGGGATAAGGATGCTGAACTCAAGAAAGGATCGGATATGAATTGAGAAAGACCTGCCCCCTTCTCTGGTTGGCCTTAATTTTTTTCTTCATAACTATGGAACTGTTTGTCATAGAGAGTTTGTGTTGGTTTTTGGACACAGGGAGGGGTCACAAATTAATTTACAAATCTCCGCCCCCTTTCCTGATTGGCTTAGATTTTCTCCTTTACACTATTGATCCATGTATCATAGAGAATATAGGTTTGGTTTACTGGACTCCAGAAGGGGTCACGTTTACTGATGATGCTCGCCCCCTTTGCTGATTGGCTTAGCTTTTACCCCTCATAGCGATTGAAATGTTTATTATAGAGAGTTGGAGACTGGGTCCTTTTAAATGTTAACACCATTCTATTATAAAAGCTTGGCTTTGTCAAGCCAACTTAAAGTTTGTTAATAAACTTTATATTTTAGACAGTTATGCCAAGATCAATCTTTTGGTGATTGCCGTTTCACCATATGATTAAGCAGTCTATTATTGCTCTGTAATCTGGTGTAAAAATAGTCACAAAGTAAATACAGCATGTTTCACACGGAAAATTATTCTCTGGAATCATACGTACATAAAGTGATAACTTCCATTTCAACAAAAATACACTTACCCTTCACCAAATTCCATCTAAGTCCTTACAACATACACTGCCAGGCCAAAAAAAAAAAAAAGTCGCTCACTCTTATATTTTTTTCGACTGCCTTTAGCTTTGATCACTGCACAAATTTGACTTGTCATTGTTTTGAAAAATCTTATGCAATGTTTCAAAATTTGGGCTGTAAACCACGACATGAAGTGAATAATGCAAACTGTGATTTGTTTTTTACTTTTTCACTGAAGATGTGACTCTTGCAAATCTTCTCAACCCAAAAACTAAGCCCCTCTTTTCTTTTGTTAATATTTATTCAGCAATGGTCTGGTAACATTAATGTATGCAGTGCCTAAGGGTAAATAGAGGAAAATGGTGCATATCAATGAAAGAAAAGTCTAATCATGCAGTAAATACATCCCAAAATCCATAGATTTTGTTGAAGATTATATTTCAATATTTCTCATCAGACCCATCAGTAGATCAATTGCCATGTTGAATAACCATAATCAATAATCATAATCAATAACCATATTATGTAAGCAGCAGTAACACACACACACATGTGCGCACACACACACACACACACATAACATAACATAACACACACACATACAAGTAGTTCACATACGCGTAGGGAGGGGATGAGCAGTGCAAACACACAGACACATGCACATGCACAGGCACAGGCACACGTACACATGCACATACACACACAGACACATACACATAAAACACACACACACATATACAAGAAGTTCACACACACACGAGCAGTGCACACAGACACATGCACACCCACATACACACGCAGCACATGTACACATGCACATACACACACGCACACAGACACACAAACATACAAGCAGTTCACACACAGACACACACACACATACAAGCAATTCAACTCACACATGAGCAGCTCACACACACATAAGAAGCGGGCTTCTGTAGCTTTGATTAGTAAGCAGGCTTCTGTTTAGTTGATTCGAAAACATAATCAGATGATGTATTTGATTTCTGTAGCTTTGATCAATATTTGTTCAGTAAAATCATAAGTTGTTACTGAAAACATAATCAATTGAATCATTTATGTATCTACTTGTATCCTATTCATATGGCTGTATTTTTCCTCTCTTGACTGTAATTTTCCAGTCCTTTGTAGTGATGAGCATCCTTATCTTTGCTTTTGAAGTTCTCAAGGTTAGTTGGCAGTGTTTTGGTTTGCCTGTCCTGTTGTAGCGTGAGAATGAGAAGGCAGAAAGACCATATTTGGAAGATATTTCCTGTGATGAAGGTATAAAAACTGGGTATGAAAGGCAAGAATGCGGAAAGACCATATTTAGAAGATATTTCCTGTGATGAAGGTATAAAAACTGGGTGTGAAAGGCAAGATGGGAGTTCTTCTTGCGCAAAAAGAACTCAGCTTTATATTCATCAACATGCCACAATAAAGCCTAATTTTCTGAAGAATCTGTCTCTCTCCAATTGCCTGGGGATGGGGGAACCTCATAATCTGAAAACATGTCTGAATGAAAACCACAACAATTTCATACTGGTCTTTCAGAAAGGCATTGTGAACAGAAACTTGAAGTTGCTTCCAAATTTTTGACCAGGATTGGCCTTGCTTCCAAACTTCTGGCCTGTAGTGTATATACTGTTCCCAAGTTGCTAAATGAAGAGGAGAATTTGTACCCCTTGTCACCTCATTGTACCCCAGTGAAACAGGAACTCACAGATCATCGCTTAGAAGTTTCTAAACACTCTGATCAACTGGAAAAAGTAAAATATACAAGGACAAAATGCTTCAGTTAGATTTTGTTCAAAATAAGCTCAGAGAAGTCAAAATTTGTGGCGCAAGTGATTTTGTTATTGACAATTATTTCTATAAAAGAACAATTCTTTCACAGAATAAATTTATGCCGATTAAAGGTTGGATTTCTCTCTTTTTTATTGTGAGAAAAAATGAATTAACTGAAAGGTTAATGTCTTTTAACGATTTTCACTTGTCTTTAATGGGGTGCCAGTAATCACTGAAGGGACTGTACTTAAGGATATAAAGACTCAATATGATTTTGAATGGAAATGGCCACTGAAAATGAGGCCAAGCATTCGAAAGTAACAGCAATAATAATTTGTCACATTATCAAAGTTTAGGCTGTATTTATGACCCATGTATTGTGACCTTGGTAAATAAAATTAACCATTTTGTTTAAAAAAAAGCATTTCAAAGAAATTACAAACCTCTAAGTAGGACTGTATGGGTAATTCCTCATATGCGATCAATTGATGGGCATAGTTTGGGGCAAACAATGACCTCATCCTCATAGCCATCTCTTGAATTTACATACATCGTTAATCTGCTACGAACTCGGCAGAGGGGAGTCAATTGCAGGATCAACGATGAGTCACTAGGGTGCGTTTATAATTAGGAGGATGGGGAGAACTGGAGAAAAGTTTAGAGAACCTGCCGTATCTAATAATTTGCTCGTAAGTAATTTACTTACTCTTAATTTAGCTCACTGGAAGAGGCACCAGGGAGGAAAACTACAATTTAGAGTAAGAAGTTTTTGCAACCCCTTATAGCAAGATGATACAGCGCCGACTGGGACAAAACTCACAACTTATATACACAGGACAATCATTGGCAACAGCTGATCACACTAAGGGAATAACGAGCCAATCATTTAACAGGAACAACCTGCAAGACTGCTGTTACAGGAGAAGTGCCAATTAAGCATACTTGCAAGTTGTGACATAATCATAAAATAAACTATACTTTCATTTTAAAATTAATTCAGCCAGATCTAGTGATTGAGGAGTGTTTATGGTATTTGTGTGCGAAGCATAGCCATAGGCCCACGAGTAAAAAAGAAATGGGCGATGGAACTGGAAAATTTAACTGGGTTTATTTTTACAGGGCGTGGCCGAGTTCAGAGAGAACGATGTGCATGAATTTTACGCAACAATACTAAATTGGTGACAGGCTAATGACTCAGTGTCAGCAACGGATTACGATGTGCTTTTATCGCATATTTGAGGGATGATATTTGTTGAATCATAGTCATTGTTTGCCATTTTGATGCTCGTTTAAGGCTACCATTTCACCACCAAGGATCATATGGATTTGAACGTTGCTATCCACAATTAATCAAAACTCAACAGTATCAGAATTCATCCTTTTCGTCAGACCTGACTTGACATGCTCCCTCTCCCCGACATCTTCAACTGCCAGTTCCAAAACCTGGCACGTCTGTGATTCTCAGTCACGTTGCCTTGGTTCAGACTAAGCACCACACATATAAATGATCATAAAGGGGCGTATTCTACCGTATGAATACAATGGACAAACTCCACATTGACATCTTCGCTGAGAGATGGTTGTGTTGATCTTAATATTATTGTGATTTAGCTACTTGAATCCCTTAATTTGCGTAAACAGGGGCACTTTTGACCCCACAACAGCATCTTCTATGAGTGAACACGCGCCAAACACGATATGAAAAAAATATATGTGTAATAGTTTAGTAATAAACTGCTGAACGCTCCACTGATCAAAGACGCTTCGCCACAGAACTTGAGAACGACATGAATAGCTTTATAACGACGCTGCACTCCCCTGGACATTGGAGAAATGGTTTGTTCCTGCACTACTCTGGTGACGTATTGCGTGAGATACACGCTCGTACGTCACGGTCGGAGTAATCAGTCAGGAGAGATGACCGCACATCAGCAGTATCCTCCGAGCACTCCCGTAAGTGTGTCATATTGGAAATGCTTTTCTTGTTAAAATGGTCGAAAATTGCTGTTTTAGGCCAATTCGTCGATCGCAGTGCAGTTTACTGGCGTTATGAGGAAATTACTAAATTTGCAAAAGCTGTACCCTCATCAGTCGCATAGCTAGCTAAGTGTTGGTTTAGCTAGCTGCATTTAGCTTTCTGGCTGGCTAAGCAGTCTCCGCTAAATGGCACCACCATGGTTTAAGGTTGTGCCAATGTAGTCATCGTTATTCAGCCTGACTCTCTTTGGGGTGTTTGCTCTTAAGTTGGTCACTGATTGTGGCAAAATAAACCGCAAATGCTGCAACATTGCATTGAACAAGTCAGTGAGTCTTGTAACTAACCAGGAAAGCACGTTGTCAAAAGTGAGAACTTTTCTCATCAGCTGCCAGGCTGATCTGTTTATGTTATCACATCGGTTCTATTGCCTGTTAGCTTGCTAGCTCTATCACGATTTGAGTTCGTTCCAATGCACCTGGCTGCCTTTCCCTATAGACACTGCATGCAGTCGCTGGCATCATGCTGTCATTTCATCCTCGTCGAGAATGTGCCCAGATTGCTGGAATTTCGGTCTCAGTGGCTGCCTGTCCAACTAGCTGGCTAGCTACCTAGCTAGTTCTTTTGAATAACTGCTGTATTGTGGAACGTGGCAACTTTGTTTTGAAACATCACGGATGAACTTTCTCAAAATGACAACTTTATATTTTGCTATGGGCGGTTCTAATCTTTGTTTACGTAACTGGTAACGTTAGCATGCTAGAATTGGCTTGTTAGTCGGCTGCATCCATTGGAACTTAATCTCATAGCTAGCCAGCGAGTCAGCTAGGTAATGTCCTGTGGCTTCTTGAGGGAGGTTTGACCGTACGTTATTGAGTGTTTTAAAAAGGTTGATTTTATAAATGTAGATAGACGGATAACTTGCTTGCTGTGGCTACAGTCTCTGCAGAGACTAGTAAGCTGTGACATAAACTGTGTACAATATGGCTCTAGAATTATCGGCACCCCTGCCTGGAAGTGCACGAAATACACTACTGAAAAAAGTATCATCAGAGAGAGATGCTAAATATGTAAACATGTGCGAAATACTGTAGTTTGTCAATAAGTAAATAGAACCAAACAAAAATATATATTTGAATCGAAAATCTGTTTAATCAAGGTTTCACAGTTAGTGGTACTCCGAAGGATCATTGTAACTAACATCTACCTAACTTAAACCAGGAATGAAATTCAGCGTCACATTTTGAGGAACTATATTGTGTCAATGCAGAATTTTTTAATTCACTAAGGTTTAAAACTGAGGTAAAATTATTGAAAAATCCCTTTTAACATCCAGCAACATGAAGAAAAGAAAATAACTGGCCATTCAAAAGAAACAGATGGTAGTAAATGGCCTGGAACTGCCTACATAAAGATCCACCTGATCGGTTGAGGATGCTCATGTTTTGCCGATCAGCATGGATGGGAGGATGGTGAGAGAAGCAAAAAAAAAAAAATCCAAGAGTCATGGTGAAAGCATTGGAGGCATCTTGGAGTCACTAGGCTTTAGAAAGCTCTGAGGCAGCACCTCCATAACTGCTGATTCTCTGGACTCAGAAGCAAGCATTGGCAATTCGCCGACATCATTTAAATTATTATGACCAGATAAAGGTGCTGTGACTAGGTGAGACCTAAATTGAACATTTTGGTCAGATACATCATAGGCATGTTTGAAGCAGAAATGGAGATGCATACAGGCAAAGACACTTCACACCCTCGCCGAAATGTGTTTGTACTTCCGTGATGTTTGGGGCAGTTGTTATTTTAGTTGCATTGGCTGAAATCAACGGCTTAATGGATTCCACCATGTATCAGGCAATTTTAGGCGCTGTGGGTGGGGCTTTAAGCAAGACATTGACCCAAAGCACATTTCAAAATTCGCGCAGAATTGGTTCCCGGACAAAATAATCAATGTTCTGGGCCGAGTCCATCGTCAGACCTCAATGCGGCGGAAAACCTTTGAGTTAAACTGAAGAGGCCTGTTGATAAGTGCAGGCTCTAATACATGGCTGATCTCAAGAGGATCTGAATAGAGGAATGGTGTATAATCCCTCAAAATATGTGCCTTAACCCCTTAAACTCAGATTTTTGCTTGAATATACCCTTAAATATGTTCAAAGTCAGAAAAAGCACTGTTTTCCTTGTTGAAGGACAGTGTCTCATATATAATCTGTATCTGCTGTTTACAGTGCTTCACTGACTCATCATCACACTTAGGCCTATACTGAGTCACATATTCCAACCATGGACGCCATGTTTTTATAGCTATAGCATTACATCAAATGGAAAATATCTAGATCTTGTGCATTATTTTATAAATATTTCCATGTGATTCAGAAGGACATATTTGGGATCTTTGGAAGCCTTGGGATTTCTGCTAGAATTTAAAATGGGCCTCAGGTTTGAATTAAGCAGTTGCATTTGTTGAAGCCATATGGCTCCATAGATTTTATGGGGTTAACCGTATCAAATGGTTCAGGAAAGGATTCCATGCTGTTGTGCTTGTCAGAGATTGTTGCACCAACTTGTAAACCAGGAGAGCCAGGAGTTAGGAAACATTAAAGGGCATCTAAAGTCGATTCCCATTGTTTTTGTTTATCGGCCAATCAGCGAGCCGCCCCTGCGCAAACGAACTGAAATAGAAGGATTATCTACGCATGTACACAAAACATTGGTTTATATGAATGAAATTGGTCATGTGACAATGGAAGATGTCAACAAAAGCAAGTGATTTGTTTGTAAACATTGGACGTTCATCGTCCCGTCTGAGAATGGACTTTAGATGCCCTTTAATTTTGATAAATTTGTTTATTAAGTAACTGTATGATTTTGGTTGGTTGCATTGGAATATAAAGAAAAAGACTTCTTTGCATTTTGAGTATATTACTTTAATTTTTTTTGTTGTGTTTCTTTGTATTTTCAGTCAGGTTTCAATAATTTTGTTGCCCACATGTAGACTAGCTAGGCAAACGAAACCTTAGCAGTTGTCCCGCTAGCTACCTGGCTAACTATCCACTAAATGCAACAGTGCTCTCATCACTTGTTTGCCTTTATAACATTATTTGAAGCATTTGGACTGCAAATGATCTTATAACTTTTAATCTTTGGTTTCTGATTTGCAGAATGTTTAATTTTCTTCAGCCCGAGGTGAAGAGTGGAAGTACAGAAGTCATTGCTGAAATCGGGCAGCTGTTCTGGCGTCAAGTTTTTTTGAGGATTATTGCTGAAATTTTTTTCAGTTTACAAAATTTGAAGACTTGCTGCGGGATTACATGCAGAATTTTTTTCTTTTCTCTCTACACCAAGAAGAAAGGAAGTCTGCTTTAATGGTTGAAATTGAAGGTATGCATTATAGGCTTTTCCTGTGTTTTGAACTTATAACATTACACTGTTGTTACCTGACTATGCTGTTGCATTTACTCGTTTATGCATTTTAAATGACAGTGGGACACAGGGATGCCACGTAAACTAAAGCCGTTATGATTACTGGGTGGATGCTCTCTGACCCGCACCAGTGAAAGGATGCGCGATTCTAGTGCCCTGCAGGGGCGGCAAGAAATGGCTATTCATATCCAGCTCTGTGGGCCAGGCCACAGCGATGATGCTGTCCCTTCTGCCTTGGCTGCTGAGCCATTGCTGCGTTCTCAAATGATCTTGATATGAGCTTATCATGCTCATGTAATAATGCCTAGTTGTGGCCTATATTTTGCCAGTACAATAACTAGTTTGACGTTTATGACTTTCTGCTTTGATAACCACTCTTGCCGTGTCAGTAAGCAAATGGCCAGTTTGTGATGATTATATAAATGATTCATGTTTATGCAGTATGCTTATTTATGTAATTTTCCCTGGATGGTAGTCATGTTTAATATGGCTCAGGTGACGCATATTACTGAACTACAGATATAAAATCGCTTGGATAATCGCCTG
The DNA here is from genome assembly GCA_029692085.1 of Gymnothorax javanicus. Lineage (NCBI taxonomy): Eukaryota > Metazoa > Chordata > Actinopteri > Anguilliformes > Muraenidae > Gymnothorax > Gymnothorax javanicus. The sequence goes on from CM056203.1 coordinate 22,203,185, forward strand.
TGATTGTATGTGACGCTGGGGTCGCATCAATTCATGCATTTTGACAAATGTGCTTTTGCTAGCTTTGATGAGCGATGGGTCATTGTAAACACTGCTGATGCCATGTGCTGTGATACCTCAGATGTCCAATATCAAATGATCCCGCATTCCAGTTTCTGTTATTTCTTGGATTCAGCTTTTATATAGCAGATTAAGCATAAAAAACATGAAACTATTTAAAAAAAAAAAAAAAAACACCCCTCTGTCTGGTGCTATAGCTATTATACATTTTCTCATTTCACATACTGTGAGGAAGAATCATAAAATTGGTTTTCTGGTTATGTTTTTATGTTTGTAAAATGGCATATGGATCTTTTCACCTTGGGAATCAGTACTAAATGCTTTAGTTCTTTTCCCCATTGACTCCCCCCTCCCTTTCACCATAATTACTACATATGACAACCCTGGCCGTATTAATGAAGACGTCATTTGATGCCTTGGGGACACCCGCCTTTTCAATCAGTGGGATGCTGAGAAAAAGGTCCACTGATATTTAGGCGTCATATGTAGTCATTATGGGGAAAAGAGCTAGAACGTAAAACTTTACCTTTTCATACTTTAGAGCTGCATAAATATGGATAGGCTGAGGAATTGGCGGCAGTCACCAGCCGAATGCTGGTAAAATATGAAAGTGGCTGGTACAACCCCAATTCCGAAGTAGTTGGGACAAAGTGTAAATTGTGAATAAAATCAAAATGCAATGACTTTCAGATCACATGAGCCAATATGTTATTTATAATGGAACATAGATAACATTTCAAATGTTGAAACTGAGACATTTTACATTTTTCTCCACAAAATGAGCTTACTTCAAATTTTCTGACTGCAACAGGTCTCAAAAACATTGGGACACAGGCAAAAAAGGGCTGAAAAAGCAATTAATATGTAAGAGAATCAGCTGAAAGAACATTTAGCAAGTAATTAAGTTAACTGGCATCAAGTGTGTAACATGATTGGCTATAAAAGGGATGTCTTACAGAGGCTGAGTCTCTCTGAAGTAAAGATGGCCAGAGGCTCTCCAACCTGTGAAGGCTTGCGTAAAAAAAATTGTGGAATACTTTAAAAACAATGTTCCTCAATGTCAAATTGCAAAGGCTTTGAAGGTCTCATCATCGACATTGTATAACTTCATCAAAAGATTCAGAGTAACTAGAAAAATCTCTGTGTGTAAGGGACAAGGCCGAAGACCTTTTCTGGATGCCCGTGGTCTTCGGGCCATCAGACACCACTGCATCACTCACCGGCATGATTCTGTCATTGATTTTACTCAATGGGCCCAGGAATACTTCAAGAAACTATTGTCTGTAAACACAGTCCGCCGTGCCATCCACAGATGCCACCTAAAACTCAATCATGCAAAAAGGAAGCCATTGTTGAGCATGATCCAGAAGCACCGCCGTGTTCTGTGGGCCAAGGCTCATTTAAAATGGACTGTAGCAAAGTGGAAAGTGTCCTGTGGTCAGACAAGTCCAAATTTGACATTCTTGTTGGAAATCATGGGCGGCATGTCCTCCGGGCTAAAGAGGAGAAAGGCCAGCCCTCCTCTTATCAGCGTTCAGTTCAAAAGTCTGATGGTATGGGGATGCATTAGTGCATATGGTGTGGGACGCTTGCATGTTTTAAAAAGCACCATGAATGCTGAAAGGTATATAAAGGTTTTAGAGCAACATATGCTCCCCTCCAGACAACATCTATTCCAGGGAAGGCCTTGTGTATTTCAGCAGGACAATGCAAAACCACATACTGCAGCTATTACAACAGCATGGCTTCGTAGTAGAAGAGTCCGTGTGCTAAACTGGCCTGCCTGCAATCCTGATCTTTCACTGATTGAGAACATTTGGCGCATAATTAAACGAAAAGTCCGCCAAAAGAGACCCAAAACTCTCCAGCAGCTGGAAGCCTGTATTAAACAAGAGTGGGATCAAATTCAAATGGCTAAACTCAAGAAACTTGTCTCCTCAATGCCCAGACGCCTCCACTCTGTGTTAAAAAGAAGAGGGGATGCTACACCATGGTAAACAGGCCCCTGTCCCAACTTTTTTGAGACCTGTAGCAGCCATCAAATTTAAAATGAGCTCATTTTGTTGATAAAATTGAAAAATTTCTCAGTTTCAACATTTGCTATGTTATCTCTGTTCTATTGTGAATAAAATACTGGCTGGTTTGATTTGAAAGTCGTTGCGTTTTGATTTTATTCACAATTTACACTTTGTCCCAAGTATTTCGGAATTGGGCTTGTACATTCCAGACACAAAATAATGATTTACTATGGAGTGGCTGATGAAATAACATTTTTTTTAGTAGCTGGTAGTTCACATTTGAAGAAGTTAATTTCCCACCCTTGATATGGGTAGTATTTGTCGTATCACTGCTTATCTCCGGCATTTTCTGGAGCAGTCATGCTGCTGAACTTTTTTCCTTTTAATATTGACTTTTGTTGCGGCAGGATATTGCAACACATTTTTTTTTTTTTCCTGCTGGAAGACCTGAGTCCTGTTACTCATAGCTCCTTTTGACACACTTTCAAGTGTGAGCTTCATGCCTGGGAAAGCAGTTGCATTAATAAAGCATAATGGCTTTCCTCCCAGATGATGGTGCACGTCCAACAAGTGCTTGAGAGTGTTCTTCCTTAGGAGATGTGCCTTCTCAGACTGCACTTCAGACATACTCTTCTGTAGGCCTACTTTTGATTACCAACACAATACAATACCCTCCAGTTTCTTTTAAAGAGTTATCTGGCTGCTTTTGAGTTTAATAACGTTGATATCCTGGGGACATGGGCATTATTTTCTGTTGTGATGAGAGGGGCTATTTTTGTTTGAGGCTCACTGATGTTACCTTGTTATTGGGCTGCTGGGTCTTTTAGGCCTTGTCTGTTGACCTTATTTCGTGACCTGAAAAACTCTTCTGTTTGTTTCTGAGAGTTGAGATGTTTTGTGCTTTGTCCTCACAAGATTGTTAAAACTGTGCTTGATTAATTTAGAATAACAAGTTGAACCGCAAGGTTACTGTGTCATTTCATATCCTCCCACAATCTGTGTAGGTACTCCATTAGCACAATTACCTGACTTGGCACACGACTTCAGGTAAATGTCATATTTAAAAATACAATTGATTTTTCCTGATGCCTGAAGAGGGAGGAAATTATGCATGGTTACGGTTGAAAGAAAAATGTGTCAGTGAGTCTGTCATTAACTGCCTTGCACACTTTTTGTGCTCCAATTTGCTTTGTTCTATACAGTTTTTAGATTTTTTTCACCTACAATAATGGACATTTTCAAAAAGAAATCTACTGTTGTCTTAATGGATGGGGACCAACAAGAGGAGTCATCAGTCCTGGCCTTGTCCACAGGGAGTTGAGAGAGCACTGAGCCTCGTACAGTAGATTTTATCCGCGGTTCAACTGATGATTTTTTGAGTGTGAACATTCCAGTGGAGAACCTGAAGAGGACCAATTGTTTGGATTCAGAGTAAGCATATTCTCAATGGAAGGGCTGTCCTCTCTTCAAACCTGTTTTGGCTGAAGTAGCCTGCATGCTGAGTAGCTGCTAATGGAAAATTAGCATGAATGATTACCGGGCAGGTTAGCTGTTAGCATGTCTGGTCACTGACGAGTCAACAGGAAGTTATGGAGTGGATGGTCACTTAATTGTTTTGCTTGATCAGTTTGTTTTTATTACTTTTGAGAAGCGACTGAGAGTGTGTAAACAACACTTCTGAGCGAGGGTGAGGCACTGGCCTCCCTGAAATTTTATAGAGCACCCCAGGTGCCACTCTAAAATTCTGTTGTGTGATTTGCTATGAGTGAGTGAAAGGCGGGGCCATATTTTGCTTCCACGCTGTAGCATAGGCTGCTTTGGTATAGACCTGAACCTGAGCACCCTTTACAAAACTTTGTGCCCATTAGCTTTCCTTCACTTAACTAACTAAACCTTAACATTGCTCGCCTGTGGAGGAGCTTTGTGTGCTGGATGGGCATTATAGCATCTACACACTACAAATGAAGCATCTAAAAGACAACTGACAGTCATAAGGTGTGGAGCTAATCCTTCCCAATGCCACTAAACACCATACACAAAGAATACCTTCTTTTTCTATGATTGTTCGCAGTTGGCAAGCCAGTTTACATTTTCCCTCGGCTGAAGCGCTAAAATAACATTTTGATCCATGGAAAACTCCTTCATATAAAAACCATAATGCCTGAGTAACGAAAGTGTACTATATAAATACAGTTCAAAACGAAGATGGATTGGCAAGAATGGAATCAAATTATGATTTTTAGTCAAGCAGATTCACTATGTTAGGATGTCAGTTCTGAGCATGCGCAGTAATTGTGACACAGCTCCTTTAAGTCCACACCACAGGGAGTCGGCCTGTTTTTTGCCAGAACAGCTCCTGAACTGCCTTGTTTGTTGTCCAGTCTTCTCCTCTGTATCTTGTTTACTGCACAATCCAACACATTTGCATAATGCCAGTCATAATGCCAAACAAAAGTAGCTTGGTTGGAGACTGGGAGGAGTGTGATTAGTGAGTGTCACTCAACATGCTGAGGAGACGCAGTTTTGTTCAGCATGAAGGCAAATATCTTTGTATGGACTTTGAAAAGATGAGGAAGCATAGAATTGGTGATTAAAATTCATTTTTACCACTATTTCTCAGCAGTCCCACCTAAACCTTTTATAGCATTTGTTTTATTTTACTGAGGACTGCTTCCTGAGCTGCGGTTGGTAGATCACAACAGTGTGAGCTTTGAGGGTGGGATCCTTACAGACACAGGAACCAAAATAGCCAATTTCAGCCTGAGTGAGTTTGAGGTGCTGCACTCACAGCTTGAACTGCTGTAGCTAGATGCTTTTAAATCATAAAAAAATGTGCAAATATTTGTACATGGACCACAAAAATGAAAACATTAAACTGGCAAGCGGGCATAATATGACCCCCGTAAGCGTCTGTTGATAAATTTGTATTATGTACGGCCCAAGACATTGTCTTTATCTCTTAAAAACTCCTCTCTCACTGGTCTTTGTGCTAAATTGTATGTGTGTGATTGAAAATTTGTCCTGTTAATTGGCAACTATGTGGTTTTTAATGTCTTAGCAGTTTTTTGTTCTCTCTTGCATTTTAGTGCATATTTTTGGCAGCTAATATAGTTGTTGCTTGAATAGAATGCTTGCTTTTTGTAACAGTTTAATTGAAGATTATTGCAATTATACACTGATGTACTGATATGACTCGCATGACATCATGGTCTATCCTTGGGGCTCTGATGAGTTCATTTTTGGTTTTTTTCCAGCTGGATTTTCTCTTAGAAAGAATAAAAACTGAACTGTGACTGAAAAAAAAAATGTGGGTCTGTTCTTATCACTTGGTTTTTCGTGTTATTTGCATTGTATAAACTGCTGCATTTGTCCGCTAGTAAGAACAGTCATTTTGGGGAAAATATCATTTTGAAATATCGACTAATGAATATTGTTCATAAACAACTATATTCTAATTGAACTATTAATAAGATCAGACCAATGGGCTCAGTGTAATATCTGTTTGAAGATTTGGTTGATGTACACCTAATGGTCAAAAAGGCATTTGAAGGAAAATTCTATGCCTTTCTGTCGGCCCCCTCCATTTGCCTTTAAAGGCCAAAATTTTTTTTTTTTTTTTAAGTAATTGCAAAGCGGAGCCACTCTGTCTTTGGCACCTAGTGGCTGTCTTTTGTGGTACGCTGGCATTCCCTTAGTTCTGACCAAAAGTACTAAATTATACTGTCCAACAGTAGTGAAGTGAAAGCCCTTTATCTCCGAGCACGTAAGCTGTGCCAGCCATACTCTTTACAAAAAATTGATATCTCTTGCTCTTCATTGATTAGTTGTGACTGGCTCAGGGCACAATGTCCTTCTGTGGCCTTTGTCACTTTATACTGCCTGTTATGACTTCATTACTTCCTGATGCTTAGAAAAATGTTTATTTTAGGAGAGTTGTGTTTGTATAAGCTTTATTATGTTTTGTTTGGGAGAGTGTACCCAATAAAACTTACCAAAAAGGAAGGATTGACAGGCAGAATAGTTACGTGAGTGAAGTGAGGGATTTCCTTGCACTTATGCAAAGTTACATAACATTCTCTTCATTAAATTGCTAAAACACTTTGTGACTTTCAGTCCACGTCCAAGCTTTCATGAGCTGAAGGTAGTTAATCTACACTATCCAAAGACTCCCTATTGATGCATCATACGTTGTTTGCCAGGTACTGTGATTAACAGTCCTGAATCATGAATCTGGTTTGAATTTAATTTTATATTATTTGTGTCTATAATTCACTACAAAATCCACTTTAGTCGGTGCACAAACTGCAACTGTAAACAAAGCATCAGGTATTCAGTTAGTCAGACAATGCTCAATTCACACACAATTACTCAATCCACTGCTGTCTTTCGAGATGGGGATAGTCAGAGGTAGAGTGTTAACTGTACTACTATTTGTGCTTACTTAAAGTAAAGTTATGTGACTTTTCATTGGTCATTCTTGTATTCTTGAAGTCTAGAAAAAAAGGTTTAAATTCGTCATTGTTAAAAAAAACAGTTGAGTTTTCTCATGCAGGCCATTTCTGCAGTACCTGTCTGTGAAACACTCCGTTGAGGTCCTGACCCCGCCTTCCGGAAAGCCCCAGTGAGCTGTGATTGGTCAACTTGATTACTCACTTGTGATTGGTCCACCGTTCTTGCGTGTGTTGGGGAATGTCACGCCCCTTACCATAAATAGATTTCTACTCCAGAGTGTAACTGAGCTTTAGAAACAAATACCGGTGTAGCCTTGTGGGCATAACCTTGATTCAAGGGCATGCCAAAGTATCTGCTTGGTACAAAAATTCAAATGGTGACATCACCAATTGATGAAAAAAGTGGCCAGAAGCTATTGGGGTGTTTCAGTCAGCTCTGGAGCAGAGTGTTTTGCAGCAGAGCGAGCTTCTTCTGGAGGTGACTTTGAGTTGTTTTCCGACACAGACCCTTTAAATGCGCATAAAAATGATATGAATCACACTATGACATTAAATTAATGAAAAACCATAATAGGTGCACTTTAAATTAAACCATTCTGTAAAGAGGTCCAGTCTGCAAGGAAAATAATAACTGGGTTTCCGGGGTTACGACAGTGGTCCACTTCTTATTGGGGTATGTCACCATATGATAAAATGTGCTGCATACCTAACCTGCTCCGGAGCAGGTTATGTTTATGATTAATAAATGAACATGTATAAAAGCACCATTGCTGACCAATCACTGTCATCACCATTCAAAGTAGATCCCACAGACCTTGTTGCACCCATGGTATGAGGATCACTTAGGATGGTGAAAGTTTTTGAACACCGACAAAACCCTTTAGGTTTTCCTGATCAGTATCTACATGAAAGGTATGTTCTCAGCAGAGGGTGTATCTTTGTAAGCTTCCTGAGTCATATGTTGCCAGTATGACACATCGAAGTTGTGCGCTTACATTCCTGCTGGCTTTATGGCTGGTGTGTTTTACTAAGGGTACGGATTCCTTTTTTTCCTGTCCTAGATTTTTGCATTCTGTTATCACCCTTAATCAGAGACTGATTAAATCACTAAAGCCTTGTACTAGTTGACCTTGTAAGATTTGCAAGTAAGGCCACTTACTGGTTTGAATTGTTTTCATGCCTTTTCCATGGCAAAAGCCATGGCCGGAGGCATAATGTTTTTGGGTTGTCCATCCATCCTGATCTCCTGAATGCGATATCTCTGGAATACATGGAGTGAATTTCTTCCAATTTAGCACAAATGTTCAGTTGAACTCAGGAGTTAACTGGCAAGATTTTGGTAGATTTTGGTCTGCAAAGGTCAAGGTTGCTGTGACCTTAACTCTGTCTCATTGTTGCAAACAAAATATCTTGGACAGCCTAGAGGGATTTTCTTCAAATTGGGCACAAATGCGCATTTGGACTCTGATGAACTGATTGATTTTGGTTGTCAAATGACAGAGTTGCTGTGACCTTAAGTCTGTCACATTGCCATGAATGTGATGTGTTTGGAATGCCTGGGGGAAATTTTTTTCAAATTCGGCACAATAGTCAACTTGGACTCCAGGATGAACTGATTAAAATTTTGTGGTCAAAGGTCAAGGTCACTGTGACCTGAATTTTGAACACATAAAAGTAATGTGATTGTTTTCTGTCTCTCTTGAACTTGCATGCTAAAAGATATTAGCCCACGGCAACGAAGCTGAGACAAGTGGAAGAACAATGAATAATGGAATACTTTTCTAAATACGCTGGGCTATGCCACTGCAGCTGAGAACGAAAGGCATTAGGGTCATTCCATGTCAAATCAACGAAGAATTTGCAGACATCTCTCGGAATTTTGTGAAAGTTTGTGGATGAGTGGGGACCTATGAGTAACGAATTAATCTGAAATATTTTTGCTCCGCGCCTCCTAATTAGTGAGTAATTAGTTAACGGTTTTGACTAATTATGCAACCCTTGCGGCTTCAAACACTAGTACCTCCTTATTTGCTTAACAGCTAGAGGCCGTTGGTTGTGGTCTCAAAACTTGGAGGAGAGCTCTTTTCAAGCCCTAGAAGTCTCTCTCTCTACTTTTGAAAATATATTCAAATGGAAAAAAGTTTTGATTTGCAAATCAAAAACTTTGAAGGAGTAAAGTTGAGAAAAAATTTATTTTCAAATTTCTTAAAAACCTTAGCTGTAAGTGAGATAAGCTCTCTTGAAGTTGTGATGGGTTCACTCATTAGTCAAAACTTTGTTAATGAATTACTCAATAATTAGCAGGTATAAAAGCAAAAAAATGTTTCAGATTAATTCGTTACTATAGGTCCCCACTCATCCACAAACTCCACACAAAATTCCAAGATGTCTGGAAATTCTTGGTTTCATTTGACATGGAATGACCCATTATTTGACTCTGACCCATTTTATTTTTTTTTCTTTATTTGGTCCCAAGACCGTGTGTCACTGCTGGGGTTGGAGCTGAAAGAATTAGGCTAAAATTGTTTTACATGCCATTAGAATACATCTAAGCAACACATTAATTTAATGGTATTCACGACTGCAATTCCAGCCAGATCTACTCGTGCCTTAATGATGGAGCAGTGATATTGATAAGCCAATAAACTTGCGCGCTCACTCAGTCAGCAATTTTTTGCCATCTTTCCTTCCTGCCTTCTGCTACAGCAGCAGCTGTGTTGCATTTAGCTTGCATTAGATTTTTAAATTCTTCATTTTTGTTTGATATTAATATTATCGTATCTTGGGTGAAATGTGCGGCTTTGGTAGACTTGTCTGTGTTCGCAACTCGCCTTATGGTACAGTCACCCCTCCTTTTACATGAATGCACTCTTAGCCGGGTTGGGAAAATCTGGGTTGAGTTGAGGGGTTGATAACTTCTGTCATGTGATCACTTAGCGTGATTGCGGTTGTCAGGATTAATGATGGCCGAAAATGAAAAGATATCCTGGATTAATTGAACTTGTGTACTTGTAGTGCAGGCCTCGGGTCCTTGGGTTGGGAAGGATTGCTTGCATGGGGATGGGTATTGGTGTTGCTACTAGTGGTGCAATCCACATAAAAAATTGGGCTCTGACAGAATGGATTGCGGAGAAGCAGTACCAGTGAACTTTAGTTCATTCACTCTGAAGTATGGCTGTCGTGTTTGCGGCGCTAGTATGATAAATGGCTTCTCCATTGTAAACTGAAAGAATTTATTAACTCCTGCCTCTCAGAATCTGGTATGTTGGCAAGGCAGGGTAGCAAAGTAACTGTTGGAGAACAGAAAGTTTGGCAGAGCTCTATACAAGACAGATGTAACGAACTCCAGTGATGGGTTATATTAAGGTTATTCGTGCTGAGATGTACTGGTGCAGAGACCTGCATGTGTATGCAGTATTTCCACACACCTGCACTCATCACTGCGTCAGCATATGCACCTTTACTCCTTTAAGGTCACCTGTTCATGTCATCTGCAGCTCTCTCCTGAGCATCTGTGCACACCGTGTGCCGTATCATAGCCTTCTCCATTTCAACGGCACTTGCTCCTCTGCTTTCTTTTTGGCCTATACACTCTTTATGCATTTTCTCTTTTTCTCTCTGGGTGTCCATACTAGTACAGTGTCCTTTCCTGATAGCTTACTAGGTGCTCAGAGAAAGAAGCTTCCTTCTGGGTGAGAAAAGTGGGCCAAATGGGCAGTTTAGTGTGGAGGAAGAGGTTTCAGAGTCCAGATTTGAGCCCTCTGGAGAATATTTGTTCTCACATTAAGCACAAACACACCTTCAAACATTTTCCAACCGCTCATCAACTTTTTGAAGCCTTCAACGCTGAGTGGAACAACATTGACTCTTCTTTCTCTTCAAAGTTGTCTGCAAATCTACGCACAAAGCTTAAACATTTAGGGAAATTAACGGGAAATGCTATTCCATACTAAGCTACTTTTATCTTTTTTTTTTTTTAATTTTGGTTGATTTTTTTGATCAATGATTTATTGTTTAGGCCGTTAATGGCCATTTTCTGCATGGCCTTTTCCCCAGAGGTGTATTTCCCCATTGATTTGTACCACTTGATGAGGTTTTCAAATGGCTACTCCAACTGGAATTGGTCAAAAATGTACAGAATACTGTGCTGTGCTTTGTAAGAGAGGTTTATTCATTCTGTGGCACTAGGCTAGGGAAATAAATCTATTTGTGACAAAAGATTTCATATGGCTCTGTGCCCCAATGGCGAAAGCTTTCCAGCAGTGCTTTCATGGTAAATAATTCTATTCTGAGCGCATCAGGCTGTTGCCAGGTTCCCCTCTCTGGGCGGGACGTGAACTTGCGATTCCCAAACCACATAGCTAATGGAGAAGTTTTGACATCACTGATTGGTCACTTTCAAAGTGATCACAGCCTCATGACCTCTTTCAACCTTGATAAACTTCTGTTATCTGAAGAGCAAGCAGACAGTTTGGGTTGAGACATTATTTAATAGCTAGCAAATTGCTGCGTAACTCCGGTATGTTAGCGATCGCGTATTGCATTACTCCAGATTATATGGCCCTCCTGAAAGCTAGTTTATGCTATTTAAGGAAAATCTTTGTAAACGATCGTCATATTAAAGCGATGTCATTTGGTTTTTGCCCTAACTTCTCTAACTACCTGGCTGTCAGCGATTTTCTCTTGAGCTAGCAAGCTAGCTAACGTATCAAAACCTGAAAGTAAATTTCAGATGCACGGAAGCGCTGCAAAACCTATCGGAGAAGTTAATGCCTATTACAGTTCGCTAAGTTGGTATTGGGGCAAAGCCAAAGCATATTGCTTAAATATGACGATTATTCACAAAGATTTTCCTCAGTTAACGTTTGCTATCTAGCTAGATGGCTATAATCTAAAGGGTTACAGGAAACCAATGAATGTTCTGGAGGATTTTCCACTGGACCTTTCTAAATCAGCATAGGTGCCTCTTGAGATATCTATGATAGTTTTGATTCTGATAAGGGTTCCTGTGACAGACGTTTTACTGCGATCTGTCTTTCAACTTTTGTTTGTCTTTCCAGTGGTATTGTGATGCTTAATTTGAGATTATAGATTTTATCTATACTTATTCATTATGTACTTTTTATTGCAGCAGATTGAAATGTTTGTGGTTTTCTACAAGAGTAAGTGTAAATGTTAGTGGCTATCTTAAAAGGTATTAGTGGAATCAAATGTAGACTTAGTTTTGCTGATCAATTATTACAAAAGTAAATATATATATATCTGCCCTTAAATAAATGACCCAGTCTTACATGCATGTTCAGAAATGAATGTGTACAGTACATGCAATAAATTTGTAGTTTGTAATTGTTGCTGATATTGCTTAACAAGGCAGATGCATATACTGAGTTTATGTTGTGAAGTCGCACGTGCAACACAGTGTTTTGATTGTGTTGCTGAAAAGTTTTCTTTGTGGTAAAACATTATCAGGCAAAAAAGTCACTCAGCGCCAGGTGTTGTTGGAGGGCAGGAATCTGTACCCTTCGAACCCCTGATCACTTGCTCATTATGTTGTGATGGACAAAATATGTTTCTTTAGGAGTTTTTAAAACTACTCTTCACTCCCCTGGTGTCCTTGGAGGACCACAGGAGCTGCAAAGCTGGGCCACTCAGTCCCTGCTGGACTTCACTCAAACCATTCAGCTCCTGATACAGTGCAACAAAAGCAAATGCCAAACAGCAAGCCTTGCATTATTTGTTCGGCCGGCTGATGTGAATATAATGTACATGGCAGCATTTGCCAGAAGGCCCATTGTTATCGAGTGCAGTCTGCGTGGCACCTCTGATAGTGCAGCAGTGTTATGGAGCTCTGTGGAGTCCTGCTGAATCATCACTGACTGCGCGTTTCTGGAACAAACCACAGTAGCATTCAGGATACACATTTGTCTTGCGGGAAGCGGGTCAGCCCGTTCCAGAAACTGCTGTGCTCTACCTGTCGCATAAATGTGGATGACCTGGAAACGAGTTGTGTGGAGTGTTGAAACTGTTACTAAGGTAAAGGGACTTGTAATTTTGCATGAATAATATTGCAGATGCTTATTCTGCCTAATTTTACCTTCTACTCAGATTCCTCCACCCATCCCAATGCGGGCCTCTCTCTAAATGGTTGATTGTTTTACAAAATCAGGTCAATTTTGACTCCCCTTTGCAATCGTTTCCTTAATGCCGTCATCCCCATCCATTCTCAGCTGTAAGGTAAGTGCTCATGACCTCGTGATGGAACAGGACTGGATGTAGCGTCTCAAAAGAGCAACTGAGGACGCCCCAGCAGCTGACTAAACCGTGCCCATTTTAATGGTGGCTTTTGCTTTGCTGCACTTCAAGTTTCGCCATGTAAAGGTTGACCTCCTTAACTATAGTGCTTTCCAGATCTGCACTGTTCATTGTTCACCTCCCATTATATCAACAGTGTACAGAGATGGTTGTGTAATTTGAGAATTGAATCATGTAGACAAGTTTTTTTTTTTTTTTTTTGGGGACTTGTGTCTCACCTGAAATGGTCTTCTCTGTTACTGGATTACCATACCAACTGGCAGAAAGGAAATGACAAATGGCTGGTTATTTGAGTACTGGGAGGAGCCCTGTACTTTCTCAAAATAAATGTTGACAAATATGGCTGATATGGTTTATATTTTTCTTAACTGCCAGCCATGGTTGAAACATAGTAGGGGAGGCAGGTTAGAAAGTACATTTTAGTGAAATCGGACATTAGGTTTTCTTGACTGAAACTGTTATTCCTAAAATTGTGGGATTATGGTTTCCTCTATTTTATTTAGTCATTTAGCTAATGCTATGCTGTAAATAACATTGATTTTTTTTTTGTCTTACCAACAACCTTCCAAGTCAAACAGCTTTGCCCCTAAGATATAGTCTGCCCCTTGTTCTCTGCAATATTCATGCTTACTAAAATGAGAAATTCTAAAAATATTCAAATTGGCCAATATCCTGCCTGTATGGTGTGGTGAATTACATCACACCTGAAATATTGCTGAAAGACCTGTACACTTCTGGCCTGTGCCCTGGATCAGCTCCGGCCATCTCATAAATCTAACGTTTTGTTATAGGAGATGGGCTCGAGGAGATAGGATTAGCTTGTTTTTTCTGAAAGGTGGTGTTGCGTCAGTATGGGAAAATTGCCCATGAAAGCTTTTGGTTCTTTACCATATTGACTGTGTGGAGAGATGTATGTGGGCCTAGAAAATGCATTTGTTTTTTGCATCATATGTGCTCGGACAGATGTGGGCTAAATTTAGATGAGCACCCCCCTAAAACCGGCATATGGAGATAAATCAATGAATAACTCCCAATTATCACAGTGCTAGTTCTAAAATTTATAACTGTTATTGTTGCTGCCATTCCAAGGAACAATTTGACACCAAACATGGCTTAATTGCTTTGAAAATATGAGACCCAGGAGGAATTGAAGCCTTAAAAAGCGTAATTTGGCTACATTTTTTGTCACAAATTGAAAGTTTAACATTAAAATTAATATAGTTCCCAAAGTGATCCACCCTAAATATTCGGTAAAAAGTAGGTGCAGTATGCCAAGTCCGTGCAGGTTTGAAATCAACATGTCAGACTTGTTGCAGCCAATCATTCAAATTATTTAGTGGAGTAACATTACAGCTATATTTTGAGGTGATATGTGCATCGTTTCATGAGACACATAGTGCCCTGAAAAATTGACTGAACCCAAATATCAATTAAATTTGTTTAATTGGTTGATAAAAAGGGAGCAATGACTTTTTTTGCATAGGGCCATGGAGGGTTGGACAGATTTTTTCCCTCAGTGAATTAAATCATCATTTAAAAACTGCATTTTTGTTCACTTGGGTTGTTTTTACTCATTTAGTATTATAATTAGTGTGACGATATGATGCGTTTAAGTGTGACAATTATGGAAATAATTTAAGAAATCGAATAGGGGTGAATACTTTTTCACAGCACTGTCGGAGTGTGTACTGTTTATCATTCATGTCTCTTGGAGTGATTTCATGACAAATCATCCCTTCAGCCGTTGGATTTATGTATGTTGGCACTATAAAAAGCCTAGAAAACTTTACTGATCAAGTTTCTGTACAAAGAATTTGCGCATTCAGCTTCTTACTGCCTGACCCAAATAACTTGCATGGCAGACTGTCTGGACAGATCATCTTTTTGCCTATACTCAACCATGTCTAGTCCTCTGTGTCCATAATTTTGACAATGGCTGTTATGTGGAAGCTGTTGAAACTGCATTGAACTGACAGGAATATGTGTCATGAATCTGAGGTCTATATAAACTTGCATGGAATTCGTCCATGTCTGACGAGAGCCTTGGAGAGCTGGGCGTGTACTGGCAGTCTGATTTGTTCCAGCACTAACGCTATGGGAAAAATGCTACGATAGATTATTGCAGGGTGATTCAGTGAGTAACCATGGCATCAGAAAGTTCTTAAATTCCATCACATGCAGCAAGTCATTAGAGTGGATGGATGTAAACTGCAAGAAATGACTCATCAGGCCCTGGGTGGCTTAATGTATTGTGCCGTGATGGCAGGGGATGATGATCCTCTGACTCTTGAAACGCTGGAAATTCACCCCGCCCGTCTAACCGTTGTGTCTTTAATCTGGTTTAGCGAACTCCCGTTTGCCGCATATGTGTGCACAATGGCTGCTAATTGGGTGGACCTCTCACATGTTCAGAACCTGACGAGGTGATTGGCTCAGATTTCAGACCATTGGGTGGTGAGAGAATAGTTGGGCTTTAAGGACAAGAGAGTGATCCTGTACTGATGAGTCTCTGTCTCCTGGCACTAATAATAGGAATCCTGACTGTGAATGCTGCTGAGAAAATATTCATAATATTTCACTTATGGAAAAGATTTAAGCATTCAGTTGCATAAGTATAGTGACTTATGAGAATAATGTTTTTATTTAAGAGTAGGACGATGAGTTGAACCATGAGTTTGAGCTGCATTGTCTTAATGCTCAGTAATACCATACTTGGAGTGACTGATGCTCTGGCTGCTCTATAGGGTAGATTCTTCCAGAAATACAGTAGCATTGCTCTCTGCTCACTGACCAGTGTGATGCACAATAATATCTGAACTTTACCAGTCCCATACATTACTGTGCTGTGGGTAATATAGCTAATGCTAATATAATGCTTATGAGACTTATCTTCCCTTCGCATGCATTTATTTAAACTTTATTTGATGGGGAATACAGAGCGGGTTACAGACATTGAGGGAATCATTTTATCTAAAAGCAATTCAAATTTTATACAATTCATTATTGTCTTATACTTTTTTGCTGATAGAAACATCACAAAGCGAGGTGGGGATAAGGTATTGAAGTGATATGAAGACTTTTGTACTTGTGTTTGTACTGTCATAGTGCACAGAATCACCCCTCCCCAACAGCGAGACGATGCAGAAGGTCCCATATCCCTATCTTAATTACCTCAATAAAGCTGCTCTTTGTATTGCCACAAGCTCTCACACGCAATATCACAGTAAATCAGCATGTTTGTGTTACGCTATTTGTCTGAGCAGTTACTGCCTGTTGAATCATTTGTGGGGAAAGTGGTAGGCGACTTCTAAGTGCGCTGACTGATGCAGAGGTGTGGTAAAATTGTAGCTTCGTTTCTGAAACTGCTTACTCAGTTTGAAACATAAAGATCAATCAATAACTTTGCTCCCTCCTTCACTGAGTGGTCTGGTACAGGATTGATTTGTAGTGGTGCGCAAGTAAATGTAAGTGTTGGCGGCGTGCGTTTCATGCTTTCACTCCGCTTTGGCCTGCTCTATGGGGCATCATGTGTGAAGACTAAACTGCGGCTGTTGTCTTGTGCTCCTGTTAGAACACGCCTAACTCCACTGCCCTGTCGTCAGTAGCACGGCTGCACTGCACACCGGTTTATGATGTGGGAGCTGTTGGCTAGAATATCAATGCATATAGCCTGTCGCAGCAGCTGCCCTACAGCTTACAGATAGTGGTCCAATTGAAAGTTCTGGTTTTTACCCTGTTCTTTATTGTAATGAATCATGGCTGTTGTCTTGCATTCTCAGATAGAGGATAGTGTTGCTTAGTTACCCTGTGTGTTTGAAAATTACAGATTTGTAATCTTCAGACTGTTTGTTTTCCTGATCTCAGTCACCATTGCAAGTAGGCTACCATTCTTTAGTTTGTGTATAAAGTGGTGAACAAAATGGCAGTACGCAATTTTTTTCCAGAATTGTCCATAATAATTTTGAGATAACATAGTACAAGTGACTGGCAGTTATGTGTTTAGAGCTACATGCCCATAGCTGCTGAGTCTGCAGTGATTAATGAAATATGGTCTCTTCTCCTTCTCACCGCAGGTGACCCTGGACTCTGAGTCGGGCTGGGCTGAGCAGGCCTTATGGTAGGTATGGATTTCCCTCCTAAGAATCTCTGTGCACAAATGTAAAGGCACTTCTGTTCAGGCTGGTCTATCACCAAGTAGCCTGCAAACAGGCGCCAGTATTCGCTTAAGGCAATTTTTGCTGAGCTTGCGAGACTAGCGCCTGCCGTGATCCTTGTATTGTTTGAGTTCTGCCCACCTTTGAGTACGAGGCTTTTTCCGTAGCCAGTAGGCAGCATGGCCTGGGGTGCGTTTCCCAAAAGTGTAGTTGCTAGCTAGGTTAGCAACTTACATAGTTCTTCCATTCACAGTCAATGTGCCCAACTATGTAAGTTAGCATCTGTGGTTTCGGGAAACGCACCCCAGAACATCTCTGCCATTCTTTAAGCTCTTAATTGCAAGCCCTTGCTTTGCCTTCAATTCTAGGACTCTTGAGCACCTTGAAGATATTGTTTCTACAGCTTTCTTTGAGAGGATCCATATGATCTATATTCTCAGGTGACGGTATGTTGAATTGAATACACAGGGCTGTTTCTCACCTTGTTTGTTTATACATGTCTCACGGTCACGTGCTCTAAATTGACCAGTCAGTATTTTGCGTTCAGATCTGAATGGAGATACTCAAATCTTCAAAGGACCATTGCAGGCCCTCATTTTGCTTTCTGGCCCCAATCCACAAACTTTTGACCGTGCGCCACAGGAACTCCAACTTCGAGAATAAACACCACTAAAAGACCAGTCGAGGGCCTGTTCGCAGGCTAATCACCAAGGAACATTCTGGAATTGGCTATTTTCATTCAATTGATTTACATAAGCCTGATCCAAAACTAAACTCTGTTTTGAATGGAAATTCTCGGGGCAAAAGTGAATTTAGTCCAAAACTAAGCTCAGTTTGTTTCCATGAAGCCAGCCCTTTAAATTCAGCCACAGTAAAGTGTTTACAGCTCAAGTGTGCAAATTGAAACAGGCAAAAAGTCATATAGAAAATGTTTTGCTATCATAAGAAAACATATAACAAAGGTGACATTGTAAAGGTGACATTGATAAAGCATCAAAAATCACATTTGTTTGCAGTAAGCGATAGGCCGAGATATGTGCGGCAAATCAGTCAGGAACTTGTTTGAAATGCATGCAAATGTTAGGGTCTGTTTGCTCAACATGTGCACGTGTGTGTGTTCTTTTTAATTGACCCTGTTTCGCAGAGCATACTTTGCTGCATGGAGAAGGGTTGATATTAATGCGATTTCGTGTAAGTAATCTATGACTTCAACTCTGCTGCTTTGATAAATCTTTCTTGAATAACACAGGCAAAAAGCGCTTTTCAATTCTCAACTTAGAATATACCTTTCTTTTCTCTTGAAATAATATTTGTTAAAAGGAGATAATTTATAGATTATCTCTGCTTTTCGTTCAATAGTCGATGAACCTGCTTCAATAATGTCGGCCAGTATTTTCAGAATATAAAAAAGTGCTTGCCAGTAAAATTATTATCATGATAATTATCATAATGATTGTAAGCATCACTATATGATGTCATCGCTTGAATATAGCATAATCTGGTTTTATTCTAGAATAAAACAATAAAAATTAACAGCATTTTTATTAACAGGCATGCAACATTCCCTGCCCTAGGGAGGCATTTTAGATCATTTTTGGCTTTTTTTTTTTTTTTTTTTACTTTGACCTTGACCTTGACCCAATTTGGTCAATAGTTTAATCTTTTGATCCTTAGACCATTGCATACCTTTTGTGACCTTTTGTGAAATTTTTGTGTAATTTTATCAAACCATTTTTGAACGAAATGGCTCACAGGCATGCAGACAAACACATGCCACTGAAAACAATATCCTTCCCTCTTCAGGCAGGGTAAATGTTTCAGCAGTAGTTAAGAAACAAAGCTGTGTGAGTGCTACCTAAACAAAGATGGGAAAATAAGGACACTTGATGAAAGTCCTTGTTTGCTGGGAATGTGAGCAATGATCTTGGTTGGCTGCTGTGCTTGTGTTTTAGTGAATTTAACATTCAAAATGTGATTATGTGCTGCCTGTGCCGGTGCTTAAGTGCTTCTTTACCAACTGTCTGTTCCTAATAGAGCCCGTATTGCCTGATGTTGCATATTGTTTTGTACTAAGTGTGATATGATGATGTGATTTTCAAATTTGTCTCTGTTTAGAGAGATCTTTCTTTTTACCAAGGTCACATATTATGCTGTTATTCCCCCCTCCCCCCTGCAGTTAGTGTGTTTTTGGTCATCCAAAAGGGGAGGTTTATCAACTTTTTAGCAAAAAGGAAAAGGAAAAAATCCGTACTATCCAGGTCATTCTCTGCCTATCATTCTCTCGTCTCTGATGAATAGTGGACATCCCATCTATGGCAAGACTGCTACCCTGCCTTTGGACTTACTCCCATTCCTGTGTACTGAGTTCAGTTCTGTCAATCAAGGGCCGTAACTGTCGAAATTTAATGCAGAGGAATGATAATACAATTTGCAAATCTCAAATTTATCTGGAACTCTTCCACTAAGTTTTGAAAGATTCCCTTAAAACTGAGAGGAGTCAATTACAGAACGAACACTACCTTCAAAAGAAAGACTAACAGAAGGACAGACGGACGGACATTGCCACAAAGCTTTCACTGAGCAGTGAGCACTGCTCTGATTGCCTGGTGTACAACTCTTAGTGTGAAGAAGACTGTTGGTGCTATGGGGGTTTGAGAGATTGGGAAATCCAGCAGGTCTGTGGGAGGGAGCAGGGAACGTAGTGCTGACAGGAGTAAACTGTGCACAGCTGATCTGTTTGTGACTTAGACGTCAGGAATTTCAAACAGTGTTATTCAAACTCTGAAGGGGAGAATTTGCATCTAACGACAAAACCGGTGGCCTTCAAATTTAACCTTACCGCGGCCTTACCTTGCAGTATTGACCATTGTACTGTTAGTCCTGGCTGGTAAACCATATTTTCCATGATATGGTTGTGAAGATCCTGTAACTGATCCTTTATGGTTTTGTCTGCTCAGCTATGTTTCATCAAAAGGGCTGATATGACATTGTAATTGATTTGTATTTGACCTATATTAGAGCATGATGTTTTTTTTACCTTTATTTTAACCAGGGAAGTCCCGTTGATGTTGAAATCTCTTTTTCAAGGGAGCCCTGGGGGTTGAGGTGGGGAGGGAGAGGACAAGTTGCACAGCCAATTAGATCAGGGGATGATTAGGTGGCAGGTTGAAAGAGCCAGGTTGGGAATTTAGCCATGACACCGGGGAACCCCCTACTCTTGTCGAAGAGCGTCATAGGATCTTTAATGACCACAGGGAGTCAGGACCGCGGTTTAACGTCTCATCTGAAAGATGGATTTTTGTGATTGGATTATGGATAGCAAACCTTATTTTTGTGATTGTAAATGTTATTTTATGAAATAAATAAAAAATAGGCAGGGGACGGCCCCCGGGTCCTGGCTGTCGCTGACTCCCTCATTTCCGCCCCCCGCCCCACAGCTCTGAACCGCGCGCTGCTGCAGATCCGAGGCGCCCCCGTGATGAAGCGCGGCACCAGCCTCCAAAGCCGCCGCAGCAAGGCCACCGGGGACGCCCCCAAGGGCAGCCCCCAGATCCACCGCCGTGGCACCCAGGAGGCCCTCATCCAGGCTGGCCGCCCCCGCTCCTCCTCCACCACCGACACCCCCAGCAGCCCGGCCCTGATGGAGGCACTGCTGGGCTCCGGATACCCCTCGTCTGAGGAGCCCGAGAGGGTGAGTACCATGGGGAGGCGGGCAAATGGAGCTTTGTAAACACCCTGCCAGGTTTTAAAACAAGCAGTCCTGCCCTGACACAACAAGTCAGTTGCCATGTAATTCTGCTGCTATTTCAGCCAGCAGCTATGCCAATTTTCTCCACGATCCCTCGACAGTTATAGAGTGCTGAGGTGACCACATCATTGCGACGTATATTCTAGTGTCGAAAGTAAAATTCCTATGGAAATTTACAGTGGGGTTCGGGCACTTTCCGGCATTACTCGAAAAAGAATTATTTTTATGAGCCAGTACGCTTTGAGATTAACCTAGGGGGTATACAAATGCGAGTGATCACGTTAAATTTGTAATTTATTGTCAATAATGTATGATAAAACACTTGTAGTCCTGTTTGTAGTCCATTTTTGCAAACTGCATATTCACTACACAGGCATGCGAATAGCCCGTGATTTGTTCCTGGTCTATTTGGTACTTCAGTTTCAGCAAATATTTACAAATGTAAATTGATGGAGCCGATCAGCAGTATAATTTGGAGAAAATAAGGCGATGCATTGTTTGCTTTCCATTGGCTATTCCCAGAAACAACTTCTCACAGCTAGCTACTTTGTGCAAGCTACTATGTGGTCCATAGAAATCAGTAGAGAACCGTGAATAGCGGTTATCTTATTTTTTTTTTTTTAAACTATTTAGCTGGTGTTAGATCAGTGAAAAGATTGAGTTGTGATTATTTAACTAGGTAACAGTTAGCTTGCCTGGTCAGTGACACAGTGACGAGATTGCAAAAGCTACTACTAGCAAACTGGTAGTTTGCTGGCTACCTAGTTTTTAAGCCCACTAATGATACTTTGCTATTAATTTAAATTGGCACTAGCTAAATAACTTCATAACTAGCTAAGTTGGCTTAACCAAGTAGGACATCCAGTAGCTATCTAATTAGCTAGCTTCCTCACCAGGCTGTCTTGCTTTTTAAAATTGAAAGCTGCCAGCACCTTGCTAATGGAAGTCTGAACTCATTCTGATTTTGGTTTTGGAACCAGGTAGATCATGGAACATGTGGTTTTTATACGAATAAGGGGCATGTCAGCCAAAAATTGAAATGGTATAAATGATAGTTGACTACGATCAAGAAAAGCAACATGTGTAAGTTACTTGGAAATATGCAATCTTGAAATTGATGGAGGCTTGAAAATTGCGTGAAGTGCTTAAAGCGTGAGATTTTAGGAATTTCCATGGCTGAAACGAATGGCAATTTTTACCTCCTACAGCAGTGTAATATTGTCACCTCCGTTCTCTATAACACTGCCTGTTCCCACACATGCGGGTTTAAGTAGTCACACTCTCCCCATGAAGCAGCCACACACTATGGACAGAAGCACAGTGCACTGAGAGGGCTGCTGTACATAAACCTGGCAGCGGTTTTGCTGTGTGACCCGGCCGAGGTCAGTGAGTACCGAGCCCTTGCAGCCGGTGCTGATGCGCTGCCACGGGCCGCAGCCACGCCCATGCGCTTGTGTGCTTCTCTGAGGTGGCGCCTTGTGATTGGGGCTGAAGGAAGGGGTGGGTGCGGTGTTTGGGTGGAATCTGTGCCTGCTCTTTCCTGGCTTATTCTGCTCGCAGTGGTTTTGCGCCAGTGCAGCTGCAGCTTTGAAGCTTTATGCAGCTGTACTGAAGCATGTTGGTTCTTTAGCTGGGAACATGTACCTTGCAAATATACTGGTGCAAAAATATGGTGACTAACTTTATGCCTCTTATTGCCTTCTGCTGTCATTGCTGAATTTACATGAGTGGGACCAATCCAGCTAATTAATGACTGTGTCAAAGTCAGGTGCTGTAATTCTGGTGGATTACACTGTCAGAACAGTATCTTACTTTTGAAAGCAGACTTGGGCCTCTTTCTTGCTAATGTGCAGAAACTGACCAAGAATCTTACCTGCTACCTTGCGCTTAGGAGGACTCAGGACTTTTGCCTGCTAATGTGTACAACTAGACTTGGCATCTGACCTGCCAGCATGTGTTGATGCAGAATAGTCTCTTTTATGTACTTGGGTCTCATACCTACTAGCACATGTATTGACTGACTTGGGCGTCTTTTCTTTGCGCGTATTTAAACAGACTTAGGCCTCTGACGTGGAAATAGGTATCGAAACTGACTTGGGCTTGCTATCTGATGGCATGTGTTGAGACAGACTTGGGTCACTTGCCTCATAACATATGTAGAAACAGAGCTCTTGCTCCAGCAGATTAGGCTGATGGTGAACCTTCAATCCTGCCTCTTAGTCTTGCTGAACAAGAAAAGAACAAATCCTTGAGCCAGTCTTAAGTAGGTGTTTGAAGTACTTTTATGATCTGACTCTCGGCCTTCTTGTGATTACATTTTGTGCGTGCGTTCATACGTGCCTGTGTGTGTGTGTGTGTGTGTGTGTGTGGACTCTTAGCAGCACCACATATCAGCTGGCTTGAGAGGGTATAAGTGCAAATCCCCCTTTTTCTCCTACTCTACCTGCTGTCGTTCCTGGTTTGGGAGCTCAGTTACGGATCTGCAACACCTCCACCTCCCCCCTCTGGCTCCCTGAGGCTGCCGGATTATTTTCCCGTCTACAGAAGGATTAATCCTGGCCCTGACTCCAGGTCGGATCCCAACTGCCTGTGTCAGCTGCCAGCTCCATGGTGCCTGCTGGGCACGCCAGCAAGGGAGTGTTTGCACTTAGCTGTTATCTTTATGCAGAAACGATGCCAGCAAACGGTGATGCATTTTATTGCAGTCCCTGTCTGTTGTGTGTATGCAGGAGAGATCATTGCAAAATCATAAGCAGGTGCTCCCATGGAGCAGGGATTGTCCCACCATTGCTGTTCTCATGTGGAGATCAACCCTCCTGCAAGGAGTGGGCAATATACTGGTATAAACAATGTAAGGGGAGAATTATGTGCAGCAGCCTGAATTTGGCTGTATCGTCCATACCAGCGGGTAGCGCTGTCGACTCACAGTAAGAAGGCTGTGGGTTTGAATCCGGACTCTGTGGATTTGCACGTTCTCCTTGTGATTGTGTGGGTTTCCTTTGGGTTCTCTGGTTTTCATCCTTCAGTCTGAAGACTTGCATATTAGACTGACTAGTTTTTGAATAGCCCGCACAGTATATGAATGAACACTGTATGATTTGGTTCTTTCGCATGTTTAGAGGAGTATGACAGATGACACGATATAGCCATGAAATAATGCGCTGAATGTGTTGTTAAACAATGGACGAATAAAATTAATATGGACATTAGAGGGCCCACGTGCTCAGGGCAGCTATGACATTGGTTCAGGTCTGTTGATTGATTTGTCTCTTGCTCAGTCAAGCTAGTACATTAACTCTTTCCCCCTCACTAGCGCCTCTCGACGCCTATCCCTTATTTCCCCGCAAGCGCCTCTCGACGCCCTGTCTCGATCACCACACAAGTGACTCTCGACGTCTCACCGGGATTTCCCCATAAGCGTCTGTGGACGACTCTCTATTTTAAGCTTATATGAGATCGAGACTATGACGTCAACGGTTTCGGTGTTGTCACATCAGCAGCTCTGTGAGGAGATAAGGTTGCAGCAGCCAGCTCCCCACAGAGTATACACTGCTGTGTTATCTTTAGGGCTGTGAGGGGGAAAGAGTTAATTCTTAATTGATACATACTGTATACTCTTTTTTTATGCATGTTCTGTTTAAATTAGGAGAAAAAGTATATTCCAGAATATATATTGTCCAGATCACAAAATTTATTATAAACTGTGATAATAATTTTAGACCCTATTGTCCACCCCTTCCTCATCCTTCTCCAACTCTGTGCTGCTGGTCTAAATCTGGCAGCTCAGATGAAACCAGCTTGCACGCACCCTGGCTACCAGCTGACCACATTCATCCGCTGATCACCAACTTGGTTCCTGGAGATCTACTATCCAGCAGGTCACCAAATCTGGCCCTTGAATCCAAATACAGTTCAGTTTTTGTTCTTGCTTCCTGGTAATTAAGTCATTAAATAAAGAATTAGTGCTTCTGATTGGCGAGATCTTTGCTCTTTACTCCCAGGTAACGAGAGGTTGGAAATCCGGCAGTTCTCATCTTTTGAGGACCATGAGTTAATGATTACTGATGATGGTTTTTGCCCCAACCCTAACTATGCACTCCTCATTCAAGTGCTGGAAATCTCATGGAGCTGCTAATGAGCGGAGTCCATTATGCCAAGTTACGCTCGGAGTGATTACGCACAGCTCTAGAGATCCCTAGGAACAGAGTTGATGACCATTCACCTACACAGACATCTGGCTGAAGTCCGCTGCTGGGTCTGTACGTCTTTATGAGAAACTCGTGACTGTATTGGCCCAAGCGAAGAATCCGGGCCACGTTATACCTTTTGACTTCTCAAATTTCATCTGATATGGGCAACCACTCAATGCACTGAATAGCCTGTGCTTCATTGCTTTAAAATTGATTAGCCTAATTTTGGCTTATAACAAATTACACTGGCATGGTTGGGTTTGCCCTATATACTGAGGGCTGTGGACACATTCACCCCATCAGCGCAAGTTTTCATTGAGGCAGTGTTTATGTGCTAGTGTAGTTGCATCTTTCAATCATGGTGGTTGCTAGGTAAGTGTTCCAGCTCTTTTTCCGGACTGTGTAACCCTTTCCCTCCGAAAGCCCAAAAAAATGTAACTTTAATATTTGATTGACGGGATATTACGTTACCATGGTTACAGGCTGGTTAGGTTAAGTGACATTTTGGTTTTGAAAGTTTATTTTTTTCAGGATCCCCAATATGTTTATTTGTTGCCATTTTAAACTTAACCCAGAAGTGTTCTGCTCACGTATTTGCAACTGGGAAAATTTGATATTAAGTTTCTTAGGAAAGCTTGAGAGGGAAAGGGTTAAATTGGTGGTGAATGGATTGGTGCTCAAGGAAACGCTTGGCAGAACCTTGGCCTGGGAAACTATCGCTTGCTCTGTGGTCCTCCCTGTTTTTCGCTCGAGCCAGTGAACGAGAGCGCACAGACAAAATGCACACACACTCGCCCACACGCGATGAGGGAACTGCACTTAAGTCCAGTTTATACATGACTGCAGCGGAGTACATCGTGCTTCAAACCCCCACTGCAAATTAACGTGATTATCATGTATGGCTGAGCTGATGTAAGATTAATTTAAAGTGGCCTTTGTATCTGGGCCGGAAAGGACAGAGGCTCGACATGGAAATGCGTCTACGAGCATGTGATGTTTGTAGATACAAGCCGGTCACGTTTGATGCGGTTAAAAATCGGCACAAACATGGCTCCTCGTGGTTAATCCCGGCGTGTGGGCAGAGGCTGTTATGTCACAGTTGGGTGGGCCGTGGTGTGTTGTTGTAAAAGCCGATGTGTTGTTTCAGCCAGCGCACGCTCCATTACTCCCATGAAAGTGGCTTTGCGGAATTCGGCGCGCTCCAGTGAGACGTGATCAGCTTGCCTTCAGAGGTCAAGGAACTTGATATCCAATCAGAGTTCTCAGCCGAGATGTGGGGAGGGGGCGCCGGGCCTGTTTGTGCTGCCGGGCTATGGGCCCAGAACCTTTTGCGGTGCGCTCAAGTGTCACATTTGGGGTTCAGGTTCGCCACCCACATGTTTGTGCTATGTTGTTAATGTTGGACTGCGCCAAGGTCATCAAAAAAATACTCCTCTACCTTGACTTAGTGAAGCCAGAGAATTGAGCATAACTCATGGGAGTAAGAGCGGGTAGCTCATTTGAAGGTGACTTTCCCGCAGAATTGGGTTCTTTCCCCGTAGAACTTTCCAGAAGCTTGGTCTCTGGAGGCCTGCCTGCAGTGTAGCTTAGCGCATTTCTCGCAGTGGTTCCTATAGCTTACTCATTTCAGTGTAGCTTGTGTTGCTGAAGCGCCGCTAACCTCGTTGGGCTGGGTCCGGGCGGTGCTGGCTCCTACAGGCCCAACTCGGAGAGGCACTCGGTGCCAGGAGCCGCCGTCTCCCCCCTGCCCCCGCGCTCACTGCGCTCCATTCAGCAACCGAACGCCCCACGACCTGGAGCGGAGCCCCACTGTGAAGGCTTCCTTTGTTATCCGCTGCCTGGGCTGGAGGGAGAGGGGGAGTCGAACATGTTCGTGGCTCGGAGTGACCTTGATCAGGAGGGAGGGGGTGACCTTCTCTATGGTCCCAGGTTCTTTCACAGCCCTAGCCATTTGTGTGATGCTGTATGGCAGCATGGATGTGGGGCATGCTGACACAAGGCTATTGGCACCTTTCATTAAGTCTGTTTGGCTGTATTCAAGATACAAACCCCGATTCCAATGAAGTTGGGTCATTGTGTGAATAAAACAGAACACAATGATTTGCAAATCCTTTTCGATCTATATTCAATTGAGGACACTACAAAGACAAGATATTTAATGTTCAAGCTGATAAACTTTATTGTTTTATCAGAAATATTCACTCATTTTGAATTTGATGTCTGCAAGATGTTCCAAAAAAGCTGGGACAGGGACATGTTTACCACTGTGTTACATCACCTTTCCTTTTAAAACCACTCAATAAGCGTTTGGGAACTGAGGACTGTATTTGTAGAAGCTTTGAAGGTGGAACTCTTTCCCATTCTTTGTTGATGTACGTCTTCAGTTGCTCAACAGCCCGGGGTCTCTGTTGTTGTATTTTGTGCTTCATAATGCGCCACACATTTTCAATGGGAGACAGGTCTGGACTGCATGCAGGCCAGTCTATTACCCGCACTCTTTTACTACGAAGCCACACTGTCGTAACACGTGCAGAATGTGGCTTGGCATTGTCTTGCTGAAATAAGCAGGGACGTCCCTGAAAAAGACGTCGCTTGGATGGCAGCATATGTTGCTCCAGAACCTGCATGTACCTTTCAGCATTAATGGTGCCTTCACAGATGTGCAAGTTACCCATGCCATGGGCACTAACACATCCCCATACCATCACAGATGCTGGCTTTTGAACTTTGCGCTGATAACAATCTGGATGGTCCTTTTCCTCCTTCCTGCCCACTGGACACGACGTCCATGATTTCCAAAAACTATTTGAAATGTGGACTTGTCAGACCACAACACACTTTTCCACTTTTATCAGTCCGTCTGAGATGAGGTTGGGCCCAGAGAAGCCGGTGGCGTTTCTGGGTGTTGTTGATATGTGTCTTTTGCTTTGCATGGTAGAGTTTAAAGTTTTGCACTTGTAGATGTAACGACGAACTGTGTTAACTGACAATGGTTTTCTGAAGTGTTCCTGAGCCCACATGGTAATATCCTTTACAGAATGATTTTTTTAATCGGTTTTTAATGCATTGCTGCCTGAAGGACCGACGGTCTCGAGCATTCAATATTGGTTTTCGGCCTTGCCACTTAATTGTAGAGATTTGTCTGGATTCTCTGAATCTTTTGATGATATTATGGACTGTAGATGATGAAATCCCTAAATTCCTTGCAATTGCACATTGAGAAACGTTGTTCTTAAACTGTTGGGCTATTTGCTCATGCAATTGTTCACAGAGTGGTGATCCTCACCCCATCCTTGCTTGTGATTGACTGAGCCTTTCGGGTATGTTCCTTTTATACCTAATCATTACACTTGCCTGTTTCCAATTAACCTTTTCACATGTGGAATGTTCCAAACTGGTGTTTTTCGAGCATTCCTCAACTTTCCCAGTCTTTTGTTGCCCTTGTCCCAGCTTTTTTAAACCTGTTGCAGGCATCAAATTCAAAATGAGTGAATATTTCCAAAAAAAAAAACCAATAAAGTTTCTCATTTTGAACATTAAATATCTTGTCTTTGTCGTGTACTCAATTGTATGTAGGTGGAAAAGGATTTGCAAATCAGTGTATTCTGTTTTTATTCACGTTTTACACAACGTCGCAACTTCATTGGAATTGGGGTTTGTGTATTTGTGCAATTCTTTACATACCTTCCATACAAATCTGTCAGTTTGCGGCCTCGCACAGTTTGCGACTTCTGAGTGATGTACAAATATCCTGCATGGTAGAATGCAGGGAAATGTTTTGGATTCATTTAATGTTGTGTCATTGATTTTTCTTTCTTTTTTTCAAAAACTCTCCTTACGGGGAACATTTGATGTTAAATGTTTTTTGAGTTGGATGGAGGCATTGCGGTCCCAGTAATGCAGGATAGGGTCAAAGGCCAGGTTTTGGTGCCCCGCCCTGACTGTCAGGGGCCTCCTGTTTCAGACAGACCCCTCGGTAAGGTCAAGAGGTCCTGTGTGGGGAATGTTGTGCCCCAGTTGGACCCATAACTGTAACATGACCCAGGCCATCTGAATGCTGTAGAGCTCTGCTGCTCATCACAATTTTATTTTTAGACTCATTTTGGCGGCATTTACAGGGCGGAGATGTGCGGATAAAGAAGTTCAGAATGTAGAGTGACACAATGGTGCATTTATCTAGAATGTTCATCTGCCGGCATGTTACCTGTGCTGATATCAGTCTACTTCTGTCAGATATTTGTGCTCTGAAGAATCAGCATGTGTGTTTGAATTTTTTTTCTTTTGATTTGGTTTGGGCCCTTGTGTGTTTTTATGTGCTGCAGATGTGTGCCTACATCACAAACCTTCACATTTTGCCCAGTTTTTAACTTAAAATATATTTCTGCTGTTTATTCTCCTCACTTTTTTGTTTACAGTAACAGACCTTTCTTGTGGCAGCTCTCCGATATCCTGGGCCACTTACTGTACAGCATGCCCTCATTAAATCATGCAAACCACGAGATTGATGCATTTTTCACGCTGCGTGGAAGATTAAGCATGTGTTTAGTTTGAGACATGCCATATGACATATAATCTTTCTTAACGTGTGCATCAAGGCTGTGGTCTGTAATTAATGCAATGCATTATACGGTTCTACTGCAAAATAGAGACGCAACTTAAGAGTTACTTTCTGTAAGTGGAAAAAAAAAACCGTCATACTGAAATTCATTTCAGCCCGTCTACACCAGGGATAGCTAACACTGGTTCTGGAGAGCTCCAGGGCATGCTGGGTTTTGTTCTCACCACCCTCGTTAGACCCAAGAAACCAGGCGAGATGAGCTAACTCCATAGTCGGCTGCTGTAATTGATCAATTTAGAGACAGTGTCTGTAAGGTTCAGGACGTTTGTACCAGGGTGTGATACACCTCAGCACAAATTTTACACAAACGTTTTTTGAAAGTAGATGTCTGGCCGCTAGTTAGGAAATCGTACTTCCAGCCCTCATTACGCCTTCCGTAATTTTTCAGGGAATCCTAACGGTAGAGTCCCTTTATACTGAGAGTAGCGACATAGGGGGTACCACAAAAAGCTGGTCACTTGACACGTGGATCCATTTTGTATCCATCAGGTTGATCAATTTATACCAATTCCTATGGAATTCTACTACGTCCCCGCATTTCGTGTTTTGAAAACTGAAAAAAATGACTGGTTTTTGTGCCTTCGGATGTACCAATAGATCTGAGAAGGGGTTTAAGATATTAAAAATGTATTCAACCACTTCCATAACTTTCTCATTCTATCACATAACTGACTTGCGGAATTTCATGGAAAGCAAATGTAATGTCCCTTAGCGCCCAGTGTATGTTAGCACTGTGCTAATTACATTGCTCTGCTTACCCAGTCTCTGAGTCACAGACATTCATGGCTGAATGAGCAACGCTTTGTAAATTCAGTCAACTGAGTAGCTAGCTAATACATGAACACATGAATGTTACATATTGGTTTTGAAAAAGTATTGAGTGCACGCTACCTAGCTAAGTAACGTGAACTCAGTTTTGTCAGTGGGGCTTAACTAGCCTCCTGCAGCGCTGAGCCACACCAATTCAAGCAAAGTTACATTCGGTTTTCAGTTCGGCTTAGTAGAAACAGCAGAGACGTAACACTAAGCGATTTCTTTCCCCCACGCTCTCAGCCAATGCGATTTTCGCAAAAAAGATATATAGGGTAATATCAAAAATATGTCATGAGCTGGGCTATGGGGAAAGCACTTCAGTTATGCGATAAACCTTAAATTTCTTAAGAGCCATGTTCGTTCAGGAAGATTACGACTGTGCTGCCTTGGTGGAGATTTGCACTCTAGGAGTGCCTCTAGTTAAACTCTACGCTCGATTAGTTTGTGAAGCAGCAGAGATTTGGGTAAATTAGTTTGCGAGGCTCATAAAGCAGTAAGACACCAGAATCGGTTCTATTTTCCGAATGTAGTCACGGTTGAAGGGCGTTGTTAGGCACCATGCGCAGCTGAGTGACAATCATAAGGATGGCAAAAATAAATGCACGTTTTTTTTTCGTGCGCATTATTCGCACAAAAAAAAGGCATCCGGTGTGCAAAGACCCTTAATGTTAATATTATTATTATTATTTTGTACGTAGATCTGTGCTCGTCTGGGGGGGGGAGCTGACGGCTCACTGTGCCATAGGAACGCGCACTGAAAGATGGATCAAGATGGCGTTCAAATACTGAGTTGTCGCTACTCTCAGTATAAAGGGATTCTACCTAAAGGTTAGGGCTTCCCATGGGCACTTTGAAGAAAATCAGTAATTAAGATTTTCATGTGCTAGTTTTTCAGTGTACCATGAGTCACCCTCGAAGATGATCTCAGACATGATTGTGTGGGCTGAAGTAGTGACCGGGATGTTGCAGTAGTGTTGTACTGAAAATCACTTTTTTTGCCATTTTTATTTACATTTGTGGGGTTATTTTGACTTGTGTCCTGAGTCACCCATCATGATCCCTGCATGAGCGGATACCTTTGTATCTGTAGCATGTCGTTGGTAGCACGGGTGACTGGGCAGCTTAGTTATAGGTGGCATTTAAGTCACCAAAAATTTGAAAATGGATAATTTCCTCCGCTCATTTGTTAAACGCACTCCCAGTCATAGCTGGGTGCCATGTTGCGGTTTGCGTTATTTTTTCTGTACTTGGCCTGTATGTATAGGAGAGTACATTTCCCATGACACTGTTACGTGATGCTTTGGCTTTGGTTTCTTCACCTTTTGTTTCATAATGTGGTTTGTTTTGAAACTGGAATGTTTTGCATCACACCTAAAGTCAGTGTTTCAGTTATTAGTTTATCCTTTATTTAACCAGGGAAGTCCCGTTAAGATCAAAAACTCTTTTTCAAGGGAGCCCAGGGGCATCAGGTGGAGAGTGAGAGGACAAATTGCATAGCCAATAGAAGAGCCAGGTTGGGAATTAAGCCATGACACTGGAGAACCCCCTACTTTTATTGAAGAGTGTCATTGGAACTTTAATGTCCACAGTGAGTCACGACCTCAGTTTAACAAGTCATCCAAAAGATAGCATCTCCTTTAGTACAGTGTCCCCATCACTGCACTGGGGCATTGGGGATTGTCTCACCAGAGGGAAGATCACCACCTACTGGCCCACCAACACCTCTTTGAGCAACAGTTTAAGTTTTTCCTGGTGGTCCTCCATCCAGGTACTAACCAAGCCCACACCTGCTTAGCTTCAGCCACGTGGCTGGAGCAACCAATTAGTGGTACTGGTGTGTTGATCATTTCACAATGCATGTTGTCAGAGCAACATTTGCAATGTTCATTGCATAGGACTGTTTTAGTTCTTTTGTTTTCACTGGTCAGCTTGCACGTATCAGCTCAACGCATTCCTCCCTGCAGACACACATCCAGGTCTGAGGAATGCCACTGGCTGCGGCTTTCGCAGTCAGTCATTCTGACTGAATTCCTCTTATCACCTCTGGAACTTACTGTTGTACTTTCATTTGTGACCATTTTAATGAGTTTATGATTAAAAGTTCCTTGTGAATCGTTTTCATTATGTTGTGACGATTCCCTTTTTATTTTTTTTAGTCACAGCTTCCTCGTTAGAGTGGAGGCCTAATTCTTTCACGGTTTCATAATACGCTGAAAACTGAATGCAGCCAGTGATGTGATGATTAATTGGCTCTGCCCAATGAATCAGGCTTGATTCAGGATGCTGAACAGGGTTGAGCACGACATTACCGTGATTAATGTGAGCCGTGTATAACTGTCTCGCACTGGCTGCTGTTTCCAGACTAGGGGCTTCATTTATAAAACTTCACGTGGCTTCCGTGCAAAAAGTGAGCGTTGGCATGAAAATTAGGAAATGGTGTATTCCAGAAAAAAAAAAAAATGATTTATCTATATAACCAGGTGTACGCACACTGGCATACAGTTTCAACTTTATAAATCGCAACCTTTTTGAAAGGGCGCAATGAACAAGCCGCGTCTCCTACCCTGTTGCCTCCCCTGATTACCCATAAATAGTTGATGCAAATCACCTCATGAATATGTAGTGAGCTCCAGAATTATTGACACTCCTAACTGGAAATGTATCAAAAGTTCTGTGACAATATAAATGATTACAATATAGCTGTGAGCAGTCCTGCTGGTCGGAGTCACCATGGCAACTTGATAATGATCATGTTAAAAGTGTGGCTGTAAACACTGATAGCAGGTTTTATGTGAATTCAGCAAGGACTGGGTGTAACTGAGATATGAGCTCATGTCCTGTTTGGGTTGCTCGCTTTTCATTTGGCTGTAACCGAGAAATGGTTTCAAAAATATGAAATCCGTGTAGTCACTTTTGTTAGATATGACCTTACTTCCTGTTTGGTGGCTTTGTCATCAGTTTTGATTGGCTGTTACAAGTGAATGCTTTCAAAAAATCGAAAATCCATTTGATAATTTTTGTGCAGCTTGGTCTGAAGATCGTCTTTGCCCAATATTGGTGAAAACTGGATGAATTTTGTCTTTAAACTTCTTCAATAAAATCTAATGTTGCAGAAAATCCAGTGCAACAGAAATTAACATCATAGGGTGTGTTGAACTCTGCTTGCTCCAAGGAATCTGACAAAACTTCATTTTTTAAAATCAATTATACAGTTTAAAAATTATTTGCATTAACGCACCTCTAACTTTGACCTGCTAGAGTGCTTGAGGCAAAGGCGTGAAACTTGGTGATAAGAATGTGGAGGCAGAACTTAATCAGCATGCCAAATTTGAAAAGGTTTTTACTGTACGGCCGTAGGGGTGCCATAGATGCATTAAGAAGATGAAGCTGAAGAAGAAGATGATTCATAGCTTTGCTGCCTGGGATCCAATCATGGGCAGGAACTCAAAATGGCAACATGTGGGCAGCGCTTTAGTTTCTTAATGTATTGTATCAATGGAACCAACCAAAATTAAGAAATCAAGGTTCCCCAATTAATGGCACCCCTGGTTTAGTTCTTTGTGCAACCAGCTCTGCCAGAGAAAGGATTATAGCATGGAGGCTTTGCCTGTACTATTTGACAAGGTTAGGGAACACAGTCATGGAGATTTTGGATCATTCCTCTATGCAGATCCTTGCAAGACCAGTCATATTCTCGGGTTTATGCTTATCGTTTACCCTCCGCAGTTAAGTCTGAGGGTTTTTGATCAGACTGAGGTCTTTGGCTGAGATGGCTGTGACATGCTACAGTGTTAGTCTTTCTCTTTAGCTATGCATACCCCTACTGTAATGTTTGATGCTTTGTTTTTGGAATGTGCACAAGCAGTAGATGCCTGTCGTCATGCTAATTAAGCCTATCCTTCAATTCTTTTATGTCATCATAGGCCTGATTATTCAGATTTTTTTGGTCACCTTGCCTTTCAGAGGAAGCTCAACCATTTTGATTGGAGCAGAGAGGGTGTTCTCTGCCGCCCAGAGTATAGTTCTGAAATATTGGAAAATGCGCTGTTGGTAATTTTGCATAAGCCCTTGTTTCTTTTTACTCGGCTCAGAAAATGAGTGAGAGAAGTGTGTTTAATGCCGTGAGGGGAATATGCGAGTGTGTGGAAGCAGTTTACAATGTACAGCAGCTGCCCTCAGTAGAGCACTGGCGCGGTTGCTAATGCCTCCCGTGTTGGTGCTTACACAAAGTGTACAGGATCCAGCCTTTTTATGACCCTGCCTTGACTGCAGATGGAAACAGTTTAGTTGTGTTTTAAGTAGCTGAGTAGCTGCTTTCCTCAGTGTAGCGTTCAGTTTATTGTTAGCATAGCTCTCTGAGCGAGGTGGGGAAGCGATGGTTCCTGTTCTATGTTGTGCTGTGAAGCCTAGCCTCCTGTTCCCGGTGCCAGCTGACTCCCAGCTGTGTGGACTGTGCTACTGCTGAGGTTACCTGTGCCGGCAAATATGACTGGGCCTGTGTTCATAGGAGTGTGAGAGTAGCTGGTGACTGGGTAAGGCCCAGGTCCCTTTTACAGTTATAAAAGCAGTTACCTTACAGCTCAACCTCTGGCTTAGCAAGCTTGTTTGTTTCCTGACATCAAGCACGGGGCGCTGTACAGTGCAGTCCCTTTGTAACATTATTGACTCCTTTATTGATTTGGTGTCTCTGTATTGTTTTAGATCTACTGAGTTGGGTTTCCTCAGTGTGTGAGTGTTGAACAGGGCTCATTCTTGATTTATCAAAGCTTCTATTGGCTCAATTACATGTTTTTTTTTGGTCACAGTTCCTTCCTGATTCTGTCTTGGTGTCTCCTTTGAATTATTGTTTCTCTCTGTCCCAGTATTTTTGTCTCTCCATCTCTCTTCCTCATCGTTTCCTCTGACTCTATGAGTGCTTCTCGTAATGCTTACTAACATGTCCACGCGTCCTCTGTCTTTCCATGACCCAGAAATCGTTCTTCCTCCTCCATCGTGGAGGATCTTCCACTCTCTTAAATGTACCTTGAGGAGATGAGGAGTGAGGAGAGAGGAGGCATCTAAAGGAGCTCAGAGTGAGGAAATACAGGTGTATCCTAGGCAGAAAACTTATCTTGTGGTCTGACATATAAATCGTTCACCTCCACGCGTGACATTGCTTAATAGAATGAAGGATTTCTCATTTGTCAGCTTTTGTCTGCTCTGTCCTGGCGGCTCTTCCTCGCATCTCTCGCAGATCCTCGTCGGGAGGAGTGAAGACACCACGAAGAGACGCAAGTCAGGGAAGCAAGGAGACACGTTAGCTTAATGAAAAGCACCCCATATCCATCTTCTCTTCCTTCCTTTCTTTCTTACCTTGTTGCTCTGAGTTTTTTTGCCTGCTACGGGTCTGCACTCCAATGTTAGTCGACTGTACTATACCCTCCATGTCTTGCGTGATTGGAGGGGTCAGGGGGTGTTTCCCCAGAGAATACTCTAATACTGTGCTCTCACATTGCTGGAGCATGGGTGCTCTGAGTTGACTGGGTCTTTTGTGAAACCTGGCCTCTCATCTTACTGTTGCTCATTGGGAAGTGTAGTTCTTTGAGCCCGAATACAGCTGCTCCTCTGCCCCTGCATTTGTCAGTCATGGCAGCATCGAGCACTCAGACCAAACTTTATCTTGCCTCTGAG
This sequence comes from Gymnothorax javanicus, assembly GCA_029692085.1. Classification (NCBI taxonomy): domain Eukaryota; kingdom Metazoa; phylum Chordata; class Actinopteri; order Anguilliformes; family Muraenidae; genus Gymnothorax; species Gymnothorax javanicus. Next base: position 22,239,219 of record CM056203.1, read on the forward strand.
ACAAGGATGTCCACCATGGATCAACTGTGATGTATGATACGCAAAGTAGTATATAAAAACATTTTAATGATTTTTACTTTAAAATCCCATTAGTGTTGCCATTGGTTTCTTACAGCTCCATTGAAACTGACAAAAAGGCAATGCGCTTAAATTATTTGATAAATCCTGTTATTCCTGCCCATTTTACATTCTACTGAGTGAGTTTGCTTAATATGGTTGTTTGGTCAGTTGAAGACTTTAATTTGCAACTCAGTATTTCACCAGATTGATCAATTTAGCTGTTAAAATTGTCAAAGTTTTCTTCTGAGCAGGCATTTACCTGGACCCACCTGCAGTTGTTCAAAAACTGCCGTCGAAGGCAATTTTGTTCGAGACGCTACACGTGTAAGGTTGCATTATTTTGGACCCTGGTAGAGAATGTGCGCATGCGAGATAGAGAACGATTGTTTTGTGAGTGCATATGAGACAAAGACGGTGTTTGAGTATGAGACAGAGGGCGTGCACTCGTTTGAGAAGAGAACGCGGCGTCTGAATGACCTAGTATGCCTGTGCATTTGTTTAAGGAGGAAACGCACTACTGCATGTACGGGAGAGAGAACTTTGTGTTTAAGAGGGTTGAAGCTTTAAACCAAAAATTAATCTCTATGCATCTGGGCCAAAAATTTGCCTTTGAAGTGAAAAGTCTTTAAATTTTATCAGGGAATTCCCTTTGAGGGATTGTTTCACGGCGAGGTGTGACCCGTGTGGAGCAGAGTCCTGCAGCAGAAGCCCTTTCTAAATTTGCCTGAGTCTCCAGCGCTCTCTCTTTCTCTTTGGTTTACTGTAGGCCAATAAATCAGTGCTGCACACACTGGCAGTGAATAACAAATGTTTTGCCCAAAATTAATTACAGCTGCTTCCAAAATTTGACGCGAAAGAGGGTTTTTCCCGACAGGGATTACATTCAAAGTCAATGCAAAGACGTAAATATATTTCCAGCGTCTTTTGCATTGACTTTGAATAAATCAATCACACTGTCAAATGTGCGAAAATTCGTTTTTTCCACGCTTCGGGCGCAAAGACGCGAATATGTTCGCGCTTAAGACGGCTCCGTATAATGTTATCGCTCCTGTCCCTCTCTTTGACGTGAGGTTTAAAGAGCATTTTTCTGTGCCGTCCGGTCTTCTGGTCCTGGACTTGAGCAGAGTGGTTACTATATTCTCAGTGTCTTGTGGATTGGATGATTCCCAGCAGTGGGATATGGAGTAGTCTGTTGGGTAACAAACTCTCAGTCCATATGCAGTCCTCCCTTCTGTCTCACACTCAAACACGCACTCTCTCACACACACACACACACACACACACACTCTCTCTCTCGGCTTCCATTCCAGTTGGATTATCATGGCACTCCATGCTCATACTCCTTGTCCCTGTGTTCATCTCTACTTTTTTCATCTGAATGAATTGAAACGGAAAGCAGAGTCTGCTGTCTGATTTCCCATTGAAAGAAGGTAAAAATAATAGGTTACATTAGCGCTGGAGAACTACAGGATCTGTCTGATTAGAATTTTCCTGGAGAAAGTACTTGTTACGCAGTTAGCAGATTCTCAAGTTATATTTCTGGAAACAAGTCAAATCCCCTTTTGAAAGTCTTTCTGATTGCTATCCTGAGTTCCCTGGCAGACACTGGGCAGACTTTTGACCAATGTCATTGTTCAGTGTAAACAGACTGTAGTTGACTCTTGACCAGACTCTTGTTCTGCTGTGGTAAATATAACCGCTTCCTGCTTGTGTTCCTAGACACCTTTACTGAGGTGCTTACATAGTTGCTTGGCTGTTCAGGGTAACGCACGCTCACGTAAAGGTGTGATTAGCGTGTTTTTGCTCGTAACGTACGGCCTTGGCTCCGCCTCGCCCTGCACCCACGGTTCATATAACGGACTCTGCAGGTGCCGGGTCCAGAGCGAGCATGTGCTGATCTGCACGTTACCTGGGAGGAATCACTCACTCTAGCTTATGGGATTTGATTGAGTGCGCTTTTTTTATGGGGGGGGAGTGCGAATGGCAGCCGTGGTGTGGAGCGGTGACGGGTTTGCGGTGACGGGACGCGGTGCGGGGTGCGCGGGGCTGGTGTGTGTTCCCCCGGCTCACGGGGCGTTGGTGGTGGAGGTGTGTGTGTGCAGGCGCCCGTTTAGGTGGCGCTGCTGACCGTGTTGTTTTCTGTGAAAGGACTCCTTCCAGGCAAGACGAGTTTCCACTCAGAGCGACAGCATCCTCTTTTCCTGGCTGTCGGCAGGACACAAGCGAGCCTCCGTCTGCCCCCCTGGGGTGAGTGAGCGTGTATGTGTCTGTGTGTGTGAGTCTGTTTGTGTGTGTATGTCTGTGTGTGTGTCTGTGTTTCTGTCTGTGTGTGTCTGTGTGTGTGAGTCTGTGTGTTTGTGCGTGTGCATCTGTCTGTGTCAATTTATGTCTTCTTGTGTTTCCGATGAAGATGTCATGAAATACCAGTATAATCTTGATCAAGAATTTTCCTTGACATTATCATATGTAAATTACGGTAAAACTTGTAAAAATGTCTACGTGTGGGTATGTGAGTGCATGTGTGCGTGACACACACACACGCACGCACACACTGATCCGCCATAACATTATGACATTATGACCACTGTTAGGGGAAGTGAATAAGATGAAAGTGAAAACAGGTGAACTAGTGACTGGTTCACGGGCAGCCAAGGCTCATTGATGCGCATGGGGAGCGAAGACTGGCCTGTGTGGTCCAACAAAATAGCTACTGTAGCTCAAATTGCTGAAAAAAGTTCATACTGGTTCTGATAGAAAGGTGTCAGAACACACCGTGCATTGTATATGAGGCTGTATAGCCGCAGATCAGTCAGGGTGCCCATGCCGACCCCTGTCCACCGCCATAAGCGCCTACAGTGGATACATCAGCATCAGAACTGGAACATGGAACAATGGAAGAAGGAGGCCTGGTCTGATGAATCATGTTTTCTCGTACATCATGTGGATGGCCGGGCACATGGGCGTTTCTTACCAGAGGAAGACACGGCATCAGGATGCACTATGGGAAGAAGGCAGCCCGGCGGAGGCGGTGTGATGCTTTGGGCAATGTTCTGCTGGGAATCTTTTGGTCCTGCCATTCACGTGGATGTTACTTTGACATGTAACACCTGCCTAAACATTGTTGCAGACCAAGTACACCCCTTCATGGAAATGATATTCCCTTATGGCACCGTCCTCTTTCAGCTGGTAAATGCACCCTGCCACCCTGCAAAAATGGTTCAGGAATGGTTTGAGGACACAACAATGAGGTCAAGGTGTTGACTCAGCCTCCAAATCCACAAATCTCACTGCAGTCAAGCATCTGTGGATGTGCTGATGAAACAGGTCCAATCCATTGAGGCCCTACCTCGCAACTTACAGGACTTAAAGGATCTACTGCTGCAGTCTTGGTTCTAGATACCACGGCACACCTTCAGAGGTCTGGTGGAGTTCATCATTAAATGAGTTAGGGCTGTTTTGGCGGCAAAAGGGGACCTACATAATATAAGGCAGGTGGCCATAATGTTATGGCTGATATTGTAAATGTGTCTAGCATCCTTTCTTGTTGTTCAATTGAATACATTTTCTAAAATATTATACAGTACACCCTATTTTAGTTGACTGTGTAACAGAACTTGGTTCAGTGCCAGGAAAAAGTATTTGCCCCCTTCCTGATTTTTTTCTTATTTATGTCATGTTTAAAGGGACATTATCATGGTACAGCAAGTCACTCTCAACAGCTGCATAAATATACAAAATCAATCATGTATTGGAAATTTTTCATGTGCGGTCATCCTTTCAAATGGTTTAGATGTTTTTGATAAGCTTATGGAAAGCGCCATGACACTTCTAGCAGATGGTATTTTTGAGGAAATACCGCTAGGAGCGCTGGTAAATAGTGACGTCATCCCGGCTCACTATGGCTGTCATTTTCATCTGTATTGCATTCACGCATTATACATTGTTATGATGATACTTTTACACATCTTTTGTGTGATATCCGGCTATTAAAACGAATTGCCTGCCTAGAAAGAAAATGGGTAAGTTAGATTTCCTGCACCTAGACCTCGACTATGTCTGCATGACTGACATTCAAGCACACATGACAAATGACACAAACTCACTGTGAGGTACGGTAGCCAACCCCGTGGATATAAATGATATAGAGGATCTTATGAGTAAGCGTGTCACAGGAAAGTTATGAAACGAGTTGAGTAAATTTTTAATTTGTTGCGAGCTTTATGTTTGTACTGAGACACATCACTCCGATACACTGTAATGAGTCACAGACGTTCACAGTTGAACTTGCCATGGTTTTTAAATTCACAGTCAACACTGACTAGCCAGCTGGCTAACAAACTAATGTTACATAATGGTCATGGAGAGGTATTCCGTGCACGCTGGCTAGCTAGCTCATTTTTCAAAAATTGAAGTGGAGAGACTGTGATTGTACTGTGTGTATGCTGTATATGGCGTATATGCTGAGCAGCTGGAGTGACGTCATAGCTAAGCGCCGAAAAAGAGACTGCTGTAATAAAATGGGGCGCCCCATTCAAGGGAGAATAGCCCGTTTACTCGCACCTTCTGTTGGATATTTGAATTTCACGGGGGTTGAATCACCCGGAAAAGGTTAGAAGTTGAATGTACTGTTATCTGGGAATGATTTAAGCGGCAAATTGTATTGGATGATAATGTCCCTTTAAATGTTTCAGATCATCCAACTAATTTGACGTAAGACTAAGACAACTTCAATAGACACGAAACGCAGTTTTCAAATGATAATTTTTTTTCTTGAAGGTAAGGAGTTTTTCAAAACCTTTACCACCCATGTGAAGAAATAATTGCCCTTTTATGTCTAGTAATTGTTTTTGCCTTCCTTCGCTGCCACAACTGCATTCAGCTATTTGCCATAACTGGTAATGGGTCTTGCACATTGCTGTAGAGGAACTTTTGCCCACTCATTTTCCAGAATTGTTTCAGTTCAGCCACACTGGAGGATTTTTGGGCATGAACTGCCTGTTTAACCCTCGTACAACCAAGGGTTTTTCTACTACAACCCCGACCAAGGGGTGGTTACCACCCCCGATTATTTCAAATTAAAAGCGATAAACATCATCTTGTTTGGTATCAGTGTTACATCAAAATGTTACACACTTGCATAAAAGGTTTATCTATGAATTATGAGAACAACTTTATGAACAATTCTATGAACTTGTATAATAGTAGGCCTATAGCACAGTGTAAAAATAGTGTACAGTACAGTAACCAGTCAAACGAACAAGTAAAAGTATATCGGTCATGCACTTCTAATATTATTAGGTGAAGATCACTTCAAGGTTACTGGTCACTGCTGGTCAGTGTAATTCCAAGATTTACTAATACAAGGACAAGCTACATCAATAAATCAATAAGGATGACAATCAGTGTGGTCTACAAAGTTCGTTGAGCATGGAACATAATAATAGCATACTATTTGCAACTAATTTGTAAGCATATTTTGTATCAAAAACGGGCAAAAATTGACGCTGGTGGCAACCACCCACCCCCCACCCTTCGACTTTGACGACCTACCCTACCCCCGGGGAGTGAGGTACCCTCATCGTTTTTTCATAAAAATGAGCACAAAGGATGAATGAACAATTACCTAGAAGCATTAGATAATATCTTTTAATGTTTTTGCGCGACAGGAAAAAATCTGTTGGGGGGGCGGGGGTGGTAACCCCCCCCTTGTTTGGACGAGGGTTAAGGTGATGCCCCAGCATCTCAATTAGATTTAGTCAGGACTTTGTCTTGGCCACTCCAAAACCTTCATTTTGTTTCTTTTGAACCATTCAGAGGTGGACTTGTTTGTGTTTTTGGATAATTGTCTTGCTCCATAACCCAGCTGTGCTTGAGCTTCAGGTCACAAACTCATGGCTCGACAATTTCCTTCAGGACTTTCTGTTAGACAGCAGAATTCAAGGTTCCATCAGTTGACAAATCGCCCCGGTCCTGAAGCAGCACAGCAGCCCAGACCATCATACTACCACCACCATGTTTGACTGTTGGTATGATGTTCTTATTGTGGAATATAGAGTTTGATAGCTTTTTCCTTCAATAATGAACTTCTCATTTAAAAACTGCATTTTAGGTTTTGTCAAGTTATCTTTGTCTAATGTTAAAATTAGTTTGATCTGAAACATTCAAGTGTAACAAATATTCAGAGATGGAAAAGATTGGGAAAGGGGCAAATACTTTTTCACTGCACTGTAGATGCTTTACAATGTCAGTCTAGTTCGACTAGGCTATTGCCTAGAATCTTCTTCACTCACTTGCAGTGGTATAAGAGTTGGGCTGTAGTAGCCTATTAAGGGAAGTTGGCCAAATTTCTAAGGCATTCGTTGTGAATTCAATTCAATCCAGGCATTTTCCATCATCTTGTTCTGCTCTAGTGATATTGACTGAGTTTTTGGTATATCAGAATGATCATTCTTTGATTGCAAAAGAAATTTCACTCTTGGGACAGAATGTTTGCTAAATCCTTGATTTCTTTACGGAAAAAAGAAGAATTTTGCTAGGCTGCTCTTCTACCTCTTCTTCCTGTACCCGGTTCTCATTTTACTCTTCTTAATCTGGATGCTCTTTCTTTGCTTGCAAGTTTATGAACTGGTCAGCCGCCAGTATTTTGATTTTAAATCTGCTGTTGTGTTTGCAATCTGCTCTTATGTTTCATATCACTCATTCGTGCAAGAAGCACTGATGACAAAAATTGAGTGCCAGGTATTTTTGAGAAGTGTGTGTCCGCACACAGGTATATCTGTCTATGAGTATGTGTGTGTGTGTGTGTGTACTGTACATACGTGTGCCTTTTCATTGATATGTATGTGGCATCTTGTCTACATCTTTCTCTCTTTGTAATTATTAGGAATGCTGATCGCTGCGGTTTTTTAAGACATTGCTTGTGTTACTGTTCATTTCCCAAGTACTTTAATTTTGTTCTTGAAATTGAGCATGAAAATTTGATTATCTCGCTGTCTCAGGCCTTGCTGTGTGAACGCGCTGGCTGTTTTAGCCAGTGCTTGCGAGATGTTTTGAAGCCCCATTTGTTCAGTAAGCGTTATTTTGTCACTTCAACCACTAGAGGGCGCAGCTAGACTTCCAATGTGTTGACTATTTAAGAATTCTGTCAGTGTTCGGTAACATCTCTTGAAACAGATTAAATCTGGAATTCTGGGTGAAAATTATGACGAGAAAGTTTCTCTTCTAATGCTTATGGCTCGAAATGAATCAAGGCGCACTGTGCTTCATTGGTGTTTTTCATTTCTGTGGCATTCTGTTGACCTGATGAAAGATTGAAACACCAGCCAGCTAGTCCATGTAAGACCCAGCTGTTTGCTTGAGAATGAAACTTTCTCTATGCATTGTTATTGTTCCTATGGTGAAAATCCCAGTTCAGTTATGGTGTAGGGTTGATGCTTTACTTAAGTGTGTGTCAAGCATGTAGAATTTGATTGTGACCAAAAAAATAAAAAGTTGATGCTCTGGCTGCTGACATGGTTTTGACATTTACCAGGCTTGTTTGCATATCGCGCATTCACCTGTCTTATATTCATATCTCACACTCACCTGGTTTTTGTTCATATCTCACGTTCTCCTTAATTGAATTTGTGTCTTACATTCAGCTGGTCTATCGTTGTATCTCACACTCACTTAACTTACATTCATTTATCATATTCCCTTGGCTGGCTTCTCTCTTGTGAGCAAAGAGAGGCCGGGACAGTTGAAGGAGATCACGCCTCTCTCTGCTCGCCAGTTGTTTTGAGTCAGTAAAAGCGGAAAACGTGACCCATTGTGTTCCTTGTGGTTTTATGGTCCACTGCAAAGCGGCTTGTAAAAGGGGAAAAACAATTTTATTAACCTTCTGCTCATCTATTGTGGCTCCCGCTCTTCTTCTGTGTTCTGCTTTCTGAAGCCAGTGAACTGTGCCCTGATTTTAGACTTTCAGCACTTCTGCATGAATCAATGGCCCAAACTGGAGGCTTTATCTGTTCTGAGTGATACTGCATTGATCACTGCTCCACAGTGATTGTTGCTCTGGTGTCACTGTGGTGCTCTGTGTGTTTGTATTGATCTTCGGTCTTTTATCTTCGGTCCAGAGTCACTGGTGTTCTAATTGTGGGAAAATTCAACCCAAACTGCAAATTCACAACCAGCTGTGAACCTCAAACTCTGATCCTCTGTTTTCAAGGGTTTTTGTTACTAATACTTTTTGATATTGTTTTACAACATGAATATAATGTACATTGTCCAGATGTACAGTATGCACAGTATTACATGAAGTCTATACGCTACCAGTAAAAAGTTTTTGCACTTTCTAAGATCTTGTCAAGTCTTTATCCTACATGTATTTACAACAAAGAAATCACTGGAACCCAATACTTGTTCATTACAAATAATACATTTACAAGAAAAATCCACATGTAATCCAGCACAGATGACTGAAATGATCAGCTCGCTATCAAACCCCTGAAGCTGCTTGATAATGAGTAGATGATTTGAATCAGCTGTGCTGGAGCTGGGAGAGATCTAAAACATGCAGGACAGGTGGTACACCAGGAGAGGTTTGGGAAGCACTGGATTAGACCATCGTTACTGATCTGCTTAAATATTGACAAAATGACGGATCCTGGTTTTTCTGAAATTTTTTTTTTGTTATATACATGGTTTATACACTGCGCCTCAGTTTTCCTGCCTTTCTGTTACACAACCAATATGAGACTGTTACAGAAGAACAAAATATAAAAAATTGTAACAATTACAGAAAATGTTGGGGTGTGCAAAAACTATAGACTGGTGGTGTACCATGTATACCTCTTTGTTTATAGGAAAATCATGTATTTACTGTTGCAGATTCCACTGGTAAGTAATTAGTGGCACAATGAAGTGAGAGAAATGAGGAAGTGGGCTGCATCTGTAAGATGGCTGCAGTGATTCTTCTGCAGAAGCCTTTATGAAGTGAATGTGCACTTTACTGTAGACTGAGTGGGAGGAACACTCCGATACGCTGGACTGACTTACTCTGTGGTGTCTAATGTAATAATGCTATGAGCTGCCCTGTGGCCAGAGTGCAGTGTAGTTAAGATATCCACACACTGAGTGCGGGTGTGTGAATCACAGAGAGCGGTGGTCCTCAGCAGCCACTGTTCGATGATGAAATCGTGCAGCGGAGAGCCGTCTGCGACCGCAGCCCTGACTAGTGGCGGATTGAAACCATCGGTCCATCACACTCACACCAGGTCAGGCGGGCATTTGTTCTGGAAACCCCGCGAGCAGAGAGGAATGGCTGTGAAAGTGCTCGAGTGGCTGAGTGATGCACACTCGTCTGTGCTGAAGGACGAGCCTCGCACTGTACCTCGCGGCGGTGCGGTGAGCACCTTACTGGAGAGTCTGTAAAACTCCCTATCCTTCGCCTGCTGGGGCAGAGGTTAAACCCAACCACGTGGCTACATCAGTCCCCCAGGCTGCTCCATTACAGTAATGCCCTGAAGTGTGTTGTAGCAACACCTTAGCTGGGCCATTCTGCACTGGTTCACTTCTTACGATGGGAGACGCGGTAGGGCAGTGGTTAAGTGCGCGTAACCCTTTGAGCGCGGAATAACTTTTCAAGGAAATAAAAATGTAATTATCCTGAGCTGTTGAAAACCCATCATGTGGCAACTTGTTTAAAAGAGCTCCCCTGCAGGAGCTCTTTTAAACAAGTTGCCACATGATAGGTTTTCAACAGCATTTGATTTCGATATCTTGCATCATTTGACAACTATAGTAGCCTATAGCGCTCAAAGGGTTAACTTGAGATCAAAAGGTCCCGAGTTCGAGTCCTCGCCACGGCTCTCGCGGTGAGTTCCTGGGCAAAAACACATCTTTCCCACTAGTGCCTCACTCCACCCAGGTCTATAATTGGCTACCAGCAGATTGTCAGGGAAACCTGACTAAGAGCTGGGGGAGTAACCTGTGATAGACTAGCATCCCATCCAGGGGGGAGTAGTGATACTCTGAGTGGCTTCATGCTACTGAAACCAGGGTTAACCACCAGCCTGATGAGCCACCTGGCTCTGGACAGACTTTCCCTTTTTGTCAGTTCGTAGGAGCCCCAGCAGGGATTTTATCTGGTCACGAGACATGATACATTTGCTGTATTATCTCATCGGAGGGGGAAGTGAACTAACCCTATCTGCTGTGGCCATCTCTTCTGTTTGGGCTGCTGAGGAAGGACTGAGGCTTCCTCAAACGCTCCAATAAATGTCAGCACTCCTCCGTTTACACTGTGTCCGTCATCCTCCTCCATTTAAAGCTGACTTTATTTCATCGCTGCAGATATAGGCTGTAGTGTAGTCGGTGATGTTACGCACAGTCGACTTCCTTGAGATGATTAGACTCATATTCATCAATGTGTTTATAGGGCTGATATGAAGTTCTTATTTGATTAGGGATGCCTCAAGTATTATCTTACAGCGTTAACCTTGTCGGTGGTTTCCGGAAGGTGACCAGCTTTGAATATTGAAGCTCTGTCATGCCCCCGCCCCTTCCCACCTTGGGGCAACAATCCCTGCTTCCACCAATCAGGTTGCACACACAAACAGTCTTCCTTCTTCTTCTGTTGTCCCTGTAATTCAGCTGCGTTACTCCCCTGACCCTTCTGCTGCCCTGTAGTAGTGAGAGATAATGGCGTTTGGGGAGAGTAACTGCATCCGCAGTGAGTGCTGGGGACCTGGATCTGCACTGATGCCAGACTGGCCCTTATTTGGGCTGTTTTATTCCTTTTCTGGCCCTTGGGTCTGTCTCAGTGAGGGTAGGATGCGCAACACCATTCACACTTAAACACTGCGCTGCTGCGGCCTTGGGCTGAGTGTGCAGTCTGGTGTTCCGCATTCAACAGAATGGAAGTGTGTGTGTGTGTGTGTGTGTGTGTCTGTGTGAGTGATGGTGTGTGTGTGTGTGCGTGTGTGAGCGCGCATGCCTGTGTTCATACATGTTTGTATCGAAGCGTTTGTGTGTGTGTGTGTGTGTATACTTGTGTGTTTTTGTGAGTGCTCTGTCAGTCGGAACGACCTTTGCTGTCTCCTGCAGTCCTGTTGTGTTGATCCTGGCCCTGATTGGCTCGTACACTGTTTTTGTAAGCAAAGATATCTGTCGCCTGAGGACTGTCTGTAGATGGTCTCTCCTGTGCATGACCGTTAGAGACGGGAGCTGAGCCCCATCTGGGCCGGAGTGCGGGTGTGCTGTGGACTGTTCCCTGTGGAGCCACTGGTCTCTGCATGTGTCATGCTGCGTGCCGTCGCCCGTCAGGCTGCGTAACTGTTTAAAATTACCGCAGCTCAACACTGTGCAGCCTTCAGCGGTGACAGGAGCAGGTGCTCGAGGGCTGCTGGGATAACGTTACCTGGCAGTGATGCATTACAGAGGGGGGGCGCTTCCCACCAGTGAAATGAGTTCTCCGACTGGAGCTCTTCATGAGAACTGGATTTCATACATGTATCTACCAGTCTAAATACACTGGCTTTATCGTTTCCCGCAGTATTTGAGGGTGTAAGGGCATTTGAGGTTTAAGGCTTCAAAGGTTTGCTGTTTTTGTTTTTGTGCCTCGGAGGTCTCACTTACAGACCCTGGGTAGTGTTCAGTAACAGATGCCTGAATTCGCCCGATGGCCAGCGTTCACGTGAGCAGCTGTGTGTGTGTAAACCTGCAGGAGATTGTGTGCTCTGTGGGCTGGGCTCCAGGTTTGGCATCAGGTGCCTGACGGAGCGGGGGTTAGAGCACCTGCAGGGGAGACGGGGCGGATCTGAGCCCTGCCTGTGTTAGGGAGAGAGGAAGCAGAGGTGCCCCCGGGGCCTGGGGTGGAGATGTGTGTGTGGGGGGCGGGGGGGTGGGGTGGTAACACAGATCATGGGACTGAAGGCTGGTGCTCATGTCCGCAGGCGCGGAGGCTGAGGCTCGCTGTCTGAGCGGCTCTGCTCAAACGCCCTGGTGGAACCCTCCCTCGGCTCTGCTGTGTCTGAGTGTGTGTGTGTGTGTGTGTGTGTGTGTGTGTGTGTGTGAGAGCTCTCCTGTGGAGGACAGAGAGGGGGAGGGCGAGAGAGAGAAATGGGGTGGGGGGGATTGAAGAGAGGAGCATGTGTGCATTTCTGATTCTTCTTCAGGTCTCTTGGGAGATTTTTCCGGAAGGCCTGTGTAAGAGCTCGGGTGCGCACACCCTCTTTGTTCACGGCCTTCCTTATCCCTTCATTACTCTCTCTCTCTCTCTCTCTCTCTCTCTCTCACACACACACACACACACACACCCCCTGCCGCCCCTCCTCCTGTACTCTGCCTGACGCAGCACACACTGCCGTCGACAGCGCTGTGTGGAGAGGGGAGATACTGACTGCGCCCCGGCGAGAGAAGCGGACTTCTTGCCCCCACCCCCTTTAAATGCCCCTCCCCCTCCCCCCCTCACTACAGCGTAGCCCTGGTCTGACTGACAGGAAATGAGAGCTCCGCCCTGCCTTGTGTGTGTGTGCCGGAGAGCGTGGCTGCGTGCTCAACGGGGCGGGAGCAGACGGAGCTCTGGGACAGAGCAGAGGGGAGGAGGAGAGGTGCAGAGCGGCCTGAGAGCACACACACTGGAGCTGCCCTCTGTCTGACACAGGACACACACTCTCTCTCTCTCCTGCACCCTCTGTGGATTATACACACACTCTAGCATTATGTAGCGCGCTCGTCTCCTCCGCCTGTATCCCAGCGTCCTCTCTGCCTGCGGGGACGGTGTCCAGTTTGTGTGGAGAAGGGGGAACGCGGAGAGGCCAGGATGGTGCAGCGCTTCAGCCTCCGCAGGCAGTACTCGAAGGTAAGCCGCGTGCCACTTCCTGTTTTTAACGCGGCGCTGCGTCCGGGGAGACGGTGTGAGCACAGCTCGAGCTCCTGACACCTTGACACTGTGTCTGTTTGCGTTATCAGCTGGTGGTGATACCGCTGTCTTGAACAAGAGTAGCACAACCTGATCTGTTGTGTACTGAACTCCATTATCACCATTACAAGTGTAATGAGTTAGGGGTTTTACTGAAGGGGATTTGGCACCTACTTCCTGTGCGCGAGGTCTGGCTTTGTTTGGCAACACGACCTGCTTTGATGGAGTGGCGCGTGTTTGGCCTGTCTTCAGGAACCCTTTGAAGAGTTTTGTCCTGGTCATTTTAAAGGGGTGGGTGAGAGGGGTAGCACCTGTCGCCAGGGGTAACGAAGGGTGGACATGCGCCTGTATTCGGGGTCAGTGAGGTCTCTGGGGGTCGGTCCTCTCTTAAACGACTCAGTCTTCTCACGCAGCGCACGGACTGGGTAACCCTCACGCCGCTCGACCCCTGAGACATCTCACAGCTGCAGCTGCTGAGATCACTAACAAAGCCAATATTGGACGCTAAAGCATTTCATGAAGTTAACTGAAGGGCATATTTTAGAGCACCATCATTTCTGAAAGAAAAAGACTGCCATCAACACTGGAAGAGCAAGATTTCCCCAGTGTCTGTTTTGAGCCCAAGTCTTTGTTAAAGTTTGCAGCTTTACCTGGGGACCTGACGGTTAGGAGTCTCCCCATGGGGTGTCCGGAGTGGACCACGGGCTACTGAAGTTACTGCGCTAACTGATGTTAGCATGCGCTCCCTGTAAAAAGGACGCGTCTCGTTAGAATCTGTTTTAGTGTCTGGAGCCAACTGCCTAGCTATAGGCTACAGCTGTGTGTCTCTGCATAGGTCCATTCTGTTTTGCTTTTCATCGCTTTGTAAATCTTAAGTGACACAAAGATTTGCTCTTTTTACACTAGATGGCAGAAGGCAGTATAGTAAAGAACGCAGAGTTATATTCAATAGTACCTTAAAGCATTCATTAAGTATTTGACTGGCTTGTGTTTAATAAAAGCCTGAGAGCTTTGACAGTCTCCAGTGTGCGAGGCACTAAGTAGTAATATTTACTACTGGTGATATTGTCTCCTCGCTAGTGGTATAAATGCTCCAAGTCTCCTTTGTCTCTCCTTTTTTTTTTTTAAATCAATATTTGAGAGGCCCAGCAGAGAAGAAGAGATGGGCGTTCAGATAGGAGTCACTGTACATAATGGCTGGAAGGTTAGGATCGCTGAATGCTTTCAGTCTGTTTGAATAGCGCGTGTAAAACGACTTTTTATGGAGTTGGTAAAGGTCAGAGCGTCTGTATCGCTTGGTGAGAAGTGTTGTTCCCCGCGGCCTCCCTGTGGACAGGGAGTCGGTTTTTTTTTCTGCCATCGTTTTATTGTGTTTTGCGGAGACATCAATCAGAGGACTCGTACAAAAGTCCACCCTCCGGGCTGTTGGAAGTTTGCTCCTCGTGTTGATACGCTTCAGGACGTACTGTCAGCCTGTCCAGACTCCTAGGTGCTCTTGTCCGTCTGTCTCTCGAACTGGGGCACCTCTCTGGACGCTTGTGTCTCTTCCAAATTTAGCTGCAGGTTATTTGAATGTGAGAAAGCCCTTTTCACTCATTTCTGATCTAGGAATCCGGACTAATCTGGTCTATTTTTTGTGTTTTGACTTTGAGGAATGGCTGTCATGCAGAGAACTACAAAAATGCCTGTCTCTAAGTCTTTTGGTATCTTTTTGGTATGTATACTAGCTAGCTTTGTTTGTCTCCTGCTTACTGCCTGTTCTCAGATCAGGCAACTTTCCTAAATATAAGAAACCCTGAAGGTGAGAGCTGCTCTGTACTTGGTCATTTTCAGGGTAGACTGACTGGAAATCCTTGGATTCTTTTCGGTGCTGCTGCTGCTGCTCTCTGATTGGCTTTCAATTACTTTCAGTTGACAGAGGAGGGGTCAAAGGGCAAAATATCACCAAAGCTCCCCGGGTGGTGTACTCTAAGCCAATGCTATGCACCTGGAGCTATCGACAGAATTATTGATTTTGTATCAATCACTAGAATGCTCTCTGCTGGCATCTCTGTCTTTGTCTCTCTCATCCTCTCCCTCCCTCACATTTTCTTTTGCTCTGTCTCTTTGGCTCCCCTTTCTGCGTGTGCGAGTCCGTCTCCGCCTGTCTGGAAGCATGGCCTGGAACACAGCGTTGGTGTTTATGGATGGTACTAGAGCCGTGCACTGGGCTGTGTGCCATACGGAAATCAGCTTGTGGGCTCAGCGTGCAGACTCCCGGAGGATGCTGGGATAGGCTGTTAGAGCTGTACTCCGCCAAAGGGCACGGGGGTGAGTTTGATGGATCCTTACTCCAGGGAGCCGGTGCTTTTCAGAGATGGTTGGAGGGGGTTGATAAAGCACTGAATAAAGAAGCCAGTTTTTTGGCTGCCGTGTGTCTGAGGCATGGCGTGTTCGCTGTGGTGAGACAGGAGTTCATCTGAGTCTATCGCCGCGGTCACGTGCGCTCGTTTGAAGCCGGAAGCCGAGCAGCCGGTTTACAGAGCGGAGGCTGCTGTGGTACAGGAGCTGCTGCTGCTTCTCGGCATTCGGTGCGGAGAGATGTGCGGCCAACGGTTACAGGATTCCTTTTCCCCGGATTTTTCGTCCCTGAATTTTTCTTCCCCAGGCTTTTCGTCCCCACGTTCTTCTTGTCCCGGGACTCTTTGTCCCCCTGGACTTTTCGTCCCTGGATTTTTCGTCCCCTAGTAATAAAGAAACATGCCACCATTGTTGACAGGGTTAGGGTTAGGGATAGGGTTATAATACAGGAAGAGGGCAAAGCATTATTGGGGATGAACCATCCAGGGACAAATAGTCCGGGGACGAAAAGTTCATGGGGATGAAAAGTACGGGGACGAAGAGTCCTAGAATCACAGCCGAGCCGCACAGTCCGGTTACTCTGGCTGAATTTTGGCTGCGGTTGACAGCAGTGAGGGGCTAGGCTCTCGCCGCAGTGATGTGTGCAGGGCTGATGTCCTCTGTCGATGTTTTTTGGGGACGCTCTGTGAAACGGAGTGACCTGAGGCTCGGTCGGAGCCGGGAGGCAGTGATGGGGCGCAGGCGGCAGTACAGGACGGCCCCCTGGGCACCCGCATCACTGCTCGTGCCCTTTGCCCAAGCGGCAGCCATTATCTCCTCAGGTCATGCTGCAGACATCACCTCTCTTACGTCATTAAGTCAATCCAGTTGGCAATCTCCCTGCTCTTATTACATCCACTGTTTATTTACTCAGTGTCCTGTAGTTCAGTGTTCTAGATTAACCGGGTCTTTAATTGTTTTACTGGTAAATTTGAATGAAAATGGAGGCTTAAAATAGAAGGATCTATTCAGACGACTGATATGAAATGGAAAGAATAGCAGCCCGTGTTCATTAAAATGTTTTGTATGAATCGTATGAAGGCTTGTTCAGTTTCGTATAAACAATGTGGCTTTCTAACTTCATTTCCTGGCCTGTTCGTGCTTTACTGTCATTGTGTCTATGAGGGTGACCTCAGCACAGATATACAGGCATGTTGGGCTTTACTCACGCTTTCCATTTTCTGTCAGTATGGGGTTATTAATGTGAACGAACTGTGAGATGTTACCGGTGTTCACAGTATGTGTTCTGCGTATGATCGTCTGTCCTGAGCTTTTCTTACGATCAGAACGTAAGTGTTCAATTTCCTCTTTACATAATCCGTGTCTTGTTTTTATTGTAAATCAAATCTATGGACAGTTGGTTTAATTGAGTTAATGTGTCCATTCTGTGTCCGCTCTTCTTGTCAGCGCGCACACACATGCGCACAAGTGCACGCGCAGCATTATTTTGTCCGTGCCTGTTCTAAAGTGCCTTGTATCTTTCGGCATTCTCAGGGGGCTGTTGACCTTTCGATTGGAGTACACAGACCTTGGATATAGGTTACCAGTCAACTCTGACCCTTGGCAATCATTGATGTGATCCTTTTGACCCTGCAGTGACCCCTGTCACCAATGTATGACTGGTCATCTCTCACAGGCTGTTGGGTCAAAAAAATGATGCAATAAATTTGCTTTGCAGAGAAGTAATTATCAGGGATAAAATATAAAGTAAAATAAATAAATATATATATGTATATTTATATATATATAAATATATTTTTTATATATTTATTTTATATATTTTTTATTTTAATTTATTTATATTTTAGTTCAGTTTCCTAGTTGATATATTCTGCCTTTAGTTGGTCGCCATTTTTGAAAGTTCTTCGAAATGCAAATTAATAACATTCATCATTACATCAAAAATCCACTCTTGTGTTTGTAAAACAAGTGAACTCATCTAATTAGAATGCATGTGCTCACCAATTTAGTGTACTTAGAAGGGAATGACTTCATGTTTTCTAAGTATCTTTATGTGTTATAATGACTGCAAATAAATGCATCTCCTGACAAACACAGGCAGTCTAACTCAAATGTATGTATGAAGGTTAAGGTCTATGTATAGTAGATGTGATATACAGTGTCTGTAGCTGCATGCCGTGTAGGAATCGATCTTGGGTGTGACTTCTCCCTCTCAGCCAAACCCAAGTATCTCATTACACCACGGCTGCCTCCACGGTGCGGAGGCACTCCAGCCTATGTAGGTCACCACAGTGCCTATCTATGAGGGCAGCTGACCCATATGCCCTATCTCCCGGGCGCACTCCCCTCACTGTAACAGGACCCTGAGAGCGCCCTGGTTTCCCTGGCAGAGCTGTGGTACCTTCTTCAGGCGTACTGGCATCATCTGTGTCCGGGGGACTCCACCACTCGCTCAGGTTCGGATTCCTGAACACGTCGTGGACCTGCGCAGCTGAGAGATGCATAGCATTTTCTTCTTAATCGGACGACTCGTCATTTTTCCTCTTGTTGGTCTCTGGTTTTGCTGAAAGCCTAAATGTAACCTCATTTTCACTGAGCAGTTTGGTTCGGTTTAGTTCAGATCGTTATACATTAGGATGGTTATTATTGCATTTCCCTTGTCAAAATTTTGGAAGGGTTCTAAAAGAAATGTTCCAGTCTGTCCCGTTTTTCGTTACCTCTCTGCTTGGGTACCTAGCACGCTGATTCTGCACTAGAATGCATAGCAAGAAACATTGCAGTCTGTCGATGGGTCAAGAGAGAATCGTCACGCTTGCTTGACCAAGGACGTGGCTGCCGCTGCCATTACCATCCAATAACAGCCCTCCCAAGTACTGTCGGCGGGGGAAACGCCACCCAAACCAAATACAGATTTTGCAGCTGTTCTAAGGGTACTATAAAGTCTTCGATGGAACCGTAGCTAGCTAGGTGCGTAGAGCACAGTGACCGGGTGGGGGCTTAGTGCTTGAGGAGGGCAACGCAGGCTGTGTATGTTTGGTACAGTACCGGCCGCAGCATGAAGCTGTGTAGCACTCAGACTTAAGAGTTTGGCACGTCCTGAATGAGACCCTCTTCAAGTCTGAGGCGAGCAGCAGCGGCAGCAGCCAATTTCTCCGGCCCGGCTGAGTGCCTTTTCAAGTGAACCAGCTCTCAGGCTAATGCCATTACGGCATTGTGACTTTCAGTTAAATTCTAACTGGGAGAGCTGAGAGTGGGTGGTGAGGGCTCGTGTTTGCCTTATGACGCCTGCACGGTCGCTGCACGCACTGTCGTGTTTACTTTGGCCTGCCGTGACAGGGAAAAGAGAGGGGCCGTCGATGATAACATCGTTTGGCTCTGTGTTCCCTTGAGCATGGCGTCAGGAGATGACCGGCTGCTCCATCTGCTTCCATCTCGTCAATTAGAGGAACAGTGTGCTGCCAATATCGTCGACCCCACTTGGAGAACCTTGGGAACTGACCTGACCTACAAGCTCATTTTTATCCTTCATTGTTTTTTAAGATTGATTTCAAACTCTTTGGTCAGTTCTGTGGAACGCCATATATTTTTCATCTCTTGTGTGTATTGTGACACGAGCAATAAAAACGTTCACCTGGGAGCGTTCTGGTCAAGTATCTAATAGCATGTGAGCCCTGGGACTGTTGCCTCTGCTGAAGACCTATGGTCAGCTACAGTAGTGGACTGTAATGCCAGATTGGAGCCTCGGAAATGAAGTTCTGCAAATCCTAACGATGTGTAGGATTATGTAACTGGTCTAATGGAACCAAATCATGAAAAGCTAAAACGTACATGGACTGAATGTATAATGTGTTTCTGTGCGCTAACCTAAAAAGTTTGGAAGATGTTTACGCAACACTCCCACATATTCTATATATGGTGCTAATCTGCAATCGAACCATGTCTGAAGAGTGATTCAGCTTCCACAATCATGCCTCCTCAGTGACTCGCTATCAGAATGCTTTGTGTTCAAACGTTTCATTGTTGCAAGAAAACAACTGCGGGGCTGTGTGTGTGTGTGTGTGTGTTTTTTTTTTTTTTTTTTTGAACATTCGGCTGTGACTGTTCGCTCCGGCTGCCTGTCACGGGTGTGGTCACTTCATGCTCTGACTCATGTTATTCCAGAAAGAGACCATTCAGCCACAGATGAATGCCTTTAAATGGCTGGAAACAGCCCATTAATCTGCATTAACTTCCTGATTAAGCTGACCGTCTTTCACAACCCCCAGAGACTGGCTTACACTCATGTACCAGGCTATTAATCAAGCCCAAGCTAATGGGAGTGGGCGGGAGTGAGGCTGCAAGTGTTAGCCTTTAGCGGTGTCCCTCGCTTTTTGGCTTGGGGCTGTTTGTTTGCCCTGCCTACTACCCTACTATCCTTTGCGAAACACCGCGGTAAGTTTGCCGTTTATCACACATGGGCTTTATAATTAACCGAGAAGGAAGACATTTGATGCAGTTAGATCCATTCTCTGGCGTCAATGACGCACACGGCCAAACTGTCTGTTCCATTAACGCTCTTCACGCGACCCGCTTCCACGCTCTGGCTCCTCCTCCCTGGCTCGCATCAGGCGTGTCCATAGCGACCAGAAGGCGTTCACGCATTAGCAATGCCTCGCTCACTCTTCAGCTGCTTGGAAACGGTGAGCCAGGATGTCACCAGCGTATAAAAATGGAAAAGAAATGTAAATGTAATGTGTGGGGCGGGGGGGGCGATGGAGCGCCGTACTCGGCCGCTCGTGTTTTCTAGGAAATGCTAAAGAGTCTCTGCTGCTTTTTTACTACCACTGCGAGCTGCGGTGTCTGTTCATGCTGTTTTCTGTTGAGGCCAGGAGTGTGCCGTCTCAGTGCTTTTAGCATTTTCTGCTAACGGCTCATAGGGTCCAGAGTTCCATCTCCTGCATTAGGTTACAGTTGCACCGCCGTTTTCCCGCGGTTACTGATTTAGAGACATCGACTCCAGTCCAGGCAGTCAGGACGTATGGGATTGGTTTCGGGGGAAGGAGGGCCATGGAGGGTGAAGGAGGAGATGAAGGCGGAGCAGAGGCGGGGGCATGGGGTGGATGCCCTGCTCCATCTTTCCACACTCCGCCCCCTCCAGGTCATTGGCTGCAGCGCTGCCCTTCCGTTGCCCTCAGTTTCAGGGTTCCTGGTTTGGCAGCTGCCTGCCTGGCCCTGCTGGAGCCCCGGCTGCATGGCCGTATGTACTGGCATGCCTGTCAAGGTCGCAGTGACATTCAGCCCCCCCCTCCGATCACCAGATAAGCGACTCGATCCTCCTCCATTTCGCTTGAGTCCTTGTTCCAGGTGTCTGCCTCCCTCCTTATGGGCTCTTCTCTTAGGAGAAGCATTCAGCTGTGTTACTGACTTGCTCTCGCACTGCCAGTACAGTGACGGCGCGTCTCAGTAGGTCACAGCGGGGTTAATCGGTGCAGGCTGGTCTTGTGAACATGAGTGCAGGATGCATTTCGACTTCGTCTGCGGTCCAGTGCACGTAAGCATTGTGTGCTGTTAGATTTGCAGCCTTCTGATTCACCGCTAATCTGATCTCTGTGACAAAGGGCTGCTTGTGAAATTCACCCCTGTTTCCTGCCCAGCACCCTGTGTGTGGTGCTTGAAAGACAAAATACAGGCTGAGACACTTTGACTTTGTTGAAATGTGCCTATTGGTGATGTACAGTGCATCGTAGGTCCTATTTTACAGTTTTGTCCACTTTTTCTCTTTACCACAGCTTAAGTAGATTTGTGTAAATGATGTGACGTCACGAAGTGACATTGTTGCTGCAGACACTGTGGAGATTAATAGGAGAGTCATCTTCAACTCACTGTAGCATCAACCATAAGTATCTGGTATTGGTTTCATCCCCATCGGAACAGCAACTTATGGGATCTTATTTAGAATCTCTGCAAATCGAATTTTGTAATATTCCTACTGTGAGATGTCAGTAATTTAGCAGGAGGACTTGACAATTTCTTCCATGCTACCTGCCTTGTACATCCAGAATGCAACGTACTGGCTTTGACGAGCAATTGGGAGTGTGACCATTATCTGTGGAATAATTTCTTCAAGATGAAGCACTAGCTAGCTAATTTTGCTCGACGAAAGTCATTTTTGGTAATGTGGGAAAAATCAGGCAGAAGCCTGACAAGATAGTGACTGACAAATTTGATAAGGTACAGTATTACACATATTGGAAAGTAAACCCTGAAATAAATTGTACATTGACTTTGGTCAATCTATAACAGTGTAAAAGTATTTTTCCTTGTAGCATTTAAGGTCTATTGAAACATTTTATCCGAATATTCCAATTTTGATGAAATACTCACTTCTGGTGATTGGCAGCAATCGAGTTCTAGGACGTAACATTTCTAAAATTTTAAGAATAACACTCTAATAAATCTTTTTGCAGTATGGCCTGAGCGGATGCCTTCAGTGCAGAGTGACGGTAACAGTGTTTGGGATTGGTTTGAATGATTTTGAGCTGGTTCTGCTTCAGAGGCTGACTGTTCAGGTTTCAGAAGAATCGAGTTCTTCTTTTGTGCCGACAGACCATAGTGCATCTTCAGCTAAGGTGACTATTTTCCCTGCTGAACGTACAACTTTCCTGAGTGTCCAGTGGATTTGTGAGCATGTATCATGCACACAACGTTATAGAGATAATATTGGATATTGTTAATGCTTCCTTCAGCACTGATTGTATGAATTGGGAAAAGCCTTTGATTAGTTGTAATACTATTATGTACTGCCTATATGCTCTTCTGTGCATGGATGAATAATGGATGAGTCAGTTGAGGACTCCATCTTGCGTTTCCCTTCTGTGCTTTTCTCTTTCCTTCCTGTCTCCTTTTCTGCTCTTCCTCTGTCCTCTCTCTCTCTCTCTCTCTCCTCCTCCTCCTCTCTGCCTCTAAATTAGCCAGCACTCGGGGTGCTCAGCAGTAGGAGATGAGATATTTGAGTGGTCCTGGATGCAGGCTGTACTGTGGGGATTTGGCACTGGTTAGTGGGCCAGTGTTAATCACTGCTCTCCTGTCCTGATTTTGCCAGACAGCTCAGTTTTTCCCCTGCGGGCGTGTGTGTGCATGTGGGTGAGCAGGTGTTTCTGCTGGTGTGAGTGCATGTTTGTGTGTGCGTTTGCCTGTGCAAGTGTGTGGTCAAGTGAATGTTTTGCTGTGTGTGTGAGTTTGTGTGTTTTTGAGCTTGTGTGTTTTTACGTGTGTGTTTGTATGTGTTTTTGTGTGTGTTGGTATGCATCCTTGTTTCAGTTTTTGTGCCTGCTTGCGTTTGTGCATGTGTGTTTTTGCATATATGTTTGTGCTGTATTTTATTTGTGCATGTGTGTTTTTGTATGTGTGTATGTGTTTATGTGCTTGCATGCGTTGGTATGTATGTTTGTGTGTGTTTTTGTATGTGTGGTTGTGCATGTGTGTTTGTGTTTGTGTGTGTATGTGCTTGGTGTTTGTTGATCTTCAAAGTCAGCCATCTGTTCGTCTTTGAACTCGATCTGCAGCCCATTTTCTCTCCACGATTCTGCTTTGTGAGTATTCTCATGCTGTGCCTTAGACCTTTATCAGGGGGCGCATGCATTTGTAAGCTAACAGAACAAACAAGTGTGTACGAGTGAGGAAGTGTGCGTCACACAAAGCATGCAGTCGAGTGTGCGACATTCAGCGAGACTGCGTTAACACAGTGGTGGTGGACATGCGGTGTGTGGCTGTTTTGGCTGCTTGACTCTGTCTCCTGCCCAGCAGGACTCGCGTGCTTACGCAGGTGAGGTCTGTTTAAAACGCCTGAGAGGTGCAGGCATCGCTTAATTCTGCACGAGCTGAGACAGGAACTCCCAGTGACGCTCAGAGTTCCCCGTTTGTGACATTAGTGGGGCAGCTTTTCATCATCTCTTCTTCCCCATCATCTTTTTTTTTGCATCAACCCTTTTCCCAGCTGCTGTTTTTGCCCTGCCTGTGATTTGTGAGTCCCGCTGCTGTGCTGCAGGAAGTGGTGGGAGGGGCCTCTCATTGTTTTCTGTAGCTTTCACACAGCTGGCACTGACCTCATTTCCTGTTTGGGTGCTCTTGTGGCTGAACGCCTAGTTTGAGGTCTTTTGCTGGCACGATAGTGATTGAAGTGCAGCACTCCTCAGCCCCCAGTGGCATGAGTGCTTAAAGTGTGCAGTGCAAAGCACTCTGCCCTATTGCATGCACTTGGACACAGTGCACACTATAACCCAGAGAGTAGAGTACACTTAGACACAGTGCACAGTATAACCTGGAGAGTAGAGTTCACTCACAGTGCACACTATAACCCAGAGAGTAGAGTACACTTAGACACAGTGCACACAATAACCCAGAGAGTAGAGTACACTTAGACACAGTGCACAGTATAACCCAGAGAGTGGAGTTCACTCAGACAGTGCACACTGTAACCCTGGGAGTACAGTACACTCGGGCAGTGCACACTATAACCCAGAGAGTACAGCGCTCTAAATACCGGCCACACTTTAACCTAGGGAGTACAGTACACTAACTACAGTGTATACTATCACCCAGGGAGTACATTGCTCTCAGACAAAGTGCATACTATAACCCAGGGAGTACAACACTCAGACACAGTACATACTATAACCCAAGGAGTACACTACACTCAGACTCACTCATGGAATAGCTTACATTGTGGTCTATTGGCTATTGAACACACATTGACTCTGTGCTCCTGAGCAGTAAGAGGCAATAAGTCTGAAATTTTGCTCTTTTTCCATTGATTCTAAAACACTACGTTAAGAATAGTTAGTTAGATGTATGCCATTTGATCTGTGTCTGTCTCTTCTTTTTAGTGAGTAGCAGTTTGTTTTTTTGTTATTTTTTTCTGCTACCTTGATCATTGATATCACTCACAAAAACATCTGTGTCTTTATGTCTGTTAAGTCGATCCATTATTGCATATGGCCAAATTAATAAGCCATTGGGTTGTCATAAAAACTTTCTGTAGTATTGTAGCTTCCACCTCCCAGGCCGTTGGGTAATTAATTACCCATGTCCGTCTCTTGTTTGCATGCTCACTGTATTGATAAGAGTTAATCAGTCATCACTGAGTAATGTCCTGTACATTATGGCGAGCTCTCAGGTTGGCGGGACCGGGTGAGAGATTGAGTGATTAGTCGTAGGTGTGGAATGTCCTGTCTCGGACCTCTGGGAAATGTTTAACCGTGGCCCGGTAACCCTTTGCACGAGCCGTGCCGATTCGTTCTGCCTTTTGTCGGTCCCTTCTGCCTTCATTCCCTGTATTTCGGTGGTGGTGTTCAGATGCTTTAGTGGAGGTTCTGGTGCTCTGTGAGTGCTGATCGCCCTCTTCTCGGCTTCAAAGCGCTAATTCTTTTGCGCAGAATACAAATCATGCCAATTTTTCCTGATGTGCATGAGCCTATTTAGGCTTTATAACTCTGTATTTGTGTCTCAGACACTGGGGAAAATTATTCCAGAGAAGCAAGACATTTTGAAATTCAATTACAGAATTATTTGCGATTAAATTTTGGAATTTATGGATGCCGGCGTCTGTATCTGCACAAAGTTAACAAAATCACATAGTGGCCACAGTCCACATGTGACCTTAATGGGTTTCATTTATAAAAGGCATTTCTGTCAATGACATGCTGTTGACATAACAGGTCTGGCCAGTTCTGAATAATCTTGATCTCTTTGTATATTCCTTAAGTCATTATTTGTTCGCACTGATTCAGTGTGACTGCATCATAAGTTCCGGATGTTGTTTGTCTTCCTCATATTTTACCTGCTCCAGTAAACATGCTGAAAGTTATCACTGCAGTGTCTCCTGTGATGTGGGCCCACATGCGCCCTTTCTAACGGTCCCTGGCCCCTGCCTCTCGTAAACGTCCCTGTCCTTCTATCTGAGGCCTGTTGACCCCGCCTGCTGTTGCTGAAGAGCTTGCAGCCACTCTTTTGTACGGCGGCCATTACACTACAGTCCCCTGTCTGACTCACCGTAATGCTGAACTGTACACCCCTCTGTAAACTTCCTGTCAATGTACAGTGAACGTATCGGTTATTGTAATAAAAAACACCTGCAAAGTTGTGTAAGAAGTGTAGCCCTCTTGGCCATTTTTTTGCCTTTTCATTTTGATTAAAGCTCAGGAATGCACACAGGAAATGAACTGCCATGAGGATGTTTAGTTTTCTTGCCCAGACCCAGATCTTCTCCTGACCCTCCTCGGTGGAATGTTTTGGGTACGTCTGGGAGCGCTGGGAGATGCGCTGTGGAGTGTGGGAGCTGCTCACTGTCAGCCTTTAGCAGTGTCGGCACAGCGGCTCCGATTTGTATCCATCATGCTCGAGTTCATTGTTTTTTTTTTTTTTTTTTCCCCCTTTTTAGCCCACCAGGGCGAAATGTCCTCAGAGAGTTATTGCCATACCCTCTGCGTCGATGTCGGCGTTGGCGTCCGTGGACAGCAAGATTAAAGTTTTCCGGCGAGCTGTGTTTTCTTCTGACAACTCTTGTTTTTCCCCCACCCTGAGTTCAGCCCAACTATTTAGCCTGCCAAAAAAGTGACCTGCTCCCATCCACTCAAGAGGAAGATGCCGTGGCACATGATTCCTCTGACTCATGCGACAGCTAGCCCTCGCCTCTTTTCACAGTGCAGTCGCACTACCAATTACACATTGCCTATGCCATCGGAGGATCACGTAGTCAGTGTACTATTTAAGTTAGTATAGCTACATGCTTAAGGGTGACTGACTGCCTCTGCTAAATTTGATACCTGTGACTGCAGAGAAAAACCAGTGGGTATGTGAACCCCCCCCCCCTTTTCACCACTCAGACTATTCCCCGGTTACCGCCCCTCCCCCACTGAATCACTGTCTCCTCTACACTCCCTAATGAATACCTGAATATGGGGAGATTAGTGAAACGGTCGCGGTGGAGGATTATGCATTTCAAATGGAAGCTTCCAGAATCTTCTATGGGTGCACAATCGAGGCCCTTCTTTTCTCTTAGCTGAGTCCCTCTGTAATCTCGGCCTGAGAAAATTTACCTTTGTTTCTGTCCTTAGTTTTGTAATAAACAAGATTGAGGAAGAAGCAACAGTCCAGTACAGTAACCCCTTCAGAATCCCAGCCTCTCTGTTACGCTTACAATTAAATTTGTGATGAGCATAGAGTGAAAACATTATTGTGAAAGTTATGTTAGAGGCACGCAGATAAATGAAAAGCAAACAGGGAAGTTCTTTTTCCGCTACCTTTGATCTCATATCTATGATGTGTTCCTAGAGTCCTTTGTGTCCCTTTGACTGGCGATGCGAATATTACATTCTGAGAGATGTAATCCATCCGAAACTCTGGTGGTTCCTTGAGGAGTAATGACTAAGTGAACGGTAAAGTGCCGTTTTCTGATGCTCAAAGCCAGCAGCTCGAGAGAGACTCAAGTTTTTTTGTTTTTACAGATGTTCTCTGAAGATGGGGGAATGGTCTGTTTGATTACAGAAGTGAGGCAGACAGAATCACGATTCATCCGTTTATGGATTCTGAAACCCAAATTTGTCCCCTCGTACATAATTCAGTGATTTTATTACCTGATTATGCAGCTTCATTTCTCACAGCAGTCGCTGAATCGTGTTTTTCTTTGATTGGGTACACAACAGGCAGCCTGCTGTGTGATTGGCTGTGAGCACCTGATCTCTTTATTTTTAATATTTTGTGCACTGAAAGGTGATTCAAGCATGTATCAAAAAGTGAGGATTCTGGTCTTGAGAGAGTATTAGTTTCCGCGGAGTTGTTGGCATCTTGCAGTGTTGCCCACAAACAGCATCGAAACCCAAAAGTCTTACCGTTACCTCCACCTAGTGGACAAATTGAATACTCTGCCTACCATTCTTCCATAGGTGTGCCACACATATTCTAACTGAATTTATGCTTTGAATATGGATTGTATGGAACTTTTTTATTGGAATATAAGGTAGAATTTTCCTGCAGTTCTGGCCAAATTTTGCCTGAGCCTGTTAAGGAGTAAATATAATTCATAATGTAAATATTATTTTAATTACATTTCCTTCTCTCTCTCTGGCCAGTTCGTGCTGTGTCACTGCAGAATCTTCCCTCAAATCCCCCAACAGAATAACCACGAGGTCATTTCATCCTTTTGTTTTGCTGACACCGGCTATTATACGCGCGGCTCTAATTAAATTCTTGTGTGTTAGAGAGTTGTAAAAGTAATAAAAGATGGTTGTCGCTCGTCTGACTGATATTAAAGTCCCAATTGTCTGCTGATTCAATCAGTCTCTGCTGGCCTCTCTTCTTCTTGTGTCTGGGCTGCTGCCCCCACATTATTTTCCTGTGGAATTAAATCAAAACGCTCGTCCTCTGCTGTCTGCAGAAATCAAGCTGCTAACGTGCTACCTCAGACAAACTCTATAGGCTCGTTCCGTGAACCTCGCAGATGTTCCTTCTATTTGCTTGTACATGGCTGACTTACAGAAAACCAAGGATTCGATCCAAAAACCTTCCTACTCCTCCACAAGTCGTCACTCCTCGGGAACTAATGCTTACCCTAACTCAGCTTTTATACCAGAGACATGCTTTTATTAACCCCTTTATGCAGAATACAAATAATACCAATTTTTTCCTGTTATGCGTAAGCCTATTTAGGCTTTATAACTCAGTATTTGTGTCACAGAGACTCCAGAAAATTATTCCGGTGAAGCAAGACATTGGAAGTTTGATTACAGAATTATTTAGGAATTTAATCTCGGAATTTACGGATGCCGGCGTCTGTGTCTGCGCAAAGGGGTTTAGTATCACCTTTAAATTCACGTTGGCGCTGCCATGTTTTCACCTCTCTTGAATTGCACTCTGTAGCGCAACACATGCCTGTTCTCTGCAAGTGTGTAGTAGCCTTATCGCTGAATCTGCCTTTAGATGGGCCAGTCCTGCCATCTGAAGTTGGCTGAGTGGGGCAAAATGTTTAACCAACAGTGGGAAAATGGGGGGGGGGGGTGCTGGGTTGATTATATTATTGCTTGTCATTTCCTGTTGTTGAATAGTTTGGCACACTTTTCTTTTTTCCACCCGCTCAATCTCGCCGAGCCCGTTGCCCCTATTTCCCCACTGTGGTGTGGGAACTCTTTGTGGCTTATGCAATCTGATTGAAATGACCATAAATGGATTTCGTAAACTGTGCCCTCTCAACATGCCTGACTTTCCTCATGACGATGTCTGTGAAAGAACAGACTGATTTTAACCACATTACCCTGTTCCTGCAAATCAGACTGGTCGCTGTGAATAAACACGGCGCTACATCTCTCTAACCCAGGGGAATATAGTATTTCAGTGTTAGCCCAGCTTTACACACTCCTACTCTGTGATATAAGAATATAATTAGAAGCTCTGTGAAGAGAGTGGGTGTTTAATAAAAATAGCAGGATTTTTATGAGTTTCACTCCGGCGGCCATGTTGTCTTTAGTTATGGTGGGGGTGAGTTTACGTCTGATTGCCTGCAGGGATTGTCTGTTTGAGATGAGGTTAAACATTAGTCACTGGATGTTCAGTCGCTCATATTCTCTTAATTGACTGGAAGTGGGCCTTCACAGAAGTACACGTTTGGATTTGTCATTAAAACTGCAGTGACTGACTCCGTCACAATGGATGGAGTCTGTTAATGATCTTGGAACTATTTATATAACTTAATGACTTCATTCATTCATGAAATATAAAAGGGTCCTTTCAACAAGATGCGCAATGCTTGGTGTGTGTTTTCAGGGTCACTGTTTCTATAGAAAATTATCGTTCTGAATGTTCGCTTTTTTTTCTATGGATTGAACACGGACTTGGCTTTGCTCTCATTACATAAACAGTTCCCTCTGATAACCCAAATAACTGGAACTGCGCTCTGTTTTTCTGAATGGGCCTTCCTCAGCCTGCATACAATGGCCCTGTCCTGCTGCGGCCTCCTCATTCTGCACAGACCCGCGGACCCGGCTCTTCTCCATCACCCCCCCCCCCCCCCCCCTCCCCGCGGCCTCCAAAACCCCCCTCTCCCCCTCCTCTGCCAATGCCCCTGACCTCCCCTGGAACTTTCCGGCCCACTCTGTTACCTCGTACATGACTGATTCCGCATGGTTGGCTGACTCAGTCTCTCTGAGAGGGGTCCAATTCTGTGCCTAGTTTTTTTCCAGAACCTTCTATACTACTACTCATGTTCTACTGGAAACTTCCACTCTCAAGTTAAAGGTTTTTCTGGAGCCCAGCACTCTTGAGCTAAACCCTGGACTTTTCAAATTCAAGTTAAATGTGTTCTGGACCTTTAGTGTTGGTATCGTTTGGAATTCTTTTCCAAATCTTTGGAGCATTTCCTAGTGCCACTCGATTTATTGTGTGGTGAAGTGGGCTTGCATTAACCCTTAGAGCACTGAAATAAATATATATATATATATATATATATATATATATATATATATATTTATATAAAATTTCTTTGTGCTGTTGAAAACCTATCATATGGCAACTTTTTTAAACAAGTTGCCACGTGATAGAATTTCAACTGCTTTGAATTTGATTAACATTGTTGAGCAACACGATTTGTATTTAGTGCTCTAAGGGTCAATCATGTTTCCTTTCTGGGAGTGTGATTGGAGTGAAAATGTGTAATTGAAGTGAAATGTAAGCATCATATAATGGTATCCCCTCTCCCCAAAGACCTGAAGGGCTGATGGGAAAGTCCAAGTGGCCTTGGGGTCATTTGGGGTTTTCCCTCTCATCAGCATGCAGAAACCTGGAAAACTGGTATTTGAGATGAGTTTCACTCCAGCAGTGTGAACGCATTCCAAGCTGAGCATTTGAATGACATTTCTTTTAGCACTGAAATACTCAAGCAATGTCCAACCTTGTTCAACCTTTCATCGGAATTTGAAATTTGTGATGAATACAGTTTGATGCCATCTCTGGTCATTTTAGGGCAAGATTTTGCTTTGAATCATTATTTGCTGCTGGTATACCATAATTATTTGTTGTAAATGCGGTAGAAATCTGAGCCTACATGAGATTTTCCGCATTTTTGACATTTCGGTTGTGTTCCTCTACAGCTGCAGCACAATAGTTGACATAATCTCGAATTTCTGCAGTGCCTGGAGACTGTTAGCTCATCCCTGAGGAATGTCACACAATACTGAGCATGGGCATGGAGTAACCCTACAAGAATTGGCGTGTATTTGAAGGTTTTTTTTAGTTTGCCTATTGCACATGGGCCTGAGCTTGTTGTGCTGTGGATGTGTAACGTTACGTACTCCACCTCGAAACATAGAAGAACATTCAGAAGCCGCATTTAAACTGACACAGAGCCACTGGACCAATGTGTTTTATGCTGACACTGCTCCTAAAATCTGCTCTCTGGGGGAATAATCTTTCTAATTGAGTCTCTTTATTTTTTACGACATGAGAACTCCCCTGTTAGCCATTGAAGAATGTTTAAATTGCTGCCTCAGACCAAAAAAAGATTTTATTTAGCCAAATTTCTACTTGGTCCCGATAGCTTAGTTAGAAAGTAAGAGGAACAACTGCTATGTTTATTTAAGTGTAATTAAATTGTGTTCTCAAGAGATGTTATCAACTTAACAAGAGGCTCCTCAGAGCCTGTACTCGGGCCGAGTCTAGGCCTGGGCCAATCGCGAAACTGCGCGCGCATGAGCAGGACAATCGCGACACCCCCCCAAAAAAAATAAGAACGAAGCCGAAACTTAGACTTGTGGCCTACCAGCCCGAGTAACTAATGCAAATCATATCGGTCAGCTCTGTGAATAATGCTTTGAAAGGCAACCTTGCTTTCTGCTCAGTGCTGTAATTAAATGTATAACCTTTGTTTATAATGAGATCAGCCCTCTGGTTTGGCCCTTAGTTAAATTCCTGTTCTCATGTATGAGTGAGTGAAGGATGGGGAATTTGGAACAAGAATGACGTGACACATGTCAGACAGATGCATGACCTCATGCAGGGAGGGTATGAGAGAACAGCCAAACAAAAACATTTTTTGTACTTCTGAAGCTCGAAAGCACTCATTCCATAAATTGCAGTACATCACCAGCACTTGGGAGATGCTATTACTGAGAACAACATACGATAGCGAAGAGCATCAGTGTTGCACTTTGGAATACAAAATGTGCTGTCACTCGTAAGACACAGAGGCCCATTTAAAATCAATCAATCTATCGTTAATCTTGTGTAGAACCGATGATATTAGCAGAAGAGAGTTCCAGTTGACGGGTGATCATTATGTATCCTGCTACCTGCATTTTGAAAGGAGACCAGGGAAATGGGACGGGAGAGTATACAGGGGCTGGGGGTGCCCTAGTGCAGTCTAAAGGGATGAGTGAGTGAAAATGTGTTCAGGGGTTTGTAGCTTTGTGATGCTCAAATGCTAGTGCTTTTTTTCTTTCTTTTTCTTTTCCTTTTTGGGGAGGGGTTATTACCAGGGGCGCAGACTGGACACATGACTTAGGAGGCATGTACATGACCTAAGTACAGGCTTACAGGGGTCTAGATTCCCAGAAGTAGAAGAACCGCGTGCCGTTATATCAGCCAGAGCACCCAATTATCGACTAAAACTGCTCCCTCAGAGGCTCCATAGGCTAGCTCCGGCATTTTTATTCTGTCATTGTAAGAGAGTGTGCTTAAGTGTGGTTGACTTGAGTCTGAAGGGTCCTGAGTTCGAGTCCTGGCCACGGCTTTTGCGCTGTGTTGTTGGGCAAATTACTTCACTCCCATAATGCCTCACTCCACCCAGGTGTATGACTGGGCACCAGCAAATTGTCAGGGAAACCTGAATAAGAGCTGGGGGAGCAACTTTGGATGGACTAGCATCCCATCCAGAGGGAGTAACCATACTCCTAGCTGCTTCATGGTACAGAAACCAGGGTTAAGCACCAGGCCTAATGGGCCACTTCGCTTGGAACAGACAGACTATTGAGGGAGAATCATTGGAGAAAGATGGAGAAAGGGAGTGTGTCAGCCATGTCTGGGGTGGCTGCACCAGTCAGGATGAGCTGCTGATGGAGGCAGGGAAGCTGTGCTAGTCTAGGTATGAGGTTACTGGAGCCTGGACTGAGACTGTTCACATTAATGCTGATCTTCGGCCCAGATTCAGTCTTTCTGCGATGACTCATCCTTGAACGTGACTCGTGTCTGTCAGCTGTCTGAACAGCCTCCTGCGCTGACCCTTCCCGCAAGTGCACGTTAAGCTACAGGGGAAAAAAAAAAAAAAAGACGTCAAACGTGTACTAATGTACAAAGGCCCACTGAAGTGCATCTGCTGAAAACACAGAAGATCCTATCTGACCTGCCTCATTTCGGACTCATGGCTGCAGATCAGATCTAGGACCATGTATGGAAGTGTTCCAGATCCTATCTGAAAGAAAAATCCAATTTTTGTGTCCACTATGGTCAGAAGAACTCAGATCTCTGTCACATACGCCAAAAAATCAGATTTAAGGTCATCTTGCAGTGCAATCACGTTCTAAGAGCAGGGTTGAGTCGGTGGGGAGAAAGGGATGGATTATTATACCTCCACCACACACAATGGGCGGGAGGCATACCGTTCTCCGGTCGTCCGTTCATCTGTCATTCCATCTGTGCATCACCCGTATCTTGAGTGTGCGGTATCTACTAAAGGAGTGAACTGATTTTGACCAAATCTGACATGGTAACTCCCCACAGAGGGTGGCTGAACTAATTAGGTTTTGGAGGTGGTCATCAGGTCAAGGGTCAAAGGTTAAGGTCACATAAGGTCAGCTTGTATGCAGGGACCGAAGATCGACATATAGGGCATATGTAGCTACGGCAAGCTGAAGCATGGCGATCAACGCCTTGCATTGAGTTGTACCTTGTTATTTCTGTATTCATGCCCTTATCCAGAGTGACATGAGTCAAATTCTCGTTCTAATAGCACGTGTGCCACAGAACATTGTTGATGCAGTTTGAACCTCCAATCTCTGATTCTTATTTGTGTATCGTGCACAAGAGAATGCTGGGCTCAAAACGTTAGTTTAGCCATATTGATTTACCATTAGCTTTATTGCTTGCTTCGTCAGTGAAACACTGCAGTGAAGTTTTCAGATGTTCCTGTGGTAGTACTTCGCAGACTACCCTCATGCTGTACCTCGGAAGCACTTTACTATGAACACTTTCTTTTATATGAGCTAATTAATCAGAAAATGTTTGTTTCAACTTGTGGTTATTTGATACGCAGTTCTTTGTTCATGTTTTCTGGCTGGACAAGTCATGTTTTCATACTTCCTGCTTGAATTCCACCCCTTGTTTTCAGGAGAGTGGAGGTTTGACAAACGATTACAGTATTTAGCTACAGCCATTTTAAGCAGGACTTTGTGTAGCTCCTAATAGTCTATTTATCCAGTTTGTCATTCTGACATTAAAAGCTGTTGCTTTTAATGACATTCTGCAGCCATTTGATGTTAAAGCCACATGAACACAGCTCCGCTACATCGAACTACTTGGTCTTGCATAAGCAACTTTTTTCTGTAAACTTGCTGTGTGGGTAATATTGCTATTCCTCGTCCTTGCTCGTTAATTCTCTCTTTCATTCCCTCGTGACCCCACACACACACACACACACACACACACACACACGGGCTCTCTATGCGAGGCTTTGGCAGCATGAGCTGAGCATTACTTTTGCTCCACTCCCTGCTTCCCTTCTCTGCTAATTGGTTGCGAGCGTACGCACAATCTCGCTCATCCCTATTTTCTCCCTCGCACTCCTATTTTTTCGTCATTCGCCGCTCCGGTCATTTGACTACCTAATTGCTCGGCTGTAGACTTGAGGAAAAAGATGTCAGTCTATGATTGATTGATGGAGTTTTGTCCTTGAGATTGATGATAGCTTTGAAAACTTTCAATTACCGCGCACCTTCGGTCCGTCCTCGGACCGTTTGTTATGAAATCTCGCTAAAACTTAGAGAGAAGAGTCTTAATGCCAGGAATTGATTGGCAGCTGGTATAATTATTATCATTGTAGCCCCTTTGCAAGCTTTTTTTGGCACTGAAGTTCCTTTTTTTTTGTCCACCGTGAAGCAAGCCCTGGGGTTGTCCTGGCCCTGAAACTTCGGAGGAAGAAAAGTTTCAACCCCCTCCGACTGCTCTCTATTACTTGCTCTCTCTTTTTCTTTCCTGCTCGGTCTCTCTCACTCTCTCTCGCTCATTCTCTTTTCTTCTCACACATTCTCACTCAGAGGCAGACTGTAGCCGAGCTGCTTCTCTGTGCGGGGTTTGTTCCTCTTGCGGTCGCTCCGGAGCCTTCTGCTCGCTGGGCGGTCTGGGTGCTCTGATAAGCGGAGCTGACGGTGCTCGTTCGGCGAGGGATGAGTTTGGGGGGTCCTTAAAACCGTAGCGCTTCTCTGGATGCCCCCCGTGTGTTTCCCTCATTAGCCCCTCCACCGGACGCCGACGCGGGGCTGCCCCGGGCCACAGCGGAAGGACATGCCCATGGAGGTCATACTCAGCCTGGTAACTGCTGACTGTTCTTCTCAGCCCGCCAACCGCAGCACTGTGAGTGATATTTTTCACAGTGTGTGAGAGGCAAGGGGCTCCTATGTGTTGATATGGTCTGACACAGTACTCATGTGTTAGTGCTTCTTGGCTTAAGGTGTGTGATAGTTGTTGCACTAAGTGCTATACGTGAAGTCTGTTTGAATACTTGAAATATGAGTGTCAATGCAAAGTTTCAGTTTTCTGACTTTTGACTTAGGCATTATCAGCCTGTTTGCTGGGAATGTGCAGCAAGGATTTCCCCTTTTCAGTCTACCCCCTGATTTTGGGTATTGTGGTAGAACAGGAAAGGCAGCAATAGCCTTTCCTGCTGTATCAGCAGAAGTGCCTATTTTTAAAGACATGAGGTAATGGTTTGACATGATATGAGTCCATCCGTGGCATTTTGCCTCAGGAATGTGGTGAAAGGGCATTGCTCGGAAACTACGAAGCCGTGAAAGAAGAAAATGGCTTCTTTAGGCATTTGATTGATTTTGGTTCAATTGTTTTTTTAAAACATTTCATAGACCTAAGTGTTGTTTTAAAATTCAAAGTTTTTGAGTCGCGAGGCAGTGAAAAGGTTAGCGTTTTGTCGTTTTGTTTGCTGTAAGGGGCCCACTTTTTGAAAGCCTGTGTGAGCTGTTCTTTGAGGATAGTGGGGAGTGGGGGGAGAGAGTTTCTAGAACAGTCCAGTGGGGAGAGTTTGGCCTGGTTTGTGAGCTGCATAGCTGCATGCCCAGTGCCACGCACTGTTATGTAATTGTACATAAATGCTGAATGGAGGGCATTGTTACTGGATTTCCTCCACTTAATGGACAAAAAAAACAAAAAACGGATTTCCATTTTAAAAAAGTGGCCTTTTGTGAAAATATTAGGGGCTGGCTCAGATTGGCCGGGGCCTGTGTTTGTTCATGAGGGATGGGAAATGATACTTCAGAGCTGAGAGGAGGACCCTTCTGGGGCCATAGAGAGCCTCCAGCCTCCATTACTGCACCACTCTGTCTTTTGCTCTCTTCCTGCTCAACAATGACCCCAGCTCGGAGAAAGTGAGGACGGTATGGTAAATGCACATAAAAACAGGAAGCAGAGACCTTTAAATTTACTTTGACTTGTACTTCATCGCATACGGTAAGAAGAAAAGGAATTTGATGTTTTGTCTGGTCTACTTCATTTTGTTTGTAAATATTATACATCCATTCCTGCCATTCAGGCCTGCAACACATTTCAAAAAAAGATGGGATGGGTCACAATTTACTACCAGCAACCAGGCTATGAAGAATTTGAAAATGCTGTGATTTGATACAGCAGCTGTCAACAGGTGATGGTAATCATGATTGGTACAAAAGCAGCATTAAGTAAAGGCTGAGTCTTTCAGGAGCAAAGATGGACCAAGGATTGCCAATTTGCCCACTTACGCGTTAGGAAATCATTGAATTGTTTAAAAACGATGTTCCTCAAAGAAAGATTGGAAGGGATTTTGGTATTTCACCCTCTGTGGTCTACAGCAATTGAAAGATTCAAATATGAGGGACTTTCTGTGTGTTAAGGGCAAGAGCACAAGCCCAAGCTGCGTACCCAAGAGAACCATAATTTATCTTTACATCATGTGACCACATGAGCTCAGGATTACTTCTGAAAACCTTTGTCAAGTACTATAGTACGTCGTTGCATTCACAAATGCCACTCTACTGCGCAAAAATGAAGTCTTAAAGGAGTCGGATTATATCACCAGGTGCACAGACAATGAATCATTACAAGCCCTCTTAAAATCTGTTCCCTCTTAACAACGCATGGGGAAGTGACCACCCTGCAGGCAAGAAGGCCTGATCAACCTCAGCTTAACAGTTTATCAGTTCCTTCATTATTCTGGGTGGTCACTCCCCATTGTGATGCCAGGAAAGACTGATTTTGAATTTGCTTGTAATGGCTAATTGCCTGTTGCACCTGGTGACATGATAACGGACCATTGACAGTGTCCAGAACCGCCGATTACTTCTCTGGGCTTGGTGGTGTCTGTGATGGACCATCACACTGAAGAAACCTGTATTTTAGTCAGACAAGTCAATATTTTGCGTCATTTTTGGAAGAAATGGATGTCGTGTGCTGCAGACCAATGGAAAAAAAAGACTATCCAGGCCGTTACCGGCAAGTTGTCCAAATGCCATGGTTTGGTAATGGTATGGGCTCATGTCAGTGTCCTTGGCAAAAGTAACTTGCACTTCTGTGTACGTACCATTCATGCTGAAAAGTACACTGAGATGTTGGAGCAACTTATGCTGCCTTAAGATGACAGTTTTTTCCAGGGACGCTTGTGTATTTCAACAAGACATTGCAGAACCGCATTCTGCACACATTACACTCATACGCGCTCTCTGAGTGCCCTCTAATTTTCTATTAAATACTGGTCAAAGATGGTTTACACAAATTACAGCTTGATTTTTAATTTTATTTTAATATACTGTTGGGGAAGTGAAGTTTAATTGATTTATGAGCAATTTCTGAATCCAGCAGTTCTTACAGATGCCCTCACTTAACGTCCTGCACTCTGAATACCAAACACTGTGCATCATCTCTTAAAACCCCTCACTTGTCCAATATGTAAAATTAATTTATTCAATTTATTAATTGCCATCAAAGATATCAGTTAACAATTAAATTCTCAAATTCAATAATAGGCAGAGGAATTTGTTAGATCAGCCTTTATCAAAAAGCACAACTCAGAATCTGATTCAAAATTAGGAAATTTAACAAGAATTACGAGAGAGTATATGCTCCATCTATATTTACGGACCAAGATCTGCTACCTTAAACAAGAATTAAACAGACATGAACAATCAAAGAAGAAAGAGAAGGATGGAAAACGCCAAACCAAAGTTTGTATTTCCTGAAATAGTCCCCAGAAAGGCCAAAATCAGTGTTTCAGATCTGATGATGAAGGCAGATATTAACCCCCCCATCCAATCCACTGATGTAAAAACTCCTTGTTGGTTTTCTGCGTGTCAAAAAGCCATCTACAGAGTAAGAGCCCACAAACTGACCATTCTTGTATTAAGATTTCCTTCAGTTATCAGGAGCAGAGCTCAGCGCTATGGAATTTTTAGCAGGAAGTCCATGGAGATATTTACAGCTATGACATATTTTAATTGGGTTACTTTGTCGGGCTCCACAAGAAGCAAAGGAGTTGAGAAATATGAAGATTTTTGGTGAGAGTCATGAGGTTTCCAAATGCTACAAAATGTTGTTGTCTATCTGGGGAAATAAAATGGTGGCAGCTCTAAAAAGTGTTCGGGAAAGAGATTTGGGTGTGTTCTTTGAAGGAGATGAATGGGCTCAGATCTGTGGTAATTTTAGTTCTATGTCGAGGGATTTGAGGATAAGACTGATACAGTTTAAAATTCTGCGTCTGTATTATTGGACCCCGAACCGGCTATATAGACTTGGACTGAAGGAAATGTTGGAAATGTAAGACAGGGGAGGGTACTTTAATTCATGCACTCTGGTTGTGTTTAAACATCCAATATTTCTGGAAGAAGATCCACAGTTATATTACAAAAGTGATAGGGTCAAATTTCGACTTTTGTCCAAAACTTCACGTTTTGGATGATGGTAGAGTTCTGTCTCGTGGCTTGGTGGAATGGACCCAGGCAGCAGTAATGACAGGGTGACAAAATATTCTCAGAAATTGGAAAGCACCTGCAATACCTGCCTTTGAGGATTGGTTAAGTGACATGGGTAAGGTTGCTACATATGAAAGAATGTCATATATGTAATATGGTAGGAAGATATTGGCTTAAATGGGGAAGATATGTTGTTTTTAGAAGGGCACAAGAGTAAGCGTAAGATGGAAACAATTGAGCAATCACCTACTTTGGTGGATTTGTGTATTTTAAGCTCCTTAAAGTTATTGTATTGTGTGATTGTATTGTATAAAAACTACAATGTTTGCATTTTTCAGTTTTTTTTTTGTTTAATTTTCAAACTGAGAAACTTTATTTTTTTTTTTTTGCAAATAATCATTAACTTAGAATTTAAAGGCAGCAACACATTGCAAAAAAGTTGGCACTCCTTTTTAACTGTGTTACATCATTTCCTTTTAAGCGACACTCAGTAAACGTTTGGGAACTGAGGAGACCAATTTTGAAGCTTTTCAGGTGGAACTTTTCCCATTCTTGCTTGATGTACAGCTTAAGTTGTTCAACAGTCCGGGGTCTCCGTTGTCCTATTTTACGCCTTCATAATGGTGCCACATTTTCAAAGACAGGTCTGGACTACAGGCAGGCCAAACTAGTACCCGCACTCTTTTACTACGGAGCCATGCTGTTGTCAGAAATGTGGCTGATCTTGCTGAAATAAGCAGGGCGTCCATGAAAATTTTTGGATGGCAACATATGTTGGTCAAATATGCACCAAAATGGTGAATTATATGGTGCCCATCCTTGGGCACTAATACTCCCCATACCATCACAGATGCTGGCTTTTGAACTTTTCTCTATAACAGTCCGGATGGTTCTTTTTCCTCTTTGGTCGGAGGACACGACATCCACAGTTTCCAAAAACAATTTGAAATGTGGACTCCAGACCATAGAACACTTTTCCACTTTGCATCAGTCCATCTTAATGAATTTTGGCCCAGGAACCTTCCTTCTTGGTCAAATATGCATTGTAGAGTTTTAACCAAAATGTAGCGATGAACTGTAGTTATACAGTGGTTTTCTGAAGTGTTCCTGAGCCCATGTGGTGATGTCCTTTACACACTGATGGTCTTTTTGATGCAGGCCTGAAAAGTGGTTCAAATTGGTTTTCGGCCTTTTCCACGTGCTTCTACTCCAGAAAACCTTTTGACTGATCCAATTTCCCTAATAAAATTTTGAGGAATGGAACCTTTCGACAATCAGCTCACGCATTTGTTCAAATATGCACCAAACTTCACCTGTGGATGTTCCAAATAAGTGTTTGATGAGCATTCCTCAACTCTCTCTTTTTTTGGGGCTTGTGCCAGCTTTTTTGAAACATGTTGCAGGCATCAAATTCCAAATGAGCATTTTCCAAAAAATTACTTTACCAGAAACATTAAGCTTGTCCGAGTTTTCAATTGAATATTTGAAAAGGAACCTCATTGTATTCTGGTCAAATATGGGTTTTGTAAAACTGTTATTTTTAGTTTTTTTTTTTTTATATTTTAGGTCCCTGAGAGACCCTCAATGACTTTGAGGGCGGGCTAAAACTGGTCAAAACATTTTCATTTCTTCTCAGAAACTGCTGATCCTATTTCAATAAAATTTTGCAGGAACCTTCCTTGGTCAAATATGCACCAAACCTATGAATTATATGGTGCCCACCCCAGGGGCTCTGAGGGCGGGGCTAAAACTGGTCAATATATTTTCCACTTCTTCTCAGAAACCGCTGATCCAATTTCAATAAAATTTTGCTGGAACCTTCCTTGGTCAAATATGCATCAAAATTGTGAATTATATGGTGCCCACCCCAGGGGCTCTGAGGGCGGGCTAAAAGTGGTCAATATATTTTCCACTTCTTCTCAGAAACCGCTGATCCGATTTCAATAGAATTTTGCTGGAACCTTCCTTGGTCAAATATGCACCAAATTTGCAAATTATATGGTGCCCACCCCCAGGGACTGAGGGGCGGGGCTAAAAGTGGTCAATACATTTTCCACTTCTTCTCAGAAACCGCTGATCCGATTTCAATAAAATTTTGCAGGAACCTTCCTTGGTCAAATATGCACCAAAATTGCAAATTATATGGTGCCCACCCCCAGGGACTTTGAGGGGCAGGGCTAAAAGTGGTCATTACATTTTCCACTTCTTCTCAGAAACCACTGATCCGATTTCAATAAAATTTTGCAGGAACCTTCCTTGGTCAAATATGCACCAAAATTATGAGTTATATGGTGCCCACCCCCAGATGCTCTGAGGGGCGGGGCTAAAAGTGGTCAAATTGGCTGAAATTTTCACAATCTTCTTCTCCAGACCCAGATATGCTGGAAAACAATACTCTTCATAGATGGAAGGGTTTTCAGGTGCTTTATCAAAATTGTTAATTTCATGGCCCCCAGGCTCCATGTTTGCCCCTGGGGAGTGGGTGAAGTTTACTATACTTTATGTAGGAATATTATACTTTTGGGTATATTTGGTTCATTCACATCAATAACATCAGTTTTATACAACTCAGGTGACCGTTAAGGCCCATGGGCCTCTTGTTTTATGAAGCCACAGGGATGTCTTAGTGTATTGTTTATCCCTTTTGCTCCAGGGGTTACATTGGCTGGAGTGGGAGTAGTGGGGAAAGGTGGGATATGTATTTGTGCATTATGTTGTATAGGGATCCCTGTGTATATATAAAATAAAAATTTCAAGTATTAAAAAAAAAAAAACATCCATGGATTTATTCTCTTTCTAATGGGTCCAAACTCATTATTGTTGGATGTAATGAATCTCTGTTATCAAATACCTTTGAAAATTTTATTTGAGCTTCAAAAAAATAAGTGATATGAGCAAATCTTGGGCGGCACTTGGGGTACAAAAAAAAACCAATTAAAATAAATAAGATAAAAAATGGCACACACTGTTGTCTTGTTGGTGGTCACAAGGCTGTAACAATGTCTTGGATGTTGTATTATGAATTGTTGGGGTGTAAAATCATAGTTTATTGTCTTTGGTTTGACTTTAAATGGTCTTCGGAATGTCTGCTGGAGTGCACGCAGGGCACAGATGGAACAGACAAATCTCATAGTTTCGGGGGGACAGGACCCATCACCATATGTAAGAGAATGCACAAGTCATTACCTATCAGATTATTCTGTCTGCCTCTAAGTTTTGGTCAAAAACACCAAAACTAAACTTCAGTTACCTGACAATGCTGTAGCAGCTTTTTAAAATGGGAGGGTTGTGGAACATTCTGACCAATTGCTCTTTGGACATCTTTTGATCATCTTTATTTTTAAGGAGGACTGTTTCCTCAAATGCTAATTAAATTTGAAATAGTGGGCCTAACTGCCTTTTTTTGCTTTGAATGAGGATATTCCCTGGTGTTAAGTTTGACATGGTTAACAATTCTGTGGAAGCATATTTTTCTACCTTTGCATATAGCTTATTCAAAATTGTGATTACTAGTTTTTTTAAAAATGGCAAAACTGCAATAGGATCAGTTTTGTGATATATTGTTGTAATGTAAGTTAGCATTGTATATTAATGTTGAGTAATAATCGGCCCCTTGGGAGAATAAAATCGCCGGAAAATTACAGCATCCAGCTCTCAGCCACTTTGCTCTTAATGTCATAATCAGAGCCAGTCAAATACCTGTACCCACTAACTCGCACATAACCCTGGGCCTGTTTTAGATTTGTTGTGCAATGGTTGTTTTTCTATCCAAAGGGCAGTGTCCGTGATCTTATAAAAGCCTGTTACCTCACCAGCAGCAGAACAAGGGCCCGTTCACATGAAGCCGAAGCAAAGTAATGTGCCTTAGCCCGAGCCCCCCCCACCCCCTCTAAATCCACCAGGACCTCAGCAAACTCGGGGCTCTCTCCTCTCAGCCCCTCCATTAATCCCATCCACTCCTTTCTCCGTGAATTACTGAAAACAGCCGTGTCATGCCCGGATGGCTGGAGGGTAAACCCATCTTGCCTGCGGGTGAGGGCCGGAGCCTGATGCCATTAAGCAGTAATTCTGATTCTGATGTGCCGCACTGTGACCCCCACACTAAGTTTCTCACAGCCATGAGCATTTATCAGCAGCAGAGCTATAAGCATAGATGGACAGGCATGGCTGCCGTGTGCCCTTGGTGTGTCAGTGTGCTAGGGCCTGGTAAGAGGGTGGCTCTCGGTAGGTTTGTCAGTGATTTGTTCGCCATTAGCCTTGTCACCGCTGTATGCCCTTTAAGATGTTTCTTGTTAGGTCTGCGGGTGATGGATTGCCATCAAACTGTTGGCACTTCATTCTTTGAGGCTCATTTGGTCACTAGTGCCACCCCAGATGGCTTAAGTATAAGTCAAAAATACTGTATTCTCCTGTTATTTCAATGGTAATTAACCCTTAGAGCGCTGAAATAAATTCTTGGAAAATATTAATTTAATTATCTTGTGCTGTTGAAAATCTATCATGTGGCAACTTGTTTAAAAGAGCTCCCTTGCTTTGATTTTGATACCTTACATCATTGAGCAAAACAGCTGAATTTTGCGCTCTAAGGATTAAAGGTATACTGAGTAGGATTTTCCTAAAAACAATGTATTGACTCGTATGAAAATAATCCTTCTCAATTATTACTTATAATAACCCAGTAGAAATGTGTTGTGGTGTTTGTATCTGTTGAGACCCTGTGTTTGCTTATTTTTCTCTGTACGGGAACTTTCTGGTAGTCAGCGTTTAGCCGATGGGTTGTGGTCCCCTGCTAGTAACAGTCTGCAGGGTGTTGGGGCGGGACATAGCGAAGCATTGCAGGTTAGCGCTTCTGATGTCACTGAGCCGGGAAGGAGGAGTCGACTGTGAATACTGTGTGTGTCACTCGGAACTGACAAATCCTACTCCGTAAACCTTCAAAATAAAAAATAGAAAACAACGTATTTCCTTTCAAGTAAATATTTGCTTAATACTTGTTCCCGCCCCCTTCGCCCCCAAATTCGCCCAATTATTTGTCCAAGGGCTGATTGTTTGGCTGGTGTGCTATCTGGACAATAGAGCAATGTTTTGCTGATGAAACCTTGAGCAGGTTATGTCAGTGCATCTATCATGCTTAGTGGACGACTTTGGCTGGGCATTTGTACTGCAGACTCTTCCTCCACATTTCACAACATAGCAGTGCCCTAGAACTGAACTTTTGTGTGTTGACATTCTTTAACCCTAATCCAATGAAAATCAGTGGCTGATGTCACAGTAACTTGGATTATAGTTTCTAAACAGTGTGTGGTTTGGCATTTAGCTGTGTCACTGTTGCTGGCCTTTTAAGAGTGTAGCCCATGTTAGGTCTGTGGATGATGGATTAGTTATTAACCATTTCACTAATGCTGGCCCTTCAAGAGAGAGGGCCCTTTTTGTTTGTGAGAGATGTATTAGCCGTTTTCATTTAACTGTTACAGGTAATTATGAGGGTGGCCAATGTTATGTCTGTGGGTGATGTATTAGCCTTTTAGCTGCTGCAGGCCCTTAAAGAGGGTGGCTCATGTTTTGTCTGTGGGTAATGTATTAGCAGTAAGCTGTATAACTGCTGTTGGCCCTTTAATGGATGGTCCATGTTCTGTCTATGGGAGATGTATTAACAGTTAGCTGTATAACTGCTGCTGGCCCTTTAAGAGGGTGGTCCATGTTTTATATGTGGTCGATGTATTAGTCGTTTACCGTATAACTGCTGCTGGTCCTTTAAGAGAGTTGGCCGTGTTGTATCTGGGGGTGTTGTATTAGCAGTTAGCCACATCACTGCTGCCGGCCCTTTAAGAGAGTGGCCTATGTTCTGTCTATGGGCAGGGGTGGCCAACCCTGGTCCTGGAGAGCCGCAGAGT
Organism: Gymnothorax javanicus; assembly: GCA_029692085.1. Classification (NCBI taxonomy): domain Eukaryota; kingdom Metazoa; phylum Chordata; class Actinopteri; order Anguilliformes; family Muraenidae; genus Gymnothorax; species Gymnothorax javanicus. Next base: position 22,283,597 of record CM056203.1, read on the forward strand.
CTGCTGATTTTTGGTGTTACTCAGCACTCGATTGGTGGATTAAAGTAGTTGATTACTCACTTAACTGATCTCACTGGGTGTCTCAGGTTTAATTTCGTAATAATGAGCCAATCAAGCAATTAGCAGGAACAACCCACGAGACCCCTAGAGCCAATTAAGCAGACTTGCCGGTTGTGACAGCAATCTACGTATTAACCAAGATTTGTCAATGTGATTGGATATTTAGCGTGGTTGTAATGCAGACAAAGTAGAAGTACAGATAAAAGTTTATAGAGCAGGGGTGGATAACGCTGGTCCTGTAGAGCCAGAGGGTGTGCTGAGTTTGGTCTTCTCCACCCGATTTAAACCTAAGACACCAGGTGAGATAAGTGTGTAATCAACTGTTTTAATTCATCAATCAAGTGCTGAGTAACACTAAAAACCAGCAGACACTGCGGCTCTCCAGGACCAGGGTTGGCCACCCCTGGTCCATGGGTGATGTATTAACAGTTAGCCGTATAACTGCTGCTGGCCCTTTTAAGAGGATGGTCCATGTTTTATATGTGGTCGATGTATTAGTCATTTACCGTTTAACTGCTGCCGGGCCTTTAAGAGAGTTGGCCGTGTTGTATCTGGGGGTGATGTATTAGCAGTTAGCCACATCACTGCTGCTGGCCCTTTAAGAGGATGGTCCATGTTTTATATGCGGTCGATGTATTAGTCGTTTACTGTATAACTGCTGTCGGGCCTTTAAGAGAGTTGGCCATGTTGTATCTGGGGGTTGCTGTATTAGCAGTTAGCCACATCACTGCTGCCGACCCTTTAAGAGAATGGCCCATGTGCTGTCTATGGGTGATGTATTAGCCATTAGCCGTATGACTGCTGCCGGCCCTTTAAGAGAGTGGCCCATGTTTTATATGTGGATGATGTATCAGTCATTCACTGTAGAACTGCTGCGGGGCCTTAATGAAGGTTGGCTGTGTTGTATCTGTGGGGGATGAATTCGCTGGAAGGCATGTGATTGCTGCTGGCCCTTTAAGTGGGCGGCCCATATTGTGTATGTGGGTGATGTATATGTCATTCACCATATAACTGCTGCCAGGCCTTTAAGAGGGTTGGCTGTATTGTATCTGGGGGTGATGTATTAGCAGTTAGCTGTATAACTGCTGCCGGCCCTCTAAGAGGGTGGCCCGTGCTGTGTCTGTCGATGATGGATCTTGTAGTGATGGTGCTGCTGACTGGGGGAAGGGAGAGGGGAGTGATGGTTGAGTGGGGTGGGGTGGGCTGTGCTGTGCGGTGCTGGGATGTGATCCATCAGTGTGCCAATCAGGTCTGTATCTGCTGCAACAGCAGTGCTAAACTGCCCTGTTTAGAGGCTGCAGTTCCGGAGGTACGGCGAGGCTGACACAGATACAGCGCTCTCGGACCAGGCTGTGTACGTGTGTGTGTGTGTGCGACTGTGTTTACGAGTGTCTATCTGAGTGTGTCTGCATGTTGGAATAAGACTACAGTGCAGCTATTGAGCCCGGGACCATGCAGTGCTCTCAGCGTTTGTGGCGGCAGCGGGAATGTTTCCGTGCCACAGCTGCTCCTGCTGCAGACGGCCACTGTGGAGCCTCAGCCAGGTGAGATCAGCAGGGCTTAAACAGAGAACAGAGAGAGAGAGAGGGAGAGAGAGAGTGGGGAGCAAGTGTGAGTGGGTAAGGCGTTGGTCTGTGGAGGAGGGAGGAAGAGATTTGGCTCTCCCCTCTGGGAGGCTAACTTCTTTCATTCGCTTATTGCTGTCTGTTTGCCTTGCTTACTTTGCAATAGCGGTATTCTGTGTAGTTTACACTCAAGCCAAGAGATGTTTGGTTGTTTTCTGTGCAGCAGTTATGTCTCCACGGGTTAATATGTAGTCAGATTACATTGCAGACATTCTGGGAAAGGTTTTAGGAAGCTTTAAGTGTGAAGTTAGCACATATGAGCACTTGAAAGAGGAATGAGTTGTCCTGCTAGATCATAAAGTCTTTATCATAGCTTCTCTTTGGAGGTGGGGCCAATTTACCCCACTGTTTAAATTATTTAGGATGGAGATGCTGGTGTAAAGAGGGTTCATTTGCCCAGTCAATATTAAAGCTCTTATGTTATTTTTAGTGTCCTTGGATGTTTTGTAATAAACAGACTGTTGGACAGTATCCAAATAAGTAGCTAATGCTAGCCTTAAGTGTTTGGATGTAAACATCACCTGTCTATGATGGAACCATTTAGTTCATTCTGAAGGTCATGAGCAGCTAGCAGCTCTTCATTGTTGTGTACATGATGTCCCAGAACTGTTTAGGTTTTTTTATTGCCCTCACTTTTGTATGATAATGGTGCTGAAAACCACCAGGAGCCCCAATGCTTTCAGCTTGTGTTTCTTTCTTCACATCCAATACTTTTTTAAATAGTTATTTGCAAATGAGTTCATTTTTAGCCAGTGTGCGCCCTGCGAACATGGAAGTTATCCGCAATCCATTCTGACAGCAGCCATTGTACCTGATGTTGTGATGTTTGGTCTCATCTAAGAGACGTGAAGCAAATGCTTAGATTTACTGTTTAGTTTTGATTTAGAATTGCTTTCTGCTCTTTTCACAAAACAAGCCTCCTACATCCTGTCAGCTGATTCACCAGGAAGTACAATTGTCTGATTCTTAAGCATGCCTCCATCAGATTTCTGCCCTAAAGCTGATTTTGAAAAAACAACAAATATTCTAGCCGTCACTTCTGCAGATACTTGCTGGTTGAGCTTTTCAGTGGTTTGAGTTATTTATGGCTTATGTGTGCTTTTAACACTCCCGTACCTTTCCCTAAGTGAACTGCCGTAAGCTTTATCTCACTTTTTGAACGTTGCCTTCTTGCAGTCAGTGCTATTTGTGCCTTTTCGCTATGAATAATTTTCCATATTGATAGCATGAGTCTATATTGGGGGAAAGCCATGCATAAGCCGCACAGCTTATTTACATTTTCTTGTTGTTCCTCTTCAAACCTTCTCAGGATTGTGGTTTTTTTGCAGTACTTGGGTGCAAATAAAGTCAGGATTGAATGAGCAGTATTGGATTTTTCTCAGTCAGTGAGGCTGTGCGTTTGAAGGCAGCTTGAGTCCATTAGAGGTGTAGATTGCCTGACCCGTGTTCAGCTGATCAGTGAGACGGGCTGGGATCTCCTGGCCTCTCCTCCGTCTCTCGCAATCTTGTGACTGTGCTGCTGCTGACGGCACCGCAGTGGGGATTTCTGGCCTCGGATGACTTCAGGCGTCTCATCGCAGGTCGATTTACCGACGCCTTGCGGAGTCATCAGTGCACCTGAGGCCAGGAAGATGGAGGCACCCGCTGGCTACCGGGAATTTGTGTTGCAAGTTCAAGATCCTGTTCTTGAATATTGACACTGATGGTTTATCAGGCTGCCTAAAGTATTGTATGACTTGAACTCATCAAGAAACGCTATGCCATTCTAACCGATGTAATGAGACAATGATGTCTGAAGCGTCCTGATGGAATTTGCGGGTATGCTGTCAGCATGCAGTCACGCAGGCCTGGCACTGTAGCGGATGCCTGAGAAGATGAATCATTGAACTGCAACATGTGATCATTATAGATATTTTGGGCAGGTGACATGGCTGTTCTCCTGCAGCTGTTCCAGGATTGTTTTATTGAATCAGTGTTCTGTGTGATTGTGCGAGGCTCTCACTGCCTCCACATCAGTTTCCTGTTTTTCTCTGCTGAAGGGTACTTCACGGCAATGAAACCAAATTTTCGCTTGCGAAGCTATCATTTTAACTTCAGCCATTTTGTGAACTTGAACCTCTGAGTCTCCTGCTGTCTGCAGCAGTTGCATTGTTGTCATTCAGCATTACGGTCTTCTCTTGACTGACTTACCCTTTTTATTCAGTTCAATGAAAATCATGCAGCTCTGCGACCATGAGTTTACTGTGCAGTTCATTTAATACGCTGACTTCTTTATTGGAGTATATTTATGAACCTATTTATCCGATGATTCCTGACAATTTTAAGTGTTCAATTGTCTGTGAACGGCAAAATGTGTAAGCACTTGAATATACTCCACTGAGTTTAATATTTTTAATGTTGATTTTTAATTGCGGTATTAGCTTGTAGTGTGTGTTTTATAGTTACATTGGTTAATTGTGGATTTCATACTCCATGTATTTTTAAGCAAATAATTTACTGGCATTTTGGGGCTCAGTTTGTGCACTCCAGGATCAAAGTGTGACAAATTTAGAAGTTGCGGTAATGCCAGTGGACACAACCCTCAGTTGAGTAATTACTTCAGTGTGTCCTGACCCGTAGAACTGTGTATTTCATTTATTATCTCGTGAAACCTGTCCCTAAATCAAAGGTCTATAATTGCAGGCTGTATCCTTATCAACCTATATGCAATTGACCATCTTGCGCCACTTACAGACCTTTAGTTATAGACCTTGACACACCTGTCCCACTGAAATGGAACAATAACGCATGAATTTTGTTTCAAAATTACAAAAAAAAAAGAAAGAAAAAGAAAAATGAAAATCTCAAATTGCTGCAAAACCTTCCTGGATTTTGACGTTTTGAACAATAATGGCGTTGGTCTTACAGGTTTGACTGTTGTAGATTTATTGGCAGCAGTTGAGAGTAAGCCGCAATGGAATGAGGAGAGAGAAAAAAACTTGTATGTGCACTTCATCACATGCTTGCAATTTTATGTATTCATTAATTCGTACAAGCATCTTGGCTCATCTATCGCTTGGGAGAACTAGCAACATGGAGTATGTTTAATGGCTCCTTTCGGGTTTCGGTCTCAAACCGTTTCATATTCCTTGATGTCGGTTGTCAGTGAGATGACTGCAACTCTCTAAACTTGTTCCTGTTATTTCACCCAGGCAGTTTGCTTCTCACATAATTGAGTCTTCTGTTAAAAGTACTTGGTACAGGGCTTCATTCTGTTCTTTTTCGTGGTGATGCAGTGCCTCACGTCAAGGTTAAAGAGACAGTTGACCCCAAAATCAAAATACCATATTTTCCCCTTTGTCTGTAGAGCTACAGATTCGTCTAGAATGTTTTGGTGCGCGTAATTTTGGTGTTATCGGTCATACCTACCTCTTTTTAATGTAATTGGACGGAATTTCACTTGTCTTGTGGGAGTCAAGGCGCGATCAAGCGTAGTTGTAGTTCGTAGGACAGAGCGGTGGAAAGGAAATAGATACTTGGCCATTTAAAACAGATTTCTGGAATGAGACGTTGCTTTTGAATTTTTAAATGTATTATATGGCGCTTTGAACACCGCAAGACCAAGTGCAAATTAAGCCCATCACATTCGAGAGAAGGCATACATCTCTACGACCGATGTCCCCAAAAGTCGGTTATGTTTACACCAGGACAATATATAATAGCACGAGAGGTAAGGGGAAAATATACACATTTTTATGTATGCTGGGATGAACTGTCCCTTTAAATCATAACCGGTCAAAATTGAAGTCTGCTCCGCTTTTCTCCGGTCGATCACGCAGCAGTTTTGGAACGGCAGTGTAATATTGGGAAACCCCTTTGCGACTCTCTGAAACTGGCCGAACTAGACCTGCAGCGAAGCCGACCCAACCTCATAAACTCGTTCACATTAGTTGGCTGACAATAGTTGCGTTGATAAGACCTGGCGGCCGCCCTCTTTTGTCCTGCCTTCAATGAGGCAGTATCGCCTCAGCGCGCTCGCGATTGGTCAGGTATTTCTCCTCGCGCTCGCGGTACACTGACTATGTTTGATAGAAGCTTCTGAGTTTCGGAGCGTAAAACGATTTCAGGCTTTCAAAACAAGTTATGGTACAAGTATAAATCACCGGAGTGCAGTCTGCACGGGGGATTTCTGAATGAGGTCGCTAGTTATGTTCGCAATCCTTGCTGGAAAATGCACTGGAAATTGTTGCATCGTCTGACAAAGAGGGTGAGATTTTACTTCATTGTGTTTTACAAGTACTTCCCAAAAGTATTTTTGCGATTGTCAGTTTCGTTACAGGGGAATGCTTTAGGAACGGCTCACGCGATTAGAAGGAACGGATGTGTCTTTTTCAATTGATTGACGGCCGTTTCAGCATTTGCACTTACTCTTGCTCACAGTGTAATGTTATTTTAATTTTCATAGATCCTACGTTTTCTCCCCTCGCTGCAGGTGTTTAGAGTTAACGCGTTTAATATAGTCCACAACAAGATGGGCAATGTAAGTTAATTCCTTAATTCTGAATTTTATCGGCATTGGCCGCTTAACTTAAGGTATTTATTAACGTTTCAAAAACCGCACGAAGTTTAACTTTATTGATGACAGAGAATGTCGCGGAGTGTCTCGCTGCTTTTCATTTGTGACAGAGAATGTTCCTAAAGAGTGTTCTGCTTATTCGGAGATTAATTCATAGAAGTCTGCATCACACTATTGCGATTTTTTCTAAAACAGTCGATTTACTAATAAATTGGTTTCCGTGAAGTTATGAACATCAAATGAGAGTATTTCTGCACTACGCCGTGTAAAAGCAAAATGTGTTCAGGTATAAGACGTTTTATGGACGCTTCTTCAGGCTCATTTAATAATTTTTTTCTAGCGCTGGCAATAGTCATGCTTTTCCCTCGAGGGTAAGTGTTATATGGCTCATATGGCTGTACATGGTCCCTGTTAAATATATTTTTAAAATGTGGCCTTCAAGAAATGTTTTGGAATCACATTTCTGACAACTGGAACATTTGTATGTCAGTAGAACAAACCATTATGGCTGTTGTCTCTCTCTGTTTAGCTTCCTTTGATATGTTGTTTGTTGTGATATTGCCATTCTGCATTGTTGATTATATGATGGAGAAAGGTCTCTTTCAGTAATGCTCATCAGCAGGTTTGTTGCGAAGCCCCAGAGACTGTCCTTTATCTTTTAACCCTCCACGACTCACGCAGACTCCTTTCTCCCTCCTCAGATCGAGCGGCTGGAGGTGAGTGGCCTGGCCCAGCCGGCCGGCGCGCTAGCCTGCGGCGCTGATGGCTCGTATGCGGCCGACGTGGTGGACAGCACGCCGGACCCGCAGCGCACCAAGCAGGTCATCACGCAGCTGCAGCAGAAGATCCTGCGGCTGACGGAGCAGATCAAGATCGAGCAAACGGAGAGCGACAGCAACGTGGCCGAGTACCTGAAGCTGGCCAACAATGCCGACAAGCAGCAGAGCGCCCGCATCAAGCAGGTCTTTGAGAAGAAGAACCAGAAGTCCGCGCAGACCATCCAGCAGCTGCAGAGGAAGCTGGAGCATTACCGCCGCAAGCTGCGCGAGGTGGAGCACAACGGCATCCCGCGCCAGCCCAAGGACGTCTTTCGGGACATGCACCAGGGCCTGAAGGACGTTGGGGCCAAGGTGACGGGCTTCAGCGAGGGCGTGGTGGACAGCGTGAAGGGAGGGCTGTCCAGCTTCTCCCACGCCACACACTCGGCGGCCGGGGCCGTGGTGTCCAAGCCTCGAGAGATCGCCTCGCTCATCCGGAACAAGTTCGGCAGCGCGGACAACATCTCGTCCCTGAAGGACTCACTCGACGAGTCGCAGGGGGAGGACGGCTCGCGGACCCTGGGCATCAGCGGCCAGCTGCAGTCCAGCCCCAAATACGGCAGCGACGATGACTGCTCCAGCGCAACCTCGGGCTCTGCTGGTGCCAACAGCACCACAGGGGCCCCCGGGGGCCCGCCCAGCTCTAAGACCAACGCACTGGAAAGCACGCCGAGCTCAGGGTTGGACGCGCTTTTCCATGAGCTTCAGGAGATCCGCGATACTCAGAACCGCCTAGAGGAGTCATTTGAGAGCCTCAAAACACACTACCAGAAAGACAACACCTTAATCATGGAGGCCCTGCAGGAAGAGCGCTTCAGGTAACTTAGATGCTTTTATGCTTATCCTGCAGGATTCAGTGTGTGGATTTGTGCCTCCTGGTGCATAGTTAAACATTCAAACCATTAAGAATAGCAATTTAACCCTTAAAGCACTGAATGCAACTGTTGTTACTCACATGATGTAAGATATCAAAATCAAAGCTGTCGAAAACCTATCATTTGGCAACTTGTTTGAAAGAGCTCCTGCAGGGGAGCTCTTTTAAAACTTCCAAACAAGTTGCCACATGATAGGTTTTCAACTGCACGATATAATTAAATTTATATATTTTTAAATTTATTTCAGCACTCTAAGGGTTAATCCTTTAAACTCAAATTTTCACCCTTAAAATAACCTTTTTTGTTTTTTGTTCATATTGTAGTACAGTGTCACAAACACATTCTGTATCTGCTGGTTGCAGCACTTCACTGAAGCTACATCGCATTTATATTTAGAGAAATATTCAAACCCAGGACGTCATGTTATCACGGCCTAAGCATTACATCATATAGAACATATCAAGCTCTTGTATATCATTTTATACAAATTTCCCTGCAGTTCAACGGGACATATTTGGGGTCATTAGAAACCTTGGGATTTGCACTATAATTTAAAATTGGCCTGAAGTTCCAGAGGTTTGAAGACATCAGCTGCATTTGACGGACCTGTAGGTTTTTTGCAGTTAAAATGGACAGAGGTGTGTGGTGTGCATTAGCACCTCATACTATGAATATACAGTATCTGTCAAAAGTTTGGATACGCTTTGCGAATGTCACAGCACTCTGTTTTTGGAGAAATTTAAACTGCTTAACTTCTCTATATAATCTCAAGTGGAATCTTGTAAAAGGTAAACAGTCAGAAGTGAAAAGAGAAAAACTGACTTGTTTGAATCGTGTCCAAAATTTTGGAATTCTCAAAGAAGCCATATTTTGCAAAGTAAGCCGACAAATAAACTCCTTCTATTTTCCAGCAGCCGAATTAAAGTCACGCGGTTTTGGGAATTATTGGGCGAAAAGGTTGATGAAGAGCCACCTCAAGTGCAGCACGTCTTTGGGAAGCTAGACAGCCGCGCCACTGCAAATTCGTTATAGTCATATGACTGCCCTTCTTACAAAAAAAAAAATGAGAGAATGCTCTGCAAATATGACAACAAATGGTGGTTAGTTTGCTGGATTTAAGAATTAGATCTTTTTTTGCAAAATAAAGGCTGCTTATTTCTTTATTTAACATACATTGTAAGAAAAATGCAGGTGTTTTCAAACTTTTGACGGATGCTGTATAGCAGATGCAGACTTTATGTATTTATAGTTCAGTGGAAAAAATCTATTTGTACCAGAGACTTCCTCTTTAATGAATATTTTGAAAGTTCTGCCTCTTGATCGCTGAGGCATTTACATCAATATTGTAGAGGAACCAAGGTGCAGAGTCGGTCTACAGTGTCATCAGCAGATTGCCCCCAAAAGAGACTGCTATATAAGGTCCTCCTTGTATTGCTGTTGACCAGTCCATGCCATGTATATTGAACACACCAGTCTGTGCCTGTTGAACATAAAGTGCAAGGTTTATGCCACAGCTGCCCTAAATTAACAGTGTTGGTAATTACCAAAATAATTTTTATGTTTCTGTAGTGGTAAATCCACCAGTATGTGCAAGCTCTTTAACTGAAAAGATATTTTTGATGCTAAGATATAATTATTGCTGTTATCCATGAATTTTCGAATTTACCATTTTACAAAAACGCAGAAAAAATTAGTGAAGCACATTATTATTTTTTCATTAAGATGCGAAATAACCATTATTTTCTTGCATTTCTGAACATAAAAATTTGTTTTAGTGGTTAAATGCAAGAATGCAAGCTGATCAAGCCCAAAGTAGGCCATACAAAATATAGTTGTTTTTTTTTTTGTTGTTGTTTTGTTTTGCTGTGTGAATAAGGACTATTTAATGGTTTCAGTTCATTATTTGGCAAAGAAATAACAAAATAATTTTTAGTATTAAACAAGTTTTTGACACATTTCTTAAATATTTGTGTTTTCTCATTTTTTTTAATGATTTTTTTATGTCTAATAAATTTGTTAAGCACTGTACATGGATAGCTGGTAATGGAGTGGACTCCCTACTGAACGGTACTGTCAGGTTTGTGCTGAGAGTCAGCGCTGTAGAGAGTTCGACACTGTCGACCGGCTCAGGCCCAGCGGGGCTGCTTTAGAAAAGCAGTGCACCTGTAATGACACCATGGCAGCCAGTCTTTGCAGTTTTAATGGTATGAGAGGGAGGCTGTGATGCACATGCTTCAGATTGGTGTTTGTGTTCAGAAGCACTCCCTCCCCTGAAGGCGTATTAAAGTCTTACTGAGAGTGAAGCTGCTTGAACGCCTTTTATTTTTGTTTAGCTACTTCTGTAGATTTAAAGCTTTATTGTCAAAGTATTCAGCAGATATGGATGTTCAAGCAGACTTTCAGAAGTATTAACACTCACACTTCAAGGGTCTTTCTGCACTTCTACTGGCACTTTGTCCTGGGTAAAGGAGTGTTTATCTATGCAAATGTGAGTGTGTGTTGCTGTCAGAACAGGAAGAAGGAGCTGGGTTATTTCCCGATGGGTACCCTCATACCTTCTGGCTGAATAGTGCTCCCCTGAATACGCTCTGGATTGGCCAGGGCTTGTTGGTGGAAGTGTGGAACGATGGATGCTGTAGGTTAATGATTAATCTGCTGAGATACTGATAACATGTGAAGCTCTTGGTTGAGCTGTGTACTCTGAGCGGTGGACTATGACTTTGCATTCAGTGTGGAGGTAATCGAGGATTTCACACCAAAGCCACAAGCCTTATCTTTATGTACTACTATCATCTTTGAGGAACTTTTGTTTATCCATAGGTAAAGTCTAACTTGAAATTCATTTACCGGCCATTGGTGACCTGGCGTTGTTGCATCTCGAGCGGTACAGTTTACTAATGATTTTCGTTACTGAATACATTGTTTGTAAAGTGACTCCGCATCAGGTTTCTTGTTTGTCCGAGCTGGTCACACATTCTGTGTCACTCATCTGAAACTCTGTAGTCATCAGTCTGATTAGTGAGCCCTGCAGGTCCTACTGTGTGCTTATCACACTGAGGATTGGCCATTTCCTGCATGTGCTTTTTGTCTGATACAAATGTGATTGGTGTTGATGTATGAGGTGAGAGATAGTCGGAGATTCAGGGATATTATCCTAATGAAGAGCCTGATTGTTGACTCTGATGGCACATCCACAACAAGAAGGATAACTATAATGAAAACTTTAAGTACATCATTAAAAAATCACTGTGACTCTGATAGACAGTGGAATCCTCACCTTAACTGTGACAGATGCAACAGCTACCAATCATATCGTTGGGATCGCTGCCCTTCAGCTGATTCTTGTTTCCAGCTTAATGAACGACAGAATCTCTGACTGCCCATCAAAATACATCTGAATTTTCAGGTCTTCATGTTCGAATTGGTTGATGACAGACGAGACACAGACCTTTATCGTTTATCAGTGTAGATTTGCAGATTTGTCACATCGCTGGGCGTGGTCAAGGGGTAGCGGATGTACAGAGCCACTACTTATTTGCCCATAACTTAAGCAATAATTAAGGCAAAATTATAAACTATGCATCAAAAGATAGGCATTAGCCCCCTTTAAAACATATTTGAAAATTAACACTTGCGAAAGAAATTTGACCCACGTTGTTACCAAAAACTCCTCGGTAACAGATGCACTCGGAATTAACTCTGCCTTGACCGAACCCCGTTTTAGTTATGTGTGTAGTTCTAGTGTTTGGTGTGAAAAGGCCTGTATGTGTTCTCTTGCATTGTGTGCTTATATACTCCATGTACTTGTGTACACTGTGTGCTTGTGTAGGCTGCGTGCGCTTGTACTCTGTGCGCTTACGTACCATGTGTGCATGTGTACTCTGTGTTTGGGCTCTATGTTTGTGTAGGCGGTGTGTTTTGTACTCTGTGCTTGGGCTCTGTGTGCATGTGTGCTCTGTGCTTGGGCTCTGTGCTTGTGTAAGCTGTGCTTGTGTACCCTGTGCACTTGGGTGCTGTGTGCTTGTGTGTTTGTGGTTGTATACTCTGTGCATTACCATACGCATTAGTACGCACTGTGTGCTCGTGCACTTTGTGGTTGTATACTCCATTTACACGGATAGTCTGGGTGCTTGACACACACTGTAGGTATGTGGTGCACAGGAAGTGCGGCGTCGACGGTGACTCTCCCCTTGCTTGTGTGCTCAGGTGTGAGCGGCTGGAGGAGCAGCTGAACGACCTGACGGAGCTGCACCAGAACGAGATCCTCAACCTGAAGCAGGAGCTGGCCAGCATGGAGGAGAAGATCGCCTACCAGTCGTACGAGCGCGCGCGGGACATCCAGGTGAGGCGGCAGGGTCAGGCTCGTCACGGGGAGCACTTTCTCCGAATATCACTGCTCACGTGCAGACGCAGCCCTGCCCCTGACAAAAACACTTCGCATCAGGAAGTTCTCTACAGGGAAGAATGGCGGGTGTATTTCCTGCGCTCTAGTTGAGGCGATGTCTTCCTTATCGTACAGTTTTATTTCCTCGACAAACGGCTATTTCTAATCACGCTGTTGAGTTGTGTATGGTGGCCTCATTACTTCAGCTTGTTGTTTCGGAGCGTGATGACCTCGAGAATTTATCGCACCACCCTGTACCCTGGCACTCCGAGCTCTGATACTGCTCTTATCACTCAGGAGCGTCGGTAACATTAGAGTCTCCTTATTGGAGGTTGACCATCTGTGCATGATTCTCCTTTACGCTCACCTGAAATCACAGAAACCCCGAATAACCAATTGTGGGCTACATTTGGAACCAATGTTTGTTGAAAAGAGAGGTTCTTGTGATGGTTTTGCCTGTGATAAATTCCATTGTGTCACCTCTGCAGGGTCGACAGGCTGATTTATGTTCATGAATCATAATGTTTACACAGCTGTTGGTTATCATAGCAATATTCAAAGAGAATGCACATTTTCACCTCTGATATTGACTGGATTCGGTACAAAAATGAAACTGAAATGTGTCATTATAAGAACACGAACTGTTTTCAACAGCGGATTCATTGTAACACGCATTTTCTTTGGCTATTGCTACGATGTCAATCACATAAATTACTATTTATAAACATAAATGGCAGTGTGGGCGCTGTAGTATCTGTGGAAAAATCAGATACTGGTGGAGCAGCTTTAGGCTTAAACCAGTTTGATTGAATCACTAGCACACCTGATTCAAAAGCCTCTCTTCAGTGTAGTCCTCATGTACCCTGTCTACGGACTGACTAAGATTCTGCCCTTTCAGAGCTGGTAGTCGGCGACAGGAAACCGATTGCCGCATTAGTGTAAACAGATGAAAATGCGCCATATCTTTCCCTGGCTTTTCACTGTCAGAATCACTGCAACACCCGGGAGTGTTACAGAAATAACCCCTTTCGTAGCTCTTCTGTGTTTACGGCCCCCCTGGTTGTGCTCTCAGTGGAGTCGGCAGCGGATTACGGAAGACTGCTGAGCCAGTGTTATGAAGTCACCTTTTACACCAAGACAATATGGCTGCGTCCCTGTTGGACCGTGAAAGCTCTGAGTTGATTTCTTACTGCTTATTAGAAGTGTTAGTCACCGGCTAATATTTTTGTGTGAAAAACCTTCTATTGTTTTTTGTGAACTCTAGAAAGTGTTTCATGTTCCGTCTGAAGTTGCCACCTAGTCTCTACTAGAAGAAACTGCGTTCTTAGGAGCAAGTAGACTGGTATGGTAACAGACTTACTGGCCTGCTGAGTTTGTGTGTATTTGCAGTGCAATGACATTTTATGGTGGCGCAGTTTTTTAGGTGTATTTTACCTGATCAGTAATCTTGTTGTGTCAACATTATCAGTGAGCACGCTTGCCTGAAATGAGTTTATCAGCTTTCACAAACGTAATAAAGCCCTAAAGTTCGGGCCATAAAGCTTTAGCCTGGCTCTTTAGTTCAGTGCGAGTGGGTGGCGACGGTTGCGCTTTTGATGAGGTAATGTTGGTTTTGTTTACCAACTCTGTGCCGAGCATGACCCGAACACCCTGCAGGCCTGTGCGGTGTGCCAGCGCAGTTAATCGCACAGGTTTCTGTGGCATCTCATGTATGGGGTAGAACAGGAAAAGAACAAAGACTGGAGCTATTGTGTTGAGGAATTGGAGAGAAACAATGAGCCATTGAAAGGAATCTATGTTGGCAAAGATGACATCAGCAGACCAGGAAAGTGTGTCTTTAGTCCTGGCGCCGTGCATGTGTGTGTGCTTACAGGAGCACGTATGAGAAAAGGAGATGAAGAGAGAGGAGTGAAGGAAAGAATATTGTTTGTAGCCCTCTGTACACGCGAAGTAAGGTGAATGTATGCTGTCTTGTGGTCAAACTTGGAACTGCAGCCTGGAATTGTCTTGGGGAAATTTATCCATTGTTTCATTGTACAGTAGTTTTTAACTAACTCAGTACATTTGAATAACTGATGGTGCATTGGTAGAGGATTTTTGAACCCGTCCTAGTTGCCGCAGTGTGTAGTTTTGTCGAAAGAGGGGTCTTCAGAAATGGGCTGCGCGTGGGACGCAAGCAGCGAGGTCTGTGTGACCTGGGGGGCGTTGCCTGACCGCGCGTCTCTGTGTTCTTCCTGCAGGAGGCGCTGGAGGCCTGCCAGACGCGCATCTCCAAGATGGAGCTGCAGCAGCAGCAGCAGCAGGTGGTGCAGTTGGAGGGGCTGGAGAACGCCACGGCGCGGACGCTGCTCGGCAAGTTCATCAACGTGCTGCTGGCCTTCATGGCCGTGCTGCTGGTCTTCGTCTCCACCGTGGCCAACTGCGTGGTGCCCCTCATGAAGACCCGAAACCGCACGTTCAGCACTTTCTTCCTGGTGGTCATGCTGGCTTTCCTCTGGAAAAACTGGGACGCCATCTCGGGATACATGGACCGCTTCCTGCAGCCGCCCAGATAACCGCCACGGAGGAGCGGCGGGGGGGAGATCTGACGACGGTGAAACTCGGCACAAATAACGCGGGGTGGGGGGGGGACGGTCTGAGCGGCCTGACTTCGTTTAAAGGAAAGGAGTGAATCTGTTTACATTTTGGAGAAAAAGTAATTATTTTTTTCTTTCTTTCTCGCTTTACGTGTCGCAAAACGTTTCTTCGTTTCTAGAAGTTCTTCAAATGACACTGTTTATTACTATGATGATTATTATTATTGTGGTAACTGATTGAGTTCGGTGTAGCATTACGTTTTTCACACTAGCCCTGAAGATGGGGGGAGGGGTGGTGATGCGTCTCTGCGGGAGAGCCCCCCCGAGAATCGGCCTCCGCTGTGAAGAGCGAGCACATTCCACCGAGGGGCGCGGCGCCCACCCCTGCCCCAGACAGAGCGCCCAACGGCCGCTCGCACGCCTCTGGAGCCACCCGCCACAGAGCAATCGCGCCAGGGCCGTGCTGAAGGACGCTCAGCCGAACCCACCTCTCCCTTATCTGCACTCTTTTCTTTTTCTCGTCACTCCAGTCGGCTTGGAGACAGGAGGAGAACACTCCGATTTCTCCCGGGAGACTAAAAACTATGAATGAAACAAACAACAAAAAAAAAAAAACTGACGACATAAAGTCAGACGAACATACTTGAAGAGCGTCATGCTCAAAAGACTCTCAGTGCTTCCGTACTGTTTCTATTAGTGATGAATTGAAGTCAATTTTAGTTGTTTTTTTATTTTTTAAGAAATGAATAAAAGGCTGTTTTAAATGAAAGTAATGAGTGAGTGATTGAGAGCCTGTGGGAGAGGGGGGGTAAGATCGCAGGGACATCAGAAAGAGGGCTGTGCTCTTACTTCCTGTTGAGCTTCAGGCTTTCTGCAGCAGTACTAAACCCCGGCTCTCTGCTAAAACGCCTCCGTTTTCTCTTCGCTCTACACCCTGGAAGCCTGCTGTCCTGCACCTGTCCTGCCGTAGATCCAAGTCCTCTCGCAGCCACTCCATTTCCCTGCAAGCGCCAAGAACCTTCATCTCCTCAGGTGGTACTGTAGCACGACTACGTTTGGTTCGCCTTGTCAAGCGGTTTCTCCTCTAGCTGGGTGCTTAGCGGCTGCGGTAGAGAGCAGCGCACGGTTGGGAAGCTTTTGAGCCACTTGTGGTCAGGAAGGTGGATGTTGGTTAACGGGAATTGGTTGGGGGAGGAGGGTCAGCGGTCAATTGAAAGAACTCTACTTCCTGCGTTATTTATTGCACGTGCATGTTCAAGCGTGGTTAAGCTTAACATCTTGGTGATGTGAGCTGACCCAAGTGACTTCATTCAGAGACAGGTCGGCTGTAGAGCTTACCATGCCGGCCTTTGCAGAAGGCTTGGGAAACTCGCACATCCTCTCTTTGATGCCTTTGCTCTGTACGTTGGCACCGGTTAAGAGTCTCTCTCCGCCCGTACACTTACCTCGGCGGACAGGGGGATGTCCTTTCCTTTCATCATCTTTTGTGCCAAAACCAGTTTACTGGCAAATACAGTTTTTACAAATTAGACCTAACCATTTGTTTACAATGAAACCTTGCACTGTTCCATGAGGGACGGAGTTATTTTTGTATTTTTCAAAAGTTCGCACTCATTTATTGTGGATCTCTGCATCCATAAATGTGCATAATATTGACTGTACATCCAGTCTACTCCGCCTGAAGGATATTTTCCGTTCTGCAGTAATGCTGTGCCATCCCAATCCCCATTGAGCCTGACCTCTCCATGAGCCCCTGCCTCTCCTCTTCCCTTTCTTCTGCGTGCTCTTTCTCTGGTCACCTGCGTGATGTTAGCATATCTGACCTGTTGAGTGCCACTGCCCTGTGAGTGTGTGCCAGGCTGCTTGTGTATCTGAATAAAGTCTGCCATAATATGCCATTCCGGAGTACAGAAGTGAGCAGAGTGTAATCAGGGTGTGGGTGCTAACGTCAGCATATTCTCCCAAGGTGTTGTGTCATGCACGAAGAGGGTGATGTCAGTTGGCGGATGGTTTGTTTGTCAGTGCTGTAGAGACGGAAGCCATTGCGCCCTCTGGTGGTTCCAGTGACGAGTGTACTTTGTAATGAGGGAGTGTGATGACCTCGCTGTGATCTCACCATGTGAGACGCGAGAGTGGAAGGGTAGCGAACAACTCCAGTGCCTTTTGTGTTTTTTTTTTTTTTTTGTTTTTTTTTTTATATATATAATTGTGTGAATAATAAAGTGGAGCATTCCTGGTTTACTTGTTTGAGACAGTATCTTTTTTGAATGGGACTTTGCACTGGTTTTTTTTGTAAAATATAAGATGAATTGCGTATTGTTTCCTGCATTCAACTTGCCTCAGCCTGCATGTGATTTTTGTCATGGTATGAATGACAAAGTGTATACACAGCATTTGCCAAAAATATTGCAGAAATGACAAATGTTTAAAGGATTATTTCCTCTGGAGAGATGCGTCCCTTATTCCTCCACTCCTGTTTTGCAGACAACCCTATGAACTGCAGTGCATCTTATTCAGCCATTTTAGATACATGCCTTTAAAGCAGTGTTGGTATGTTTCCTTTTCTATGTATCAGTGCAGGGTATTTTACACTGCATTTGCAGCATTAGATAAATTAAAGGGTCTGTGGCGGTTTGCCCAAATCTTATATGCATTCTTTCTAGTTTTGCTTTGGTTTTGAGGGTATTAACTGGGAATTGTGAATAATTTTGTGCTTCCTGACTGGTGGATTCGGATTTGTAAGAATTTTACAGTGCGATGTTGAGTTGTTGTCTTGTTTTTAAAACCGAATGTGAAATCATTTGAAGGAAGAGTATTCGGCCATTTGTGCCAAATCGGTTTGTGTCCAGGATAATCTCCATTCAGGTGATGCATGAACTGCATTACTCTTGTATATTGATTTTTTTTTTTTTTTTTTTTTTTTTGCACATTTTCTCTGTGGTTAATTTAGTGCAGGAAAGCAACTTCCTATTTGCACAATATTTGAAAATGGCCAAACTGGTTTAACTGCCTTCAATTAAAAAAAAAAAAAAAATTGGTGAAACTATAGTGAACAAGATACACATACGCATAACTGGGTGCAGATTAGTGAAGAAATCTGGCCATTTTATGTCCTTGCTTACATGGAAGTGATAATTTAATGGTCATGTGGCAGTTTGTTACTCTGACTGATACCTTTGTAGGCCAGAGAATGAAATACTGCCCATGTCTTGGTTTTTTTTTTTTTTTTTTTTTTTTTTGTCTTTTTTAATTGTTTTTTTAATATTTCCAGGTATAGTGCTAAAAAGGCAAATGAAAAAAAAAGATACTGTCTCAAAAATATCATTATTTTTGTTGTCCTCACTGCGACATGCTGTAAAACTAAGGAAAGTGATAACTTGGTGAGCCCCCTAGTGGCGGTGTGTTGTTTTTAATAAGTATTACTTGAGGAAATCAAAATAGTCCTGTACATGTGCGTGTTGTGTGCAAGGTGGTACAGTACCATTAGTAGGTGTCTCTTTAAGCCCTGAGAGCGATCTCGCCTGTTATTTGACTCACGTACACGGGTTGGAAGTATGGTAATAAGAAAATAAATTGCTTGTGGAAGTAACTTTAGTTTTAGAGTCAAAGCTGCTAATTGTAAAGGAAGCTTACTGAAGATTTATATTGATGTTCTGTTCCAGTCTGTCACAAGATTTATGTGGCTGTTTCCATGTACAATTAAACTGAAATAAAGACCTCAGCTGTAATTTTACATGGTCTTTTCATTGTGGCGGTTTTTAATTTCACGCTCGCGAAACGGACATCCTCCTCTCTATTGTCGAGCGGATCGTGTAAGCCGCCGCCTGTGTCAAGTGTCTTTGCGACTTCCTGTGCTGATATTTAAGACTGCGCTTTGGTCGTCTTCTCCCGCTGGTGTGCCAGCAGTGTTTTACGGCAATAATCTGTGCAGATGGTGTAGTGGGAGGCTGATCAGACACTGATGCTGGTTTCTCTGGGCTATCCTCCCCACTGTTTTAGGCACACTCCCTCTCGAGTCTAATGCATGGATGAGCACTGCGTAAGATTCAATACCACACAGACGCTCGGGCGGGCCCCGCACTGTTAATGTACCCAGGTCATGCGAGAACATACCTTTTTAAGTATTAGCACATACATGTATAATAGTAGCAATTTTTTCCACTGTTAAACACCTTCTAGTACCAGTAGCCATGCAGTTTAGTCATACTACAAAATGATTGAAAACATTTAGAGACATTATGTATTTTCAGTTCACTATGTACTGGGTGTGCAAAGCTTGTATGTATACTGTACTGCTGAGAAGTTTTTAATCACCTAGGAAACTAGATACTTTCAGTCAACAGATTAGTGTTACACTGGTAAAAACATACAGCCGAGGTATTGATAATGGTCTTGATGTTGAAAACAACATGGTTTGTGTGTTTGTGTGTGTGAGTGTGTTTGTGATTCCATTTTAGCATAATCGCAAAGCCACATTTTTTTGCTGTCTTTATTCCAGCGTTCTAGCAAACACTCCCACCTCTCATGCAATAACGCTTCTAATCTGCAATCCAATTCTGAAGAAAGTTGGTACATTATGGACACTGCAAATTAAAGCATCATAAAGGATTTATTTGAAAAGCCCATTCACCCTTTATTGAAAACACAACAACACAGTATTTGATGCTTTAACTTACGAATTCCATTTTTTGGTGAAAATAAATGCTTATTTCATATCTGATTTATGCAACAGACTCCAAAAAAAGTTGGCACTCGGACATTTTTGTACTAAATGATGTGATAAGTTGGAATAATAGTGTGACACGAAACAGGTGATGTTAAACAGGTGAGCAAATTGTGTTATAATATACAGTGCCTGACAAAAGTCTTGTCGCATAAGGACATAGTAACTAAAAATTGCATATAACTTTATTTCTAACCAATCAATTGTTACAATAAATGGTCCATTTTAATGTCAAGGGCTTTCACATTAATAATTTGGTGCAAAATGAAACAGTCAAAAAGTGTTCTGATGTTCACAGCTTGGCTAAACCCATAACATCTGTTTTTGCTAGGACAAAAGTCTTGTCGTCTCTTCAGATGATGCAACAAATCACAGATTAGAGTTTAACCTATGACAAATACTGTAATTAACACATTCCCAGATGTGTATAGAAATAACCCCAGCACACCAGACTTTCATATGAGGTGCGACTAGACCTCTGACAACATACCAAAGATTCAACCACAGACCAAAGTGCTGATCATCAAGAGCCTGAAGACTGAGTCTGCTGCTGAGGTGGCAGACATCTTTAATGTATCCAAATGTCAAGTGGAGGGGATGAGAAAAAGATTTGAAGAAACTGGTGACGTTCATGGCAAGCGCAGGTCAGACAGACCCCGGTATGACAACTGTTTGAAAGGACCGTTTGTTGCTTCAACTGTACAAGGCTAGCCCTTCTTCAACTACAGCGAAGCTACATGAGGAAATGTCACCAAAAATCCCGGTATCTACAAGAAGAGTTTGTCAAATTCTCTCTCAAAGTGGTTTTCATCGCCAAATTAGTATACAGAAGTCTGCATTAAACAGAAAACAAAAAACCTGCATTGCATTTGCCAAGGCCCACGGCTCACAGAAAGGATTGATACTGGAAAAGTGGCTGAAAGTTTATTTTTCTGGTGAATCATCCATTGAACTGCATGCCAGTCGCCGTACAAGACCTGTTGGAACTCTCATGGACCCAAGATTCTCCCAGAAAACAATCATGTTTGGTGGAGGAAAAATCGTGGTTTGTTGTTACATCCGGCATGGGGGTGTGAGAAAGATCTGCAGAGTGGATGGCAACATCAACAGCCTGAAATATCAAGAAGTTCTTGCTGCCCTACTTATACTGCTGCTCCTTCTCATTCTTCTGCCTCCATGTCACAGTTCCTGAAAGCGAAGAAGGTGAAGGTACTCCAGGATTGGCCAACCCAGTCACCTGACATGAACAATTATTGAGCATTTCAGGGGTAAGATGAAGGAGGAGGCTTGGAAGATGAAACCATAGAATCTTGATGAACTCTGGGAGTCCTGCAAGACTGCTTTCTATGCCATTCCAGATGATTTCATCATCAAGTTATCTCAGTCATTGCTAAGACGTATGAATGCAGTCCTCCAAGCTCATGGGAGTCAAACGCAATATTAATTCTTTTTTCCAAGGCACCATGGCTTTATGTTCTGATATTATAGTGGCATATTTGTGTATTCAAAATAAAGTGTATGTATAATTTCCACATTTTTTTTCAATGCGACAAGACTTTTGTCCAAGTAAAATCTGACCTTTCTGTACAAATTAAATTATAAAACTCAATCAATGACACAAAACTCTATTATGGTATATTTCGCATAATCTAGAGGGCTTTGCCTTTCATATAAGCCATTTTTGATTCCAATTGATCAACTACAAGTCAGGTTATTATTTGTTGTTCCTTCAACTTGGATAAGTGACAAGACTTTTGTCAGGCACTGTAGAAGGAGCCTGCAAAAAAGGCCTCAAGAGCAAAGGGAGGTGGAGGCTTATAATTTGCCAACAGATACATGAGCTTATTCATCACTTTGAGAGCCATACACAAAATGATAATCAATTGGATTTCAGGTATTTCACTATGTACAGTGGCATAGTGTAATTCAAAGATAGAAGAAATCCCATCAAATCTTGGCGCACAAAGTGCTCAGCCAAAAACCACAACTGAATGCTCATGATTTCCCATCTTTCAGACATCACTGCCTTAAGAACTGTTATACAACTGCAATTAATATCACAACATGGGCTCGGAAATGCTTTGGTAGACCTTTGTCAGTCAAGGGCATTTTCCGCTTCCTCCACAGATGTTTGTTTTTAAAGCTTTATTACGCAAAGCAAAGCCTTACATCAACAGTGTCCAAAAGCGCTGCCGATTTCTCTGGGCTTGGTGTCATCTGAGGTGGACATTTGTACAGTGGAAGCGCATTTTGTCAGCCATTTAGTCAAAATTTTGAATTTGAAGGAGTTAAAAAAAAAAAAACATCCGCCTTTTTCTCTGGACCAACGGAAACAGCAGCAACCCAAATCTGTTGCGGTTTTGGGGTGTGTCTGTGCACGAGGTATGAGTGACATTTGCAAGAGCACCGTTAATGCACACAGATTAGCATGAAATTTGGAGCAACAAATGCAGATTCGAGCAAATTCCAGCAAGATGATGCCAGACCGCATTCTACACCGATTGCAAGTGAATGGCTTGTTAAATTGGACTACCTGTAAACAGGCTCTGTCTCCAATGGAGAATTTATGTAGCATTATGATGTACAATATATGGCAAGGAAGGCCCTAGACAATTAACAATTACACAGCTGGAGCTCTGCATAATTCACGAATAGGTAAATATTTCACTTGCTAGATTTGACCAACTGGTATCCTCAGTACCTGAAAGCTTAATGAAAGTGAGTGTCAAACACATGGTGATGCTACATATGGGTAAACAGTCTACTGTGCCAACTTTTTTGAACTGTTGCAGTCAATCACTTTGTATATTTTAAATCTGCCCATGTAAGAACATCATATCATGTGTCAAACTATTTTCAAAATAGATGGTGAATATACTTTGATTGTATTTGTTTTTTACAGGTTGTACCAACTTTTTCTGTGTTGTTTTATACAAAATAGATGCTAGAGCTATGACTCCTGTTATGTTATGCATGGGAGGAAAAAAATAGAAATTTCAGTTGTTATGGTATTTAATATATGGTATTTATTAAAACTATTTTGGTTCAAAAATTGCCAAATAGAAGCTTATTCTCAAAACATTTCATCCATCCATTACGTAAACCACTTTATCCTCACTATGGCTGAGGGGGAGCTGGGGCCCATCCCATCTGACTGAGCAAAAGGCAGGGTCACACCCTGGACAGCTCATCGATCCATCTCAGGGCACTTATCTTGGTCACTCACACTTACCGGCAATTTCGTCTCCAATTAGCCTGACATGCATGCCTGTGGGCTGTGAGAGAAAACGCACAGCCCAGTCTGTGGGAGGAAGAACATGCAAACTCCAGGCAGTAAGGCCTCAGCCCAGACATGAACCCACAACCTTTTTGCTGTGAGGCAACCTTTCAGTCACTCTTTTTTTTTTTTTTTTTAGAAATTCCATGCATAAGCAGGTTAAGAAAATGAAGATTTCATTCAAATATGGGCATCTGTTTTGAGAGATATTCAAAAATAGGTCTTGCAGGAGCAGAAAGATGAGTAGAAAACCTGGAAGCACAACTGCACAAGCATGCAAGTACATTTGAATCTTTACATCCCTCATAGGTCTTCAGCTGGCAGATTTTTTAATAGTGTCCATCTAACTTAAGAATCTGTCACACTGAAAATACTACTCCATAAAAATGATTGTAATCATATATCATAAATATTTTTCCTGATTTTTTTTTTATAATGCTATCATATTAAATAAATACATTGAATCCTTTCAAAAACTAATTTTCCATAGTTCATTTCCAAAGTTTTGAATGGCACTAGATATTTGTCTTTAATCATTTTTTATCCAAGTTATTGCATCAGGAAGCATGTATTGTCTTTACTTAGAGGAGTCCCCATCAGACCCACCAGAGAGAGAGAGAGAGAGAGAGAGAGAGAAGCGAATGCAACTAAGCGTAACTTTTTTGTCCACAAGGGGGAGGCCTTTCTCTTTTTGTGCCAATATTACCCAAGTCAGTTTGTTCAAAATTTCCCACATATTGAATTGTTTAGAATCTAACTCTAGGGGGGAAAATGAGAAATGAGTTCACTGATATCAATTGCGTCGTTTTAATACCAGCAGCATTCAGGCGGCCTTAAGCTATATATGATCGGTTGCCTCGACACACAACTACGTGGCTGTGAAAAGAAATGTGTTAATTCCACATGAAGTCTGTTACATTAGGTCATACCCACACACCCACTGAGATTTCTCAGCGCACCCGGGAAAAAAACACTAGCATGTCCCTTCTTGCAACATTTTGCTTCTTGTACCTTGTTAATCATGCTTTTATGTGCAAAACGTGTTGTGCATTGCATTTTTTTTTAATTTAGAGGCAGTTTACAGTATAAAGCCTGATGTAGGATGATGTTCTGTGCAAGCAGGCTTATGCAAATTACAGCATTTTTCTCAGCTAAATTAAACAAACTGTGATGTCGCAGTGTTTTTCCACCCTGTCTGCTGTTTCCTGTAGGTGTTATGTTGACCTCAAGAGAGTGAAAGAGAGATAGAGAGAGATAGAGATGTCTGCCTGCAACACAAAGAAAATGAAGATTCTGTGCTCAGCGTCTGCTCCTTTTGGAGAACTATAGCGCAGAACTTGTGGGAAATGCAAACAAAAGACACTGAGGTGATGAGGGTCTGCAGACTGAGAACATGCTCATGCCTTTCTCCTCCGCCTAAACCCATGCCTCTGCTGCTCAATATACAGATTGCAAAATTAGCAGTAATATGTTATCACAGTGTTGTTATTACCACTGCCACAGTATTCTTGCTTTCATACACATCTAAAATGGGTTGAGTGAACAATCCAGACACTAACACGCATAATGTCCATCTGTATTTGAAAACACACAGATAAAAATTATGAGAAAAAAACACTCATTATTTGTAGACTCAATTAACAGCCACCAATATCTAGAGTGGCTCACAGACAAATAACATCACTGTCTCCTGCTTCTCAGGTATAAATAAAGCACCCCCAAAATGGCGTAATTGTATACAAAGTGCAAACTTGACTGATTGACTGTAATGCACATGAAAATAAATAGCACCGTATAGATTGTATTACTCTGAGTGAAAACCCAAGTGAGTCAGAGGAGATGTTAGGCAGTCAAAAGCGATGGGTTTTTTTGATCTGCATTGGAAGATGTGTGATCATCTTGCTCATTCCATTGTACGGTGCGGCATTTCCTTTTTCATGTGTGAAATTTGCGGTGTACCTTTGCACTTGAAACATTTGCTTGTTTATAATTTATCATTTATCTTCAGTAATGCAGTTTTGACCGCAGAGTATTGTAATAGGAACAATGTGTTCTAGAAAATGATTATATTTTGATTCTCAATCAGTCTGGTACATAAAATCCCCTAGTTGTACAGAGTATTGATGCAAAAACAACAAGGGCTTTTGCAGGTACAGTATCTCCTAATTCAAGTTATTGATTACATTTAATCTCTGTTTGAAAATGGACAGACACTTTGGTGCCTGGACAGAATGACACGCCTCAGTTTTATCTGGGGGAAAACAGATTGGGAAGGCCAAAAGCTTTTCTCCCAGGCCTCCCCATCTAAACTGGCGTGTATGGCTTCACACTGTTTTCAGAGACAACAAGGCCACCATATCAGTCACTTGGGGCACAGCAACTGCTCTCCTTCAATAAAGCAATATATTTTAACTTCTTTAGTTAGTCATTTGAATGAGTTCTACGCTGTCCACAAATAAGGGAATCTGTAAACCATGAGCTATACCATAATTAACACTGCTTTTACACAAAAATTCAAATTCCAGAAGAAAGTGGCTTATCAACAAAATGTGCGTGCATGAAGTAAAATTAATTTCTCCAGGGCATTACAACTATTATAGAGAATGTGTTTTTACATCGTCTATAGGCCACATAACCAGCTGAATGTTTTAGCCATGACCAGCTAATGTTCCAAAAAGCTGGTTTACAGTGTTTCAAGCTGTGTTCAGGACTTTTCAAAATTTTTTCATAGCTGGTCTGTTGGTGGTCAAAGCTGGTCAAAATCTGAATAAGCCATTTTAGCCGGTAAAGTAAGATGGTGGTGCTGACCAGCGGGTTGGCCGGTGTTCCGTCAAATTTTGCTACCTATCAAAATATGCTACCTCGCGGTTCTGCGCAGGCACAAACCTAAAATCTTGGGCTGTTTCTTCGCTCATATCTTAAGTATCTTCAAAAATCATAAAAATATCAAAAAAAATCATAAAAGTTCAAACAAACTGATCCAACTCATCATAACATCTGCTTATGTTATAATTAGCTAACAAATAAAGTTACTAGTGTAAACTGATTAATATTGCAATATTAAGGTGAAAACAAAGACTTTACGATTGCTTTGTATTACGGTAGCATTTTTTGACAAGGCAGCACAAATTGTCAGAACACCACCCATATAGCAATATTGGCCTGGCCCCGGTCTGGCCCACATATTGCACTTTTCACGGCCCAGTTCTGGCCCACATACAGCAAGAACAATGACCCTTTAGTAGCCCAGATCTGGTTTGCCGAAGCTGGCCCACACATGGGTCAGCAGAGGGCCAGCTGCGGACACAATTGGCCCACATGTGCCATGCCATCATATAAACGGTGCCATCATTGCCAGACCTGGCCCACATCCGGTCAACATAACACTTGCCATGCCAGCAGTCACCCAGTAGTGCCGACTTGAAGCCGGATCTGGGCCAAACCCGACTGCTATGTGGGCGGCTTTGGCCGAAACACAGCATAAACCACCTTCACCAGCTGGTTTTAGCCAGAATTTCCAGCTGGGCACGCACACAGGTATATACACAATTATCTTTTTTCTCTTTCTTACTTTCTTCTTTTTTTTTGTATTAACTGCAATATAGTAAAACAAAACTAACGTCCATCATGCCGTAAGACTAACATAGCTCCAGGATTGGGCCACAGAGCGGAGCTAATTTGGCTGTCATAAATTAATTTGAATTTTGTATGGAGAATTTTATTTGAAATATGATGCGGTGTTGGACTAATTTGAATCTATGTCCGCAAAGCTGCCACAAGTAAACCTGCACCATTGTCTGCTCTGTTTGCAGTAGGCTACATCCTGTAAGCCTATATTTGTCAGATAATAGCGGTAAGTGATGACACCAATTTTTGGTCTTCCGTTTGGCTAGAGGTACAAAGAAGCGTGACCAGAACGAAGCGCTCCGTCACACTTTTTCGGTAATGTAAACCCTTGATGGTCACGACCCGTGACCTCCGCACTCTTGGGTGCGCCCAGACAGCGCAGCATGTAGCATGCACGTATGCTTTCCCCCACCCCCGCGTGTGCGAGTCCTATTTGTGGCAATCAATCAGTCCGTGCGTTATCACGGCACTTTCCTGCCCAACCACGCTGTCCCGATTAGCAACAGGGACTAGGCCAAGGTAAACATCGACAGACTCTGTCTAGTGCTTATCGGCACAAATAATAGCCTGAAGTGGTGCGCGGACGCTCCAGCGGAACCTGTCGCCGCAAGTTTAGGAATCGCCTTCGGTGCCCGGGAAAGAGGACGGTTTAAAAATTACAACCACATTGAAGCTTGAGGTCGTGGGCATGCTCAAAACATCTCGTTCGATTCCCTTCTCAGACATGTCAGCATTATCTTATATTTCCGCGGCAACAGATAGAAAGGAGGATTGGCTGAATTAAATAAGAATCTCGCGTTGATGATTGGTAACGCACATTGAATGTTGAGATTTTGTAACAAACTTTGATTAACCACTTAAAGGAAGTAGGCGAGCTAATAATTACACAAGGAGTATTTATTGCGCAGCGACCAGGACCGAAAGTCGGACGCTTTCAGGAGATTTAACCCGTTCCTAAGCCAATGAGCTCATCATCTGAATGTTTTAATAATTGTATTTAATTCGGCTATATTTGGGCTTTCATGGAAGCGTTAGTCATATTTTTGACTCACATGCACAAAAAAAAAAAAAAACAGGCAATGCAGAGCATCCCCACTGTTGCTGCGAACAGGAGAGCAGGAGAGCTCAAGAGAAAGGTGCGCCAGTCCATCTGTTTGCATTTTGAAAGCATTCAGTTGCACAGATGGAAGGTCTGTGTACCCGTAGTCTACGTAATGCTTGTGATGACAAAATTCTGGTGCCACCAAAGGTTTTAACCCAATTAATCCGATCTGCAATGGTAGCATATAGTCTCCACTGCTGCTTTACTTTTACATTCTCCCTTAAACAAGAATATGCATTTTAAAAATAAAAACAACGATTCGAATTAAGTTTTCGATAAATAAAACAAATCTTTACTGTGATTCGCAGTATCACATAATGCTGTAGAATATTAAATTATGACTTTCCTAATAATTCCTTTCTGAGTTCTAATCATGCGATTAATTAACGAAATAGCCCAATTATCTTCACTCATTTTAGCAACCCCCAAAAATATATAGCTTCAGAGGATGAACACGAATTGGTTGAGTATAAGTATCATATATCACCGGAGGAAAAGACAAATAATGTGAACAAGGCATTTTCCAAAGAATTTGTCCTGCTAAATTTATACCGTGAACAGAAATCTGAGTGGAAAGCGTTCACCTAGTGGGGCTTCGCTACGAAAAGGAAGCACGACTCCGCATCACGTCATTCTGAGTTTAGGCGTTCGGCAGGAAACAGGGTTTCCTCTTGGATTGTTGTAGTGAGAACAACACCATATTTTTCATTACTCAATGCAACCCTCGGCACATATCACGGTGAATCTAGCGAGAAGGAAAAATGTATCCTTCGGAAAATATATTTTTGTTTCTAAGCGTCTGGTTTCTCGGCACCCGATGGACTATCCATCAGCGCATTGCTAATGCGCTGCAAATCCAACAAGCATTCCTGTCTCCGAATCCGACCAACAATTTTGTTGTGGATGAAGTTTCCAAAAAAGTATATCTTGCATCAGTCAATAGAATCTACCAGCTGAACGCCTCTTTACATATGGAAGTTGAGAAAAGAACCGGTCCGGTGGAGGACAACTTGCTTTGCCATGCGCCACAGCTGCCACAGGCGCCCTGTGAACACCGTAAGACGCTGACCGATAACTTTAATAAACTGCTGCAAATGGATAGAGTGCAGGGCGTTCTCGTCGTTTGCGGCTCCGTATACCAAGGATTCTGTGAACTTCGAAAGATGGAGAATGTTTCTGAAATCGCCGTTGAATTTCCTCCCCAGGGTGCCAAAACTGTTTTCCCCAGCATGTTGAACATCGCTGCTAATCATCCTAATGCTTCAACAGTTGGGCTCATTTTTCGAAGTCACCGTGGAAATGCCCGACTTTTGGTAGGAGCTACTTATACAGGAATGGGAACCCCGTTTTTCCCCAAAAACCGTAGTAAAGAAGACTTAAGATTTGAAAATACACCTGAGATTGCCATTCGCTCCTTAAATATTAAGGATCTGTCTAGGCTTTTTACTTATGATATCAATCCATCAGAGGATAACGTCTTTAAGATAAAGCAAGAAGTGAAGACGAAAAACAAGCTTAATTTCGTCCATGCATTTATTCAAAAGACATACTCCTACATCGCCATAAATAATGACGCTAATGTGGGTCACAAGGAGAGTCAACCTAATAGTATACTTGCGAGGATTTGCCTGGACACTGGGAATCCACGAAAGCCGTCAAGCGAGAGCAGAAAACTAACAGAGTCATACATTCAAATGGGTCTACAGTGTGGTTTAAATGGGAATATATACAATAGAGTTATATCGGTATACCCCGCGGAGTTATATGATGTGGATGGACATGGACCAGCGCACTTTTTATTCGGAGTCTTTGCCAAATCAAATAAAAATTCTGCTTTGTGTGTTTACAAGTTTTCGGATATTGAGGAAGTAATTCGGCAAGGGAGAAAGAACTGTTTGAATTCTCCCAGCTCCGGTGATGTACAGGTGTTGGACAGCGTCATTCAAGGTTCCGGCGCCGTGTGCATTCAAAAAGGAAATTTAGTGGTAAGTTAATGAAATAATTCAACTCGTCTTGATTTAGATTTTTGAAAGTTTATCATACACATTTTAAAAAATAGATGAAGCCAAAATAAGCCCTTTGGATCATTAGCTTGGTCTTTTGAAATCATGATTTTGCATCCGAGGGCAGTTTCACCGCCTATTTAGCGTCATAAACGGCTTTAAATTGCGTGAATGAAAAGCATTTTCCCCTCTTTGAAACATAAAACTGAAGAATGACAGAAACTGCTCCATTTCACGGGTGCCTTCTGCTTTAGTTATTACAGGAGGGATCGTTGAAGCATGCGGGGGTTATGGGAACTGCACTGGGGCCTGTGAAAATCAGCTGTGCGTCAGAATTCCTCTTCTACGGGATAATAAGTCAAGTTTGTCTGTTTTGTCCTAAGGAAAACGCAATTTCTAAAGTTCCACATTTTGTTGACCATTGTAGCCTGGTAGGCCCACTTGAGAACTGCAATGAGCTGCTGAGGAAAACCATTTAGTGCAGCATTAATTTGAGAAGGCTGCATTTTACTAAAAATAAATAAATAAATAAATAAATAAAAATGGGCCTAAGCGCGTTGAAACTTAATTAGTTGACCAAGGCTATACAGTTTCATGACGTGAGTTCAATTAATACTGGGTATTTTGCTGTAGATTATTTGTCGTTTTTTCTTTTTTCCGGATGTCAAAATGTCATTATATTTTATAATTTTTTTTTTCTTCAAAACATTTGGCCTAATTAATGTGTGATGCTGACGTCACTGACCTTAAAACATTATGTCCACTCTGGCTCTGGCATGAAGATTAGTCAAACTTCCTGCGTGTGTGGGCTTGGATTATGAGTTTTCAGGTAGGGTCTAGTCTGATTTTACAGATTTACCAAGTAGCCACCAGGACCGTTCGGACCCACCAAAGGCAGTCTCCTCTGCAGCGGAAGGTTATAATGGATCCCAGTATGATCCGCATGCTTCTTGGAGTCTGCATCTGACCACCTAAGCGGAAAAATACAAGATTAAACGTAAATTAAACAGGCCTCGTTTTTTTTTTTTTTTTTTGCATAATATCTTAAGTGATGCCGCAATTAATAAGACAAATGACTCATATTGACCTGGAAATGAAACTGAAAAAAAGATGCTAGGAAAAACCTGTCGACAAAAGTTTAATTTGTCTGGGGTGCGTTTCCCAAAAACATAGTTGCTAACTGAGTTAGCAACTTAGCCTACATAGTTCGTCCATTCACAGTCAATGGTCCCAACTATGTAAGTTAGCATCTGTGCTTTGGGGAAACGCACCCCGTTTTGCTATGCAGTGAATTTGTCATCCTTGTGCGCGATTGTGTGTGCACGCGCATGTTTGTGTGAGTGAACGTTAACTTTGATAGTGTTGTATAAAATTGAAAATAATAATAATCATAAGGTGAGTGTGCTGTTATTTAAAAAAAAAAAAAAACAATTAAAATTCTTATGTATGTGAACTGCCAGATTTATAATGCCTTAGAGGGCTACGGGCCTCAATCAGTCAACGGACAGGGCAAGGTTTTTTGTAATTTGATTTTCAGTGCTGCAGGCCCTGTGCTGCAAGGCGTTGAAGAAATGGTATGTGATAAAATGTAGTGGTAAGGAGCAGTGGGAGACTGATGGGGAATTCTGGCCTGATTCTCTCCTTCTCAGAGCTGAAACACTGCTGCCCCACCTGAATTAACCAGGTTTCATGCGCGATCTGGCCGCCGCAGGTCAGCGCTTTGCAGAATTTAGTCCCGCGAATTTGCTTCCTCTTTTTCTGGCAACAATTGGTCACCACAGGACTACACAAATGTCACAGAATATTCGAGCAAAGTTGATTTAATAATTGTCCTTTGGCATTTTTTTTAAAACCTTACGACAGCATTCAAATGTCCATATATACTGTATATACATCTAATTTATTGTCAAATTATGCATTTCACTCATATTCAACACTCCTCATATCTTTGGGGTCAGATTGACCCCATTCAATGTGTATGGTCTGTAAAAAAAACATGGTTCACATACTTTTCCAAACATGAAAATGTGAAACTAACTTTTAAAAAATGTAATTTAAGTTGTGTACAAATGTTGTATGAATCAGTGTTGTTGGGGGATCATTTTGACCAAGCTCTGATGTGATGTGAAACCACCATTTTTTTTTTTTTTTTTTTTTTTTTCCTGTTAGTTAATACTGAGTACAGGTTCACATTCATTTCAAATTCATTCTCATTCATTTCACAGTTGTCCTGTAAAATCAATACTTGTTGCAAGAGGGAAGGATGGGTGACACTTTCAGTTACAGTTATCTTCTGTGGGTTTTTTTCTGGGGTTAAAGTGACCCCAGACCAAAAAAAAGTTAGATAAGAAGATAATAGGAGGATTAAAGTATGCACCTCCTGGTATGCAACTCCTGTTTACAGATTGTCTCATATGCCTAGTAGGAAATATTAAAACGATATATTATGTAGGAGGGGTAACGTGCAAGAAATTATACTGTCAATTTGTTAGACTTTCAAATGTGTTTGTTATGATTTTAAGACCAGGAATCCTCAGATTAGCAGGTCATGGTTGATTTGAAATCACACCATGAAGTGATCTCAGTAGTTTGTGGATGAAGCTTAGTTGGGGGGGGGGAATCAAGACAGGAGCACGTTTAATGCTAATAGTGTAGGTGACACATTGCAAAAGTTTCCTCTCATTTCAGGTTTCGCCATTAAAAATACCTATTTGTTAGTCTTGTTTCTATATGATGTAGGCCTCGTCCATACATACGCCCATATTTTTAAAAAAACGGGCATTTTCTTTCCTTTTCCAAAAAATCTCCATCCATAATAAGATGCAAAATACTATGAAGCACTGTTAAGAGCATGTCAAACCTATAGTCGGGGATGGTTTAATTTAATGTAAAACCAGGTAGGCCAATCACAAGCCTTAAAAACTTGCTGGTGTACACACACTGACATCACAAGCCAAAAACTCAGTTTTCCCTGTTCACATGCAAACAATAAAAATGGAGTTTCTAGAATCTTCATCCTGGGAGGCATTTTCCTGTAGGTCTGAAAATGCCGTTTGCATGTGTGGACGAAAGGCCAAAATGCACAGAAAATGCTACGTTTTCAAAAATATCCATGTACGTGTGGACAAGGCCTTATACTTGAAGCTGGTAACCAGTAATACTAGTTTTTCTAAACACACTACCTAGTAGTTTGTGGCTGGACCAACTTGACATTGGTTCTGTGGTCCAACTAGAACACGGCTGTGTGAAACAGCTGGTTGCTGAATAATTTAGTTGCTTGCAGTTTGCTGGAGCTCCTGGAGTACCAAGTACATTAAGTGAGTTAATTATATCTCAGTGACCACTAAGACCTCCATTTTTATTTGGAAATGCACTGTTATGGCTCAAAATTCTGGAATTTAGTTGGCTTAACTGCAACATGTCTACTGGCAAAGAAAACTCAAATTTGGCCAAACTTAGGTTAAATACATCATGTGTGGAAAACACGTGACTCAACATATGATAATTTCAAAACAAACAGAAATATTATTGAAATGTGATTAATTAAATCCGATTGTCATTTTAGGCAACAAAATTAAGCCTTCTGTCTTCATGGCCAAACTGACTCCTGTTTAATACCGTAGCCAGGCCTATGACTTCATTATATACTTTACTGTACGGTTTTTTTTCTTCCCAAATGTGATCTCATGCTCTTGTCATTTTTAATATGTTGGCACAAGTACCATGAACTTAAATTTTTCTTTATGTTGGCATCTGAAGATGGTCTTAATTTGAATTTACTGTCAGGAAACCAATGGAATTTTACTCTCCATGTGCACTATAGTCATCAATTGGCTAAACAGACAAGCTTCTGAACCTTCATTCAATTATACTGTAACATCATTGAATCCATGTCGTCACAATATTGTTGGTGGAAACACGACAACAAGATAGAACAGTCTTCACTGAGTACAGAGCATTGGTTGAGAAACTGCAACTATCTATCCTTCCTGTTTCCAAAAACCTCTGAGAAAATACGTATAATGTGAGGCGTGTAGAGGGAGTGAAACAATTACACACACCACATCAAGAGAGAGGATGAAGACACAATTTCACTGCTTTATGTCAGATTTGAAATGGTTCACAGAGATAATGATGTAATGATCATTGTTTTTTTGACATTTTCATTGTTATGCAGGGACAGTCAGACGTGATTGATTTGAGAGTTAGTCAAAACCCTTTGAATTACTCAAAGGTGGGTCAGAGCAGTTGGGATTTTTTGTGTTATTGACAGAACTGGTTGAATTTGGCTTGGGATATGGTTTGGGCAGACAAAAATACAAGCTATACAAATAATCAGATCACGTTTTGTGTATATCAGTGTTGTATTGATCTGGCAACAGAGTGATAATACGTTATAAATAAACTTTGAATAAAGTAACAGAAGAGCTCAAATTGTTTAGCTCACTAATTATCTGAGGGCTGTTGTATATCTGCCCCTGCACAATAATCAGTTAAGTGTTGGATTAAGTCTTGCAGTGTCTATTTCGTCCCTGTCCTTAAATGTGCTTGGTTAGAGTCAAAAGAAACACCAGGCATTTTACTCTGAAAAGGGTGTCAAAGGACTGAGCAAATCATCACAGATTAAATTCACTCCTCATCATGAATCTATAACATAAGTAAACTACAGGATGAAACTATCTGTCAGTGATTATGCTGATCTATTTTTTAATTTATTATTAACTTGCAGATGTGAATTTATCAGCTGCCCTCGCTTGTTTTCGTTTAATCATCATGCAACATATTTAACACTGTTGAACCATTTGGTCATTTCAAATCTAGATTTCCCTCTACATCTTCAACAAAACATTTCATGTATTCTTTCTGAACATGTACATGGACTTGTATATAGGATTATAATCCTAGTTTACTCCAAGTCTTACATATGTAGGGTGCCCTCAAGACGTATTGGCACCATTTACGCAAAAATGAGATAAACGAGATGCGAAAAAATGTCTTTATTGTTTACTTGCATGATCTTTCATTCGAAAGTTTTTCAAAAATCCAGCCTTTAATTGAAGACACTTAATTGAAAAAAACATTAAATTCTTATCATGAAAGGCAAGAATTCAATATTTTGTGTAGCCTCCTTTTGCCTAGATGCCAACTCTGAGTGTTGTCCTACAATGCGTAGTGAACACATGGCATGCAGAATATCTCCAGATTTTTCAGATTCCGAGATCAACACTTGTGAACTCTCCTCTTCAGCTCACCCCTCTGATTTTCCATGGTGTTAAGCTCATATGATTGTGATGGCCATGGGAAAATCTTTACTCAGTGGTTGGCAAACCATTGTAGTGCAGATTTTGAGGAGGGCTTTGAATCATTGTTCTGCTGGAAGGTACAACCATGGCCAATTTTAAGCTTCCTGGCCGAGGCTGTTAGGTTTTCATTAAATATCTGCTGGTATTTAATGGATTCCATGATACCAAGTATTCTAACAAAATGTCCACTGCTTTTGGTAGAAAACAGCCCCACAATGTCAAAAATCCACCACCACGCTTCATGGTGAATATGAGGTGCTTTTCGGTTTGGGTATCTTTCTGTCTATGCTAAACCCACCTTTGATGTTTGTCGCCAAAAATGTTAAATTTTTGTCTCATCTGACCCTGCAACCCTGTAACCCCGTAACCCTGTAACCCGGTCCCATTGAAAGTTAATGTTTGGCAAACTGGACACTTCAGTTTGTTGTTGACTGACAGCAGATTATTTTTTTCTGGCCGTCCTATGAAAAAACTTTTGGTGATGTGCATAGAGTTTCATGGTAGTTATGCAGACTTTTTGACCACAAGACTCAATTATCCTCCGCGATTCCCCTAGTGTGATTCTTGATGAATCTTTTGCCAGTCAAATCATCTACCTGAAGTGTGTGGGGTCAATGTACACGCATGCTCTCTTCCAGGTTGATTTTTTTTTTTTTTTGCATCTCTCGTCCCCTAAAATTTCTTGATTATTGCCCTGATAGTGGAAATGGGTATTTTCAAATGTTTTGATAGTTTCTCATATCCATTTCCTGATTTGCCTTGCTCAATAACATTTCGTCGCATATCGCCAGTGTGGTCTCGAGTCTTTCCAGAGTGATGAATGACTAAGGGAAATTGCCCTATGTCTCCTCATATTTATACCCTAGTGAAACAAAAAAGTGGTCGACCATTTAAGCATTCCTGGACAAACAGGTGAACTTAGAAATTCAAAATATGACTGGAAATACACTCAGTTATATTTTAATCATAGGAATTTATAGGGGTTCCAATAACAGTGGTGTTCAAGTTTTGGAGAAAAATATTAATGTAATGTCAACCTTTTTTTTCTTTCAATAGTTTTAAATGAAACGGTAAGATTTCTGTGAACATTTTGTGTGAAAGGATAAATTGCAAGAACATTTTTTCTTAGTTTTGCTCATACTCATTAAGAGTGCCCATAGTTCTGGAGGGCATTGAATTTCCGGTGTCAACAGAAACACTTTGCATTGTTGTACTTCTGCAGTGCCTGATTAAATTGTGCTCCAATTATTTGCTTGACAGTTGACAGTTGTGCAGACTGAATGCTTGTTTGAATTCAGGCTGGAAATAGTGCCTTCATCAACCCTTGCCAAAAATACAAAAAAAGACAGCGAGTAACTGCCAACAATACACACTGAAGTATATTTAGTCAGTTGAGAGCCTCTTGTGATTTATTATGATATCAATTGCATTCTTGTTCCAAAAATCTATATCATTTGGATTAAACATTTGATACTAAATGAGATGAACATAATTCAGCAGAGGCAAAAAAAAAAAAAAAAAAAATCAATGTTAAAAATGCATTCAATTTTCAGTTCTAAGAGTGACAGATTGGACTTAATGCATGAATCTCAGCATTTAATGTGCGAGACATGAGGTTCCTGCAGTTACTGATGTGTGTTGCCAAATATATTCCTTGTGATGATTATAATGATATACTGTATTTTACACCTTATGGACCCGCTGGTTTTCTTGCTTGTTTTGTACTAAGCTAAATAACACAAAATGAGTATAAAATGAAAATATCCGTGGGTCGCTATTTTGTCTGGCTAAACTGTGAATTCCATTTTTATGATTTAGTCCCGTATGTATTTGGATGGTCATTCTGTGAGTACCACCTACTCTTCATAGATTTAATTGTTTCCAGACAATTCACTTTTGAGTTTACTGTCAATATCACTGCCTCTCTGGGCTAGCTAACTTTCAGTATTCACGGATTCTATGTATATTTGGGGCATGGATTGCCTGTGCACTTGAGTTTGTACTGATGCAGTATGTACTGATGCAGTATGCACTGATGCAGTATGTACTGATGCAGTATGCACTGATGCAGTATGTACTGATGCTCAGTGACTGAAGGAGCTGAAAACCATTTAATATTTCCCCATTTTCTCTGTAGTATGTAATGCCTTATCATATATGACATATCTATGCTCATTGCAATCATCTGCTGTCATAGCCCTAGTGTATCTTTAATTGTCTCCTCCCCCTTTGCAGCAACCTGCCTGTCTTTTAGGGGTATTGTCTCCTTAATTGGTTTGGCATCCAGTTGTAATTGATTAGTATGCCCCATTCCCTTGTGTTGTTGTGGTGAATATAAGCCCTAGTTCTCTATTGCAGAGTTGCTGGATTTCTCCAGAAATGATTCTACCCTTTATGACGGTGAAATACACAATCGCTCTTTGGAACTTTATTAGTGGCAACAAACTCTCGAGCCTTTCTATTGGTCTCCAGGATTGGGACCTCGTTTGTGTTACCCCGCCTTTCCAGTTTGATCCTCTGCTCAGTTTATTAGGAACACATCCCAAACCTTCAACACTCTCCTGGATTGAGAGTGCACTCCTGCTAAACCCTATGGACCTGCTGTCTGACAGTCCCGCTTCGGTGAGGGTTAACACCACCAGACTTCTACCCCGGTACGCCTCTTGCTAGACGGGGACATGCACTTTACCCTCACCAAGCTATAACCACCTAAGCTGGGCTGTGCTTCTCCTGGTCTCGTCTTTGGCCCTTCCTCTATTGTTACTGTTTCCTATCAGTAAACACCCTCGTGAGATTGTACCCTGAATCTGCATCTGGTTCCCTGTCTGGATCATAACATTTTCTCTATCTTAAAAAGTAAAGAAGGCTAGGAAATAAAATTACGTCTAAACCTAATATTTGGCTGGACTGTTAACGGTTAATGTGCAAAATTGTGGGCATGTTGTTGGTGAAGTCAGGAACCACTATGAAGGCCGCTACGGATTAGTTGAAAACTGTGGGGATCGGTGTGGATCTGATGTCAATGCCTCCTGCTGACATTACAGAAAATGCCAAATCAGTTTGAAAGAGCAGTGGCCAATAGGGAAGGCACACTTGGCAGGGCGACCAGTGGTGTAACTTCATCAGTCACTTTCTCACTCACTCAATCAGGCAATCAGCCAGGGACATCCGCAGATGTTGGGCCGGATTTGGCAGGTCCTGACAGAAATGTCATGTTGTTTATTAGCACAACCAAAATTTAAAAAATAGGGCACATTACGAAAAATAGAAATAAAACCAAATAGGAGTGATTTCAAATGTCAATTCCCTCTCTACAATATTGAAACACTACAGCAACTCATTATTGAATCTCCATACAAAGTCAGGGATACTATGGATTTACAGTCCTGAGTCAAAAAAGATGGGACAATACGTTAAATTAAAATTAAAATTTAGAGGAGTGATTTGCAGATCATCTTTGACTTGCATTATGTTGAAAACAATACAACAGCATATTATTTTATGGTTCACTGCATTAATTTTATTGTGTTCTCAAAACAAACTCTCCAATTTTGATTCTTAATATATATCAAATAAAGTAGGGACTGTTTCGTGTTTACCTCTTTGTAATTTTGCTATTCCTTAATAAATAATAATAAGCTAATGAATGTTTG
Source organism: Gymnothorax javanicus (assembly GCA_029692085.1). Taxonomy (NCBI): domain Eukaryota; kingdom Metazoa; phylum Chordata; class Actinopteri; order Anguilliformes; family Muraenidae; genus Gymnothorax; species Gymnothorax javanicus. The sequence goes on from CM056203.1 coordinate 22,322,178, forward strand.
GGGACTGAAGATATCAAGTAATTAAATATGTCGGGTGTAATTTAGTTCCATTTTTCTTGCAAACATGTCTTAATGTGTGCGACAGTGCAAGGTCTTTGTTGTCGCATTTTGCATTATTTGGGACAAGTCAGGACTGCTGGTAGGCCAGTCCAGCATTCACCTGCAGCCATGCTTTTGTAATGAGCCCAGACTCATCCCCACTCATCATATAGTGACGCTACCTGACCAAGCGTCCATATACGACAAAAAAGGAGGCTTTTAGCGTCCTTTTTTGACGCCAGTTTAAAACAAACCCTTCCCCCTTACCCCTAACACTTAACCCAAACCCTTACCCTAAATGTCAAATAAGGATGCCAAAAGCCTTCTTTTTTGTCATATATCGACGTTTGGTCAGGTAGCATCACTATATGGTGAGTCGCGATGAGAATGTGTTGTTGTAATGCATGCTGAATGCAGTTTTGCATTGTCGTGTTAAAATAAGCTGGGGCGTCCGCGGAAAAGATGTTGTCTTGAAGGCACCGTATGTTGCTCCAAAATCTCAGTGCACTTTTCAGCTTTAACACCATAAAACCTATGGACCCATTCATGAGTCCGTCAAATGCTGCTGCTGTACTCACACCTGTAGAACTTCAGGCCTATTTGAAATTCTAGTGGAGATCTCAAGGCTTCCAATGATTCCAAATATGTCCAACTGAATTACGGTCAAATGCATATAAAATGATGAACAAGATCTAGATATTTTCCATTTGATATAATGCTGTGGCCGTAAAAACACAGAGTCCTGGTTTTGGACATTTCTCTCATCACAAGTGTGATGTTGCCTCAGTGAAGCATTTCAACCAGGTGATACAGAATATGAATGTGACGTTGTTATGCAATATGAGATTAATGTTTTTTTTTTTAAGTGTTGAATCTATCAAGAGAAAACTTAAGTGAGAAAGTCAGAGTCTTAGGAGTTAAAGATGCCTTCACAGAAGTGCAAGTACCCTTGCCAAGGGCACTGACAACCCCATACCATGATAGAAAATTGCTTTTGGACTTGTTGCTAGTAACAGCCTGGATGTTGCTAGTAACAGTCCGTTTCTTCTTTGGTCTGAAGAACATCACATTCATTTATTCCAAAAAAAAAAAGACCTGAAATATTGATCTGTCTGACTGCAATACATGTTTCCTCTGTCCATGGTCCACTGCAGATGCCTTTGAGCCCATGAAAGTTGATGGCGCTTCTGGACACTGCTAACATAAAGTTTCTTTTTTGCACTGTAAATTTGTTGCTGGCATTTGTGGATGTCACTAAGTATTAAAGTGCTTGACAAAGGTTTGCTGACGTAATACTGAGCCCATGTGATTATATCACTTATAGATAAATGGCTTTTGATGCAGTGCTATCTGAGTGATTGAAAATCAGAGGTATCCATCTTAGCCTTACTCCCTTTCCCTTCACACATAGAAATTCCTCCGTATTTTTTAAAACTTTAAATTATGTTCTGTACCTTGGTAAAATATCCAAATCCTTTCATATTTTTTCTTTAAGGTCATCATAAATCTTTCTATGACTTTTTCGTGCATTTGTATAGGCAGAGTATCACCAGGAAAGAAACCCAGCTTCTGATGATGTCAGTGGGTTCTAAACTTCAGACACCCTTTGGCTGCAAAGGATTTGCAGCCAAGTAATAAAATGAGAATTGACATTATTATTGCGTTTATCTAATTAATTTTGAGCCACTAAATTTGGGGGTGAGGTCATGGGGCTATGCGTAAAAATGCATAGCCTGTCATCTTGACAGTTCCTACAAACAGCACTTCAAGCATATCTAGATTGTATCCACTTTGGTGTAATAAGAAGCCAAAATGATGAAAATTTTCATCACTGCTCAAATACTTATGGACCTGGCTGTACTTTGCGCACGTAAGAGGTGACAGCCTGAACGTTGCTACAATAAATCTGTTTAGCTGGGGACACAAGCCTACTTTTCTCTTCTGCACAGCTAGGAAAATGCTCCCAGAGCCAAAATAGGACAGAAGTTGGGGAATTTTGTTACATCTGAGGGAAATCAGATGTAATTAGATGCCCCCTCTACACCTAAAAGCAATTTTGATGGAATGCAGATTTAATCCTCTGCTGTCATGAAGCAGAAAATGTGGGCGTCAAGAATTTTCCAGATGTGCAGGACATTTGTATGGAAGCAATTGAAAATGGACTAATCGTTACATTAGACAAAAATAAGATTTTTGTTCCAATCACCAAAGGTAGATTTTGCGTGGAAAGATAGAACAGCAGCATTTACAAGCAGGTTTTAGATGAATATGTTGCAGGATATCTGCTATAAGTTTAAAATTCAATCATGGTTTGATCTTGAAACTGGAAGATAATCCAAAGCTTGTCTTTAATTCCATGTATTCAGACCATAAAATAAAAAAAAAATTTGGTGACGATCTCAGTCCCCTGACCTAAAGCCAGAGACTTTGCATTGAGGAAATGCTTCAATATTGGATAACTTTTCTGAATAACCATGTTCAAGTCATATGATAATTCCAATTTTTTGTCCTATAATTATTTCACTCTGTGCAGTGGAATCATTAGTAGATTATATAAGTTCCTGATAGCAGGAACATATATATATATATATATATATTAAAAAATTTGAGTAGAAAACATTTGGTGAAAATTTTGAATTATATCCAGCCTTTTTTCATGTTGACATCCTATATTCATCATATTCATTGATGGTGCCAATAATTGTGGAGACAAGTGTATATGTTGGGAATGATCCATGAACTTGCTTAAATGTCTGCTGTGAAAATGATTTATTTCACCCTTATTGATCCCTAAATTCTGAGTGTTTTGCAACTCCAGCTTTTCGATGCTGCGGATAAGGATAAAACCATTATGGCTCCTAACTCACTTTTTTTTGTCGTGCCTCCGTTTGCGCAGTTGCAGCCAGAGCAGCTGGACTGTGGAGCTGCACACCTGCAGCACCCTCTTGCCCTTCGCAGACCGTTGAAGGCGGTGCCCATGGTGGAGGCTGTGGGGCTCACCTCAGTGGCCGTTGAGAATGTACACAATCATACCGTGGTGTTCCTGGGCACCAGTAATGCCCGGCTGTACAAGGTAAGCCAATCTGTTTGCACAGAACAAGATTTAATAATTCGTAATGTCTTAGATACAGTTATGCTCAAAGGTTTGCATACCCTAGCGGAATTTGTGAAATGTTGCCATTTATTTTGAAAATATGACTCATCATGCTAAAAACTTGTCTTTTATTTATGGGTAGTCATCATGTGAAGTCATTTATTATCACATAGGCGTTTGGCTCGTTTTTAAATCATACTGATGACTGCAATCGCCCAAATGGCTCTGATCATAAGTTTACATACCCTTGAATGTTTGACCTTGTTATATAGAGACACAAGGTCAGGTTTAAGTGGCTATGAAGGGTTAATTTGCCACACATTTTTACATTGTAATCAGTGTCTGTGTATAGTCATTGAGTTTGTTAGCTGCCGAGTGGATCCACTGATCTGGCTAGACACTGAGCCATGGGGAGCAGAGAACTGTCTAAAGACTTTCGTAACAAGGTAGTTCAATGTTTCAAAGATGGGAAAGGACATAAAAAGATATTCAAACACTTGAAAATGCCAGTCAGTACTGTACAGTCCGTGATTGAGAGGTGGAAAATTATGGGATATGTTGATACCAAGCCAAGGTCAGGTAGGCCATGAAAGATTTCAGCCCAAACTGCCAGGAGAATTGTTCGGGATACAAAAAAAAATCCACAAGCTACCTCAAGAGAAATATAGGATGCTCTGGAAAAATATGTTCTGGTTGTTTTAAGGAGCACAATAAGGAGGTACTTGGAACAATAATGAGCTGCATGGTCGAGTTGCTAGAAGGAAGCCATTATTGTGCCAATCCCACAAAAAAGCCTGCCTAAAATATGCCAGACAATACCTTGACACACATCACAACTACTGGAATACATTCATTTTGAGTGACGATAAGCGCTATGTTTGGAGAGCAGTCAACAAGGTGAAAAATATACCATTCCTACTGTAAAGCATGGTGGTGGTTGTCTGATGTTTTGGGTGTGTGTGAGCTCTAAAGGAACAGGAAATCTTGTGAAAATTGATGGCAAGATGAATGCAGCATGCTATCAGAAAATACTGGCAGACAATTTGCATTCGTCAGCACTAAAGCTGCGCATGGGACGCACTTGGACTTTCCAGCATGACAATGATTCAAAGCACAAGGCCAAGCTGACCCTCCTGTGGTTACAGAGGAAAAAGGGGAAGGTTCTGGAGTGGCCATCACAGTCTCCTGACCCAAATTTCATCAAACCACTTTGGGGAGATCTCAAATGTGCAGGTTATGCAAGACGACCAAAGAATTTGCAGGAGCTGGAGGCATTTTGCAAGCAAGAATGGGCAGCTATACCACCTGAGAGGATTAGGGGCCTCATTGACAGCTATTACAAAAGACTGCACGTTATTATTGATGTTAAAGGGGGCCACACACTATTTGAAGAACTAAGGGTATGCACACTTTTGAACAGGGTTCATCCCCCCCCCCCCCCCCTTATTGTCATGTTTTATTTGATGATTGTGCCATTCTACATGACCTACAGTGAATAAGAATCCAATAAGAAATAAAAGAAATGTGTTTTGCCTGGTCATTTATGATTTCTAAAAAAAGTTACCTATTCTACAAATTCAGCCAGGGTATGCAAACTTTTGAGCACAACTGCATCTGTTCCAGGTGTACACTTGTGGTAATACTGTATAATTGTTTTTGTTGTTGTAATAAATGTTCCCAAATCAGTTTTGTCTGCTCCTCATTCAGACCAAATCCCTGGATTGTGATTGTATTGCATCTGAGTATTTGAAGTATTAACATGGGAAGTGAAAATTGATTTTTATGGTTTGGAGTAAAATGAAATTGAAATTACTGTAAATCCTTTTAGATCTCAGTTGCTTTTGCTCATTTTTGTAAATTTGTAAATGTGGGGGCTTTGTTCTGTGAATGAGTTTTAGAAAATTTAAGTGAGAATAATGGATAAATGATTATAGACATAAATAATTTGGTAACAATCCTATAGTGATAGAAGTAGCACGCTGAGGTGAGGACATTTTAAACGTTGCATGATTTCATCCTTTCGGAACTGTTTGGGGCGGTGGAGGTCCCCTGTTTGCTGACGGTTGAGGTTTTTTCTCAGGATTTGGGCATTTATTTTCTGACTCATCAACACAGGCTGCTCAGCTCAAACTGTGCAGGGAAATCTGGGCTCAGAAACATCTGTGGGAACTCAAACTCTTTGAAATCCTCTTGATTTACCAAAAAAAAAACCTTGTTTATGTATAATTTGCTTCCAAAATCACAATTTGATGAAGTATCTTGCCACAAGAGTGCTAACTGGATGCGGCTACAGTTACTCAACTGGATATGTAATCCAAAAAACAAGAATCAAGTATCAAAACATAAAATAAACTAAAAATGATTTGATGTAATTACTTTGCAATAGACTTGGATTTTGAAACACTAGGCATTTTTTATCTGGAGGCTCTTCTTTGTTTTTGAATGTGTATGTGTGTGTGTGTGTGTGTGTGTGTTCTCGTACTTGCTACGTACTGAGGACCGGCATGAGTTTTTAACCAACAAAGTGAAGTCTTTTTTGGGAAGTAAGGACATTTTGGCCAGTCCTCACAACTACAAAGGCAAATTTAGACTTATTAGTTAAGGTTAGGGGTAAGGTTAGAATTAGGGATAGGTTAAGGTTAGGGTAAGGGTTTGGGTTAGGCATACATTGCTTATTGTTAAGATTAGGGAAAGGCTGTAGAGACACAGGAAGAATGAATGGAACTCAATGTAATGTCCTCACGAAGATATAAGTACAAGGATGCGTGCCTGCGTGTGTGTGTGCGCGAGTGTGTGTTTGTTTGCTTTCACTTGCCCTTGGGGTACCTCTGCTCCCAAAAAAAAAATTGTTTACATGTTAATTTTAGTTGTAGATTACTTCAGGCAGTGATTTATTTAAAAAACAGAGTTGTATTATATGGTACACAGCCCTACTGTTGAATGTTTCCACCTACAGCTCCTATATATTTGTTTGAATGTGATTTTTGTCAGTCAGTCTATCTTTCTGTCCGTCAGCATGCCTGGCCCTCTCTCTTCTCCTCTGCCCACTCTTTCTATCATCCCAAGGTCAGCCCAACCCCCAATCACTCTCTGTTGACCCACACACTCACTCAAAAGTTTTTTTCAGTCTAGTGCTTTTGAATAGATGTGGCTCCTTCGTGCTTTGTTGGAAACATACACACTCCTTGAACTGCAGGTGCTTGATCTACCTTGCAAGAATCCAAGCTAGTCTCTTCCTGCTCTCTTGGGTCCGGGTTTTGCACATATGATGCCACTACTTTTAAGCGGCGAACAGAAAGCTCAGTTAGAGTTTTTGCGTTCAACTGGATGATTCTATTTCATCTTTACAACTTTGAGGGCTATGTGTTTTTTTGTGGTTTTTTTTTTTTAATCGGCTATTTGCTCTGTCTGCTCTGTGTTTATAACACATTTTACTTCTAACACTGTTTGCAGTAGCTACAGTTGCTGGAATGGAATCTGTGCATTTTTGTAGACGGGAGAGAAAAAAAGGGAACTTCACAGATTGTCATCCACAGTCTGGCTAAGTAGTGTGATGCTTATTGAATTGCAGGAAGTTCATTAACACAAGCTATTACACAAAAGCACCCTTTCTCACTTAAAGATATGCAAGCATGTCTGCCAACAGAATTTCACCAACAGCGCGTGTTTGCATATGTGAATTCTTTTATGTTTCCGTGATGCAATGCTTATTAGTGAAAGGGCCTTCTGAATCGAATGCCTGTTTAAAAAATGAGAGTCTGCCAAACCAAATAATAGATTGATTCATTTTCATTTTAGTAAGCCATGTCTCTGCGAGATATGGAAACAATGCACGCTGACATCAGACTACCACCAAACTAAACATAACATCTCTCAGAAACCCAAGTTACCGAATAGAATTATGTTTTGCACACAGAACCTCTCCATAATTGCAATTAATAGTAAAAGACAGCTTTCACCTGAAGTGAACCGCAACTGAAAGAACTATCCCTTAGGTCTTACAAAAAAATTTTGGGGGAATTTTAAGACAAAATTGAACTGAATGATAAGTGTTTAAACATCCGGATCAAAACACTCAGAAAATCTACCATTTTAGCATTGACACCAAGCTTTGGTCACATCAGATGTCCTATAGCTCTTCAAAGGCAGAAGGTAAAAAAAAAGCTCTCACTGAAGACCCAAAGTGTCTGCTTTCCCGCGAGAGTTCTGACACTCAACAGCCAAACACACCGCCGTTATAACGATCTGTGAAGAGTCATATTCACCATTACAACAAATTGCTCTGCTATATAACCAAACAAATGCCATTATACTGCTATTTAAACACTACAAAAACAACTCTTTGTCAATACTGCGGAGATAAGTCAACATGGCGCGTATAAACAGCTAATGGTGAAATTAGTTCAAAATTAAGTTTACTCTGGGACTTAAGGGGCTAGCTAAAATGTCAAAACACCATACGGGGCTCCAGGAAGAAACAAACTGGAGCCTGGATAAAGTTCATCTTTTTGAATAGCGCCTCAGAAGGGATACATAGTCTCGTGTATGAATAGATATGAAGGGTTTTGGGGCAAAACAGCACATATCCCAAAAAATATTTTTGAAAAAATTAACTTTTTTATTTTCTCAATCACATGTTGTTTTACTGTCTTCATTTTAAGCATTGGCCTTTTAGGTGGAAGAGCACTAGCTTGTGAATTAACCAATTTAAGCTAACAAAACTGCTTAAAATGAATAGAAATTTAATACAAAATGAGATATGCTATGGTCATTTCAACATCACTGTCATGTTACTGCCAAAGTATTCCTCAGCCTCTCATTGGCTAAACCTATTTGAGGAATGCAGAGATGGCAACCTTCAGGTTTTTTATTGTTTGGTTGCGTTCTTGTTATTTGAAACCTTGTCTAAATTCACAAAAAAAAAAAAATCCTGAAAATCTACAAACTGGACTCTATGTAGGTAATACTTTCATTTAACATTGTTTTTGTGCGAAAGTTGTCTTTTGCTTTTAGAGATTTTAATTAAGTGCAATATATGATAGCATTGTGGATAATGCTATATATAGATTATCAAAATGCTGGCTGAGAATCAATGATTGTTACCCTTTGAGGCATGAGATATTTTCAGTCCTGAGTTAATTTGTAAGTTAGGTTTATCGCCCTGTATTTTGCTGTCAGATTTCATTTTCAACAAATTTGAACTTGTGAAAGCCTGTGACAGGTTGCATAAAGTGTTTCAAGCATTTTGTTCTTTCTTCAGCTGAACCTCCACAGGAACCTGACCTTGGCCAATCAACCATCGCTAAAGCTGCCTTCTGGCGAGTCCGTCCACCACATCATGACATTTGATCCCAGTGACAGAAACTACCTTTATCTGATGACCACAAATCATGTGAGTCTTGGTACTATTGTTTTTCTTTTATTCGATTAAAATTACGGGGCAGACTGAATGTATTTAATCGTGCTCATTTTAGGCATGTGAAATTATCAAAGTCCTTTAAAAATATTTCAGGAATAAATGTGGAGTATGAGGGTATAGCTTTTTATATGGCCTTTTTTTCATGGATGAATTCAAATTAATCTTTGGAAATCTCACCACACACTGGTGCAAGTTCTTGAGCTAACCTTGCAACGGGATGTTTGTGTCCTGCATCGGTAAATTAATGTAAAATGTACACTTCTTCCCTTAGCTACTGCGGGTTAAAGTGTCCAAGTGTGATCAGTACTCCAGCTGCAGTGAATGCCTGGGTGCCAGTGATGCCTACTGTGGGTGGTGTACACTGGAGAGCAGGTAAGGATGCATCCAGTTAATGACATGTTGTCTCATTTTGAACCATTGTCAGTCAATTAGCATGTAGTTAACCATAAATAGTATGTAGTAAATTTTATGAGTGCTATTATAGCTGAAACAACATATTATTTACCATTGCTTCAAAACAGTTGGTAAACCCCCTGCATTGAAAACAATGAATAACTTTCTGTTCACTTTTGAATCAGTTGACATTGACATTGCTGGGTGGTCCATCTTGCTTACACTCTTGGATCCAGTGGAGACACATAATTGCTCAATATTGTCTGCTTAGGGAGGGCTTTCTTGTCTGGAAATCATGGTGAATGCATTCAGTTAATTTTATGGGAGGAATTTATTTACTATTGTCTCCATGAATAGTACAGAGAGCAGATTCTCAAAAGTGAGACAACTGTCATAGACTATAGACGTTTAGTCAGTAGCCTGGCATCTGATGGTAGGGGAGAGAGAGAGACACACAGAGACAGAGAGAGACAGAGAGAGAGAGAGAGAGAGAGAGAGAGAGAGAGATATCTGGGAAAGGGGAATTTTGGACTGGAACACCTCCAGTCGGTCTCAGCTGGCACTGCGACTGGGACCGGCTTTGTTGAGCTAGCAACAAAGGCTTGTTCATAACCAAAAGGATTACACCAGGGTCTTCTGTGAAGGAAATGTCAGATTCTTTTCAAAATCCTTTAGAGCTGATGTCATGTACGTCTGGCATCAAGTTGGCTTTTGTTGGTCGTAGTTGGTTAACAGTGTTGCCCAGGGGCCAGAAAACTTGAGTGGAGATGCGCAGGTTTGGGAGGCCTCCAGAGACCAGAAGTCTTTAAGTGGACTTTTCGCTTACTCACCTTCACAACTGTTACTGGAAAACTGGCGCAAGATGACAATTCACTGCTTTATTATTATGTGCGGAGGGTGTTGGAGAGATAATCTATGGATTTAAATAAGAGTCATGGATGTGGAAAATTTTCAGGACTTCAACTTGTCTCGCAATAATTTGCCTGAGATTATAAAAGCAAGCTTTTAGTACATATTTTATTTCCGTTTGTTTTGGACGGCTGTGTTACTCTGGAGATTGCTGGCTATGTGAGTCTGCTGACAGATGAGAAACATTGTACTGTGTGCTGTGTTTATGTTGTTTCACAGAGGGAAGCTAAAAAATCCCCCATTATGGCTCAGACCCATACTGTCTCCCCAGGGGGGGCGTGGGCTGGTCAGTGAATCACGGCTGCATATGAGTTCAGAGTCCACATCCGGACACTGGCAGCTTTCTCTCTCTGCAGCCCAGACAATTAAGCCAAGCTATTCTTAGTTCTGGGGGTTGATCCCCTAAACCCCCTTCCCTCATATTGTTCCTCATAGGGAAAAAAGGGTAAAAAAGAGGCGTTTCCACTTAAAGGTTCGGAAAAACAGCAGGATCGGGGGCAGATTGCACAATCACCCGAAATGACCATGTTTTCATCACATTATGAGTGAAGATGTCTTCATATCTCTGTTACTTCACTTTTATTCAAAGATAATGCACTCTTAGACTCTATTGTTGAATAGTCATTATTGGTCTGAAACTCTGGTAAGCACCAAACTGCTTCAGTCACCAGTCAAATAAATCTCTGCTAAATTAAAGAAACAAATGATAAAGTAACAAAAACATCATTATTGTTTAACTCTCTATTAAAGTGTGAGCATGTATTATGTGTACGAGATACGTTGTAATTTTCTGCTCTTTAACAACCGCTTCTTTTGTTTTGTCTCTGAAGGTCATTGTGTCCTTGGTATATTTACTGTAGTGGGAAGTGAATTGCTCTGAGGGTACAAGAGGCCTGTTTCTGTTTTTAATGGTGATCAGAGGTAAAAAAATAACAGCCCACCCAGGCTGATAGTACTCTAATCCCATTAAATGGTTCTGATCTTCTGAGCCAGAGGGGGCTGTTGTTATGGAAACTTGTATGCCAATGAAGTAAATCCACTACAGTGGTGCATGCATTGACAGCCAGCCCTCATGTGATCTATTAAACTGAGTTTGATGCCTAAGTCATTAAAACAACCAGGAAATGAAACTGAAAGACATAAAGAGCAATGTAAGCCCAAAAAATTGCTTCCTGTTTTCTTAAGTTAGTGATATCACTCATAACAGGTTTGAAACAAAGGTGTACGTGAAGTAGGTGATTGTATAAGACCACTTCCACATACACCCACTGCCTGGAGCTTAGGCTGCTACTTAGACCGCATTAAAATGTATGTACTGGCACTGGTGTGAACCCTAGGTGGTCCATAAGCGTCTGACTGCAAATACTCGACAGAGGCATTCCTGCCAGGAAGCACTGTGACCCACACTTTCTGTGGAAAGAGGAACCAACATTTCAGCAACAGTCAACTGCAAAAGATGACTGTACTGCTACTGATAAACAATCCCTGCATCCTGTACTGTCCACCAATAACTGAAATATAGAAAACTGGTTTTGACTTGATTTAAGTAAAGTATGCTGTCAGTGATTTTCTGGCCCAGACCTGTGGTGCGGGGCACATATCAATCAGGAATTGACTTTCCTGTGAGGTTCTTTAATTATCTTTAGGCTTTAACTGCTAAATTATCAGCCACAACAGCGATGTTGATATTGTTTTCAGATGGGCTGTGCATGTGCCATCAGGGCAAACTTCAGCAAAACTAAGTCTGAAACTATGACGCAATTGCCATGGAAGATTTTTTCAGTCTTTTTGTAGGTGTTTTTATGTCTGTCTTTCTGTCTGTGTTCCTGTTTGCAAACAATTCTTGTGAATACGATAGCATGGCATCCTTCTAAGATGCAGTCACAGAACATTAGCTGGGATAGAAAGGAAGGCTGAGTTCAAAAGTGGGTGTGGTCTGAGTACGCACTCACTGAACACGTTATAATGAGGACTGCTATACTGAAAACAATACCAGCATCACTGCCCTGGCTGGTACAATCCCAGATGGTCTTTACTCAAAAATGATAGTCAAAAATGATACATGATAGTCTATGTATTCTATATACTAAAACTATTATATTTTACATGTACATGTTATATGTAATCCACCCTATTCTTGAAGATCAACTGCCTTGTAGGCTTAAATTTCACTAATTTTGCTCATTTCACTCCGCTAATTAGCAGCTCAACAAGATCCCTAATCTATTGAATTACATGTGGTTGTTTGGATTAGGATTAACACCTTCAGAATGGTAGGTCGCACTTATGTGAGCCTTTTTTTTTTTGTAACAATTAAAAAAGAAAATTTTCTAAGAATTTCATGAACAGCCTATAATTGGAACAACATCGCCAGAATGTGTGTTTGACAAAATGAATCCCCTTGAATTCCACTGAACCTTGCTGATCCTTTGTTCTTGTACAGATGTTCCATCCGAGAGGAGTGTGCCGCCACATCACAGCTTCGGACCTGGATCGGACTTAGGGAGGGGCTTCATCAGTGTCCCGCAATGACCATCACTCCACCTGAGATCAGTGTTATTTCTGACATCACGGTACGGGCTGCTGCCTCATGACTAGTTTGAGCTTAAATAGTCCAGGTGAGAGGATTTGATTGGCTGCACAAGTGAAACTTGCCACAGGAGGCCCTTTTGAGCCCAATAGCTTGCAGCTAATTGGACACTTCAGTTTAAAGGTATTCAAATGAGGGCCATTTCTTCATGAATGGCGGAATGGCAGTGGCTGTGGAGGCACAAAACATGCCTTTAAACTGATGATTAGTCTTGACCTATTTTCGATCATTTTTATTTATCAACAAGTATTCCAATCGCCAGAATAATCCATTGACAGTCTAACTCAGCTTCTCTCTAAATCATAATTCAGTGTAGAAAAATTTCTTATTCACTATGTATGCTTTATGGAAAAGCCACTCTGGAGCTTACAAGTTAGCATTTGGCACGTCCTACAATGTAGGCTATCTAACCTGTGCTTCATGGTTGGTGAAATTAAAATAAATAAAGCAAAGATTTGCAACGTGTGTCCACAATTTTGAGTAACGTTGAATGAAATGCACACAATTATGTATCCAAATGAGTCATTTTATTTCGCATCTTAGCTTAGCGGAGAACTGGTGTCACTAGATAGTGTTGAGTAATTTCAGGGTAGAGGAATCATTATTGGAAGAAAATGACTAAAAAGTGGTTGAACCTAGTAACCAGTTTAAACAGCCTCCCAGAAACCAGTTTTACACCTCCTTGATTTTTGCCCAGCAGCTGCCAGTGGCATAGCATGTAGTGCATAAATAATTTACCAGATCCTTCCGTGGTCCATCACCATTGCTAAATTCACCCACCTTACAATGCCAGTGATTCTCAATTGCAAGCCTGTATATACATGTGTATGTGTGTGTGTGTGTGTGTGTGTGTGTGTGTGTGTGTGTGCGTGTGTGTGCCTGTGCTTGTATGCGTGTGTGTGTGTGTGTGTGTCTTTGTGGGTATGAGGGGGAGTTTCATTCAGTGACAGTCAGACTTACTCACATGGATCTCATAGCTGCCTGTCTGTATGCCACTCAAATATATCCCTCCTAGAGGAACAGGAAGCTGCAGCTGAATCAGACTGCCTCATACACAAGATTAGGAAAAAAGACTAAAGATACTGGAGGAGCGCTGATGAAGCTTTGTCTGAAGTGGACAAGCAGCAGTGTTGCACTAGATTTATGGTGGTGGGTCACATTTACTATGCTGTATAACCCCTATTTCATCTGTTTCACAGCACAAGAGGCCTGCAATGTATTTTAGTACCCCCATCTATACAACCCACTTTTCTCTCTTCTTGTTCTCATGCTCTCCATCCCAGAATGTGGGTATCCTGATAAATGGCAGTGTCCCCGACCTGCTTGGCTCCAGGGTGGAGTGCGACTACGGTTTGGGGTTCTCCACTGCCGCCACCGTGCACTTCGACTCTGGGCCATCCCAAATTCAGACCTGCCCCCTGCTGCCCCGTGAGAAATACCCCAGGATCCCTGACGACAGGGGTAGGCACCTCTGACCTCTGGTGTTTTTGGGTTCTCTTTTTTGTTAGCTTTTTCACTCAGAGAAAAGATAATATTAACTTCGCTCCAGTCAGAGTAATCAGAAGAAAGCTCACCACCAAAACCAGTATGGTTCCACAACCTGACTCAGATTAGTATATTCAGTTTCCTGTTCTCTCATTTAGTGTCACATTCTGGTTTTTATTATGGTTTTACAACACTGGTGCCATGCAGTTGATGTCCCATACTACTCATATGCCTGTTCAACAGAATTATATTCAAAATGTATTCTTCTCCGTACATTTCCTATTCTAGTATGGAGGCCTTCTACAGAAATGTCTCAGCTTGATAATCATTTAATGCAGATGGCAGATACTGTGACAGATAAAATGTTATATGTGTAATGACTATGTTTAAAGTCCTTTGACAATGAAACAATCTTGTTGGAGTTCTGGATTAGGAAATGAGTATGTATTAGTACTGACACGTTAGCTCTTCTCCTGGTAGGTAGTCATTAATTCCTTCTCTGGATCTGTCTTACAGACCACATCATTGTTCCCATGGCTATTAAGGTGAATGGCATGTCTGTGGTTTCTGGGAACTTTACCATCTATGACTGTGAGAAGACTGGGATGATACACCGCAAGACAGCGTAAGCCTTTTTATTGTCGACACGTCTGTATCAAACAAATATACAAATCCTTCACAGGAAGTCGCAGCCCCAGTCATTTATATCCTGTAGAAATGTTTGGCAGCGGTGTTATGAGTATTAATTTTCCCTTAGATGAAATATGGCTTCACACTCCTCTTGAACTCTGTCTAAAGTACAACCCCAATTCCAAAAAAGTTGGGATGCTATGTAAATTGTAAATAAAAACAGAATGCAATGACTTGCAAATTTCATCAACCCACATTTTATTCACAATAGAACTCAGACATATCAAAAGATTAAGAGAATCTAGAGAAACTTTGAGAAACATTGAGGAACAAATTTCTGAAATTGTTCCACAATTTTTATACAGATTGGTGACTTTCTGTCCATCTTTACTTCTGAGAGACTCTGCCTCTCTAAAATGCTCTTTTTATACCCAGTCATGGTACTGACCTGTTGCCAGTTAACATAATTAGTTGCAAAATGCTCCTTTAGCTGTTTTTTATTAGTACCAATTACTTTTCCAGCCTTTTGTTGCCCCTCTCCCAACTTTTTTGAGATGTGTTGCTGCCATCAAATTCAAAATGAGCTAATATTTTTCATGAAATGGTAAAATGTCTCACTTTCAACATCTGATATGTTGTCTATGTTCTATTTTGAATAAAATGTGGGTTCATGAGATTTGCAAATCATTGCATTCTGTTTTTATTTACTTTTTACACAGCATCCCAACTTTTTTTGGAATCGGGGCTGTATGTTTTAATGAGTTTTTTTTTAGTGAATGGCTTCATTTTGAATAAAGAGATGACAGCAAGTTGAATTTACAACACATTTGAAGGAAAGGAAATTCAATACAACCAGTCTGGCCAAAGCTAACTACTATCTTTTTTGTCCGAGCTGGACAGTGTAAAGAATGGCAAATGCATGCCTGCAGGTACTGTGCGTGCAGTGCTGCATGCATTAATCTTGTAGCGGAGATAAACTGTGGTGTGACCACTTCCGCACGCTAGAAGTCACGCCTGCTGCCCGCTTCTCAGCATGTGCGGTGTAAAAGTGCGAAGGCAGGCTGCGTATGGTTTGAGGTGATAATGAGAAGAGGCAAGGCATCTTCATGTACTTGCGAGCTATTTGTTAAATGTTTTTTTGTGGTTTCTGAGGAAATTTTCAAATATGCAATTTTCTTTTTTGTCAAGAGCTCACAAGCAATGCGCTATTTGTGTCACAGTTTTTTTTTGAAGCTCAGCCTTGTTTCTGTGCTAAAGCAATCCGTTCACAGTGGGATCTAAGCAGTTCAAGTAGGTGAAAAGATAATGACTTGCAGACGCTTAGATTCCAAAGTGCCTGCAATGTCAGTCATACCATACTGTACTGTAGTGTTGAAACATGCTAGCTTTTTAGAAATGATTAAGGATATCTGTTTAGCTGTCTCTTTGCAGGCCGTGATAAACGTGCTCTGCTGGATGTTAAGGGAGTTTGAGTCAGTTAGAAGCCGCTAAGAGACATGCTGTTTGACAAATGAGGTTCCCTGATAACTCCACAGTGAGTGGGACACCTGCATACTATCACTTCTGAAGGCCCAAGATATTCCATAAGCTTGGATTTCCAAAGTAAAGCTTTCACACATTTTGGACATCAGTCATTTCTCTCCCGTCTGTATGTTGTCAAGTCACACTCAGCACCTGGGGGTTTTTGCTGATCACGGAATGGGCAAATATAGGTACTCAAAGATATCTGCCCTCATTTTAGGTTTGGAGGTGGAAACACTTCCAAACCTGTGCTGGTGTTTTACCCTATTTTTTATGACATAGAAAGCTAATTGTCTGTTGTCCATTTCAGTAGCTCACTTAGGTTGCTAGCTATGTTGTCATGGCTCAGCAGTCTTCAGTGATGTGTTTCTCCCTACATCTGCACAATTTTTCAACCTTAGAGATGTGTTTGCTCACGTTTTAGTGGAAGTTACCTAGGCTACAGCCATTAGCTGTGAATAATGCTTATGGGCCAATGTAAACAGTTAGCCCTATTACTAGCCATAGTAACAGGACTCTGAAGAAGACATTTTGCTTCATTTCTGCTTACAAAGCAGTTTGCGACATCTATCTCTTTAGAGGGGATTTGACCCATTTCAGGAGTGCATGAGAATCCAGTGGAAGCCTCTCAGGAGTATTTTGGCCCATTACAGGTGCAGGAGCTGTTTGAATGCCAGATGGAGGTGTTACTGGAACCAGGAGAAGAATGTCTGTGTGTCCAGTAAAGATGACTTGAAGGACAATCTTCTTGAGGTGAGGAATGTTTTTGCGTGTTAATGCTCCAATTAGAGATAATACCATCCCTCGTGTCACTAGCAAGCAGTCAAAAGAACTCTTCCCCCACTCTGCTAAAAATGAACCATCACAGTTGATGAGCACAGTTAACAGTTGATGTTATAATTGTTTGGAAGCTCTGCGGCAGTTGCTTAATTTATACCACCCAATGCTTCTTGCATGGTGTCATAACATGTCAGAAACAGATTTAGATAATCAGGAGTTTTGAGAGTTGTGATGGAAATAATGCAGAAGGCCGCTACATAAGTATTCTTTATAGATTGTCAGAGAAACTAACATGACATGGTATGGAAAGCAGTAACACGAATCACATTTGGTGAATTTAAAATTGTGAAAAAAAGCATCTCATTTTTTTTTCGGTGTTAAGACAATCGAACTTTCCCACTTCGGCTTTTGACATAAACAGTAAAAAATGAGTGTCTGATGCAACTCAGCATGTCATAAATCGGTTTTAAAAAGAACCCAGATGTGTTCTGATTCACACTGTCTCTGCTGACTACTTTTCCCTCTAGAGTCCAGAATTGTGTCCAAGCCTGGTGGCCTCGGAAGTTCCTCCATCCCCCTCGGGAACATCCCAGGACATCATCGTGTCACTCAACAACACTGAGGAGGTAAAGATAAACGGCTCTAGTGCAGATCCAGCCTGCGTCTCACGACACAAGAAATTCACACGCAGACTGGGTTTCCTTCTGAAGTCAGCTGGGAATGGAAGTTTGTAAAATGAGTATTGTTTAGTACATACAGTATAGTACTGTAAACAGCCTTGTGTGGATTCCACTGGCGAAGCATAGCCCCCCTCCCTATTTCACATGCACTTCTGTTAGACTGTGAGTCAGACCCACATGGGGACTGAGACTGTGGTTTCAGCTGTAGCTCTTAAATAGGCCACTTCTGCTAGGAGGCAGGGAGATGCCCTGGACTGCTCAGTGCTGTCGGATAAGATAGGAAGGCAGGGACAGACTGCAAACACCAACACGCTGCCAGTCCTCATTTGGCTGTCTTTGCCTTCCTTTGTATGCTGGCACACAAGCACACAATCTGAGTGATGTAGTTAGCCCTGGTAAATTTTTTTTTGTCTGCATTTGCTGGTTGAGAGGACAATCCTTTCTGAGATTACAATTGTCTAAGAATCATGTGGTGTCAGATATAGCATTATTAGGTTATTGATTTATTTATGAATTATGGTGAGTATAGTAATCATGCAGATGAGGTAAGAAGCGCATAGCGGTGGCCACAGTCCTTGTCTAAAAGAGTGGCCTTGTGCTTGATTTTCAACAGACATGTCTGTTGGAGGTTGATTGAAAATTTACAACCGTATATGGCTAAAGCCCATTTTCTTACTTGAGTGTGCTCGTGTGTGTGTGTGTGTGTGTGTGTGTGTGTGTATGTGTTTGTGTGCGTGTGTGTGTGTGTGTGTCTGTGCATGTGTTTGTGTGTGAGTGCGTATGTGTGTGTCTGTGCGTGTGTTTGTGTCTGAGTGTGCGTGTGGGCATATGTGTATGTGTGTGTGTGTGTGTGTGTGTGTGTGTGTGTGTGTGTGTGTGCATGTGTTTGTATGTGTGTGCATGTGTGTGCGTGTGTGCTTGTGCATGTGTGTATGTGTGTGTGGGCGCGCGCATGTTTGCGTGTGTTTGTGTGTGTGTGTGTGCATATGTGTGTGTGTTTGTGTGTGTGCAATCTTTTGTTGTGAGCAGGGGACCGCTCTGGGGTGTGATTTTGGGAACGGACAGCTGTATGACGTGAGGTGGCTCAGTCCTGCAGAGGTGCAGTGTAGCGGTGTGACAGTAAGTACAGAACAGCTCACCCTCCGAAAGCTGTCACTCATCTCTGCTTTGGCTTCTTTCGCCGTCGAGCAAAATCAGAGCCGTGCTGGTGTGCTGTCTCGGTTTAAAGCAGAATCAGAAACATGTGGGAGTACTCTGATGAACACTGAGCTGAGAATAACCAGTGCAGCATTCATTTCAACAAGCAGCAAAACCTGTGTACAGAAAGCAAATTATTTTACTTCTCTTAAGAGTTTCCCTGGTAATCTGATACGGGACAGTTGATGTATGGTGTTTTTTTTTTTTTGGTTGAAAATATAAATTTGTATCATATTCTTGCATTTTAGCTGTAAATTCAAGGAATCAGTGAGATCACTGAAATGCTCATTGATATTCCATCATGTATCACAGGAATTTGTGTGTGAATGGTTTCTGCAGTGAGTGAGTGGTTACGTGACTCCATGTATTACTGCCCGTATTTACAGGAAATGTTTTGAAAGACGTTACAAGAGCCTCCTCAATTTTGTCAGTATTCAAGGTCTTAATTGTATAATTTGACCATTATTACCATCAAGTTCTGTAGATTGGTGAATCCCCTCTGCGCTGCTTTCACATTCAGTACTGATTTGTCTTACCAGCTAACCACAACACAAAGGAGCCAGGTGTTCTATCTGCATCTTCAAAGAAGGGATCACCCCAACACCTATATCGACAGCCCTATTCCCGTTGCAGGTCAGTAAACCACCGCAGATACAGTACACATTGCACAAAAGGACTCATTGTTCGCCTTCACTTCAGTTTCAACAGACAATGACGCTCTTCTGAAGCATGTTTGTATGCGTTAGTCAATACCTTGTGTGGTCGTGAGTGCTTGGTGTGCAACCACAACAAAATAAACAGAATAGCTGTGGTGTCCCTCTTCGGTTTACTTCTGGTCCTCAGTTACACCTCCTTTGTTAGATTTTGCTGACCGTGAAGCTATGCTACGTGCTGTCCTTAATTGATTGCAGAATAGGCCATAAAGATGAAATATCTACGTTTTTTTGTGGTTTTATTTGAACTGTATGTAACTGGTGGAGATTCATGGATAATGCATGCCTTTTCAGCAAATTAGCATGACAGGCAAAATAACAGAGCATCATGCTGTACTTCATCATTAGGATAAATGTATGGTTGTTCTGCAGGGAGAGACTATCTGTGCCGGCCTCCGAGGGGAGGACCATAATTCTTCTTCACACACACTTTGACTCTGTCTGTGCTTCTCTCTCTTCTTTAGTGGAGGTGTATAACTGTGGGATGGGGAGTGCAGACTGTTCACAGTGTTGGGGAAGAGAGGACCAAGGCCACCTCTGTGCCTGGTGTGAGGGCTCTTGCAGACCTCGGGATGGCTGTAGGCCCCTCAGGAGCCAATGTCCTGACCCCGAGGTTCACAAGGTACCTCCTCCTGCCTCCGCTCACAGCCCGCGGTGTCAAACCGCCCCCAGATTACCTCAGTGGGCCGTAAATTTTACGCTGCTTTTCTTGTCATGGCTATGATGGGAGGGTTGAGGTTTGGTGGAAACGCTGAAAGCACCTATCTGTCGTCCATCTTTAAACACAAAAGACTCACACTGCACTGCTGTCGGGAGTTGTTAAATGTGCTGAATTCTCTCAGTTCCCTTTGGCGGTTACAGTGGGGGTCCTGCCTTCCTTCTAAACAGGAAACGGTGCTTCAGATATTGGGAGAACAATGGCCTGAATGATTACATTACTGTACCCGACTTAAAGGGTTGTCTAAGAGCAGCATTTCATGCTTGATCATTAAGACTTTAGCAGTTTTGTATGACTATTTTTCTTGTGTAATCGATGAGAAATTTTTTTTTGAGGCTTTCATCCAAAAAAGTGACCCCTCTCTCGGCTGAATGAAAAGCACTGGTCGTTACCAGGATAGTTTTCATGTCACTTTCGGTTTGCTTGAAGACGTGCAGTTCTTCCATGTGTCTGAGCTGATTTTTTTTGTTGATGTTCATATCTGCAGTGCTGTATTGAGAAGGGAAGTATGGTTCATGTGAAGCCTAATCGGCCTTGCTAAGCGTTTCCTGCTGATAAGCTGCCAGCCCAGAGAATAAATGCATTTGTCACATGGACTTGTCCACTAGTGATGCTTCCATAGCCATTCATACATTTAACTGCTGCTGTCTTCTGTACTCTAAAGCTGCCCTGTGATGTCCCTGCTGTCATTTGAATCAGTCTGAGCATGACTGCTGCAGACTATGCTTGGGTGTGCTGTGTGTCTTTTTCACAAAATGCCTCCCCAGGGAGCTCCAAATATGTGCTTATATAACATCATCAGCATAAAATGGATGGCATACTGTATATAAATACCATAATGCTTCAGCTGCAAAAACTGCAAAGAGTTGTGCTGTTCTCAACTTATAAAAAAGGGCAGTTTTCTCTGTCATTTGTTTGCACTAGATGCCTTAGTGTTTTTATATCCTGTCATTAATTTTGCCTGAAGGTGTCTGAAATTGCACAGAGACCTGGAGCTGATGAATAAGCTTACTATATTCTTCTGCCCTGAAAAGATCTTTATTATTTTTAATCTAATTAATAGTATGAAATCAGGCATCATTTTGGGCATTGAAGTGGACAGTATGTGGTGTCAGAAGCACTGTTGGCAATCTAAATGTTGACATGCTTTGGAAGATATTAATCTCAGCGACGACTGCGCCTATGAGAGCAGAAACCGCAAGCTGAAGCCGAATTGGCTGTTTCTGGGAGAGCGGATATCAGTCAGCATGTTTATCGCCAGTCCTCCCACAGTTTCACACAGGTGGTGTGCTCGACTGCCTCAGTTTAGCAGAGGAGGTGTCTGTGGTGTGCAGGCCTAGTCTTGCTACAGTTTAGCTGAAGTCAAAGCTGTGGGCTGATTTATGTGTTTTTTCAAAAGCATTGAATCTGCGAGCATGATTCGTTTGCCCGCCTCAAGGACTGCACAGAGTTTGTTTTCATGTACAAATATAGTCTGCATTCATACAGGAATGACAGTGGTGCTGTTTAGTATAACACAGAGGGTCACTCTCGTCTGAGAAAAGCAGAGAGGTCGCTATACATCAAAGGTCTGGGCAAGGTTCTGCCTCTCTGGATTTTCATGCTACACTTAGCATTGATTGCAGATTGTTTGCACTGAATGGCGTGTGATGACTATCGGACAATGTTTCACTGGCGATCTAAAGAATATGCGCTGTTGCATTCCATTTTCCAAAACTTGAAACCCGTGGGGGGATGTGGGGAGGACGTAAACAGTTGTAGTGCCACTTGCTGTAAATGACCAAGACTGTTCCTCAGCCGAGGAGAGCAGGCCAGCCGGCAGACCCGTGACGCACCGCTGTGTCAGAATGTGAGCACATGCAAATTGGCGGTTTTGAGGAAGCTTATTACCAGGCACTCATGTCTCTTCTCACATGAAGGTGAGAAGCACTGCCACACTTCAGCATGCTGTGGGCCTTTGAGAGTTTCGCTGAAGCCGAGATTTTAGCTGTAAGCCTGAGCATCAGAATCTGACTCATAAGTGGCTGCTCTCCGAAAATAAACCTCTTGCCTACTGAGCATAAGGAGGGAAACATGTCTTTTTGATTAGCAGCTAAGGCTTCCGCCGAGGGATAAATGTACAGATTTGTTTTCCCTGTTTTAAATTCTGGGTAATTCACTGCTCCGTAAAAAAATAATGAAAACAAAATACTTGACCCACATTGTCCAAATGTTTCCAGTGGTCATTAATGAGAGGACAAAGGCTGTAGGTGGCATTCATCAAGCAGCTTCAACTGGTTCTCACTGGTTGCCCTGTAAAAGTTAGATTTCCCTCTGACCTAGTTCTGTACTCTCCTGACTTCCTGTTAACCCCCCGCTCCTCTTCTGCCCACAGATCTGGCCACTGAGTGGGCCGATGGAGGGGGGGACGCTGCTCACAATCCAAGGAAGGAACCTGGGCCGCAGGGTGGAGGATGTGGGCGTGACCATTGGAGCGGTGCCCTGCAGGCCACTCAAGGACCGATATGATGTCTCAGTGCAGTGAGTGCCCAATCTGAACCCCACCCCCATTCTCCATTACACTGAATTTTACATTATCCATTCTCTAGTGCAGCACTGATGCAGGTCGCTAGTCAGTGGTCCAAGGCTAATTCTGGCCTGAAGTACTCTGGTTGATGGAGTTGAGTGAATTCAGTGCCATTACATGTAAGCAGTTCAACAGTGTGATTTCCCTCTTTGGCTGTTTATACATACAGTACAATATACTGTTTTATACAATTATTGACTTCAATTGAGGTGAATCCAGTGATTTATCCACCATGGACAAGTGATATTACTAATATCTAATATCACTTGTCCAAGGTGGATAAATCATTGGATTCACCAATAATTGAAGTCAATATTTTATTTTATACTGTTTTATTGTATGACCCTACTTGTAAATATAAAATAAATGATCTTCACTGTCGTGGTGGGGAGTCATCATGTGGATATCAGTTGCTCCATGGAAGCGACACGAAATACAGACACATTCAGGTGCTCCTGCAGGGAAGCCTAATCTAGTTTTTGCTCGAAGACATCGGATTGTCATATTCACCTCTCGCGCACTTTTGAATATCACTGTTTACAATGACTGGCGGAGCTCGCCTCGACCAATCAGGAGAGAGCGAATCCTTATGTCATATAATAAAGAAATTTATGGTATCTGCTTTCGTGCATTGCCATGTAGCAATAATGGCGTTGAGATCATTCTCTGTCGTTGCCTTGGTGCAGACGGAAGCCCATCGTGAGTGAATGCCCTGATAGTCACCCTTGCCCTCACTGCTCTCTGAACTTCTGTCATAAGCAATAATATCCTTCCACCTCCTTGTATAACAAGCAACACGTAATTGTACTCGGCAGGTCTCAGCGTTTGTTATTTCTCCGTGGTTGACGTAGGCTGGGTTGCGGGAGAATGAAGCGCTGGAGTTATCTGGGGGTCACCCTCGTGGTCTGCCGTGGTGCTTTCTGTCAGGCACAGCTATGGCAGGCCGCATTTCACCGATGTGATGTCATCCGCCTAACTCTCTCCTGATTAGATCAGAGTTTTCCACCCTTTATGTTATGACAGGGCATGCGCTTCCATTACAGTATTTCTTTGCGTAGAGGGGTCAGTCTTAGGTCGTAAATCACAACATGTCATTTCGTAGACCGCAGACGCACGCTGAGACGACACCTGTTTATGACTCAAAGGCGGTGCTGTTATAACAGGTGTTTGCCCATGTCTTCAGAGCTCACGCGTTAAACGGTATAAGGGAACAGCAGTTAAGAGTGGCATACGGCGAGCGCGCCGCTAGCTGAGCTGCGCGTTTAAACCAATTCCATTTGAAGAGACTGACTCCAGGGCCTCTAAAAATCCCTCAGTGCTCTGGAGAGTGGCTGTCAGCTTGTCCCTCATTAACGTAAGCACTCGCCCGGGCTTTTGAGAGTCTCTCCTCCTGGTCTTGATTATTGTGACATATTCCTGGAGGCGCCTGCAGCTCCGCCGGCTCTCACTGTTGGTTCACCGTCACTTTCTGCCCCGTCAAAGGGGCACCAGGGGGTTAAACTCATACTCACAAAAGAAAACTGAAGGCAGTACTCAAAATAGCCAAATCATTGGAATGGTCTGTGTTACAGTTCATTGAAAACCATTCCCCTTTAATGTGTATCATTTTAATGGCAAGTGAGTTCTCTGAAAGCAGTCTGACAGCTCCTCCTGTGGTTATCATCGGTTCTGTTGTATGGCACCGAGCGCCAAACGAGCCAGACCCACCTCATTGCAAAGACCCTCTCAAATCCACTCCTCTGTCCTCCCCATATGTTCGTGCTTAGGCGATACGGCCCAATATTTCCTGGCAGGTGTTTTGTGAGCGGCACTAATAAGTGCCTGATTAAAAAAAAAAAAAAAAATGAAAATAGCTGCTATCGTCCAAAAAAATTTCTGATAGGTGGCCGAGTTTGAAAGTTTGACTTGGCTCCTCAGTCGACGGGGACATGGCTTCCATCTGGGACGAGGAGTTACTGAGTTACTGCACCAGCATGTTGCCTGGCAGTCACATCTGTCAGTAGAGTCTGCTTTCGGTGGCTTCTTTTCTTCCGTGAAGATTTGGCACCCCTGAATTTCTCACTGCCAGTCACTGAATCTATTCTGGAATATTTTAAAGCTGTTTAAAGAGGGGTGTTAATTACTGCCGCGTGGTGTGCCGTGGTGTTCAATTCTGCCATTTATGTGTTTTTCTGCAGGCTGGTATGTGTGACAGGAGCGTCTAGGCTCCAAATATCAGATGTGGTGAGCGTCACTGTGGCCCATAATGCCGAGGGGAGGTCTCAGGAGGTCTACACGTACTTGGTGAGGCTGCTTTCGTTCTCTTTCTCACTCCCTTGCTCTTTTTGTCTGTCACTCTGTGTTTTTTTTGCGTTGTGGCAGCAGACCTACTCTGTCCGAGTATTGTTAACAGCTGCTTCTCATAATGATCTTGCATGCATGTAACATGGGAATCTTCAAATGTTTCTCAAAGTCTTACAAACATTATTACTCTCTCTCTGAACTTGAGGCCAATAAAAACAGTTGTGTCTGTTGTTGCAAGGGCCTTCTTTTCAGTGTATCGCATCAACAATTAAGGCAGTCCTTTGAGTGTTAATTGACCTTGACTCAAATGCTCTCCCCACGGGTTTCGAACATCCAGTCCACGGAAACAAATATAGAACCCTTTCGTTTATTTTGTTTATTTTTTTTGCGGGTGACTTTTGCGTCTTAATGGACTACTTCATAGGATGATAAGATTTAAACGTGATACTGCCTTGGGCACATCCCACAAAACAAACAGGAGGCAGTCTGTGCCATTAGGGGGGCGATGCTTTGCAGAAGCCTTGTCTGTAGGAGGTGATCTCCCAGCGCTGGTGCTTCTCCCGGCTGAGGGATGCTGTATCCGCCAAGGGGCAGGAAGGACGCCAGCGCTCAGCCTCCTTCCTCCAGCCCCCGGCTTAGGAAACATCTGCCCCTCTGAATGCTGGCTGCGCATAGAGTGCGGTCCCGCGGATCCTCTCAGACAATAGGCATCTGCCGGCCCCTCCCCGCCCCTTCCCTCGCTTGAGGAAGTGGATCCTGAGTGAGGGAATGGTGTGTGTCTGCTGGGGTGGCTGGACAGGCGGTCTCAGGAGGAATTGCAGGAAGGCTTCGGAATGCACACGTCCTGTTTCGCCTCGTGCAAACTCTTCTGCTCAGAGACAGATGCTGCAAGGCCAGCTGCATTAAGTCAGACTGTTGGACTAGGTGAACCTACTCCAAATTAGAGTGTAGGACTGGATGAAACTGCTGCAAATCAGACTGTAGGACTTGATGAAACTGCTCCAGGTCAGAGTGTAGGACTGGATAAAACGACACAAAATCAGAGCGTCAGACTGGATGAAACAGCAACAAATCAGTGTAGAGCATGGGATAAAACTATGCTAAATCAGAGTGTAGGTCTGGGTAAAACTACAGAAAATCAAAGTGTGGGACTGAATAAAACTAGACCAAATCAGAGCATGAGACTGGGTGAGGATGCACCAACTGAGAGTGTAGGACTGGGTAACACTAAATCTTTTCAGAGTGTAGCTTTGAGGTCAAGTTTAAGTCAAACTTTTTTGACCCCATGCAGCCAAGGCAAATGGGCTAGTTCTGTGCAGCATGTAAGGGAAAGACGACACATCTGACGGTACTGCCCAGGTCAAGGTCATTAGCTGGAGTTTTACCCAACATGGCCTCGCATGATTTTACCTTATGTGGCTTATGGTATTTCTCTTTGATTCTTAAAACATATAACATTAGTCATCTAATATTGAGGTATGAAAGTTGGTTATTTTGTCTTACCAGCACATAGTCATTCCTTTGAACCTTTTGAGGTGCTTTGGACACGTCCTGTAAGTAATGCATTTCACAGATGGCTGTATTCTGTGAACAGTTCATTGGTTACTGGCAGCAAAGAAGGAAAGGCTGAGTATAGACATACACTTGAAAAGTGTGCCATGCTGTTCAACTATATATATATAACACAAAACCTTTTAAGATACTGCACAATTACAACAGGAGATTTTGGTTCAGTAGTAGACTTCTGATATATGGCTATCTTGTTTATAATTCATATGGTGTAGTTAAGTGTAGCTTAAGTTTACACAAATTTTCCTGTATTGCTTTGACACAGGCATGGTGATTCACTGAGATGAAGTGTGCTAAATATTCTCGGGACATGTGTCCCATGAGCAATGAATTGCTGTTAATTTCCATAGCTAGGAATGATGAGCTTTACTTAAAATTTGACACACATGAAGCAAATAAAGCATGATCTGTCCTGTAAGTACTGTTCAATGGTGGAAGATAATTCAGTAACTAACATCATGGTGTGGAATGTAGTTATTATAACAGCAACTTTCGCAATGATGGTCAATTTATAGCATCAATTTGCATGCAAAAATGGGTTTAAAAGACCCCAAACTGGAACTTACTACAGGAAATTTTGCTTTTTTGCATTAATTATGAGTGCGAATGCCTACGTTCTACCCCAGAGCTGCAGCATGTGCTCTATAGCAGGCACGGAAACACCAACCTGGTTGGGTTTTGGAGCATATATTTATTGTATACCATAATATTGGTATTTTTAAAGCAACCCTGTGAGCATACCAGGGTTTAGTCTTTTTAATCCATCAAGATAACATTCTAAATATTCCATAATCACAGAAACCAGACGAATATAAACATGTTTTTTGTCCCACTTTACAGTGAAACAGGCCTGGCGGGGTTTGATCTCTGAGTCTGTCTGTGTCAGGTTTGCTCAGATTGCTCCAGAACATCACTCGAGCAGGCTCTCCGCCAAACTCAGTGCATGTCCTTCTGTTATAAACGGTTAAATCTGACCCTGCCTGAAATTGTTTTAACCCTTTACTCCCTGATACCGCCTACAGTCGTGATAATTTAGGTCGCTGTGCAGGCGAGTCCCGACTACAGGCGTGATAAACACATCGCTTCTGCCGGCGAATCACGACTACAGTCGTGGTATTTTAGTAGCCATATTGTCTTAGGGCACCAGGGGTCAGTGGCTGCTAGGGCAGCAGTCTAAAATAGCTACTAGGGAGTAAAGAGTTAAATGACATGCTTACTGAAATCTCTTCTATGCCCTCTTCCCCAGGTCCCAAGAATTATTTCCATGGAACCCAGGAATGGGTCCCGCTCAGGGGGGACCAGAGTCGCCATCAGAGGTGAACATCTAGATGCAGGGTCCCAGGTGCGAGTGAGGGTCAATGACACAGAGGACTGTGCTATTATCACGTAAGGCTTCATTTTAAACATGCTGTACTATGACCTGAATCATCCTGTTTAGTGTGTCTGCTCTAAAACCTCCAGAATTGATTAAATCCAAAGTATATGTCATTGACATGCTGAACTGTTTCTTCGTTTTAATTGTTTGTTTACTGTTTTATTTTGAAGCCAGAATGTAATTCAGTTTTGGCTCTGGTACTCTCTTTGAGTACGACTGTAGTGTTGGCTATCGGCTATGGTGTCCAGTTATGCCATCATAGTTTTTTTGGTTGCGATTTTGCATTTGTAATCGTTTCAGTGCTGTTTTCAGTGATGCTCAGAGGTGTGTGGTTGTCTCAGCTGGGAGGATGTGCAGTGATTTTGCTGTGTGGCTGCATTACGTGCAGGCGACACTCGGAAGTCATTGTGTGCAAAATGCCAGCAGCAGATGAGCCCAGCGCTGACCCGGTTCCTGTGTGTGTGGAGTTTGAAAAGCTGCCCTGTCAGAGCGACCGCCTCAGTGCACTATATACTTATGAGAAAGACCCGAGTATCAGCAATATCCACCCCACCAAGAGCCACCTCAGGTGCCCTCTCCCCTTTCCCTCATGTTATTTACACTGCTCTCTCGGCCTGGTTTTACCCTAATGTTCTGTCGGAATCAGCTTTAGCAGGTTCAACTTAGCAGCATTGCGTATATTTTCTTTGTGCAGCGCTTCTGAAACATGTTATCAAGTTAAACAGCATGTAATGGGTAGTGCTTGTTTTGTTAGGAGCGCTTGTCAAGCTGATAAAACATTGCAAAGCAAGTATCATTTTAGATATTAAAAAGGCTCTCGTATCTGTGAGACACGAAACAGGACTTAAGGTTTGAGCACTCAATCCTCTTTACAGTTGTTTTAGTTTAACATGCTGTAGTTTTTACTCCCTTGTCAAACGTTGTTATTGTGCCAATGCAACAATTTCACAGTTTGTCTGACATCATCGTCCTCTGCGCGGCCAGAGTCGAGGCTTCACTACTGTATAAGTATGAACTCAGCATAGTTTGATGGGCACCATACAAAATCAGCTTGGCTTTTTGATTTGACCCATAGAGTCCACACGGGATAAGGAGGGGTGTTTGATTGGCATGTGTGCTGACCCAGTTCCTGACACAGGCTGTTTCTGTTTCAGCGGGGGCCGCATCATTACAGTGACAGGCCAGGGTTTTGACCTGGTGCAGACTGTGACCATGGAGGTCACTGGGATGGACAGCCGGCCTGCTGAGAACGTATGTCACTTTTCATACTGCTGTGCAACATCAGAGAATCCTTCACTGTAAAATACAAAGATAAATGCATTTATCAAAGTTATAATTCGTGCTGGCTTTTGAGCCACTCATGTCGATTTATCAGCTGCTTCAGTTCTATTTTGGCACTTTATGATTATGGGTAGGATTAACCCTTAGAGTGATAAATACAAATAGTGTTGCTCAATGATGTAAGATATCAAATTCAAAGCTGTTGAAAACCTATTAAGTGGCCACATATCAAGTCGCAAAAAACCGCACAAGATAATTTAATTTATAATTTTGTGAAAATTTATTTCAGTGCTCTAAGAGTTAAGATTCATTGACCCAGTTGTGATTGCTGACAGTTTTGATTCTTCACATAGAAAACAGGCTTTTTTATGATTTATGTAGTTTTGAGAACTGCTCAAATAAACTGGCATGCAATCAGAAGCGAACTGTCTCCGCGCAGTAATCAATTCTTTGGCTGCCTGCTTTGAGCACGAGTCACATTCAACACGAAGCCAAATGTGGTTTAAAAATAAACAGCTCTGAATGCCTGCTTCATCAAGCAAAAGCTCTTCACTTGTTCTCGTCGCCCTGGGTATCAGTTTTGATGCAGACATCTGGTAGCACCTCTCACTTATTTTTATTTAGGCTTTCTGATTTTAGATTAGCTCCATTCTGGGTGAAACAGAATCCAGACATTCTCAGAAAAGGAAATGTACCTTGAGAAAGAAATATGAGATACATCCTCTCCCTGTTTGCAGGCCTGCCAGGTCAGGAGTTCCACCGTCATTGTCTGTCCATCTCCACCGTCTCCTGAGGCCGCGAGGGCCATGGTGGTGAGGTTCTTTCTGAATGAAGTGTTGTACACAGGGGCCAATCCTGTCCCCAATGGGGCTGTGGAGGAGGACACTGAACTTCAGGGGGGCCACATCTTCACCATGGACTACCTTGAAGACCCCGAGTTCTTCACTGCCAACAAGGAGGAGCACATTAAGCACCACCCTGGAGCACCGCTCAACCTCATCATCAACGTGAGCATCCCTGAGGGACCCTCAAATTTAGCAGATCAAACACACGTTATTCAACCCCGTGGGGTAATCAGTCCTCTGTATTTGGCCTGTCCTAGATACAGTGGGCAGCTGCAGCGCAGCTCTGTGGGATCAACTCCAGCTCTAAAGCCAGAGCCTGGGTCAGGGGTACAGGCAGGAGTGTTCATATAGTGTGTGTGTGTGTGTGTGTGTGTGTGTGTGTTTTTAAGCCAGCTTCTTGCAACACTGAATGTGGAGTGGATGCTGGATTTCTATGGGGATACTTTAGCTCCAGACCCATGAGATATTTAAACTTCATCCATGTCAATATCATAGGGGTGCACTGTGTGACTGAACGATTTAAGTATTTATCTGCTTCCTGTGTATTTTTCCTACGCCTAGGAGGTTTTTTTTTTTTTTCACTCAGCGGTCTTTACAGGGTACAGCCCAGACTTAGCCATTTGTCCTGATTTTCTTTAAAGAGTTTGTTGCAGACGTGTCTCTCTAAAAAGTATAAAATGAATAAAAATGGAATTGTAGGATAGTATGGGCTATCTACAATTGTAACAATTTTGCAGTCTCACTCAGCAGTATCTGTTTTTGTCATGATGTGACTATGATTGGTTAGTTAAGCTGACCCCGGCATCGAATGATTGCGGAGATCTGATCTGCATACCATAGAGCTTTTCTTTGTTATTCAACTACAGTGAAGCTCTAAAAATAGTTTATTTTCAAATGAGCAATGACACTGTGCCCTTGGGACTTGGGGAATTGGAGAGCTCCAATCAACTGTGAGAGAACTGAGAGAACAGAAACAGGAAGTTTAAATGAGGGCTGTGGATATTTACCATCAGGATGAAATGTGACTTAAAAAATACTGAGTGTGAGGGGAGAGCAGTGCTGTGGGCCAGTGAGACTCGGTTAGTTGCTGACGCTACACAGTTGGGTTTCTTTCATCACTATTTGTCGTCGCATGGAAATACAAATCCCCTAATTGCATCATTAAAATTGCCATTTCTGTCATCAATTTGATGCTTTTTTGTTTGCTGACAGGGTAGAAAGCCAGCGTAAGTACAAAATATAAGTAAAATAATGAATTCTGTAAAAGCACCTCAGAGTCTGTTTCACTATTAATTTGTTTCCAATCTTGTGTGGGTTGTGCTATTCTCAGTGGCAAAACAGAAAATATGTAGAGTCATAGCCTTTGACCCAAAATACAGACATTTTTATCCGCACGCAAAGTTTTTCTTCCGCTGATCTGCATTCCTGTCTAAAAAAATCTCTTCTGTGATGAGATTCAGAATTGAAAAAAAGATTTGGTTTAATCAAGCATACGGTTTTATAAAAATACCAAAACAAGGAGGTTGCTGGGATGAGAATTCATGTGGCTTTGAATGTGGTCTGTTTCTGCCTCATGTGTCGAAAGAGGAAGGAACTGGGCTTGTCGAATTTGCTGCCTCTGTCCCATCTGAGGAAGGCGGAGGGGGCGAGGGGTTGTTTTTTTGGAGTGGAATAACAGATTGTGAGGAAGCTTTTGTTGACGAAGAAGCAGGGGTTGGCATCCTGAGATGGGAGAGGGCCAGTGAGCTCAATCAGTAAACGGGAAGTTGAGCGAGAATAAATATGACCGTTTTCCACACGCTTGGCCCTCTTATTGTTTTCTGTCTTGCGTTTCACTGACCCACCCGTTCACCTCCTCTTCCACTGTCCTATTGTGATATCAAGCGGTCAGAGAGAGGTTGGATTCGGTCTAGCCAGATACCCCCCTCAGAATCACTGCCTCTCGTCTGGATCTGTAACCCCTGTGTGGTTGTTTGAACCTAAATGCCATTTAATGCCTTTATTTAAACCCTTTCAAGTCACTGGTATCGTCATTCATTATATATTTATGTCTGTGACTGAAAATGCCAAACACCTGTTCGTGGATGAGTTTTCAAATATTTTTTGCTGCATAAAAAGGTGAACTGTTTTTTGCCACTTTAACTCGTTGTATTATATTGGCACAATGCTAGGAAATATGAGTTGTTCTTGAATTTTTTTCAGATGTGTAATTACGTTTGTAGAACAACTTGTATGAATTCCCGTAACCCTTAGAGTGCTGAATAATTTTTCAAGGAATTAAGAATGTAATCCTGAGCTCTTATCCTGAGCTGTTGAAAATCTATCACGTGGCGACTATCTTACATCATTGGGCAACTATAGTTGCCTATAGCACTCTAAGGGTTAATT
Source organism: Gymnothorax javanicus (assembly GCA_029692085.1). Classification (NCBI taxonomy): domain Eukaryota; kingdom Metazoa; phylum Chordata; class Actinopteri; order Anguilliformes; family Muraenidae; genus Gymnothorax; species Gymnothorax javanicus. The sequence goes on from CM056203.1 coordinate 22,354,653, forward strand.
CTATTTTATGAATGACTGTTCACATTGACCTGGAGGGCATGACCTGAGGGTTTTGGCTTGTCTGACAGAAGGTTATGTTATTGTATGGTCTTGAACAGAAAAAGCAGAATCAGTTGGACTTGGAACCAGCAGAATACACCGTGATGATTGGCTCCATACCTTGTGAAATCAGATTTAATTACGAGCAGCTATTTCACTGCACCATCAATGGCACCCTCAGCTCCAGTGAGACAGAGCTCCCAGTCACTGTAAGTACTAACATACTTACCACGAGTGAGAAAATTTTGCTTCTTTCGGTAAAATATAACAGAGCATTCTGCCTCTTGTGAGGGAAATGACACTTCTGTTCCCCAGAGATGAATGTCTTTATGAATTTACAGTAATCTGGTTGGCTCATCAGAGAGTTTAAATCTTCTTTTTACGAGCTGAATTATTCAGAGAATATTGTGCACATGAGTAATTTCACTAAAGACTACATTAATGAAGGCACAGACACCTCTGATTAACACCAGAGCATTGTGTTAAGCTCAGTCATTTGCACTAATATTTAATTCATGCATAAAGAGAAGTTGCCAAGATAATTTATGTTACACGCCATTTTATATCTGCAGCATCCAGGCCTCTTTTATGTCCCAGTCACACTGTATTGTGCTGATAATATATTATGTCATTTGTTAGGTGTTGCCTGGATCTGACAAACAGGAACCAATCCTTTTCCTATTTATCCATGTTTCCTGGTTTTTCAGGGAGCTTACTGAGGGAGAAATAGAAACATGTCTCTTATTCTGCTTTTGATCCATCAAGAACTCGCCATAACAGCAGGTTAAATTTGGCCCAGCCCGACAAACAAGGGTGGGCGGCACAGCATGGTGGCATTTTTTGGCTCTATCACAAAGAAAGCAAAGGACTTAAACAATTCTGTTATTAGACGCCCATAAATATACAGGAGTAATTAGCAGGAGGAAAACGGTCTGGGTGCTCAGGGTTTGGAGGTTGTCCAGGATGTCATAACACAGATGGATGGGCTTCTGCGGCGGTCCTCTTCGTCTGTTTGCATGAAATCTTAAAACGGCACACTTGTGTGGGGAAACCATTAGTTTTTTCACTGTAGAAATACCCTTTTCTATGTCTGTTGGTACCCAATTGTGGGTGGGAACAGCCAATGGCGTTGTTTTGTGGAGTGTCATTTTCTTCCACTCGAAACAGGAACACGGAACAATGCTGCAGTTTTATCTCACAAGTTATTCCATTCAATTCAGCGTTTTCAAAAATAAACAAAAAATAGCTGTACAAATAAACGTGCTCGGCTATGTTGAGACTCAACTCCTGCCAGTCCTCTGTAGGAAAGGAGTGCGTGTCTATGGCACAGCAAATGGAAACTAAACAGAATAAACCAGGGAAACTGAACGCACATGCCACTGGAAAGCAGAACTCTTTTGATGTTTCAGTGTGTTACTAGTTTTCATGCTGGTGGTGTGTTGAAATGTATGATTTATTTTGCTCTGAGAGAAATCTTCTTTGGTTTTCCCCAGTAGACTCCTGGCCCTCTCTCATGACCACACATACTGGTGACAATGGGGAAAATATTGTGACATCAGTAGTATTTCACATAAAGACGACCGCAAAGGCCCTTATGTACATGACTTCATGAAATTGTAGCTTGAGGAAGGTTACTGTGGTTATTGCATTGTGCCATGGAATTCTGAGGTCGTTTTTCTAAGTAAATTTGACTGTCCTGCTTCCATATGTGTGTGTGTATATGTGTGTTTGTGTGTGGTTATAATATCTAAATTCATGTTTCTGGGTCTCAAATTAACAGGTGCGGGTTGGTAACTTCTATAAGACCATTGCCATGGTGCAGCTGGGGAGCAGGGAGCCTGCCATTGTGGTATCTGCTGTGGTGTGTGTAATACTGCTGCTGCCGTGCACTGTGGGTAAGTCCCTGGTGTCAGAGTTGTGAGGTATCCAGATGTGCATTATGGTACATACCAGCGTTTAATGGAAAAATTTAGTAAGTCACATTTTTGAGGAAAATGATTTTGATGTTACTTCGGACTTACTGGCTTCTTTGGCATCATTTCACACTGGAACTGTATGGAAATAATGCACAGGTTTCCAAAAAACACAAAACAAAGGAATGGCAGAAGGCATGGCCTTATTGATGGGGTTGGATATGTTTTCCCCATTTTTTCCACAATGTCTGAAATGTGACTTACTCGCTTTTTCCATTTAACGCCAGCATAAGTGTGATGAGCGCAATTAACAAACTTCCCTCAGAAATAGTTCTACACCAAAGTGAGACTGTGTCCTGTGCAGCTTTTCTCTCGCAGTATCTTGAAGGGGAAGTTGATGATGTTGTTTAAGGTGACATGCAGTGCCTGACAAAAGTCTTGTCGCATAAGGACATAGTAACTAAAAATAGCATATAACTTTATTTATAACCAATCAATTGTTACAATAAATGGTCCATTTTAATGTAAAGGGCTTTCACATTAATAATTTGGTGCAAAATGAAACCGTCAAAAAGTGTTCTGATGTTCGCAGCTTGGCTAAGCCCATAACATCTGTTTTTGCTGGGACAAAAGTCTTGTTGTCTCTTCAAATGATGCAACAAATCGCAGATTAGAGTTTAACCTATGACAAATACTGTAATTAACACATTCCCAGATGTGTATAGAAATAACCTCAGCACACCAGACTTTCATACGAGGTGCGACTAGACCTCTGACAACATACCAAAGATTCAACCACAGACCAAAGTGCTGATCATCAAGAGCCTGAAGACTGAGTCTGCTGCTGAGGTGGCAGACATCTTTAATGTATCCAAATGCCAAGTGGAGAGGATAAGAAAAAGATTTGAAGAAACTTGTGACGTTCATGGCAAGCGCAGGTCAGACAGACCCCGGTATGACAACTGTTTGAAAGGACCGTTTGTTGCTTCAACTGTACAAGGCCAGCCCTTCTTCATCTACAGCGAAGCTACATGAGGAAATGTCACCAAAAATCCGGTATCTACACGAAGAGTTTGTCAAATTCTCTGTCAAAGTGGTTTTCATAGCCGAATTAGTACACATAAGCCTGCATTAAACAGAAAACAAAAAACCTGCATTGCATTTGCCAAGGCCCACAGCTCGCAGAAAGGATTGATACTGGAAAAGTGGCTGAAAGTTTATTTTTCTGGTGAATCATCCATTGAACTGCATGCCAGTCACCGTACAAGACCTGTTGGAACCCTCATGGACCCAAGATTCTCCCAGAAAACAATCATGTTTGGTGGAGGAAAAATCATGGTTTGTTGTTACAGCCAGTATGGGGGTGTGAGAAAGATCTGCAGAGTGGATGACAACATCAACAGCCTAAAATATCAAGAAGTTCTTGCTGCCCTACTTATACTGCTGCTCCTTCTCATACTTCTGCCTCCATGTCACAGTTCCTGAAAGCGAAGAAGGTGAAGGTACTCCAGGATTGGCCAACCCAGTCACCTGACATGAACAATTATTGAGCATTTCAGGGGTAAGATGAAGGAGGAGGCTTGGAAGATGAAACCTGTTCGCATAATCTAGAGGGCTTTGCCTTTCATATAAGCCATTTTTGATTCCAGTTGATCAACTACAAGTCAGGTTATTATTTGTTGTTCCTACAACTTGGATAAGTGACAAGACTTTTGTCAGGCACTGTAATCTGGCAAATTGCCTGTTTAGAATTGTCCGAGCTTAAGTCAGCATGGACTAATTGCAGGTGTGTGAAGATATGAGTAGCCTACGGTAGAATACTGTTAATGAAGTCAGTAGTTCTGATCCTGGGTGCTGATTGGTCAATACAAAGTTCCAAAAGTGCTATAATAGACAATATAGTAACAACTATGATGCAGCACACCTGTTCACATGCATATCACTGCGCACCCATAAAGGTCGACAGCAGCTGACATGTCTGCCAGTATAGGTGACCGTAAATTGTTGCATAGCTATGCCATGTATTGTTATTGTTTTTATATCAGGTACTGCATCTTCTACCAGAAGGATGGCACTTCATTAATTTGCTTGATTAAATAACATCCTAATGAAAATTTTTGTCTTGAACATTTTTTGTAAGGAGTGACACTTTCATTACAGCAGTAATCCCCGTGAGGCTGTGGTTTTCGGTGGTTTTCGACCAGCTAGGGGATTTTAGGCTCTCCGCACCACATCGTGCCTCACAGTGCCCCATAGCTGTTTTGAAATCACTGAAAACCACATCCTCTTGGGCCTTATTGCTTTGACATGAAGTTTCTCCTCAGTATTTCTGTCCTCGTTCTCTACCTTACCAGTTACTTCTCTCTTTCCTACCTAACTGTATATAGTGCATGCTATTGATAAACCTGTTTATACTTTGCGTCGTTGCATGCTGGTCATGACCTCTCTCCGCCCGTACTTTCAGCCCTGGTGGTGTACTGCACGAAGAGCCGTAGAGCTGAGCGCTACTGGCAGAAGACCCTGATGCAGATGGAGGAGATGGAGTCTCAGATCCGAGAGGAGATCCGCAAAGGTTTCTCTCTGTCTCTCACTCTCTCTTTTGCTACCTCTATCCCCCTCTATCTCACTCTCTCTCCCTCTTTCTCTCCCTCTCTCTCACTCTCTCTCTCTCTCTCACACACACACATGCACACACACTCACACACACTCTCACGCATTGAAGCTTCAAAGCATTGTCCGAGTACCAAGCTTCGGGCGTCATCTTGGCCCCTTCCCCACAAAAGCATGCGCCGCTTCCACAGCGTCTGACTTTAATCTCATCTCTAATGACACCAGGGGGGCCCCTTGCGTTTGAAAATGCCATTAAAGCCCCATTGAAGTTTTCTCCTATTCTCAAATATTGGGCATAGGCCAGTCGAGAGAAGCCAGAAGTGAAGAGTTTTATAGATAGCGCCTTCGTGTGTTCGTGTGTGTGTGTGTGTTCATGTCAGCTTTCGAAAGTTTCTGCAATGTAAGCGTGAGTCACAAAAACACTCACATGCACTCGGCAGTCCTGCTGGTTTTGTTATGGCTACCCTGTCAGGCGGTGTGTGTAGGAGGGGGGGTGCGGGAATGTGGGGGCGACTGCGAAGCTGGGGTAGAACAGGCCCGTCTGCAGGCCCGTGGACCTGTCGGGCGTCTGCCAAATTTATGGCGGGTCTGGAGACAAGCGGAGCAGGGGCAGAACAGCGCCTCTGTCATCGCGGCAGCACAGCTTGCAGCTCCGCTCCCATAAAACAGACTCTTTAAGGCACAGTGAGAGAGTCCATGTGCTGCATCTGGTGCGATTTACAGCAGTTACTTAACGGAAATCATGGTGGTCTGGCATTCTATAGGGGTGTGAAATATGAGATAAATATGATGCTAGCACAGTTAGCATTTTTAGCAATTATGTAGTGTCTTTGTGTCATCTCTTGAAAAATTAAAAGTTTAACTTGTGTTTTGCACTTGTGCCATTGACTTGATAAAAGCACCATACAAATAAAATTTAATATGTTTTCTCCCAAATGTGCAATACCCAAATTAGCGGTTGTCGTGTCGGGGGATGTTTAATGAGAGGCAGTGTTTGTGTGCAACCGCTGTGTTTTCCCACATTGACCACCAATGTCTTGTTTCTCCTCCACAGGATTTGCTGAGCTGCAGACTGACATGACAGATCTCACCAAAGAGTTAAACCGCAGCCAGGGCATCCCCTTTCTAGAGTACAAACAGTTTGTCACACGGACCTTCTTTCCTAAGGTGGGTGTTATATTCCTCTTGGGAAACCATGGGCTTGTGCCAGGCAGGAGCAGAGCTGGGCTTTGGCTCAAGTTCTCCACGCACTTCCCTCCTACACACACATGCACATTCGCCATTTTGAGATACTGAGAAAACTGGGTCAGAATCTGGGGAAAAGTGGAAGATCTGTGGTTGTAATCTGCAGACATGAGGGGGAGGGCATTGTTAAGTGCTGAAAACCCAAGCTAATGTATCATGAGCACTTTTACTGTTACCTCAGCACTTACTGTTTCTCCATTGGGGCACCAAGTCCAGAACAGTCAACCTTTCCCCTTTGTTCCTCCTCTTGAATAATGTGTTCACATCTTAAGAGCAGTAAAATTTCCTTAGCACGTCCGCCACATATGTTTTAAATATTTTATTGTTAGGTTTTCATTAAACTACTATCGCATTGTGTCAATGAGAAGTGTACAGTAAAAATAACGTTTGCTTGACATTCAGTTTTGCCTTTAGAGATGATGTGCTGTATTTTAAAATGAATATATGGGAAAACCAAAAAGGATACAGCTTTGCTTTTTTGAACGTTTATGTGACCTTATATGTGATTTAAATTCAGAAGTGTTCTTTGTAGAGCCACTTTAACCGCTCTAAACTTCAAAGGCATCAGCGTTTCAAAGAGACAGTGTGAGTGTGACCAGCAGGCACCTGCAACTGAGAAGTGGAAGTGCTGAAAATAGAAAACAGGACTTGCTTAAGGGCATTGAAACTAATACACTATATTTGTGGCTTTGTCTACATCTAAATGCATCCAGAAGATTTTAAATGGAAAAAAAATATGTAGTTTGTCACATTTAATTTAGGTCTGGTTATTAAACAGTTGCAAGTTTATTGTTTTTGGTGTCATGCGCCCTAGAGGGTTCCATCTGAGCATGCAATATTCTTTTCTCCATCATTGGTTCGGACGTCTTATTTATGTCTTTGCCGCACTCTCCCACGGTGGGCCATAACTCAGTGTGCTGGTGTACTGGGATATGGCCTCTCTTGTAGAGGCCTGGCTGTTTGTTTTTTTCATTTTTGGAGACAGTGTGAGATTTTGCGCACTCTACATGTCGCGCTGACAGTGTGCATGTCATGCAGATGTGCTCTGACTATGAGAGGAGTCTCGTCCAGCCCGTCTATGAGAACGACGTACACGGACCACGAGCTCTGCCCGAGACACATCCCCTTCTGCAGGACTGGCAGGTGGGCGCGCCTGAAACTTTATCTCTCGCATAAATTTCTGATTCTTTAAGAGGTGGGTGAGTTCACCATTAAAGTCAGTATTTCAGGTCTGAAGTAGAGATTGCAGTTACTGTTGGAACAGACAACGGCCACTTTAGTTGTCAGTGCAACTTCTGTTTGAGCTGTTGTGTAAACCTGACTAATCCTATTTATAGTTTCTGTGGTACTGATAACAAAGTACTGGACAATGTCAGCAGCATTTAGAGTATTTGCTTACCAGATAAGTATTTATAAGGAATGTTGCACTTCCCTCGCAGTGTAAAGGATATTTGCCATGTCAATGGTGCAATAGTATGTCTTATCTACAACCCCAATTCCAAAAATGTTTGGGTGCTGCGTAAAATGTAAATAAAAACAGAATGCAATGATTTGCAAATCTCATAAACTGACATTTTATTCACAATAGAACATAGACAACATACCAGATGTTGAAAGTGAGACATTTTACCATTTCATGAAACATATTATCTCATTTTGAATTTGATGGCAGCAACAAATCTCAAAAAAGTTGGGATAGGGCCATGTTTACCATTTTTTAGTATACCCTCTTCTTTGAACAACAGTCTGTAAACGTTTGTGAGGAGACCAATTGCTGAAGTTTTGGGAGAGGAATGCTGTCCTACTCATCAGATCTAGGATTCTAGCTGCTCAAGTGTCCTGGGTCTTTGCCGGATTTTTCATTTTATGATGCACCAAATGTTTTCTATTAGTGAATGGTTTGGATTGCAGGTAGGCCAGTTCAGCAATCAGACTCTTCTACTGCGAAGCCATGCTGTTGTGCTTGATGCAATATGTGGTTTGGCATTGTTTTGCAGAAATATGCAAGGCCTTCCCTGAAAGAGATGCTGTCTGGATGGGAGCATATGTTGTTGTGAAACCTCTATATACTTTTCAGCATTGATAATGCCTTTCCAGATGTGTAAGCTACCCACGCCATAGGCACTAATGCAACCCAATAGACAAATCCCAAGTTAGCCGCCTTCACCGATATCCGGTTTCAAAATGAGGCTCTGAGCGTTGACCTCGGCAGAAGTAACCGGGTGTTCATTGTTTTGACTGGAAAAATCGCTCAGCATTTTGGCAGATAAACTACGTTTTTTGGCAAAACAGTATACAAAATCAATCGCATTTGGAGTTGATATTGAAGTGCAATCCCGATTTCATATCTGAGTGGTGTTTTTTATAAACATAAGTGTCAGTTGGTCCTGTTTTTATCGAACTTTCACCGAGTGAAAATTCAGCAGTTTACACACGCCATCATGCATGCACATTCCTACACACAATTAGCTACACATCACACTCGTCGCCTGTCTGTTCGTTTGGTGGGTTTTTCTGGCCTCTCCTGGACTTTATATCCATATTTTCTGTAGCTGGTTGACAATTGCTTGGGCTGATAGCCAGTTAGGCGTGCAGGAAGCTGTTTTTATTTATAAATTCGCCTGTGATATGGAGACAGTCCAGTCGGTCAGTCAGCAGCTCTGCCATGCAAAGACAAATCAACGTAACATCACATTTGGTCGAAAATGAGTTATTGTCATTTTGGGGGTGTTGAAAACCTCCTTTATCATGTGGATGAATATTTTGAGTCAATTTGATTGTTTTTATGAAAAAAAAAGCAGTACCTCCGAAAATCCTATCAGAAACCATGACAGAACGCCGTAACTGCAGTTATGGTGCTTAGCCTTTGTTTCGGGACGCTGACGTTGAGTTAAGGTACTCTGGCTTTGTTTAGCCATGCATCAAAGCTTTGTTACTGTACAGCCCTGAAGTTATGGTCAGTGATAGTTGGTGCAGGCTCCTCTACGTCCCACTCACATACCTTCCTGTCAGCTAACCTGCCTGTCATCAGGCCCATAAACAATTACAACCCCAATTCCGAAATAGAGGGGTCGAAGTGTAAATTGTAAATAAAATCAAAATGCAATGACTTTCAGATCACATGAGCCAATATGTTATTTACAATAGAACATGGATAAAATTTCAAATGTTGAAACTGAGACATTTTACATTTTAATCCACAAAATGAGCTTATTCAAATTTTCTGGCTGCAACAGGTCTCAAAAAAGTTGGGACACAGGCAAAAAAAGGGCTGAAAAAGCAATTAATACATAAGAGAATCCGCTGAAAGAACACTGAGCAAGTAATTAACTTAACTGGCATCAGGTGTGTAACATGATTGGCTATAAAAGGAATGTCTCAGAGAGTCTGAGTCTCTCAGAAGTAAAGATGGCCAGAGGCTCTCCAACCTGTGAAGGCTTGCGTAAAAAAATTGTGGAATACTTTACAAACAATGTTCCTCAACTTCAAATTGCAAAGGCTTTGAAGGTCTTATCATCGACAGTGCATAACATCATCAAAAGATATAGAGAAACTGGAAAAATCTCTGTGCGTAAGGGACAAGGCCGAAGACCTTTACTGGATGCCCGTGATCTTCAGGCTCTCAGATGCCACTGCATCACTCATTGGCATGATTCTGTCATTGACATTACTAAATGGGCCCAGGAATACTAAATTCTTGTTGGAAATCATGGGCGTCGTGTCCTCCGGGCTAAAGAGGAGAAAGACCACCCCTCCTGTTATCAGCGTTCAGTTCAAAAGCCAGCATCTCTGATGGTATGGGGATGCATTAGTGCATATGGTGTGGGACACTTGCATGTTTTAAAAAGCACCATGAATGCTGAAAGGTATATAAAGGTTTTAGAGCAACATATGCTCCCCTCCAGACAACATCTATTCCAGGGAAGGCCTTGTGTATTTCAGCAGGACAATGCAAGACCATATACTGCAGCTATTACAACAGCATGGCTTCATAGTAGAAGAGTCCGTGTGCTGAACTGGCCTGCCTCCAGTCCTGATCTTTCACCGATTGAGAACTTTTGGCGCATAATTAAACGAAAAGTTCGTCAAAGGAGACCCAAAACTCTCCAGCAGCTGGAAGCCTGTATTAAACAAGAGTGGGATCAAATTCCAATGGGTAAACTCAAGAAACTTGTCTCCTCAATGCCCAGACGCCTCCACTCTGTGTTAAAAAGAAGAGAGGATGCTACACCATGGTAAACAGGCCCCTGTCCCAACTTTTTGGAGACCTGTAGCAGCCATCAAATTTGAAATGAGCTCATTTTGTGGATAAAATTGTAAAATTTCTCAGTTTCAACATTTGCTATGTTATCTCTGTTCTATTGTGAATAAAATACTGGCTGGTGTGATTTGAAAGTCATTGCGTTTTGATTTTATTCACAATGTACACTTTGTCCCAACTATTTCGGAATTGGGGTTGTAAATGCGCATCCTACCTTTTCTTGTAAACCGATAAATCTATGCCAGCCACGTTATCTGCAATGTTCCACGATAATCCACATATTAGAGCAAATATTCCTTTGATGCTGCAGGCGAGCAGACAAATTCTTTATGATCAATGAGTCCACTTGCTAGGCTACCCAATGTCCACTGTTGGTTGCAAAACAAACCGTTAAAAAACATTCCTGCTATGAAACTTTTTTTGGTCGATTGTGTAATGTCGGAGATGAATTCGGCCGTGCAGGAAAATCCAATTCCATCATTATACATGTCTGCTATATCAGGCACATCATCAGTGATGTTTCCACAATAATCCACTGTTAGAGCAGTTCCTTGGATGCAGGCGAGCAGAACACTTCTTTATGATCAACAAGTCCACAAGCTAGTCCTACCTAACGTCCATAATTTGTTGCAAAGCAAATTGAACACACATTCCGCCTGTAAAACCCTTTCTTCGGTTGATTGTGTCTGAGTTAAGCTGCTTTCACACCAGACGCAAAACGAATTTTTCGCACGACAGATTACATTCAAAGTCAATGCAAAGACGTGAATACAGGTGCAACGCGTGTATTCGCGTCTTTGCATTGACTTTCAATTAAAAATAATTTCCTGTATTTATTCATACTGTATGATGCAAAGTAACTTATCTGCTGGCATTCTGTTTCTGGTGCCGCACACCAAACTGGAGCTATTCTCTATCATGAAGATATGATGTAATGTGACCACAGCTCTGTATAGCAACAATTAAATGTATCTAATTCATTCTAAGTCATTCAAAACAAATGTCATGATGGTTAGATCTTAGGTAAGTACAAGTTAAGGATAAAATGGCCTATCATCTTATTTGGATTTTGAATAGGCCTATTTGAAACAATGACACGCAATCAATTATTAAAAAGACTAACGGCACTTGTAACAGTACTCGTCTAACTGGGACGCGTCTAAAGCTGGAAGTGGGTCAAAAATAGCCACGCGTCTATCTGGGATGACACCGTACACACAGGCCGGAATCATGCATCAATTCACCCTCAAAATAATCGTTTTGAAACTCATAATTTCACTTCGAATGACACGTTCGCAATCTACGGGGATTCAGCTTACCTTTGCTTACATGTTTGATGCAATATTCCACCAAACATCGGGAGTTTACTGGAATTTGAAAGCCATATCAATAAAATGCCGCTTGGATCATCGCTGTTTAACACTCAGAGTCTCATTTTCAAAACCGGAAGATGCTCAGATCATTTCAAATTCTGCAACTTGGGATTTGTCTATACCATCAGAGATGTAGGCTTTTGAACTGTGCGCTGATAACAAGCTGGATGGTCCCTCTCCTCTTTAGACCGCAGGACACGGCGTCCGTGGTTTCTAAAAAGAGTTTAAAATTTTGATTCATCTGACCACTGAACAGTTTTCCATTCTACCTCAGTCCATTTTAAATGAACTTTGGCCCAGAGAAGATGGCGGAGTTTCAGGATCGTGTTCACATATGGCTTCTTCTTTGCCTGATACAGCTTTAGCTTGCATTTGTAGATTGCATGGCAAACTGTGTTCATAGACAGTGATTTTTGGAAGTGTTCCTGAGCCCATGCAGTGTATTCCAGTGCAGAATCATACCTGTTTTTAATGCAGTGCCGCCCGAGGGCCTGAAGATCACGAGTATTCAATATTGACTTTTGGACTTGTCCCTTACGCACACAGATTTCTCCAAATTCTCTGAATCTTTTGAAGATATTATATACTATAGATTCAAAATCTTCGCAATTTTACATTGAGGAAAATTTTTCTGAAATTGTTCCACAATTTTTAGATGCAGTTTTTTGCAGATCGGTGATACTCTGTCCATCTTAACTTCTGAGAGACTCTGCCTCAATAAAAATGCTCTTTTAATACCCAGTCATGTTACTGACCTGTTGCCAATTAACCTCATTAGTTGCAAAATGCTTCTCCAGCTGTTTTTTATTAGTTTCACTTACTTTTCCGGCCTCTCCCAACTTTTTAAAGATTTGTTACTACCATCAAATTCAAAATGAGCTTATGTTTTTCATGAAATGGTAAAATATCTCACTTTCAACATCTAATATTTTGTTTATGTTCTATTGCAAATAAAATGTGGCTTTGTGAGATTTGCAAATCATTGCATTCTGTTTTTATTTACAATTCACACGGCATCCCAACTTTTTCGGAACTGGGGTTGTAAAAGCAAGAGGTTGTGGGCATACATTTCATCAAATCTTTATTTTCTGGATCAGTCACATGCTTGTGTTTTAAAGAGGGTCCCCACTGCTGTCTCTCAGGCTGTTAATCAGTGAAATCTGTCTGCATTTGATTAAGTGGTCTGTGATGAAATGGCCTTCTGAGACACCACTTTAAGGTCCCAGTGTATAAATCCATAAATACAATGTGCATTTATCTTCATCTACTATTCTGCCCTCTTTTTGTCTGAACTTATGGCTTCTAAGAATAACAGTCTAAGGGGATACTATTGTAGCAATGTTTAATTGTGTTGTATGTCCCAAACTTTCATCAAAATACAGTATGCTGTATTTATGTTACTCTTTTTGTTACTCTAAATTACCATTTAATTTAATAATGGGGATGTATATTTCATGACAGGTGAGTATTGTCCAGGCTCATTTTCAGACAGTCGCTGCTCTCCAACTGTCTCTTAACGAGATGGTGCTATGGTGTGTAATACTACCACAGAATGACTTCACTTTCCTGTCCTATTTCATTACTGTCACATTACAGGGCAGGCTATCTGTGGTTTTTCCTTATCCATCAGCCGCTCAGGCTGATACTGTCCCATAATGGGGCACAAAGGCATAGGAGTGGTTTTGAAAGGGGGATGTTTAATGCTTCCTGTACCTATTTCTGCTTCATCCTTCATGGGGTGTCCTCATTGTGTCCGTTTGTCCGTTAGTTGTTGCACAACCTCAGTTTATCAGTGTACCGTGTCCTCCCTACAGCCTTCCAGCACTGCTCGGCCCAACATGGAGGAGGGAATTGCCCTCTTTTCAACACTGCTCAACAACAAGCACTTCCTCATTACCTTTGTCCATGCACTGGAGCAGCAGAAGGACTTTGCGGTTCGAGACAGGTGATCTACGCTTCTAAAAGACCTTGATCTTAAATGTTCCAGGGGTGGGAATGTGGGTCAAACATTCCTTTACCATGTTCCAGTAAAAATCTTTGTGGTGAAAAGTTTGCAAAACACTGCATTGGTATTCAAGTGAATACCTGACTACATTTTGTTGAAAAGTGAGTTTAAAGAGTTAGCCAAGCTCTACTGGGGTAAAACCTGAGTGAGCTATATTGGACTTAACCTAATCTCTCTGTGTCTCTTTAAAGATATCCACCTCAGTAGATTTCTAGATTCCAGATTTTACCTTCTGAAGTTTAAATGTTAATCCTGATAAGGAATGTGGAGTCACATTTGTGCGTTCCAGCTCTACAGCTCTGCTGTGTCATTCAGAAATTCAGGAAAGAGGGAGTTGATGGAGTGTCCTCTCAAGTGCTTGAGGTGGTTAGCTGTTGTAATGGAGGTCATGCTACATGGCTGCGATAGGCAGGGACCACAGGTGCAAAAACAGGGAACCGTATCCTGTTTGTTGAAATGCTCCCCCTTCAAAGGAGTTGTCAGACATTGCAACCCATCATTACGCCAAGAACTTCAGGTGGACACACCACCAAGGAGGACATTAATTATACATTTTATATGAGACACATACTTTGCTTCCATTCAGCATGAATTAAAGGTTAATAGCATCAATAAATGCCTTTTTGAAAATGCCGATTATCCACTAAAGACGGCACGGTTGAAAAAATAGCTCTCACAATACATGGTGACCGTTATCTGCCCTGCTATGAAAGGACCTTTGTTGTAAATCCCCCCACTCCCTCCAAGCGCTATCTGATCTATCATCAATAGAAACAGTGTTTATGAGAAAATGTGGTCAAGATGACTGCCCATGCCTGTGTTTCCATTAGTTTTCGTGTGTGTGAGCATGCGCATGTATGTTTGTGTGCGCGCGTGTGTCTTCATGTGCGAATATCTCTCTTTGTTTGACCCTGCGTGTGTCTGTTCCCTGCTCAGGTGTAGTTTGGCATCCTTGCTCACCATTGCCCTGCACGGTAAGCTGGAATACTACACCAGCATCATGAAGGACCTGCTGGTGGACCTCATTGACGCCTCTGCCTCGAAGAACCCCAAGCTGATGCTCCGTCGCACTGAGTCTGTGGTAGAAAAAATGCTGACCAACTGGATGTCCATCTGCATGTACAGCTACCTCAAGGCAAGTCCAGCCATCTCATCCGAGAGATTAATTTTGATTTCATCCCGAGGCCCTAGCGTCCGGTTACTGTCGCTAGCATCTTGATGATGTTTCATCCTGGGCGTGAATGGATGATGTCTTGCTATTGCTGTGTCATGTGAGCAGGAAAATGCATAGTCCTTGAAAGCTTGTCGTCTCTGTGGTCTTTTCTCTAGGAGACAGTGGGTGAACCCTTCTTCCTGCTTCTCTGTGCCATCAAACAGCAGATTAACAAGGGCTCCATTGATGCCATCACCGGCAAGGCCCGTTATACTCTGAATGAGGAGTGGCTGCTGAGGGAAAACATAGAGGCCAAGCCCCAGGTAAGGAAGTGGTGCTGAGCAAACACTGATGCCACTTCCTGCTTAAAATCGTTTACGTGATAACAAAGTTAGATAACTCATTTCTTTGAACTAACACAGGAAACGCCTCCAATGTAATCTTGGCTTGCTCTGATAAGGGTTTAGCTCGTCAGTTGTAATTAGCCATGTAATGCATTAGAAGTCTCGTCTAGCAAATGAATGAAGGACAGAAATGAACAGTGACGGAGGATTATGGGTATTAGCTAAGGTATTTTCTTTGGGAAACCTCATCATTACGCCTTAATTTCAGATTGGTGTCACAATCCTCATGTTTTCTTAATTGTACCTCCTCCTTTCCAGCAGTCTGCATGTGTTTTTTTGCGTCCTTTAATTGTATTATTGCCTTATTTCGCCCCTTGCTTCCTGGTGTGTCATTTTTATTCCGGCTCCTTTGGTGTGATTGTCTGATCTATGTAAGCTTAGTTAGTATCTAGTGTGGTTGCTGGATTGTAGCGCTGTATCCACCGCCAAGCCTTCAGGCAGCATGTATCTTCTACTTCTGAGCTATGCTCTTCGTCTGCATGTTTTCGACAATGTATCATGTTTTGAGCCATGCTCGTCTTCCGTGTGTTTTGATGAAATACTGATGAGGAAAGACGCAGTCATTGCCCTTCCGAGTCAGTTAATTAGGAACACCTCCTTAACCTTCATCAATCACAAGGATAGGGGCTGTGTTTCTGCTAAACCGTTCGGTTCTACTGTCAAACAGTCCTGCTATGATGAGGGGAATTCAACACCTGGCTTCTGGCCCAGGATGGCCACTAGCCTGGGTGTGGACATGCCCCTACCCTCTTCAGTCACTTCCAACTAAGCTGGACAGCCCCATTCTCAGTGCTGGCCTTCGGCCCATCCCCCTACGTATACCATTCCCTATCTATAAATACTCCCCTGTGAATTTTATCCCGAATCTGCATCTGGTTCCTTGTCTGGATCATGAAAAGTAGGATAAGTAATATATGTTGAAACTGAAACCCTGGTGTGTTTTGGACACTGATATTGTCTCTGTTTGCTTGGACCAGAACATCAATGTGTCATTCCAAGGCTGTGGAACGGACTCGCTGATGGTGCGTGTGATGAACACAGACACCATCTGCCAGGTCAAGGAGAAGATCCTGGAGGCCTTCTATAAGAATCTGCCTTTCTCACAGTGGCCCCGCGCTGAGGACGTAGACCTGGGTAAGGAGATGTGTGCTCTCTTCTACCCTTATAGTACCAGTCCAAAGATTGGAAGCACCCACATTCTCAAGCTATGCACTGACAAGAAACAAAACCCACATTTCGCAAAAAAAAAAAAAAAAGAAATAAATCTGAGATTGACTCCAGCATGACAGAAGAGTTTCTCACAGCTGTGCTGCACTTGCGGCTTGCTTCTCCATGGCCTTCTGTCCAATTAATCCTAATTAGCTTGATTTTAATTCGCACTTAGAAAAATAGAAAAGATTCGTCAGTCTCCTTATTTTCCAAAATATGGATGTTTCTGATAAATCACAAAATTTTAGGCAGTATGCTATGTAGTAAATTATGATATACTGTATATATATATTGTGTGTGTGTGTGTATATATATATATATATATATATATATTAATTCATTCATTTTTTTTACTTCAGACTATTTATGCCTTACCTACTGCCATTTTAGGTTGTTACCAAGGTCCAACCATTTAAATTTCACCAAAGACACAGTATTAAAACACAAGTAAAGCATGTCAGAACTTTTGACTGGTACTGCACGAGACCCATTGCTAAACCACTGACCAGCCATGAGCATGATAGCTATACCACAGTAAACTCCCAAAGCTTGGGAATTTAGATAAATCATATTTCCCATGGTCAAAGCTCAACTTAGTCATGAATGCTATGTTACAGCATAGCCAATTAGCATGCCCCATAATTACCTCATGCATTGCCTCCAGCGATGTCTAAGCCCAGGCTACAAGCTCCTCTTGACTTACTATTTACTATTTGTGGGAAGCCAAGAAGAGGATGAATGAAAATCGTAACCCGGGCAAAAAGGCAAACACATGCCAAGCAGATAATTCTTTTGAGGCTGGCTGATGTATGATTCGTTTATGCAACCGTACACATTCCCCTCAGGGTGAGTTTTCCAAGAAAGTGCAGTGGATGCCTTTGACTGTGTGCATTTTGCATTTCTTTGTTTCCATCCCACCCCCGACCCTCTTCAGAGTGGTTTGCTTCTGCTGGGAAAAGCCAAATTCTCAGGGACCTGGACAACACCTCTGTCATGGAGGACGGCAGGAAGAAGCTCAATACGGTCTTCCACTACAAGGTGAGCACCCTCTGCCACGTGCAAACGCGTTTACGATTGCATGCTTCCTCTTCCTTTGTTCAGACGTAATCCAGCTGCTCTCGTGGCCGGCTTGCTGCGAGGGAGCTGAGATCACGCTGATGAGGATGCCATGAGATGTTTGTGTGTCTGTGCGCTCGGAGGCAGACACTTTGTGTGGTATGCGCAAACAGATGAGGTGAGATCTCTGACCTTGGGTTTCCAAAGCACCCTGTGTAGTTTTAGGCGTGCCACAGGGACCAAGCTGTGAAATCAATGGAGCGTGTATTGTCTTGGCTGGTTGGGTTGCTTTTCAATCCATTCCATCGTATGTTGACTTTATTGAGCACGCCCCCCCAGCTCCAGCTGTCACACACATGATATGTGTTCCATCCGTCAAACTGCCCTTCCCCCTTCCAGATTCCTGAGGGAGCCTCCTTGGCCATGAGCCTGAAGGATAAGCGTGAAAACACTTTGGAAAGAGGTACAGCAAACGTTCCGTTTTAAATACCCCAGTTCACTTCCTCGGTTCTGCTCAAAGTTTTTCGAAATTCATTCATTTTTTCAAACATAGCTGCAACATGTGCTATTGCTCATAACATGATGGTTTTCAACTATTTGACAAGTGCACTCAGTCATACAGCACAATGGATATGTAGACTACCAAACAAAAGTTTATGGACACTTTGCTCATGTCTTTTATTCACGTCTTGGTGAAACATAAGCAGTTTTTACTCATGAGACTAAACTCAAATGGCACAATGTGAATAGTGTGAAGACAAAAAAAAAAAAAAAAAGTTAATTTATTGGATGGTGACAAATTTTGAAGGTAATAAAAAATGTATTTGGCAAAATAACTCGGTGAACAAATTGTTTCCATTTTCCTACAAAGGATGTAAAATCAACCTACTTAGATGCTGATTGGGCCAAAAAATCAAGAGGAAGCAAACCACAGCATATCCTTGGAAACTTCCGGAGTTAAACTTCAGGAGTAGTGTTGTGTAAACCCTCAGAACCATGTCTAAAATTGAATTTTTTCATCTCTGTCTGCCTAAAAATTATTTGTGTATGACAACTTTTGACCAGTGGTGAACATATGTGCTTAAAAAATCAAGTTTTCTAAATCATTTTTTTCATCTGATGATGGCTGAAGTGGTTAAAACTTAAAGTAAGCTCATGGTATATTTTCTAATTTGGCAAAACACTGTTTTACATTCGTACTGTGTCTTTTTAGAATTCATGCACTGTTGTTAAATCTCTTGAATCTCACACCTTGTTTAGTTCTGCATTAATTTCCTTCCAATACGTACAACCTCTATACAAGGTATTTCTACCGTGGCGGTCGCCCCTCTTTATTCCGGTATCGCTTGATAATGTGCCTCAAGGGGGTTGCCATCTCTTCACTTGGAATGAACACCACTAGTAAAGTAAACAAAACAACAACCTGCCATTGAGTTATTGCACTGACCGCAGGAACATCATTAAAGCAGATGAACATCAGCAGCGGAACTGCATGTATACTCTGGTCCAAACGGAAAGCTAGACAGGGAAAAAGCTTGTGCAAAATGGAAAATTATAATCGCCACGTGAGATTACCTTGGTAATATAAACAGAGTAGGGGAGATAGGGAGGATCCCCATTACTCAAGGAAAACAATGAGGAGCTTTAAGGGTTCAACGTTGCTGTCAGGGGCTTATTTCTCATTCATGCCTAGCCAAATGCGGTGCATTACAAAGGACGCATTAATCTTGTTCTTCGTGCTCTAATACAAACCAGCTTGAATTTGCGGCCCTGGCTCCAGGATCAAATCTGTAAATCTAGCAGGCGGGTGAACGACACCTGCCTGCCAAACAGACATATTGTAAAAAATGTGCTGTCAATGAGAGGTTTGCTGAGACCACCAGCAATGAACAGGCTTAGGTAACTGCCTCTCTGTCTCCGATAATGACCTGCAGTATTACAAACCCATCTGCCTGGCTCCAGAGGCAATTATCTGCCACTATGTCACTGTCTATCCTGACCAAACATGATTGATAGCCTGACTGCAGTTGAATGATGCCCTTTGTTTTGATGTGTTTCACTCAACAGTTAAGGATTTGGACACGGAAAAGTATGTTCACCTGGTAAGTATTTACATTAGTACAGACACTTACAGAATGATGCTCTCAAACGTACGCACAAGCACTGACACACTAACATTCACACGCATAAACACAAACAGGCACACACACACGAACGCAAACGATCGCACACTCACTCAATCACGACCACACATGCACACACACAAAAGGCCTATGCCAGAAGGCTCAACGAGGCAGTTGTGCTGTGATTCATTAGATGGGAATTTTTATGTCTGGTAGGTGTCTGGTGGCAGTAGGAGCCAATGTGTGGGTTATTACTGCGTGAGGAAGTAAATGCGGGTATAATGATTTGAGGGGTGAGGTAAAATAAGGTTTCAATTCAAAATCATGTTAAGCTTTTGTTCTGCTTTTTGGAGATGAGTCATTCATTTCTGTTGATAATTCGTGAAGCCAAGTGTTGCCAAATCAAATCGGCTTAAATAATTGTACTTGATTCTCGTCTCTAAATAGAATCCTAAGCGCAGTTTGGATCATTAGTCGCTGTCCGTGCATATAAATGCAGTCAAAGTGTGAAATTTAATTTTTTGAAGGTTTGAGATAAATTTGAGATGTAACTAATTCGTCTGTTCCTGGGGTCTTTAGTCTGAAAAATGGTGACGATTCCTTAAGTTTGGATTATCATTTTTCTCAATTCAATTATATTGTTTTGCCTTTTTACTGCAGTATTCTGTATATCAGTCACACATTATATTGTTAATGTGCACATTAAACAACTATTAGTGGTAAATAAGCAGTATTACTAAATTGGGAAGCAAAATGTAAAGTTTATGTCTGTTTGTATTAATGCAACTTATACAGTGATCTGTTTCCAGTGGCTGAGCCTTATTTTTCAGCGGCTGTTCACTAAGAAAACTAGAAATATCAGTTTTGTTTATTGCATTAGTACTCCATAACTAGAATGCAGTGGTTTCACATGCCATCGGAAATGTTTGCCCTCAAAACAATTTCTAAAGTTATGGAGTGCATTTTTTTTTTTTGCTTTTAACTGTGTTTACATGAAAGTGTATGTATGGAAATAATAATTCAATAATTATTATAATCATTTTTAATCTAAAATAATTATTATCCACGCGAAAATATCTGTTTGGACCAACCCAAAACATACAATACAACTGTAATAGCCTCACATGTCCAGGAAGGGATCTGTCCATTCAAATGCCATAGTAATTGCCCTGGTTTTGATGTGCAGATCAGTATGTAGAACAGAAATGATGAGATATAATTGTCCTGCAGACGTCAGTGTTTAATTGATGACAATATAAAGCCTCAGCTGAAATCTAGTCTGTGTCTTGCTTCTCAAGGTCCCTCCTCATGATGAGTTGAATGAGACGAAGAAGTCCCACCGGCACAGCCACCGAAAAAAGGTCCTGCCCGAGATCTACCTGACCCGACTGCTGTCCACGAAGGTATGCCATATCTGCCTTTACTCTGAGGTCCCCGCTACTCAACCTTTCTGATACCTCAGTAGGTCTGAGTTGGGTCTGGGCCATCCTGCTCATTTAAATGTTCTCCTTCTGAAGGGTACGCTACAGAAGTTCCTGGATGACCTGTTCCAGGCCATTCTCAGCATCCCACCAGAGAAGCCACCATTGGCTATCAAATACTTCTTTGACTTTCTTGAGGAGCAGGCGGACAAGAGGGGCATTACAGACCCTGACACCCTGCACATTTGGAAGACAAACAGGTAGGAATGACATTCACTGCCATCCAGAGAAAACTCAGGAGTAGTTAGTGTTGCAGAGCATATTTAGTTCAATAGGCTGAAATAAAGCATGGGCTATATCTATGGTTTTATTTGGACTGAGTGGACACTGCACAGAGGATCATGTCTGAAAGAGGTTATTGTAAAACTGTTGAGATCTTTGACTCTGTGGCCTGCTTATTTTTTCACAGCTTGCCTCTGCGTTTTTGGGTTAACATTCTGAAGAATCCTCAGTTTGTGTTCGACATCGATAAGACGGACCACATGGATGCATGTCTGTCAGTTATTGCTCAGGCTTTCATTGATGCCTGCTCCATCTCCGACCTCCAGCTTGGCAAGGTGAGAACTTCACAGCCCCATGGTTCTGCTTTTGTCTCTAGAAGAGCATGCAACACCAAAGCCAGGAGACTACCAGAGAGGCAGGCTTCAAAGTGATCTCGCACACATCAGCTCATATCAAATACATCCTGACCTACATGATACAACTTCTGCCAGTGTCTCAGGAAATGAGCCTTAAAAAAACCTTGCCACTATCCAGAGCTTAAATTTCCATTCACTTTAAGCCACAATCTTAACTGTGCTGCATCGAAATTCGTGCTCAGATGGGCCTGTTGTAAAAAGAGCATCGAAAATAACTTAGTTCCCCATTCGCCATGTCAAGAGCCCTAGTCTTCTTCTCTTGGAGACATCATGCAGTTTTGGTTTCATCAGTTATGGGGGGGTGAAGGAGGAAGTGCCTCTCTGACCATTTCCTTGCAGGAAGCATTGTTATCTCAAGGCCTGCAGACGGTCAGTGTGGGGGCAAGGTTACACAGCAGATGGAGAGAATCCGCAGGAAGTCGCCCTGTGGACAGGAAGGAAAGGCTGGTTTATCAAGCAGACCACTGAGGCGCTGGAGAGCGCACTTGAACACACACACACACACAAACACACACACATACGCCCACATACACACACACACACGCTCTCTCTCACACACACACACACACACACACACACACGCGTAGGTACAAACGCTTATTAACATCTGTCTACCTGCTTCTCAGGAGTAGGAGCTTTTTTGGGAAACAGTCAGAAAATAGAATTAATGAGACGTTGATGGTGATATTTGGTGATAAATCCTTCAGTCAATAAAAATATGAAACGTTTTATTTTCAAACAATCCTTCTTTGATTGAAGATTTTTTGAACGCCCACAGAACACAGAGAATTGTTTACCATGGAAAAGTTCACACTGTTTTCTTTGGGGGATAAGACTATTTTGGTGATGTAGCAAATGGAAATTTTTGTTTCCTTATTGCAATGCACTAAAGTAGATGGGTTTTATTAAAAGTATGGTATTTCCCTGGAGAAAGTGAAATAATATTTTTTTATTTATCAATAATATACCACACAGTAAATGAAATGGAGGGCAATGTAGGCACTGTTGAAAACTGCTGAATGGCTGTAAAGTACATTAAGTAACAAAGTGGTGCTGGATAATCCAATAAAATGAATAAAATGGCAATACTCTAATGCTGTTCGTGTTTATACAAATTAATCATCGGTTATAGTCATGATTATTCTCGTTGGTTTAAATGTTTTGTTTAGAACTGCCTGAATAACAATAAATAAAAAAATTTATTTTTTGATTGGGTTAACACAATATTGGATTGAATGCATTTTATCCAGATAGTTGCCAGTGAGTTGTCCCACCATTTATGAGTTTAAGTGAAGGACTGAACTGAAGGAGCCACAGTCAGTGACATGTCTTACTTTCAGGACTCTCCCACTAATAAGCTGCTCTACGCCAAGGAAATCCCAGAATACAAAAAGAGGGTGCAGTGTTATTACCGGCAGATCCAGGAGATGGCACCACTGAGTGAGCAGGAAATGAATGCACACCTGGCAGAGGAGTCCAGGGTGAGATAACCATTCACATCTCGGTCTGTGGTCCAGTGATATACAAGCTCATATGACTCGAATAATGAAGGCTTAAAACTGGACCGTGACGTAAGCCCACAAAAACAGCGATCAGCAGTTCTGTGTGGATAAATGCTGTATGTGCCTTTGTAGTCCACATGCCTGGATTCAATAAACACTTCTCCTTAAGTCTGACTCAGCAAGCAAGTTATTTTCCTCATAAAGTACAATTTGGCGGGTTAATCTACGCGATCACTGAATTCACCAAAAAGCCATTGCTGTCCATTTGACGGTGTTAAATGGGTTATAGACTGTGACTCCATGTGATCTTATTTTTTAAAATTTCCACTTTTTGCTCTTACTTATTTTAGATAATTTTTTGATACAGACTTCATATATTGGTGGAAGCTGCAAAAAAAGAAAATATATTCACTTAAATGACACCACTATGATTCATGTCAAATTTTCTTCCCACAGAAATACAGGAATGAATTCAACACAAATTTGGCTCTGACTGAAATCTATCAATATGCCAAGAGATATCGTAATCAAGTAAGTAATCTTTAACTGTATCACCATAAACTGGATGTATCCAGCCAACACGACCAGCTACATTTGTCAGTGAAGCAATTCTAGGTTTCACAAAGAAAGACTGAACAAAGATTGAACTCAAAGCAGGTTGAAACAAGGCAAGAGAGCTTACAGGGACTGTCATGCTTTAAACTCATTTTTAGAATGCTGATCAGAAGCCAGTGGACACTAACTTTTGCTGTTTTGTTTGGCATCAAGAAAGGTTTGATTGCATAAATAGGACGTTGTGCTTTAAATAGATTTCTCCAAAAGTTTGCGACCTCAGCCTTTAGAAGCATTCCTTGAGCTCAACGTGTACCTTCTTTCTAATATTAGAATTATTTTTGTCTAAATACTGCCTGAGAACATCTCAGAAGGCTTTGTAAATGATGCTTGCCTGAGCGACACGTGTTGGGGGTTTAGTGTGCATTAGTAGATGAGGGTTTGTAAAAGCACTCATTCACTTCCTGTCTGTGGCTCGGCAGGTGGTGAATGCGCTGGACGCTAACCCCACAGCCCGACGCACGCAGCTGCAGCACAAGTTTGAGCAAGTCATTGCCCTGGTGGAGGACAACATCTACGAGTGCAGTAGTGAAGCATGAGGTTCAGGTTCTGGCTAACTGTGTAAGCCCTGCACAATGACTCTCTCCTGTATCCTGTGAGCCACTGCACCTATCCCTACCCTTTACTCTACTATCCCATAATTCCATCGGTCTCCTGTACGTGCGATAGAGCTGCCTACAAAGACATTCCAACCTTCAGAACCGGATTTCTTGGACGCACATGGCCTATGTGCCCTGGAACTTCAGAAGAGACTGAACCAAAACCAAAACCGAACTAGCAAACACTCATCAGTTCCCCGACCCAAGGGAAGCCTCAACTCCCTTAGTGAACTTCACCCTATTATGGAGTGTAATTGTGAATGGACTACCGACCTTTGCTTCAATACTGGAGACATGATAAAGCTTGCAAATCTTTTCACACTATGAATGGGATTTTGAGAATGGGTGCTTTCCAGAGGTTTGGTCTTGCCTTTTTACCTGCTTCAGATAGGGTTGGTTAATTTAGGTCCTCCTTCCATCTTATTATTTTCAGGGCATCAAAACCCAGGTTTCCCTTTGTTGAAAATGGCCCAGGAAAAATATGGATGCAATCACAGACATTGGCACCTTTGATGGTGAAGATGAGCCGACAATGCACTGTACTGTAAAATATGTGTTCATAGCAATATTTATAGATCTGTCCTATGTTTTCTATGTTTGTATGTCCATTAATATGATTATATGAAGGTAAAAGAACCTAAATGAAACTACATATCCTTCTGGCTTGTGCTGTGGAGAGAGTAGAGAGGATTCTCCATCCACCGACCAAAATCTCAATAATTTTGGATATGAGAAAATTGCAGATTGAACAGAAGGCCTATTTTTTTTTAAAGAAGTAAAAGTATTTACCGCTGGACCGGACTGGCCAGCAACCTAAACTACTGAGAGTGTGGACTTTAGACTATGTGGCAGGTGTTGAATACCATGGTGTTTCACCAGAGGTTTTGTGCTTTGTTTTCTTCTCTTGCCTGGAAAGTGACAGTAAAAAGAGAATAACATGATTAAATAAAAGAGCTTTGTTTAAATAGTTTTTTTGTCTTAACAATTCAATTTATTTCCACAAGGTAACATTATGCTATCACACAGCTTAAAGGTGCTACATGCAACTTTTTCGCATGTAACAATAACTTTCTGTTGCCAAAGTATGAACAGACTGAAACTTAACTACAAAAAATGAGACCTTTCTCAACTTTCTTGGTTACCTATAACAGCCTGCAGACTGATTCTTATGTGGAGGTTTTGGGTCAGATTTGGCTCAAAAATCCAAAAGGAGTGATGTTAAAGTGTGCTCCACAGTGCCGTTCGCCTCTTTTCCCTCCACTATAGTGGCAGGTGTCCAACAGTAGCCAACAATTTTACCTCAGAAATGGTGTCCATTAGTGTCAACTGATGACTGTTAACAGTAACAGTTAAATAAACAATGGTATGCTGTAATGATAGAGTAAGGTGAACTACTTTGATACATGAAATGAAGAATGCATTATGTTCTAGAATAATGTCAAAAAATGCCTGTTCTTTCGAACCAGTTTGGTTAGGTCTACTTTGTGGCCACATTTTGTGTGAATTAACCCCAGTTAAGCGCAACTTCTCCCACTCCAATTATCTGTTTATAACTGACGTTAGTTAAGGATAAAGTTAATGAATTCCAGACCACACCTACAATAGAAGTTAACGATATTTATAAAGTTGGACAGGCATGGGAATTTGTGCTGATGTAGGATGGAAAAAAGTCGAGTTGCTGACGGGGAGCCCCAGGCGACGAGACTAAAGGTGGGGGTAGCGTCTCTTAGAGTCATAAAGGCTACTTCGAGTCCCCTGGGGTTCCTGCAGAGTGACAGGGTGAAATGAATAGAAGGGAACGGGAGGGAGGGATGTCAAGTGAGACAGACCAGGATTGTAGAATGAAGGCAGTATAAATAGGCTGGTTGGTTAGGATGTGGACGAATGGAGTGACGTCTTAGGCGTGGTTTGGTTCACTAACCTATGTTTAGTTAACTCCATTTATGGCTGTCTCAATCCACTGCCAGACGCGTGCGGGACATTAACGTTAGCTGACTGTAAAAAAAGTGTTTATTTGATTATACTGAAACATTGGTGCATGGATTAAGCGAGAGAGAGAGTTGTAATAGACGTATTCACATCAATTATAAAGAGTGGCTACACATCTTATTTATATTATTCCGTCTGGTTCACTAACTGTTAGCATTATCATCCTGAGAATATGTCAATGTTGAAATCGCTCAGCCACTCGATTCACCACCTGTAATGCTTGGAGATTCTTTTGCCAGCCAAACCATCCTCCTCACAGTGTGTGGGGTGAATGTACACACGTCCTTTTCAAGGTTGATTCTCCTCTTGCTTTAAAACTCATTAGTATTGCCCTGATAGTGGAAATGGATATTTTTAACTGTTTAGAGATTTTCTTAAATCTATTTCCTGATTTGCGCACATCAACAAGTTTTTGTTCAACTTCGTCACTGTGTTTATACCCCAGTGAAACAAGAGGTCATGGTTGAACACTTTCAGAATTCCAAATCAAACAGGTGAACTTAGAACAGACATGATTTGGATAAAAATATTTAATGCCAACATTTTTTTCATTCAACAATTTTACTTCAATGAAAATGTAAGATTACTGCGAATATTTTGAGTGACAGACTAAGGAATAAACTGCAAAGACATTCACTATGGGTACCAATAATTTTTGAGGCAAATGTAAGTGAACAAATAACTAACATAAAACAACAAATGCTTGCTTCATCCTCAAATGTTTCAGATCCATTTGATTCAAACTTACTTCAGGACCACAACCGAACATTCATTTAGCTGTCCGTAACTGCTGACTGTACAATACATTTACATGCATATTACACATATGAATTCAACATTCTCTCTTGATCATCTCATTTAAAATTATGACAGAGAGGGAGCATAGGAAGCAGTGTCTTCAACCAATGACTTCAGCTTCGGATCTCATTATGCCATAAAAAAGTTACTTGGTTCGCTTCCCCGCCCACCCTAGAAAAAACCCTCCAGCCTCTGATTTCTTTTTTTATTTTTTGTTTTGAAAAAATCTGTTAAAATCTTGAAAGTGAGAAAAATGCTCAAAATCCCTGTCCGTGCAGCAGACAATCTGTTCAGCTTTCACTCGCAGTACCACTTTTGGATTAGGCAGATTTGATTCTTTATATTATAACATTTACTTGTGATTTGAATTTGCTGCACTATTTGGATCTCAAACTCTGATTATCATAAAATTAAAAAAATTTAAAAAACCTCCCGCCTGCCTCGCAAAATTGAAATTTGGAGGGTGCGAACCAACTACTTTCTACTCTCTGTGTGATTGAGGAGGTGAGTAAAGCTGAGGGGCCAGGAGGATTCGGCCGGCGCGAGGGCCTGGGTGAGGGGTAACGGACTCAGGCTGGAGCCACCTGGCTGGTGGACACAGTGGAAGACCGGGTCTTGGTTGAAGCAGTGGTGGAGTCCTCCTCTCCAAACGGGTTCTTCCCACAGCAGACAGTGGTGATCATGCAGCTGCGAAACTGTGGGTGCGGGGATCGGAGCGTGAACTTTACATGTAGAGTAGCTGTGTGGCTAGATGCACTAGCATGCACACTAGCATAAGCTAATGCACATATAGGAATGTGAACTCACAGAGGCCTGCACACATAGAGGTATGTGGTGTCATGCAAGTGTGCACTCGAGTAGACGTGTACTGCTAGTGTGCACTTATATGAGTGTGTGGACTCATATTTGGGCACTCAAGTAGATGTGCCATCCAGGAAGTGCGCTCACATAAGCCTGCAGACTCATGCAAGCGAGCACGCACATAAGCATGTGGACTCATGCAAGGGTGCACTCAAGCAGACGTGTACTCATGCAAGCGTGTACTCATATAAGCATGTGTACTCAAACAATTGCGCACTCAAATTGATGTGTAATCAAGCAAGTGTGCATTCATATAAGCATGTGGACTCAGGCAAGTAGACATCTGCATTCCCAAAGATATATAAAGTCACACAAGTAATACAGAAGTTACTGCCTGGCAGCACACATTACCTGTCTGTTGAATAGGATGTAGATGACAGGGTTATAAAGGGCGGCACTCTTTGCGAAGAACGCTGGGACAGTCATGCACACAGGACCGAAGTCTACACCTTGATTAACAAAGATGTACCAGGCCACACTTGCATAGGGCACCCAACACACGAGGAATGATATCACCATGACAACCACCATGCGAGTCACTTCTTTCTCAGCTCGTTGGGTCGTCTCGGACTCCTGCTGCTGTGCTGCTGCCTGCACACACACACACACACAAACACACACACGCAGATGCACACAAAAGCACACGTGCATACATACACACACACCACATACACATAAACATACATACATACATACATACATGTAAACATACAAGCACATGTACATACAAGCACAAATATACACGCAAATACACACATGAACACACACACAAGCAAATGCAAAGATTGAAATGCATGAACACACACAAACATACATACATGTAAACACACAAAAGCACATGTATATGCAAGCACAAATAAACATGTAAACACACACACATGCACAAACATGCATAAACACACATACACACAGATGCAGACAGATACACACACATGAACAAACACATTCAGGGACACACACTCAAACACACGTATACAGGCACCCACAAAAACAGAGACATGTTAATAGACACAGAAACACACAAAAATATACACAGACACAACGACATACACGCCCACATACACACAAACCCACACAGACACACACGTGCACAGCCACACAAGCACATACACGCAGGCAGACAAACTCATGCAAATACACACATAAATACACACACACACACACACACACACACACACACACACACACACACACACAGTTATGTTATACTGTATAATGTCTACCAGATGTCCTAGGAAACTGTCTTTCCTGTGTATCAACACAAACTCTTATGCTATTCAATCTCCTCTTAACCACGAGGTGGGACTGACTATGAGGAAAGAGTCATACCGCCCGGACAGTGCAGAGCAGGCGGCTGTAGCAGAAGAATATGATCATCAGAGGAATGGTGAAGTGCAGTATGAACATGTAGATGACGAAAGAAGCATTATTCAGCCCAGGTTTGCGGGTGTAGTAGTCTATTCCACAGGAGCACTGCATACCCTCTGGGATGTACCTGCAGTCAAGGTCAAAGTGACTGTAATGCACAAATACTTATTAGCAAGTGCATGCCAACAAACATTATGCATGATCACCAGGACATTAAAGCTATGCTGTTATGTTAAAGCTTGATCAAACGTCCAACTTGCCTAAGATGTAATAATAAAAACTGAACACACTGCTGGCATCTGGTAGGACTTAAGAGAAAGAACAATGAACTTTTCACATATGAACAATAGTTGAAGCATGAACTGGGTACATGGCTGGACATTAAATGTTATTGTACGTGCTTGTAAGAAGAAAGAATTACGCACATCACGTATAGGTGCAAGGCTATCAAATAAAACATGTCAATGGAGAAAGGAAGGGACGCCAGCACACTTACTCCAAGCCACCAAGAAAATTTTATTTATTAAATTAGAAAAACGTTTCGATCCAACTCTGATCTTCCTCTGTTGGATCGAAACGTTGTCCTACTTTAATAAATAAAATTTTTCTTGGTGGCTTGGAGTAAGTCTGCAGGCATCCCTTCTTTTCTCTACTGTACATGTGTGTCACATTTTGAAGAAGCACCCTGAATTGCCTAGCAGGTGCGTGTGAGGGTCATCCCAGTTTAACATCAGAGGCTCAATTCTCTCCAGACGGTAATGAGAGTCACAGAAGTGGAAGGATGGAAGGAGAGCCAGCATACCTGGACCAGCCCAGCAGAGGAGGCATAGCACAAGTAAGAGCCATGATCCAAGTTAGCATCACCCCCATGACAGCGTGAGTCTCCCCGAAGCGGAAGGTGGACACTGGCTTGCAGACCACAATATATCTCTCAATAGCCAGGACCACCAGCGACCACAGGGCAATCTCACCTGCCAATAGCCCCCAGACAACACAGAGAGTCACAAAATAACAGCTGTCTCTGCACTCAAGTCTCTACAGGAACCTAGCATGTGCACAGTGCAGCATTTTATCGAGGTCTAACCATATTGCCATTTTAAATATCAAGATATCAGCATAAAGCAGATGCAGATGCAGCCTGTTAATTATATACTGCAGTGTCCTGTCAAAAAGAGGCAAGTGACATCTTGCAGTCATGGACAACTATTATAGGAGGCGAGTTTCAGAAATGCATAATTGAAGATCTCACCCATGTACCCTCTTTCTGCTGAGGAGAGAGGAGCTGAAAATGTGGTATGCGTGAATGAATCAATCAAATAATTCCAAAGGAAGAGACTAAGAGTATCTGTCAGAATTGACGTTAGTTTTTTAATTGATTTAATTAAGCAAATGGATGAAACCCATAAAACATTGCAGGCTCCGTCCCTCCCAATTAATGTGGACACCATATCAGCATGTTACGGTAAATGAATGACAAACCTTCCATTGTGAAAGGCCTCCAAATTAATTTTTAATAAGACTATACAGATCCAAAAAACCACCCTTTTACCATTGCACTTATAATCTAATCTCTCTCATGTTCTCAATGAACACACTACCAATTTCTGCGACACGAAACAGAAGAATCGCGAAGAGAGTGATTCAGCAGTGAAGAATTGCTTGCTCACCGCCCAAGGTAGCGAAGAAGCCCTCGATGCTGCAGGCCACAGGGCCCAGGGCGAAGTAGCCGTGAAGTGCCGTGTACAGGGTGGTGGTGAAGCCGCCGACCACCATGAAGAGATCCGCCACGGCCAGGTTCAGCAGCACGTAGTTCAGAGGAGTCCGAAGCCTCTTGTGCTGGACAGTGACATAGAGGGTGAGGAAGTTGATGGGGAAGGCCGTGATGATGAGGAAAAGCATGTACGCTGCCAGTAAAGAGTACTTCCAGGGCTCTGCCAGGTAGTACTGGGGGTACTCGAAAGGGCTGCGCACGACCCCTGTCTTGTTGGACATGGGGACATAAAAGTTGGAACCCTCCGTTCCATTCATGACTCAAACAGTTCCCCCCCCCACTGCGACAATGGTTGTTCACCAACAGTCGTTCACCTTGAGACTAAGGCAGGAGCATTCTGCAGTGTCGGATGAACGCTATGTTCCCTTTTAAGTTATTGTGTAGGATTAGTAAGAGAATACGCAGGTGGGTGTCAGAAAAGGATTTAGGTCACTCTGAACAGCAGTAATCCAGAAAAAAAGTAATTGCCTTCATTGAAGTTGTGTAAGTGCCAATCATCACATCAGGGTCAGAGCTAAGAGAGCCTGCACATCGCAGCGCTTCAGCACAAGGGATGACAAGGTCTGTACAGACCAACTGGTTTTTTGCTAGGCTAACGGATCCATATCATACTCCTGTAGGAGTAGCATCTTAATTTATATGCTGGAGGAGTAATTTACTAGGAGCGAGGTACAGTAATCATGCTGTCAATCAATGTCCTCAGTGCATTTAAAAAAAAAAAGAGGGTCAAGAACATTCTTCAACACATATCTTTGTGATAGGATCAATGGAGAAGTAAGCAATGAGCTCCATCTTCATTTGCATGACACAACCCTTCAAAAATTTATCTTGTTTTTCTATGCTAAAGCCTGCAGACAAGTCCGCTGGCCAGCAAGCAACACTAATCAGGTTCCCAAAGGCTCCTTGGCTTCAAGCCTTCCTGGCTTGAAACGAACATGGACAAGAAAATAAACATGGATACTAATGACAGTCAGTGCCTGGTAACTGGGGCTGTACACACTCAGATACTGTATTTGCTTGAGCAGGGATTTTAGTGAGGTATGTGCTCTCAGAGACCGCTTCCACTGAGACAGCTTAATACCCCAGTAAACATTCTGACATTAAGAAGTCTTTGTCAGAGCAGCTTTCAAGAGGAGCGCTTGTCACAAAACTGCTGGGTATTCCAAAGTAAATTACTGAGCGAGCGCACACGTTCGCCCACACACGCATATACTGTACATGCACATAAAATTCCAGGACAGCAGGTGAAAAATACACAAGTTTACTGCACTGTTTGCGAGAAGAAAACATGATTTCAAGGTATTATAGAAGCAATATATTTATTTATAAAATACACATGAAAGAGAACCAAAATCAGCTCAATGTCTTTTTTACACACAGTATACAGTGAAGATTCAAAAAAGGCCAAGTCACAACACACCTCAATTAACAAATATGGCAACAAAAAAAAAAAACCTAAAAAAGCTGTACAGCTCTGTCCATTATTGGTCATATTCAATATTACAGTTGATCATAGACACACTAGAGTACACTTAAAAAGGAATGTTCAATATTTCATAGCGACTTTGAAACATTTTCTTTTATATAGCAGATATTAAAGGTTATTTGTACAAAATACAACAGTAATAAAATCTACCCTTCACCCCCCTTCACCGAAATGATGTAACCTCCTTGCAAAAATCCTGAGAGACCTGATCTATTTAATCCTATAAGTCTGATCTGCAGAGAGAGGTGCTCTTGTAATGGAGCGTAACATCTCCTGAGTATGGAGAGAAGGGAAAAAAGCAGCAGGGGATAATAACTGCACAGAAATTAGCCCAAGTCAGCCTTAGCGAGGTGCGGGTCAGCTGGTCTCGTCGATGGGCCGCCTGCAGTACGGGCAGCAGTTCTGCTGCAAGACCAGGAGCTCGTAGTCCTCGCTGTGAAACATCTGTGGGGATGGTGGGAAAATACAAGGCGGTCATAAGGAGAGGGAAATGTGGGAAAAAAAAAACAGGTCACAGTTCTGGGGAGGGGGGGGGGGAGCGGAAACCAGAGGCACTTAAAGGAAACGACACAGCTATAAGTCTGGAGCCTCTGGAGTAGGAGTATAAAAAACAAACGATATACTGCTAGAAATATGTGCTTTTGGATGAATTCAGCTATACTGTTCATACTGGCAGAGGGGGGAGGAAAAGAATATTTACATTAGAGCAACAGTGCAAAAACTTTTGCTTGGAAACCATCAACAGATATTAACTACCTAAACCCTAACTTTTCACTTAAGTTTTCCCTTAAGTAGGTTCTAAGTCAGAAAAGGCATTTTTTTCATATTGTAGGGTAATGTCAAGTATTTTGTATCTGCTAGTAGCAGCACTTTACTTAAACTGCATCGCATATATATTGAGAGAAATCTTCAAAACCCAGGATGCCATGTTTTATGTCCACAGCATTACATCAAATTTAGAATATCCAGATCTTGTAAATCATTTTCTACACATTCCCCGGTAATTCAGCGGGACATATTTGACATTGGTGGAAACTTGGTATCTCCAATAGATTATAAAATAGGCCTGAGGTTCCACAGGTGAGAATTCAGCAGCTGCATTAGATGAGGTTTTATGGGATTAAGGAGGGCCTACGGGCTGCTGCGAAATTGGTTCAAGCCAGACTGATTTATCACCTGCTCAAACAAGGTAGTGCCCCAATTTTTATCCGAAATTTGAACCCCTGCTCCTTTTAAAGCAAGTTTTGTTGAAATTGGGAGAAAAAAAATAAAACCATGGCACTGAAGCTAAGCTGAAAACAACAATTAATCAATGCACAAGACATCAATATGCATCCACAAGAAAAGATCTGTTTTGCCACCAATTTGCTGTTATTTGGCCAATACTGTCGCCATGGCAACCAAAATCCATAGGTGTCATGAGTGAAGTATAACACATGTCAATACCAAATATGAAAGTAATCGGCCAAAAGTTACAGCCTTTACTGCGTCCACAAGGAAATCCCTATGTTTTGCCAGTAATTTGTGCATTATTCAGCCAATACTGCTGCCATGGCAACCAAAATCGCTAGGTGTCATAATTGAAGTATAACACATGTCCATACCAAATTTCAAAGTAATCAGTCAAAAATTACAGCCTGTACTGCGTCCAAAATGAAGTGTGTATGTTTCAGCACAAATATACACATTATTCGGCCAATACTGTCGCCATGGCAACCAAAATCTATAAATGTCATAAGTGAAGTGTAACATATGTCCACACCAAATATAAATTTAATCAGTCGACAATTGCAGCCTGTACTGTGTCCACAAGAAAATATCTATGTTTTGCCACTGATTTGCATATTATTTGGCCAATACTGTCGCCATGGCAACCAAAATTTATAATTGTCATAAGTGAAGAGTAACACATGTCCATACCAAATATGAAAGTAATCGGTCAAAAATTGCAGCCTGCACTGCCTCCACAAGAAAACCTCTGTTTCGCCACTACTTTGCATTATTATTCGGCCGATACTGTCGTCATGGCAATGAAAATCTTTAGGTGTCATAAGTGAAGAATAACACATGTCCATTCCAAATATGAAATTAATCGGTCAAAAATTACAGCCTGCAGAGCGTCCACAAGAAAGTGTC
The DNA here is from genome assembly GCA_029692085.1 of Gymnothorax javanicus. Lineage (NCBI taxonomy): Eukaryota > Metazoa > Chordata > Actinopteri > Anguilliformes > Muraenidae > Gymnothorax > Gymnothorax javanicus. Next base: position 22,389,285 of record CM056203.1, read on the forward strand.
TATGAATGAGTATGCGGCGGCGGCAGCGTCGGAGACGACACGCGTGAATCCATAGCAGCCCGACTTCGTCCGGGCGCTACAATAATGTCTTTTGAGAGAAAAAAGTATCTAGTATATCTAGTATGGCCACCCTTTGCTTTGACTGCAGCATTCAATCTTTCAGGCATAGTTTTCATATTTTTTTTATTTCCTCACACGCTAAACCATTCCATATGTTTTGAAGTTCATTCCAAAGAGATTCTTTTGATGATTCAACAGATTTGCTCAATCGGATTAAGGTCTGGACTCTGAGCAGGCCAAGTCATAACTTTCATGTCACCAGATGTTTCTTTCAGGCTGAAATAATTCTTGCACAACTTAGAAGTGTGTTTAGGGTCATTATCTAGTTGAAAATAAAATCCCCGACCAATCAGTCTCCCTCCAGATGGCAATGCGTGCCTCACAAGGATGCTGTGATACTTCTTTCGATCCATGATTCCATCAATTTTTATGAGAACCCTGGCTCCTTTCGAGCAGGCTGAGCCCCAAACCATAATATTACCACCACCATGTTTTACTGAAAGGGTTAAACAGTCATTTTTGAAACGTTCTCCAAGTCTATGGTGCACATAAATTCTGCGTTTAGGTGAAAATTTTTGAATTTTGATTTTTCCGTCCAAAGAACTTGTTTCCAGTCCAGTGGTGTCCAGTCCTGGAATTTCTTGACAAACTCAAGGTTTTTTTTTTTTTTTTTTGCCAGCTCTTGGCAGCACGACCAGTCAGACCATTTTCACACCAGCGTCTGGAAATAGTAGATCTTGATACTTTCATCTCTTCACATCTGGCACTATTAATATCATCACTGAGTTGTTGTGCTGTCAACTGCCAATTTTTTTTTTACCTGTCATACACATATAACGATCATCAGTGGCACTTAACTTCCGTTCTGCACCTCTATTGCCACTAGTTTTCAGCAAACCGGTCTCTTTGAAACGCTTGATGGTATTTCTTGCAGTGCCATGGCAACATTTAACGTCCTCAGCATCATGAAAGGCTTAAAATGCGACTACGAACAATCTTAGAGAGTACCCTCCGTCATGCCATCATAACTAACACTGTGACACTGCTCCAAGTTAATGTCACTTTATATACAGGAACAATTGACCATCAGAGGTAATTATGCAAAATAATGTGGCCTCAAACCAGTTAAAACAAATTTTTTAGCATCAATAATCATGGTATGAGACTTCAAACATGCATTTAAGGCTATGCAAGAGTCAAAAAAAATAAAATTTGTGACACCATTCAATTGTTATAAAAAAAATTGATGTTTTCAGTGTTTTTGTTTATTACCCATATTTTTATCTCAATATACCTGTGGCAAAGATAGTTTTTTTTTTATTATTGTTGTTTGCCTATTACAGTATTTTTCAATACATTCTCACTAAAAAATTATAGGGAAGTAATTTATTAGGACCCCTTTTAGACGAAAGAGGAGTTGTATAATCATCACTGTATACGACCTCCTATATGTCTCTAATACAATCCTAAGCTCTGAAGCAGATTTAGTGATACAAGTCATTGAAAATTCACTGTCAATTTTGAACTTTGAAGGTCACTGAAGGTCAAGTTGAGGTCACCATTTAGACTTCATATACAACTTTCTATATGTCGTCAAAGCAAACCTAGGCTCTATCTGTGACCATCTTAGTGATGCAAGTCACTGAATTTTTACCAGGTCAAGTCTGACCTTTGAAGGTCAATATAAAGGTCAGCAGAACAAAGTTCATGTATAACTTCCTATGTGTCTCAAAAACACACCTACGCTCTATCTGTGACAGTTTTGGTGATAGATGACATAATTTCATTATGTCAAGTTTGACATTCGAAGGTCACCAAATTAGTTAGTATATGACTTCCTATATGTCTCTAATACAAACCTAGCCACGATCTGTGACCGTGTTGATGATGCAAGTCATTGTGATTTGAATTCGAAGGTCACTGAAGGTCAACAACAGGACAGTTACGAACTTTGCCTCAGTCCATCTTAAATGAGCTTGGGCCCTGAGATGGCAGCAGCGTTACTAGATGTTGTTACTATATGGTTTTATATTTACATGACAGAGTTTATCTTGCATTTGTCGATACAGCAAAAAATTGTACTCACTGACAATGGTTTTTCCCAAGTGCTCCTAAACCCATGCATTGATTTCCACTTCAGAATCCTGTCTGTTTTTAAACACAGTACTGCCTGAGGGCCTGAAGATCACAATTCAATGTTGTTTTTTCAGCCTTGTTCCTTGGGTACAGAGACTTCTCCAGATTGTCAGAATATTTTATAGATATTATTAACCATAGATGACGAAATCCCCAAATTCTTCGCAATTTCATGTTGAGAAACGTTACTCTTAAATCATTGAATTATTTGCTCATGCAATCTTTTACAGATTAGTGAAGGCTCTCTGGGATGCTCTTCTTATACCAAATCATGTTACTGACCTGTTGCCAAAAAACCTAATTAGCAGTGAGATATTCCACCCGGGGCACTTTTCCAGTCCTTAGATGCCCCTGTTGGATTTTTTTTTAAATGCTTTGCTGGCATCAAATTAAAAATAAGCCGACTTTTTCAAAAGACAATAAAATTTCTCAATTTCAACATCTAATATGTAGTCTTTGTATTATTTTCAATTAAACACAAGGTTTAAATGATTTGTAAATCATTTAGTTTTCATTTACATTTATCACAGCATCGCAAATTTTCTGGAAACAGCCTTGAAAGAGAAGAGCACAAAGAAGGGAAAAACACACCATCTCATCTGTGAAGTGTGATCATGTGTGGGCATGATTGCCAATGCAACCAGTTCCATAGTTAGTACTGCTGATGTGACTGCTGACAGTAGTAACAGGATAAATAAGGAGTTCTATATAGTGCTATATGATCTGCTCAAACTCAGCTGAATGTCTCAAAACTCATTCCAAGGTGCTTCACACAGCAGATGGACAATGATTCAAAATTTACTGCAAAACCAACCGAAAAAGTTTTTAAGGCAAAGATGTGTAATGTTCGACAATAGCCGAGTCAGTCACCAGACCTGAAACCAATTAAGCCTGTGTTTCACTTGCTGAAGAAAAAACTGAAGGCAAAATGCCAAAAGAGGAAAGAGGTAGAAGACAACTGTAGTGAAGGCCTGGTAGAGCTTTTATAGGGAAGAAACCCAGCATCTGCTGATGTTTATGGGTTCAAGAATTCGAGCAGTCATTAACTGCAAAGGATTTGCAACCAAGGATTGAGAATGAAAATTTCATTTATGATCATCATAGCTTGTCTATATGTCCCCAAAACTGAGTAAGAATGGACAAAAATTGTCATTCCGCACTGATATAAACAATATTTTTGGAAAAACCCCGCAATTAAAGCTAAAAATCCACTCATCAAGCATATCATTATTCATTTGTTTCAAATCCATTGTGGAGGCAAACAGAGCCTAAATTATTTAAATTGTTTCATTGCCCAAATACTTATGAACCTGACTGAATATCGACAGCCAAAATTCAAAATATATTGGGATATAAATTTGAGGCCATGTCATCTAGTTCAGCTCTAAAGCCAAGCAGGGCCAGTGATAAAGACACTCAGCTTTAGGATGTCAAACAAAGCTCCTGACGCTCCAGTGATTAAAGATCTTAGGCCATTCCTCAGAAACAGGTGGTTAAAAATCCAGTGCTTGGCTCAAATCCCACTCAGTCTCTCACAATAAGGCCATCTAATCTAATCCTCCAAGGCTGAATAAATCCCTCCCTCTCCAATTCATTTGAAGGCCGGCTGTGCATTCTGCCAAAATATAGCAACCATATATCAGTGAGGGAGGTGATAAAAGTCAGTATGTCTCACTGCAGTATTAATCACGATGGCTTTTAGTACAAATGTGTAAGCCAACAGTTAATCAAAAAACATTTTGCATTAATGCCGGCTCAAGATGATTCACACGCTTACTTAACACAGAAATCATTTCATACTACTTTAACCTACAATTTCCATCCATTTTAGACATAACAGGGGGACTTAGTGAAGAGTTAGTAATGTCCCTGCAAACTACAGAAGACATAGAGGCGCAAGAAATCCTACAGGAAAAGGAGAAAACATTACATGGAGCATCGGCCAACGCTGATGTGTTCATATAGGATTATGGGGAAATGTACATTCATTTTTAATAGATCTGAACAGCTTTTGACAACATAATGACCAAGAAAATTTGGTTGCACCAAGACGGCAGGCGTATCCCCCACACTGGGACAAAATTCTTCCTTAGCAATAGCTGATCGTAACCAAAATCGATAGGCAGTGTGATCTTACTACCACTAATAAACCCACCAACTTTAAGAAAAATCAGGTTTAATTTATAACCAGCAGAGCAATCACAAGAATCAACAATAAGCACTGAAGAAAGTGTAATCAATAGTATCCCCCAAAACCTTTGTTCTGGTGATACAATTACAAATAGGGCAAATACACTCTCACATCTTCCAAGGGCAGTGCAGAGAGAGGAGGAAGGTGGGGATGGACAGAGGGAGAAATGAATAAAGAGCGAGCGTCGGAGCAGCACCTGAAAGCAGGAGGGGCACATGGTGATGCTGACGTCGGGCAGTAGGGAACGGTAGTACTGCCAGCTGAGCGGTTTGGGCCAGCGCTTGATCAGAACGTCCCTGCGGCTCATGGAGCGCAGCACTGCCCGGCTCACCACCACCGGCACAAACTCCGAGCCGCCTTGCTGCGAACACACAGCCCACACACACAAACACAAGCGCATATCGACCCAGTCATCTCAGGCCAGTGAGTAAACACTGAAAACTCAGTAAAAAGTTCTACAAAATTACACCAAAGGTTCTGTGGGCAGGTGGAGAAAAGGACCATGTAAACTATAGTTGTGGGCTTTCAGAGATGTTTCAGAACCCCTAGAGAGAGATTTTTTCCTTTGCCTTGAAGGAAAAGCTCACCTCGAAGGTGAGTTTGGCCATGAAAGGATCATCTTCTGGGTCATCTATGCCGTCATCCAGCTTCAGAGTCTGGGATTCTGATAGTTTTTAAAATACAGAAAAATAAAAAAACATTTAATATGCATAATTGTCTATATGGAATACAAAAAAATATAGTGTTGCACATTAAAATTCAAGCAAGACAGGGCCAGTCTTTCAGGTCAAATTCTCCAGTAGCTACTCAGACACAATAGGATAAAAATGTTTGTAATTACTGGTTGATGTTTTCCGTGTAATTGAATATATTGTTCAAAACAAAGCAGAAGACTCATTACGCCAGTAATTACAGGAGAGTTTACAACCCCTTGATGCTGATAAAAAGGGCTGTTCAATTGTAATCAATCTGTCTATATAAAGCAGCATAATTACATTTCTGAAAAGTGAATTATTTACTGAAGAAAATTACAGGGGCATTGAAGAGCAGATAATGACAAGGTAGCACAATGTTTTTTTTTTTTGTTGTTGTTAAGAGAAATGTAAAAGTAATCAGATATTTTGTGTCTAAAATGTTGATTTGAGAAGGGCAGTAAAAGAATGCTCAAGGTCTATAGCAGACATACAACATGCAATACCCAGAAATCTATACAAAAAAACATTTGGGAAAAAATTCATACAGACTACATCCATATCTACTGTATATTACGTAACTTAATATAATAATCATATTACATGTCTCAAACATAAAACATAACATTCCCATATTAACAGTGAGCGCCAAAATTCACTGGACAGCGACAAAGTTCTGTTATTTTCATTCTGTTGGCCGAGTCGATCATTCGATCTGAATTCAACTGAAGAAGCCTTTTACATGCTGAGGAGGAGACTGGAGGAAAAATATCCCCAAAACCAGCAGGAACTGAGGATGGCTGCAGTACAGGCCTGGCAGAGCATCACAGGGTGACGTCTATGAGTCACCGACTTCAAGCAGTCATTTCATACAAACATGCAACCAGATATAAATAAAAAAATTCCTTTGCGTTATGTCAAACTGTCCAATGTTTTTAATGAGCCTAAAAATAGAGGGGAATATGTGCAAGACGGAGCTGTTCTGAAGGGTTTCTCCAATACGGATGAAAGTACCCTCAAAGCCAAAAGTCTACACTTCAACATCATTGTCATTTTACCCTTTCAAACTTGCTAGAGCGTTAGAGCACAGACCCCCCAAAAAATGTGTAGCCGTCATTAAATTACCGTGCTCACTATACTGTGCAGAGCGATAGGTCAGGATACTGTGTGTGTAAATGTATAGGATTAAAACAGTGACTATTAGGGTGCTAACCAGACCACTCACGGGATTTGTTTTTCTTACATCAAGATGGAATATTTTCTCCATATAATGATTGTGCAACCCTGTTTCCCATAAAGTTGGGACGCTGTGCAAAATGTAACTAAAAAATAGGACCAAGGGTCCTGTAGCTTACCGGCAAGCAGTCTTACAGCGATGATAGAAGTTATGAAAATTTCATGTAAAGTGTGACATTTGAATCAATGAAAATCAATGTCAAGGTCACTAAAAAAAAGTTCACATACATTTATAAGACCTTCTGTTATACAATCCTAAGCTCTGAAGCAGTTTTGGTGATACAAGTCATTAAAATATGTCAATATGTATTCAATATGTCAATTGTGAACTTTAAAGGTCACAGAATGTCAAGTTGTGGTCAGCAAATGGACTTCATATATGACTTTCTAAATGTCTCTATACAAACCTTGGCACAATCTGTGACCATTTTGGTGGTACATGTCATTGTAATTTCACTGTGGAGTTTGACCCTCAAAGGTCACTGACAGTCAAGTTGAATGTCACCAAATGAAAGTTCATATGCGACTTCCTAGACGTCAGTCACACAAACTTAGGCTCCATCTGTGACTGTTTTAGTGACACAAGTCATTGAATTTTCACTAGGTCACATTTGACCTTTGAAGGTCAATACGAAGGTCACCAAATGAAAGTTCATATATGACTTCCTATATGTCTGTAATACAAACCTAAACTCCATCTGTGACCGTTTTCGCAAGAGAAGTCATTGTAATTGTATTATGTCAAGTTTGACCTTCGAAAGTCATCAACAGTCAAGCTGAATGTCACCAAATGAAAGTTCATATGTGACTTCCTATGTCAATAACACAAACCTAGGCTCCATCTGTGACCTTTTCAGTGATAGAAGTCATTGAATTTTCTCTTGGTCAAGTTAGACCTTCGAAGGTCAATATGAAGGTCACCAAATGAAAGTTCATGTATGACTTCCTATACTTCTCCAATATAAACCTACACTCAATCTGTAACGATTTTGCTGATGTAAGTCATTGAAATTTCACTGCATAGTTTGGCCGTTCAAGGTCACTGAAGGTCAAGTTCAAGGTCACCCAATGAAACTTTATACATGACTTCCTATATGGCCACAATACAAACCTAAGCTCTATCTGTAATAGTTTTGGTGGTAGAAGTCATTGAAATTTCACTACGTGAAGTTTGACCTTCAAAGGTCACCGAAGGTCAGGTTCAAGGCCACCAAATGAAAGTTCATGTATGACTTCCTATACATCTCCAATGCAAACCGAAACTATCTGTAACCATTTTGCTGATATAAGTCATTGAAATTTCACTGTGAAGTTTGGGCACTCAAGGTCACTAAAGGTCAAGTTCAATGTCACCAAATGAAACTTTATACATGACTTCCTATATGCTCGCAATACAAACCTAAGCTCTATCCGTAATAGTTCTGGTGATAGAAGTCATTGAAATTGCACTATGTGAAGTTTGACCTTCGAAGGTCGCCGAAGGTCAAGTTCAAGGCCACCAAATGAAAGTTCAAACATGACTTCCTATATGTGTTCAATGCACATATGTTCCCAATCTTCAATATTTTCAAGAGAAACCTTTAAAAATTGTAACATTTTACTTGACCTCAAGTTTGACCTTTCAAGGTCATCTGAGGTCAACTTTAACACAGCCAAATTAGAGGTCATATATTACTTCCTATATGTCAGTAATACAAACTTAATCTCTATCTGCAACCACTTGGCCTCCACAGGCCACCTTGCATATTCATAAAGTACAGCGCCCCCAACAGACCCACTTCCGTCGATTCAATCAAAATGGCGCTCGCACTGTACATTGACGGTACCAAGGTAAGTTGATTGCCTGATTTAGAAAAAAAATGTATCACGCAGTTTTTGAGAAATGATTTTTTAAAATTTCTCAGTCCTATCTTTAACATTGTAGCCAAAACTTCAAGGGCCCATAAAACGGACAAAAATGATTCAATCAAAAATCCGAGAAAAATGTCTGGAGATATGGTCTAGTAGTATGTTATTGCAAATTTACACAAAAATTCATCTGGCCAAAAAAAAGAAAAAATGTGCCGGATGACAGACGCCACACCACAACAATAGCTCATCGGCCCAAGGGCTGGTAAGCTAAAAACAGAATGCTATGTTTTGCAGGTCATTTTAACCCCATATTTAGTTGAAAATAGTACATTAAAAAAAAAAAAACATAGCAAATGCTGAAACTGAGAAATTTTACTCTTCTTTTGAAAAATATCTGTACATTGTTTAATTTGATGCCAACAACAAATTCCAGAAAAAAGTTGGGACAGGGGCAGCAAAAGACTGAAAAAAATGAATGATGCTTAAAAAAAACACCTGGCAGAACATCTCACAGCTAATTAGGTTAAGCAGCAGAAGGTCAGTAACATGAATGGGTATAAAAAGAGCATCCCAGAGAGGCAGAGTCTTTCAGAAGTAAAGATGGCGAGGGCTTCACCACAGGGTAAAAGACTGCACGGCCATGTAGTTCAATGATTTATGAATAAAATTTCTCTGTATAAAATTGTAAAAAAAAAAATTGGGGATTTTATCATCTATGATACATAATATCATTAAGCGACTCAGAAAATCCTGAGAAATCTCCGTATACGAGGGTCACGGCCAACAAAAGATACTGACCGTCATCTTTAGGCAGCACTGCATTAAAAACAGAGAGGGTTCTGTAGTGGAAATCACTAAACTGAATCAGAAACACTTCTGAGATCCAGTGCCAGTGACTGCAGTTTGTTGCTGCATTCACAAATGCAAGTTAATAATCTACCATGTAAACATGAAACCATACATAAACGAGATCCAGATATGCTGCTGCCTTCTCTGGACCCGAACTCGTTTAAGAGGGACCGAGGCGAAGTGGATAACTGTCCTATTGTCAGACCATTAAAAAGGTGAAATTTGTCTTTGAAAAAGAATAAAGGGCCCATCCGGCCTGTTCTCAGTGTACAGTTGAAAAGCCAGCATCTCTGATGGTAAGGGGGTGCATTAATGCACATGGTATGGATGACTTGCGCATCTGTGAAGACAACATTAATGCCATACAATATACACAGCTTTTGAAGCAACATGCACCACAGGCCAAAATATTATGAACACCCTGCATTTTTCAGAATTTGGCTGGTTTTTGTCATCATCTAGTTAATTTTGAGCAACAAAGGCACACAAAATGCCAAAGGGACACTTGCATTGACTAAAAATGTTGCTTGCTAACAACTGTGCATCTTGAAATTCAACTTTCAACATGTAGTCATCCTTAGCCTGGATTAGAGCCCCTCAGACATGGGGTGTTTCGCCGGTGAAAATGTTGGAGATCTCATAGAAATAAAGGGCACCATGAATAAGGAAGTGTGCCATTCCATCCTCCAACGCCGTGCTGTTCCCTCAGGGCAAAAACTGGTCGGTCAGAACTTTGTGCTTCAGCAGGACAATGACCCAAAGCACTCCTCCAAGCTGTGCCAAAGATATCTTGACAAAAAGGAAGAAGTAGGAGTGCTTCAGAAGATGGTGTGGCCCCCATGGCCACCAGATTTGTCACCCATCGAGTCGCTGTGGGATGAACTTGACCGAGCAGTCAGGGAAGTGTGCCCATCAAGTTCAAAAGAGCTCATCAAGGAACTCTTCAAAGCCTGGAATGAGTTACCAGGAAGCTCTCTCCTTAAACTGCTGGAAAGAATGCCTGGGATATGTCAGGCTGTAATCAAGGCTAAGGGAGGGTACTTTGTAGAAAGTTGAATTTGAATATGTATATCTCCAAGCAAATAATTTTGCATATTTCTAATTAAGATATGCGTTTCTATGTTATTCTGTTTTTCGTTGTTGCTGAAACTATACTTTAAGTTAAGAAAAACCAGCCAAATTCTGAAAAATGCAGGGTGTTCATAATATTTTTGCCAGGTGTTCGTAATATTTTGACGTCTTTTTCAGAAAGGCCTTTCTTATTTCAGCAAGACAATGCCAAAAAACATTGTGCACTTGCTACAACAACATGGCTCTGTAGCAGAAGAGTCCAGGTGCTAAATTGGCCTGCCTGCAGTCCAGATCTGTCACTCAAAGAAAACATTTTCGCATTATGAAACAAAAAATATGACAAAGGAGACCGCAAAGTATTGAGCAACTGAAATCCTACATCAAGCAAGAATGAGAAAACATTTTGATTTTAAAACTACAGTTGATCTCCTCAGTTCCCAAATGCTAACTGAGCTTTGTTAAAAGAACACAGTGGTAAACATGCCCTGGTCCCAACTTTACTGCAAAGCGTTGCTAGTATCAAATTCAAAAGGAGCTTATATTTTCAAAAAACTATAAAATTTCTCAGTTTCAACACCTGATATGTTTTCTTTGGTGCTACGTTCAATTAAATATAGAGTTTAAATAATTTGTAAAATCATGGCATTCTGTTTTAATTAGTATTAAGCAAATAGGGTGTCGCGCCAAAGACTCCAGGCCTGGTGGGTGCGTAGGTTCCAAGAGCGTAATCAGTCCATCAATCAAAAAAACTACGCAATACAAAAAAATAAATAGGTATTTATTACATCAGAAAGTGCAAAGTGCTACCAAAGTGCAAAAACGCCGGTCAGAGCTTTGCACTGAGGATGGTCTGATTGTGACCGAAAACGTTTTGCACTGCACGCACTTTGGTAGCACTTTGCACTTTCTGATGTAATAAATACCTATTTATTTTTTGTATTGGCCTTTTTGGTGTGCGAGATTCTGTTTTTATTTACATTTTACACAGCATCCCAACTTTTTGGAATGTGGGTTGTAGATCTTCCCATTATCACCAATGACATATCAAACAGGAGCTTGACTGTATTAGATTAAACTTAACTATGACGTGTTTGATAATTTCAAATATCTCAACAAGTCTGTCTGTTAATGGTTACTTCATGCGGTCACCCAAATAATTAGCTTAACAGCTATTTTTCAGAGGTCACCACTCAGCGCCCTTGAGGGCAGGCAATTAATCCTGGAGGATAAAAGGTTTGCATCATTAGGACTAGTCTAAACAGCCACCATAAACCTATTAACTCAGAAGGCTAAGATGACTTAGGGGGTGAGAGTTTATGGTGCTTAAATGCAGGTACTTAGCCTGGAAACCAGACAAATCTGTGAGCTCATGTTTTATTTTTGCTCTATCATGTTTTATTTAGCAAACGCGTCTGGCAACCCTCTCATTCAAACAGATTTTCGACTGACGATCTTGCTGTCGGGCCAATCATAACAGTGTTTCTAACATGGGGCAAGTTGATTTGATACAATGATGTTGACTAGTTTTGTAAATAATCAAGACGGCTGGCACTGATGTTGAACGGTCGGTGGAATCTGCAATCTCAACAGTATTAAACAACCTGTACGGAATATTTTCTCCAAAAGAAGAACAAATGACTGCAGTGCTTCCAATAGAATTTGGCACAAGTTTAATTTACCTCCTGGCCCATTCGTCACCATAGGGTAAAAGAACAGCCACCGTGAAAACCCAGTGGTTATTGTTCATGTTATGAACAAATGGTAATATTAAGTGTTGACTACTAAATCATGTCATGCCAAATGTATGTTACGTTGTTCTGGAAGAGCTGGCTGACCGAATTGCGTTCAGAGTCATTTTGGTCTGGGCCCATTGTCAACGTCCCTTAGAAATCGCAAATGAATTGGGAGGCTCCAGGCTAATTCGCATTCGCAAATTGGTCTAGCCATGCCAGGTTCGCAGGTATTAGTAAAATCAGGACAAAATAAAACATATTTTAGGGTAAAAATAATTATTTTTCTGCAGCAAATTATGCGAAATGAAGCAGTACATGTCAAAAATCTAAAAAAATAAATATAAAAATAATAATGTAACAATTTTACAATCACCCAAAGGGATACCAGTTTGTGTGATTAGCTCAAGTTAGCACACAGAAATCGTGATGGGTTCAGACCCATGTGTACCATCAGAATGATGGCAACCAAAAAAAAAAAAAAAAAATGCACAGAATTTTCTTCACTGATTCAGTAGAAAATGAGCCTGAATGGAGCACAGTAAGGAGCAACAACAGAAAAGAGTGTATATCACAAAACGCCGAGACTGTTAAATTGCATTGAAAGCGTGAAAAATTTGTAAACCCACTCTGACTTTCCTGGATTACTGAGCAAACGCATTGCAGTAGCACCCAGGGATTCTATTCCATACACCAACCACTCATGCAGCTTGCAAGATATATTATTTATTTTGGGAGGGAATTCTTCATATTTTGGTCCAAAAAAAAGAAAGTTTTACAAATGCACTATGATGCTAAATCATAAGTACATGTGCTTATCTGTTTCGACTCAACTCGAAAAAATTTTAAGATAAATTCTCCAGACTGTACCAAAGATTAACTTGATGTTTTGACTATGTGCCCTGTTTCCACTTATTCAGTAAAAATAAAAAAACACACTTTATTACTCTTAAACCATACAAAAAAAGAACACAAGATACATTTAACATGACATCCCAGCTGCATTCCTGCTACCTGCCTTTAAGCGAATGAGGGCCTGAAGAATCAAAAACAGCCAATCACAGCTGAGGGACTCCGAGAGGACGAGAAAAGGACCTTCCCCACAGACCCAATCCCGCCCGGGACACATGAATTAGACAGGCAAACACTCTCTACCTTGCTGACCACAGTGCTCGAGGTCACAACACAAGTGGGAGCTGCTGCACTTTGAATATTGTGTCACAAGGCTGAGTTAACATCCAGAGGAAGATCCAGCTGGGCTCAATGCTTTCCCAGACAAGCATCACTGGCTGTGCACAGAACCCTGTTTGCAGAGCCACTCTGGGTACTTTAGTCTAGTGGGGGGGCTTTTCTGGAGCAGGGGACTCGGTGGTGCGTGTCTGGTATGCAAGAGAGCTGAAGGTTATGTTGCTATGGTCTCAGGGCTGCAGAATGAATACCTCCTGTACTCATCTCCTGCCACCTGGCTCCCTTCCTGTCCGTAGGCGGTACCTCCAGGTCGATGAGTGACACTGCCTCCTCGTCACTAATGCCCTCCTCCAGGTAAAACTCCACCAGCGGTAGGACCTCTGTAGGAACAAAAACGCACAATCAATTCCCCACGCCGAAGAAATACACCCAGGAACCGCCACCATCCAGCAACAACCCAATTCTAAGCCATGCAGCACTGCCAAATATTGCTACAGTTCCCACTCCTGAAATGATAAGCCACTCGACTGCAGTAGAGAGGCTTTTCAGTCGAGAAAACACACTTCACCTTGGCCTCCTGCCAGTGCTGCTTCATGGCCACTTCACTGTCCTTGGCGCAAAAGCAGTCGGCAGGATTTATTAATACCCCTAGTAGCTGTTCATCATCGAGCAGTAGCCCATATTCCCACGGAGAAAACTGACAGATGTGCAGACATTTGCATGATTACACAACTGTATGAGAGCCCTGCAATAACTGGCCATCCCTGCCTGTGGCCACCATCGCCGAAATGGATTAGGGGTGGTGTAAAGATGGTTTAGAGACCCATCATGTTCCTTTGTGAATGGGGTCACATCCTCTGCCTGTAGATTCTAAGAGAGCAGTAATCTAGACCTCCGCTTGTGACAAATTCCTCCTGAAATGGACTCCCGCCATCATCACGCTTTCCTCCCGGGTCCCAGTTTGTCTCCGCCCCCTCTCAGCTACGGCTCAACTCCACCCGCTCCCGCTGTTCAGGCTCTTGTTACCGCCTGCTCTCATTTCCTAGCCCTTATCCCGACGGGCTCGCCACTAGTGGTAATTTTCACCGCAGTCTCCTCCAGCTGCCACAAAGACATCTGTTCATTTATACCTTCTGTCCTCAAAGAGCCCTTCCATAAACCTGCCCCTGCAGTTACCACAAATTCCCCTCAACAACTTAAAATACATTACATTCGCAGCAACCAAACCAGTAAACCCTTTACCAGACAGACATTTTACAATATATCACCATGCTTGGAAAAAAAACAGGTTTTTGACATTAAGGATGCAAAATTATTCATGTCTCGATGCCAATATCTTCTGGATCCATTTGTATCTTTTTTTTCCCATGGTGAAGTCCTCCTTAATTGTCACGGCGATGATTCACAAAACGCGTTCACGCAATTAGCTAATGCAATTAAATCTCACCTCGAAGGGCTACCTGCCAAACAAATAATTATAAACACAATTGCAATCAAGGCTGAGTGTGTGATGCAGCCGAGGGGGAGCTGAGAGCAGCGAGCAGCATCTCAAAATGGCTCCACCCACCGTATGAGGAGGCAGAGAAGATGAACGGCTGCCTGCAGTTGATGCACACGTTGCCCTGGTTGTTCAGCAGGGGGTTGTTGGTGGAGCAGCGATAACACATTGGAACAAGGTCCTGTTGGGCAAAGACACACACAGACAGATATATGCACAGGCACACACACACAGGTCCACAAAACTGATCAGTAATGCTATTTGGCATGTTAGCATGCAACGATGAAGAATGCAAGAGATTTGAAAGCTTACGTGTACGGGACATGCAAGGCGTGTTTCATAGCAGTAACATAGTGAAAAGGGTGCCATTAAATAACATCAGCACTCACTGAAAAAATATTCCCATCTTCCATATTTATTGGTATGACGGGCAAGACCCAAGCCTGATAACACAGGATTCATTAAAGAGAAAGCTGAAATTTGGTAGCCAGTGCATTCATAAATCTCTTAAGTATCTTTGTCTTCTACATATAGGAAGTCTTAGTGGACTCATACCTTTTTAACAATTTAAGATAATTCTCCTGGGTCTGTGAAAGAGGGTTCTTAAGTTTGCAGGGGGGAAAAAATGCCAATTTCACATGTGCAGCCAGTCTCCAGTCTCTCATTTTCTCCCCTCAGTAACTGAACTGTTTTGAATGTGCGATGAGTCAGTGCAAATGAGGCTCTGCTCTGATTAGCCGTCTAATCGCGGTGGGAGATGAACAATGGCTGCCAAAACCCAAACAAGCCCATACTAAGCTGTACTACACAAATGACATCAAAAAGAGCACATAATCAAAACAGGTCGTTAAAGAAGACAATTCTTTAAAAAAGTATGCGACAATGACTAAGACAGTCTGGTTTCACATTTTGCCAGAGTTTGGGCTGAGAAAGGACCAAATCATATATCTAAGTGCAAAAAAAAAATAAATGTGATTTTCATAACATTTCCAATTCAGTTTTTCCAGACAGAAAAATATAAACGTTTTCCACTAAGATGACATGAGGCAGTTTCTCTCCACATTTGCAAAAGGGGGAAGTCAATTTCACTAGCAAGGCAAACAGTTCATTTAAGCATACTTAAATGTTCTAATTCAGAGGTAAAAAATGAGATTTTACATCTCATTGAAACAGTTAACACTTGACAAGACTCATATTGTGAGGTGGCTGTCATCCAAGGGCATGCTGGGTAATGAGCCCACCTCACTGTCGTGGAAGGGCTTGGATCGCACGGTGAGGCAGCCCAGCTCCATGGACTCCTGGAAGCAGGCTGGAATTCGAAGGCCCTGCAGTTTCTCGTAAGCGTGACGCGCCAGCTTGAACGCACCCAGGGCTTTGCTCTGCTTAGCCAGGGCGTACAGCGTGTTTCTGCAGCGCGGTCAAGGAGGGCCAGACACATTGCCTTTACAAACCCTACAGAAATGCCATTTCCGTACACTAGAAGGACCACAGCTGCATCCACACATCCTAAAAGTAGGTACTGTAGATTTCATCCATTGTGAATCCCTCTCTCATGAAAAGCCCCCCCTGAAAAGAACATGAGGTCAATCACTTGCAGCTGCTGTGCTAAATGGAATTACTGTATTAGCTTAAACAAGCAATCCTAATTCATACAGCCCAATTCCTGTGATTTTAAATAAGGTCACTAGTCCCTTTTTGTTCATATTATGTTTAGAGTAACAGCAATTATAGAATGTTATCTAATTTTCTAAATATAAGACCTAGGAAGGAACTTTATGAAAGAACAAAGTCCCAGAGATACCATGTTCAAAAGGGCCAGCTGCTGTGCTTTGTTTCTGAAGGTCATTGCTTCCTTTTCTTGTTATTGCCGGTTACCAGACAGCATTCCTGAGAGAAGTAATCATGGCTTTGTTTTGGTTGCAGAAGATCAGCTTCATCCTTACATCCTGCTCTCCATCTCCTTCCCATGGCTTGGCTGGGTGTGTTTACTCCTCCCAGTTAGCGCCAGCAGCCGCTCACCAATTATTTCCCCTAAGGCTCATCAGTCAACCAATCCAATTTGTACAGCTCATTTCACTAAAAATGTGGCACAGCACTTACAGTATAGCCGAAGGTGCATGATTAAATGCTAGCCAGAGGCAGGAACAAGACACTGACCAGGAGGGCCTCTGCTTGCTACAACAGCTCAATACAGGTGTTGTAATAATTCAGTCTGGACTCTAAGACCCCATGTTAAAGGCTTAGAGCATTACAGGGGTAGGTGACCGGCACTTTCACGAAAAAAACAGAGTGGGCTAATAGTGATTAATGAGGAAAAAAAAAATCACAGCACCATGAAAAAAAAATATTTTAATTGATTTAATCATTTAAAAAATTAATTCCACTAATTACAAAACCATGTTATTTTTTCCACAATACAAATTACCAAGACCCAATGATATATAAATAGAGGGTTGCTTTGGTAAAACAGAAGGACAGAACAGGACTTTCCAATCACAGAAGGATACACTTTGGAGATGCCAGGTGGGACATCTTTGGTGAGGTTGTGCAGAAGAAACCTGGAGATGTTGAAGAGGGTTTCTGGAAGATGGGAACTGAAAGGTTCATCCTGAAAACAAAACAGGAACAGAATTTCTGCCTTTTGGTTGTACACGTCCACCAACCTGTCAAGTTGCAGTTTACATCCATGTCTGTCAAGACTCATATGTCGTGAAAACTTGGACATAATTTAATAGATGTACAATAAAAGAGCATTTTTTTGGCCAAATGAAAGTTATAACAACAGTATACTGACAAGAATGATTCCAAAGAATAATTTCAAGTGAGAAATGCTCAGTCTTCACTTACAGACTATTTTTACACAGGAATACAGAGGACTGAAGGACAGCTTTGTCACATGGTATAACGACTATCACCTGAAGTTCAATCTAAGCAAAACCAACAAGAATGGAACTTTGAATGCAACTTTAGATTGGCTTGACAAGGCAAAACCATTATCATTAGAAAGATGCGAGCACTGCAAGCAAACCAGTACCCAACTCTCTACGACAAATGGGGCAATGGTTACGCAGGATGAACGCGAAGCCATTCAGCAAAGGGGGCAGGGCTTCATCAATTTACATGTGACCCTTTTTTGAGTCCAACAACCGAAACCCCAACCTCAATGACACACAGATCAATAGGTTTGTTTTTAATTGATGCTTTGTACAGCACTTTGGAAACGTTCAGTTTAGAAAATGTGCTATATAAATAAAGTGGTATGGTATGGTATAGTTGCAAAGAGAACAACTGAGCCATTCAGGAAAGGGGCATGGCTTTGTAGATTAATATGTGACCCCTTCCTGCATCCAAAAATATAGCCTCAAACTATGACAAACAAAAATAATAAAATATCTGCCAATCAGGAAAAGGGGTAAGACGTCATTAATTCACATCTGATCCTTCCCTGAGTCCAACATCCCAATCCCCAACTTTATATGAGAAACAGTTCATAAGTCAAAAAAGATCAAACTTTGTCTATTCAGGTAATTTGTGGGATGGAGTGATGAAAAAAGGAGAAGAATTCTCAGTGTTTCTGTGTGCCTGTGTATAGTGGGGGGAGCAGAGACTTCAACATCCATCCTTTGGGAAAGTCTTTAGTGTGAAGCAAGTTTGAAGGCTCAAGCAGGAAAGCTGCAAGACTTGGTAAATGAATGAAGAATGGAGTTATACAAAAAGAAAAGAAAGTGGGGGAAAAAAGCTACAAAAATATCAAAATTCATTTTTCAGGACAGACTGAAGCGGTAAAGGAAGTCTGGAGGCTGTAGCCATCAAATTATGAAATTACAAAGGCATTTGAAAATGAATGGAAGTTTTTCAAGCTAAACAAGATGGCGTGGAAAAGGAAAGATGGAAAAGGGTGGATCATCCAGACTTAAAAAATCAGACCCAATCTGAAGATGCACAGCAAGTTTGATGCTTCTAGCAGAGAAGATTTATGAGCAGTTTTAATACATGGCCCATGTTTAGTTGAGGATCAAGGATGAGACAGACGAGAGGTCATCTTAACCTCAGACCTTCACCTACCAAAGTCTACTCACTTCATCTTTGAGTCCAAGTGGACATTTATGCCAAATTTGGAAAAAATCCTGTCCAGACATTCCTGAGATATGCGTTCACTACGATGAGTAAGACTTGAGGTCACAATGAGCTTGACCCTTTGACTACCAAAACCAGTTCATCTTTCAGTCAAAGTTGGCAAATGTGCCACGTGAGGAAATACCCTCAATGCATTTCGGATATATCACGTAAAAAAAATTGGGATGGATGGCCGTACCGTGTGGGCATACGGCCTGAGACACTCATGTGGTAGCACAAGCATGTTTTTAATCAACTTAAGCACACAGTCGTGCCCCATTTTCCACCCCCGCAACTTTTCCATTACAATGGTAAACTTTGAGCACCAGGACGCACTCGTGCTGGTGTTTGCAAAACCAAAAGTGTGCATTTAGGCACTGTTTGATCATACATTTGGGAGAAACATGAGTAAGTTGCATGTTTCCTGTTCTGGAATCAATCACAGCCCCAAACAGGAAATGCTATTTGGGACGGTGACAAGAGCACAAAGAAACAGAAATGGAGGAGGGAAGGCAGCAGAAAGCATGACGCAGGAAAGGCTGCAAACAAACTGAGGGTTACTGGCAGCACCCTGGAGGCAGTGGGGGACTTTACCATCTAACGCTGGATATAGCGCCATACACTGCCAGGACCTTAACACTGTGTGGCAAATGCCTTACTCATACCAGACTGAGTGGTAAGAATCTTACTGTGTAATGATGAATAAATGGTTAATGAGGTAAATGCCCAGTAAATAGCAGTGTTGGGGATAGTAATGACGGTGAGAGCCTAACTGTGTATCGCTGAACAGAATGGTAAACATGGTACAGCTCAGCCAAGTGCTGGAAGCTGTGAAACTTCGTCAGCATCTCCTCTTTCTTCGAATCGTTTTCTGCAACACAAAAAAAAAACCAAACGGGAAATGAAAGAAGTAAACACGACCACCATATTCAGCATTTACAAACAATCACGAGCAGCGATAACAATCTGGAAAAGAGAGCACAGCAACAAAGCCAAACAAAAAGGTCTTTTGTCAGGCTTTCAAATAAACCCTTGTCATTCATAGGCATTCCCCGAAACACACATTACCCATAATCCCTCTAGTGAACACATCAGCATCGTGTGCTGAAGCCACAGTGAGAGAGGAGCTAACCTCGGGCAATGTCCAGACACTGCATGGACAGCATCCAGTAGTAGTAAGCCGCGTCGTTGAACCGGCTCTCCACCACTGCATTGTGGGTAAGCTGCTCCAGTACCTTGACCGCCTCTCCCTGCCGGCCAGCTTTGTGGAATGCTGAAATCAGAGTCATAAGTAGGAGTGTTAGTGTGGTGTCTTATCAGGAGTAATTACAATATTATAAACTCATTCCTGCTTCGTAACAGCAAGGCCAACTCCAGCCAATGGGAGCCGTAAGGCCAGGTCAGGGTTTCCTTCCAGCCGGCCTACCCAATACCACGTCTGCCTTCCATTCATCAGCCAGAACACCACAGGAATGCTAAAACATCATTACAAGTCAGGCAAAGCTGTTGCCAAGGGTTTTACAGCCTCTATAAAGCATGTGCAGCCCTGGCTCTCCACTTAATGTCTATGTGTCCAAGACCATTTGTCATTTAACTATGTATGCATAGTATATTCATGTATAATGTCAGTATATACGTAGTACATACAGAAACCTTATTTTAAGGCAACAATCATTCATTCGAGTGCGACACAGTCGTAAACAAAAAGACCCCAATTCAGTACTGCTTCAGCTCTTTGCAAGGGACGGAAACCTAAACCGTTTTTTCTTTGTTAGAGGGGTATGAATGCCCAAATTAACAACAGGCCCGATAAATAACCCTGCCAGTGACCTGTCTCAACGGCGCTTGCTTTAGGTCAGGATATATTAGCGGCAAATATTTGTTCACGCAGCGAGGCGAAGAAAGTGGAGGCAGCTGCAGCTTGTTAAAGAAAGCCCACTGTAACAATGATAAATTTCTGCAGCAGACTGATCCCAAGGATTCGCAGGTATAATTACCGCGTGCTGCGCACTCCGGGGATTTACCATCATAGCGTGCAGGTGAGGGCAGAGCAGGAAGGTGGGAGGCAGATGTGAACTCAATTATAATCAGAAAGCACAAAGAGAGTGTTTCTGTGGATTACAGTCACAATCAGCAGTATTTAGGCTGCTTCAGTCGGAGAAGAAGGTTACCCAAACATGCAGGTCTTAATCCTAATTACATGAAATATCTGCAGTAATTTAAACAATCACACAGGAACATTCTGCAGTGAGACAATGTCCACAAACTGCATAAACACTACAAACCAACCCTCCAGTGACCCATCAACTTTGCTAAAGTTCTTTGGCGCCGCCATGTTGTGGATAATTTAGAGCAGGAGTCTCAGCGGTACAACCGCAGAGGCCAAGTCATCCACTGAGCATTATGGATGCAGTAATGTGCACTATCAACATAAAAGTTCGGTCACACTTAAGATGACGTGTTGCACATAAAGGCTTTATACAGCATTTATAGTGCCTTCATAAATGAGACATAATGTCTTCATAAATCATACATAAGCAAATGTCATGCTTTGTAAAGGGTTAAATAACACATCCTTATTCAGCATGTGATGCCAGATGTCATATAACTGACAATGTCACTTATCTAGTGGCCAAATACTACAAAGGGTGACATTATCAGATAAGTGACATTGTCATTGGCACATCTGGCATCACATGCTGAATAAGGATGTGTTATTTCACCCTTTACAAAGCATGACATTTGCTTATGTATGATTTATGAAGACATTATGTCTCATTTATGAAGTCATTTATGAATACATGCTGTATAAAGCCTTTATGAGCAAAACCTCATCTAAAGTGTGGCCAAAATTTCTGTACTCTCCAAACAACACAGTAGCTTTATAAAATCACCACATGGACAGACAACTGGACTTGGAAAAAGCACATATCCAGCATACAGTTTAATGCAGGAAAAAATGACTGAATTTATATATTTTTTCTTTTTTTCCTTTTTTTTAAATTTGGCATCTCTAATCCCACCAAGATCTGGAGTGCCCAATTAGCAAACCAAGTACGCAAGAAAGCTCATACGCGACTTATGCTACCATCTCGGGAGAGCGAAGACAGTTCGCAGCTCTTCTCTAAAGCGCGCGCCTGTCTGCCACTGCTCCTTAACACTCACAGCTCGAAACTTTGCAAGGTCAGAACGAGGGAGGAGGAAACTTCAACACGTGCCCGCTTAGCATTTTACTGATGAGCACCCGGATGGCTAACAGGAGGCGCCTGAGGAACGAAAATGCTATAACCCAGACCTGCAGTATCCCTCTTGTTTTTCCTTGCAGCAGAAAGCCAGTTGTGTGCTGCTCTGAAAAAGCTACCCGCCACTGCAAGCACTGGCACGACTCGGATTCAAACCCAGGCCATGGAGTTCACTACTGCTCTGCAAAGCGGCGCCCCTAACTTTGTATTTTTATGTTAAATTTTCCTCCGACATGAATGGAGAACAAGGTATTTTTGACCCACACTGGAGCCAGACATGGAAGCGCGAGGTCTCTGAGCATAGCTCTTCCAAGCATATAGTGAATATACACATTGGCTGCAACCATAAGCTGTGGGGGCATGAGGGTTTCAACAGGAAACTCACCTTTCTGCGCTCCTCGAAACGGTCATTCTCAGCCAGCCACTGGGCGTAGGGCACATAGACGTCATCCTTGAACTGAGGGTGCTTCTCAACCAGCTCGAAGGCCTGCATGGAGCGGAGGTCACACCAGGGTTACACAGCTGTTTGTCCCCATTGGAACATCTTTAGCTCAAAGTCCTTTACAGGCAACACAACTCCCTGGACTAGCCAAACATTATTTCACTACTCTCGAACCAGACAATGTTTTGAATGGAGTCACGTACGAGAGACTAAGGAAATAGGACATTACATGGCCCCATGTGTTTTGTAACACATACCTCATTGAACCAGTCCAGTGGGTCTTCAGCTGGCTTGCATTTAGAAATATTAGCCCTTTTAATATTTTATTACACTCAAAAATGTGATTATTTTGCTAAACTGCCCTGATAAGTGTTGTCTCAGCCAGAAGTTCTGACAAAGTTCTGAGCGAATGATCAGACAGCCAGCATTAACCCACTGATCAGTTTTACTGGCAGTAAAAAAAACCCAGCAAAGAGTTGATCCCTTAAAAATGAACAAAGAAAAGGAACAAGCCAAGTGTCTAAATTGAAGTCACTCATCTCACTCCAGACGTCTCAGGTTTTATAGCAGATAAAATTAAGATTCTTTCAGTGATGTCACTTTCGTTCAGAGCAAAATAGCAGTCGAAATGTGTTTATGAGATGCAGCATTTCTTCGTGCCCCGTTATACTCTGTTCCCCATATGGAAAGACTGATTGAGAGCAACTCGAGCATGAGTGCATTCTTGTGCGCTGTTCACACTAATGATATCCAGATCAACTAACCGCAACCCCCGTTTCAATGACATAATCGCAATTGACTCCTCTAAAGCCAGCCTGATTACGAGTGAAGAATGCAGTGATTGAACTGCATAGGCACCGTGTTTATGGCATAAATTATTTGTTTCTGGCGCACGCAATCGGGATGCAGATGAGTAAATAAAGGCTTAGCCACTGCTCATCTCATAACAGAAGTGCAGTTCAAGGTCAGGACTTCAGCAGCGGCTCATCTCATAACAGAAGTGCAGTTCATGGTAAGGATTTCAGCAGCTGCTCATCTCATAGCAGATGTGCAGTTCATGGTAAGGACTTCAGCCATTGCTCATCTCATTGCAGCAGGCCAGTTCACAGTAAAGATTTCAGCAACTGCTCATCCCATTGCAGAAGTGCAGTTCATGGTAAGGAATTCAGCAACGGCTCATCTCATAGCAGAAGTGCAGTTCACAGTAAGGACTTCAGCCCCTGCTCGTCTCCTAGCAGAGGTGCGGTTCAGGGCAAGGATTTCAGCCCCTGCTTGTCTCATAGCAGAAGTCCAGTTCAAGGTAAGGATTTTTTGGATGGGCGGACCACTGTTCAGGTGGCATGAAGCACCATTTTAGGCTTTCCTTTGCATGTGAAAACTAAAGTAAGCAGTGCAAAAGAGAAAATCATGCAGGTTGGAGGAAATCATGCAGGCTAATCATCAAGGTGGGGTGATTAGGAGTGAATGTTGGGCTTTCTCGGAATAATGCTCAAGGGGGCACAACCATAACGTATGGCAGAGTAGTCTCTAACCTCATCCCAGTAACAGGCGTCCACATGTAGAAGGACCAGGGCTCGCAGGTCCCCCATCTTTGAGTACGTCTCTGCTGCATAGCCATGATGCTTCAGTTTCTTGAAGTAAGTGGCGCACTTAGCCAGCGGCTCCCGCTCTGCCTTATCCAGTTTCCGGGCGATGTCAATCAACCTGCAGAGATGAGACAAGGTCCCCAAGATACTTCTTGTGTAAACAGCAGTTACATTAAAAGGTACATGAGGGTTTCTGACAGACGTTCTCAATCAGCTGCCAGATTTTACCCAACTTCTACTGATCATTTTATCCTTCCAGAGCCACATTATATGTTTAGACTTTTGGTTTTTTTTAATTCTTTGCTGACAGATTTATGCTTCTGTTTCTTGTGATACTGGACCAACTGCTCCAGGACATGGAGAAGCTATAAAGAGAAGATATTTTCTCAGTTCCATCTCTGGCTTCTGTTTTAGAAGAGAGCTTAGGGAAAAACAGCATAATATGACAAGTAAGATTAAAATCTGTTGAATGTAATAATAGCATTGTGAAGGTTATCAGAATGTACGTATGGTTTATCGCTCACGCCAGAAACAAACCAGCATTTTTGGTTGCTGCCTCATTTGAATTTACAGACCCATGAACAAGCATTTCATATTTTCTATTTTTTTACATTTTCACACTTAATTCCAGATCTATGATCGAGATTTCATCCAAGAACCTAACATATCATAAAATACAGTTTTTAAATGACCATTTCATTTATTGACGGCGAAAAATGTCCAAACTTATTGGCTAGTGGTGTAACGAAACGCCGACACAGTATTGTATCGCGATACAAAGCCTCCGATGCCATACATCGATTCAGAAGGGCGTCTATCGGGATACACAAGGCTTTTTAAAATAGTCCACATATTTTCTTAAACCCAGAAATTGCAACATTGTCTATTGCTTTAAATGTAAATGTAGTGACCTGCCTCATATTCCATGTGGTTGCATCGCTCCAAGTGCAATTTGTTGAAGTGTTGTTTCAACTTGTTTGAGGTTAAGTTTCCAGACTTCAAGTTAGCTACTAATGATAAGTAGTTTGGAATATGACTGTTTCTTCTAGTGAATAGTAGTGGATAGGTATTCAGCTTTTATCAATTTTTGAAGTTGAAGACATTGACCTGAACAGTAAACATACAGTGGTACCTAAAGGTAAACTAACTGTATTCCTTTGTTTTAATAAACTTCAAAAGCCTTGTCTAGGGAAATCTTTCAGTGTTGCTTCTTACTTGTAAGTAGAAAGAAAATCAGCAGTAAAATAATTTGTAGTGTATCGGGATACGTATCGTATCGCGACCCCTGTATCGAGATGCGTATTGTATCGTGACCCCACCGTATCGTAACACCTCTATTAGTGGCCCTTGGTTAAAAAGCAATTGCCCCCCCCTTAGTTACTCAAACCAAATTTCACATTACTTCAACAGAACCTTTCTTGCCATGCAAAATAGGCCAAAAGGTCTCAACAAGCCCAACAGTATGATGTGATCTGAAATCCTGAAGGAGACAAGAAATACTGCATTGAAATAGATCAGTCTAGACAGCATTGCAAAGCCAGTTCTAAGGCTCTGTGAGCACAGCAAAACTCAACTGAACCATTATCACCAAATAAACAAAATCTGGAACAGTAGTGAATCCTTCCAGGAGTGGCCAGCCAAACCAACACCCTCCAAGAGGGCACTGACGACTCATCCGTGAAGTCACAAAAGAATCCAGACATTCAAGGAGCAGTAGGCCTCAAATAGGCTTTACATGCTTGGTTCCACAATTAAACAGAGACTATGCAAAAATGGTATCCATGGAGGAGTCGTGCAGTCAAGACCACTGTGAGCCAAGACAAACTTAAAGGTTCATCGTATATTTGCCAAAAACAGTCATATGTAGAACTTTTTAGTCCATGTTGGTCCAGTTAAATCTGGTGTAAAGCTACCACAGAGTTCTACAATAATAACATCATACCAATAGTCAAACTTGATGGTGGTAGTGTGATGGTGCTGGGATAATTTGCTGCTTCAGTGCCTGGGTGACTTGCTATAAATGAAAGAATAATGAATTCTGCGCTCTATCTGAAATCCCTGAGGGAGAATTTTTGGACATGAGTCTATCAACTGAAGCTCAATAGCAATTTTCTCGTTCAGGAAGACAACAATCCGAGTCCCTCTGAATGGCTTAAAAGAAACAAAAAGATTTGAGTGGCCCAGTTCAGGCACTGACTTAAATCCCATAGTGGTGCAGTGGAAAGACCTTAAACGGGTAGTTTATACTCAAAAGCCCCCAAATGTGGCTGAATAAAAGCAATTTGGAGAATAACAGCAGGCCAAAATGCCTCCACAGCAATGTAAAAAGCAGATCTCCAGTTATCAAAAGCAGTTGGATACAGTTTTAGTAGCTGAAGATGGCACACAACCAGTTTAACTTTACTTAAAGAAAAGAAATGATCATTGAAAAATGATATTTTTGGAATATTTACGCATAACTCTTGTGTCTAATAATACATTTTTGTAAAGATCCAGCACAATTTAGTAAATGTCGTGTGACGCACAAGCAAAAATAGAGGGAGGTGGGGAAATACTTTCCAAGGCACTGTAGAACAGAAGCCAAAACATTTTACCTGGTGTGCCCCTTATTCCAACACCTTATAAAAATGTACACTCCCATTTGAAAATCCAGCATAATTTTAATTTCTAATATGAATACTGATGTTATAAATTCATATTTGACTTTGCTTGGAGGAACACATGCAACAGCAGTAATAACAAACTGCACATCTGGGATGTGTAACCAGCTTGCCTATTAATGATGAAGATGTGATTAAGGCAATGAGTGTCTGTCACTTGCGAGAATAATGACAGAATAATTCTTCACCATGCAGAATGGAGACACGTACCATCTGTGTAAAATTAATTATTATGTTAAAAAGCTGTCTAACAGCAAGTATCATCGATGAAATTAAACTGCAAGTAAACACAAGCGATGCAATGACATCACTTCTGACTTGTATAAAAAAATTAATGAATAAAAATCATTTGCAGTGATAATGACACTATGCGCTTTCAAACTTGCCTGCCTTGTTCCTAAAGCTTATCAAACTTAGCATAAACTGTTTAACCCACTCAGACTGAGGGCGAGCTCTAAAGCAGCATTCAAAAACCTAAGGCATTGTTTGAAAACAAATACACCGGAGGGTTTTCAGAAAAACCTGACAGGATTGTCAACGTAGACAAAAACCTTTATTTCTCAGCTTCCATATCCCATAAAAACATTAAATAAAAATCATTTGAGAGCTCAAACTATTGGCTTTAATTGGAAATAATTTCATTTGCCTGTACATTCATTAACATATTTTAAAAAACCAATAAAAAAAAAAAAAAAAAAAAAAAAAGCATTTTACAGCGATTCGTTTACAAGTGGCTGTTTAAAAAAGTAGCCCTATAGTTGATGTTGCTCTCCTCGATCAGGTCATTGTCCCTGTCTGAAATGCAGCTTTGGAAACTTTTTTGTGGTTTATACAGAGGTGAAAAAAATTTAAAAACAAAGACCCAATAATGCATTTTGCCTTCCCCACTAGCTTTATAGCAAATCACAAAGTACTTCATCTGTCACGTTTCTTGAAAATGATGGTATCATCTAAAATGCGGTCACATCACATCAGGTCTTAAAGGGAGAAGCATGCAGACGTCACATCAGGTCATAATGGGTTAAACTACCTGATAACAGCTTCAGTATGAATTATTATCATTATTATTAGCAGTAGCAGCAGTAGTAGCAGTAGTACTGGTAGAAATAGTGGTAGTAGTAGTGGCAGTAATAGTAGTAGTAGTAGTGTTAGAATTGTCGCATTATTATTACCTCTTAAATTCACACTTCTTTTCTTAAGTATTGAAATATTTCCAGACAAACCAAGTTCCACCTCCCGTGACCTTAGGTTCCTGGGGTCTTATGCTAATTCCATTTTCTTCTCTCATTCCTTTTACTTTCGTTATGTATCCAACATGAATTGTTATTATTGTTATTGCTTTTGTCATTATTATGATGATCTTTACTGTTAATCACAAATATTAATTCTGAATTTGAGGTCCAAAATGAATATGATTGACTGGGCAATACAAACAGATTCTACTATTCAAACATTATTCTCCTCCCCCCCACTCTTTAAACCACCCCACTGCTTTAATAGTTCTTTGATTAAATCATTGTACAAATGTATTTAATCATAATTAATCCTTATTTTTCCATAAAAAACATTATTCAAACCAAGAGGCTATGTGACAAAAATAAAGAATTTAACAGAATCTAACCTACCTAGTTAACCAACTTTTCTGGATTAATAGTAACAACTGTTGTCCTTCACTATTGCTTAATTGACTTCATCCTCCCTCTGATATCAAATAATGAATCCTATCCTCAGGCAGGTTTAAACAGTAAAAGTTATTTACAACCCATTACAATATTCTCAAAGCGTTTGGATGACTGTTGTTTTTCAACATGTGTCCCTAAAAAAAGTGCTAGAATAAGCAATAGATTATGCTGTTGCTTTAAATTAAACAACACTGAACACATCATGCCATTGAAGTGAAACGGCACAACTGGCAACACTACTCAAGTCACTGAAGTCCATCCCTGGCCAAGAAGCCACTGTTAGGTGACATCAGATGTGCAATAGAATACATTTACTGACAGACTAATAACAGGTCTTGAGAAACCAAACAGCAAAACGTTACAGAAACATTACAGAGATAATATCCCAGCAGCCCTTCAGGCCAAAGTAAACAGAACAGCGCAACGATTACCACAGTAGTGTGGGAGACTCGGTTTTTTGCTGCCTTGCTGCGATTTGGTTGAGAGTGAAACAGTAATGTGGAAAAAAACACAGCGTAGATTCTAACAGGAAGAAGCTGAGAGTCAGGAAGTAAGGCAGCAGCGATTCAGATAGGGAGTCTTATCCCGCACCCTACATCCCGCTCAGATACACGGCGCTCTTTCCCATGACTCGGACATGGCCTCGGCTCAACAGTTCCATTTTAGAAATGGGGGGGGTAAGCAGGCAGGGGGACGTGCTGCTCCTGCCTGCAGCTCCTGGGAGGACCTTACACATGGAGCGATTCAGATTATAAAGTTATCAGCAAGGTGAGCACTAAACGAGGGCCTCAATTAGCATCATAGTCTTGAAATCTTGCTTTTCCTCCCCTTTCGACATAAACCTAATATGAGACGAGCCCTGCTGCTGTATGGTAAGAATGTACTGCATGACCGCGTGAGAGAGTGTGTGTGAGTGTGTATGTGAGTGCGAGTATGAGCTTGTGTCAGGGTGTTGGGGAAGAGAAAGAAGCGATGTGAGGTAGAGAAAGAGGGAGAAAATGTCACCCACATGTCCACCCAGCCGTGGTCCCCGATGATGTCAATGGCCTTCAGGTGTTCCCCAGCCGTCAGGTACATTTCAGCAGCGGCGCGCGGCTCGTTGATGTTCTTCGCCCAGTCGGCCTGCTTGGTGATCAGCAGCTTTGTGTCCTTTGGGTCTGCAGAGCCCAGGAACTCCTGTACATGTGAACACACACACACACACACACACACACACACAGACACGTACACAGGCACACACACGCACACACACGCACACGCACAGGCACACGCACACACGCACGCACGCACACACACGCACACGCACACAAACGCACGCACGCACGCACACGCATGCACACGCACGCACGCACACACACGCACACGCACACATATGCACACACACACACACACACACACACACACGCACGCACGCACGCACGCACACACACACACACACGCATGCACATACACACACACAAACACAGACATACACACACACACACACAAAACACACACACACAAAGGTCAGCACCACAAGAGGGCCAGATTCCCACTGCGATCCGCAAACAGGGCCCCTGCCTCCATCCCAGTGCACACCAAACACAGATGGCCGCTCAGCCACTAAAAATACTATAAATATACAAAACCAAGTACAAAAACACAGAGAGAAAGATAACAGGGGATCCATCCTGTCTCATCATTTCTATTGCCATTGAGGCCCACCGAACCAAAGACTGGACACTCAATAGAGACTCACCCATGAGACAGCTCAACTTTGGATGACCCCAGCTGAATCTTACACAAAAAAACAGTTTATCCCCCTGGCAATACTGAAAAAAGGAAAAAAAAACACTTCCCCCATTTCATCTGGTGATTAAATTATGTGCAGTTTTAGAAGAATTCTGCATGAAAAGACGTAAACAGAGAGTGGATAAAAAGGAGATGGCAGCAGATAAAGATTGGAGGTATGGCCAAGAGGAAGCATAGAGGGAAAGTCCACAGGAGGTAAGGCCAGCGTGACAGCAGGAACAGAACTGCTGTGTTAGGGCACAGCGCCTCATGCTGGTGTATTCAGACATGCGCAGGTCTGTGTACATGCAGAAAGCTCAGTAACGCCTCATCCTGGTGTATTCAGACACATGCAGGTCTGTGTACATGCAGAAAGCTCAGTAGCGCCTCACCTTGGCGTACTCAAACATGCGCAGGTCTGTGTACATGCTGAGTGCACGGGGTTCGTTGCCAGTCTTCTTGTAGAGCTTGGCAGCCTCATGGAATTTCCCGTGGTAGGCAAACACGTCGGCCAGGAACAGCTCATTGTTGCTTTCGCCCCGCTTCTTCCTCTCCTATAAATCAGTCACACACCACACACAAACACACACACGCAAGAAACAAGCACAAAATAGGCACAAAATATGCGCACACACAGACACACAAAGTGTACACAAAACACACACACCCACACACACACAGACTGCCAGTTATGAATCACCGTTTCAGTTGATGCTACATTCTCCCATTACAAAACGTAACCTTCAAAGAACTGCAAAATCAAAGATTTGACAATTATGTATTTTTTCCATTAAAAGTCATTGTGCCAAAGGCTGAAGTATCTTATCACACACCCAGAGATTGAAAACATGATTGCGTGTGGCTTTTCATGGATTGTGTTTCTCATAATTAGGCGGATGGTCCTCAGACACCCTGAGGGACTTCATCATTTCCAACAGGGACGGGTTCATCAATCACCACCACCAACTATGCTTTCCTTTTCTCACTGTTCTGGGGCAGGCATTAAAAGTGTTGTTCAGTCTCACTAAGGTACACACAACTAGCCTCCACTCCCTGGGTCTTGGTGGTCATCTGAAACTCTCAAACGGATTCAACCATTGTGATTTTTCCCAAGGTGCATCTTGCGTGGGCCCCTCCACACTGCGGTCTGATAGGCTTCCACACCCCTGCTTGACCACAAAGCAGCTTTGAGGAAAGACAACAGCCTGGGAACCATCATGGTCGCCCAGTTCCGCCCACTGTTTTGGAAGCCGAGCTAGAAAATCGCTCTAACCGAGGGGAACCCCACTTTCTGAGGTCATGTGAACATTGTCTGTAATCCAAAGTGGAACAGGATTCACATTTCAAGAGAAGCCGCTGCCCCAATAGCAGACAGATGAATCACTGTTATATTAATAAATGCTGTCAACGAGGGAGGCCCTCTGATACCCAGGTCTGATGTACTTGAACAGAAAAGTAATGAGTTCCTGATGGAAAACTACACAAAAGTCAAAGAGACTCCTTACCTCAATGCTGTTTATGAGTTCCAGATAGCGCAAATCCCGAACACGAATGAAGGCCTAGGGGGGGAGGGGAAGGGAAGGAGAATGGAAATGATGGCAAAATCTACGAATGTAGATCCAGTTTCACTCCATTACATAGTCCTCTCGCTATTCCTCGCCTTATTTAAGGTCACTTTGATTCAAGGTGAAACCAAGCAGACTCTAATAATGTCTTTCTTCGAGGAAACAAGCCAGCAAATCCATACATGTGCCACTCAAGTGTATGAGTGTGCCTGCCAATGCGTGAGAGGAAATCTACAAACACTTCGTTTGCGCCATCTATTGGTGATAAATGGCATTGCTTATATTGGGCAAACAGCTGAAACAGAGCTGTTGTACATTGTAACAAGAGGCCTGTCGGCCTAGAGAGCTCCGCTGAGGATGACTGAAATTAACACTGTCATAACTTAATTTCAGAAATCCTTGAAAACTATTGCAATATTAACACATATGACACATTAATGAAAGACTGAAAAAATGAGCATAAACACCGATTTTCTAAGTCCAAAATGCTGGATTTCTCACAAACCGGGAGGTAGAATTTTCTCATTTTCGCAAGGGATATTCAGAACATCATAAGAAAGGCTCACAACAAATTAAACAAAAAGTTATCAGACAGTTTTTCAGATATTAATGAAAGACTGAAAAAATGAGTACAAACACTGATTTTCTAAGTCCAAAATGCTGAATTTCTCAAAAACGGGGACGTGGAGTTTCTCATTTTCGCAGGGGATCATCAAAACATCATAAGGAAGGCTCACAACAAATTAGAGAAAAAGTTATCAGACAGTTTTAGAGATATTAATGAAAGACTGAAAAAATGAGCACAAACACTGATTTTCAAAGTCCAAAATGCTGAATTTCTCAAAAACCGGGATGTAGAATTTTCTAATTTTCACAGTGAATATTCAGAATATCATAAGGAAGGCTCACACCAAATTCGAACAAAAGTTATCAGACAGTTTTTGAGATATTCAGATTTGAAGTGAGAAGTTGAGGCCGGACAGACAGGCATACAGACAGACAGAAGACTCAGCTTTAGAAAAGCTCTGCTGACTGTGACTGTCGTCACAGCGGCGCTAAAGACTTAGTACTATATTTAAGACCCTGTCTGAGGTGTTCTAGTGCCTCCAGCACAACTTGGTCATTATGTGCAAATGATTCACAGATTATTTTGTGTGCTTGCGTAGCCTTTGAGGCGCACATGATGCAAATCGAACCCAGTGAAGTCATCTGAGTGGGGAAAAACTACAGATACAGGCAGCGACACGTCTGAGAGCTGGAGCCAGGCCGACCTTTTTGGCCGTATCGAAGTCCAGGCCCTCCAGAGCCTCAGTGGCCAGGTCCCTCCAATCACTGTCCGTCACTCCCAGGCAGGCAATCTGATAGGCCTCTTTGAACATCTTCTTCTCCAGGTACTGGTACATGGGAGCCGACTGCAGAGGAGTAAAAATCAGTCTTAACCTTCAGAACGCTAAATGCAGCTATTGTTGCCCAAAGATGTAAAATATCAAAGTCAGCTGCTGTTGAAAACCTATCATGTGGCAACTTGTTTAAAAGAGCTCCAGCAGGGGAGCGCTTTTAAACAAGTTGCCACATGACAGGTTTTCAAAAGCACAAGATAATTAAATTATATATTTTTTATTTATTTATTTCAGTGTTCTGAGGGTCAACCTTCTGCATTGACTAACGCCAAAATCCAACTTTCTCTTCACTATCCAAAAACACCAGCAGTGGTTCTAGTATTTAAAAGCATCTAATTTCAAACGCAGAGAGAGTCGTCTTACAGACTGTTATGTAATTTGCGGTCGCACTTTAGATGAAGTGTTGCTCACGAAGGCTTTATACAGCATGTATAATACCTTCATAAATGAGACATAATGTCCCCATAAATCATACATAAGCAAATATCATACTTTGTAAAGGGTGAAATAACACATCCTTATTCAGCATGTGATACCAGATGTGCTATAACTGACAATGTCACTTAGCTAGTGGCTAAATGCTATAAAGGGTGACATTGTCAGCTAAGTGACATTGTCATTGTCACATCTGGCATCACATGCTGAATAAGGATGAGTTATTTCACCCTTTACAAAGCATGACATTTGCATATGTATGATTTATGAAGACATTATGACTCATTTATGAAGGCATTACACATGCTTACTAAAGACTTTATGAGCAACACTTCATCTAAAGTGTGACCTAATTTGCAATAACTTATTGACTACAGGCAGACTGATAAGAATCATACAATAAGGTCTCCTAGAAGAGGACCTCAAAAACCTGTCAGCACATCAAATTTAATACAGAAAGTGAAAGTGAGGCTTCCAATGCAGTAGGACAAGCCAAGTCCGAGACGGGCCTCCCAAAGCTAGCAGGCCAGTACCTGAGGGACCTCCACGGCGGACATGGAGTACACGTGCAGGCAGAAGATCTTGGAGCCGTTGTAGCCCACAACGAAGCCCTGCAGCTTCTGCTGGTGCACGGGGAAGTTGCTGGCCTTGATGTTGAGGTAGCCGTTGCCGGAGAAACAGAGCATGTCCTCACACTGGGTGTTCCAGGCCACGCTGTTAGCATTGGGCTCCTGGAAGGGAAGGTTGGAAAGCAACAGCTCAAGGAGGCAGGACACCTCTGGCTGAGCCCGTGAAGAGAACCTGTCCAGCATTGTCAAAATACACCTGAAGGTCAACATGTTTGAGTCTCTATAATAGCAGTTCCCCAGTACTTATATTACTATTCTTGTTATGGTTACTATGTTCTTTAACTGCCCGTTTCCTGAATTTTTACTTCATTTCGTTTTTGATGCTTTTATCTCTGCAAAGTGCTTTTGCTTGGATAACAGCTATATAATTATTGTAAGTATTCACTAACATGCAGAGAGCTAGGCACTCTGCCGCGTACCATGTCGAGTTCCCAGAAGCAGATTGGCAGGCATATGGTAAGGATCACGGTGGAATACCTGATTCAGTGGTGGTGTCAGATATAATGTGCTCACGCTGGGCTCACTCGCTCACCTGGAAGAGCAGCTCCTTGGTACGGAGGTCGTACACCAGGCAGGTGTTGTGCTCGTCCACCACGGCCAGCTTATTGCGGGAGGCACTCATATCCAGACAGCGCACAGAGGTGGACTGTTTAAGCAAGGTGATGGCGAAAGGGTTGTCCACAAAGATCTTGAGGATCTGTAAGACAGGACCGTGTTAAAATTACATCAATTAGCCAGAACATTACGACCATCTGTCTAATATTGTGTAGGTCCACCATTTGCCTCCAAAACAGCCCTGACCCGGCGAGGCATGGATTCCACTAGACCTCTGAAGGTGTGCTGTGGTACCTGGCACTAAGACTTCAGCAGCAGATCCTCTAAGTCCTTAAGTTGCTGGGTGGGACCTCCATGGATCGGACTTGTTTGTCCAGCACATCCCACAGATGCTGGAATGGATTGAGATCTGGGGAATTTACAGGCCAAGTCCACACCTTGAACGTGTTGTGTTCCTCAAACCATTCCTGAACCATTTCAGCAATGTGGAAGGGCGCATTATCCTGCTGAAAGAGGCCACTGCCATTAGGGAATACTGTTTCCATGGAGGCGTGTATTTGGCCTGCAACAATGTTTAAGTAGGTGTTACATGTCAAAGTAACATCCATGTGAATGGCAGGACCCAAGGTTTCCCAGCAGAACTTTGCCCAAAGCATCACACTGCTTCTGCTGGCTTGCCTTCTTCCCATTATGCATTTTGGTGCCATGTCTTCCTCTGGTAAGCTACGCACATGTACCCTGCTACCCACAAAGAAAAAGTGATTCATCAGACCAGGTTACCTTCTTCCGTGGTCCAGTTCTGATGCTCATGTGCCCACTGTAGGCGCTTATGGCGGTGGACAGGGGTCGGCACGGGCACAAGGGTCAAAATATTCACTTTCTGCCTCATATATCCCACCTGCTGATGGGTGCCATTGTCACAAGATAATCAATCTTATTCACTTCACCTGTCTGTGGTCATAGTGTTATGGCTGACTGGTGCTTGCCCATTTTTCCTGATTCCAACGCACAAAATTCAAGGACAAAATATTCACTTGCTGCCCAATATATCCTACCCACTGATAGGTGCCATTGTAACGAGATAACCAATGTTATTCACCTCACCTGCCAGTGGTCATAATGTGCCTGATTAGTGCACATGTGATTACTCATGACATTACTCTCATGCTTTGTGCAGCTGTACTAGAGTTTTTGCTGCAGAAGTCCTTCTGAGAGGGGAATATAATACACACTGAAATGTATACAGTTCTTTGGCAGATTACTCTTCATAGCAGCTCTGAGACTTACAGCCCCATTCTTCAGGCCAACCAGGAGCCCCTCTCTGCCGGGTGGGCCGCCGATCACCTTGATGTAGCGAATCAGAGACTCCATCAGCCATTCTTTCTCCTTCACGCTGGTGAAAGAGAGACACTGCAGCCTTTTCTCCTGCAACACAGTTACAAAACCCATCACAGTCACGGCAGACTGACTGAACACAGGCAAGGATCACAGCAAGTACAGTCTCAAAGCAGGCCTGGTTAGCAGCAAATACAACATCAAAGCAGGCCTGGTTAATAGCAAGCCACAGCCTCCTAGCCGGACTGGTGAAGTACAGTCTCAAAGCAGGACTAGTTAACAGCAAGTACAGTCTTAAAGCAGGCCTGGTTAGCAGCAAATACAACCTCAAAGCAGGCCTGGTTTATAGCAATACAGACAGGGAGGACTCGCACTCAAGAAAAGAGAAAGAAAAGAAAACTTGAGTGCGAGTCCTCCCTGTCTGTATTCAATGTTTTTATGACCACCGCACCAGAAAACCTATGGACTAAAAAGCAAGACGCAGCTCAAATCCTGCGCATTTTGATCTGGTTTATAGCAAGACACAGCCTCCAAGCAGGACTGATTAAAAGCAAGTACAGTTTCAAAGCAGGACTGGTTAACAGCAAGTACAGTCTCAAAGCAGGACTAGTTAACAGCAAGTACAGTTTCAAAGCGGGACTAGTTAACAGAAAGTATAGTCTCAAAGCAGGAGTAGTTAACAGCAAGTACAGTTTCAAAGCAGGACTTGTTAACAGCAAGAACAGTTTCAAAGCAGGACTGGTTAATAGCAAGTACAGTTTCAAAGCAGGACTGGTTAACAGCAAGTACAGTCTCAAAGCAGGCCTGGTTAGCAGCAAATACAACCTCAAAGCAGGCCTGGTTTATAGCAAGACAGAGCCTCCAAGCAGGACTGGTTAAAAGCAAGTACAGTTTTAAAGCAGGACTGGTTAACAGCGAGTACAGTCTCAAGCGGGACTATTCAACAGGAAGTACAGTCTCAAAGCAGGAGTAGTTAACAGCAAGTACAGTCTCAAAGCAGGACTGGTTAGCAGCAAATACAACCTCAAAGCAGGCCTGGTTTATAGCAAGACACAGCCTCCAAGCAGGACTGGTTAAAAGCAAGTACAGTCTCAAAGCAGGACTGGTTAAAAGCAAGTACAGTTTCAAAGCAGGACTGGTTAAAAGCAAGTACAGTTTCAAAGCAGGACTGGTTAACAGCAAGTATAGTTTCAAAACAGGACCTGTTAATAGCAAGTACAGTTTCAAAGCAGGACTGGTTAACAACAATTACAGTCTCAAAGCAGGACTGGTTAACAGCAAGTACACTCTCAATAAAGGCCTACTCAACAGACAGTAATGCTCAATATAGGCCTGGTTCACAGCAAGTACACTCTCAGTTCAGGCCAAGTTAACAGCTAGCAAAGTTCAAATTCAGGCCTGCTTACCAGCAAGGAAAGTCACAGGGAGAGTTCAGGCACAGAACATACATCAAAAGTACAGGTCTGACATGGAGAGTAATAGCTCACGTTCTCCTTAGCGCGCAGACTTGCACTATGCTCAAAACCACAAGACAGGTCCAGACAGTGTTATAAAGTCATGCACTAGATGCAGGAGGTAAGGTTTTCATTTCAAGTCCCAGTTCCCAACAAAGCAAAGAGGAAACGCTCCAACTGCCCTATCCTATTATGCATTTCTGTAACCCATAAGACGAAAAAACCACATGTGGGAAACGGCATTTTCATATTTGGGGGTCATATCTTCCAGGGTCTACTTTATTCAGCCAAAAGAACCAAAACCAAAAGCCACAGACCAGACTTGGCTTTGAGGGAACAACATGAAATTTTACAGTGGTGTCATGGATCATTTTCACCGCGTCCTCAGAGGCTCTCATGTCCACAGGAGGAGAGAAGTGAGCAAAGCACAGATGTGACAGCAAAAAACACCAACCGAAACACCAGCCTCCCATGGGAGCCCGCGCTAAATTTCAGCACACCATATGAAACATTTTTCATGCCTAATTCTCACAATAAAATTCTGAATTTGAACGCGTATCCTGTAGCCCAACATTAATTTTGGAGACCAGCCAGCCCAAGATACGTCTCACAGCTCGGTCCTTCAACCTTACCCAAGCTAATGCCTTTACCTGGCATAGAATGATGTGCTGAGAGCAGACCACCAGCAGGTTGCACTCAAACCTCCTGCCGATCTTCTCCTTCACACGGTAGTGCATGTCCGAGGAGTCGTCCGAGTAAAGCTCATATATCAGGATCTTCTCCGGGAGCTGTATTGCCAGGCGGTTCCTGTAGATGGCAATCTTCTTCACAAGTTCTCGGCACTTAATCCTCACTGCCGACAGACATGCCACGATTGGTGATCTTTGACACTCACTGCCAGAGGTTTCCGACCCTGTTCCTGGAGGGCTACCATCCTGTGTGTTTTTACTCCAACCCTAATCAGCACATCTGATTCGGCTAATTAGCAGCTCATCAAGATCTCTTCCTCAGAAATGAGGTGTGCTTTGCTTTGCTAGGAGAGAAAACCTTGAGAATGGTACCACTCCAGGATGACGGCTGGAGACCACTGTTCTATGCACATGGATCCATAGAGATAACCAATGTTGCCAGTGCTGACAGTTGTACGCGACCATGAAGAATTGGCCAAAGTGCAGGGTTTTACTGGACTGGACGGAAACAAACTCAGCACTTTTCTGATGAAGTGGAAGCCAAACGGCTGAAAAGAAGCAGCGGGCTGTTGGATCCAATTCAAGCGAAACATGAGCTGCACTGAGCCCAGCCAACGTTACAGTGTTGAGAAAAGATCATCATATTCCACTGCAGTCATCTGCCAAATGATTTTATCAAAAGCAACATTCAGCAAATTCATATTGATGGTCATTGGAACTACTAAAAAACCAGGTATAAAGTCACACCAGGTAAAGTTCTCAAAAGTATCAGTATCTATTAACAGCATAACATTGAGATGAAAGTACAAATTAATGCTGTGACTATTTAAAGGTGTCAACTCTAACCTGCCATTGCAACAGAATA
Source organism: Gymnothorax javanicus (assembly GCA_029692085.1). Taxonomy (NCBI): domain Eukaryota; kingdom Metazoa; phylum Chordata; class Actinopteri; order Anguilliformes; family Muraenidae; genus Gymnothorax; species Gymnothorax javanicus. The sequence continues at coordinate 22,428,212 of CM056203.1, forward strand.
AAATGGAAGACAAAAATAAAAGCAAACCAGCAGGTGAACTGAACCATCTTAAACTGGAGCGGAGATCAAAGGCATATAAAAATATGTCATACAACCGTACACTAAACAATTTAACATTTTGTTTCTCTAAATTCCTTTTATCTCTGCTTCAAAAATAACATTAGGAAATGTTAATATAAAATGCTGGCGTTACCGAGCGAGGCAAATTAACTAGAAACACCCTTGACTACTGTGAGCAGCTAGATAAATATGGGAACATGCAAAATGTCTGAGCAGCGACGAAGCGTGAAACACCATAATGAAGATTATACCCTTCTGCTCGGTGATGAGGTGCTGAACAATGACATCAGTCATGTTGTCTCGGTAAGCGTAGCGGTCCTTGTAGAGCCCGTGAACGGTGCTGAAGATGAGCTGGTAGAAGGCGATGGTGCCATCTTGGCAGCCCAACACCTGGAGCAGAAATCACATGATAGCTTTTTCAGAGGCTGTCGACATTTTCGCACACCTCCATTCGCTCAAGTTTAAAATTAGAAAACGCAAATAGCACCCTGTCATGGTTGTATTAACGCACTATTTGGCAACATGATCTGACAACACTCTGAGTCTCTAGATACACTGCGCTCTTTTCCAAGCACGTCTTGGTGCGATATTCCAGTTGCGCATTATGACGCTCCGAAGCAGTTGTGTTAACGCTGAAAAACACAGCAGTTAAACCGGAAACTTCTCTAAATAGAAGCACAGAATTTAACAGAAGAAAGCCAGACTGCAGTTTTCACTTGTTTTGCATGAAGGGAGCAAGGTACCCACCACATAGTTGGAGTCTGGCTTGACCCTGCAAGTCCACACCCAGGAGTTCTGCTCTCCAATAGTGCCCAACCGAACCCCGTCTTTGGTGTAGAGGGAGGCCTGCTTGTCAGAGCCGCTCATTATGATGTACTCCCCCTTAGAGAAGTAGCTGACGCAGCAGGGGTCATAATTCAGAGTCCGGTCCTTTCCAATCTGAGATTAGGGGGAAAGCGGGGTTCAACACAGAATCGCTATGGGAGCCATTTCCGTTTGCTTGCTAGGCACTGGCAGATCGCAACTTTCAATCAAATTCTGTGGTCCCCTGAGTGCATTAAAAAAAATATGAACTCTCAGTGGTCTCCCTGGTGTATGCCCGTACAGTGCTTTCAAACGTCTGATGAGAGCTCTCTGCTGTACATCTGTTTCTGCTTACAGTCAAACATCGCACACAGACATTCCAGCTGGATTTTTCCCTAAACAAACCATTGTAAATCTTTTCTCCTTTTGTACTATATGAAATACATCAAATTACAGCAGCATACTGATTGGGAAAAATGAAAGGATATTTCATGTGTACAGCCATTGTTTGGCATTATGTTGTCAAACCCCAAATTGCATACAACCAGCCCATTTTCCAAAATAATTTTGCAGTTGATAAGCACTGGAAAGACTGAACAGAAAAGACATTTATTTTAAGGACTGCAAACTCTAAGTAATTAGTATTGGCAAGCAATTTACTCCATGATGAACACAGTATACAAATGACCGTTATTTTATTTTGGGTACTAAATACATTCCAATAGAAAGCCACAATTTTTACAGCACATAACACTGAATAGTGCTGTATATCTAGAGAACTATTACAGGTAAAGGAAGCAAAATCTCCCAAATGGGCAGACAGTGGTTATGGGTTATGGTTTCATCAACTTAAAGCAATATTTTCACAACTTTGAATAGGATTTAATATGCAGTAACCAATGCACACAATACATTTTGAATCGACACACCAAGATTCCATGCCTCTGTGACAAAGTGAACATGTTTGACTCACTTGCATTGAGTCTTCATGTATCACAGAATATAGAATTTGTATACTTTGAAGAACCCATCCAAAACTAGGTGATCGTTAATGACTTCTTTTCCTCAAAGTGGTCAGTTAAATTTTTACAAGAAGTGTTTCATGAGTTTGGTACCATTTTTAATTTTCCTGTGCTTCTAAAAGTGCTAACAAAATGTAGCCAGATAATCTCACCCTGGAACTGCTGAGTTTGTTTATTCCGGAACAGACCCGCCCCTGCGAGGTGGCTGGACCAATGGGAGAACTTCTAGAGGTGCATTGAGGTCATGATTGAAGTGAAAAGACCTCCTGTTAAGAGGACCAGGCCAGTTTCTCAAAGCGTGGGCTGCATCCATCGAAGGCTGCATTTTTAGGCTGCTACGTCATCGCAAGCTGTTCCATAGTGAAGGCGCTTTCGAATACAGCCGACAAAAGCAGCCTTCATCTTGCCTGATATCAGAGGGAACTGTCAACTTGTTAACCCTCTGTTTCCATGTTGACAATGCTGTCTGAAATCAGGCGAGATGAAGACTGTATTCCTCGGCTGTATGTGAAAGCACCTTCACAATGGAACAGCTCGCAATGACATATCGCCCGAAAAACGTAGTCATAGAAGGATGCAGCCTACGCTTTTAGTAAGGGCCTAGATCTACTTGTGCTTAAAACGAATTAAAAATTATAATTACACAAAAATCAAGCATTAAAATGACCAATAGAAACATATCACTTTTTTTGAGTGTATTAACATAATGATATGTAGGAAACTTCACATTTGGAACACATTTGGAAAACATTTGTTGTTTCTATTTATGCGAGTTTGTAGCTTTTTCAATGCAAGTGATTAGGTAGGTAAATCTCAAACACCTCCGCTTCATCACAGAGGCATAAAATCTTGATGAGTTAATCGCAAAATGTATTATACACATTGGTAATGGCATATTAAGCCTTATTTTCAAAGTCGTGGAAATATTGCTTAAAAGGGGCAACCAGGAGTCGGAAATTTCCATCAGTTCACCACAGAGAATTCACAGAAAGGAGCCTCACCCAGTCAGAGAAAGAAAACATCACAAGGATCTGGAGACCCTACTCTCCAATCTTTGCTTAATACAACACAGTTCCTGCCCCACAGTCTGCTACTAGAAAGCAACAGCTTTAAACCAGGCAGCTATATACACCGATATTAGCCTGGTCTCCACCATTAACATAATTACCTGCTTGCCACTGAGTTGATAAAAAGACAGACGTTGACCCCAGTCAGCAACAGCCAAGATGTCATTGTGTTCATCCCTGTATGGAACACACAACAAGTAAAGTCTTTCCCCACCCACAGCATCTGAACTGAAGCTCAGAGAAGCAAAAGGACAAAACAAACTCCTCTGATTGGTCTGAAATGGCTCAGGCCTTACTAATACCCCACACAACAGAGTTCAAGGAGAGTTAAGATAAACAGCAGGGAGAGAAAAACATTAACATTCACCACAGCTCAAAGAAAGCGGAATCATTTTCGAAGCGACCTTGAAATGTTCCTTTGTTGACATGCTGAACTAACACAGATAACATGAAAGATTTGAACTCGCGTTTCTCTTGTGCATAAGAACAACTAAAGATGGAGGCTCCCATTCAGTCCTGGGGCCTTACTGTGAGGTACCAAATTAAAGGTTAATCCCAGATCTTCAGCGAGCTGTTGGGGTGCATGAAGTATGAGCTCTTCATCATTCGAGGGAATTCTCCCCCCTAAAGTCACAGTATGTGAGAAATAGCAATGCACCCATGAAGAATAAAACGCCCTGATTTGTGTTCTGCTCGTAGTGCCAAATGATTACAGAAAATGTGACGACTCTTTTAATCAAATGACTGATCAATGTTAATCAACAGGATGTCAATTTGGCTATTAATGGACCGGAGTGTTTTATTTCTTTTATAATTCTTTCGTTGAATCTATCAACAAAACACAGGCGTAGCTAACCATCATTTTATTGTTTTTTTTAATTCGATAAAATTTTCCAGGTAATTAGTTCCAGTGACCAGGAGTCCATACTTTGACCAGTTAGGAGCCCATGTAATCATCAAAGTCTTAAAAATATGTTTAATTTCAAACGATCATCAGCAAATCTTTCAATAGAATTCTTATTATGTTATAATGCAATTCTCCATAGCATTGCTATTTCTGATATAGCATTGCTTAAGTCAGTCAAAAATCCCTCGAAACAAGAAGAGCATGCAATTCAGCAATAACATTAGCTGTTAGTGCCCGACTGATATGGGATTTGAGAGACCAATACCGACATTGATATCGGTTGTTTTTGGGACGCTATAGCCAGATAGCCAGCAACACTCAAATTCATGGTGTCCTCATGGGTGATTATGCAGCTAGGTAACAGGCCACAGAAATCACTTAACTTCTTACAAATAATATAAATAATAATAAATAAACCAGTTAAGAAGACCAGTTTGAAATTAATGACTACAGTAACTCATTCCACTCACATCGACCATTGTCATGAAACACAGTCAAATCTGCCGTGAAAACAGTGAAGCTGGCAACCATGCTGAGGGGCTGCTTCATCTCTGATGAGAATAGGATACAGCAATATTGTGCCACCCACTGTTTGGGAAGTTGCAGTTCTGGCTCTGTTATGGCATTTTTCCACATTGTCTCACAGTCAGAACAAGGTTTTCTGACAAATGCAATCTTCTCACAAGCTGAAGTACATTTTCTCACAAATGTGCCAATGCGGGTTTTCTCACAAATTGAAGAGAGTGAAATCGTTTGAACATATGAGATAATTATCTTGCACTTCCTGAGAAATGGTCTTTTGTATATGCAGAACAATTTGTTTGTTTGACAGTCAGGTTTTATCTTTGAAAAGCAGATTATATTTCTTTGCAAATATAAATGCACCTGTGAAACATGTTCCATTTGTTTGCAAGCTTCTACAGAGAGAGAGTAAGTCTGTTCTGAGCCTAGTGGCTCAGAGGACTTGGTGCTTCACCCTGGTTTCAGCAGCATGAAGCGACCAGGAGTATTGCTACTCCCACTGGATGGGATGCTAGACCCTCAAAGGTTACTCCCCCAGCCCTGCAAGTTTCCCTGACAATTTGCCAGTACCCAATACACTCGGGTGGAATGAGGCACTATCGGAGAGAGGTGTTTTGCCCAAGAACACACAGCAAAAGCCATGGAAAGGACTCCAACTCAAGACCTTTCAGGCCCCAGTCAAGCACACTAAACCACTGCGCTACTGCGTCTTCCCTTCATGAAAGATTCCAGCGCTAGGTTAACTCCACAGTTATACTGTTATACTGGCCTCGCAACAAGGTATATCTGTGTGAAAGTTTGCAGTGTATAAAAGCTTGATAAAACACAATGTTTTTACGTAATTAAATATCCTTGTTACATTAAGACAGAGTTGGGAAAGCAGTTTTGTGTTTCTACTTGGAGTATTTCTACCTTGGGAATCGTCACAAAGTTGGGCCTACATAGCCCAGTTACACATCCCCAAAATGGCTGAGGCCACACATTCTTTCCAACTATCGATGTTCCTGCAGTGCATATGGTTGGCATGCAACTATTATGTGTGTAGTGGCCAAGCTGAAGCAACTGAAAAGGTGTGCAAAGTAATAACTAACTGACTGAATGCATGAATGCCGCCTGCCTGACATGACAAGAAGTTGTGCATTAAGGCTGTATAATAAATTTGTATATGTATACACATATATTCGTGTACACATATACACACATTATTAACTATATATATATATATATATATATATATATATATATACACACACACACACACAACCCCAATTCCAAAATAGTTGGGACGAAGTGTAAATTGTGAATAAAATCAAAATGCAATGACTTTCAGGTCACGTGAGCCAATATGTTATTTACAACAGAACATAGACAACATTTCAAATGTTGAAACTGAGACATTTTACATTTTTATCCACAAAATGAGCTTATTTCAAATTTTCTGGCTGCAACAGGTCTCAAAAAAGTTAAGACATAGGCAAAAAAGGGCTGAAAAAGCAATTAATATATAAAAGAATCAGCTGAAAGAACATTTAGCAAGTAATTAAGTTAACTGGCATCAGGTGTGTAACATGATTGGCTATAAAAGGGATGTCTTAGATAGTCTGAGTCTCTCAGAAGTAAAGATGGCCAGAGACTCTCCAACCTGCGAAGGCTTACGTAAAAAAATTGTGGAATTCTTTACAAACAATGTTCCTCAACTTCAAATTGCAAAGGCTTTGAAGGTCTCATCATCGACACTGCATAACATCATCAAAAAAATTCTGAAAAAAAAAATTCTGAAACTGAAAAATTCTCTGTGAGTGAGGGACAAGGCTGAAGACCTTTACTGGATGCCCGTGATCTTCGGGCCCTCAGATGCCACTGCATCACTCATTGGCATGATTCTGTCATTGACATTACTAAATGGGCCCAGGAATACTTCAAGAAACCACAGTCTGTAAACACAGTTTGCCGTGCCATCCACAGATGCCACCTAAAACTCTTTCATGCAAAAAATGAAGCCATTGTTGAGCATGATCCAGAAGCGCCGCCATTTTCTGTGCGCCAAGGCTCATTTAAAATGGACTGTAGCAAAGTGGCAAAGTGTCCTGTGGTCAGACGAGTCCAAATTTGACATTCTTGTTGGAAATCAAGGGCTTTGTGTCCTCCAGGGTAAAGAGGAGAAAGACCACCCCTCCTGTTATCAGCGTTCAGTTCAAAAGCCAGCATCTCTGATGGAATGGGGATGCATTAGTGCATATGGTGTGGGACATCTGCATGTTTTAAAAAGCACCATGAATGCTGAAAGGTATATAAAGATTTTAGAGCAACATATGCTCCCCTCCAGATGACATCTATTCCAGGGAAGGCCTTCTGTATTTCAGCAGGACAATGCAAAACCACATACTGCAGCTATTACAACAGCATGGCTTCGTAGTAGAAGAGTCTGTGTGCTGAACTGGCCTGCCTGCAGTCCTGAACTTTCACCGGTTGAGAACATTTGGCGCGTAATTAAACGAAAAGTCCGTCAAAGGAGACCCAAAACTCTCCAGCAGCTGGAAGCATGTAATAAACAAGAGTGGGATCAAATTCCAATGGCTAAACTCAAGAAACTTGTCTCCTCAATGCCCAGACTCCTCCACTCTGTGTTAAAAAGAAGAGGGGATGCTAAACCATGGTAAACAGGCCCCGGTCCCAACTTTTTTGAGACCTGTAGCAGCCATCAAATTTGAAATGAGCTCATTTTGTGGATAAAAATTGTAAAATTTCTCAGTTTCAACATTTGCTATGTTATCTCTGTTCTATTGTGAATAAAATACTGGCTGGTGTGATTTGAAAGTCATTGCATTTTGATTTTATTCACAAGTTACACTTTGTCCCAACTATTTGGAATTGAGGTTGTATATATGAAGAGTTGGAATGCAAAACCCACAAAGTCCACTCAACCAGGTTGAGTGGACTTCGTGGATTTTGCATTCGCTCTTCATATATATATATATATATATATATATATATATATACACGCACACACACACGCGCGCACACACACACAAACACACTGGGAGACATAGAAAATGGAAGCTGAGCTGAAAATGTGGAGTCAACAATATGGCAACACTTAAAATTCATTTCACAAAGTATATACTGATAAATCAGACACAAGTTGTTGCCAAAACATCAAGTTTTTATGACTCAATACAGGTCTCATTAAGGCATAAATAATGCGCATTATTACCCCGTGCTCTGATGCGCTTGAAGACGGCGCGACATTGACAAACACAAATGCCTGATGAGAGCTGGGGGTATGGCTGTCTAATGGTGCTGCAAGGCTTGGGTGAGCTCAGCAACATTACGGGTGGCTGATGCTGACATCAAACGCATCAACCAACTTCGTCCCAGATATGTTCTGTTGGGTTTATTTCTGGTAATCTGAAAGGCCACTGGAACACTTGGCCATGGTTATTTTGAAGACAAACCTGTGTAAATTGTGCTGTATGGAGTTGTGTATTATCATGCTGAAACACACCCACATGCATACATACACATACACAGCATATGCTACATACATATATTAGTTGTACATATCGGTCACATTACGACCTTGACTACTCATACAGATTGGGTCAAAAAAACCAACTATCAGCCCGATAGACCAGTTGGGCACCAACAGTCAGGAGATCAAATGACAGCTTTTTTTCAGTGCTCTTATGGCGACACAAAGTGTCAGTTAATAGAGCTGTGGCCTCAAACACCACAATCTTCTGTGGCCTTCATCCCCGCCTCCTCCAGCTGCTCACAATAGGCCAGTGGTTCCCAAACTCGGTCCTGGTGCCCCCCCTGTGGATGCTGCTTTTTGTTCAAACCACAGTTGCAATCATACGATTTAACAAGCAGTTGATCTGTCCTAATTAGGTGCACTTACATATGTTTAGGGCAGATATTTATCCTCGTAAGTCCCATTTTGACATATCATACATTCCATTAAAAAATTCATATCCACATTGAAATACGGTGTATTGGAAACAATGATGAACAAATGCACGGAAAAACAATTTAACTGAAAATTTCAATTGAAGTAAACAAATAAATAGGTTCTTTAGTAGTGAAACTGTGGAAAAATGGTAAAAAAAAACTAACAATTTATTAGGCAAACAAATAAGACCATCAAACCTGTTTTGTGGCATGTTTACGTTATTACGTTCTGACAAATTATTTTGAAAGAAGTCAAAACACGTGTTCAGTAACCTAATTTGGCGTCTACTGGTGTCAAAGTCTAATTTGGTCTGTTTAGAAATGTTTTCACCTGAAATTCAAAACAGTACAGAAAAATGAAAACACTAAATTCAAAGGTCTTTTCTTCTTCCAGGCACACATGGATGCATCCATAAAAATGTTGGTTAAGATGGTAAATAATGGCTTTAAACATGAAATGCAGCTAACTAGGACAAATTAACAGCCTGTAAAAATATTAAAATTGCAAGTGTGGGAAAAACAAAAGCCAGCATATGCAGGGGGGCCCAGGACAAAGTTTGAGAACCACTGCACTAGGCCATCCACTTCCCCTAAACCCTGTTTTTACTGTTCTGAGAGAGCGCCCCCTGGTGTTTTCACATGAATCGAGCCACCAAACCGTCACACAAGTCAATGACGATGACATACTCGTGTAAGAAAAAAATAGAAGACTTAAAATGATGACAGACTGAGTTACAAGACCCATGAGCAAAAAGTTGTTGAATTGATTTTAAAACAACTTTTTTCTATGAATTATAGATTCCATATTTGCAGCACTATATCACACTTGACATCCCAAGATAACATTTAAATGCCATTAATATTTGTCATAAGCATATTTTTTTCATATTGGCAGAGGTATATCGGTCAAACTGAATGAGGATATCATGCTCCATAAAAAAAGCAGAATTTCTTTACACGTCACTGAATTCAATTCTACTTTCAATATTTCAAATTCAACATAATTTTAATTCCCACCGATGACTGAAAGAATTCACCCCAGCTCTGATGAAAATGGTTTATAGGGAGTACATACCATTTTATCCACCTAGTCTCATCACTAACTCATCTAAGCCTTTAGCGTTATAAAGAAAGGACAGGTTCTTGACATACTTTGAAGGGTTCCAGGCGATGGACCAGATGGGAGAGGCAGAGCCTCCAGGTCGCTCAATCTTCACCTTCTCTTCCCCATTTTTATTTCGGATGCTCACCACTCCATTCATCATCCCCAAGGCCAGGTACTGCCCATCATTGGTCCACCTGCAATTACACAGCCCCTTTGGTAAGTGGTATGCATCAAAGCTAGAGCACAAATCCACTACATGTACCAGGAGGAGTGCAATGTACTTCACAATTAACCAATTACTACAATGAAAGGTGTAACATAGGATTAACACCAAAGATAATATTGTTAAGGCATAAGCATGAGGCTGTTATTAGATACACAAACCTACCCGCAGCAAGTGACCTTGCTACTGACTTTGTGCTTAGAAACAGACTTCTGCTCAGGGGACCAAAGACCTAAAAAAAAAAATTAATCGATAAAAACAACCAGTCATCTCCACTGTGGCACTTAAATGATTTCTTCAAAAGTAAAGGGAGTACGATGCGGTCTTTCCGTTTTCTATGGAAACATAATTGGTGCAGTGAAATGGAAATATTGTCTCAGAGGGCCATGGTGTTTTAGTTAAAAACCTGAAACACTCACCAAAATCACCTGAGGAACATGATGCCAGTTGGTGCGTAACTGGGTTATAAGCAACACACTGTATTGAGTCATTGTGTCTGGCGTAGAAACACAGAACAAATAGAGATTCAATATGATTCACCAGGTGACGGCAATATGATGGAACAAAAAGTACTTCATGAATAATGTGTATTGTAACATATGATGACCCCAAAAGTCACACTCACGTGTATTTCAATATTCCTTCAAGTTTTGATGTCCAAATGATGATGCTCTTGTCTGCTGATCCTGATGCAAATCTTTTTCCTTGAGAAACATACAGCATCCATGTAACTTAAAAGGCTTGATGTTGAATTTTTGACACAATAAAGCATCTATGGTAGCGCAGTGCACTCACCATCTTTGGCGTAGGCCACGCAGTACACTGTGTCTTTGTGTCCTTTTAGCGGCTGTATTAGTGTTCCATCCGAAGTATCATACACCTAAAATATGACTGTGTTAGCGTGTTCTTATCATGAAACAGAACATTCATGCCATTCACTCCTCATATTCAACACTATGCTACACGGTCAAATAACAAACAGCAACTTACACGGCCAGTCCAAAAAAATGTCGCACACCATAATATTTTGCTGTGCTACCTTTAGCATTGATCCTGGCGCACAGTCCTGGTATTTTTTTCACAGTCTTCTACAATGTTTCAACCATTAATTCTGACCAGATTTAAATTCATTTTTGGCCGTGCTATTGTATTGATGATGGGTGAGTCAAACCACTCTGTTAAGCGTTCTCCTGCACATCCCAAAGACTTTCAGTTGGCTAAGGTTTGGACTCTAAGGTAGCCAATTCATGTGTGAAAATGATTCCACATGCTCAATGAACCACTCTTTCACAATTTGAGCCCCATGAATCCTGGCGTTGTCATCGAGGAATATGCCGAAGCCATCAGGGATGAAAAAGTCATTGATGGGTTACTGGTCATTCAGTATATTCAAGTAGTCTGCTGTGTGGGGCCGGAAATAATGGACTTTACTCTAACTCTGAGCGTGTGATCACATATCTTGGTTGAACTTTTTAAAGTGCCTTAAGATTTTGTAGCATGTTTGGTATTGCTATCCCACTTTTTTTAAGTTTAGAGGGATGTCATGGGTCATCTAAATGAGGCCAGAAACAGGAAGATGTGTTAGTTTGACCAGTGTGTGCCCTCGTGGATAAAGAAACACCACAGTAAAATGGAATCTTTTCATTGACTTAAAATTTTAAAACTGCTGAGCTGTTATCGGGACTTATGACCTCAACGGAGCAGTCCTCCCCTCCTGGGGTGGGTCTCAGGGGTATAACAGGCTGTGCACACAGAGGAGCAGTCCCCCCTCCTGGGGTGGGTCTCAGGGGTATAACAGGCTGTGCACACAGAGCAGCAAGGGCACCTTTTCCCTTCTATCCTTCTGCTTATTACTTTGCTTTACTAATTTTGAACTAATCATTGCAATTAAACAAACCATTATTCACCAGCCCGGGACTTTGACTCTCTTCAGTAAGGAACCGATCTGACATGCTGAATTCATTTTATAGTCGCAGAACAGCGCTGAGCCTAAACGTGACCATCTGAGGCAACGCCAGATCATAACACTGCCTGCAGAGGCTTGTACAGAGGGCACTATGCATGACGGGTGCATCGCTTCATGGGCTGCTTACCCTGACATGCCAATCACTCTGGAATTGGGCAAATCTGGACTCATTAGACCTTTTTCCACTGCTCCTCAGTCCAATCTTTATGCTCCCTTGCAAACTGAAGTCATTTTTTCCAATAAGCCTAACTAATAAGGGGCATTCTTGTGGCCATGCGGCTGTTTTGTCCCAATCCTCCAAGTTACATATTCATCACGGTAATAATGATTCAATCATAGACTCTTGATTATTTGCTTTTTGGACGGGCAATGCATTTGTCCCAATTTTAGAAGAAATAATGAAAAAACCTAGAAAGTATAAATGTCATATTTGAAGCAGCACCACGTACCAGCACTCGGTTGCCTGCAGCCACTATGAGTTGAGTTCCATCTGGCTTGAAGGCGAGGTCATAAATGCTGCAGTGAGAGAGCAGGGTGGGTGACACATAATTTTACGGGATAATGCTGCATTCTGACATTCTGGAAATGAAGTATCTGCGAAAGTTAAATGGACAACTAACAATCAAAGAAAGTACAGCTAACTTCTTTGAACATAAAATTCGTGGAACAATTTGTTTCTTTTCCTAATATGTGAAATATATTGGGGAATCAAATAATTTAAAGCATGCACAATTGCCAACACGATTAGAATAATTTCTTCCATTATGATTGCGTAGATACTTCTTTACCAAAGCAACTGTTAGCCAGCCAGCCAACTCTGCTAGCTAGCTAATATTATGCCAGCTAGCCAAACTATTATTATTTCTAACCAAGAGAGAACATCCGCGTCCGTATGAGGACTACCTACATGCAGATGGAGTGTACACTATCTAATTTTAGCTAACTCCTGATTGCAACTGTGCCGCAAATTAGCTTTAATACAAACTAACATAAATGCTCGTTGCATCTGCTTAAGGAGGAATCACAGTTTACATAGTAACCACCGTTGCTACCCTTGCCAGGAGCGAGATTCCTTTCTGCAACAGGCCAGAGATGTCTCCGCAAGAAAGAAAACGAAAAGCCCTCCTACCATTGCTCTACTTTGTCTCGGTCGTGTACTTTATCTATCCAGGTAGGAACTGCTCTCATGGTGGTTATTCGACTTTTTAACGGAGTAAATCCTCTGCGTTCTGTATATGCCACATACACCCCGTGAGCTAACGTTACTCCATACGTCAGTCAATACAGGCTTCTGAGCATGCGCAGACCTTCGACTGAACTGCGCAGGGTAACACCGGAGTCGCACTCCAGAGCGCGTCTTGAATTTTGCGCGGTGTCCTGTCATCTGCGGCGGTAGCTTCAGTGGAAAGTGTGATCTAAAATAGGATCTAGCTAGCTAGCTGATGTCCGTATGTAAATTGCACTTAACTCTCCATTAAAGTTTATCTTTAAGCTGTTTTCACACCGGACGCGAAACGAATTTTTCGCACGACAGATTACATTCACAGTCAACGATAAGACGCGAATACACGCGAAACGCGTCCAGTGTGAAAGCGGCGTTAATGTTGAACTTGTACAGAACGATTTAACTCGGGCGTTTCTTCGGTAAAGCACTTACAGTAAACTGATAACTGAATTATCGTCAGCTAGCTAGCTTATCTGTTTCGTCCTAAAATTTTGGAAACTGATGTCAACATCAATCAGCTACAAGCTAGCTATTTGTTTAGACAACAGTTTGCTAACGTGATAAATAACAAAACAAATTGCAACAGCTGGCTCGCCAAAGGTAAGATGCTTAAATGACGTTTTGTTTTGCTGCGTAACTCAGTTAATGAATTAATTAAAATCAATGGTTGCCAACTTGGCTACAGGGGAATGTATTTGCTATCTAGGCAGCTAAGTTACTGCATTTACGTTTGACAGTCATAGCACAGGTGGGCTGGCCAGCAAGAGAGCTGAAACCAAATCAATTACTGTCATTGTAAACTTCATGTAAGAAAACATAAATCGCTTTGCATGGTGTTTCTACAAATCTGAGCAGCTGTTACGTGGCGTTAATGCGAATCAACATTTCCGTTTAACCATTTGAGAGGCAGTTTTAGCAGTATTATTTAGAAATTTTGAGTCAGTATTCTAGGACTGGATCTTCAGATCATGATAATCCGCAAGATACATTAATCATCAGTTACACATATCATAACAGGGTATCGAAAACAGTAATTTTCTGAAATAAAGTGAATCTATATGACTCAGTTGTGTTCAGTGTGATGTGATATATTGCGATAACGATCTTTGTTATCACAGGGTCAATTCTGCAATAAACAAAATAAGATGTTGACCGCAGTGAAAGATACTGGGAGGTGGACCCAGCTGAACCAGGCAGGTAATTCCTGTGCTGCTTGTGTAAGTAAGACTGGGCGGGGCCTGGCCCTGAGGCACCCTGCACTGAAAACACAGCGCCCAGCAATGACGCACAGTGCTCGGAAAGCACCGGACCCTGCAGTGACTCATCCACTAAAAACGGCGAGGAGCACAAATCGGAGACTGTAGAAACCAGTCAGCCTACCACGGTACCACTGGGCTGGATGAAAATTGTTAAACAGCGAAAAAAGGGGAAAACTGCTGGCAAAATGGACGTATACATTATAAGGTAGAATATTATGGATTTGCTTTTGTGGCTGTAGAATGCGTTTGTACGCCAATGAGCTAAAACATTACGACTCAAACCTATTGACATCTGGGGAATTCGGAGGCCTGGCCAACTTCTTGAACTCTTTGTCATACTCCTCAAATCTTTCGAGACACTTTGTAGTGTGGCTGGGTGCCTCATCCTGCTGACAGAGGCTATTGCCATCAGGGAAATCTGCTGCCATGAAGGGGCGTAACATGTCTGCAACACTGTTTAGGCAGGTGGCACATGTCAAATTGATGTCCACATAATGCCCGGACCCAGGGTTTCCCAACAGAACATTGCCTAGAGCATCACACTCCCTCTAGCAGCATATCTTTTTCCCGCAATGCATCCTTGTGCCTTTTCTTTCCCAAGTAAATTTGCTTCATGTGATGTATAACAAAACATAGCTTACCAGATGACCCTCACTTCCTCCAAGGTCCAGTATGGACACTCTTGTACCCATTGTAGATGCTTTCAACTGTAGTTGCATTTGAATGAGCACTCTGACCTGCCTGCTGCTACAAAGCCCCATTTGCTGCGTGGTGTGTTGCATTGAGTTTAGCAGTATATCCCTCCTGTAACCATTATTAAAATTTCATGTGACTTGTGCCACAGTCACACAGTCTGTGCATTCTGACCAGACAGGATAGCCTTCAGTGCCCTTGTGTGTCCGCAAGCCTTGGGCGCAAATTCCCTGTAGCCTGTTTGTGGTTTTTAAGTCCTCAGACCACTGATAGTAGGTACTCTTCACTGCTGACTTAGAGCACCTCACAACCCTTGCCATTTCAGAGATGTTGCTACTCAATCATCTGGCCATGACTATTCGGCCCATTGCAAAGTTGTTCAGATTTTGTGCCTGCCCATTTCTCCCGCATGGACTATGAGAACTGACTGTTCACTTTCGGTCTAATGGATCCCAGACCTTGACATGCACCATTGTTCCAAGATAACCAATGTAGTTGGCTTCATCTTCATCTGTGGTCATAGTGTTTTGGCTCATCCATGTATATTCATCCAGGAAATTGCCTGTTTGGCTTGTTGCGCACCAGAATAAATAACAATTTTGACTGAAACGCCATTCTCAAGTGTAGCGCTTGTTTAAGGGTTTAGAATTTTTCTGTCTATTATTTTTTTTTCATGAGGCAGAGACATGGTCCTCTTGAATTTAGAAATGAAAATATCCTCTTGCATTGAATCTATTTAATCAGTTTATTTGTAGCTTAAGATAGCAGTATATCAGTTGGCTTGTTTTAACCACGTTTGCATTTCATAGTCCTCAGGGTCAAAAAATTCAGGTCAAGGTCAGCCCTGAAGGATTTCCTCCTCAGCAATGAAAACCTGAGCCTTTGCTTGGATGACTTCGATTTCACCGTGAATGGTGGATGTGGAAGCTCTCCATCATGCCTGGATGCCAAGGATGTCAAAGCATTGAGCAGTGATGATAGCCTACCGACAGAGAAAGCAAAGACTGATGCAGCAGCCCACGAGAAGAGCATTGTCCGGGGCAGGCAGAACAGAAACGACCTGCTTCCAGTGACCACAAAGCTGGACTTACATCTGACACAGATGAGGGCGGTGAGATGGAAGGGTTCTGCGATGGTATTCAGGAAGGAAAGGGTAAGTTTGGCCCAGCAGGTAGTGGCACTGAAAAGAGCCCCAAGAGATGTGGTCCACTCAGGGAGAAGTTACTCAAAGTGGCCAAAGCCCAGGATGCTAAGCTCCTCAGCAGTCAACAAACCCCCTGTAATCTTGAAGAGAAGTTGGCCACTGAGAGTTCCCTCCTAGAGCCTCCTGTTAGGATCACTGTTACAGAGCCTGCATTGGACTGCAAGACAGAAACTGAGATGGATTCTGCAAATGACTCCATATCTGAGAGGCCTCATGAAGGCCCTCTCTCTCCCAGTCAGAGTAACGGCAGCTCAACTTCAGGAACACAGCTGCAGAGTAGTAAGGGTCTGCTTTCCATAATAAATCTTGTGCATACATTGAGTGTAAATCTGACAGTGATGAGACAATGTCACTATTTTTTGATGGTTGCTGTGCCATTATGGGTTCTTGAGTAATCTTGCAAAACATTGCAAGAGGTAGCATAGCATTTTAATATTATCGTGTGTTAAGGAATTGTTGACATTGTGCTTTAATTCAGCTGTGTTTTCTAGGCCCAGGATTGAAGACACAGATTGAAAAAAGGAAAACGAGTCCGTACTTCAGTGGGAAGTTGGCTAGAGAAGGTGAGACAGCCTTGTGTTCGTGAATTGGAAACCAAACTGGCAGATTTATTTGCCATCTCACTGTACAGCGCTGTATTCCCCGGTAGCTCCAAGCCCTCCCAGACGCAAGGCCTATAAGAAGTGGATCCCGCCTCGCTCCCCGTTCAACCTGATACAGGAGACACTCTTCCACGACCCCTGGAAGCTCCTGATTGCCACCATCTTCCTCAACAAGACCACTGGTGAGTTGGTGAAACATTGCAAGCAAAACGGAGAATGTAGCAGGATCACATCCCTTATGCAGGGCCATTCCAAAATTGAGGTGTGGCTCTGCTCAGAATATTTATTATGTGAAACGTTTATCACGTTTATTATCCCCCGCCATGACGTAAAGTGGAGCAGGGGATATTGAAATGGAGCTTGCCCATCTGCCCGTCCAGGTAAGTGGGGATGAGTTTTCTCTGAAATTACTTTCCTATCATTTTTTGCGTGTATGATACTAGTCATGACCTTAATTTGGTTTGAAAACAGAATACCATTGGGGGGGGGTATTGATGACAATGTCTTCTTGTTTAACTTCACTTACAGCAAACTATGCCCCATTCCCCTTGTGATTGGAGATCTTTGCTTCTCGCAGGTAAGATGGCCATCCCAGTGCTGTGGAAGTTTTTTGATAGCTACCCATCTCCTGAAGTGGCCAGTCAGAGCCAATGGGAACCCATAGCTGAGCTTCTGAAATCTCTGGGCCTGAATCAGCTGAGAGCCAAAACCATTGTCAGGTTTTCTGGTAGGTGCAGCTTTATATCATAACCCACAGCAAAGTGCTTGACAGGAGCAGCTTTTATATTGCTTGGGTCAACACTGCACTGTGTTTCCTTATTTCCCCTTGGAGTCTCCAGCAGCATTGCCCTCCATTAAAGTAGTATTGAGGAAGTGTTGAGTGGGGATGCAGTAATGGTTTTAGGAAGGATGTCAGGAGAATGTTGCTTATGCCATTTTGTAGTGCTTTTGTTCCTTTTCTTCCCAATTTGGAAACCTTAACTGTATTCAACATCTGCAGTTGATCCAGGAGACACTCACATGCACGTGTGGCTCTATTGGTGACTTGGTACCCAGTAAACCAGTAGAGGTCACTGTTACACAATGCTACAGCATCTTCCTGGGGCGCATTTCCCTGAAGCATAGGTGCTTTTGATAGCAGCTTACATAGTTCAACCATATGCGGTCAGTGGTTCCAAATAATTACGTAGGCATCTGCACTTTTGGGAACCTGGACCCCTGGCTGAGTGACAGCCCCCCCACCCCAAGCAGCAGTAGCCGTGATTCTGTATCACCTGCACTGTGACAATCCATACTTCATCATCTAACCAGGGATCAGCCATGCTCTGGATTCTTGACATTCATCCATCTCTGAACACTTGGTAGTGGAGGGTATCAGTCTGAGAATAATCTCACCCTACTTATCTCTCTGCAGATGAATATCTCAACCAGAAGTGGCGCTATCCCATCGAGCTGCACGGCATCGGAAAGTATGGAAACGACTCGTACAGAATCTTTTGCATCGGGGAGTGGAGGCAGGTGTGTTCTGAAAATGGGGATAGAGGTTTTTGCTAAGCTCTTGAGCCACTAGATATTACCCAGCGACCAACAGAGACAGTCAAAGCAATGGGCAGACTGGAACAATAACAGTTTCTGTGTAAATGTAAAAATAATTATCCCACCTCAGACAAGAATACTTGGATGGCATTGGTCGAAAGCAGTCACGTGGAAACCCTGTATATTCCCATATTAAGTCCACGAGCCCATACATGGCGTGCAAGTAGATTATCTCCCTTTGCATCTCTAGAGCAGCCGAAATGGCGTGCATATGAAAGAAAGGTCTTCGGTGGGATAAATTCCTCACACAGTTTGTTAGAGGGCCAGTACAGAAATATATGGGGATCAGTAAATTGCATATTGCGTAGGACACTTACTGACCCCATATATTTCCGTGTTGGCCCTCTAACAAACAGCGTAACTTATAATGTAAGTTTTGTTTTGGAGCACAGGAACTTTTTATCAAAAGCATTTGGAGTGCGTTTATGTGTTGTCTTGGTTTTTCATCTCTTTACTTGTGGAGACATTGATACTGTGTTTTGTGTTTGATCAGGTCACCCCTCAAGATCACATGCTGAACAAGTACCATGCCTGGCTATGGGAGAATCATGAGAAACTTGGAATCTGATTCCAGAGGACAGTGATAAATTACTGAGAAATGCTTTGAAACAATATGCAAAGGCATTGGCTGCTCCTCGCATATTAATGTTTCAATGAAGCTTGACAATCAAGTATTTACTTGGTAGTGCTGCACTAAAGGTTTCATGAGCTTTTAAAATGCTGAAGTCCATGAGGCTCTAAAATGCAGAAGAAACAGTATTTCTTGTGCCTGTTTGTCTGTACTTGAAGTATTTTTATGATAAGCAAAAGTTTTTGTATTAGGCTTCTTTCTGTTCTTTTTAGCAGTTATTTTCTTAATTATGTTTGTATACACTGACATAATGGATTGTTTCATGGGATGGTTTTATTCATATGCTTCTGCAAAAATACTGATATCCGCTGGGAAGTGTGATCACTTGCAAGAGTTTTGTAAAAGTGAAAGGCAGGCAAAAACCCACACATTATCACAATACATAAATAAATGCATTTAAACCATTAAAAACTAATGGACCTTCTTTTTAAGAACCTTAAGGAATGTGAAGCACAAACATGACCTGAAATATTTTTATTGGATTCCCAAAACCAGCAAGAAGTTTTTTTTTTCCAAAAAAAAAAAATCCTTTAGAACGTAGGCCAAAATAATTTCACTTTAAATTTGTTGTTTTTTTTTTGGTTTTTTTTTTTTTTCTTAGATGTTGAATGATTCATGAAGTGGTCCACAAATATTGAATAAGTCAAGCCAAAGAATGTACATGGGGAACCATAGTTTGTAGTCTGTCCTCTTGCATGTTGCGCTTCGTTTCGGAATTTTTGGAATGTCATAAAAATGTTCTGTTAATTTGGTTTATTTAAGTGCATGAGGCCAGTCGGGACGACAGGTATTCCGCAAAAGTCAATCTAACGCTGATCATTTTGTTTAGGTCTAGAGGTGGACTGAATTTCACGGGCAGTATTGTACTCGTCGCCGCAGCCTTGCACTTTTTACAATGCTTCTTACGACAAAGTGTTTTTTGAGCGATTGGCCTGCACAGGCCTGCAACTCGGGGACAGTAGGCTATACTTGCATTCAAAGGGTGCGTTCACGTTTAGCTAATTATAACGCACATGCAAGGTAGGGCATATCCTCTTACACTAGCAAGGCGGTTTTTCAAAGTGGAGAAACAATGGACTGCAGTGTCCCAGCCGCGTATCCAAGTGGCCGTTGACTAATATGCCTTTACCCGCTACAGGTCCGTGAAACCGTAGGAAACCGAGGGCTAAATCTGGTAAAAAGCCATTGCCTCGTCGTATTTTAAATAAAATATGTACTGGCGGTTGTGAACAAGCCACTTGTTATGATGAAAAGACCGACACATTGACATGTTCCCAAGCCAACCGTTGCCACCGTCAATAAATACACGTGAGTAATCCTTTCTATTTTGCAAATTGTCTGCGTACGTTTATTTTTCAACGCGTTCATTCGGTCTATGTACAACAGCAAAATCAAGAAAAACTGGGAACGATTAGTTAAAATGAATCTGAAAGAAGTTATTTATCTTTGACCTGTATTGCGCGGATATCAACGCAACAGCACATTATCTGATATTTCATCTTATGAATTTCATCGATATTTCAAAACACAAATTTCAATTATGATTCTTGCAACGTTGGCCATTTGCAAAAAAAAAAAAAAAAGTTTGGACGAAATAGCCTATTTACCATTTGCATAACCTTCTCGCAACACTCAGTAAACATTTAGGGACTGAAGACACCAAGTGATTGTTTCAGATGTAATTTTGTCCTGTTTTTCCAGCAAATAAGTCCTAGGGTGTGCAACAGTACGGGGTCTTAAAGTGCAAATTAATTGAATTCTCTCTTATAAAAACTAATCTGGTATACGTTTTGCCGAACATTTCTTGAACAGTATCTTGCTAATTAAATGCCCCAAATTTTCCACTTTTTCTCAAAAACGAGCCTTTTATTGGGGTCCGAGCAGAGATTTCCGAAAACAAACTGAAGATTGACCCAAATTTGTCAATTAGCGGATGTGGCGTAACGGGAGGTGTTCCAAAGGCGAAAGTTAAGTTGAAAATAAGATGTTGTCAAAGAATACTATTTACATAAATGGATGAACACACTTTTTTTTTTTTTTTTTTTTTTTACATCAGAGGGGGGTAAAGAACGTGACAATCAGTTTGTAGGCTTGGTGCACCTAAACTACTTACTGTGAGTTTTATGAGGCCATAACGAGGTGTCCGAAAGTAGGTAGCCTACATACAATCTATGCCTATTAGTCCATGGGCCAAACCATATATTGCTACCATCTCAGGTGGCAAAACCTCGCTGTGATTTTCTGATAGCTAGATGCCTCAAGTTAATGAATTCAGGTGATAGCCTTTTCAAATGAGTAGCTTTTTGGTAGTTTTCAGGCTCGGAACATGAGAGTGTGTAGTAAATTTGAAGACCGAAATATTGGGGTAGGGGAAACAAAAATGTCTGTAGTTTCATACTGGATTGACCAATTTTAATGAATTATACCTCAAAATGTTTGCCCAAGTCTTTCCTACGTAACTACGGACACTTTGTGTCAATTAGTGCCATAATTAGGTCAGCAGAGGTCGAAAGGTCACATATTTTTAGTATTGCCCAAAATTTGCTATGGGAGAATAAATCACTGGAAAACGATGAAGATATTGAACAGATCTCACTCAAAACCTTCTGAAATCACACTTCAGGCATCTAGAGACAATTTAGGCAGGCCAATGTCCAGTTATTTAGAAAAGGACTGAGTCTGTATCAATGTTTATGGAATGTGATTTCAGAGAAGCCCACGTTAACCTGAAATCTACGACTGATCAAAGACACAAATTGAAAGTCCACCTGCTTTCTTATATCAACACAAAATTATTAAAGACAATCATCCTCGTCTTCATCTCCTGAATTGATATCAACTGTCGTCTGAGCCTCGACATCATCAGCTTGCATATTCTCACAGGTCTGCAACTTGCACATCAGCGTGCACTTCAGCCTGTTATCTAAGCACACGCATTCTCCTTCCTTGCAAATTCGCTTGCGCTGACAGGCCATCGTTTCAAGCACAGCATCTGGTGCTGGGTTTCCATCCATCCAGTCGATACCAAGATCTCCATTCTCATCTCTCTTCCACCCATGACCTTCTGGATCTGGTATTGCAGGTTTCTTTTCAAGGCTTCTCTTCCATACACCAGCTTGATAATTTGCGTGCTTGACACGTTTATTGAGGGTACCCTCACAAGGTGGTAAAAGGTATGAATCTACCTCACCTCTCTTGGCGAAGAGCAACTCGTGTCACACCACTGTTTTAGCAGATGGTGCATACATGAAGCATGTGAGGTGTTGTGAAAGTGCAAAGGTTTCAGTTGAAACCTCCCAAGTGTTTCCAAGTTTGGCAAAGGCTCCAAGGAAAAAGTCGTTTGACCTCAATTTGTCCAGTGGTCCTATCTTACCACGTCCAACAAAAGCGCTTACAGAATCACACCCAGAAAAGGCATGAAAACCAATCTGTGCACCACAGATGTCATCTCCAGGAGCCCGCCGTAGCTGAGAAATGTCCATGAACTGCGTGTGCGTTTTTGTTCCACGCTTCTGGTACAATGTCGCTGAAATGTCCTTTGCAAATGAAAGAAGCAGGACAAAGACATTTGTGTCCTTGGAAACTACGACGACATTTTGATACCCCTTGTCAGCTGCATGTTTTGCGTGCAAAATCAGCTGCGTGTCACCAGCCTCTTCTTGTGACGACTCAAGCTCCTTTATCTCCTTGCTGCCCCCACTGGTGATTTGCCAGCATTTTGTGCCAGTTGTAACAACAAGAACTTTGTCTTGAATCAGTTGCCTCTTGCTCGCCGATTTCCAATCTTCAACAAGGAACTCAATCAGCTTCGTTTTATTGGTGGCATCCGACAGAAAGTTTCTCCACTTCTTGATTCTGTGTCCTGGCACCATCGTACTGAACCTAATGCCACTGCCTGATCCTCGTTTTTGCCTTTTTTGGTACTTTTGGTACGTTTTTGGTACTTTAGCTGCAGTCCTTACTAAATATACATGTAACCTACCAAACAATGGACATCATACATGCCAAAGCTGGTTTCTTCTATTCTACGGTATGTAAGAAAAAAGTTAATAAGGTATCAATATTCTATATGAATACCCGGTATTTGTGAGCTGAAACATGTGACCTCTAGGCCTTAGCATTTGACCCCACGTGACCTTCCTTCATCTAAATTTAAATAAAATCATTCCTAAATTAATGACTTCATTCTATAATACAGAAACATGTCCGTCAAGAATGATTTTTTGATATCTGTCAGTATGCAGTTATCCGAAGAAAGTATTTTTGCTGGTGCTGTCATCGACAGTCGGTGCATTATTGAAACTTTGAAAATAGCTCAGGTACCAATTGATGGGGTAAAATATCTTGATGATAAAAGCATGTACGTCCACTTACATTGTCTCCAGGTGCCCAAAGTGTGATTTCAGAGTTTTGAGTGAGATCTGTTCAGTAACTTCAGTAACAGTTTCTGTCTTCGATCAGTTGTAGATTTCAAGTTAACTTGGGTCTCTCTGAAATTACATTCGATAAACATTGATACAGACTCAGTTCTTTTCTAAATAATTGGGCATTGGCCTGCCTAAATTGTCTCTAGATGCCTAAAGTGTGATTTTAGAAGGTTTTGAGTGAGATCTGTTCAATATCTTCATCGTTTTTCAGTGATTTATTCGCCCATGGCAAATTTTGAGCAATATTAAAATATGTGACCTTTTGACCTCTGCTGACCTAATTATGGAACTAATTTACATAAAATGTCTGTCATTACGTAAGAAAGACCTAGGCAAACATTTTGAGGTAAAATTGATTAAAATTGGTCAATCCAGTGTGAAACTACAGACATTTTTGTTTCCCCTATCCCAATATTTCGGTCTTCAAATTTACTACACACTCTCATGTTCCGAGCCTGAAAACTACCAGAAAGCTACTCATTTGAAAAGGCTATCACCTGATTTCATTAACTTGAGGCATCTAGGCTATCAGAAAATCACAACGAGGTTTTGCCACCTGAGATGGTACCAAATGGCCCATTTTTTGGTGTTGGCCCGTGGACTATATGACAACATGAGACCCGCAGGGTCTATTAACTACAAAGCGCACACAGGTCAAATGAGGCCCTCGTCGCATAGCTTGGATGCGTTTCCCGAAATCACAGATGCTAACTTACATGGTTGGTACCATTGACTGAATGGATGAACTATGTAAGTTGCTAACTTAGCAACTATGCTTATGGGAAATGCACCCCTGGCTGGCTAGCATGCTTAGGCTTTTCGCAATTACAGTATTAAGTTGCACAAATTACAGTTGTCGTAGAAACTTGAGTAATATTTTGAATACTTGAATAATAATTGAAAATATTGATTTAATGGCGAAGAGCGTTAGCATGCTTGGTAGCGAATTATTCATCCCATTGACTTGAACAGACTAGAAGCTTGGGCTTTTTTTCATTCTCCAATTGCAGCTCCTGGTCTCGTTTTAGCTTTGCTATCATGGCCGAAGTTTCAGTTTTACTCAAGGTCTTGCAATGGAGGATGGATTTAGTTTAGTTTTGAATCATTTTTTGCATAAAATAGTTTCTACTGTCATTATCATGTGGGCTTATTACGCGGCACCCTTGGCTTATTAACCCACTTTTCTGAGTGCAGAATAGATGGCGAAGATTCGGGACGGTAGCAGTTTGGGCTAGGCTTATTGACCGATGGCGTAGTAAGCGGCGATTTCAGTAATTCCCAACCCAAAGTGATGTCCAGACTTTTCCTGTGACTCAGAATCTGGCTTATAAAAGCAGTCATCAGTGAAGTGTTTAGAGCAGATCACCAATCCAGATCCAATGTTGTGTCCGATTGAGTTCCCCTGTCAAATCGTGTCTCTGCGAAAAATGCAATGCAATGACATCCCTAAATAGAGTGGAGAGCGTATGC
Source organism: Gymnothorax javanicus (assembly GCA_029692085.1). Lineage (NCBI taxonomy): Eukaryota > Metazoa > Chordata > Actinopteri > Anguilliformes > Muraenidae > Gymnothorax > Gymnothorax javanicus. The sequence continues at coordinate 22,452,946 of CM056203.1, forward strand.
ACGTTTTACGCTGAATTTGATGGCAGAACAGATTGTTAGAGCATGGGGTAATTGTGTGATCACTGCTGAGCAGAAAGGATTGCAAAAGGACAAATCGCAGGAGTAGGCTGAGTATCAAAATTCATCGCTTTATGAGGCGTCATCTGTGATAACTTTCTTAAGAGCGAGCTGATTCATCAGTGCCCGTTACTTTATTTCTTTCATGATTTTCTTAATTCAGCAACAGCATCACAAAACTTTCTTGAAGGGGGAACACGATTTGACTGGGGAGCAGAATCGGGCACAATACCGGGCTCCGTGAAATTCTCGTTTCCTGAACACAAAATCCACCCATTCTTTTCGATGTGTGGTTTTTTATTTTTATTTATGGACCATGATGCCTCTGCTTGCATCAGCCTTATTGTTGCGGCCATAAACAAGACGGATATTTGGCATTTTCTAAAGGGAATAATCCACAATTACACATCACTGAGTACAATGCCATTGACAATGTATATTCTCTGCCGCTGGCTAAATACTTTCTATGACATCATCGCCACGGATAAATTCTTTCCAATATGATCGCGATTTGCAGTGATTAAAATGCAAATAAATTCGTAACGGCTATTTGGAATTTGAAATGACCCGTGCCCAAAGGATGTATTTATAGTAAAGATTTCAAGGTCCAAATCTTATTTTTGGATGAACAAGCACTTTAATTACTGTGGTCTTCATAATTTAAATTACCTTTGTCGAATTTCTCAAACTTACCTCTTTGTCTTTGGGTCAGAAATGGCTTTCTTATTGCAACCCTTTCAAATAGCCTTTGGTCATGGAGATGGTGTTTGATGGTTTTTAATCCTGGTGACCCCAAAATTTAACTCCCAATTGAAACTGGAAGGGATGTAAAAAAAAATAAATAAAAAATACAGTTTGTTGTGGCTTAGATTAACTTGAACAAGTTGAGTTTCATTCCTGGTTTAAATATGGTAATTTTATTTTCAATATAGTTTGAGGATACCATTAATTTTGAAACATTGATTTGGAGAAAATTGATTTTTAATTGAGGAATACATGATTTTGGTTGGGTCTATTGAAACATTAATAAGTACAGTGTTTTTTATGTAACAATTCAGTTTTTTTGCCATGTAGTGCTTATTATGTTATTGCGTTATTCATGCATTTACTGTCAGGGGTGCAAATAATTCTTGAGCCCGCTGTGTATTTACGATAGGCCAAAACATTAGTTCACAATCTTCTTAAGTACTGCAATATAAGACAAACTGTTTGTTCAACAGGTTCCTAAAAGGTTGATCCTGCGGTGTCCATGTTTTTACCAGCATGAAATTACGTAAGGGAATTTTTATTGATACACTATTCTTATTAATGTAAAGGAAATATCATGTCGCCGACAGCAATGTCTGTTAACAATAAAATAATTAAACCTTGTGATTCTTATTTAACATTATTTTTCATTATTACCCCATCACAGCTGGAGTCTCTGTTCCCTCCACACCAGTGTCCTTCATCCGCGCTAACCCGATTCAGCGACAACGCTACGTCGTCACACCCCTCGCTCTACCTACAATCTGTCCGGCTACTGTTCCTCTCTCCATTAACCAGGTGCGCAGTGAGACAACTTTTGGCTATCTACTTATTTCACAAGAACAGGATGGTGAGCAGGCAGGCCTTTAATCATAAGTTTCTTCATTTTTCATTTAAGGAAAAAGCTACAGTAGGTAAGAGAAAAGCAGAGAGCACGTCATGTCGTAATCTGCAGATGCCACTCCAAAGGTCCACACAACATCGCATTCATTTAGCTGCTACTTTCATCCGATGGGATTAGCACTAGATTAGGCTCCCCACCAATCCCAGCAGGGCCAATATCCCCTCAGTAAAGGGCCCAACATCTGCATTGATGTTATTCTGGCTGCACTGGGGATGTAGCTGCCAGTCTTCTGACTCTCAGTCAAACATCTAAGCCACTTGCTTATTGGGTACTCAAATTGGTATAATTGCTCGACAAAAGCAGAAAATTTTCTTTTCAATGTCTTAATGCTTAATTTGCCAATGTTGGTAATTTATTTCACCGCATTGTATGACTTGCTCTTTTTATATACACATTGTTCCATTTGCCTCACAGAACATTGTTTGTTTACTTGTTAATCACGTTCATTGAATCCATCTCCACCTGTTGTAATTCGCAAAAAAATGAAGGTATAATTACTTTTCATTTTCATAACTGTTTGAGCATGTCCAAAAAAGCCAGCTCTTCTTTCCAAAGTAACAGTACCTCTTCAGCACAGGTGCTCATTTTTGACTGTCATATGTTCACTTGCTCTGATTATTATATGGAGCACTTCTTTTCGCAGTTTTTCCAAGACCAATAAGAGCAAAATTGGTCAGTTCAGAAACAAATTAATGTCTTAATAGATCAGTAAAAAGGGTGAAGTAAAAGCTGCACTTTTCTCATCACTGTGCATCCGGTCAGTGTGGGCCTCGACTGGACCCCTTGCATCCTCCCCAACTCTGCAGACGGACCGTCAGTCTGGAAACACCCGCAGTGCATCATCATAACCACCAGAGGGCAGTGGTGATGCAGCAAAAAGAGTACAACAGGTGAAAGGGCAAAATTCGCTGGGGTATCCCCCCGTTTCTGCCTCTGCCCACTCTAATTTTTCTTTGACATGTAAATTTACATAAAGAGTCAAATTCATTACTAAATATTAATGGGAAATAATTTCAGGAATAAGGAAATGATTCATTTTGGTTCAAAAATCCTAATATTAATCCTTATTTGTTACAACAATCTTTGCAGGTTTCACCAGGCATGGCAGAGGCCATTCTATGGTTCTCAGGCAGAGAAAGAGGAGTACAGGTAAAACAGCTGAAACCACATCTTAACAGATGAGTTGTTTTCCCTCAGATGATGAATTATCCTTCATCATCAGCCTGTTCAGCAGGAAAAACAAAAAAACATTAAAAACATTAGGCAGGAGGGGGCGCTTTATTAAGGAAACCAAGTGCAGCCTGTTTTTCCTAGGAAGGAAGTGCGGGACGTACTGAAGAGGCAGATGAGGGAGAAGTGGGAGGCTCGAGAACTGCAGCTGGCCAATCAAATGAAAGAGCTGGAGAATCTGCAGGAAGCACTCCATCAGGCAAAGGCCAAAGAGCGAGAGCAGCTGTCCTCCAGGGCCAAGGAGATGAGACAGTTCAGAGAAGAGAACAAGAGGGTAAGGGTTAATGTGAGGCAAGAACTCAGGCACGCTCTGCAGCCCATGGTCAGCCCATATCACACTGCTATTTAAACCCCTAGTGCATGATACAAATAGCGCCAATTTTTCCTGTTGTGCATGGGCCTATTTAAGGCTTTGGAAAAGAAGAGAATAAAAGTCTGCACACTGTTTAAGTTGCTCCCTGAAGACTTTATTCCTTTTACAACGCAAAGCGACGCGACCTTCGTCACGTGAGTTCCACACGGCATTTAAGGCCACGCCAGCCAAACGCTATGCAAGGAAGAAAGTCTTCTGGGGAGCAACTTAAAACAGTGTGCAGACTTTTATTCTCTTCTTTTCTACTGTTTTTTTGGGTCCTGCACCTGTGATATCGGATTTTGGATGTGCGTGCATTTATTCTATTTTTCCTATTTAAGGCTTTGTAATTCAGCATTTATGTCACAGAGACTGGGGCAAGACATTTGGAAATTCAATTACAGAATTATTTAGCAATTAAATTTCGGAATTAACGGATGCCGGCGTCTACAACCCCAATTCCGAAATAGTTGGGACGAAGTGTAAATTGTGAATAAAATCAAAATGCAATGACTTTCAGATCACAAGAGCCAGTATGTTATTTACAATAGAACACAGATAACATTTCAAATGTTGAAACTGAGACATTTTACATTTTTATCCACAAAATGAGCTTATTTCAAATTTTCTCGCTGCAACAGGTCTCAAAAAAGTTGAGACACAGGCAAAAAAGGGCTGAAAAAGCAATTAATATATAAGAGAATCAGGTGAAAGAACATCTAGCAAGTAATTAAGTTAACTGGCATCAGGTGTGTAACTTGATTGGCTATAAAAGGGATGTCTTAGAGAGGCTGAGTCTCTCAGAAGTAAAGATGGCCAGAGGCTCTCCAACCTGTGAAGACTTGCGTAAAAAAAATTGTAGAATACTTTAAAAACAATGTTCCTCAATGTCAAATTGCAAAGCCTTTGAAGGTCTCATCATCGACAGTGCATAACATCATCAAAAGATTCAGAGAAACTGGAAAAATCTCTGTGCGTAAGGGACAAGGCCGAAGACCTTTACTGGATGCCCGTGATCTTCGGGCCCTCAGGCGCCACTGCATCACTGACCGGCATGATTCTGTCATTGCCATTACTAAATAGGCCCAGGAATACTTCAAGAAACCACTGTCTGTAAACACAGTCCGCCGTGCCATCCACAGATGCCATCTAAAACTCTATCATGCAAAAAGGAAGCCATTGTTGAGCATGATCCAGAAGCGCCGCCGCGTTCTGCGGGCGAAGGCTCATTTAAAATGAGCAAAGTAGCAAAGTAATGACTGTAGCAAAGTGGCAAAGTGTCCTGTGGTCAGACAAGTCCAAATTTGACATTCTTGTTGGAAATCATGAGCATCGTGTCCTCCGGGCTAAAGAGGAGAAAGACCACCCCTCCTGTTATCAGCGTTCAGTTCAAAAGCCAGCATCTCTGATTGTATGGGGATGCATTAGTGCATATGGTGTGGGACACTTGCATGTTTTAAAAAGCACCATGAATGCTGAAAGGTATATAAAGGTTTAAGAGCAACATCTGCTCCCCTCCAGACGACATCTATTCCAGAGAAGGCCTTGTGTATTTCAGCAGGACAATGCAAAACCACATACTGCAGCAATTACAACAGCATGGCTTTGTAGTAGAAGAGTCCGTGTGCTGAACTGGCCTGCCTGCAGTCCTGATCTTTCACCGATTGAGAACATTTGGCGCATAATTAAACGAAAAGTCCGTCAAAGGAGACCCAAAACTCTCCAGCAGCTGGAAGCCTGTATTGATGAAGAGTGGGATCAAATTCCAATGGCTAAACTTAAGAAACTTGTCTCCTCAATCCCCAGACGCCTCCACTCTGTGTTAAAAAGAAGAGGGGATGCTACACCATGGTAAACAGGCCCCTGTCCCAACTTTTTTGAGACCTTTAGCAGCCATCAAATTTGAAATGAGCTCATTTTGAGGATAAAATTGTAAAATTTCTGTTTCAACATTTGCTATGTTATCTCTGTTCTATTGTGAATAAAATACTGGCTGGTGTGATTTGAAAGTCATTGCGTTTTGATTTTATTCACAATTTACACTTTGTCCCGACTATTTCAGAATTGGGTTCGTTTATTCGCACAATAGAGTGAATGTGACACCATACTATATGCTAAATTTGGGATGACAATTAATACAAGTCAATGGACCAAGGCTCAGAAAAGCTAATTAGCAACTTGTCCATTGACTTCAATTCACGGTCATCACTAGGCTAGCATGCACCATGGTGTGTCCCATTAATTTTGCTTTATTGGGAATTGCTCAGAAACAAATTAAACGGTTCTGCATTAGTGTTTTAGGAGAATGGCTGTGGAAATCGTGCTCTTAATTTGCTGCCTACAATTGTAAGAACCACTGTCCAGGCCATTTCTGTTTTGAATTTCGCAACATTGTACCCTAGAAAAGCCCAATTGCTTTCAAACCACCCTAACAGGCGAGATAGGCAGGCTGCACTCCACTGTGGAGTATTCACAGCAAGCGTAGCATCGATCAACTGAGCCCAAAATCAGTTTCCTATGCCAGTTACACCCATTGCGCTCAGTTAGCCACACTAGCACGTTTTCCAAACTTCTTTGGTAGCCCTCTTGCTCTCTCGTCCCTGCAGCTGATGGAGCAGTCCTGGAGGGATAAAGCGGTCAGTCGGTCTGTGGAGATCCTGAGAGATCGAGAACTCCTGCAGTACAACCCCTTAAACTGGAGCTGTACCCTCAAATAACACAGCCTCACCCCATATCTATATTTCATCCCACCCCGCACACCCAGTCAAGAAAGGCTAACAGTCTGATAAATAAAAAGTACCTGTAGTGACAAATGCAATTTTCAACATACAGATTTCATACAAATAAAACCCAGAACTATGATACGGTTTCCTTTTTTAATAATGATAACAATGCAAAGAAGTGCAATTTTCCTGATGTACGTGTACAGGTAAGGTAAAGCACCACAGCAGGCTAAAAGAGATGCAGGCGGTTTTCACATTATCAATAATTTACAGGTATAGCTAATGGCATAATTACAAACACCTCGCCACAGGTAGAGAGCAGCTCACAGACGCAGCTGGAGGAGTGCGTCTAAACGATCGATTGGACGGATAAAAGGCGTACATTTGAGTACACGCACAAACACACATCTCAGTGAGGTAAGTGACTAGTGAGGCAAAACACAGGGAACATTTTCGCTACACTGTGAAATCCGAAAGGACGGACGGACAAAACAGACAGGCTTTAGTGAGCTGCCATTACTGATAACCATGGAAAAAACGAAAAACATTGTCTTCGCTATTGACGGTCGGAGCAGAGATGGGAGAGTGGCATTTCAAATCCATGCTACTGGAAAAAGACGATTGAATAAAGCCCTTCTCTTACAGCACACACCAGCCCAATTTTGACAAACGGATGCTAGTTACATTAACCTGTATGTCACTTGCTTCCTTTTGTCAAAGTTGGGCCGACATCCACCAAGCACTAGTGAACTCCTTTTGAATAATAAAGCTGAAAATTTCTCATGGAGTACAATTGATGACATTAAGATGCAGAAGAATTTAACTGCAGGTAAACTTGCACTCAGACCTACAACACAGATGTAGAGTACAATTCCAGGTATGTGTGGCGAAAATAAACAATAACCTAAAATTTTAACTACTATTCAAACATGATGGTGACAAAATAAATAAGACAACCTCAGTGCAGGTGGAGCAACAAAATATTCCAATATGTCAACCCAAACATTCACAAGCTTCAGTACATTTTCTCTCTCAGGCACGTACGCACTGTACAGACACACACACGCACAAATACACACACACACACTCTATTGCTGCTGGGTCTGCAGACAACCATGGGTAGCAAAGCTGTTGTCACAGCATCACGTTGCACTAAAAATCCTTCCTGGGAAAAAAAAAACTAAATAAAAAAATAAAAACAATTCCACTCTCTGTTCCTCATTTGGCTAAAACACGCACTAGCCTTCATGTATATCTAAATCTCATGCATTCAACAGTTCCTCAGTTAAAAAAAGGGAACCAACAGTAGTTTCATGTATTTTTCCTCTGCTCATGCCACAGGGTGTAAGTCTTCCACAGGTTAAGGCTGTTTTATGCTTGTAAGCATCTGTCAACAATGTCTGATGACCGAAATGATGTCCGCAGAGGCAGAAAGAAAAGTGTCGTTGAACAGTGTCTTGTGCCAGTGGAGTATTTGTAAAGTCGCAAACACTGTTGTTGGTTGTCTAATATTTTCATTGGCTGGACGGACCAAAAGTTCTGTTGTCATAGTGATAGACTGAGGTCCAACTGATTTTTAGGCCAGAGGTGACGCAATAAATTTGGCAAAAAGATCGGTTGGTTACGAAACAATACATATATGGTAAATAAATGAAAGTGAAATAAAGAATCGAGTTAAGGAGAGTCTGGCAGAATATGACTCGTCAAGGAGGGACTTCAAGGAGGTCCAGAAAAAACTATGAACACCCGGGGTAAACTGTGGTGTCAGACACTTTGTTTTAAGCATAAACGATCGCGTGTCGTCCGACACATTTCTCAAGACACCTGTCGACACACTTCTGTCAAGCATAAAACAGCCTTTTCAGGTCAGGCTCCCCAAGGGATTCGTAGTGGATATGTCAACAAGGTTTGCCCAAAGTGTGGACACTTCAGCATCTCAATGCTCCCTAACAATCACCCCCCACCACCCAAAATAAAACCTTACATTTGAAATAACATGGAGAGGGTTATGAGCAGCTTGGGTGGGGGAGGGGAGGGTTGAGTCCTGAGGTTTCAAGCACAATTTCTTTGTCGAGGGATTGGTGGGACGACTTTCCGCATTTTTTGAGCCCTCCCACCCTCCAGTGCAATGCTTAATTATGATAAACCATCACTGGGGCTGCCGGGCTGCTCGGCTTCGGCCAGAGAGTGAACGACTGTTCCCTCTTCAGGCAAGGGCTTAGTATGAAAGTGCCACACCCACTGCAGTGTATTCGCCCCCTTGCGACACCTAATACCATATTCTCACTGGACCCGCCGTCACCCCCCGTTCCCAAAACTCCTTACATTCTCTGCACATCCCCTCCCTACCCCTCCTCTTATTACATCCCCCCCGATAGGCTAGCGTCCCTTCAGAAATCCGTCCAGCATGCGATCCCCTTTCTCCGACAGCCAGTATCCGGCCATGGCGGCCACGCCCCCGATGAAAATGGCGGTAAAGACCATGTCCCCTTTGGCGGCCAGCGTGGCCAGAGCGCAGATCACCACGCCGAAAAACATCTGCTGAAGCACCTGCACTTCGTCGTCCGTCATGTCCTCGAACAAGCCCTTCTCTGGACCCGCTGTGAGAGGGGAGAGAGAGGGGAGGGAGGGAGAGAGAAGACAATGAGAGAGAGTGAGAGAGAGGAGAGCGAAGACAAGGGGAGACAGAGGGGGTTAGAGGAAGAGGGACAGGGAAAGGGGAGCGAGAGAGAGGGAGGGAGGCAGGGAGAGAGGGGACGAGAGGAGATAGAGGAGGGCATTTACTGAGAGCTGAAGCTCAGACTCTTTCTTCACACACACAGCACAGGTGTTTCAGTCAGTGCTCAGTAAAGGCTTCAAGGTGCATCATCATACATATTTCATTAGAATTTTTTCAACAGACCACAGTAATGATGATGTAAACATCATGACCAGCAAGGGACTGACTGAATTTTAAATGAACATTCCAAGAAAAAAAAAAAATGTATTCTTCAAAGGTTTGGTGTATAAAACTGTGTACACTGTGTGAGTCAGTGTGCAAAGCTGTGTGCACACTGAGCATGAGAATAGAGCTGTGTGCACAGTGTGTGTGTATGTGTGTGCGCGCGCGCGTGTGTGTATATGTGTGTGTGCGTGTGTAGAGCTGTGCGCACAGTCTACGAGAGTAGAGCTGTGTGCACTGTGTGTGTGTGTGTGTGTGTGTGTGTGTGTGTGTGTGTGTAGAGCTGTGAGCACAGTCTACGGGAGTAGAGCTGAGTTCACAGTGTGTGTGTTTGTAGAGCTGTGTGCACAGTGTGTGTGTGTGTGCATGTAAAGCTGTGCACACAGTTTACGAGAGTAGAGCTGTGTGCACAGAGTGTGTGTGTGTGTGTGTGTGTGTTTAGAGCTGTACGCACAGTCTACGAGAGAGGAGCTGTGTTCACAGTGTGTGTGTTTGTGTGTGTGTGTGTGTAAAGCTGTACGCACAGCCTACGAGAGTAGAGCTGTGTGCACAGTGTGTGTGTGTGTGTGTGTGTGTAGATCTGGGTGCAGTGTGTGTAGTACCAGTTTCACTCACATGGGGGCAGGTTTTCCACGCAGATGCTGTCCTTGCGCTGGTAGCCCTCTGCACACTCACAGTGGAAGGACCCCTCCTCATTTACACACATCTCGTTCAGGCCGGGACACGCAATCGCTCGCTCAGCGCACTCATCCACATCTGAGAGAGAGAGAGAGAGAGAGAGAGGGAGAGAGAGAGAGAGCATGAAGAGAGACAATTCAGCATGCCGCTCTCAGGAGTACACTGGTCACTAGAGACTGTAATTAGAAAGCCTCTCTGAAGAGAATGCAGTTCAACATTTCTGCTACGCTCTGAAAAAATTCAAGCAAACATTTATACACCATTATTTGCAAGCCATGCAGTCTATGGGCAGTTAACAGCACAGAGATATACAATCGGTGGCAGCTTTATCAGGCAAACCTTCCTAAAACAAGGAAGGACCCCCTTTGCTCTCAGAAGAGCCTCAATTCTTTGATGAATTGACTCAGCAAGGAGCTGCAAGGACATGACAGCATCACGCAGTTGCAGCAGATTAGTTGGCTTTACAATTATAATGTGAATCTCCTATACAAGCACGACCTAAAGGTGCTCTATTGGATTGAGATCTGGTGACTATGAGGTACACTGGCGTAAACTGAACTCAGAATAATGTTTGCGGATCGAGTTTAAGATGTTGTGCACTTTGTGACATGCCGCGTTACTCTGCCGGACCCCGAGCCATTAGAAGTAAGGATAGGTTGTGGTTATAAAAAGGACACTTGTGGTCAGTAACATTACTCAGTAAGTGACCTCGAAAAACAGTTCTTGTGTCCCTACACTGCAAACAAAACAAAAAAAAAGTCTGACCAAACATTAAAGTCAAAATACAAGACTGAAAATACTTATTTCTATTACATTTTTTCTTAGAAAAAAAAATCTTCAATGTAAGAATTTTGACTCATTTCTAGATTTGCTCATCATCATGGGTATATTAATATGTGTTTGTAGTCTAAATGCAAGATTGAAATGCTTGGAAAGATTTTGTTTTGCAGTACAAATGAGATTTTATAAAAATGTTTCATCTGTGAGTACCCGATTTTTGTATGCAGCCGAGCTCATTAACCCATTTAAACCGGGACAGCATGTGCGCATTTTAAGCACGTGTCGTTGCCGACACAGATATGCGCGTAATTTTGAAAGTACCGTAATTACTGGAAGTTTTGCGCAATAGAAAAAAAATTCCAACTGTTCCTGAAAGCTGAGAAGCTGTGCTTCAGCCCAGATACAGGTTACTATGGTAAACATGGCAGCATGATTCTCTGCTGGGATTTTTGCATTAGGCCTTAAAGGGTTAAGTCAGGGAAACAAAAGCCATCATCCACAGCAGCCCTCCCCATCTCTGCTCTCCAGACTGTTGAGCCAGGGCATCCGAGGAGATCAGCAGTTTTTGAGATGCTCAAATCATACTGTCTGGCACCAACAACCATTCCACAATCGAAATCACATTAGTTCTTCCCCATTATAATATTTGATCTGAACAACAACAACCACTTGACCATGAATGCATGTTGTTCTACAAGAAGAGATTTGCTTTAAACCAGAGGGTGTTTTGAAGGCAAAAAAAACAAATTTCTCCCCAGCCACCCCTCACTGATGTTCACAGACATTTAGGAAACTAGAAACTAGAAAAGTTAATAACATCAAAATAGCAAAAGGCAATCTGCATAGCCTGATGTAAATGCGTGCATATTTTCATGGAAATATATCAAACGTTTTCTGTGTTATGGTCTGGAAATGGTGGGAACGCCGACACGGACTTGCACTTGGGAATACGGACAAAAACAATATGGCCCTCCCTTCGGTGGGGGGAGGGGGCGGGATAGAGACATAATAAAAGGTGTACCTAATAAAGTGGCCGATGAGAATATCTTCAGACAGCTATTCACCAAAAAGCCCTGGCAGGCAAAATAAGTAATCAGCGATTATTATTCTAAAACATTATCACCCTCATTACCGCGCTCGATGAGGAAATTGCATTGATTGTATAAAAAGGCCTCTCTGAGGGATGAAGCTTCAGAAGGGAGATCAAACAGGATGCAATTCTGCATTAGAGCAGGAAGATCCTGTTCCTACGACAGATACTTGATACTACACTGTCTACAGCCAAACATCTCATGAACACTCATCCCTGAGTAAACAAAACGCCCACAGGAATGTCACAATAACTTGTATTCCTCGTTTTTCATTAGGCAAGATGCCGTTGACTGACATAAATGCAAATAAATATTTTCGTGAAATCCGATCAGATATCTACATCGTTACAGAAGTTCCCTTGTTACACATAATCAGGTTTTAATAGAATATCGTATTACGGCTCTATGGACAGGGCAGTGGGGATGAAACTTCCACAGTTAGAGAGATATTCTGCAGAACTCCAAACTCACCCAGACACTTGGCTCCAGTTAGCCTGTAGCCACGAGAACACTTCCTGCAGCGAGCTGGTCCGCTGCCCATGCAGCCCACGCAGGCCTGGTCACAGCCTGAGGAGGAGGAATCTCCATCAGCCTACATCCAACACGGAGTCATCACTGCGACTACGGCACCACACTCCCCATACCCTCCCCAAACTCCCCAACAGCGCCCTCATCCACACCCCACCTTTAGCCTTACTACTCAACCCCCATTTCCACTCACAATCCCAGCACTACTCTCCAAACTCACCCCACCTGTGGCCACACTGCTTTACTGCAAAAACAAAATCTGACCAAGCATTTTAATCCTGCATTTAGACTTAAAAAAACACATTTATAATACATTTTTTCTTTAAAAAAAATTCTACCACTCACAGTACCGCGCAAAAGTTTTAGGCATATTTAAAGCAATCTCTTAGGGCAAATATAATTACAAAAATGATGAAATAAAAAGGTTCCAATAACTGAGAAATGTACTATCTGTTATAAACTATATCAAACCAATATTTGGTGTATCTACTTTCGCCAAAAAATCTGGGACACTGTCCTGTTGTGCTATAGTTTATAAGATGATCGGCTTTTTGCTTGGTCCAAGCAGAGTGGAGAACTTGCCGCCATTCTCCTGCAGACTGACACTTGCGTCTGTCCCTCCAAGAAATTGCCGACAGCTATGATGATGCTCATATCAAGGCTCTGTCAAGACTAAATTATCTGTATAGACTTTTTTAAATGAAATACAAGCATTTATTTATGAAACTTCTCTTTAAATTAGCATTTGGAATTTCAAATGTACTTTTTGTATTCAGCAACTCTAATGTGGAAAACAAAATGTAAACATATAAAGCAAATTTAAATTTTAATAAATATAAGATGCCTAAAACTTTTGCACAGTACTGTATGTGAGATAATTTTGACCCTTTGTCAATGGGGTAAGATAATTTCACCTGCCCCACTGACAAATCTAGCAGTGAGTCAAAATTCTCACATCAGCGGCAGAAAAAATGCAATTGAAGGGTTTTAAGATGAAAATGCTGCTCAGATGTTGTGTTTTGCAGTGCTGCTCCCCCCATATCCACATCCCGCTGCACTCCAATGACACACAGTGAGGGACCCCTACCTCTGCATTCATAGGACCCATCTGTGTTAAAGCAGTACGTGTTGGAAGGACACCGTGCCAGCTCTGTTCCGCACTCATCGATGTCTGAAAGGCAGGAGGAAGCGTTATTGGACTGATGGGCCCACAGGAGCACCGAATGGGGAGACCTGGAGCAAGATTACAGTCCAAACTCACCCACACACTTGTGGTCATGAAGGCTCCAGCCTGCTTTACAGTCCAGGCATTTGTAGTCCTCTGGGCCTGTGCACTTCTTACAGGCACGGTAGCATGCTAAACAAATAAAAAACACAAAGAGAAAAGCAGAAGGGCCATTTAAAAAAAAAACACACTTATCACAACTGTATCACTGTGGTCATCAAGATGAAAGGGTCAGGTTGCGTGGTCTGGTCAGATGTCGAAGAAACCTTCTGTTCCCCAAGAGACCGGCTTAAGACTAGCAGTGGGATAAGTGACGAGTGCTTCTGCGGTTTTATGCTTTGTCGGGCCAATGACAAGTAGCTGATTGAATTGAAAGAAGCAAATACTTGTGAGCCTATGATTGGACCATTCTTGCAGCAATTAATATGTTTCAGCTGGCAACAATTCTTTTAACTCTGACTGAAGCAGTGAGCAGCTTCTGATTTCTTACACAACCATGTCAGCGTACATATCTCATGGATGAGGAAAAGATGTTACGGTGTTTCAATAGGGGCAAATTATTGACCAGCATCAACCAAAGAAAACAATTAAGGAGTTTGCTGAATTCACTGGAATCGGGTTAAGAACTGTCCATCGCATTATTAACAAGAGGCCTGTCGGCCTAGAGAGCTCCGCTGAGGATGACTGAAATGTCCATGTCATAACTTAATTTCAGAAACTATTGCAATATAAACACATATGACACATTAATGAAAGATTGAAAAAATTAGCATAAACACTGATTTTCTAAGTCCAAAATGCTGAATTTCTCAAAAACCGGGAAGTAGAATTTTCTCATTTTCGCAAGGGATAATCAGAACATCCTAAGAAAGGCTCACAACAAATTAGACAAAAAGTTATCAGACAGTTTTAGAGATATTAATGAAAGACTGAAAAAATGAGCACAAACACTGATTTTCTAAGTCCAAAATGCTTAATTTCTCAAAAACCGGGACATAGAATTTTCTAATTTTCACAGTGGATATTCAGAATATCATAAAGAAGACTCACACCATATTAGACGCCGGACAGACGGACGGACAGATGGACACCGGACGACTCGGCATTAGAAAAGCTCCGCTGACTGTGACTGTCGTCACAGCGGAGCTAAAAATAGGGCCATGGACCCTGTAGCTCACCAGGTATTAACTATATACTTTATGTAGGGTACTGCTTGAAATGTGAACTTAAATTGTTGAGCAAAAACAAAACTTTTGCAACATTTATTATGATATTGACCATTTGATGCATCTAACCTTTCAAGGTCACTGTAGGTCTCTTTTGACCCGTCAAGCAGAAAGCCCATGTTTGATTTACTATAACCCAACAATGCAAACTTAAGCTGCAAATGCAATATTAAACAAGACATTGACCATTCAAAGCATCATGACCTTGAGATCGACCTTTCAAGGTCACCATAGGTAACTTATGGCATGACCAACAGAAAGCCACATATGATTTCCCATTACCCAACAATGCAAACCTAAGCTGCAAATGCAATATTAAATGCGATATTGACTAGTCGATGCATAATGACCTTGAGACTGACCTTTCAAGGTCACCGTAGGTTACTTTTCACATTACCAGCAGAAAAGCCCATAAATGATTTGCCCATACCCAACAATGCAAATCTAAGCTGTAAATGGAATATTAACCATGATGTTGGCCATTCAATGCATCGTGACCTTGAGATTGGCCTTTTCAAGGTCACCTTTGACCAAACCAGCAGAAAGCCTACACAGGATTAGCTAATACCCAACAATGCAAACCGAAGATGTAAATGCAATATTAAAGGAAACATAGCACATTTTATATAATTTGGATCAATTCTGGACCAAAATCAGGCCATTAAATGGCCCAAAATGAAACTACAAGGTCCAAATTTGCACAGGCACTGTTGAATGGCTCTGGAGGCAGTGTTAAGATCTGGGGTGGCTTCAACTGGTCAGGTCAAGGCTCAGCAACATTATGCAGCTATTAAATGAAGTCAGTAGACTGCCTAAATATACTGAATGACCAGGCAATCACATCAGTTGATTCATTTTAAATCCCTGACAGCACAGGCATATTCCCGGGTGACAATGCCAAGATTCATTAGACTGAAATTGTGGAAAAAGTGGTTCTTGGAGGCATGAGGAATCATTTTCACACGTGAACTGCCCACCAAAGAGTCCCAACCTTAATCAAAGAAAAGTCTCTGGGATATGCTGGAGAGAGCTTTATGGAGTGGTTCAACTCTCCTGTTGTTAATACAAAATCTTGGCCAAAAGTTAATGCAACTCTGGTCAGAAATAAATGTAATAACACTGCACAAGATTGTTGGAAAAAAAAATGCCACAATGAATGCGCGCCATGATCAAAGTGACCTTTTTTTGGGCCAGGCAGTGTAGGTGTCTAATGTTTACCTATAAATGAAAGGAATCAACTGTTCATCTGTGGGTGATGGGCATCTAGGGCCGATTTCTCGTCGCTGGTCTTAGTCGTGGTCCAAGTGAATAAAACCTCGTTTAAAGGAACAGTGGTGAAACCGGGTTTAGACCAAGATTATGTGCAGATTAAACCAGGTCTACGAAGCAATTTCTCGTGGATGGATTAAACGAGGTCTCATTGGTCCACAAAAAGCCACGGGGTAAACCAGGTTTATGTGCCACTGAGCGAGAGTGCATGCATACCTTGTTGGGGCCTGTGACGTCATATGTACGGTAGCCCAGAAGCCCAAACCTAGATGTCACTTCAAACCTGAGATACCTCTCAATCGGGTGACATCGGATTGACAAGAAAACTATAAGATATTTGTCACTAACAAAAAAGTTACCTCATAAAACCTAGTCGATATTATTGTTCACCTCCCTCTCCCTCTCCCAACCAAAATGGCGGGACGATAGCACTGTTCAGTGAAATTTAGTTAAACAAGACCATGTCTTAGACTAGCCCCCTCCGTGGCTTTGAGTTAGACCATGATTAAGACCAGGTTTTATGAAAAACTAGGCACAAGAAATCCAATAAGTTAGATCACACTTACAACAGTCTTTAAACATGGTTTAAACCATGGACTTACTTAGACCAGGTTTTGACTGGTAACGAGAAATCGGCCCCTAGAGTTTTTCTGTGGGTGATAGGAGTTCAGCATTTACCTGTGGATGACAGGGGTCTAGCGTATACCTGTGAGTAATCGGTGTCCAGTGCTTAACTGGGGGTCAGTGTCTAACTCTGGGTGGTAGGTGTCAAGTGCATACTTGTGTGTGATCGGTTCCCAATGAGAGACACTTGATGGTACTTAAACAGCAGGAGATAAATGTATCGCATAGGGGAATGCAGTCAGTACCTGAACAGGAAGCCTGAGTGTGATTAGAGGTCTTTTCTCTGTAGTAGCCATCTGCACAGTTCTGGCACAGAGGCCCAGAGTAGCCGGGGTCACAAACACACTCTCCACCCCCCAGGCGTGTCCCCTCCCCCTCACAACGACCTAGACCACCACACACTCCACCAGGTCCCACGGGACACTCTGAAAAAAAAAAAACAGTAAGCAGCAAACAGTCAGGAACTAAAGGCTGATGATCCACCTGTGGACGTGTATGTAATAGGACATCACTAGGAAACACGACTGTACCTGCACAGTTGGGTCCGTATCTCCCCGGTGCACAACACAGCCTAAGTTCATCAATGCACAACCACTCAAACAGATCTGGGGCCTCTTCCTGCCTGTATAAAGAAAGACACAAGCGCAAAACCACATTCACAAACGTATAAACAAGGCAGATTCTCAGATGGATTTAATAGTAAAGCCTCTGACCCACTTCAGTATAATGCGTCCATCAACCAATCTCTGAGGTGAACTTGCCATTGCAATACACTTAAGACAGCATCAGAAATCCCCTGATTTTGGCTGCTGGTTGGGCTCACTCGGTAAAGACTTTGCACAGCAGTGCAGGAGTGACCATAATGGCATTGGATTGGATATAGCTGTGCAGGTGCACCTGTGGCCAGCATCTTTCTAAAAGCAGCACATAATTGACTTTGTGCCGCTCAGGGACATGGGAGGAATACAGTCAGTTGGGAATAGCATTGTTCATCGCTTGAACACCTCCTGCTGGCTATTCGAGCGCTTGTCAATAACATTTTAAGCGAGCACGTGCTCAGGTCTCCTCCGCCCTCGTTCTGAGCAAGCGTGGTTTGAAGCTTTGAGTGTAAACAAGCAACGGCTGACAAACACGTTTCTCCCGAGATGGCAGCATGAGTCGCGTGCAAGCATGCTGGCACATAGTTTGCTGATTGGATATTCAAGATTCTGGTGGGACTGGAGAAGCCTTTTTTTTTTTTTTTTTTTTTTTTTTAGAAAAGAAATTGATAAATAAATACAGAAATAAAAAAAGAAGAAAATGCTCAATGTTTTGGCTCCATCTAGCATAACCCAAAAGCGATTTTAAGAATGTGCAACTCGCACCCAAACTTTTAACACATCCTGAGCGCATCTCAAAGCGTAGGGGGTCTTCGTTTTAGGGGGTCTTCACTAAATTCCAGCCGTCAAACTGACATGACATCATTTCATCTCTGTTAAACAGCTTTGGTTTAAGCGAGTCGTCTCTGCTTTCCCCAACCCTTACCTTAACTCTAACCCCTAACCGTAAACCTAGCCCCAAACCTAACCCTAACTTTATCCTATTCTCTACCCAGAAATGTTTGTAAGGTCGATGGGAGTACATGACAACGCCAACAAATACAGCCTTCGAAGGATGCAGCCAAGGCTTTGAGACGCACCC
This sequence comes from Gymnothorax javanicus, assembly GCA_029692085.1. Lineage (NCBI taxonomy): Eukaryota > Metazoa > Chordata > Actinopteri > Anguilliformes > Muraenidae > Gymnothorax > Gymnothorax javanicus. The sequence continues at coordinate 22,471,001 of CM056203.1, forward strand.
CCTGAGCTATATCGGGTCACAGAAGCAGCCGCCTCCGTACCTGTGAAACCACCAGGTCTCCACTTGGTCCTCGATCTGCTCCAGTAGTCTGTTGCATTCGAAGTCTGTGCTCTCGCATGCCGACTCCACAATCTCCAAAAGCCGGGTCTCGCTGACAGTGGGGAAAAAAGCACAGAGCGCAAGGCATATTTGGAAGAAAGCCACCAATACATGCTTTAAACAGCACTTACAGTGCACTCTAACCTACATACTGCACTGCCAGCACATGGCCTACTTTCCACAGGGACTTTCAGCTCAAGCTACAAGTATCCAAACAGGGGCCTGCCAGAAAAAGCACTCAGAACACAAATGGCTCTATTCCTACACCATTAGTGGTAACAGCGTTTGTGAGGATTGTTTTGATGCAACTCATTTAATCCTCTATCATACTTCTTTCATTTCTGGAACACACAGTACCAGTCAAAAGTTTGGACACACTTTGGTAATGTCACAGCACCGTTTTTAAATAAATTTTAGCTGCTTACATTCTCTATATAATCTCAAATTGAATCTAGTAAGAGGTAATCAGTCAGAAGTTAAAAGAGAATAATTTACTTGTTTGAATAGTGACCAAAATTTTGGAATTCTCAAAGAAGCCATATTTTGCTAAGTAAACACACAAACAAGCTCCTTCCATTATCAAACGGCCAAATTAAAGTCGAACTGTTTTGGGACTTGAAGGGCAAAAAGATCAATGAGAAGCAAACCATTGTGCAGCACATCTTTGGGAACTTAAACAGCCACTCAGCTGCTAACTCATTATAGCCATATAACTGTCCTTGTAAAAAAAATAATAATAAAAATATGAGTATGCTCAGCAATTATAATAACATGTTATTTATTCTCTTAACAAGGAACACTGGGCCACATCTGACACTGTATAGCATTTTTGGAGTGCACGTAATGTTTATTTTGAAAAATGATTGAAAAAAGGTCAAGGCCAATTATTAGCCAAGCCGCCAACGGTACATACAGCTAAATTTTATGAGAAATGCCCAGACGAAATGATATGACATACCAAACCAGGCAAGGAAAGTTTATAGATGAAAACAAATACCCAGCAAAGCAGAGATGTATGCTTAAAATTACACACTGTGCATTAGTATAGCAATAACAGACTACGTATTCCCATTAACTGAAGATCACAACGGCAAGCCAGTAATGTGAGCATGAAAACAGAAGTTAAAAACATAATGCAACAAAGCCACACCCAGAGAAAAGCATTGATTATTCTTACACAATGCAAACCTTTCTAAGGCTGAATTACACATATTATATAGAGTATCTAACACAAAGGCAGTGCAACACTTGTTGCTGCTTTTAAGTAAACACACCCCAGACCGCAGCAGGATGAAAGCCCACCCACCTGCGCGCATATTTGGCCAGTTTTTCTTCCTCCCATGCTGTGTTCCCACCCCCGAAATTCTTATTAGCCGTTCGCTCCAGACCCTGAAAGAAAAGACATATCCAGCAGTTCACACAGTAGTAACCAAGGAAAGAAAACAGCAAGAGATTCATGCATAATAACACAAATGCAAGCCCTACCCTCACGAAGTTCTCTGTGAGTTTGCGACAGGCTTGGCAGGGGGCGGTCTTTACGCGCACCACAGACAGCACCGAACACAGCACTACAGCCAGCAGGAGGGGCCTTGGTGACCACATCACTTCAGGATAGCCACTGTCGGAGAGCTAAGGAGTTAGGTGAAGAGGATGAATAGTACTCTTTCTCTGTTCATTCTCAACAATAATCTCAGATGCGTGATCTAAAAATGAGGACAGTGAGTGAATCGAGCCAATATGACGGGAGCGAGGAGCAGTTTGCAATGCAATCCTGAGACTTAGGTATAGAACACACAGGCTAAAACAGATTTATACCCATATAGTGCTGCACCAAGAATGAAGGGAGCAGTCATTTTCTGATTAAACTTTAAAATTGGGAATTTTTTTCTTTGATTTTGTAGACGTCGAACCAATGAAATATATGAAATTTCTCTATACATCAGCTTCTCAACAAATATGGAGCTTTAGGCCGGTTGAAATGTACCAAACTGTCAGGAGAGTGCGCTTATGTTGTGGTCCAGAGAATGCATCGAGGAGCGAGGGCCAGCAGCAATGTCCACACCGGGGAATTGTGGAGATAGGGAGGCCGGCCAGTATAATCAGCAATTTCAATAACCTCCCTTAACAGTTGCAGAACACCGGGGCAGTCACAGTATTTTGTTTGAATGAATGGGAACTACATTTTTATTACTTTTCCAAATGAAAATAGAGGCAGTATCATATCAGCCATCATAACAACGACATGTCCAACAAATTATTTCGTAAGTTAGCCGCCGTATGTTACCCAGCTAGCAAACTGACGTGGGAAGATCAGTCAATGAAGCAGCCTGGCAAAGTATCATTTCTTCTGACAGCTGTTCTGTGTGGTAATGCACAGTTATTACTATAGACCACTATATCAGTGAACGCAACCTCTGCAACCCGCGAGGAAGCAAACTAGCGAAAGGACGCAGAAAACACGAACAATCAAAGAAATCGACCTGGCTAACCACATCACATCTAGCTAACATTAGCCCTGTGCCAATGAAGGCTAACGTGTACTTTCAAGGCAGCCAGATGCGAGCTCGCTATACGCCTGATAAGCTGGCCAGCTTGCAATACTGCGCGATTCATTCAACAATACTAATCTGCAAAATACTTTTTTTTTTCCAGCATTACTAATCGCAACAAACAACATCGTCATTCGTGAAAATGAATTATGTTATATCTCAACAGAATTGAAAATGCATGCATCATGATAGGTTACTGACCAGAGCTAAACAGCTAACTCTGTATGTTTCAGCAGATTAAACGTTAGCTGGCCATGCTAGATGCTATAATAGCGCTAGCAGGCTAACAAGCCGATTCCGTTATGACAGATCTGTAAGTTAGATAATGAAGCGTGTGGTGATTTTTATTGCTGAGGCTTACCTTTCGCTTTGTTTGGGAAATAAACGTCAAATCATATATTTTAATTGACGGCTGAAGGGGCTCGGGGACCCAGCTCCGTGATCATTCAGGTACTACTGATTGAATGCCTTCCTTGGCCCCGCTCAGCTGGACGGCCACACTGGGCTACTATAATTCTCGGTGCTTCTGTCAGCCTGTATTCGGTCCTGCCCGCTGCACCAGCCCAAGAGATCCCGCCCCAATCCAGTGGGACAGAACATCTCCTCCAATCACATCCCGCCGTGTACTCAAAAAGGAGGGATTTAATATTACGCGTGCACAAGTGGTGTTCCAATGCACATCAAAGGTAGTTCAATAAACTGAAATGCAATTATTCGCAAACACTGATAGCAAAATAGTACATACTTTATTGAATAAATACCAAAGCAGTATGGTCAAACACTTTGTCACTCAAATTCACGCTAAATTCGTTTGTTACAGTACCTTTCTGCTGTAGTGCACAGCTTGTACATAAATAGCCTCAAAGCAACATTTAACACAGAATATACAAAATTTTTAGATAAAAATTGAAGGGGAATTACCTGCAACAGTAACAGCTCACAGTCCGACACAAAATAGTGAAGCAAAAAATGTTCTCTCGCATCTTCCTCACTCATGTTGCAGAGGCAATGTAGCTTAACTTCATTTTCACCGGAACTTTCCAATACAGTGGACTCAGAATATGCCGTTTTCTTTCAGGGATTCGGGCAAACGTATATTATGCTAGAAATTAAAACCGAATATTCTTGGGAAGATTTTGAAAAACCCACTTGCCAGATATACAACTGCAAATGCATATAACAATGAGCATGATAAAAAAAAAAAAAAAAAAAAAACCTTTTTTATTGACCAATACATGGGCTTTTTCTTGAGCTTCAAATCCTAAGCTTAATAAGTATCCCACAAATCAAATTATTTAAATCTTGAAAAAATGTATGGAAATTACTAATACAGATTTTTTTCATGGACTTGGAGGTTTCCTCTGAACAACTACACCAACTGTAGGGCGATGCACAACAATAAATAGCACTGAGAAGGTAATGCTTCTGCAGCAAGTCTGCTCTCTGTATTTCCTGTCACATACTGCAACAGAAATTAAGTGATCAGATGTGATTAGACAGTTTATGTATGCTACCAGTCTGTCAGCAGGTTGGCAAAATAGCTCAGGAGAGCAAACGATGATTGTAGAGTAAAGAATTGTTCTTCAATACACAGCTTATACGGTTTCACAAATGTAGTATTACAAATTACAGCGAAATTTATCATTCAAATCCAGGGAGGTGAAAACAGGTATCCAGTGCTTGCAATAACTCAAATACCAAATAAGACACAAAAAACCCATGATCAGACAAATATCGTGCCTGAGCTACGGGAGCCATTTGGAGTGTCTGTATTTTTTAGTGCATGCAGACTTAATAAGCCCCCTAACCCTTCACATGAGGGACCACTCTCCACTCTCCATCCAACACCCTACACCTTACACCCAGGCCATGTTTCCAGACTTGGTGCTTGAGTTGGGGCTGGAAGGCGGTGGTGTGTGACACGGTTGTAGCGGCACAGTTTCCCATGCATCCTCCATGCTTCCTGTGGCGTTGCCCTGGGAAAACCCGGGTAGCCGAAATCCCCCCGAACTTCCGAAACCCCGCAGCCCCACTGCCAGCGCCCGTGAGGCCGCCCGCAATCCCCCCGCCCGGCGCCGTCGGCTGGGCCCCCCGCGCGCCCCTGCCAGCTCCGTCAGGAAGCCCAGGCTCTGGGAGGGCAGGCTGAAGAGGGGCAGGCCCCGGAAGAGCTCGGGCAGTGACTGGCCATTCTCCAGCGGAAGCGCAGGCAGGGACTCAAACTGCGCCAGCACAAAGCGCTCTCCAGCGCGGCCCTGCAGGTAGTCCGCCAAAACACAGCTCAGCGAGGCGCTAAAGACGTCTGCGTAAGGGGAGCTGTGGGATGCACGAGAACCTTCCTGCTCTTCTTCACTGTCCTTCTCCTTTTCACGGCCCTCGTCCCTGTCTCGCCCCCTCCGCCCCCACTCCTCTGCCCGCTCCAGGGCTGCACGCGTGAGGATCAACACCACCTTTCCCCCGTGCCTCTGTAGCCGATCCAGCCTCGAATGCAGCCAAGGCACCGGCCCCAGGATGCTCAGCTCTCCCCGGCTCCACAGGTCCAGAGACACCACGAAGCCCAGAGCCGACAGGGACGAGCCCAGCCTGGACACCAGCCCAGGGAGGACCTGGTCTGAGTCTGGTGGGTACAGCAGCACCACCTGCCCTCCCCCCACAGCACCTGGAGGAGGGGGGGAATAGCACGTCACAGTGGGATAAACATGGGATGAGACTCAGAGGGAGAAAGAGGAAGTGAAATGCAAGGGGGAGGATGGGGGATAAGACATACAGTACTGTGCAAAAGTCTTAGGCACCCTGCACTTTTTAAAATTCAAATCTGTATTAGATGTTTACTTTTTGTTTCCATATTAGAGTACCTGAAGATAAAAAGTAAATTAGAAATTCTAAATGCTAATTTAAAGAAAAGTTTCAAAAATAAATGTTTGTATTCCATTAAAAATAGTCGATACAGATTTTATAGTCTTGACAGGGCCTTAATGTCAACACTATCATAGAGGTTTGTAATTTCTTAGAGGGACAGACCCAAGTGAGACAGTCAGTCTGCAGAATAACAGTGGCAAGTTCTCCACTCTGTTTGGGACAAGCAAAAAAAAAAAGCCAATCATCTAATAAAACTATAGCACAAAAGGACAGTGCCCCAAATTTTTTGGCAAAGGGTAGTCACACCAAATATTGATTTGGTTTAGTTTCTGACAGTCTACAGCTCTGTTTAGTACATTTCTCAGTAATTAGAAACTTTTAATTTCAAAATTTTTGCAAGCATATTTGCCCTAAGAAATTACTTTAACCCATTTAAACCGGGACAGCATGTATGCATTTTAAGAACGTGTCGTTGCCGACAGATATGCGCGTAATTTTGAAAGTACCGTAATTACTGTAAGTTTTGCGCAATAGAAAAAAATTCCAACTGTTCCTGAAAGCTGAGAAGCTGTGCTTCAGCCCATATACAGGTTACTATGGTAAACATGGCAGCATGATTCTCTGTTGGGATTTTTGCATTAGGCCTTAAAGGGTTAAATGTGCCTAAGACTTTTGCATAGTGCTGTATATGGACAGAGAAGGAAACAAAACTGCTCACCTCTTATGTCCTCATCTTTGCAACACTTCCACATCCAACCTGTAAGACAGTTGAGCAGCATAGGCACTGTTATATTACAGACAGGTACTGAAATTAGTTATCAAACAAAATAATTTTGAGAAATAAACTTTTTTCTCAAACTAAAAAATGCATTATGCCCCTCCCAACCATGTTATAACAGATATTTTTTTAAAAATCTGAATTTTCAAATAATTTTAAAAAGTATTTACATAATTTTTTGATAAAATATTTATAGCCTTTTATTATTCTTTACATGCTTCTCAAATGATTTTAATGTTTTTACATTCATTAATTCATGTATACTCAGGTTTGGACTGATGGCTTCAGGAAAAAAAGGATGCATCCTGGCATCCATTTTCAATGCTGGGTCGAGGCTTGAAAAACAGCCTGTGACTACTATGCAAGCAAGCACGTCCAGATATGATGGAAGTAATGCACAACCCTAATTCCAAAAAAAAGTTGGCATATCATGGGAAATACAAAGAAAATTAAAAAGGACTGATTTGAAAAGTCCATTCACCTTCTAATATATTTAAAACAGTTCAACATGGTATTTTTCATGCTAACATAGGGATTTAATTGCTTTTTGGAAACAAACAATGTGATGACTGCAACAGAGGCCTAAAGAATTAGCATAGTCGACTGTTTACCAGTGTGTAATATCACCATGTCTTTTAATCACACTTATTAAGAATTTGTGCACTGAGGACTCCACTTGGCCATGTCCAGCGAGCAGCATTTCTCCTTGTCCTCCATTATGCAGGTCTTAAGTTTCTCAACTGAATGGGGCCTTTGTTGCCTAACATTTCACGACATTATGTACGATACATTCCCAATCAGAGACAGTTAAGGACTGCTGGCAGGTCAATCAAGCACTCACAATCTTTATTTATGTAATTGTGCACTTGTAATCCATGCAGTATGCGGTTTGGTGCTGTTTTGCAGGAAAATGCCCTGGAACACACAACTTCAAGATAGCACCATATGTTGCTAAAAAAAACATAGAAATCTATCTGCATTAATGGCATCTATGCAACTGTGCAAGTCACCCATGCAATGTGCACAGGCACACCCCCATACCATGAAACTACTTGAAATGTTGACTTGTCAGACCACAAATCACCCTTCTATGGGGCTACTGTCAGTCTCAGATGACAACAAGCTGAAAGAAGTTAGCAAAACTTTCGGACAGCTTTTGGGTGACACGGTTGTGCGGAAGTTGACGCTGCTGGCTCATATTGAGGAGGTTCCGGTTTGAGTCCTGGTTAAACCAGGACCGATCCTTGTGGAGTTTGCATTTTCTCGCCAAGTTTACGTAGGTTTCCTCTGAGTACTCTGGTCCCCCCCGAAAAAGGTTCTCCAGAGGAATACTCTCACCAGATCCCCTGAAGAAGGCTCTGGCTTTAGAACTGGAGTTGGTCCTTGGGCGCTGCACTGTGGCTACCCACTGCTACTAAGTCATTGGAATGGGTCAAATGCAGAGGACAAATTACCCCACAGGTTTCAATAAAGTATATCTTATCTTTTTACGTATGGTTTCAGCTTTGCATGGTAAATCTTTAACTTGCATCAGTGGATTCAATGGCAAATAGCATGGACTGAAAAAGGATTACCACAGTATTTCTAAGCCCATGTCGTGACATCCTTCACAGATGCATGACGGTTCTTCAGAAGCTGTTTTTTAGCCTTGCCCTTTAAGCCTCAATGTTTGACAGGATTCCTTCCATCTTTTAATTATATTACACACTGTAAAGAGAGAAATTCCCAAAAGCCAACCAATTTGCCTTTGGACAATGGATTACAAGCTGATGCACTTGTCGAATTGGACTCTCGACTTTTCTTTGCTCTTGAGGGGCAAGGTCTTTTTGGGGGCTCTTTTTATTCTATAACACAGTTGGCTTACCATTCAACATCAACTGTTTTACTTAATCTTATTCAGGAGAGAAAACTCGCTTATTAAAATGAAAAGCCATTAATTGACTATGAATTAGATTTAGACCATTTATTTTTAGTTTGGCAATTTAAAAAAAATCTGCTCTGGGTGCTTGGTACACATACTTGTGCACTGCCCTGCATACAGGAAGAAGGTTCATTCACCTCATGAACACAAAATACCAAATCCCCCGAGTAAATAAAGCAGTTCTAAACAACAGGTGGAAGCTGGGTTGGTGGTGGGCTGGCAGAGAATAATGGCAAGGACAACAAATCAGCAAGGGTGCAACCAGGGGTGAATAGCAAACAAGGAGCAGCAAAAACCACAGCAAACGCATAAAGCAAACAAAGCATGAACAGCAGCACAGCGTTAGTCTGATTATCAGCCTTTGGAAAGAGTGCTCCATTACTGATGTAATGTGTGCAGATGCGATTGGTTGGTGAGAGGACACATGGTAACTAAATTTGGCCACCTAGCTGCCACAGACATTTCCCAACTGAACTGCTGCAAGCTTTTCATGCGCGCACCTATTATTGCAACTTGTCATATAATTACTCCTCCTGAACTGTACCTGCGCCAACTTTTTGTGTCTGTTGCAGTTATCAGATTGAAATAAGCACACAACTTCAATCAACAATTGAACTCACAAGTTAACCCCTAACACTAAATTTTCATTTCATTGTAGGAGATTGTCACATACATATTCTCTATCTGCTGGTTGCAGTGATTCACTGAAGCTATATCACATTTATATTGTGAAAAAAATTCAAACCCAGGAGGCCATGTTTTTAAGATGACGGCATTACATCAAACGGGAAATATCTGGATCTTATAAATAATTTTAAACAAATTTCTCTGTAATTCTGCAGGACTTATGTGGGATTGTTGAACCCTTGGGATCTCCTTTAAAATAGCCCAGAAGTTCCACAGGTTTGAATACAGCCACTGCATTTGACAGATCCCTAAATGGGTCCGTAGATTTTATGGTGTTAAAGTATCAAATAATGTGTTGCTATAGTGTTTCAAACATCATACAGGTCAATGGACTTTTCAAATCACTCTTCTTTTATTCTATTTACATTTTCCTTGATGTACCAACTTTAAGGAATTGGGGTTGTACGACCCCTTTTCCAAAAGAGTTGTGACACTACATATAATGTAAATAAATGTATATGTGTGTGTGTGTGTGTGTGTGTGTGTGTGCGTGTGTGTTTCAGTACACACCTTTAAGAGTGCCCTGCAGCAGGTAGGCTCCCAGGATCGCCAGGCAGAGTAACAGCACACTCATCAGAACTTTCAAGCTCCAGTGACCTCTTTGGGCTGCACAACAACAATTTACACTATTGAGTAAGTCAACTCAGCTATTGTATTTAACATATTATAAGTTACACAGTTTGTTAGAGGGCCAATACAGGAATATATGGGGTCAGTAAATCCAATAACGCCTCGCCCAATATGCCATTTACTGATCCCCATATATTTCCCAATTGTGGCCCTCTAACAAACTGTGTAACGAATTTATCCCACCAAAGACCTTTTTTTCACATGCATGCCATTTCAGCTGCTCCAGGGACGCTATGGGTGATAATCTACTCGCACGCCGTGCATGAGCTCAAAGACGTAATATGGGAATATATGGGGTTTCCACGTGACTGCTTTCGACCAATGCCATCCAAGTATTCTTGTCTGAGGTGGGATAATAAAGAATATATACTCCATATTTACTGAACCAGGATATAAAACATTGCTGTACAAGCCATTCGAAATTACATAATGAGCACACATTCACATGAAACCATTATTTTTTCATATCAACTATCATGAGCCTGCCAGACAGTCTGAAACTTAAGTACTTTTGTAAGTGTATGTGTGCTGGGAGAAAACATATACTTGAACTAAAATGACAGAATGAAATGGTGCAGCCCTTTAAAAATGAAACACATACCTGCAAAGGGACAAAATGGACCCAGTTCACTGTCCATTCCCTGCACTTTTCCCTATAACCAAACACAAATAATTACCTCAGAGGCTGCCCAGTCATTATAAATAAGTAAAAGGAAAATGAAGAGAAAGAACAACGGAGTCATACCAGGACACATAATGAAGGATGGGGTTCAACACTGCCAAATTCCCCTTTTACCTGCAAGTATAGAGAAACAGTTAAAGGAAATCTAACAGAATTACTGTTACTTTTTTTTCACTGTGGTTGAATTATTTTTAACACCCTTCTGAACCAGAAGCTTCATTCTGCAGTGTCCTGAAGCTCCTCCCTCTCTTCACAGCCAGAGTCACTTCAGTCTAGTCTACTTCATATGGTATTTCATACCAAAACCAGTCAATGCATCAAAAAGAGGCTTTGCTGGATGAGCCATGCAGCATCCCAGCCCAGTAAATGGAATGAATATAAAGTGAGCACCATAATTCAGTGGATAGTGACACACTTTCTGTTATTTCAGTTTTGCTGCCTGAGTCAATGACCGGATCTGAATCCCAGCTTTATTCGTATGCATTCTACAGGCTGAAGAGGAGGCAAGTTGAGCCTGCATTATATTTGATGAGGGCAAGACCAAACGCAGAAATTCCCTGGTACAAGCAGGAAATTGGAGATTGCTGCAGTTTTGCTGCAGTGGGATTTATTTTTGTGGGATTTATTTTTGTGCCTTCGCAAACGGAAAAGCACGCAGCCGTGACATTATTCACAATTTTGTACATTGCAAATGGCATATTTATCGCCTTTGCCCAGTTTAGTATATTCCTGCTCTACCATAGGTGCATTTGTGACATAAGTGGTCGAACTTCAAATTAGGGGTGTGTGTCAATGAATAAAGGTGGTGCTGCGCAATTTTCCTGTCAAAGACCTCACTTTCGTTTTGACTCACCCAGGGTACTTTTTAAAGCAAACGCTGCAGTACTATCACATAATAAAGGTAAAATGCACATATTTTTTAGGATGCACAATAATATTTATGATCTCTACATTGAATTGCGCTAGTTAAACTAAGAAGTGTCATTACTACTTTATGTCTCCACTTTGCGCATGTAGTCTTCTTGTTGTCCGCCATTTCTTTTGGTATGTCAGGGAAAATCAGCTAAGTGTCAAAGCAATCAGCTGACACTGTGGACGGCTGACTGGCTAACTGGTCCTGCCCGCAAAGTAAAAAGAAATTCTTAAAAAGGGGGAAGTCTGAGAGTGACCTGAGCAGTGTCAGAATTTAACAAAGTTTTTTTATTTAATTTATTTATTTAAATAAATAAAATGCTATTGTGGAATTAGCATAATGCCACACACTAAAAACATTGAATGTATCCTATTATACTCGCCATTACAAGCCATTTCAAAATCTGCTTCTTTGTGACATCACATGCTGAAGTGACCATTCAGAGGCAAGAAGGAATGATCAACTTCAGCCAGCCAGGTAATCACTTCCTTCATTATTCTGGGTGATCCCTCCCCCCAATGATGTCACAAGGGGAAGATTTGCAATGGCTTGTAAAAGCAAATTGGCTGCGTACCTAGTGACATGATAGTGGACCATTTAAGTAACTGCAGACATCAGTAAAGCATTTTAAGACCAATACCAAAAACAGTACCGCATTACACATCTATTGGCACATTGCATTACCCCAACAGTTCAGTCTTAACCACATACCCAGTGTCCTTGACTGCTCCCTTGCCAGTCTGATAGTGTGCTGTTCTGCAGCCACAGTCTGGAGCGCTCCACCTCTCCGCACCCCTGCCCGGGCCCTTCAGTCCCCATTCTGCACAGCCACAGCTCAGCCTGCACCCTGCAGGGGGAGCTCAGGGTCCAGGACAGGGCTGTGTCATTCATGTTTCTCTGCCCAGGGACCACAGACACTGACACATTGTCCCAGACGTTCTTCAGGAACTCTAGCAGAAGGAGGAGGAAGTACTGCTCAAAAGATTGACCATTCACACCAACTGATTTTGACAACAGAAAGTTTGGGCTGAATGGCCTGTTCCCTGGGCTGAAAGGCCTATTCGCGTCACTCCGTAATGTTAAGTTATGTTATATTATGCTAAGCCATGCTATGCTATGCTATGTTATGTTAACAACACACACCCTGTTGCAAGAACAATGAGTGAAATCCACTGAACTTATGCACAGATGCACCGATGATCCAGAACATGGTGACCACTCACAAATGAAGCGAAAAATGTCCCCTAACAATGGCACATGTCAAGGTCTGTGAACAAACCATAGATGGTAAGTGAACTGTTGGTTTTTGTAATTGCTGAGTTGGATGAAAGAGAATAGGACCTGAGTGACTTCAGCAAGGGGCAAATTGTTTCGGCCTGATTAATGTGTCAGAGCATCTCTGAGGCAGCAAGGCCTGTGGGGTGCCCTCAATCAGCAGTGGTGAGTACCTATTGACACTGGTCCGAGGAGGGTCAAACTACGAACCTGTGACAGGGTATTGGGTGCCCAAGGTTTATCAAAACACAAGTGCAACAAAGGCTGTCTCATCTGGTTTAAACCGACAGAAAGGCATCTGTGGCACTTGTCACAGAAAGAGGAAACTGGACCTTGGAATAATGGAGAAAGGTCAACTCCGTCAGATGAGCCCCTTATATTGTGTACTCTGGCCCGGTATGAGTATTCCATTTAACTGAGGAAGGGATACCACCAGGATGCATTGTGGGAAGAAGACAAGTCAATGGAGGGAGCGTGATGCTCTGGGAAATGTTCTGTTAGGAAACTGAGTATGGGCAGTCAAATGCACTTCAGTTTGAAAGAGCTGTTTTGGCAGCATGCGGAGAAGGAACAGCATATCACGCGGGTGGTCATAATGTTTTGGCTCGTCTGTGTATGTAGCCAATGAACAGTTTGCACACAGGGGTTTTGCATCTGTTTCTCATATAAAAGGCTTTACGGCCTTATCTAAGGAACACTTTGTAAAATGTTCAGTCCCTTCCAATCTGCTGTCTTGCAACAAAACAGTGTGACTTGAGCTCCGCCATTTGGGATTTGAAGGAGTTTATTGTCTTTAGCCACAGTTTTTCTCCCTGTGTCGTACGGCGGTTGAGAGCGTGCCCATACTCAGAACATGGGCTGTGCCGCCTCCTTACCTGTGTGGTTCTCAAAGGGACAGAAGCTCACACGCAGAGCATTAGCTTTTATCCACCACGCCTGGTGTGAAAGAGAGAGAAAGAGGAGAGGAGAGGAGAGGAGAGGAGGGGGAATGGAGAGAGGGTGAAGGAATATGCCTCATCTTAACCTGGCCCCAATGATGACAGAAAGCTACCATGAATTAACATAAGCTATATGTTATATATGTGCATATAAACACAAGACCATCTGGCTGACTTCACCAGCACTACAATAAACATACAGAAGCAGGCAGCATGTATGTTCAAGACAGCAGACCTCTAGAGCTATCGAGGTCTAAGGGTTTCTGAATAGTCAATCCAAACACACAAGACTGTCCCTCTTAATTCTGAGGAACACGGATGCCATAATTGAATATTCACCAAAAATGCTCTACCTTCAGCTCCAGCTAAAAACAACACATGAAAACAGGAAGCAGAGCACCTTTACATTTCACATTGACAAAATGGTCTTTCCAGTGCTGTGGTACTGACTGAAGAGGCTATCGTACCTGAAAGCACAGGCAGGGAGTGACAGAGGGCAGTGGAATCATAATTTTCTCATTTGATAAGTTCTGTATGGAAAAGAATATAGATATTAACCAGAGGCACTCCGAGAGTGCAAACCTCCCCCAAGGCAGCACAGTCAAAATCTTGTTGAGTGAGCATGGGTCACTGAGTGAAAATGGGTAAGAGATTAAAGGTATCTGCGACATAGGATTTTAAGATGGCTCCCATGGCGGCCGTATTGTTTGATGCAGCGCATTCCAAACTGATAGGTTCCAACCCTGATGTGAGACCAATCAACCCACAAAACTTGAGTGACATCGCTGGGAGCGAAGTTTAGTTATTGCATGTCATAAGATTTCAATATGGCTGCCGTGGCAGTTTGACCGATCGCAGTCAAAATCAATAGGGTCCATCCCTGATGAAATAGCAGCCCACCCACAAAATTTCAGAGATATCCATTCATTACTTTTTGAGTTATCTTTTACACAAACAGATGGACAAACAGACAGACAAACCAAAAGCGGAAAAAACATAACCTCCTTAGTGGAGGTAATGATACAGACCCATGACCAATTTCAATTAATTTATAAAGATTTGTGCATATTGTCTTACACATTGAATACTGTAAATAAATATCAGGTGCACAGAAATGACTCTTGAAACACATAAAAAGTTAAAACAGCTGCTATGGCAGGTTGAAGACAAGAGGACCAACTGACCAGTTCTTGGTAACTGCAGACTCCACTCACTCCATACATCTGACACAGTCCCACTGAAAAAGAGTAGTTCTTGTCCTCCTTGGCCAATTGCAGTATGACCACTCCCTTTTCCTCATCGATCACAGTGAGCAGTCTGGGCACTTTTAGACAAAAGTATCAGTCATGCATTTGATAGGCTCAGTTGAGCACAATGCGGTACGCTGTTAGATGTTGTGGTGAAAGATTTTCATGAAGACATACACTTCAACAGTACCATACAGGCTGATGCAAAGCAGGTGCAGCACTGCATCTATGTAGTAACAATGTCTTACCATTACATTCTTTCACAATCCTCTTTAGAGCTTGGGAACACACTATGAAGGGAGAGAGAGTTCAGGCAATGTTTTCCCCATTGAAATTTAGCAAAGATTTCACTACCACTCAAACAACCACAAGCAAGACCAGTAGGAATCAGACTTAGGAAAGTTAAAGGCATAAAAATCAGTAAAGTACATATGCAAAAATGTTAATGAATTCTTTCTACAATGCAGCAGAAAACACAAGGAGTCACAAGGGATCCAGTGGACCTCATCTTGCTCTAAGAGCACTCTGGTTGCTCAATTACTAGCAGCCAATTTCATCAGGATGAAAACTTGGTCAAAAATGTATGCATTTGGGCAAAAATTAAGCACCAAAATCCTTAAAACAAGTTCCACTTCACTGAAGGACTAAATTAACAACATCAACAAACATTGCCAAATTGTAGGAAATATTGCTTGGACATCTTTCCTGGCATACAAAATCAGTTTGAAATGAATTTAATCCTTACTTCACTCTTTTTAACTTTTAAAGAAAAAAGCTGTTAACTCTTTTACCATGCATAGGCTGCTCCCTTTCTTTCCCCATATTGACAACAAATGATGAAAACTGGGGAGGCTGGGGAGAAGGTCCATTGATATACATATAGGTGTCATATGTAGTCATTATGGAGAAAAGAGTAAAAGATGGTAAGCAGACCTGTGTTCACAAAAAAAAAAACTGTCCCCTGATGTCTGAACTTTAATTGAAAGAAGCATAATCAATGTTGGGCAAAGATAAAGTTTTCAGAAGAGCCACTCAACTGCTAACAATCAGCAAATGCAATTAAGCACAGTTCATGACAAAGCCTTTTAAATGTGAAATGCACATGGAACGCATGGTAAATGCAATGGCAGGACTTGCTAATTTTTTTGGAAAATTTCATTTTGTAATTGGGGGTGCTTACCAGGTGTATACATTAACATTATAATAGGGAATCAAATTCTCCAAGAAGCAGCACCTGGTGCTCCAAAATTTCCAGCTGGGTTATAATAAAAGGCCAGTTCAGATACAAAACAGTTCATTGTATGCATATTTGAGAGGAGATGGATTGTGCACCAAGTGCCTGTGTGTTGCATTGAGGGCAGGAAGGATGTATATTTACCTTCGTTCACGGAGGGTACAGTGATGTTTCCTTGGGTGGATTTGGCACTGACAATTACAGAAGTGCCAAACTGCAACTTATCAGATACCACTAGTGAAAGCCACATCTATAGGAGACACATATTATAGGGGAAAGGGTCAGGTAAACATTGGGCCTATAGGCTGGAGCATTACTGGGGAAGTGAAGTTGAACAAAATTCAGTGCAATTTCCAAATACAGCAGTTTTAGCAGATAGACACCCTCGCTGAAGGTCAGGTACTTTGAATACTGAACGCAAGTGCATCAATTATTAATTGCATTATTAATTACATGTAAAATAAATTTATTCCATTTTATTTATTAATTACCATCAAAGATATTAATTAACGATTAAATTGCCAAATTCGTTGACAGGCAGAGCAACCAGTTGGATCAACCTTTATCAAAAAGCACAAATCAGAGTTTGAATCAGAAGTAGGAAATTTAATGTTTAAAGTTGCAACAGAATATACAACATGTCTACAGACGTGGACATGAGCAATCAAGAAAAGAAAGATGGAAAACACCAAACCAATGCTTGTATCTCTTAAAATTGCCTCAGGGAAGGCCATAATCTAAGTTTCAGAATCAAAAGACAGCCAGATTTTCTGATGGAAAAGGTAGATATCAACCCCTAAATCCACTCCACAGATGTCAAAACTCCTTGTTGTTTTCTTTTTGTCAAAAAAAGTACAGAGCAAAGGTCTACATTTTTATGTGGTTAGAAAGAGGGAGGGCGAAGGCATCCCTTTTCTTGGTGATAAAAGCAGGCTGTGCTGATTGGTGGAGCTGTGGATGTCCAAAGGTGTGAGCAATGGTAAATTGTCTCTTGTGAAACCAGGCATTCATGCACTAAAATGTCCTACTGTTATTGGGAGCAGAGCTGAGCACTATGGAATTTTTATAAAGAAATTTATGGATTAAGTCTCTTTCTAATGAGACCAAGCATGAATATGGCAGGAGGTAATGAAGTTCAGTTATGAAATACCTCTCAAAATTTTTCTACTGCTTTTAAAAACATAAGTGGTATAGGCAGTATTAAGGGGTACAAAAAAAAAACAATTAAGCAACATAAAAATACAAATTAAATAAATAAAAAGAGGACAAGCTCTTTTCTTATCGGTGGTCCCAAGGCTGCAACAATGGCATTCTCTGTTGTCTTAGGAATTGCAGGCGTGTTAACTTATATTCATAACCCTCTGTTTGACCGTCACCACCCTTTAAGGGTCACCCTTTGAATGCCTGCAGCAGTATGTGTGTGGCAGAGATTGAACAAACTAAATTCCTCTTGATGAGGGGGACCAGACCCATCACCAAAGAATGTATGTACAAGTCATTACCAATCTATTATTCTGTCGGACTCTCTTAGATTTAGTCAAAATCACCAAAATTGCATATAGTATAGTATTATTCACAGGACTATCAATTACTTTGCGATAGAATTAAATCATCATTTTGTGCAAATTAATCAGGAGTAAAGAAACACACACTCTATGCAGCAAGAAGCAATTTACCTCAGACTTGTGATCCTCCACACTAGGGGGTAGTGTGAACTCTAGAGCCTTGCACTCATCAATAAAGTTTGGGACGACGTAACACACATTTATTGAGACTTCTGCAACACATAATTGAAAGAGGCAAACAAATGAAAAAACACAATGACTCTCAAACACAAACTGCTAGGCTATGGGACAATATACATAAAAAACAAAACCAGGATATGCAGCTTCATGTACGAGATTTTTTTTCATCTAACCTGTTTGGCTGGGTGGCCTATCTTGGCCACTTCCCCCTCCCTCCTCTATCTCCAAGGTTTCTTCATCCATCCGGTAACCTGACAATTCCTGGTCATCATGGAGTGCTGCCAAGCAGGACATTAAAAACACACTTGAGACTGGTGACTGGCTGAGAAACATACACAGACAGGCCTGAGCACTGGCTTTCTTGCATGAGTTGCTGTGTGGAAAACAGAAGACTTTTACCTGCGACAATGAGGTAAATACGGATCTGTAAGCAAGGCCTACAGTCTTCGTCGCTGCGGCAGCACAGCAATGCTTTGAGCTCCAGGCCACTAACATCCACTTCTGAGCCACGACTGAATAAATCCTCTGCTACAAATAGCAAACAAACACAGCAACGTCTAAACCGCTGACACACAGGCAAAGCCACATCAATGCATATTCAAAACACACAAACCGCAGGTGCAAACAAACGTACAATTGTATCGCAAACAAATAGCTAGATTTTTTCATTAGAGAAGCTAGTTCCAAAGCACAGAGCTGTTGCACATCTTACTTACCTGGTGCGTACATTCCATAATATGTGGTCCGTTGGTGCCCCACGTCTGTCTAATTTTTTTTTTTTTTGAGTCAAGGATGGTGAGTCTCCCCTATACCAGGGATCTGTCCTTCCCTGATCATTTCTGACCATAATATTACATTTTCGAGTCAGGTCGGCTCGATTTGTGGAGCCTTATACCATCAGCACGGTCAAGAATAGCAGAGTGCTGGGTTGGCTCATTCAGTAAAGGTGCCACATGCAGTACAGAGTGACCAGCATTGCTTCGGGCCAAAACTAGCCGTACTAATGCTGACTGCAGCCTGCAGCCTCATGAAAGCAGCAAGTAATTGGTTTTGTGTTGCTCAGGAAAATGAGAGGGATACAGTCAATTTCAGTTGTATACATATATATATATATATATATATATATATATATATATATATAGATGTATACTATATATAAGTTTTTTCACACCCTACGATCTTGTCAAGTCTTTATCTTAAATGTATGTCTACAACAAAGAAATCACTACAACCCAATATTTGCTTATTACAAAAAATAAATTTACAAGAAAAATCCACAAGGAATCCAGCACAGATGACTGAAATGATCAGCTCGCTATCAACCCCCTGAAGCTGCTTGATAATGAGTAGATGATTTGAATCACCAGTGCTGGAGCTGGGAGAGATCTAAAACATGCAGGACAGGTGGTACTCCAGGAGAGGTCTGAGAAGCACTGAATTAGACCATCGTTACTGATCTGCTTAAATATTGACAAAATGACTGATCCTGGTTTTTCTTAATTTGTTTTGTTATAGTATACATAGCTTATACACTGGGCTTCAGTTTTCCTACCTCTCTGTTATACAACCAATATGAGACTATTACACAAGAACAAAATACAAAAAAATTGTAACAATTACAGAAAATATTGTGATGTGCAAAAACTTTTGACTGGTAGCAAAGTGTGTTGCTTAAGCGCCTCCTACTGGTCAACAGGGCACATCTCAGTATTATTCTGAGCGGACACATGTTTAGGTTTCTTTCGCCCTTGTTCTGTGTATGTGAGGTCTGAAACTATGAGTGAAAAGAAGCTTTGGCTGACATCTGCGTGCTTCAGAGGAAAACCTAAAACTGTCTGCACCCTCCTGAGCATGTTTGTGTTCAAGTGTGCTTGGTGGGATCAAAGATGCCGAATTTATTTACTTAAAAATGCAAACTGGTGCCACTGCATTATCGACACACAAATGTGGCTTAAATCCCTGATTCAACACTGACCAACCAACAAGCATTTGCACAACCAATTATTTGGAGAGAATTACGTGTTTCTCTTGCGCCATCACACGCCCCTCATCGGCAAATCCACTCTGCAGCAGACCACACCCCCTTTACTGAGCCCCTCCCAAAAAGATCGACTCACCTTCCACTCTGCAGTCTGTCAGGCCCTAAAGAGAGAGAGATTATGGTTTCACCCCGAGCATTATAATGTCATGCACATGCATATAGTGCTAAGGAGAAGTGTTCCCTCCCGATTTCTTCTATTTTTGCATATTTGTCACACATAAACATTTCAGTTCACCAGACTAGTTCAAATATAAGACAAAGATTACACAAGTAAAAACATAAAAAAACAGTTTTAAAATAATCATTCATAAATGGAAGAAAGTTATCCAACCAAACCAGGCCCATGTGAACAAGAAATTGCTCCCTTAGTTACTAGATCAACCCATGAAACAAATTTAATTGATGACTGGGTTTAATTTTACTGGACCCCCCCAGGCATGATTGCTGCCAGCTCAATTCAACATCACTTAAATAGAACCTGTCTGGCAATGTGATGTGATGTAGGCAAAAAGCAGCACACGATGCCACAATTTAAACAAATTCCGGAACAGGAGAGTAACATAGTCGTTGACATCTATCAGTCTGAAAACTCAATTCTACGGCTCTGGAAGACAGCAAACAAGACGGGAGCCATTATCTACCAAGGGACAAATCTAAGAAGTAAGAACAGAGGTGTGCCTTCCCAGGAGTGACTGACCTACCAAAATCCCTCCAGGAGTGCATTGACTACTCATGCAGGAGGTTAAAAAAGAACCCAGATTAACATCTAAAGTACTGTAGGCCTTGCTTGTATATAATTCCACAGGAAGAAAGACACGGCCCAAAAAGGCCCAATGGGAGACCTGCAAGGCAAAAACCACTACTGACCTAACGGAACACGAAGGCTTGTTTTGCAAAATATATCTTGATGACCTCCAAGACTGACGGGCTAATATTCTATGGACTGACAAGACAAGAGTAGCACTTTTTCAGAGACATGAGTCCTGCTATATCCAGTGCAAAACTAACTTAGCATTCCACAATTTGAGCACCATACCTACAGTCAAACAAGGTGATGGTAGTGTAATGGTCTGAGGCTGTTTTGCTGCTTCAGGACCAGGGCAACTTGCCAAAATTGTTGGTACAATGAATTTTTCTCATGGCCAGAAAATCCTAAAGGAGAATGTCCAGCCTTTAGTCAGTGACGTAAAGCTCAAGTGCAGTTGGGTTATGCAGTGGAACAATGCCCTGAGGGACACAGGCAAGTTGACCTCTGAATGGCTCAAAATAAATAAAATGATGGCCTTGGCATGGCCTAGTCAAAGTCCTGGCTTGAATCCAATTGAGATGCTGTGGCATAACCTTACACAGGCAGTACACGCTCAGAAACTCTCCAATGTGGTTGAATTAACCCTTAGGGTGCCGAAACCAATTTTCAAACGCTTAAAAAATTTAAATATCTAGAGCTTTTGAAAGTCGCCACATGATAGGTTTTCAAAAGCTTTGATTTTATTTCATTGTATCAGCGAGAGGCAAATGCTGCCTTTGGCGCTTTAAGGGTTGAAACAATTCTGCAAGGAGGAGCGGGCTGGTATTCCCCTACAGTGATGAAAACACTCCTTACCAGCTATCACAAATGTTTGATAGCAGTTGATGCAGCTAAGGGTTGCATAGTCAGTTGATAGGTTTAGGGCAATTATTTTTCTACATGGCTGATACAGTTTTTGAAAAACTCTTTACCTTCATGAAATGAAATGATCATTTAAAAGCTGTCTGTCATGTTTCCTTACATTCTCTTTGTTTTACGTTAAAACATTTTTTGGATGAACTGAACATTTATATTTAAATAATATTCAAAATAAATGAAATTGAGAAGGGAGCAAATACTTTTTCACAGCAATGTATTTAAAGGGACTATGTCAGCCGGGGCGCATGCGCGTAACGAAGCAGAGCATCTTGAAAACGTTGGTACAACTATTTCAAGTTCATGGGAGATTTCGTGTTAGCGTTTTTCAAGCTGTTTATATAGCGTTCATCCTTGAGAAGTTTGATGAAATTTTTACCAAAAAACTATCTTTATTGATCGTAGAGCCTGTTCGTAGCATCAGTTTGTCATAGTTCGGGTTTTTGTAGCGTTATTATTGCTTTTAAGTTAGCCTACGTTGATTGGATCTATGACAGCTGCATGTCAGACAAAACGTTGCGATTAACAGGTTCTGCAAACATTCAAGACAGTTGCTTGATAAAAAAAATCCCAAACTTCTCAAGGATGCACGCGATGCAAACAATTTGAAACTCCACCATGAATTCACAGGTTTACCTTACCTCACACTTTCAATGTGTTTTCGCCCAAAGAAATATGGGTGGTTAGTATAATTTATTCTCCGTGGGTTTCGGCAAAGATTAATGCGGTTACTCTAGCAACTCCGCGTTTGCAGGCCATCTTCTGTATTCAAAACAGCGACAAAGGTACGCTTTACACACATACTAATAAGCTTGGGGTTTGTATTTCTGCTCCCTTGATATGGATCGCACTGCATGTATGAAAGTGTTTATCGACTGGACTCTACTACGCAGGTGCCCCAGGTGACATAGTCCCGTTAAACACACAGCAAAATATCTGTGAAGCTCCCAGAGATAAATACATAAGCACTTTAACACTTTTTTTTACTTCATCAGCGTCCATCAATACTACTTTCTGCTCTCTTCACTCTACACTGCTCCATCTAAAAAGCCTTTCTTTATGAAATACCATATTCATTAACAAAATATCACTAGGCAGCGCCATTTCTGACCAAACAATGCATTACAGAGGCCCTGGGGAGTCATTGGTGTCTTTAAAGAGACAAGTAGCTATTTCACTATTTCGCCACAAGAACTTTCTAAGCTTCAATGGTAATGTGTCTTCTCGATCACGCCACAATGAGTCTGTAACCTTGGGAACAGCCCACCTCCATGGAATTTGAACACAAGCCATGGGATTGTGTGTCGTGTTCTGCTGGGGCCATAAATAAGATATGAGGACTAAACCATTGCCTTTCTAGCACTGTCTGTGAGAATTGTGTGGTCCCATTTAATTTGACTGGTTCTCTCAACAGGGTTGATAGGAAGTTCTTGAGGTGATTTCTGAATAGAGGAACAAATTCTATGGAACAAAGAGCCCAGACTCAGTGAATGCAGACTTGTGGCTGGCAGCCCCATTGTATAACACAATCAGCACTAAAGTTGCCAAAGGATGGGACGCTTTAAGTCAGACAGAAGGACAGGGTCTCATCAAGTACCAATGACCCCCCCCCACCCACATACCAACACACACACACACACACAAAGTCACCAACAAACCAGCTCTTAATGTCTGGCGACTTGTGATGTCTAGAGAAATAATAGCACCCTGATAGCAAATATTCTGACAACAAAAGGGGATACAGAGGGCAGACTGTCAATTTCCATTTTATGGCATTTAGCCATATCAAGTGAATCATAATACCAACCGTTGAAAATATTGTCATTGCTAAACCTCACATTCAAATTATTTATCAAAGAAGCCATAAAACAAACAAAAAAGCCCATCTGCGACTTCCCCTTCCAGAGGTTAAGGTAGACGCTATGCCTTACTCTCTGCTGAACTCAACTTTATGAACGCTACAATTCTGTTCTCTAGCAAATCTATATGTAACAACCAAGAAAACTGATCATATATTGCCAGACTTCATTTTGACTGGGAAACACAAAAATTGGGACAATTTGTTCAATTATTTGTACAATCATGTATCTTACAGCACAAATATTGCACATGCAGAGCACATTTGCATACAGTTATACCTCACAGAAATCCAAATATAACTCTTCGCAGAGAGGGCAACATGTCTGCTATATTTACCTGTGCACAGGTAAGTTGAGGATTCTGGTTATATTCAGTCTTTTGCAGGACTGTGGCAGAGGCACACAGCATGATTGAAAGAAGCACCACAACAAGCTGCAGCTGGCGGAACAGGGACCGGTCCAAATTTTCCATCCTCCCTGCAGTCACCATGTGCAGCTGCAGTGTGAGGTTGTTCAGGTGGTGCAGGTGATGATGTATCGGTTCTCATTCCTGTTACTTCTCAAAGAGTCAAACTCCATGTTCAGCGCAGTCCATCTGTAGGTTGCAGGTTTGTTTGCATTCTTTCACCATCCTTGGTACATTCACCGACAGGCAAATGGATTCAGATAATCTGACCACTGCTGGGGTGTGGTGTTGCTTGCAGATTCAGGCAAGAGCTGGCCACACTTCAAAATCCTGAAATCTGACACCAGAGGAACTATGCTCACAACTCTAGTTGTTACCTGTTAGAGAGACACACAAAGAGGCACTAAGAAAGTCAGGGAGTTGAACAGTGAAAAAAAAAATAATCCTGTGCAAAATATATGCTAATTGGGGAAAATTTTCAGAAATTAGTGCTGTAGCAAAGTCCATGGAAAAGCCAAAAGTAAACTTGCAGAGAGCCTCTTGTGCTCCCAGTGAAATTTCTAACTGTCACTTCTAGCACACTGTTCCCAGTTCCTCCTCTCTATTCAACGGTCGCTTGATTTCCCTCTTTGCTGAATAAAGTTAAAAATTCATAGGGATGGAAAACTACCCACTGACAATTTTTTAAAATTTGACTATTGCACAGTTGCCTCAAACAATGTTGTCAAAAGCTGCAAGCATGGCTACCTATGAGTGATATTAAATCTGTAGTGTTAGCAAAAGAGATATGATGATAGTAGGACACATTCTAAATGCCAGGCTTCAATTTACAAGTCCCAAATTAAGGAGTTTTTTTTTTTCAAAGTTACTATATTCATGGATGTCCAAAAGGGAGGATTATAAACTTTTGAATAAAAAAAACATAAAATCCATTGTTTCTGGGCCATTTGCTGCCAGTCATTCTCTCCTCTCGGTAGAAGAGGTTGTTTTGACAGGCCATTCCCTCTGGCAAAATAAGTTCAGCACTGATTGGTTGATTAATAGAGCTTCCAGCCCTTTACACCATGTATCAATGAATAGGGGTTGAAATTACGAGGCTTAAAGGTCCACTTGTGAGAATCAGGCCATTTCTCAAAGCATTAGCTGCAACCTTCCATTGTGAATGCGCTTTTGAATACTTTCAGGAATAGCAGCCTTCATCTTGCCTGATATCAGGCGAAATTGTCGGCTTGTTTACGCTCTGTTTTCATGTTGACAATTCCGTATTACTTTTGGAAATGTGAAGAAATTGCATTTCTTGGCTGTACTTGAATGCGCCTTCATAATAGTGTATGCTGCCATGACGTAGGGTAGGAGCTCAAAAATGCAGCCTATGAAGGCTGTGGCCGATGCTTTGAGAACCAGCTTCTATGTATAAATGCACTGCAACTGAATGAGGCAATGCATAAGGCCGTGTGCAGGGAAAACATAGAGGCACGCCAATACCATTTGTCTGGCATTTCTGATTAAAGGGAAACTTACACCATTCCCATTGTTTGATTCATCATGAAATGTCCAACCTCCTTGACACAGATCACTTAAGCTAATAGGCAGTTTGTACTTCATAAATTCTATGCCAGCACTACCACCTTGATTGACACATCCAGGATTTGCCAAGATTTACAGCCAAACAAATGATGGTAATTAGCACAGACCCCATGGTGACGGTGAGAATGAACATAAGTCGGAATAAATTCAATGGCAGCAGTTCAGATAGATTTGTTCTATGAATTCTAACAGAGGAAAGTGAGGAGGAAAAATGAATTTAAACTTAAGGAGCTGCCAAAGAATACGCTTTTATTAAGAATTTTATCATAAAGTTTTCCCTTTCCTGTTACTTCTTTCTTTTTTGTGACATTCAGCACCAAGAGATCTATCTTACACCCAGTGCAGAGCAGCACCAAGTGTGATGCACGTGCCTTTGCTGATTTTACCGACACAGTAGCCATTTTCCTGTCCAGCACCCGCCTTGCTTCAATAGCAAATGCAATTGAGCCTAACTGAGCGCCCATGGGCATGCTGGTGTTAAAATGATGTGTGGTTTGGCACATTGTTGGCACATTGCTTTCTTACGGCAGCAGAAAGCGATTGTGCAAGTGACTACCAAAAATCTGGTCTAAAGTCAATTGACAGTTTTTTGCTGCTATTCTAAGGGTGCATTATTATTATTTGCGCAAATATAGACGCCGGCATCAGTGAATTCCGAAATTTAATTCCTAAACAATTCTGTAATTGAATTTCCAAATGTCTTGCTTCACTGGAATAATTTTCCAAAATCTCTGTGACACAAATACTGAGTCATAAAGCCTAAATAGGCTCAAGCATAACAGGAAAAATTGGCATTATTTTGTATTCTGCACAAAGGGGTGAAGGTAATAGCCTATTATGGGCCTATGCAGGCAAGTGCACAAACGTGCATACGCTCTGCTTGTTACATACACAGTGGTGAGCAGCAGCGTACACGCATGCAAACAATTAAAAATGAAAAGATTACAATTTGAGAGATTACTATAGTGTAAATCAAAATATCCAGAAAATAGATGCCATAATGGCAAGTAAGATCAACTGCTCAACTGTGCAACTGCGTGGCCCATCATTGCCCATATGGAAAGAATCTATATGAACATATATGCGCATATATGCAACCTATATGCCACATATAAGCAGCATATACGCGCAATTATGCCGCATATAGGCCAAATTCAGGTACATAGTATATGTGCTTATAGAGGGCATATAGGTCTCCTATATAGCTCATATACCCAGTGGCAGGTTCTGTTTGTCATACCTATTGTATAGCTCATATCTCACTTTTGCAACTGTCATACATGAGGCCTAGCTCATATTTTTATTCTCAAGGTAATATCTGCATATTAGTCCAAAGTCCCTTACAGAAATAACAAGAATTTCACGCAATAACTTATTAATTGTATGTGAACATGGGAAATTGGCATATCATTTGATCCTAAATACATGTTGACATGTGACAACTACATGTTATGTGTAAACTAGTCATTATTAACTATGGCAAGTGAGAGGAGACAAAAAGCTATGATATCAACACAAATATCTAATATTATTTGTTACATTTTTTTCCTGAAACATTAACAATAACAAGGTCATCAATTCTTTCTTGACCATACTTTTTTCCATTCTATGAAGATTGAGTTGTGTATTGTGGAAGAGAAGGAAATATATAAAAACAAAATGGTTTGATTATGTTTATTTCATCAATTAAGCAATTTTTCAAGTTTAAGTCACTGCCAGATTCACCACATTAAATAAAATTGGATTCACATCATTACAGCTCATGCACATCTACTGAAAGGTTATACACTACACTGTTACATCCACCAAATGCAATGTTTTCTATCTTGTCTGTAATGCAGTTTCTAGATGAATATG
The DNA here is from genome assembly GCA_029692085.1 of Gymnothorax javanicus. Classification (NCBI taxonomy): domain Eukaryota; kingdom Metazoa; phylum Chordata; class Actinopteri; order Anguilliformes; family Muraenidae; genus Gymnothorax; species Gymnothorax javanicus. The sequence goes on from CM056203.1 coordinate 22,497,968, forward strand.
GCTCTGAGGTCCTTAGTCTAAATGTAGCAAAATAAAAACAAAAATAACAAAATAAAAGTACACAGAAGAACATACATTCAAGTAAACATGCCTTTCAAAAGTCATTTTCATCCCCACATCTATTTGAGCATTTCACTGTGGTTAATGAATTTGAAGACAAAGTCTACATTTCTGTTCACAGTTTTAATGAACAGACACTTGTCTTTTATTTGAGATGCCTGTATAGCAACTAAAGGTCCCAGACTTTTTCCTACACGGATGAAATAACAAGGATTCTTAAATTCCCACACGGAAAGAACCTATATAAACATATAGGTTTTAATCTCCGCCTTGTATCAACCAGCAGTGGTCGGAAGCTCTTTTCAGAAGTAGCGCGCAATTAGCCAATGTGCAACAAGGATGCAAATTACGAAGGGCCTGCTGGGAAGGGTTATGTAGATTAGAGTTCCCCTAGGCGTGTCCTGTTGGCTAGACGGGCGCTCATATATAAGATTCTGACAAACCCCTTTTAGAATTTTCCCCGGCCTCAACCTGAGCTTGTGAAAACTCGCTCAGTCATTCAATAGAATGCGCTTGCTATCAATTGCTGGCTGTGTAAACTCTACCAATTTGTCGTCAGCAGGCTACACTTACACTTAGCTCCCTAATTGCATATCCTGGATATGGGTGTAATTGCAGATGCCAAAAAGAAAAAGTGGACCTTTTAATTGGCCGATATGAAAACGGCCAATTTTATGTATGTCGCATATATGTGAAACCTATATCAGGCCTTATATTAAAACCTATATGTTTATATAGGTTCTTTCCGTGTGGGTGAATACTCCGAGTCTGATGTATTTGAGTCATGGAGGAACATAGTCCATCAACATCCAGGTGATTTGCAATTCAACATGCAAGGTTACACAAGTACTGTAGGTATTCATAAATTATTCTTTAAAAAGTCATGACTCCTTAATACTGGCGAACTCTTTCATTCCTGCTGTCCTCTAGGGCAGTGTTTTAGGGCTTTTCCACAAGCACCTACTTAGCTCTACTCGACTCGACTCTACTCGGTTTTTAGGGTTTTCCATTAGGTTATAGTACCTGGTACCAGGTACTTTTTTAGTACCTACTCAGCCGGGGTTCCAAGCGAGCTGAGTCGAGCCAAAAAAGTGACATCAACAGAATGCAGGCCACTGCCGGGAGTGATGCTTGCTATGATGACCCCACTCACGTTGAGGTGGTACTCAATTGTAAAGGAAAATGACTGAAACCAAGTAGAGTCGATTTGACTAGAGGCGAGTGGTGCTAAAACTGTGTAATGGAAAAGCGGCATTTCTCAACTCCAGTCATGGATAGCCACAGCCCTTCATGCTTGTGTTCCAGCACAGCAATGGCATGATTCTGTTAATCAGCTAATTTTAATCATCAATCTCTTGGGTCATTGAATCAGGTGTCCCAGATTAAGAAACGCTGCCATAAGAATTAAACTTTCTAATTAAGAGCAATATTTTACAATTAAAGCGAAACTGAGACCAAAAAAATGTACATTTTTTTTCTGAAACCACATTGCTCGCACGATTCCTGCATTGCTCGCACGATTATATTTAAGGAACCTCGATTCCTCTTTGTTTGAACCTACTGTGATTAGTCTTATGTTACTTGTACTTGTAGGTATTATATTGGAATCTCTGTTCCTTTTCTTATTTTGCAGCAACGTTCTGTGTTGCACTGACGCGCAGTCTTTAATAAATCACCATTTATACATCCTGCGCCTGGGTCCAGTCCTCCACTTCCTTTTTCTTTTCGATTTGTAATACACTGTTACTGTAGCTAAAGCGTAGTGTCTGTATTATAAATAGTGTCATTCAGGAACCTTGATTCCCTATTTGATTTGTATTGCTTCGTGCATGCCTTCTCACTGTGCCAAAGGCATATTAAATACAACCAAATCCATCCTTGCACCAGATTCCAGTCCTCAACTTTCTGTCCTTCCTGTACATCACCAGTGTGCGAAGCACAACCCTTACAGAAATATATGTCATTGCTGGCGGCTGGTTTGGCATACTCTAGACAGCGCTTTAATTGAGTTTTTAAGTCTTCGAGTGGACATAGATTTCATTGGAAAATAAAGAAGGAAAACCCCCCATTTTTAACTCCTTCAACCCCACAGCCCTCTACAGAGGGCTGACCAACATATTCCCTTCAACCCCAAATTCCTGTAGGGAAAATTCAAACAATCTGACTAATTGATTGGAACATATCAGGTTACATTTAATGGGATTCCAGAGATAACAGTAAGATACAATGTCCAGATAATGACCAGCCCTCTACAGAGGGCTGTGGGGTTGAAGGGTATAGTGATGCTAGAATATCTGGGGTTGAAAGAGTTAAAAATACACCACTATGTGTGGCCTAGGTCAGAGTAAGTTTTGGATTTATTAATTATTTGTTTTTGCCATCCTTTAAATATTGTATATTGCATTCACATTGTCTGTATGGCCTGTTTGTGATCTCTTTGCCATTTCTCAATGAAAAATTTCTTAATCATTAAAGGGTTATGCATCAGTCGCAATTATACAGTAAATAAATTTTTTGATTGATAAACAGACAGTCCTAAATAGGAAAAGGTTGAGAGCAATAATGCAATAAAAGATGAGAGGCTTCTGCACCTCTGACTGCATACCACAGATAATCCATCAAAAATTCTGGTGGAGTTTGGGTCTCAGAGATGAATGATCTCTCGCATACCCAAGCAGTTCCTGCATAAGCCACAAGTGTCATAGAGAACTGTTGGGTTTTGGCTTCGGTCCAACGATACACACAAACACCTTTACTAAAGGGAACAATAGACTGATTTTTTTTGAAGCGAAATAACCAATTCAAATGCTTCATTGGCATAACATTTAAAAATACATATTGCAGAAGCATAATGGAACAACAAAAAATTAGTAACAACATCATAACTTTTACTCATATAATATTTTTTTTTTTTTATGATTTTTTTTGGGATTTTCACCTTTATTCGACAGTTGTAGAGTAGAGAGAGACAGGAAGGTTGGGGAGAAGAATGGGGAAGACATGCCCGAACCGGAATCGAACCCGGGTCGCCGCGGTAAGGACACAGCCTTTATGGTGCGCGCTCGCTTAGACCGATGAGCCACCGGGGCGCCCCACTCATATAATATTATTAAAAAGTTTAAGGCTATTATCATTCATTAATTAATGATAAAATGGAAAGAGATATTGTGATAAAAAAATTCTCTCTCTTTCTCTCAAACACACACACACACACACACACACACACACACACATATGCTTCATGCATGGAATAGGAAATTGCTGACTAAAATTGTTACCTTTGAGGTTTTAATCCTATCTCCACAGTCATCTATGTCTGTCACTCATTTTAACTACTTGCATTTTTGGTCCTCCCAGCACAAACAGATCTCTTTCTTATGGAAAACCAGCCTAAATGAACTTTCATCGCTGAATCGTTTCAGAGGAGCATGTTTGAAATCATTCTCCGTTTCTATAACTGTCTTAACTGCTGTTAGACTTAAAACAATTTTATCATCATGCTTGTTTGTAAATTAAGGCTGTGACCCAAACCTCCTAGAGGTTGAGGGACTGGTGACCAGACCAATCATTAATCATTTTGAGTTTATCCATTGGCAGTCAATGTGGGCAAATTTTTTTTTCTCCTCTGCTGCATGAAGCAAAGCTGGTGTGAGTAGCTGGCTTTTGCCACCAGATATGTGGCCTCTAATATTCTACCTGCTCCACGAATAAGTAAAACATTTCAACACAGATGAAGTAAGGGAGATATTAACAGAAAAATGTGTTTCTCTTTGACCTGTGAATGTTTATTGACATACGTATTCTTATCACATAACTGTAATACTTTTCCTACATCCCAGCTCATGATATATTTTTGATATTATCCAAGGCACACATCACTTTTGTGAAAATTTCATTGGCTGCAAGCATCAGGAAAAATATCGCTGCACGTAACATCATGGTGTTAATATTTAGCCAAACTGAAAAGCAAGTGCAACGTTGGTTAAATAAGTATGGCTTAGCGCTGTAGCAAGCTAGCTAAGTGCCTCTCTCGTAGCTAAATTAACATTACTTAGCTAGATTGCTAGCATGCTAGCAGTACCTTTCCAGAGCCATTATGTAACTTTAGATTGCAAACGTTAGCTAGCTACTCAGTTGACTGTGAATTGGAAACTGTTGCTAGTTGAAATGTGAATGTCTAGGACTCGCTGACTGACTGAGTAGCTGAGTGATGGAGTTAGCTCAATGATAAGAAATAATGGCACTTACTATTAAGGTGCTAACGGAAACCACATTTGTTTTCTATTAAATTATACAATTCAGTTATGTGATAAACAGAATCTTTTACTCTAGATCATCTCATATTAAAGTTATGAAACTCGTGAGTATATTTTCACTTAAACTTTAGTCAGCTCATTTCACAACTTTCAGATGACACGACCACTCGTGTAAGATCCTCTATTGCTGACACCCAGCATGAAAAAGTTATAGTGTCTTATTTTTTTGCATAGTAGATATGCCATGGGTGACACAAACTATTTGTATTGATATTTTCAAAAATTTGTACAGTTGTTTTCAAGAATGTTTAGCATTTTTATGAAATGTCATTTGTTGTATAAATTCCTGCACCGTAAAATATATGTGTAGGAGAAAGAAAAGAAATTCCTGTGTCATACAAGGGAATAAATTGTCAGGTTTAATGAGGGTTTGATCAGCAATTCAGCTCATGATTATCTTTTATAAAATTATGACAATGTTATGACTTAAAGGACTCATCTTTGCAAATTTTTATATTTATGTGCAGTAACAGCATCAGCTTAATAAACTTGGAAAAGCAGTACAATAGATCTCAATGGTTCGATTCACAGTGTACACACACACACACACACACACACACACACACTCTCTCTCTCTCTCTCTCTCTCTCTCTCTCTCTCTCGTGGGCATTAGTGTTTTTAGCAGCAACGTATTAAAAAGCCTGAGAGGAATTATTATTGAGATTATTACTTATGAACAAGTTGATTCATTATTATATCCAACCCCAATTCTGAAATAGTTGGGACAAAGTGTAAATTGTGAATAAAATCAAAACGCAATGACTTTCAAATCACACCAGCCAGCATTTTATTCACAATAGAACAGAGATAACATAGCAAATGTTGAAACTGAGAAATTTTACAATTTTATCCACAAAATGAGCTCATTTCAAATTTGATGGCTGCTACAGGTCTCAAAAAAAGTTGGGACAGGGGCCTGTTTACTACGGTGTAGCATCCCCTCTTCTTTTTAACACAGAGTGGAGGCATCCGGGCATTGAGGAGACAAGTTTCTTGAGTTTACCCATTGGAATTTGATCCCACTCTTGTTTAATACAGGCTTCCAGCTGCTGGAGAGTTCTGGGTCTCCTTTGACGGACTTTTCGTTTAATTATGCGCCAAATGTTCTCAATCGGTGAAAGATCAGGACTGCAGGCCAGTTCAGCACACGGACTCTTCTGCTACGAAGCCATGCTGTTGTAATAGCTGCAGTATGTGGTTTTGCATTGTCCTGCTGAAATTCACAAGGCCTTCTTGGAATAGATGTCATCTGGAGGGGAGCATATGTTGCTCTAAAACCTTTATATACCTTTCAGCATTCATGGTACTTTTTAAAACATGCAAGTGTCCCACACCATATGCGCTAATGCATCCCCATACCATCAGAGATGCTGGCTTTTGAACTGGACGCTGATAACAGGAGGGGTGGTCTTTCTCCTCTTTAGCCCAGAGGACACAACACCCATGATTTCCAACAAGAATGTCAAATTTGGACTCGTCTGACCGCAGGACACTTTACCACTTTGCTACAGTCCATTTTAAATGAACCTTGGCCCACAGAACACGGTGGCGCTTCTGGATCATGCTCAACAATGGCTTCCTTTTTGCATGATACAGTTTTAGGTGGCATCTGTGGATAGCACGGCGGACTGTGTTTACAGACAGTGGTTTCTTGAAGTATTCCTGGGCCCATTTAGTAATGTCAATGACAGAATCATGCCGGTGAGTGATGCAGTGGTGTCTGAGGGCCCGAAGATCACGGGCATCCAGTAAAGGTCTTCGGCCTTTTCGCTTACCACAGAGATTTTTCCAGTTCCTCTGAATCTTTTGATGATGTTATGCACTGTCAATGATGAGACCTTCAAAGCCTTTGCAATTTGACGTAGAGGAACATTGTTTTTAAAGTATTCCACAATTTTTTTTTACACAAGCCTTCACAGGTTGGAGAGTCCCTGGCCATCTTTACTTCTGAGAGACTCAGCCTCTCTAAGACATCCCTTTTATAGCCAATCATGTTACACACCTGATGCCAGTTAACTTAATTACTTGCTAAATGTTCTTTCAGCTGATTCTCTTATTAATTGCTTTTTCAGCCCTTTTTTGCCTGTGTCCCAACTTTTTTGAGACCTATTGCAGCCAGAAAATTAGAAATAAGCTCATTTTGTGGATAAAAATGTAAAATGTCTCAGTTTCAACATTTGAAATGTTATCTATGTTCTACTGTAAATAACATATTGGCTCGTGATTTGAAAGTCATTGCATTTTGATTTTATTCACAATTTACACTTTATCCCAACTATTTCGGAATTGGGGGTTGTATTATTTTACCTCATCTCAAGGAATTAGGCCTATCTATTTCAGGGTCAATATCCAGATTTTCCAGTTGCCAGTGTAAAATTATAGGCCGTGGTCATGGCCCTCCATTCCGAAGATTGTGTGAGAGCTGAAGTTTCAGATCCGTCTCGCAGTTATAGTATAATCTCAAAGGGTATTTGTTGAAAATGGTCATAAAGTAAGTTTATACAATACTTTTTTAGTTCGGTAAATTCATACACTAAAGTGCAGAAAGATATTGAATATAAGAATGTAAAATAATATTTCCTTGTCTGAAAATCTAAATATTTATACATTCAACATTTTCATGGCTTTTTTGAATAGCCTTCTGTCATAATACACTTACACACCTCTCTCTCTCTCTCTCTCTCTCTCTCTCTCTCTCTCTCGACAGAATTAAAAATTCACAGAAAACATAAGGGAAATGTTAAAGAAACCAAACCCTCCATTGTTGGCTAAAAGCATTTAACCTCGCAAACGTCGAACGAATCTCTTATATTCGCGATCAGAACATTTACAGTGAGCAAATAAGAATTCATAGCTCTATCTTTACTCACCTTTGCATGAACAGCTGAGAGAATATTCAACAGGAAAATTTCAAAACAGGAAAAAAAATCCATGGGCCAAAAACAATAGAATTTACAGCCTAAATGTAAAAACAAAGAAATTGCCAGTAAAACTGTATCATCAGCAGATAAACTAATATAAAGAGTTTTGCATTCCCGACTGCGCCGAAGTCCTTACGGTTTAAAAGTTTGTTTCTTGTGTATTAGTAGCTGTCTCCAAGTCTTGACACGGATCGCTGGTGCGATAACCGACAGACACGCCCCGTATTCACGGATTCCTATCGGACAAAGGTAAAGACTGCACGCGAAGTAGTGGATTGGTTGAAAATAAATTATTGCCTATGCTTGCTCTGAAAATAATTATACTTCAGAATTTGTCGCAAGGCATCTTTTGTTTTCCGAAAATGTCATTTTCAAACCTCGAAAAGAGTTCTGACAGCAAGCTATTAGTACGAGGATAATAATGGTAAAATATTAGGTAGGCTAACCAAGACTGCTCTCACAAAAGCAGCAGTATCGGGCGAGGCGGTGACACAATTAGCCCTAATGAGTCGAGAGGTTGAGACCCATAATAAACTGCTTACAGAATGACATTTAGCTCCTTAACGAAATAAAATATTAAGTGATAATATCCAAACTCAAGCCTAAATCATTCTCCCAAAATGTGTCAATAATAATAATGATAATAATAATAATAATTATAATAATAATAATATGATTGGTTTAGATCTTCACAAAAGAATGAGCTCAAACCCCCCCGTCAAAAGAGATAGCTTTGATTGAGGGTTGTATTTTGAGTGTTTGAGAAAACAAAAAATATTTATTTTTAGGAGATAATTATTATGGAGCAATGATCTGAATAGGTTACAGCAACAGGCGATGATGGAGATTGTGGAGTCAGTCATCCATCCAGTGTCAGAACAGCTTCTACCTCACCTGGGTCGCAAGGGAGCTGGAGCTTATCCCGGCTGACTATGGGTGAAAGGTAAGCAATCCAATGCAGGCTGCACACACCATTTACTCACACCTACGGGTAGTTTAGTCTCCAGTTTGCAGAAGGGAACCCATCCTAATACTGGAACTTGCAAACTCCACGTAGAGAGGCCCCTGTCCAGATTTGAACCCACAACCTTTTCGTCATGACAGTGCAACTCATTGTGCTAATTATGATGCCATTATTATTATTATTACTATTATTATTATTGAGATGAAACATAATAATTGTGGTAAAGGATATTTCCAACAGGGTAGAAAATGAATGAGATAAAGATAGGAGAACTGATAGGAAGAAGAACACAAATTCACTGAGTGAATCTGATGTTTTTACTGTTTGCCTACAATGAGCATTCTGGGCTGATAAACTTTGTCAGGCTAGATACCAAGCTGTTTTGTACAGATTAAATATTAACAGAACATAGTTGTCCAAAGTTTGCCATTAACTCTGGTGTTTCACTGAATATTTGATATGCAGGGAAGTTCCATTGACGCTTGTATTCTCAGCACACCGTTATGTAGGAGTGTAGGAGACACAGTCCATGTCTGGACACAGCAGTTGAGCAGATTTGCAAGAAAATATTGTTTTGTAACTAATCCTTTCTTGAACCTTAAATTTATCCCCCAAAAAACCTCAGCTCAAACCCTGAATCCTGGAAGGTAAATATCTATTGGATTCTAGTTGAACTTCCTATCTAGGTGGAGCAGTGGGTAGACTTGTTACCTCATAGCAAGAAGGTTGTGGGATCGAATCCGGCCTGGGGCCTTTCACTGGGGAGTTTGCATGCTCTCCTTGTGTTCGCATGGGTCTTCTGCTCGTAGTCTGGTTTCCTCCCACAGTCTTCCAAAACCATGAATTCAAGGTTAATTAATGCCACTCTAAATTGCCCATGTGAGTTAATGGTGTTTGAGCCCTGAGATGGATTAGCAACCTGCAAGGGTACGTTCCTGGCTTTCATCCACAGTTAGCTGGGATAGGCTCCAGCTGCCCCGCACACCCTAATGAGGAAGAAGCAGTTTAGATAATAGATGGATGGAATACCGGTTGTACATCATGGCTTGATTGTTCAGTTTTGGATCTTATTTCATTTTTTGTGATTTGAAACAGCTGATGTCATGTCATACCACCGGAATCCATGCTGACCTGTAGAACGGGCATTTCCATTCCTGTCATTCTTGAGGTTCCCCATGTCTGCTGGTTTTTGGTCTGACCACAAGTGCAATCACATAGGATCATAATAAGCAGTAAATTGGTCTTAATTAGGTTAATTCATGTTTAGAGCATTTATTTACCCTGTTAAGCCATATTTTGACTGAATATCCTTGCGTGCCATGAAGAATAAAAATTCCACACCCACAATGCGATATGTAAATTTGAAACAAGTGCATTAAAAGAGGAAGGACCTGTGATGCGTTAACAGAAAAATAACCCTTTATTAGGCAAACAAATGATTCATATGTAAACCTGTTTTGTGTCATGTTTATGTTCTTAAGTTCAAGCAAAATATTCGGATAAAACTGACAAAACACGTCTTCAACAATGTAATTTAATCAGTTTAAAAATTTGATTACCTAAAATTACTCGCTATATTTGTTCACGACGTTCACTGATATTTCTGTCAAAATGCGGATTAGAAAGGTAAATATGTACTATAAGCATGAAAAACATCTAATGAGCAGCTCGTTAAACTCCTGAAATTTCAGATGTGGTTGGAACAAAAACCAGCAAACATGGCACAAGGACTCACATTGAGAACCGCCACTTTCCCTGGAAATGGCTGTTTGCATTCTGACACTCTGATAAATATATCTGGAATGTAAGAACTCAACAACTACCAGTAATAGAAAGCACTTCCTTTAAATGAGCCCATTGCGTAATTTTGCCCTCTGGGGGAAACCAAAACCTACAAAAGAAATCTTTATACCATATTTTTTGATTTAAGAACTTCACAGAGAGTAAAATGAACAACATTACATACATATTATGACAGATGAGTTTCTTAAATGATAATTCTGCACTATTATATTCCTATTTCCTGTACGATGGCCAATTTACATACACAGATCAGCCATAACATTATGACCACCTGCCTCATACTGTGTAGGTCCCCCTTTTGCCGCCAAAAAAGCCCTCAGCCTTCGAGGCATGGACTCCGCCAGACCTCTGAAGGTGTGCTATGGTATCTGGCACTAAGACTTCAGCAGCAGATCCTTTTAAGTCCTGTAAGTTGCGAGGTGGGGCCTCCATGGATCAGACTTGTTTGTCCAGCACATCCACAGATTCTGGAATGGATTAAGATCTGGGGAATTTACAGGCCAAGTCCACACCTTGACCTCATTTTTGTGTCCTCAAACAATTCCTCACCCATTTTTGCAGAGTGGCAAGGATGCATTATGCAGCTGAAAGAGGCCGCTGCCATTAGGGAATACCATTTCCATGAAGGGGTGTACTTGGTCTGCAACAATGTTGAGGTAGGTGGTACATGTCAAAGTGACATACATGTGAATGGCAGGACCCCAGGTTTTAAAGATGATGACTAGCACTCACGGGAGGGTCCAATTAATATTTAATACGATGAAAATGCACAGAAGCAGCAAACAAAAGGACTCAAGGTTTCCCAACAGAACACTTCCCAAAGCATCACACTGCCTCCTCTGGCTTACCTTCTTCCCATAATGCATCTTGGTAGTATGTCTTCCCCAAGTATGGGATGCACACACACTGGGCCATCCACATGATATAAAACAAACATGATTCATCAGACCAGGTTACCTTCTTCCATTGCTCCGTGGTCTGGTTCTGATGCTCACATGACCACTGTAGGCACTTTAGGTGGAGAACAGGGGTCGGCATGGGCACCCTGACCAGCCTGCAGCCACACACCCCATACGCAACAAAATGCGATGCACTGTATGTTCTGACACCTTTCTATCAGAACCACCATTAACTTTTTCAGCAATATGAGCTACAGTAGTTCTTCAGTTGGATTGGACCAAATGGGCCAGCCTTCGCTCCCCACGCATATCAATTAGCCTTGGCTGCCCATGAATCTGTCTCCAGTTCACCGGTTATTCTTCCTTGGACCACTTTTGGCTGGTACTGACCACTACAGACCAGAAACACCTAAAAAAGCCACAGTTTTGGAGATGCTCTGACCCAGACATCTAGACATCACAATTGAATTTGGCCCTTGTCAAAGTCATCACAACCCTGCGCTTGCCCATTTTTCTTGCTTCTAACACATCAACTTTCAGGACAAAATGTTCACATACTGCCTAATGTTTCCCATCTGCTGACAGGTGCCACTTTAACAATGATAATCAATGTTATTCACCTCACCTGTCAGTGTTATGGCTGATCGGTGGGTATTTATGGTGTCAGTGCAAGAGAGATGAGACAAATTGCACTCTCCTCTAAATATGTGATGTCCGGCCATTCTCTTCTTTCCACTAAGCAGTCCAAGAGCTACGAGCTATGCTCACACAAACCTTTGCAGTCACATCCGTAAGTATTTGGACAATGACATTTCTTTGTTTTCGTTCTGTACACCACCACAATGGATCAAACATTAAAAAAATCAAGACGTGCTTGAAGCGTACTTTTGGCCGAACTGCTTTTATTCATAATCTCTCACATTTAGAGCACAAGAGTGATTAGAAAAGCTAACATTATTACAAATTATCCATTTTAATACTTGGTTGGAAATCAATAACCGCCTGCGGTCTGGAACCCACTGACATCACAAGATGCAGAGTCTCTTTCCTGGTGATGCTCTGCCAGGTCCTCACTGCAGCTTTCTTCAGTTCCAGCTTGCTTTAGGGGCATTTTGCCCTCAGTAAATACAATCCAGTCTCAAGTGGTTTGGTCAGGTGATTGACTCAGCCATAGTGCATCACTGCACTTCTTTGCCTAAAAAAAATCTTAGGTTGCTTTTGCAGTTTGCCTCAGTCCATAATCTGTTGGTATGGTAAAGAAGGATTTTATAAAAATCAGAATTGGGCTCAATCTCCACCGCTAAATTATCCATATACAATTCAGGATTCATCCTGCCACATTAGTCACATCATCAAATTAATAAAGAGAACCATACATGCCCATGCCATAACACAACCTCCACCAGCAGGGAAATAATTCTGCTGTCATCCACCATAGTCTTTATATGAGGTCTTCTGAGTCTTTTGGTCTTCCTGAGTACATCAGTGCTTTTTTTTTCCATCTCTTTGATGGGTTTGCTTCGATCTCTGCCTAATGATGGCTTGTGTCTCTGGCAGTGACCGGCCTTAGGAAATCATCCTGAGAGTTAACAGTAACAGATTCTATTTCCTGAGAGTTAACAGTAACAGATTCTAAATGCAAATACCATGCTTGAAATCAACACTAGATCTTTTATCAGCTTGCAACTTAAATGAAGGGATATCGCAAAGCTGACCATGGAACAGCCAAGCAGCTAATTCGAGCAATCGTCAATCCGAAATAAGTGCCCTGATGTTGAAGTCAAGTCCCATTTCTGATGCTTTATGGGATAGTTCAGTGGCCGTGTCGCTTCCGGTCTCGCAGAGCTGCGGAAGGTTACCATAGAATGCGTGGTTACGGATACTAGGCTGTACGATACCGAGCGTAAAAGCCGTATTTAGAAGCTTTCAGCTGGGGAACAGACATCTTCTCGACCTTTTGAGAAGGGTCTTCCATGGTGATATTCAGGTGATTGATATAGTTTCTAGTATAATTTTTGGCGTTGACGTCAACAATCACAGATAATGTAGATCAGTGCTTCTCAAACCTCTCCTAGAGCAGTGGTTCTCAACGTCGGTCCTGGGGACCCCATGTGTGCTGGCTTTTGTTCCTACCACAATTGCAATTGTAGAACTTTAACAAGCTGTGACTGTCTTAATTAGGTGCTTTTCATGTTCAGAGTTGTTAATATATCTCTTTAGTCAAATGTTACATAGGAACATCCATACATGCAATGAAGAATAAAACACCCTTGAAGATAGTGTGTTTATTGCAATACTGCAAGTAATGTCAAGTCACATAACATGTCAAACAGATCAAATTATACACTGAGGAAATCAATAAACCCCAGATTAGGCTGCTGGACACAACTGTTTCAAGTTCTTTCAAAAAGCTTCAGGTGAACTTAATCAGATCAACATAACACAAAACTGGTTTGTTTGTGGACTACATTTGTCATGATGAGCCAAGTAGTTTTCACTAATTAGGAGCCAACTACATCATTAATTTGATTGGTTACATTGTTTTCTCTCATTTTATGCTGTTATTTCCAATATACTGCAATGTGCGAATGGTATTTTTGAAATTCTTGATGGCAAATAGATATTTCTGTTAAGTTGTGGGTTAAGAGAGCAAATAACTGCTCTAAACATTAAATGCACATAATTAAGACAAATTAGCAGCTTGTTAAAATCCTACGATTGCAACTGTGGTTGGAACAAAAGCCAGCACACACATGGGGTCCCCAGGACTGACGTTGAGAACCACTGTCCTAGAGTATCACCTGTCCCGCATGTTTTAGATCTCTCCCCGCTAGCACGGATGAAGATGCTCATTATCAAGCATCGTCATGGATAACGAGCTGATCATTTGACTCACCTGTGCTGGAGCAGGCAGAGCTCTAAAACATACAGGAGAAGTGGCACTCCAGGAGAGGTTTGAAATGCGCTGATGTAGATGATAAGATTGCTATAATTCAATGTTATTATGCGCATGCAATAGACCTAAGCACTAGCAAGCTGCGCACCGGAAGTGCGGTAGTCTCAGAAGTGTAAGAAATTTCGGCAAAAAAGCTAGAAATGGCAGGTTTTTTTGTATTGAGGACTGCTCGAATTGTCCAATGTCGTTTGGTTCCATTCAAAAGGAGGAACCACATAAAAAAGTTCAGTAATTCCTACATTCAATCATTTGAATACAAATACTCAAAATAAAGTTGAAAGATGCTCACAATCAAGTCTAATTTACTGTATTAGACAGCTAACATAATACATTTGTCAATGTCCAAATATTTATGAAGCTGACTATATTTATAGCAGAATAGTCAACAAGAACACCAGTAAGATATAGGACAGCGTCATCACTGGTCAAAGTGTTCTGCTATTTCGCCTGATCAAGTTGTTTGAATTCATTCTTCTTTTTTGATGATTTTTTCACTGCTGAGTGTGGGACGTGATCTGTTCCATTCCAAGTATTGGCATATTTGAGAGACAGAAAGAAGACACATAGAAGCTCAACTTTAACAAAGTACTTCCAAGCTTCCACAGAACAGTTTTTTTTTTTTTTCAGGACAGCACAAAGTAGCCCCCCGCATTTCTCATTATCCCCATTGGAAACTCATGTCCTGTATAACTGACTGCACTTTGCATTTCTCCTGCTAATACTGTTAAAAGTTGTACAGTTTATTTCTGCTATGACAAGGTGAAGTTCAAGTTCTTCATACTTGTATGGGTACTCTAAGGCTTTTCTCCTCCAGTGGAGTGGTTTGCATTGTCCACTCTCTAAAGAGCCATAGCAATGGAAGCCTGGCCAGCTTGAATGGCTTTTGTCCTCTCCCTAGTAGCCATAGCAACTTAGCTGTCACACCTTAACTTCCTCTTCCAGTGGCCTAATTTGGGGCAGCCACATCCTCAGTCGCTGTGCTAATCGAAGGGCCAGGATTTTGGAGAACAAGGCAGCCCAGCAGGAGCACCGGTTTCTCCTCCTCCCTCCCACTGCTCCCCCCTGTAGCTCCCACAGAAGTCCTCCAAAATCCCGGGGCAAACAGTACTGCGGGACTCCCCTTAGCTCCAGGGGGATATGATGACTCTGAGACAGGCCCTGAAAATACACAAGAGCAAAGCCGAGGCCCTCTCTACCCTCCTGCAGCTCGCCCTGCAAGCAGGCCAGAGCTGCCCTCAGGATGGGCACAGTTGCTGAGCTGGGCTGCTGCAGTCCATCTGACCGGGACTGTCCACTCGTTTTCCCCCAATGCACCTTCGTTCCTTTCTCGCCCACCGCATCATTATTCCTCGAGTCTCGCTGCTTTTCTTCCTTGTTCTTTTTCTCTCCAGCCATTTCCTCTTTTCCTCCGTCTTTCTTCCAGCACCAATAGGTGTCGCTTGCCTCCGGGCTCCAGGCAATCAGGACCCTGCCTCCTGCTGCTCTGACAGCCTCACACTGTCCATACAGCCAGGGCAGAGGCCCCAGCTTTGTGACCCCGCCAGTGCTCTGGGCCCACAGTGCCATCCTCACAGCTGCGCACAGCTCCCCCTGCAGGAGGGAGGCCAAAGCGCACACAGCAGACACCTGCGACATCTGCTCCGAAGAACACACCAGTAGGACTGGCTTCTGTCCCAGCTGCCAAGCTAAAGAAATAAAGCAACACGTAGAGACTTTTGATCCATCAATAGAAATGACAAAAAATTTCAGGGCATAATAAACTATAATAAGATATGGTGCTAGAAGTAGATTGGCTGTTTGAGTCTAAACCCACAAAGAAACCACAATAATATTGAGGGTATTTTCCCAATAAACAGGTGAACTGAAATGCAGAATATGTAATTATTTGCTAAAGGCCTTGTTTTATCTCATGTTCTGAGACACAGGGGTCAAAAGAACTATAGAAAGACTGGATTCAATTTTGAATCTACATATCTTGCTATAGCTGTTTGCTGAATCTGAATAAAAATAATGAATTGCTTTAGTAAATTTTCACCACATTTTAAATGCAAACAATACATCAATACCATATTTGTTGAAAAACCCTGGGCAATTGCTCCTCGTAGACTAACCTGAGAGTCCCCTTCTGACAGTATAGTAAGTCAGGCATGTGAGAGTCATCATGAATGCTACAAGCACCACTGATGCCACGGCAACGAGACCCCATCTTCTGTGTGAGGCTGGGAAGAGATGGGACAAGAATTCCAAAAAAGATCCTTCATACATTAAACACTACCAGCTCAGCATGCAAGTGTGAGTCACAAAGCACAAAAAGGGCACAGCCAGCTTGTTTTAAAATGAGGAACAAGTAATACTTTCTAACTGTAATGCAAAGAATCTCTATCTGCTTGAGTGTGTATGCGCATATGTATCTACGTATACAGTGCCCGAAATGGGCCAACACTCAGCGGTACTGAGTACCCAGTTCTCTGAATTTCATCCACTAGTACACACTAGTATTCTGACTTTTTACAGTACTGCCATCTTCTGGTGAGTCTAGGTACGCCACCTCCAACACACCCTTAAAGGGATAGTTCAGATTTTTTGACATGAAGTCGTACGAAATACCCTTTAGCAGTGTAGTGCATGAGAGGTGGTTTTTTTTTTTGTTAATGAGTCTTGTGAGTGGAGTTATTGCCTCTCGAAGTTTCGAATGAAGTAGTTCTGGCTAGTTTGCAGAGGTCACAAAAATAAGAAGTTTTGCTTCCCAAAACAGCATGTGCTTAAAAGTAATACATTTCAGTCAGAAAACCATGGTCAGTGAAAATTATTACTCCCGCCAAGGAGATTATGCTTTACCTTCAGTTTGCATATATGTTTTTCCAGCAACCTTACGGAAAAAGTTAAGAACAGATTTTTATGACATTTTTACCAGAGATGTGTCTTGGCCCCACTCTGTCAGAAGTGATTTCATTTTGGGAGTAATCCGGATCAAATTCTGAGTCCTGGAATTTTTTATATACTTATGCGGAGCTGCATAATAAAGCTACTCGTTTGTGTCTCACACGTGGGGCCTTGGCGGAGGTATAGCCTCTCTGAATGCTTGTTACATATTTGTAACACTATGATGTTTCCAATCATAAAATTAATTTTAATATTAGACAATGGTAACCCCAGTAAACCCCAAATGCAGTTTTTAAATAATGTCTTCATTAATTGAAGGAAAAAAGCTATCTGACCTAACCTGGACCTATGTGAAAAACATAACTTTCCCCTTTAGTTACTAAATCAGCCAATTAAATTAATGTCATTGATAATTGGGCTCAATTTCACCAGACACACCATGGCAAAATTACTGCTAGCACTGCTGAATCTAAATAGCACTTAAGTAGAACCTCTCTAGCAAGTGAAGTAGGCAAAGAGCAGCATAAAATGCTGGGATCTAAAAAATATTCAAGAACAAATGAGAAACAAAGGCCTCACCGACCTCCATTAAAGTCAGCGTTCATGATTCCACAATAAGAAAGAGACCGGGCAAAAACCACTGCCGACCAAAAAGAACACGAAGGCTTGTCTCACATTTGCAAAAAAAAATCTTAATTTTTGGGATAATGTTCTGTGGAGTGACGAGTCAAAATTGGAACTTTTTGAAAAACTTTGATCTCGTTACATCTGGCATAAAGCTCACACGGTATTCCACAATATGAACATCACACCAACAGTCAAATACCGTAGTGGTACTGTGATGGTCTGGGGCCGCTTTGCTGCGTAAGGACCTGGGCAACTTGCCTTAATTAGGGAGTTTTAGATTTGTATCCACGTGATTTCGTCGACTTCCACTAGTTTGGGAGGGCGTGGCTACCTATAAAGCTGACAACCACCGTTGACCAAAAGTAGCAGCAATTTAGATTTCACTAAACACTTCTGTCAACACAATCTGTCACAAGACTAATGTCATTTAAATTAGTCATGCGACTAGTCATCAGTTTGTTACTTTTTTCCTTTTTTATTGACAAAGATTAATTTGCCCATCCATAAAAATAATCTATTTAAAAATACTAAACAAAACAATGAACAAATAGTAACAGAGGCAGGGGTATACAAAAAATACTCAAGAGAAAAAAATTTGTATTTACATGAAAACTTAATCAGATTTATGAATGTTTACAGTTTTAACAGCTGTTTTATCAATTTGTCTGGTTCACATTCTTTCTAAAAAATGAAAAATGAAAAATGAAGGTGCTTTATCGGTACGTAAGTGGCATCGCAACAACAAAAGTGGCAAACTTTCACAGGGTTGTGCACCGGAGGACATCATAAATGAAGGATAATTTGCTGTACAAAGAAAAAAAGCCAACCAACCCTGAATTCTGCTACTCAAAGTACTCCATATTCATAACGTTCAGCAGCCTCGTAGTCGACTTGTCTGAAACCACCAAAATGGCAGTCACAGCGCCCTAAATTCCAGATGTGAACAACGGTCCGCATGTGTGGGTGGGGGGGCAAAAATGGGACGCAAGCACAGTGTTCAATCCAGGGGCAGTGGACATAGTGAACGCAAGAAATCTAAAAGTCGGTATTAATGGAACCATGAATTCTGCTGTCTACCAGGTAATCCTGCAAGAGAATGTCTAGCCACCAGTTTGTGACCTAAAACTCTACCGCAGTTCGGTTATGCAGCTAGACAGCGATCCGAAGCAGACAAGCAAGTCTGCTTTCAATAGCTTAAAAGAAATCAAGGTTTTGGAGCAGCCAAATCAAAATCCAATTAAAAATTAAAAGTGGGTCAAAATTCCTCCAAAAGAGCTGAAAATGACTCATTGCCTGTTATCAAACGTTTGCAGTTATTGCCGCCAAGGGCGGCATAAGCAGTTTTCAGATTTAGGGGTGCAATTATTTTTTCACATGGGTCATATGGGTTTTGAATAACTCTACTTTCAATAAATGACATCAACATTTAAAAACTACATTTTGCATTTACTCGTGTTGTCTTTGTCAGATATGAAAATTAGTTGGATGATCTGAAACATGTAAATAAGCAAAAATATACAAAAACGGGAAGGGGCAAATACTTTTTCACAGCACTGTCAGACCCTCTGTTCAATTTAAAGTGAATAAAATAAAAACATTATGTGCAAGGTTTACTTCTGAATTCATGTACTTCTGAATCCATGAGGGCCAAGTGGGATGCAATTTAACCTTCTTCGTGAGCAAATCATGATTATGTGTGATCTCTGCCCTGTCCTCTGAAATGTTTTGAGTCACCAGCGACCTTTGGTATTAATACAAATTGCCTGTACCCAACAAAAAAAAGATGGTCATGTCATACAACAGTTGGATTAGGATACTGGCAAATTTTATGGATCTATCTATCTATCTATAGTATGGTCCATAAATGTTTGGACAATGCCAAGCATGTCATCACCCATGATCCCAGTGAGCCTTTACAAGCCACGGCTCATTGATTGCAATTCACTTTTGCTGTTGGATTTTGGATACTAACTTTACAACCAAACACTTCATTTCACCAGAGTCCACGAGCAAGTGCGAATAGTTAGCTGCTTAATGCTAGCTGCTCAATGATCAACTAACATGGGTGGACAGCCAACAGAAATGGCATGTAAGTTTGCATACCAACATTAAGAATGTTACCACGGGCAAAATACCTCCGCAAATTAAATCCATGTTGTGCTTTCTGACCGAGGTAGCAACGGGAAAGTTGGTACTGAATGGGTATTGCACTATTTAAGAAAACGCACAAATATACACATATGATAATAGTTTACAATAAAAAAGGACATGAACAGGACATGAGTGTGGAGAATAGCTACTGGCAAAAATATAGTTGATCTGCTATCCCAACAGTTTAATGGGTAAAAAAGGTCTTAGCCAACTGCAACAATGTGTTCTGCTTGTGTGAGTCTGTGACTGTGTGTGTGTGTGTGTGTGTGTGTGTGTGTGTGTGTGTATGTTTGTGTGTTGTGCGTGTGCGCGCGTATGCATTTGTATTAATATGTCATCCAAGGCAGGTATAGTTGAAGAAGTCAGCAATAGGGCAGCACTCACATTGGGGACACAGAAGTCTCCTCCCAGTGAGAAAGGGTGCAGATCTCCACACCTGCAAATCAAAGGAAATCACTTTACATTCCATCAGACAGCATAGTGAAAGCACAACTGAACACAGTTAGTCCAAGAACCCCACTGCCCTCCAATCATGGTCCTCCAACTAGGGTTCTCTACAGCAAGTGTGTTGATTATGAACAGATACAAAGAATCATGCTTAAATCACATGAGGTCTGGTGGCAGCCTGAATTGTTCTAAGTCATGTTTGTTGGAGTAGTACATGTACATTCAAATAGACTGAAAAGGCTGGATCCTGCTCTTCGCTCTTACCTGCACACAAAGCCCTGGAGACAACGTGCCGAAAGGGAGCCAGAGTTCTGCCTCGGTAGAGTTCCCCTTTAAGAGACAGCGCAGTAGCACCCATTAATTAAACTGAGAGAGATTCATGACTCACTTGATTCCTAAAACAATCGATCTGTGCCAGTACCAATGCAATGAATGTCATCTGGAGCACCTCTTGGATCTTGCTTGTAACTCCCCATGCACACTCACTAATAGTAACAGCTACAAGATTCTCAACAGGCATCTGAATGGTGCTTCAGATCCAAGTTATGCTCACAGGATATATTTTTATTCAAAGGATTACTGATATAACAAAACACAAATCTCACCATTACAAGGATATTTTAGAATATTTTATTCTGCAGAAATTAACAGACTCTCACACCATTAGTTCCTATGGTCCCCAGAGCTGTCAAATCTACGGATATTTTGCATTTTACAACATATAATTTAGGAAAGGCAATGTGACTTTTCAGATGGAATTAAATAATGAAGTCAATTGTCGTTGCATCCCTGGAAATAAAAAGCTTATATAACAAAAATGTGTGAAAGCAGATAGGAGAATATTCTGGATATGGCACTGAAGGCTTACAGTTTTCACAGAGTGCACAGTCCCTTTGGCAACACACCACTCTCCCTGCAGGACGCAGAGTTGTGCAGAAAAGGACGCAGGGATACTGGACGTGAGTCGGATATGGAAGTGCCAGGGAGCAGGGAGGACTACTGCCTGCCATTCTGAGAGACCTGCCAGAGAATACAATGAGGACGAAAAGTCGAGGATAAAGAGCATGTCACTGACTATGCAAAGTTACTGAACAAATACCATACAAAAATAACTGAAAATTATTTTGCCCAAGCACTAAGAAGAGGTGGCAAAATGTACTGTAAATTTTAAAGTTCACTATGCAGAGCAAATTCAAACAACCCAGGAAATGAGAGCAGGGAAACACATTTTGTGCATATGCGCAGCAGGGTGCAGGGAAATTTTTGACATTTAAAAAGAAATTGCATTTCTCCTTATTTCACCCATTGAAATTTCAAAAGGTTAACAAAAATACACAGCAGAAACTGCCTTAATATATATCCTGTGACCTATGCAAGAATGACAATACTCTCAATTTTCTGAAACCTAAGTAACCCAATTTTTTCCAAATTAATTGGCTCAATGCATCTTGTAAACATCTCAGCAGAAATTACAGCTGTGATAAAATGTGACAGCCAATGTCAATGCCAATGCCCACATAGAGCCCTGAGCTCTGCGTGTACTCTCGTGTTTACTGAGGTCTCGAGTTCAGTATCTTCGTATATTTGAGGTGTTTAAATTGAATGCGTGACTCTTCGCGCACCCACTGCTTGTAAGCATTTATGGGGACCGTATTTGGGTTCTTCTAGTCCCTTAATTGTAATACCGTACCTCGCTGGAAGGGGCAGCGAACGTCAGAGGTGCCATTGAGTGAGAACTGCACACAGAAACAAAGAGGTACGCAGTATTAATCACAAAGTGAGTGCGAATCTTTAAAAAATGGTCCACAGGATAAAGGATAGTGCAGACATCCAACCACACCAAAATCCAAAGACTCACCTGCACACACATCTGAGAATGCTTGTCTACAGTGGAAATATTGTACCTCTGAAAAAAAAAAAAAAAAAAAAAAAAGCGAAAATTTCTATCACACATAAAAATGTGATACAGATCATCACGAACAAATACACAGATTGAGACAGTTCCAGACAGTGCAAGTTATGATGAAAGAGCAAATCTTCACTGCACCAGCTGTGAGAGCTACCCTCAGCATACTGCGGCTGCAGCAAAAGAAAAGAATCCTCCATGTTGTTTATATTACTGCTCTAGAACCTAATATAGACAAATTAACCGTTAGTTAAACCAATATGATGGATTTTGTGGCTGGCACAAAAACCAGTATGAGTAAGGGAAGAGAGGGGTGGGGGATGTCAGGGAAACGAAGATGAAACCACTGCCATAAATAGTAACACCCACCCAGTCTTTCACCGGCAATGAGGAGTTGGGGACTGGGTGACAGACGAGAGGATTTTCCAGGACTTGCCAGCAGAGGGCAGCAGAGGGCATCAAGGAGGAAGAATGGCACACCGGCTCCAAGAGTAATGTCTCCTCACGCATTTCAATTAAACTGGAAAGCCATATATCTCGGTTACCTACAAGAGTGAGATAAATAATACAGCCTTTATATCAACCTCAATTTACAGTCTCGTTCATAAATACTTGAACACTGACAGCTGTGGTTATTTACCTCATCTTGCTGGAGTGGAAATTCAGTAATGATTGCGTGCATAAAGTGCAGACTTAAAGCTCCAATTTGAGGGCATTTATCACCAAATTGGGATAACTGCGTTGGAATCACAGCACTTTTTACAACAGCCCCCCTTAAAAGGACTAAAAGTAATTGGCTGCACAGCTGTTCAACAGTCAGGTGTGCATTATTCACTTATTCTTTAATTTACCAGGAAGCAGATTAATGCTCTACAGTTGATTTTGAGGGTGGCATTAGCACCTGGAATCTGTTGCTTTCAATATGAAGTCACAGCCCTGTCACAGCAACAGAAGCATGCCATCATTTGGCAAGGAAGCCAAAACAAATACACCAAAGAAAGAGCCTAAATATTACGTGGCCAAATTAATTACTTAGTACATTCAAAAAAAAAAAAAAAAAAAAAAAATATACAAGTGAGCTCAGGAACGCCAAAAGGCCAGGAAAACCACTGATAACAACTGTAGATGACAAAATAATTTCTTTCCTTGGTGAAGGAATAACCCGATCACAAAAATTGTCTATACTGTGAACACCATTCAGGAGGTAAACATACCTGTGTTAGAGTCAACAATCAGACAAAGGGAGTAAATCCAGAGGGTAACATTACTGATACATCCCAAAAGCAGTATGTTTGCTTTTAAAAAAAAAAAAAAACCTCAACCGTTTTGGAACAACATTCAGTGGACAGTTAAGACAAAGATCAACTTGTACCAGAATGGTGGAAAAAGAAGAATATGGGAATGGACAATGACCCAAAGTAACGAGTAACCCAGAGGACACATTTGAATCCTTTATTTATACAGGAAGACACATTGAGACCTAGGCCTCATTTGCAATGGTGCCCTGTTTACAATAGAACACGCATTACAGATCATTAAAAAAAGGAAAGAGAAAAAAAATCATCATCATACAATAATACATTCAATATGTATAAATAAGAAAGTTAAGGCAACATTATTCAAAGCATAAGCAAACCATAACCTCCAGATCCTTCAACACCTTTTTGAATTTCTCCAAGGAAATTAATTTATCCAGTTTTGAAATTTCTTGGAACCTGTTACAAGCCCTAGGAGCACAGTAGCAAAAAGCAGTTTTTCCTAGCTCAGTTTTTACTCGGGGGATCTCAAGGACCAACCAGTCCTAAGACCTTGCCTGGTAAGGACTTGAACGCCAAGTGATAAGAGATACAAGATAATTTGGTAATCTATGTAGGAATGCTTTATAAATAAAAGTCAACAAATGGTGCGTTCTCCTAGTGGCTAAGGATGACCAATCTACAGCTTTATACAGCAAGCAATGATGAGTTATGAAATGATCCTCAGTAATAAAACGAAGCGCTGCATGAGAGGCTGAATCAAGCTTTTTTAAGGTTGTTTAGGCAGCATGCCTATAGATAATGTCACAGTAATCACATACTGATAAAAAGGTGGACTGAACTAAAAGCTTCCTATCATTGCAAGAAAAACGTTCTGTTTTTGTAAAAGAACCCAATTTTGTCTTAACTTTATTAGTTCATCAAGGTGTATTTTAAAAGACAGCTTTTCATCAATAATTATTGTTGAAGTACTTGTACCATGGTACTCACTCAATTTCAGAGCCATCCAAAGCGCAAATTTTAAATGTAAATTCCCTCAATGAACGAGATCTAGAGAAAAGCATATATTTTGTTTTTGCTACATTTAAAATTAGTTTAAGTGCTAGAAGAGAGTGCTGAAAGAAATCAAAGGCTTTCTGTAAGGCAGATAATGCCTCATCTAATGAAGGAGCAGAAGTATACAGCACTGTATCATCAGCATAAAAGTGCACTTTACAGCCATTATCAAAAGTGACCATGTTATGAATTTACAACGTAAAAAGCAGAAGTCCTAATATCGAGCCCTGCGGTACCCCTTTAGTGACCTGCAGAAGAGTTGATTGCGTAAATATGCATCTGCCACAATATGTTATGTTCTATTTGAAAGATAACTTGAGAACCAATTGCAAGCATTCTGGTCTAGGCCAGCAGTGGCTAGTCTATCCACTAAGAGAGCATGATCAACCGAATCAAAGGCCTTGGACAGATCAACAAATAGGGCAGCACAGTGTTGCCCCCCATCAAGGGCACAAACAATATCATTAACAACAAGGGATGCTGCTGAAATAGTACTGTGACTAGCTCTAAAACCAGACTGAAAAGTACTTAAAATGCCAATTATATTTAAAAACAAACATAGCTGGCGATTAACCAAGGATTCAAGAACCTTGGCTAAACAAGGCAGCTTGGAAATTGGACAATAATTATTAAGACCACTAACATCACCGCCCTTATGCAGAGGAATCAAAAGTGCAGATTTCCAGATCTTGGTAAAAATCCCAAGCTAAGAGAAGGATTAAAAATATGTGTTAAAGGCCGAGCTATAACTGAAGCAGCTAACCTCAACAGTCCAGGATCCAAAAGATCAGCTCCCGCAGACTTTTTTGGGTCAATTTTTTGAAGAGCATCAAAGATTTCCAATTCGGAGATAATACTGAAAGAGAAACTACAATGTTTCAAATAATTCGGGAGCACTGTTCTTGACTGGGAAATATCATTTTTCTTATGCTGACCCAACATATTCATAGTATCCATCAGAACTGGATTCATTCGATCGAATTGATAACCAGCACTAATGAAGTGGTCATTGAAGGCATTACAAATTTCCTTCTTGTCACTCATGGGACCAGAGTCAGACCTTATCTGTGGAGGAAGTGCTGGGGCGCAGTTATTCTTCATCATTTTGATCGTTTTCCAAAATTTAGCGGGGTTTCCAGCACTCATATATAATGAATTAAGATAAAAAGCTGATTTAGCTTTCCTTATCATAGTAGTGCACTTATTCCGCAACAGCCTGAACAGAGTCCAATCCGAGGGAGTCCCTGTTTTTCTAGCTTTAGCCCATGCTACATTCCTTTTATTCAATGCTTCAGATAATTCAGGGGAAAACCATACAGTACATCTGTCCTTAATCCGTAGCCTCCTAACAGGAGCATATTTGTCAGCAATGGTACTAACGGCGTTGGAGAAATATGCCAGGGCCACATCTGGATTATAAATACTTAACACCCTATTTAAGTCACACAAATTTAAATCATACAGAAACCCCTGATTATCAAAGTTTCAAAAATTTCTCTTAAGAATGACACACGGCTTCAACCTACACAATTTCACATTCCTTATACAAGCAATGGGGCAGTGATCACTAAAATCTTGAGGGAAAACACCGCAAGATGAATATCTCTGAGGCATATTAGTCAGAATAATGTCGATCAGAGAAGATTTAGAGCTATTTAATGCATTCAGGGGTGTAGGTTCAGTAATTAACTGCGTCAAATTCAGATTAGTTCACAAGTCTTTGAAGCAATCAGACACTGGTTTTTCCCCAATCAAGATTAAAATCCCCCATAATGAGCAATTTTGTTGCTGAGTAAGTGGAAACTATGTCCGCTAGATTGTCAATAGCACAGGGAAGGGCTGAAGGAGGTCTATATGCCCCCAAAACCGCTACCTGGTTGTTCACCCCAAGATTAACGGACAGTGCTTAACATTCAAATTGCTTGGGGACAGAGGATGAAATCAGAACAGATGGGTCATTCCATGCTAAATCACCCAGGGCCTCCCAGATGACCATCTTGGATTTTGATGAAACTTACACAAAATGATCCTTATGGGGTGCAATGAAAAATCCCGAAGTTTCTTTGAAATATTCCGAGCGGGTTTTGAGTTACGGCTGTTTTAATTTCAGGTGCCACACCCCTTTTTCGCTCTCGCGGTCGTCACGAACATTTGCTACCAACTTTGAGATGCAATATATCCATTTCTATAAAAGATAGAAGGTTGAAAATTGCTATCCTGGGTAACTGGAACCCAACACCTATCTCTGCACTGGAACTCGTTCATATTACTGTTTCTTTCCAAACTGCTGAGGGGGAGCTAATGATGAAACAAATTTCTGCTGATGTGGAACGTCCAAAGTACAGAGCAATGCAGTTAATTCTGTGATAACTGAGGAGCAACTGCAACCTGGAAAATATGTAGCATGCTTGCATGATCAGGAGTGGCATGTTGGCTGCACATTAGAATACTCAGAAGAGCATCATGATGTTAGAGTTGACTTCATGAAAAGATCAACGTCGAAAGGATTTCTTAGCTAGCCAAGTGAAACTCGCAGAGATGGGTGTTGGGTTCCAGTTCAACATGTCATTTGTGTCATTTGTGCACCAGAAATGCAGGGACAGACTGCTAGGTTTTACAAACTTTCTCCATCTGACGCAGACAAAATTGAGTAGAATTTTCGACTGAAGAGTTGAACCTCAGGTGACCCAACTAAACGTGCATGTGCATTGGACTGATTGATAAGACATTCATTTTTGTGTTCCCTAGGGTACAAATAATGCAACTCTCCTTAAAATCAGTGACTTTCAACAATTGGATAGTCAAGTAGTTTCTTTTCTATCATGAATGTGAGAATTTTATGGAGAATCCCAGGGTAAATCAAGTTATAAGTTGTGACTGGACATAGGTCCGAACTGGAAAATACCTATTTTTTAAAGGAGAAGTTTATACTGAAGAGATTGAGTTGAGATGATCATATTTTCATCCGTTATGGGTAAGATAGGTATCTTTGAGCTGTGAAAAATCCATTTGCCTATGGAACTGTCTACGCAGGTGTCTGACCCCCTGAACGTAGGGGTTCAAAATGTGTTCTTTGAATTGTGACCATTTTCAATGAGCCATTAAAATGTTATATTAATGTTAATTGTAGAAAATCTTGCATTTCTGTGCGGTTTTGTTCCTATATAACAAGCTTTAAGCAGAATATTCAGTCTAATCCCACTGTTGACCCCACACCGTGAGGTCAAAGACTGAAAAAAAGCCTGTCCACCCTACCAAAATCTGATTTTGAGATGCCAATAATTTTAAAATTAATAACCATAGCCACAATCTGAGGCCAGATTCTGAAAATATGGGTGAAAATTACCCAGGAAAGCAATTTTCAACCTTCTATTTAATATTATTATTATTATATTTTATAGAAATGGATTGCATCTTAAATTTGGTAACAAATGCTCGCGACGACTCGCAACAGCGAAAAAGGGGCGTGGCACCCGAAATTAAAAACGGCCATAACTCAAAAACCGCTTGGAATATTTCAATGAAACTTTGGGATTTTTCCTTGTACCCCACAAGGATCATTTTGTGAAAGTTTCATCAAAATCCAAGATGGTCACCAGGGAAGCTATCTGGAAATTGGGTGATTTGGCATGGAATGACTCAGATGCAGGACAAACTTGTTTTAACATAAATGGCTACACCACCTCCTTTCCCTCTTCCATCTGCCCTGAAAATGTTATATCCCCCAAGATGTACAGAACCAGAATCTAAGACAGATTTTTTTTTTAACCACGACTCAGTGATGACAAGAATATCAGGATCTGTCTGTTGAATCAAAATATTGACACAGTCCATTTTAGAGGCCAAACTTCTAACATTCAGGTGTAGCAGTCCAAGCCCATCTCTAGATTTAAAAACAGATGGATAATCTAATATTGAAAGTGCAGTATCTGCGGATGCAACAAAGTTACCCTCAGTCAAGGGCACATATATCAAGTTGCTAATGGATATCCCACTTGGCCTGTTACATGATTTAAGAATTCTCGGAAGAGAATCACATTTTATCATTGGCGAGGTATAAGCAACAGCATAGTTGTGAGCAGACACAAGCTTCGAATGATTAACAGAAAAGCGGCCTAAAGAACCAAATTGGTTAGGCATAGTATGTGGCCGCTGACATATCGCTGGCAATAAGGGCACTGATAACTTCCCCACACAAGAGGGAACCAGTAAATCTGTGTAATTGTTAAGTGCAGATTGCGGAACCAGGTAGAAGTCGGCCGGAAATTGAGGCCCGGAAATGACCTGTTTGGCAAACTGGAGGTTGTTTGGGTGGGCTGCCTGGTGTAGTCAGTGTGTAGGAGCATTAAAAACTGTATAAAATATGTTATGTGTCAGAATATGTGCACCCAGCCTACTAGGATGGGTGCCATCCCTTAGATAAAAGGACGGACGATTCCAAAAAAGGTTAAAATTATCAGTGAAAACAGTGCCACTCGCAACACAGGCAGATTGGAGCCATGTGTGAAGGGAAGTCGGCTAAAGGTGCGTTTACTGGCGCTCGACTACGTGGCTATGACTATGCGACTACGAGAAAAAATATTTTTGTCGCTAGCTAGGTGTATTTATTGAGATGCGACTATGACTACACACGACAACAAATTTCTGGTTTGGGCCTGGGGTCCTCGGGCATTTCCATCATGGCACCAGTCCATTCAACTCTAGTAGCCTACGTTGCTTGCACGATTCTGCAGCGAGATGTCACAAGTTTCGGGGGAACTTGACAGCGGTCGGCCTCTCTTCCCGCGAACGCCATCTTTAACCCAAGGCTCCGGGTGTAATGGAGTGGAGTTTATCGGAGCTTTAGGTTTCGCTCCGAGCCGCAGCCATGACTCCTCAGCAGCTGTCACTGGAGCTCAAACATCAGCGGTAGCTGACACGGTTTCAGCCGCTGAAACAGCGGCATTAGCCAGAGCTGTGCTGCTGTCGGCGATGACTTCCACCTCTGCCGTACTGGTGGACGTGGCTTGTGCCGGACCAAGAGCAAATGTGTCCAAATGCCGCTCAGCTTCCTGGATTTGGTATAGAGTGGAGATCCTTCGCTCCAACTCCACAATCTTCATGCTGAGGTTGGCGCAGCTTTCACAGCCAGATCGAGAGGTGAGTGAAGTCATTTTATTTATTTATTTATTTATTTATTTAAAAAGTTAAATAACTTGATTTGTTCCAGATTGAACTTGCTGCAATGCTTGCTGATTATGGTCAGCTCGAATACACGGGAAAATAAAACAAATAAAATGATAAAACAAGTAAAATAATAAAATGTCAAAATGATAAATCGCTAAAATAATGATAAAATAATAAAAAGTAAACTAAGAGTGCGGGCAGCAGCAAAATCAGATCGCTGACAGGCTACAAGACGTGAGGTGAATGCGACATTTCACCTCCTGCAAGCAGAATCAATGGCAAAACCTTCTACAACAGAATAAGCAGGGACTGAAGATGACAACACAGGCCTGACAGAGCATCACCAGGGAAGAAACCCAGTATCTAGTGATGTCTAAGGCTCTAGTGCTCAGGCAATCACTGAATGCAAAGGATTTGCAACCAATTATTATTTGCTGATGACACTACTTTATTTTGCAGTGCGGAACATTTAGAACAACTTCTGGATACTGTGGAAGAAGAACTGCAGATAGTAAAATGGTTTATTGGTACTAAAGTACTTCTTCACTTTGGCAAAACTAAATGCATAATACCTGGATATAAAGCATCAAATTTTCACCGGAATATTAGAAGTAATGAAGTGGAAATAGATACAGTGCTTGATACAACATTTTTAGGAGTACTAATTGACAATAAATAATAAATTGACAATAAGTCAGAAGTCACATATAAATCATGTCAAAGCAAAAATGTCAAAATCTATTGCAATACCACATAAAGCTCAAGATTTCCTAAATCAGAAATCACTGCATTCACACATAGCTCCAAATATGTCTTACTGTGTAGAGGTATGGGGAGACACATATAAATCAAATACAAACCCTATTTTCTCACTGCAAAAGAGAGCCATATGAATTCTAAACAAAAAAAAAAAAACCCATATCGCGAGCCAACTAATCCATTAATTATCCAGCTAAATGCATTAAAATGTAAAGAATTAGTCAATTACAATACAATATAAATTATGTGCAAAGCTAAAAATGGACAACTACCACAAAGTATCCAGAAGTTGTTCAAAATGAGGGTCAGCCAATACAATCTGAGAGGAACACTCATGTTTGAAAAACTGAAGATACAAACAAATGTCAAAAATCATTGCCTGTCAGTCAAGGGGGTGAACCTGTGAAATACTTGTTCTGTAAACGATAAAACATACAGCACACTGAGCAAGCCCAAGAAAATTTATATGAATAATTGCATCATGCAATACACTATGGAAAAAAAAATTAAGTTAATGTAAGTATGTTGATACTAGTAATGACCATGATGTCAGCTTTAACTTTACTGCTTGCTGTTGCCTTGAACATGTTTTTGTGATGATTACGATTTTATAAGGTAAAAGGGGTACGTGTTAATAAGCTTTAGCTTCAGCCTACACTCTTTCAGTTTATTATTGTTCCTATTTTCTCTCCGTCTTCATATTTTGTTTTCTCTATTGAAAATGAACCAAAATAAATAAATTTAAAAAAATCTAAATCTAACAATTTCTGTTTATATAATTTTGGTCAAATACTTTGTAGGCCCTAAAATTGGGGGTGGGCTACGTATAAAATGGTCGCAATTCCTATATGGCTGAAAAAAATATTTTTGAAAAGAGATTTAAATTTTAGCTGAAAGGCTGCACTTCAAGCACATCCTAACTGCTCATTTGAAATCCATTGTTTTGTTGTACCGAGCCAAAATTATGAAAATAGAGTCATTATCCAAATACTTCAGGACAAACCTTCAACTTCATAGATAAAGACAGAGAGCACTTTGACAAAAACTCACCAGCTAGGGTCTTGTTCTCAAAGGGACAATGCTTTGTTCGTACTGCATCAATTCCAGTGGGATATACCTGCAGATACATGAATGTACACATAAACAAACACAGACAGCAACATTTTCAGTTAAAAACACTGCAAAAAAAAAAAAAAAAAAAAAAAAAAACACAGAAATCCATGTACAGGTGGCTCATCTGAACAATGTTTCATCATTTGCTCCAAGAAGTACTGCAATGTTACAACAGAAGAAAATTATGTCGCTGTAATATGATAAATTTCAAAAGATTAAGGGAAACAACAAAAAAAAAAACGGTCCCTAACTCAGTGCCCTTACCTCCACACAGAGACATGGTAGCAGGAAGGGGAAACTCATGTTGACAGAGAGAGAGTTTGAAGAATCAATCTGAAACATGATGCAGCAGAAACGAGAACCAATTCAATTCATTTAAATCATTTGACTTTGGGTAAAAGCCACAGTGTATCTTATAATAATAAGACATACCCAAGGTTAGAAGAAACAGAACATACAATTTTTCAAGGATGGCCATGTTTTTACTTTCAGCCATAATAAAAGTGACTCTTACATGCCAGAGTGGAGCTTCTTCACACCTTTTTGGCAAGAAATTTGGCCACTGCCTCTCGGCTTTTTTCATTTTCTTCTCCCTAGATTTTCTTTTATGAGCCCCTGATTTTTTTATGAGGCATTTTGACTGATTTAGCTGGCTGGACAGCAGTTAGCAAAACGGCCGTTAATTATAACAATAAATGTATTTCTCGCGGAAATGCATATAAGGTTTATTGTTATCAAAATACATCAGTAAATAAATTGTTATACTTGATCCCACTTAAGGGCCCCCTTTGGTCCTCAGGCCCATAGGATCATCTGCCCACAGTACAGTGTCCTTTTAATGTCACTAGTAACTGCTCATGTTTAAGGACAATGTATATTAGCACTTATTTCACCAAGAAAGACCATTGCATACCAGTACCTGGCAGTAAAAAGGCTTGTGTTTAGAAACCATGCATTACACCATTGTAATGTATCATGCGTTACCAAGGCAGCTATAAATCTTTACTTGGCTAACAAAAAACAGGCTAGTTTTCATTCAGACATACTCCTCACAACTGCTTTAGAAGCAAATGCAGCTTGAAATGAATGTTAGTAGAAAGAAATACATTCTAGGAAAAGCAACGCAAGCCAAAAATAAGTACATTTCAGATATAGGCTTCTAAAGGGGGGAAATACACACAGGTGTGAACCTCAACGGCAGTTCTACACAAGGTTCACAAGGATGAAGAGCCATTATTGACCCAGTTAACGCAGGAAATAAGCCACAGAAGACAGCTTCCAAATATGCATACGTTTGTGAAAAAGAACGGTGTGGTTCATGTCACTGGTAAAGAAGATGTATGTGACATTTCTGTACAGGCACACGCATGCCAGCAGCATGGCATATGAGAAGGTGCTGTGAGGCCCTGTTTAGTAGACCAGGAAGTATAAGGTCATGCAAGTGCATTGTTACAAAGGTGAGAGAGGGTCAATGAAGCACAGTATTTCATGAGAAATTTTAATTAAAAAATTAGCAAATTGTTCATTTTTTAAAAAAGTGAGACTCTCCAGGTAGCCGTTCAAAGCTTTGAAATGGTCTTGGGGTTTTAAAAAGATCAATATTTGTTTGCAATGAAAGCACAGAAACTCACGAGGTGAAATACGGAAGGCTCCAGCTCTGTACACTCATAAGGTTGTTTGTAACACAGCCTTGTCTTCATGCTGGGTCCTGGAGGTATTGAAACCTTCAGGATTCGAGATGGCTCATCCACAGATACGATGAATCCTTTGAATTTGTCTTTCAGAGAATAGGATACACAGAGAATTTAACATCAGTCTTTGATTTGTCATTCATTCTCATTATCTTAAATGCAGACCCTGATTTTGGTTTCAATGGATGTTGTCAGAGCATTTGGTGGAAAGAGTTCAAGTTATGGGATTTAAACAGTTTGACAGGAAGCCACATGAGCCATAATTCATACTCATATTTATTCTTCAGTATGAGTCTGACACATTATTAGGGAAAGAAATTGTTGTAATTCACATATTTAACAATGATAGATTCAAGTTATATATCACCTGATGAACAAGATATAAACAAATAAAAAAAAAATCTGAGAGTGTGGTCTGCATTCAATCCCAAATAAATGAACAATAAGGGGTGAAGACATTTTAAAATGTAAATAAAAAGAGTAGGTTGGCATGTGACCAACTGTTCAATCTTAAAGATGGAATATTTGGATATTTGGATATTTGAAGAGGAGTTAAAAAATAGCATTAAACATGATTAAAACAAGACATAGATAGTGGAAAGTTACCTTTATCATAGGGTGGAGCTGAGGTGACAGCAGGAACTAATGCGTAAGGATCAAGCAAGGCATTTCTTAAAATTTGGCCTTAAGGGGAAAAAAAACAGCACGTTCTAAAAACAAATCAATTAATTGATGTTCTGTTCACATTAAATGTCAACAATTTTATACATACAGTGCCATGAAAAAATGTTTGCCCTCTTCCCAATTCATATTTCTCACACTTCTTTGTCTCAGATCTTCAGAGAAAATGTTAACAAACACTGTCACAAAACTGACGCATGTGTAGGAGTGCTAAACAAGCTTGGAAAAAATAGCCAATTCCCCAGACTCCCCCCAATCTCTGCACTGTTTTCTGTGAAAATTGATAATTTACTGAAGCCAGGACACATAGTACATTTTATTTCAGTATTTTAAATGTTTATTTTGCTTGCGCTGACACTGAGACTTATTTGTGTGCTGCTATATTGGACCTTGGGGGCCAGGTGAATATATGCTCTAAAAAAGCAATACAGTAGCATCTGGCAAAGAGGACAGCAATGATTTTTACTCAACAGCTTTATATAACCTACACTTAATGTGTTGTTGCCACAATTATGTACAGCTACACAAGTGGCTTGTGAGCAATCTTCTTTCACTCAAAGAATCTCTCCAAACTTAACACCTGCTCGGCCATGACAGTATTTCTTTAATATAGGACAACTTGAGTAAAAACTAAAACGGTTTTTAAAGGATCATTTCATTCATTGAAGGAAAAAGGTTATCCTACCTACTGGCCCTGTGTGAAAATGCAATCGACTCCTCAGTTATTCAGTCAGCTAATTTACCAAATTTGACTGATAATCGGATAGAATTTAAGTGAAACACTCAGGCTTATTATGTAGCTTATACATATGTATATGTGCCACCCCACTATATACATATAGCTGACATAAATTTGCCCACATGAATACCTTCTTTGTCTTCCACCTTACACCAGCGCTCGAGTGCTCCCTCTGGGAACTGGTTGTAGCATGTTTTCACAGTCACTAACACAGTTTGTCTGTGGAGAATCTTGATACAATCATAGGTCTTCTTGCACTGTTGGCAACAGAAAAGAAGAACCAGATTAAAAATCATTTTAGAACAGCCTTCATTTAAGTACAGAGACTGCCCTGAGACATCTACAGCAATTTTATTTTTAACAAGAGCATGAGCATGAGCAAGACAAACGTTTAATAAATTTGTCGCTTATTGGTTGTTCAGTTACACATCTGGTGAGTCAGTTCATTGATTTGATATCGGTGGGTTATGAAGGTCTGGGTTTGAGTTCCGGCACCTTGTAAGTTTCTTGAACTTGATAAAATTTGTATACCCTACGTGCAAATCCATTCCAACCTCACTATTCACATTCATCAAAATTACTCCACAACAGCCTCTGCACAAAAAAAGAGAGGCCACTCTGACACAGAGATCCAGGGTCGGGCTTTCATGTCGAAATTCACTCTGGAATAGGATATCTCGTTCCCCAGTATTCCCTGATGATTTAAGCAGGATTTCTGGAGGACTGATTAAACCCTGAGGAGAACACTGTGATCTCAAAAAGTTGAGAGCACTTAAGAAATGGCACAAGACAAGTCTGAAAATCGAACTCCAAGCTCACATTGCCTTCTTCATCGAACATCCTCATCCTCATCTTCCTCCTCTTTCTCCTTGAGCATTTCCATGACTGCAGAGGGAAGAGCAGGACATTGGGTGAATATCAGTATGAAATCTTTGGATATGTGTATAGTAACATTATATTATAGTACTCATGCACATGCAGGCTCAAGAAGTAATGATTTTTATTTTCCTTAAGAGGCAAATAAAGGAGAGTACCCTATAAGCATTTGGTCCAATACCTTTTGTTTATGTGTGCTATGTGCCGGATGATAGCATTCAATACTGAAGATTCTCACTGTGAACAACAGAGCAAGAAACGCAGGAGGACAAGAAATAAAATTTCAGAAATCAAAGTCTTTATCTTCTGCCACATTTCAGCAACTAATTTTGAAACAGATTCACAGATGACCTGATAGAACTGCTACCTTTGGTAGTCTTTTGAACATGGGCGTGAACAAATGTGCTGCATGGCAGTCCAGCAGAGCAGTTCCTGACTGTGGATAGATTCAGCTGGGGTTCCCAATGATCAGCATTAATGGACACTGCAGGATTTCAATATGATCATAGCACACATGGTGAGTTTTTTTTTTTTTTTTAGATTACTCACAGTAATAGCAGAAAGCATTAAAAAATGCAACACTACCATGAAAAAACAAACTGCATAACATCACCCTGCATCATTTTTGTAAAATAAAATCCGAAGTTTGTTTCTTACTAATTTAGGGTGCTGATAACAAAAACAGTGTCTCTGTTGCTCGAGCACGTCACATTTTCTCACGATGTATGACGCGCATTTCATAACATTGTCACTTCTGACAACCACTTGTCGGTTAAGAAGTCTTGCATCACCCCTTAATTACAAGAAAAACTGCCACAAAGACAAGATTTCCATCTTCCTCTGAGCCAGGTGAGAACTATTTGTTCGATTCTCGGCTGATTTTCGCATGTATGAATGATTCTAAGGACATGATTTTATGCCTAAGGTTAAATTCAGGCTTAGTAGAGATGGCTACTGACAGAGGAAAATGCAAATAAGATCCAGATGTTTTCTGCTACTTAGATCAGTGCTACTTCTGCCATTTAGATCAGTGCATAAAGGCCAATAAACACCGCCCATCCATAAAAGAAAGAAAAAAAGGACACCATTTGGATTTAAATCACCAAATACTCAAGAGACGATATGATTAAATCATTATTGCAGTGATGAATGTTTCAACTGGCAATAATTCTTTTAACACTGACTAATTCAGTGAGAAACATGTCATTTCTTAAGAAACTATGTCAGAAGATGCATCTCATGGTCATTGAAAATATTTTACTGCTTTTCAAGAGGGGCAAATTATTAGCCAGCAACCAGCATAGGAAACAGCTGAGGAGACTGCTGAAATGACTAGAATTAGGTCATGAACTGTCCGAAAATTTATTAAAATCTTAAAGGATAGTGGTGAACAGTGATATTTGCAGAAGAAATGGGTTCAAGAAAAATTATGACTGATCCTGATCGGAGATTACTAAAATGCTTGGTGAAGTATCATACATAACCAACAATAGAACTCGTGGCTGTGTTTAATTATGAAGGTAAGAGCATTTCCACATGCACAGTGCAACAAGAACTCCAAGGATTGGGACTAAACAGCTGCATAGCCACAAGAAAGCCACTTGTTAGTGAGGCTAATTGGGGAAAATAACAAGTTTTTTGTGGTCTAATGAGTGCAGATTCACCCTATTCCAGAGTCATGAGCACATCAGGGTAAGAAAGGAAGCCCATGATGTGATGCACCTGTCCTGCATAGTGCCCACTGTACAAGCCTCTGGAGGCAGCGTTATGATCTGGGGTTGCTTCAGTTGGTCAGGTCTAGGCTCAGCACTGTTCTGAAGCAATAAAATGAATTCAGCAGACTACCTGAATATACTGAATGACCAGAAACGCATCAATGGACTTTTTAATCCCTGATGACACAGGCATATTCCAGGATGACAACGCCAAGATTCACCTCGCTCAGATTGTGAGAGAGTGGTTCATCGAGCATGAGAAATAATTTTCATACATGAATTGGCCATCTCTGAGTCCAGACCTTACCAAGTGAAAGTCTTTGGGATGTGCTGGAGAAGGCTTAACGGAGTGGTTTGACTGCCCCATTGCCAATGCAATCTCTCGGCCGAAAATGAATGCAAATCTGGTGGGAAATAAATGTTTTGACATTGTATAAGATTGTCGAAACAATACCACGAGGAATGTGCGCCGTAATCAAAGGTAATTATGGCCCAATAAAATATTATAATGGGCAACTTTCTTTTTTGACGGGCAGTGCATATGATATAACAAGGAAAATCTTCATTCTTATTTTGCGAAAAAAACTACGTGATCGAAACTTCTTACTCACATTTTTTTTTAACTCAGCATCCTCAAATTAGGTAATATGAGCCCTTTTTTGGTAAATCAGCAGAATTTTTTTTTTTCCGACATGCAGGGTGGTGTTATAAGCTTAGTCAGACAGGTGAGGCGACCATGTTACTAGAACAAAGACACACTAAAACAATAAACAGAAATGTGGGAGAAACAGCAGGAAAAAGAATTAGAGAAAGGGAAAAAGAGATTTCCATAGTTGTGCACTCACCTGGTTGAGCAGTCTAGAAAGAAACAAAAAATAGGGAAAGAAAAATGCTCATTTAATCAAGATCAGGGGATCCAGCACCTCTAATGACACACATGTACACCTGCACCTTGCTGAAAGTTTAAGAGAAAAACCAGAAACTTGTTTTTCTTCAGCAGTATTTAAACCTCGCACTATGACTTACTATTTCCAGTATTCACAATTCACACTTATTAGCATGACACACTCAGAGTCAGTCATAGCGTTCTTCAAACCCATGGTTACACTGGTTGGTTATGAGCCGCGTCTGTTTGTGTGCATGTGCGTTAGTCACTGAGACAGTGACTGAGGCAAAAAGACCTTTGATCAGTTCTGTGTGCAAGCAGGAGACCAGAGAAGGGGAAATTCTGAGATGCCCTCTACTCCTCAAGAACATGAAAATGGAAAGTCCAATATGTGCGGAACTCGCCCACATATACCATCATATGCAACCAATTCACAATTTTTCATTCTAGTTTTGAGGTTCAGCACTCACGCCAACTGATTCTGGAAGATTATACATCTAAATGAATCAAAGTACTGTTGCCATAATTCAGAGAAAAAAAAGGTGATAAGGTATGGAAATTGAAAAGAAATAAAGCTGCGATTAGCAAACCATTTTCGACCTGTATTAAATTGAAAGCAGTACAAGACATACTATTCAAGTTTTATCTTATCAAATTCATTGTTTTTTTTTTTTTTTTTTTTTTGGAAATAGATGCTCATTCTGAATTCAATGCCCGCAGTGCATAATATAATTCAAGGATGCAGGGAATCTTGCGTATGTGCATTAAGGACAAAGTTGAAAATCAATGCTGAGTGCCCCTGATCTCTGATTATTCAGATGCCATTGTGTTCAAAACCAACATGCTTTTGTAATGGATATAACCACAAGAGGTGGGACTACTTTGGATAACCTTTATCAACAGAAAACATTCATTAAGGCATCCACAAATGCAAGTGAAGACCACACCATCCACTGAGGAAGACGTCAAAAACAGGCAGAAACACCGCACTCATCCGCGGGCTTCAGCTCATTGGACCGATCCACAGAACAGACATGCTGCTGTCAGACCAGTCAACCTTTCAAATTTTTGGTGGTAATAATGGATGTTGTGTTCTCCTGGCCAAGGTGAAAAAAGACCATTCTATGTCGTACGTGCTCCGCCCTCTAACAGGCTTCGCTATTGGTTTACCCCTCCGAGGCCCTGCCTCGGTGTTTGAGAAAGAAAATTGAACTCACCTGCTCCGTAGGAGGGGTAGCCGGACTCACCTCCTATAAAGCTTCGGTGATGTCATTGCTCGTCTCCCCTTTTTCACTCAGCCTTATGAAAGTTTGGACTCTCGCGAATTTCAGTCACTGTCTAGTGCCAGGAAAGCTATGGATAAGGTTTGTCTCCAGTGGGACAAGAGGGACACGGTGCGTGAGGCTCGTGTGTTCTCGGCACTTCCACTCGACACAGATCTGCAAATCAGCGCCTCACCAGCTAATAGCCTGTTTATGAAACACTGGCTAGCTAACCGCCAGCGGGGTTTGCGTTGTTCTACTTGCGGGGGTAGTACACGGTCAAACAATGTGACTAGTCTGAATTCTGACGGTGGTACCCTCCTGTCATACAGTGGCAGGTTAGTTCACTCTAAATCCTTTGATTCGGTTCACTCGTTTCGTCCTGGTGCAGCACCAGTGAGGAAACGTTCACAAACTGATGCAGATTGCCAGCAACTTCCTAACACTGCTAGCTGGACTGGCTCCAGCGGCGTGGTTAGAACATGCCAGCATGCTCCATCTTCTTCCGGGTTGTGGGACTGTCAGCCATTTTGACACCATGGCTCCTGAGGTTTCATACGACGTTCACTGTACACCACGGAGGCAAGGGCAGGGTGTTTACACACATGTAATGCTAGTGCCTGTATTTATGAACCTGTGGAGAAGGTCTTCACTCGTTTTGCTCCACAGGCCGCTGTGTTTCCGGACATTAATGTTTCTGAATTTGAGCGTCTGGAAGGGGTCTCGCTTAACTCAGAAATAACTGTGCCCCCGCCGTCCATGGTGAGTGAGCCACCAGGTGACGTGCTTGGGGATGCAGTGGAAACGTTGCTGCTACTGTCTTCTCAGCCCTTTCGGGTGGGGCCCCCCGTTCGACTCCTCCCTCAGGGGGAGGTGCGTCACGGGAGGGCCCAGGTTACCGGAAACCATAGAACCAACTGCCTCGCCCCTCACGAACCATTATCAGTTTTGGGTGAGTTTGTGTGCCCCTCTCCCAGTCTCGCTGGACAGAACACTGCGGAAGGGATATGCATTGCAGTTTCGTTGCCGTCCTCCTCCATTCAGGGGCATTGTTCGGACGGTTTTCCCCAATTCCGCGGAGAGGGCGGTTTTGAGGGA
Source organism: Gymnothorax javanicus (assembly GCA_029692085.1). Taxonomy (NCBI): domain Eukaryota; kingdom Metazoa; phylum Chordata; class Actinopteri; order Anguilliformes; family Muraenidae; genus Gymnothorax; species Gymnothorax javanicus. The sequence goes on from CM056203.1 coordinate 22,538,199, forward strand.
AGAAGTGTACTAGCTTCTTCGAAAGGGGGCCATAGCACTGGTTCCCAAAGCAGAAGCTCGAGCAGGGTTTTATTCCCCTTATTTTCTGATCCCCAAAAAATCAGGAGGGTTGAGACCCATTCTGGATCTCCGCGAGCTGAATACGCAGACTGCGCACCCTCTAACGGGCTTCGCTATTGGTTTACACCTAAGGCGAAGGCCGTTAAGGATGGATGTACTCCCAGCTGGAGTACGTACGACATAGAAATACTAGTTACCTAGATGTAACTTCAGTTCTATGAGTACGTACACAGCCCTCTAAAAACCTGCCCAGCTGGCCCCGAGAGGGTGTTGCTGAGTTTCAATGGGGAGACGAGCAGTGACATCACCGAGGCTTTATAGGAGGTGAGTGCGGCTACCCCTCCTACGGAGCAGGAGAGTTCAGTTTTCTTTCTCAGGCACGGTAAACCAATAGCGAAGCCTGATAGAGGGCTCCGCATGTACTCATATAACTGGAGTTACATCCAGGTAACTAGTATTTCCTGTTGTTACCAACAAAAGGTTCAAAGGCCAAGGATAAAGAAAGGAGTTACACAGCAGTGGTAAACACTACCCCAAACCAACTTTCCTGGAACGAGTTGCAGGCATGAAATTTGAAGTGTGTTTACTTCCAAACAAAACAACAAAAAAAAAAAAAAAAAGTGTCAGCCTATAGACGGACAAAAAAAAAACTTTGAATATCTTGTCTTTGAATGGTTTTCAATTTAATATAAATGAAGAATGACTTACAAATAACGACTTAATTTTATTTAATTTTATATTCCATATTATCCGAGATCCATCAGAAATGGAGGTGTATAAATAACCTGTTTTGTGACGTGACGGTTCTGCAACTGTAATTCCAAAACTGAATTTGCTTTCCCAACGAGTAACAAAACGACCCGTTTTTAATCATAGTTAAATCATTGCAAGTCATCAAAAACACATAACAGTCAATACAAAAGGGCAGGCAAGGTAGGATAGCACACAATATCGTTTTTCATAGTTTCCCAACTGAGTTGTAGGACTTCATTTTGTACTGTTTTTGTTTTCCAAGCATCCACCTCAGCCACTAGAATAGCCTGAATTCTCAGCGGTGCGGATTTAACCAGGTGCAGGAGACCTTCGTTAGGATTTTGTTCCATGCCGTGACATTTAATTGATGCTTAACTGGCATGAATGGGCCCACAGCACTTGCAGAAAGAAAAATGCTATTGGTCCTATTTGGGCTATGTCCAGAAATTCAGACCATTTCTCACCCTAAAATTTTTATGTCACAGCAGAAATTAAGATGGTCAGACCGTACGTTTTTCAAGTCTTCAACCATCCAGTTTGAATGAGCATGTGCCCGCAGTCATCTCAGCATCGTAGTAATATCTGACGACACAGTCTTTTCTTTTTTGTTGTAGCTGACATGATTCGGGGTTCAGTGCTTCGCAAAAGTGCTTTTATGCGCGCGGCTGTCGTAGATAGGTGGCACTCAAAAGCTGCATTCTCCCTAGTAAGCATTTGCTAAGTGTTTTTGCACCGCTCCCAGCGTGTTTTGTGCATCATACTATTCCCTGGAAAGTTAGTGTGCACACATTCAGAGACAGCTAGAGCAGCTGTCCCTGAGGTGCTAGAGCAACCATGTATGAGATCACAATAACACCACGGAGATCACACAGATCTCGTCTTGTACCGATTAGATGTAGCCTCTGAATCACTTCATCAGTAATTTCAAAGCCAAGACGCAAATGTGGTTACCTGCGTTAAGCAGGCTTTCATGAGCCAGCTTACATAATAAAGCGATCTGAACTTGTACTTTATAGGCAATGTGCAACCTCTTGTTAAACATTCTTAACTCATTCCCTACGGAATACTTTTATATAAAGGCAGTTGCTACGCGTACGGCAGTTTTTCAATGCATTTCAATGTGGAGAGGTACGGCAGTCCCCATTTCAAGCCCTGCCCTAACCTAACCCTAACCCTAACCCTAACCCCAACCCCTAACCCTTCCCCTAACCATAATCCCGAATCCTTATCCTAATCCCTTGAAATCGACTGCCGTACCAATAAAAAATGCCGTGTCTCTAGACACTGCGTTATATAAAATTGTCGCGTAAGTACGGCATACTTTTCCAGAAAATTACACAATATAAAGTATTGAAGTACAGGTGGCCCATGACCGCGATCGTCAACTGATTTCGTGTTTTCATCTGGCTGCGAATGGTTACCCACGCCGCTCGCACCGGCTTACCATAGGGAATGAGTTAAACTAACGGCATAAAAGAAAATCGACTCACAGAAATACTGTTGCTGTTATTACTAATACTAGTACAAATAATAATAATAATAATAATAATAATAATAAATATAGTTGCATTAAATAGGCTATGTTACATAAATAGTAAAAATCTTACTTCATTAACGTTGGCATCAACGTGTGGGATCCCTTTAGCTGCGAGGGCAAAATTCAGTATAAACATCGCGTGTACCACGTCCGTTAAACGCAAATTACATTTCATGTTCGCTTCCCGAGATTGTGAATGTAGACTACTCGTAAAATACAAGTTGGTCCAAATTAATCCAAAATTTCCATACTCCAAATAATTTTAATCCAGCTACGGCGGGACTTCGACTAATTTCAGGAAGATCTGCGCATTCAATACTCAATTAAATAGCCCATAGTCGATCTTAGTAACTGTACTATCAACAGGGCTCGTGGCTGGTACAAAATGAACTTGCGCTGTAAAAGTGAGCGCAGCAGAGCAAGATTCAACATGCTGAAGCTGCTGCTGTTGTACTTAACTCACCTTTAACTCCACCTCTGTTTTCCGGTAACACACGCGTGGCTGGGTGACATCCGCGTTATCATGGAACCCACCTAAGTTCTCGCAAAGACACGACCCTCCGAAGGATTCAAGCGCTAGGATTGGTCAGCTGTTCAAGAGCTAGGATTCCAATCCTAGAGCCGAATGGCTACCTAATCCTGGCGCTTGGATGACTGGCCAATCCTAGCACTTGAATGCTCCAGAGGGGCATGTCTTTGCGAGAACGTAGGTGAGTTCCATAATATGCTAGAATGAAGGTTGATAACTTAAAAATAAAATAACTTTATCCCGGAGTATACTTTGTATTTCGTTGGTCACTGTCAACTGCATGGCAATTATCTGCGAAAAATATTTTATTCATCACACAGTATGTCTTTCTTTTTCTTGCAATGCAAATGGTCTGCAGGCTGGCAGCGAATATTATATTAATGAAAGCGGAGATGATGATTTATGCCGATTTCAGAGAGACGCTAATTTAAATGATTAATCTTAATTAGCAAGTATTTTTGATCCATGATTGTTTTTATGTTCATATTGCTCATTTTCGTCGTACCATGTAACTCTGAAATGTAGTCGCAAACAACTAACAAACGCGCGCGGGTGTGTATTTATTAGTTTGGCTGTCGACCACAAATTAAATAATTAATATGAGTTCAATGTGAGGACATTAACACATCAGAAATTGGCTAGAGACTGTAGAGGAGTGGCGCCTCTTTTTAAGAGGTCCTCCCTTTTGTAGGGACCAAAAGTATTCGGACAATTGGATGCACAGCTATTCCATGGCCATGTGTTTTATTCCCTGTTAGGAAGTAGGCAGGGGAACACCAGATGCAGGAACTGAAGTGTTTATTTAAACACTAGGAGAAAATAGGCACACAGGCCAGAAATAAAACACCGTGCACATGCACTGAACAAATGGGAAAACTAAAGTACACTGCCCAAGGCAGGGGGAAACAGAAGTACACACTCCAAGAGTGGCTAAACTAGAAAAACAAAAACTGAACCTAACTAGACGGACAGACACACTGGGAGACTTAAACAAGGGGCAGACAACACGTGGGCGCAGCAAAAAACAAGACTCGGGAATCATACACAGGGAATACTCGAAAGGCATAAGGAGCTGAGATTTCACCATGCAGCGCAAGTCTAGCAAAGTTCTATCTGATGTCTCCTCCCATCTCTGCCATATATATAGTCACGAGAGGAGGCGGGGACTCGGAACGCAATCTCGAAAGGAAACAGAAACACATGCGATTAATAAACAAATTAACGAGGACCGGGTAAACCATAATGACTCGAGACAAGACGCTGAGACCATCAATCAAACTAGACAGTTTAGATTAAGGTAGTCTAAACGTGACGAGTAAAAAGCACCACGAGAGAAGCAAAGGAAAGCACAGCTTTAAACGCAGTTGATCAGGGAAAACTTAGGCAGGAATTAGTAAAGCTAGAAACACTCGCACTCGCTAATGAGTTAATAAAGGTTAATACTACGTGACGGAAGTATTTACAATCACCCTCAAATAAGTGCTGGTTAGTACGGTTAGTAATTATCCTATCAGAGAACGCATTCACTCAGTTTAGCGAGACCCAGAATTAAGCACAGGTGGAAACAATGAATGAAATACCACAGCGAAACCGAAGAGGAAACGTGATTGGACAACGAGACGCAGGCATGCTGAAGGCTGTCACGCGACATCACTGGAGATTGGCAGAGAGGGAATCGATCATCAGACGGCAGAATGAAAGCTGAAAAATAAAACGAAAGTAAGCACAAGCACAAATAAGCACAAAGACAACACACGTGAGGCAGAACCATAACAATTCCCTCATAGTTTCATTCAAAAGAGAACACATACAAGGTCATAATTTGATTTCAAGGGTTAAATTTTCATTTGGAATTTGGTGCTGTTAATTCTCAAAATGAAATCCAAATCAGTGCCAGTAAAGCTTGCCATTATTACATATTATAGTCTTAAATCCAGCCAAATGCTTCAGAACTAATTGGAAAACACTTTACAATACCTATGAATGGTACCTTGGGAGCACACTGCAAAAACAACCCGATATTTTTTAAGGCCAAGACGTGGAATGTTCTACCATAGACAAGCTTATCATATGACCTCCATCCAATTGAGCGTGCATTTCACTTGGTGAAGGGAAAACACTCAGAAAACAAGGCAGAGACTGAAGACAGCTGCAGTGAAGGCCAGGCAAGGAGGAAACCCTATGTCTGGTGATGTCTATGGGCTCTAGACTTCAGACAGTCATTGACTTCAAAAGGTTTGCCACTGTGTATTAAAAATAATAATTACTGATTGTGTCACTTAGTCCAATTGTTTCTGAGCCCCTAAAACTGAGGGGGTTGTAAGTAAAATGGGTGTAATTCATATGTGGTTCAGAGAATATTTTTGAACAAAACTCAAATTGAAGTTGAAAGTGGCACAGTGGTTAGCATTGCTGCCTCACAGCAAGAAGGTTGTGGGTTCGAATCCGGCCTGTGGCCTTTCTGTGTGGAGTTTGCATGTTCTCCCTGTGGTCGCGTGGGTTTTCTCCGGGTACTCTGGTTTCCTCCCCCAGTCCAAAGACATGCATGTTAGGTTAATTGGAGACACTAAATTGCCCATAGGTATGAGTGTGAGAGTGAATGGTCTGTGAATGGTGTGTGCCCTGCGATGGATTGGCAAGCTGTCCAGGGTGGGTCCCTGCCTTTGCCCGTAGTCAGCTGGGATAGGCTCCAGCTTGCCCCGCGACCCTAGTGAGGAATAAGCAGGTATAGAAAATGAATGAATATTATGTATGAGTGAGAGAAAAAGAATTAGATGAATAACCCTAGCATTAGAGCCAATGTCTGAGAAAATGGCAGTTTTCAGGAACTATCTGCAGTTGACCCCCTAGAATTCAATGAAATTTGGTACACAGCCTCGTACAGATGTCCGACGGAAAAACCCAAATTATCAGGTTCTTGCACTCTGAATTTTATTCACAGTGCCCCCTGGATTGTCAAAAGCAAGGTCCAAAATCTGCCAAAATGGGATAGACTTGGCCAATTGAATGAGTTTTCATGAAGGATTGGCAGAGTGTCCCAAACTATTTGTGGGGGTATATGGCCTTAAGGTACTTAAAGTTTCAAATGATGAAGCTGCCACCTGATGGCAACCCAGGATAACAAGGATGGGACCAGCTGAATTTTGGCAAGAAAATAGAAGAAATTCAGATTTCTGGCACAAATAAAACTTTAATCGAAGAAAGTCCCATGGAAATGTGGTTTATTAATAAATATTTTAGGAAGGGTGATTACATAGAAAAATTTTCGGCATGGCACATTGCTGGATTGCTGAGATATCTGGCCTCAAAGTAACTAATACATCATTTTACATCCATCTTCAGGCTCAAATTATAATTTAATCCAGATATGTATTGGGAACATGAAATTGGTAGTTGAAAGGTCTATCCTTGTTCTTATTAGTGCACTAGAAATCTCTATGGTACTCTCTGCAGTTTTCACGTACTGAGCATGTCAAATTGTAGGTTTGGTGAAAACCACTAATTTGGTACTAGTTTCAAAGTGCTCTAAAATTTTAATCCAGAGAGCTAAAAGCCTGATATTCCTACTATCAACAGTTCCTACCTTATAGATTCACATGTGATATAAACGACTTTGGGACTTTTTATGGTTTGGCTGTTTTTAAGCCCTAATTTTAGGGGAAAAAAACTGTCACTACGTGGCGCTGTTCACCATATCTCATTTCTGCTTTAATCCAGATATACACAAAAGCGAAACCTTTGGAATTGAAATCAGAGTGATTGTTTCTTTCAGTAAACAAGTTTTTGCCATAGCATGACCTTCAATTTGCCATGTCTATCCCATTTTGGCAGATTTTGGACCTTGCTTTTTGGCCTTCCAGGTGGCGCTGTGAGCAAAATAAAGGGTGTTTGACCCTAAAAATTTGGGTTTTTAGGTTAGACATCCATATGAATCTGTGTGCCAAATTTCATTGAATTCTAAGGGGGTCAACTGTGGGCTGACTGCCATTCTCTCAGAAATGGACTCTTCAGAGACGCTGTTTTGGTATGCACAGTTTACCTACATAGGTGACAACACCGGTGACCTACAAACATAGGTAACCAGTTTACTTACAAAAAGAAAATGAAAAATAAAATTCTTGTCGTTAGGCTTGAACTATATCTCTTTCTATTAAGCTGTTAAATGTATATATATATATATATATATATATATATATATGTATATATATAACCTGCCATGGTATTATTACTGGTAATTATTCAAAAGAGAACACAATTAATTTGATTTCAAGGGTTAAATTTTCATTTGCCGGTTGTTAATTCTCAAAATGAAATCCAAATCAGTGCCAGTAAAGCTAGCCATTATTACATAATGTTTAAATCCAGCCAAATGCTTCAAACTAATTGGAAAACACTTTAAGGTGAATGGTAATTGGGAGCACACTGCAAAAACAACCCGATATTTTTTAAGTTTGTTCTACCATAGACATATCATATGACCTCCATCCAATTGAGCGTTTTCACTGGTGAAGGGAAAATCAGAAAACAAGGCAGAGACTGAAGACAGCTGCAGTGAAGGCCAGGCAAGGAGGAAACCCAATTCTGGTGATGTTTGGGCTCTAGACTTCAGACAGTCATTGACTTCAAAAAGGTTTGCCACTGTGTATTAAAATAATAATTACTGATTGTGTCACTTAGTCCAATGTTTCTGAGCCCCTAAAACTGAGGGGGTTGTAAGTAAAAACAAGGGTGTAATTCATATGTGGTTCAGAGAATATTTTTGAGCAAAACTCAAATTGAAGTTGAAATTGAAGTGGGTTCAAATCCGTCCTGTGGCCTTTCCGTGTGGAGTTTGCATGTTCTCCCTGTGGTCGCGTGGGTTTTCTCCGGGTACTCTGGTTTCCTCCCCCAGTCCAAAGACATTCATGTTGGGTTAATTGGAGACACTAAATTGCCCATAGGTGTGAGTGTGAGTGTGAATGGTGTGTGTGCCCTGCGATGGATTGGCAAGCTGTCCAGGGTGGGTCCCTGCCTTTGCCCGTTTGGGATAGGCTCCAGCTTGCCCCACGACCCTAGTGAGGAATAAGCTTAGAAAATGAATGAATGAATATTATGTATGAGTGAGAGAAAAAGAATTAGATGAATAACCCTAGCATTAGAGCCAATGTCTGAGAAAATGGCAGTTTTCAGGAACTATCTGCAGTTGACCCCCTAGAATTCAATGAAATTTGGTACACAGCCTCATACAGATGTCCCTCCCCAAATTATCAACTCAAAGTTATTATCAGGTTCACACAAAGAAAGCGTGGCTAATGTTGAACGTGCTTCAAAGTACACCGCTCAAGGTGAAGTAATTGTGGTACAAGTTTACTCTGACATAGTTCCACTTTACTGTCAGACAATCAGGGCCCCTTTGAAGAAAGGGAAACTTTGTATTTTAATTAGGGATCAAAGCATCGAAGGTGCTAAGCTCCTGTTGTGCTACTTTCAACAGAGGATCCTACACCGATCAGCAACAAGATTAAAACCACCTGCCTAATTTTGTGAAGATCCCCTCTTTTGCTGTCAAAACTGCTCCATCAAACTGACTTTCCCTGAATTTCCAAACTCAGGGTTTCCCAGCAGAACATTTCCCAGAGTATGACACTCCTTCCACCAGCTTGTCTTCTCCTAACAGTGCTGCCTGATCCCATCTCTTCCCAGGTAAATGGTGCATGCGTACCCAGCCGTAACACGTTATGTAAAAGAAAATAGGACTTGCTGGACCATAAGACCTCCTTCAACTGCTCCAGTGTCCAGTTCTGAAGTTCAGGTGCCCACTGGGAGCGCTTTTAGAGGTGGACTGGGGTTAGAGTGGACACTTTGACTGGTCTGCAAGTATAAAGTGCAATACACACACAGAATGATGCATTGTGCATTGTGACACATTCCTTATGTAAATAGTACTCAAATTCTCAGCGACTTGTGCCACAGTCACCCTTTTATCGGTTTGCACCAGACAAGATAGCCTTCATAGCCTTTGTGCATCCATGAACCTTGGGTGCCCAAAACTCTGTCACCAGTTCATGGTTTGCCCCTCCTTGGACCACTGTCAGTAGGTACTCACATCTGCTGATAGGGAGCACTCTAGAAGTCATGCGATTTCAGAGACGCTCTAACCTTCAAGTCAGGCCACAACAATCTGGCCCTTGTCAAAGTCGTTCAGTGCCCATTTCTCCCACATCCAACGCGTTGAATACAGTAATCAACTGTTCGCTTAACGTCTAAGTCTTAACTCTGAAATCTGTCTGTAGACCTTCACATGAGCCAGCGTTGTAAGATAATAAACATTATTAGCTGCATCTGTGAATGGTTTTAAAATTTTGGCTCAGCGGTGTAGTGTTGCTAGAGTGGCTGAAGCACTGTGCTGGAATACATGGTACTTCACTTCAATAGTTTGCTTCTGATTTAAAAGGACCTTTGCAGTCAATGTAAATGGTATGATGTCCAATATAATCCCCCTCTCCTCTGGGGTCCCAAAAGGATCGATACTGCCTCCCCTTCTTTCTTCCTTGTACCTAATGACATTCATCTTAACAATTAAGGAGCATGGGATTTCATATCACTGCTATGCTGATGATGTTCAGCCCATGAAATTGTCCAAAGATGATGGTTTACAACTCCTCCATGACTGCCTTGAAGATGTCAGACTTTGGAAGGAAAGCGACTTCCTTAAGCTTCTCAAAAACAAAACAGAAGTCATTTGTTTTTGGATCATCTGATGTAATTCCAGAGGTAGGTGGTGATCTTGGCCCACTCACGCCTTCTGCCAAATCTGTACCGAAATCTGGGGGTGCTATTGGATTCTGCCTTAAAATGTCATTAATTTTGAGGTCAGTGCCTCGTTTTTCCAACTAAGAATTATAGCGAAGGTACTGTACAGAATTTCATGTCCATTTAAGGTTTTGAGAAGGTGGTCCATGCATTTGTCTAAGTTGGACTATTGCAATACCTTGTATACAGGTGTCATTCAGGCATTGCTATCTAAATTGCAAGTAGTTGAACATGGGGCTGTTACACTTCTAACTGGTCCAAAAAAGTAAGATTACATTATGCCTGTTCTGGCTGCATTTCCATCGGCTGCCAGTTAAGTATTGTTGATTTTAGGTTTCATTATTTGTTTTTAAGGCATTGAATGGCCTAGCTCCACCTTACATCCCTCACTTCCAATCCACTTATGTTTCCTCCAGGACTCTTTGGTCTGGTTGTCCCTGGTTGTCCCCCAGTCCAAAGTATAGCTGAAAGGTCATCATGGGTACACAGTTGCAGGTCTAAAGTCATGGAACAACCTTCCACTATACACTGGGTCCTCTGCCTGCTTTGAAACTTTTAAAAACAGACTCAAAACCCATTTTTACTAATTAGCATTACCTGGTTTTAAATTATAATTTCAACAGCTTGTCCTCTCTGATTGAGTCGCATCTGTGTTCTTAGATCCAATTGTACACCACTTCGGCCAGCATTTCCTGTTTATAAATGTGCTATATAAATAAATAAATGTGACTTGACTATTGTGTTTCTTTTTCTTGTTATTATTAGTAGTAGTAGTAGTAGTATTAGTATTTTACTTCTAAGGCCAATTTTTCAGGGTGCCTCCTTAAAACTAAATGAGCTGCAAAAACTAAATACTAGGGTTATGAAGCAGCAGGTTTTTTTTTCAACCCCCCCCTTTTATAACTGTGGTTCTACATATTAGCCATACGGTTGCACTATAGCGCATGAATTTATGTTCAAGCCCATAACTCCTGAACCGTGTAGCCCAGAAACAAGTTTTTTTTTTAGTTTTGTCTCGGGGCTCAAGACAAACAAAATGTATATTCCTAATTTTTTTCAAGCTGAAATTTTCTGCCATTTTTTTTTTTTTTGCAAAACCTTCTTTCGCAAATTCCTCCCTGGATTTTTGCCACAGCTTCACCAATATAGGCTAGTAAGAGTCAGGGTACACCAAAGTTAAATCATTATCAAAAAAATGTCGACTTTTCACAACAAAATGGCTGCCATACATGTACATTTTTGTGGGAGTGGTCAGTTTTGTTTTTTTTAAACCAGATAGAACTCATGAAAGCCTTGTTGAAATGTGTAAAATTTTGAAAACATGTGGACTCCTTGAGTCTGTGTCAGAATGCAGAATTTCGCTCCGCTTTACTGCTAGCTGGTGCAATAAAAAGCAAAAATATGAAGATGCTTATATCTCTTCAACGACTTGATCTTGGTTGTAATTTTGCATACTGTATCTGAGTAAGCTAGTCCCTGCAATGAATAAGAGGTATTTTTTAAAAACATGACTGCTATTAGCCAAACAAGTGGCAGTTGCACTTTAATAGGCTTCTCAATGACTAATCATCATGAAACTTTAGGGGTATATGTTGGGCTTGATTAGGCAGAACCATGCAAAATTTGTATTGAATCAGCCATTAGGTGGGCATTATAGCAAGTTTGCATATTTCATTGTGTGTGTGTGTGTTTTTTTTTTTTTTTTTACTATACTTGAACTATTGTTTTACTGTTTCTGCTTTGTATTTGACTGTCTTTTTTGGGCTGAATTATGCAATGGGGGGATGATGGAGACTGATGCACTTTATTTAAAGCATCAAAAGGTTAAAGCAACGCATTACGGAGCAAAAGTGTCTGGGTTCGAGCCCCGGTCAGAGTAGCACACGAGTGGTCATTGTGCAACAGGGATGCAAGTTGGGTAAGGATTGCTGGGAAATGTAATATAAAATGGTTGCTTTGTTTGTGGTTGCCTTCCAAATTCGGGTGGGATTGAAGATGCCGAACTGAAAAAAAAAGTCCTCCAGAGATTTTCTATGGAACTGTTTCCTATAGAAATTTTCTATAAAACTTTTTTTCTATAGGACTTGAGGTGCTAAAGTTCTATAGAATTCTATTGAACTGTCCAATAGGATTCCTATAGCACATTTTTTTGCAGGGCATCCAAGGCAGGTTTTTAAAAATCAACTCCTGTCAGCGCCTACATCTGCTCTGGCTGGTAACATTTTCCCAGCAGATGTTGTTGGCACATTCATCGTGAAGTCATCAGTTTGTCACATAGTTTTAGTGAATAAATGATCTTAATATCAGTATGACAACTGGAGATGGCTATTATGCCAATATTTGGTCTCAGAGCTATGTTGCGTTAAACAATTTTATTTTTGCTAGTTTTAACTCATGCCTTAGGGGAAACAAAATTGCCTCTTGCACCTATGAGCTCCGCCGTTGTGTTTTTGCATCATTTTTAATTGTTGAAAAAGCTTTAGGAAACTAGTCCTAGGCTGCGTCTGAATAGTCTTTTTTGCCTCGGAAAGTTCCTAACTCCAAAAAAAGATGATCCGGAAATAATAACTGGGCAGCCATAGGTGTATTTGAATTCTTAAAATTTTAAGGAAGGGTGGGTGTCTCAGTGCTTCCTAATTTACCTCCTTTAGCATGGGGTACACAGAACCATCCTTTTCGGAAAAAAAAAGGGAGATAACCCTATCCCACAATTCTGCGCAGCTGCAATATTTAGAGCAGTGACCATTCATCCGGCCAATCGCATAAAGAAACGTAAATGATGGGCAGGGGGCTCGTGATCACGTTCCCAATTGTAAGTGCATTCGGATTCTGTAATTAGCGCGGTTGTCTTCCTAAGCAGTTAGAAATTCCCTTTTACACCTTCCTTTTACCTTATGACGTTTTCAACAAAGGTTAAAGAAAAGTGGTTAGGAATTAGTGGATAGGTCGTAATTTTATAACTATTCAGACGCAGCCCTAGATTGTTGATCCAAGCATCACCAAATTTTGGATTCCAACATCTACAGAGGGTCCTGACCAATTATTTGCAGAATTTTGCAAGGGCAAACTACATGGCTGCTGTTATCACAGGGATTTGATGACAGCAGCAAAAAAGGAAGTGAGCCATATGTCGGCAATGCTTGGTTGGAATCAAACTTGGTACACTCTGTTGCTGAGGGAACTTTGGGTACGCACTAAGTTTCATGAAATTTGACCACATGGGATTGCTACACCAGAAACTCAAAAAAACAAATGCCTTTCATTTTGGAACAAAAGCAAATGTTTCCAACAAATTTTTTGAGCTTCATCAAAGTAAAGGAGCCTAACTGGGAAATTATGAACCCTCAGTGCCAGCCATTTTGTATTTAGGCCATCTCGGCACAATAATTTTTTCAATAGTTAAACCCCAGATGGAATTTTGGTGGAATCTTACACCCTCATACAAAACAGTCCAAGGAACCAATGCACCAAATCTAGGGTCAATTGATCATTCCCTGTTGTGCTATCAACAGGCTAAATTTCAGAGTACAGTTTTTGCTTATAACTTGTGACTGTTAGTGCTGGAGTTGTAATCCTTATTTCCCCTTAATCCCTGGGCCACGATGAACTGGTCAAGTTTGAACCGGAACGGGCACTGCACTACTTCATGTTAAATTAACTAAAACTAGTGCAATGGCCATTAGCGCAGTGCCTGTGCAAAACTTGCATATTTGTAATGGGCCAATTGCTTGGACACTGATATTGCTGCTTGCAAGGTATTACTGCTTGTAGCTTCTCAAGATTTCTGAAGCACCACTCAGCCAAATACTTCCTTGGTTTCTCAGCAAAATAACCACCAAGTTAGAAGTCCATCAGATGAACAGTTGTTGAGAAAATGGAAGGACAGACATACATACAGATGAGACAGAGAAGTCTCCATTTATAGTACGATACCTAGTTATATGGGCTATTGCGCCCAAATGCAGGTGTCTACAGAACACGCAACACTTGGAGATGGCTCTAAAAACCAGGTATTGGAGGCATATCATCTCTGTACAATCTGCTCTGACTTCAGACCTTGCATGAAGTCCTAAATTCCAATATTCTGCATACTGGAAGCTGGAAAGATATGGAACTTTCTGCCTGTATTTAATATATCCTTTGAGCAAAAAATGTCTGGGACAACTGGGGGAAAAGAAACAAACTGGGTTAGGCCTAAATCATATTTCTGAACTAGTACCTTGTCGGGAAATCCAAGACATGTCTCAATTTATTCCCAAGACAGCAGTGTAGACAGTGAACATCTCCCAAAATATAAGAAACCTGCAGAACCAGAATAACACAATATTTTAGCCTATTTCACCAGTTTAACTAACACACCATGTTGCAAAAATAAATGCTCAACGTTTCAAAATATAGTGCAAGTGAGGACTTTGAATTTCCCCGAATCATTGTCTTCCCGTTTATCACCTCCCAATGTTTGTGCTCGAGGGGATAACTGAAACCGATGTGCTAATGGCATTGAGAAATTATTTCCTATTGATTCAGAAATGAAACAAGAACCAAGCTTTTTCTTGTAGTTTCCTCAAAATTGTTTTGCTTGTGACCCTTTCCTATCAGTGTTTTCAGGAGAAGCTGAAATCCTTGCTGCAAACGAGAGCACTGCACTTCTGGATTAAGCATGAAGTAGGCCTTGTCGTAACAATATATACAATCCCAACTCCGAATAATTCCATGCTGGGACAGTATGGGAAATGAATATGAAAACAGAGAGCAGTGATTTCTAAATTCACTTGGACTTATACTTCATTGCAGAAGGCATGAAGGACAGATTCAGTGTTTGTCAGGTCATCTTCATTATACAGTATTTACAGATATTCATCCATTTCTGCCAGTTGCGCATTTTTAAAAAAGTTGCAACGAGGGGCGATTTAGTACTATGACTGTGGTAACAAATTTGAGTATGATGGGATTTCAGACAGCTGATACAAGCATGCAACTGCAATCATGATCTACAACCCCAATTCCAAAAAAGTTGGGATGCTGAGTCAATTGTAAATAAAAACACAATGCAATGATTTGCAAATCTCATTAAACCCACATTTTATTCACATTAGAACATAGACAAAATATCAGATGTTGAAAGTGAGACATTTCACCATTTCATGAAAAATACTAGCTCATTTTGAATTTGATGGCAGCAACATCTCAAAAAAGTTGGGACAGGGGCAACAAAAGGCTGGAAATGTAAGTGCTACGAACAAAAAAAAAAACAAAAAAAAAACCGGAAGAGCATTTTGCAACTAATTAGGTTAATTGGCAGCAGGTCAGTAACATGAGTTAAAAAAAAAAAAAACATTTTAGAGATGCAGAGTCTCTCAGAAGTTAAGATGGACAGAGTATCACCGATCTGCAAAAAACTGCATCTAAAAATTGTGAAACAATTTCAGAAAAATGTTCAATGTAAAATTGCAAAGACTTCGAATCTACAGTATATAATGTCATCAAAAGATTCAGAGAATCTGGCGAAATCTCTGTGCGCATGGGACAAGGCCGAAGGTCAATATTAGATGCTCATGATCAGGCGTAATTCTGCACTGGAATTCACTGCATGGGCTCAGGAACACTTCCAGAAATCATTGTCCGTGAACACAGTTCACCGTGCAATGTACAAATGCAAGCTAAAGCTGTAACATGCAAAGAAGAAGCCATATGTGAACACGATCCAGAAACGCCGCCGTCTTCTCTGGGCCAAAATTCATTTAAAATGGACTGAGGCAGAATGGAAAACTGTTCTGTGGTCAGATGAATCAAAATTTGAAATTCTTTGTGGAAACCAGACACCTATCGTGCGGTCTAAAGAGGAGAGGGACCATCCAGCTTGTTATCCGCTCACGGTTCAAAAGCCTGCATCTCTGATGGCATGGGGTTGCATTGATGCCCATGGCGTGGGCAGGTTACACATCTGGAATGGTGCCTCAATGCTGAAAAGTATATTGAGGTTTTACAACATATGCTCCCATCCAGACAGCGTCTCTTTCAGGGGAGGCCTTGCATATTTCAGCAAAACAATGCCAAACCACATACTGCATCCATCACAACAGCATGACTTTGCAGTAGAAGAGTCTGAGTGCTGAACTGGCCTACCTGCAGTCCAGATCATTCAATAATAGAAAAAAATATGGCGCATCATAAAACGAAAAATCCAGCAAAGACGACCCAGGACTGTTCAGCAGCTAGAATCCTTCATCTGGCAAAAGTGGGACAACATCTCTCTCCCAAAACTTCAGCAATTGATCTCCTCACTTCCTACACATTTACAGACTGTTGTTAAAAGAAGTGGGGATATTTAACAATGGTAAACATGGCCCTATCCCAACTTTTGTTGCTGCCATCAAATTCAAAATGAGCTAATGGTAAAATTACCATGAAATGGCAAAATGTCTCACTTGCAACATCTGAGATGTTGCACCACTAGCACCTAAAAACCGAGAAAGTGCACCTTTTTCTGAGAAATTCCTAGAAAAACTTAGAATACACTGAGGTTAACTGAAGATTTGAGGCCAACTCGGTAAACCTCGGAAAAATTTTACCGAGGTATCCCGAAGTCTGTCCGGCTTACTTAAGTTTGGACAACACCTCAGTAAACCATGGTTAAATTTTCCCGAGACACACCGAGGATTGTCTGGCCCACTGAAGTTCAGAGACCACATCGGTATTCCTCGGGAAAATTTCACCGAGGTAGACCGAAGTTTGTCTACTAGGCCTATGCTCACACCAGAACAAAGGGGAGGTGTGAAGACAGTCAAAACCAATGCCTCATTAAAGACCTCCCACCTGTACAGCAGTCCAAACACCAATTACTTACTTATATGCACCAAAAATTTCATGGAAAAGTTGATCTGATTATTCTTAGAACAATTTTGACATACTGCATTTGAAAAATGTAGTTTCACCAATGGTGGCACAACAGTGTAGAGCCATAAAAATCAAAAAGGTTTCTCCTCAATGTCATCATGAATGTTGACAGCAGATTCCCATTGAAGCAGTTTTTAAAAATTAGAAGTTTGGCCTGGTGGCGGCAGCGCAGTGGAGGTCAAAGGGTGACCAATATTAGTTATAGCCCTTCTCCATGTGCCAGGAAATGATCAAAAGAATTCTGACATAATTGCCCTCAAAAGAAATGCATTAAGAAATGTCAAGTTTGACCCAGTGCTGGTGCAACAGGAAATATTACGGAGCCACCACAATCAATGACTTCCTTCTTCATGTAACAGAAATACTGAAAGCGAGTATGTTATGATTCATATAAAAGCTGTTTTCGCAATTTTCAAAAATTAACAGTTTGGCCTGGTGGTGGTGCTACAGTAAAGGTCATAAGATCACCAACATCATTAAAAGCTGTTCTCTATGCACCAGGAACAATCGCAAGAAGTGTGCAATGATTCCCATCAAAACTGTTTGAGTTACTGGATAAGGAAATGTAAAGTTTGACCTTGTGGCGCAACAGGAAAGGTCCTACGGTCACAAAACAATAGGATTTGTCCTCTGTGTACCAGGAATGAACGGTAGTAGTTTATTGCAATTCCCATAAAAATGGTTTGAATTATCGCTCCAACACAAAGGATCTGCAGTGGCAGCAGAGACTGTGGCCAAGGCCAGCCGGTAATATCCCTGAACACAAGTAATTCACATGGCAGATAATCTTGCACTTGCTTGTGAGTGTGACAGCGAATAGATCATCAAGAACTACCAAGCCCATCATCTCCCACCCCCAATTCCCACAATGCAACACATTGAAGTGGTCAGACACAGTTGTACAAAACTCAATTCTTTTATTAAAGTCCTATCTTTTTTAACTTTGCATTTATATATAAAAGTTCTAATACCATTTGCCTGAAACTATGACAGACGACAATAAAACACCTCAGGCTGACCACTGCTTTTCAAGTCCTTTCAAAGGCAGACAGCCTTGCATTTTTCTACACCCACATCATATGATTCATCAACATTATTCATCAAAAAACTTGCTGGTTCATCCAGAAAAAAATTTAACAAATTAAAGTAAAAACCAAAAAAACAAGAAGTAAAGCAAAACATCCCCACAGTGCAAGTTTTTAGGGGCTCATAAATCCATTGACGCATAGTAATCACAGAGACAAATAAATAAGAGAAGACATTTGTGGTCACAAAATATGTGAATTTACGTTGAGCCACTTTCCTCTGTGGTATGGTCACACAACTGTTCACTCCTTGTTGAAAAGGTTGTGCAGACAGGAGTTTGAGTAAACTTTGTATGCTCCGATAACCGGTACAGCATACGTCAGGAACAAGATTGTGTGTGCGTGTGCTTCTGTGTGTTAAGTGAGACTTTGTGTGCATTAGTCCGACATGCAGTAACCCCAGGCACCACAGCCAGTATTTTCAGCTAAAACACACTGCCCAGTGGTGCATGTCAACCTGCTTTGCAAGCAAGCTTTGAAATGTTGAAATCATGATTCTATGATTATTTTTAATTACATTATGATTCTTTTTTTTTTTTTTCCATCCTCCCAAGCCTTAAATACATATTTACATGGATGAGCTTAATGTGTGTGTAAACAAGAGCAGAGTTCTCCACTTTTTGCTCAGCCTCCATTTTCAAACCAGTTTTGCTCTTCTCACGGGAGGAAGCTTCTGAAGGACAGACTCCATTGTTGACAAATTTATTAAACATTTAAAATACAAACTAACCACAAAACAGTCTATTCCTCCCATGCTAAAACAGCTGAGCAATGTGTGAGCAAGTCTGCGCCAAGCACCAGTGTGTGAACAGCTGGAGTGTGTGCGTACGCACATGGCAATGTTTGTGTGCGTGGACTGCAGACTTGAATATGTTGATAGCCAACCAGCGTGGGTGGGCATACGGAAGCGAGGACCAGCCAGAGCATGCGGATGCGTGCATGCAAGTGTGGACAGCCAGGGAGTATGTAATGTTCGTGTGTGCGTGTTTGCGTGTGCATGGGCAGCTGCACCAAGTGCGAGTGAAAGCGCGTGCAAGCAAGACAGCAGACATTTACAAAAACTTGCACATACAGATAGCCAGCAAGTGTGAGTGTATGCGAGTGTGGACAGCCATTGACAATGAGTAAGCGAGTGTGGACCACCAGTTAGTATGAGTATGTGACTGTGAGTGAGTGTGGGCAGCCAGAGTCTGAGTACGCAAAGTGCGGACAGCCGGCGGCGGGGTGCATGTGGGTATGTGTGAGCGCGCTCAGTCCGTGTCGCTGCTGTCGCTGCTCTGCTCCCCCTGCACCTTGCTGCGGTGCTGCATGGCCCGGTGGTAAGCCACCTGCACCGACTTGCGGATGTTGGACTTCCTGCCCTCCAGCATCTTCTCCTTGTCCAGCTCCGGCTCCACGCCCAGAGGCACCAGCTTGGACCTGGGCAGCCACTGCCTGAACAAGCACACATGCAAAACACCTCATGAGGAGCACAACCAGGGTGGGGAACGAGAGCAAAATCTGGCAAACGAAGAATGATATTCAATGCGTGTGGGCTTACACTTTCTTAATATAAATTTATTTTAGAAATTTAATTGTAGAAGTTTGATCAAATTCAAGATGGAAGTAAGGCATGACTGAAGCATGACAAAGAGCACAATCTGGAAAAAAATGACGAGAGAGAGAGCAAGAAAGTTAGTTAATATTCCTCAGTTTATTCCTCAGTCTTACTCTGTATTTGCTCAGATTCCTGTCAATGCAATGACCATTATATTTTTCATTATGCCCGGGTATCTTGTGTAACACACAGAAAATGGGAAATTGCACAGTATCAAAGTGCTCACTGCAGTACATTACAGTTCATCAGCAGTTCTGATAGTGACACTGCATTACTACCATCCCTGAAGGGAAATTCTGAAGGTGCCAGGCAACTGTCAGTTGATTAAGCAATAAACAGGACCATAAAATATGAGATGCAAATGAGACAATGCTTACAAATGTCACACAAGCCCCTTGAACACAGAAACTCCGTATTCATATAAAATTCTCAAGTGCTACCTAACAGGCTTACAGGATTTCTGTAAGCCTGTTAGGTAGCACTTGAGAATTTTATATAGCGGCAAACAGCCACACTCAAAGGGAACGTTAGCTGTTTGTGCACGGCATTTCACCGAAGACAGCTTTGTCAATAAAGGATAATTTGACGCTGGATATGCATCTCAGCTGCTTCTCAAACCTGGAGCAGTTGCATCGATCAAGCGCTCAGAGCCACGAGCCGTTAGTAATGATATAATAGCAAATAATGTAGGTAACGTGTTACGGGTGGCTAGCAGGACCGCTAACGATAGTTAGCACTAACAACTGGCCTCAAACGCAGGCTTTGTCAAATATCTGAAGATAAAGCCTGGATCGGTAGCAAGTGTCCGTGACTCACAGACGCGGAAGCAGTAAGTTTTACCATTTTGTGCTGCTTTACTGCATAAGCCTACCTAACATGATAGCCTGTTGAATGTGGCTGTAGCACTGCGGCTAACGTAGCTAAGTAACTGTTGCTAATGTTTGTGTCCTAAATATGCAAGAGTAATATCAGGGGACATTCAACAGAAGGTGTGTGAAAATAAACCTCATTTGAAGCAAACTTTTTATACTTGTTTGTTATTTGGATGTTTGGTACAACTGTTCACAGTAACGGAACTTACTGTCTGTAAAACCTGTATTGCCGGGTAACATTTCTCTCTGTCGCTATGATGACCGCTTGGTTACTACCATATGTTACTTTGCGTTCCGTGCTACTTAAAAAATGCTCCTTGGTAATTTATATGCAGTAATTCTGATTGGTATGCTTGTGTTACTTTGGTTAGCATCAAGGTGGTAGTTTCATCATAATGTTACCTGACCATAGCAGTTACAGTTGAAGCTAACCGGAGAGGTGTTGTTCGTGTCTGCAAAGTTGGGCTGAGAAGGCTGCAGTTAGACCAGACGTAGGCTTTGCGGGGCTTAGGGTGCGCGTTTGGGTTTGTTTACTGCTGCTGTGAAACGATCGTTTTACTTATCCATGACCGGGGTCAGCCGGGTACTTTGCCTTGCTGTGGGTTAAGCTCTCTGATCCTACCGCGGTGAAAGCAATCGTGAAACGCACTATAATGTGTCTGGTGTAATAAACGATTTCTCCGCATTGCTGTGGCGGAATTTCATCCACCTTTGAAAATTGTTCTGGCGAATAAAAAGCCGAAAAAGAAGTAGAGATCAGATACGGATTTTTTTCAGTAGAAGTTATCGATTCGCTTGCTCCACATAAGCAATGCTTACACCGTTTGTGTGTTTTTGCTACGAACTCATTTAGTAACTTGGTGTCGGAATTGCGTTTCATTTTGGTGGAAATGGTTAACAGGAGATTTTAGCAAAGTTTCCTCCGGATAGCCAACTGGGTATATAACATCACTATATAACAGTACAGCTACAATCGCATGCATGCAAGGCAAGACTGTATGAGCAAAACACTAAAATTTCAACTCGCCACTCATTGAAATCCTGCTGTAAACGTTGCTGCAATACTTCAATTTCTTCCTCCGCCCATTCGGCGTCGGATTCGGGATCAAACAAGTAAGGTCTCACAGCAATACATGCCACGGAAGGCTGTCCTGAAATATCTGCCATCTTTGTCTCCTGGTTTTTCGGGTCTGCACCCTGCCCCGGAATCGAAGCGGCAAGGCCAATCAGAGCCAGCGCCTCATTAGCATAGCCTCGCAGACCATTTCAAAACTGCTCATGTTTCAGGCCGACACAGACAGGGTGAGAAGTCTCACTAGGCCTGGATGTGTGTGGTTTTTTTTGGAGCTGAATTCTTAACATAATTTTGCAGACCCATTGGACATATTTTAAATAATGAAATACAGCATAAAAGGAGACCTTTAAGTAATTTTATTAGCCGTTAAAGCCGAAAGTGGCTTTGTGTGACCTCAATGCTAACATATGACGGGTGCTAATAGAAATTACACTTCTATGAAATTACGCGATTCAGTTATGTGAAGAATGGTATCTTACACTCTTGATCGTGTCATAAGAAAGTTATAAAGTGAGTTGATTAAACTTTAGGTTTGTTCAAAATTTACTTATTTCATAACTTTCAAATGACACATCCACGCATGCAAGATCCTCTGTGTACAATGCCAGAAATTTCATTCAGCACTGAATTCCATCCCGGTTGATGTTCTTAATACATTTTATTCTTGATTCGAGATGGACCAGTAATGTTAAAATTCTGAAATTATCATGATTTTGTGTCCATTTCACATTATTCATTCGTGGCTCTGCTTCCTGGATATTTGAATGGCTGTTCTTTCTGGTTTTAGAACATGTGCAAAACCAAATTCACACAGCAGGTTATGACAAAAAAGACTCACACATCCTCCTTACATAGTGGGTCACAGTTTCTGCTAACTTGGAGGAAGACAAGACACTTTTCCACCCAACACATTCGGTACTTCTTGTCTAAATGGCCATGACCCATTTTAGTTTGTCTAAGTCAGCTGCCTCATGTCCTCATTTTAAAAGCATACGTGTAAGCGGTTAAGCGGCCAACAGCCTCCGCTCTCTAATTTCTAACTTCAGTGGCCATAAGCCATGTTTTTTTTTTTTTAGTATAAACTTCTGTGAAAATGCCCAGTATAGTAAGGTCTAGGTACTCCAACAGTGACAATTTTACACAGCAGCAATTCTAACAGTGTCACTTCATATAGATGTACATGCCCTCAAACTATAAGACTGACTGGACCTTACTGTATTGAGTATGCACTATACAAACCAACATTGCACTCACATAATCAACAATACACCAAAGGATTCTTTTTGAAAGATCAGTTTGTTTCCAGGCCATTTATGTGCATACCAGCATGTTCTTGCAGCCGAGCAATACGTCACTTGTATCTGGGACACTCCATGATTGGCCACCGATGACTGATCTACTTATTTGGCCCTCATATTGACAGATGACAGTGATTCCAAATCCAAATTCCACACTTGAAGCACATATAAAACTTTATATCCACAGTACACCTTTTCTTGTGTCCTTGAGCGAGAACTACTGACACAAGGACACAGAGCTAGCCACGAAACGGCAAAGCTGCCGATCGACAATGATGGGCAATTACCTAAAAACATTACCTCCTCCTCCTTGGCGGAGTAATGAGAGAGTTTTCAAGAAGGAATGCAATTTCAGCATGGATGAATAGATATGACTGCAAACACCTTCAAATTCAATCTCTTTGTAACAGCACTTTGAATCAAATGTGCTGGAGCAGCACAGAGCAAATCTGAAAAAGCAGCTGTCCAACTGTGTCCAGACTCGACTGCCCTTGACGTGGTGACAGGCATTTTATACGTTATGGAAAGGCGTAGATGTAAAGTGCAGTTAATAGCATCTTTCATACAGGCAGACTAGGGTACAATAAAAAAACCAATGACTCCAGCTTCAGACATATTGCACAACTAAGATGAAATAAGCTTTGGTCTCTTCTTTTTTTTCCCCTTCACATGTTCACCACAAATGATTCTGAACATTCATAGCAAACATCCGCAGTTCTAGGTTACCCGACAACTCAAAAAAAAGAGAAAAAAAATTAAGTGCAAAAATGGAGGCGAAACTGAGCTGTTCAGAGAAGCAAGTCAATTGGTAGCAATTTCACATATGCTGCTATAATCCATATTATTCTCAGAACTTTAACTGGCAAAAAATGCCCAATCATTGACTAAAATCATGCACTAGAGTAAATTATAAGAGAGACCCTGCCTGTAATTCACATGCTCAAGGTCCATGAGGACGCCAAATGCATACATTCCGGAAAAGTCCTAAGCTGACAAGTGGCGTAGTAATTTACAACGCTAGCTCCAAAAAAGTTGGGACAAAGTGTAAAATGCTAATACAACATGATAGCGATAATCTGTAAACTCTTACACCTTTATTTAATTGAAACCAGTATAAACTAATGGACACTCAGAAAGTGCAAACCTCCACCAACAGGTTTTGATCTACTAGCACTTATAATCAGCCGCAAAACCCAGATCTGTATCCCGATTGGTTTGGAAATTTAATCACCTCTTCTCAGTCATGCAGTTCAACTTCCCCTTACATTCTGCGGTGATGTTAAATACTTTTTCAGTAATCCTTCTGACAGCACACACACAAACACAAGCAAACATGCACACACATACGTAAGTGATCACAATACCTCCTGGTGGAGGTAATAAAAAATTTAAGGCTATTCCTAAAATAAATTTGACTGATTCCACTTCTGCTGCCTGCGGCATACTCTAAATAAGACCCTTCAGGAAATGGCATATCGCCCGGCTCTCACAAAATCTGAAATGTGAAAAACTCCATGATGGCAAAAGCCAGTACCCCAGCACATGGTTGAATGGTTTTTCACACATCCTAATAATCCAGTAAAGTTTCATGATACTACATAATAGCTTATGGAGTAGTAGGGATAGTGAAATATGATTGGCTGCAGGTGGCCATCTTGGTTGCAAAATAGTCTTCTACTTCCAGATATCCATAAGACCACTGACCAACACAGAGCATGCAAAATTTGAAGTTGATTGAGCAATTGGCTTTGGGGTTATGACAATTTGTTTGCAACAGTGCCACCTGTAGACGGATTTCCACCAAATATTGTACTCGAGTTTCACGGCCTGTAGAAGAAGATAAGTTTGGTGTTGACTGGACATTACATTCAGGAGTTAGAGCTCATTTAGCAAAAGAGGCCGCAGCGACAAAATTCATTGCCTTAACTGCAGCCACATCTTTTAATGTAGCAATTGTGTACACATCGCATTAAAAGATTTGATCTGAAGATGTTGGGGACCGAATTACATGCCAATTGGTCGCACCATATAAAAAGATACACAGTTTAAAGCGGAGGTCTCAAACTGGCCCATGAAAGTGCCCGGGGGCTGCAGATTTTCATTCCAGCCGAATAACAGCACACCTTACACAGCTAATCAACTGTGCCGACTGAGATCCATTGATTAAATTGGTTGTATCAGGTGTGCTTCTGCTCGGTTGTATTGAAAACCCGCAGCCCCCTGGCCCTTTTTTGGACCGTCTGAGACCCCTGGTTAAAAGGTTTTACAGAAAATTTTAAATGTTAGAAAATACACACACGCAAATCGGCTTAACTTATATGGATAGATGTGGACCCACAGAACAAAGAACATTTCTGTGTCCGAGACCCAAGGTTCAAAAGTTACAGACCAAAATGTTAAGTTTGTTATAGTGCCACCCTGTGGTCAATCAACATGAAAATTCCAAAACTGCAAAAGGCACCACTCAAGTACATGTTTGTTACTTGAAAAAAATATATATATGAAGAGAAGTCAAGTTGCTCATGCACATTCCTAAAGCTTAAGTGGATACATAGCAATGCCATTTGATCCAAGTCTAAATAGGCCTTCTTCTATCCGGGGAGGAAAAAAGTTGGGACGGGTCAATGTGACACTGGGAAGGTTGAGGGATTGAAAAAACAAAAACAAACCAAAAAAACACCTTTTTGGAACTTTTCACTGGTCACCAGGTTAATGTGTAACAGGTGATGCCATCATGAATGACAATAATATAAGCATCAACGAAAGGCCTGGTCATTTACGAGCAGGAATAGTTAGTGGTTCACCAATTTGTGTAAAGCTACATGAGAAAATATGCCAACAATATCGGAATAAAAGGCGAGTCAGAGTGTTTCATAACAAATTGATTTTTAATCCATGCACTGAAAAAATAATATCAACAATTTTAAATTCCTTTGGACCAAGACTTAGAACAGTTTCAGCAAGTTTCATCCAAATGTACCCACTGCAACTTGAAGCCGAATTCGAAAGAAGTCGGGAATTTGTCAGCTAATCAGATACCAGGACAACCTTACTGGATTCCAGATCAACCCAACATATAGCATCACTTGTTCAGGGCCATGAGACAAACATGTGCACCAACTGTAATCCAAATTTGAGCAGTGGAACTAGAGAAGTTGAAAATGTGTGAGCCTGTCAGGTACAAGCATGGCCATTTTGGATTTCAAAAAATAACAATGCTTGGTCTGGGCCATGAGAGGAACATCTGTTACGAGTCTGCTCCAAATCTACTGGACAGAACTTCAGAAGTCGTTTAGAGAAAAAGTCATCAGGTAGACGACGGACCGACAGACAGATGGACAGCCGCTGTGCCAAGGCAACAGTTGAGCCATTAACAATGTTTCTCAAAGCATGATAGCAAGGAATTCAGGAACTGTGCCATTCAGAGACCATAATCAAAAGATTCAAATAATCAGTTGAAGTCTGCGCATTAAGGGCAAAGCTGTAAACTAATATTGAATGCCTGTGATCTTGGAGCCCTTAGATGGCACTGCCTTAAGAACCAACATGCTTCCGTCAGGAATATAACTCCTGATCACTTCAGAAAATCGTTGTCAATAGACAGTTCGTCACAGCATCTTCAAGGCAAAGTTATATATAACCATATAAGGGCAGTATACACCACTATCTAGACAACATCTTTTTCAGACATCCCTTCTCATTTCAGCAACACAAAGCCCAGCCAAATTCAGCATTGGTAACGAGAGCATGAGTTCATAGCCAAAAAGTGCAGATGCTAGACTGGCCTGTCTGTAGTCCAGACCAGTCTCCCATCAAAAATGAGGGGCACATAATGAAGCACAAGACATGAAAGAGGAAACTCTGGACTGTTCAGCAGCTTCAATATTATATCAAGCAAAAGTGGGAAAAATGCAAAATCAAAACAGCAGCAACTGGTGTCCTTTGGACTGACACTTGTAAAATTTGAACATAAATCACCTCAAACTGATACCCTGCAGAAATCTGGTGAATACTAGAAGGCAGTAATACTGCAACTACACTGAAAACAGCTCAACATGCCCATGAAAAACATGCTGACAGTAAAATTATATAGGGAGAGAGAGGGAGGGAGGAGAGAGAGAGAGAGAGAGAGAGAGACAGACACTAACCAGGTCCTCTTGTTATCAAAGAAAAGCACCAAGAACAGGTGTTCCCTGGCCTCCTGGGTCATCTGCTCCCCCAGCTTCAGGACATCGAGCGGGGGCACGGGGATGGGCACGCCGCGGTGAAACACCCCCTCCCGGGGCATCTTAGGGTCTATGATCTGCAGGAGAGGGGCAGAGTGGAGAAAAAACAATGACTGCCAGACATGCAGTGAGAGAGAGAGAAACCCTGTTCAGCAGGGGTCTCACTGGTCCATAGAAGGGCCGAGGGGCAGCAGGTTTTCAATCCAGCCAAGCAGAAGCAGAGCTGAGAGAACTAATGGAATGAAATGAAAATCTGCCCTCGGCCCTTTTATAGACCAGTTTGAGGCCCTCGCTGACACATATTAAAAAGAAAAAAAAAAAAAAAAACCCCAACATTCTGCTGCCCCCTTCTGGACACACATGATTTACAGAGTATGGGACAGGTCTGCACTTGCTCATGCATAGACGCATAAAGGAGCATGTGTGGGGGGCCCTACTGATGCAGTAAAGCAGCTCTGAAGACGTTTCAAACACATTAAACATAGTAATTTGAGAAAAGGCACCCTGTGTCCATAAAGCGCGTTTGGTGTGAACAGCCCCTAACTGTACGTTTGGGGGTCACTCACCAGAGCTGGGTATGATGGATAGCCGCGACACTTGGCCCAGACCAGGTCCAGAGCATCCAGGGAGCCGTAGTCATCTGCGCTCATCCAGCAGCCAGACCTGCCCCGGCCCCGCACCACTGAAACACACACAGCAGCAGCAGCACATGAGCACACAGGAGCAGCTCCTGTTCGCCCTCACTGCACCACAGTCTGAGCCTCAGAACTAACCACTCACAGCCTCAACATAACATAAACAGCCATAGGGAGGGAATGATGGGGGGATACAGCATGTCTGTGTTTGTGTAGCGGGCAAATCAAAGAGAAGAATCTGATGAAGGAGACGAACAGGGAACAGGATTTTTTTTAAGCATAACTATTGCTACAAGCAGTTCTATCTGCATGAGATCTGTTTGAGGCCAGAGGAACTGAAAGTTTGTAAAATTTTCAGAGACTGTGGACATTAGTTACTTCTTCACATGCATTTTCACAAATGAGACTTCAGTGACCACTACTTTACAGCTATGATAAGCTGTATCTAAATTCTGTGCATTTAAAATGAGACAATGGCGTATGACAGAGGTTTATAGCAATCCCTTCGAGTTTGTGGTCACAGCAAAAAATCCTGTGAAAAATCCTGACAAGTAAGAAGTACGGCCACATGTTACATGGTGCTAACTGTCCAAAATAATACATCCACTCCAGAGATGAAAGAAATGCTGCAGAAGTTCTGGGGGGGATGCTTACTGTGCGACACACCGCGCCCCCCGCTCACTGAGTAAGACTCGTTCTCGGTCCCTGACGTCTCCTCGCTGCTGTCCTCGTTGAAGGCCGAGCGGGAGAAGGACGGCTTGCCGCGACCCTGCTTGGACGGAGTGGTGCTGGAGGGACAGACAGACAGACAGACAGGGAGGTGTGAGCAACGGTCGGTGTGCCGCAGAGCAGAGGGACCCGGGCGGTGCAGCTGCAGTTACCTGGTGCGGTCAGAGGCGGCGCTGCTGCTGCTGCTGCTGGAGGACTCCGAGTCCGAGCTGGAGCGGGGCAGGCTGCGCTCGTTACGGTACACGCGGAAACTCTCCGTCACCGGCTGGCTGCCTCCGTCGAAACCGTTACTGGGGAGACCTGAGGGCGGATCGGCAGGACGTCAGGCGGAAAGCACTCAAGCGTGGAGGTGTGCAGCACTGCAGCTGTGCGCACAAACGTGGCAGGTGTGTGTGTGTGTGTGTGTGTGTGTGCATAGATGAAGTGCTGTGCGCATGTGAGAGTACTACAGCATGAGATGCCACTTCGCTCTCAGAGCTCGAAAGTGGGACTGGTGTAAGGGTGTCTGTAGGCGTTTTCGGACGAAAGAGATCTAGGAACTCTCCAAGAGGACCTGAACACTGGGAAGTTTCCTGGAAAATAAACATTCTTCAGGGCTTTTTGCTAGCTTTTGCACCACCAATCCATAGTTTTCAGTCACGTGACTGCTGCGATCATCCAGCAAAACACTGATTCATTACAACAATTAATACTAGACATTCCACAGCACTGCCATGCAAGCCTGTCATTTTTTCGTTTGTTCTCACCCACGCATATTTTGATCACCATTCTAAAGAACAACATGTTGACAAACTCCAAGTTAAAGGCACTTGTGATTATTGATTGATTCATTGATTAAAAAGTCCCTAATGTTACCCGAACTCGATTCTAGCGAGCAATGATCACATTTAATATCACCGATCTTGTGGAAAATCCTTCCCCGTAAACTTAATCCAAGATCAAGGCATACTAAAAATAATCAGATAATTATATGTGTTTTCAATCAAGATGTGTCAATAATGCTGCTGTTTGGGAGGTGAAGAACAAAAGAATTTTCATTATCAAAGCAAAGGTGAGTGCTAATTAGCTAGTTAACTAGCTACCAAACGTTGACTGTGTTAGTCCTCGGTTCAGACAGCAACCTCTTAATGGTAGTAAAGTTAGTAAAGAAAAAAAAAAAAAAATCCACAATTGTCCCCTCTCTGGGTTTTTTTTTTTTTTCTTGCAAGGAATTCAGAAACATAACGCGGTGCTGAATACCCCTCGGCCAAGGTCAAAGTTCAAATCACCAAAAAAACCTGACATTGCACATCTATGTGTCATAATGAGTTACCATACCAAATTTGGTGAAGCTGCGATCAGTAGTTGCCGAGTACTGACCCGTACAAGATTTCCTGCGTCAAGGTCACAGCGGTAAGGTCAAAGGTCAAATCCAGCAAAAAACCTGATGTTGCACCTCTATGTGTCACAGTGAGTTACCATACCAAATTTGGCGAAGCTGCGATCAGTAGTTGCTGAGTACTGACCCATACAAGATTTCCTGCCTCAAGGTCACAGCGATAAGGTCAAAGGGCAAATCCAGGCAAAAACCTGACGTTGCACATCTATGGGTCAGAATGGGTCACCATACCAAATTTGACGAAGCTACGACCAATAGTTACTTTGTACTTGGCCGGACAAGATTTCCACGATCAAGGTCGCAGCGCTAAGGTCAAAGGTCAAATCCAGCAAAAAACCTGACGTTGCACATCTGTGGGTCATAGTGAGTTACCATACCAAATTTGGTGAAGCTGCGATTATTAGTTGCTGAGTACTGACCCGGACAAAGTCATTGACAGACAAACAGACAGACACGCAGGTGATGACAACACCCCTCTGGCCAAAATTTGGCCGAGGGGTAAAAAGCACAACCCAGGCTTGCTTCCACATTGGTCAGCACATCCAAATGAACAACAAAAATCATCATTTTGGCAATACAATATGGTAAAAATGACGGAAGGGAAGAGGAGGAATCTTTCTTTCGGCCTCCAGATGGGCATTCCCATTAAATCAGCATGCATTTGCGTAACTCAAGAGTTCCTATGGTGATGCGAAATGATTTACTCTGAAGTTGGAGTTCAAAAAGATCCTCAAAACAGAGTTCAAAGAACAAATATTGTTCACAGTCTCTGTAGTGTGGATACAATAAAAAGGGGGGTTCTCACAACTATGAAAAGGTTCCTCTGATCCAAAAATGCCATGTGTGTGCAAGTGTGAGGAGTAGAGTGCATAGTTCAGCGTCAGGTGAGTGTGTGTCTGTCTGCACGTGTGCGCGAATGCACGTGTGCGCATTTATAATACACAACACAGGGAGAACTCTCTCACCCAGGAGCAGGTCGTCGTTGTCGCTGTCGCTCTCAGAGCTGGAGCTCGTTCGGGGGCTGCGGGGCCTCTTCCTCGGGCGGGACGAGGACAGCATGGGCAGCTGTGGGGGCCCGATGGGGCTGGGGCTCACCCCGGGGCCTCCCTGCGACACGTCCCTGTTCTTGGGGGGCCGGCCAGGCCTCTTGGGGGGACCTGCTGCTTTGGGATTCTTCTTGGAGAAGAGTACGGAAGTTCTGCGCCCCACCTCAGGAGCGAGCGCAGAGGAGGAAGCACTAAGGTCTGGAGAGAGAAAAAGATGGGGGGGGAGAGAGAGGAGAAGAGAGAAATGGAGAGAGTGTCAGGAGGATGATGTGAACAGGGGGTGGACAAAATTCCAGGCACCATTGAAACATCTAAACCATAATCACAAAAGCATCTACACAGCTCATTCCCATTCTTTATAGAGCCACTTTGAGTGCAGATCAGCAGCATGTGATGGTATGAAGCTGGCAGCAGTAAGCAAAATGAGAGTACCAAAGGGGCCAAATAGTCGGTGCCCAAACGGCAGGTGCTTCGATCACTAAACACAAAATTACTGAAGGTGGCACAGGGAACTGTGTCAAAAGTTCTGACATCAAAAACCAACAATAGCTAAAAATTGGACTCTGGCAGCAAGTCAAAGTTCTCTGCCAGACATATGGCCGGATAGTAGCAAATAGCCACTGAGCTACAGCTTTAAATCTGCGTTTCCTCCGAAAGTGAAACGAATTTATTGCGCGGACAGATAACATTCAAAGTCAAAGACGCAGATGAGTCACAATCAGCTAAGGTGTAATATGGCAATTCACTAAAACCATCGCATGATAAATTATTCCCTATTTGAGTAAATCAGTGAATTCAATTTGGTGGCCTTGATTTAAATATTCGAGACAGAACAGACAGTTAGAGCACCATCAATGAAGCCCTGAATGAAGGAAAGAAAATTAAAATTCAGGGGCCGCTTATTTCAGTGCTTGGCAAACGTCACAACCCTCAGGTAGCCATGTACTCGGCTAGATATTTTTTACCAATTTAGTCCAAATTGCAATAACTATTTGCTTACATTTTAAATGGGTTTAAAAGCTGTTGAGCCACACAGAAACACAGCACCTATGGCTCATAATAATAATAAAAAAAAACTCTCCTCAAAAATTCCCCTTGCACGCCTTAGTGCATCCGTCAAACATATTAGGGTGATGGTCGAGGGTTTTTTCCCAGTCATCAGTGACAGCTCCATGATGTATGCACGGTAGTGTTTTCATTCGAATATACTGAAGTTAGTGAGTCTTGTCTCTGCTCATCAGTAGTCAGGCTTTTTAGAATCGAAGTCCAGAAAAAAGTCCACCCCAATACGTTAAAAAATAATGTACATAATGTATGGCGCTTAAAAGACAAGGATTAGGAGGCCCTACAACATCTGCATTTCCAATCTCCCCGTATATGGCTTGCTGTCTGCGTTATAGTTTCTTGTGGAAGGCGGCAGTAATAGCGGCAGGCAAGTTTTTTTGACGGTCTGTCAAAATCACTAGCGTACGAATGATGTGATGTGTGTTAGTGTAAACACAGCATTACCTTGATCGAAATGCATCGTCATGTGCAGTGACTTCTTAGAAATAGGAGGCGAGTTGAAAGAGGTTAAATAAACAACAAAAAGAAGTAACCCTTGGGAGCTCAGTGCAGATCAGATTCTCGTGTTTCTGACGGACTCTGTGATTCGCATGTTATAATTTGATGGATTCTTATGTGCATTATAATTCTGACTCTCGTGTCATTTAACACGCGCAAGCAGTCGCATCTCTGGTGATAGAGTTACTTTTCAAAAAACTGAGTAAATTACTATTTTTTTTTTTTTACCAAATTAACTGTTCAGTAGTTAAGCTTTTAAAAAACAGTCAGAAAATAAATGATTGAGGAAGTCTATATTTTGACGTTAATGTGACAATGTATTACACCTTGGCTGACTGTGACTCACATACATGTGATCAGCGCGATAAGAAACTAGTTCACGCTGGGCACCCTGAATCACGGGGAAGACACCACACGATGCGACAAAACTAACACGCGTGCGAACAGCGCTAATGCACGAAATTCAGATTTCGCTCAACCTCAAAATAATCTTTTGCAAAAATTTTGCACGAGTAGTGTTCAGAATCGCATCATTGTTACTAGCAGCAACACTGGTTAGCTAGGCTACCTAGGTACATATTCATACTGCAGTTAGCTGCATTGCTTGAGATAGTGGGAATGCTAACTACCTAGCAAGGTAGCTAGCAAGCTAGATGTATCAAATAACCTCCGGATCACAGGTTCACAAAAAAAAAAAGTGGTCGACATCAACATCGGATATGACAACATCATCAATTTTGTGATTATTTTTATTCTCAAGTGGGCACAATGTTCATTCTGTAAATGTGTGTGACGTTAGCATAGCAACGTTGGCATTGCCAACTTCTTGACAATTTTTCCAGATTGAAGGAAGTACCGCCCCTTGACTGTAAACAAAGCTCAACTTGTCTTGCTATAGGTTGGCGGTAGGGCTGGGCGATATGGACTAAAAGTCATATCTCAATATTTTTTAGCTGAATGGCGATACTCGATGTATGTCGATATTTTTTTTGGCCGTGAACCAGGTTTACAGTTCTAAGGCTATTTGACCATGACTTCCAGTACGTACGACGCAGTTGTATCATTTTCGGACTTGGTTATATCTGTGCAGGACTAGGAAAAGGGGTCACTTGGGATTTTTTTCCATTCTGAGATTGACGGGGTATCTCAGTGATATCCCAGTGATAGTGATATCCCAGCACTACTGTACTGTAAATTTACAACACTTTGCTGAGCACAAATTCACCCAATTTTTATCTCAAATTTTTCTCAAAATGAAAAACTTGGATCACTCTGATTCTGCTGCAAAATATCAATTTTCATAAAATGACCCAAGTGACCCGTTTTCCTAGTCCTGCACACATATCGGTAGGCTTGTTACTCTCATTTCTAGGTGAACGTTGTTATTTAGCTAACTAGCTCCATTTGGTTATGGAGAGGTACTGAATGAATATTTGTGAATATAGTTTGTTTGCAAACGAGCCACCGGTAGTCAACGACTCAGTTTTCTGTGGATTTAAAATCCGCAAAAGTTCGTTCAAACGTGAATGAGTGGCGAAAATCACTGGGTAAGCTTTAAGCAATAAGACCGCTGGCTATTTGCGCTTGAGTTGATCAACTATAAACTCTTGAGCATATGCTTCTCAAGCTCAGGCTAGGGCGCATGCCAGTTGCAGAATAGACACTTGCTAGGGGGAGGTGCGCGGTTCTCAACAGCTTTGTTTACTACCAAACAAATTTAATTTCCATTTGCACCTTAGTGGTTGCAGATTCCCATTTGCTGTATCTGAGCATTGCGCCAATTGCATGATTCTGTCTCTCATTCGCGTTTGAACGAACGTTTACGGATTTTAAATCCACAGAAAACAGAGTAGTTAATTAACGGTAGCTCGTTTGCAAACGAAATATATATATATATATTAACTGATCAACCCCTCTTCTGCGGCGCACTCCGTCTCCATGTTTTCGCTGAGTGTAGGTGACAGTGGAGGCGGAGGGGGAGGGGGGAAGACTTGTGGTCACGGAGCGAGGGAGGCGGAGCAGAAAGGTTGTGTGTGTGAGACAGGGACACGGAGAGGGAGAGGAGAAATAGGTGCGAACTTGCGGCTCATGTATTGTCATTTTAACGCAAAATTAACCATATCGATACAAGCAATATTGTCCCACGTTATATCTTGTTTAGAAATATATCGATATAGATTAAAATACCGAGATATCGGCAAATCTTCAAAGCAAAAAAGTAAAAAAAAAAGACCCCACGGTGAAACTCCCGCGAATAAAGCGAGGAGAAATTTCGTTTTGCGTTCGGAGGAAACGCAGCACAACATTCATCACAGAGTTGCAGTATCCTCATCTGAACCAGGTTCAACAAAAAAGGTATGTAGAGTTATTCGGAAACCTGAAGGGTTTCTGATATTTGACCTCACCCTGTTGACCCAAGTGAACACTAACTTGGGCCAGTGACAGACACCATTTTAAGTGCCCAACTGCCCATACCCCGCTGTGCACCCCGTGCATGTTATAATGCGGGTCTCACCTTTGCTGCTGATCTCGTGGCTGCTGCTCTCTCCTCCCTCGTCGTGGCGCGGGGTGCAGGATGGATGCAGGTGGGGAACTGACCCCCCGCGGTCCCCGCTGCCCCCTGCGTCTCGAGCGCCCGGGCCGCTCCCCGCTTCGCGCTGGTGGGCCAGCTTGCGTTTGATGACAGTCATCTCCTTGCGCAGAGCCTTGGCGCGCCGCGAGCGGCCGATGCTGTGCTTCCCGGAGCTGACCTCGTCGAAGCGCGCCTGCAACATGCGCAGCTGCTCCTCCAGGGGCAGGCGCCGACGGTTCTCTGGTAAAAACAGGTCTGTGAGAAGAGAGAGAAAGCAAGGGAGGACAGGAGGGAAATGGGGAAGGAGGGAGGGGCAGAGTGTGTAGAGGAGAGGGTGAATGAGAGAGAGGGAAGGGCAGAGAGAGGGGGAAGGCGGGGCAGAGAGAGGGGGAAGGAGAGACAGAGAGGACCACATCCAGTGAGGTAGGTTAGGAGGAAGTCAGCCAGTGTTTTAACACAGGAAGTCCACAACCATCTAACTCATTTCGAGAGGAGTCAGGTGAAGGCAGAGGAAGGGAAAATGGAAAGAAACATGGGAGACAATGTTAGGGGGCAGGCTGAAGGACAGAGACGAGCGGGACGGCTCTGCGGTTTGACCCGACACACGGACGCGCTCACCGTCCTCCGTGGAGGCTGGCGGTCTCTCGCTCTCCCTGTCCCTCTCGCGGTCTCTCTCCCTGTCTCTTTCCCTCTCCCTCTCTCGTTCGCGAGGCATCTCGGCGCTGGGCTCCCGGGGTAGATGCATGCCCGTGTCGTAGTCGAAGCCAATTCTCTCTGCTTGGCGGCGAGCATGCCGGAGAACAGCGCCCCCTGTCTCCCGGAGGCGTAGTGCGGCTCGGTAGAACACCGTGTCCTTGGCGTTGTACTTGAGGCAGTTGTTCACGATGAGGCCGAAGTCGGCTTCAAACGCCTCGAAGCTGAGGTAGCGATGCGATTCCAGGCAGTTCCACATGGTCTGGAAGTCCATAGGCCGCTCAATGTGGTCCAAGTAGTCTGGGACCTGGGAAATCATCCACAGTAGCATAAATAATTATATTAGCAGCTTGTTAGTAACAAACAAACCAATTTTTTGGCTAAACTAGAGGACACAGTTTACACTTATTCTTCCAAAAATTAACAGGCATCTTATTTTGTGCATCATACAAACAGGTTGGGAATTAGGTGAGCTCAGAAATGATGTCACAGTGACACCCAATGACATGACATCAGCAGTACCTCGGCCAATGGGACGGGTTCGGCGAAGAAGTGACTGGTGTCCCTGTCCTGCAGCTGCTCCAGGGTGCTGCGCAGCAGGATGAGGAACGGCGTCAGCTGCATCTCCAGCGCCAGCTGCTGCACCTTAATCTGCGCAGACAGTGCAGTCGCACGTTTCAGACACAAGCGCAAATCAATACTCACCTTTTCCCACCATGTGCTTTCTTCTGAATGACCTTACGAAAAGCATCTTACAGTGGAAATTACACTATAATACTGAAATTGTTAAAACAGAGTATTTTCACTCCAAAGATGGTTGTATTCCACTGCTGGGTAAATGATTTTACTTTTTCGATGTTGTTGGGCATAAACAGGCATGGTTATGATTAAATATGCCAATCAAAAATTGATATACATATTTTGAAACCCTCAGCAGTTTGTAATGCACGTCCCATTCCACAGTGGCCATTGTGAAGGATGCAAGGATACTGGTATCGGTGCCAGGCACCAAAACTGCATTGATGTATTCTGCTTCTTCTAAGAAATGCTGTGATACTCAAGCCGATTCCAACATTTTCACTGTCGCCAAGTTACACCAAAAAAAAAAAAAAAAAAAAGCAAATGCGCAATTATTGCTGATTCAAGTGCTGCAATCAGTTTTCTGATAATATTGTGACAATAGCAAGCAAATTGGATGCGACAGCAACTTGTCAAAAAATGTTAACAGGCTCTTATATCGTCATGCACACTTAAATGTAACTATGAAGCGTGAAAAGTGAATTTTAAAATGAGGATAAAAATGTCAGCAGAGTGGAAGTTCTATCAAGTGAGTAAGATAAATAAATATGAGGCAGAATGCAATACTTCCTCAGCCAAGATATCCAGAGGAGGAACAAAAGCCAATTCGTTCAACACTAGCAACCAAATCAAAAATTTGTAATCAAGACATTTCAACCAATAAGAAAAACAGTGTTTCCAAAACCAGTATTGGCCAGTAGTTACTATATTGAAGTGTTTGGTATCGGCGGGTACTCGTACTTGGTCTGAGAAGTAGTACTGGTGCATCCCTAGCTATCATACCTATATGCAGAAAGTACACTGCCGTGAAAAAGTATACACCCCCCCCACCCGATTTCTTCTACTTTTGCTTATTAGTCAGATTTAAATGCTTCAGATCATCCAATTTTAAAATAAATAGTAATGATACGAGTAAACACAAATGCAGTTTTTATATGATCATAACATTATTGAAGGTAGAGTTATTAAAAACCTACGACCCACGTGAAAAAAATAATTGGCCCCCTGAAGCAAACGACTGGTTGTGCCATTCTTGTTGACAATAACTGCAATCTAAAGTTTGCGATAACCAGCAATTAGTTTTTAAGCATAGCTGTGGAGATATTTAAGCCCATTTTTCAGACAAGAATTGTTTTAATTCAGCCATACAGGAGGGTTTTTGAGCATGAATTGTTTAAGGTCATGCCACATCTCCATTAGATTGAAGTTAGGACTTAGACTAGGCCACACTGAAACCTTCATTTTGCTTCTTTCGAGCTAATCAGATGTGGACTTGCTTGTGTCCTTTGGATTATTGTCCTGCAGCACAACCCAAACAAGCTGGCTGCGAGGCCCACGGTCTCTCGTCGCCAAAATAAATATGTACCCTGTGACCTTAAAGGAGGTCAATTCTGTTCTATGTGAAAGGGGATATTTTGTAAAAGATGGCGAGGAACTGGATCCATAAAATTTGACCATCAGGTTAAAGAGAATGTCGCAAAACACTACAGTGAATAATTTTGAGCTTGTAAACAAGTTTGAAAAAAATAGGTGAAGTACCAATATTTAACCTGCTGATTAGAAGGTCAAATAATGGGTCAAGGTCACTGATATTAAATAGGAAATTGGTTCATAATCTAATCTTCTTATATGCAGAACATGGGGTCTGTAATCCATTTTCTTCTTGAGTTATCGTGTTAATGCCACTTTTTCGGACGGACGGACGGACGGACACACGCGCGCGCGCACGGACGGACGGGGTGCATTCCTCTGTCTTCCTTTTGCCAGAGGCGACAGGAGACAATAAAGCTTGAGCATAAGGTCACACACTGACAGCCACACAATCTCCTTAAGGATTATCTGGTAGAGAGTGGAATTCAAATATCCATCAATTTCTGCAAGTTGCCCAGGTCCTGAAGCAGCAAAGCAGCCTCAGACCATCACACAGCAGCACCTCCACGTCTGACAGCTGGGATAATGTTCTTATTGTGGAATGCTGTGTTAGTGTGACACCAGATGTAGCAGGACCAATGGCTCCCAAAGAGTTCCACTTTTGACTCATCCCCCTGCCAAAAATCTCCCAAAACTCCAGGGAGTCATCAAGATGTTTTTGGCAAATGTGAGACAAGTCTTTGTGTTCTTCAGGCAAGCGGTGGTTTTTGCCTTGCAGCCGTCCCATTGATGCCATTCTTCCCCAGTCTCTTTCTTATAGTGAAATCATGAACAGCAACCTTAACTGAAGCAAGTGAGGCCAACAGTGCCGTAGATGTTGGTCTGGGTTCATTTGTGACCACCTGGATTGGTCATCAATGCACTCTTGGGGGGAATTTGGTGGGCTGGCCACTTCAGTAAAGGGTCACCACAGTTTCAAGTTTTTTCCATTTGTAGATACTTGCTCTCACCTTGGTTCACTGGAGTCCCAAAGCCTTAGAAAGTTCTTTGTAACCTTTTCAAGGCAGATAGATGTCAATTACTTAGTTTCTCATCCATTCTCGAATTTTTAGATCAGGCATAATGTACTTCCTTTTTCCTCCTTCACATTGCCAGACAGGTTCTATTTGAATGAAGTTTTGATTCAACAGGACTGGAAGTTATCATGCTGGGTGTGTCAAGTGAAACTGAATCCAATTATGAATTAAATTTGTTTAATTGTGAGGGGACAATTACTTTTTCACACAGGGCCAGGTAGGGTTGGATAACCTTTTTCCATAAAGAAATAAAATCATCATTTGAAAACTGCATTTTACATTTACTTGGGCTATCTTTGTCAAGTATTAAAATTAATTTGAAGATCTGACACATTTAAGAGAGGCAAATATGCAAAAATATAAAAAATGGGAGGGAGTCAAATGCTTTTTCTCAGCTGTGTACAATATTCAACAAGTTTATATATTTCTCAACCTCATACATGAGAAATGCATGGTTTTAATATTAAATGGATAGCACCAGCATAATTCATGCATTTACTGAGAATTGAGGGCTGTTATATTGACTAAAGGGTAGGACAAACTGTAGACCATTTTAACAAATTAAGAGTCTGACATAGTGCTAGGCCAATGTCTAATTGTGGCCAATCCTGTCCATTTTTCTAGCAGGTATGGAAAACCTACATCAAATTCACCTTTTAATGCATTATTACTCTCATTCTGTTCCCTCATAAGCTCATCTGACAAACAATCAAAGCAATTTCCAAATTAATTAAGCTCAATATAAAGC
This sequence comes from Gymnothorax javanicus, assembly GCA_029692085.1. Lineage (NCBI taxonomy): Eukaryota > Metazoa > Chordata > Actinopteri > Anguilliformes > Muraenidae > Gymnothorax > Gymnothorax javanicus. The sequence goes on from CM056203.1 coordinate 22,577,529, forward strand.
CTGTAATTAAGAAATGATCATGAGAGAGATATCGCCGTGCATACAAAATATGTTATTGTACGAGTGGCAATAATACTTTCTTAAATCCAAACCATTTAAAATCTGACATTTAGGCATTTTTCTGCAGTGAAATTTATTTATGCAATACCTTCAAAGCACTGAAAAAAAGCAGTTGGAATCTTGGGCGTATCGAATTGTACTGAATATTGGCGCAAAACAGCTTTAAAATAAGACCAGCAAACAAATTTTCCCAAATCTGTGCTGTCTCATGATCAACAGGACTTCAGCAATTTCTGAAATCATATTTTCTGTCATTACCACTGTAGATAGGAACATGCCTTTGTGAAGCAATGAACAATGACGCCATCTAAAACAAAATGGCCAATCATTTTACCAATTAGTCTTAGAAACTGAGCGAATACATGTTGAAAACATTCGACTCTTAGCAAGGCACAGTAGGTTCTATCTGCGGCCGTTGCTCTTTATCCTACATAGTCTAATCAAAGTATTCAAGTGCTTGGTAAAGAGCTGGGATCAAAACAAGTCTGCACCATAGCCCAGCTGAAGTGAAAGGTGTTCTTTGTGTTTGCACAACAGCTTATGGTGTAAAATTAGGAGTGCATCCTTTGCTGGAAATCCATAATGCTAATGCAGAAGAATCTTTGCCATTCAAGAACAAGATTGCACAGGAGTCTAAATCGAGATCAAGACCCTTTATCGATTAACTGCGTAGCCTACAAGCCAAGTGGCACGGGCTACAACATATTCAACACAGTTATACAGATAAGACAGGCCAGCTCACCAGGGGTTACCCTCCGGGTCTCGCACTTCCCAGTTAAACCGGACAGTAAATTACACCATGTGTTAAAGAGTGATGTACTGTTTACTGAGCACTGCAGGGCAATGAAGCAGGAGATAGATGTGAACAAGCCAAATATGTCCATGGCTCTTTCCAGAATTTACTTCACATATTTAATATCTAAGGATATTATCTGTAAGTAAGAAGCCACATTCGAACCGCAAGAGCAGAAACATAGTCCAAGCAGGTACGCAAACGCAAATAACAACGCCTGGCCCAGCAGGCACAAAAGCACGTTCCCCCAGAATATAGTCAATGAATGCTCTTATGCACCAACAGAGTAAACAAACATCATTCCTCAAGGGGGCGATACAGAGTTAATCAACACGTTTCCATGGTTGTTTTGTGCAGAAGTGAACCCTAACAGTAGGGTCAGCTTTCTCATTCTGTTTCATACTATAGCACCTGCTAGCTGCAATGCTAAGACTGCGGCTTGTGCTTGCGTTGCGTTACGATTTTCAGATGACACACACCAGAACTCAACGATGTGTGAAATCAATCTAGCGTAGCTTGAAGCATCTGCATTCTTCCAAGCATCATGTTCCTGCCTCTAGAAAAACATCCCTACAACACTATTGAGGCCTGACCAGTCTGACAACTATCAGTTGGACCGATTCTTCTTTCCCCCACTTGCCAGAACTTCCCCACAGATTTAAAAATAAACTGGGCGGATGTCAATTCCTGGGACGACAGAAACACATCAAGTGCTAATAAAAAGAAAGAAAAGACTGAGATTTCATCTCTCAGCATGCGCAGATATTTCCCTGGAGACGAGCAGTCTTACCGTCTCCCTCTTGAGTTTTTCCCGCTTGCGAATGAGCTCCACCAGCAGCCTGGCTCTCTCCAGATCATGCCGGAGCCTCTGCCAGGCCTTCAACTGCTCCTTAAGGGCGGCGTGCTTCTCCTCACTGTCCCGCTGTCCACACACACACACACACACACACACAGACGCAAGCATACTGTGAACACTGGCTGTATAGCGCATGTGTGTGGGTGTAAACACGGGCAGTATGAATTGGTCACCATCAGCATTAAGCAGATTCCGCTTCACACTTACAGTGGGCACTGGCTCGGCGTTGCGCTGCGACTGCAGGTGCGTTTGCAAGCGGCGCAGCAGAGGGACTCCATTACGGCTCTGCCTTTTCAGTGTCCAGTAGCTGTGCAGCCGCTGCATGAACTGGCTCTTCCTCTGGACCGTCAAGCGGCTGGTGATCTTGCTCAGCCTAAAACAGATAAAGATCAAGCACTCTTTGTACAGCAGCTGAGGTAGAACTACACATCACAAAGGTCAACACTGTGCAACATATGACATATCAGTTTTGACATAGGAAAGACATATTTCATCATAGCCATGACATTTTGCCTTACAAAAATCACAGGCTGATAGTGAGTTCCACTATATCAAAAGAGCCACCAAGCTAACTAGCATAAACACCATTTACTTCAATGGAAGTTGGGTATGCAGATAGATGGATCAGCAGATTGGTGGGTGTGCTTGTATATTAGTGAGAGTGTGTTTATGTCAGGACCGTACAGCTCAATGTCAAATAACCCAACGCACTAATCCATTCCAAATGAGTGTGACCCGGGGTAACCCTCGGTAATGAAGTGCTCCTGATGAGGGAGGGGCTTGGGAAGGGGCTGACCTGTGCGGGGGTATGCAGGGCACTGACACCACGGGGGCCGCCGCCCTCTTCTCCGCCAAGATCTTGCGCGCCCTCTTCATTTTGAGGCGGGACTTGGCCTTGGCCCGCTTCACGCGCTCCGAGCTCCACCCTTTGGAGTCCTCGTCGTGGGGGCCGGGATCGTCCTCTTCCTCCGGCTCCCCCTCACTGTGGGAGGAGTTGAGGCTGGCCCCGCCCAGGCCGGCCATGGGCCGCATGGAGCCCGGCGGCGTGTGGATGTCGCAGTAGGCTGTCTTGCGCACGCTGAAGGAGGTGCCGTTGGCCCCGGTCTCCCTCACTGGCTCCATCTTCATGTAGAGGCCGGCCTGCTGGGCGCAGGTGACGTGGAAGGCCGTGTAGCAGTTGGCCTTGTGGCACTGGATGCAGGCGCCGGAGCCCCGCTGCTTGCAGATGTAGCAGGTGAGCTTCCAGCGCGCCGGGGGGATGTGCTCGATGCTGTCGATGGGCTCCAGGAACACCGTGTTGGCGAAACAGACCTGCAGAGGAACAGATGATTAGAGATCCCACCCAAGACATTCCCCTAGAGGCCATGTTCCTTCATACCGCAGGAGACCGTCACATACACATTCTGTATCTGCTGGCTGCAGTGTTTCACTTAAGCTAAATCACACATATATTATTGAAAGAAACATTCACACCCAGGGTGCCATTTTTCATGGCCACAGCATTACATCAATTTAAAAATATCTAGATCTTGTGCCTCACATCCTGGTCCTATATGTTCCCATTTCTGCAGTCATCTAGGCCGAGTTTACTTCCCAAAAATGGACCAAAAACTTTTAGGTATCGTACAGAACAAGTGTCTGGAGCAGTCCTGCAAAGAGCTTCATCTGCAGAATGACACTGAAGATTTTACAATCATCGCAAACGCTCATCTTCTAATGATATTTTTTCAGGACAAATTATTTTTCTATTGAAAATGGCGCGATATTACTGTGTTAAATGTTAATTTGCCACATGACGTTGCATATATGCAAGCTACGTTCCTAACATTGTGAAGATTGGTGTACACAATTTTGTGCATATTTTATGGCCCTCTGTACCTCGGGAATCCACAGGGCACACACTACGTGGGCCCAGCGAGCGTCGTCCGTCTGCTTGAAGGCTCCGCCCTTGTTGGGGCAGAGGGCGCAGTCGACGGCGCGGGAGGGCGACTGCAGGCAGCGCCGGCACAGCCACTGGCCCTCGGGGATGTAGGGCACTCCGTAACACTCCTGGTGCACTGCCAGGTTGCACATGTCGCAGAAGAGGATGACGTTGCTGTTCTGGCACTCTCCGTCGTTGCAGATGCAGCACACGGCATCCTCGTCGATAAGGGTGCTGGGGTCAGCCTGGGCGGGATGAGACGGGGGCAGCTTAGGGCACTGAGTAGCCAAAAACTGCTTTCCTTCTGCTGCTGTCATGGCAACTCATTACCAGGCTTCACATTTTTTGTGGCATCATGAAAGTTAAATCATTATCAGATATCAGCAAATTAGCATAGTCACAGGCAGACTGTGCGTTACACTACATCAAAAAAGCCTCCATGCTAACTAGCATAAACACCATTTGATTCAACATACATGCACATAACAGGCTTCAGTAACATGCAGGGTGAAGACCTATCTTAACCCTTTCCCTCTGGAGTTTTCCTGAGAAACTTAATCTCATATTTTCCTGGCTGTAAACAAGTGAGCAGAACACTTCTTGGTGCAGTTTAAAGTAGTTCTTAATACCTTTGAGAACTTGGATGACTAAGCTTTCGAAATAAAGGTCACTTGCCCAACCTACCTGTAACCATATTAAAAACTGCCCAGTCAATCATTAAAAGCTTCAATTTTTTTCCACAGAAATTTCACCATGTCAGCTACTTAAATCTCAACAGAGCTCTTCAGAAATTCTGTTTACACACATATTCAAAATACTTGGTTCAAAACACTTGGGACAATCCAATTTAGAAATCTCCTGAAAAGAACGATCTGTTCTGACTGCTTAGTAACTGAGCCAAAACTAGGAATGACAAGTATTCTTAATTGTGTAATAGAAAACTCATATACTCTCAAACCTAAGCAATTAATTTCTTTTAATTGATATTAGCCTACAGGGCTCCCCCGTTTACGGAGTGAAAGATTTAATCGTAGGCGCAGACCTTGTTGTGACTCTCAAAGTAGGATTCTTTCTCCAGTCTATCCATCAGGTACTCAAAGACGTCCTGAGGGATGGGTGCCACCCCATCGCTGCGCCGCTTGTCGTTCATGATGTCCAGCCAGATGTAGTCTTCTTCATCGATGTCGTACTCAACCTCCTCATCCAATTCCTCCACCGATTTGTCAATATACCTGACAGGAAGAGGTTGGATTTTCAGGAGTAAGACAGAATGAGAGAGCCAGCAGAAATACTATAACGCTAATACATGAAAGGTATTGTCTCGTGGAAGAGCTACACACCAATCCCAGGAGATATTTTGAGGAAAGACGAATGCAAAGCACTGGTACCTCATGAGCAAGAGAACTGAGAAGGCCAAAATATAATACTTTAAACCAATCATTGCTCCTTCTCCAAACATATTTCTCTTGTTTTCATAATAATGAATAGCTGACCTTATTACTCTCATTGCTTTAGTTGCAATCCTATCATTCTCCCCAAGGTCTCAAGGCTGCGTAGCAACATGGCGGGAAAATAGCAACATGGCGGGAAAATATATTAAAAGCAGTGAATGGGATGTTTTTCATTTTTGTTGTGATGTATTTATGTGCAGTAAAACACAGGATATCCAAATACATCAGCAGCTTGAAAAGGTGTAAATTGTGTACTATATTTCACCGCATCACTGTAGACGTCTCTAGTCTTTTACACAATCATTCCAGTGTTGCCTAAGTACCCACATTTACAATTCTCTCAAATTCACAAATTGTTGAATTTCATTATATTGTAAATTCACATACATTGACAATTTCTCCCTTGTCCCTGACCCTATTTACATGATTGAGGGCATCTAGAGCAGTGGTTCCCAAAGTCGGTCCTGGGGACCCACTGCGTATGTCGGTTTTTGCTCCAACCACAATTACGATCCCAGAGTTTTAACAAGCTGTTCATTTTTTAATTAGCAGTTGCTTGTCAGATACGAGGGACATTTTACCCCCTTAAACCACATTATGACAGAAATGGCTACGCATTCCATGAAATTTCAAAGCCCAACATTCATATTTTTTTATTTTGATGTATTCCACGTAAGCACGACAATCAAAGGTGGCAGTATGTTTCATGTGATCAAATGCAAGACTGCAATCAGTCAGTAATCTGGTGATTAGGGTTCTGAATGCAGGTGCTCAGGTTCTTTCCTGAAACCAATCAAGTGACATTTAACAGGTCTGACTCATCGTTTGCTTTTGTCTTTGAATTCTTAATTGCCTAATAATTGTTAGCTTTAATGACCTTGGGTCCACAATTTTATCTACTAGAAGCCCATTTATAGATTCATGTCATCAGTTGCAAATTTCCATTTTTTTATGTTAGAGAAGTAATTTCCAATTTAGCACCCTATGAAATGATTTTCATCATGGCCATTTTTGACATGTGGTTTAAAAGGATAAATAATCAGCGTGAACAAGAATAGTGCAATCAAGAGCAATGAGCAACTCATTAGCATTCTAAGATTGGAGCTGTGGTTGACACAAAAACCTGCGTACACAGTGGGTCCCCAGGACCGAGTTTGGGAACCACTGATCTAGAGGATTTAAACCTGAACTATCGCAAACAAAGAGCCAAATTCAAGGCTGAAGTCACACAAGCATGTCTCAGTCAGTATGAAAAGAGTTTCAAAACTGCACGGCGAGAGCAGGGGTCACCTGTAATAAGAGGAAGGCCGGGGAGGGGCGTCTGGCCTCTCCTGGTCCAGCTCTCGAAACACCACCTCCGGCAGCTTAATGGCGGGTCCAGCAGGGGCGCTGTGGGTGTGATGGTGAGCTGAGCCACTCTCCTTCTTCTTCTCTTTGCTCTTGTGCTTGCCGGACTTTGGCGTGGCAGTGCCCTTGCCTCCGTTAGTGGCGGGGGTGTCCGGTCTGTCCTTGCTGCCGTTGCCTCCAGCCTCGCTGCCTCCACCACTCTCCCCTCCGTTACAGCCTCCTCCCCCACCCCCCGCAGCCGAGGGAGGGTCCTCCCCGTCGCTCTCATCCTCCGACACCACGTCCAGGTTCTCGAAGATGCTGATGCGGTGGATTTTGCCCTGGAGCTCCAGCTCCACCATTCGCTGGGCCTGCGCATAGGTCATGGCCTCCCGCCCGGGGGAGTGCGAGGGCTCCGATTGGGCCGGGCTCCCGGGGGTCATGCCCTGGGCCCCGCCCCCGAGACCCCCACCTTTGCCTCCTCCGCCACCACCTCCATCCCCCTCGTCCGTCCCTCCCCCCTGCACCCGGGCGGCCGGCCCTTCCGCTTGCGCTGGGGCGTTCTCTGAGCCGGGGGCGGGTTGTCGTGGTCATAGTGGTACAGGTGATACTCGATGCCGCTGTAGCTCTTGTACACCTTGCGGCAGCTCTCCACGGGGCACTCGTATGGGGGCTTGGTTGCCCGCAGGTTGTGGCAGAAGGTCTTGACATCAAAATCTAGTCCCATCGCACCAACACGGAGGCCTTGTCCTAGCAGCAGCTTGCATCTGTGCGATTCAGAAACAAACCATATTTTGGAATGGCACAGTCAGACATTCTCCACTCAAGCGCTAATTGATCGCAATAGACTACCCCAATGTTCTTGACTGACTCAACCTGATAACCCAAATTTTTAAGATGGAGCAGCCTCAATAATGAACTCCCAAGAAACCAACGATTTATATAAGTAACTATTTGAAGGCATCGCTTACTGATATTACTGACGAATAAGAAGTAGTTATACCACATGTGGTGCATGCAACAAACCAGTGATTCCCAAATTCAGGCCTGCAGGACCCCTGCATGTGCTAGTTTTTGTTCCAGCCAAAATTGTAATAAAATAATTTTAACAAGCTGCTAATTTTTCTTGAGTGGATTTTGACTTTTAAATCTTATTGATCAAAATTATGCCAGAAAAATGCAATACCAAAAGGAATGTATATAATGAATAAAATAACCAAGTTCATATTGTGCTTCTCGCAAAATGGCTAACAATCACATAAAAAAATTGGGTCAAATTAACCACCGAGTTAATAGGCTCCTAACTTGGTTGGCATTGATTATTTTTCTTTCTTTAACAATTCAGGTTTGCCTCAAGATCATTTACACTTTCTTTGAATTGTTCATTATCCATTAGATGGCTATGACCATTGGCCAGGTGTCAGCACTTCCAATAATTAGCAGGCTATTAATTCAGATCAGTCTCAGTTTGATCAGAGATTATTTGCCTCCTTTTATGTAAGTATATGTTTGAAATATAGCCCAAAAAGCACAACATGTCCAAACAAATGTCACAGAAACTATCATGAAATGCTACTTCTGATGTAATGTGATAAAGATTAAGTAATCCTGGATGAAAAGCACCTACTTTGAAATATTAATAGCTAGTTAAAATAATTTAATTTTAATTGAGGTTGGAACAAAAACAAGCATACGCAGGGGTCCCCGACGACCGAGTCTGGGAACCACTGCAACAAACCTTTACAGTCATTATTCAAAGATAAAAGTTACCGCTTAAGAAATATTATGACTAGGGCTGACTTTCCTAAAATGACAGGTGACATTATGGATTGATATGGGCTAAAGATGCAAAGCCTAGCATTACAGTTATGATGGTTAAAACCAACAGCTGGCGCAAGGCAACAGATGTGTCTGGGTCACCATGACAACGACAGTATCATCCCCAAGCTAATTTACAAACATCCACATTCCATTGCAATAATAAAAAAAAAACCTTTTTAAAAATGCCAAGGATGGCTAATCAACCACTTTATCATCAAGTCCATGGCTTTACAGTATTGCACACATTCGGGGAAAAAAGTAAGCTAACCTGCCCCGTGAAACATCACTAGCCAATAATGTTAGGCCTACACGTTCAGGCTGACTGAAATGACACTTATCATTAACTTCAGTCTTTAAAGAGGGAAAACTGAACAAATGACCTACCCTCCTATTATGTTCCGGGTCAATTTGACCCGACTCAGAGTTCAATGTCTCTAAAATCAGGGTTAACATCCGTTTTTCAGATCGATTTTTTTCCTAACTTCACGGGTAAAACACGAATTTCACTCAAAAAAAAAAATTTAATGTTGTGCACACGTTGTAAGCACTGGTGTTGTTTGGGTCATTTTGAGCCCAGGATCAATTATTACATAGAACCATTATCTAGATCTTGTTTTTTGTAGCGTTGCCGAATACTGAGGGTATGTTCAAATTAATTTCTCACTCATTTCACATTTGGTCTCATCCATTCTGCTATAATCATGTAAACTCGATGTTTGATGTATAAGGGGAGGATGGGGGAGTCGTGTTTTATTTACTTAGCTATTGAAATGGGCGGTAGAAAGGCATAAATGAGCCGAGAGGAGACTGGGTAACACTTTCAGTTACAAACATCTTCAGTAGTTTTTCATTGCAGGATCAAACCGATCACAAACCAAAAGTGCTATATTAATTTGAACATGACAGGAGGGTTAAGTCAGCCAAGGTGCTGAGAGGCCAAAAAAAAAAACCCCTAAATAAATGGGCGAGCCAACTGCAGTTAATATTAAACAAACGTTTACATAACTTAACTTACCGGCTTTAACCAGTTTGACAAGGGGGTCTCACACACGCGGAATCTTCATCTCTGAAATGGAGCTCGCAGGTGTCTGCACTGAGGTTCACTCCGACAGTTGCGCGGCACACAGATGAGTTCTGCCAGCCCAACGCTCTTACCCCAAAACGTTCGTCTACTTTTGATGCCGAGATAGCTAACTTAATTAGCACCATTCAATATAATTAGCCGTAAGAAGTGTTGCCACAAATATTTTACAAAATACATGAAATGGTAGGACAAGTATTTAGTTTTTCTCCATTAACAAACAGCTTATTTATTAAATTAACCTGACGTAATTCAAACCGCTTCACTCAAGTTCGCTCAAGTCAAACGTTTGGTAGAACAAATTAAACGTTAACTGGTTGGTAGGTTTCTAAATATTCGTTCCGTTTTGGCTCCAAATCCATAAACAGTCGTTAGCCTACTTCACATGCCCAGTATTTCTCAAATAGATATCTCATTGGTTAACTGCAGTCGCTGGTCATTAAAAGCAATGAAAATTCGGTTAGATAAACTCAGTGGTTTAGAGATAATGTAACCGATCCGGCGCGTGCATCTCAACTAGACACAGTCGGCTACCGACAAAGAGAGGATGGCTACATTGTTTTCCCTCCTCACTACTGCAACAATCACCTAGAAAACATGCTAACAAGCTAGCTGGCTAATTCGATATCCACCCTGCTAAATGGCGTGGAGAACAGAACGTTCAGGTGAACAGTTTAAAAAAAGTACCCCCGCTGTAGGCTAACTGAAATCATAAATTACAAACAGAATTTTGTATTTCTATAGCCAAGAAGCCTTGCTATATTTTAAGGCAAACTGGTAAGGCAACCGCAGACATGTCCTTCTTGAGAATTTCTGCAGTAGAAGGCTAGCTTGCTAACTAACAAACAAACCTTTCAATGCGCAACGTGTGGAAAGTACATTAATTTAGAGTAATTTCAGTCCATTTCCATTAATACGCGATCTGAACGCAAACACGTTTTTGTATATTTGTACAAAGACTCACGGCATTTGCAGCAAATGTGCTGGTTCCTGAAACAATAGCTACTACTTTCAACCGATTGGTTTGCAAGCGTTGAAAAACATGTAACGCGGGGTCGCACGGCAGTGCTGAGTGTTTTTACCGTAAGTAATTGAATAAAATTATATCAGCGAACGGGAAAACCCTGGACGAACTGTAGTCCAAAAAATATCAGATAGATTTCATTGTAAGCAACATAATACAGGAACTCCACAGACAAAAGGGAAGCCAACGCTTTTACGCCATGAGCGCGTGTAGCACTTTCGAGAAACATAAAATGCTCATTTTTAATTCTGTCGCGGATAAAAATAATTACTTTAAAGGTGGTTTACGATGGCTGTTGTTTATTTGTTTTCATCTCAATGCTATATTGACTATTGTTCAAACAAATTCATATTTGTTCGCCCAATGCCATAAATTGTGTGTGCTTCTGCTGTTTCATATTCACTGCCGAATCTGGTGCTTAGTTTCACACTGTGAATAGATTAATGATATAGTCATGCGTTAAAGTATTAGGCCTTCTAAAAATAAAAGTGTGCCATACTTCACTTATTACGACGATTTGCAGCCTACGAGTTTATAATTTCTCAAATATTATTTTGTGAGTCAGAGTGTTGCCCTTTTTATTATGTCGAATCTGCCATTGTGGATTTCGGCGAAAAGGTGATGGAGGCTTGCGCAATTGCGCCAGAAATTTGAATACGAAGGCCAGTAGACTAGCGTTACCCGTCATGCCTGTGGGGCAACTTTATCCCAAGTTCTGATCCGGCCTGAATTTTGAATTGCTGAAGTTTTAGTTTTAAATACGACTGAGTTTTTCTCATGCTGAAACATCAGAACTCTGCTTTTTAACCCTTTCTGTCCAGACATATAATACAGTAAAAATGAAACATCAACCATCTTCACTCCATCAAAATAATTTCAATTATTGAGTGTGATTGTTTAATTTCTTATATAGCCTATGACCTGTCGGAATTTGTTCCTGAAGGCATGCAAGAATATTTCCCAGCACTGACTCTAAATGGCAGGAGTTTACAGTTCAATTTCAGTAAGGCACTGATCCTTTGATGAGAAACTGGAACAGAGCGAGTCGTCATGCAACTGTTGAAAATCACATTTCCTTGCGGAAACAAGTAAATGAAACATGAAAAAAATGAGATTGTCTCATTTACACAAATAATAGCTGTGTCAAACCTGCATAAAGGGTTTGGGATCTTTAAATTATGTCTGTAAATTACTTTGTGCAAATGTTGGATTTCTGAAGTTTTGGCTATCAGTATGACTGAGCTTCCCACAAGCTCAAACATCAAAACTTTTGCTTATCTCTCCAGAAATATTACACAGGGAAAATGAAGGATTCATCATGTTCGCTGCATCAAAATGATTTCAATTATTGAATGTGATCATTTAATTTCTTATATATATGACCTGTGAGATAAAGCACTTTAAGGGCACCAATCCCCAGACAAATGTTTAAAATGTTTGTGAATAATAAATGTTGACTAACAAATGATCCATGCTAAAAGGCAATGTACATAAAATCAAGGCTGCATGTACAGAGTTATCAGTGCTATACACAATAGGCTGTATAATCCTATAACAAAGTTAATTGCCATAGCAGACACAAGGGAAATGTGACAGAAAAATGGGCTTGGAAGTGTGTTTTTCATCTAACCAAGTGGCACACTTCATAAACCCTAGTGAAATGCTCTGCAAGGGGTGAGCCAAGGTAGCCACTAAACACAGGTTTGTCAGACTGGGGGAGGACAGTGGCAACACTGTCTTAGACGCAGCTGTAAGATCATCTGTCTCCTGATCAAGAGATCAAGATCAGGGCTCCTTTACATAATGGGAGTATAAGGCTGCTGGTGGATGAATGGCATTGTGGCCTGGCTTGACAACTGATTACAGGTAAATGGGTGCAGAACCTCCAGCTGCATTATAAGCCAGAAACAGACATCTGTACTTTTTGGAGGTAACCAAATAATACTTGAGAGCAATGGTATCATTCTGCATGAGATGGCTTGAGGGCACCGTCAGGGGGAAACCAGCAATAAACGTAGAAACATGTCCACACACACACACACACACACACACACACACACACACACACACACACACACCTTCTGGGGTGTACTCCCGTATTTCTTGACCAGACCATGACTCGGTTACATAATACTTCTTTGCTGCACTGCTTTTTGGCTTCTTCGTTATCCGTCCTTTAAGTTATATGACATCCCAACAAAGGTTTTACACTGTTTACAATCCACAAAAAGGTTTGGCAGCCTCATATTAGAATTATGGCCACAGCTTAGTTACTATTCTTATGACTAATTACCAATTGGAGTCTCTCATTGTATGCACTGTGTGTGTTCACGTTTTCATCAAATTAGAAATGATATGTGAATAAACTATTTTTGGACAAAGAATATTCCAATATAAATTAGGGCATAGGGAGGAATGGGCAGCAAAATATTCAAATCATGGACTGCTACATACACAGCATTTAACACACATTTTTAACCTTTGATTGAGCTTGGGCATTGTGCCGAAGATTTAGAAAACTGCACTTGTGCTTCCTTTGCATAAGGGTGGTGACGCTAAAAACTTTGATAATTATCGTCCAATTTACAAGCTACCTCATTTGGCCAAGACTCTTGAATCCCTTGTTAATCGTCATCTCTGTTTATTTTTAAATAGAAATTACATTTTAAGTACATTTCAGTCTGGTTTTAGAGCTGGACACAGCACTATATCTGCGGCATCTCTTGTTCTGAAAGATTTTGTACGTGCCCTTGATGGTGGGCAACATTGTGCCGCCCTGTTGGTTGACCTATCCAAGGCCTTTGATACTGTCTATCATTCACTCTCACTTGACAGACTTGGCTCATTAGGCCTAGATCAGAATGCTTGCAAATGGGTTAACTTGCAAATAGAACACAATGTGTTGCAGCAGATTCTGCTCTATCAACTTTTTTGGAGGTCACTAAAGGGGTACCACAGGGCTCGATTCTAGGACCCTTACTTTTTACTCTGTATGTTAATATGTTCTCTTTTGATAATGGCTGTAAGGTGCATTTCTATGCTGATGATACAGTGCTTTATACTTCTGCTTCTTCATTGGATGAGGCATTATCTGCATTGCAAAGAGTCTTTGTTTCATTTCAGCATTCACTTCTAGAGCTCAAATTAGTTTTAAATGTGGCAAAAACAAAATGTATGCATTTCTCTAGATCCCGTTCTTTGAGGGATTGTTCATTTGGAATTCGCACCTTGGATGCCTCTGAAATCGAGCGAGTGTCTTGGTACAAAGACCTTGGGATATTTATCGATGAAAAACTGTCTTTTAACTCATTCCCTACGGAATACTTTTATATAAAATTGTCATGTTTGTACCGAATACTTTTCCAGAAAATTACACAATATAAAGTATTGAAGTACGGGTGGCCCATGACCGCGATCGTCAACTGATTTCGTGTTTTCATTTGACTGTGAATGGTCATCCACACTGCTGGCACCAGCTTACCATAGGAAATGGTAGAATTCCCCGCGCCGTTGGCAGCGGCTTGCCGTAGGGGACGAGTTAAAGTACACCTTGATGAACTTACAAAAAAGTTAAGACATAAAATTGGTTTTTTTTTTACAGAAACAGCTCGTTTCTCTCGAGATTATAGGAAGCTTTTAATTTAGTAAATTGTAAAAATGGTAAAACTGTTTTTAGTTACTGTGCTCCTAGGACGTGGAACAATTTTCAAGAAACTTTTAAACTGGATAAATTAATTTCATTAGGGAATTAAAAAAAAAATGGTAAGGATTTAGAAGTTGGGGACTGTGTATATTTTGAATAATGTTACTATAAATTTTTCAGATACATGTATTCTATGCACTCCTGTATGATAATTTTTATTTCGATATTGTCATCTTTTCTATGATAATTTATTGCACTGTATTGTGTTTTGTGTTGTTAACAGGGCACCATCGCAAATGAGACAGGGCTCAGTGGGTTCCCCAGTATAAATAAATGTTAAATAATAAAAAAAAAGTGCAGTTTGCAATGACAAGTTCCTTTTAAAACATGGTTATTATGCAGCTACAATTCATTTACACCGACAGTTAAAAAGCTGGTTTAGTCTGATAAATAACTTGAGATTTAATTCAGGAAATGCTGGTCAAGGGTCAGTAGGCCGAGTTAGAGTCCTTGGATGGAGTGAGTTACGACATTGAGTTCCCAAAAAATCTGGTCATGCCATCTGGAGCCATCTTGATTCCAACATGTTATCAGGGGCTGAGTTCATAATTTTGAAGATACCTATTCAAAATAAGTTCAAATGACGGACAGGTTAGAGAAAGGCCACAAAATGTACAGAAAAAAGTAAAATGTGGGCTTTTGAAGTACGTGATGGAAACCAACCTCGTCATTGTTTCTTGTGAAGCAAGTCCCTCCCCTTGTCATTAATTTTGATCAGGAGCAAGATTACATTTTATTTCTGCTTCTAACAGAACCATTGTCTGTGTATAGATGAAACTGAATAAATTTAATAAATGAAAGTTGGTGGTATGGCGTAAATTGTTGAGATTGGCTACATCAGCACGTTGTTACAGGTCACCCTAAGAATCTCGAAGCGCATAAATCAGTCATGGTACATCTCAGTAACAGCGACTCCATTTAATAGTGATCAACTGCGAATAAGCCACATCTGTGATTTGTCCCCATCATTGTCCACCATTTTTCACAAAAAATTAGATAGTCTACAGAAATTAGCAAGCATTTACTTTGGCTCGCTAGAACCTTAAAGTGCTAAATTAGTTCTCATTTCATAATTGAGGTCGTATGAGGTCCTTCCCCTCAGGCAGCATATTACCTTTGATTAGCAATCTGAATGCCCCCTGCTCAGAGAAGTAGGCAAGAGTAGGCTACCAGTGACACAGAAGCTAAGCAATGTACTGATGTTGATGGGCCAGAGATAAAACATATTTTAGCCTCCTGAAAAAAACCATTATCAGTTTAACCCCTTAAACGCTAACTTTTCACTGAAGTTTTCCCTTACATAGGTTTGAAGTTAAAATAAGCATTTTTTTCTTGTTCTAGGACAACGTCACATATATATTCTGTATCTGCTGGTCCCAGCACTTCACTGAAGCCATATGACGGTTATATTAACAGAAATATTCAGACCGAGGATTTCATACATCATTTTGTACACATTTCCCTTCAATTCAGCAGGACATATTTGGGATCGTTGGAAACCTTGGAATCTCTGCTATAATATAAAATAGGCGTGAAGTTTCACAGGTTTGAGTACAGCAGCTGCATTTGACGGACCATATACAGTAGTGTGCAGTGATGACTATACACTGAAGATAAATCAGAAACAAAGTACTATTTAAGTATTTCATGTAATATTGGATCATATAGATGAAAATAAGTAAACATAACTATATAGCAAAAACAAAAATAATCATGTCTTTTTGAGAAGAAAAGTCAATATCTAGAGTGCCTACCATTTGCCTTCATTACAGCAGTTAATCTTTCAGGCATAGTGTTCACAGATTTATGAATCTCCTACCACGCCAAAACATTCCATACAGTTTCC
Source organism: Gymnothorax javanicus (assembly GCA_029692085.1). Classification (NCBI taxonomy): domain Eukaryota; kingdom Metazoa; phylum Chordata; class Actinopteri; order Anguilliformes; family Muraenidae; genus Gymnothorax; species Gymnothorax javanicus. The sequence goes on from CM056203.1 coordinate 22,593,411, forward strand.
ATTCTTTTGATGTTACAACAGATTTGTTTATCTTGGTATTAAGCAAATCCCAGATTTACTCAATCGAATTAAGGTCTGGACTTTGAGCAGACCAAGTCATAACTTTTATGTCATCAGATGATTCTTTCAGACTGAAATAATTCTTGCACAACTAAGATGTTTGTGAAGGGTCATTATTTGACTGAAAATAAAATCCCTGACCAGTCAGTCTCTTTCCAGATGGCAATGCGTGCCTCACAGGAATGCTGTGATTCTTCTTTTGATCCACGATTCTGCCAATTTTTACGAGATCACCGGCTCCTTTCAAGCAGACTGAAGCCCAGACCATAATATTACCACCTCTATGTTTTACTGAAGGGGTTAAACAGTCATTTTTGAAACATTCTCCAACTCTACAGCACACATAAGCTCTGCGGCCCAGTTTTGCACACTGGAAACAAAATGGGTTAAATTTTTGAGTTGTCAGTTGTCACGACTCCATCTAAGAAGTTTAGGCTGAGTATCAGCGGAGTCCAACGGCCTCCCCACTTGCTCGCAGTCATGATTGGCTAGAAAGGAAGAAATCCCCTAATTGGCCACAGATTATTCCCAATGGAAAAAAAAATGCATATGTGAATCGAGTGATGCCAGGGGAGTCTATAAAACCTACATGCAAATGCAGCAAAGTTCCCAAATGACAAGCAATTTAAAAATGTATATAAATGTAAACGCATCCAAATGTATTTTTGATGAAAATTGAAAAAACTTTTAAATACTCTGAAATCCAAAAATATATTATAGTTTAAAGAAAAAATATTTGCGCTTGCATCATAAATACATTGTTAAACATTTTTTCATATGTAGATTTTTTTTTTGCATTAATACAACCCCAATTCCGAAATAGTTTGGACAAAGTGTAAATTGTGAATAAAATCAAAATGCAGTGACTTTCAGATCACATGAGCCAATATGTTATTTACAATAGAACATAGATAACATTTCAAATGTTGAAACTGAGGCATTTTACATTTTCATCCACAAAATGAGCTCGTTTCAAATTTTCTGGCTGCAACAGATCTCAAAAAAGTTGGGACACAGGCAAAAAAGCGCTGAAAAAGCAATTAATATATAAGAGAATCAGCTGAAGAACATTTAACAAGTAATTACATTAACTGGCATCAGGTGTGTAACATGATTGGCTATAAAAGGGATGTTTTAGAGAGGCTGAGTCTCTCAGAAGTAAAGATGGCCAGAGGCTCTCCAACCCGTGAAGGCTTGCGTATAAAATTTTGGAATACTTTAAAAACAATGTTCCTCAATGTCAAATTGCAAAGGCTTTGAAGGTTTCATCATCGGCAGTGCATAACATCATCAAAAGATTCAGAGAAACTGGAAAAATCTCTGTGCGTAAGGGACAAGGCCGAAGACCTTTACTGGATGCCCGTGATCTTCGGGCCCTCAGATGCCACTGCATCACTCACCGGCATGATTCCGTCATTGACATTACTAAACGGGCCCAGGAATACTTCAAGAAATCACAGTCTGTAAACACAGTCCGCCGTGCGATCCACAGATGCCACCTAAAACTCTATCATGCAAAAAGGAAGCCATTGTTGAGCATGATCCAGAAGCGCCGCTGTGTTCTGTGGGCCAAGGCTCATTTAAAATGGACTGTAGCAAAGCGGCAGAGTGTCCTGCGGTCAGACGAGTCCAAATTTGACATTCTTGTTGGAAATCATGGGCGTTGTGTCCTCCAGGCTAAAGAGGAGAAAGACCACCCATCCTGTTATCAGCGTTCAGTTCAAAAGCCAGCGTCTCCGATGGTAAGGCGATGCATTAGTGCATATGGTGTAGGACACTTGCATGTTTTAAAAAGCACCATGAATGATGAAAGGTATATAAAGGTTTTAGAGCAACATATACTCCCCTCCAGACGACATCTGTTCCAAGGAAGGCCTTATGTATTTCAGCAGGACAATGCAAAACCACAAACTGCAGCTATTACAACAGCATGACTTCGTAGTAGACGAGTCCGTGTGCTGAACTGGCCTGCCTGCAGTCCTGATCCTTCACTGATTGAGAACATTTGGCGCATAATTAAACGAAAAGTCCGTCAAAAAAGACCCAAAACTCTCCAGCAGCTGGACACCTGTATTAAACAAGAATGGAATCAAATTCCAATGGCTAAACTCAAGAAACTTTTCTCCTCAATGCCCAGACGCCTCCACTCTGTGTTAAGAAGAGGGGATGCTACACCATGGTAAACAGGCCCCTGTCCCAACTTTTTTGAGACATGTAGCAGCCATCAAATTTGAAATGAGCTCATTTTATGGATAAAATTGTAAAATTTCTGTTTCAACATTTCCTATGTTATCTCTGTTCTATTATGAATAAAATACTGGCTGGTGTGATTTGAAAGTCATAGCATTTAGATTTTATTCACAATTTACACTTTGTCCCAACGATTTCGGAATTGGGGTTGTATACAACAATCAATATTTCCATGTGTAATGAAAAATATTTTTAGGAGTCATTTATGCATAAGTGCCAAAATTCATTTGTTGATCCTTCTGTGTGCTTTCATTCATGATGAGACTGATCTGACCATATAGTATCAAGTGAGCAGTGAGAGAAATAAAATGCAGAGGAAAAGGGAGTGAATTGGGTGGAATGACAATGGATTATAAACAAGAAGCCACACATCAATGGGAGGATGACAGGAAGTAAGCACGAGAAAACCCTTGTGAAGATTGGATGGTTGAAGAGAGTTAGATGACACAGAGGTAGTTTTAAACAGGAAGAAAGAGGGTACATTGAATCCTGGACACAAGGAGTTGATCAGACATGTAGCAGACAATGAAACCCACAAAAAAGAACTCACTTGATGAATTTACTATGACTGAATTTTTTTGTAGCTCAACGGAGAAATGCACCTGATGTCGTATGCTTGCTAAATTTGCTACTCAGTTGGTGATGAGTCATGGCAAATAACTACAAACCACTGACTTGATGTGATGTGGAGGGTGTAGATGTCCTAGTCCTTGTTCTGGACGTAAAATACTTTTATCATCAATTCAAGAGCCATACTTCATTCTGTATATCACCCTTAAGATCAAAATTGTATATTCATCCTCTCACAGATACTTAAACAAGATTTGCAAGAAAAATAACTTATGAAAACAAACTGTGCTGCAATCTGTTGGCTGGTCATAACACTAGGGGCACCTGAGCATTGTATCATCACAGGAGGGCAGTCCAGCTTTTGATCGCGCCGTAAATGAAACAGCCTAACACCACTCAGTATTCTTTTATTTCTTTATCAATTTTCCTCGCAATAGTCACGTGGGGCAAGATCTATAGCAGAACAAATCAATGAACAAGTGAATCACATGACTACAGGAAACAAAGAATATCGGAGGTAAGGGCTAAAATGTGTTTATAAAAATGTCTGCAGTCATTTTATCATTTATTGGTTAAAATGAGATCAAACCAGAAGTAATCTACAAGTTATCTTGAAATAACCAACTGTCCTGGACCGAATTCTTTCCATATACATTTCTGACACAATGTTAAGGCCCCCAGATCAGACAGGATTCTGGTGCCCTTGGCTGTATGACAATGTAGCACTGCAAAGCAGTCAGACACCCTTTAAGAACTGCTCATGCGCACAAAACACCAGAGTTTAAGGGACCGAGACTGGTTAAACCAGCCATTCCAGTGGATAAATGGCATTGGAACATTCGCTGATGAGTGTACATGTTGACCACAACAATGCAGTATATCAACTGCATACATTATGCATGAATTATTTCCTTCTAACAAGCACTCAAGAAAACAGATGCATGTGTGTGTGTGTATGTGGGCATGTATTAATGTCCTTACTGGGAGGAAAACAAATTTTTTGCGAAACATTCAGGGTTAGGCATGTTCAACCCCCCACAAAAATTATTAAATCACCACACTTGGAGGGTGTTTATCCAGCTTTTTTTTTTTTTTTTACACTACATAGCAAATAAACAAATTGCAGATATGAGATAAAACTGTTTTTGTTTATTACCCAACCATTCAGGCTTCATGAAACAGACCTCAAACGCATTATTTTAATTACTGGCATATTTTCTTTCATAATCAAGTAGAGGAAAAAATAAGGAATCACACTTGAGGGAAAAAAAAAATTATGGAATCACCTTGTAATTGGCAGTTCTAAAAGAAATAACAGCAAAAATCTGAATATGCAAATTAGACTGCCACTATAAAGAGAGTACTTGCAGACCTTTCCGCGGTGTTTGACTTGGCTAATTGAAAGCAGGTGTGGCACCAGCAAGAAAGCTGGCAATTGAAACAATGGAAAGGATCATAAAACTGCTCTAAGAAGGAAATTCAACATGGAAAGCAGGGTCATTCCGTGTCAACTCAACCAGAGCCCCCCACATCAAAATTTTGATTTTGATAAAACTTTGCACATTTCAAGAGATATGCATTGGCAGTACTGAGGTCAAATATTTCAGCTCAATTATTGCTAGTTCCTGAAATTTAGCCTATTTTAGGGAAGGGGGGTCAATTTTAACAATCACCTTAATTTTGGCGGGAGTTTGAGGGCCTCAGAAATGGATTTTCAGAGCAGACAGACCCATAAGTTTCATTTTCTCATCAGAATAGTTGCTGAACTCTTGGCTTAAGCTACTTTTCTTTACTCAGTGTCTTTAGTTTATCTGTACTGTGGCCTGAAAAAAGCAGAAAGCACCAATCATACTAATTTTTTCCAAATTTAATGCATTTATTATTCTGTAACTAATTAAGATAGAGCCCTGAGACTTGGTATGCAAACTGTCGGTCAACTCTGAGGACCACAAAAAATATCAAAGTCACGATGGTTGTATTAAATGTTTTAATAACCTTGGAAGTTGTCTTCAGAATGAAAAGTGCGTATTTTGGGTCATTATAGTGGGCATATATCTCAAGAGGGACACAAGTGATCAATGTCATATTTTTAGTGCTTGAAGGCATGGGTCTTGGGTCTAACATATATTAACAAACTGGAGATGTAAAACTCTTCCTTTAGACTGTACAGCATGCAAATCATATTAGGTGTCTAACTTAATTTTCGGGGCACCTTAGCCACGGTGTAAGTGAAAAGATGAATGTGACACATACACGTCCTTGGTGGAGGTGAACAAGGGTATGTTTTTGCCGGCTTTGGTTGGTTGGTTTGTTTGTCTGTCAGCAGGATATCTCAAAAACGGCCGCATAGATTTTAACCAAACTTTGCCAGATGTTAGAATAGCACAAGAGGAACAAGTGCTTAAATTTGGGCATATCTAGGCCAAAGTACAGCTGAAATATAGACCAAAGTTCAAATCCAGTTATGCTGGCAGAGATTTCAAGTCTTTCCAACGGGACGTGCTTTTACTTTTGGGTTTTGCTGCCACCAGGCGGTGGAATGCAACAATACCCTACATCAGCCAATGATAATCACCTAATATGATTGGCATGCTGTACAGTTTAAAGGAAGAGTTTTGCATCTCCAGTTTTTTTAGTATGTTAGACCCAAGACCCATGCCTTCAAGCACTAAAAATATGACATTGATCACTTGTGTCCCTTTTGAGATATATACCCACTATAATGACCCAAAATACGCACTTTTCATTCTGAAGCGAACTTCCAAGGTTATTAAACAGTTAATACAACCATTGTGACTTTGATATTTTTTGTGGTCTGACAAGTTGACTGACAGTTTGCATACCAAGTCTCAGGGCTCTATCTTAATTAGTTACAGAATAATAAATGCATTAAATTTGGAAAAAAATTAGTATGATTGGTGTTTTTTGCTTTTTCCAGGCCACAGTACAGGTAAACTAAACATACTGAGTAAAGAAAAATAGCTTAAGCCAAGAGTTCAGCAACTATTCCGATGACAAGATGAAACTTATGGGTCTGTTTGCTCTGTAAATGCATATCTCAGGCCCTCAAACTTACTCCAAAATTAAGGCGATTTTCTTAAAACTGACCCCCCCTCCCTAAAAGAAGCTAAATCTCAGGAACTGGCAATAATTGAGCTTAATTATTTTACCATTTCACACCAGATATATAAACCTTCCACTGTGGGGAATATAATAAAAATTAATATTTTTTTGGTGGGGAAATTCCTAAAATTTGGTTGATTTGACATGGAATGACCCAGCAGCAAACAATGTGGGTTTTTCTCAATCAGCTGTGTCTAAAATTTGATGAAAGTAAAAACAAAATGAGAAGGTTAAAAGAGGAAAATACATGAATAGACCACAGAAGACATCAGCGTTAGGACAGAAAACCTTAAGTAATATGCCTTAGAAATAGAAAATGCACCACAAAACAAATGGAGAAAAAAAAAAAAAAAAAAACACACAAATGGGCAGAAACAGGATCGTCAATGTTTGTGACAGAACTGTAACAAATTGGCTGAATGAAATGGGATTTACATGCAGAAAAGCCGAACCAAAACCAGCACTACACCAAAACAGAAAAAAGCAAGGTCACCGTGGGTAAAGGGAAACAATCATGGAGTGTGGATGATTGGATGGAAGTGATATTTAGTGATGAATCACAAATCTGCATTGGCCAAGGCCATGTCGTCAGAACTTTTGTCAGGTGTCGTTCCAATGAAACATACAAATATGACCGCCTGAAGGAAACAAGCAAATTTCCCCTTTCATTTATGATATGGGGTTGCATGTCAGGTAAAGGACCAGGGGAGATAGCAATCATTACAACAGTCGATGAGCAAGTATATTTTAAAATTTCAGACCATTTTCAGATTCCATTGATAGAGAATGGGTTTGGTGATGAGGTCATTCTTCAGGATGACCATGCATCTTGCCACAGATCTGAGTGTAAAAGCTTATCTTCAGGAAAGGCATATCAACTCAATATGGCCAGCAAATACTCCAGATTTCAATCCAATTGAAAATTTATGGTGGAAATTTAAAAAAAAAAGAAAAAAAAAAAAAAAAAAGGTCCATGACAAAACCCCATCCTGCAAAGCTGATCTGTCAACCGCTATTCGAGAAAGTTGGAAGCAAATTGAAGGAGAATATTGTTTTTCACCTGCGAAGTTGATGCCTCAAAGAATTCAGGCCAAAAAAAAAAGCCTGAGGAAGAACAACAAAGCACCAACTTGAATTTTTTGTTGATGATTCCATAATTTTTTGTTTTGTGTCATATTTGCAATTTATTCATTTGCTATGAGGTGAAAAAGCCAGATAAAGATCCTCCAAGTGTTGTGATTCCATAATTTTTGCCAGGGGTTGTAGTTAATCGTTAAGGTCTGGGCAAGAACGCAGCAACTGAATTCCAAGTCAATGGAATGTCCCCGCAAAACCGGAAACCTCAGTGCGTGTGTGAGTGCGTGTGTGGCTTAGAAATAAGAACATTAGCATGTTGTTAATGTCATAAATACTCCAGACAATGTCAAGCACAAAATATGTTTATTTCTTTCTTTAAACATTTACAATCTTTGTGACTGAGTGCTGCTGACCGGGCCAGTAAAAGCAAAAGACTCTACAACAGGCAGAAGCAATTCCACACAGAGTTATAGAGCAAGCATCAGTGATTCTGAAAATAACTTCTATGTTTGCACTCCAAGCATACAAACATGAATGTAAAGCAGAAGATACGAGAGAACAGAAATCTCTTACAACCAAATAAACTTAGCCACAGCAGAAGATTCTGCAAAAAATATATTAAAACCCAATTCAAACTGAATTGATGGAATAATACACAGTTGAAGGTAGTGTCAGAAGAACACAATGTAACATCGAAAGACCGAAGATCTGTACAATTCACAGCTTAGCAGAACAGGACACGTTAGCCCATCAGCAGACGGTAGGAATAGATCACTGCAAAAATGAGGGAATGGCCTGTCCCAGTATTTGTGGCCTTCAAGCTTTAGAACATGTCAAACAAACTATTCTTGAGCAAGCAAAACCATACGTCAATACAAGTGCAGGCCATCACGTCAAGAGTTGATTTTGTGCCATACTGTAGTATCTTCTTTAAAGAATCAATTTCATAGCTGTGCAAAACCATAACAAAAGACAAACTGAGCCTCCCAACTGCAAAGAGGCTTGTAAAGGCTTTGCCAAGTCAGTTATGCTGGCCAAACAGTGTCCAAGTGCAAGAAATGTGAACCAAGCAATACAAGATGAACTTTTGATTATGATAGGTCAGTGCATTCTCTAGAGAACTCATTTGGTGACCATGTGGTCAGAAGTAGGAGTTCAGTAAGAATGAAAGTTGTGGCATTTCCGGTAATAGCTCAGCAGTTTACCACACACAGACACGCGCGCGCACACACACACACGCACACATATCATATACCTGTTTCAACCAAGTGATAACACTGTTTCACATAAAAGCTTACAAATACCCAAACCCATTCTTTAATAAAGACCAAAAGTCATTTTGTTCATTTATAAATGTCATTGAGAACTCTTCCTCCAGACATTTTGTGCGTATTATCAAGTGTATTTGTGTCGTCAGTAACAGCCGGGCGAAGAGTGACTTGGTTTTAGCCTGTCTCTCTGCTATAAGACAAATTCAGAGGACAGACTAGCAGCGCTGAAAGTGAGCTCACGTATAGCTACAAAAACAAAATATCATTAACTGATATATTAACTAATCATTGCACTGTCATCCCAAAATAAATACAAAAGTGATCAAAACAGATCCATATCAACAGAACTTTGCTCTAAATGAACATACACGTTTGAATGCATTTCTCCCCTGTGACCCACAAATGTTCAACTCAACACACGCAAAACAAGATCCCAGTGTCAATTTTTTTTCTAAATAAGGCTAGTTGCAAGGCCACTACAAAGCTTTGCCGATCGTTGAAATTGCACTTAAATCTTGCACGGCACAGATGAAAAACTGCTATATTCTCACTCACAACTAGAGTTTGACTCTTCTCCAGTGTACAAATCAGCATTGGACTCCCTGACGGCAAGTGAAAGCAGAGGGTGTGTGCATTTCCCCACTAAACTCCACAGAAAGAATCTCTGCTGTTCTGAAGTTAATTTTCCCCCAAAGATGTGGCAAGATATATAAAAAAAAAAAAAAAAAAAAGGCCCAAACATAAATTTATTATTTAAATATGAGTATGTAGAGTTCATACCGCAGCGCTGGAAGGACATTTTGAGTGAAAATCACAAAAAAAATGAATGCATTAAAAATAGAATAATATGAGCCAATATGGGATAAAACTCTCAAATGTATACACACTTCTTCTCGGGAGAGCCCGAAAAGCACTGTTCAAGGCACTACACTCTCGCAGGGTAATTCGTCTTAAATACAAATTCAAGTTCTTCAAAACGTCTGAGTATTTCCAGTGTTTTTAAAATGAGTGCTTCATTGTAAGACACGTTTGAAGTTGGATAGAGACTAGCGATGGCCTTAAACGGTGAGAGTGGCTCTTGATGAAAATGTTTCACAGTGATTGAAAGACACAATGTACATTATGGCTGTGTGCTTGTAAAGGACCAATCCCAGCAGCACGTGGGTAATATGTACACGCAAACACAAGCTATATACACACACGCGCACACACAAACACACACACACACACACACACACACACACACACACACACACACGGGTTATATACACACAGAGTATTTACACACATACAAGTTATTTACAAGCAAATAATTTCCAGGGTAAAGCTTTGAACGTGTACCGGGAAAAGAGCGTGCTCAGTAGATTGCAAGTTAAGACCAAGGGACTTCAACAGAGTGAATGTATGGAGTTCTTGAATTGGAAACACTAGACTAGGGCAGAGTCAAGCTAGGTAGTCCTCATATTTGGACTTGGAGGGGTCACAGGGCCTTGCCTGGAGGCAGGGAACCCATGTAAGCCAGGGTGGCCGACGGCAGAGAACGGAACAGTTCCTGAAGCGCCCAAAACGCCCACCGGACCCACTGGCCCCGCCATACCGGGCCACTGTGTGGCATACATGGGCGTCGGCAAGACTGCTCCGAACTGGCCGGCAGGCGCCATGTACCCCGGCTGCAGGCTGCCCATGGAGTGACTACTCAAGGGTGGGGGTATGGCAGGCGCCAGGGCGGCAGTCATCGGGCACGAGAGGGGAAGCTGGTACTTCAGCGTACGGCACGGGCGGTTAAACTTCACCTGGAGAGCCGGAGGAAGAGGTGGCATCAATATTCTCATTCACCAACCACAGAGTAAACTCGCACTGCAAGTAAGCAGACCCAACAACTCAAATTCAAATACTTTCTTTTCCTTCCTAGAACTTAACTGAATGATTAGCCAGATATTGTAGATCTCCAGAGAGACGGAGGGTAAAAAGCAGCAGTCATCGGCCTGTCGAGACTGAGGAGGTGCAGGTCCTGAGTGTGTGTGGGCCAGTGGTCCCCAACTCAAAGCCTGGAGATCCACCATCCTGTGGGTGTTCACTCCTGGGAAAACACTCCCTACGCACCCGCTAGAGGTCTTCCACTCATTAGTGGAGGTAGGTGTGCCAGACTCCGGCCGCAATCAAAACCAACAGGGTGGTAGCCCTCCAGGAACAGGGTTGGAGACCAATGATGTAGGCCGTGCATCATTAGCGCAGACCATATTTCACTAGCCAGAGGTCAGTGCCCGAGTAGGGAATCAGCTTTACGGAGAACAGCACCCAGTGGTACTCACCGTCTGGGCCCCTGAGGGCCTCGTCTCCAGATCCTGCCACTGTTGCTGCAGCCGGATCTGGTTGAGGGAAGGCCTGGCTTGGGCAGCTGCGAGGGTCTCCTTGGCCCAGTCATCCACCAGCTTGTGCAGGTCGTCCGTGAATGTGCCTTTCTTGTTGTTGCTGTTGTTGGTTTGTACGTGAGCAAATCCGGCAACAGGCCGAGGGGGAGGGGGCGTGGATTCTGCCGCCGCCGCTGCCGCCTGTTGCTGATGATTCTGATTGGACGCTGCTGCAGCCGCCTCACCATTATTGGTGGACCCTGGAAGACAGACGGGCACAAATTCAGCCCCAGTTATAGCCTACTGGAAATTGCTTGGCTGCTGGACTTGGCCCTCTTTACGATCAACCACAGCTAAAATGATCACTATGCCAGAACTGGCTACAGTGCTGTGAAAATCTATTTTCCCCCTTTCAAATTCCTTTTACTTTTGCTTGTCACACTTAAATGTTTCAGATCAAAGTCAATATTATATTAATGTTATAATATTATACGTTGCATATTATAACTACAATATTAGACAAAGAAAACCCGGGTAAAGACAAAATGCAGTTTAAAGGATGAGTTCATTTTTCAACAGAGAAAAGCTGTTCAACCCCACCTGGCCTTGTGTGAAATAGCAATTGCGGCCTTAGTCAACCAATTAAACAAATTTAATAGATAACTGGGCCCATTTCATTAGGCACACCCAGGCATGATTACCAAGGCCAGCTTTGTTGAATCTAAATCACATAAATGGAACCTGCCTGACAATGTGAGGTAGGGGAAAAGCAGCACGTGATGCAACAATCTAAAGAAATTCCAGAACACAATAAACAGAATCCTTCTATTGATCAGCCTGGATAGAGTAACAAAGTTATTTCTACGGCTTCAATTAAGGTCGGTGTTTACGATTCCACAATAAAAAAGAGACTGGGCAAAAGTGTCACATTGTCACATTTGCCAAAAAAAAAAAAAAAAAAAAAAAAAAACCCGCCCCCATCCAGCTTTTGGGGTATTATTCTGTAGAGTCATAAGTGGATCATAGTGGAATTTTTTGGAAGACATTGGTCCCGTGACATCTGGCATAAAGCCAACACAACATTTCACAACAAGAACGTCATACTAACAGTCAAACATAGCGGTGGTAGTGTGATGGTATGGGGCAGCTTTGCTGCTGAAGAACCAGGGCAACTTGCCATAATTGATGAAACCATGAATACTGCTCTCCACCAGAAAATCCTGAGGAGAATGTAAGGCCATCAGTATGTGACCTAAAGCTCAAGAGCAGTTGGGTTATGAGGCAGGGCAATGATTTAAAACACACGACCAAGTCCACCGCTGAATGGCTCAAAAGAAACAAAACAAAGGTTTTGGAGAGGCCTGATCAAATTCCTGACTCGAATCCAATTAAGAGGCAGTAGCATGACCTTAAACAGTTCATGCTTGGAAATCCACCGATGTGGCTAGATTAAAACAATCCTGGAAAGAGGAATGGGTCAAAATTCTTCCATAGCAATGTAAAGGACACTTTGACAATTATTCCGAACATTTGATTGCCATTGTTGCTGCCAAGGGTGGCACAACCAGTTGCTAGGTTTAGGTGGGCATTCATTGTCTCATTTAGGAGATGTAGGTTTTGAATAATTCCACCTTCAATAAATAAAATTATAATTTCGAAGATACATTTTGTGTTTACTTGCGTTGTCCAAGTCATAATTAAAAAATTGGATGATCTGAAACATTTAAAAATCACAAGTAAGCAAAAAACAGAAGAAATTGAGAAGGAGCAAATACTTTTTCACAGCACTGTACACAGGAGGCTATGGCAGAGTGATTGATTACTTTTCAGTTATGCATTATGAATAAGATATTAGTGCTCATCCATTAGGGAATTTTTTTTTTTAGAAATGTTATGATGTTGAATCACAATTCTGAAGTGCAAGACCAACTGCTACGACGGGGCATGTAGGCAATCGTGTGCCTTTTTTCCTTGAAATTCAACTTCATACCTGAACAAGTCTTAAATAGCAAACAATCAGAGGCCAAGTTAAATGCTTCCAGGAGAAAACTGTTGAGAATTCTGCTAGTCACCAGTGAGGCTGCACATCATCTCAAAGCATGATTACATGTTCCCATGTACTTTGCCTAAATAACAATGAAGCTATTCTTTTAGTGACAAATCAAAACCCATGCATAAACTACTTCACAAAGCGCTACCAAGAAGCAGATGTGTCCAAGTGGGCTAATGTCTGAAATTTTTAGAGTGGCAGCAATTAGAAAAAAATCTAAACTTTCTACATATGCCATGGTTGCAATTTCTTTAAGCAAAATTATGAAATGTCGTTTAATTTTTTTCCACTTTTATTTTAGGCACTTGATCTAGTTTAAAGCATTCAAAAACAAACGTTTACAGTGGAAAACATTTTTAACAAACTTAACAATTATTTTCACGTTCACATGAACTCGCCAAATGAACTCCAAGCCAACCAACCACATTTCCAAATATCTGCTGTTTTAAAGTTCAGGGAGTAACCAATAATAATGCTGTCTAAATATTAGCAGGCCAGCTTACCGCTTAGTCTTTATGATTGAGCGAATAAATTGTTTAACTGCTAATCAATCAAGTCGATGGGAACAGGTTGAGAGTGAATTTCTTTGGTTTAAAGGAGAGGATTTTAAATACCCTAATGCATTCCCTTCGATTAGCATTTCTCGAGTTGGTAGGCTACTGATATCAGTGATATTTTATACTGGGAATAATTCCCCTTAGCCTCTGACATTTGCTTTTCATTTAAGACCGTTTCAGGTATGAAGGCACATTTCAAGGAAAAGAAACTGCACACAATTGCCTTCATGCTCCATGGTGGAAGTTGGTCTTATTGCACTTAAAAAAAAATTTTGATTCAACACTGTTACACCTCTACTTTCATTCCCCAATGGATTATCGATCAGCCTGGTTACATGAAATATCAATTTCAGATTAGAATCCAGATTAATTGTTTGCTGCCATATATGATCTTGTTCTCGACCAAAACCAACAGCAAAGGTTCTTCCCCCCCACCCCTTGCCAATATCACAGCACAGAGATCAAGCAGTGCTCATTAATGCTGATACAAAAAAATTATTTCACATCAATACACCAGGACACAAACTCTACAGCAAACATTACATGCACTAGAAATGAAAAAACAAAATCCGAAATTAAAATCCGCTGTGCCCTGTGCTGTGGGACTATACACGTCACATTTAAGATACCGTTGGAAGCAGCAGGGAATTTGGTGCAAAAATACGGAGGAAAAAAAAAAATACAAGATTGCTCATGCCAAGAGGAAAAAGAAGAAAGAAAGAAAATGGGATAGTTACTACTACTGCGCTCTTTGCCTAGACAAAGTCGTTTCAGGGTGGACCCTAAGAGGTAAAACAGTACAAGACACACAGAGTTAGGCCGCGACAGACGGCACAACAGCAGTTCGGAAGACAAGCTGCTAAAAAGCAATACAGAAAAGCCATCATTAAGGGAAACAAACAGAAGAAAAGGGAGTTTTAGTCAGTGATTTCAATGGGAGAAGCTGGACCTGCTAATGGTGCACTTGCTCCAAAAATAAAAAAAACAGACAGACATCCTAGAACAGAGAGAAGTCTGAGTCCCTCTTGCAATTCAGAGATTTAGACAACAGGAGTCCATATTCCACTGCGGGCGCATCCTTCAAGATGCATTTTGCCATTTTCTGCCACCTGCTCTCTGTAAAATAAGTCCTTCCTTCGGGATATTCTTTGCTGCACTGAGTGTTTGTTAATGGGACACAATGCATTCTTGGGCCTGCATATCCAGTCCAGTAAATTATACCACCATATCAAAGAACCCAACTAAAGGCATAACACATTACTGGTGACATAAACATGGTACCAGTGAAAACCCTTTGGCAAGTCATTAAATGTTTCCATTTAATGCACCAATTCATGCACCAATTTAACAAACATCTTACTATGGAAAACTGCAGTTGAACTGGATGCCTCATTTTAAACTTCAGTACAGCTGACCCAATGTTACAACAATGTACCCTGCGGACGTTCTCATGTAACAATGACCAAGTTACTGCATCATGACTCAAATCTGCATCATCACCCAATTCTGTCCATCTTGAATCAGAAGTTAACATTTCACACTTATAAAAAGGTGTGGATAAAGTTTAGCCAAAAAAAAAAAAAAAAAAAAAAAGGTAGCAAAAAGGTATGAGGATTTGACAGGAACTGAACCACTTAATCTAATAAGGGTAAACTCAACAGGTTGAAAGCAGAATCAACTCTAGTACTAGTTTCATAGCAGAACTAAATTCCTCCACCAAGTGCTTGTAACGTTTCACACACAAGACAATTCTGACCGTGCATAAGGGGGGACAGAAAAAAAAACACCAATTAGAAAGTAAAAATGCCCACGAAATGCTCCACTAAGCACAAACACTGGAAAAAAAAAAAAAAAAAAAAAAAATCCAACTGAAACTAAACAAAGAGGAAAAAACACTAGCCTGAGCAGTTCTGTACCAGCACTTATCGTCATGCAAGTAAACGCAACAAAGTAAAACAGTGGAGTAGAGGAATATTAAAATACAGCCCTTTGATCACTCGGGCGGGGCCTCTCCAGTGAGCTCTGAGCACAGAATCGGCCTGTCACATGCACGTCTTCACAGTCCAAACATGTGTGAAAGAGATCACTCTTCAAGGCCAGGAATCTTCCCCAATTTTTGGACACAAGGGGCCGCAGACGTGAGCGTTCGCCTCGATCCAAACTCAAAATAAAAAGGAAAACCCAAAATACAAAAGCTTTGGCACACGCGCTCGGGGCGGGGGGCGGGGAGGTTGCCTGAACGGACGTTAACATCTGCATTTCAGAGAGGAGACGAGCTCTTCCACATATGCTTAGGGCGACAGGGGCTGAGCCAAAAGCAGTGTACGAAAGCATTTGTATGGGAAGGGTGGGGTGGGGGGGGGGGGGATAAAAAAGTCATGTGGTAAACAAGAAGAGGTGGGAAAACTACAAACGCAAAAGGCCGGCTCAAAAAAGGAAGAGAGGAGAAAACAAATTAAATTCTGAAGGGAGGAACTCAAACAGCTGCCTCAAATATGAAAATGGGCGAGGATGGGAGGGTGTCCGGGGGGAGGGGGGGGGGGAAGTTGGTGAAATTAAGGAAAGTAGAAAAGAACAAATACAAACAGATGGACAGAGAGACAGGCCCACTGAGGAATCTGGTACGGGGTTTGCTACTAGATTTATAGGTCACTCTCTCTGACGTTTGGTGGTAAACCGTCCAGCCTGCAAGTGAGTATAGAGGGAAGAAGAGAAGAGACAGAGACACTTGTGAAGTCCACACAGCCGGGATCAGAAACCCCACCCCCAACCTAACACCACTACACAGGGCTCCACTCAGGGCCAAAGCCAGGAGACTCTTTGGCCAGTCTACAGATCTCAGACCAGAGACCTGGGGCTCACTGCACATGTTAGAAAGAGTGGCAGACTTGGACATCACGCACCCTCGTGAGGGCATTCCCTGAGCAGATTGGACTACGACCCGTAGATTATATGGAAATCATAAAAAATACATTGTACAAGTGACCTTTCAGCCACTACGTGGTCTAAAAAGCTGAATTTACAGACTCAGGTCATTAAGACAGTTCTGACGTGCGGTTAATTGCTGCTGACCTAAGAATACACTCGCCTTTTGCAGCGTTGTGCGTTTAACTTCTGAAAGTTGACTCTCTCAAACATGTTCAGCCTCCGGTGAACTGATGCAAGTGCAGTGGTGAAACACTTTGATCACTGTATTCAATTTGAATTCGGGCACACTGCCAAGCACTGCTTTCATAATTATGTTTACTGCAGCGTAATTCATCTAATGCCGGCAAGTTTATTCATTACAAAATGAGATTTCAGCGCAGAAATATACAATCATAAATAGTGCTCTGATCCACAACATGAAAACTGCAACGTCTCCACTTCACAGAACACGCATGTTTGAATGAAAACCATTTTCATTACTCTAATTTTTTTTAGGGAATACAGTGCATGGTTATGTAGATGGGTTAGTCAGATGTGAATCGTGTTTGAGTGGGTTCAGGTGAAAACTTGTGTTTGCCTGTGTGTAAGTATGTCCGCGTGTGTGTTATTGTACTTGCTACACAGTGAAGACTAGAAAAAATTTTTCCCCCCTACAGAGCTGGGACATTATTAGGAAATCAGGACATTTTTGCCTGTTCTCAGAACTACAAAGGCAAATTGGGACTTAGTTCAGGTTTGAGGTAAGGTTAGAATTAGGGATAGGTTGAAGTTAGGCATGCAGTGCTTCTTTTTAAGATAAGGGAAAGGCTGTACAGAAGCAAAAAGAATGAATGGAAGTTAATTTCATGCCCTCACTAAGATAGAAGTACAAGAATAGGGTGTGTGTGTGTGTGTGTGTGTGTGTGTGTGTGAGAGTGTGTGTGTGTGTGTGTGTGTGTGTGTGTGTGTGTGTGTGTTTGAGAGAGCATGTACCAGAATAAAGGCATGTTTGTGGATGCAGGAGTCCATGCGTGAGCACCATGAGCGCCAACACATTCTTTCATATGCTCACACTGTAATGTGCACGTTTGTGCATGTAGTAAAGTGCACGCGTATATGTGTTTGAGAAAGTATGGGATTTGGAGCATTCCTGCGTGCGCGAGTGCGTGTGCACACTTATGATCAGGCAGAGGGGGAGATGGCACTACCTCGGCCCAGCGCATGAGGCCCTGTTCCGTCACTGTGGAAGCCCGTGTAGATGTTGTCGGAGGACAGGGAGCCCTTGAGTGAGCAGGGCTGCTGGGTTTGCACTGGCTCTGATACAGACGTGGGCAGGGTACCGCCATTGGAAGAAATGCTGTTGCCTACCACGCCCGGGCCATTCGCTGGCGAATCGGTGGAGTTAATCACGATCTCACCTTCAGGAGAAAAAAAATGGCCTTATACCCTGGGACACCAGCAGAGGCTTGCTTAGTGTGTGCTTACAGAAACGAAGATTGGTCAGAGTTTCAGCGAGTGAAAAGGGCCCCACCTCTCTTTACTTAAGCTTTACTCATAAACACGTAATGTAAATTCATGTTCCGAAACCAGAGCGTATAAAGAACAAGAATAAAGACGTTAGCCAGCTACAGTGTGTTGAGTACACCAGAGTGGAAATTACTACAGTGAAAAGGGCCCCGCCTATCTTTTTTGAAGCTTTACTTGTAAACATGTACGGTGAATTCATATTCCGACACTAGGATGTATAACGGACAGGAATATCAACATGTTAGGTAGCTACAGTGTGTTATGTACACTAGACTGTGAAATGGATTAGCCGCCTCTCTGCTATCAGGGTGATACATTGTGTAGCAATGAGAATAGACAGGCCCTAGTTACAGAGTTTACTGGAAGTATCTAGAGTAAATTCCACAGAAACAGAAACGTCGCATCAGGACCAAGTCTTTCACTCAAAGTCTGCTGTAGTCAGACACAAAATGGACGGAATTAGGAGAGCAAAAATATCAAAGCTCACAAAAACGTTGACACAAGTGTCCAGGCAAACTCGCAAGCACTCAGATTAGCGTAGCAACGCTACGGGTCTCACCATCGCTGGGCTTGCTGCTGACGCTCTTCAGTTGCTGCACGACGGGGTTGAGCAGCTTCCCCGCCTTCAGCTTGTGCTTGCTGGCCCTGCGTCTCCGGCCCGTAGGGGGCGCTGCGTGCAGGAAGCCCACCACCGGGGGCAGCGGTTTGCCCAGCTTGCTGTACAACAGCTCGATCTCCCCTCTCTGATGAGCCTGCAGCTCGGAGATCTCCTTCATGTGCCTGAGAGGGGTATAGGCCAGAGAACTGCCTTACTGCTGTGTTGGACTCAGAACAAAGGCATGTCAGTGAGAAACTGCACTAACGCAAGTGAGACGAACTTCTTGCCCACTTGAATCAAGTTATTCATTAAAGTTAGGTTACAATGACATTAAAAGACTTGGTGACATTCCATATTGGCAAAGAGTCAACTGTAAGGAGGACCACTGAGAAGATACCTGCACGCCAAAAAATTGGCCAAAATTGCCACACAAAACAAATCCACAAGCTGATATCAATGCAAAAAATTCAGACTTTTATTAAGATATTTGCACTAACAAAAATGTGCCCAGAGGGCATCTTTTGAGCACTGGGCACATTTTTGTTCGTGCACCATGTCTTAATAAAAGTCTTCTTGGTGGTCCTCCTTACCCGTTTCCAGTGCCGCAAACCCAAGATAAACTCCCCCCCCCAAAATTAAATTCATGTCACAACACCATGAGTTATTGTACTGTTCTCAGTATCGCAGACAGTCAAGTGACTTTTCAAATCGCCTCGTTTTGATTGTAACTGCACTTTCCATAATGTGCCAACTTTCTCAGAATTGGGGTGGTAATTATCTGTGGTACTGAAGTGAACCACCCTTGCTTGTGGTACAGCTATCCAAACACATAGAGCAGTGAACTGTATGGAGGGGCAGAGCGGTGCTTACTTTTCTCTGAGTCGCTGAAGCTCCTTCCTGATGTCGGCGTCCTCCAGCTCCGAGTCGTTATCGCTGCTGACGTAGGAGGAGTGGGAGTGTAGGGATGAGATGTGGACGTGTGGGGTGCTCCCGCCCCCTCCCTGCCGGCCCTGCGAATCGGAGCTGTGCGCGCTGCTGCTGCGGCCCGTCCGTCGCAGAAAGGCCACCGCCTTCTTCATCAGGTCGCCGCTGCTGCCGTGCTCCGAGTGGGCGGGGCCTCCAGCAGGCGGGGCCTTGGGCGCTTTGGACAGGCTGCTGTCCTCTCCCGAGTCGGAGGAGAGCCGCCGGCTGTGCACGGTCACGTCCACGGATACGGACGTGGGGGTGCGCTGCAGGGGCGGCCTTGTCGGGGGCTCGTCCGGGAAGAAGTCCGGTGGTGCGGAGAAGCGGTTGTTTCGGCTCTTTTCAGTCACCTCGTCTTCGGCGCTGACGACGGAGAACCTGCCGATTGTGGTGACCGGCAAGCCCTCGGGCCCCACGCCAGCCCCCGCCGTGGCGTTAACAGGGACCTGTGAACCAGAGGAGCTCCTGCTCTTCCGCGTTCGCTCCAACCGTCTAACCACGTCCGGGGCAGTGGGAACAATCTTCGAGAGGCAGACCAAAAAAATTAATGCAAAGGATGAAGTCCAACAAATCCCTGTCATCTACAATGCAATTTTGAGAAACGACCTACGCTTCAGAATGGAGTAACATCACAAAATCATTTCATGTTTTATTCAACAGAAGAGCCTGCATTTATCAGACTTGGAAAAATCTTTTCACTGCCATTACCCCGGAGACACTGGAGGATAAGTACGATAAATCAAGACATAACTGCAGATGCATTTACCTAAGGAGGCTCAAGAGATGCAAACCACCAGAGCAGACGCTAAGTTAGCCCCACTGCCCACAACTACTAACAAACGCAGAATGACACAGTCTATGTAAGATCACTTCACTGGAACTTCATTCCTCTCGCTACTTTTTCTGACTTACTGAAGACTAATTGCTAGTGCTGCAACCAATAATTTACAAGTGTGGCATATGCGTGTGTGTGCACATGTGTCAGTGTTTGTGAGAGGGACCAAGAGAGGGTAAATGCTGTGTTCGTATTTCAATTTGTTCTAACTTTCAGTTTTCTGTTCTTTATGCAAGCATGTGCTTTGGCTCTGCATGTGTACATTTGTCATGCCAATACAGCTTATTTGAATTTGATTAAATACAGAGGAATGGTCTCTGATTGTGTACATGAACATTGCACCTCAACTTATGCACTGAGACAAAGCCCATGCCAGACATATGTACCATTACACTCAATTTTTAATGGAGATTTTCAGAATAAATGTCATTTCAGTCCAGGAATAGCCTTAAAATCAGGGTCTACGAAACCACTGAAGTAACTAATCAATACCTGGAAACGGCTTCTGGGACCGGAGTGAGAATTGGATCCGGGGAGAGTCTCTTTATTACCCGTCTTTGTTGAAGCTGGGAAAGAAAAACACATACAAAATACATTTTTACTGCGGGTAGGCTTCATTTGGGATTTGAAATATTATTTTAGCCTGGGTGAACTCGGGCTGCAAGAGTGCATTGAAACTGAAGTCCACAGACAAAAGTGACTTTATTACGGGGAAAAGTACTTTTGCAGGCTCTGGCCGCAACCTTGAGATAAAAACCTTTAGAGAGAGCTGCCTTCGCTGCAGCGATTAAAATAATGGTCTCCGCAGTGTCAGGGTACACCTAAGGAAACTCATTTTCGGCTGCTTTATCTGACGACGATGTTAAAGGCTCGTCATTAACAAAACGCCCTTTCCTGGACAGCTAGCCTCCTACATCAAAATCAATCTTTAGTAGCACTGGCGAGACTGGAAATCCTCCAGAGTTGCATCAAAATGTTCAGCTTGCCAGACAAATTCAACAGCACTCATTCTGAGACCAGTCAGATCTTTCAATTTCTTTTCAAAATGAGATTCCCCTCTCAAATCTTGACATGCCAGGAGAGATCACTTTTCTTCTTGTACTTGGGTTTGGTGTGACTTTTCCTTCGAGCAAAAGTTAAAATTAAATCTGGTTGATTTGTCCTGTCACACAGTTCAGCATTGTCAAACTCATAAAAACAACGCGACATGACGGGCGAAAAACCAGACATGCAGTAGAAGTTGACGGTGAGGTTGTGTACACACCAGCCACAGCTGAGTCGCTGAGGGTCCCAACACTGTCCGCTCCCTCTGGGATCTGAGGCTGATGGAAGAGAGGGAGCGAGAGAAAGGGGAGGAGAGAGGAGAGGAGGAGAGAGGAGGAGAGAGGAGGGGAGGACAAAGAAAAACAGAGGAGGAAGCAGGAGGGAAGAGAGGAGGGAAAGAAAGAAGACATTCAGAACTGCCACTGAGGGAACACGGGTTTAGGGTTTAGATGATTTGAACCAGTATTTCCTGCAATGTCAACCTTGTAGTTAAAATGCACATTAGTGTCCAGCTTCAGGACATGGTGCACAATTTATTTTTGCTTTCTGAAAGTTTCAGCTATCCTCAAGTGTACTGAGATGCCCAAGATTAGTCTCCATAAGACCAGATAAACTGAACAAAACAACAGCGCCTCACGATGGTGCGGAAACTCACCAAAGGTCTGCGCAAGCTTGAGATCAAGTTGTCATTTAATCCTGTGCAAATTCCACAGATATGCCATCATCAGTGTAAAACATCTTGACAAATGTTTTATGGTTCCATTAAAAATAGGGCACAGGGCGAGCAGCCGGTGCGTTCGGTGTGCGTTCATTAGCCGCAAAGTGAAGTGCTGGTGGCAGCGCTCCAGCGACGGCGCTCGATACGGCAACAGCCTCGTCCTCAGCTCAACTGCCGGGCGTCCGCACATTATATACTCAACCGTAATGAAAAAACCTCCATCAGCCAATCATCCTCTTCCGCGGCCTGAGGGGCTTCAAGCCAACAATACAATTTAAACTGAACGTCTTTGCGGACCCTTACTTCATCTGGGGCGGCGAGCGTTCACTGACCTGCCCACCCGAGAGGCTGAGGACTCGAAACATGAGCAGACCTGGCAACTCATACTGAGATACTGAACAGCCCGTCCTCAAATGCACCCTCGATGTACATTAGCGCTCAATGCGGCCGATAAAACGCCGTATCCAGGCGCTGAATTTTGATGCTTGATGGTGGTCAGAGAACAGCGGAAATAAATTACGCGGCTGCTTTTACCGCGCCTGTCTGACCACATACCCTTTTTTTTTTTTTTTTAATAAATCAAAAAGGCCGTTCTGACCTGTAACTGAAATCACCAAGTACAAATTGATATGCCCAACATTTGTAAGGAAATACAGAGGAGTTGCATTAATTAGCACACAGTGAATAAATGAACTGTGGATCTCTGTTGACTAGTACACAGTGGACAGATGACCCACGTACCTCTGTTGATTAGTAAACAATGGATTCATGAGCACTGCAGGTAAGTATACAGAAGATAGATCAGTGGTGTAGATTCGTAGACAGAGGATAGATGAGCACAGTATGTTAGTACACAGAAGATAGATGAGCTGTGCTTCTCTGTTGATTGGTACACAGTGGATAGATGAGCTGTGCAGAATCGTATATAGAAGATAGATGAGCAGAGTATGTTCGTAAACTCAAAAAAGCAGTTGTGTGCACATCCAACCAGTATTTAGGTCAGGTGCAGGACAAAAATGTATCAATCAAAACGAAAAATGATGAATGTCCGCACATTGGATTGTAGCTCCCAATACTTTATTGACTGTTCTTCCAGTGAATTAAGTATTGGGAGCTACAATCCAGTGTGAGGACATTCATCATTTTTCGTTTTCAGAGTAAGTTAGTACACAGAAGACAGATGAGCAGAATATGTTAGTACACAGTAGACAGATGAGCAGTGTATCTCTGTTGATTGGTACACAGTGAAGTGAAATTACCAGCGGATCTCCCTTCTTGGAGGCCCTGTCCCCAGCCTGACCATCAGAAACCGGAGGGGAGTTTCCTAACTCAGTGCCGGAGCTGGTGGTGTCTGCAGCACTACCAGCAGGGGGCGACGGCGCGTGCTCCTGGTACAGCAGGTTGCGCAGCTTCTCGTCCAGGGTTTTGATGTCGACGATACCGAACTCCATCCTGGGCGGGCCCTCGCCGTCTGACTCCCCGGGCCCTGAGTGTTGGGCGGCTGGTGCAGCCTGGGCGGGACTCTGGGGCTGGGAGGCGGGCCTGGCCCCTCCCACCGCTGGCTGTATGGGCGTGGCAAAAGGCTGCTGCAGTACTACACCCGGTTGGGGGCGGTCCGCCTGAACGGGAGGGCGGGGCTCCTCAGTATGGCCCGAGTCCTGGGTGGTGAGAGGAGGCGGTGACGACGATGACGACAAGGACACGTCCAGGGATAGGGGGGGCACAATGGGGCAGCAGGGGATGTCAGACATGGTGGCCCCGGCACAGGTGATCTCCGCCGCCTGCTGCTCTGGGGCGAGGGCCGGAGGGGCCGAGTTCGGGAGAGTGGGCAGGGGCTCGTCCGCAGGCAGGACACTGCCCTGAGCCGTGGCGGATCTGGCGTTCCCCAGGTTACCGTGCGCAGGGGGAACCAAAGGTTGACCAGTGCCATCGCCAGCCCTTGAGGTCTCTTGGAGCGACGCAGCGCCCTCTGGTGGCAGCACTGCAGAGGGAATAGCGGCTGGCTCTGGGGAGCAGCAAAAAAAAAAAAAAAAAAAAAAAAAAAGGCACAATGAGAGAACGGAAAGGAACAAGTGATAATACCCCCGACCCTTGTGCACTGAAGAGATTATGGCATATTTTCATATAAATTGGCACTGCATCCCTGCATGAAGTATACAATGCATGACTGAAATTTGAAAACAATCAGACAAGCAGTTTGAGAAATCGGTCGGACAACATTTGCAGTGGTAAATTTTTTAAGTCCAAAATATGGAAAACTAAAAGTAATTTTTGAAAAAAATCATCACATTTTCATGAAACTTGGTCCTGCACCTCTGCATGGAGTGTAGAATGCATGACTACAGTTTGAAAACAATCTGATGAGTGGTTTTTGAGAAATCGGTCAGACAAACTGGTGCGGACGGACGGACGGAATTCTTTGGTGTACGGGGGTATAAAAACTGCTGTACATCCTGTGGACCAAAGGCTGGGGTCTACAGCAACATGGAGCAGCTTAGGTCCCCCTGCTTAAGTTTCCACACACACAGAACAATGACAGTAACGTCAACCCCTCTCCTTTCATCTGCATCTCTCCCCCGCTATTCCTTCATCCCACCCACTCTCTCTCCCTCTCTCTCTGCGCCCCATCTCTATTAATCCCCAGGCAGCTGTGAGTGGGATGTATTTGCCTGCAGTGACAGTACCCTTTGCTGCAGAAGGCTGCGCTGAAGAGGTCGACACGGATGACGCCGTCGCCTTGGTGGGCGTTGGAGACTCTGCCACCGGGCAGATGATAAACCACCTCTTTCCTGTGTGGAGCACTGCAGGGAACATGTCAATGAAGAGAACTGATCTCACACCGCTAGAAAGAAACAGTAGTCATCAGCAAACCCTCCTGTGATGCATCATTACAAGCAGAGGAAATGGTATTGTACATTCACATGCACTTGATTGTGCTAATAAAGGGTGGTAGGGCTTACCGTTCTGCTGGTAGAGGGCCTGGTTGGTCTGTCCCTGAGGGGTCTTCAAGCACTGGAGAAGAACAGAAGCGTGAGCGAACCTGATTAGACTGCTTTGTGACAGGATATTTTGTGATTGGACAGCTCTGTGACAGGATATTTTGTGATTGGACAGCTCTGTGACAGGATATTTTGTGATTGGACAGCTGGGAGGAAGAAGGCCCGCCCCTCCTCACCTCGGCCCCCGGCAGCCCCCCGGAGTGGCCCTGCTGGGGGCTGGCGCCCTGGTCCGAGCTCCTCTCACCCTCCGTGTCCTCGCTCAGCATGTCCTCCGCTTTGTCCACAATGTCCTTCAACTGCTCGATGAAGATCTCTTTCTCCAATGGTAGGATAAAGTCGTTCTCCACCTGAGAGTAGAGATGCATTGAGAAATGCCCACAGCAGCACACATGGTATAGGCTAGACCTGTGTACCTATGGTGAATTGATTTTGAATCCCGATTTTGTCATTTTTGCTGCCATGGGGGGATGTAAGCATTTGTGCGCCATTTACTTTTTTCGAATGGACCTTCATACCCTAATATGGTCTTATACAACGTTAGAAAACGTCAAAGCCCAAGTATGCATCCGCGAAAAAACTGTCTTAAGAAGTCAGCTAATCACCAGTGAGGTTGCACACCTTGTCACTTTTTAACACAATTACCCACCACTGGTTCCCAAGCACTTTGTCTGAATAACAATCAAGCTATTCATTTAGCAAAAAATCAAATCAATGTGTGAACTATTTTATAACGACTAAGAAGTGATACCAAGAAACAGATATGCCTAACTAGGCCATGATGTGACACAGTGGCAACAAAGTGAATAATTATAGAAAAAAAAAATCTAAACCTTCCATCTCTCTCATTTTGGCTTTTTTTTTGAGAAATTATCAAACATCAATGAAATTTTTTGCATTTTAAAATGTTTTTAAGCATTCAGGACAATACATTTATGGAGGGAAACATTTTTTGCAAATTGATCCATTGTTGTAACAAGTTATCAAAGACATTCACAACAGCCAAATATACTCAAAGCCAAGCAAACGCAATTACACATATCTGTGCCATTTCAGGAGCATTTAAAGTTCAGACAGCAACCAAAAGTTATGTCGTCTGAATGATAACTGGCTAGCTTACCGCTTGGTCTTTCCGATTGAGGAAATCAATTGTATATTTGCTAATTATTATACAATGTTGATCACACATTCTGTAAATAAATGGCTTGATCGTTATTCAGGCAAAGTAAATGGGAGCAGGTGGTGTTTAATTGTGTTAATAGGTGAGATACCTTTACTAGTGATTAGCACAGATTGTATAAAACAAGATCATTAGCTGACTTGTCAAGTCAGTTTTTAACAGAAGCATTTCACTTGGCCTCTGGCATTTGTTGTTCGTATAAGGCCCAATTCACATACGACAAGAGATGGCGCTCCAATGCCTCCACGCCCCATGGCGGCAGCCGGTCTTATTACTCCGTTTAAAAAAAAAAAAAAAAAAAAAAAAAACACAATAACAATTGAGATTCAAAATGAATTCAACAACGACACACCTTTAATACAGGCTTGAGTCATCAGTGCTGCATGACTCTAGCTACAGCACGCCAGCTTCCCACGCCCACAACAACACTCCCAACGACTGCCACAACGACAAAGACAGGCAAGCAGGGAGCAGCAGTGCTATCATGTGGCCTTTGGAAGTGCTTTCTAATAAAACAAACCAGTGCCAATTCACTGAAACCTGGGCCGACAGCTTCTTGCAGACATTCAGACAGACCGACACACTCAGAACAGACAGACAGACACTCTCAAACAGACACCCAGACAGACAATCCGGCAGAGCCAGACACACTCAACACAGACACACACTCAGACATGCAAACACTTCAAACTTCAGCTGTTAAACATCAGAGGCTGATCTACCATGTAAATCGCAATTTCCTCCGGAGCATCTCCATCCAGATCAAACTTGAAAGTCACCATCTTGTGGTTGTGAGTCTCCAGCTGACACTCCACCATCTTATCGCCAGTGTTACAGACCTGTTCAGGGGCCACACAGCCAATTTCAGCAGAGGACATTACAGAATGACAGTGAAAGGTCAACAGACCTCCATTTTATGTCATTATTCAGACCAAGCAGCAAATTAATTCTGCAGAGAACACACATTGTGCTGGGATACTTGATTAATGGCCTTTTCATTTAAACCTTGACAACAGAGGTATGCATTATTCAGTTGTCTGCTTTTGTTGGCAGCTAAATACATTTTGGAGGGGAGAGTTGTTGGAAGATCAAAGGCATTTGCTTGGTGATGATGGGTGGCTGTTTTAGAGACGCGAGAAGTATCGCGTCGGGTCTGCTGGCAGACTCACATTGAGCATGCTCAGTTTGGGCTTAGTGGTTTTCTCCTGGCGGGATCGCGTCCGTGTGGACCGCCGGTGGTGTTTCCTGGCTTTGCCGTCGGTCTTCCCGGCACCGTGCATCCCCTCCCCACCATCGCTCATCTCTTTACCGGAGGTGGCGTCCGAGTTCACGCTACACCAGGAGAAACAGACTGACTACCGGCAAGTGCAACATCACATTCCGTTTTGGCATTCAGAGAAATCCATATCACACCCTTGACTGTTGCAGGTATGTATAATTCCCTACATCTCTCGTACGTAAAATATGGCACAGTTTACTGGCTCAGTACTGCGCACCAGTGAGGGACCAATAAGAAGTAGTCTGACAACCAGCCAATCAGACTGATCCTGAGCTCGTACCTGTCATATCCGTAGTTGTGAATGGGCACTTGTTTTTCTGGTGCAGGCTCCTATAAACATGACAAAACCAGCCACAAAGCAAACTGGTTAGAATACATTCTTACTTCCCTTTTTCACCCACTTAACAACTACATTGTATTTCCCAGAAATAAATGGATAAACACACCAAAAAAAAAAAAAAAAAAAAAAACCCCACAAATGAGACATATAATATGGCCAAAGCTGGGACAGAAAAAGGCGTTGGTTTTTCAAACTTGTGTACAGACCGAGCACAGGAAGTACAGTGAAAATACTGGAAGCACCCCTGAAAAATGGCTTTAAATTTGAACCAAAGCTTCAGAAGCATCTTCCCAGGTCAGTCCCATTAAATTTATTCTTGCTAGCAGTATGTGTCTGCTTAAAAGAGGTCCAATTAGCAGCTCCTCATTGGGTAAAACTCCAAACCAAGAGAGGTACACTAACAGACTTCTCAAAGGGCAGAATGGTGGGTGCCTGGAGTGCAGGCGCGTCAGTTGCTAAAACCGCAGAATTATTAAAGGTTGCATGGGACAAGGATTCAAAAAATTACAACATGCCCCAGAGTCAGACACCAACAGCAAAAAAAAAAAAAAAAAACTAAATCAGACACCAACAGCAAAAAAAAAAAAAAAAAAAAAACTGGCTGCTAGTCAAAGCTCTCCAACACGGACAGAAGGACACTTCGTAGGATAGCTGCTAATAACCGCAGAACTACAGCACTAAAAATGACCACAGAATTTAATCAATACATGTCTGAACCAGCCTCAACAAAGACAGTATACTAAGAGCTTCACAAAGCTGGTATTTATGACAGTGTTTCAGTTTTCTGGTATGTATGAAAAAAATCCCAAACAAGATCGGAAAAAGCTGTGATCGAAATTGCGACATTTCTTGTGACAGGTAGATACAGTCCTGTGCAAAAGTCTTAGGCACATTTAAAGCAATTTCTTAGGACAAATATGCTTGCAAAAATGATCAAATTAAATGTTTCTAATATCTGAGAAATGTACTAAACAGAGCTGTAGACTGTTAAAAACTAAATCAAAAAAATTTGGTGTGACTACTTTTTGCCAAAAAAATTTGGGACACTGTCCTGTTGTGCTATAGTTTTATAAGATGATTGGCTTTTTGTTTGTCCCAAACAGAGTGGAGAACTTGCCTCCATTATTCTGCAGGCTGACTGTCTCACTTGGGTCTGTCCCTCCAAGAAATTATGAACAGCTATGATGATGTTAACATTAAGGCTCTGTCAAGACTATAATATCTGTATCGACTATTTTTAATGGAATACAAACATTTATTTTTGAAACTTTTCTTTAAATTAGCATTTGGAATTTCTAATTTACTTTTTATGTTCAGGAACTTCAGGAATATGGAAACAGAAAGTAAACATCAAATACAGATCTAAATTTTAAACAGTGCAGGGAGCCCAAGACTTCAGCGCAGTACTGTAGGTGGCCATGGGGCAGTGAGGATGACTCCAGGAGCAGCTCACCTCGGGGCCGGGCTCTGCAGAGACCTGAGGCTGCTGACTCAGGGGCTGGGCCGTATTGGCAGGGACAGCTGCTGCCGCCTGAGAGCCAGTGAGCTGCGGGACTGCAGCTGCATCCTGGGTCTGCTCCAGCCCCACTGCGGCGGGCCCAGGGTCCGCTGCGCTCCTCAGCGGGAGGGACGGGGCGGCGGGTCGACCCGAAAGGACGGGAGTTGGGCCCTGCGGCCCGCTCTGCTGGCTGGAGTCCGAGGGGAAGCTGGATAAAATCTGCTCCGCGCTTTTCTGTGGGATGCAAACATTACACATTACTCACAACATTATCCACATTAAACATTACTTTTATGTGAATATTTCCCACAGATGCATTTAAAGGTAGCACAGCAGTAATGAACCACTCATCCACACACATCTAAAGAACTACACCTGCAGCAGTGCCTGTATACATAGCCCTGCCTATTGGATGGACTAGTTTTGGGTTGGTAATGTGGAGGAAGGAAATACTCTTCCCCGGCCCTTCCCCCATCATTCTGTATCTGTAGCCGGCAATTCCCACTACTCCCTTCCACTGGTATCTTTTGAATTTCCCTCCAGCAGCCACCTTGTTTAAGTAATCACGCTGCAATTACAGACTTAGGACCCTTGACCAACATGAAGCGTGAAAGATTTTGAAGTTGATCGGGCAATTGGTTTCAGAGTTATGGCCATTTGTTTGCTATAGCACCATCCATGGATGCATTTACACCAAATTTGGTAGACTTTGAGTTGAATGGCCTGTGAATAAGGAATCTCAAGTTTGGTGATAATTGGACATCGACTTCAGGAGTTATAACTCTTTTTAGCTATTCATTTGCTTATTGTGGCCACGTCTTTTACAGTAGAAACCTTGAGTATGCAAAATGAAAAGGTCTTTGTCTGAAGATGGTGTGTACCAAGTTGAAGGCAAAATAGTCACACTGCATGGGAGGAAATTGTTTAACAGAAAAATCTAAATGGCTAAAAACCAGCCCACATGCACATGGGCGCAGCTTATATGACTAGAATTAGGTGGACCCGTAATGGACCTCTTCAGGTGGACCTCCTTCATCTAAAGAAATTAAAAGTTTAGTTTATCACATAACTGCAGTACTTTTCCCATAGGCCAGCTCATGACATATTATTGATTTTACCCTTGGGTAATATCACTTTTGCAAATATTTCATTGGCTGATAGTGTGTGTGTGGGGGGGAGGAAAATAAATCACTCCAAGCTACGTCATACTCTTAAAAGCCAAACTGAATACCCAGGGTAACGTTGGTTAAGTCTGTATGGCTTAGCACTTTTGCGAGCTATTACCACTCTCATAACTAAGTTAACATATCTTAACTAGCTAGCTAGCGTGCATGCAGTACCTTGCCAGTACCATTATGTAACATTACTTTGTTAGCTAGCTACTCACTTGACTGAGAACTGAGACTCAGTGCCTCTCAAAGTATCAGAGTGATGACGTTACCTCAGTGCTAACATAATGGGAATTATCGTTAAGGCGCTAACAGAAATTAAGATTGATTTCAGTTAAATTATGCAATTCAGTTATGTTATAAACTGAATCTTACACACTTGTTCATGTCATATGAAAATTATAAGAATCCTTGAGTAAATTTTGGGTTTGTTGCTCGCTAAAGCCTACAACAAACGCAAAATTTACTCAACTCGTTTCATAACTTTCATATGACACACCCACTCGCGCAAGATCCTCCATTTCTGAGACCGACAATTACAATCAGTTACAGATAGACAAACAACTATCCTCGCACATTCTATGCCAGCAGGGAAAAAAAAAAAAAAAAAAAACAAAAATACCAAAAATGACTAAATATCAAAAGGAACCACTTGCTTATTGCATGTAGAATGTTTTGAGAAAAATATTGAATAGTAACTGTGAAAAGCAGTAGTTGTGTGCTAAAGGACTGATCCCAACATATAAGACGAGCAAAAGGTGCAGGTTAAAAGAGTTTAGGAAAGAGTCAAGATCATCACAAACAAAGTGATAAACCTCAGGCACTCGTTTTGAATCACTGATTCACAATGTGGCCTTAGTACACGGTGACATTTATTGATCTAGAAATGGGAAGAAAGAGCATCCAGGCAGATTTTCCTCACTGTAACTGCACTTTTACCATTTATTGTCTTACATGACCATGTAATTATGTGATTGATTGCAGACCCATTTTCTGAAATGGTAAAAACTGCAATGGTAGATGGGGTCTATTTATCTATGGAAACAAAAAACAATGTCCACCCTCAGATTGAAACAATGTCTGCCTTGTATCCAGAGGAGAAAAAAAGTTGGAAATTCCACAATATCAAAAGGCCTAACTTCAGTGCCTGGTTATGGCACGTAAAAAGTTTTGCGCAAAAATAAACCGTGTTGAAGATCTGCCATAGAAACAAAGCCCACCCTCAGACTGAGACCAAGTCCAACTTGTATCTACAATAAAAATGTCAAATATTCACGACTAGCAAGTGTCACCACTCCAGTGCTTGTTTGTTGCTGGTGGTGGGTTTTGTTAAAGTATTGGTCAGGAAACAAAAATCACAGCCGGACAGCTGCCGGACTGGATGGATGCAAGAACGGACAGGGAAGCTGATAGCTATATCCCTCCATAATACTTACTGGGGGATAACAAAAATTCCATCATCATTGAAATGGTTTAACTGGAGTGCATCTGTACTCCAGTCATATGTAGCACAGTTTTTTTCCATGTAACCATAAGTAGCCGAAACTATGTTGGTATGAATGAGACAGAATAATTTTTGGAATTCATAAATTGAATGTTCTTAATGACTCATGGCTAGGATTTATGGTGCATTCGTGACTGTTGTAGCTGTAGCGTCACTGGTGAACTCCATAAAACATTACGCAGTCGGGCAACGTTCCATTGGCACGGAAGTAACAATATTGTTGCGCGGTGCATACTGTACAGCTACAGAGACAGCTGGGCGCAGAGGGTTAAAAAGCGTTGCTGTGCGTCCATGTTTAGTGTAGCTCTTGCATAAAGCGGGGGTGAAGTAGGCGAGAGGGGCAGGGTGGGTGCAGGGAGGTGGGAAGCAAGACCGAGTAAGAACAGCAGAGGGAGGGAGAGGGGTCCGGTCCAACAATGACAGCTCCCGCTGGGATAAAAGGATGAGCTGGTGGAGGGGCTTGGGCAGGCAGAGAGAAAGAAGTCGAATAAAAGACGGCATGCGCCTGCTGCACCATCTCCCAATCCCATGAAGCAATGCAGGTACCGCCCACACGACCAACCGCTCGTCAGGGACGCAAAAACTGTTGCGAATCGCGATGGCAGTTCATAATTCAGGAAGTAAACAGGATGGCTCTTTAATCGCATGCAAATTGGCAGAAGGATCGTTTGCATGCAAATTAATTCAAGGCTTGCAGCTGCCCTGAGGTTCAGGGGTCCAACATTGGTTATACGGGGGGGGACCTGTGTCAGGTCCTGGCTGGGGAAGAGTCGGCTGCACACAGAGCAGCCGCAGAGCGAGGAAGGGGGAGAGACCGAGAGAAAAGGGGGAGAGAAGCCGCGGTGGGGATTAAGGTGGGGCGTGGCATTAGGGGAAAGAGAACGAGAGGGAGAGAGGGAGAAAAAGAAAGAGGGGGAGAGAGAAAGGAAGACAGAGAAACACAGCAGGAGAGAGAGTGTGCGAGAGACAATTGGGAAAGAGAGAGAAAGAAAAATAGAGGGAGAAAGAAAGAGGGAGATTGAAAGAGAGGGAGAGAGAAAGAAAGGGAGAGTGTGAGAGAAAGAAAGAGAGAGGGGAGAAGAAGGAGGGAAGGTCAGGGGAGCACAGGATGGGGGAGGGGCCCGCTCCAATTAGAGCCAACTCGGACATCTGCCTTCCCCGCTAGCGCGTGTCATCAGACGTGTCTCGCTTTCATATCCTGTCCCAGGGCCCAGCTAATATCAGCATCTGCAACAGCCCTCCCAGGAGAAAACCTGCCACTTAAACATAAAAAACCTCATCGATTCACAGTGGGGTGGAGGGGCTGGGGGGGGAGGACGGCGCTGCATACGAGCATCAAGGCGCGTCCCGGCAGCCTAGAGGGGGGACGGCAGCTCATTTTTACCGGCTCATTTCCAATCCATCAACAAAACCATAGAATCTTTACACTCATTTTTTACTCTGACACGCAAATTTTGCTCTTTCAGCCCATTTTCTGTAGTTACTGACCCAATTCTGAACAGTCTGACACCAAAATGGCAACGATTTAACAAACGCAGAAGAGGAGCAGAGATCTAACTGTGGCTGCAAAGCTGTAGAGTAGAGACAGGGGTGTAACTATGAGAAACGAAAACGGCAGGCAAAGAAAGTAATCAGGAACAGATAAAATGGCTTTGCAGGAGGTCGATTGATTTTCTCGAGAAACCAAATTACAATCAGAAACATTTGTGTCAGGGCGCCAATGTGAGGTCAGGACGATAAAGGCCAAGTGCCCATTGTAAATGATCTGCTAACCTGTTCTTTGGGTGGATGGTGTGTGGCTGGGATGATCTGCGCACTGGATGTTCCAGAGGAGAAGGCCGCCACTGGCTGCTCCATCTGTTGAGCACTGGATGTTGCAGTGGAGTATGCAGTTACCGGCGGTTGGACCAGATGTGTCATGCAGTGGGTTGCCACTGGCTGTTGTATCTGTTGAGCACTAGAGAAGATCGGCACAGGCTGTTGGACAGGCTGTGCATTAGAGAGTGTGGGCATAGGCTGTTGAATTTGTTGTGCATTAGAGAAGGCCGGCACAGGCTGTTGGACTGGCTGTGAAGTAGAGAAGTTTGACACAGGCAGTTGGACAGGTTGTGCATTAGAAAGGGTCATCACAGGCTGTTGAATGTGTTGTGCACTAGAGAAGGTCAGCACAGGCTGTTGGACTGGCTGTGCAGTAGAGACGGTTGGGACAGGCTGTTGGATCGGCTGTGCATTAGAGAGGGTCGGCACAGGCTGATGGATTGTTTGTGCATTACAGGTTGACAAATTCTGTTGGACTGGCTGCGCATTTGAAAAGGTTGGTACAGGCTGCTGAATAGGTTGTGTAGAGGAGAGGGTCGGCACAGGCTGTTGGACTGGTTGTGTAGAGGAGAACGTCGGCACAGGCTGTTGGACTGGTTGTGTAGAGGAGAAGGTCGGCACAGGCTGTTGGACTGGTTGTGTAGAGGAGAAGGTCGGCACAGGCTGTTGGACTGACTGTGTGGAGAAGGTCGGCACAGGCTGTTGGACTGACTGTGTGGAGAAGGTCGGCACAGGCTGTTGGACTGGTTGTGTAGAGGAGAAGGTCGGCACAGGCTGTTGGACTGGTTGTGTAGAGGAGAAGGTCGGCACAGGCTGTTGGACTGGTTGTGTAGAGGAGAAGGTCGGCACAGGCTGATGGACTGGTTGTGTAGAGGAGAAGGTCGGCACAGGCTGATGGACTGGTTGTGTAGAGGAGAAGGTCAGCCCAGGCTGTTGGACTGGTTGTGTAGAGGAGGAGGCTGGCCCTGGTTGTTGGACTGGTTGTGCAGCAGACAATGTTAGCCCAGGCTGTTGGATTAACCGTGTAGCTTGTACAGTTGGCCCAGGCTGTTGGATTAATTGTGCAGCAGAGAACATTGGCCCAGGTTGTTGGATTGGTTGTGCAACGGTAAAGGCCGACCCAGGCAGATGGACAGGTTGTGCAGTGGGGACGGTCGGCCCAGGCTGTTGAACTGGTTGTGCAGCGGTAAATGCTGTTCCAGGTAAATGGGCTGGTTGTGCAGCAGGAACAGCTGGGCCAGGTTGCTGGATTGGTTGAGCAGTGGGAGCCGCACTGAGCAGCACCTGCACAGGCTGGGGAGGCAGCCGCTGAGCGGCTGGACCAGCCCCACCCGGCTGCTGGTGCTGCTGCACAGGGAGCACCGCAGCTGGGAAAACCTGTGCTGGCTGCTGGCTGAGCTGTGCAGTGGAGGTTCCAACTGGGAAGCTCTGAACAGTCTGCTGAGAAGACTGCTGGGCCATAGGGGGCGCTACAGATGCAGTTTGGTTCACAACCCCTGACACACCAAGCTGAAAGAAGAAAATATCAGTCACCTTCCATCTCCCATCCATCTATCTTCTTCATTTTTTTTCCCAAATGATGAAACCCTTTAGCACCGGAACAGCACTTGTACAATTTTAAAATCACAGACTCACTGCAAAGCTAGTTCTGAAAGAGGACTGCTTTTAAAATGAGAACATTCTGTGCTCCAATTTCAGCTTTGTTTAAACAGTGTCTGATGACTTGGCTACTCTGAGGCTGAAATCCATGTTATTGGAGGAGAATTGTTCTTTATGAAAACAGTTTGGTCTTCGGCAAGACATGTGAGTCATAGCAGTATCATCACTTCCTGCAGTGGTATCATGTCATAAATTCCCTGCAATTTTGTTGAAAATGATCACTGGTAACAGACGAAAGAACCCAAAACAATGCCCACGCTGTCACACCCGTCAAAGGGTATATTGGCAAAACCCCCAAGAAAAAGCTCCACAGAAAGAAAGCCAAGCTATAGCATTGCCCCAGACAGCCTTATGAAATGATTATACACTAATTTTATCTAATATGTGCCAAGACTGCCCATATTTACACAATACAGTTAACCATTTTTCATTTGGTCTGTAATAAATTTAACCAGTTTGATTATTTAATCTAGATATTTTTGATGTAGTATGCCGCAATAATGAATCATAACTGAATCAAATGGCAAAATTTCAAGGTGATACTGCTTACAGATCAGGCAATATGACAAGAAGTCATATGTTCAAGGAAATTCATTTGTTAATTTATCTTTATTCAAAGCCTGAAACAAAGCCTGAAATCAATTAGGTTCTCAGTCATAATAAGATCTACAGAAATAAAAAATGTGAAAAGGATCTACAAAATACTTTGAGTTATCGAGTTAACACACAGGATCTGTGGCGGAGATGATGATTCAATAATATCGGTGAAACCGTTTCGCTGATATATTTATAGTTCTGGCAGGATCTTCAGTAAGCAAGCCTGAGAAAAACAAAAAAGTTTGGGCCGTTAGTGTCATTGGGTCACATGGTCCTAATGCAATTTTACAGAATTGGTTTCGCAGAGCTTTTTTATGAGTACTACATTGACCGCTAAATTAAACGCAGATAATTTATAAACAATTTTGAATGTTTACCCTCACGAAAACCCAAACCACAAAATTGTATTAAATTTTCACCAAAGTGAGGTTATAATGCCATGTGTGCCTTGTGTGCGCTCGTCTGCTCACGGTGGGCATCTGGGTCATCTAGATGCTTTTTGGATAAGCTAGTAAAAAGGTGACCAAGAAAGTTGTTTATTAACCCAAACTTTGCTTTAACCCCAAGACTGAACCGACAGGAGCCATTACGCCCAATTGTAACTTCAAACAGATAATTTCTTCCATCTTCGGAGATCATCGATCGACAAAGATATACTTTTTGCTACTTGTAGCAGCCGGCAGCTGCAACCACGACTAGACTTCTCATGCAGATTTTTAGATAACTCATCTGGCTGCTAATAAATTCTCAAACTGACCATCCCAACATTATACAGAAAAAATTACATACAACTAAACAGCGCCAAAATATATTAACATTCAGCTGAATTAAACTACGTCCAACTAAAGTCTTCTCAGATGGAGGGTCTGTTCTGATATCAGTATAGTAGTATCCTGCATCAACATATGTCCAACCAAAACAGGCCAACAATGCAGATCATCAATTCCCATGTAACGTTAAAGTTATTAAAGTCACATAGTTGTGACACCAAATTTTCAAATTATAGGAAAACATGAATAGTGCATTCTGTATGCCTTCATACAGGACATGCATCAAATAAACTGATCACATATTGTATGTGTGTATTATGGTCTAGTTTGCCAAATTTTCCAAGCTTTAGGAAAGGGGGAAAAAAAAAAAAAAAAAAGCTAGCCCTTTCTTTGCTATTCAGTCCTACTTCTCATTTTCAGATTTTGTTATCGGTGACTTGTTTAAAGCATACAGCTAAGCTAGTTGGCAATACTCATTTAGCCAGCACACCAGTCAAGAGCTGATGCTGCACAAGAACACTTGCTAGCTAGCCGCAGTAACTTAAGCTAGCATGTACATGCACACATTGATAGTCACATTGATAGCTTAATTGAACAGGACGACACTATGGATGCCAGGCAGGAGTTCACGTCTAATAAGTTCACACAAAACTCAAGGTCTATGCCTTTAACCATGACAAGATAAATTTGAATTCTGGTAATTCCGCATTAGTCAGTCAGTAATGCTAGCCCTCTGAAATGGGAGCAAACTAGCCAAGTCCGTAACTGGCTGACAACCTCAGCTAGCGCAAATTAGCCAACTGTAACAGAGTTAGATTACCGTTTGCCTGAGCTGTAACTTGGCTAAGTTTTACTTGCGTACCGATCGTTAACACTGTCTGATTGGTAAAGAGGTTCCGTAATTTTATGTGCAAGCCAGAACATGCTTCCAAACATGAGCCAACACTGAGACGTGCACGGCTTCAAGAGCAAGACTACACCCTTTCAGGTGAAATACGAAGGTTTTTTTCTTTTTTCTAAGAAGTGTCCCAAGATGAAGGAGCAGTGTGAAGGGGGTTTCTATATGAGGAGGCGCAACATAGAGGAGAGGGGTGACACAAGAGGAACTTATTTATAAACAATAACCACGCAAAAGCAGCAACATAAACTGTCTGGTGGAAAGAGACCAACAAATTGTCTGTCTCACATTGCAATGGATCATTTTACTGAAAAAAAAAAAAAAATGCATCTGAGAAGAGTGTAATTTTGATTTCAGGAGCTTCTGTTCAAACCAATAAGCTAGCAAAATCTCATTAAAAACTCAGTGACCATGTCGTCAAGTGTGGTGAATTCTGCAACAAAAACCACCCGCAGTTTGATTTTGATTCATTAGCTAGACTGAACTGCAGTTTCTGCCACCTACTGTATTGCGGTACATTCTTTGAAACAAAACCAGAAAACAGAATAATTTTCTAGCATCGCTTTTCGAGAAATGCATTAGCTATGACTGTGGAACAGATCATTATTCAATAAAGCACCTCTGAGTCAAGTTGAAAATATGTAAATTTAACAGATACAAGACCGTGTACTTGGCAGTGACACAGGCTACATTTGGCAAGGTGAGGAAAACCATTACCATCTAATAAAAAAAAAAAAAAAAAAAAAAAAAAAAAAAAAAAAAAAAAAAAATAGGGGAAAAAGCCATGGCATAGGAATCTGTCCAAACACAGCAAGGGCTGCTGAAAGCAGAGGCTATGACACGCATCTAAAGCAGAGTGACGAGGGTAGCTGAGATAAGCGGAGGGGCTAAGGTGGGCTGCGGTAGAGTGGGAGTCTACAGCCTCAAGACCAGAGCGACAGAGTGGGGGAGGGGGCGGGGGAGGGCAGCAATTTCACCCAGTCATCCCTCTCTCAGTCCACAGCCTCATGCTCAGAGCGAGGAGGGAGGGGGGTGGGGTACCCGTTAAGAGAGCTGGAGGGTACTGCAAACGTGCTCCCTGCTCTGGAAGACCGGAGTGTGCAGGGAGCAAAGACCTGGTCAGTTAAGCAGACAAAAAGTAGAAATTCGGGGATACTTATGGGCCTGGAGAAGGTATTAGATCGCAGAATGCCCGAGTCGCAGACATAGGAAGGAGCCACCAAAGAGAAGAGAATCAGAGAAGCAGAGTCTTCAGGTTTATGGGTTATGCGTCACCGATTAAAGGGAAACAAAAAGAAACCAGTGTGTTACTGCCGAACAGAATGAAGCAGGGATGAGCAGGAGAGAGTTGAGCTCCATGCGTTAGACAGGCGTCCCCCCCCACGGCGCAGGGCGGCCTCCCCACAGGTACAACCGGGGCAGCAGGCGAGGGCCAGGTGCAAAGCGAGCTTCTTCTCCTCGACATACCATGCCAGCGTTTCTGTTTTCGCGTGTGTAGCGGCACATGCTAGCCTGAGCGGCTTCGAGGGCAGGCAGGCCGTCAACATCCTCCCGCGTGTACCGGACTGGCTCCCCATGGCTGCAGCCGCGCTGGTAAGCCCCGCCTTCAGGGGGGGCGGGCACTTTGAGGTAGGAGGAGGTATGGGAGGAGCTGGGCTTGCAGCAGATGATGTGCCGTAAGGACTGGTGTAGGGATGAGAGGCCGGCACTGTCCAGGCAGCTCCTGCCCGCAGGTGAAGGGGAGCGGGGGCGCGGAGAAGCGCCTCTACGCGGGCCACCCGCCGCCTCACCCCCAGCCCCGGCCCGGAGGTCCGGTCTGGCCCTCAGCAGCAGGGCCACGCAGGCCAGGCAGTAGTGCGTCCGGTGTGCGGGGTTCGGCTGCATTCGGCTCTCGTGCGGAGTCCCGCTTCCGCCCTTCGGATCGGCGGCCGAGTCGCTATAGCGACGGGCGTCCCAGGACAGCGGTGGCACCCGCAGCAGCACCAGGCTGCTGTGGAGGGGGAGGCGGGTCTCCCCGCTGTGGGGCGGGCCAGGGGGCGGATCCCCCTGGTCTCCTTGATGCCCCTGGCCCCTCCCGCAGCAGCAGGGCTTGAAAAGCGGGTGAAGCTGGGGGCGGGTCCTCAGAGTTTCGATGGCAGAGGTGCTGCCGCGCCTGCCCCGGGTGGTCACTCCGGCCGGCTCGCAGTGGCAGTCACACGCCGGGGGCATGTGGGGCGAAACGGGCGGGATCACACAGGGAGTGCTGCAATAGCGCTGCTCACACAGCCATAAATGAGAGAACAGATTCAGGTTTAGTGTCCGGAATAGCAAACACTCAGTGCGACGAATGCCAAGAGACCTCTGTCAGAGTGAACAACTGATTCTGAACTGGCATCTATGCGGAAAGGGAAGAATTCATTTAATCACTGCACAACTCAGGGAGAATGATAGTTTACTGCCACTGCTCCTAAGCTGGAGTTAGACAGTGAAGGGAAAGGGTGAGGGCATGGTGATATGAAGGTGCGTGTATGTGTGTACTGACGCTGTGTAAGCATGCGTGGGTGTGTGTGCGCACGTGCGTGTGTATAGATGCCTGTATGGGTGTGCAAGTATGCTCATTTGCAAAAATGTGCAGTGTGTGTGTACTTGTGTGCAAGTATGTGTGGGCTTGTACAATCATACTCAAGAGAACCGAGCCTAAATAAACCGAAAATATTACGAGGGCATTTAAGGTGGCCCTCCGAGAGCACTACGAAGGATTACTGCCAGTTGGTTTAAATTTAGGGTTACGGATACAGTTAGTATTAGGTTAAGGTTTGGCCTAATTTGGATACCGTTAGGTTTTGGGAAAGGCTGTAGAGAATGAATGTAGTTCAGTACAATGTCCTCAGAGGTATAGGCATAAATCTGTGCACGAGTTGTACGCAGGAGTGAGTGTGAGTGTGAGTGTGTGTGTGTGTGTGTGTGTGCACTGAGTACAGTAGCACACAGCTTTGTTCGCAGTATCTCCTCTCCGTCAGTGTGGCACAGACCTGCTGAGCAGAGGAGGCGGCAGCGGACAGAGACTCCTGCAGGGGCTGGTACACCACACTCTGCTGACTGCTGTGAGAGTCCGAGTACACCGCCGAGCCCAGGCCGCTATCAAACGTGCTGTCCGCTGCAGAGAAATAACACACAAATCACACACCGCACTCATTAACCACAGGCACCGTGAAAGGCAGTACATCGCGGTTTACAGCACATTAATCACAGAATTACTACATGCACTACATGCTACCCTACAGCACGTAAATGATAGAGGCCAGGCCGTACACTGCACTGCATTAACCAGAGAGCCCAGGCCACATATTATACTGCATTACTTAGAGGAAACCCAGGCTATAAATTCACTTCATGCATTGCACTAACAAGATCTGGTCTGAGCCATATAGTCCACACGCTAAGTATCACCAAGAGATCGAATCCTTTGAGAATGTGTGTAATACAATAACATACGCATGCTGAGTTGTTGACCTAATAAATGTGCACGTGTGTGCGCGCATGTGTGTGAGTGCTCCGGGCTGGCAGTGCATGCGATGCGCGTCTCACATGTGACAGACGTGACGCTGGCGGGCAGGTGGCAAAGACGAACGTGCTGGTCAGGCTCCGCCTCCTCCGGCTCGCGGGGGAGGGGCTGACCTGCCTGCACGGCCTGGGCCACTGGGGCCTGAGGGCCGGCCTGAGGGGCCCTGCAGGTATCCGGCCCCTCCCGCTCCCTGGGCTCCTCCCCCTCACCCGACGGGACGGTCCGCTCCCTCTTCCACTTTATGAGCGAGACACGGTCCCGGATGGACTTGCCCACGATCTTGGCGTCGCTCTCGTGGAAGAAGCCGGAATCCACCTGCCAGGGAAAAATGCAATTCCACGTGAGGAGCGTGCCCAAAAAAAAAAAAAACAGCGTGCCGAGGAGAACGAACGGGGAAAAATGCCATTTGGAAGCCGAGCACGATGGACCTCTGCGATTCATGAATACATCATGGGATCAAAATATGACCAAGAGCACTTGGAACTCGAGATACAAAACGCACATCACATAGCCCTACCATTATGGCAACAGACCTCGCGGTCTCCAAAAAAAACTACTGCAGCTGTACATCGACTTAACATACAAACCAGGGGAGGACAGAAGGTCAGAGAAGCATCTGGTCCAGGAAATCAATAGCACGGGCTCCCCAGTGGTAGGGTTCAGCGCTGGCGCCTTGAATTGGCAGGGTACAACGGCATAATGGGAAATTAATGTCACCCGGCGCCGTCATGCAGATGGGACATTTCCCTGTTAGGGGAGGGGCAGAGGGTCTCAGCTCCTCATTTACATAGTCCCAGCCCCCATCATCTTAAGACAAGAGGTAGAAACAGTCCACTCAGCACTGCTGTATTCAGGCTCAAGAGCATGTGGAGCCAGCAGATCGGCCCTCAGCGCCGCCATTCAGCCCACAGCTTATTAGTTTACTCAGCAAGGAAATTTACCAATACGACCTCCCCTCCCATTTAACAGGAAGAGAAATTGAACATTATCCTGACCCTCATGTCAAATCAAAACAATGAAGCGGAATTTATCCACTCCTATCAGGCTAACCGGTCAGCACAGGGGCAGTAAGATATGCAAGACCGAACACAATACAGAAGCAAAAGCGTGACACTGAGGAAGAAAACATACTGGATTCCTGGAATTCAAACCCACTTCAGAGATACAAATCTGGATTCCAGAAAACTGTTGATATTGAGACTAGGAAGCGGTTAGCACATGTTTTTCTTGACATTTTTTAAATTAAAATGTCAATCTGCTCAGGCAGGGTAGAAAATACCCAAAGAATTGCTTAAAAAACCCAAATGGAGCAGCAGGAGTTTACGTAGAGAAATGAAGCCGACACAACATGGCACAGGTTGCTGGATTTCAACCCACTTTGTACTAAAACAGTTATTCAGAGTAATTCCTAAACAGAGTTTCTCATTTTGAGATTTACTCAATTAAAAAAAAAAAAAAGGCAGCGGATATTTATCGGTCAGACAGTTCAATAATGTAAGCTCTATTTGACCGGCACATCCGTTTTGACATGCGCAGTTGTAGCTTCAGACGGTTCACAATTTTTCAGAGGAATGAAGTTTCGGTTTCAACACACTGGCAGTTGGGGACAAATTCTTGTCGTTACTTGGGCTCAAGGTAAGGGGCCCTATCAATAGCCAGTGTCCCAAAGATATGGGTGGCAATTCCATCTCATGCTTTAGGCGCAATGAAATGACGTTGGGGCAGATGCCCTGGGCGACAGTATTGATACAGGAAAGAAGACCTTTCAGGTCAGTTTTAATGCATAAGGTATCCTCATTGGCTTCAGTACAAAACCAACAGTATTTGATCACATCAGCAAACATGAGAGAAAAATACCACTAGTGAGACTGAAACCCGGGCCTTATGGTCCAAGCTGTATTCGTACCGCTAATGCCAACCCCCGTCCAAATCATAAATTTTAGCAAGTAGTTCTGGTGCCGACACCAAACAAAGTAATTTTGATGCCTTAACCTAACCTCAACCGTGATCCCAACCTCAACCCTAAACATAACCAAGCAGTTTCAGTGCCTGAATCTTCCCAATTCTAACCCCAACCCTTTGCATGTCAAAATGAAAGTTCCAGTCAAATAGCGCTTAGATTATTTTACCGTCTGATTGCTAAATATCCTGTATGGCTGTAATTAGGTGCTCTTGAACCAAAAACCATGCAAATGTACCTAATAGACCACAAAAATGAAAATATTCAACTG
This sequence comes from Gymnothorax javanicus, assembly GCA_029692085.1. Classification (NCBI taxonomy): domain Eukaryota; kingdom Metazoa; phylum Chordata; class Actinopteri; order Anguilliformes; family Muraenidae; genus Gymnothorax; species Gymnothorax javanicus. The sequence continues at coordinate 22,636,795 of CM056203.1, forward strand.
GGATGGTCATGATTTGACCCCTTTAAAGTGAAAGACAACCTTCATCTGAAGCGAACTGCCAAGAAAAGAACTACCCTGTCGGGGTTACAAAATGTTCTAGGTAATTTTAAGACGAAGCTCAACTGAATAACCAAAATTAAAAACGTCCGGAACGAAACACTCATTGAATCCAACATGTTCTCTTCCACAGCGATGTCAAATGTTCTATAGCTTTTACGGCAAAAAGAAATAAAAAGCTCTCCCTGAAGACCCAAAGTGTCTGCTTTAACACTAATAGGAAGGGGTGAACTAGTCTGTGCATTAACCAATTTAAGCTGGCAAAACAGCTCAAAACGAGAAGGAATTCAGTACAAAATGAGTTAATCCTTTACAGATTATGGTTAAGCCATGGTCAGACGACGTCGCCGACTCGCCATCACGAGACTGCCAAAGCATTCCTCGGCCTCTCATTGGCTAAATCTTTCTGAGGGATGGAGACCTTCAGTTTTTTAATGTTGGATCACATTCTAGTATTTGAAACATTGTACAACTTCACAAAAAAAAATCCAAGATATAATAATATCTGCGCTCCATACAGGCAGTTCTTTTATTCAAGATCTGTTTTGTATTAAAGTCATCCTTCACTTTAAGAGAAAAATGGCAAAGACAGAGTACCATAAGCAAAGACAATACACTATCACAGTAAGACACATGGATTTAAGCTTCTAAATTTACCATTTCCTGAGCAACCCCTTCTGGGACTTCTTTCTCCAGGTCAAAGGTGAACTCAATGGCACCGCTGTCTTTGTACTTCCCCTTCAGCTTTTTCGGGTCCTCCACCCACAGCTTCAAAGCGATGGAAGACTTCTTCCCGTCATCCTCCTCGGCAAGCTCCACCCGCACTCCGGTGTCCTCCGCAAAGAAGGCGTGGTTTAGAAGGTCCTTGATGGAATACCTGCGAGCAAGTTTGAAGCGCAGGATTATTGAGCGCCTTGTTCCAGGGAACACACTGCAAAAAACACTTTCCCCACACACTTAAATATGATGGCAGTATCATTACAGCTAAGTGGCAGAGATTACATAATCATAGCCAGACTTAGAGTAGGCATGTCTGAAACGAGTGCACCAGAGAACGTGTCAACCATGACATGAATCATAAATAACTGAATCATGTGAGCTTATAAAGCATAACTCCTTCATAAAGCCAGAATGTAACAGTTCCCTCTATGTTAAGATGCAGTCATTGTACCAGATTTCCCCTCTTCAGACTTGGTCAAGGACATCCAGCATACCAGTGTAATGAGAAAACCTGGCCATCAACACGAACCCAGCAGATTACAAACAAGCAGGGCGGCCATTTTGTTCAAGGTTAAGGAACCAACACTGACCTCTCTTCTTTCTTTTGGCAGATACACTCTCCAATGATTTCCTTGATTTCAGGATCAGTGACTTTGTTGTAGCTAGCAGGCTTCACCCCCTGAAAAAAATAAAAGAAAGGGTTAAATCAGGGTTAAATAAGCCACAGTTTGACTACCTTGAAGAACTCTTCCTCAAAAATTAACATCACGAGTATGGCCTGAGTTGGAGAGTGATGTCCCTGACAACTTCCACCACATATTTCCACATCAGACCACCACTGAATTACTGAATGATAAAATGAATTCTCATTGCGCTTTACAACAGCTGAGAATGAAGGACTGTGAGACACAGTCTGACTCACAGATGCAGAACCCCCAACTGTGCACAAAGGCAACCCATTCCACCACGGCTAAAATTACTGTAAATTACTCCTCCAAAATCGAGACCATACTATTAGAGGGCAAAATGAAAGGGAGAGCACACAAAGGCGATTCAAAAAAATAAAAGTAGACTGCTGGAAATGCCTCAAAGAACGGTTTTTGGCCTATTGTGTAAGAATTCAGGGATTTATTTTTTTATTTTTTTAAGAACACTGCAGTCTCTCTCCTCCCAAATTCCTTGAATGCAGCAGAACACAAGATGATTCCGCTGTATCATCACAAACATCACTCGATCAGGTAGGTTACTGGGACTAATGACAGCTCTGCACCCCCCACAGTAGCCCCGAGGAGATGGTGCGTCATAGAAATGCACAATTTTCCAGCCAGACCACACCACACAAGAGCAATACTAGTGACCTACTCCTACAATATTATACAGCCTCTCAGAAAAAACAAATATAAAACATACTGGGTGCAATATATTTGAGTCAATGGTGGGAATAATAGTTGAGGATGTGCACTGTGCAGGAATGTGCAAGCGGATGATTCTTTGGTTAAGTGTGCAACTTACTGAGGTGACTTTGCGATAGATTTGGGCTGCGTTTTGGCACTCGGAGTAAGGATATTCAGAGGTGGCCATTTCAAGCATGCACATTCCAAAGGCGTAAACGTCCACAGACTCGTCGTAGTGCTCCTCATACATCTCTGGGGCCATAAATTCAGGAGTACCTGCAAAACAAAGGGGAAATTTTGAAGTCACACTCCATTTCAATCCAAGCACCATAGAAACCCATGGAATGCTTCCATGGAATGCTTCAGCGCCTGCAGCTGGCAATGTGCATTTCATATTGAATCCACTCTTTTCCCGGTAATGACTACATATGACGCCTTAACCCTTTTTTCCCCATAATGAGAACATATAACGCCTATATGTATATCAGTGGACCTTTTCCCTAGCCTCCCCACTGATTGAAAACTGGGTTAACCCCAAGGTGTCAAATGTCATCTTCATTGATATGGCCATGGTCATCATTTGTAGTCATTATGGGGAACTGGAGGGGAAAGTCTATGAGGAAAAGAGTTAAACTGCAAAGTAACAGCAGAATCAGATAGAAGGGCATTTGTTGCATTTCTGTCATTTCTACCACAGAATTTTCTGTCCCATATATACGTGCACACACAACCTTTACTACACTCACGGGGACTGAAAATTCACGTCGGTACCAAAATATTATTGCACCCCCATTCCCTAAAATTGCCCAAAGCCTTAACCCCTTTGCTGAGTCGAACCCTACTTGTAACCTGCAAACCCTCCAACAAAACCCAATATTCAACCTTAAGCTGACAACTAACCTTAACCTAGATCGCAATTCTAATACCCAGCCTCAAAATTAGACCAAGGCCAAAAAAATTGTCTTTTTTTGCTTATGAAGTTCCGAACTCTGAAAATGACCGGAAGCATTTACGTTGCAGCCACGTTAAGTATGTTAATTTCCCTTAACGTTAAGGAAAAGTGCTTTAATGCTTCCTAACCGATCTCCTTAAGCACAGCGTACAGTGAACCATCCTTTACAAAAAGAGAGGGAAAAGACACTGTCCCACTGTTCCTTGTGGCAGCAATATTTAGTAACGCACAATCCATCTAGCCATTCACAAGAATGAACATGACGAGAAAGGACGCATAATAACGTCATCTAGTGTAAGTGCACTCTGATTCTCTCAGAACCGTGGTTGTATTTCCCCAAGTCCTTATGAATTCTCCTTTTCATCATCCCTTAACCTCATGACATTTTCCATTGAGGTTAAGGAAAAGTAATTAGGAATTAGATATTTAAAAAAAAAAAAAAAAAAAAAAAAATTTGCATCCTATTTGAACATAACCCTCAGCTAAACCATAACCACTAGCGAAATTCTTAGCTTAAACCAAGCCCCTGACCCAGAATTATGCCTCCTCTTCATGGGGACCAAAAAGTATCAGTTTAAGACTTCACTATACTTGCAAGGTCTTATAGAGCACACAAAGCATCTTCAGTCCCTAAAAGTATTGTAAAACACATGCATACGCCGAGAGACACACAAGATTTGACCATTTACCGATGACACTTTTGGCGAAAGAGGCTCTTTTCAGAGTAGCAAGCCCAAGGTCTCCTATTTTAACAGAGCCAGTGGGGCCCGTGATGAAGATATTGTCGCATTTGAGGTCGCGGTGAATGATGGGTGGGGTTCTGGTGTGCAGGAAATGCAGCCCCTTCAGAATCTGCCGGCACCAGCTCCGTAATACCTTGGGCTTCATCACCTTAAACCTCTTCAGGTAGCTGCGACAGAGAGAGAGATAAGAGCTGAAACTTCCAGCCGCATCACTCATCTCTGGCCAACAGGAAGTACCCCTTTCAGGAGGCCCATTCTGTACAGGTTTCCTTCCAAACTCACGTTTTCAGGGTCCCTGATGTCATCAGCTCTGTCACCAGCACGATGCACTTCTTCCCTTTGAGAGGAGACTCCCAGAAGTCGTAGAAGCGCACAATGTTGGGGTGCTGCAAACCCTTCAGCATCTCCGCCTCCTCCTTAAACCGCTGCCTCTCCACCCGGGATAGCTTCCGATCCTGATGGACACAAACAAGCGCGTTAAACACATGACCAGAGTGCACAGCACACACACGTGCACCAATAAACCAAAACACTCTCACCACTTCTACCAGTCCAATATGTTACTGGTCCTCGTAGTGCCGCTGAAAAACTTCGACCCCCAGAAACATGGATTCGACTAAGCATCTGCAGGTACTTTGTGATATGGAACCAAGACATTAATAGCAGATCTTTTAAGTCATTTAAGCTGCAAGGTGGAGCTGCGGCAGAAGGGACTTACTGCTCAAGCACATCCCACAGATGCTCATTCAGATGGAGATCTGGGGGTCTTTGTGGGCCAGATCTCCATCCAAATGGTTCAGGAATAGTCTGAGGAACTTGTCATGTTCCTCAAACCACTTCCAAATCATTTGTAGTGTGTGATTGCGCACACCATCCTGCTGAAAGAGGCCCCAACCATGAGGTAATATTGTTGCCATAAAGGGTGTACCTGGTCCACAACAAATGTTTAGGTACGTGGCATTCCCAGATAAATGGAGGATCTTACACGAGTGGATGTGTCATATGAACATTACGGAACAAGGGGGGTAAATTTTGCGTTTGTAACCAAGCAATCAACAAACCCAAAATTTACTCAACAAGTCTGATAACTTTCTTATGACACAACCAAGAGCATAAACTTCTGTTTAACACCTAACTGAACTGTGTATTTTAATGAATAGCAAATGACATTTCCGTTAGCGCCCATTGTATATTACCACTAAGCCAACTACATCACTCCGCTAACTTCGTCAGTCACTGAGTCACAGACATTCGCAGTTGAACTAGTAATGGTTTGTAAATTCAGTCAAATGAGTAGCTAGCCAACATAAGCTCACAAGCTTACAAAATAATGTTACATAACGTTTATGAAAAAGCACTGCATGCACGCTAGCTAGCTACCCAAGTAACGTTAACTTAGTAATGTGAGTGGCACTTAAATAGCTCGCCACAGCGCTGAGCCATACCGATGTAACCAACGTTATACTTTGTATTTAGCTTGGCTAAAAATTAAAAGTGTGATGTTATGTGAAACAAGTTTTTTCCCCCCACACTCGCAGCTAATAAAATCTTCGCAAAAGTAATATGTACTTTAGCTAATGTCAAAAACATGTCATGAGCTGGGCTTTGGGAAAAGTGCTACATTTATGCGATAAATAGGTTTCTAATAAACCCACACTCGCACATTAATTCGGTGTTATTTATTGTTAATCAATAAATAAAATGATTGAATGCATAAAATGTCAATAAGTAAATAAAAAAAAAAAAAAAAAAAACGTACCTCCCCAGACCCAGGAATTCTAAACAGAACTTTTTCTGAGCAGTGTATCCAGGTGCATCTTTATCTCATAAATGGCGCAGGTTTGCCCGGCCATACGCAGAAATTAAATGGGATGGACAAGGCAACCCTCTTCCATTGCTCCAGGTCCAAGTCAGATACTCCTTTACCCATTTTAGGCACTTCAAATGATGAACTATTGTTATGGACATGCTAACCGGTCTGCGGCTATGCAACTCCATACACAGCAAGGAGTGAGGCATTGTTTCTTATGATATACAATATTCCTCCCATAACAGTTAAAATTTTCTGTGACTTGAACTAAAGTGGCCCTTCTGTCAGTTCGGACCCGAGGGGATCGCCTTTGTTGCCCTTGCACATCGATGAGTCTTAAGGCCCATTCAGAACAGGGCGAAGTGAAAAAGCGGCACAGATTTGCGGAATATTCGCTGCAAGAAAATCCCGTGCGAAACCATGCCCATCGGACTCGGTTTAAAATTCCACGTTCTTGTGCTCCAATTTCGCACAACAGACAAACACATCCACATCCATTTGTTTGTATGTCTCTGAATGATAACGTTAGCCTCGCGGTCTGCTTTCGCATTTCCGGTCATCTCCATAGCCACCGGGCGTTTTCATTATTGCTGACCGGACCTGGTCTTTCAGCTCGTTGTTCAGGTAATCATCTCACCTCTTATCATAGAGGACAGGATGCTGGAGAACAATATTGATCAGTCGCTCTCCCATGTTTGTCACTGTACTATGCTATGTAGTTTGAATTTATATCTAGTTTATTTGGTTTTTCAGTCTGAGGTTCAAATGCTGTGAATACAAACAAAGCATTTCATTGGCTAAGAGTCCAGTTTTGCTGACGGATTTTCACAGAAGCTAAAGTCCGTGCAGATGTTTTTTCTGCCACATGAAAGTACCACCTTGGTGTGCAAGCTTACATTAGAACCCATGAAATCAGCTTCTATAAATATCTGCGCGAATAATCCGCGCAGAAATTCGCACTTGGTCTGAATAGGCCTTCAGGCTTCCAACATCCTGTCATCAGTAAGGCGTTTGTTCCTCCTCGGATCACTGTCAGCAGGTACTCGCTACTGCAGATCAGGAAACCCCGAAAGCCAGGCCATTTTGGAAATGCTCCGACCCAGTCATCTGGCCATAACAATTTGGCCATCAAAGTCACTCAGGTCTTTTTGCCTGCCCATTTTTCCTGTATCCAACATGTTGATGTCAAGAACCCAATGTTTGCTTACCATCTAAATCTCTCCCAGACCTTGACATACGCCACTGCTGCAAAACAGTCATGTTCTGCACTTCATCTGAGTGGTGATCATGTTTTGGCTCATTGGTGAAATTGCCCTGATGCATACTATCTAAGCCTGAAGAACCAGGCTTTCTGCTACAAGTAATTGATCGTGGCGCACCGCCATTGCAAAATAAAAGCCGCCACGCCTATGTAAAATGACTTTACATAAACTCCAAAAATCCTAAGGACAATCAGGTGTCGCCAGTTCTCATTGGTAAGTTAAAATAAGCACTAATAATTCTTGACCCGTTGTCAATCATTTTGCTTGATGACCACGTTTGCCAATGAATAAAAATTAGCCATCGGCAGTAAAACGCGCTGCTTTCTTCTTCATGCAATGTGTGCAACGATTAGAGAAAAAATATTTTGTTCACTTTGCAAAACGATAAACTACAATGTTAACTTCTGTGTTTGCCGTGAGCACATCCTGCTCTACCCAATTGTATCTTCATGATTATTTAATTCCAATTCCAAAGTCCGGAGTCATAATCCGTTTTCATATTAGGCTATATGTGAAATTCACCGTGACGCATGTGAAAATGATAAACCTCCGTGCACATAGACTTCAATTATTACATTGCCTACGTGCTGATTAATGAAAACTGGCCACACCTGATAATGCTGAGTTTTGACCCGACTCTGAAGCCCTCCGCCACTGTTATAAAAAATCTTGGAGGAAACCCTGAGAACATCAAAATGTTAAACACATCACCAGATCACCAGACACCAAGGGCATAAGGTAATGCTTACTTAACTTATATTTGCTCTTCTCAAAATCTGTAGTGTTTGACCAAACTTTTAAACTCAAAACTAGGTCGAAAGTTGCCCTATTCGCTCTGACGTTACACCCTGATCATTAGCTCAAATGAGCATGTGAACAGTGTTGTCACTGAACACATGCATAACATTTCCTTTGTGTTGGGTACATCACGCAAGCAGGGAAAACACACGGACCTGATGGAGGCAGAAGAGGAAGGCCGTGCCAGCCAACATTAAAAGGTCAAAGGTTACTGCCCAAATCTACCATCCGTTTTTTGACTTAAAACATCCCGAACCCAATGACCACCAGAGCCATTACTGATCATATTACAGATTTTTCAGCTCCCAGCCCTCTGAATTCAGAGATATTATGTAACGCACAGTGCAGCGTTGCCAACACTATTTCACAGCAGACAGGAATAAGGGATGCCTCAAGTGAGAAATACCATGTGTGCCCACTGAGGGGAGAGGAGTCGTCTGATTTTAATAGATCTGGAGCGGCTAAAACTGCCGCCAGAATGTGTATGCATGTGTGGGTGTGTGTGTCCGCTGTTGTACTTGCTACACAGTGAGAACCAGATCACGTTTAACCTACAGAAAGGGGACATTTTTGGGAAGTGAGGACATTGTGGCCAGTCCTCACAAATAAAGGGGCATATTGTGACTTCTTATTGGTTAAGGTTAGGGTTAACATTAGAACAAGGGTTAAGGTTAGGGTAAGGTTAGAATAAGGGATAAGTTAAGGTTAGGGTATAGGTTTAGGTTAACCCCTTTGTGAAGAATACAAATAATGCCAATTTTTCCTGTCATGAGCCTATTTAAGGCTTTATAATGCAGTATTTGTGTCAGACTGGAAAATTATTCCAGCGAAGAAAGACATTTGGAAATTCAATTACAAAATTTAGGAATTAACTTTCAGAATTTACGGACGCCGGCGTCTATATCTGCGCTAAGAGGTTAAGGTTAAGTTTAGAATTAGGATAGGTTAAGCTTTGGGCAAGAGTTTAAATTAAACGTCTTGGCCATGGTTAAGATGAAGGAAAGGGGAAAGGCTACAGAGATGCACAAAGAATGCATGGAATCATGTAATGTCCTCACAGGAATAGAAGCACAAGGAAGAGCGCGTGTGCACACACGTGCTTGCGCACTTTTGAGCACGTGCAGAGCGAAGGTTCACACGCTAAGGAGCTCAGCGCAGGTTGATCGCGAGGGGCGGGCAGCACTGCAGCACTGGCGGCAGTTTCACAGCCTCGGCAAGAGCACGGCGCATAAATAATGCACAGCTGCAATGACGCCGCCGATCCTGCAGCTCGGAGCTTGGCACGGAGCTGCTGCCGGCCCAACGTGCACTCGGCCCCGGAGCCCCGGCTCCTCGTTTCTCCAAGCGCCGTCAGGACTGCATTATTTATGACTCGCGTGCAAGTTTAACTGTGTCCAGCAAGGGAACAAACACTCGCAAGTACCATTAGCATCCTGAATCATGGCACAGCTAACAGCACATTTAACGCACATTCTGCCTCATACCCCAACACTTTTTACTACTTCCAGTTTTTCTACCTTAAAATGATTGACGGCTATTCAAACAGTCAAAAATTGCAATGAGTAATAGCTGATACTACAATACACATGTATATTTAAAGTGGGTCCAAATGATGGAAAAAGTCATTCCTTTGAATAAGACTTGGAAATGCAAAAGCTCATTAACAAGCCTGTGAATTCTCTCCAGCAAGGAAAGTCTTGCAGAATGTACCTTGTGTGGTAGTACCCCATGTTCACAATAAGATTCCCATAATTCTATTAAAGCGAAGCGCGAGGGAGCAGGATGAGGTCACATGACTGCAGCAAGGACTGAATCCTGGCTGGAATGAAGACTGGCTGCAGACCCCTACTGTAAGTCAAAAGCACAGAGCGCATCAGCAAAAGCCAAGCTGCTCGTGTATGCCACGAGAGGCCGGTTCGCACAACATAAGCCAAGCAAACAAATGAGCATAGCCCTGGTGTTAATATACACACAGACCCCACAGTCCCGGCGGGACGCCCTCGAAAGACAGCGGCCAGGCAAGCTCGTGTTCTCAAGCCCTTCCTGCAGGCCACTGCAACAGAAAATGGCTTGTGACATCAGCAGGAAACAATCCATAAGCACTCTGTCAACCTGCCTCCGCCTGAATATTTAACTCTATTACCGCAGTACAGAGAGCTCGAGCCATCACTGCAACGCCCTGTCCGTTTTCAGGCCCGCTGATTAACTGCGATCCCCCATGGGGAGCGCGCTGCTGGAGGCATTTTTACTGATGCTACGCATTTCCTTAAAGGGCACGATCTGCAGGGGAGACTGACCGCACAGTCACTGCCCTTTCCATTCAAACTGTTTTTCATAAATAAAACGAGGCCAACTTAGAGACACTACACTGAAGAAGATGCTGATGCATCATAGAGCCCGCTGACGACTGCACAGCAGCTTACTGATGCACTGGCCACACCCAAGTGTGCATCTTCACAGAAATGAGAGGTTCTAGAAACATCTTTCAGCTTCAGCAGAAACACTAGCATCAGCCACAGAGCTCAAACAGAAGGTCACTTTTTGAATTCCTCAGTGCCAATTAAATTCTTTAAAGAACAGTACTACTTCACACAATTTACACAATTAGGGCAATTTTTATTACAACTTTTATATTGCTGTACACCATCTGCTCCCAAAAAAGCACATATTACAGCCAAGATTGTAGTTATTAGGCTTTTTGATCCATGGTTTGTTCATCCATCCGCAATCTCACATGCTTATTTCTCAGCTGGCTTGTGGAGGAGCTGGAGCCCATCCCAGCATACAGTGGGAGACACACAGGGACACACCCTGGGGCGGGAGGCCAAACCATCGCTCACCATTCACTCCATCACTCACACCCATGGGCAATTCTGTGCTTCAGGTTAGCCCGACATGCATGTCTTTGGACTGTGAGAGGAAACTGGAGTTCCCGAAGAAAACCTAAGGGAACTGAACACAGGGAGAACATGCAGGCTCCACACAGAAAGGCCTCAGGCCGGATTCAAACCCGCAATGGGATAGAGTTCACAGATTAGGCAGGTTATAATCTACAGTGGGTTAGCCCTTAGAGGGCTGAAATTTTATTTTATTTTTTTTAAATATGAATTTAATTATCTTGTGCAGTTGAAAACCCATCATATGCAGGAGCTCTTTTAAACTTTTTTTCTTTTTTAAAGTTGCCACATGACAGGTTTTCAACAGCTATGATTTTGATATCTTACATCACTGAGCAACAATAGCTGCATTTAGCGCTCTAATAAGGATGCCCTGAACATCCTCTTAACAGATTTGATTAGCCCAACTTAAAAAAGAAAACAGCAGCCAAAGGCAGCAGTGTGTCCCGACACAAATGTGTAATGGCACACCACCAGAGTAATGTCAGGAAGGTCTCTGCTGCTGCAGAGACACAAAAACCTAGGAATACATCTGCCCTCAAGATCTACCAACCATAGAAACCTTGAGACAAACTTTCGGAGGGATATGGCCCCTAATCCATTAAACAATAGCAAAAGTAGATTAAGCAAAGGCAGGGGGCTATCACACACCGTTCTTAGAGCATGAAAAACCCAACCTCATAACCGAAGTTGCCACTAAGCATTCAGAGACAAAGAGCAGAAAATGTGCCTATGCAAGGGCAGGTCTGCTGAAAAGCCTCGAAAGACAAAACTACCCCCATCGAATAACCTCAAAGCTCTCCGAGCCTACCACAGCAATGCAGGTGGTGTGCTGTAACAGAGTGGCACTGCATTTATACAGAGGTCTCCTTTTGTGGCTGTGCCTCCTAAGCTAAGGCCAAAGAGTACCCTACATGTTTATTTATTTTTTTGCCTCTGAATAGGCACCTAAAGTGAAAGCCTTTTTTTTAGGGTAGAAACCTTCACAAAAAAACACAATGACCTTTAGTGCATTTTGTATTGCCCACAAGGGTCAGGGACTTTTTGTGACAATACAAAAAAACCCCTGAAATGATATGACAAGCCACCCAGGTAAATGCGCAGAGCTTGTTGTGATGTTCCGTGTTTTTTCAGACGGGAAAGAAAAAAAAAAAAACACTTCTGGTGTGCCATCACAGAAGAGAACATGTAAACAAGCTCACACGTGAGAGCAAACTTCCAGTAAGCCATTGTAGGTCTGCAGCCAATTGTTCACTTTGAAAACAATGACAGAATGTCAGAGACGTTCAGGGAGGGGGTGCGGTTTGGCGAGCGGTGATGAACACGCAGGGCCTCATGCACCAGGCACCAGGCACTGCCTCTCTGCAGGCAGAGCGCTTGGCGAGTTCACCACATCAGCATCGTCGCACCACATCCTGCCACTCTATGATGGCTGGAATAATGGGTTTCTGGCTCCTTTATGAAAGTGCCACGAGCCAAAAAAAAAAAAAAAAAAAAAAAAAAAATCAGCAGCCATAATTAGTACAAGTCTAGCTAGATTGATTTCTTGATGGTGGTCAGTGACTCAATCAGTTTCCCTCACAGGAATGGCTTGACTTACTTTTGCTGAAAAACTGCAAGAAAGAAATAATGTTGATTGGTGAACAGAAAAAATAAAGCCATCATAGACTTTATTTTGGACTCTTACTCAATGATAAAAGTCACTTTGAATGTTCTTGGTCATGTATGAGTTTTTCAAGAAGTCTGAGAAACATAAGGAATTTATATACCCAGAACAGTACCACTTACAAAAGAAGTCAAGTGACATTTCTCCATATCAATATGGGAGAGCAGAGAATGTGGGGGTGGTGACATGGGGGGGGCAGGCCATTTGCCGCTGGCAAAAATCCTTCCTCTCTCCAGCATTGCCATAAAATATTAACAGGCTCCAGAAACTACCCCTGCAGTCAGAGCACTGAACATTGTCCTGTTCAACAAGGCTTCAAAGGACATTTCTGTAGGTAACCACAGGACCCAAAGCCACGCAAGTGTTCCAGTGTTCAAGCAATCATGATGGCTGCTTGGCCAATCCAAGGGACGGTATCAATGGAATTCTAACAATATGGGAGCGCTTCCACGCTCCAGATTAGATTTCAGCTTGATGTGTCTAATTTTCCCCATTGAGGACTCTCGGCAGAAGTCAGTTTAATGTCAGCCTTGCAAATTTCACCATGTTCATAAACTTCACAGCAAGTTCTCATTGGATTGTGCTTTTGTTTCACGCTACTTTTAGCAATTTTTCCACTCCACTCATGTCACCTGCCTTACCCCTTTAAATGAGTATGGAAATCGTAGCACAAACCCATCATTCATCCTCCTGAGATTTCTTCCCACTGGGGAGTTTTTTCTCACTACTGCTTGAGGATTTTTCTTTGTACTGAGAGTTTTTTTTTGCCACATTTGCTGTATTGGGGATTAGACTGGGCACTGCCCCTTTTATTTATTATTCATTTATCAATTAATTTATTTCTTTTCTCACTGTAAAGTGTCTTTGTGATGGTCTCTCTGTGAAAAGCGCTATACATATAAAATTGAATTGAACTGAACTGAATATATACCCCCGGGCAATGTAGAGTCTCCAATTAGCCTGGCATGCATCACTTTGGACTGTGGGAGAAAACCGGAGTACCTGGAGGAAACCAACATGCAAACTCCACACAGAAATGGCTCAGGCCGGATTGAGAAAGCTGGAGGAGTCATCGTAAACAGGCCATCATGTTTATAGAAACTGAAGTATAAATGCAACCAAACATCCAATCTGCAAAATTATCTGTAGGCCCATTAACAATGGAGTTAATCACTTTTGATGTCTAGTTGCAGCATACGATGTAGCTTTTTGCGGACTTTGTAAGCCTGGCAAAGCAATAAATTATTTTTCAAACTGCAAGCCAACAACCCTCTAGGGCAAGTATCTACTGGTGTTGTTTTTACCATCTACAGACGAGAGACTCAAGTACATTAGGACCGTAGAAAATGCTCATAAATTTGAATATTAAGTCAAAGAACTGCATGGAATTACCCTCTCATGAGCAGACTTGGCGAGCTTGGACATTGACCAACAGAAGCCTTAAAGGAGGAGGCGGCTTCAGGACAAAAGGCGCTGATGATGGGTAATGAGGAGATCAAACACAGAGGACACACAGACCACAGCAAAAATAATATAGGTGCTGCCACTAATTTGGGGAGGGAAATCAGCATTTTCAGGTATGGGGTATTAATCTCAAATTTAATCACACCCTTTTAACAGGCTCATTTTGATTTAGGTAAACGGACAGGGAAAGCATATGCAGTGCATCAGAAGTGCAGAAGTGAATTTCAGCTCCGTTCGTGCATCGCACACACCCTCCAGCGCGCGAGCCAGCTGTGCCTGTAATTCCTCATCCCATTACATCATGGAGTCACGTAACCAGTTCCTGCTGACCCTCCTCAGTGCGCAGAAACATGCCTGCAACACGGCTGCACTTACAGCCCTGCAATTCAAGCTTCATGAGCGCACGGCGCAGGATGCTTCTTCAGCATGAAACTGGCAGCCACAAACCTCAGCGGGGGATGCTAATGATTTATGAGCGAGGCTGGGCTCCGCGCCGACATCTTGGCAAAATCTGCAGGGGGAAGGAGGGAGGGCGAAAAAAAAATTTTAAAACCCAGAAAGCAGCCGTACAGTTTTGATTGAGAGCATGTTTCTCTTGATGAGGCAGGGCTGGCCCGGCCCGAAAAGGAGAGGAGGTGCTAGACGGAGCATCCGCGCGGGCCGACAGGACGGGCTGTTCGCTCTCCCTCCTCGTGCGGATAGCAGCACCGCACGCATTCGGTCAGCTGACTCCGCTGTATTACAACACGCAGCCCTGAATGTTAAGCCTCTTTCCTGAGGCTGAGGAAAAGTCAATAAACAAGTAGCCCCTGTGAGCGAAAGACATAACTGCTTTTTTTTTGCGCCAATTCTCCTTATGCAACGTCCGGTATAAAGGGTAGGAGGGAGCTCAGAGTGGGATGAGGCTGGTCTGATTGAGATTGTGCAAATACACAACCAAACACTCCAGAGAACAGCCAAGCTTCAAGTTTTCACAGCGAGTTGAAATGGTTTTTAATATCAAATAGGCAAAATGTTTTTGTTAAAATGGTGTAAGTCAATAGGAGTTGGTGCTTCAGTATATGGTACCCCATGCTGAGTACTGAGAACACTCTCAGGGGTCCAAAGATTTACACAGGTGACATACTTAATAGGAAAGTAAACTTACAGTGTTGAGGTGCTGGGCCTTTACAAGGTGCCCCGATCAGATTAAACATTCTTGGCATAAAGCCTACAAGTGCAAAACTTTACTCGAGGGATGGAGTACCTTTCTTCCAAAAGATATTCCCCCATTTGGTGTTTTGCGATGATGATGGAGAGGGCCGTCTAACACGTTTTTCCCCAAAATCTCCCACATGAGCTCAGTTGGTTTAAGATCTGGTGACTGAAGGCGGTGGCACATGCTGAAGGTAATTTTCATTCAGTGAGCCCTTGTGCCCTGTGGGGTTTGGGCCATTGTCATCCTGATGGAGACCAGTACCATCATGGTGGGAATGTTGCTTCATTGTATATAATAAGCTGAACACGCAGAGTAACTATGCACCGATTTGCAGTGACTCTACTGCCTTTAAAAAGGGACGAGTTGACCCAAACCAGGCCAGGAAAATTGGGGCCATAGTGGTCACCAAATCTGGAGCAGGAACATGCATACATATTGCAGGTAACATGCTCCAAGCACCATTTTCTCAAAAATGGAATACTATCATATGAAACTAAAAGATGCACTCAAGGCCTTGCCCAGTCAAGTAGTGATTTCATGTTTTCTTAAACTACATAAGCAAAAGCTTGTAGCGAGTACAGCAAGGCCTGTGGGCTAAAGTCCCCACTGTGGGCCAGAGTGAATAGACACTCTACAGTGCCAGTGCCATTTCCTCTTAAATTTTACTGACTAAGATTACCAGGAGCACCCCATATATCAAGTTATGATCTTGTCTCTTCTACCAACAGTACTAAAAGCGTGTTGAAACATCAAAACTGTCATAGGACATCAGAGCGGACTCGAATTGTGCAGCCTAAACATATTTTGAAATTTAAAATGCATCACGGCTTCACAAAGCACTTCGAACCAACTGCCCATCCCAGCAGAATATAAACCAAATCAGTGGTGAACCAAAAGTTCCTAAACATTTGGAATCCATTTCCAGCAAGAGAGCTTTATTAACATATATGCAACATTCAGGCTCATTTCTGAAACCATCGTACAGAGTAAAATTAATTTAACAGTCTCTCCTTAGAAAGTGAGAACTATGTCAAAACAATGGCTGATAATAATGCCAATGCTTCAGTGTATAAACAAGTTCCAAGTCCGATACGTTCCTCACGGACGGCAGAACTGTGGTTGTTTCGAAGCAAATGCAAGGGAGGAAGTTTTAGTGACACCATAAACGAAATACGCCAAATTAAAATAACATAACGGTCAAATAAAATAGCTAGGGCTCCAAGGCAAAGCAGTGCAGAAATGACTGCGGAAGGAGGGTTTTATTTACCAAACCAACAGAGACCATCTGTTCCCCAGCGCCTCGTCTGCAAAGCACAGCTGGGTAGTCGGACCCCTCCTGGAGTGACGGGAGGCTTCTGGCCCGGCCCGTATCCAGAAGGCCGGACTGACACAGTCCTGAGCTGACCCGCTACTTTTATCACCAGCAGCGGATCGTGCCAAAGCAGCAGACAGCCTTGACTCAGCAAATCCCATAGCCTCTCCCAGACACAACAGCGCACAGCAACAGCTAAAGGGAGAACAGCTGCTTCACCAGCTCACTAGAGCTCTACAAAGAACAGCCCCCCAGTGAGACACCATCTACAGGGGTCCTCCCACCCCACATGGAATGAGCCAACAATTAAAAATGTAAGATGACATTCTTACTGTAGGTGACCCGTGTTGACTTCTGACACGTTAAAGGTCATGGAAAAAGGACAGCGTCTACTGTGCAAACAATCCACATTCGTTTACTTAAATGCTATACGATGTCATCAAATATCACGAGGCAGCCTCATTGAAAATCTGGTTTGGTCCTGGTTTACAAGCTGTTATAGCAATAACAGGACTCTACTTGCAGTTAACGGAGTGCATTTCTGGATAATGACCAGCAGCAGCACAGGGCTCCCTGAAACTATCCTTTGTCACAGTCAGTATGACTATAATCTTCATTCAGAATAACCAGTTAGTACGTGGAAATCATCCTAAAATGGTTTACAGCAAAAGGAATAAAATGCAGTAAAAATCCAGATCGGATACACAGTTAAAGATGCACTGCCAAGCAAAAATAAGTTGCCATTTGGATTGGCTTAAGATTTATCTTTATTTTAGCAATTAATGCATTTCAGCAGGCAACACTTGTTTAAACCCTTACTGATGTGGTGTACAAATTCAAATTTTTTAAACCACCATGTCCATCAGAAGACTATCCCGACGTCGTGAAAAAGATGTTACTGCATATCCAAAGGGGCAATTAATTGGTCTGTATGGAGCAAAGAAAACCACTAAAGACTGCTGAAGTCACTAGAATTGTGTTAAAGGGCATCTAAAGTCAATTCCCATCGTTTTTGTTTTACCGGCCAATCAGTGAGCCGCACCTTTGCAAACGAACCGAAATAGAAGGATTATCTACGCAAAACATTGGTTTATATGAATGAAATTGGTCATGTGACAATGCAAGATGTCAACAAAAGCAAGTGACTTGTTTGTAAACATTGGACGTTCAATGTCCCGTCTGAGAATCGACTTTAGATGCCCTTTAAGAACGGTGAAGCGCATTAGAAACCAAACTGAAAGTGTTTTGGATGAGCTGGAGAAAACTTCATGGGGTGGTTTGACTCTGCTGACATCAATACAAAATCTCGGCCAAAAGTTACTGAAGCCCAGGACAGAAATAAATGCTGTGATGTTGCATAAGGTGGTCAAAACAATAAAACAATGAAAGCTGGCTGTAATCAAAGCTAAAGGAGGTCCAATGAAATATTATAGTGTGAGTGTTCTTTTTTTTTTTTTTTTTTTTTGGCCAGGCATTACACGTTCTCCAGATTACCAAAGGAAGCTAGTGCTGTTCTTTTCCATTGCTTAAAAAAAGGCCTTTGCAATCAACACTGGTGCCCACAGCACTGGGTCCAAGAGCTCTCGGGAATCCCGCAAGCCAAAAATTAACAGACCCGAGGAGAAAACTTTTCCCCAGTACCTGTGAGGAGGTCTCCAAATTTGAGGATTCCCATCTCCACTTCAGTGTTTCAGACAAGCAGTCTGAGATTCAAATTCCTGCTGTTTTCTGTGTGACAAGCAGACTTGCCCTGCACAGTTCACTCCTACCTGGACTGTCCCTGTCCCCGGCTCCTGCCCATAGCCTCTCCCGACCCTCCCATTCTTATGCCCTTCCTTGCTTGAACGTTACTTTTTTCACATTTGTCAACATCGCTCCAGCTAAAGTTCACCAACCTTTGCTTACGTGTGCCCGCCATTTTACATCAGATTGCTTTTTTTTTGATCGAGGGCCAGTTCAATGCCAAATATGCTAAAAAGTTATTGCTGAAGGATGGCTCCAGCCCAAGTGCCTGAAGGAACTGCAAACCTGGAATCTGCAGCATCATAATCTGCGAGTATCTGATTTCTGTTAGCATTTAAACCAAATTCCAAGTGTAGTCAAATTTTTGTGGCGCCTGCATGTCAAGCTTGGTTGTATATGCAAGTGCCCATTCTGCAAATCGCTTGGCTCACCCTCATTACCTTTCCACAAACATTTCATTGTTTACTACTAGGCTAAATCTGTTCAGGGGTATTTAGACTGTGGCTACTTTAGCCATGGGATTTTGATGAGATTGTCGCAATCTGCTGTAAAGGGCCGGAAGCTCTGTTCACCAGCCAATCAGCGCAGAGCTCACGGTCATAGAGGTGAAGCCCACTCAAAACAGCCGGATCTTCAAAGGGGAGAGAGTGACAAACAAATGGCCTAAGATTTATAGATTTTCGTGCGTTTTTTTTTTTTTTTTTGCCAAAACAAATGGACCTCCATTTTGACATCCAAGAATGAAATAACTTTCCAGAAGAAACAGCATACATCGAGACCTCTGAATACCCTGTCAATTGCAGGCCTGTCCAATAGCCAACAGACTGCTCCCATTTCTGTTCATAGTTCAGAACGGCTGACCTGGCAGGAACAATCAGCTCCAAAGCAAATCAACCAAATCTCATTTGGCAGAGGAAGGCCCTCAAGACTCCGCTAATGCTAATGATATTCAGGCGCAACATGATTCTCGGCATGAAAACGCATAATCACATTTTCTAAATGTCTAAATTAAAGATAAAAACATCCATGCCAGAAAAAAAAAAAAAAAAAAAAAAAAAAACACAAGGTAGTTATCCCCCAAACAATTTTTCAAGTTAAGTGAAGCCACACAAACACTTCTCGTAGGTCTGTGGTTAATACCAAGAGCAGTACTACTACAGCTGAAAAGCAAGTTGGAACTAATAATGAATCGACCATTCAGTGAGCATGAGACCAACAAGTAGGTCAGCGGTCACTTCCATTTCCTTTTTAAGGATATACTTCCCCAGCCTCAAAAGTACTGTACTGCGCAGAAGATTTAGGTGTGCCTCGCAACACCTTTTACTCTCCCATCTGGCATCAACTCTGCTTTAGGACAGACAGTGATTAAAGGCTTAGGAGCATCAGCTGAGGGTGAATGAAGATACGTGAAAGAAAATGCTTTCCTGTCTGGGCTCTGAGTCACTCCAAGAAAAATGCCCCTGCAGAGCAGTGTTAAAGCCAAGGTGACTGCCACTGTCTAAAACACAAACAGAACCGGTAATGCAGAACTCGTACAGGTAAGGCAGAAGACATGAGGGTGTTTATCATTCCAGACGTGCGTCAACAGTGTTCCTCGCCTGCACCATGAGATAGAAAACTGCAACAAAGCGCAGCGTTAGCATGAGCTAACGTCCGTCGAGAGCGCTGCCACCCCGCGCTGCAGACAGGCTAACAGGCAGGACGGTGAAGTTGACTGCAGTGGGCCACTCGTCTCTCCGCACCCACGTGAGCACGTGCTCTCCTCTGTGAGCGGACCGACAGCGGCCGCATCGACCCGCTCATTTGGAACCGGTGACCCACTTTTTTTTTTGTTGAGGCCTTTGTTTTTCCGCCTCATTGATCGGGTGAGGGACGGCAGCCTCGACAGGCTCGCCGAATACCGCAAAAAAAACAGCCCCACATTCCCTGCAAACCAAAACATGAAAAGGTGAGGTCAGGGACCCCTTTGCACAGAATATAAATAATACCAATTTTTCCTGTAGTACATGAGCCTATTTAGGCTTCATAACTTGGTATTTGTGTAACAGACTGTGGAAAATTATTCCAGTGAAGAAAGACATTTGAAAATTCAATTACAGAATTATTTAGGAATTAAATTTCGGAATTTACAGACGCCGGCGTCCATATCAGCGCAAAGGGGTTTTAACCACACGTACAGGAGGCACATGCATGGCAGTCACGCAAAAGTACTGCCACTTACAGCATAGACTGTTTCATCAAATTTCCAGGCCCCGAAATGAGAGCCCTTTGAGGAGCAGAACTGGCTTCCTGTCGTATCAATATATTAATGAGCCAGTCGGAGGGCATTTCAGCAGCTGAGCATTTACTGAACAGAGTCCCAGTCTGGCGTTTCTGGATGACAAAGGTGTGCAGAAAATCTAAATCCATTCCTGAATAAAGGGAAAGCAAGAAAAAATAGAAACCCATACACTCTCCCACCATATGCACTGGTAAATACTTTGTTCTGAAAAATGCTGAGTGGAAAGTACATACTATGCCAAAGTCCATCAGTTAAAAACCAAACTCACTCAAGTATAATGCCAACAGGGCAGAAATAGGACTGCACAGTTAAACAGGAAAAATAATATATATTCCCAGCTGTATCAAGCCATCAGAAACGTAGGTTTTACATGCAGAATTCTGTAAACATTGTTGTACACTACAAGCTACCCAAATAAAAAGCAGCCAGTTTCCATGCACCCATAGGTGAAACAATTGCTAAGGAAGTACTGTTGCAAATAAACCAATCTCAGAAACATTTCTGGATTTAAACTATCATTGGATTGTAGAGCTGGGAATAAAAGATAAGAATGCATGTTATTTTTGGCCAAAGGAGCAGCTTTATTGATGGCAATTCTGAACACTAGCACACTTTTTCTTACGGGTCAGGATAATGGCAATGCAGTATAAACATTGGTTCGATGCCAGCAGCACATTCAAATGTTAAAAGATTAAAATATATTTATCTGTTAATTTTCTAATGTAAAATGTTAATGTAATTTAAATTTTAATGTGTTACATTCAATGTAAATTAATGTTAACAAGAAAATCATTAACATTTTATTTAAAGGCAGAATTTCCACTACATCACCAAAATAACACAAATTGTATTTATAATTGGCCCAGAGATTAGACTGAATCACCGATTGCATAACGGATGCAGCAACTTGGCAAAAACCCGTCTCTATAAAAGAGCGCTTTATAATCAAGCTGCATAATTGCGTACCCCAAGTTTCAATTGCGATAAAATGTATGCAAAATACGGCAATAAACAACAGGTCAATAATCAAAGACTTGAAACATCAAGTTAATATGATGATATCTCAAATGCCAACACACCAAAAATGCCCGCAAGGTTATTTGAAGCACGACAGTGGGAGGCGCTCAAAAAGCATGACCCACTTAGCACTTCCAGACAGAAAACCCAGGTGATGCTGCGAAGAATCCCTGCATGCAGCGAGTGGAAAAAATGGGGGGGAAAATAAATAAATAAATAAATAAATAAATAAATCACAGATGCGTGAACGCACTACCCCACTCAAGTGAACAAAAAATGCTCTCCAAACAGGCTCCTGCACTCAACAGCATGTGCTGGTACATCAAACAAGCATCAGTGGAGAAAATGTCCTGGGCTGTACCAGTCCTCAGCCACCTATAAGGCCCTCCAGGTAGGCCACACTCAATTAAAATCAGGCTGCAGTCTTCCGATGGCGATTGAGTCTCACCCTTTTACTTTATCAACAGCATGACACATCAGCACAAAGGGGACACACATTATGCAGGGAATACAGCCTTCCACTGTCCCACTGTGCAAAAATGATGCATAAAACCTCAGCACAGTCAGGAGGACAAAGTAACACAGCAAATCATTCAATACTCATCCTCAGGCAACTGATTTACCGAGCAACCCCATAAAAAGCCAGTTACTATGAAGACTGCATGCAGTAATTCACCATTCATGCCTCATCACCAAGTCTCGTAATCACTTCTTGCCAACTTTTCCCCTAAATACATTGCCATTTTAGAAACTGCCCCCCAGATCTGGATAAAGTCCTCTAAATGAAATCCGGATTTGTAGAATTCTCATGTTTATGCTAGCATTTTGCATCTTCAAAAAGGTTTGGCAGTATCAATTCCTTTTAAGCCATTTTGGAACTGGCCTTTTCAGCATTTTATGAAGTTACGTTTTCACCTTGAACAAGAAAACTGAACTTGGGTTATATGCAGCCAATTTTGGAAAATTCCCCACACGGGAAATTCGGAAAAACGCATTTGGAAATACACTTCCCATTTTTTATAAATTCTAAATCAACAATCCAAAGATTGTATTGAACAATAACATTCATCTACATCCCAGTCTAGCAGTTTTGCATAGATTTGTGCCACATTGAACAGACATGAGGAGCCTCCGTCAGAATCCTGCTCATTAGGTGCATGAGCCAATTGGCAGTGGCAGATCAAAGTTAACCTGCAGCACCCATCCAACACCATTTTACCAATCCAACGAGCCATAACACAGCCTGATGTCTAAACACCACACAACACAACTGAAAGCCTCAAAACATTCAGATCAAATTTCGTTTGTCAGAATAGTTGACCCCCCTAGATTTGGCTGATCTTTATTTTTAAGATAGGTATGGTACGCAAACCTCCTAGGTTGTCCAACAAAAGTAATGGTAGATTTGAATTAAAGGTCCTTCCAACTAAAAGATTCCTGCAAAAAGGCAACTGGGATACCTTTGAAGTTTGGAGAAAATCCATGACAAACTTAAGAAAAAAAAAAATGGTTTGGAGCATTTTGAGCCCCCTTTA
Source organism: Gymnothorax javanicus (assembly GCA_029692085.1). Classification (NCBI taxonomy): domain Eukaryota; kingdom Metazoa; phylum Chordata; class Actinopteri; order Anguilliformes; family Muraenidae; genus Gymnothorax; species Gymnothorax javanicus. The sequence goes on from CM056203.1 coordinate 22,659,644, forward strand.
TTGACAAACTTCAAGGGTGCCTCAGGTGGATAACTACATTCTGGCAATCTGCCCTCCCTATAGACCCACTTTCAATAATCTTTGAGCTGGGACACCATTGAAGCTCAGAATTAGGGAGGCGGGAACTTGCAATTTTGTTAAATTGGCCAAAAAGGGCCAAAAAAGGGACTGCGGTAGTTTGGGACAGAAGGGGTTGACAGAGAAACGGTTTGGGTTTTGAGTTTTGGGTACTATACCCATCTAAAAAATAAAAAAAAAAATCAGCCAAATCCAGGGGGGTCAACAATTCAAGGTGCCGATTTTGCCTGAATCTCTCAAAAATTGGCTCTTAACTTTGAAGGGAAACCCTGCTGCATGCTGAACATTTCGGTTTTGGCATTCGAATATTCCGCCACACATAGCAACAAAGGCTTTGCTCCAAAGGAAGCGCTTTAATTCCATACAAGAAGCACTTTCCACCAAGTTCACAGTCAGTGGGCCCTGTATGGTTTCCGTTATTGGTGTATAAACAGCAGGAGACCTTGAGCTTGTTTATATTTGTGGTGTAGTCCAATGCTATGTAATAACATTAGCAGAAGCCAACCCCCAGTGGAAAGACATAGCATGATCAACCATCTGAAGTCCTTTAAGCACGCTTGACAAACACCATTAACAAACAAAACAAGGTCAAAACCGAGTACATAGCTGGATCATTGATGTGCAGCACAATCACCACACCCAATCCTGTAATGTGGCTCAAAAAAAAGTAATACCTTTAGCTGAAATTATTCATATAATTTTATTGTACCATGAAAATGCTTTAAATTCCTTGAAACTTTCCTTCTATAAAAGATGAAGACTACAACAGAATATGCTCCAATCTGCACAGGACATGCAGTACTCAAACTCATGAGACAGTTTTTATAGATTGAATATTCCCAGAATACTTGTCCAAGGAATAAGTCTTTGATAGCCCCCAAAGTATGATGGGGGGAGGTTACGAAGTTTTTGTCCAAAAAGAGAGCATGGCTAATTTGAGAAGGAAATGACAGGGTTTAAGACCATGACGTCAAACTGAACGTCTTTTATCAAATTTATTTTGCTGGTGAACTTGAGTAAATAATTGAACAACTGTTACTAAAAAAGACCAACCGCTGAAGTCTGTGGTCCTCAGGTACCCTAAGGTACCAGGGAAGAGAACCCTGAAGGGACTCTTACAGATTTATACCAGAAAAAAGTGGATTGTTCTTTACATAACAACCTATTGATTGGGTACAGAGATATAAGTGGAGGGGAAAACCAATTAATTAGCTTGAGCTACAGGGAGTTTTGGGGGAAATTTAAATGATTATAATGACAGAGGGTAGTTGGGATTGCCAGGTATAGATGCAGAATGATGGGGGGGAGGGGCATAATGCTTCCACAATCATTTATAGGCTACCAACGATGTACACGGTGGAAATTGTAGCGACTCAATCTGAATTTAATAGTTTCATTGTTTTGAAAGCTACAAGGTCAAATTATGGAAGTAACATGAGGAACTAGTGAGTTTTTACATCTACTCAGGTTAGAAGGCCCATTGTACTTCGCTTGGAGAAAGTTTTGTGAAAAATGGTGAACGGTCCTTAAATTATGGTTCACAAATGAACGCAATTAGATAGACATATGGATACGTTGGCAGCAATGTTCCCCCCTCATGACATATTGAGATCCTTGATCTCATTAGGCTAATTACCTGGTTAAATAAAGGTTAATAAATAAATAAATATAATCCCAGTCTTAGTTGCACCTAACATTACAGCACTTTCAGCACATCGACTAAAGCAGCACAGCACACAACCTAGTCTCAGTAGGCCTTGACCGCACTCAGCTGTTTGCCAATAGAGGCTATATCATACCAGCGCACCTTTTCCAAACAAACGCTTTGAAAGTCTGAAAAATAAAACAGACATGGTCAAAGAGCCAAGCAAGAGGCAGATCAAAATTGGCTTTATTTGCAAAAATTTTATAGGGGCTGCAGAAATTCCATGAGAAATTTGAACAGGCTTTTTAACCATTTCCAGCTCTCATTATACAAAAAATCTCTCAAAACCATTTCAGCCATTCAGTAACATGTGCAAATATATCCGAAGCATGCATTGACCAACACTGTTCACACCATTTTATTTTCAAAGCACATCTCATCCTCTTCACAGCGTACTTTAACAGTGCTTTTAACTTTAAAGTGGTGCAAAACAATGCCACTGCATCTTCAGATATCCAGCCAGAATTTTTAATTAATCAGCAAGAGACGCACTTCTTGCTTTCACTGATCTGCAAGCAGCCTCCACAGGACTATGAGCATATCTGACCATTATTGACAGGCACAATGAGGGACTGCTCGGTGGCTGATCCTGGTGAATCAACATTCTAAAAGGCATTTCCCCAAGGTCTGCCATCAGCTTCAGACCTGTTCAGTCAGTGCTCACTGTGGCTGGGAACCCAGCAGTCTGATTCACATTTGAATACATTATCTTCAGTTACACATCAACTACCTATTTAACTGACACATAACAGCAACTTACATTGAATAGCAAAACACTGGAAATCCTCCAAAGCACCGTAGGGTTAATCAAACACTGTGGGGTTGATTAAGTGCCAAACAGTTGCAATATTTTGGTGGCAACACCAAGGGTTGAACCATGAACTCACTGAGTCTCAGTTGAACACATAAGCCACTAGGCAACAGGTACCCAGCTGGGACGGCAGATGGTGCCTCCCAATGCCTGTATCCTTCAAACAAGGTGGTAGTGCAGGAAAAGAAGTTAAGTTTCTCAAGCAATTTGGATGCAGCAAGAGTCTGCTTGCAAATTTGCAACCCCCACGTCAGCTGGACAATAAGTCCGCTTGCTAAAAAGCAAAGCAATATTATGGCACTTTTCCACAGCATGGTATGGCTGTACTCGATTCTACTCAGATTTTTATGCATTTCCATTGTGGATAGTACTTGGTACTTTTTTTTTTTTTTTTTTTTTTTTTTTTAAGTACCACCTCGGTCAAAGTTCTGCGCAAGCCAAGACCATGCAATGCACTGCAGACCACAGATTAGTCAGAGGGAATTGTCATTCGCACAAAACAGGACAAGCCGGTACTTTTAAATAGCTAAGCTAAAGGCCCCAATGACCACACTTTTCATTCAACCAAGAATTGTTACAATAGCAGCCCACAAAACCATGCCCTGGTCAATTGAGGGGGTGTAGACCTTCCCGTGTTTGGCTGCAGACAGAGACCCAGAGACAGCTGGATGGAGCAATCTGAAACAGGAGGGTTTACCAAGAGGCTGCTGAACTGATGGCCACCAGTGGGTACCAACAATCTTTTCAGCAATGCTCGGAGAGCGATAACAGGACTATCAAAGACCACAATGGCAGTAGCATCGAAGTAGGTTGAACCACAAAAACTGTAAGTAATTCAACCAGTAGCTTACGTTCTTTACGTACTATAACAGAGGGGTCTGTATGTGTGGCAACTACGCAGTGCTAATAAGCTATCCGCTAAGTTAGCTTATCCGCTTGCGTTGTCTTCGAGTATTCTGAGTCAACTCGTCACCTGCATTCCGACAAAGGATTTCCCAAACTCTCCTGTATTTCTTGTCAGCAGTGCTTTCTGTTGCTGCCTTCAGCTTTTCCTGAAACCAAATTCTTCTTGCCGTGACAAATAACCACATACCGAGAACCCACATCACCAACCCATCGACATCATGTGTTGATGTCGTGTTTGGTGATGTGTTTTGAGTCATGCTGAAGATGATGTCATGGCACCTTCCAAGGTTGATCTCGCCTACAATTGAGCAGGTACTATGCAGTGTAGAAAAGAAATATCTGGCACCAACACTGAGTAGAGACGAGTAGAGCCGGCACCAAGCGGTGGAAAAGTGGCATTACTTCTAAAATTTCAACGTTTGTCATGTCCAGCTAAGTCAGGAGTAGATAATGTACAATCATGAGTACCAATAAAATGACTGGGTATTCTGAATTGGGAGTAAAGGAAGTGCAACTCCGCAACAGAGGCAGTTGGTTTTTGGTTCATACTGCATGCTTACAACAGTTCCGGTTAAAATACTGGAACGCTGGCAAATCACCCAAATCTTCTACCCAATTCTCATTGCAAACAGATGCCAAATAGGCATACTCTCATGCTAACCTTGACCTCGATGGAAACAGATGCATAGCCTTGTTTTCATGACGCGATATCAGAACGCTTCTGGGTAATTTCCAATTCTCTCTCGCGCGACAGACAGACGAAACTATACAGTAGACCTAGACTTGAGCCGCCTTACAGGTAGCCCCGTGTAAAAAGGAACCATGATCTTGTTTAATGTCATTAAAGCAAGCTCTTGCCAAACCATTCTCCCACATGACTAGAATAAAACAAAGACCTTGTTCACCAAGTTCGCACACTTAAAATGGAATGCCAACCATTAGCAGTGTGTAGCCTTAGAATACAAAAAGAAATAATCATCATACAAAAAAACGTTGTACGATATCTCACAACCAAATTTTCAGTCTAAAAGCTTTCCACAGAGAAAATAACCATGGAATAGTCTGTTGGATACACGGTGTTAAACTGGCAACAACATGCAGATAAACAAGAGACATCTTAGTGTACATTGGTAACAAGCCAGTAACAAGGTGAGGAACTGAGCAAGAATAAACAGTAGCATTGAGTCAGTTCACCTTCCAAAATGACAAACTGGCTTCCTAAGAAAATTAAATGTTAGTTCTCACTTTTCACATGCAACCAATGGCTTAATAAAAAGAAGGAAGCATCTCATTTGCGCTTCTGTTTATCTGCCAGTGAACAGTAAGAAACTTTGACTAATATACCATACTTTCCTTGGGCAATTTATCCATTGTATAAGCAGTATTAACTACCAGCCAGGTAACCTAATTTCAGAGATGTGCGGCCTTTCTTTTGAAACGGCAGTTCAGCACAATTGTGCACAAAGCTACGCACCCTTAAATTCCGCTATGGTTGTGAATAGTAATGAACACTCAGACCAAAACAAGCTGAAACAAGAGAAAATAAACATGGGCCTGCATAGCTCATCCCGAAAAAAATTACAAAACAAACCGTCAGCTGACCCACGAGCCCCTGTCCCATTCTTTCATGGCATACATTCAAAGACTGTGGGCAGAGAAAACATCTGAAGCTCAATAGTGAAACAAAAGAAAAACATCCTGCGATCTATAATCAATAAAAAACCACCAGTAATCCAAGACAATGAAGTCCTCAGTTAATACATATACAGCGACCCTATGGCTATGTTGCTGTAGATTAAGGTAAAAGAATGAGGCTGCTTTGAGGTGATTTTTGAATCAAGGATGGATTTGCAATCCCTGTGGACAATTTAATGATTTTTTGCACAGTTTTCTGCTCAAAGTTGAAAATAAAAAAACAGTACAAACAAAGCGACATTGACAAAGATGTATACTCATTATAAAAACTTGCAGTAAGGATATTCAGAAGCTATTGGTGTGTTTCAAACACATTAATGATAAGCTCACTAAATTAATAGTAGTAGTTTTGTTTTTTAATGAAAACCTGTTATAGTAGGCCTTAAAGCCCAGGCCCAATAGCTTGGTCTTTTTCTTTCATGCCTTTAAAATGAACACCTGGTGCTGAAAGTGCTTAAATCACAAAATGTCTATAATGGGGGGGGAAGAGTTTTTTTTATATATAAAATAGATCCATAAAATCTGCTCATTGAAGACCCAAGTAGTTAAGTCACTAAATGTCTACTTTGAGAAAACTGAGGAAATCGACTTGGGTAACTAAAAAAGACGTTTCCCATCCTTACCTCCTTATCATCTTTACCTTCACGTGTGTGAAACGTGACTTAAGTACTTTTAGCACTAGGCCCATCCATTATACTTGTAAATCGACAAGTCATCACTGGATAGATTACAATGCCACATAAGATCAAACCTTCCTCACCTGAAGTTCACACCAAGCAACTTCCACCCAGGTTTCCGTGTCGAGACCCTTGTAGACCGTCTTGAAAGACCCCCTGCCAAGTTCAATATCAAACTTGAGGAACCGGCCCCCTGGGGATGTGGATACAGCTTTCATTTCGGCCTCCTCCTCGTTCTCGTCGCTGGCGCTTTTGCCTGCATTTTTTGCACTGTCGGAGGGTGCAGCATTGGCTTTCTGTTCCGGTCTATCCTTGTCCTCGTCGGCGCTGACACTCTCTGTAGCACTGCCTTTTTGTCCACATTGACTCTCGGTGCTTGAGCTTTCGTGCAAGCCTCCGTGAGTACCCAATGTCCTGTCTACAATAGTGCGAAGATTTATGTTACGAATTTTGCTCCGGTTGTCACATTCGGGCGGCTCAAACGCTTGTTCGTCAGAGTCAGAGAACCACAAACTTCTTCTGATAAATCGTTGACGTACAATTCTTTGATAATTAGACGGAGGATACGCACTAGGATCACTCCCCCCTCTCACCACAGCTGATGTGTCCATGTTATTGACATTACCGTCACTGATAGTTTCATACATATTAATGCCAAGTTCACATTCAGAGTTGGGAACGGACTGATATTTATATCCCAACGGGGGGTCGGAATTGGATTCTCCCGTCGATTCCATTTCTGCTGATGATTTCAGGAGGAAACTACAGCTGACGCTCCCGGAATGATTTCACCATGGCTGTTCAGAGACAACCGCAGCAGCAGAGTACCTGCAGCGCCCGCCTGCTGACGCAGTTCGGCAACACCGGGTATCACTGAAGCGATTTCATCACACCAAATCTAAACAGCAACAACAACAAAAAAAAAAAAAAAAAAATGGACATCTTTTCTCTCAAACTAAATTTTGTTAGAATCATAACATAGGAGAAATAAAAAGAGTAACAGCAAGGTAGCTAGCTAACGTTCGCAAGCCGAATCTAAAGACTAGATAATGAATATACTGACGCTAATGTTACCCGACTTTTGGAAATAGCCAGCTATCCAGCAAGTAAAGCTCTTATTGCCAAATTACAGCTGGGTAGCATTAAACAAGTCAATATACCCAGTACATATCAAAATAATGCCACTTTATTCGCGAATATGACATGTAATTAATACAACGTTACCATGCTAGCCATGTAACAACAGTTAAGCTGCTTTCACACCGGACGCGAAACGAATTTTTCGCACGACAGATTACACTCAAAGTCAATGCAAAGACGCGAACACACGCGTTTTTCGCGTGTATTCGTGTCTTTGCATTGACTTTGAATGTAATGTGTCGTGCAAAAAATTCGTTTCGCGTCCAGTGTGCAAGCGGCTTTAGAATTCGACTGAACCTGCTGCACCCTAAACAAACGATTGTACTGACCTCGAAAGATAACACGGCATTGCTCAGCAAACAATAAAAATGAGCGAGCAAACTGGATAGCTAAACAAAGCCATAGGAAGCTTGGGGAATCAACCAACGTAAACGTTAAAAGAACGCCAAGTTGGTTTATGTTTCTTCAAGCAGACAAACGAGTGTCAGTGAAACGTTAAGTTAGTATACAAGCCAGCGCGCAATAATTACCGGAGTCATTCGGAATCTTTGCGACCAAACGTTTGCTTTAAGCCGCTTTCACACTGGACGCGAAACGAATTTTTCGCACGACAGATTACATTCAAAGTCAACGCAAAGACGCAAATACACGCGTTTTTCGCGTGTATTCGCGTCTTTGCATTGACTTTGAATGTAATGTGTCGTGCGAAAAATTCGTTTCGCGTCCGGTGTGAAAGCACCTTTAGAACGGCAGACTCACTAACCAACACACCATCACTAACCAAACGTTAGATATCACCAGATGGATCAACGTCGCTAACAAACTGGTAAGTAAGAAATTCAAAAATTAGATGATAGCAGAGCAGCTAACATACTTACGGTTTACGGCATAACAATAGCTTAATGCAAGCCATGCGGGTAATATCCAGCGGACAGATCCATAAAGAAATCCGACACAAAACAGTAAAGTGAGCGACGATCAGCAACCTGGCTAACCGCACTTCGCTACTTTTCCCGGCATGTCGTTCCACCTTCAACCTTCAGCAAATAAAAAAATAAGACTTATGCAGAGAAAGATGGGAGCAACCAAGATCCTCTTCTTTGCAGTGCAACATTACAACGCATACAGCGCTAAATCAGCGAGCAAGTCGCACGCCCCCAGCGATTTCACTCGCTTCTAAAGCCTCTCACGAAAGTATAGGTACGAAAATTTCAGATTTAACGTTTAGTCTGTGTTAAAATCCCGGCATATGTCTCATTGAGGCTTTCATAAACGTGGCAAGAACCGTATCTTTTCGCCATTAAAATTAAATGAAATCAATGAACGACATCCCCATCCTGGTCCATTTACACATTCGCTCCACGCCCCTGGCAACGACACAGAAGGCCGATCCAATAGAAGCGCACGTTTTCTGGCGATATTGGCTTCAGAGGTTGGGAGTGGTGTGAACCCCGAGCCTCAACGCCCCGTCCCCGAACAGGCAATGATATCGCTCCCTTGCTTTGATCTTGGTTCAGCTCCCACCTACTGAGGGTCGAAGTGAGGAAAATTTTACGTAGTTGGGCCTTAAATCTGTTAGGCAGGAAATCCTACCAAAATCCACTGATGTTCCCGATGCATATTGAAACAGACTCTCTCTCTCTCTCACTGAGCCGAAGGTGTCTCTCTCGACACATTTATCTTGCTCATAAGGCATCTCGCTCATGGGATATTTTCAGAACAAACGATGATATTATTATTATTATTATTATTATTATTATTATTCCAGTGCAACTTTCAAGTTTTAATTTAAACATAATATGCAGTGATCTTTAGTTTTTTGTTTCCAATTTTCAATCTGTGCTTTGCGATACTCCAAAATGAGACATTCCGTGTCAATTGGACTAACCTTCCCGGACGACCATCTCCGAATTTCTTCCTACTTTGATATATCATTTATCAATGTATCTGAAGTACTCTCCCCAAATATTTAATCAAAATTCCACATAATCCTCGAGTTTCAGGCCTTTAAGTGTGAGGGGGGTCTGCGCTCCTGAACAAATCCTTATTTCTGGGCCATTTTGAGGGGGCTACTATGAGAAATCCAAAAGTGGTACAGGTCTAAGTTTAATTACACAAGTAGTACTTCTCATAGAGACCAGGGAGAAAATATAAAATCATACCCCTTATGTCATGGGCTGATGCACCGAGGCTCGGAAAACGGGAAAAAATCAATGGGCCATAACAAATTTTAAATAATCAAAAATTTGTCAAAATTTGAATTCTGTCTCCAGCAAATAAATCTTTGGGCTACTAATTAAGGTAGATATGGAGCTTGTATGAGCATAACAATTATTCCTTAAAACACCATACAGGTGGCGCCACTGACGGCCAAAGTCAGCCAATTAAGTGAAATAGCCTAATTTCGGCGGCCATTAAGGACATGTGGCCCGACTTTTATCGATTTGCAATATTTTTTCCTTGAAAGACTACATTTTAAGCTTTCGATTGAATGTGGTTCCTAAGGTGTTCCGTACTTCTTTCTGGGTGAAATAATTTCATCAATGTGCGGTATTTTGCCTATCATTTTAAGCTTGTTCCTACCATTTCCCACATATACACCTTAGCATACAGCTGTAATCAGTGAAAATCACACATATCCCTCATCAATCCATATTAAGACTCACCTATGATGACCAGATTCCTGTTGATTCTCTTTTTCCACAACATATAACATGACTATAAAGACCTGTTAAAACAGGGAGATAATCAATTAATTAACAGATGTAGACACTGATTGGAATACTGGTCCAGATATTAAAATATTGGAATGAAGGAAGAATGAATCAGAACTACATTATGACTTTAACCACTCACAATGGTCACTAGTTGGTCACTTATCAAAAAAGAAACATAAAGCTATATGGTACAGATGATGTGTTACATCTCAGAGCCAACAGAGGGTGGACACATAGCCAAGCGCATCTCCACTGATGATAACATTACAATGGTACATGTGCAAGGCTGTCACACTGCAAGACAAATCACTACCCCAAGTCCTGGACAGTATGTGGCTTGTACATATGATGGACACTGGCGAATTGGAATGGTTCTGGAATTTTGTACAGACAACGAGGACTATAGCATCAAATTTATGTCACCCAGAGGTCCAACAAAATCGTTCAGGTGGCCTACCAGGGAGGATCTCTGGTGGATCCCAAAGGGTGATATTCTATATGTAATTACACCACCAACTACCAACACAGGAAGGAACTACAAAATTCAGAACAATGAGTTAAAAACAATTTGTGACACTTTTGAGCAGTACAATCTCTACTGAAGTTCAGGTACAGTATGACTTTACAGACTTTGACTAGAGTAGTCTCATTGCTATTGAACCTCATGACCTATTTTCATCCCAGTAGTCCTGTTAGCTGTTATTATGATGAATGTAAAAATATGGTGAGATATTTGGGCAGAGTACTTCAGATACATTGGTGAATCTTATTCCTGAGTTAGAAGGAAATCCAAGATGGTCGTCTGGGGGGCCTGGTCGAGTTGACACAGATCCAGGCACATTGGAGCTTATATTCGTGCCAAAATATGGTGCCAGCCCATGATGTTTTTTTATTCAGATATATTTAGTGGGCATCAACATGTCCCCTGGTACCTATTTTAGTACTTCTAACACTGATTACAACTGTATCCTAAGGTGGTCCATGTGGGAAATGGTTGGAAAAAGCTTAAAATGATAGACAAAATATCGCACTTTGATGAAATTATTTCATACAGAAAGAAATACGGAACACCTTAGAAACCACATTCAATCGAAAGCTTAAAATGTAGTCATTCAAGGAAAAAATATTGCAAATCGATAAAAATCGGGCCACATGTCCTTAATGGCCGCCGAAATTAGGCTATTTCACTTAATTGGCTGACTTTGGCCACCAGTGGTGCCACCTTTAAGGTGTTTTAAGGAATAATTGTCATGCCCATACAAGCTCCATATCTACCTTAATTAGTAGCCCAAAGATTTAGTTGCTGGAGATAGAATTCAAATTTTGACAAATTTTTGATTATTTAAAATTTGTTATGGCCCATTGATTTTTTCCCATTTTCCAAGCCTCGGCGCATCAGCCCATGACATAAGGGGTACGATTTTATATTTTCTCCCTGGTCTCTATAAGTAGTACTACTTGTGTAATTAAACTTAGACCTGTACCACTTTTGGATTTCTCATAGTAGCCCCCTCAAAATGGCCCAGAAATAAGGATTTGCTCAGGAGCGCAGACCCCCCCTCACACTTAAAGGCCTGAAACTCGAGGACCATGTGGAATTTTGATTAAATATTTGGGGAGAGTACTTCAGATACATTGATAAATTATATATCAAAGTAGGAAGAAATTCGGAGATGGTCGTCCGGGAAGGTTAGTCCAATTGACACGGAATGTCTCAAATTAAAAACGTTGTAGCGGCAGTAGAGGAGGCAGTAGTAGAGGTAGTGCAACCTCATTTCCAAAAAAAGTTGGGATGTTGTGTAAAACTTTAAATAAAGACAGAATGCAATGATCTGCAAATCATGTTAACTGATGCCAGCAATAAATTTAAAAAAAAGTTGACATGGGGTGGGCAAGTTTACCACTGAGTTGCATCACCTCGTCTTTTAACAACAGTCTGAAAATGGTTTGGAACTGAGGAGACCAACTGCAGTTGTTTTCGAAGTAAAATGTTTTCCCATTCTAGCTTGATGTAGGATTTCAGCTGCTCAACTTTTTTTTTGTTTCATTATGCGCCAAATATTTTCAGTGGGTGACAGGTCTGGATTGCAGGCAGGTCAGTTTAGTACCCAGACTCTTTTAGTACAAAACCACGTTGTTGTAATATATGCAATGTCATGTTTCACATCCTCTTGCCGAATTAAGCAAGGTCTTCCATGAGAAAGACATCTCGATGGCAGTATATTTTGCTCCAAAACCCATATACATTGTTGAGCATTAATTTTGTCTTCGCACATGAGCAAGTTACCCATGCCACATGCATCAATGCACCTGAATCCTGGCTTTGGAACTTGGTACTGATAATCAGCAAGATGGTCCTTCACTCAGCCCAGTGGATGCAGCAATTCCTGATTTCCAAAAAATATCTCACAGATTGATTGACTAGACCACAGGATGGTTTTCTAATTTGCCTCTGTCCATTTTAAATGAAATTGGGCCCAGAGGAGGTGACAGTGTTAATGGATTTTGTTTATATATGGTTTTATCTTTACATCATAGAGTTTTAACTTGCATTTGTGGATGCAAAGGCAAACTGTGTTCAGTGAAAATGGTTTCCAGAAGGGTTCCTGAGCCCATGCAGGGACTTCCACTACCAAATCAAATCTGTTTTTAAAGCAATGTTGCCTCAGGGCCTGAAGATTAAAGCCTTTCAGTATTAGTTTTCAGCCTTGTCCCTGTCATACAGAGATTTTTCAGGATTCTCTGAATTTTTAAAAATGATTTTATGTACCCAAGATGAAATCCCGAAATTATTTGCGATTTAACACTGAAAATAATATTATTGAATTGTTATACTATTTATCCACGCAGTGTTTCAGACAGTAGTGGAACCCTTGCCATCTTTACTTCTGAAAGACTTAGCCTCTCTGGGATGATCGCTTTATACCCAATAATGATACTGACCTGTTGCCACTTAGCTTAATTACCTGCCAGGAGTTCCACCAGTTGTTTTTTTTTTTTTAGCATTATACGACTTTTCCAGTCTTTTTTGCCCCCATCCCAACTTTTTTGAAACGAGTTGCTGGCATAAAATTCAAAGTGCTCAGATATTTTTCAAATCACAATCAAATTTCTTAGTTACAACATCTGATATGTTGTCTGTAAAATGGAGTTGTAATAGTAGCAGCAGTAATAGTAGTACTAGTAGTAGTAGAAGTAGTAGTAGTAGTAGTAGTAGACTAGCCAAAAGAAAAAGTTAGCATTTGTACTTAAATAAGTTAATACTTAAGATCCTATGAATGAATAATTGAATCATTGTGTTTCCAAAGGGCCCAACTCCAATGAATTAGAGGTCTGCATATCTTATAACAAAAAAAGGAACTTTCTTGTAATTTCAGTCTAAAATATCCCAATGACACTCTCTTGTAAAGAAATAAACTAAAAATAAATGGGTAATAACATATAGGTAAAAAAAAAAAAAAAAAAAATTCCCTTTCCTGAAAGAGACTGTTCTTTGGAGTTGGGCCCTTTGGAAACTCAAGAATTCAATTATTGCACTGATGAATATGTTTCATTTGGCAACAGTTGTTTAAATCAGAGGTGTGAAACTGACGTGTAAAAGGGCCGATGGGCTGCAGGTTTTCAATCCAACCAAGCAAAGGCACACCTGATACAACTAATTTAATCAGCTGATCTCAGCCTTCGCAGTTGTTTAGTTGTATGAGGTGCGCTGCGGCTCGGTAAAAGTGAAAACCTGCAGCCCCTTGGCCCTTTAACGAACCAGTTTGACACCCCTGGTTTAAATCCTGACTGTTCAGTGTGTTACTCCTCATTTCTGAAACAACCACGTTGGAAGATGTATCCCATGGTCATGGCAAAGCTATTTCTATGTTTTAAGAGGGGCAAATTATTGATCTTTATCAAGCAAAAAAAACTAAGGAGATCACTGAAATCACTGAAACTGGGTTAAAAACTGCCCAACTTACTTTTAAAACCTGGAAAGACAATGGTAAACCATCAACTTTCTGTAAAAAAAAATCATGAATGATCATGATCTGAGAGCACTAAAACTGTCTCAATGTAAAAAAAATGGCAGTAGAACTCATGGCTGTGTTTAATAATGAAAATAAGCACGCTTCCACACGTTCAGTGCAACAAGAACTTGGAGGATCGGGACTGAACAGCTGTGTGGCTAAGGGAAATAAGTAGTTCATTATGCTAGGGGGCAAAAATTGGACTGTGGATCAATGGAAAAAAGATCATGTGGTTTGATGAGTCCAGATATATCCTATTCCAGAGCGATGGGCAGGGTAAGAAAAGAAGCCCATGAAGCAATGTATCTGTCATGCATAGTGTCCACTGTGCAGCCTTTGGAGGGAGTAAGTTGCTTCAATTGGTCAGGTCAAGGCTCAGCAAAGTTATGCAGCAATAAATTGAAATCAACAGACTTCCTGAATATACTGAATGGCCAGTTTATTCCGTCAATTGGAGGGCTTAGAGCCAAAGCGGTCCAACCTTTAGAACATTGTTTTTGAGATAATAGATGTCAAAGTTTTTAAAATATATATAAAAATAGGCTATATATTTTACTCACAATGTTAACACTCATCATGACCCCTCTTTTGCGTTATGAATCTTATCAATATCTGTCACAATATGATCCAAACTTTAATTTTCATTTTTTTTGGAGTTAGACCACTTTGGTTCTCAGCCCTTCAATTGATGTCTAATCCCTGATAGCACAAGCGTATTCCAGGATGACAATGTCAAGATTTTATCGGGTTCCAGTTGTGAAAGAGTGATTCAGCAAGCATGAATAATCATTTTCACATATGAATTGGCGACCACAGAGCCTTGACTTTAATCAATGGAAAGTCTTGAGGATGCACAGAATAAGGCATCTCAGAGTGGTTTGACTCTCCCTTCACAATACAAGATCCTGACCAAAAATGAATGCAACTCTGGTCAGAAATACATTCTGTAATATTATTAAAATTGTTGAAACAATTCAATGAAGAATGCATGCTGTGCTTAAAGCTAAAGGCAGTCCAACAAAATATTAGAGTGCAACTTTTGTTATTTTTTTGCCAGACAGTGTAGTAGTACTAGTAGTAGTAATAATAATAACAATAACAATTATTATCATAACTATAACAACAACAACAACAATAATAATAATAATAATAATAATAATAATAATAATAATAATAGCATTTTTCATTGTGAACAGAGATTTCTCTGGATTCTCTGAATCTTTTAGTGATATTATGAACCATAAAGGATGAAATCCTCTAATTTTTGGGAATTTTTTTTTTTTGTTGAGAAACGTTATTCTTCAGTTGTTGAAATATTTGCCCATGTAGTCTTTCACGGAGTGGTAAAGCCTTCACCATCTTTACTTCTGAAAGACTATTCATACCCAATCATATTTCTGACCCGTTGCCATATAACTTAATTATTTGAGAGATGTTCAACCAGGTGCATTTTTTAGCATCATATAACTTTTCCACTCTTTTGTTGCCCCTGTCCCAACCGGTCCCAACTTTTTTGAAGCCTTTTTTTTTTTCTGGCATCAAAGTAATTAACAGTAATTATCATTTGAGCACAATGAGTTGTTCTATCAGAATTAGGTCGCAAGTTTCACTGAAATAATCAATCTGCTTCAATATGAGCTGCTTTGCTGCTCGTTATTGTTTTTCACAGTGAATTTGACGTATTCAGAAAGTCATATGCATTCACAATTTATGATCTACTGTACCTATCCGAATTTTAAATTTGTCGCTTTACTGCACAGTGCCAGCTTTGCTTGTAGCAGGGTATAATTTGCATTGACGTGGATGCACAGCCACGTTCTGTATATTATATAAACCTGTTCAGAGACGCCAGCCGATGAACGAGGAGGAAAATTCAAGCAAGTGGGAGCTGCAGTACCTCTAATGCGCATTAGAGGGCACTGAATATCATGTTAAAATAACCTACTATGTATTGCTGTTAATATTTATATATAACGTTCATTTATACATCCATGGGAAATATGGAGCCTACACTTTCCGTTTATGTATACTAATACTATCCTTATGTAATAAAAATTAAATAAAAACGATTAGGGTTTCATTTTTTTTTTGTCAAAAATAAAATAAATGTTTTCTTATAACTTACTCCATAGAGCGCAATTATGGGCCAATTTTGGGCCCAAATGGCCTACTGCTAATTACGTTAGATGTGATTCCTCGTGCGAAACCTATTCTTCCAATTGTAGTCTGTGAAGTTCACATTTCAGCGAACAAACTCCAAAAAGGGTACTCCTGCAATGACACCAATGTCTTTTCCTGGACATACCGGAGTGGCCTTGTAAACGCCCCCTGCTTCAGGGGCGGAGAGAGTAAGATATATCATTCTTCACGGCGCGCAACCTCGCTGTTATACACTCTTGAAATCATTCCTTACATTTCCATTACGATTAATACATTTCGAGCGTACGCTATCCGCTATCTTTGGCTGCTGCAGAGATGGCCACAGAAAGCATGGAAATGAACGGAGAAGCAGAGAGAAATAGCGGCGGAGAGGTAAGTTCACGAAACCGTTACGTACAGAGAGGCTTAGTGAATACAAAGGTAATTAACAATTACATTGTCGGCACTCAAGCGCGCGTAAATATTTGCGCATAGATACAGGTATCCTATGCTGCGATGGTTGCCTACATTGATTCTCTTTACTGGTATTGCCGTGAATGTGCTATTTATATGGTCTTTGTATTCATGCCGTGCATTGGGAAGAGCGGCTTCTAAGGCTCTTGGATGGTATGCTAATATGGTGAGGCCGAACCGCTCACCACAATTTATCACATTTTTATTGAGGCATCATCGGATTTGTAAGACAATGCCTTCTCTGACGTAGAAATTGATATTTTAATATGGCTATATTGCGGCTACTTTCGGAACCAGTCAAAGAACCGCATGGCCCACGTTTTATTGAAGCTGAATTTATTACGCTGTAACGGGAGCTAGCCTATATTTACTGGAAGAAGATAGCTCACTAAGGATTTTGATTTGATGCCCATTGCTTTCATAATAAATTAAACTTTTGACAGATGGCTATTCTGTCATGAAATGCTGTAAGCTGTTGGTATACCTTGTCCGCGATCGTTTCATTTATTTACGGACACTAATCGCCAAAGTTGGCAGCCTCTATGAGCGACGCTGATAGGACTGTGATTTGCAGATAGTTGGTTTGTAAACATTATTAGGCTGATCATGGAACAACTTTCGGTTGTGAGAGACAACTGCATACAAGTGCGGAAAAAGTAGGAGTTTTCAAAGCGTGTTAATAAGCTGCCTATCGACAACTGAAACTTATAAGTTTAGGGTATATCACATTTACGGACATTCCTGGGGTCAGAAAGTAAAAGTCCGGCCGTGTTTTGCTTCCAGCCATGAGCTCACGCGGCTGATTCCCCCAATTAGTTCAACCTCTGGGATGAAGGGTTGCCGAAATTATTAGATCTAAGCGGTTGCAGGAAAATACTGAGAAGGACTTTTACTTTCTGGAGTTGGATTGCCCACCTCTGCATTATGACCCAAAAAACATCACATTTGCCATTAGTGTGATTAATTTAGGAGGTACGATACAGGGTTAATATTTTTTCAGTCACACAAAACTGAGGTACATATAATGTGGTTTTTCAGCCATTCTTTTCTGCCACTGTGTACTTATGTAACATTATAAAGATGCTTACCTCACTTTGCATATCTGCTTCTGTAAAGGGAGGTCTTTTTGCTGAGTTTTACCAGAAATAACTCATTCTGATTTCCTTTGATTATTTTATATTTGTCTCAGGTCACATTAAGGCTTGAACAATAGCTGCCGAAAAGAAAGCGTATTTCCTCTGCACAAGTTTTAATTTCACATTTATTAACAGAAGTTATTGTTTTGAAGTTTGTCTTGATGAATTAAAAAAAAATCTCTGAATTTTTGCAATGGAGAATGGTTAAAAAGTGCAGCATCTGGCCTTTTCGCGGAATCGTGAGTGAATACACTGAAAAAATTGAGACTTTGGATCAAAGTAAAAAAAATTGCGTCAACTTGTTACAGCTAATTTTTTTAGTTTTTTTTTTCAATTGAAAAAAATTACCTTTGTTAAATTCACTCAATTTTTTCAGTGTAGAATATGCCATAGTTTGTTCAGTGGCTTTACACATTGTGTCGTGCAGAGGCGGTTCCATTAAAGTTAAGTTGAGGATTGGCAGGGTCACGCACTCTCCTTGGAGACAGCTGTGGCTTAGACAACAGTCTGCTTTCTTTGTTCTCTTGCTGCTTTCAAAGAGGAAGAGCCTCATTGACTTTGAAAAAACAAACAGAGAAACTCCTGCGCAATGACCACGGGAGTTTACTCGTGGTGAAAAATCCCACAGTGACACGCTCCCCAAGACCAAATTGGAAAGTGTTCTACCCACAACTGAGGTGAACCTGAAGTACTCTGGGTCAGAATACATTCAAGCTACTGCAAACACTAATATTACGGTGTTTGAAACCAGTGAGCCTCCTGGTTCATATCCAAATATGTATAACTTGTCCTGTGGAGGGAGGAAATGCTTTATTTCCTTCCCTTTTCTCCTGAGAAGCCATTTCCCTTGGGGTAAATGGGTAAATGAAAATGTGTGGAAAGGATTTAGGGGATTCAGCATAATTCTGCTCACTATTTATTATAGCACAACTTAGTCTTAGTCTTAGTCTTAGTCTTAGTAAACTTTGTTATCCCCATAAGGGGCAATTTGTTGTACAGTCAGCAGAAAAACAGCACAGCAATACAAACAGACGAAAACAATAACATGCACATTCACCACAAAGTAATAAATAATAAATAAATAAATCCAGTGCACTAATGTTTTAGGGAAACCGATCAACACAACATATTAATGAGGCCAATTGTCATTGGTACAAACGAGTTTTTAAATCTGTTCGTTCTGACCTTTGCTACCATGTACCCGCGACCAGAAGGCAGTAGCCTGTATTGGCAGGCCAGCGGGTGACTGGGGTCAGTCAGGATGCTTTCTGCTTTCCTGATGGCCCTGGCTCTATACAGGACAGACAGCTCCTCAAAATTTGTCCCCGCAATTCTGCCACACATCCTCACTATTCCGTTAAGCCTGTTCTTGTCTTTCACAGTGAGGGACCCAAACCAGCAAATAAAAGAGAAGGTTAAAACAGACTCAATAAAACAAGAATAAAACATCCTCATAAAAGAAGTGTCTACATTAAAACCTCTCAATTTGCGATAAAAATACATGCGCTGGTGGGCCTTTGCACAAATCGCATCTATATTGGCCTTGAATGTCACACTGTTGTCAATGACGGTGCCCAAGTATTTGTACTGTTGTACAGTTTCAACCGCTTGACCATGAATTTAGGGGCAAGCTAAGGCATATGTTGTCCATTCTTGGCATGATCAAACAGATTTTTGAGCTTGTGTGTGCTTGCAGTTGTCACTTTGCATCATGCGTTCATGTATAATCACCCTCAGCTGCTTAAGAATGTTCACATGAACACACTGGCGTAGCAGTAAGAGAAACACCTCCGGCCCATTAGCGAGTCTCTGTATCACACATGATAGCACTACCTCCACCTCCATCTTTGAGTCCTATAGCACAGGCGGTGTGATATGTATTTACCCTTATGGTCAATTATGTCAATTGTGGACTTCATCTATTTACAATGGAGAAAAAAATGTAATATAAAATAAAGATTTAGTTTGTGAAAGCACGATTTGCTAAATGATAGATATCTGTGATGTACATTCAGGAATATATTTTTTGGATAGCCCATATCAACTTTTCTTAAAAAAGCTTTGAAATATTAAATTGCTCCCTCTTCCTCGTTCAGTCACTTCAAGCCATATGATGTCTGTGAAAGTAAATTGTAGAGCTCTGTGATGGTTAGCGGACAGTTTTAATTCACATTTAGCAAGTAGTTGTGTGAGCAGGCAACATATGTACAAAGCGTATCTGCGTAAGTTTGTAGGGGTGGGATTTAATGCAATATTTTCTTAAACTCACTTTAACATGACAGCTTTTGGGAAATAGAATGATATCTTGCAGGCAAATAGCCATGGTATTGAGATAAAAAATTGGGTATTGGGTATTTATATTATCTTACAAGACAGTGTGAATCACTGTACCAGTCACCCTCAAACAGTTAGAAAAATGAACTAAGATGGTATTTTCCCCCGAATGGAATCAAACAGTGAGAGTTTTCCCTAAGACTATTCCACATGACACATTAAATACTGCTGCTCATGGTACAAGTTACTAAGTAATAGCCAAGGTTCCATCTACTTCACTCTGAACCACCATTTTAGAATCCTGGACTAATGTTCCCTAGTTAGGATATAGGTGTCTTCATTGACACCTGAAAGAATTTGATTGTTATTATCCCCCCGGTATATAATGCAGGGCGATATAGTCATGGGTGTGGTTGTCTGTCTATCCATCCATTCGTCTGTCTGTGAACATTTCGTTTCCGGCGCATAACTTGAAAACCGTTCAATATTTTTCCACAAAACCTGGTGTGCACATTAATCATGACCTGACATGGTGTCTTTTGCTAATCCGAAGTTTATGACGTGAGTCCGAGGGGATATGCCATCTGATGGCTCTTGTTTTCATGTTGTTGTTGTTGTAACGTGAGTAATGTGCCACATAGCTTGATGGCGTAATGCAGGGGTCTCAAATTAGTACATAAAAGGGCCAAGGGGCTGCAGGTTTTCATTCCAGCCAAGCAGAAACATTCCTAGATACAGCTTCTCAGCTGTGCAGCTGTGTAACATTTGATTAAATTAGTTGTAACAAGTGTGCTTCTGCTTGGTTGGATTGAAAACCTGAAGCCCCTTGGCCATTTTACGGACCAGTTTGAGACCCTTGGCTTAATGAGACTGTGACTTACAACACAATGTGCAGAACAAGCAAGGAAACCGAAATGGTAAGAATGATGTATGCAAGTTAAGACTTCTGACTGATGAAGAACAGAAACAGTAACTACAGTGGATCAATGTGTGTAGTATGGGCAGAATATAAGTCAAAATTTAAATATTCTCATATGAACTTATGAAGGTAGACTATTGAAAGTCAATATACGCAATCATGAAAATATTTTGTATCAATGCTACCCCAGAAAATGTATTGCATTCTGTTGTAAAAGTTTGTAAGTTCAACTTCAATTGTTAGTTCAAAATGATTCTTTTTATTTCCAAAAATCAATTGCGCTTTATTGTCATTATTTTTTAGATTTAATGTGACGACACTGAGGTTACTGACATTTTAATAGTTTCTAATATTCAAATTAATGGAAATGTTATTGCAGTATATTTCCCAGAAATTTATTTTGGTGATATTAAATAACTATTATCAAAATAGAAAAGGTTGATCAATCACTACAGACAGTATTGGAAAGGCTTCAGACTGTGCCCCATGGCTGTATCTTTGAGCCACTTAGCCTCAGGTGACTGCCTCCATTTGATATGCTGAATTTAGATCTATCCGACACATTGTGAATTATGAATGGCTTCTGTGTCTGCTCTTTTGTAGAGAGTGAGGAGAGCCACTTTCTGTCAATGGCTTTATTTCTGGGGTATCTTTTTTAGTCCTTGTTCTTCTTTTTTTTTCACTGCTGTTCATTCAAGGTAAGTAAAATGCACCCCTTATGACCAGTACAGAAACCTGTTTATGGGTAAAATCATTGGAACTTTCATCATGAACATTTTAGAAGAATGGCTTGTGCTACAAGGGAGAATTCTTGAGGAAGTGAAAATGGGATCTAGTTTTGAAATTTGTTTTGTTTCCCCTCATGTAGTGGAAAAGACACCTGGATTTTCAGAGCCCTGCAATACCGGACAGTTTTTGCGTCATTCTGTTTTTTTAGAGTTAATCTTAGTTCACTAATTTGTGAAGTAATTTGCATATGAGGTATAGGTGAAAACTCACTACTGTGAATATGAAACTCTCGTATTTCTTTTCTCCAGTGACACGAAGGCATTTCATACCAGTAATATCTCAGGTCTTCTTGTGTTATAAAAATGATGCAAAATTATTCTGTGATATTTATGAATCAATGACATTTTTTTAATAGTCATTTATGAATATTGCAAATTATGCCTTTACCACAGACTTGTGTTTCATAATCAAGAGATTTATTGTAAGGGTGAATAATTATTGTTGTTTACATGAAAATAGTAAAATAGTATCAAGAACACAAATTTATTGGCAACACATTCTCATCCCGACTCATCATATAGTGACGCTAACTGACCAAGAATCCATGTATGATGAAAAAGGAGGCTTTTTGCATCCTTATTTGACGTTTAGGGTAAGGGTTTGGGCTAAGAGTTAGGCGGTAGAGTTTGTTTTAAACTGGCGTTAAATAAGGAGGCTAAAAGCCTCCTTTTTCGTCTGTATATCGACGCTTGGTCAGGTACCGTCACTATATTACGAGTTGCGATGAGACTGGGCTCTAACTGGATGTCTGGTGGTGATATTATAGATTATAAAGCTATGTGTAGATTAAAGAGCTTTCAAACTGGAGAACTTCTGTTTAAAGTTCAAGCAAAAGTACTAGACCTCCGTGTGAATTCTCCATTCCAGAAGTTGCTGCGGTGTTTAACAGCATGGGACATTATAATTAACATTATTCGCTTTTCCTTCTTAAAGCCATTACTGTTGTTTATTCCTAGCTATCTTCATGAGCACTAAGACCACAGTCTGGAGATGAGTGAGTGATGGCCAGGGGCTGGCACTCTGTTCAGGAACTGCTCCAATGTCCTGGAAACATGTCTAACTGATTACTTCCTATAGTCACCAATGCTTTCACTTCCTTTAGTTATTTGAATGTTTCGAAAAGCTGTAAATTATGAGTGACTGACACAATATGAATACGTATTTAATATGCTCATTTGTTTGAGTGTGTGTTCATGTACTTATTTGTGTACTGGCCATGGCTTGAGAGAAAACACCCACAAGTATACACTTACTATTGTGTTCTGCTTAATTATCAGGAAAGGCCATAAAAATTTAGTCTGGTAGATGTACTGAGCTGTCAGTTAAATGACCAGGTTGTGTATGCAGTCCAAGACATTAATCTTCTGTTTTTTTTAAGGGGAGATTTGACAGTTGAGAAAAGTAATTTGTTTATATCATACTTATTACATTGTCAGTCAGATTGGGGCTCCACGTTCAGCCTTGATATAAACATGAAATTTTACTCACAAACTGTGATGAGCTTGGCATTTGTGTTGGCAGAGTAATTTTATGCAGGCACAACACCAGGTCCAGTTACCAGCCTGACACCGGATGAGCAGTGCTCCGCAATAAAGGGTGATCCTCAGTGAAGAAGAGATGGATGTAGCCGTGCGCTCGGCACACACGCACATGCAACAAATTTACAGCAAATGTACTGCTGTCGGTTTTTTTGATTTTTAATTTTTCTGTGAAAGCCCGTGGAGCTTTGTTGAGCGATTTAGTGGAAGTATTGCTTTAATCTCTAAGATGAGTCAGTTACAGAGTCTGTCTGCTGATTCATGTTCACTGCCTGAAACATGGACAGTGCCATTTAGTAATTAACAGTGAATGGCAGACCAAAGTTAAGGCTCATCCAAGCCAAGGCTTGTTACTGCTCCTTCGAACATGGAGGGCATTATCATATGGTGGGTTACAGTGCATGTCCTGACCAGTTTGAGGGGGATAGAGCGCTGAATTTTGACAGAAACAAGATCTTCCTATTCTGTGGTGCTCCTCTGGCATTGCCTGTGTAATTTGGCACAGTGAACAATGAGCTATTTGATGGCCACATCAGCCATGCAGTCACACACCACATATTCAACACACTGTCCACTCTGTTCTGATGCATGCTGGTCATAAGGTGGTTAAGTGGACTCTGTTGCAGTCTTCTGAGCGGCCTTCACCCAACAGCTCTTCAGATGTAAAAATGAGTGACATATGAGGTGTTCCACTGAAACCAAACTTTGCTGGGATTTTCTGGAAACGAAATGACATGAGAGGAAATTACAAAATATCAATTACCTGATTTTCACCCCACAGAGCTAGCATGGGATAACCAGAATCTTAGTATGTTAAGTGTGCCCATCTTCAAGGACTCACCTATGGGAAATACAGCAGTCTCTGTGGAAATCCATTGCGAATGACACTTTAGTCCAGTCAAATGCCTGAAATTAAAATGGTCATCAAATCTGACGGTGGATGCTTCGATGAGAAATCACTGAAATAGATAACTGGTATTTATCAATAAGCAAAACATTTTAAAATACATTTTAGTGTTTGTTTCAGATAATGATCTTGCAGATACTTTTATTTCGCAAAATAGCTACTACTTAAATATTAAGCTATTCCACATTTTGTGCGGTAATGTAGTTGTGGTGATCCCTTTCTCCATTCCCCTTTGAAATATTTTGGCGTCTTTGTGACTTCACTTTTAATGGATTATTATTAATTGTTTAGACCAAGATACTGGAGGGAATTGATTTCTCTATTATTATAACTTAACCCTTTGAGCGCTGAATACATTTTCAAGGAATTAAGAATGTAACTATCCTGAGCTGTTGAAAACCTATAATGTGGTTTTGATAACCTATCATGATAGGTTTTCAACAGCGTCTGATTTTGATATCTTACATCACGGCGCTGAAAGGGTTAAACTAATAAATAATCCTACAGTAATGGTAGTATAATTGATGGCGCAGTGGATTGCATTGTTGCCCCATAGCATGGGTTTTAATGTGGCCTGTGGTTTTTGTGTGTTAAGCTTGTATGTTCTCCATGTGTGTGCATGCACCTCCTCTGGGGCCTCTGGTTTCTTCCCATTGTCCAGGGATACACATGCTAAGCTAATTGGTGTTTCTAAATTGCCCATGGACATGAGTATGACATGAGTGAACAGCGTGTTAAGAAGAGTATGGGGAATGGCATAACATAGCCTTAAGGATGTGATGAAGTGCCACTAAATATGTAATACATTAATCTTCTGCACCATTGTGAGAATACAAAACCATTTCCTTGTTGAAATAGACTGGTGTGGCAGTAGGAATTCTGGGAAGTTGTGACATTTATGGTATACAGTATTGATATACAGGATTTTCTCCTTGATAATATTATGAAACAATTATTATCTGTGATCATTACAATGCCGCACACTAGCTCCCTGCATCTTTGTTCACTGCTGCCGGAGAAGTTTAAGGTAGGATAACTGCCATTAATTGTAAGCAAAAATGAGTTGATGTTAGTGTTTGTGAGTATGCTTGCTCCTGTTACAGAATTTTTTTCATGCTTTCAGGCAGGCTAGAGCAGATTGATACCCATTGGTGCTGTGCTAGCAGAGGTTAATGTGGGAGCTTTCCATTTTCCACAAACATTTAATGAAAGCTAGCTACCATGTAATATTTCTCCATGTGTTTTTATTTTTATTTTTTTCTGTAGGCCATGTCAGTGTAAATTTTTGCATGTGTTCAACCGGTAGAATGTAGCTGATACTGTATTTTTAAGAGAGACATACAATGTTTCAAAGCAACCAACAAACAGACCAGTGGAAGATGTATCTGTGTTTCATTGATGAATGAACTCCACTATAATGGGGATGAGAACAGGGTAGTGGACACATTCTTGATTGTAAACAAAAGAGAAAACTGAGAAAAGAAATCCTACATAATGTGCCTTTAAACTTCAGGCTTTTTCCCTTGAAGCAGTAATACTTAGCACAAACCTGACTAAACTGCTGAGAATTAATTTAATCACATTTCATGAATTTTCATCATTCATTAACTCATTCCTATTAAAGAAAATCTTGTGATAATATGCATTCAGAATGAAAGTGAAAGTCCTTAACCAAAGGATTTCCTCTATTTGGAAAGATAGGGAAGACGCAGACTTTAAACCTTTAAACCTCACTTCAGTCTCTGCCCTGAGTTCAAAATAGCACATCCCATAATTAGAATGGTACAGTGGGTAATGCCTGGGAAAGTTTGCTTGGGTGTCAGTTGTCACAGTATTATAAGTTTAATACATTTGCCAAAAATGTTTACTTGAAATGTAAACATTTTGACATTTAATTTGTTTTAAACAAGGGAAATTTGCATATCTACATAATCCTTTCGGCCTTTTTTCAAGTGACTCATCCTTTGCCACCAAAGCACTGTGAGTGCCAGTTACCTGTTCATATGTCTGGTGAAAGGGGTAATGTAAAATGCTATGAGAGACAGTGTTACTGCACACAACAGAAGGTGCCAGTCTGCCGTGCATGTTTGAGCGTGAAGGCTTTTGGTCGGCCGTGTGGATGTTTCCCGGGTTGTGAAGGGGTGCGGTTGTTCTGAAATATGTGGCTGAAATACAGACAAGGGTCTTGTTGTCAGAGTGCCACAGTAAAAAAGCACTGCCCTTCCTGTACGGAAAGACTGGTGGGAATGATTGGATGACAGCCCACTTTTTTCTCCCAAAAGATCTCTACTTACTAATACAGTATATCTGCTTTTAGTGTATTTGCTTTGCTGAAAGACACTTTGGAGCACACAAAATTAAGAGTCTAGCAGATTTATAAATTTAAATATTCTTTGACATGGTGTATATATTCAGGACTTGTTTCAAAGACATGGATTAAATCTACAGTGCTGTCTAAGACAAATATCTCTTTTTAATTCCAGAATCTATCTGAAAATCATTTTATTCCCGGTCTGAGCTTAATTTCTCTGTGAAACTGACCTTCTGCTGAATCTCAGTTACTTTTCTGATACAAATACTGTCCTGTGATCCACCCCCATGATAGTAATTGATGTTCATCAAAAGTAATTGTAGGCTTCGATTCCTGTTCCCCTTGTGTTTACTGCTATATATGTCGGGGTTTAAACCTGCACTTCATTCTCCTACCAGTCCTCTGAGGATTTAATTATGCAGTACTGCATTCACTCTAAAATTAGAGGGCTCTCTTTTTCATGGCTCCGTTTCTTCGCTGCTAAATCTTCCTTCTGCAGCAGTCTTGGCCTGATGGATAGGGTGCTGAGGTTTATGGCTTTACAGACATGGTGAGAGTGTTTGGGAGCGCTGTACTCTTGTTCACTGCTGGCTGTGAAATGTGGTTCAAGAAATAGTGTCTCTCATCACAGTGAGGAAAGTGATGTCGCAGGTTCCTCTGTAGGAGTCATGTTTGGCTGGCACAGGGGCTTCGCTCAGAACAATTTTCAGCCAATCAGGGTGTTTCTGAATTCTTTATGAGCTTGTTGCAGCCAACCTGAGACATTAAATTAAGTAACTACCTTACCTAATGGAACAGCATAGGTTATGTTCCAGTGGTATAAAACACTAGGCTACTTGTGCTGAGTTCTACTACTTAACCGTTACATAATGTTACGGGTCCTTGGACCCACATCTACTGGTATTCAGAGTGGTATTTTACTTGACATTTTTTCGAACTTCTGATCACTGTGTTAGCTTAATCGGTCTTGGTCGGACAATATAATGTCATCATAATGTAAAATCCTGTAATTACAATATGTGCGTTTCCTGTCTGTTGAGTATTCTGTTACCTGTTTAAGTAAAATGACTTTTAACATGTTTAAGACATGTTTTAGACCTTATTTTTAAGACAGGAGGCATAACTAGTGATTTTGGAAACATATTTCAGGTTTACTGTAGAGATTCATGCTGTATATTGTGTTATTTGCAATTAGCTTGCTTTTCAATGGGTCTACAAACACATGGCCAATATATTCAGCAGTGGTCGATTTTTGTCCTATTTTAGTCCTTGATTACCCTGTACATGAGAGGTAGTCCCAGTGCTGAGATGGACTGAGTGTGAGGTAGATGTGTTTGGAAGGGGTGACAGCCCTAATGTAGACTGAGCATCAGCAATAGGATGTACTACAGAGGACACAAACATGCTGCCATTTAGTTCAGTTTTTGCAGTGCACTAAATACAGACACCAACGAGCCAAAACATTAAAACCACTTACAAATGGAGCAGACAACGTTGATTATCTTGTAACAACAGTGGTTAGTGAGCAGTTGGTTTTCATTGTCTATGTTGAATGTGGGAGAAATGGGATGTTAGCGACTCTGACAAGGGCAAAATTGTTAACGCCAGACCAGTGGGTCAGAGCATCTCTGAAGTGGCGAGGCTTCTGGGGAGCTCCCAAGCAGCAGCGGTGAGCATCTCTCGACATCGGTCCAAAGATGGACAAACTATGAACTTGTGACAGTGTTGGGTGCCCAAGGCCCCTGATCCACAAGGGCAATGAAGGCTATAACTCCTGGTCTGAATGGACAGAAGATCTACTGTAACACAGGTCGAAGAGAATTTTAATGTTACGCGAAGAATGTGTCACAACAGGCAGTGCATCCGACTCAGGTGCATATAGCATTTTGTTGCTGCTGACCAGTCAGAGTGCCTACTCTAACCCCCGTCCAAGGCCAAAAGCACCTACAATGGGTATATGAGTATCAGAGCTGGACCTTGGGGCAGTTGAAGAAGGTCGCCTGGTCCAGTGAGTTCCGTTTTCTCGAACATCATGTGCACTGGCCTGACACATGTGCACCATTTACCTGGGGAAGAGATGGCCCCAGGATGCACTGTGGGAAGCTGGTGGAGGGAGTGTGATGCCATGGGAAATGTTGTAATGGGAAATCCAGAAACCAAATACTCAAGTGGATGTCCGTTTGGAGGGGCTGTTTTGGCAGCACAAGGGAGACCTACACAATAGTAAGAATGCGGTTTTAATGTTGTGGCGGATCGGTGTATAGTGAGCAGCATAAGTCATTGAATAATGACACAGTTTTGTTATTTTCTGCTGACAAAGTCAATTACTGAATTCAACTGAACATGAATTTTACATGCTAAAGAGGAGACTGAAAGTCCACACAAAAGGAGGAGTTGAAGATGGCTGCTGTACAGGCCTTACAGACCATTACAAGGGAAGATACTCACTGTCTGGTGATGTCTGTGCATCACTGATTTCAAGCAGTCATTGCTTGCAAAGCATATACAACCAACTATTAAGAATGATTATTTAATTTTACATAATGTTCAACAAAATAAAATATTTTGACTCTCCCAAAAAATGGGGGTAAAAATGTATGAAAGATGCAGTGTTACGACCCGGTCTAGGGCAGGCAGCAACAGGTAGAGAAAGTAAGGGAAGGACGGGCGGGAAGAAGTGTAAAAGGCACGAATAGCACGCTGCTCAGTTACTCTGGTCCCTATCTGCCTAACCAGAGCTAAACTATTCCTACGGCTACTCTTCGAAGGTTCGCCGGGCTCGGGGCGGCTTTTAAACACTGAGCTCCCGAACTCTCAGTCCGCATATAAAGACTGAGGGAACGGATAGAGTACCCCCTTTGGAAACAAGTTTCCACCCAGAATCACCTTCAAAAATAATAAAGGAAAAATAACAAAGCAAAATAATAAAGAAGTGCCCCCATGGAAGGACTGTGAGATCCAGCTGGGAGCACACTGACTAACCAGAGTAAACCTAACAGCGCATTTAAAGGGCGAGACGAGAGGGGTAGTCAGATACAGAACCGAGGTCAAACACCGGAATTCACCAAGCAACCAAACCAAAACGCAAGGGCTAGAATTCTAGTCAAATGGGACAGGCTAAGGGTCAACCACCACAATTCAAACAAACCAAATAAAGGGCACGGCGAGAATCGTAAATCCAAAGGCAGTCCGAGTCAACACAGAAGGCAGTACAATACTCTCAGGTCGTGAACGCTAGTTACAGATCGGAAGAGCTAGTCTCCGCGGTTTAACACTAGCCCGCGCCTTTTCAAGATGCAAACCGGAAACGGAAGTGTCAGACCTTAGGCGAACCAAAAAAAAACAAAACAAAGATAACAGATTTCAAAGCACAGATTCACAAATGTACGACAGGGGTCGTAACACCCCCCCCCTAAGAGAAAAAAACCTAGGGTCTAGGTTTTCCTTAAGTTAGCAACGTGAAAGGGCATCAGCAACAATATTCTGTGCACCTTTCTTATGCATTATTACCAGATTGAAACTTCGACAATTAGGGACCAACGCATGAGTCGGTGATTAGAGTTGCACATGCGTTGAAGAAAAACGAGGGGGTTGTGGTCTGTATAGACCTGAACAGGGTTTGAGCTTGAGCCAAGGTACACCTCAAAATGCTGGAGTGCCAGAAGAAGCGCAAGAGCTTCTTTTTCAATGGTACTATATGCAAACTGGTGACGAGCAAATTTCTTCGAAAAATAAGAGACTGGATGATCAACACCAAGATGGTCCTCCTGAAGCAACACAGCTCCAACACCAGAGCCACTAGCATCTACCTCCAGTTTGAATGGTGCAGAGAAGTTTGGGGCAGACAGAACTGGAGCACTACACAAAAGGCTTTTTACAGCATCAAAGGCTTTCTGACAAGTTGGAGACCAAATAAAATTCTGTGTTTTCCGAAGAAGATCTGTAAGAGGCGATACTACATCAGAGAAGTTTCTGCAGAAACTGCGATAATATCCAGCCATGCCAAGAAAGCGTCGCAGTTCTCGCTTTGTCTTAGGAGGTGGGAAGTTGCTAATAGCCTGAACCTTAGCATCCAATGGACGAACAGCTCCCTGTCCAACCCTCTTACCTAAATAATCAACGGTTCCATGGCCAAATTCACATTTAGCTAGATTTAGAGTGAGAGAAGCATCCTGAAAGCGTGAAAACACCCTTTTCAAGGTACAGAGGTGGTCCTCCCATGTGGCTGAATATATTACAACATCATCCAGGTAGGCTTCGAGTTTTCAATATTAGCTAGAACCCGATTCATCAGCCTCTGAAAGGTTGCTGGGGCATTTCAGTGTCCGAAAGCCATTACCGTGTACTTCAGGAAAGAGTCAGGAGTGGCAAAGGCGGAGATCTCAGAAGCCCGATCAGTTAATGGAACCTGCCAGTAGCCTTTTAGGAGATCCAACTTTGTCACATACTTTGCATTTCCAATTCGGTCGACACAATCTTCCATTCTTGGGAGGGGAAATGAATCAGCTTTGGTAATAGCATTAACCTTTCTATAATCCGTGCAGAAACGGAAGGTGCCATCAGGTTTAGGCACGAGCAAACATGGTGAGCTCCAGGGGCTTGAACTAGGAATAGCGAGGCCATTGGCAACAAGATACTCAGTTTCCTTCTTCATGATAGCCCGCTTTGATGGGTTCGCCCTGTATGCATTCTGTTTGATTGGAGGATTATCTCCAACAGTGATGTCATGTTGTAGGACTGTAGTTCTGGACGGGGTATCTGAGAAAAGTGAAGGATATGCCTCAATTAAATGCAAAATATCAGATTGCTCGGAACTGGACAAATGAGACAACTTAGTGGGGAGAGCCGACAGCGTCTCAGAATTAGGTAAACGGGGGAGCAGATAGAGAAGTACTTCCTTGATTGAGGCCGTCCACCTCTGGAGAGTACTCAGACAGGGACACTTCAGCAGAAACCAATGCAACTGGACTAGGGATTGGGGATGAAGAGGTTTCATTTTCAGAGCGCGAGATATAAGACTTTAACATATTTATGTGGCAAACACGAGATTTCCGTCTTCTATCTGGTGTCGTTACAACATACTCAGTACCACTTAGCTTCTCTCTGCGATAACATAGGGCCCACAGAACTTTGCCTGGAGGGCAGAACCAGGCACAGGTAGCAACACTAGAACTTTATCACCCTCCCTAAATGAGCGCTGTACAGACCGCTGATCAAAGTGAAGCTTCATTTTATCCTGAGAGGAGGCCAAAGAAGATTTAGCAAGATCCCATGCAGCATGCAAACGTTTGCGAATGAGGCAACATAATCATGCACACTTTTCATAGTAGACTGCTCCTGATCTGTTGACAACCAACTCTCCTGAAGTATCTTTAATGGGCCACGGATAGTGTGACCAAACACCAACTCAGAAGGGCTAAAACCAAGAGACTCCTGTACCGTGGTGCGTGCAGCAAAAAGCAGCAAGGGAAGGCCCTCCTCCCAGTCCTTACCCTGGGCAATACAGTACGTCCGTAGCATGGATTTCAGTGTCTGATGGAACCTTTCCAGAGCTCCTTGAGACTCTGGGTGATATGCACTTGAAACGCCATGTTTAATTTTTAATTGCTTAAGGACCTTGCCAAACAACCCCGACATAAAATTAGAACCTTGATCAGACTGGATGAACTTTGGTAATCCAAAAGTAGAACAAAATTTGATTAACGCCTTCACAATAACATGTGCCTTTAGTGTGCGAGTGGCACTGCCTCAGGGTAACGCGTCGCAGCACACATTAAGGTCAATAGATACATGTGACCAGACTTTGACCGTGGAAGGGGACCGACGCAATCAATTATAATCCTTTCAAAAGGTTCCCCCATAACAGGAATGGGCTTGAGGGGAGCAGGAGGAATTATTTGATTGGGTTTCCCCGCAATTTGACAGGCATGACAAGAACGGCAATACCGAGAGACATCTGACTTCATACCAGGCCAAAAAAAATGTTTTAACATTCGATCATAAGTTTTCCGAACGCCAAGATGGCCAGAGAGTTCATGGTCATGTGCTACACATAGCACTTCTTGTCTATAGGATTTAGGAACAACCACTTGTATAACAGAACCCCACTCGTTTTCAGAGCTAGGGGGAGCCCATTTCTGCGCATAAGCACCTCATTTTGAAAAAAAAATAGGTCACTGACGACTGTGGCCGTTCATGTTTGTGTTCGGCAGCAGAAAAACACGAGGACAAAGACTCATCAGCTCGCTGGGCAGCAGCCAGCTGTTGTCTCCCTAATAACAACTGAGGATAACATTTGTCTGAACTAATTTCACTACTAGAGACGTTGTCAGAACCAGAACCAGCATCGGCCACATAGCGCCAGAGTTAATCGCCACCTTTTCAGACTCAGGATTATCTCCCAGAAAAGTCCCAGTGAGATCGACCGCGTCTTGAAATTTGCGAGCCTGAGCGCGAGTTACTACACACGCAGGGAAAACAGAAGGAAACTCCATAGCCACATTATCAATAGTTTCGTCCGTGCTTGGCTCATCAGTAACTTCTGGTAGAGAGAACACATTTCCCCCCGCTAAATCATTACCAAGTATAAACGAAACACCTTTAACCGGCAACTCAGAACAAATCGCCACTTTCACAAAGCCTGAAACCAAGTCAGATTGCAAAAAAACGGTATGCAAGGGAGCTTTCATTATGCTTAGTGCAATGCCTTGAACCAACACATCAGCACCGCAACATCTCTAAAGAGTTTAAATAACAGTTTACCGTAATTAAGGCTCATTGTCATTGTATCCTTTCAAACAGAAAGCGGTTGAGTTCAGAACCAAAATAAAACAAGAGCTGAAGTAAACTCAAAAGACACCCATTATCAGGCACATTGTCAGTAACGACAAGAGAATATCGTATCTTTAGAAGTGTAAGGCTGCACAAAGTAATATCCCATGTTAGGTATGTAATATGGAAAGTAAAGAGGGAGGCTATTAATTGAACATAATATCATAAAAAACAGGCGTAATGCTCAAATTTCCCTTTGGTTCAACAGAAGCAAGCTGCATTATGGCTTAATTAACTTGAACATTTGAAGTCCTCACTTTTTATTCACACATACTCTATTTGATGAGAAAATTAATCAAAACCACATAAACTTATGTTTTTGATTATTACTATACTGTTAAGGGCTTTTATTAGCAACATAAAATCCATCTGGAAGCAGTACTGCAGTGTCATCAATTTTAAGCCACAGTTTGCTAGTCCTCAGCTGTTAATTTCACTGCTATGAACTGCTCGTCCATCTATCAACACTTCAAACTCCACTGATGTTTGCATGGTGTACCACATGATTGCAGATAACATTTAAATTATCCTTAATTTGGAAAGAATCCATAAAGAACTCTAGAACTAGGTGCATGTATAAAGTTGATATTCAAAAGGGGGAATAACTCTGGGTAAAAACATTGCAGAACTGTAACCGAGCAATATGAGGTGTGGTATATGTCCTTGATGCTGCAGTTGTTCAGTGATGGAGCACATAAGTTCCAGAGTGGGCATTAAAAAGAAGCACTGAGAACATCTCTCTGTACTTGGCTGATGGGCACTTAGCTCGGTGAAAAATTGCAGCCTACCATTTTCGAAAGAAACCTTCCTCCTCTCATCTCCTGCTCTTAAGAGAAAATTTGAATTTCATCAGATAATTTGTTCTCCTTTAAATCGATGAAGAATGGAAACTAAATCAGGTGGCTGCTGCGGTGGCCATAATTAAAAATCAAATTTCGTCCACATTGGAAAGGAACCTTCCTCAACCCACCCCCATCATACTCAACAAATTTAATTTGATCATTTTATCCATTCTCCTTTAAATCGACTAAAACCAAATTGGGAATGGCTGCCTTGATGGCTATATGAGAAATCGCAGAGCACCCAATTCATAGGAGACTTCTTCTAACCACCTTTTATACGCACATCTAATTTGAATTTGACAATTTTATCCATTCTCCTCAAAATCCATGGAAACCAAAGTCAAGATGGCTGCGGTGAAAGCCATGTCACTGTCCAATGAATTATGGTGCTCCGTATTTATGATGTTTAATAATTTGGCTTTTTTAAGAATAATTGGAAATGACTTGAGTCTAGCTTAACCGTCGAAAGTACAGTCAGCTGCTGTTCATGTGTCATGATTAGATTTAGGTGACATTCTGTAAATAGCAGTTGGCAAATCCTTTAGGGTGATGTCATGAACAACCAGGTGTGAGTATTGGCTTTGTCAAGCCAACGTTTTGAACTATTTTATGTATGATTAGAAATAAACTAGGCTGAGCAGCAAATGAAATGAACAGCTGTGGAGGTCATCATTTTTCAATCTATGAAGTGAACATTTTGGGCTATTGTATAAAAAAAAGCTTGGCATTTATAGCCAGGTTTGTAAATATTAGGTCATTTACTGAGATACTGCTATTTTAGCCAACTATAACAGCATATTGGGGACGATAGTATATAATGAATATCAGAAACAGCAGACTTATAGCTTTGATTTTAAGATATTTATATCCAAATCTGGTGAAGCATGTTAGAATAGAAGCACTTTTTACACACACCCCCCCCCCCCTTTTTAGCCAACCAAAACTAAGTAGGTGATTGGCTTCACATCTGTTCCATGGCCAGGCATATGCTAGGCATCATTATTTCAGATTAAAACAGATAAAAGGTCAAGAGCTGATTTCAACTGTGAATTTGCATTTGGATTATGTTGCTGTTTAACACTCAATATGTCCAAAGAGCTGTCACTGCCAGCAAATAAAGCAATCATTCAGCTGAAAATCAAAAAACACAGATATAGTAAAAGCACTTTTGTGATCTCATGAACACCAAAAGGCCCACTAGACCCAACAGACTAGGCATAACAACAGTGGTGGATGGCAGAAGAACTCCTTGCCTGGTACAGAAAAGAATTTGAAACTTATCTTTCAGCTGAGGAGTCGACTTGCAAAACCTGCTAACTCAAGTTTTGAAAATAAATGAGTTATCTCCCTTAGCCTCTCTTTCAGGCACCTGTGCATGTCCCACTGATAGCTCCACTTTCAAAACCTACTTAATCATGTTATAAATTGTAAAGGAAAAAGCGAAACTCTGTCAAAACCCGCCAAGTCATGGAGGAAAACTGTCAAATTCTGCAAAGTCATCAGCCAATGTGGAAACGCGATTCCGTTTTCGTTCGCTAGAAGGAACCAATCACAGTCGAGCTTTTATAGCCTGTTCAGCTTTTGCTTTCTCTAATTCTAACTGGTTTGGGCAGTTCAGAAAAGTGTGATGATAGTGATACCATAAAAGGGGGATTTGAACCCATGGACTCATGTTTATGTTGTCATTGTTATAGCAGCTATTCAACCACTGTGCTGTCTGTAGCATGGAGTTGCATTAGAGTGGGTCCTGAGTCAAATACCTCCACCTATTGAGCAACGGGGCTGGTTTTAACCCTGTCAAAACCTGCTAAGTCAGAACTTTGTGTGCAAAATCAAAGTCATTTCTTAAAAAAAAATTAATTGCCTCATGGATTATGTCTGCAAGGCTAATAGTTTCAGTTTAGTGAAAATGGAAGATAATTTCTATACCTACCAAAATATCAGAGTTTTCTACAAAATGGACCAAATTGACTTGGAAGGTGGACTCCTCAATTACATCTTGATTGGATTGATTAATTTCAAATCCATACTGTACGTCTTTGTGTTCAGGCCTTCGCCATGTACTGGCAGTAATGTACGTGTTTGTGTTCAGGCCCTTGTTATGTGCTGCCGGTAATGCACATCTTTTAGTTCAGGACTTTATTATGTGCTGGCAGTAATGTAAGTCTTTGTGTTCAGGCCCTTGTTATGTGCTGAGGGTAATGTACATCTCTGTGTTTAGGCCCCTAGACAGGGCCGATGGAGGCGGGGTTCTGGCCCGCTCAACATGAACCACTATGCCAACAAGAAGAGTGCTGCGGAAAGCATGCTGGACATTGCCCTGCTCATGGCCAATGCCTCTCAGCTGAAGGCCGTGCTGGAGCAGGGCCCCGATTTCACCTTCTACGCCGCCATGGTCACCCTCATCAGCTTTAGCATCATCTTGCAGGTCATCGTGGGGATCCTGCTCATCTTCATCGGTAAGGGGCTGGCACAATACGCCACATGCAAAGTATATCTGAGGGCTCAGTGGATGTGTGTCCTGTTTTGTGATCGATGGAAATTTAACTCAACGGTGGAACTGGAGCATATCATTTGCAAACTAGTCAAGATGTATGTCCGTGCAGCTCTGACAGTTCAGTGTGCAAATGACCCCTTGCTTACTGGAGCATGTCTGTCACCATGGTGACTGGGCCAGCTACTAGGTCAAAGTTCATGTTCAGGCATTCAGCTGGGAGATAATGTGAAACTAGGAATGCAGATATATTACTAAAGGGTTGAGGAGCTAAACATTAAGAATTCGCTGAATGGAATTAATCAGGTTTTTGAATCATCTAATGAATTGTCAAAGCTCATAAATGATGATGACAAAAGTTCACAAAATTTTAGAGATGTTCAATAGGAACAGACTCTCCTGACAGGAAGAGCAGAAAGGAAGTGGGTGTTCAGACAAAGAGGCCCACCAGAACTGTTATCTCATGTAGCAGTGACTCATTCAATGTGTGAAAATTTTCAAGTCAGTCCTTTTTTATCACCCTGGTATAATTTTTTTACGACTCCTTTCATGGATTATGATCTAAATTTACAAAAAGAATGGCTCAATTAACAAAATATGAGGAGGATCTTCCTGTCTGTCTGGTCAACTCCCAGCTCCTCTCCCGACATGGCTGTGAATAAGTCATGCGCATTATGAATGGCCTACATACTGTCACTTCCCAGGGCACGTGAGGGATGGGGAGGGAGGTGTGGGCAGTCGGTGACGCTTTTAACTCCAGTCTCTACTTTTAGTGAAGTGGAACCTGAATGACGAGAGCAAGCACTTCAAATTGAACGTGCTGGAGAACATTGCCACGGGCCTCGTCTTCATCATTGTGGTCATAAACGTCTTCATCACGGCTTTCGGCGTCCAGCGGCCCAATCAAAGCGCTTAAAACCAGGGTGGGATGTGACCCTTCGAGCCACAGGTTTGTATTCAAGATCTGCCTGACTGGGACTGTGTTGGACACAAAGTGCAGTAGCAAACAGAACTCTTCTCAGAAATGTCATGTCCCCGTAGAGCTGAGCAGTCATGCAGTTTTGAAAGATTTTCTGCAGAAACGCAGCTTCGTGTCGCCGAGATGAACAGTGTGCTGCATCTCTGTCTTCAGCTCCTCATACTGCTGGGCCCCTTGTTTGAGGTTCCAGACAAACAATACAAAACACACAGGACAGTGGAGGGCAAGAGGCTTAAATATTTAATCATATTTATGCAGCAGAAATTGGAAACCTGGGGAGCCACTGTTCAGCACTGCTTTACCCTGATTACAGCCACATGAAAGGGGTCAACAGGTCCTTTGTGGGGAAAGTAGCAATTTTAGGAAGAGTTGAGTATTTGCAGTTGAGGATTTAGAATTATTGAGAATACCACAGTAGAGGACGCATAAGAATTTTGTCTTAATTTTAAGTTGGAAGAATGTGCTTTACAGTTCTGTTGTATTCAAGCTGGAATGTGTGGATCATTATGTTGCGTCTTCTCTTTAAGACTCTTGCTAAGCTGAGTCACAGAAAAACGGCATGGCCTTCCTTAGGTCATTTAGGACAAGCTGTGCATTGTGGTTGCCGGGACTGCTGCCACTTTTTCCATGCGAAATCGTGGAGGAGCAGAGTGCAAGAGCCTGGGAATACAAATCCCAGTACTGCTGCTCCAATTCCAAAAAAGCTGGCACATCATGGAAAATGCAAATAAAATTGAGAAGGACTGTTTTGAAAAGTACTCTTCAATAGTGAAAACAGTACAACAACACTTTATTTGATGTTCCAATGTGAATTTAATTACTTGTTGAAAATAGGCAATATGATGACAGCAACTAAGTCCCCAAAAGCTGACCGTATAGTAGACTGTTTGCCCCTGTGGAACATCACCGTGTTTTTTAATCAAACTCCTTAAGTATTTAGGTACTGAAGACAGCAGTTCAGACAAGTTCTGCAAGTGGAATATTTCCCTATTCCTCCATTATGCAGGTCTTCAGCTCAGCGATTGTATGGGGCCTTTGTTGCTGCATGTTTCACTTCATAATGCACCACGCATTCTCAATTCTCAACTCTCCGCTTATGCTGCTGTGCGCTTGTAATCGCTGCAGAATGCGGTCTGGCATAGTCTTGCTGAAAAATGTAGGGATGTCTCTGGAACTGACGATGTTCAGATGGCAGTGTATGCTGCTCCAGAATTCAAGTCACCAATGCCATGTGCACTGACACACCCCCATATCATGACAGAGGCTGGCTTTTTGACCCGACCCTGATAACAGCCTGGTTTGTCCTTGTCTTTCGTTGGGAGAACAAGGCGGCTGTTTATTCCAGAAGTGGGCAGCACATTTGGACAGTGTTGATGTATGGCTTTGGTATTGCATTGTAAAGCTTTAACTTGCATCTGTAGACTCAGTAGTGATTGATGTAGACGAACTAAGGTTTTCCGAAGTATTTTCGAGCCCATGTCATGGTACAAATTACAGTTACGTGATGGTTCCTCAGACAGCGATGTCCAGAGGATCAAAAATCAGGAGCATTTAGAAGTGGTTTTCAGCCTTGACCTTGATGTACCAAGATTTGGCTGGATTCCTTCTATCTTTTAATTATATTACACACCATAAAAAGTGAAATTTCCAAAATCCTACCAATGACTTTGGTGAACATTGTTCTCAAAGTGATAGATTATAAGCTGACGTATCCGTTGACATGCTTTTGTGCACATCCTTTCATACGATAAAATGATTCACTCATCTTTTTAACAGCACTTGGTTTATATCACCTTATCATTGCAACTTGTCACATCATTATTTGACCTATGTTGCCCCTGCAATTAAATTCTTTGAGTCTGCTGAAGTCATCAGATTTGAAATAATCATATATTTTCCATTCACAAGTTAAAGCATTAACTAGTGTGTCGTCATTGAATTTTCAGGATAATACAACAGGGTAAATTGACCTTTCAAATCTCCCTTTCTTGATTTTATGCAAGCTTTTCATTATGTTCCAGCTTTTTGGAATTAGGGTTTAGGCAGTATGGATCAGAGCGAGCAGATGAGGAACTCTTCTGCTTTGAGACCTTACTCCTTTGCGCAGATATACAAGCCGACGTCCACAAATTCACCATAATTCCTAAATAATTCTGTAACTGAATTTCCAACTGTCTTGCTTCACTGGAATAATTTTCCATAGTCTCTGTGACAAAAATACTGAGTTAAAAAGCCTAACTAGGCTCATGCACAACAGTAAAAATTGGCATTATTTGTATTCTGCACACAGGGGTTAAATACCCGTACCTTGAGCCAGCACAGTGATTCTAGCAAGACATTTACTCTATTGATACTCATTACCGCCTGCTTATTTTTTTCCTTTCTGTCCCAAGGTCTTTATTGTTCTCAAGAAGGATCTGGGCGGCCAAAGATGGACATTTATGGGTCAACAAGCTCGCTATTCCATTTTGACACAAATGGACAATATCACATACTAACCTTTGCCCAGAGCGAAGGTCTTTTTGTATCCTGAGCTGCAACTATCCTGAAACCTGGGATACGGACACAGAACATTGTTACCTTCAAATCAAACCCAAGAACTTAACACATAAGAGCACTGGATACTAAATGAAGCCATAGATTTGGGAGTTCCTGTCTACAGACTTTGACGCCATAAGCATACATTTATTGAGTTACCTTGAAGAAGCTGTAGGAGAATGTGATATACCTCATCATATACTGTAAGAACGTTCATACAGGCTAGATCCTTACTTTTCCAGCAGAGGTTGAGATCTGTTAGCCAGCTGTGCAGACTAAGAATAACTGCCACTCTGTGACATGCATGCAATCCGGTGCCCTCTGTCTTCAGTGGAATCATGGGAGAACTTCACAGTCACAGTCCCAGGCATACCACATTTGGGAAAAAATGGTTAAATCTTGATATTATTTAATTTGTTACATGTACCAGAGCATTCATGATTAAGATTCAGAATGTGGCTGAAAAAGAAGAACCTGGCTGATCCCGCGGTCTGTTTTTAGAGCCCAGATCATATCAGTGCTGACCGTGGCTGACTGCTGGTGAGGGGAATACTAAACTGGTGCTACCAACCTCCAGGGAAGGGAGGGTGCAGTGCCTCTTTGCAGAACCACATGTGCCAGGGGTAAAACATTTCCTGCAGCTCGATCAGCACTATCCTTTACACCTTTTTGGCTGAAGATGGCATGGTGACACCTTCCTCACAGGAGAATTGCATCAGGATTCAAATAGCTCATGAAGTATTATTATCAATCAGCGCTACGTACGGCTTCAGCAGTAATTCTATGATTTTCTTGTTGTATTCTACTTCTTCCAAGAAGTTTGGCCATTAGTGAACCACAGTGAAAATACTTTCTCCTTTTAAGAGCAGAACTGTTTGTTAAAATAACAGAACTGAGGAATTCTCTGCCGGCTGTGCCACAGCCAGTTCGAGAGGGGACGGACTGGACCCGCTTTTAGAGGGAAGCAATGATACTCTCAGCAGCCCACCGAATACAGAAGAAAAAAAAAACCTGAGGTTTAAGGACCCACCTTGCTAGGTGAAGAGTGCCCTCTACTGTTTACTCTGGGGTTATTCAGCCCACGGTCGCAAGTCGGGTGCAGTACATGCATCACTAGTAAATCGGGACTGATTACCAACTTAGCCTTCCATATCATTATATCTATGCAATGACTGTAAACCTGAAAAAATATCGTTGATGTTTCAAATGCAGGACATGCTGGCTGTCTGAATGTGAAATCACTTGCATATTAGGCATAGGAAATAGTAACTTATTGATGGCATACACACACACACACACACACACACA
The DNA here is from genome assembly GCA_029692085.1 of Gymnothorax javanicus. Lineage (NCBI taxonomy): Eukaryota > Metazoa > Chordata > Actinopteri > Anguilliformes > Muraenidae > Gymnothorax > Gymnothorax javanicus. Next base: position 22,700,865 of record CM056203.1, read on the forward strand.
CACTTTTTTTGTGTGGTCTGCTTTCTTCACGTGACGTCCATTTATGCCGTATTTGCTAACAGACAGCGCATTTATAATAATCGTGAGATGGTGCACTGGTTGTTTAGGCCAGATTTCTGGCAGGCTATAATGCATGGCACATCTTCCTCATGAGTTATGGATGAAGTGTGCGCCGTTGTCATCAAACTAATTTGGCAACCTTCCAATAAAATCGCTGTATATTTGTCGTTCAAAATTGAGTGCACTACTGAGCGTTATTTCGCGCTAAACAAACCAACCAATCATCGTCTGTACGGAGTAACCTATGCAGGTTGCTAAGTAAACGCCCTTACATTCTTGAGGCAGTACAAGATATCTACGCGGACGAGGTTTGCATTCTACGCACGGGCCGCATGTATATGTATTGTCCCGCACCACCCCCGCCCAGGCCTTCATATAGCCTAATAATTGAATACAGCGAAAATTTTCTTGATGGGTTCGCTTCGAAATATACCATTTCTCTCATTCACAGGTAGACAATTGTATAATCAAATAATACAAAGAAAATAAATGGTAAAATATGGCCACCATTTACTACAGATAAGGATGACACTCAAGTAACAGAACAGTTTGTAATGTGTGAATTTGTGTATCAAATTTCCAAAGCACTTTTACCAAATGGTTTTAAAGTTTTACCGTGCTGTGCTCTTCAGATAGAACATTTTGACTGTTTTATATGATTGATTGCTTCATTCTCCAAATTTTTTCTTCAAGCCAACTAATGTGTAGATGTTCCAACACAAGAACAAGTCTTTTTTTTAACAGACATAAGTATAATTTAGTGCATAATATGCCAGTACTTGTCTGTTTTTTCTTTTCTTGAAATGATCAAAAAAGAGTGTAAATGTGTTTCTTTTTTGCTTTATTTTTAAATAGACCAAGTGTAATCACATGGTGTTTATCTTGTATAATTGTGAAAATACCTCTGTTTTGTCCTGTTCAGTTGATAAAATCAATACATTCCTTATTAAATACTTGAACAGTTGTTGTTGGTTTCTTAACTATCATTTTAAAATAAAATCTTTCTTTCTAGCCTGATTGTTACTTTTTTCTCTATATATTGCAGCAGCATGGTGTCATACAATCATCTTTGGCTGACAATTCTTTGCATTTTCCTTGGCTTACTGTTGTGCCAATGAAAACCTCTGATGATTCAGATTTCAATTAATCCAGATCACTCTGCCCCATCAGTTAGAACTCTGGAGCAGCTCCTTTACTGTACACTCAGTTATGTGCGACTAAATACCAGGTACTACTAACGCAGCTTAACCATTCCTTATTTTATTAATGTTAATTATTAAAGCAATTTCTGCCTGTTATCACCAATTAGACAAACAGAGTGTGCCTGAAATAATGATTTAAAAAATTAATGGAGGATACCAATTCAACCTTTTAAAGTTCTGCAAAGATACTCTCACAAAAGCTTTAACAAAAATTTGGCTTCGAGAAGCCAGTCAACAATTATAGCTGCTGCGCAGCAATGGTTGGGGCTGGGAAATTTTAGGCAAAATTAGGCAATTCTGGGCAACAAGCAGAGTGTAGGAAGATGAAAAAAAAAAGGTGGCATTCTAATGTGCATTTTACATCAGTTGAGGCTTGAACTCACAATTTCTGGCACAAGAGACTATGCTCTATCTCACTGAGCTAATTGGCAAATGGAAATGTCACAGGTAGCTTCACAAATTGACTATGCCAGTCACCTGTGTGCAAGACAGCAGCTGTTAGCGTGTAAAGGCAGATTTCAAATGGTTGTCAAATATTCAGTTATTAAGACAAAAATCTGAAAATACAAAAATCTAGACAGCATGGAGATGTTGGTCATTTGTTTTTAACAATGATTTATTGGCTCCATAAGTGAAAAACTGATGTTTAAAAATGCCATTTTTGCATTGACTCCAATTGTTCGCATGAGAGCGAAATTCAAAATGCTGTAAAAAATTCAGTTTTTGAGGTAAAATTCCGATATTTTCCAAACATCATCTACCATGACTCCAAAATTTTGTCATTTTTTTTTAATGAACATTGAAAATGTATTTAGCAAGAATTTACAAGTATATGTTTACAATACCGTTTACAGTCAAACATTTTGATGCACTGTAGGCTCAATTTTCAATAAATCCAAAATCTGTGTGAAACATTTGTGTAGGACAGTCTGAAGATGCTCTGTAGCCAGTTTGGAGTCAATTGAGCAAAAATTGTGGTAGGAGATGGGTTTAATAAGTTTTATAGTTTTTGAAAAAAAAAAAAAAAAACAGTGATGGACTTCATAATTTGCAATAGGTTTAAATGTACAAAAGTTTCTTCAGTATTGGGGCTACATTTTAGTGAAAGTTGCAAATCTGTAGCACATATGGTTGATTTGTTGTGAATTTTCAAAATTTTGAATTTTAGAGGCTTGCTGTAGTGCCACCATCAGGACTATTGGCCTGTTTTTGCAGCTGAGGCAATCTGACATGGGACTGGACCTTTGTGCAAAGTTTTGTGATTTTTCATGCATGGGAAGTAGGATTTCCTCAGAAGAAGAAGAAGAAGAAGAAGGAAGAAGGAAGAAGAAGAACATGCAGAATAACAATAGGGTCCTGGCAGCTTAGGCGGCCCAGCCCCTAAAAATGTTTCCAACATCAGGCTGAAACTTTCAGCAAAGGTAATAAGGGAGATAGTAGAACAAGACATATACAACTGAAGTAAGGTAGGTTCTACCTGTTAGACATCCCAGGGTAATTTTAAATTAGTGGAGACAACTTAATTGTAGTACTGTTGTTTCATAATTTTATCATCTTGGTTCATACTTACGTACAACTGGTGATTAAGAAAGCTCTCTCATTTGCTGCATAACATTAATGTCTACGGGGAACTACTATTGAATCCATTAAACTCTAGATTTCAGTTATACATTCATCGCAGTCTCTGACTTAAATACAGACACAAATTTTATACATAAAGCACATATAATTATTACATAAATTTAACAGTCCCTTTATAGTTTCAAGACCAAACAGTCACAATCACACAACCGAAAACCAAAAGAGATTGCGGCAATATGTAAGATTAGCTGATCAGCCAAGGCACTAGATGGCGATGTAATAATTTAAGAGATCAGCAATACACAAAATGCTGTACCTAACAAAGAAATCTACCAATCTTCGAGCTCAAATAAGTTTGTGAACAAGTTGTAAAACTGAAAACAAGTTCAAAGCATTTGCTCAAATACTCAACACAAATGTCGGAAAGTTGTTCTTAATGAAAAATAAATCACATGGACAAACATTAATCTAATAATAAACAACTAGAAAGGGCTAAATTAAAATCTTCAAGTCCGCAAGATGTGTTTCATAGTCATCTGAACAGTTAGGCACCCATTTAAAACTATTATTTGAACACATTTACAAAATAGTGCTGCCCATGAGGCACAGAAAATTACATACATAGTGCATACCAAGCACATTATTAAATTACCATTTTTCACTCTTATGAAGAGTACCTTGCGCATCAAATACCAAGTACAAGTATTTAAATGCTCAAATATAAAATGATTTCATATCAATACTTGAAGGCCACTCAGCAGAACACATAGTACCATCAAAATAATGTCATAAGGCCACCATATTGCATCATAAAGTATTCTCCATTTCACTCCTAACCTACTTATACAAACTGAAAATTTAACCTCTCCAAGGAAAATTTTGTTCTCTTGAGAGCTCTGGAACTCACTGTTTTAAAGAAATTGAGAAAACCCACTACCTCTAATGTCAACAGGTAAATCTTTGACCTTAGGCAATCTCAAAAAATAAATATTTTTGTATTACATTAAATTAAAAAGTTTTAGATATTAGATTGAATTAATTTTAGCGTGAACAGCAAGTCAAAATATTGACAAAAATTATTTTAAATTTTTACGAATCATAGCTGTTAGTCATAATATCCCCAAAATTAAATCACTTTCAAAATTTAATATTGCCAGCCTCCTCAGCTAGTTTGGTCCAAATCAGCAGAGTAGTTTTTGAAATATTTTGTTCACAGACAAACAAACAAGCAAACAAACACACGGGCAATTACATGAGCCCCACCATACTATGTTAATAGAGCTAAAAATAATGTGACACTCTACATATTTCAAATTTAAAAAATCCTTGAATTAATTTGCTTCCATAGATATTAGCAAATAAGATACTATATGCACAACACTAACAGGCCACTTTAGTAGGCACACAATTTTAATTCTGGGTAGAACTCTTCTCAGGGCCCTCAAGGGCCACAATTCCTTATGACATGGAATCAACAAGGTGCTGGAAAACGGTCCTTGAAGATTCTGGTCCAGGTTGGCATTATAGTATCATTCAGTTGCTGCTCTATATGCCAAGAATATCCTGTTCCACCACATCCAAAAGGTGCTTTACTGGACTGAGATCTGGTTGACTGTCAAGGTTGCTGGTGTAATTCCATCTGACACCAACAACGATTCAATAGTCAAAGTCACTTAGATCACATTTATTTTCAATTCTGGTGCTTGGTCTGAACAAAAAACTCACCCTCTTAACCATGCTGCATGCTTTCATGCAATGAGTTGCTGGCAGATGGTTGGCTGACTGGATACATGTCTTAATCATCAGGTGTACCTAATAAAGTGGCCACCAAGACTACAAGCTCATGCATTTAAATATAAACTTGGGTACCCTGGCCCATTGATTGATATGGCAAAATGCTTTTACAACAGCCAGGTATCCATGACAATAGCACAGATCCTAATGCAGCCATGAAGCCTATATCCTCCTGTTGGTGTCATCAGTATATGATACCAGCACTTCCTTGGCCCGCCTGCCCAGTCCAAGAGCAGTGACTGCCAGCACCCTCTTGGGGTCACCAAACACCTCACTGTCTGTAGAACACAAAGATGGGCAATTCAGTATCTTGGAAACATCTACGTCACACATTTAGCAAGTGAAACATATGAGAACATGAAAATTGGACGTTCACACGCACAGACAACAATTTCAAGTGATACACTGTCATCGGCTTTTGCATCACTGTTTGCAATCACGCTTACAAAGAACAAACCAGCAGAAGATGTGTTTCCCTACATCTCAGAAGCCACAGGCTTCCACAGCATCGAAAAGTTAATGAAGCTTAACGTGAGAAATGTGCCCTTGTGCACTGCAGCGGCCATCTGTTTTAACAATACGCCATTACGCTGAAACAACAACTGAAATTTAATTTCTTGCAAGAGCAAGGTGTTGCGCTCTGCTAAGCACTTTGTGTTAATAACATTATGAGGGGCAATCAGTGAGAGTGAATGGGAATGATTGACAGACTGGTGCGAAAGCCGGCCGTAAAAGGCCAGGCCCATGAACTCACCACCACAGTAATACAGGATCGCCAGTCCCACTGCTGCACTCAAACAGCCCAGGAAGAACCATGAGCCTGCGGGGTGAAAAGGCCTTTACTCAAATGGACTCAAAGGCACTTACAAAACATGGAGGCTTCAACAGACTAAGAACTAACAATATCCAAAAAGACTACGGTGGGAATTTATCATCACTTCAGGGGCTTTTTCTGGAGCGATAACAGAGCTGTTCACAGGATTTCATGAACTTTAGACGACAGTGCGGCTTCCAAAGAATTCAGTCCAATCGTGGATGCATTTTCAATCACCCAACAATAAATGTGGAAACTACAGTGTAATGACACCCTTAGAAATATGAGCATCTTTGAAGCCATTTTACAATGTCCTCTATTCAGGGGTTTACTGCAGCAAGTGCAATCCGTATAACAGAAACAATAACACTTCAAACAGATTCATTCCAAACAGAGCTGTATGGGGGTTGAATCCCCAATGGTCACTAGTATCTACACAGAATAATTACAATTATGAAGTGCAATCCCCTTATTCTATTATATGCACCAGACCCAGAGGGAAAAATCCAATACATAAATAAAATGTTCAAAATAAAATCAACTCTATTTGATAGAGTACATCTAAGTAATCTAGGAGTCCATTGACCCTGACTTATCTCATTAACTATTCAGAATTGAGGCAGCATTCAGAAGTTTATAGTGCATTAGTATTGGTTTTGTTTAATTTACCCCTGTCATTGAGAACAAATCTCCCCTTGAGGTCGACAGCAGAGTTCCTCGCTGTAGAATCTGTGGTTTCTATGAACAAAAGCAACACATTTTGGGTCTGTTTGTGAAACATCATCTTTTGAATACCTGTCCAGGGACTGCAGATGTAAATGAGCTTTTTCAAACTCTGGTACAAATGCTTTTTAATTATACATTGTCTCTGTAAAAATAAATCATAAAATTAATTAATAATAAACATGCATCCAATAGCAGAAAATTAAGGCAGGGAAGTACATGGTTAACCTACATGCACAATTAGGAAGCCAATCTATCATCAGACAGGCAGACACCACCGTTGAATCTCTAAACGTTAAAAAAGCACTCAATGGAAAAAATAAAAAAATAGCCCTGGCAGACAGAGGGTTAACTTCTTATGAAGAGAGCAGAGATTTCATTTAGATTATCATTATATTAATCCCTTATGGGAGGGAAGGTTATTATATAAAAATAACTGAAGGACAGCAGCTGGAAAATTCTAGAATGCTATGGACCTCACAGATGAGATTCCCCAGAGCCAAGAGCTACACAGAACTTCATCATTTCTCAGTGAAAACCTGACTCAAATGATTAAAATGACATAGGACTGCCATTTTCATCCACAATGTGGTTTGTATCCCTGGGAAACAATGAGGTTCCCAGACGAGGATAGATACATAGGGCTAAAAACGGACTGGATTTTCGGGCATGCCAATGAGGCCCTCACCCCTTCGGCTGAGGCGAGAGGGCAGGCCGAAGTACACGTCCTCGGCATGGATGTGCAGGGCTCTGTAGAACTCATGGCACGCCTCCTCCCCTTTCATCTTGAGGAGGACCAGGAGCTCAGCCAATCGGACGCTTGCGGGCACACTGAGATTCCGGTACTGCAGCCAACAGACATCGTCAGCCATTTTCCACATTAAATCCACTCATTCAATAACAGGACAGCAAAAATCCCCATACAATCCTCCCTTAAAGTGCTTTTTCTATGGGTGTTATTTAACCATTTCAATGTATAACCCATTTCCTAAGGCTTTGAGGTAAACAGCAAGAATATAATGTTTAGTAGATAATTTCATGCTCTCGTGGTCAGTACAAGGGGCACCAAAAAAAATTCTGGGGCCCAGTAAGCTACGTGTGACATGTATGCAGATCTGCTGCCACATCTGAATGGGAAACAAGGTAGCTTTGGTTCCAGGGAGGCAAAGTTACTAAAAAGTATTATTGTACATAACTGCTCTGAACTAGGAATGCCTCTCGAGTAGGTTCTGATTTCCAGAATCATGGGAAAAAGATTAAACCATCAATTTATTACCATTGCTATTTAAGTTTATTCTGTTCTTCCGAGGCATGAATAAAATTTCAAACACATTCTTGCACAAACACGTGTGGTGTCGCTCTACTTTTATGGCATAAAAATGGGTTTATAGTCCTACACGGTTTCCTTTTAAGTGCTTGTTCATCCAAAAATAAGATTTGGACCACAGAATACATCCTTTCTACACTGGTCATTTCAAATTGTAATCAGCCATTACAAATTTATTTGCATTTTAATCACTGCAAATCACGATCATCTCAGAAAGAATTTATCATCGGCTATCTTCGGTGATGACGACACAGGAGGCGTCCAGCCAGTGCCAGAGAACACACCCTCTATGTCATTGGACTCAGTGATTCGTAATTATGGATTATTCACTCGGGAAAATGACAAATATTTGCCTTGTTTATAGCTGCAACAGTGAGTCTGATGCAAGCAGAGGCATCGTGGTCCATAAATTTTCAAAAAAAAAAAGAAACCCCACAAATACAAAAGGGATGGGTGGATTTTGTGAAGAGGAAATGAGCTGACTTCACGAAACCCGGATCACGATCTGTGATATGCTCTTAACACTTCACTGATGACTGCTTTTATCAGCCATATCTCAAGTCACAGGAAAAGTCTGGATATCACTGTCAGTCGGTAATTACTGAATTCACCGCTTAATAAGCCATCGATCAATAAGCCAAGCCCAAACTGCTCCCGTCCCGAACCTGCCCCATCTATTCTGTGCTCAGAAAAGCTGGTCAAGAAGCCTCAGGCACCGCATTATAAGCCCATCCTAAAATGAGTGTGGAAACTATTTTATGCAAAAAAAAAAAGGACTCAGAACAAAACTAAATCCATCTTCTACCATGAGACCTTGAATAAAATCGAAACTGCAGCCTTGATAGCGAAGCTGGATCGAGACTAGGAGCTGCTATTGGAGAATGAAAAAAGCATACGCTTCTAGTCTGTTTAAGTCACTGGGATGAATAATTCGCTAGCTAGCACGCTAACGCTTTTCGCCATTAAATTAATAAATTCAAGTTTTTTCGACAACTGTAACACACGTAACTTAACACTTAATCAGCAAAAAGCTTAAGCATGCTAGCCAGCCAGAGGTGCGTTTTCCAAAAGCATAGTTGCTAACTAAGTTAGCATTTTACATAGTTCGTCCATTCAGTCAATGGTTGTAACTATGTAAGTTAGCATATATGATTTTGGGAAACTGTGGGCGAAAAGGGCCTCATTTGACCTGCATGGGCTGTGTTGTTTTTCAAGTGTGCACTGTGGAATCAGAGTTAATAGACTGAAGGTCTTGTGTTGTCATCATGTATGTAGGATACCTATTTTTGGACACCTTTCCTCATCATGGCCTCATAAAACTCTCAGTATGTAGTTTCAGTGCACCGTGCCTACAGGCTGATTGTCATGTTGTTCCTTTTCCCTCTCTGATGTGAAAAATATTTGTTTTCATCAATTTATGGAAATAATATTCTTTGACAACATCTTGCTTTCCTATTGTTTTCAGCTTTACTCTTGCATTGGGAACACCTCCATTGACACCACATCCGATAACTGGGAAATTTGGGTCAATTTTCATTTTGCTTTCAGAAATCTGCACTCAGGCCTCAATAAAAGGCTCATTTTGGAGAAAAAGCAACAAACTTGGGGCATTTAATTTGCAGGATACTGTTCAAGATCTGTCCGATGAAATGTATTCCGGATTACTTTTTATTTGAGAAAATTCGATGAATTTGCACTTTAAACCTCTGGAAAATATATAGGGAAATTCAGTGTTGTATCATCAACAACAGGAACGCAACTGTCTTTTTAAAGTCTTACATAGATTCCACCAGCAGACCCAGAAGACTGCACTCACTTTGTGAGCCTCTTTGTCACTCAGTATCTGAGGATAAATTCTGTTCAGCTGCAAAACAAGCTTGTCAAGTAACTCGGCGTCCAGTTTTTGGTTAGTTGTAAGAAACTCTGAGTCTCTTAGCAGTTGTCCATAGTAGCTATCTGTGAAAAAAGAAAATATTGTGTCAGATACAACAGTGCTTAAGCTTTCCTTCTCATGAATTTGAAGCTGCCGTACCTCAAACACCAAATTTTTCATTTCAGGTGAGGAGCTCAAAGAAGTAATTGATGATTTTTTATGAGCAGTGATAGTAGATATTCACTCTGTGTACGATCTCTCCAACTTCTTCTGACCTTTTTTTTAATGTGTTTTCTTCTCCATCGATGAGGCTGCGATCAAAGGTTTACATGTTAAGTTAGACATTACATTAGTGTCTGCAGCAGGATTCAAACCTGGGAGCCTGTAGACAAAGCAATTTCAAACACACCATGGTCTTAACCACTATACCAACTGAGTTTGTTATCAATGGAGCGCATCAGTTTCCATTCATCGCTGAAGGGTGGTTATATATATATATATATATATATATATATATATATATATATATATATATATATATATATTCATCGCTGTATATATATGTATATACATGTATATATACAGCGATTATATATATACATGTACATACATATATATACAGCAATGAATATATATATAGCCAACCTTCAGCGATGAATGGAAACTGATGCCCTGAGCTGACAGAAAACTCAGTAAGTATAGTGGTTAAGGCCACAGTGTACGGTGTGTTAGAAATTGTTTTGTCCACAGGTTCCCACGTTCGAATCCCACTGCAAACACTTATGTAATGTCTAACTTAACATGTAAACCTTTAATCACAGTCTCATCAATGGAGGATAAAAAAAAAGAAAACACAAAAAAAGAAGGTCAGAAGAAGTTGGAGAGATCGTACACAGAGCGAACGTCACGAGGGAAGAGCACGGTGGTGGAAACTGGAATTAATGCAAAAATTTTTTTTCCTCGCGCCGCATCTACCCCTTCCTTTTAAAATTTTTCCCCCATCAAACCCGCTTCTCACTCATAAAAACCCCCCAAAAATATTTGTGCCCCCTTTTAAAATCGTTCTGGCCAAAAAAAAAAAAAAAAAAAGAGGTTGTGTATGGTACTCATGCCCAACGTTGAAAAAACGTTGCGAAATCACCGTTGATTCATCTTTCAAAATCAAAACATAATTCAACGGTGATTCAACTATGATCCATGACGTTGATTCAACAGTGAAAAAACGTAAAAGTGCCAGCTGGGTAAATCCCACTGTTCTATGATCACCAACGTCAACCTACTGCCTCGTAATGAAAACTGATGCATACTTTATCCTCTGAGTTAACGCCTCAATCTGAACATTACTGATTTGCCGATTGGCTGTATTGAACAAACGTTGACATTTACCAACAAGGGGAAAAACAACATTTATTACTTATCATTGTAATTCCTTAAGAATCTTTCGACGTACTCGAACTGGCTGTTGGCGGTTATCTCACTCGTGGTAAACAATGTACTGTCATCGACGAAAATTAAATTTACAGTGAGTAAGAGTGAAGTGTTGCTTACATTATCACAATTAATATTATTTTTTCACTTGCAAAACGGCTAAACAGTAGCTTAACACAAGCTGACAGTAAAAGTACACGCAAGACAAGAGAAGGTCATCCAGCAACAGGCGTCAGTGACAATTTAGGAGAATGCGGGCTGCGGTGTGAATGAATACGTTTTACAACGCATCCAATATGTTCTGGAAGTAATTTCAGACACGGCGTAATATTATTTTCCGGGAAAATACCCTTCACAAACCTGCCATTGTGGAAACTCCTGCAACTTCTTTTTTCTCTTTCAGTCTCAAGCGCCGCCACTTCAACGTTTTGAGTCGAGCTCGCTATTTTTGTCCCTCCCAGCCAAGCACATCCGCTCGCGCGGCGCCGCCCAGTGTTGGGTTTCTGGCATTAAAAGCGGCAATGCGTCGTGCAGCAAGGCCTTCAACCGCCCGATTTACTTCGAATAATCTGACAGCTACTCCTGAGAAGAGCTGCAAAGGCCGGTCTCTCCGGCCCGTATGATAACTGAAGAGCTGCTTCTCCACTTAAGAGGGAATCAGGGTATTTAATAAATACACGGCAAGAGTGACGTAGACATTATTGCGCATTCACGTGTAATAATGTTTACATCACTCTTGCCCTGTAGCACCATTGACAAATTTGAAGCAGCTACAGTAGGCTATACGTGGCCCGAGGGACAACAGGAGACTTGTTTCTCCCGTTAGCACTGGATAGGACGATGTTTCAAACCAATTGAGAATAATTTTTCATTTAAATATGAAAAAGTCCTGAATTTAAATCTTATTTCCTGTATGGCATCTTAGTCATCAAATTAACACAACCGATCAGTCATACTACCTAGTGGCACCTCATTTAGGCAAACAGGATGGGGATACACAAGCAGCCTATTTGGACTGGAGAGCTCTTCTTAAAACTGGCTTTTTCTGAAAATGATTTTGGTGAGTGAGGTCTTCTCTCTGGAGCCTTAGAGACCAATTGCCTTGGGCAGTGCAGGAAACTCTGGGCTGTAAACCATTACCCCAAGGTCCTGACTTGATGTGCTTGTTAAAATGATACCATGACAGCTATTGCACACTGTGAAAAGAACTTATGGGCGACAACAAATTTATATACCTTGGCCCAAATGTATATAAAATTTCCCCTAACTTTTCATTTTGTGAAGAGAGCATTTTCGTGGGAAATGCTAAGCATACATCACACAGGCCAGTTCTATTCAAGTGACAAGGTGGAGCTTTTCCCTTTCACTGCGATGAGCTGCATCTCGAAATGAACCAATTATCAGTAACTTAACCAAAGACTTTAATTATTTTGACAGAAAAAGTCTTAACATTGGCATATCTTCTCTTTTTTCTTTTTTCATATCTTCTCTTATGAAGGCATGGTCATGAAATCTTCAGAGTGAAGCACCTTTTCAGGCATCTTGGATCTCCTTCTCAACTTGTCAATCTTTTTTTCTTCTTAAGCTTATTGTAAGTACAATCATTTGCTGTCATGACATCTTGGTTCTCCTCCATAACCCCAAACATTCCAAGCTTTTATTCTTGTCAATGTTATGATCTGTGTTCTGCCTGTTCTAGTTTTATGTTTATTTCCACGTGGTTTGTTTAGTTCATTCATTCAGTATTATTTTCCAGTTCATGAACATAGTTTTCCCCTGTGATGTCTTGTGTTTCTATGTTGTTTACCAGTGCATGCCGCATCTGCAAGCTGTCAAATTTCAGGTGATTTCAGAAGTTTCCGGTGTTTCACAAGTTCCTTCATGCCTTGTTTACTTCCTTCAACACCAATTACTAATTAAATACTAATCACACCAACACTGTGTGTTTTGCCTAGTTTATCCACGAACCCTCACCAATATACTAATCCTGTAAATAACTAACATACTAACTTGCACATTTGGGTAATATTCATTCTGCACAGACTGCTAACTCTAATTGATTCTCTCCACTTTCCACACTAATCTGTAACTCTGCCCTCTTTGATCTCCCAGAGCTTTGCCTTTGTTTCTGCAGAGATTTTGCAACTATCTCTTATACTAATCTATACTAATCTGTCTCTTCCATCTCTCCCCACTTAGGCGCTCCTTGAATGGATCCGTTGTTGTTTAAGGATGTCCTGTGCAATTGTGTCTTGGTCATTGTTTCCCATTTTGTATTGTTTAATTACCTCTTGTGTTTTCCCCTCTGTTAATGTTATAGATTATTCTTCACACCTATTGCCCCACCTAGCTCGTTACCTCCCTTGTGTATATATAGTCCCTCACTTCTGCTTAGCTCTTGTTGATCAACTTTTCTCTGTGCCGAGCTCCTTGTACACCAATGACCTGTTTGTGATTCCGTGACGCCCTTCTGTCCGATACCAAATTGTGCTTGTGCCTGCCTGGATTTGTTTGCTCCGGATTATGACCCTTTTTCTGCCCAACCACAATTACGGTGTATTGCTGCCCTGGCTTTTGGAATTTGGATTACAGACACTCAAGTCTCCCACTGTCTTACGATTTGGTACAGTTGCCTGTGCTTTTTGGTTTTTGAACCCCTACCTGTTTTTTGACTGTTTTTTGGATTGCCCTTCCGTACCGTCACTGTTTACCTGGATTTGGACTCTGACTACATAAAGACCACAATCTTTAGCCTGCTTGGCTAAAAGGCCCAAACGGGCTTATGCTATGCTCGGGGTCTTTCGTGGTGGTCTGTTGTGCGTGCGTCCGTGCGTGCGTAAACTTTTGGCTTGTCTGCCCTCTAGCGTCTTCAGTTTTTCACCGATCCTTTTCATATTTCATATCTGTATATATGGTCATAAGGTCTAGATCAAGTTCGATTTTGAGCCAAATCGGACTGATACTTTAGCCAATAGGGGGCGTTCCATTTTGGCCATGTTTGGCCAAGCAGGCGCAGTGGCTTTGCCACTATTTTTGCTCTTTTGAACCACTTGCACTTGGTTCCTCCTACCAGACATTAGTCAGGTTTATTGTATTTGCTATAATTTTTAGATTTTCCTCAGAAGGCTTACTATGGATCCAGTCTGTTTTATTGTCTGGCTGTTATTGCCCTGCATTATTAAGCAAAAATCAAGTCAATGCCCTTAGAAGTATGTTCTATTGCACTATAAGTCACACATGGGGAAAGAGTCCACTAAATTAAAGTAATATATTGCAATTACAGATGATATAAATGCACACAATTTTGCCAGAGCTTAATTGTGACAAATGTTTAATATTGTAATTTTATTCTGAAAACTCAAAAGGACAGCTTTCAAAATACAAAGGACCTAGACTCACAACGTGTTAGAGCTTTGGAGCTGGAAATAACCCAACTATACAGATGTTCCTCAGTTATCAGACCTTGCTCACTTCATGTTTTCCATGGGAAAATTCAATATAAGGTTCTTAATATCAATTGTCGTCATCCTACAATTCAACCGTGAAAAAGAACATTTAAATAAAAAACCTCAAACATCATACACATTACAGTACTGCAAGATTTTCTATATTTCTGAGATTCACTCTGGCACAAAAAAAAAATCCCAGGTGATTGAATAGTCCAAATCCTTGTATTCCCTCAAGATTGCTGCATCCCTCTATAACATTCAGCTATCATTGTGACTCCATGGACTAAGTTTCCAAAAGGAAATAGAACAGACAGCAAATATGAAGGCAATTTTCCCATTAAAAGTGCAAACCACTCTCTGTAGATCCTGTAGGAGGCACCGCAGTGCTTAGTCCTGTAAATGCTGTGTCACTCCATTAAAGGCACAATTCCTCCGTTCTGGTGTAGCATAGCCTGACATCTGCTTAGGAGTTCACTGATGCCTTCCCATCCCTCAAACAGATATAATGTCCATTGGGTGTTTGTGGGCGCATGACAGGTGCCTGCACTTCCTGTAAATGCCGTCCACGTGCGGCCCAGTCACTGACGCGATTCTGTTCTCGAAACTTTGGGGAGGAACCAGGCTGTGAGGATACGGGTTGCCAGATGAGTCACACCCTTTGGATGGGAAAGTCACTGGCTGAGGGCTGTGGATCAGGCCAGGGGCGGCGGGTGTGAGCCCTCCCATCGCATACCGGCCATTGTGAGGATACCTGTGGAGAAGCAGTAAAAACACTAGGGGTCAATTCATTTTAACCCTTTCAATACTGAATACAGCAATACAAATGAGAGTTACCCATTGGATATATGTGTCATTTTTGTGACTATATTACAGAATTGGCCCAAATGCAAAGATTTCTGGGACTGGTATGTCCCAATAGGATATTTGGAAATATTGTGAAACATAAAGTCTATGTCGTGTTGGTATTAAAAGGGTTAAAGGGCCGCCTGCTCAGTTAATCCATTACTAGGCTCAGATTGTCACTGAAAAGCTCATCATCTGATGATAACCACTGAACATAACTAGGAAACAAATAACCTTACATTGTTTGCATAGGACTCTGTTTAAAGAACACAATTCGTACACCAGAGGGATACTTCAATAAACTGTCTTTTAAAAATTCTCAAGTATAAATTAAAGAGAAATGTAACATCAACAACAGCATTGCTTGAAGCAATATTTTTATGACTTTGAATATAAGGCCTTGTATGCAGTTAACAAATGTACAGCGCATTGTGCAGTTGACTCACCAAGAGTGAGTCCCTCTGTATATGACAAAGAGGTGTTTGAAATTTACCTCCCAATTCACTTGCATTGTATCCACAAATATAAAAGAATATAAGACTTGCAAACTTTGAAGAACCTACCTAATATATGCTGCTTGTTACATGATTTCTTTCCTTGAAATGGTCAGTTAAATTTTTACCAAAACATGATTTATCAGTCTTGCCTAATTTTTATTTTTCCATGCTGCTCAAAGTTATGCTAACAAACTGTAGCTACAAAATTTCACTCCAGAGCTGCTGAGTTTGTTTACTGCTTGGTGGTTGAGCCAATGGGAGAATGTCTAATGGCGCACTGAGGTCATGATTGGGGTCAAAGGACTGCATGTCTTTTACACGAGATCTACTTGCATTTAAAATGGTAATCACACAAAAACCAAGCACAGAAATGACTAACAGAAACAGACCCTTGTACAGTAGGAGCGATGTCAATCGGGAGATGAGATGAAGGACGGGGATTTTTTGTCAACGTCCGCACTTCCGGTAATAACACCAGCTTTACCAAGTCAATGCATGCACGACGAAATGTGATGAGCATTGCGCAGCTTCGCAGTCGAATACCATCGTGGATACAGAGATATGAATATGAAAATTCCGCAAAATTCAAATAAACGCTACATTCGAGTCAAAGCCGAAGCTCACGTCCTGGAACTAAACGCTATAAATCGCCATTATATTAGCTAGCGTTCGACCGCGCGCGGATATAAGCGGAAGTTCACTCGTCGACATTTTGACCGTTGAGCCGTCATTATCGGCAAGCATATCCGCCTTGCGATGTGCTGTATTGAATATGAGATCGCTCCTATTGAATGTATAACTATCATGGAATGTTGGAAACTTTGGATCTGGAGCACGTTTATTTTTATGTGAGTCTATAGCTTTTTCGATGAAAGTGAATGGGGAGGTAAATTTCAAACACCTCTTCATCACAAAGTCATGGAATCTTGGTGAGTCAATTGCAAATTGCATTGTACACATTGGTAAGCGCATAATAAGCCCATTGTCAATGTCATGAAAATATTGCTCTAAAGTGGATGGTATCTCATATGAAAGAAATGAACAAAAGTAAATCCTTTTCAGAAAACTGGAAAGAAGCAGACAAGTGCCTTTAGAGATGCCTCAATTCTCTTTGTAATGGCAGACTGCAAACTAGACACTAACAAATTTGAGACATTTGTTTGATTTTGCATATTCGTTTATGAGCACATAAACCTCAAGGCCAGTGGGAGATGGAGGAGAATCTGTCTGCCAACCTGTTGAAACCCATACTGCCCCATCCAGCCAGGTTACGGGTTTCCTCCCCTGCAGGCTTGTGCTTGCTCACTCTATTGTTGTTGTTGTTCCTGCCCTTGTAGCCATAATACAATGCCTGCATTTCTGCCAGTTCCTCTCTCTCCAGCTGGTTCCATAGCTGTGTCTCCCTGGAAACACAGCATAACATGACCACATGATTATTACGGCCAATGAGTGAGCACAGTCTGCACACTGAGAATGGATGTGCACTAAAACCTCAAAAAACAAGCGCAATACTGATGATTATATCCAGCCAGGGCTGCTGCAAGCCGAGTCAACAGTGGTGACAACTGTATGGGCCCCCAGTTTGGGAGGGAGGGCGGGGAGAGAAAGCCAGAGAGGACGCATACAATTCATTAAAAATGGGGGAGCCAGAGAAATATTCTGTCAGTGGGTCCATGATTCATATCTATGCCCCTGCATCCAATATCCTGAATAAGTTGCTCACTGAGCATCATGCAGTGAATACCAAACTATACTGGATCACTCATTCGCTATTTCTGGCTCTTGAAACATGCTTTACTCAGTGCAGGAGCAGAGAGTCTCAGCTCCCCTCACCTGTCACGCGCTCTCCTCTCCTGCTTCTTGATGCACTTCAGCAGGCAGCAGGTGAGGAAGGCCACGGACATCAGCAGGATTATAGCACAGCTGACGATGGAGGCAATCACAGCCACCCTGAATCCAAAGTCTTCATACATAGACAGAGCTGTAGAGTACAGATAAGCATATGGGTGTCATTGAGCTGTGCTTGAATGTAAACACAATTCCAGCTCCCAACTGTTCATCTGTCACACGAGGCACTGTAACTATCATTGATGCGCAGCTACCTGTTAATGGCTGCTAAAGCTTACGTGCTAAAATGAACGATAATACTTTGCTATCAGGGTGGCACTTGCTGTGACCTTTGGAAGGGTTTCCAGGCATCTACACAAAGCAGCAACACTGCGGAAAAGCTGTCGGAACCTCGTCAAACCGCATGCCTGTTGACGCAAAGCTGTCACTGTGATGATGTTTCCTATTTCGCAAGGCTAGGACACAGCAAGCAAGCTCGGAATTTTTGTCAGCCTAATGAGGACACCGTCATCGTGCCAATGAAAATGAGCATGGCTTCATTTTCACCCTGGCCTGCGGAACCTTCGCTGACTGTCTCAAACAAAGTGACCACAAGCTGAACGTTTCAAATGCTGCGCATAATGTCTGCTATTTGGCAATAAAGTACTACTTCCCAGTAGATTCTGTTTTGTGGTGGCACAGTCTGGACCCTAGCCCTGACGCAGAAATACCACATCCTCTTCCTGCTTATGCATTTTGGCTTCAGACAGTGAGCAGTACAAGCTAACAGGGACTGCGTTATACATTTACAATTAAATATGTGCCTCTAAAATTGCTAATGAACAGAGTGGCTGGTGCCAGTGATTGCATGCGTGTCCTGTGTTTAATTAGGTCATAAACACATTTTTGTGGTTTTGTTGGCTTTAAGTGACAAACCACACAAATCGTCCAGTTTTTTTAAACTTTTAAATGCAAACTCAAATAAAGATATGACTTTTACACATAGCCTATCACCTGTATGTGCCAACATCCCTATGCAATATTTTTTCAGCATCTCTAAATAACTCATAGTGAACCTATAATCATTCTGCAACTTTGTACAGTGTAAATTATTCTAAACTGTTGCAGGAGGGGACGTACACTCTATTGCCGCTTTTCCATTACACAGTTTTAGCACTACTCACCTTTACTCGACTCGACTTGACTCGGTTTCATCGTTTTCCATTACAATTGAGAACCGCCTCAACGTGGGTGGGGTCAACATAGCAAGCATTACTCCCTGGCCAATAAGTGGCCTGCACTCTGTTGACGTCACATTTTCAGCTCGACTCAGCTCGTTTGGAACCCCGGCCAAGTAGCTACTAAAAATGTACCTGGCACCAGGTACTATCACCTAATGGAAAACCCTAAAAACCGGGTAGAGTCAAGTGGAGTAGAGCCGAGTAGGTGCTAGTGGAAAAGCCCTATATGGTAGCAGTAGCTGATGTATGGCAAAGCCAACACAACCCCGAGCAGAGAGGAGGTGATTCGCCAAAAAGTACAAGTTTGAATGACTTCGCAGAGTTGGTGCATATGCCCGCTGAACAGTACATACGTTTGCACCAGGGAGTGCCGGCGGTCCACTGGGTATTGTTTCGGTTCCAGACGCAGGAAATCACGCCGTTCCCAACCAGCTGGTGCTTGGACGGGCAGTGAAAGGATATCACTGTGCCAATGTTCGTACCATTGCCTTGGATGAGTTTTAAAGTGCCCAAAGCTGGTAAAGGCATCGGGGTACACTGCCCTGTAAAAAAAGAAAAGGAGAGGGATTTTAAGTGGGTCAAGTTCCACTGTTGTGACAGTACATACTGCAGCAAGTCATTCTTCAGACATACACTTGCTTTGATGCATTTGCTGACACTGAAAAATATGACACTTGTACCACCTCATAAAAAATATATTTTGACAATGTTGCTGTTATAGTGGGTTCCAAAATTACTGACACCCCTGACTGGCAATGCACAAATAATACTTTAAAACATTCAAAAAACATATATATTTATAAAAACCTTCATAAATCTGGTAATGGCTTAAAGTTTCACAAACGATTGAATATGCCACTAAGCACTGTCAGGGCAATTATTAAAAAAATCCAAAGATATGTAACTGTTGAAAACCTCAAGGGAGGAGAACGAAATTACATTTTGCCCCCAGGATACTGAGGAGGATGGCGAGAGAGCAACAAAATCCCCAAGAATCACTGTGAAGGAATTGCAGGCCTTGGTGGCATCTTGGGCTCACCAGGTTTCAAAAAGCACCATCAGGCACCATGTCCACAACCACAGGCTCTTTGGAAGGGCTACCAGAAGAAAGCCTTTTCTGACCAGAAGACACAGAAGCAAGTGCTTGGAGTTTGCCAAACATCATTTACATTATGACTGGAACAAGGTTCTTTAGTCAGATGAGACCAAAATTGCATGTTTTGGTCAGATACGGCATCGGCATGTTTGGCGTCAAAACAGAGATGCATACAAGGAAAAGCACCTCATACCCCTGGTGAAATATGATGGTGGGTCAGTCATGTTTTGGGGCTGTTTTCATTCAAGAGGTTCTGGGGCACTGGTTAAGATTAATGGCATAATGAATTCCACCAAGTGTCATGATATTTTGGCTGATAATCTAGTCGCCTCCACCAGAAGGCTGGGACTTGGCCGTAGGTGGACTTTCCAACAAGACAATGACCCAAAGCATACCTCAAGATCCACACAGAGATGGTTCTGTGAAAACAAAATCAACATTCTGCAATATCCATCTCAGTCGCCAGACCTCAATTCAATTAAAAACCTGTGGGCTGAGTTGAAGAGGGCAGTTGATAAACACAAACCCAAGAATGTGAGGGATTTTGAAAGGATCTGCTTGGATGAATGGTTCAAAATCCACCAAAATGTGTGCCTTAACCTTGTTGAAACTTACAAGAAAAGACTCCATGCTGTTATCCTTGCCAGAGGTCGTTGCATTAAGTACTAAATAAAGGGTGCCAATTACTAAAAACCTTGATTTTATTGATATTTATTTTGTAAAAAATGATTGTTATGATTTTGGTTGTTTCCATTGAAACATTAATAAAATATTTCACACGTTGGTATATTCCATTTCTCCATAATTATATTGTTTATATATTTTTTTTCTGTGTCGTTTGTGCATTGCCAGTCAGGGGTGACAGAAATTTTGGAGCCCACTGTATGTAGTTGCAATATTCCAATGTTAACAAAACAAGCCTGTAACATTGTTAGAACATTTTGCATCACCCAAAATCGTCAGTCCCCTGTGGCTACTTCCTTCACCCTGTGTAGATCCATCACACTTAGACTTACAGTCCTGAAAAATAAATTGCAGCACAAGACACCAGTAGCAGGACTTGTTCTCACATACTGCCACACGTGCAGAGTTGCAGCTAGGCACAAGCCAAATACAAAAATCATACAGACAAGGGTCTATGAATGCAGTGACTCAGCATCTCTGCTGATATACTTTGTGCAATCCAGAGCTGGCTACATCAAATCAGGTGCTCTGATAAATCTTTTATATAAATCTCTGATAAATCTTTAAGTTACCAGGAGGAAAGTTAGACTTCATCCAGTGTTTAGCAATGAGTCACAGAGCCATAATCCAATAATTTATATGAGCAATAACAAGTCGGATATTGATTTAATTAACTAAAGTTTCCAGAATTTATGCAGGAAAGAGACATTCCATTGACGGTATAATTAATTCATCTAAATCTGTATTGTATTCAGTGTTATACCGCTTGCATTTCTATACACTACCACAAGAGGTCTCAGATGTTCATATATTTAGGCAGTAACTAGACAGCGAATAATTTAACAATATATTTATTTACTCGTTTGAAAAATAAAATTTTTTCCTTAATATACATTCAACGTAACTTGTAATGCAACGCATTTAAAAAGTGTATCACATTTTCATGAAAAAAATCTACAGCCATCAGTTTCTTTTGCATTGGATATAAGGCCCATTATGGCAACTTCAATGCAACGCAGTTCAGCAATCTGAGCTGGTAGAGCCAATTATTCTCACTATATGAGATGGCAGCTGCCGTAGGAGTGGACGCATTCATTGAAGCATGTTTCCACCGGCATGACTAAGCGAACTTACAATGTCAGTCTAGAGTCTCAAAGAATATGAAAGGCTGTCAAGTAAGCCCCAAAAATATTAACAAAACGTTTCATTAAACAATATCACCTTAAAATCTAGCAGCAATCCTCTGCGTATACAAACATCGTTTTGTATGCCTCACACCAGGCCTGGGGCAGTCGTCAATGTTCTGAAAGCTATTAAATCTAATGAGAGTTTATTGGGTTGCTTATTTGCCTGCGAACACAATAAGAGGTTGGCGTCATTTTCCCTTCAGTTAGTTTTATCTGGAGAGGAAAACTGAGAGGAGTAGGAACATAAGGGGAGAGTTAAAGCACAAGCTTTTACTCTATAAAAAACCGAACCAAAGATAACAGAAGATGTAATCATGATATTGACATATTTTCATTAAAATCTTTTGACTGACTAATGGTTCAGCATACCTGACACCACACTTAATTGTTCTTTTTTTTTTTTTTGCTTTGAGTAGTGTAGCCTAATATTGACCTTTTGCTGTCACCATTAGTATCAATAATATTTTGGGCACTTATACGCAAAACAAGCCCTGGATAAAACGGCTTCTTCTTCTCTCTCTCTTTTCTTTTTTTTTTTTTAAATCCGTGAGAATGTAGCCATTCACGCGGGGTGGTTTGGAAATCTTATTTTGGAGGCATTTCAGCCGTCCAACTGCAGCGACCATATCAGACGATAAATAACGAGGCCCATCAAACTGAACCAGGGTTCACAGGAAAATGCAACATGGACAAAGCAGGCCTGAAGTATTTTGCTCAACTCTGCTTCATCATAAATGAGTCAAACCACAAAACTGTCGCTAACTGCACAAATGTTCTGGCAAATCAGGATAATCGCGGAATTAGCATGTGAGGAACAACAGAATCAAGAACGCTTATTATCTATCTAAGACCACTGAATTATCCGCTACTTTTATCTGCAGGACCACTTAAAATATGCCATATAACATAAACAATGATGATAAACAGAGTAATCAAATAATAAACCCAAATGCATGCTTTGGTAAAGGCTATCCACTTCAATAACGATTCTGGAATGAATGATGAAAACATTCCAGTAAACGTCCATCGAAGGACGTGCCACTTGACTGCAGTCCCTAAACAGCCATTGCTTAGTAGTGGAGTTACATTTATCTTCTCCAACTTTCTGAACGTTTGAAGACGTTCGATCAAAAATATCATTTATGAGGCGCGTGAAGCATTTAAGCCAGATCAAGACTACCGTGCCAGTAATAACCTAAACTGAATGCGATGGTCAAAATTTATTATTGGCGGAATATTTGACAGCCATCACATCAGATTGCCTGTTTTTGATAATCTTTTCCAGTATGAGTCGCAAATTCCCCCATAAGGCAACTCAGTGACAGTGTTCGATTTCGCACCAGCAGCTTCTAGATTTCCCGAATTTTGATCATAAATGGCAAAGACGCGTGTTCTTTTTTTTTTTTTTTTTTTTTTTTTTTTTTAAATAACGTGCCGTGCTGGCATTGCTAACTTACCTGTTTGATTGCGGACATGGCTTTCGCTTTCATGAGATATTATAGTCCTGGTAATGTCAAATGCTGTCGCGGTCACCGCTGACATATCGAATTTAAATACGGCTACTGTCTCGTTCCTTCTCACGGGCACGAACTCGCACTCCAGCAATCGTACGTACAGCGGTCCAGGTGCTCAAGCTTGGATGTGTAAAATTCACACTGCTCGACTGAGACAGCTTAATTATCCGTCAAGCCTCTTTTGGCTCGCAACAGCCGACAGCATGTATTAAAGACGCCGACGAACAGTGAGCGGAGTCTGAGATGATCTTCCTCTATGTACACGCTTTCATCAGTGTTAGCGTAAGATAATACATTACTCATATAGACATTGCCGTGCATCTTGCAGCATCGTTTCCGTTTCATGCATTGACTGGAAGACACTTCCTCCTCACGGTTTCGCGCAGTCGAGTTCTATCTTGACACTTCGCGTTGCACCCCATTGCGCATTACTTTCTTCATTTCCTGTGATGGCTAGAACGCTGCTTATTTTTGTATTTCAGCCATGCAGAATATAGAGTTTCTCAGGTTAACTTACATTTTTACTACTATATTTTTGCGACATTGGTGAAACAATTTACAGCATTTTAAGATCATATCTATTTGTTGGCTCCATGTAACTGATAGTGAAGAAGTGTATTCTTGCCTGAACATAGTGTGAATTAGATCACAGAATTATATATGGAAGGTTTCGGAGCATAACAACACCTACCCCATTTCCCATTACAAGATATTTCTTCAGTTTGTCCCGAAACCCTTCAAATACTGAGCATAGTGGCGGAATTATGGCTTTTTGTACTCATCAACTTCTGTCTCAATAGCTTGCCCTTTGAGGTACACAACATATGTTACGCGTAGGGGTTCCACAAGAAGGGGGTACCAAAATTGTACCTAACAAAAAAATGCACACGCTGCCTAATTATGCAGGAAAATTCAACAATAATAATTGACGACAGTATCTTTTTTTGTTAATCAAACTATTTTTTGTGTCATAAATGGATTTATATGCATATTCAGAAACATTTCAATTGCTTATTTAAAGGGGGACTGTACTAGTCAGCCATTTGAACCATATCAAAACCATTTCAATTAAAATTGTTGCAAAGAATCATTTTTACTTGTGTTTGTCCCGCACCAATTCTGATATCCACGTTTTATCACAACTTTAAACAAGCATTGCCAGGCAATGGGTACAACTGAAAATTCATGACCTTCAGTTTGACCTTTCAAGGTCACTCAAGGTCAAAGGTTATAGTGCCAAATGAAAGTGCACATATGACTTCCCATATGTTGTTAAGACAAACACCTCTCTATCTCTCACCATTTTTGAGTTATAATGGAAAATGATCAAATTTAAGCAATGACCTTGACCCCCCTGACATTTAACGCCCTGCAAAAAAACTATGAGAGATACCTTATCATGTAGTACATGAGTGGAAACAGAATTGAATGATGCACATTCTGGATTTAGTTTGAAGTTAATTTGATTGTTTTTACCAAAGTAATTACAGAAAAACAATTTTGACCTTTCTGGTGACCTTTACCTTGACCTAGATCCGATGACCTCCAAAATTTAAAGGGATTTATTCTAGACTAATGCCCACCTAATTTGAAAGTATTATGAAGATTGGTTGAGCCATTTTGCCAGAATGTTGCTAACAAACAAGAGAGAAAGAAACAAAGAAACCCCAACAAAAACAATACCTGGCCCTCCGGACTCTGTCTCAGGCGCGGCGATTAGACCATTGTTTCTCTGGTGGGAAACCCTGTTTGTGACGTGATGTTGTTGATATGTGGCAGTTTTCGCAAGAACTATCTTGCACTTGATAAGTTACCTGGGGATTGTCAGCATTTATTTCAAAACGACAGAGACTTTGGAATAAAATTATGCGGAATCGTTTTGCACCCAAATGCAACTTTGATCGTAAGACAGCCGACAGAATTTATGGTCATGGCTATTCGAAGTGCAGTTTATCTTTTGCTCTTAATCAGCTGCTAATCCAGAGTGTAGAGTGATAAACCTTATACGATTCGAATCTGTGGAGTCTCTGTTTACATGATATATTGCTTCTTCGGTAGAATGAAGTTACGGAATTGTTAGCACCACATGCGACACGTGTAGCATTTGTTTGTTTTTACTGCAAGTTTTTTGTTGCTTGGTTGTGTAACTTGGTTTCCATTTGGTAAAAATAGTTATCACGATAAGTATAATAGGTACAGTAGTTATCACTAGTTATTCTAGTTATCAAAGATAGTTATAGTTTTAGTATTTCCTGTTAAGTGAGTATATAATATGACTGTGTTGCAACATGGTGACTGTGCCCTGTATGGTGTTTTTTGTGAGATGCGCCATTGCCCCCGGTAGCGGGGACGTTCAGCTTCAAGTGGTTAAAACATACCCCACATCAAAATAATGAAGTGTGAAGTGGGTGTGACAGAGCAACCATATGAGTAAAATATTTGGTAGTTAGACTAGGTAAACAAAACCATGCGCGATCGATGATCCCATCCTTCTGGATAAGGGCTGTATGTTTACATGTGAAATTATGCCGAGCAGTATCACCAAACTGACGTCAAGTCCAGTGCTGCCATCTCGGATATCCATTACCGCAAAATTCATCACTTCTGCAGCCATTTTAAGTTAAATATGTCATGTTTATTTTCTGAGACAAAAGGCAATAAATAAGCAATAGCCTTGCATTGCTCTATTTGAAGAAGGATTATTGACCACCTCAGTTCCCCTTTAATGGCATCCTGTTAGTAATCTGCAGAGGAAACTGAACTACAGGTAGTTGCTCATGAAATTTCTGGCAGTGGTTAATTCCATCAAAAGTGGACAGTAGGAAGAAGCCAACTGGGGCACAAAATAGAAAAAGTAGGGGAAGAAGAAATTGCATGCAGAAATGTGGGGAAAATGTGAAAATCAATGGAGAGCAACTAGTCGCTCAGCTAAAAATCCTCTCTGAGCCAAAGTGAGCCGGTTAAGCTGTTTTATACTGTGTTTTGGACAATTAGGCCAACCTGTATAGTCAGCTGATGCTCCAGCTTGACAACCAGCTTACTCTACCAGCTAAACCAGCATAACCAGAGCTTTTGACCATCAACAGACCAGCTAGAAGAGTCCAAAACAAAGCTTGGACTATTGTAAGCCAGCTGAGGACTCCAAATGATGGTAGCTGGAATTTCCTGCTAAAGAGATTTACTATTTACTTCTCACTGAAAATCTTGAGGGAGGTTTGGAAGTTCGCCTGAATTTAATCAGGTATAAAATTGAGAGATCCATACCATCTGACCAGTTAAGTTAGATGTTAAAGCTTCTACTTATCTCACCCGACATACACCAGCCAGTATTAGCTAAACTCCATTTGTTGTTAAAGGTGGATGGCAGGCAGGTGAACATCGCAATTCACGTCCCGCTCCACAAAAATTGATGTTCAGTGGTCTATAGTAGGTTACTCTAAATAGTGTACTCAGTTGCCACATCCATTCCGCCACATAGCCAAACCTGCCAATATCAATATAGCATACCCCTCACAAAATGAGTAGTTTCAGTGATTCAGTTAACCAGATCCTATGTTCATGTTGTGTATAGCTTTCACTCGGTTCCTCAAAAAAATGCATAAGAATGACCCTATATGTGCATATTTTATGTGACACTTGAGGCCATGTTAATGTAAAATGTTCATGCACTAACATTATACTTGTCTTCTGAATTTAACTATCATCTATTTGCTTCATAAAAACAGACAGAAAAAGTTGGTTTAATAAGCTTATTTATCTAGTTTTGTACGCCAAATCCGATTTCATGCTGAATGCATGATGTTCGGGGCAGATGTTCTTATCGGTCTCCTGTTGGTTCCAGCTATTTTTCAATGCAAATTCAATCAGAGCGCCAATTTAAGATGCTATTCATTAAAGTTCTGTTCAGCTTAGCTTACAGAGCTGAACTGAAAAATGTTGCTCCTTAGGAGAGCAGCAGGATAAATTGTGCTCATTAATATGTATAGTGGTAAATACTGCAATAAAAAAAGCTTCTGTTTTTGCTACAGATTAGTCATAGCACTTACACTTATGATAAAATCCACTCCAAGGCCAAATGTTTGGAACCAATCAGAGCTCAAAACACAGCCAAATATTAAATGTTTCTCGGTACTTGTCAAAATAGCTGCGATAACAATTCCAATTTGCAAAGCTTCTGACATTTTTACACAGACTATACAAAAACCTTGATTTTCAAATTCTACCCACGTTAAGCTGAATTGTGTTTCACAAGGCCTTACAAGTATACCGTCTTCCTGCCGCCATCCACCGTCAACCCTGCCACCACAGCAATCTGTTCACACTCACAAAAATACATTTCCACACTGGGCGGGCTTCCATGCTCAATCACACCTGCTTGGGAAAAAAATTGCAATATACTTGCAAAAGGATTGTAGAGCTTTATTTCTGAGTGAAAGACAAGAATGGACAGAAAACAAATAACTGATGCCAATTCATTTTACATGAACATCATTTCAAAAATAGAGAGATAAATGTGAAAAATCTATTTTCTGCGTCAAAGTGCTGTGTTAGGATATTTAGGATTTCTGTGGGGGCCTCATTTTCCATAAAGTCAAGTAAGGACAGCATTCTCAGACATCTTTAAAATGAGTATAACCATGACAAAAAAAATCTGACCTTTATGTGAGTACACTAGATAGCATTACCAAATAAAAATAATTGTGTGCAAATAAATATGATACTGCATAATTGTACATTATTTGGCATAATTATTTTGCCAGTACTCAACTGTAGGCAACAAAATCCATTTTTACACAACTGTTTTTAGACCCTGAGATTACACATACAGTAGTTGGTGGATTTCCATGTGCAATAAATTCCAGACCCAAAAAGTGCTTGCTATTTAAAAAACCCTAATATGATAAAAGAAAGTACCATTGATCACTGTTTAATGAATATTTTACTACAACACATAATAAAGAGGGTATTTCTGTCTCATTCTGAAAAAAACTTTGTCTAACCAAAATTTTTAAATTTTCCTCACCAAGTGCAACATATTTTCTTTTAATGCAATGAATGTACTATGTTCTATGTTATGATCCAGACCAGGAATTAAATTCAGAGGTAGAATACAATCCAAAAGTAGCATTTATTGATTGTAATATAGTAGCAGTGGGTTGGAGTCCAGAGGAAGATTGCACACTTCAGTTCACATGTAGCAGGTGAGGTAGCGTGGCCGTATCCTCTGCCCAGTCAGTGGCTTTCTGGGGTGGCTGCTAGATAGAGTGAACACTTCACCAGAGCCGAACTGTCAGATGACAGGATGGAGAAGTTAATCCAGAACGCGGTCCCGAACCTGAGGAAGGCTTGGGAGCTTGTTCCTAATAAACTGGGCAGAGGAACAGACTTGGAGTAGATTAATAGGAACACAGTCTCAATCCTGGAGAGCAAGAGTAAGGCTTGGGAGCTTTAACTAAACTAGGAAAAATTCAGAATAGTTTCATAACTTTGTATAATTCCAAAACATTCCAAGCAAAGTCACAGGAAGGCATTTTTGGAAGGATGCAAACAGCAGGGAAAATAAGTATTGAACGTGTCAACACTTTTCTCAGTAAATATATTTCTAATGGGGCTATCGACATGAAATTTTCACGAGATGTCGGGAGCAACCCAAGTAATCCACACATACAAAGAAATCAAAACAAATAAGTCCATAAATTAGAATGATAGATGATGGAATCCCAAGCCAAATGCTGTAAGGTGAACTTTCAATTGGTGAGTGCAGCAGAGGTCACCCACAGCTAAGATGCAAGGATTCCTGCAAAAGAGATTGGCTGACATCAAAATCAATAAAGCTGAACAACCGGAAACTAAGAATAATGAATGGTGCTGTTTTCGAGAAAGCACCCAATGATTGAGAATGGCACTTTGAACATAGGGCTAGGAAGCAAAAATAAGCCAAAGAAAGAGGTAGCCAAGCAGTGAATGATGGCTCATCCAGCTCACGTCAATGTCATTCAAGAATTTGTCTAAGTAGCCATGTAAGCAGCAAAAAGGACAGGTATAGCTCAGATACTATTGCACAAATTTGTATGTTTTATCTATGCACTCCCTATTGTGTGTTAAATGCATAGTCTGCCAGGACTGACCCAGACCAATAATGACAGTTTTTGAGTTTGACAAACAAAATGGACGAGCATACTCCAATGTCATTTCTATAATTTTCCCCTCGAGTTAAATATTACTTTCAAGAAAGAGGAAACTATGCAAAAAAGCAACACAAATATCATGTACCGTAACTTTTCCAATTTTCAGGGAATGCTGGAAAGGCAAAACTGTTATCTCGGCAAATAATGAAAACAAACAAGCGAAGAAAACATTTTTATATTTAAAAAGTTTTGGGCCCCATTTAGAAGTCATAAATGCAGAATATGTCCTTAGATTATTTTTTAAGAACTTCAAAGCTTTTAGTCGAGGCTTACGGGGGGTAGGTGGCGGGTAAGATGGGACGGAGGGACTGAGGCAATTACTCTTGAGGTTGTGTGCAGTAATCTCCCCAATGCAGGGTGAGTGCTGTGGAGGGCACTTCAGGCTGCAGGAAGGTGGGAGGGAGATACACGAATGAGCCTACAAAAGCGGAGTAGGCTTGATTTCCCCGCTGCACTCCGCACTCAAAATCCCCTGCTGACTGCTCTCTGCGGTGGGAAGGCTGGGGGCAGGCAGCAATCTGGA
Organism: Gymnothorax javanicus; assembly: GCA_029692085.1. Classification (NCBI taxonomy): domain Eukaryota; kingdom Metazoa; phylum Chordata; class Actinopteri; order Anguilliformes; family Muraenidae; genus Gymnothorax; species Gymnothorax javanicus. The sequence continues at coordinate 22,730,716 of CM056203.1, forward strand.
ACAGACGGTGCTTGTTGGACAAAACCAGTGTAGCATCATGTTGTGAGTTTGGTGAATCACATAATGCTCGCAATAATTTACATGCATCACTTTTGTCTTCTGAAATCAAAGCCGCGGCATATTTTAACACATGATAATTGTCTTTCTCAAGTTAACTGCAGTTAGGGCGAACAGAACCTTAGATGGGTGGGTGTACATGCAGAAAGAACGGGGGTAGTCTGTGAATGACACAGCTGAAGATAGACGGAAAGCTCAAAAATCAATGATAATTCTTCCTGTTCTTGAAAATCACCTTTATTTATAAGGCTTGGTTACTGCCTGCTATTTATTCACCATATAGACATGTAGTCAGTACATGTGCTGGCTGCTGCAGGGAAGAGAATTTGCGAGACAGTGCATGAAGAGTAACTGCAGCAATGCTTCATTCTGCTTACAGAGAATGCAATTTCTCGCGATACATAAAGCTTCTTTTGTCCCATCGTTGTTGTCTTGGTTCAGCTCAAAAATTCATTTTAAAATGACAAAAGCATGCACAGTGAAGCTATTCTCCAAACATTTTTTGTTTCATATGGGGGTCTTTGGTTGAAATTATATATACTGTACATTTAAACAGTAAAACCAACAGTCAGGCATGAATATATGAACATTAGCAGAGAGTTTGTTATTTTACTTGTCTACCACAGCATATTGGGGGTGAAAAAGGCCACTCTCAGCCGCAATTTGTGAATATTTACATCTAAATCACTTAAGGTCTATAGAAATTACGGTATTTTTTGAGTAAGGTCCCTCCCTTTTCATGGGCCCAAAACTAAGTGGACAGTTGGCTGCTCAGCTGTTCCATGGCCAGGTATGTTTAATTCCCTCATTATTGAATTTAGAGGGAAGAAAACAAAAAAGGTCTTGAGTTGATCTCAAGTGTGTTTTGCTCACTCTGAATACGAAGTCCAAAATGATGTTACTGCCAGTGAGGCAAGCCATCATTAGGTAGAATAAAAAAAACCCATCAGTGAAGTAGCGAAAACATTAGGGGCCCTATTTTCCTGCTTGTGCTGTATGTCATACACGCACATACTAATTGCTACCTCTAATTCTATTTTTTGCGAAGTGAAACAGGTCATTTTGGGCTAGTGCACCAAGCAATAGGGCGGAGAGTTGTCTCTCGAGGGCGTAGGTCTATTTTGGGGGTTCTATGTAAATGAGGTTTTGCTGCTGGAACAATTTCAATTATTTTGCACAACCCATTTTCCTGTCCCACCAGTGGGTGTCTACAAAAACATGTATAGTAGCTATGTATACTATTAAAAATGGAATAATGTGTGACATAATTAAAGGTATCAGTATAAACAATGTATTAATGTATAACCCCATTTCCAAAAAAGTTGAGACACTGTGTAAAATGTAAATAAATATAGAAAGCAATGAATGTCAAATCATTTTAACTTTATATTTATTTGAAAATAGTATAAAGACAATATACCAGTTGTGAAAACGGAGATTTTTTTTTTGTTTTTTGGAAAACGTGCCCATTTTGAATTTGATGCCAGCAACACATTCAAAAAAGTTGGCACTGGGGCATGTTTGCCTCTGTGTTGCGTCATGTCTTCTTTAATCAACATTCTGTAAGCATTTGGGAACTAAGAAGACCAACTGCTGTAGTTCTGAAAGCAAAATATTTCCCATTCTTGCTTTATGTAGGATTTCAGCTACTCAACACTTGTCTTTGCAGCATCCATCATCATATTTTTTGTTTAATACTGTGCCAAATATTGTCAGTGGGTGACAGGTCTGGACTGCAGGCTGACCACTTAAGCACCCAGACTCTTTTACGCCAAAGCCATGTTGTTGTTTTGTAATACGTGCAGAGTATGGTGTTTGGCATGGTGTTGCTGAAATGAGCCTGCCCCTAAAAAAGGCATCTGGATGGCAGTAACTGTTGCACCAAAACCTGTATATATTCACGATTCATGATTAATGATGTCTTTGTGGATGTGAAAGTTACCCATGCCTTGTATACTAATGCACCCCCATACTATCATGGATGCTGGCCAAGCCGGATGGCCATTCTCCTCTTTAGCCCAGAGGACGTGGCATCCATGATTTCCGAAAAGAATTTCACGTTTTGATTAGTCAAAGCTCAGGGCAGTTTTCCACTTCGCCTCAGTACATTTTAAATGAGCTCGGGCCCAGAGAAGAAGGGAGTGTTTCTGGATCTTGTTCATATATGATTTAATCTCAACCATGGCAGAGTTTTAACTTGTACTTGTGGATGCAGTGAGAAACTGTGTTTACTGACTGTTGTTTACAGAAGTGTTCCTGAGTCCATGCAGTGATTTCCACCACAGAATCCTGTCTGTTTTTATTGGAGTGCTGCCTAAGAACCTGAAAATCAAAGCCATTCAAAATTGGATTTTGGCCTTGTCCCATGCGTACAGAGATTTTTCTGGATTCTCAGAATCTTTTAATGATACTATGTACCATAGAGGAAAAAAATCACCAAATTCTTTGCAATTTTAAGTTGGAAACGTTATTCTCTAATTCTTGAACTATTTCCCCATGCAGTCTTTCATTGAGTGGTCAAGCCCTCACCATGTTTACTTATGAAAGACTTTTTATACCGAATCATGTTGCTGACCTGTTGCTAAATAATCAAATAAAGCTGTGAGGTGTTCTGCCAGTTGTCTTTTTCGAGCATCATGCAACTTTCCCAGTCTTTTATTGTCCCATCCCAACTTTTTCAAAACTGGTTGCCTTCATCAAATTCAAAATGGGCAGATATTTTTCAAAAAACAATAAGAATTATCATTTTCAACATGTGATTTATTGTCTTTGTACTATTTTCAAATAAATGATTTGAAAATCATTGCATTTTGTTTTTATTTACATTTTACACAGCATCCCAACTTTTTTTGGAAATGGGGTTGTATGATTGTACAGTGTATCATAGTATCGTCATCAAAGTAAAATTAGTATTATAACTTACAGGCTTATACTCTATTTGGCACTAATAATTATGTAAATTACCTGGAGACACAAGCGTCAGATAGGAGCAGAAAGGGGGTACCGCGCATACAATTTCAAAAGTGTCGAGGGACTCTCCAAAATCATTATCATGATAACTAAAATTCCATTAGTAGGTTGTGAGACTAAATTTTCCATAAAAAGCAACATTGCAGGCTCTGCAAGTCTTATATCCTTTGGAGAATTTATATTTTCCATTTACAGTGCATTCAGAAAGCACTCAGACCCCTTCACTTTTTCACATTTCACAGCCTTATTCTTGAAATAGTTTAAATTAATTTTTTTCATCATCAGTCCATACTCAATACTCCAAAATGACGATACAAAACCAGAATTTTTGCTAATTAATTAAAAAGGGAAAAACTGAAATATCACACTGACATAAGTATTCAGACTCTGTGCTATGACACTTGAAATTTAGCTCAGGTGCCTTTCGTGCGCTTGATCATCTTTAAGAGATTTCTAAACCGTGATTGTGCTACCTGCGGTGAATTCAACTGAATGGACATGATTTGGAAAGACACACCCCTATCTATATAAGGTGTCACACCTGCCATTGCATATCAGAGCAAAAACCAAGCCATGAGGGTCAAAGGGACTGCCTGCAGATCTCAGAGACAGGATTGTCTCGAGACACAGATCTGAGGAAGGCTGCAAAAAAATTCTGCTGCATTGAAGGTTCCCAAGAGCACAGTTGCCTCCATAACCCTCTTGAAAATGAGCCCCTAAGAACCATACTGGGCCATCCCGCACTTTTGACAAAATTGAGGTGAGTCTGCACATGATTCAGCATGTGCAGAAAACTGAGATCTATATTTCCTAAATGGGCCAGCGCAATCTACCCAGATGGATTGTTAATAGAAGCAACTGCCTTCTCTGCCACTGTGCATATGCACTGCATTGCTTAAGCCATAGCGAACCATCCCGCAACTTTCCCACAATTCATTGTAAACATTGTGGCTCGGTATCTCACTGGTGAGGAATTGCTTGCTATAATTGATGATGATAGTGAAGTGGAAGATGACAGAGACCCAGAGTTTGTCCCAAATGAATCAGAAGATGATGGTTCCTCTTCAGAAGGTGGAAGGTTTCACTTTTTTCTTGCAGAAGGGCATCTGAAACCTACATATGAAGTGCATGTACATAATTTTACATACCTTGAGTTTGTAACATATGCAGTGGCTTTTGTTGCCAGTCACTCCAGATGACACAAGAGGCTGGCAATTTTGAGTCCCATTTTCTCAAAAGTACCCCAATGTGGATTGGCCCGGTATGGTTCTTTGGGGCTCAAATATCCTGTAGTTGTTTCTTGTTGTTGTAGTATTAATGGCATAACTGTAGTATTACTATAGTTTGCATAGTATAACTAGAGTAGTACTATAGCCATCACATTATGACTATAGTATTACCATAGTCAACAGTACCATGATATTACTACAGTCCACACAGCTGTCTTGCTGCTGTTCGAATGACTATGGTATGAGGTATCACGGTCACACTTTAGATGAAGTGTTGCTCATAAAGCCTTTATACAGCATGTATAATGCTTTCATAAATGAAACATAATGTCTTCATAAATCATACACAAGCAAATCTCATGCTGTGTGAAGCGTGAAATAACACCTTATTCAGCATGTGATGCCAGATGTGATATAACTGACAATGTCACTTTACTAGTGGCTAAATGCTATAAAGGGTGACTATGTCAGCTAAGTGGCATTGTAATTGTCACATCTGGCATCACATGCTGAATAAGGATGTGTTATTTCACCCTTTACAAAGCATGACATTTGCTTGTGTTTGATTTATGAAGACATTATGCGTTATGATTCTGCCATGTACTGTTCTGTTTCTGCTCATGTTCTGTTCATGTCTTGCCATTGCCTTTATTCCATGCCATGTTTTGTTTCTGTTTATTCTTTTATTCCTGCCATAGTCCATTTTCCCAGTTAGATTCCGGTCATTGTTTTGCATTTTGCCCTGCATTGCACTTTGTCTCCCCTGTCTGGTCTTGTGTTGAGCTACAGCTTATTCCCCCTAGTACTGCGTGTCACATGTTTAGGTGATTTCATGGTTTCTGGGTTTCCAACCATTCCTTCTAATCTCGTTTGCTTCCTTCGCCTTGCTTTTCTATTTTACTAACAAGTACTAACAGTTTGTTATTTTGTTAAAGTTACTAACCAGAACTAACATTGTATATAATACTAACTTACTAACGAGCACCAGGGATTGTATAGCTGCACCTTACTAATTGATTAACAAGCTCTCAGCACTCGCCCTGTTCTAGTCTCCGCCTCTTGCCTTCACTTAATCTTTGCTGCGTTTCAGCGGATCCTCCGCACCTGCTCAACTCTGTTCTGCCTCTCATTATCTGTGCACATTAGAACTCCCTAACCGGAGCTGTGTGTTTGTCAATAGGCTGTCTCGTGATCCCTGTCCGCGTTTTAGCTTTTGCCAATTTCATGTGATTAGGTTCTCCCTCGTGTTTGCTCCTTCGTAATTAGTCTGATCCAATTCACCTGTTCCTAATCATAGCATGTGACTTCCCTTGTGTGTATTTAAGCAGTCTTCTCACAGCAGTTCCCCGCCAGAACGTTTCTCTTGGTTTGCCTGTGCTACGCTTGTTTTCGCCTCGTATTCTCTTGTGATTCACTTCTGACTGGCCGTCCCTGATTTTCGATTGTGGCTCTGTATTGGATTGCTTGTTTCTTCTGTGTATCGACCCCTTTTTGCCTGACTACGAATTCTGTGATTGATGCCCTGTTTACGACTCGGATTACGCCCTGTGGATTTTTTGATTTTTTTGGATTGTGGACTTTGTATCGTTGCCTCCTGCTCTGCGGGGGTTCGCCCCCTTTCCCAATAAAGATCCTATTTACTGCAATTCCTGGTTCTCGCGTCTGGTTCTAGATCGCTACCTCACATTATGTCTCATTTATGAAGGCATTATACATGCTGTATAAAGCCTTTATGAGCAACACTTCATCTAAAGTGTGACCGGTATCACTATAGTAATACTACACTATGGCGGCGAAAATACCATCCATTTACTATCAGATAACTATAGCTTGGGACATTAGAAATTTTTCTTAGGGGAATTTTTACATGGAAGAAGTCTGGAACCAACAAGACTGTTCCTAGAGTTGGCTGCCCAGTAAAACTGAGCAATTGGGGGAGAAAGGCTTTGGTAAGAGATGTGACCAAGATCCCTATGTTCATTCTGGCTGACCTCCAGAGATCCTGTGTGGAGATGGGAGAAACTTGCAGAAGGACAACCCTCATTCAAGCGATCTGGGCTTTATGGCAGAGTGACCAGACGCAAGCCCCTTCTTAGCGAAAAACACATGAAGGCCCGCTTGGAGTTTGCAAAAAGCACTGAAAGGACTCTCAGACTGTGAGAAACAAAATTCTGTGGTCTGATGAAACCAAGATTGAATTGTTTAGCCTCAGTTTTTAGTGTCATGTTCGGAGGAAACCAGGCATCGCTCTTCACCAGCCCAATACCATCCCAACTGTGAAGCATGGTGGTTGCCTCATCATATGGTGGGGTGTTTTTCAGCAGCAGGGACTGGGGGACTGGTCAGGGTTGAGGGAAAGCAGAATGGAGCTAAGTACAGAATTATCCTTAATGAGAACCTGTCCCAGTGTGCTCAGGAGCTCGGACTGGGCCAAAGATTTACCTTATAACAGGACAATGACCCTAAGGAGACAGCCTAGGCAATTCAGGAGTGGACAATTCTGTGACTGTCCTTTAGTGGTTTAGCCAGAGAGCCCTGACTTGAATTCAATTGAACATCTCTGGAGAGACCTGAAAATGGCTGTCCACTGATGGCAGTTGCGTAACCAGACCTGAAAATTGGGGGTGCTGGAAAACCCCTTTAAAACAATTATTGTTTTAAATTATTTAAATCTTCTCAATTATTTTCCCATATTAAGACCTTTTCCATTTATAAGAATAATCCCTTGCCAATTAGAAACAAGGCCTCTTTCTTAAAGGGATAGTTCACCCAAAAATGAAAATTCACTCATCATCTATTCACCCCAAGGCTAATCGAAGGGTCCGTGAATTTCATTCGTCCTCAAAACACTTTTGGAGTGCCAAAGAAAAACAGCATTGAAGACAAAGCGAAATCAACTGAAGTCATTGGTGACCACTCTTTCAAGCGCAAGAAAACAACATTGAAAAAACACAAAATGCTTCCATAGTGCTTGTGCGGCATAATCCAAGTGTCCGTAAGACCCGACATTCAAATGTGACTTGAAAAGACATCATTTTATCATGTTTTTAGCCTAAATATCCAACGTAGCCACTTCGCTAGGAGCCCTGTTTATTTTCACGAAAGAAGTTGACCTCACTACGGTGGTTCATGATTGTTTAAATTGTTGAAATGAAATCAAAGACAAAGATTAGAGACGCCATTACACTATTTTGAATAAGGCTGATTGAAATGCCCAAAATTGTGTGTCCACATGAATAACTGACATTTTACCTTAACGAGGAGAACTAGCGACAACTGATTTTGTGGAGTGTTTTCAGAGTGAATGTATTGTTATTTAGGATAAATTATCGAGAGTAAGTCAGGACTGATAATTGTTTTATTGAGATGTTCTCTGCCTGCCCAATTTTCAGTTCTAGCTACGCCACTGACCGATGCCCCCCCAACAAACTTGTCCAAGCTTGAAAGGATCTGTCGAGAACAATGGCAGAAAATCCCCAAATCCAGGTGTGCAAAGCTTGTTGCATCATACGAAAGACGACTCAAGGCAGTAATCGCTGCCAAAGGTGCTTCAACTAAGCACTGAGTAAAGGGTCTGAAATCTTACGTTAACATGATATTTCAGTTTTTCTTTTTTTAATGAATTTGCAAAAAATTCTAAACTTAATTCTGTTTTTGCTCTGTCATTATCGGGTATTGAGTGTAGCTTGATAAGGGGAAAAATGAATGTAAACGATTTTAAGCATGAGGCAGCAACATGACAAATGTGAAGAATGTGAAAGGGTCTGAATACTTTCTGAATGCACTGTACTTTTGAATTCTTAAACTTGGCATGGGGTATACAGTACTGTGCAAAAGTCTTAGGCACCCTGCACTTTTTAAAATTCAAATCTACATTAGATGTTTACTTTTTGTTTCCATATTAGAGTCCCTGAAGATAAAAAGTAAATTAGAAATTCCAAACGCTACTTTAAAGAGAAGTTTAAAAAATAAATGTTTGTATTCCATTAAAATAGTCGATACAGATATTATAGTCTTGACAGAGCCTTGATATCAACACTATCATAGAGGTTTGTAATTTCTTGGAGGGACAGACCCAAGTGAGACAGTCAGCCTGCAGAATAATGGAGGCAAGTTCTCCACTCTGTTTGGGACAAGCAAAAAGCCAATCATCTTATAAAACTATAGCACAACAGGACAGTGTCCCAAATTGTTTGGCAAAGGGTAGTCACACCAAATAATGATTTGATTTAGTTTTTTAACAGTCTACAGCTCTGTGTAGCACATTTCTCAGATATTAGAGACTTTAATTTCATCATTTTTGCAAGCATATTTGCCCTAAGAAATTGCTTTAAATGTGCCTAAGGCTTTTGAACAGTGCTGTATATAAAAAATGGCTGTAATTCCTATGCTGTTGATATAATATTTGTAACAAAACTCATAAGGGGGTCTTCAGAGTAAAAATTAATTTTTTTTTTGTTGAAAATTTCAATATTTTTGATTTTCAAATAAAATAAATAGAAGAATGCAGTGAGATTCCAGTAAACACCAAGAATCTATGTTTTTCCTCTGCCTCAATTGTTACTTGTGACTTTAAATGCAAATTACCGAAAATCACAATTTTGACTGATTTTCAACCTTGTGGCATTCATAAAATCATTAATATTCATCTGATTGACTTGAAATTTGTACTGAAGTTGTATCTGTTGGAGATCTATGAAATGACATAGGATTTTCTAGATAGGTGCATCCCTAGGGGGTTAATTTTGAAAATGAAGCAAGTTGATGATAGCGATTTCCGTTATGGTTACATAACAGAGCTCATTAAATATTCATAAATGTTCCAAACTAAAAAATCCTATGTTATTTCATAGAACTATCTTAAACCGTTCATATGAGACTAATTTGAGTGAAACCTGACCATGGGTTATTGAAATATCAGTGCCGCAAAATATTTTCAGATTTTGTCATTAAAGTGCCGGTGCCATGACAACCATGTAAATTTTTATCAAAATACTATATTTTATGAGGTTAAAATCATGTTGAGTATGTTTATTTCTTAGTTTTTACATTATTATGGTTATTTCTACACTTTACCCTGAATACCCCTTAAGGGAAAATTTACAGTTTACACACATCTTGATGGTTTCATTTCAAATTCCTTGTGGTGGTGGTGTTCAGAGCCAAAATTATAAAAATTGTGTCTCTGTACAAGTAATTACAAACCTTCTGTATCAGAAAAGTGTGCTAGAATTCAAAGATTTAGAATATCAAATTATTCCTTGTGTTTTCTGCCTGTGAAGCTCCGATTGCTCTTTAAATGATTTTTAGACCAGCTAGTTTGGATCAATACCCAAACACATACATGCTGTTTGGCTGAGTTTTATCTACGTTCGCCTCAGCACCTGCACCTGAATCCCGATAATGAGAAACTCCTCTCCCGCCTTCTGTGCCTGTGCATCTGATTACTTCCGCAGTCATGTGGCGTCTGAATGAGAACATCAGCTTCAGATTGCTTTCTGAGCTGGATCTTATCAAATAAGGACCATGAACACTTCTCTCCACACTACCTTATGTTCACACAGCACCGTTAAAAATAATTTTTTAAAATCAATTGTAGGAAAAATATATCTAAGTACAGAATTTTTTATGTTTCATGTGTCATATGGTTAATTTTGGTGGTGAGTTGAAAAGGCTTTATTCTCAGATAAAGATAGGGAATAGATGTAAACTTGAAGGGCACTCAAAGAGTGCATACCTTTGCCACGCCGTATGTCAGCATCATTGATTCTTCTCAATCTAGAATCCAGAATATGTTCAAAATCACTTCCAAAATTGAATGAACTAATCCGTGGATTTTCACCGACCGTCCTACCAAATTTCGTGCCAATCCATTCATAACTTTTTGAGTTATCCTGTTCACAGACAGACAAACAAACAAAACAAAGAATGACGACTTGCCGAAATCATGCACAGATCTGTGAAACAGAATTAATGGAATTGAGTTGGTTTCAAGTTTCTAGCTGTAATAGTAGCAAAGTTATGAACCCAATTGTATAGACTTACTGAAAAAAAAAATACTGAAAAAAGTACAGGCTTCTGGCAACAGACCTCCTCTATCATATGGTGAAGTTTCATGAACATAAACAATATGCAAACAGTAAAAAGAGTGTGTTACTGACAAACAGACAAACAAACGAACAAACATACAAACAGACAACTAACGCAACCGACTAACGTACTTGCCAAAAATCGCAGATTCGGCAAGAAGCAAACAAACAAATACGTAAATTAAAGATTGTTCATAGAACGATGACTTGCTGAAATTCCACCCAGTACAACGAAGCTATCAACCAAAGTGTGTTTTTGACCTTTCGTGTGACTTTGACCTTGACCTTTGTAATAGAAACTTTAAAAAAGTTTATGTCTGTGGCTAGTAACCTATGCTAACATGTCTCCAAGTTTTAAGATTGGCGCAGGATAAATGGCAAAAGGGTGCGTAACTAACAAACTGACAGACAAACGGACGTCTAACGCAACCGACTGATATACTTGCCAAATTGTATGATTTCGGCAAGTAACAAACAAACAGGAGAAAACATAACCTCCTTGTTGGAGGTAATGATATGTGCTGTTCAGTTCCTGGTCATCATTAAGGACTTCTTTTACTGTGCATTTGGATGTTCTGAATTGCTGGCATAATGATAATTATAGGCTATATGCTGTTATTAAAATTACATTTTAATAATAGATAAGGCTTGTCAGCCAGGGATGGCAGCTTATCTAACAGAAGGCAAGCTTCTCCAAGAGAAGAAAAACTCTGATTTTGAAACATCCGTTGTCTTGCGGCCACGCTCATTCATAGGAAAGGCTTTGAGAGTAAACCCAGAGGAAAAATCTGGAGTTGGAGCCCAACTTTTACCCTACATGGAGGCAGGTCAAGGTTACTTACAGCTTGTATCTGGCAGCTCCTGCAGTGGCGCTGGAACCATACTTATTGCTGAGTATTTCTGTTGGATTCTTCCTGTGATGTGGAGAGGGGGGACCTGCTGCATGGGTGACAGCTTGTCCTCCACATCTAGAGACGAAACACTCATCTAGAGAGGAATGCTCTTACAGCTTACAAAGCCTCTGGTAGGAGGCAGAACCGACTGACTCTTCAAGCTGCTAGGAGCAAAGCTCGGCAATGTGCAAGGAGATGTGAAAGTAATTACTGGCTAGAGATCTCACCTCTGATACAGACTGCAGCTGACAGTAGCTGGTTTTACATGGAGCCTAATAATCCCATTAGAATCGGTTTAGAAGCCCAAACCGAATAAAAATGCTCCATGTAAACACCTCAATCAGAATAAACAGGTCTAAACAAAATGGAATTTCATTCGGTTTCAGAGGGGTAAAATATTCCTTTTCCCAAACTGATTAAAAGTAAAATTTATCATGTAAACGGTGAAACAGAAAGTTGTCTGGCTGCGTTTTGTCTGCTCTGTCTTGACGTAATTGTGCAGTGACATTTCCTCACTTGCAAATATGGTGTTGGTGGCTTCCAAGCTCAGCTCGCTGAACTGTGGTCTACGGCAGAGTGTTTGCTTTCAATGTACCCTCAAAGAAGTGAAAATTATCGCGCGCTTAGACAGGAGGAAAACAAGAATTAGCTAGTGAACATTCACGAAAAACTCAATGAAGCCGGGATAGACCGAAATGTCAAACGAATTGGAACCGCTGGAAAACTCTGAAGACCGGCTACTATAAGCCCACACAGCACAACAACAACAAGGGATATTTTTTTAATCAATCTGCGATTGTCACACAGCTGTAAAATGTCGGTTCTGATTAAATGCGGTGGGACATATAAACTCCAGATCAGAATAGATCACGTTGCATTTAAGCAGTTGACCTGAAATCTTCAATCGGAATGATTTCAATCAGAATGAAAAATAGTCTGCATGTAAACCAGGCTACAGACAAAATCACAGAGATTTACGATAGAATCAAGAGGGCACTGGATCCAACAGCAAAGAAAACAGCACCTCTGATGTCTGCCACAAGTGAGGTAATACAGAACCATTCAAAACAGATTGGTCACTAGGCAGCGCACTATTCTGGACTATACACCACAGAGAACAGGGTGAACAAAGAAGCCTTGAACGCCATTGAGAGCCTTCTGGTAATAGAACAGCTTGACAGTGAACCCATGCAGAAGTAACTCAGCGAATCCGTGGACTCTCTCAGGGATGGCCTATTCCAGATTCTATCGAGGATTGTGTGCCCACCAAGGCTTCTAAGCATCATCAACTCTTTCCATGAGGACATGAATTGCACTGTTGTGAACATCAGACTCTTTTGGCATCCGATGTGGAGTTATATGAAACAAGGCATGTTTGGCATATCCTTTGCTCAAGCGTCCTTTCGGATCTGCCAGGGGAAGCTTCTACCTCAGAACCAGATCAAATGGTGGACTATTATGCCTCTCAAGACTCAAAGCAGAAACTGTAGTTTAGCGTAAATGTCTGCATGAATTGTTCTTTGCAGACGATGCGGCAATCACCACCCACTCAGTGCAAGACCTGCAGTGGCTACTGACCTGCTTCAGTCTGGCTTGCCTGGACTTACCATCAGTCTAAAGGTAACTCAAGTCATAGGGTAGGGCGTGGATTCTCCATCAGACACCGGAATCTCTCACTTCAAGCTGGGTGCTGTTGACGATTTTGTATACCTGGCCTCTATAATATCCAACTCTGTCTCTTGACATAGGGATTAACAGACGCATTGGTTGAGCAGCCACCACCATGTCTAAGCAGACCAATAGAGTGTGGAACAACGAGAAGCTCGTTGAGCATCCGAAGGTACAGAGCATGTGTCATAAGCACCCTCCTGTATGGCAGTGAGTCTTGGACCCTACATGCCGTACTAGAGAAGAAACTAAACACTTTACATATTCGCTGCCTCAAGCTCATTCCGAAGTTCACCTGGGAAGACAAGGTTTGTTACAAAATAGTTCTACAGGAATTCCAAGCCTCTTCACCATGTTGATTCAAAGATGGATGCACTGGCTTGGCAATGTGTGTGTATGGCAGATGGAAGGATCCCTAGAGATCTCCTGTTTGAAGAACTATTACAGGGAGAAAAACCTTCAGGCCGACCACATCTAATGTTCAGGGTTGTCTGCAAGAGAGACCTGAAAGCAGTGGAAATAGACACAGGCTCATGGGAACCTGTTGCTCAAGACAGATCACTGTAACAGTTTGAAGAAGGCAGTTCGAAAAAAGGCTCTCTGTCTTTGAAGAAAGACGTAAGCGGCAGTCCTAAGAAAAGAAGGGCAGAGGACAAGCCAGAGCCAAGAGAGGGAGACCAGCATCAGATTTCATCCGTGAGCATTGTGGAAGTGACTGTCATGCTAACGTTGGACTGTTCAGACTGCGCAAAGGCCTCAAACTAGACCAATTCATTCTTGTCAAGCTTGACATATTTTTACAGAGCACAGCTCTACAGTCTCTTGAGACTGAAAGATACCATGAAAAATTACATGTCAATGTATATTCTTTACTGGCCTAATGTACTTTATATTTGCTTCCCTCTGTAATATGGCATCAAGTCTTGCAGTTTTCAAATGACTGGTGTCAGTTGGACAGAGACAATTGATGTTTAAACAGAAATAGACACAGGCATCCCAATACGCTCACCATGGAATTCTTAATGATAATGTCAATAATACAAGGCTTGTTTTGTGTTCCGCCGCTAAGATCCATGGGATTTACCTGGGAATTATTCATTTTAAATAAGGGTTCTCTGTTCTCTTTACACACTGTCAATATACAGTATTAAGGAGTTCCATCTGCCAGAAAAATCCTGTTTGCAGCCTTAGTAATGCTGCTATAGGCAACAAAAAGACTCAACATAAATGAACAAGCTGTGGTTCTCGGGTTTAAAAATCATGATTCAGATGTGCATACGAAGTTATTCACCTGGTCTGATTAGTACCAAATACTGTGTGCATGTGCAGGCACATGTGTGCACGAGCGCAGGAACATACAGTAAGCATGAATGTGGCTGCGTGAGAGGCTGAGAAAAGAGGATACGATTTTGCCTATCTGTTTAGGAGCTAAATGAATGCATCCTCCCACTGGTGAAGGTGTTTTCTGTGCATGAACCGCCTTCTATCTCTCCACAGTTGATAGAGGCTGTATCCCCTATGGATCGGGCATAGTAAGAGACGTGGATCTGAACCCAAACGAGCGAGCATGTGTGCACCCCAACGCAAGAATAGGCCCAGTGAGGGCTGGCATCCAGTTCAACGGTGGATTATTCAAATACAGTTACAGACATATGGTTGCTAGGGCAACACCTCATTTCCTCTGCTGTGAAATTGTCTCATACACTTCGGGGTAACAGCGGTATGGGCACAGTAGTGAGCTTTTTTTTCCCAGTCCTTATTTCTATGGAATAGTTTCAGAGCACTGAAAACCAGAGCACTGTAGGACAGAGATTATGGCTAACAAATATTCACGGGAGCCATTTATTAAATACATGGGCACTCAGTCTTGCTTGCATAAATGCATGCCATTTTATATCCCAGTCCAACCTTGTCAGAGGGAATGAAGGAGTGCTCATCTTACACTATAGATTATCTTCTTGGCTCAGAAAATGCCCACTTTCTGTCCTTACTCACCCCCTGCCTCCTTTTGGAAATGTAAACTGATTTCGATCCCTCCTGTTTGTGTTGCTGAATTACATTCCCTATTCCTTCAGTTATTTTATCTCCTCTGTTCTTGACCCTGGGGTCTCTCAACCAGATTTTTTTTCCCTTTTTGTCTAGCTAGCTTTGAGTTCACCGCTATGAACATTTGCCAGTGTCTGTAACCCAGGACTGTGTTTATACTGACCTTGAACAGAAGTTAAACGCATTCATTAATAAAGAAGGTGTAAAAGTAAGGTGCGAGGTGAGGATAACGAGAGTGCAGAGTGAAGGTGAGTCCAAGATTTAGGCCAGTGGAGATTATTTTATTAACATAATCTGGACGGCAGACCTGTAGCCTAATGACCTCAGGTGCAGTATTGTCAGCTCATGGGGTGGTCACCAGCCAGAGGAATCCCACTGTCACTACCACAGGAGTATCCATGTTTCAGGGATGCAGGAAAAAAAAAAGTATTGCCTTGAATAGTATTTCAGTCTTGCAAAGATATTTTTTTTCTCTTCCTCACCAAGTTGAAAATATCAATTAATCTTAAAATTACTAGATTCTAGAAAGGGTTCTTTGACCACATTGGCAAAACCTTTGCCATACACAAAACAAGAAACATAATGTGAATATGATTTTATGTTGAATGTATGACCGAAATATACCTTGAGAATGGCTTCTTTATATAAATTTTTTTTTCTTTACTTTTTGGTAGTGCAATTATAACCGTTACAACCTCAGCCAGGACCTCTCAGACATGGTGACATGAAACAAAACTATATAGGCTCAATATGAATGTACGGATTTGTTACAGCCCATAAATAAATTTGTCTTATTGGACCAGCGACCTCAGCTCAATGTTCTGCTGACTTAGGATCACTGTGTTGCATGGGCCATGGATCTATAACGTCCTTTTCCAGTACTGAAGTGTTTTGAATGCCATGCCTCATCCTCTTGCAAAATGACCATTAAAATGAACTGCATTTATTGCCACTATCATGATTCTCCCACCAGGTTGGCACACTTGCTAATGTGCATGGGAAATGGTGGCCATTTTGCACCTCAATGCTCAATTTTCTGAGGAGGATCAGGAAGATTTGACTTGCAGTTTTATTTGCAGATGTTTATATACAGATCACTGCTATGATATGAACTAACCCCTCATTCTTTGATTCTGAAACTTTAAAAAAAAAAAAAATTAAATTCAGAGTGAAGGTTGAACCATCTGCAAAACCAACAGGTCTTCCAATAGCAGCTGTGGCAAGCTCATGGACTTCCCTTGGCTCAATCTTGTAAGAAACATGTTCTAAAGCCAGCATCTGTCACGATCTTGTAATGATACGCTCAGAGGAACCAGTCGCAACTCAGGGATAATCCAAAAATCGTAAGCCTTTATTGCAAAATGGGTCAGGACCAGAAGACACAAGGATTGCCAAGCCGAAAACAATGTCCAAAAAGTGAAGTCGACTAGACAGGCAGGAGTCAAAACCAGTAAGGCAGATGTGCAACGGTACATAGACAGTAAGCCAAACTCATAGTCGAAATCCAGAAAGGTAGGTCATACACAGGGCATCCAAAACAGAAATTGTAGTCGTACAAAAACAGGTCAAAAATCCAAAAAGACAAAACAGGAATAGAAGGGCAATGGCAAACTTAAGGTCGGGCAAAACAGTCGTGAAGAAGCAATGAACAAAAGGCATATGAGGAGCTCTGCACACATGTAAATTGATCAACGTTCTGACAAGGAATGAATTGCAGTGAGGACTTTAAATAGACAAGAGGAAAGTCACATGCTATGCAGGGAACAGGTGAATTGGATAAGACTAATTACAGAAGTAAGCACACATGGGGAAGTCCTAAACCACAAACAATTGGCAAAAACCAAAACGCGGACAGGATCAGCATCGACAACCTATGACAGATAAACAGCTCCGGTCAAGGAGTTCTAAGTGCACAGTTAAGATTCCAGGACAGAGAGAGAAGCGCACCTGAGGTGTGTAAGCTGTAATCAAAGCAGAGCACACGGAAAGCAAAAGGGCCGGAGTTACAGAACAGAGCAGAGCGGGGCAGAGTTAGTTATATTAGTAAACAGTGATATCTACACACCTAATCAAAATACGTGAATGTTAGTTGGTTAGTTTATGTACAGACAAAGGGATTAGTATACAGTAAAATTACCAGTACTAACTAAGCAGGCTAGCGGTTAATTAATATGGTAATTTCAGAACAGCGGGAAAAAAGGTAAAACGAGACTTGAAGGAAGTTCGTGAAATACCGGAAAACTTCCAAAATCACCTGAAGCGTGTCTGCACGCAGACAGGGGAGTGCACTGGCATGATGACACAGATCACATCAGACATTACAGGGGAGACAATGTGCAATGCAATGAAGGAATGGATGAATAAACATGAAAAATAATAAATACAAAATCAAACAGATACAGATCATAACAGATCTGGGGCTGCATTAGTGCTCTCACTTGCTTATGTCACAAGGCACAGCTGAAAAAAGGGTACATGGGCATTTTGGAACAACATGCTGCCTCCTAGATGTCATTTTTTCTGGGACACCCCTGCTTGTTCCAGCACAATAACGCCAAGCCACACTCTGCTTGTATAACAACAGCATGGCTTTGTAGCCATAGAATGCGGGCACCAGACTAGCCTAATACCTAGATCTGTCTCCCATTGAAGACGTGGCAAATTATGAAGCTCAGAATACAAAAATGGAGACCCCGGATTGTTGACCAACTAAAGTGCAATATCAGGCAAGAATGGAAACAATTTCCTCTTTCAAAAGTCTAACAATTTGTTGGCTCCATTCAAACATTACTTCCTGAGAGATATTAAAAGGAGAAGTGAGGTTATACAGCGGTGAACATGCATCTGTCCCAACTTAATTGGAATGTGTAACAGACATTACACTTAGAAATGGCTGTTATTAAAATGTGTTAAAACATGTTTTATTTTGTCTAATGCTTATTTCATTTGAATACAGGAAAATGGGGATCTCCAAATTACTATTTGTTGTTTTTATTTACATTTTACATATTGTTCTAGTTCTTCTGAAATTGAGGTTGTATGTATTTGAAACCCTGAGTGTTCTTTTTTTCTGTGCGCAAATTAGCTAAAACTAAAACTAGAATAAGAGGCTTTGATTCATGAGGTTCTCCTGCTCATGAATCATCCATCCATCCATCCATTCTCTATACCCGCTTATTCCTCACTAGGGTCACGGGGGGAGCTGGAGCCTTTCCCAGCTGACAATGGGCAAAGGCAGGGACTCACCCTGGACAGCTCGCCAATCCATTTCAGGGCGCACACCCCATTTACACACCATTCGCCCTCGCGCTCATACCTATGGGCAATTTAGTGTCTCCAATTAGCCTGATATGCATGTCTTTGGACTGTGGGGGAAACCGGAGTACCCAGAGGAAACCCACGCAAACACATGGAGAACATGCAAACTCCACACAGAAAGGCCCCAGGCCGGATTCAACCCACGACCAGTTAGCAGTGCTAACCACTGTACCACCGTGCCGCTTGTGAATCAACAACTACAAAACAGTAGAGGAGAGAATCAGTTGGGTAATTTTTAACTATTTGATGACTCAGACCGTTCTGCAATTTTTTACTTTGTTCATTAAAGGTCTTATGAGGGTGGGGTACCCGAGGCTCAGAAACCAGTGTGATGTTGAAACAACACAGCAGGCTCTGGTTTCAAAACAACTGAGTATAGAGCGTCAGCAAGTACACTGTAACAGCACTGTCATACATGGCATTGTGTCAATGTCTTTTGTGACATAATAATTTCCTCTTTATTACAAAACTATGGCTTCAAGGTGAAATTTATATGTTGTCTTGCATACAATACATGTTTGTGTGAGTGTGTGTGTGTGTGTGTGTGTGCGCGCGTCAGTGCATGTGTGTGTTTTGTCACCTAACCACAGGTAGGGGGAACAGAAATTTTTCAACCACACCCTGGGAGAGTATCACACCAAAGAATGAGGATTTTTGATTGGTTACACAATTTGCGCTGGAGGCTTGTCATTGGTTGCATGCTTGGAAGCCCATTTGTCAGAAAGATGCCCATCTGCAGTAGTCTTCATCTGAAAAGTTAGTTTTTCAGTTAAGAATGCACACAGTTGTCTGTAAGAAGGGCTTATGCAGCATATTTCCGCACGACTGACCTATGCATCTCATCATGGCTCAAAAGTTTCAGAAGCACTTACAAATGTTAACGTATCGGCAACTTAAACTGACACTCTCCACCATTCCTCCCCCTCAAACTTATTTCAGAGGTAATATTACTGTGGCCCTGGCTTAAACGCATCATCATTAATTTTGTCATTTTGTAATATGGCTCCTCCATTTTAGGAGGAAATGTTATTTGGGACTGGGATTTTTGCCAGTGGCAATAGTGGGCTTCATAAATCTTGCGAGGTTATCCCTTTCCATTTCATATGTGCTGTACTTATTCAAGTTATGAGAGGATGAAAATATTGCCAAAAAGCTAAAAAAAAAAAAAGAAGATACTTATCAAAGTAATCATATATTCACAGTGTGCTGACAGGGAAATACTAAACTAAACATGAATGCTCTCATGTCTGAAATGTTAAACAAAAACAATGATAATTTGACAGTTCAACACATTAAAGGGGGCCCATCCGTGTGCTGCTGAAGCCAGAATTATTGACGCACAAATCTCACCCTCCATTTTGAATCAAAGAGGCTGGTATCCTTTACAGAGGCTGTCCTGAGTCTGTGAACATACTGTAGACTTCTTTCAGAGAGACAGACTGACTGCCAGAGGGATTGTAAATATTTACATGGATGGCCCGAATCAGAGATGCGAGAATTCCTTAACAAACAGTCTAGCGATGTGATACCTTGACAGGGGAAGTGATCTTTTATATGCAGCGTGCATTTTGTGGTAATGTTTGTGCAGAGGTCAGTGGTGCATGAGCTCCGAGTGTTTTAGTATGGCAGGCGAGGAAATGTAAAGTGTCAGAAATATTGAGTGCCCTGTCTATTTGGCTTCATTTCAGCCCGAGAAGAGTTATCCATGAAATTTTGTTGATTGTCATCTCACTTTTTTTGACACAAATCAAATTTTACATTCTCAAAAGAGTTATCTTTGATTAATATTCTAATGCACTACCAGTGGAAATCAGCCCAGACAATCTCCAGAGTTGATTCAGACAGTGCCGGACAAAGCCAATGGAACTTGAAATACTCCACAAAAATCACAACTATCAGACTTCTGATATTTGATATATTCAGAATCAAATAATCAAAAATAGATCATACAACATGTAGATCCGACCAAGCAATCTGATTGGTCAATCATACGTTTAGAATGTCCTCAAATGAGCAAAACAGCATGGGTAGCCTGTGCTCAAATGAAAAATACTTCATCACTGGAAATATTACTCTGCCTATCTTAGTTGCCTGGGCCATTGATTTAATTAATTTGTCAATTTGTTTGCATTTGTACATTGAAATGAATATTTAATAAATCAACACATCTGTGAAAACTGTCGTCTTTATTTCAGAGGTAAATTGATCATGGCTTGAAAAGATGATTAGAGTCCCCGAAAGGTTGGGGTTGAAATTATATAACTCTTCAGCCTTAATGTTACAGGTTACTTTTGCTGTGTAGCCTCATCAATCGGAGCTAATGCTAAATTGGAGTGACACATCCCTAGCTGAAATGAAACATCTGCTGGTGAGTTTATCAAAAGACAGATGTTTGTTCTGGCGCCGACGCCGGAAAGCCGTTGCCTATATTTAAATATAACCATTAATATAAGTTCTTTGCAGATAAAGATCAGCTGTGCTGGCGAGTCGTTGTCATGCACCTGTTAGCTTAAAAATTACTGAGATGTCGGCAGAAGGATAACTATCAGTCCATGAAAAAATGTTTTTTTCCAGCGGATATTCTAGTTACAACATGATTGAGCCAGCAAAGCAGTTTTGTGTTGCTATGTGTGGTATTTATTCAGTTTTGGGAAATCACGATGTCTAGAAAACATAAGTTCGCTGGCTGACAAGGACTATTTAACATTGGATCTCATGTATTTCCACTGAAACGGAGAGAATACCAGCAAAAAACTTTTATATTTTGAGGGCGAAATGCCCACAGTATGAATACATTTTGATTATACATTTTATTTTGTTGGTAATAGTTGTATAATCGCATTAGTACACTCGAGGGTGTGCTTGACCGTCATTATTGTCACTTCAGCGATGCCAGCGGAACTCGGCGCGAGCGCCTCCTTCTTGGCCGCTTCACTCTCGTGACAATAATGACGGTCAAGCACACCCTCGCGTGTAATAATGCTTGATAAAAGTATATAGAGGCCCAGATTTAAAAAAAAAAAAAAAAAAAAACTTTTTTTTTTCTACTGCAGGACTGCTGTCCTTGGCACAGTGTGTCATGATCAATTTAAATCGAGTTCATTCAGGCATCGTTATATCCATTAGCATTTGATGGAAAATGAAGGTTGCATTTTTTTCATTTTTGGCTGCTAATTGACTACTCACACTGTGAGGATGCAACCTTTCCTTGTATGGTCCAAGTTGCCATGGTGATCCAATTACCACTGTCAAGCTGTTCTCCAAATAAAGACAATGCCATTCAATTTGCCGTTTGGTGAGGCAGGCACTGTTTTAGTTTTTGTCTTTATGTTATCGGAGGACACATACAGTATTTTGTCCACATATTCAGATATATACACTGCCTGGCCAAAAAATTAAAAAAAAAACTCACCACTTGGATTTTAGTAAGCAAATAGGTAAGAGCCTTGCATTGGATAATTACTGCAGTGATTAATATGTTTCAGCTGGCAGCAAGTTACTGTATTTAACCCTAACCAATGCAAACAACTGCATTGGAAGACATATCCTGTGGTCTGCAATGCCCTTCCCCTTTGGCATTCCTTTGCCTGGCTACCTGCCCTTACTCAATGATTCAATTATCCTCAGTTCTCCCCAGTTTATAGTTTGTACCTGTTCCCTTTTAGTTAATTAACATTCCCTCTTCTTATTCAAAGCTCAGTTTTTCCCTTCATGGGCAGGTAGCCATAGTTTGTTCACCTTCTGTTTAGTGCACTCCCTTTCAGTTCTCCTCCAAGTTTTGTATTTACTTTTGTTATATTGCACTCTTTATTTAATAAATTCCATGTCCCTGCACTTGGATCCTCATTCTTAATCCTTGCCCTGTTAACATCTGTGGGTGCCAGGGAATGACAGATGGCTACCTCACCCCGAGGACCCAGCAGGGACTTTAACTCCACCCTACCTTGGATCACCCCCCCCGTTCACCCTGATAAGCTGGGAGGAAGAGAATCCTACAGTTTGCCCCGACACGTGAGGCCAGTTCGACCCAGCACATCAGGTTAAGCTATAGAAATGCCTGGAGTAACGGGCGGAATAGAGTCTTACAATAAGCCTGCGGCTCCAGCAGTCAGCCTGTCACCCCAGCAGTAAGCCTGTGGCTCCAGTAGTCAGCCTGTTGACCCAGCAGTAAGCCTGTCATCCCAGCAGTAAGGCTGCGGCTCCAGCAGTCAGCCTGTCACCCCTTCGCAGTTCTAGCAGTCAGCCTGTCTCCCCAGCACGAAGCCTGCGGCTCCAGCAGTCGACCTGTCTCCCCAGTAGCAAGCCTGCAGCTCCAGCAGTCAGCCTGTCGCCCCAACAGTAAGCCTGCAGCTCTAGCAGTCATCCTGTCGCCCCAGCAGTAAGCCTTTGGCTGCAGCAGTCAGCCTGTCACCCCAGCAGTAAGCTTGCAGCTCAAGCAGTCAGCCTGTTGCCCCCTTGCGGCTCTAGCAGTCAGCTTGTCACCCCAGCAGTAAGCTTGCGGCTCCAGAAGTCAGCTTGTCGCCTTCTTGCGGCTCCAGCAGTCAGTCTATCACCCCCTTGCAGCTCCTGTGGTCAGCCTATCGACCCAGCAATAAGCGTGCAGCTCCAGCAGTCAGTCTGTTGTCCCCTGGCGGCTCCAGCAGTCAGCCCGTTTCCCCAGCAGTAAGCCTGCGGCTCCAGCAGTAATCCTGTCATTCTTGCGGCTCCAGCAGTAAGTCTGTCACTCTCGCGGCCCCAGCAGTAAGCCTGCGGCTCCAGCCCGACCTCGGCCCAGCTGTAGTGTCACAGTCCGTCTTTGGCCCAGCTGCAATGCAAAGCCTGGCTCCGGTCATGGAAAAGATGTTTCTCTGTTTCAAAAGGGTCAAATTATGGGCCTGCATCAAGCAAAAACAACACCAACTCCTGCACACCGTCCCACTTGCAAAAATTATTTAATCGTGATGAATAGCAACGTTTGGGTCCAAGACCTTCATCAGGCAAACAATTCCTTCAAAAGGGCAGGACAATGTAAAGGGTTGTTGCTGCAAACCTGCAAAAAATCAACATTTTAATAACAAATCTGAGTCAGTTAACAAGTATACGAAAGAGACAATCACAAAGTTCAAATACCTGACGCAGAATAAAAAGTTACATTGTCAAAGAAAGAAAGTAGAGAACAAGTCCTGATAAAATTATGGGGTGAGTTTCATTACTTCCAGAGTTACAGCTTGTTAAAAATGGAAAAAAAACCGGGGTGCCATGCCCACTTTTTTGACCCACCAGAAATTCAGAACTAGTGGGCTGATTGAGCTAAATCTTGATATTTTTTCATTTGGCACCCAAAGCAACATTCTGTTAAAGTTTGAAGAAAATCCATGACTATGCCCATGGAATTTCTCTGAAAATTGGTTGATTTCACATTGAATGACCCTGTAACTTTTTATTCTGAGTCAGGTATTTGAACTTTGTGATTGTCTCTTTCGTATACTTGTTAACTGACTCAGATTTGTTATTAAAATGTTGATTGGTTGCAGGTTTGCAGCCACAACCCTTTACATTGCCCTGCCCTTTTGAACGGATTGTTTGCCTGATGAAGGTCTTGGACCCAAACGTTGCTATTCATCACGATTAAATAATTTTTGCAAGTGGGACAGTGTGCGGGAGTTTGTGTTTTTTTGATCAGCTCGTGCCTCCTTTACACACCTGTCGTATGTCATAGATGTGCAGAGCTTTTTTCTAATCCTGCATCAAAGCAATGAAAACAACTATGGAGATTGCTGAAACTATTAAAATTGGGTCAAGAACTGTCCATCGCATTGTTAAATGGAAGGATAGTGGTGAACCGTCATCTTTGAGGAAGAAATATGGTCGGAAAAAATTTTTTGAATGGTCGTGATTGCAAATCACTTAAATGTTTGGTGAAATCAAATCGAAAAAAATCAACTGTAGACCTCACTGCTATGTCTAGTAACAGTAAGAGCATTTTCACATGCACAATGAGAAGAGAGGTCAAGAGATTGGGACTCAGCTGTGTAGCTTTAAGAAAACCACCTGTTAACCACCTATCAATTTGCCAGGGAGAATAAAGATTGGACTCTGGAGCAATGGAAAAAGGTCATGTCGTTTGATGAATCCAGATTTACCCTATTTCGGAGTAATCAGTACATCAGGGTAAGAAGAGAGGCAGATGAAGTAATGCACCATCATGGTTGGTTCTTACTATATAAGCCTGTGGCAGTGTTATAATCTGGGGTTGCTTCAGTTGGCCAGGTCTGGGTTCAGCAACAATATTTGCTCAAAAAATGAGGTCAGCTGACTACCTGAATATACTCAATGACCAGGTTTTTCCATCTATTGATTTTTTTCTTCCCTGATGACACAGGCAAATTCCAAGATGTCAATGCCAGGATTCATCAAGCTCAATTCATGAAACTGTAGTTCAGGAAGCATAAGACATCATTTAGACACATGAATTGGTCACCACAGAGTGTAGACCTTAACCCAATTGAGAATCTATTGGATGTGCTGGAAAGGACTTGATGTAGTGGTCTGACTCTCCAATCATCAATACAAAATTTTGGCGAAAAAAATTAATGCAACTCTGGACAGAAATAAATGTTGTGATATTGCATAAGGTCATTAAAACAAATCCATGGCGAATGCGTGCTGTAATCAAAACTAAAGGCGGTCCAACAAAATATTTGAGTGTGTGACTTTGTTTGATCAGGCAGTGTATTAACATATTATTTACAAATAGACTTCAGCAACCTAGAAGCACAAAAGCTTACTGCTAAAGCAATAACAATGGCACCAACAGGGGTAACCATTGATAAATCAAGCCAAAGGGGAAGCTAGCTGCCACTGCCTGATGGATTGCATTCTAGTATCACTGTAGCAGGCATGTCTGAATATCTATGAATTATTCACAACACTTAGACAGGCTTCCACACCGGCTAAACAGACGGCTTTAAAATCACACTGCGCAAACACTTTATTATTAGAAGTGATTTTTTTCACAGTTCTCTGTAGACAACTTGGGTTCCTGACTTTGTAAGCCTCACAGGCAGACTAACTCATATGCGCGCGCACACACACACACACACACACACACACACACAGGCTGTTTTTCAATAACTAGACAAGGTCTAAATTCCAGTATACCGGTACTTGCAAACATACAAGTTCGTATACAGCATGTATAACCCCAATTCCGAAATAGTTGGGACGAAGTGTAAATTGTGAATAAAATCAAAATGCAATGACTTTCAGATCATATGAGCCAATATGTTATTTACAATAGAACATAGATAACATTTCAAATGTTGAAAATGAGACATTTTACATATTTATCCACAAAATGAGCTTATTTCAAATTTTCTGGCTGCAACAGGTCTCCAAAAAGTTGGGACACAGGCAAAAAAGGGCTGAAAAAGCAATTAATATATAAGAGAATCAGCTAAAAGAACATGTAGCAAGTAATTAAGTTAACTGGCATCAGGTGTGTAACATGATTGGTTATAAAAGGGATGTCTTAGAGAGGCTGAGTCTCTCAGAAGTAAAGATGGCCAGAGACTCTCCAACCTGTGAAGGCTTGCGTTAAAAAAATTGTGGAATACTTTAAAAACAATGTTCCTCAATGTCAGATTGCAATCGACAGTGCATAACATCATCAAAAGATTCAGAGAAACTGGAAAAATCTCTGTGCGTAAGGGACAAGGCTGAAGACCTTTACTGGATGCCCGTGATCTTCGGGCCCTCAGATGCCATTGCATCACTCACTGGCATGATTCTGTCATTGACATTACTAAATGGGCCCAGGAATACTTCAAGAAACTATTGTCTGTAAACACAGTCCGCCGTGCCATCCACAGATGCCTCCTAAAACTCTATCATGCAAAAAGGAAGTCATTGTTGGGCATGATCCAGAAGCGCCGCAGTGTTCTGTGGGCCAAGGCTCATTTAAATGGACTGTAGCAAAGTGGCAAAGTGTCCTGTGGTCAGACGAGTCCAAATTTGGCACTCCTAGTTGGAAATCATGGGCGTCGTGTCCTCCGGGCTAAAGAGGAGAAAGACCACCCCTCCTGTTATCAGCATTCAGTTCAAAAGCCAGCATCTCTGATGGTATGGGGATGCATTAGTGCATATGGTGTGGGACACTTGTATGTTTTAAAAAGTACCATGAATGCTGAAAGGTATATAAAGGTTTTAGAGCAACATATGCTCCCCTCCAGGCAACATCTATTCCAGGGAAGGCCTTGTGTATTTCAGCAGGACAATGCAAAATCACATACTGCAGCCGATTAGAAAAGCATGGCATTGTAGTAAAAGAGTCCGTGTGCTGAACTGGCCTGCCTTCAGTCCTGATCTTTCACCGATTGAGAACATTTGGCGCATATTTAAACAAAAAGTCTGTCAAAAGAGACCCAAAACTCTCCAGCAGCTGGAGGCCTGTATTAAACAAGATTGGGATCAAATTCCAATGGCTAAACTCAAGAAACTTGTCTCCTCAATGCCCAGACGCCTCCACTCTGTGTTAAAAAGAAGAGGGGATGCTACACCATGGTACACAGGACCCTGTCCCAACTTTTTTGAGACCTGTAGCAGCCATCAAATTTGAAATGAGCTCATTTTGTGGATAAAATTGTAAAATTTCTCAGTTTCAACATTTGCTATGTTATCTCTGTTCTATTGTGAATAAAATACTGGCTGGTGTGATTTGAAAGTCATTGCGTTTTGATTTTATTCACAATTTACACTTTGTCCCAACTATTTCGGAATTAAGGTTGTATACACACAAATGCGCTCACATTTCACATGTACATACATACACAGGCACACACACACACACACACACACACGCACAGAAACATGCACACATATATAATCCATACCGTCAGATGGAGATTTCATCAATCTGCTTCTTCCTGTAATTGTTGATGTGGGTTTGTCAATAGCACACAGCATTACTCGAAACTGTTCAATAACTCAACAAGTGAAGGGCTGCTCTCATAACTGCTCCACCCCATCTGCAGTATAATGAAGGTTTCTGGATGTACATTTCTGCAGAATCTGATTGATTTGTTTATGGAATTCACAGGCCAGATTTCACACAGTGGTACTCTTTGAGAAAAGAGTTATCTGGCTATATGTATGTATGTTATCCTCAGTACAGCACATATCCTTTTACTTGCACAGCAAGGGGTCCTCCATAGACAGCACAGCTCCCCACCACCCCACCACAAAAGTAAAATGTTTAGATGATTAAGAATTACAACCCCATTTCCAAAAAAATTTGGGATGCTGGGTAACATGAAATAAAAACAAAATGCAATGATTTTCAAATCATTTGAACTCTATAATAAATTGAATATGATACAAAGACAACATATCAGAAGTTGAAACTGAGAGATTTTAATGTTTTTTTTTTTTGACCTGCTCATTTTGAATTGGATGCCTACGACACATTTCAAAAAACATTGGGACAAGGGCAACAAAAGATTAGCAAAGTTGCATGACGCTAAAAAATACACCTGGTGGAACTTCTCACAGCTAATTAGGTTAATTGTCAAATGGTCAGTAACATGATTGAGTATAAAAAGAGCATCCCAGAGAGGCTGAGTCTTTCAGAAATAAAGATGACAATGGCTTTATCACTTCGTGAAAGACTACAAGGGCAAATAGCTCAACAATTTAAGAATAACAATTCTCAAAATGAAATTACATAGAATTTGGGGATTTCATCTTTTACGGTACATAATATCATTAAAAGATTCAGAGAACCTGGAGAAATCTCTGTACACAAGGGACAAGGTCAAAATACAATATTGAATGGCTATGCTCTTCTGGCCCTCAGGTGGTAATGCATTAAAAATAGGTAGGATTTGGCAGTAGACATAACTTCATGGGCTCTGGAACACTTATGAAAACCATTGTCAGAAAACACAGTTTGTCGCTGCATCCACAAATGCAAGTTAACACTTGACCATGTAAAGATATAATCTTACATAAACAAGATCCAGAAACATTGCCGCCTTCTCTGGGCCCAAACTCATTTAAAATGGATTGCGATGAAGTGGAAAACTGTCCTGTGGTCTGACCAATCAAAACATTAAATTCTATTTGGGAATCATGGAGGCTGCATCCCCTGGGCAAAAAAGGAGAGGGACCATCTGGTTTGTTATAAGCATACGGTTCAAAAGTGAGCATTAATGATAGTAGCGCACATGGCTGGGTGACTGTCACATCTGTGAAAATGCCATTACTGTTGAACAATACACTCAGGTTTTGGAGCAACATATGAAGGGTTTTGGGATGAAACAAGACATCCCATGAGAAATGGGATATGTCTCATTTTGCCCTGAAACCCTACATATACTGCAATCCAGACGCATTTTTCAGGGAAGGCCTTG
Source organism: Gymnothorax javanicus (assembly GCA_029692085.1). NCBI lineage: Eukaryota > Metazoa > Chordata > Actinopteri > Anguilliformes > Muraenidae > Gymnothorax > Gymnothorax javanicus. The sequence continues at coordinate 22,759,374 of CM056203.1, forward strand.
CCTATTTCAGCAAGACAATGCCAAACACCACATTCTGCATGCAATACAACAACATGACTCCGTAGTAGAAGAGTTGTGGTGCTAAACTGGCCTCCCTGCAGTCCAGACCAGTCACCCGCTGAAAATATTTGGTGCATTATAAAGCAAAACATCTGAGGAAGGAGACCACGTAGTGTTGAGCAGCTGAAATTCTACATGTAACAAGAATGGGAAAATGTTTTGCTTTCAAAATTACAGCAGTTGCTGTCCTCAGTTCTCAACCACTTAGGGGAGACCGGGTTTAGTTGTTACACGTCCATGTTGTTACATTCTAAATAGTTCCGATAATAAAACACAGACGGCGCTCTAATTTTTCCTGCTGCTCCGTGAAGGTGACCCGCGTCTTTACGTGACAGAAGGACGTACGTCGAAAGTCGCAGGTTAGTGTTTCAGAAAAATGCTCAAAAAAGTAACTGTCTTGATGTTAGGGAGATTTCGATTCACATCAAGTGTAATTGATACGTACCCGAGATTTTCTGGATTATGAGAGAGGAAGACATTAGCCACTGTGCCATGACACACCCATGTAAAGATTGCATTGGAACATTTCAAAACGTCAGGACAATGGCGAAGGGTTGCTGATGGACTAGTTGGTACACCCAAGTTGTTACAGTAAGAACTTGCCCCAAAACCTGTAACAACTTGGGCATGATAAAATTACCTCACTGAATGACTTTCTACCTTTTTGTATTTCAGAAAGATGCCTTGAAATTAAAAACGAATAACGAAACGTGGCAATGCCATTAGAAAATGACTCAAGAGGTTCCATACTGTGGCTTCGTGGGATAATAGTAGTAAGGCATCCCCCTTAACTTGCCTACTTAAGTGGGAAACACGTCTCACTAAGGCAAATTCTCAGTGTAACAACATGCCCCACAACCTGCAACAAACTACCCCTCCTGTAACAAATAACCCCATATATGGGGTAGTTTGTTACAGGTAACAGGGGTCTATTTTTTCCTCACCAGCATTACACATGCGCAGAATATAGGGGTTGCTGCAGATCAATCATGTAGTCTAATAAACTTTCTATCTTTACAGTGCATATTGATAACAAAAACCTGATAATGTCAATTCTACAGCAGTTAAAAGAAAAAGTGTAACAACTAGACCCGGTCTCCCCTACAGAGTGTTGTTAAAAGAAGAGGTTATCCAACACAGTGGTATACATGCCCCTGTCCCACGTTTTTGAAGCGTGTTGCTGGCACCAAATTCAAAATGAGTACATAGTGTTCAGAAGAATAATAATAATAATAATTGCATGATATGTTGTCTTTGTACTATTTTCAACTAAATGTAGTTTACATGATTTGCAAATCATTGCATTTTGTTTTTATTTACATAATACCCAGTGTTTCAACTTTGAGAAGAGGTTGTAGTCTAGAGAGTAACTATGAGGTATGTACTGTAGGTAATTTTAAATGGGAATATTCTGCATCGAGCATGGTTCACATGATGAGATTTGAAATGTCAGAAACACCTAACTCTCTTCCATTGGCTGCACTTATGAAAAGGCGGTTGAAGTCTAAGTTTCTCTTCCTGAGATCTCAGTGTGCTATAACTCACAAACTGTCCTCAAACAGATCTACCCATAATATTTCCAGGCATTCTATTTACAGATAACACAACAAAAATTTCACTGAAAAATTAGTGCGAATTATTCATCAGATATATTTGCTAATGAGGTAACAGGCAATATTAAATCATTCTATGAGTGACAGAACTAGATTTACCTGAATCCGGCAAGAAGTATTTATTCTATATGAGGCAAGACGTTGATAATGAGAAGTCAAAATTAACTTTGAAGCTTTAGGATTTGTCTGTGCAGACACTGCCTTTGTCTCATCCTCATGCAATTAAAGCACTTAATGAGGTGTAAATAGAGTGTGTCTCTTGTGCCAAATGATCTTTTTCTTTCTTCCCATTTTATGAGGCGTTATGCTCTCTGCCACCGCTGTTCTCCAATTTTCTTTTTGTACCAGCCAGCCGGCATCAAGCATAAAGGAGGTGATGTTTTACCCTCTACACTAGCCAGGGGAACTGGAGCTTATCATGATTTCCATCCACATTAATTGAATCTTTATTGCACAGCAGTCTGGCAAAAGGGTGACTCCTCATGAGTATTGTTTGTTTTTGCCCAAGAGCCTGGTTGTTCCAATCTAAACTGCAACAACTTAATGTTGTACCATATTTAATGACAATGAACATAATGTAGAACACAAAGGATGAAATGTGTAAAATGCTCAGATAAAATGTGTCATATCATTCCTCAATGCTAATACTCTCTGTTTGTGAGTGGGTGAGAAAGTACTCTATGTAATCCATCATTTTAGTTTTATATACCCCAATCTTTACTCACATTATGTGGCATCAGGTAAAATTACAAGCTTCCATGTTGATCACAAGATCATCTTGAGCGACTGATTGGCAGATGGTAATGTTGCCATCATTAGTATGTTTTTTGGGAATTTTCAAAAAGTGTAACAACGGAAAAATATTGCCACAATTGAACAATTCTGAAATGGTATCGCACATGTGGACAGACCGAAAGTATATATTTTTGTTCAATGCCAACAAATATTGTGCAGAAACTGATTGCATAATATTGAATTAGGTTGAATTAGGTTTCCTCACAGTGTAGATTCAAACAAGCAAATGTGTATTTGTTTTTTTGATGTCATGAGAGATGAAGAGCAGGTGCTGTGTGGGACGTTCTTTACAAAGTACCACACCCAGTTTGAAAGAACAGATATGCCTATTGAATATATGGCACAGTTTCTGACATGACTGAAAAATATATGAAGACCACAAATGAAAAACTCTGTCCAAATTTTGCATTTTTGTATATTTTATATATTATATGTTATTATAACATTTATAATAATATGTAATAATATTATATATTATTATAATATTTTATATTTTTTATATTTTTTACATATTTTTTCAGTGCATTGTTTCTAAGATCGTTTTGAATTTTTAATTCATCATTTCTCCACAACCTGAAAATGTGACTCTGATCATTTTTCCATTGTGGTCTTCATATGTAATTGCGTTAAATCACACATACTTATCCAGAAAGAGCCACTGTGGGTGCATACTTCCATTCCTACCATGCAGTTACACACTTGATTCTACTCATCAAGGTCTTGAGCAAAAATTCTAGGTGTTGATTAGTAGAAGCAAGTGCATAACTGTATGGAGCCCGCACCAACACGGGCTCTTTCTGGTTGAGAGTGAGTAACACTTTAAATGCACATGTGAAATACAAAGAGTGGAGTGATTGGTATAGAATACTGTCTGTCTCTGCGGAAATGTTGAGGATTTAAGTACTTTTTTATCCACCCAGCGTAGAATGTGGGGTTGATATAGCTGTCACTCTGTCACTCTGTCCGTCCGTCCGTCTGCCAACATGTTGACATCTGTTTGATATTTTTTCAAAAGACTTGGCACACACATCAACCACATGCTGGAATTGTGCCTTTTGCTATTTTGCAATTTTTAAATTGATTGACTACAGGATGGCATTGTAACAGTAACTTAATAAAAGGTTTACACTGTACCCCCAGCAGCAAAGGAATACCCCCAAAATGTGCCAATCCCCTGCAGCACTATCAGCCTGTGCCACCAAACATGGGAAGCTCTCCAATAGATTGACAAAAAGAGCCAAATTACAAGTTAATCGAACAACTAGTTTTTGAGTCATGGCCAAAAATGTACATTTTTCATGCAAAGCCCCCCCCCTCCCCCCCTTGCAAATTGTGCTATCAGAAATTCACCTAAATGTAATCAGTTCCTCCTCTCTATGATATCTAACTACCTGCCAAGAATGGATAACGCACTTTAAAAACTGTCGCGGTTATCACACTAAAACCTAATATCTGTGTTGGTGGCTGCGGCAGATATAATAAACATAATATCATCTATTTTGAGGTAATTACAAGCTAAACTTTTGAACTGTTAGTCTCAAAAACAAAAATTTTTTTTTTTTTTGCTGGATCTACCCACATTATCCATGCCCATTTGCGTCAAAGCTGATTTTACACCATTTAAATTTTTTTTAAAAACTTTTAAAATCTATTCTCTCTGACGTGGTGTGACTTATTCATACAACATATGGTACACAGGATCTTCAAACCATGACCTTTGAATGGTGCACAAAAAAAGAAGCGACGTTGAAAGATGTGGCTACAGTAATCCACTTAGTCAGACGCTGAGGCCTTTTTTTGATATGATGAACTTTAACTCCTGAATGCAGTGTCCAATCATCACCAAACTTGAGAGCCCTCATCTACAGGCCATTAGACTAAACCCTGCCAAATTTGGTGTAAATTCATCCATAAGTGGTTCTATAGCAAATCAGTTTCAAATTTTTTATGCTTCATTTTGGGCAAGGTTCATATGGTCATCTATAAGTTCAAGATGATTGCGCAAGCAAAATGGCCACCATCAGCCAATCAAATTTCATCAGCCTTTTACTCACTGAGCTATCAGGTATCATCATGAAACTTTAAAAAATTGTTTAGGATGTCTGAAAGAACACTGTATTAGAAGTACTCTGGTTGGCCAGATGGCAGCACTATGGAGAGCCAAAATGCATGTTGGCTTATAACTCTTGAATGGATTATATTCACAATTCATTTTCCCACTGATTCACTGGCTCCAGTTGAAAAAAAGGACTCTTGGCCCAAATTGATGTGCCATTTTGGATTTTCCACCATTTTTAATTTTATTGTAAAACCTTTCAACTCATCCTGTGGGCGAATTTGTGTGATGTGTATAGAATTTGGAACACAGCAGCTTCAGCTCAAAATCTTTAAATAATGTATGAATACAGTTGCTACATTAAAAAAGTAAAAATAAGAAAAACCATAAAATTTGTGGATATGGCCTCACATGGTATAATGGAGGATGACTCCTAAAATGCAATCTCAAATCATCACAAAATATTAGAATTTACTTCTATAGGACAAGAAGTTGAAGCTGGACAAGAAGTTGAAGCCTACAAAATCTGGTATCAGTGTGTCAATAGGTGGCGCTGTGAAATGCAGCATAGTAAAATTGTTCATGGGTTAATTCATATGAACTCGACCAAGTTAAAGGAATCTTCTAAAACTTAGATTTGGCTGAATTTTTTTTAGAGTTCCTCCAAGTTTATATTGAACAGAGGCAACATTTAAGGCTTCAAATACCAAGGGTTTTTGAAATAATCTCCTCCAAAAATAAGACAGCCATGCCAACTTTTTTGCAATGTTAATGTAAAGGGGATTTTGGAGGCCAATATCTTGGAAATAAATCAGAACTTTGGGCTAAAAATTGCTATCCAGGGTAATTGATGTCCAGGCTTTCAGAAACTGCCATCAAAATTGGACTACCTCTTGAATTTCAGTGTTATTGACCTCTCAATTAAGAATCTTCTAATGGGCAGAAATAAAAACTTCCAATTTCAAGGACAGCCCAAGATGTCGTACAGAGGATTAATGATGCTGTTTTAATTTTTTTTTAAATCATTATTTAGGGACAGGTCTGTCTGCAGCAAGAACATTGACTATATTTAAGGCGTAATATGGGAGTTAAGAGCCTCTGAAAAGGGTCCCAGCTGAAAAAAAAAAGACTTTTTTTGCCAATATTTGTTTGACAAGTTCACCACCTGGGCAGTTACCCATGGTTATGAAATTTTTCGACATAATTGTACCTATGTTGCCTGTATTTGTTCAGGATTTAAACTTGTTTTTTCTCTAATTTTAATGGCAGATTCTGAAACCCTGGGCCCCAGTTACCCTGGTTTGCAATTTTCAGCCCAAAGCTCCAATTTATTTTCAAGATATTGGACTCTAAATCCCCCACAAATTAACAATTGCAATAAATTTGGCATGACCCCCCTTCCCCCCATTTATGTAGGGGCATATCTTAGAAACCCTTGGGAGTCAATTTTGCAAGTGTTCATTACAGTATGTATAGGTAGTCCCACAATTTTTTTCGCCATATCTGAGGCGGTCACCGCGAACTCTGATTGAGTTCATATGGAATAACCCTTGTACCTCCTCAACCTAAATGGATCCACTTTTACTTGCTCTATTTCTGAGTATGCTTATAATAGTCCTTCCAATGAGCGACAGAAATCTTAGCAATGACCAATCAATATGAAACTTGCTGGGCAAAGAATAACATATAATTTTGTGTCGTGAAATGCGAATTGTTTCAAAAATGAATATAGTGCAAGTCTTTACTGCTTCAAAATTGATAATTGCCTCGTGTTGCATGGACCCCATTAATTACTGCATTCAGTTAGATTTGACATATTTATTTATTTTCAGAAAATGGGACTTGGGTACATTTGACAGAGTAGTAGGGGCTGGGGGTTATGCCGTCTTGTCATGGCTCTTGTTTTTTCACTGTTAGATATTAATAACTTGAAAGTCACACCCAATTTAGTAGAATGGAGAAGAGAAAGTATTGTGTGACTGGGAAATTGCTTTGGGTGAGTGTTATAGGGGCCTGCAGCTGGTTTCCTGTCTGTTGTTCAAAAGCTTTGAAGCCTATTACACCTCCTTCCACAGCATACATTTTGTAGAAAGTATTTTTTTTTTATTCTGTCAAAGAGATGACTGGTAATTCTAATTCATGTCAACAGTAATACTTGTGTTGCTACCTGCTTATTATTGGTCCATATTGCATGTGGGTAATGGTTAAGGCCTTGGGGTTCTCTTGTCTACAGTTGTGCTCAAAAGTTTGCATACCTTAGCTGAATTTGTGAAATGTTGCCCTTTATTTTGAACATTTGAGCGGAAAAGAACTGTCTAAGGACCTTCGTAACAAGGTAGTTCAACTTTTTAAAAATGAAAGGAAAGGATATAAAAAGATATTCGGAGACTTGAAAATGCCAGTCAGTACTGTTCAGTCTGTGATTAAGAGGTGGAAAATTAGGGGATGTGTTGATACCAAGCCAAGGACAGGTAGGCCAAGAGAGATTTCAACCCAAACTGCCAGGAGAATTGTTCCGGGCACAAAGAAAAATCCACAAGATACCTCAAGTAAAATACAAGATGCTCTTGAAAAAGATGGTGTGGTTGTCACAATATGGAGGTACTTAAACAGCAATGCATGGTCAAGTTGCTAGAAGGAAGCTATCATTGCACCAATCTCGCAAAAAAGCCAGCCTAAAATATGCCCGACAACACCTGACACACCTCGCAACCAAAATAGATCAAAATAGAACATTATGGTCACAACCATAAGCGCTATGTGTGGAGAGCAATCAGCAAGGCCCATGGTGAAAAATATACCATTCCTACTGTAAAGCATGTTGGTGGTGGCTCTCTGATGTTTTGGGGGTGTGTGAGCTCTAAAGGCACTGGGAATCTCGTGAAAATTGATGGCAAAACGAATTCAGAATGCTATCAAAAAATACTGGCAGACAATTTGCATTCCAGCATGACAATGATCCAAAGCACAAGGCCAAGTTGACCCTCCAGTGGTTACAGAAGAGAAAGGTGAAGGTTCTGGAGTGGCCATCACAGTCTCCTGACCTCACTATCATCGAGCCACTATGGGGAGATCTCAAACATGCAGTTCATGCAAGACAACCGAAGAATTTGCAGGAGCTGGAGGCATTTTGCAAGGACCAATGGGCAGCTACACCACCCGAGAGAATTTGGGGCCTTATTGACAACTATCACAAAAGACTGCACACTGTTATTGATGCTAGAGAGGGAAATACACAGTATTAAGAACTAAGGGTACGTACACTTTTGAACAGGGTTAATTTCATTTTTTCCCCAAATTGCCATGTTTTATTTGTTAATTGTGCCATTCTACAGCCGACAACTGTATATTAGAATCAAAAACCTGTGGGTAATGCCAGAGAAAAACATTGATTATGATTATCCATGTTTAGAAACCCACCAGATGCAGAAAAGACCTTAAAGCCCAATTTTTCAGCATGCACAACATCTGTCTATATGCACACAGGATCAATTGCTACGCCAATCCCTATTCTACTCCAGCGGCAAGGACTAAATGGAATTTTTTTGCCAAGGCTATATGCAACTGGATGGAAAGATGGATACTGAGAGCGTAGTTATATTTCAAGGGGTGTTTTCCATGTAAATTTAACAACACTGGTGGCAGTGTTATCTAAATTAGGTTGTGCAAGGCAGCCCTTAACATTTATCTGATACATGACTTGAAGGAACCACGTCCAAACTGAAGTGCAGTCTATCACTAATTTCACACGAAGGTCCTGACAAAAATAATTATCTCTTCATATTGAGTGACAATAATATAAATAATGTGATTTGGTGTTTTTTTCAGTTTTATAACTTGCATTTAGGCTACATTTAGCCTTGATAACAATGTAACTTAACTGCGGAGCAATTTTGCTATTTTCCTCCGCCAGCTTCACCCTGCTGTAGGTTTATATAAGGTCACTTGCAACATTTTAGATGCAAAAATAATGTTTACTTGATTTTATCTGTTCTACTCACTCAGTTCAGAAAAGTAATTTTCAGTATGCAGACTGAGTACGATATTTTGACAGACAGAGAGTACAATAGGCCTATACAGTAAAGTACATGTGGTTAAAGAGCGTTTCAAATTTAACTGAAGAGGAGTTCCAGAGACGTCTTTCTCTGGAGTATAAGGACATCTGTGATCCAGGCAATCCAAATTCCTTCTCAGGTACTGTGAGAATTGCCTTACTTTTATATGCAGATTTCAATTCTACTGCTAAAAAGTTACATACATATATATATATATATATATATATATATATATATATATATATATATATATATTTTTTTTTTTTTTTTTCCAGAATTGCATTTTGGAAGCAAGTTACACTGGGCATAGGCTAAGAGAAAGAGCAAGGCGAGAAGTTATGAGTTTCACCGTACGCCAAAATTGCTAGAATGTCATACCACATTAGTCAATTTTCAGAGCCACTGTTCTTCAAGCATGTTGTTTCCACAGATAAACTCAATCAATGGAAACATCCCACTGACACCTTGGTGAATGTGATAACTTGGTGGACATGTGACTGCATAGTAAAGGAAATTTATTTTCATATGCCAGCTAATACACTGTATGGGTTATATTCACCGACATCACGGATCTTTGTGTACTTTCCCACAATGCACAGTGCGCTGCTATTTTACTTCCCAGTGCCCTTCTACCACAGCAATGCAACATATTGTAACTGCAACAGCAACTATAATAATCCTTTTTTTGCTTGTGTTTGTCGTTTGGCTTGTGACCACAATTTAGCACCATGCAGTTTCGAATACAGGCTTGTCTACTTTGATTTTTGTGGCACTATGAAAAAAAAGTGGTCTGGTAATGTGCAACAGAACAAGTTCTTTCATGGAACTAGCCCATATTCTCACATGCTTCTTGCTTCATCTCTATCTGGAACCAGGGTCCCGGCTCCCGGCAGAAGAAGGTATGTTTAGCCGTTTATGTGAAGGTTATAGATTAACATTCTCATTGCAAACTTTCAGTATAGGAAAGGTTTTGCTCTGAAAGGCTATACGATGATATAGCCAATGCCAATGAGTGAACAGGCATATTATGACTGAACAGTAGGAATCACAATTATATCATAAAGCTACTTCAAATGATTCATTTATGGTAGAATTCACACTTGATCCAAACGAGACATAGCTCGTAAATTCAATACAGTCCCAATTTCATCATAAGTCCTGGTCGCTCCACATGGTACTGCGCTGGCCTGATAACACTTCAAGTTATTTAAAAATCATTGGGATATTTAAGTTTTTTAATTATTGTCTGTTCGATTATTGAAACGAAAAAAAAAAATTTCTTGCCGTTGACAAAATGGTTTGAACACATACTAGTGGGATCCCACTTCGGAGGCAGTCTCTCTCGTATTAGCACATTTCCATGACCATTGTGTTTTTTTGTTTAGCTGCTTGACTTAATTTCCTCTCCCTGATTAGAAATAAGGGTTTTCATCATAACTAAGCTTTTCGTTGACCGCTGGAACAGCAAAAATATATTTTTACTTTGAAAGAGAAACAAGTTAGAGGTAAACTGGGTGCCTTTTCCTAAAATACTTTCTGTGGCTCGGCTGATGACTCACAAGAATACAACCCATAGCTGAAACTACATAGAGTAGCATGAGGTATCCAGTTCACAACGGCACACAAAGTACAAAAGTTTTATACTATTTTTAACACACCCATTGCCGCCTTTAATGGTGAACACCCTCCATTTATTTTTTCAATGACAAAAATGCTACAAAGAAGTTCTTTATTATCATAGTGTTATGAATCTGCTATGACCTGTTCCGTTTCTGCCATGACCTGTTCTGTTTCTGCCATGTTCTGTTCTGTTTTTGCTCATGTTCTGTTTAGTTTAGCTCATTGCCATGTTTTTATTATTGCCATGTTTTGTATTTCCCTGCCATATCCACATTTCTGTTATATTCCGGTCCATGTCTTTGCTCATGCCCTGCATTGCACTTTGTCTCCCCTGTCTGGTCTTGTGTTGAGCTACAGCTTCTCCCCAGTCCTGCATGTCACATGTTTAGGTGATTTCATGGTTTCTGGGTTTCCAACCATTCCTTCTAGTCTCGTTTGCTTCCTTGGCCTTGCTTTTCTATTTTACTAACCAGTACTAACAGTTTGTTGTTTTGTTAAAGATACTAACCAAGACTAACATTGTATATAATACTAACTTACTAACGAGCACCAGGGATTGTATAGCAGCACCTTACTAATTGATTAACAAGCTCTCAGCACTCACCCTGTTCTAGTCTCCACCTCTTGCCTTCACTTAATCTTTGCTGCAATTCAGCGGACCCTCCGCACCTGCTCAACTCTGTTCTGCTTCTCATTATCTGTGCACGTTAGAACTCCTTAACTGGAGCTGTATGTTTTGTCATTAGGCTGTCCTGTGATCCCTGTCCGTGTTTTGGCTTATGCCAATTTCATGTGGTTAGGTTCTCCCTCGTGTTTGCTCCCACGTAATTAGTCTGATCCTCTTCACCTGATCCTAATCATAGCATGTGACTTCCCTTGTGTGTATTTAAGCAGTCTTTTCACAGCAGTTCCCTGTCAGAATGTCTCCCTGTGCTCCTCTTGTTTTCGCCTCATACTCTTAGTGTTGCTTTTCTGACTGGACCGTCCGACTTTCGATTTTTGGCTGTGATTCGGTACTTTTGTCTGCATTTGTTATCAAACCCTTTTTCTGCCCGACTACGATTACTGTTATTGCTGCCCTGGTTTTTCGACTTGGATTTTGCCCATTGGATTGTGATTTTTGGATTGTGGACTTTGTACTGTTGCCTTCTGCCCTGCGGGGGTTTACTCCCTCGCTTAATAAAATCACTTCAACTGCATTTCTGGATTCTCGCGACTGGTTCCTGAACGCCACCTCACACATAGATAGTCCAATCATTAAATGCTTTTTATATCTCCATGAAATTAAGGCAGGCGCCGTGACAAAAATAAGCAAAGTCAATTAGCTCACATGTGCACTTTCTCTTGTGTGTTGGGGAGACTGGGGTCCGATGAACCATGGGGAGCAATGAGCCATGTCAAATATTTGTAATAAATGGATGTCAGCGCTGCTTAAAATTGGCAAAGTACTGATATGGCTCATTGGCCCCCATAGCTCATCGGACTCTAGTCCAACCAGCACCAGAGTCCTGACATAAGGTGACAGTGTTAGCATTGAAACTGAGCTGGTCTTCTTTGACATTTCAACTCTCTTCATATCATGCCTACTAAGGACTATTGCTTAGTGCGTGCATATGTTTAAATATATTCTGAAGAACCATTTCCATTGACTGATGGCCGATGGAGTGGTGGTCCTTCCAAATATTGCATGTCGTTAGCCTCATAGCATAATTGCTTTGTCATATTTTTTCCAAATTGAGATACTGGCTGCCTGTTCTTTCGTGTTGGCGAAAAAATGCATTTTTCCTTTTTTTCTCAAAACCTTAAAAAAATAAAATAGAGGCACTCGTAGTGCGCAAACCTCCGCCAAGGCAGCACAATCCAAATCTGCATGAGTGGGAGCAAAGTTGAGTTATCGCGTGTCATAGGATTTCAAGATGGCTGCCGTGGCGGCCATATTGTTTCACTGATCGCGGTGAAAATGAATAGGGTCCATCCTTGATGTAATAGCAATCCACCCACAAAATTTCAGCCAAATCCGTGCAATACTTTTTGAGTTATGTTGTTCACAGAAAAACAAACAAACAGGGGCAAAAACATTACCTCCGCCCCAACTTTGTTGGTAGAGGTAATAAAATCCATTCACTTAAATAATAAATAAATGAACAAATAAAAAACCTCAAAAAATAAGATGGGCAATTGAACCCCTGAGAACAAGAGTGGTCTAACTCCAATTTTCATAGTTTTGAGATAATCCATGCAATAAATAAATATAACATTTAAGTAGCAATATCTGGGCCTAACTCAAAAATCAAAAAAATTGAGATAGACCACTATAGCACTAAGGGGCTCAATTATGCTATGAGGCTAACGATATAAATGAAAAAAGTCGGGCCCTTAGAACCAATATGGGTTAATGCTAAGAAGTGATGATTTAACTGTCCTTCAGAGAAAGAGAGTGGGCTATTGGACTGATACTGTTGCATGCTGAATGCAATAATCTGTACTGCCTGAATGAATTGGACCAATGGTCCATCACAGATTGACCATTATCACCAAGTGTCAATGTGACAACTGGTTAGGACTCTCCAGCAACACATATGTCATCAAAGTCCTTGGGCACAGATGGTGTCATTTGAATTTAATTTAATCTTTATCCTCCCTCTGCCAATGGGCATTCACAGTCAGAATGAACGTCTCATGCATGTTTGTTTTATCTCCAGGGCATCACAGGAATAAAAGTATTTATGTCTTCATTCATGTATAATACAAGTGTCTTGAATGAGAAAAGCCTATTGCAGTGAAAATATTTTCAAAAATATTATTTTACTGTTTATGTGTGGTCTGTGTAGTGTAGGGTCTAGCACAGAAGAATGTAAGATTGTTGGGGCTAAAACAAAAAGATGTATTCTCCTAAAAGGAATGAAAATGATTTTCCAGATCTTGGGACAAAGGGAGGTTCTCAGGATGGTGCCGTGGCAAATTTCCACAGGAATACCCTTTTTTACACATCCAGAATGTGGATAACAATGTAAACTACAACAGAGTTTTTTCATTTTTCTAACATCCAATTACGGGACTTGAACTCAGACCATACAGTCTGAAACGCTGTGCTGATGCTGTACTTCTCTGGCTCTTGTGAAGCGCTGGACAGTCAGAACGATTTTGATAGCTTATTAGACAGCGCTGAATGAGCTATTTTTTCTCCTGCACTGGCTCTCGAGCATAAAACAGAAAGACAAAAATGCAACTCTTACAAAAAATGCGTTCGGAGAGGAATCGGATATGAGCTGAATATTCCAACATTTCTTTCCAGTGCGGTCAATGGCCACTGAGTAAATCCCAACTGCGTAACTCGGCGGCTTGCGTAGGCCGACTCCCCTGAAGGTTAATCCAGCAGGTCTGCGTTTGAGGCTGCTGAGTGAAGCCCATTTCATGCAACTACTGAGGAGATTGTGCAGCAGTGGCATTCCAGACATACCGAGTACTTTCATCTGCACAGCAGCGTTTGAAATATTTCAAAAGAGAGAAAAAAATCCTTTTTTGCCATTATCAGAGGAAAGAGAAGAATGCAAATACAGAGGATTTGCGGCAAATGCTTAATTCATGGGGAAAAGCCGTGGAACATAGTGAATCGGGACACAGTGGAATTTTTTTTTACCCAAGTGTTTCAATCTATTGCATTGTGAGCCTCCTATTCAATCATACATCTATGAACTGCGAGATATAAGACACGTGACCCTTGTTGTTGCAGTGTTGAAGTAGAGAGGCAGATCCTCCGATGACAGCATTTTATTTCACAGATTGCTGACCTTTGGAAATAAAGACACTGTAATTTTCCACACAGCTTTACAGACAGATAAATAACCTGAAACTTCATCTCGAAATGTAGTGGAGTGAGTCAGAGGATTATATTTCCAAGCTGACTTCAGACTATGGAAGAAAAAAAAAAGATAAACCTTGAGAGAACTGCTCTCTTCCAATTGTTCAACCCTGCCACTGTATTTCAGAAGCTGGACTGGCTGGATGGCTACAGTGGGGCTCATTAGGCATTTAGACCTTACCTAGACATTGAGAAACATCCAGAGAGGCTTGCCTTTGTGTCTTTGTTTGTGTGTGTGGAAGTTAAAGGAGGTTTTATTTGAATCATAAGTACATTTAGGAAACCTTCGGTGTTATAAAGTATTACTTTGTTGTTCCAAAGACTACCAAACTCTATATTCCAAGCAAGGCACATTAATCAATTCTTTACTGGCAAAGGGAGAAAAGCGTGAACAATTCAGTCTTTTTCTGTGAGAATCAGCGCTTGCGTCCTCAGGAGACAGGAAACAGATGGAATGCATTCAACAACCAATTTGACTTGTAATTAAGTAATCAATTACATTTGCAGAGGTCAGCTTAAACATTATCAAGAAGTGACGAGAGTTGAATATCTGTACTTCACATTGTCTTGTCTTGTCCAATACTTTCGCCACAAATACGAGACAGATCTGAAACACTGATTGGTATTATCCCATCAATGTGATCACAAGAGGGCAAAAAGATAACCAAAAAAAAAACTAATTCAACAGAAATGATCTATGAACTCCTACCTGGCAAGATAATGATTACGATCGATATCTTGAGAATGGATTTGTTTTCATATCTATTATCCAGCAGCAAGTATGCCAGCTCTCCTTCAGTTTTGAAGTTTAATAAATCCAATTTTTTTACAGCCAGAAAATGCAACTGATTGATGAACAAATTTCCTTGATCATATTTCTCCCATTTTGTATTTTTTATTTTCCTTTCAGAGACTTCAGTAGCTGACAGTGCAGCAGCCCATCATTCATGGAGTATTTTCAGCTGCTGCAATAGGACACTGCGGTTAGATAATCTTGCCAATAATTTAGCGTTCTCTTACTTCCGAGAAAATGCACCAGATTATTGTAGACGGCTGCCAAGAAGTAAAACAATGGGGCTGAGGGTTTAAAACAGGGAATTTCATTAAAAAAAGAGTTTGTGAGCACTTGACATTCAGGGAATTGAACCTCATGATTATTTTACAGAATTGATCGCTAAGAAAAAATGAATAAATCATGATTCAAAAATGCATAACACAATTCAGAGTGGATGTATTCCAAAACTCGCCCCACGTTCAGCGCCTCACAGTCCCTCACTCACAAACAGCTGCAGGGCATGCATTGAAATTCGAGTTTGTAATTGCGGCATCAAAACAAGCGATTACGAGAGGACTCCCGTGACTTCCCAGTCGGAATTGGCTCCACGGAGCGATGGAGGAAGAAGAGAGAAGCGAGGGAGGAGAAGAAGAGTGGTGAGGGAGAGAAAGAAAGAACCAGCCCCGCAGATGCACGTCTTCGGAGATTAATATCCAATCAGACATGCAGCAAAGGCAATCAAAGACTTACGGTCATCTCAATCACTGGGACCATGGAGTGGTGAGAGGTGGGAGGGGGGGAGGGGCCACAGACAGTGGGGTTGAAAGGCACAGAGAGAGATTTGTGAGCACTGGAGCACTTAGCTGAAGAGGATCCATCCAATCAGAGGGCCTATTCCTCCTGCCAGGCCATTGGAGGCCTGTAGGAACAGAGTGGCTATAGGCCGGATATGCTCAGGATGGAGACTCTATGGTAAGGTCCTTTTCATCTGAAGTGAAGCTCTGAGTGCCCTTTCACAATGTTTGAAAATGTTTGAGATTTTTTTTTTGCCAGCTGTTGAGGTTCTTTATGTTTCGACATAATAGCATCAAAATCACATTTGCAAAACATGAACAGTATTATGACATTCTCTTACAACATACATCTGGCATAAAGAATAGTGTGAATAATGGAAATTGCTGCAGGGTTTAAAAACACATGGTCCTTCCATCTCTGATACAGCTCAAAAGAAGTGCAGTGTAAGAGGCCTCTCCAGGTGTCAGTGAGTCAGGCTTTTACACTCCTCCTTCCTTGCTGTTCTGTACATGAAAGTGAACACTGGGGCTTTGCTGTACAGCAGCTCATCGACTGTTCCTCAGGGCCAGTGGAAACCTCTCACCCAGTCTTGTTCGGATTTCCTTCAGCGCTGCTCCTGTGGAACCACCGTCTCTGCCTGGGCTGACCCCTGCTGTGCATCTTAACTGCATCTCATTTGAGCCTCATTTGGAGACTTCATTCCTCCATCTCTGCAAACGCACTCGCAAACGCACTCGCAAACACACACACACACACACACACACACACACACACACACACACACACACACACACACACACACACACACACACACATGCACACAGAAGTTCTCATACTTGTTCTATGAAGCACAAATATGCCCTCCCTGTGTTCAGCTACGCATCCTATTAAAAGCAACCACAAACAAACTGAGGATGGCTGAATGAGCTTAACCAATGTCTCTTCATAGTATGCAGAGGGCCTGGACTCCTACAGTAAAGACCTGCATTGCAGAATACTTTGTTCTACATAAATAGAATTGAATTGAATCTTACGGACACACAAGGACAAGGCCATATCTTCCGCAGCACAGTATCTTCACCTTAAATGTTTCCATTCAGAATAGACAGGACATTAATATAATGCAGTGAAACAAGAAGGAAAATGGAGTTTATCTGCAGAGCCTATAACAACAGCCATAAGAACCAGGCCTTTTTATAAACTTTCAGTGCCAATGTTCAATCCCATCAACCACACACTGTACTGAAAACAATGGACAATATATCATAATGGATAAAATGATCTGAGGAAAGCATTAAAGGAAAAGTATACCTTGTAATTTTACTGCATGCTCCAAACCAGTGATGATATAACAGTAATCTTGCGCAACTGTTAATCTGCACACCCTCTCTAATTGGGAATATTTACTAATTAAACTTACCGCTCGTCACCTTCCAGCCAGGTGCTGGAGTTGCATTTTCCATAAACCGGATGTGACGTACGCACCGCCCATAACAAAGCTTACCATTGTAAACAATAACTTGTACCCAACAACTGAGATTAAAAAAAATATTATAAATCCACAAAAAATGCATAATGGAGAGCGGTTTTCAGACCAAACCCCATCAGTTTGAGCCTGAATTTACTGAGGAGGAACTACAGGCAATTACGTATATGTAATAGCCGACACATAGAACACGAAGAATGCATAGCAGCCATTTTTCTTTGTGTGCAATGAATGGGTGGCGCTGACGTCATACTCACGCTGGTTCACATGTAATGAAGTTGATACCGAGACCTAATGGTGTGCTGCATGAATGAGGCCTAATTGAAATTAAATCTTTAATTACTCCTAACCGGAGTGCATCTGCTGATTTTATTCGGCACAGTTGCAATGCCAAAGGCGAAATTAACATAAAAAACAAGACTTTAATGCAGGGTATACTTTTCCTTTAACATATGAACAGCCACTTTCCAAATACAAGATGACCAGACACAACACGAGTTTAAGAGAGACTGCACTGTAAAGTGAAAATGTACAATCTCAATTCCTCAAGAATTGGGACTGCAAGTAAAATGGCAATCAGAAACAAATATTCAAACATTTTAAGACCAGCAAATCTAAATGTGCAAATGGCACAGACTTTAGGGATTTCACCATAGACTGTCCATAATATCATGAAAAGATTAAGAAACTGGAGAAATCTCCATTCATGACACACAAGGCCCAACACCAATTTTGGCTGTGCGTGATCTTTGAGCCCTCAGACAGCACTGAATTAAGAACCGACATGCTTTTGTAATTGACACAAGCACATGGGCTCATAAATACTTCAGAAGACCTGTATCAGTGGGCACTGTTAATCGAGGCCTCATGAAATGTACGTTGAGTCTCGACTACGCAAAGAAGAAGCCATATGTCAACACCATCTAGAAGCACTGCCGATGTCTTAGGCTTGAGCACATCTGAAATGGAGTGACGTGAAGTGGAAAGAAGCGCTGAGGTCTGGTGTGACCATCGTTCAAATTGTTTTTGGAAATAACTGATGTTGTGTTCTCACAGCCAAAGATGAAAGGGACGATCATGATTGTTATTAGCAACATGTTCTAAAGCTAGCATTTATAATGGTCTGGAGCTACATTGGTCCTCTCTGAATGGGAAACTTGCTCATCACAATTGATGCAGAAGGGCACCTGCACATTTTGGAACAACATATGCTGCCTTCCAAATATTGTCATCTTTTCTGGGACGCCCCTGCATGTTCCAGCAGGAAACGCCAAGCTACACTCAGCATATATTACAATTGTTGGCACAGAATACATGTTCTCGACTGGCCTGCCAGCGGTCTGGACCCGTTTCCCAAAAGTGTTGTGAATTATGAAGCATAAAATACCACAGAGATCCCAGACTGACTGACTGTAGTCCTGTATCACGCAAGAATGGGAGTTCCGTGTTGTAGACTATAACAGTGTCCTCAGTTCTAAAATGGCTGCTGAGTGTTATCTATAGGAAAGGTGATGTTTCGCAATAAGGAACATGCACCTGTCCAAGCTTCATTGCAATGTGCTGCAGACATCTCATTTCAAAAGAGCTATTATTGTCAAAAACCAAAGTTGATGAATTAAAACATTATTTACAAACCCGCTTCCAAAAAAGTTGGGACACCATGTAAGACGTAAACAAAAAGACTGCAATGCTTTGCAAATCCATTTATTCTCTACATTTAATTGAAAATAGTATCAAGACAACATCAGATGTTGGAACAGAGATATTTTATAATTTTTTTTAATATATATTTATTTTGAAATTTAGAATTCGATGTCAGTGACATGTTCCAAAAAACGTTGGGACAGGGGCATGTTACCATTGCGCAAGCATGAGAGAACTGAGGAGACGAATCGCAGTAGTTGTGAATGCAAAATGTATTCCCAGTCTTGCTTAATGTACAAGTAGGATTTCAGCTGCTCAAGACTTTGTGGCCTCTTTTTTCACATTTTGTGTTTCATAATGAGCCAAACATTTTCACTGGGTGAGAGGTCTAGACTGCATGCTGGCCAGTTTAGCACCATGACTCACTACTATGCCCTGCTGTAATTCATGGAGACTGAGGTTTGGCATAGGCTTGCTGAAATAAGCAAGGCCTTCCTGGAAAAAGATGTCTGGATTGCAGCATACATTGCTCCAAAACATGTCTACATCAGTCAGCATAAATGGTGTTTTCATAGATATGCAAGTTACCCATGCTGTGAGCACCAATACACCCCCATACCATCATGAATGATAGCTTTTGACCTGTGTGCTGATAAAAAAACATGGATGGTCCCTCTAGTTTGCATTGTGGATACAGCAATGAACTGTGTATACTGACAGTGGTTTTCAGAAGTCTTCCTGAGTCCATGCAGTGATTTCCATCGGAAATTTGTGTCTGTTAATAATGCAGTGTTGCCTGAGGCCCTGAACAGCATGGTTGTTCAATATTAGTTTTTGGCCTTGTCCCTTGAATTTGGAGATTTCTGTGGATTCGATGAATCTTTTAATGACAATATGTACTGTGGATGATGAAATCCCCATAGTCTATGCAATTTTACATTGTGAATAGTTATTCTTAAACTATCTGCCTATTTAACAGACTGGTGAAACCCTCACCTTCTTCACTTCTGGAAGACTGGGACGCTCTTTTTATACCCAGTCGTGTTAACAGACCCACTGCTAATTAATCGAACTACATCTAAGATGTTCTTCCTGGTGCTTTTTTAGCATCAAGCAACTTTTCCAATCTTTTGTTGCCCATATCAAATATTTTGAACCATGCTGCTTGCATCAAATTCAAAATGAGCAGATATTTTTTTCAAGAAACAATAAAATGTCTCAGTTTCAACATTCACTATTTTCTCTTTGTACCATTTTCATATAAATACAGGGTTTAATTGATTGGCAAATCATTGCATTCTGTTCTCATTAAAATTTTACACCGCGTCCTAACTTTTTGGGAAATTTGGTTGTATTTTGTCATTGTGCTTCCTTCAATTACAGTCAGGTTAAAACATGTTTGCAAATTACAGCTTGCCGTTTTGATTCACATATTACACATTGCCCCAACTCTTCTGGAATTGAGGTTATGGATTAACCTGTTCGATTGTTTCGATTCTGTTCATATCGAAACATCCTTAACAGTGTCAATACTCACTATACCCTCAGGAATTCCACATTAGATTTAAAAAAAAAAAAAAAAGACTCACAAATCTCTCTTGATTTGAAGTGAGTTAATTAGAGCTTAATGAATTAATCAACCAGATTCACTGCTACATCAAAAGCAATTGATTATGACTATCATAATTATCGTAAGTAATTCATAATCACTGCAGTATCTTCAAGAAAATGTAACTTCTTTTTTAAAACATTTTCCAAAGTGTTCAGTTTTCAAGACACACAAAATGTTCTATACTTCAGCAGAGACTATAAATACCATTGGGGTGGAGAGGATGAGGATATTAGCTTAAAGGGCAAGTCCATCTTTGTGAACTTTTCATTAATTTTTAACAATTTTAAAGTTCAAATGTTGATTAGTGATGCGAGCAGCAAAGCTTTAGTTCAAAACAGACTGCCTGGCCCATGGAGAATAAACAGAAAACACAAAAAATATAAGAAATATTGCCTTCTGTGAACCATTTCCTTTTTATTTGCATGAATGATATGCATGCACGCTTTTCCAAGTGTATGGTCCTAATTAGACACATAATACTGAATCTTCCCATTTACTACAATTCAATTCTGAACAAGAATCCAAAGAAGTCCGTCCAAAAGTACAGCACATACATATGTGGATGACCAAGCACGTACAGCGGAAACGCTCTATGTCTAGACTGTTCTCATCATTGGGCCATGACACTACAATGCACTGGACTCGTCACTGCTATGGTTTTAAATCACTGGACTAGCAGACTATACATCAGGGAGCAGTGGTCATGGTACATGAATATGCACCCCCGCTTAGAGCCAGAGGGGGGCATCTCAGAGCGGTGGTGTAGCTGTGGTATGTAGGAGGGAACATCCAGTGGCCAGCCACAAACTTTCAAATTGCATAACTTAAAATGGAGTCTTCAAATACTAATGACACACTATTCACACTGTACATTCTTCACAGATCAGCCACTGAGACGACTGGAGCGGGAAAGGGGGCAGGGCACGTCGAGCTTCAACCACTTACAGTCAATACTGAAACACGCATAAGCAGAAACGCAGGCATGAGTTAATGCTTCACAAAGTGGCCGCACACTGTACAGGGGAACGAGAAGAGGGCAAAAAACACAAATACCACAGTTGAATGAATGCCTTCTACATTATATTACGCTATAATACAAAACAGGATTCAAAAGATTTTCCTCCACAAATGGTAGAGAACAATTATATATAAAACCACAAATACAAATATGTTGGAGCGGGGTGATATTGGTCAAGAGGCAGGAGTCTCTTAAGAGGAAAACAAAAAAGTGCCAAGGTAAAGTAAATTCAAGTAATGTGTTCTGTTCACAGGGCAGGGCGGGGACTAGGGGCAGGGGAGGGTCCAAAGGCCTCAGCGGCTCTTCGCTATTGGCTCTTTCTGAACTCAGCCGGGCAGACTGGCGTCTCTGTGGGAGCCTCCCCCTTGGACGCCCTGGTGAGGACCTCCATCCACTTGGTCTGCAAGTCGCAGTCCTGGGCGCTGAGTAGGAGCGTTTGCTGGGAGAGGCTGAGCTTGAGGACGTTCTTCATCTCCAGCTTTTCCGTGGACTGGCTCACCTCACACCCAGGCAGGGGGATGGCCCGAGCACCCCGACCCTCCTGAGAAAAATTACAAAAGCCGTCCAATCAAAATCATTCCATTGAGCTATCAGAGCAACATCACTCCTGAAACCAACAACAGTCCACTGAATAATATAAAGCCAAAGGCATCTGTATATCAACTCACGCTTTAAACCAGCATTTATCCAACAAGGTGTCTGAAAGCAACTTCCCTTTAGTCATTTATTCTGAAACCAACATCAGTATTATTCAGGAAACACACATCTATTATAGAATAATACTACTTCTGCGACCTGTCAAATACCCAGGTGATGGAAAAAACCTAAAACTTTCCATGCCAGCTGTCCAGTGCAAACCACTGTGGATACAGCCACTAATAAGAACCATTAAATTGCCTGGAGTGCATTTTCTGGGCATCTTCAAAGGCCAGAGATCGATGAGCAAGTGTGTTATGGGGAAAATTTTTAATCAGACAATGTTAAGCTGATGTCCATCAATCCCATCCTGTCACAACGGAAAGCAGAATATCTCTTTTTCATTGGACGGTGAGAATCCCCCAGAGACTAGCGCAGCAGCGGAACTATTAATAACCAGCGAGCGGGAGAGCGATACCGCAGCAGTCACGGCCGGGAAGACTTATCACGCACATCAACAGCAGCAGAGCAGCTCTCCGGGTAATAGGCTAGAGCGAGAGCTGATGTGAGAGGACCCGGGAGAGAGAAAAAAAACAAACCCTACAGCCGTGCCATTTGTATAACGTCCTCTCCAGTGCTGCGTTTTACATAAGCGCGAAAACCTCAGTGCTTGAGAGGGCACCTGCGTTAGGTCATCCCCCGACAGCCAAATCCCCTGACCTAATTACAGCCGCGCAGACAGGAGACAGACAGGAGGCCGACATCGCGGCGCAGCAGGCGGGGAATCCTACCTGTCCGCTGGTCTGCAGGTACAGGACGAACGGCTCGGATTTGGTGAGCGCGACCCAGGCTTTGGTCCAGCTCTTCCCCTTCTCCTGAACCTGGAGATAGCTGCTGAACAGGCAGTTTTCTGTCCCCAGGGAGTTCTGTTTCTGTGAAAACGGATTATTGGAGAGGGAATTAAAGATGGTATAAATAAAGCTTTAACAGCGGCACAAAGACATTGCTTTCTTCAGAAATGCAAACTATAATAAAGACTAACGTTTCATGTCTCCAAGTTGCGTATCAGCACTCTTTGTGAAATAGCACATCCGTGTGTTCATTTTGTGGCACTGCGCTTCTGTGGGAAAGACTAACCCAAACAGTCCGAAGAACTGCGTCATAACGGCAGCACGCTGTTCTATTTCCATACATTGATAAAACGAAACATGAAAAAGCTTCCCGTTTTAGATATTTTGCCTAAAATGCATAATTTGAGTGTGTGCGGACCTCAATTACTAGTTTAACCTGCAGACATATGGACGAAATGAAGAGCCTGCACGTATTAGCATTGAAAAGTAAGTCGTGATAACGAATCTTGGTTCGACGTCACTTATTTATTTGCTGCACAAGTCACAAAGCAAAAACTTATCCTGAAAAAAAAGTATAGTTTCAGTGCAGATATCCATTCCCATGCAGCTTCTTCCCGTTACAGTTTATATACAGTGTACTTTTAACAGCCTGATAAAAGGTGAACTCCAGAGGACTTCAGGGGAATAAATAAGCGAGTGTGGGAGTTTATTAGGTGAGGAGATGGCTAGGCTCAGGCAGCGGGGAAGTGTCATAAAACCGTCTCACTGTGCGGCAGACAGCAGCGCACAGGCACATTAGTGTAACAGGATTACTGTGATGCCGAACCGTGTCACTGGAGCCCGAGAACACGCCAAGGCACAATGCTGAGACGCCAGTGAGCTGACAGCTTTACAGCCAATTTAATTTACAGCTAATTTTCATCCAAACTGCACTCCTCACTAACGAGACGACTTTATCAAAGCTGACAATTACTTGCGCGACACAAAAAATGTCACACCTGTTAAAGAGAGGCACGTACTTTGAGCAAGGCAGTTCGCTCTGGTATCATACAGGCAGTTGAGAGCTGCGCTCCAATGCGATGGAGGAACATTACGACATGGTGGAACTGCGCTGAAACTAGCGCTTAACGAATGTCGTGTCTTTGCACCAGTTGTGAACCATCTGAATCAAAGGGGTCATATTATACCCATTTCCCAGTTTAAATGGGTCACACTATACCCATTTTACAATTTAGTCCATTTTTGTGCTCTAATTACAAAATATTTGTAAGGCACCCTGTTACAACTGCACAGGCTGTGTATGCAGCAACTCAGGCTCACTCAGCCTTTAATGGGTTGTTTTGGGTCCTGTCTCTTAGGTCCCCGCCATTGAAGCTCACTCTGTTGTGACTGCGGTTTCAGAAGCAGTGCACCATAAATTGAAGGGAACACAATATAAGGTTGGGGTGGTTTGGCTGAGGAGTAGTGGTAAAAATTGAGTTTTACCACTGATTCTTCTCTTCTTTTTTTGAAGTCCATACAAAGGAAACTTGCCTTCACATTGAAGAAAAGTCTCTTCTCGATATGGGTTTACTTAGCAAACACTCTTTGCAGCCGCTGCCACCATTAGCTTTGGTTGAAGGCTGGCTACTAGGCGGGCATTATGCAAATATGATCACAGTGACGTAGAAATGTTATGGAAGACAAGGCCAGGCTACAAATGAGGCATTATAGGCAGGTCAGAAGCTGTGTTAGCTGACAGTGGAATAAGCTCCCTTCGGAGTGGACTTCGGGCTTGGTAACTTTGCAGACGCGTTCCATGCACAAAAAACTATATAAAACGCTAAAAGAAAGGGAAAACCTCAAATAACACAATATGACCCCTGTAGAGTATGAATGAAATATCGTAGATAAGCCATGTCTTTCACTACAATATAAAGCTGCTCAAGTAAAGATAGATGTTTTATCTCACATTACACTGCCGATTCTGCTTTGGCTGCAATAGATTAAGAGGTGGAATATGATTACTACACTACTCTTGGCCGTGGCTGGGCTGCAGTAAGTCACATTTATCACACACTGAATCAGCCCGCCTAGCGCCCGCCGGCATTGTGCTGCCTGTAAACCCTGAGATGTCACTGAGGAGATGTCTCCATCGCTATATTTGTCCCTCCTCCTGTCGGTGGAGATTAAGACACCCAGTGAAAACTGACCAAGCTTGAGGAGTCCTGAAAATCCCTTCAGTGGTTGTAAATTACTTTTGCTGTTAAATTGGCACTTTGCAGTTTGACACACCTGATTTTATCCTTTGCTTTGATTCATCATGAAGCTCTAGTTACCATTCATTCTATTTTAACCCCAGAATACAAATAATGCCCATTTTTCCTGTTATGCACAAGCCTATTTAGGCTTCATAACTCAGTATATGTGTCACAGAGACTGTGGAAAATTATTTCAGTGAAGCAAGACATTTGAAAGTTCAATTACAGAATTATTTAGGAATTAAATTTCGAAATCTACGGACCCCGGTGTCTGTATCAGCGCAAAGGGGTTAATCATCATATCTGGCAATCCAGCAGAGAACAGGCTCCTCTCTATAACTCTGCCCTATAAAGGCTAAGTGCAGTAACTAGTACACAATAATTTCAACTGTAAAAAATGGCCTCGGAGTTTGTTTGCTGTCCCAACAAATGAATAGTTAGCTCATCTATGATAGATTATGGTTAACCGATTTACCAAGGTATAATTTCTGTTCGATAACTCACATTTTACCCAATATGTAGTTACTGCACTCAGGCTTTGTAGGGCAGAACTGCAATACAACTGAGATTTCTTCCTATTAAGGAGTTTTTATCTGGTCACAATTATAGTGCATTTCTTCACATAAGGAAGTTTGATTTCTTGTTTAGAGACATTTGTTCATTTTCCAAGGTTCAGTCAAGGTTTTTGCCCAATTTACTACCATCTCAGTGACAGCATCTCAGTAAAATGCCTGATACATATAAAACTGCAAAGAATCAGAATGAAATGAATAATTTATTCTCTTTGTTCTCTCTCTGACGGCCTCGCTGAAACGGAAATAAATCCCTCAGACGGCTCAGTCTCTCCGCTCTGCCTGTACGGGGAGAGTGGAGGCAGTTCAGGACATTCAAAGCACACCCAAGGATGAGCGAATGCGAGATGGTGTGCAATCAGTGTCACAGAACTGAAATCACGACACAGAATCTGGGACTGAGTCAGGAAGAGAGGCCTCTGAGTCCACCTCGACATCACTAGATGTACCACACGCATCCTGGTCTCACATACCCACTCCCACAGGTGTAGCTATGCCTATTTAAGGGTTAAGGGGGGCTTTAAAAAAGAGCTTTATAGACCCCACCCATAATGTATGTTTTGAATTGATGTCATCAATAGCTGGGAGAGAACAGGCCAGACGAGGCTCCCCACGTACAGGCTTTGCCCGCCCATTAATCTGCAGTGGCATCCCTGCTCGCTCCCTCACTCGCCCACTGTCACAATGACAGGATTCCCGAGTCTTTACAGTGCCCGCTCAGGGCTCGAGAGATGGAGGGCCCCCCCCGGGCTTTCCCTCAGCTCTGTCAGCCTGGGATGACAAACTGAACTGTGACGGTCTGCAGCGCCCGGCACAGAAATCTCCTCCCAGCGCTGAGAGCGGCTCAGCTGCCCTGAGAGAGCCCTCCAGATCCGGCAACACGAGCCCCAGGCCTCACCTCCACCGCAGCCCTCTTCTTCTGCTCCCCCGGACCCTCTGGCCCCTGGCCGCCCATCCCGGCGAAACATTCCCGGCACACGCGGCTGGTCTTGTTATCCGAGGTCCTGGTTTCCGAGCACTTCCCACAGATTGCCTGTGGAGGAAAGCGCAGTGGGTCAGCCCCTCCCCAGTAAAATGATGTAATTCACAGAGCAGCCCAGAGTTTCCCACCCCCTGCACACTCCAGCACTCTGAGGACCGAGAGTCACCTCTAACCTCACATAAGTACAGGAGACAAACACACAAGTCCTGTGCAGCCGTGTATCATGTATTAAATGCTTCATTTTTAACAGACAAGTCTCTCTGAACTTTTAACATAATTTCAATTATAACAAGTGATGCCAGGCACAACAACCCCCGCCCCTCGCACATACTTTGACCTACTTTTCCGAAATTCAATAGGTATCTATTCTGGGTGAGTGGCAATCCCTAAACTGAATTTGGGGTGAATCTGGCCATTAGTTTTGCTGCTAAAGTATCAACAAGCAAACAAACACAGAATCAAACGCACTAATGCACAAACACACAAATACAGAAACAAACCGAACCAAAAACAATACCCCTTGCCCTCACCCTTCGGGTGGGGCGGGGTAATGAATTCTTCTTAGAGGCCCCTTTAGTTTTTAAGCTAAATGACACAAATTACATACATATAAAGTACTTGGAGAAGTTTCTGTCGGCTAGTTAACTTTGTAATGATTGGCAGTAGGGGTTTACAGAGGTTTGTGTCTAAAACGCCACATACCAATTCAAATCAGTGTGTACAGCAATATTAACATTCCTGGACTATGCATGACCAAACTCACTCTTTCATTCAGAATTATAAATATTGGTTTTTATATAACACTTTCAGAGGCATGACGTCGCTGCAAAAGCTACTTTTAAGCTGAAAACAGCTATAGCAGTCATTCCTCACACATCAGGATGTCAGGACTCCATTCTTCACACATAAGAACTAACAGGGCCAAAAAACCTCCCCTTCTAAGCACACTATACTGAGTCCTGAAACACAAAGACCCCACCCAAACTCGCCCCAGGACCTGTTCTCGCCCTCTGTGCCCTGGACCACACCCCCTCCCATCTCCTGCCGCCCCCCCCTCACCGCTCCGCAGGCCTTGCAGTGATGCCGGCGCTTGGTGATGGAGTGGAAGCTCTCGTTGCAGCCTTTACATGTCTGTTCCTTCTTCCTGGAGCTCTTCTGTAAGGCAACATAAGACACACAACAAGGGCAGATTGGTCTCGCGCCTCAGGAAGACACCAGATATAACAGAACTGCTGTGTTTCTGCGCATAGCAGTCAGTCAGCATGCCGGTGATCAGGGCTATTGACCAGTAGGTCACTGAGTACACCAGAGAGCAGGCGGAGTGCGATGGACAGTTACAGACTGACATAGACCCAAACTTCAAAAGAAGAACCATCTATTTATCCAGCTCCTAAAAATCCATCAAACTATCTATCCATTGATCTATCCATCAATCCATCTATCCACCATCTATCAATTCATCTACCCATTTATCTATCCAGCTGCCCACGTATCTATCCATCAATGCCACTATACAGTTAATATCCATCTATCCATCTACCTGCAGTAACAGTCAGAGGAATGGAGGCATCCACATTTTCAAATGAGCAGAAATTAGAAAAGGAAATCAAAAGAGATCTCAGTCTAAAGTTCATCAAATTAATCACCATTTACAATCATTATTACTGAGTGTTCTAGCATGACAGTAGACGTTCCCATAGCTGCGCTACACCTGTGGTTTTCTTCTACTCAATCTTTCTCTCCAATAATTCCAAAATTAGCCTGATTTGAGCTCAGATTTAGGAAAATGAAAAGAATTTGCAATATTTTATTTCACATTTATGTATGTTTTTAGTCAGTCTCAAAATTATTGGCACAGTCCTGTGAAGTGAATAATTATTTTTTAACTTCAAAGTATTTTCACCTTACCTATTACAATTTGCAGTCATTACAGAGGTTTAACCACCTAAATTTGAACAAAGACAGAGCACTAAGACACTAGTAAAGCGTTTCCAGACTTTTGACTGGGTCTCTAAAGGTTTTTTTGTCAATTCTGTCCACTTTCACGACAACCTTTCCTCACAGAAAACATGACACACACTGACCCGGGAAACACCTCATTGACTGCACTGTAACTGGGACTGTGTATGAAGAGAAAGTGAACAACAAGGGGAGAGTGTTCTAGCTCAAGCTGAGGAGGATAGGCTACAGGACGCAGTTCGGAGCAGTGCTTCGCTCATCAGTAGTCCATGATCATGGCTCACTCTCGCAGTGCTGGAAGGATATCAAACAGCCTTCTGAGCTTCAAACAGGAAAATCGATACTGCCAGCAGAGGCGTGATACTCAGAGCCGATGGAGAGAGATGAATTGTGGGTGCTGACAGGGGAATGGGGCTGTTAATATTAAGTTAACACCCTTAACCATGTTCTCTGAAACTTAATCGCTCAGTGTAAAGATCCCAGAGTTAAAAGCTCCTCTACGCTCAGTTGTGATTTTGAAAACAATCAACAAAGTTCGTGAGTGAAACTGGGAGTGTAGCATGACTCTACAGTGACAGCTTTATCACAGTGAACACTGACAGTCCTTTTTATGCTAAATAATTGAGCTCTCCATTATGAAAATAACAATTAGTGCAGCAATACTGACACATATATCAGATGATGGTCATTTGCTTGTTGCAAAAGAACATTGCGCACTGTGCACAAGCGATGTGCCGATGTTGAACTGTGATTTTTTTTTAAATTTAGTATGACCACCTGCCACCACGGGGTGTGTCAGCAATCAAGTCCCTTTTCTTTTTCTTGAAACATGCCTTCATACCTGAAGTGGTCTAAAACAAATGGTAATCAAACGTCAGAGGCCATTTGAAATGCATCCTGGAAGAAAACTGTTTTGGAAGTCAGCCAATTGCCAGCGAGGTTCGACAACTTCCATCAAATTTTAAGGCATAATTAGCCTCCGAAAAACCTGCTCTCATGTACTTTGCCTAAATAACAATAAAGCAATTTATTTACCAACTAATCAACCAATGTGTAGCCTATAATGATTAAAAAGTGATAAATGAGAGGCAGACAGACCCAAATTGTCTACAAAGCTGTAATGAAAGAATGCTAATCATCTGAATAATTAGAGAAAATCTTCCTCTGAGTTCCATCTCTTACCATTTTCAGCAGAAAATTCAAGACTGATTAAAAATAAAGAAATTTCATTTTTCATTCATTTTAAGATGGCCCTGGGTTTTAATTGTCTAAAAAGACACTGCCTGTCCAAAAAAAAAAAAAAAAAAAAACAAAACTTGCCATTTGGATTTAAATAAGCAAATCGAATCATTATTGCAGTGATAAATGTTCCAACTGGCAACGATTCTTTTAATCCTGACTGATTAAGTACGTAACTTCTCATTTCTTCAAAAAACATGTCAGAAGATGTATCTCACAGTCGTTGAAAAGATGGTACTGTGTTTCAAGAGGGGCAAATATTGGCCAGCATCAAGCAAAGAAAACAGCTAAGGAGATTGCTGAAATCACTGGAATTGGGTCAGGAGCCATCCAACAATTTATTAAAACCCAGAAGGATAGTGGTGAACTGTCAACTTAGGACAAAAAAAAACGGTCAGAGAAAAATCATGACTGATCCTGATTAGAGATCACCAAAATGCTTGGTGAAGTCTTAGCTTAAAGAATCCAACAGTACAACTCCTGGCTGTGTCTAACTATGAACAGAAGAAAATTTCCACACGAACGATGCAACAAGAACTTGGAGGATTGGGACTAAACAGCTGCATGGCCGCAAGAAAGCCACTTGTTATTGAGGCTTACTGGGATAAACAACTTGTAAGGGAGCATAAAGATTTGCCTGAGGAGCGATGGAAAAAGGTCTTGTGGTTTGATGAGTCCAGATTTACCCTATTCCAGAGCAAAGAGTGTGTCAGGGTAATAAAGGAAGCCCATGAAGCAATGCACCCGTGTCCACTGTGCAAGTCTCTGGGGGCAGTGTTATGATCTGGAGTTGCTTCAGTTGGTCAGGTCTAGGCTCAGCACTGTTCTGCAGCAATAAAATGAATTCAGCAGACCACCTGAATATACTGAAAGACCAGTAACTCATCAATGGACTTTTAAAATCTCTGATGGTACAGGCACATTCCAGGATGACAATGACAAGATTCATCGGGCTTAAATTGGGAAGAGTGGTTCATTGCGCATGAGGAATCATTTTCACTCATGAATTAACCACCTTTGAGTCTGGACCTTAACCAACTGAAAGTCTTTGGGATGTGCTGGAGAAGGCTTCATGGAGTGGTCTGACTCACCCATCGTCAGTACAATACCACAGCCAAAAATGAATGCAAATTTGGTCGAAAAATAAATGAGATTGTCAAAACAATACCACAATGAATGTGCAGCATGATCAAAGCTAAAGGTGACCCAACAAAATATAATAGCGTGTTACTTTTTTTTTGATGGGCATTGTATAAACAAGGTGGAAAACATTTTGTTAAGCAGACTGAGTGAGAAAGTGAGATATCAATTTTCTTCACATTTACACAAAATGGCCAAAGTAAACCTATAAAACTATCTAACAAGCTAATTTATGCAAATCTGTGCTGTTCCATGACCATAGTTTCAAAATGCGTCACACAAAAATACCATCTTCATACACTGGACTGTCTACTGACTCAGATTAGTTGTTGAGCGAGCCATCTGTTTCATAGCTGACTGCGCAAACTAAATGGGAACGGGGTGAGAGTAATTGGTTGAAAATAGTTGATTATGCAGACCTTAAAATATCTCCGTTCAGCACATGGCCGGTAATTACTGATACCAGTGAAATTTTTTCCAGAAGCATTTTTCATGGCCTCTGAAGTTCGGCAGTCGGTTATGCTTATTACGCTTAAAATAGTCCTGATTCAAGTAATCGTGCATCCCTACACTCCCTCCTCTACACCAAATGAATGATTGCTGACTTACGCGCTCATGTATGCCTCCGTCAGAGTCCATGGACGTATTGCACCAGGCTCCCTGCAGCAGGAATATTAATGCCAGAGCACATGAACAAACAGTGCACGAGTCACTCAATATCTTCAACATCACAGACCACTGCATGTGTTGTATTAATATCATGTGCTGAGCCCATTTGCAAAAAATAACTCATGCTCACCTGACCCCTGTTATAATTTGAACGTGAAGCCCTAAACCAATGTTATTATGTCATGAAACCACCAAATCACTGGTCATTCAATCATGTAAATAATGATATGCATTTTTTAGTCTGAACATTTTTGTCAATCTAATTTTAACCACATCAATTTATATCTTTGTAATAGATGAGTAGGTACTGTTCATCTTTGATTATGAGTGATTTCATAACAGCAGCGTTAGAAACCCTCGTTCATCAATTCCATCATGAAGCTGCACCATTTTTATTAAAAACTAATAACATTAATGCTCAATTGCATGGATCACATAAGAAAAAGTAATCAAACTCTTTTTTGGTAAAAAAAAAAAAAAAAAAAAAATCATTTTGGGTTTCACTGCTGTTAAACTCAGAAATAAGAGTCATCTTTCATTCCAAGCACTATGCAAACATTAGCCTATATGCGATCATGAATACTTTGACAAATAATGTACTTCTTCAGCGAAAGACTGTGAAAATGACAGATGGAGAATGTCAAGCCAGAGACACCGAGCAGATGTCTTTCAGTTGCTTTGCAGTTACAGCCTCAGGACAAGTGCGCAACAATCAGGACTAGTACTAAGCCAAACTATTTTGGAAAGAAAATACAAGGACTGCTCCAAGGTCTGTGCATGAGGTAGAAATTTTCCTACAACTGCAAGAAAATCAGGGTGAAGGAGCCCTGCAAACCGTCTGCATACTGATTGGAGATTTGCACTGCAGTGGGGAAAAAGGGGGAAGATAAAAAAAATAAAAAAACTTCAAGCAGAGATGTGCTTTGCTGTTCCATCATAATGCCTCAGACAGTAAGTAATGAAAATTCTTGTTGAAGGCTGCAGCTTAGATAATGTACAGCAGGTGGCAGTAGCAATTCAGTGAAAAAGTCACCATGGACAATCTTCAGAGTTTAGCTTGAGTAGGTCAAAAGAGACCCATAAGAGACATTTATGTATGACGAGCTTTCCTTCTTAGGTCATAACCGTCTGGGAAAGCAGAGTACAGCCTCCGTAGACGGCACCACGTAAGTCCCATTCAGAGTGTGCCAAGACAGCAACGGTCATGCTGTCAGGTGGTCTAGTCTATCCATTATACTTTAGAAATGTTTTCCATTCAAGCTCTACACTCTGGCACCTGAAGACAAAGAACAGCAGCTGGGAGACTCATGAATCATGAAGCACAAAACCATACAGGGATTCTCTAAAATATTGTATTTTCCTTCTCAACAGAAGCTACTGACACGAGGGCTCAGATGACAAAGCCTCTGGTTAAGTGCTGTATAACACTAAACTCTGGCAGGCAAGGTAACCTGAATAAGGTTATAGAAAATGGAGAGATCTGCACCTTGGCTGTCAGGGTTTATGTTTAAAAGAAGGTGCCCAAGGCATTCCTGTTGTTGATATGAAAACATTTCTGATACCAATTGAAGCCCAGGCACTAAAATTGGTATAAATAGTATAGCAGGCCCTCAGTACTTAAAACTAAAATGGAGTCTGTGGTTGGATGTGGACGTGTATTTGCCTAATTGTTATTTATGGCTTACACATGAATATAAATGGATGAGCCAAAGTACCATGACCACCTGCCTAATATGCTGTTGGTCATCCGTGTGTCACCAAAATAGCTCCAGCCCGTCAAAGCAAGGACTCTACAAGACTCCTGAGGGAGTCCTGTGGTATCTGGGACAACAGCACTTAGCTGCAGATCCTTTAAGACCTGTAAGTTGCGAGGTGGAGCCACGGCGGATCAGGCTTGTTGTTTAAGCACATCCTACAGGTGCTGATTCGGATTGAGATTTAGGGAATTTGGCACTAGTGCAACACTTTGAACTCTTTTTCATGTTCCTCAATCCATTCCCAAATAATTTTTACCGTGAGGCAGGGTGCATGATCCTGCTGAAAGAGACAATTGACATCTGGAAATACCGTTACCACAAAATGGTGTACCTGGCCCTCCCATTTCTCCCACATGTTGACAACAAGAACCGGTGGTTACCTTACAAAACTAAAACTCCAAATTCTGGAAATGTGATAAATTAAAATAAATCAAAAAAGACTGATCTGAAAAGTCCCTTTACCCAACAACACATTGTTTCATAATCTAATGAAAATTTTATTGTGAACTGAAAATATGAAATGTGATGACCGCAACAGAGTCCAAAAAATTTGGCTCAGTGGACCGTTTACTGCTAAATGGTCACCACGTCTTTTACTCAAATTCATTAAGCATTTAGGCACTGAAAACACAATTTAGTCAAGTCTAGCAAGCAGAATTCACCCCCATTCCTCCGTTATAAAGGTCTTCAGCTACAAAATTGAATGGCGCCTTTGTTGGTATATATTTCACTTTATAATGTTCCACCCGTGTATTCTCAAACAGAGGCCGATCAGGACTGCAGGCAGGCCAATCTAGAACCCTCACTCTCTGCTTGCACAACAATGTACTTGTAATGCATGCAGACTGTAGTTTAGAACTGCCTAGCATGAAAGCACACGGACATCCTTGGAACAAAAAAGTTCTACTTCGGGCTCAGCTGACCAGTTCCACTGAAAGTCCAAGTAACGTTTCGCGAACTGTTGGTGCTTTGGTTCGTTGTTGATTAACAGAAGACGCTTTTTTCTGACAACCATTCCAAACAAATTGAAGTGATGTTGGTGGAGCCTGATGGTAGTTTTGGATACTTTTTGACTGAAGATTCAACTAACGTCTGCTGTTCTTCAGCTGTGATCATCGGAGATTCCTTTTCCAATCAGACCATCCTCCTTGCAGTGCATGGAGTCCATGTACAGGT
Organism: Gymnothorax javanicus; assembly: GCA_029692085.1. NCBI lineage: Eukaryota > Metazoa > Chordata > Actinopteri > Anguilliformes > Muraenidae > Gymnothorax > Gymnothorax javanicus. Next base: position 22,793,986 of record CM056203.1, read on the forward strand.
CCTCTGCCAGGCTAATTCTTGACATCTCTTATCTGTTTTAACATCTTAATAATTGCCCTGATAGTGGAAATGAATATTTTTACCTGTTCAGAGATTTGGTTCCATCCATTTCCTGAATGGTGCAGCTGAACAACTTTTTGCAGCATGCAGTCACTGTGTTCTTTGGTCTTTCCCATAGTGATAAATGACAAAGGGAATTTGACCTGTGCGACTTCACATATATACCCCACTGAAACAGGAAGCCATGATTGACCACTTGAGAGTTCCATATCAAACAGGTGAACAAAAAAACGTCAAGTTTGGCTGGAAATACATTTCAGTTAATTAATTAATATTATAAAAATCAGATTTTCTATGGCTACCAATAATTGTGGGAGTCATGTTTTAGAAATATTGATTGAACATGACATTTTCTTCTTTCAATGATTTTACTTCAATTATTAGGTAGGATGTTAGTCAATATTTAGAGTGGAAGACCAAGCGAATAAACAGCAAAGACATTTTTCGCAGTGCCAATAATTTTGAAGAGCACTGTACATGACAGACTGTAGAGGGTGAAAAGCTCACATTCCAAGCAGTTTAACTCATGGGGAATGCTGTTCATCAAGTGGTTTATAAGCGAAAGCATACGTTGACAAATTGGTGAGCCTCGCCTTTTCTTTGCCCTTGAGGGACTGGGCTTTTTTCTGAGGTAACAGGTACCTTCTATACTATAACACTATGAGCGCACCTGCTTAAAATCACCAGTTTCACATCACTTTATCATACCAAGTTTCACATCACCTTATTATAGCAACTTGTCACAACACTGTCAGTCCTACATTGCCACTGTGCCAAGTTTTTTAGAGTCTGTTACAGTCATTAGATTAGAAACAAGCATATAATTTGAAACAACAACTGAATTCACAATTTGAAGCATCAAATAAGGAGTTGCTGTAGTGTCTCAGAATTATAGAGGGTAAAGGACTTTTCAAATTGCTCCTTTTTGATTTCATTTGCATTTTGCATAATGTGACAACTGTTTTGGTAATTGGGGTTGTAATATAACCTAGAACTCGATATGCGCTGTTGTTACAAAATAATCAACGTTATTTGCTTCATTTGTGAGTGGTCATGTTTTGGTTCATCTGAGTAGAATTCAACTGTATAGTTTGAATAAACACCAACCGTAATATAAATGCTCATATAAGGTATTCCTTTAATACCATTTTACAAAAGGTTTCAAAAACAGCCTACAGATCAAGCGATGCACATTAACGTGTAAAGAGTATTGTACAAGCCTCCCAGGTGGCACATTTGACAGCAAGTGATAGCATCACAGCAAACCAGCCAATGAGCTCTGAGTGTGATCCTTACCGGAGACTCGGGCAGCTGTTCCTCATCTCGAGAGAAGGAGCTATTAAAGGCCTTGTTGAAAGTCTCGCTGTTTTGTTTGTGCCTCTCAATGGTGGCCCGGATTACCTGTCGGAGGAGAAGAATGGACAAGGCTTTAACCGACGAACACCAGCCCCTCTCTTGCTCTACTGTTCCCTCGCTGAATCTAATGCATCTAAACCACCTTCCTTCCCACATGAATGCATTGTACTGGTTCCACTGATTGTGCACTAAGGCAACCGACTTAACTATGGTGCAGGAGAGTCAGCTAAATTATGTTCAACAATAACAATGATGATTATTATCCCCTGCCTTGAAGTGCGACGGGGGATATTGGATTGGGGTCCGTGCGTCGGGGCCACAATGGGGACAAGATTTCTTTGAAACTATTATACCTAGATGCTTGAAATTTTGTACACTTCATAAGCTACTCATGATCTATGTTGAGTTGGAAAATGGATGTCGAAGCATTCTTTTTTTTTTACTGAGTTATGGCCCTTGATCGTGGTGGGGGATAAGTGATGACACTGTTGTCTTGTTTTTTTTTAATCTTCATTGCACAGGGATGATACAGGAAAAGCTGAAAGGCCCATAAAATCTGCCAGTTGCTGAGCACTTCAACACAGATGGGTGATGGCCGTGTAGCGACTCCATTTTCTAGGTCCACCTGAACTCATTAGCAGACACTTCGAGACACTTCGCCATGGAAACGGCAGATAAAAGGCTCGCTGTTTAAATGCCCACTCCTCATCAGAGAGTTCTGGTAGTGCCAGGCCGACCGCGGCCAGGCGCCTGACAGTGTGCAAGTAGCAGTGCCCAGAGAGACAAGCGCATTTGCCAGCCTTCTAGCCTTCGTTATTAGGGAGCCGCAGGACAAAGAGGGACATTGATGAGCGTTCTGCTCAGGGAGAGAGCCATCAGGCCTTACTCGTCACCCTCCCGGACCCCGCAGACCGACGCCAGCCAGCGCCATTGTCTGTCCCTAAGCACGCAGAAAAGCTGAACTTCAGGCAGCCTCCAAAAACCTCTGCACTCCAGCCCAGCCTCCTCAAGAACTCTCAATCCCCCTCTTTATTCCTCTCGCCTCTCAATAACCACGCTTTTATAGAAATGTGATGACGCCTTTCACCGAGCAAAGAGTGTCATTACGCTTTTGAGAAGTGTCAGCCAATTATTTTTCTTACCTGAATCCAATCTTCCTTTTCCTCTTCAGTCCTACAAAGCAAGAGTACTTATTAGAGCATACGAGAAGCACATGCTGAAGATATCCCTTCATTAAGGTTGGAAACTTTCAACCCGGGATTTAAGCACAACCCCAGAAAAAAAAAAAACTCCTTTACCTGAACTGTTTTAACTTTGTAAGAAACCACTTTGTATTTTGATAATTAATTTTGCATGGATTGCCTCAGACACAGTTCAATGACCTTCCCCAACCCCCACAGGGTCTGGTTAAAAGGCAGCAGTTGACTCACCAAGTGGAAATGTTGAATAGTAAAATGTCTGGATAGCGACAAAACAAAGCTATCTTGGACTACATTTTTTTGTCACATGGCACATCATAAGACTTCTCTTCCTTGTTCTGCCTTCGTGATGCCAACTTGCTGACAACACTCTACCAGCAAAATGCCCCTTAGCACGATGGTCAGGCATTTACCAGCCAAAAATAATGAGATAGTAAATGACTGTGGATGCATTCTCCACTTACCTGGCTTGTAATTCAAGAGACCTTTGTTTTCCGATGATGGCGAACGTGTGAGGCAAGTTGTGCTTTACTTTTTCTTGTACCTAAAATGTTAAGCAAATAAGCAAACATTTTAGCCAAGACGATATGAAGAAGGTTCTGCAGTTCTGAAGTATAAACAGTGAAAAATGAATATGCTGAGAATGTGACAGTACTGGGAGTGTGAATTAGGTAATTTAAAAGGCAGGGTGTCTGAATGAGAGAATCACCTCCATCCCAGCAATATCAATCCTCTCTCTCACACTGAACTTCTGTCCCATCAGTCTCAGCTTTGGCACACAGTACAGCACCATGTTGTTGAACTGCGGGGGAGAAAGAGCACATAATCAATGAAGGTCCATCTTCACAATACGGGTGGAAAATTAACACCAGGCACCAGTGACATGCTGCTAAATTTCACCTGTGTGGCTCGTAAGTCTGTTGACGCTTACCAGCCATACTGAAATGTCCTGTTCTATTCCAATCTTGGATTTCTAGGGTACAACTGTAAAATTGGCTGGTGGACTTTGAAATACACCAGCCACTGTAGCTGGTGGCTAAAAAGTTAGTTTTCTGAGCCATTAAATCTAACAGAAAGAGCACAAATCCAACATTGTCAGGAGCCAGGAAACATAGATTCCAGCTCCCCCACAATTTCCCCAGTCCCTGACAGGATAACAGTAAAATAAATAAAAAAATAAAAAACATCAACTGGAATATCTAAGGCCCTCACAGAAAAGATCCATAATTCATATGCGGTAGAGAGGTGACGCTTGAGCAACACTAAACACATCAGCTTTAATGAAGTGAAGCCTGACGCTGGAAGCATCTCAGTCAGGCAGGATGACTGAAGCTCACCAGATAGAGATATCTGTCCTGGGCTGTGCCGTTCTTGGCTGACATCTTCTTAATGTGACCCTCTTTAATGAGCTCGTTGGCCGGATTCACAATGTCCTCCTCTCCCCCGAGTCTCTCGTATACCTCCAGCAGCTTGTGCATCTTTTCCTGAAAAGTCCATCAGTCTTCTGTGAGATATGAGAAACGACCGGCCTGCTCTCAAGCCAGGAAAGCACTTTGGCGTCATTATTTTAAAAAAGTAGCAGAGATCATCATAAAGTAGAGAGAGCAAGTGCATAAACGGACTGCAGATGATACAAAATCAATTGCCAGGAAAGAGGTAGGCTATTGTATTTGGCTTGGAAGCCTCATTCCTAATAATCAGCAGAGAGTAGCGGGGATGTGTTAACAGAAGAGCAGGGCCGGTATAGAGACAGCCATCCTTCTACTGCATTGTCTGAAACAGGAAGCGACACTTCCTGCCCTGCGAGCAGCCGGCAGAAATGCGCTCTCTGACGATTAACGAGCGCCTGAGCACTGAAAAAAAGTCACACTTTTAAAGGCTCTTACGAGTCTGCACACTACACAGGCCGCATGGCATTACATTGAAAAGTCATAAGGAAATACAGCAGCTGAACACAGATGGCTAACGAACACATTGACCTCACACCTGACAAGTATGAAATATGAAGACAAAGAGAGAGAAACACAATTCCAGAGAGCAAGAAATAGGGAGAGAGACACAGAGCAATAAGTAGAGAGAGATACAGAGCATCATTAGGGGTAACTGGAAGGCAGAAGAGATGCAGCCGAAGGGGTTATCGTTTCGGCTCACCATTTTCCTGATGGCAGCATTGGAATGATTGGCTGCAGTGGCGATCAGCTCCAGGGCCTCTGTAAGAGAGCAGAATCCATTTTACGTCTTATACAACATCACGCACCTGATGCCCAATAGCGCACTGCAAAGATGAACTCAAAGACCTGGAATCATGTGGCCTCAGAATAGGCCTAGAGAAAGTGAGAATGCTTCATATCCGAGGCACATAAACACCGTCAACCACAGCAGAGGCATTAAAAATACTGATTTATGCAGCTAAAATTCACGAATATGCTTATTGGCCATTGCCTTGTGAAGCCATGATACCTAGGGTGAGTGTTTATAAATTGGGATGGAAGAAAGGAGACTAAAACTGAAATGCACTGAAGGTAGAGTTGATGGAGGTATGTTTAAAATATTATGAAACTGAAAGTCTTTGTAAAACACAGCTGTTAAAAGGAGTCCAACAACAGCAGAGCAGACAGAGAAATTATTTTTCTCTCATCAGCCAGACAGAAACTAGGTCAGAAATCAAATTTCCCCGATTTCCCTGAAGTAATCAAACACCCTTCAATTAGACTACACTACAGTCGATGAGGCTAACTGAACTCCCTCGCACCGCACCATCAATTGACTTGCCATCTTTAGAAAGGGGAGATAAAATGGTACAACCTCTACACTGTGTTTGACGGTCAATGGTCTCACCCACAGAGGAACTACAACTTGAGCAGAAAGGAGAACCAGGAAAGGACAAAAAAGGACAGACGTGACGACCTGACTGGAGAGGAAATCGATTCAAAGGAAGCGGAGAAAAAGAAATTCAAAATAGAAGTATGAAAACTCACAGCATAGAACTGTATCATATAGCTTTGAATCATTTGGAGTGCAGAATGAAAGAACATGATGATAAATTCATTCTAATCTCAAGACGAAACTGATAACATCCCAAAAATCAGCGGCATGAATCATTTTGCAGCATCTAGAGAAGGAAGTGCTGATCAGGCAGCAGATGAACTCGGCAATGCTGACTAGACTGGAGGTTATGCAGCTGCATGAATTGGACATGGTGGGGGGGAGGTCATGCTTCATGATTGGTCAGGTAGTTTTAGATCGCAGTGCTAATTGGACAGAGAAGACTCACTCCCAGCGTCCTTCCTGTCCAGGGCGTCCTCGGGCAGCTTTTTCAGGTAGTCCTTGAGCAGCAGCTCGTAGCGTGGGATTCGCTGCACTGGCTCCAGCATGTGGTGCTGCAGTGTCAAGTTCCCACACACGTCCTGTTTCTGTGTGGAGATAAACATCAGCTCAGTGTGGAACTGCTCACACAGACTGCCACATGCACAGAAACTCACGTACACGCGTATACATTCACGCTCAAGAAAACTCACTCACACAAAAATACACCTGATCCCTTCCCTCTCTCTCACTCTCCCTCCCTCCCTCTCACCCTCTCTTTCTCTTGAGACAAATAAACTTACATAAACAGAGTACAGATACTGTATATACTGTCATCACGTTAGCCCTGATAGTGCGCATTGATTTTTTTGGTGTTAAAAAAGACAGCAAATCATTTTGTTTATATTTGCCTTCTACATAGGGAAGAACATTTTCTAAACAATATCAAGTTAATGTCCACATATGAGACAGTAAAGAGGTCTCAAGGTCTCCTACTGTAAGAACTGTGATGAGGTTACAATTTGAAGTCTTTATCAAACTTCGAAGACACCTAGAAGAACAGGTGTACCATACTTCAAATTAAATGCACATTTACGGAAACTCGTATACAAGATGTCACAGTTCATTATTTTACATCAAAAGACTCTGGAGCGAAGCATTCTACTTCAAATGAAAAGCATCCTATTCACAAAACAAAGTTAAATAAAAGATTTATCCGCAGAGTCCAGATAATGATGACTTGGATTCTTTGTGACTTTTTTGAAAAGTTGTATAATGCTTCAAATATAGAGAATGAAATCGAACATTAAAAAAAACAGCAGGTCGCCATCTTTCCATTTCTCGAAAAGGTTTAGCCAATGAGAGGTCGAGGAACGGGTTGGCAGTCATGTGACAGTAACGTTGAATGACCATTACTGAACCAATGTCTGCATAGGCTTAGCTGATTTTGTACAAAATTCCCATGTGCTTCGAACTATTTTCTTGGCTTAAATTGGTTAATGCACAAGCTGGCGCTCCCCCTTCCCTTTTGAGTTTATTTTCTAGCAACAAGAGATTTATGTTCCCTTTTTCTCTCATTGTTAGTCTCTGTTCTACAAAGTATGTGCAGGTGAAACAAGAGCTGTTTTTCATATTCATAATATTGAGCCGGTATTTACATTAGCGCAGGTATTACCGTTCCTTGCTATAATGAAGATGCGCTCCTTTAATAGTTTTGGGATCCGGGGAGTTCGCCTCGGATTTGATCATTACACACTGCTAGCGTGCTTAGCAAGCTCATTTATGTTTTCGTTTATGTGATTAGCCTTGTTGGCATCATTGTAAGATTAGTATGCATGTGCGATGACTAACTTATTTATATAGTCTTTCTCATTTCTTCCTTCAGGAAAACCATAAATACTTACACATCAACATCCATCCATACATATGACTATGGGCCAATCCTAGTTTGCCCCTTACCGCTACTTCCAAGCCCTAATCCTCCGTTTTATGCATTCACAAGAAGGGGTATGGTGCTCCGAGATAGAGGGGAAGGGTGAAACACTAGGGCTATATGGCCCTCCAAATGAAGGCCTGCTCCAAACAAAGGAGTAACAGAAATTTCCCAGCATTCCCTGTGAATCATCGGCGAACGTTTTGGAGGCAACATAGTTGCGGCATGTTGCTGTTTATCTAATATCCCAGCTCACGAGCAAGGTAAGAGAGTTGCTAGTATAGAGCACTACTGTGAAGTCGCCCAGCCACGATCATTTTTATTTGATGCATTGTATTGATGATTGATAGTGTGAAACTGATATGTTTTAACCAAGCATCCTTGGTTTTCAATCTCAGTCAGATGGCAAACATCATGTGATAATACCATTGTTGCTACAGTAGGGAGGCAAAGCAGGAAGGCAACCTGAAAAAAATTCTCTGGCTATTTTCCATGTGATTCACCTGTCCTGTCATGCCCCTCAACTCCAGGAATAGACTTTATTCTGAACACATTTCACAATTAGCAATGCCATGTTCACTCATCCCTGCAGTATCCACATAGAGTTGTTTTCCTGGTGTTTTAAAAAATGCTATAATTGTGTTTGTTTGGTTAAATAGCAGAGAATTTGTTGTATTGGAGAATATGATTCTTCACAAATTGTTAAATTGCCAGTGTGCTCGGCTGTTGGGTGTCAGGGCACTCACAAGAAAGCAGACACTTCGGGTCTACAGTGAGAGCTTTTTTTTTTTTTTTTTTTCCTCTTGTCGTAAAAAGAGCTAAAGGATTTTTGCTGTCGCTGTTAGCAGGAAAATGTCAGATTCCGTGAGTGTTTTGAACCAGATGTTTAAGGATGGATTATTCAGTTCAGTTTTGTCTTAAATTTACCAAACATATTTTTGTAACACCGAACGGGCAGTTCTTTTGGTCACAGTTCACTTCAGATGAAAGTTGTCTTTCAAAACTTTCCCAAAAAACCAAAGAACAATAGGAATTTAGTTATGAATTTATAATTGTATACAATCTTTACAAACATTGTTAAGCAAAAAAATTAGTAATAAAAATATTCATAAGGGCGTGCTAGAAAATTCTCTGGCATTACTGCATTAAATATAGAGCAGTTACAGTAATAACTTTCACCACTTAGCGCCCGGAGCCGTGTATACTCGCGAACAATCGCCGGGCTTGAGTCCCGGATCCGTCTATGAACGATAGCTCATGCAAGTCGTGTTTAGCAGGGCAGAGTGCTGCCGTGCGCGCTGGCCCGGATTATTTTCACTGATGGTCGTTGGCGTAATGGGTGATAAGAATTGTGCTGTTCAGCATCTAAACACTGACTTGAGTTCATACGATTTACTTACTTTTACTTACAAAGAAACAGATTGCGAGGTGACAGAATGACCGCGACATGAAAAAAAAAAAAACTTACATGATAAATTCTTGACAGTATGGTAAGTTTGGAAGCACAGTTCGACGCATAATGGAATCTCATAACTCACGCACATGTAGCGTGACTCTTTCCTTACACCGTTCTAGGCGCAAACTACACAAGATTCGCACAGTTTCAACTTTTTCGCAGTCGGCGGGTGCGAACTAGCCAGTTGATCACTGCGATCAACACCGCTCATACCCTAGTTGTTATCAACAATACAACGTGGTTTCACCATTTGCTCACCCTGACGATTCCTCTTCACTGTCTCGCACATGCGGCCTGCGGGTTGACAGCATATTCACAAGCTTTTTGCCCTGCCACAGCAGGACCAGCATCAGTTCGTTTGGCTGTCACCATGTGATCACGGTGAAAATGAACGAAACCAAATTTACAAACTGAAAGTAATGGAATGTAGGCACGTTACTTCTTATATCACCCGAGACCAATCATAACGTCACATGAACTCAAACCATTGTCGGTATTTAGATGCAAAGCAAAAAGCATTCATGATAACAGTTCTGCGTGTTCAGATGCAAAGTGAGAAACGTGATAAGACGCGGCTCCGGGACTCGAACTGGTGGGCAGTAATACGAGTACACACCTTTCCGGGCAAGTTCGATAAGCCAACTGATAAGAGATTGGGCAGGTGTGAGTTGCGGTAATGTAACTATACGGAAAACAAGTGGTTAATTTGCAAATTTATCATTAAAGCTCAACATCTTTTAAAAACTGAAAATCCCAGCAATTGTTAATTATGCTACTTTTAGATCTCTATAGAAAATTAATCACCCCAGTTTCTGGAAACTGACAGATTTTGATCTTCTGTAGGGCTGCTAAATCTTTCCAGCAGAGATTTAATTAACAAACTGTGTTAGTGGGAGTCTAATGATCTAACAGTACCTCATGCAGAGAAGACAGAACATATTCAGATTACAGACAGCATCTTTTTAATTTTGCATGAAGCATAAGAATATGCAAAGAAGACTTCACTAAGTTATTTAAGTGACTTTCTTCCTCCATCTCTCTCTCTCTCTCATGCCCACACACAATGTTCTCTCTCTCTCTCTCTCTCTCTCTCTCTCTCTCTCTCTCTCTCTCTCTCTCATGCCCAATGTTTTTTCTCACCTGGATGTTCTGAACCACACTCTTGAACTGAGAGGATCGCTGTGTCCATGTGTTGACGAGATCCATGGCACGGTCAAAGTTCTTTACATATTCGCCATACATCTTCATGAAAGGGGCAAGCTTCTGAAGAATGTCCCCGATGCGAGGGTTGGAGTTCCTTTGAGACAAGAAAGTAGCACTTACATTAACACTTACATCAACACACATTTTCAGAAAGGGGTTAGTAGCAGCTGTGGCCACAACTGGAAGCAATATAAATTCTCATGCAAGCTTTTGATCAGGTTGTTGATTTCACGAGACTGACACAGGAAGAGGTGGCTCACTGTTACTCCAGGCTGCATAAACTTTGTTATCACTTACAGTAATTCAAGCATATAACAATTGTTCATGAATGATTAATGAACTAGCTAAGAACCAACTACTGGCATAAATACTGTGTGTACAAACATATGTACATGCACTACAAACCAGCCCCTTACACTACCAATAGCATAAACTAACACAAGCATTCGGAATAGCTTCAGAAAGATGTGTTTCCCTTAATAAGAAGGGATACATGTGGAAAAGGACCATGCAGTATTACATATTTGATACACTCTGTCCACTATAGTGTCTACTTCCTGACGGCATTCTTGCAAGTTGGACTGGATGGATATTGGATTGGGGTCCGTCTGTCTGTATGTGCGTCCAGGTCACAACTGGGGACAAGATTTCTCTGAAACGGTTATACCTAGATGTGTAAAATTTTGTATGCTTAATAAGCTACTCATGATCTACATTGAAAATGGACGTCAAAGCATTTTTTTAATGGAGTTATGACCCTTGAAGGTGGCGGGCAATAGTAATGACACTGTCATCTTGTTTACTATACATAAACCCCAGAAGGCGTAGCCAGTTGTCCTTGTTCGGCTAAGATGAGAAATAAAATGACTGACAGAGCTCAATTCAAACAATGCTACCCAAAACTGTGGGTAGAGAGAGAGAGAGAAAGCCTGTTTTGAGCCTAGTGGCCCAACGGCCCGGTGCTTAACCCCAGTTTCCATGGCATGAAGCAACTAGGAGAATCACTACTCCCCTGGATGGGATGCCAGTCCATCGCAGGTACTCCCCCAGCTCTTAGTCAAATTTCCCTGACTATTTGCTGGTACCCATTCATGCACCTGGGTGGAGTGAGGCGTGGAGTGTGGGAGTGAAGTGTTTTGCCCAAGAACACACCGCGAAGGTCGTGGCCGGACCTTGAACTCAGAACCTTACGATTACATGTAGCTAAAGGTTGTCTTATTTGTTTAAAGTTCAACAATCACCACGTAGCGCAGATTAGACAGCCTGCTGTAAGTTTCAAAATAGTGTATCCCTTTAAAGCATACTTAATGAATAGAACATTTTTTCTTAATAAATTACGATTTAATGACCTTAACCTTGTGCCCCCTTGACTTTTAGTTAAGCTGCATCTACTACTTTTTACAATGCCATTTACATGCAACTATGGACAATTTAAGGTCACATTCGGCTTCAGACCAGAGCAGTGAAACCAACACAAAAGTCCTTTCATTGCTTCCTCTTATAACTTCCTGCAAACACCAGTTAAGATAGGAATGTTTCAATGAATCAAAAAAATTTTTTTTGTCCTTCCAGACTTAAAAATAACCTAACTTTTTGTGGTTTTTTTTTTATAACCGCAATACAATATCACAAACTGCAGAGGTGTACCCAAGGTCGTGAATCATACGATGAATGTTAAGTGCATAAAATGAGGCACAAGTTCTCCTTTAATGAATATTTTCATGAACCTCATTAAGCATAGAAGCCTCAAGTGAAAGAATAAAAAAATGAATTTCAGTTTCATGTTGGCTCATTAGTCCTTAAACCCCTGCAATTAATTTACTCCCCTGTAAGACATAGGAGTCTATCTTTCTAAAACATGTTCAATGGTGCAGATACCTACAAGACACATTTCAGAAAATGTGTCTCGTATGTTCATGAAAATAAATGCAAACAATTTTGAAAATATTCAATTTGCAAATAGCATGTGCTACTCATGACACATCTATTACGTAAAAAAAATTCTGATACTTTACACAAGGACTCAAAGAAATGTATAGCTGTATCAATACATTCACAACTCAAAGAACAATTAAATCATCGTGATAATATACAACATATATTAACCCTATCTAGACCGGGGCGGGGGGGGGGGGGCTTTTTATGCCCGCGCCAATTTTCACATCGTATAATTTCTGAACAGCTTGAGCTAGGACCACCAAACTTGGTGACTTTTCCTAAAACTTGTCTGGGAACAATTTTATACCAATAAGTCAAGTCCACCATCTTCGCCGTTTCCATGGCGACGGTTTTTTAACAGGTATGTCTGACAAAAAATCACCGATTTCGGTTTCCTCAATGTAGTTTCCAGATTTTCTTTTTAACATATACTTATTCCATTATATTTACAATATCTTACGTAATTTAAATTTGTAAGAGATTACCCTATTATGACAGTTTTGGGCAATAAAATCAAAACATGATGTCATAATGACGTCATAATAGGTCATAATAATACCAAAATGATTGTAGCGATTTAGTTTTACGTGTACATCATCCCCTGCAAATTTGGTCACACGCCATGTGGTTTAGGAGTTACGGGGGGGCGTAAAAGCCCCCCCCGGCCCCAGGAAGCCCCAAAAAGCCCGGTCTAGATAGGGTTAAAATCTGCACAAAAATGGATTTGCTCATGGAACGCTAGTTATACTCCGTACAGCAGAAGAGAAGCAAATATCTGCCCGTGTTAACTATCCATGTTTAATCTCAAGAAGATTTAGCACTGTTTGGGATGCTGACGTCCCGACCACTATGAGGCTCGGGTTAAAGAGTTAATGCAGCTGGAGTCTTGCGTGTTAGACACAGCCTGAGCGAATCTAAGTGAACACAGAGTCATAAACTATAGCCCTGGAGTACAGGCCATCTATCCTATCAGTCGTAAGGGTGGGGGGGCGGTCCCTTCTGTCTTTTCTTTTCCATAAACACTCAGTGACACTATACTGCATTGCCAAAAATGGCCCGGCAGACGCAGGCAGTAAATATCAGCTCAGCAGATGACGGACTCAGATAAAGCCTCCATTCTCCAGGACTGGCAGAGTGTACACTCCATCACAGCTGATGCAGCGTTCTGTGTTCACAAACACTCCACTGAGTCGGCCATGGCACGACGGCGGCTGTGTTCTGCCTGGATTAGAGGCTTCGTGCCATCATGGGAAATGGAGTTTAACAGCAGGTTCTGCAGGGGAGCAGCTGGTGCGTAGGCACGTTAATCGCTCACCACTCATTGGTGATCCGCGTCTGCAGCTCTGGGAGAAGGAACTGGCCGTGGAAGCGATATATGGAGGAAATGTTGGAGAAGATTCCAGTGATCACGTCCTGGGGAATTCCAGCTTCTTCTAATTTAGTGCAAAATACCTGCAGAGAGAGAAGAGATTCAGAAACAAGTATGAATCAATCCCATGTATCAATCTCAGTGAACATATGAAGCTGAATCACTCCTTAAAAGGAGTTTTGATGACTTATTTAACAGTGTATGACTGCATTGCAAAGCTCAAGGTACAGAGAATAATAACAGATTTTGGTCCGTAGGTTTTCATGTTTAAATCTTCTTAATCTGAGCCCCTAGTGTTCCATGTCCCACTGTCTGTGCCAATGTTAAATGCACTGATAGATGCTGGATAATAAAAACACACTTTCATGTATGAACACTTACAAAAATTGAAAAACAATTGAGGAAAATGATAGCCAAGAATACTTCAAAATTCATTTCAATAGTGATCAATTGCATGCAAACACTGCAGTTAAGACAGCTGACAGTGAATTATATTTTAATAAATGTAAAACCCTTGATTTTTCTCAAAGTACAAAATTTTAAATCCTTCTTCGCCCCAGAGAGCGAAAAAGAATGTTTCCATGCACCTTTCAAGTAGTAAGACTGAATACGTTTTATAAAATGAAGAGATTGCCCATCTTTGAACACGAGTGTGTAATTAACACCAAGTGGAGGGATAATTGAAGAAGCAACAATCAATAATGTAGCTTTTTTTGGTTGTAGTATATAAAAAAAACCAACAAAGGATTCAGGCTTCCAGCCCCCAGTAATTAAAGACTATACAGTACAGTAATTAATCCTGGGTTTAAGAGAGAGGACATTTCTCAGTGGGTCAGAGATACAGTGCAGCTTTAAATCCAGATTAGTGCTCATCGTGATGAGAAACGCTGCAGGCAGACACGTGAGCTGAATATTTGGGCCAGACACATTAAACAAAAGCTGTCCACATCTGACAAGGCTGGATAAGGAAAACCGTTTCCTGAACACACAAACATGCATCCTTTTAAATGTGTGCATTTCTCTGATGCACATCCAGCAGAAAGCTAAAACATAATGATCACCAGCCTAACGAGCTGTTGGTCCCCCAAGTGCCACCACGGCTCTCCAAGGCATGGACTCACCGAGACATCTGAAGGTACTGCCCTCAGTGTAACTCTCCTACATCACGGCCCACGATGCCTGAATGTTGTCGTACGTTAAGTTTACTGGTCACTTGTCAACTTTACTGGTCATTTGTTAACTTAACTGGTTTCTTTTTGGTTCATTCAATTTTTACAAATTTCACTTAGTGTTACTCATGTCACTTGATTTATTAGCACTTTAACTTGTCTCCTTGGAGTTCAGCACTTTTATACCGAACTCTTGCACTTTTGTAAGTCACTCCGGATGAGAGCATCAGCTAAGTACCTGTAATGTAATGTAATGTACTCTGTGGTATTTGGTGCCAGGACGTTAGCAGCAGATCCTTTATGTCTTCTAATTTTCACGGTGGAGCTGCTGTGGATCGTACTTGTCCTTCCTGCACATCCCACAGGAGCTCAATTGGGTTTGAAGGTCAAGTCTGCGTTGTGTTTCTCAAACCTTTCTGAAACATCTTCTGCAGTGCGGCAGGGCGAGTTATCCTGCTAAAAGAGGCTACAGCCACAGGAGAAAACCATTGCCATGAAGGAGTGCACCTTGTCCCCAAATTATGGTAAGGTAAGTGGCATGTGTCAAATTTCTATCTATATGAATGCCTAAACCCAGGACTTGGCACAATACATCCTGGTGCCATCTCTTCCCAAGGCAAACGTCGCGAAATGTACCCGGCCTTTCACGCATTTTTACACTGTTCCAAGGTCCAGTTCCGAAGTTTGTGTGCCCACTGTAGGCACTTTTGATGGAGAGCAGGGGTTAACATGGGCTCTCTGATGAGTCTGCAGCTGTGCAGCTCCATATGCGGCAGGGTGCGTAGTACCGTGTGCTGTAACGCATTCCTCCTGTTAGTACATAAGTTTTCTACAAACTGGACCACAGTAGCCCTTCACCCAGTTTGTACAAGACGGGATAGCCTTCATTGCATCAATAAACCTAGGGCCCCAAACACCCTGTTGCCAGTCTGTGGTTTGTCCCTCCTTCAACCGCTTTCGGGAGGTACTCACCACTGAAGACTGGGAGCACCCCACAACCTTTTATATCTCAGAGATGCTCTGACCCATTAATCTGGCTGTAACAATTTAGCCCTTGTCAAAGCTGCTCAGGTCTTGACGCCTGCTCATTTCTCCTGCATCCAACGCGTGAACAGCATGAACCAACTGCGCGCTTACAGTCTAATATGTCCCAGACCAGACAAACTGTTATGAGATAAATCAGCAATATTCCCTTAATCATTTGAAGGCGGTAATGTTTTGGCGCATCTGAGTATATTTATGTCCGTATGGCCATCTGTGTGACTGCCAGGAAACTGCACACTCACCTGGTCCAGGAGATGGAGCCTCTTGACGTAAGCCTCCTCCGTCTGCAGGAGCTCTCTGGCAATATTAAGCAGCTTCTGGGACTCAGTGCACTGTAGGGAAGAGCAAAGTAACCAGTCCACCAAACAGACTTCGTACAACACCGGAAACACTAATGCCCGAGACCTTTACTGACAAACAATGACTTGTAGCTCCAAGTCAACATGCATGAACCTGTGCACTCTCCACACGCGATACTAATAAAAGGCAAGATCGAAATATTAACCAACTTGTGACAAATACTTGCTGCCTTTTTTCCATCCAGCTTCACTATACCAATGTGCGCTCACTGTAGATTCTTGAGAGTCTCCCACACTTCCAGTAGCTTTGGTCAAGGACCAATGGCAAAAAAGGTGTTAGCTACTTAAAAAGTACACTTGTAGGTCAAAATGCTGCAGAAGCGCAACATCAAGTGGGTAGGATTGCGCTCGGGAAACACTGCTGGATGTCGTAATCTTAATCACAGCTCATCGACAAAACCACAACACTCCGGCCGACTAACAGACTGAAGTCAGGAATTAGGGGATAAAAGACTTTTTAAAAAATGTATTAATTTGGTGCATCAGTAAATTCTACCAATTTAGCACAGCCCAAGAGCAATAATACAAACTAATGGCCCATTAAACCACTGCACCAAACAGACACTGAACATGTGTATTGAATTTCTTTCAGATACAACAGTGAGAATGAATCCAGTAATATTAACACTAGGCTGAACTAAACAGACACACCAGAAGACTTTACACAATAAGAACGCTGCGCGTGGGTTGAGTTTCGCAATATACATGATGCACACAGTAGCAGAGTTAAGGAGGAAACAGGAGATGTAGAACAGGGCATCTGACCAAAGGTAAAGTTAGCATAGGAGGTATGAGGGAGCTTCAGTAAATGCTCTCACAAACAGCATTGAAAATACATTCACAGCAACACAAAAACCTCTCTCAACCACAGATACTTTTACCATCATGGTTATGCAGTAGTGTTGTGCTATACAAAGCCAAACCACTTCCTTTGTGACAGTGGTGTCATCAAAAATAAATTAGCACGTCAAACAAAGACAGCACGGCCCTTTAAAAAATAATCTTGTGTCACAAGAACTTTCCTGTTCAGATACTGAGTCCCAGGAGGAAAGGAAACATTGGAAAGAATCCAATTTCAGCTACGACCAGTACACTCGTCTTAGACAGAGACTACAAGGCTCAGCTGTGCTTTCAGCTGGGAATGCTCGTTAATCCAGCATAAAATATGAGAGTCAGATGCATAAGAATGGTCATCTATTGAGTGTGAACAAACAAAATTCAACAGGCAGACCCACATTGGGCCAAAGGTTCTGCTACACAATACTTTATTCCTTTAACAAATCTTTGTGATGTTTTCAGCAATATAAGGTTAACATGGCACTGAGGTGAAGGTTCATTCTGATTATTCTATGTTCTAAGTGGTGGACTGTAAGCAGGTTCAGTCAGAAAAAAGCAAATGAGTGTGAACAGAACAATGCTTGCTTAATTTGTATAATGGATCGAATACAACAGACTGCACAGCGTTAATGGGAATAATGCTAGGCGCTATCATAGTTGTCCTTTCAGCAAATTCTGCCACTCATATTTTGAAACAAATTCTGCCAATCACGGAATAGCAGACATAAACTATGGTAACCTGCAATGACTTCATTTCTGGCATCAGAAATACATTTCCTGACAAGTGAGCAAAGCACGTAAATTGCCTTGCACAACAGTTTTTACAAAGCACTTTCGCAGATGCATGTATATACACACTGCTGTGCTCCAAATTTCACCAGTGCTACAAAGTCCTTTGCTTAAGGCATTCTAGCTACTCAACCTAAAGCAACTGACTGGAACAGTGAACTTGTTGATTACACTTGACTTCTACTGTGCTCTTTGAACAGGGAAAGTCACAACACGACCCAACGGCTATGACACTGGTAAAAATATAGGGCACTGGCAGCCCCAATAGCTCCCGCCGTTATGATAAACAAAATGTCAAAGTTTTTGTTGATGGATGCACGCATGGATGGAGCCCGATACCATAGCTCCCGTGCCACTCGGGCGGCAGGAGCTAGTTAGGAGCCTGTAACTGAAAATGTTGATAAGATAAAGCAAATTGTGAAAAATTTTGATGATATTTTTAGGCCAGTGACCTTGAAAAAATTGGCCAAGGTCACATTTAGGCATGTCATTTGTAGGACTTTATGAAATGCATGTCTAATAAAATAAAAGCAAAATAGGGTGATATTTTTAGGCCAGTGACCTGTAAAGGTCACCTTTTAAACAGTTTTATGATGAGATAAATTAGGAGCCTGTAAAATGTTGATGAGATAAAGCAAATGTCAAAATTTTTTTGGTGATATTTTTAGGCCAGTGACCTTGGAAAAATAGGCCAAGGTCACCTTTAGGCATGTCATTTGTAGGGATTTATGAGATACATGTCCAGTAAAATTAGAGCCTGTAATTGAAATAGTTGATGAGATAAAGCAAAATGTCGTTGATGAGATTGTTGAATTTTTGGTGATATTTTTAGGCCAGTGACCTTGGAAAAAATAGGCCAAGATCACCTTTAGGCATGTCATTTGTAGGATTTATGAGATACATGTCCAGTAAAAATTAGAGGAGCCTGTAACTGAAATAGTTGATGAGATAAAGCAAAATGTTGAAGTTTTTGGTGATATTTTTAGGCCAGTGACCTTGGCAAAAAAATAGGTCCAAAAATGGTCACCTTTTGAGGCATGTCATTTTTTTTAGGCCAGTGACCTTGAAAAAAATAGGCCAAGGTTTATTTGAGATACATGTCCAGTAAAAAATTAGGAGCCTGTAACTGAAATAGTTGATGAGATACAGCAAAATGTCAAAGTTTTTGGTGATATTTTTTAGGCCAGTGACCTTGAAAAAATAGGTCAAGGTCACCTTAGGCATGTCATTTGTGAGATGCATGTCCAGTTTATGTAGATGTTGATGTCAGCAAAATGTAAAATATTTTTAGGCCAGCCTGTAAAGGTCACCTTAGGCAAATTAATGTTGTCCATGAGATGTAACTGAAATAGTTGATGAGATGCGCACGCATCGCACGCACGCACGCACGGAGCCCGATACCATAGCTCCTGCACCGTGAGCGGCGGGAGCAAACAAGCAAAAATCTCCTGTGCTGGGGGATGACACAGCTGAGCGAAATTGCTTCCCTCAGTCAATGAATGCTACAGCAAAAAACCGAGCGGTATTAAGGGTATTAAGGGGTTGCAAATCACTTGATGGTGGTAACTAGTTTCAAAGTGAAAAGAATCTACAGAAACACAGATAGATGAAAAAGAAATGACAAAAATGAAGTCTAATGATGCAGGTGGAAAAGAGAGGTACTAGAACAGGACCGAAATATTCTCTGATAAATATCACCGACCAGTCACAGGCATTACTTCCCCACTGGCCAACATCACTTCAACAACTTACTGGCATGTGAAATGGACAGCTGTGTCAAAGCCACCAAGCCACCAACCACAGTAAACATGTGACATAGAGGGAACGAGGTCACTGCAGCTCCAAGCTCACGGTCACCAGCATCTGGGCGAAACAGAGGGAGTTGGGGACACGGCAGCAGGAGCAGAGCTTGAGCGCTCACCTTAGATGATTCGGAGAGGAGCTCGCCCTTTGACCCCTCTGTTCCATCCATCTCCCCACTGCTGCCCTCGTCCAGGTCGCTGTCCTCATCCTGTGTGGAGTCTCTCTTACTACCCAGGGTAATGCTAGCCCGAGCTTCGCTATCTAGCTCCGTCTCGGTCTCCGTCATGCTCTGGTCTTCCTCGTCAATGGCGTCCTCATTGGGGAAGACCTCACCCTCCACGTTGCAGGATGGGCTGTCGATCCCGCTGTCCCTGTTGGGAATTTTGCCGCTCCCGTTCTGCTCCGTCGACTGATTGTCATCGAGTTCACAAGAGGCCTCCGTGCCGTTGGCGTCTCCGGCCGTCCCGCCGCCCTCGTCTTCACCGCTCACGGCCTTTAAGTCGTCGATTCGCAGGGCGCCAAACCCCGAGAGTTCCGTTAAGGCTCCCGTTCTGTCCGAGACGCTACGTGCAAGTTTATCTCCCAGGGAAGCCTCGACAGAGTCCCTGCTCCCAAGCCTTGTCTCCGGGTCCGGGGGGTCCAGAGCAGAGTCCATACTCACGGACAGACGAAACTGGCCTCTCCGGGGAACACCAATGATCGGCACTCTGGGGGGAGGAGAGGAACGACGTCATAAAACAAACCAACGTTTCTTTAGCTGAGGCACTTGTTCTCACAGTCCTCAGAAACCAGACTAGGATTTGGTCTGAAGGCTGTTCCTCACCACACTGTCGGTTAGCAATTATTATAGTCAATGAGGCTCTCACTGCCATCTATGAACACCAGAACACCATAGAACACTACACACCCTGCGAAGCATAGCTAGTGAAATGCAAAATGATTAGGAGGAACCTACATTTCAAATTAAAAAATGCATGCTAGCACACACACAGTTATATTGCTAAGAGGACATTATACCTAAAAAAAAAATGTGAATACAAATACAAAGAGAGGTTATTTCCATACACATGCACATGCTGTATAAACACAAGAGGCCACATTCTAGTTTTCAGTAAAAGAAAATAGTGGGCGAGGAGAAATGTACCATATACATATTGTCATTCCCAAGCAGTGGGAAGAGAAGTAGGGCATGTTGGTGTAGCACCATGACATTCTGAGTGAAACAACAAACAAAGAATATCCATCCGGTCCATTGAAATGAAAAGCCTATTGATGTCACACAACTATTGGCAAAGCCCAGAGTATTATTACTGCTCGTTATGAAAAGAAATTGTTAAACACAATACCCAACATTACCACAGTAAAGCCTGAGCTATTTGAGTTGAGTCAATAACACTGACAATAAGAAAGTTTTCAATCTTTCATCAAGCATTTCTGGCCTGTAATCACGTCAACAAGTGACTGAATCTGTGAGCATGCAAGTTGATGTGGATGCTTTGACAATGTCTGGTCAGGCTTTTTTTGTAGTGAGTGGTAGCACAAATGAAAGGGAGAGATTTTAAGTGCTTCTTTCATCAATGAGACGTGCAGTCCAATGCGATTCCGTCTATCATTCAGGAAGCAAAGCCCAATGATGCTTAAAAACTAGAGTGGTTCCACACAATTGATTATTCCCCATAAAAGTTTAATGCTTTTATCAAAATTTATTTTTCTAAAGAATATCTCAGTGCTGTACTCAGTCAGTATTTAGAAGGATTACTAATGAATCAAGCGCCCAGTGCCATTCATCTCCATTTACATTGCACCTCTTAGATGGAATGAAAATCCACAGCCCTCATTACCAATTCCACATCTTAATTGCATACTTCATTTAAACCAATCCCATTAAAAGCAAAAATGCAATGCAATCCAGTACAATATCGTTTCATAGTCATTTCAACTATGACCCCATTTCCAAAAAAGTTGGGATCCTGTGTAAAACGTACATAAAAACAGAATGCAATTATCTGCTAATCACTTAAACCCTATATTTAACTGAAAATAGTACAGAGAAAACAAATCAGATGTGCTCATTTTACATTTGATGCCATCGACAAGTTTCAAAAAGTTGGGATGGGTACAACAAAAGACTGAAAAGAACAACAAAAAAATAGACCTGGTCAAACATCTCACAGCAAATTAAGCTAATGGGCCACCGGTCAGTAAGATGATTGGGCATAAAGAGAGCATCCGAGAGAGGCTGAGAATTTCGGGAGTAATGACGGCGAGGGCTTCACCACTCTGACAAAGATTGTGATTAAAAACTTATGAATAACATTTCTCAATGTAAAATTGCTTAGAATTCGGGGATTTCATCATGTACAGTACATAATATCATTCAAAGATTCAGAGAATCTGGAGAAATATCCGTACACAATGGACAAGGCTAAAAATCAATATGGAATGGCCATGACCTTCAGGCCCTCCAGCAGCACTCTTTAAAAACAGATGGGATTCTGGAGTAGAAATCAATGCATGGGGCTCAGGAACACTTCTTGAGACCATTTTCAGTAAACACAGTTTTTCACTGCATCCACAAATGCAGTTAAAACTCAACCATGTAAAGATAAAACCATATATAATCAAGATCCAAAAGCACTGTCGCCCTCTCTGGGGCCTGAACTCATTTAAGATGGACTGAGGCAAAATGGCAAACTGTTCTTCAGGTCTGACCAATCAAAATAAATTGGAGATCATGGACGCTACATCCTCCGGGTTAAAGAGGAGAGGGACCATGCAGCCTGTTATCAGTGCACAGTTCAAAAGCCAGAATCTATGACAGCACGGGGGAGCATTAGTGCACATGGCATAGGTAACTAGCACATTTGCAAGGACACCACTAATACTGAACAATATATACAGGTTTTAGAGCAGCATATACTGCCACCCAGATGTCTTTTTCAGGGAAGGCCTCACTTATTTCTGCAAGCCAATGCCAAATACCACACTCAGTACACATTACAACAACATGACTCGGTCGAAAAAACGTCTGGGGGCTGAACTGGCCTGCCTATTTTCCAGATCTTAAACCGATTTAAAATACTTGGCGCATTATGAAACAAAAAATATCACAAAGGAGACCACTAACTGCAGAGCAGCTGAGATCCTACATCAAGCAAGAATGGGAAAACACTTTGCTTTCATAACTACAGCTGTTGGTGTCCTCAGTTATCAAACACTAAGAGAGTGTTGTTGGAGGAGGAGATGATGCAACACACTGGTAAATATGCCTCCATCCCAACTTTTTTGAAACATGTTGATGGCAGCAAATTCAAAACGAGCAGATACTTTTTGAAGAACACTCAAGTTTCTCAGTTTCAAGATCTGATATGTTGTCTTTGTGCTATTTTCAATGAAATACAGAGTTTACATGATTTGCAAATCATTGCATGCTGTTTTTATTAACATTTTACACAGCCTCCCAACTTTTTTGGAGATGGGGTTGTATAAAATGGAATCAATGCAATTGTTCCAAACATCCAACAGCAACAAAAGTGAAAATAAATACCATGAGATGCAGCATTTAATGCAACAATCGAAAATTGACGGCAAGACTGTTTACCTGGAGTTTTCAAATTTCTCGATAAGGAGGCAGACGCTTTTGACGGGCTCCTGCAGCTCCCCCCTCCCCGGAGGGATGGGGGCTTTGCTGGGTTTGGGTGGGGTGGCGGGCAAGGGTCGAGAAGGAGGGGGTGGAATCCGCTTGCTCCTCTTGTCTTGATCCGGTCCGAGCAGGTGAGCAGGTTTAGGAGGCACTGCAGGACGGGAGAGACGGATTCGGTTAGTCCCTCCCCTCTCTTCAGTACCAAGCCTGCGCTCCCTCAGCCATGAGCTGGGCCTGACCCCAGCGAGAACGCCTCCATTCCACCAAATCCACTCAAAACGGAGGAAAGTAAAAATAAATACTCAGAGGGGTGCCAGAAATAATGAACACCTCGTCTCTTCGACGTTCAACCCTGTGCACTGCCGCTGAGTGCGAATTCACCGAGCAGCTTCCTTGTTTCTCAACAGGATGCTGAAGTTTGTGTGTGCGTGTGTGAGTGTGCAATTCACTGCGGTTTCAGAGACACCAAAAAAACCTCACAAGAGCAGAAGTGTCCATGTCACGTTGAGCAAAGGTCCTCTTTCCATGCTCGCTGAGCCACAGCAAAACTACATTTACCAAAACAACGTGTTGCCTTTTCACAACCATTCCTAGCAACAGTTTCTGCTTGAAGAGATGAACATAGTTCATGAAATAGTTCATGCTGTTGCAGGAACCCCATCACTGAGGTTTCCGAGTTCACTTCCTGCTACTTACTGCATGCAAACTGAATACACGGGCCAAAAAAAAAAAAAAAACATAGCACGCAACCTGAATGAAACAGAACCATACTGTAGGTCATTCAGCACAGTTTAATCTATAGTAAAAAAGTGATGAAAAGAGTGATAATTTTATTAAGATATTTATTGTGGTAAGAATGCCACACTTTGTTTCAGATATACAGCCTTATAAAGACCAAAATAGAGCAGTCAGGACGCTGTACTTACGACAAGCATGTCATAGAGTTTTAACTGAAAGAAAGAGCAACTATAGACACATCTGCAAAAATTGTGAAGAAAATAAGAGAGCAGAAAATGGAACCATCTTCAAAACCAATCGCTTGAGCACAGAGTTGATTTGAGTGTAGTATGGTGTAAATGCCATGAGTTTTATGAGCGTAAATACCTTAAAATTAAAGCTGCTGGTCTCTAATCACATATTCACTGCTGAAAACTTCGCAGGAGCACAATGCCAAAATGCAGGAACTGTTCATGTCCAAACACTTATCACACATCATGAACAAAATTTGCCTTATCCTACATCATATGCAAAACCCTCAGCTTCAGCTCTCCTGGTACAGAAGAGTTTTGCGCATGTTGGGTGTGTGTGTGTGCATGTGTGTGTGTGTGTGCACGTGTGCGTCCGTGTTAGTGTTGGAGGCAATTCTTCCCTCTACATATTAAATCCAGCAGACTGATCCACGGAGAACCGGAGCCCTCAGGCACTACACAACAAGGCCTCTAATGAGCTATGCAAACTAGCTCTTCAAAAAGCTTTCGAGGAGCAGTCAGTGGCCTACGGCGAGGAGAGGCGGGGGTGAAGCTCTATTGATACAGGACGGATACCAACGAAGCTGTGGAGGCATATGCTCTACTGCGCCTGTATAAAAATACACATAATCGAGCACCTGGGTGAGTTGGGCAGTCATGATTAATGTATGCCTGTGCAGAGCGAGGGAAAACCATCTGAGCAAGAGGATGGGGGAGAGCCGAGGGGAGGAGTACCTTGGGGTTTGATTCGGGGTGTTTCCGTGTCGAGCTGGCCGGCTCCGAGCTGCGCCTCCCAGGCGGACTGCAGTGACATGGTCTGGGCACCTGGAGAGAGGTCCTTCTGAGCAGCGGGGAGTTTGCTGCAGGCCCACACTTAGTACGAGCAGAGGGGGCAGGGAGCTCTGGGGAGAAGGGAGAAAGGAGACATTAGCACAGCACAGTGCCCTACGGCAAACGGAGGTCATTTTGGGAACCGAGTCTGAACAATGAAGCCTCAACGTTTTTAATAAAACCTGTATCTGGCAATATGACACGTCATCGCTCCACATAGATTTTAGTTATTTCCCTTAGTATACGAGAAAAGTATGTAAATATCTACAAAAATAAAACAGCGACCTCTGAAAAATTGGCCGTGACTGTAATTTTGGTTCCCTAATCAACTGAGAGAAAGTGTTTTTAAATCAAGCAAGCAAAGCTGACTGATGGATGTTTGCTACATTCAGCGAGTTTTATAAAACTAGCTTCTTTGCTGAAATTTCCATCAATTGGAAGGGATCTTTAGGCACCTTGTTCTTTGAAAAAGGATAAATACAGCAGTTTGGAAAGAAATTGGAATGAATTTGAAAACACAGCATAATCTAAAGAAAGAGTACACAAAATTGCAATAAAACACACAACACAGTTTAGCCAGAAACCCATCAACCACCAGCGCAATGATGATAAAGTAGGCTTCAGAAAAGGAAAGTAGCTAAAATATTTCATGCACGTAACCATCTCAGAAGACTCCTTGCAGCACTGGGGCTGCACACTATCAATAGCTTGCACACATGTCTGGGGACAAGGACTACAAAAATAGTTTTCTCAGAGCTCCTTCACAAAATGGACCAAATGTCATTGTATCAGAGACAAATTACTCAAAATAAGTCAAAGATGTGAAGCCTTTTCAACACTACTAGAGATATTAGGAACTTAATTTATGAAAATGTAAAATTTGAAGACAAGTCAGGGCCATGTTAAACACAGGCATGAGTCCTTCAGGATTGGTCCCCAGCGTAGCTATCTCTTCAGACCAAAACCAGGATTCTTTTTCAAAAGTACTTTTCCATTCAGTCTGGAGCAAGTGTATAAAAACTATTCAGCATATTGTGAGCAGTGTTTGTGCAGTCAGCTGTGTGTGCAGTTGAGAACAAATACTTATGCAATAACATTGTTCTCATAACCATTTTCCCCCATTGTAAGAACTCTGGCAAAGTAATTTTTAAACACAACAGCCAGAAATAATGACTAAGTAAACTACTGTTCAAAGTTGCCGGCCCAGAATGCAGACTCAAGCATATTGAGAGGAAAAACAAAAACCTCCAGACTCCAGAAGCACTTTTTTGTAATTCATACAAATCAGCAGGTCAATCAACAGATCACCATGTAGATCACATAAGTAGCCAATGACCAGCATCATTCACAAAAACAAGGAAGGGAGTTTTTGCTCACTCATGGGGGCTAAAACCCAGAAATCTGAGGTAACCATGGAAACGAGAGAGACACCCAGCCTTCAGAACAAACAACAGAAATGTGTACAACAATACAGTTGTGTAAAGTAGCCGCATTCCCAAAAAATACCTTTTATGTACAAAAGTCAGCATGTTACATTTCTTGGCCCAAACTCAGGTCCCCGACAAGTGACAGATAGCATTCCGTATAAACTGCGAACACAATAAGTCACATGATCCCAAGGACACACAAAAATGAGAATAAGAAGATAAAATCATGCCAAAACATATGAAACCGCATGTGCTTAATGATCAGATGCTGAAAACAATAAAGAACATATCTCACCACAGCACCAAACAGAATCCAGCTTCTACAATCCGACTGCGTAAATACATAGAGCTGTCCCATTAAGCATTCAGACGCACAGCTCAGAAACGGCGCTCGCGTGATTACGAACCATTCCATTCCTGATCTCTGCGCTGGAGAGGATCCTGATTATGCGCCAAGTTCCAGAAACACCCATCATGACAGGAGCGAAAACAGCACCTGTCGAGCGTGCACACATTCCCACCAAACCTGCTCCACATACCTCCTACAGGTGCACCTGCATTACAGTCGCCGGTGTCAGACCGTAAATATTGAACACGTGAAGGGGTCAACGTGACAAGACTGAAATACTATTGAACACCACCATCTGGAATCGTGTCCTGTCATGTGCCACATATTGGCACAGCACAGAGGGGGGAATGCAAGAGGGAATTCATCTGTCCATGCAGTTAGATGGGATGAATAATGCAGGGCGAGATGAAGCATATTGTACGCAATGAATCATGAAAAACTCGTTTTTTTGCATATCATTCTACTAAGAGTACATGGCCTAGACGCAAGTTCAACAACAAAGTGAGATCTTGGTCTGGTGCTCTGCCAACTATAGCTTGCTTTAAGTGCAGCTTTATGGAGTTGGAGACAAATCAAATTAGAAATACAGCATCATCATTCATGGAGTCTTCCCACGCAGGGATTTCAACAATGATGTGAGTCAGCAAGCCCAAAACTCCCTGTCATTAGTAATAAGATCTTTATTCCATATCCTGCTGTATGTCTTTGATTCACCTACCCTTCCTGGAGATAATGGACATTAAACAGTCTATCCCTTGTTCTCCCAAAGATGCAAAATAAGTTAAAGCAGGAAAGGCAACTGACCTGAAGACATGTACGAGACAATGGGCACAGAAAAAACTAAATGTTATCCATTATGACGCCAATTTATGAAACATTTTCACTGAAGAGAACAAACCCCGCGAATGCCATACACAGTGAAAATATATTTTCCATAAACAGCATGTTATTGGTGTCCAAGTACTGTGTGTGGAAAGACACAACTTAAGCCCCATGATCTGAGTTTTTTCCACTCAGAAACCCACTTGTGTGATCACAGTAATCACAGTGGCGCCGTCATGCCCTTCAAAGCAGCAAGATCAACCCAAAGATCAAGTTTCTCCTCTTGAAAGACCGAGAAGCATTGAGGAATGATGAATCCCCAAATACAGTGCAACCTACAGTATGGCTAGCGTTTCTGCCATATACATCCAAGCCTTGTTGTACAACCCAAATTCCGAAATAGTTGGGACGAAGTGCAAATTGTGAATAAAATCAAAATGCAATGACTTTCAGATCACATGAGCCAATATGTTATTTACAATAGAACATAGAAAACATTTCAAATGTTGAAACGGAGATATTTTACATTTTTATCCACAAAATGTGCTCATTTCAAATTTTCTGGCTGAAACAGGGCTCAAAAAAGTTGGGACACAGGCAAAAAAAGGGCTGAAAAAGCTATTAATATATAAGAGAATCAGCTGAAAGAAAATTTAGCAAGTAATTACATTAACTGGCATCAGGTGTGTAAAATAATTGGCTATAAAAGGGATGTCTTACAGAGGCTGAGTCTCTCAGAAGTAAAGATGGCCAGAGGCTCTCCAACCCGTGAAGGCTTGCATAAAAAAATTGTGGAATACTTTGAAAACACTGTTCCTCAACGTCAAATTGCAAAGGCTTTGAAGGTCTCATCATTGACAGTGCATAACATCATCAAAAGATTCAGAGAAACTGGAAAAATCTCTGTGCGTAAGGGACAAGACCGAAGACCTTTACTGGATGCCCGCGATCTTCGGGCCCTCAGACGCCACTGCATCACTCACCGGCATGATTCTGTCATTGACATTACTAAATGGGCCCAGGAATACTTCAAGAAACCACTGTCTGTAAACACAGACTGCCATACCATCCACAGATGCCACCTAAAACTCTATCATGCAAAAAGGAAGCCATTGTTGAGCATGATCTAGAAGCGCCGCCGTGTTCTGTGGGCCAAGGTTCATTTAAAATTGACTGTAGCAAAGTGGCAAAGTGTCCTGTGGTCAGACGAGTCCAAATTTGACATTCTTGTTGGAAATTATGGGCGTCGTGTCCTCCGGGCTAAAGAGGAGAAAGACCATCCCTCCTGTTATCAGCGTTCAGTTCAAAAGCCAGCATCTCTGATGGTATGGGGATGCATTAGTGCATATGGTGTGGGATACTTGCATGTTTTAAGAAGCACCATGAATGCTGAAAGGTATATAAAGGTTTTAAAGCAACATGTGCTCCCCTCCAGATGAAATATATTCAAAGGAAGGCCTTTTGTATTTCAGCAGGACAATGCAAAACCTCATACTGCAGCTATTACAACAGCATGGCTTCGTAGTAGAAGAGTGCGTGTGCTGTACTGGCCTGCCTTCAGTCCTGATCTTTCACCTATTGAGAACATTTGGCGCATAATTAAACGAAAAGTCCGTCAAAGGAGACCCAAAACTCTCCAGCAGCTGGAAGCCTGTATTAAACATGAGTGGGATCAAATTCCAATGGCTAAACTCAAGAAACTTGTCTCCTCAATGCCCAGACGCCTCCACTCTGTGTTGAAAAGAAGAGGGGATGTTACACCATGGTAAACAGGCCCCTGTCCCAACTTTTTTGAGACCTGTAGCAGCCATCAAATTTGAAATGAGCTCATTTTGTGGATAAAATTGTAAAAATTCTCAGTTTCAACATTTGCTATGTTATCTCTGTTCTATTTTGAATAAAATACAGGCTGGTGTAATTTGAAAGTCATTATGTTTTGATTTTATTCACAATTTACACTTTGTCCCAACTATTTCGGAATTGGGGTTGTAGATTACACTCCATGGCTGCTATAGTAAAGACAAAATTGATAAACTGGTCACAATAACAAGGGGATGATTCAGGACCATAATTGACTATTTTACCAATTTAAACAATTTTTTCAGCATCAATAATCAGGGAATGAGCCCTCAAAAATGCATTCATGCTGTGCAAGAGTCAAAAAGTTCTTGACGCCTTTCAATTGTTATTGAAAAAAATTTGTGTTTTAAGCGTTTGTGTCTACTGTGCATGCGCAAGATCCAGAAACATAGAATTCTACCCTGGGACACGTCACGTGTGAAGAAAAAGGGTTACTTTTCAATTTTATATTATTTCCATACGAGCACAATGTATATAAACATAGCATTTTAATCTAAATATCTTGAACTACTATGTTGCACTGGATAGTATACGACTGTAGTATATACTTACTGTACTGTATATTTATCATAACATGTCTTCGAGCGCTTCCTAGTTCAGTCTTCTGACTGATTGTTTAATCGTTATTGTATATTGAGCATATCAGTAGACAGGACGTCACAAGCTCCTCACTTGTGCTGCAGCAGCGGTTTCTCTATGGGCCCCATGGATGATCATAGGAAATTCTCCATCTGCCTGGGTGCATCCCGCCTCCTATGGCACATTGATGACCCATGTGACTGCGCACAGAACCTCCCAGGAGATGCAAGGTTCAACCATCCATAGCGGGCTGAGCAGCAGGCACTGGCTTAATGCGCTTTGCCCACCACAGAGAGAGGCAGGTCACTGGAATGGCACAAAATGCACCAGAGCAGATACCATCATAGTCGTGAGTGCAGCTAGAGCTGTGGACCAGTCTGTTAAATGCCACTGCCTTCCTGTGCCAGGGGATTCTAAGGGGCCACCGGCACCGAAGGCTAAAATGCCGCCTGAATCAAATAAGACAACATACTCATCCACTGCTAGTCAGGCTAGTTCTGCTAATGCATCACCACCCAGAGTGGACAGGGAAACCACATAGCTTAAGACGTTCTAAAAGAAGGTGCTGGTGATTTTTCCGGTTCTGCCAAATAGGCTTGAAAATGTTGAGTCTTGTGTTAAGAGCTCAGGTGACAAACCCTACAAATCAGCTCCCACTGATGAAAAACACGCTGCCTTTCAGCTGCTGAGGAAAGCAATATCCTCCATATTAGGACCTCAGATTCAACAGGTGAAGACAACAACTCTGAGGCTACAGACAGGTCTAACCCTGGCTCATCAGTCTCCGCACATCATCGCTCAGTGGATGACTGAGTTTGAGCTCAGCCGGGGCAACTATTCAGCAGGAGGACACCTTCAGGGCCGGGTCTTCAGCATTACGGCTATTCTGGGCCTCAAAGCTTGCGAGTCCGATACACCCAAGGGTGGCATCTGGTTACGGCTGTCCAAGAACTGCACCTTTAAAAACATCCCCTTCACTGATAACTTAGCCATTATGGTACAGCTTTCCTAGGTTGCACAGCTCACCCCCCAAGTAATTTAAACCTGGCTGCCCTTGCCCAACAAGGATTACAGATGCTCCTATAAAGGGCTTAGATGACATACCTCTGGTTGAGCAAGATATGACTGCACTCACCTCTCTGGCACTGACCATCACATTGCATTGCCCTAATGAGCAGTATGACAAGACTAGTCTGCTCTAATGAGACGGGCAATTCTCTGGCCATCATCATTGCTGCTATGCAAAATACTGCTGGTCCAGAGAATCCAGATGTTAAGGCCCTAACTGACTCTGGTGCATGCTTGATTAACAAGGAACATTGGTTTCAGCATTGCATCAGCAATGGTCACATGCTGGTAACCTTACAGACCTCACTCCCAGAAAACATCAAGAAGCTGCTGGTGTCACTCTCAGTCTCCTTAGGCCATGTATTTAGCACAGGATCACAGTAGATACTTGAGGCAGCAGAGCTTTCACACTGCACAAGAGAGATGGCGCAGAATACTAAGGAAATTCTCTACGGGGATGATCTCTGTCCCTCACTATCAGTGGACAAGAGTATACAAATAGATAAGAGTCATGGGGTCACTGTTTAAAAAAAAAAAAAAAAAAAAAACACCACATCCCTCCACTAAATCCTGACGCTGGCCACGATCGGGGCCGCACCAACCTGCGTCAGCATTTAGCCCCTCACGATTGAGCCTTCATGAAGGGCCCCTTCCAAGAAGACAGAAAAACTGGAAGACTGGGCTTGAAAGGATGGGGCAGAGCACCATGGATGTCCACTGGCAGCTAAGCTACTGGTCAGACCAGGTGATTGACCCATGGGTGCAGGAAACAGTTTTTCAAGGGCATCTACCATCAATTTTGGCATCTGCCACCCAATTCTCTGGGATACACATGACCTCAGTCTCAATCCCCACTGAACAGCTAACTATTTTAACATTTTGCCTTCCAAGACAAAGCATGCTGAAACTCAGTCCATCCCTTCAGCCTGTCTTTGGCACCATGTGTGTTCGCCAGGTGCACCTCAGCAGGACTGGCACCTCTCCAGCTTGCGGGCTTAAAAATTCTGCCTTACTTTGACAAATGGCCAATCTGCGTGCCATTACGCAAGCAGGTGATGACAGACACACAGTTATGTCTCACATTCACCGATTAGGTCTTTCAGCCAACCTGGACAGAAGCACTCTGACCTTGAGCCAGAAGGTCCAGTTTGTGAGTTCAGTTTACACTCTCCAACTGCAGCAGTGAGCCCAACACTGGAAAGGGCAGATGGCATTTTGCATCTTTTCGGACATGTCAAACTGGGATGCCGCACTTAGCTTCTTTAAGTTCAGAGACTGTTGACTGACTGTTGGCAGCGGCAACAGCAGTCCTACCACTAGGCCTGCTGAGAATGAGGCCACTTCAGAAGTGTTTCAACTCCTTCAATCTTCCTCCATTGATGGATTGCAGAGTAGTTCACCTCAAAATCACAACATGGTGCATGTTAGCAGTATGGCCATAACAGGAACGTTGGATCTTATCACAGGGTGTTGCTCTGAGCGGTTTCCTTTCAGGCGAAGAGTGGTGACAACTGATGCCTCCCTCACGGGATGGAGAGCAGTCTGTGAGGGGCACAAGACCAAGAGGGTCTGGGACTCACTCTAGAGGTCCCAGCACATTAATGTCTTTGAGCTGAAACCAATCCACCTTGAGCTCATAGCCATTCTCGGTTACATCAGGGAACAGCATGCTCTTGCAAAGACACACAACACCACCTTTGCTTACAACATCAACCATCATGGAGGTACAAGATCTCAGAGCTGTTACCAGACAGCCAGCCATCTGCTATTATCGGTCCACCCTTAGCTAGAATCTCTGAAGATGATAAAAGTGAATGGGGTCTCAAACGGAGTAGCAAATCTCCTCTGGAGACAAGAGATTCCTGTAGGCAAGTGGTGTCTCCAACTGGAAATGGTGGCCCAGATTCGGTCCAGGTTTGGGATAGCTCAAGTCGAACTTTTTACCTCCCAAGAGTTGTCCTACTACCCCCCCCATGATTCTTCCTGAGGAGTCAGGAGAGACCACTGGAATTGGATGCTGCAGCATATGAGTTGTAGGAAAGGTTACTATATGCTTTACGCTCACAACTTCTGATAACACATACAATCCACAGCATCAGTCAGAGATGTCATTCTGTCCTTCTCGTGACCCAAAAATGGCAGGGAGGACAATAATTCACAGAAATATTCTGCATGTCGAGGCCCGAGCCATAGCCTTTACCGAACAGGAGGGACCTTCTGTCGCAGGCGGAGGGCTGCTTATTACACCCCATTCCTGCATGCCTCCAATTGTGGGTTTGGCTGCCAATTGGTGTAAATTTACAGATATTCATGCTGGGAGCTTCTGCAGGATGCTAGAGGTCTATCCACCAGAACACATCCCTTGGAAGAAAAACAATTTCCTGTTACTTAGGGCACTCAGTCGACCCAATCACCTGCCCAATGGACACATTTCTCCTCTTTCTACAAGATCTTTGAAAGAAAGGCAAGTCTCCCAGTACCTTTAGAGTGTACAGCTCTGCAGCTTGCATGAAAAAAAGTTAGGTAGAGGGTTATTCTCTTAGTAGCTGCCCCCTAGTGTCTCGGTATCTATGAGGCGCACAATGCTTGTGTTGTTGCAGGAGGAAGCTCACTTGTCCCGACTTGGGACTTGCTAATGGTCCTCAACACACTCTCCAAGACCCCAAAGAGTCCTTAGCTGAGGCTCATCTTAAATGGTTGTCTCTTAAGAAAGCTTTTCAGTTGGCCATGTCCTCAACTAAATGCATCTGTGAACTGCAAGCACTGGCAGTCAGTGAGATAAGCAAAGGCCATCGCACTGACTTTTAGACAACATTAAACATGCTTACAGCAGTCAAAGCCTAACCACTCCCACGAGCATCGTGGCCCACTCTACTAAGGGCATGTCCACATCCTTACCAGTGCTTAAGCGCCTTCCTCTTTCTGATATCAGTGCAGCTGGTCATTGCCATGCACTTTTGTTTAGTTTTACCACATAAATATGGCTTCTCCAGGTTGCTTGGGTTTCAGAAATGTTGCATTTAGGTGAATGAGAAGTCAGCAAAGTTATCATTATTTTCCTTGCGCTATTTTTTTATTTTGTGCTTCAAATTGTTGAGATTTATCAAACAGATCAAATCAAACCAAATCAAATAGAGAGTGTGCTTCCGTTTCAGTTTCCTACTACAATGTTATCATCCACAATAAGGATCGAAAAATTACAAGAGACAGTTTGAATGAGGATGAAATCGATTGTAAGTTATGAATGTAACTATGGATCTATGAGACCAAAGGATCACCATTACTGTCCTTTGTTGCTTGGAACCTTCTGTCATTCCAGGAAAAGAGAGGGAGGTGGCCTTTGTACAGAAATATATATAAGGTGAAAGTCCCACCTCCAGGTCATGGTTCATGACTTCTTGGCATAAGAGAATGGCTGATGCAGGTATCATTCACAGTAAGGATCATAACACGAACAGTCACAGGGTGCTTTTGATCATGATAACGCATGCTTCCTCGTCCTCTCTCTTTCCATGTTCTGGAAATCGTCCCGCTTCGCCATAATGGAGGATCTTCCACTCCCTTATATACACCTCAGGGAGACACAGAGAGGAGGCAGGAGGCTTCTGGAGGAGGTTAAAATGAGGCAACGCAGGTGTACCCTACGCGAAAGTATTTTATTAAGTGGCATGACATGAATGCTGCACCTCCACATGTGACATTGCTTTATGGTATAAATGAGTTCTCATTTAGCAGGTTTAGTCTCCTGTAAGAAAAAAAGGAAGGGACAATTCCAATCTTAGAATGAAAAATGGTGTTTGTTCACTGCCATTTACTGGGAATAGAGATACGGGAAACGTACTCTGGGTTCAGCGGAGTCAAAGTGAGCCCCGAGCCTCCCCAACATACATTTCTTATACATGATAAAACCTTTGAAGTTGGCCAGACATGTTGATTGTATTCATTACTTAAACAATGCTGATCACGGTCTCTTTGGGCAAAACCATTCTTCAATTGCTCACTCCCGGCCGCGAGACTATAATTGATGGCTATGCCAGGTAGGTGCGACAAGTCGTTGTCAGAAATTACCAACTGTACTGTACTTATGATAAGTGGATCCTGACCTTTTGGCCAACAGATGTGACTGATTCACAGTGTTTGCGACTTGAGTAGATTAGAATAGGAATGAGAATCTTACACTCCCCTGTCCTTGCATCTCTTTCTCAAAATCTTGCTGGGACGAGCCAAGTCGCGATGAAGATATGCAAGTGAGGGAAGAAAGGAGACATGTTAGCATAGTGAAAAGCACCCACAGTCATCCTTCCGTTTCGTAGTCCACAGCTTGTTTAGGTGTAAGTCAGACATGGAAATATTAAACTGCATAAAAAACTGAGTCACAAAAACAATTTTGTGAACGTAATTCTCAATGACGTTAGCTTTTTTAATATTGGGTTCATGGACCCCTAGGGATTTGTTAAGGTATCGCGGGAGGTCATAAGCAACCTTTTTTGACATGCAAACTTCTGAGTGTGTGAGGAGGTGAATGAATCCTTTAAAAGCAGGATTGCAGGACGAGTAAAGGTTGAAAACTCATGCTCAGTATACAGTAGTACAGAGAGCATCTGATGACCTGCATGTTTCACATCCTAGAGGGGCGCTGCCCGGTCATTTTCTCTCTTCAGTCCTCCTCGTCGCAAGTGACTGCCCTCCCCACCTCAACTGACCTGGGCTGGTGCCTCCTGTCAAAGCTCGCATAACCCTCCGAAAGTTTTTAATCACTCAGCATTTGAGAAATTCCTCTCCATCCCACTGCCTTTCTTGTTCTATCATGCGTCATCATTGCCCTCTTCCGCCTACACACTCTAACGGCCTATAAGCCGGGACAAAGTAAAATGTCCAAAGCCATTTGAGATTTCTAGGATGGGATTAAACAGACTCTGTGCAAGTAGATTTATTTCTGAATATTTTGCGGAGCACTGACCAGTGCATCCTGGTCTCGTCAGAAGATGTGCGTCTTGGTCTTTATATTTCCTTGCAGACTAAAGTAAAGTGATGCCCTAAGGCACACTCAAGTCTTTGTGGAATGGTCCATTATAATCTGAAAGTGCAATACAATAACTCCTTGGGGACATTTAGTTAATTTGGCCTACAAGGTAAAATAAATAAAATTTAAAGGAGAACAGTATTAGCTATAATTTCAGAAAAGGTGTTTGAGTATGAGACATCTACAGTAAAACTGAAAAATAGATCTACAGTAGTGCGCAGTGATGATTATACACCACCACTTTCATCTAAAAGTGGTCCTAATAAATTACTTCTCTATAATTTGGTGACAATGTATTGAAAAAATACTACTGTAGGCAATGAAAAAAACATTCTCACCAGTACATTGAGGTAAAAATGTGGGTATTTAACAAAAACACTGAAAATATCAATTTTTATAACAATTGAAAGGTGTCGCAAATTTTATTTTTTTGACTCTTGCATAGCCTGAATGCAGAAGGCTCACTACATGATTATTAATGGTAAAAAAATTTGTTTAAAACAGGTAGAGGCAACATTATTCAGCAAATTATCTTTGATGGTCAGTTGTTCCAGTGTAGAAGGTGACATGAACTTTGAGCAGTGTCACAGAGTTAAACACGACAGCACGACAAAAGGAGCTCTCTGAGATTGTTTGTTGCCGCATTGTGGCCTTACATGATGGTGAAGACATTAAATGCTGCCATGGCACCGGAAGAAACACCATCAAATGTTTCGGAGAGACCGGTTTGCTGAAAACTAGTTGCAATAGAGATGCAACACAGAAGTAAAGTGCCTCTGATGTTGGTTATGCGTGTAAGACAAGAAAAGAAATTGACAGCACGACAACTCAGTGATGATATTAATAGCACCAGAAGTGAAGAGATGAAAGTATCAAGATCTACTACAGTATGTCCAGACACCGGTGTGAAAATAGTCTGACTGGTCTTCTTGCTGCCAAGTGCTGGCAACATCAAAAAAAAAAAAAAAAAAAGACTCATGTTTGCCAAGAAATTCAAGGATCTGACACCAATGGACAGGGAACAAGTCATTTGCACTGATAAATCAAAATTAGAAAATTCCTCACCCAAATGCAGAACTCAAGTGTGCCGTAGAGCTGGAGAATGTTTCAAAAATGACTGTTTAACCCCTTCAGTAAAACATGGAGGTGGTAATATTATCATAAAGGGTTCTGTCTGCTGAGAAGGAGCCAGTGATCTTACAAATATTGACAAAATCATGGCTCAAAAGAAGCATCACAGCATCCTAGTAGTCACACATTGCCATCTGGAAAGAGACCAATTGGTCGGGGATTTTATTTTCAACAAGATAATGACCCTAAACATACTTCTAAGTTGTGCAAGAATTACCTCAGTTGAAAAGAAACATCTGGTGACATAATAATTATGGCTTGGCCTGCTCAAAGTCCAGACCTTAATGCAATTGAACAAATCTGTTTTAACGTCGAAAGAATCTCTTTGGAATGAACTTCAAACCATATGTAATGGTGTAGCAAGAGTGGAAATAAAAAATATGTGAAAACTAAGCCTGAAAAATTAAATGCTGTAATCAAAGCAAAGGGTGCGACACTAATTGACTTTTTCTCTCAGAATGACATTATTATTTTTGTTTTTGCTATATATTGTTATCCATTTACTTATTTTCATCTATATATGATCCAAAATTACATGAAAAAAATACTTCAATAGTATTTGGTTTCTAATTTCTTTATTTTGTTAAGTCCATTATCATCACTGCACACTACTGTGGAAAAAAATTAGACAGGCAAGAAAAAAAAAGACAACAAATAGTAACAGAAAATATACGCATGGAAAAATACTGCAATAACCTATGAAATTAAAACTCAAAGGTTTAGCACGGTCTTTGTAAAGTACAGGATTTCAACCTTATCTAAACATAATTAATCATCAGAAATATCAAAGCAAGTACTTTAGGCAATAAGACAAACTAAAATAACAAAGTACAGTCTGGATCCGACCTGGTTTATCCGCAGATCTGTATTAGCTGAACGTAAGTACAAGAGAATGGATGTGTAGAGGATAGGAAGTAAGATACAGAAAGCAAAGCTTTCCTGAAAAAGATAACAAAAGAGATGAGAATATACATAAACATCACAGTAGCCAAAGGGCCTTTTTAATTGGAGACAGCACTGAGAATGTCGTAAATATTCATGACTTTGGTCATGTCTTTTGATTTACCCTTAATGAAAAGACAATAAAAATAGATCAAAAACCCCAGCATTAATGCTTCCACAAATTCAGTCTTACTTAAACAAGCATTTGATGACAAGACAGTGCTCACTTGTGCGTGACACTGGATTTCACTCTACGAAACAGGCTGTATGAATGCATTTCATGTGATATCAAGACACAGGAAAAAATAGTTGGACTGGGTAACTTCAAAGCTTCATAGTTAACTTCAAAAATCTGCCCATTTCACCCTACCGCAATGACTGGTTGAAGAAGAATAGGTAGGTATGTGTGCTTTAATCTACCTACCACCTTCTAGCCCTCAGCTTTGAGATTCTTCCAAAAAAACTCAACTTCACTTAAAATGACTCTTGAAAGCTTTTGTAATGGTTTATAAATGTAACTTGGCATTTATAAACCAAGTATTTTAAAGAAATTAAAAACAAATCGAAATATGTTTAAATGCTAACTGCCAACTCACTTCTATGCATGACACATTAGTCTTGTCTTTCAGCTATGATGTTCTAAATATAACTCCTATTAAGGAGTGGCCGCAAATATGAGTAATCAGACCCACCTTTGGGATGACAGTAGTTCCATCGCCACGGGTACACAAAAGGCTTCTGAAAGGACACCCAGAGGGAAACCATTCCCTTAAAAAACAGGTAAACATTTCTACAGAAATATCTATCCAGAGCACATATAGGTAGGAGGGTAATTTTTAGTCAGCCTGTAGAATAACATGCAAGATGCCTGGGCTTAGCTTAGAAACAATACTTAACGAAAGGGTAGAAATCCAGTACAAAGATCAAGAGTAAGGAAAGAAAATAGTCCCGGTGTTAACAAACCAAATGCAGGCAGTTCAGTGGCTCACAGTCATCAGGGTGAGGCTGACAGCACAAGTGGGGGGTATTGGTTTTTGGGTGTCAGAAAACTCAGTAAATTTTTGAGTGAGATTTGAAATAATCCCTCTTTGTAATGTAAAGCAAGCGTCGTGGGCCAGCATCTCAGGGGAACCACTCAGGCAATGCCTGTGTTTGAGTAAGCCTTCTAGATGTGAACACACCAGCCTGACAGCATCCCCAAATTCAGTCATGTTTTAAATACCAACGTGCTCATAAACACCAGCAAATGGAAATTTAGTTAATAACACTAGTCAATATTGGCCACACTATTCAAAAAGAACCTTGCAGTTCAGTACTGGGAAAAAAAAAGTATTTTCCCCATCCCAATTTATGCTATTTTTGCATATTTGTCAAACTAAAATGTATCAGATCATCAAACTAATTTCAACATTAGACAAAGAAAACTCAAGGGCAATTCCACGGTAACGGAATTACGATCAAGAGTAATTTTCATGTCATTTTTACCTGCCATCTATTACTCTAATGCAGTAGCTACTTGCCTGTGCTTTTAACAGTTCCACTGGCATGCCTACTGAGCTGTATAACACAAAGTTTGGGGTAATCTGTTTTGTAGAAGGCTATACGAAGGTGAAAGCGTCGGTAACGGGATTACGGCAGAAAAAATGCCATTATTTTTGTCTTTACTTTGACAGGCATTTCTCTGAAATCTGGCAATGATAGGCAGCAGGTTTAAGCTTAAGT
The DNA here is from genome assembly GCA_029692085.1 of Gymnothorax javanicus. NCBI lineage: Eukaryota > Metazoa > Chordata > Actinopteri > Anguilliformes > Muraenidae > Gymnothorax > Gymnothorax javanicus. Next base: position 22,833,671 of record CM056203.1, read on the forward strand.
TGGTGGCCTAGGATGTTGACCAGGCCACGGTAAGTTTATATTGACTGGTATGTTCACAGATATTTCGTAGGATGCCATTTATGAAAAAGAGACAGCGGTAACAGAATTACAAAATGGTAACGGAATTACATTTTCTGATAATCTACTTCATTATACTCAAAACAACAAAGCAATCGAAAATTGGTATCATAAATGATGTTTGTGTTGCTGACGACCTGTTGAACCAAAATTTTGATCAAAAAGTCTGGGCAAAAGGAAGGCAATACATGATATTGATGAAAATAACTCATTTCTGAACCAAAATGTGAGCTTATAACGAATATCAGAGGTCACATGCATGAAAACTGTTGTTCTTTCACTGACTGGATCCTGAAACATTTGTTTTTACTTTGTAACAGTGTTCCAGCATCATTCAATGGGTAAATATTGTGAGTAATGAAGTCAGTAACGGAATTACGGTAACACAGCCAATGTCAAAAGCACTGTGCAAATCTCAAATGTGTCATTGCTTGCAATATCTACATTCTTTCTAACTTTACTCAGTCATGAGTGGCAGTCTCTTCACACAAAAGAAAATGTATAAAATATCAACTCCAGAAACTTTCAAAGCTCAAAATCAACATGTTACCATTAAACACTAGTAAATAAACCATAAGTATTATCCATTATTGGCAGAAGACAAACAGTGTTTATACAAATGTAATCCTGTCCCTTCTATCCATCTATGGCTCTTTGTGCTCAGAAGTCCAGCGCAACGTGACGATAGGAGCCGCACAGCTCAGTCGCTGTGTCGAAAATCGCCACTTTAGGTGATTTTTGGGCACCACGGCCACTTGAAAAAAGGGCAAGCCAAACTGGCCGTTTGGGTAGTCAGCCATGACAGCCACACAGGGGGGCAACCACGGCAATTGCCGCTAGGCCATGGTATAATTCATGCGCTGGTTATGGAAACTTAACTCACAGGAAGAAACACTCAACTATAGATGTCCAAAACAATGAACCACTATGCTCCATAAAGCCCTCCTGCCACCTTGTGCCATCTTCTGTTTTTCGCTGGCTTTTAGAATAATTGTGTAATTCCATTACTGGTGTAATTCTGTTACCATGTAATTCTGTTACCACAAATTTTCCAGGATTACAGATAAGTATTAGAGAGGTTAATGTCTGAAATTCAGTATAGACATGAGAAGGAAGAGAATTCTTAATAACAATAAAATAAATGCAGAAATAAGATGATGAAGAGAACTATACTGCAATTTCGGTAACAGAATTATGTTGAAAAATGACAAATTTCACAATGAGCCACTGGAATTGTGTGTTTCAATTTCCTGCAATGACTTACAGTCTCAAATACTTTGGCTACCAATGTATGGGAATACAGTAAATACCAAGAAATAGCTAAATATCTTTTAGGAGTTGTCCGCTTTGGAAAAATAACCTTTGATCCTTGTCCTGGAGCTAAAAAAATAAGGCAAAATTCAAATCTAAATTTTGAGAAGACCGTCAAAGACATTTCAAAATGGTTTTCAGTGTCTGATTTGGTAATGAGTCATCTACATGAAAACATATATATTTCTAATATAAAACACTTTTTAAAAATTGCTTTTTTTTTTTTTAGCAACTCTCATGTGGAATTGTCCTCAAGTCAACACACAACAACGTTTTAAACCTATGATTTAATTAGTTGAAAAAAAGCTATCCAACCTCACCTGGCCCTATGTGAAAAGGTAATTGCCCTCTTAGTTGCCAAATCAATCAATTTAACCATTTTAATTGATATTTGGGTTCAATTTCACTTGAAAAACCCTGGCATGATTGCTGCCAGCCTGGCTGAATCTAAACATAACTTAGACAGAACCTGCCTGGCAATGTTAAGTTGACGAAAAGCAGCACATGATGCTGCGATCTAATAAAATTCAAGACAAGTTTAAAAACAAAGTTGCTTACATCTTCCACTCTAGTGCTCCAGCAAACCATGGTGAAAACCAAGATCAACAGTTGGAAAAAACTCAGGACAGATATGAACCTTACTAGAAGTGGCCAGCCCACCAAATGTCCACCAAGAGCGCATTGACGACTCATCCAGGGGTCACAAAAGAACAAAATCTAACAGCTGAAGAACTCAAGGCCTCACTTGTCTCAGTAAGAAGGAAACTGGGCATGCATGGGAGTGCTGCAAAGCGAAATCTACTGCTGTCCAGAAGGAAGACAAAGCTTGTCTCACATCTGCCAAAAAACATCCCGATGACCTTCAAGACTTTTGAGGTAATATTCTGTAGGCAGAGGGGTCAAAAGTGGTACATTTCAGAAGACATGGATTCCGTCACATCTAGCATAAACTTAACACAACATTCCACAAGAAGAACATCATACCAAAAGTGAAACACAGTGGTGGCAGTGTGATTATCTGGGACTGCTTTGCTGCCTCAGGACTGGCCAACGAACCATAATTGATGAAACCATGAATTCTGCTGTCCACCAGAATATTCTGAATGAGAATTTCCTGCCATTAGTTTTCTGACCTAAAACTCAAAAGCAGACTGGCTATGCAGCAGGAAAAGATCAGAAACAAAATCATGGTTTTGGAGTGGACTGGTCAATTCTTGACTTGAATCTCATTCAGATGTAATGGCATGACCTTACCTTAACAGGCAATCCATGATTAAAAACCACCTAACACGGCAGAAAAAAAAAAAAATGCGAGGAAGAGCGGGCCAAATTCCTGCACAACGATGTAAAAGACTCATTGCCAGTTACCGCAAATGGTTGATTGCAGCTGTTGCCCCTGGGGTGGCACAACCAGTTATTAGGTTAAGGAAGGCAATTATGTTTTCACAAGTAAAATAGGCTTTGAATATCTCCTTCCCTTCAATAAATACAATGATCATTTAGAAGATGCATTTTAGGTTTACTCCCATTGTCTTTGTCTTTTATCAAAATTAATTGGATGATCGGAAGCATTTAAATATGACAAGTACGCAAAAATAGAAGAGAGGGGCAAGTACTTTTTCACAGCATTCTGATGGGGTAGAGAATGCAGAATACATAAATAGTACTAAATAGAAAAATCCCACATGGGTGTCTGTACCATCTCTAATCAAATTAAAATGTTTTCTCTGTCATTATGATGACACAATCAAATTCATATGGTGGCACATATTTCTCACGGTTCATAATTTATACCCAAGTATTGCCCACTCATCAGCAGAAAAATTAACTATGAAATAATACGTACTATTCACACCCTTTCCATCAGTGGTAAAGGTTTTGCACTCTCTTACATCCACAAAGAAGTTTCATGACCAAAAACTAGACCACTATGGTGACTACAGTTGTAATTTTTCACAGGCTGCGGGAGGTTAACAGGGTAGGCCTTACACACACACGGACTTATCAAGTTAAGCAGGTCTGGAAAACAGCATTAGACCAACAAAGGGAAAGAGAGAACGAGAGAGGAAATTACAGGGAAAAGTTAACATTAAACTAAATGTAGGGCAGAAGCAGTTAAAAATAGGACTGTCTGTTTTCCCCCCGGAGTCAGTGACAACCACTGTTGGGGGTGGGGGTGTGAGGACTAAACTAAACACAAGGTTCCAGAGAACAAATTTGACCAGGCTGCCTGGGAGACTTGTGCTGGATAGCATTATGGTGGCTGACCTGACTCACATCATGACGTGAGCAGAGGAAATAAGGGTAGTCATGTGAGGAATAAGCACAGAATATCCACAAAATGTATTACACGTCTCCCAGGCTAACGTCTGTGTGCACTGGGCCCTTAAAGGGCATCTTCTAGACAAAGTCTCTTTATCTCGTCCTCAGAAAAGCATACTGTCAAACAGAGACACTCCCCCTTTATTCACTTCCTGCACGCCGTGAACACCCTGTTGGTGAAGACATAATCACACCCTTCCTCACCAGCTCCCCCACAGGAGCGGAAATGACACAGTCTACTGCGATGAGCCCTCGGTTGCTCGAAATTATTCACAACAAACTGGCTGCACACTCAGGCACAGCATATTAAGAGCATCTTAAAATATTTTACAAGGGGAAGCATCAGATACTCTCTGGCTATTTTCGATTCAAGGGACGAAGAAGGGTACAGAAAGAAATGGGATTCCTATAAAATCATTTTCTAAGCCTTACAAGGTCAAAATGAGAAATGGTCTGCGATTATTTCAACAGAAAAAGCACACAGGCGAGGACACTTAGAATACCTGAAGGCATCATCTCCTAGATCTACAGTACACTGCGGGTATTTTATGTAGAGGGTAGATTTAAACTCCCTGAGAACAAGAGCATTGGGAGCAGAAAAGGCATAAATACCACTGACGCACCTTCATTTTCAATACAGAAAGCTGCCATTCCTTTTGCTGAAATCACAATGCTATGCTCAAAATTAATATTGATTTTTAGTAATAAAATAGCGCAATTTTTGGCTGAAACTGCCTCTTAATTCATGTGTATTTTGCGCTGAAGCAAAAATAACAGGCCAGTCTACGCACAGGGGAGTATAGATTGATAGCCAGGACAGCAAGCGCAGCCAGACTTTCACCGAAAGGCATATTCAGTATTTACATCTTGTCTGCTAGCTTGGCAATCTGCACAATTTTCTTTGTAACCGTTATTGGACATAGATGAGCTCTGCAGACCTTTTGACTCCTGTAAACTGGAAAAACTGAGCATTAGCAGACATACATAAGGAGCCAGAGGCACTAAACTTGAACCAGAATGGCACATAAAATTAAACAGCTGTCAATCACTCCACCACAACACAGACAAAACAGAAGTAATTTGTGCCATGAAAAAATAAATCTCTTACATTGCATATATTACCTAAACATGTCTTAGTTTCAAAATTCAAATAAATAAATTCATGCTGTATTACTCCATCCACTATAATGTAAACTCACAGTGACGCAAAAATGAGACACATCCCTAATAGCAAATTTATTAATAAGCTCAAGTTGGAGAGAGGGTGATTCACCACCATAAAATGGTCTCAGGCTCCAAAGATCAAGGAAACAGTTGCCAAAGTAGGTTACTCAGGGTAGGTTTGCATGCTAAGCTGTAGAGGTGCCCGATCTTATCCAAAAAGGGGCTGTATGAATGCTGGTTTTTATTACAGCCCAACTCTATTGCTCCGATTCTACTAATCAGTTCTTAATTGAACTCTCTGATTAGTTAACACCTTAAACCCAGGCAATTAACTCTTAGAGTGCTAAATGCAGCTATTGTTGCTCAACAATGTAAGATAGAAAAATAAAAGCTTGTGGTAGCTCTTTTAAACAAGTCGCCACATGATAGGTCAAAAGCACATGATAATCGAAATTATATTTAAAAAAATGTATTTCAGCGCTTTAAGGGTTAATCTATTCCCCTGAAAGGCACAGCAGACTGGTCTTTCTTTTGATGTAAAAAGTAAAAAAAACTAATACTATACAAGACATTTCATATACATACAATGAATATTTGAAAATAAAAGCAAACATTTTAGAAAATATTTTAATTTTAGAAATAGTTGGTGTGAGCCATGACACTCGTTACATAAAAATTGACTTCCTTACCCATTTTATGCTGGGTGTCAGAGGGAAATACACCAATGAGCCACAGTGTAATGACCACCTCATATTGTGCCTCTCTCCAGATATATTGGCACCCTTTAGAGAAAATGAGCAACATGAGATCCAAAAGATTGTCTTGCTGTTTATCTTCATCATCTTTCATTCGTAATATTCAGGGAAGTCTAACCTTTACTTGAAGCAACATAATTAAAGAAACATTAAACTCTTATCATGAAATAAATATTTTTCTCAAAAATTGAATGATTACTGGCACCCCTTCAATTAATATTTTGTGCAGCCATCCCTGGCAAAGACAAAAGCTCTGAGTCTTCCGTTATAATGAGTGATGAGGTCGGTGAACACATAGCATGAGATTGGAAATGATTCCTCCATAGAGAATCTCGCGTCCAGATCCTTCAGTTTTAGAGGTCAACATTTGTAGACCCTCCTCTTCAGTGCATACCACAGATTTTCTAAGGATTCAAGGTCAGGAGACTGTGTTGGCCATAGCAAAACCCTTATTCTGTAGTTTGTGAACAATTCTTGTATAGACTTTGAGGTGTTCTTCAGATCATTTTCCTGGTAGAAGGTCCAACCATAGCTCATTTTAAGCTTCCATGCCGAGGTTGTTCGCTTTTTTTATTTAATATCTACTGGTATTTGATGAAGTCCATAATAGCATGTATCCCAACAGGATGGCAAGGGCCTTTGTGGAAAAAAAAAAAAACAAAACAACATCTAAGATGCATCACCATACTTCACAATGGGTATGAGGTGCTTTTCTGTAAGGCTATCCTTCGGTCAATGCGAAACACATCTTCGGATGCATGTTTCCAAAAAGCTCTATTTCAGTCTTACCTGACCCAGCAATGTTTGCTGACAAGTAGGTGCTTTAATGTATTGGTTGACAACAGAAGCTTTTTTTCCGAAAACTCTCTCAACTTGCCGTGATGCAGGTGGCATCTGGTGGTAGTTATGGAGACATTCTAACCTCAAGACTCAACTAACGTCCGGGTTCTTCAGCAGTGATCTTTGGAGATTCTTTTAACCATCATTAAAATTTATCACAGTAATCCTTCCGTCAATTTGGAACTGACAGGATAGCCTTTATTTCCCTCACAAATCGATGAGCCTTAAACAGCGAACACCCTGTTAGGAGCGCCTCTATGAGCCATTGCTGTATAGGAAACCAGAAGAACCGACTGCTTGCTTAACATCAAACATATCCCAGCCCTTTAAATGCACTGTTGTATAAAAGATAATCAACATAATTCACTCACTCACTGACTTATAATTCATCTGTAAGCGGTCCAAATGTTTTGGGTCTTCTAAGTATGTAGCCATAGACAATCACAACTCATACATTCACAAAATGTAATTGCTGTGTTCATACACGGCACATTTTAAAATCAGAAATATCTTAATCTGCTCACGGAGCAGGTGGATTATTGGAGCGTCTGTGTAAAGCAAAATTCAGCAGACATTGACTGCCCATTCATAAACTCAAAAAGTTCGGGAGGCTTAAGTCCAACCACTAGTGTACTGAGGTCAAAGGGTTATTTAGCTGAATCAGAAGTCCTATGCTCAGGCTAAATCAAAACCCTGTTTCCACACCAGCAGTTTTGAATAAGACTGGACACCAATGCTTACAGGAATGCTAGAGAGATCAAGAGAATCACCAGAGGGAAAATAATCATTCACCTATGCAGTATAGGAGTATTTGTAATGATGGTCAGTAGCCATGAGACTTCATACAGAGCAGAGGAGAACAACGTGTTGACAGCTCTGTACCAATGACTTGAGGAGGAAGGATCAGGCACTGCACCAAAAACACTGGGATAGGATGCTAACTGATACAAAAAAGTGTCACTACTTTATTCCCCGCGCTCATAATAATATTGCTCATTTGTTTATTTTATTATACTAAAATGAACTGCCATTTTTGACTAAAACTCCTGTCAGTCCCATCATATTTGATTGGGCAGGTTGTGTGCATGTCCCATTTCTTTCATTTTAAAGAGGTGTCTTGTGTTTTAACCGCCACAGTGTGTAATGCTATGACAGACCTGTGTGTCTAAGGAGGCTGAGGCCTGTGGGAATACAGCCCTGCTGTATTCCCACAGCTCCAGTGAGGGGGCTGGGGGGGGCTGTGCAGTCTACCGAGACCAGAGTCTGACCAGCACAGGAGACAAACCAACCCCCCCCACACACTCTAACAAATCACAGCAAGACCGAAAGCAAAACATGCCATTTCAAGGGCCTCCACTTCGTTTCTGGCCCCAGAGCACACTGCGACTGCAGTGAAAACGAGCACAGAACGTCACAACTTCAGCAACGCGCTCCGAGTACACCTGGGGAAAGTGACAATAAACCAGTTCATTGCCCCACGGATTAGAAAAGGCTTATGCGTCATTTCTCAGCCTTTAATGGCTCAATCGCTAATTACACTTCCATCCCCTGTGTACACATGTGCCCATTTTATGGTCATTAACCTTGTCTCACTGACTTTCAGCGCTGGTCTTTCAGTCAAAATGGCTGAATGTAATAAGGTCAAACACTGATGAAATGAAAATGATGCGTCACTCTCGGCGATAGGTTCTTTAAAGTCTCATATCCAGAGCGCAGCGGCCGTAGAATTGCGTGGCCCCCTCCCTGTCCTTGGCAGCGCGGGGTGACAGGATAAGAGTCAGCATGCAGAATGGGGTGTTGACTGCCCTGCTCCTACCCAACCCCTGCGTTTCCCCTCCCGACCCACCCACAGTGCCCCCTGCCCCTCCCCAATACTCTGCCTCTACTTCCCACAGCCCGCAGGAAAGGGGAGGGGGGGCAGACTGCCCTGCAAACCCAGCCCCTCCCATAGGACCAAAGCGTTCGGAGGTGGGGGGGTCCAACTCCTCACACCTGTCAAAAATCACAGCTGGGTTAGCAGCCTGGCACCAGAACAGGCTGGGAGGAGGTCTCGCTGGCCGACCCTTTGACCGTGGTGTTTCTCACAGGATGGGAGTCAGCAGAGTTTGGGAGGAGGGTCGCAGGTATGCTCCCCCCCCCCCGGCCTCTCCGACAGGACGAGAGTCAGCACGGCCAGGGCAGTCTCCGCGCCGGCCGCCGACAGTGTTACGGCCCCTCCGAGAGCGTCGAACACAACACGCCCGGGTCAGCGCGAAAATCGTCCGCGTGCAGGAGGGGAGGGGGTGCGGGAGAGTGAACAGCGGCGTAATTTACACCTCTGCAAGTCCCTTCATTTATGCAGCTCGCACGCTGAGAGATAAAACATGCTCAGGCAAGGTGTCAGCTCTCTGCCACACGCGCTCACAAGGACTACAGTCTGCGCCAGTACCGTGTTATATCACAACAGGGAAGACCACAGGTGGAACGAACAAACAGCCATGCCCAGGACTGGTCACACCTCCGTTCTGTGCAGGTCAATGAGTGGTGCTATGAAATGACCTCCAATTTTTAGTCAGAGATAATACACGCAAGCAGAGGGACCCACATCGTTGCACTCTGCAGTCCCGCAGATACAATACCCTTAAACACTCACAGAGGCTCCTCCATTTTCCAAGTGGCAAACAGAGGTCTATCTCCAAATCTTAAAACATAGAATTGCATTACACACCGTTAGTAGACATTAAGCACAGTTAAATAGGAAAACTGCAAAACTGCACCATACAGCGTAAGTATTGATATTGAGAGCCATCAATTTAAAACCCAAAGAACTATACTCGACCTATATAAAACACGTAGGAAATACTTTAGGCAGTACTGGCTAAAACAGGCATGAGAAAAATGACTGCAGCAGAGCTGGGAGCACGTGCTACACATACCGCACAAGTGTGCAACAACACACGCACGTGCACGAGCAGAAACCCAACTGTGCATGCAGAGGACGAATTTCAAACAGGCAGAAGGTGTGCTCCGTCAGGACAATGAGGAGGTGCCCCCACAACTACAGTAAATTTACAGCTGGAGTCTAATGATTGCTTAGATTTGCAGGTGTCAGCTCAGTAGTCAAGTTTTCTGCTTGCCTTGGTGGCTTAGGGTCCGTTTAGGTTTATTCAACGGCCCACAGGAGGTGGGCTGTGTTTGGTAACTGCTGCCAAAATCAATTTCCCACTCATTCAATCAAACTAAGGAAGCAAGCAAATGGCGTCTTAATGAAGGGGTCTGTCTAAAAAAAAAAAAAATCAGCAGCTGGAAGCCTGGTTTCTTTTCATGTTCACCAGCACTACACAATACATAATACCACATTACCAGGAGTAGGGCCCTCACTTCCGTTCGTGAAGAAAATGCATCAGGCTCATTTGTCCCATAATGGTCAAAACTGGAGCACCAGCTGTATTTTACACTCAGTTATGAGAGCAATTTAAAGATATACATCCGTGGAAAAATCCGAAAATCAAATCATTCTTAATCAAAATCACATAATTATTAGCTCGTTTGCCGCACTCCTCCTCATTAGCATTCATGAAAAATGATCCGGGCTCGATTCCCGATGCGCTTCGTATCATTGATTTTCCCACTCACTAGAGCGAGTGGCCCAAGTCATTACAAAAGAAGAACACGCAATGCCCTCCCCAGGGGAAAAAACTGGATTTGCCGGTATTCAAATATTTGATCTTCTCAGCACCAGAATGCCTGGATATCGAATTACAGAATAACGGATATTACAGCTGAGCTGCACCGAACAGAAGACAAAGATATTCATATTATGCTTCATATTTTAAACATATGCACCGCATTCGTTCTCAACTCCAGGACTGCAAAAAAATTGCCCAAATCATTGGTGTAGAGCGAAGGAAGATCCATTTCCTGAATGTGGAGTCACGCCTTTATCACCTGTTCCCTGAGGCCCGTCTTTAAGGGGAGGGGGGAAAATGTCAATTGTGCAGAAATCAGCCGAACTGGAAAATAGCACCTCTACCAATTACACGCTCTACAAAAGTGAAAATTGAAGATGGCGCTCAGCATATGCCAGGTGAGATACTGGAAGCCACTATTCCCTCTGGACAATGCAGCAGCACATCCCTGTCTGAGAATGAACCGCAGAGGAGTGGTTCTTTCAACCAAATCACACAAAGTGAAGCTTTTAATACCATTCACAATCCAGGTTCAAAAACTAAACGTCCTCGGCAATATTTAGATCCAAATGCCTGAATTTACTAAATAGAGCAAGATTTCAGCCTGGAAGTTGGGGTAATTGGCGAGAGTCAGCTGGCTGAGTCAAAAGGCAGAAGTACAAGATGGCGGGCTCTTCGTTTCTTTCGCCACGGGAATGTGCACCTCTGCTATTAATAAATAGCTATGCCAGAGGAACTGTTCAAGTATACAGGACTTTCGTGTACATAGTACCAGCCTCTTCTAACAAAACTGCTTGTCAGTAAGCATCCCTATCGGCTGTGTTGTGCGAAATGTTCCATTGACAGCTATGGTCCTGTAGAAACTTATTCAACAAATTTAGCCAACAGAACTACCGCCAACAATACAATAACTTTCAGATTTCCTCAATAAAGATAATCATTTCAAAGCTCCCCCTGAGGAGCTCTATTCAGCCTGCTGAAGAATTGCCACAGTGGTGGTGCCGCTGAGGGCAGCCGAAATTGTCCATTTTTTTTTAACAACTTGCCTGCATATGGAAGCAGTCAAAGATCCTACTAACCATAGAGAGGAGAAGTACAGGAATTTTGGATAATAAACACAGATACGAATGATTTACAGTTTAGCTTACTGACAGAATTTTAAGTGCGCAACGAACACACGCAAAGTTTCTGTCCTCGAGAGACAGCGGACGTCTCGCAGTTCTGAAAATACAAGCGTTACGTACATCAGCAGTGTTAACAAATCTGTCATTTACAACCAGCGCAAATTTACTTTCAGACGCCCCCTCGTCAACATCTCCCAGCAATTTTTGGCACAGGCAAGCAATAGCCAACTCCAACACAGCAGCACGCTTGGCAAGATAATGTCACTAATGCTTTGTGACTGGCGGACACGTCTGATATTATTGTCTTGCCGACAGAACATAAATGGAAGGACGGTCCGCAAACTTTTAATTACAGCCCAAGAACAAAGAGCATTATTCTTAGGCAGCGAAGATTCCAACAAGGCCACGTCAAGGAACGGGCCAACAGGATGAGAAAGCGTTCACAGCAGCTAGGATAATGCTGATTAGCATAACAATACTTCACCAGACAATTCCTCAAGGAGGCACAATTTGGGTTGCCATCTTTTTCATGGTCAACTCTGGAGATTTTTTATTCTACATACTCGCAGTTTTACTTAACATTTAAATTACATGAAATTGTACAATAAAGTTGCTGAAAGTGCAGAAATTAAACTTGGGTGTTGTGTGGTATATTATTTATAAGGCATCCATGAGATGTCGACACAGCAACCTTTACTAATGAATCAAGCATTTTACAGGCACTTGTGTGCCTTCAAACACAGGAACAAACACAATGCCGGGCTCTCTATCATGACAACAATTGAGGTAACTGTTTAACAAGTAATGTGCTTATACTGTCTAGCCTGCCCAACCCTCAACTGTGTCCAAGGTCATACACGCAATATTAGACTCACTTCTGAGTAAAAAAAAAAAAGTCTCTCCACTTTATACAATGGCTGGGCAGTTCACTCCCATGGCAAGACTTTCATTATTTTGACTGACAAGGTTATTTTATTAGCTTCCCCCAACAGTGATCAAGTCTAAACATCCACTTGAGTACTAGTCATATTCATGTCCATTTAACAGGAGCTTCAATATCTATTTAAAAACCCAGTAGATATTTGGAAATGAGAAATGCTTCTGCTGAATGAATAAATTACTAGTCGGTTTATAGTTTTTATTGCTTCATAGAATGAGCTTGAGTGCCCTTTCACCCAACTGAAGTGTCAGTAGCAGGGAGCCCTTCATATCTGAACTCAGGTCGTGGAAGACCCCAGGTGGTACAAACAACATCGCTCTATCAAAATCAGTCGCAACAGTTTTCCTCAAATTGCTTTCAACAAGTAACAGGGTATAGTAGTTCACTATGATTTAGACCCACTAACTGCAGCCCCTACTGGATTTTAAAATAATATTTGCAGCCAATAAACCAGTTTAGGGCACTATAAATTCCACTGGCGCAAAGGGAGAAGGTCCCAGGAGAAATCTCTGAGGATACAGTATTTCAGAGCCCTAAAGCCTGCTTGACCACTATTTGATTGATCCGGGGTGAAGAGGGCAGCTACTAGACTCACACTGCATGAATACCAGAGAGCCCTGCGCACCCAGGGTCCCTGCAGCTGCTGCCTGTTCCCATGGAAACACTACAACTCACTAGGTGTCAGGCCCACACCATTTTTTTGGGGGGTGGGGGAAACGAGGGCAATAACGGGACGGAGAGGAAAAACGAGTATAAAGTGACGTTAAAAATAACAGCGCTATCAATTCAGCAACATCTGCCCGGTGAGCGCCTGTCCTCTCGCCACGATGAAAATAGAACACTTCCCCAATGTATCGTCAGTTAATAGGTCACCGTCGCCCTGGATCGTCCAATTAGGCTTTGGTAGGGCGCCTTGCTAGGACTAAACATAAAACATCATAATTTATCTCTTTCAATCTCACTGGCTCTTCAGGCTTAAATGTGTATCTTACATCAAATTCTGGGAATGGGAAGACTTTTGGATCAGATTTAAAATCACCCGGTCTTCAGGAATTCAACATTTAAAACACCATTTGAACTAACAGCAAAAGGTATGATCTATAAAGTGCAGTTAATATACATTATGTTAAAAAAACATAACTTGCGGTTAACAGGAAAAAGCGTAAAAAGTGTTGTACGAGCATCAACTCTAACAATTCCAAAGATTTCTATCAAAGTTCGCACCAAATCTGGGAGGCACAAAATTTTCCCACTTTTCCGCAAGTTCCAGAGTTTAAAACATTTAGAAATCAAACGCAAGTCAAACTCTCCTAACTATAATATTCACAAAAACAACATTAGGAGGAGTCCAGCTGGCAGCAAATTGCTGCTAATGTAAATCCCTCAATAAAACATGTAGCCCCACATGTATATTTCAGTAGGCAGCCGCATTACTCCACAGATCTCAGACAGGAGTCACACGGGCGCCGCCGGCAGCAGTAACCCGGGCAGAACCGGAGGACAATCTGACAGAGAACAGCATCTCACCAGCAGAAACTCACCCGCTAAAGCCGGACAGCCATCTGCCTCCACTGTTTTCCCTCTCCACAAACAGCTCTTAAGCCACGCTCATCGCGGCGACGGTAAGGAGAGGACAAACACAGTGTGAACACCACGCGTGGACGAGTCAGAAGAGCCAGCTCCACAGGCAGGAGTCGGGTCAGAGAGAGCGAACTGCCGGTGGATCAGGACAGGGCTCCGTCAGTTAGCACTTCTCAAACATCCGGCGCGCTCTGAGTCACTGTGTGTGAGCTCCGCTCGGTATCGGCCGAGCCTCCTCCTCCCCCCCCCCCCTCCTCCTCCTCCTCTTCTCCTCCTCTACCCCTCCTCTGCTGAATATCCACAGAGAGAGAGAGAGAGAGAGAGAAAGCTACGAACGCGCTCCTCTCCTCTCCTCTTGTCTCCCCGTCTCAGCCAGGCTTCATTCAGAAGCGCAGGCATCCACAGTGAATTCCTAACAATGCCCAGCAGCGGCTCGCGAGGGGGGGGAAAGGGGGGTAAAAAAAAAAAAAGTAGTTTTCAGCCAGAATAATGCCTCGGAGTGGTCGTCATGGAAACAAATGGCAGTGGGGGAGTGAGGAAAAATGGAGAAAGGGAGGGCGAAGGGAGCAGAAGGGAGAGGGGAGATGCCGGGAAAGAGAGAGAGAGAGAGAGGTCAGACAGGAGAGGCGGCAAGTTCTGACTCTTCTCCGCCGAAGCAACGCTCGCTGGAAGGGGATAAGATGAGAGCTTTATTGTATCCGTCAATCTGACGTTTAAAAAAGCTTCGCCCGTGAGCCCAGGAATTACGGCATCTGCGACCGGCGTGGACTGTGAAATCACAAAAGCTGCCAGAGTGACACTCGCAAGCTGCTTACTGCCTTCTTCATATGCACATATAATTATGTCCCGCGTCCCTCGGTCCTGCCCAGAGTCCTGTCAAAGACGGCCCACAGAAGGGGCAAAACCCGCGATACACAGGCCTGCAGGCAGAGCTAGCTTCAAAGGGCTCCGTTAGCATAGCAACAGGCTAGCAAATCAGGTCTGTAAAAAATTATAAACAAAGATGACCTTCTTTCTATCGCCGATTACACAAAGTCAGAGGGTTTAAAGAGGCCGTTGGGGCAGATAAAACAATTAGCCCAAGCAACGAAACGTAAAGAAATTATGCGCATTTTCTCTGGATAAAAGGAGTTTGAAATCCTGCTCAACCTCCAAAATCAAGTCTTCTTTTTTTTTTTGGACACGGAGCCAAGTCAGAGACATGCCACAGCACATCATGTCAAACAGCACGACATGCAGATAATCTACAGTCATAGTAAGTGCATGAAGTGTAAATGTACATAACACAGCACATACGACCTTTAAACAAACGCTATCATTTCTGTTTGCCTCGTCTTTGATAAATGTGAGAATGAGCCAGCGAGCCCAACAGTTACGACACTTAAGGAAAGACAGCCAATGAGAGAATACTCTACTTTGGGCAGAGAAGCAAGTGGGCTATAAATCATATCCACGTTTCGCCTTGACCCATAGCTGTAGAAAATGCCCCAGCACGAGAAACACATTGAAACCGGTGGTGTGGGGTAAGTGGGGATGAGGTTCCAGTCTCCACACTTGAAGTCATCACACTAACCAACACTCTCCCATATATCCTGCTCTCTAGGGATTTCCATCCCTCCAGAACTCTCATACAATCTAAAGCCACATCCTTCACTGCTGTATATAAACAGAGTGCAGGATTATTTCCATGTTTTATGCTACCCTCATCAGAGAGAGCCAGCCGCTGTAGCATACATAAGAACCAGTGACCTGGGATAGAAGCATCTGTCTCACACAGGCCCGGGGGGTATGGGAGGACCGAGGGGCTATAGGGAGAGTATTTAGGACACGCAGGACACAGAGAGAGAGTGTAGAGGCTTGAGGAAGCACGCTAGCGGAGCCACTCAAATGCCTCTTCAATCCCAGCCCTTCTTGGAAGTGGATTTGTTTGTTTTACCAAATTAGCGAGGCGATTGAGAAATGCCAAGGACATGAGTGACTGAAGAATGGTTCACAGATAAGATGACCACAAACTCGGAAACCCCATACCTCAAGACTTGCACAACCAACACACATCAACACAGTCATGCTCACACACACACACACACACACACACACACACGCACACACACAAGGGCCAACAAACAAACACACACTCTCACACACACACACACACACACACACACACAAGGGCCCACAAACACACTCATAGACACAAGCACACAGACACTCTTCACAAACACACTCATACACACAAACATACAGACACACTACACAAACACACTCATACACGCGAACACACAGACACACTTCACAAACACATTCATACACAAAAACACACATATACCCTTCACAAACACACGCATACACACAAACACAAAGATGCACTTCACAAACACACATACACACACAAACATACATACACCCTTCACAAACACACTCATACACACAAACATGCCGACACACTTCATAAACACACTCATACACACAAACATACATACACCCTTCACAAACACACTCATACACACAAACATGCAGACACACTTCACAAACACACTCACACACAAACATACATACACCCTTCACAAACATAGTCATACACACAAACATACATACACCCTTCACAAACACACTCTTCATATCCTGGCTACAGTAAACAGCAGCTCTCACTTCCTGTTTGGGATGAGACTTTGTTCTGCGAGGCTGGTTCACCACAGTGACACACTTTCTCTCCGGTGGCCCTTTTCCTCGTTGAGTGGACTTTTCCATTTGTCATAACCACGAAAAATGCTCACCAAAGCGTCTTTTCTGCACAATTCACTTGCCCCATAGAAAGGCATGCACTGTGATTTCAGCAGCAGTCCGCTCCAATTGTGTTTTTCACAGCAAACAGGGAATTATAGGTCTCATTAACAAGAACACGAGCTTCCTATACAGCTACACCCTGAGGGCTTGTGAAATCAAAACAACCTGCACAGTCATGGTATTACCGGGCATTTAAAAAGACAACTTGGACACGGCAATTTGGCTTTAGCTTGTGTGAGGGATGGTAATCCCTAGAGAGCGGGGAATATGGGTGAGTGCTGGGTAGTGCGATGAGTTCAAGTGTGGAAAGTGGACGCTCGCCACCACCTACCCCACATCGCCAGTTCTGATAAGTATATTTCTTGTGTTCTGGAATTTTCTACAGCTATGGGTTGAGGGGAAACACGGATATGATCTGTTGCCCACTTGCTTCTCTCAAGAGTATTCTCTTGTGGGCTGTCTTTTCTTAAAATGTCACAAACGTTGGAATTGCCGACTCGTTCTCACATTAATCAAAGACAAAACATTTGTGTTTAGCAACCAATACAAGACACCTGGAGTCACAGACAGCTTAAATACACAAGTAAAGAAAGCAAAACTTTAAAACAGCATAGCAGCAGCCGAGAAGTGCTCGGTGAGCTCAGCAAATCCAGGAGAACACTGGCCTGTCGTCATAGCCACCACACAAACATTCCGGAGAATGTTGACCAACTCACTATATTGTGATAGCTCTCCCATGCATGCACATACAAGCACACATTTGCATGGCTTTAAGTCTACACGCACATACAAACGCACACACACACTTCGCTATGGGAGGACAACATTGACGCATTCTCTCATGTTTTAGACCAGTCTGTACATTGTTATCAGAGAACTTTGCTGCCGTTGCAATTTTCTGTTGCCAAAACAAGATGCAGCCTCAAGTTGATGTAGTGTGGTGCAGGGTAGTGGCTCTTGTATTACAGCTAAAGAAACCAAGTCAATCAAAATTTAAATACAATTTTAACAGACTTTACAGCATCTCTTCATGGCATAATACTGCACCTAAAAATGTCAAAAAGGTTCATAGACTTTACTGAACACCTATTAAAGGATCAAACAATAGAACAGAACCAAACATTTCAAAGAAAAAATTTTTTTTTTTTTTTTTTGGCCACCCTGAGGTGCCATTTTGAGTACACAATACACACATTCATATTCTAAGACCAATCGAATTCTGAATGCAGAGAACAGATGCTCTAATTCATTGTTAATGCAAAGTCAACTGCATTATGCACGTGATTTGGTAAGGATTAATCCCGTTTCCTGAGTACCTGTTAACACTACACTGCCCTTGGGCTTTGCTCATTGGCTGAGGGGGAAGGGAAGTCTTTTGGGAGACATAATAAAACTAGAGACCTTGTGCTAAACAGGACCATAGAGGGCTGCTTGCAGTTTTATGATCTCGCAATCAATAGGCCTCCTGATAGCAACCATAATGTGATTAATATGATCATAAAATTAACAGCCAGACCCAAGCTTACCATGAAAATTAAAACAAGTGGGCCGCATGCTGGACCTTACATTGCAAGTCACGGTGAAAGGAGCCCTTGGACCTCGAGAGTCACGGTCTGATATCGTGGCTAATTTGTGTATCAGTAGTACCCTTGAGCTATGATCCTTCTTCTTTCTCCTCTAGTAAAGAACTCCAGCTCAGTAAATGAGTAGGTAGATGTAAGGGATGCAGGGCAGTGCAGGTGTGTGATGGTCATGAGAATGTCCCTCGGGGGAAAAAGGCATTCATTACACCCAACCCCCTGCCCAAAATAACTGGGACACCAAATCTGACTGCGGCTTCGTACCTGAGTGTGATATACGATTACGCCCTCCACCTCCCAGCTCAGCTGAAAGACGAGCCAGCGCGGACATGCTGATGAAATGCAGCGCTGGGCAAAAAAACACTTCAAAGCTTTGAAATGTCAGGCAGGCACTTTTATTCTTTAATTTCCCACAGCTAGGTTTACTCCGTGACCTTGGAGTATCTGCCACCCCCTCCCCCCCCCAACCCACCCTCCTCCATTTTAGGCACTCAATCAAACAAAGACCAGGTTTGGGTAGAATAATGACCCCAACGGGGTAAAGTGGAACATCACCAGGAACAAATCAGGCCAGAGTGAGTTAAGGATGCTACCCAGGCAGATCCATACTCCCGCCCGGTAAAAGTGTTACGGCTGGAAAAAGGTAATCTTGCAGATAGTAATCCTCATGCTGATTAGAAGAGCGATATACTCTATTTCAGTCCTCTTCGCTTCACAAGAAGTCCGAGGGTAATGGAGGCAATGTAAGAACTGCAATTACCCCTCGCGGGTCTAGATGTGGTCTGTGGAAACGAGATAAAAAAGCATTTCTAAGGAGTATCGTATGGCTTAAAGACTGATCCCTAACAGAGCCAATTAAAGCTTAAATAACCGCCTTTTCTTTTCCTGACCACATCATATATACTGGATGAAAAATCGAGATTAGGTCACCCCTGCAGCAACACATGGCTTTAAGATTAAGCTGCAACTAATTTCTGCTGCCCTCCACGCTCCATTCTCACTTCATATTTCTACAATGAATTAAATACAACACTATTGTGCACTGCACCTGTTATTTAGTATTCTGCCCATCACAGTACATGATGGTCTCCACCATCAATTACTATTATGCACATTAATTCTGTATTCCGAGTCACGCTTGTTACAAAGTATTACACTCATGATTATAATCTTTGCAAATACTGGGAGATAAGACAGACCAGGGAAAAGTACTGCATCAAAATTCAGTTAAAATTCCCTTTTATTCCCACAGAAAGCAGAGCAGGGCTGGTAGGTTTGCTGGTGTAATGAGTTCCAGGCTCATTTCCTGGTGGTGGCCCAGATGGCCAGTAATTACACGGCTCAGGAGAGGAGATTACAGCATGAGCAGGGATGGAGACAGCGTGAGAGACACAGAGATGGAGTGGCTGGAAAGAAAGGGATGCAGAGGAGAGCAAGAGGGAGGGAGAGAGACAGAGGAAAGAAAGATAGAGAAGTCAGACAGGTGAAAGGGGAAGTGTGGAATGACAGGCTTTGAGTAATGAAAATGTCAGAGTTCAGAGGTTTCAGGTGAGTAGGGGATGTGAGTACTGAACTACAGCAGAAAAGGGGCGGACCCACAGCCGACAGGGGATTTGTACCAGAGGAAAGAGACAGGGATGATGGGAAATGTAGGCAGGGTACAGCCATAGAGCTTGAAAGTGAGTTCATATGAGCCAGGTCCAGAGGAAAAATTTATTCAGAAATTAGTATTGGCTTTGTATATCATTTAAAATAACCCTAAATCAAACACATTTCGTGCGCAAAAAGGCTCCTGGAATAGCCTTTGCGAAATGAGAATATGGAAAAAAAGAAGTCAAATGTTTCACTTTCTTTTTAAATTAGAAAAATCAAATCATCGCAAAAATATTTCCTGAAATGTTCTGAAAACTTCGTAGTAAAAACGTTGAGTGTACAGTGTGCAATTCAGGAATAGATGGTAAGTTATTAAAGACCAGAAGTAGTTTATAACTGAGTTTCAAAAAGTGAAAGGCCAAAATTAATTTACCTCTGGACTAAGTGTGACATACACGCTATCCAGCTCTACTGAGCGAGTGCACAGGCGTGCGAGGCTGTCGGAGTGGGAGCCTCTACCTGAGCTGGCAGCATAGCCTCCCTTACGTGCCAGAAATGCAGGGCGGCAGTACGTTTGTGTGGGCGTGCTGCCGATACTGCTGCCAGCGAGCTTTAGAAAGAGATGATGCCTGTAGTGTGGTGCTTCTGAAGGGGAAAAGGGAGCCTAGTGCGCTTTGGAGTCAGATATAGAAGTCGAGTTTGTCATGGGACACTTACACAGTTTTCTTTTTAATAAGAACATTTCTTTAGATTAGAACGTTGAGGCTGAAAAATGCCCAAAAATCAAGAACATGTTCACAACATCCTGAGGCTGACAACAAGTATTGCAGTAAGGAACTTGAGATATTGAGATAAAAGAATGGAAAGACCCATCGTGAAACTTTTAATGTTCGTGAGATTACTTTATCAGTTGTTTAAAATGCTAATTGTGCAACAAATACAATGCCTTAAAGCTATACTAAGCAATTCATATGGTCCCAAAAGCTTATCTCCGTTTGTAAATAAACAAAGCCATTATTACTAAAAAACAATATTTTTAATAAGATTTCTAAACTGAAAAAGAAAAATATTTAAAGAGCATTTGATGAAATCCTCAAAAAATTTAAGAACATGCAGGCTCAGCCCCAAAAATAGACATTCCTACATGAAATAAGACTGCACGAGAGAATACTGAAAAGACAATGGCATTTGATTAGTGATGCCTTCACCTGCATAGCTCTACGGAGACGCCTTTTTTCTATAATAACAAATTGGCACCACGTATAAAGGAATGGCAGCATACAAGCACCCATCAGTACGCTCCAGCGCACATGCTGGGATAGGAAAGATAGGAACACGACGAGGGCAGACGCGCGCATGAATGCGCGCACACACGTTCTAAAGAGACTGAGGGGAATTATGCCATTCTGGGCCAATTACAAAACAAATTAGGACTGAAGTGAAACTAATGTGCCAACAGACCTCAGAGGAATGAAAACAATTTGAAACTTCCGAGCACTGGAAGTGCCAGCAGAAAGCTCTAAGCTCTGCCAAACCCATCCCAAAGACAAGCTGCCATTTCATAAGCTGTATCGGGCAGATCAACCTACTGCACACAAAAATGATTAACAATTTCATATGCACATCTGAATGCAGCTTTTCAAAAGAGTCTTCTCCGACAGTTAAAGAGCCTATGCCAAACCTCGGCTTTCCATTGACTCCTGAGGGTATACTTTATGTTGATTGGCTTAATTTACGTTGTCATCACAATCAAAAAGCCCCAGAGATGCTCTGAACCCTGGTAACAAGACTGTGCCGGTGGGCATTATCCGGCAGAGCCAGTATCCACACTGGGAGAGTCTTGAGTCTGAAGGAGCATGAGGGTGAATTTGTGCTGGAGTCCGCAGGAGTTCGGTGAGGACTCAGAGATCTGGAGTAATGAAATCCACCTGGCTCTCTACTGCCATTTGCACTGCGCCAATTCACACACACTGTCTCCATAAAACACAAACAAGCAACACATTTATTGCCTCTTGAACACACAAAAACATATGCACACACAGACACAAAGTGAATAGGTCTCCTGTGATAAATTCCTACATGTCAAACCCAGTTACTTTTTTACACCACTTCCAAATTGCAACAAAATAGAAATATAACAGCAGCTATTTCATGTGATTTTTACCTAGTATTCTGCGATAACTGAATTTCCTCATTGCAGAAATAGGTATTGAATCATAGTGCAGGGAGAAAAATACTAAATTAAAGGAAAGAAGGGAAGCATAAAGAGACTAACGAGACCCGTCTGTATAGTACAGGAGCTCATTAGAGACAGAGGACACTCCGCCATGTAAAACTCAGCAAGGAGCTCCCTTAAACACACCTTCAGGGGTACAATAATCACCTGCAATGCAATTAGAATAGAGTACTTCAGCAGATCATTTACACATTTCCTGAATACTGACTTCACACAGAAATCGGACAAAATGACTTGACTTGTAAGCCCCCTTCGTGGCACACTCAAACAATAACATGACCTACAAAACCAAAGTCCACCATCATAAAGCTGAACAATGCACATGAATAAGGAAATATTCAAAGAACAAAGAAAGACAGACAATGAAAAGTATGAACATATACATGGATGAAATGCCTGCTAGAAACATACAAAGCCCACTAATTAACAAAGGGAGAGAGAGAGAAAGGGAGGGAAGGGGAGAGTTGCAGGAAGAAAGATAGAGAGGCAGAGCGATAGAGGAAGAAAGAGAGAGAGAGCGAGAAAACAGACTAAAATAGGAGTGGTTCAGTAGTTAGATGCTAACGCTCTGCAGCAGGGCTCCGCTAACAGTCCTGACCTTCAGTACAGAGTGATGCATTAGCAGCCAGTACCAGGGGAGAGATACTGCTCTTTAATCCCTGGCCACTGGAGAAGCGTCAGTGCCAAAGTACAGTCTCTCTGAGGCCGAACACGCAGCAGGTAAAGTCAGCACACCTACAGAGCACAACACTACCTGGCAGGCTCTGATATCACACCAGCCTGAGCACACATCACCGATACCTCCTGCTGCACTCCGAGCTCAGCTGTATTCCAGAAAACACCGCCATTCAGCCTTCATGTCGGACACTAGGAGCAGACAGACTGACGAGAGGCTCAGCTAAAGCAATCAAAAGTCAACCTCAAGCCGTCAAACTTCAAGTGCACTGCCAAACCAAGTACATATAAAGGACTAAAGTTGCCCAAAATTAGTTTAACAATTCATGCACCATACATTCTTTTCTGTAATTTTCAGCCAATATGCATCCACAGGCGCGCTTCAGAGAGGAAGCAAACTACTAAAGCAGCTGTCAAATTATTTCCGACATTACATCGCCATCTAGCGGAAGACTCGAGCACCGCATACAGATACTCTTGATCCTCATCATCCTTACGCTTTGAAAACACAGCAGTGTAATTCCAGTTCAGTACCTGCCAACTCCAGTACATGCATTTACTTGTTTAAATTAAACAAAAAATAACCATTGTTCATTTGGGAATTCATATTCTGCCATCATAAATCAAATTTATATATTAATCGTGTTCACTTTCAGTGTGTGGATTTAAACAAAGGCATGTGCATATAGCATTGCTCCAAACACGCTCCATTACTCAGCTGGGTCAATGCAGGGACCAAACCAGGAAAAAAGAGCAGAGGAGACAAAGGGGGAAACACATTATTACTGCTGCTAACTGTGGACTGCAAGAGAACTTCAGCACCAGACTGAAATATCAGTCTCATTTCATGCATGCAGCTGCCTTGAATCATGCGCGGGCCAAGTGGTCACATGCTTGCTCAGATTACCAGACAAATAATACAACAGAGTCCACCATACCATTAGAGCAACACTAGTGCCACTGGTTAGATGAACTCTCCAGATCAGGGCTGTTTGGGTCGTTTAAGTACATGCCTCTAGTGCTCTGTTATCATATAGTTCAGTCATGAGAGAGACTCACAGCCTTCACTCAGGTTATTCATGCAGCTGAGAAGCAGACCTTTTCCTGACCGTGGAGAGTTAATATGGGTTTTTGTGGAAGATATACTGTAAGCATGTATTGTTCCAAACACTCAAAACCACTCATTTGAAGCTCAATGGTACACATGGGGTACGGTGTGTGTGTGTATGTGTGTGTGTGTGTGTATTTGAGCACATATGTACAGTGCCGTAAAAAAAAAAAGTTTTCATCCCCCTCCTGATATTTTCCTTTTTTTGCATACAAAATATAAGAGGAGCGCCTGAGCAAACACAAAATCCAGCTTTAAATGTCAATTTCATTGACTGAAGGTCTTTTATGAAAAAGTACTTGCCTCCTTAATTGCTCAATTTGCTAATTTATTAAATTTAATTGATAACTGGGTTAAACTAGAATATAAATGCCTAGGCTAGAAACTGCCAGCCCTGTTGAATCTGAACATCACTCAAAAAAATACAACCTTTCCAGCAATGTGAAGTAGGCTAATTGGTCACCAAACAACTGGGATTGAAAGAAATTTTGGAAGAGATGAACAAGAATCAGACTCGAAACTGTTACAGAGCCATGTCTAAGGCTCCTGGACTCAGCCCACTACAGTGAGAGCAGTGACCTCCAAAAACATTAAAACAGTGGAGCATTTCCCCAGGAATGGCTAGCCTACCAAAACTCTTGAACGAGGGCATCAACGAGTTACCAGGGACAAAAGGGCGCAGAAGAATATCTCAGCATACTCACTAAGGACATTGAAAAAAGGCATTATGTTCATGATACCACGAGTAGATAAAAGGGATAGACGCAGCATCAATGGGAGAGCTGCATGGTGAAAACCACTGCTAACCAAGAGGAACATGAAGGCAGAGAATACCTTGATGTCCCTAACGCGTTTTAGGATAATGTTCTTAGGACTGATGAGCAGAAAGTGAAATGTTTCTGAATATCCCGTGTCCTGTTACATCTGAAGGAAAGCTGACACGTCATGAATAGTGATAATAACATCATACAAACAGTCAAACGTGGTGGTGGTGGTGATGGTGTAATGGTGCAGGGATACGGAGTGCAGTTTCAAGGCCTGGGCTGTGTTTCATAGTAAAATCCTGAGAAAGAATGCCTGGTTATCAGTCTGTGAAAGCTTACGCATGATTACGGTCTGCAGCAAGACAATAATCTAAAGCACAAGTAAGTCAAATACAGAACAGCTTGAAAGACCCAAAATTAAGATTGGAGTGGTCAGGTCAAAGTTCTGACTTAAACCCCATTGCAATGCTGAGGGCCTGAGGCAGGACCTGAAACAGGCATTCATTCCTTTATAACGGAGATAAGGTCACAGAACACAACATCAACAGCATGCCCATCAGGATAAAAATCCCAGATCCTCAGGAGTAGAGCAGAGGGCGAAAAAGCCTCTCTTTAACTTGCCTGCAATAGCGAACCATTCTCCTGCTCTGTGCTACACTGCTGGAGCCTGGAGGATGCTTATATCAGAAAGAGCTGGTTTTTTGAAGTTCAGAAGAAAGCACAGTATACAGTGCCTTCAATGTTGCAAAAAGCAGAATGAAACAAATCCAACAGTGCATGCTTTCACTGCTGAGAATGTTTCCACCTTGTATTGCAATATTTTACTCCCTGAGTCAAAAACACAGTGCAGCTTTCCTAGGGGGATTTATCATGTCATGAGTACAGGAGAACCCAATCAAACAACATTTCACCAAACCATCCAGAGTACAGCAAAATCATTAATGCAAATGTATTCATGGAACTATATGGAGGCTTTTTTGCAAAACCAGTAAAAGATACCATGTACAGTATTCAAGTCTTTTTTTCATATAATTTGCATATCATTGTGGGAACCTGAGAATAAACTCTAAAGAGTAACTTTGAAACAGAAGTGAGGTAGAAAAGCAGTAGGCTGTGTGACACTGTAATATGCTTCATGTTTGTTAAATAGCACTTTCAGCATTTAAGATTCCCATGTTAAATTCACTCTTTCCGAGTGCTGCTTCAAGGGTTTGATCAAGCAACTCAAAGAGGAATATCAACAGCAGAATCCATGAAAAGGTTATAACTAAAAACCCCAAAGGTTAGCTCACTGAAACATAAGCAATACGGTTCTCAATGGATCTATCATTACACAAATGTTCCCCTTCCATCCCCTTCGATTCAAATGGGTGACAGTGATAAATACATTCTTAATACTAACCTGTTTTCAAACAAGTTGGGACACTGCATAAAATGTAAATAAACGTGAAATGCAATGATGTGCAAATCATTAAAGCTCTATATTCGATTGAAAATAGTACAAAGGCTGAATGTCAGATGTTGACACTGGAAAATTGTATCGTTTTTGTAAAATAGCCACTCATTTTGAATTTCACACCAGCAACACATTACTAAAAAGTTGGAACAGGGACATGTTTACCACTGAGCTGCATTGTCTCTTTTGACAACACTGAGAGAATTTGGGAACTGAGGAGACCAACTCCTGTACCTTTGAAAGCAAACTGTTCAACCAATTCCTGCTTGATGTACAATTACAACTGCTAAACACTTCAAGGCCTCCTCTCGCATATTTTTTGTTGCATAATATGCCAAATATTTTCAGTGGGTGACAGGTCTGGACTGCAGGCAGACCAGTTAAGCACCCTGACTCTTTTACTATGGAGCCATGTTGAAATATGTGCAGAATGTGGTGCTTGGCTTGCTGAAATAAGCGAGGACTTCCGCCGAAAAGACGTCTGGATGGCAGTACATGTTGTTTCAAAACCTATCAAACAGCATTAATTGTGTTTTCACAGATGAGCATGTTACCCAGGCCCGGAGCACTAATGCATCCCCCCATACTATCATGGATGCTGGCTTTTTGAACTTTGCACTGATAACAGGGCATTTGGGTCTCCAGTGATCTCCATGACCAAACCTGGTCTATTTTAAATGCAGTGCTGCCTGAGGTCCTGAAGATCATGGACATTCATTATTGATCCTTAATAATATTTTTGACTGGAGATGATGAAAGTCCCAAATTCTTGGCAATTTTACATTGAGAAATGTTATTCTTAAATTGTTGAATTATTTGTTCATGCAGTTTATCACATATTGGTGAAGCCCTCGCCATCTTTACATCTGAAAGACTCAACCTCTCTGGGATGCTCTTTTTATGCCAATTATGTTACTGACCAGTTGCCGATGAACCAAATTAGCTGTGTGATTTTCCATCAGGTGTATTTTCTAATAATCGTACAACTTTTCCAGCCTTTTGTTGCCCCTGTCCCAACTTTGTTCAAAATGGGCAGATATTCTTCTAGAAACAGTAGAATTTCTCAGTTTCAATATCTGACATGTTGTCTTTGTACCATTTTCAATTAAAAATAGAGAAAAATGTTTTGCAAATCATTGCGTTCCATTTTTATTTACATTTGGCGCAGCGTCCCAATTTTTTGGAAATGGGGTTAATCATAAAGATTTGAAACCAATTCCAGTTCAAGTCAAAATTCCATTTGCATCCACAAAATCTACGAAAATATAGACCCATGGTTTTAAACGAAGTAAATAAAAATGCATTTATTTCAAGGAAAACTACATAATTTTGGTAAAACCAGCCAAATTTTAAATTAATTGCAAAAATGTCTCCCCAGGGAATGCGGCCCCACAAAGTGTGGTAGACCTTCTATAACAAGACTTTACCAGCACTTGCCTCTACCTGTGCTGGCCTTTGATGATAGAGAATCCTGACAAAGAGCTGGATTTGTGAGAAACCTTGTAATAACCATGAAAATAAGCCGCAAATGATGCCTAACCTTAAATTCTCCTGTTTTGCATATGGAGTCAGACATTCGGTATTGTTAGCTAATTTAGGTCTGGTTCTTGGCTGGCACAGCTACTTGGTGATAGGAGAATAGGTGGAGCAGAAACTATAATGGGTGGACCAGTCTGTCGACTGCCGGCATCTCCCCACGTTCCAATACAGCAGGTTCTTCTGCTGAAATTATGGGCTGGCAGGACTGAAGTAAAACAAGGTTACAGACTCTAAAAGAAAGCTCCGCATTTATTCTGAGATGGAAGCAACAATGTGACATCACTAAGTGAGTCTGTGTGAAAAGTGAGGCCCGGTGACTATTTGGAAATAAAAGCGAGAATTCTGGGTATGAAGGGCGAGAGCGGGAATTTTAGATCTGATATTAGAGATGGTAACAGAGATGCACTGTATTATATTAAAGGTCATATCTGTCCTTAAGCTCATTCCAAACCTAAGCTATAGAGCACGTTTACCGTATTTGGCCTCCTTTAACATTTTCCTTGTTAAAGAGCACTCACAGCATAACTTCAGGGACCGGCTCAGAACGTACTTTGCTCCCTTATCCAACTGTCCTATTGAATTTCTTTTATGGCATCATAAATCCATTTTAAGTACCTGTCCGGGTGCACAGATCAAGTATGGATTTCTACAGCGGTCCACCATTCACGAGCCATGCACTTCTGTCCTGGTCTGGGTGATAACTATGAGTGCAGTGACTACAGTGAAGGCAGTCAGAGCAGCAAGAGGAAATCAGCCAAATGCCCCCCCCCCCCCACACACACACACAAATTAACAGTCTACAGCACTCCAAAGGCATTCCAACTTATTTCTCTCACCCTTTCCCTCCCTGTGTCTCTTTCTCACACACGCAATCCATGCAGTCGGCTAACGAGTTAACACACTCTCATGTACATGTACTGACACACAGATAATGGCGCTGCAAAAACACACGCATGCGCCCACTGTATTCATTCCATTGACACTTGCACACAGGCCAACACACAGATGCATGCATACACACACACAAACGTCCAGTCCCTTTACACGCATTCCTTTAGTCCATTCATAGAGCACACCCAGGCTACTGGACTGCTGGCCAGAGCCCTTGTTCCTTCCGGCCATCCAGCAAAAACACATCTCTTCTCTATAAATGGCATCTAGCACAGCTCAGCAAGCCTTCGCCTCAATTATTCAGCTCATTTGCCCGTTCAAGTGAGCCCCTGATCTTTCTCCAACATCAGAACCGAAGTCACCCCAAGGGTGAACGCTCTTCAAAAATCGATGTGACGCGGATGATGAGATCTTCAGCGTTCTTTTCCTCCAAGGACTGAGTCATGGTCGCTTTGGGGAAGCGAGGAGAAAGGGCTTCACCCGTCATTTTCCTGCTAACGCCTTAGCTATTCCTACTGTATTTGCTGTTTATTTAACACGAAGAGGTGATGTTTATAAAAGTTCAGCTAAACACAGGCACACAGACAGGCCAAGAGGCTTTTGTTAATAATAAATAATATAAACAGTTCCCGCGAAGCCTGTCGGGAATTCTTACTGTAGTTGCGCTGCATTCCAAACACTAACCTAGGCCCATCCCAGTGCTGCTCTCAGCTTCATTTTCCTTTTCAGAGGAGGCCATGCTGAGGAGCAAACCAGCGGTCTATAAGGTGGAAAGAAGGCAAGGTCCTTTTCCCTGCGGCAGCATCCTAATAACAAACGCTATAATTGCATCACCACGAGACTTGTGTCATTAGGAACAGCAAAGTGATAACATAACTGCCTCACAGCAAAATTATACTATTCAGTATCCAATGCTTCCTGCAACACTGCCCACATGGAAAGTTCATATAATGCTATCTAAATGACACACCTCCCTCTACAATGCCAAAATAATTTCAGATAGTTTCTCCCGGTCTGCCCAAATAACACCCTCCATACAAGACTCATCAGAAGCATTCACCCTGTTGCTCTCAAAGTGACCAGAGGAGCTAAGCCACACACAGTGCAAAAATTAAAGGTAGTTTAGAGATGGAGAGGAAACTCCCTCTGTAGAAAAGAGCTCCCTCTTCCTTGTATCATTTCAGCACAGACTGTAGCCGGAGTTCCACTCTGACAGGAGATATGCACATGCTATTAAATCAACAGCGTTCATCCCCCCTAAACATAGACCCACAAAACCAGATTGCCCGAACGGAATGGATTGCATGTAGGTCACATGACATAGTTTTGAAACGCAGTAAATACAGTAGTGCTGGAAGTGTTATGATTCTATTACTTAGGATTTGACTGAGAAAAGTATGCACAAAGATCCCTTTAAGCAGCTCAACACTGGTACATTTTGTGTTGGGTTTCAACTCTCACTCTCGACGGATAAAGGGATTATTTCTACTGTTATCTTTAGTGCAGATGCGATACTTCAATAACAATTTCCTGAGACATTCTATGGAGACTTGACACATTTCACAAACACTGGTTTCTAAGAAGCCGATGCATTGCCAAGATGCTAATATCAGTATGACTTAATTAGGAGGAAACAGCAACCGTAAAGCAATGTAGCCCAACGTTACACTGCATTTATGGGTTAAAACAATATAAAGTATTTCATTTCACGAAATATGGAGCGATTCAACAATGATCATCGCTGAGTGGGAGTCAGATGGCTTCTCAACTCCTTTTGTCAGGATTGTAAAAGCGGACGTAAGCATAGATTAAAAGTACAGGGGTCCAGTCATTACATGAAGAGCTGATTACAATAAAATAAAATCATCGACATTGCATCCATGTAAAATGGACTGCGATGCAGCTAAATCGTGTCTCAAATTCCACTTCCACGCAAATTTTGGGAGCAAGGCTCAGTTTTTAAACCAGGCATCTAGGCTGCTGTGTTGTAAACAGATTCGGTGTCTGGTCCGCTCATATGAACAGGAAAACATTCCTGCAATACAAAATTTGCTCACCAGTTGTTGAAGCCCTCCGCATCTCGACGACAGTTGTGCTTGGATGAAATTCTTTGAGCAGGCAGAGAGAAACTCAAACTGGAAGCGCTTACTACGGTTTCCCAGAACCAACTCAAAGGAAGAAGTAATCCGACTTCAAAGTCCACTTTTTCTCCTCTTGTTGCCAACTTCAGTCCCCACTACGGATTCTAATGACAACATCGCGTATTGAATAACATCTATTTCTCGTGGAGGGAGCTGTCGTTCCTCGGTTGCACTTTCTTTCATTTGTGCATTGATCCATTCACTTCTCCCGGCTCCGTCCTCCTTCCCTTCGTAAAAACTGCTGTAGCTTTGTGAATGCGCGTTCGTCAACGAGCGGCTGCGCGTGCACAGGAGCACTAGTTATATTTTTCCATTTCAGAACGTGCTGAGACGTTTTCTTCTACGTCTTTATGTGCAGTGATGTTTGTGTTCAAATATAGGTCAGTTGTACTTCCCAAAACCTCTGGTTCAAGTCCACAAATTAAAAAACCTACGATCTGTTGGTGAAGATAAATTTAGATTTGCCTCTTAATAGTGCAAGAATGAAACCTACCAGTTAAGGCACGTGTTTTAAGAAGTGCAGTGGAAACAAAATTGAAAAATCTTGTCAATTCCAGTTTGATAAAACTCTGAGCTGTCAGTTATATGCCCCGTTTTCAGGATCTCTCTGGTCAGAACCTATTAGAGCTCACAATTATAAATGTTACTCATACATAGTATTCATGTCAGTGAACACCCCCTTTGGTATTTTCTTTTCTCTACATTGCATTAATAGAACTATATCTACGTTAGGGTGTGTCTTAGCAATGCATTCTGAAAATAGTTTCCCCCGACATTCGTAGAAATAATTGAACACAAATATGCTAAGCATTTCTATGCTTCTTTTCTGTCTCCGCCTTTGACTTTCGTTAGTGTCATACCTGAATAAAAAACTTGGGCGTGACAGTCGATGTAGCCTTGATTAAAGGGACCATTTCACACGCAATAATTGGGCAGACTAATTTTATCCCCCGGCAAATAATGCGGAGGAATATAATCGTCGGTGCGGTCGTCTGTCCGTCCGTCTGTCAGTCCGTATGTCCGTCCGAGGACATTTCGTTTCCAGAGCAGAACTCGATTCCAACCAAAAAATTTTTTACGAAAATTGCTGTGCGTATTCATCAGGTCCTTGACTGGTGCCTTTCAGGATTTCTGAGATTAGATTGCGGAGGCCGGGGGGATATGTAATCTCCTGATGACTCTTGATGCCTTAGAAAGTAGGCCTTAACCGCGCTGCTATTTCGCGAAGCACACTGTACATTACATTACATAGCTTGTGGTCTCCGCCGCCGCCGCGTCTGCATCCGTAGACACTTCCTTGTGGACGCTCTACAGGCTGTAATTTTTGACCAATTACTTTCAGATTTGGACATGTGTTATACTTAAATTATGACACCTATGGTTGCCATGGTGACAGTACTGGCCGAATAATGTGCAAAAAAGGGGAGAAGTGGGCTTTTGGGGGGCTATACCCATGCGGTCGCGGCGACCGGACTGTCCAGTTCATGGAAAACATGCTGGATTTTTCTACCCCAATTCTGTTAAAGATGGAATTTCTTGGAAAATGCAAATATAATCAAAAAGTTCTGATTTGAAAAGTCCATTCATCCTGTACAATATTGAAGACAGTACAACAACACATTATGTTCTGAAAGACGACTTTAATTATAAGCCTATATACTCCCAGGCAGAAGTTGAGCATTTCCCAATTCTTAAAACTAATTCCACTGCACCAAAGTACAAAATTAATAACATCAACAAATGGCTCAATTTTTGGAAACATAGCTTGGAAATACAACCACAATTCTATAAAAGTTGGGATGCAGTGTAAATTGTGAATAAAAACAGAATGTAATGATTTGCAAATCTCAAACCCACATTTTACTCACAATAGAACATAGATAACATGTAAGATTTTGAAAGTGAAACATTATACCATTTCATGAAAAATATTAGCTCATTTTCAATTTGATGGCTGCAAAACATCTCAAAAAAGTTGGGAGAGGGGAAACAAAAGGCTGAAAAAAGTAAGTGGCACTAATAAAAAAGCAGCTGGAGGAGGATTTTGCAACTAATTAGGTTAATTGGCAACAGGTCAGTACCATGACTGGGTATAAAAAGAGCATTTTAAAGCGGCAGAGTCTCTCAGAAGTATAGATGGACAGAGATTCACCAATCTGCAAAAAATTGCATCTAAAAATTGTGGAACAATTTCAGAAAAATGGTCCTCAATGTGAAATTGTGAAGAGTTTGAATCTACAGTACATAATATCAAAAGATTCAGAGAATGTGGACAAATCTCTGTGCGTAAGGGACAAGTCCGAAGGTCAATATTGAATGCTTGTGATCTTCGGGCCCTCAGGCGGCACTGCATTAAAAACAGGCATGATTCTGCACTGGAATACAATGCATAGGCTCAGAACCACTTCCAGAAATCATTGTCTGAACATAGTTCGCCGTGCAATGTACAAATGCAAGCTAAAGCTGTATCATGCAAAGAAGCCATATGTGAACGCAATCCAGAAATGCCACTGTCTTCTCTGGGCCAAAGCTCATTTAAAATGGACTGAGGCAGAATGGAAAACTGTCCTGTGGTCAGATGAATCAAAATGTGAAATTCTTTTTGGAAACCACAGACGCCGGTTGTGCGGTCTAAAGAGAAGAGGGACCATCCAGCTTGTTATCAGCGCACAGTTCAAAAGCTTACATCTCTGATGGTATTGGGTTGCATTAGAGCCTATGGCACGAGTAGCTTACACATCTGGGAAGGCATTACCAATGCTGCAAAGTATAGAGGTTTTACAACAACATATGCTCCCATCCAGATGTCGTCTCTTTCAGGGAAGGCCTTGCAAAGTTCAGCAAAACAATGCCAAACCACATACTGCATCCATCACAACAAGAAGAAATACCCAAAATTCTACCAATTTGTCTTCAGGAAACCTTGTTCTCCAAGTGACAGATTATAAATTTGCATGTCTGTTGGCAAATTGGTGAGGCCTATACATCTTTGCTCTTGAGGTACTAGGCCTTTTTAAGAGGCTCCTTTTGTACTGTAACAAACCAATTTAAGATTACCTGTTTCACATCACCTAATTACTACATCTTGTCACAGCATTATTTGTCCTACATTGCACCTGAGGCAACTTTTTTTGTAGTCTGTTACAGTCATCAGATTAGAAATATGTATATATTTTCAATAAACAATTCTGCCCAACTTTGACAAAAGGAAGCAAGTTACACAGACATGTATGTCACTTGCTTCCTTTTGTCAAAGTTGGGCAGAATTGAATTCACAAGTTAGTGTTACAGTTTGTAGTGTTTTCAATACAGTGGAGGGTGAACTGAGTTTAAAAATCAGTCCTTTTTTATTTCATTTGAATTTTCCAAAATGTCGCAACCGTTTTGGAATTGGGGTTGTACATTGTTTGGGTTGTGGTGCCACATTATCCAATTCGGTCCACATTACTGCCCAACTTTGACAAAAGGAAGCAAGTTGCAAAGATGTTTCACTTGCTTCCTTTTGTCAAAGTAGGGCAGATTAGTTTGCACTTTGAGTGATGTACCACTCTTTTTTCACCACCCAGACCTTACACTGGGAGAGAAGCCACCCTGCTCCAGTGGTAGCTCTGGTACAGCCTTGCTATTGTAAAGAGCACTTCATTTACACCTTGCACTCTAATAAAGGGGGAAGTCGCTGCTGCCATTCTTCTTTGGAAAATCTTTGTCAACACAGACACGCACAATTACCCTCTTTCTGCAACATTAATTAACCCATTTAAACCGGGACAGCATATGCGCATTTTAAGAACGTGCCGTTGCCGACACAGATATGCGCGTAATTTTGAAAGTACCGTAATTATTGTAAGTTTTGCGCAATAGAAAAAAAAATTCCAACTGTTCCTGAAAGCTGAGAAGCTGTGCTTCAGCCCAAATACAGGTTACTATGGTAAACATGGCAGCATGATTCTCTGCTGGGATTTTTGCATTAGGCCTTAAAGGGTTAATGCATTTCCTACGTACCTAAAATCAGAAATGGCTTGCAATGCACCTCCAATTGACCCCAAGTGCTCCACATCAGGCAGTTGCTTTAAAGTTGAGCTATAGATATGTGAGGATGGGCAGAACAGAGAAACCACACACATCAGTAGTGAAGAATTTATTTTTATTGGATAGAATTCCATTCATAAAAAAAGCATACACGTGCGCGCACACACACACACACACATGCACGCAAAGTTATCTGTATCCACCATTGCGATTCTGCACAGTAGTATGAAAGCATTTAGCTATCTATAGCAAAATAAAACTGCATTCTCAGAAATTCCTTTTATATTTCAAGAAGCAAACACATCATTTGTAATCCCCCACTTTGATTTTTTTTTTTCAAGCTGACGTACGCACTAAAAAAAAAAAATGGAAAATTAAATGGCATTCCCCATTTGTGACTTAATTTCCAAAGTGTCCTGCCATATTGCCATCAAAAATACTAAGAGAATGAAAATCTTTTAATGAAAATGCATTCACTGAAATTATGTTTTCCAAGACGCCAAAACACATTCTCAAAATGAAATGTAATGATAGGTAATCCTCCCCTTTTTGTTTCCATTTTCAAGTCAACGTATGCAACTTTTATAAAAAATAGCATTCGCCATTTAATTTTTCAAAAGTGCTCTGCTATACTGTTATCAAAAAGAATATGAAACCATAAATCTTATAATGAAAAAGCACTCTTAGAATTACATAATTCTTTCTCAAGGAGCGAATGCATTGTCTCATGATGAAAATGAAAACGAAAATGCAACCCCCCACTTCTCAATTTTCATGTGAAAATCCCCTGAATTGTTTTGAAATTTCAATTACACGGTTCTACATGTTTTCAAAGATTTTTTTTTTTTTGGAATTTTTCCTTTATTTGATAGTTATACAGTGTGGAGAGACAGGAAGGTTGGGGAGAAGAATGGGGGATGACATGCAGCAAATGACCTGAGCTGGAATCGAGCCCAGGTTGCTGCGGGAAGGACACAGCCTTTATGGTACGCGCGCTTAGACCGATGAGCCTCCAGGGCGCCCCACATGGCTCTACATGTTTTCACCAATAACATTAAAAAAAAGATGCATTTGCATTCCCATTCGCACTGTTGTATTTGAGTGTAACTGTGACCTGGCAGTCATTCTGTGAGAAAGTGAAAGACAAATTCACTTTTATAAAAGCAGCGTCCTTCCCATGGATTTATTACAAGAACTAGATACAGCAAACTAACATGGCCGCTTATTCTTTTGAGTGCCAACCTGCTCAGTAGCACATAAGACAGCTGCGGGCATGTCGTCAGTTACTTGGCAAGAGACCTGAAAATTGCTTATCAAGAACCATTGAGTAATTTAGGAAATCCTAACTGGAAATAAGATGTTGTAAAATAAGACAGGAATCTTAAATTATCGTATTTAATTTGAGAAAAATCCTATGTTAACTCTTCAGATCCGAACTTCTTGCTTAAGATAGGAAGTTTCTGTCATACAGCCCGAGGCTTCTACGAAAAAGATTAATTTTGCTGCAACGTCATTTAAAACAATGAAGGAGTGGTTTTATGCTTGTTTAGCTTTTTAGCCATCATAATTACCGCAGCGGGCCTATGACTTCTTTCAGGCAAAATTCCTGCACTTGTATTTTTATGGAGCAGTTGGTTGGATCGCATGCTGAGTAAGAACTGGATAAGGAGAAACTAAGACTGCAGGCAGCTACAAATGTCCCGGGGTTCCCAGAGATTAAGTCACAGAACCAAGAGTGCAAAAAACGATACTAAATGACAGGAGAAAGGGAGAGTAGAGAAAGAAAGATATGGAGAGAAGGGGCAGGATAGACAATCTTGATGTTGTCCATTGATCAACCAGATGACATTCAGTCAAATCAACTTATTCCAGTGTTTCATATCCAAGAATAAGGTAAAACTTCAAAGAATTCTATCTTTAAATATGCCACTGCTCATTTACCATCTTGGAAAAATAAAGCATTTGAAGAGCTCAATATAAATAGCTTTATTTCAAATAGAATTATTTGACTTGAAGCATAAAAATATATATTTTTGACTACTACTGACCACAGGGTGTCAGACACCATAACTGAGAAACACATCTTCAAAGCTTTAAAAAAAAGAATAATTTGGCTGCTGAGTGACGCAGTTTCCAAGAGTGTGCTGGTCTTGAAATGACTAACGAGGTTTGCTCTGCTATTACTTACCAACAAATATGTCAAGAAAATCCGAACCAGTTGGGCATTGCAATAACAGAAATGACTTTTTGTTCCCACTAGGGGCAGGCTTGCAATGATACATCATTGAAAGCTTGTGCAGTTCTATAAATTTGCATAAACTGATGATGGCAGTGTGGTATACTCCTGACCACTTGACATCATCTCCTTGAGGGCACTCATGGGTTCTAGCGGTCATGTGACAAGCAGTGCTGGAAGAGAGACTTCTTTGTGTCTACTATTTCAAACTTCGTTTTTCCACACAAAGCTGCATGAACCCCCTGGGAGACAGGGATCTCCTCCTTCAGCACATGGAAATACAGAGATAGCAACCATGGTACACAGCAGCAAATAAGGTTCTACTGGATGAAAGCAAATAGAAGCTGCGTGCACAATACCCCAAAATCAGGCTGTACAGAGCACAAACTACATATGGGTAGCATACTTTGAAGTGTGTTATTTTGCTCTTCTTCAGTACCTTATACATTTTTTTGTGCATGCAAGCCATCTGCAAAGCTAAAAAGCCCAAAGTCTGCCTAAAAGGGAGTTATTCTCTCTGACATTAAAAACAGCTCCTGAACAAAAATGCCTCCTTTGTAGTCCTCGTTTTCTACCTCGTGATTTAACACACTTGCATACTTCCCAATTAGCAGCTTCATTGGCAAGCATTTGAGTAAAGCAAGGTGAAGCGGTAGCCGGGAAGAGTTTGGTCAAGAAAACGCCATTTTCATTTGTGCAATGGCACAGCCTCTTTGTATGGTGTTCAAAATGAAGTGGAAGTGAAGAATCAGAGGTTAAAATACGTTGTAAATTTTACCGCAGTTCCTCAGCAGCACAACCACCTTTTATTGTATCCTCTTAGTTTTACAGAGCACTACTTCCTGAACTGGGATTGGTCAATCAGAACAGGGTGGGCTTTAGAGGCAGGGGCAGTAAAGAGAGGAGCCAAAACAGCCTGTTTCAGGCTGAGTGAGCCTGAGGTGCTGCACACACGGCCAGTACAGCTCTAACTAGGAGCTTTTTCACCAAATCAAAAACATGCACATATTGGTAAATCGACCACAAAAGTGAAAATATTAAATTGAGAGATGAGAATAGTATGCCCCTTTTGACAGTACAATTAGAGAAGGGTCAGACATGTCATCCACAGCCTTTTGGTAGCATATTGAGCTGAAACACTCTGTCTCAGTGCAGCTGAATGATCCACTGTGTCAAATTGAATAGTCACTTTGCCATTAGCAGCCACAGGAAGCTGCGGTGCTAGACAGCATGATTCGGCCGGTATCAGTGCTCAGAATGGGAGATTCAGTCAGCCGGGTTACTACCCTGCTCCCACAGAGGCCTACAGTAGCTGTGTATGTTGTGTGTTGAATGCAATAAAATTTGAACATCCACTCTTGACTGAGACTCAACTACAAGGCAAATTCCCTGCTGGGAGATAATGTGTGTGTCATTCGTGAGTGAAGGGACAGTCATTTTATGTTGGATGATCTGCTCATAGATTTGATGAGCATTTTCAGAGCTATTCCATTTTGTAAAGGACGAAACGAGACTGGAGCACACAGACAAATTTACAGCCTATATGGTGCACTATATTTACAGCACTATAAAGGGTGTAAATTTATCAGTATGCTCCAGCCTCGTTTTGTCCTTTCAAAGTCTGTCGTCCTTGAGCTGTTAAGCACCTGATTCGGCTGATTTTTGAGGTAAGATGCGCGGTGAACCTTCTTTTTACTCTTCCATATTGTATCATCATTTAAGCAGATCAAGCCATTCAATAATTAACACCAAATATTATTACTGTTATACCTTCAGCAGGCTTTCACAGCTTGGTTTATGTTTATACCACGGTCTGGGTGAATATTCAATTTTGATTGGCTCCAGGGTGTCCATTAATCTAGAGGCCAAGGACATAGACTTTGGTTTGAACTTTGGAGGTGGAGATGCACACACTGGTATTGTTATGCCTGTGTTTTCCAGGGGGTCTCAGTGTCATGTTTGTGATACTGGGTTGGGGCAGGAACACCTCCATAAATTAGTCCCTTGCTAGAAGCATTGACCTGCATGGATAGTCAGGGAAATAAACTGCTTAAATCTGAAAATTATCTAACTAGCTGGTATCATGACCGGAGAAGTATTGCTTTACCGGCTGCAGACAAGGTCCTTTATTCGTGCAGCTGCTCACTGGCAGATGAAACTGTGAGAAGACAAATAATCTCACACAAAATGAGTGGGAGTAGGAAAAAAAATATGGTGCTTCAGCCAGACTACTCACCAGCTGTATTGCAGTGGCACTTGGTGGAGAAACAGACATGCTGCAACAGACACAGTTCAACAAATTAACTCACTTTATTAGGAGCCCTTTGTGGAGAGCAGGTGAGTAATCGTCTGTGCCTGGAGGGCAGTCGCACATTCAACAGTCGTATCAGCCCGTCTTCGACTGCAGTACGCCGCATGCAGAAGAAAAATCTAGACCGAAGCAATCAATAGATCCTTTGTACAGAATAATGACGTAATTGGCTATTTACTTCTCACCCATTTCATGCATTGCAACAGTTATCAGCAGGACCCTAATTTATGCCCCTTGGAAAGGGAGCCATTTATGGAATTCTACGGTTTGGACCAGAGCCAAAATACCCGCAGACGGAGTGACCTCGGTCTATAACACTTGACCCTTTCTGTCATTTTCTATTCCTCTTTCAGAGGACTGGACGTGAGACGGAAGTCATCCATCTCCCCAGTAAGGAGCTGAGGCTCTGGGTACTTTCCACTGCAGTAAATGTAGCAGCGACAATGACGTATGCAGGCTCAGCCCTGGGGAAAATCCCCTTTCCTGAGAACGACAAAGATTATGATTGTGATATTTTTTCAGACTTAAAAAACACTTTTAAATATGGAATGACAACATAACGAGGCCATAATGATCAAAACAATCCTTGTAATTGATGATCTGTTATTTTGAATGGTTTAAATTTGCAGACGGGCAGTTTTTCCCTATACCATGAGGCCCTCTTGTGGCCTGACTATAAAAATGCATTAGATGAATGCAAAAACCACCCCTCCAACTGTACTACAGCTTTCCATATCATTCATGCTCTTTTTGGGGCTCTTTATTAGATTACAAGACCTGGATAGCTAATCAATAGCCTAGCTGCTCATTGACTTCTTGCCTCAGCTAGCAGAAGGCTTGACAGGGACAGTGTAGTATGACGTAAAGGAGGAGGACGGGCCACACGTCAGGGGGGTTACGCTCCAGATCTGGAGCAGGCAGCTCTTTGTAGGCCGGACAGCCTCCTGGGGCCAGGCAGGAAGCAGCAGGGCGGAAGGGCAGCAGTGCTGGACGGATGCTGCCTTAAAGGTGGGCGTTCTCCCGAAGCGAGCAGAACAACAGCACTGAGGCAGGACAGGAACGGCAGATACAGACTTACAGAGGAGGGACTGCAGACCGAGAGGGAAAGAGAGACATAATGGGAAAGAGGATACAGGAAGGGGGGAAAGGAGTAGTAACTGGTGGGAACTGAGAGGGAAGGAGACTAAATAGCTGTGTGTTCAGCTCCCTTTTGCATGGTTCCTAACAGGGCCCAGTATTTGATGGTGAAAACAGTTTGGGACAGGGGCTCTTCTGCCCTGCGTGTGTGTTTGTGTGTATGAGCGCGCGCATGGCTGCATGCGTACGTGTGTGCACGCGCATGGGCGTGTTTGTGTGCGCGTGTGTGTTTGTGTGTATGTCTGTATGCATGTGTGCGCGCACGCTTGTGTGTGCATGCCTGTGTGTTTGTCTGTATGCTAATGTGTGCGCACACGCTTGTGTGTGCATGTGTGTGCGCGTGTGTTTGTATGCTTATGTGTGCGCGTGCTTGTGTGTGTGTGTTTGTGTGTATGTCTATGTCTGCATGCATATGTGTGTGTGTGTGTGTGTGTGTGTGTGTGTGTGTGCCCTGCATGAGTACGAGTGCGCGTACCTGTGCGTGTGTGTATGTGTCTGTGTGTATGTATGTCTGTATGAATTTGTGTGCGTGTGCACACTTGTGTGCCTGTGTGTGTGTTTGTGTGTATGTCTGTATGCATGTGTGTGCCTGCCTATGTGTGTGTCTGTGGGAATCAGAGCCTTTTCCAAACATGGCACAGAAAGCAGCCCGGTGAGGGTGGAGTGAATTATGTCTGATGCAGACTTTTTCCCATCAGGAGACAAGGTTGGAGGACAAGGCTGAACATCCAAGTGAAAACCACATGTTCAATCACGACAGGAACAAAAAATACAAACAGCAAGACTTTTTAGTCACATTTATTGATTTAGCCAGTATGACTACCTTTACACAGACAGACAGCCTTTGCTAGAGAAAACAAAACTTTTTTTTGGATTAGTCTGCAAATAATACATCAAAGTCTAAAGTTTTTTGTTCATTTTTTCTCTTCCTTATCTCGAAGTTACATTTTCAGAGTTACAGATTTGTTTTCCAGCTGTGTGTAAAGGTTCCATGACTGAAGTTCATGCATGACATTAAACTGAGATCATTTTGCCACTAATCATAATGCACATTAAAGTAATACAGTACTGCATGACATCATTTCAAATAAATACCAACACAGATGAAGTAATTATTTTATATAAAGGTATCAAATTCTCGTATGAGTCAATACTGTAACAGAATATGACAATATAGTCTGCACGGCTAGTATCACAATGCTATCTCTTCCAGCGAACAGAAAACTTTAATTTGCACGTAAAACAGCGTCTGAATTGCACTTAATTTTAATCTTCCCAACCATATCATTGACTTGACATTTTAATGCCTCAACAAACCTCATCGCTGTAATGGCACAAGCTTGTTGATGCGAAATTTGCTTTCTGTTTACTGAAATAACAACACTTTTAAGATAATGTAAAAAAAAAAAAAATTAAAATATAAACAAAATTAAATGAAAAAAACAAAACAACAAAAGGAAGAAAAACCACCCTCCTGCACATTTGCCAACAATACTATTGATATCACGTTACCTTCACCATACAAAGCTATCGATACGTTAATATTTCAAATAGTACATTGTCCTGAACCCACAAATGTGTTAGATCTGAACCATTTATTCATTAGGAGGCCAAAGTGATTACTTTTGGATCCCAGTTCGATAAAAATACGTTTCGCAATTATCCCTGAATTTGCAATTTCGCATGCAAATGGGATCACTGACGAACAGAATTCAACACAAATAAGTCCTCTTATCTAATTATCTGACTAAAACCATATTCAGGCAAAAAGAACTATTCTTTTTGCACTTATTGCTCCTAAATTCATTTTAAACTAAAATTTTGTGATATACTACTTTCCTTAAAAAAAGTCTAACTAGTCTACAATTCTCCCTTGAAATAATGAAAGGCACTACTGGTCAAAATGGAGAAAACGAAACAAAACAAGGCGCTGCAATCACAAAAGCCAGTACACACTGTTTTCTACCACCTCTCGTTTTTTCTTCTCATTTTTAAAACCTAAATGTACCAAGATTTGGCACGATAAACGAAGAGAGAATGAAACCATTCCAATTTGGAATTTAATTGGTGCACTTGCAAAGAATTCTGTCCATCAGTGATCCCGCCTTGAACGAAAGCCTGCAGATTCTGGAATGGCGTTGGAAATTGGAAATACGAATTGATTTATTCATGTTTTTCAAGTGCCTGTGACCATTTATCCAGAACCACGTCAGGTTTCTCCTTGTTACTCTGAACTATTCCTAAGAATAATAATACATGAAAACCCCAGAATTTGTTCACCCTGGATTTTGTTTAGAACATGGCAGTATATAACAGTAAATAATAACAACAACAATAATAATTATGACAAACATAAAAATAACAAAAGCTTATTAATATACTCATGGATTAACTCATTGAAGCACGGCAGGTAGAACTCCGGTTTGTAGTACGATTAGAAGTGGGGAGCTTCTTTCCCTGTGCCTTGTGCACAGAAGGTCATGTAAGAGATAATAAAATCTATTCCTATTTAAGTATACGCTTTAAATGTGACTCACAAACCGTAGCACTACATACCTGTTCAAGATTAATGTAAAAAGCCAAAGTGAAATACCCCATATAAAAGTGCGCGAGAAAAGTTCAAATTAAAATCACTTGCAGTATGTTGGCCCGGGAAATGACCCCTCCCCCATTTCTTATTTCAGAGTTTAATAGCCAATCAAAATCTTGACTGCTAAAAGAAGGTAGCCAGCCATCTCCTTGGTACTTGTGAGCATCATCTTCCTGCAGCAGAGCTTGAAAAGTAAAACTATTTTTGTTCCGGCGTGACATTCATGCTGTAGTGTTTGTACAGTCAGAGGAATAGGTTTTATTTATCATAAAAAAAAAATCACCTCCAAGTGGTTTTCTTAAGTCCAAATGGCCATGCAATGCTAGCTCTTGCTGGCGAACTGAATTTGAAGTTGGTTGTGTGACCGCATTCTTTGTCAGACACTCCGCATCTGGACTCAACTAAATTACTGCAAAATGGAGAAACAAAACAAAAGTTCAAAATTAG
The DNA here is from genome assembly GCA_029692085.1 of Gymnothorax javanicus. Classification (NCBI taxonomy): domain Eukaryota; kingdom Metazoa; phylum Chordata; class Actinopteri; order Anguilliformes; family Muraenidae; genus Gymnothorax; species Gymnothorax javanicus. The sequence continues at coordinate 22,876,971 of CM056203.1, forward strand.
AATTAACATATATAAAAATAACCAAAATGCTTTTTCAGCGAGTAAGTGGTAGTAAAGGTTAAAAAAAAAATTGCACGCCAGTGTTGGAAAGCCAAGTTAGTCAAATAAGAAGATGCAGAAAACTGGTTAGTGTCCGAAAGCCAGATGCAGGCAGTAAGTCCAGTGGGTTTTCCCTTTGCTGACGTCACCATTGTTATTATCATCATCCCTCTATTCAGCTGCCTTTCAGTGACACCAAAGCGCCAAGCTTGGACTCACAAATACGCCGGAGGACCAGCTGGTGCAGGAAGCGAATGGCTCATAAGTACCAATCCCTGGAGCGCGGGTCATGCACGAGATAGCCAATCAGAGAGGAGAGGAGGCGGGAGAAAGAGAGCTATTTCTCCAGTGACATGCAGGTCAACTGTGGGTGTGTCTTTCACATGCAGGCTTGCCATGTAAAGCGAGAAAAACGAAAAAAGAAAGCCCAAACAAACATGGTGAACGCGCGAGTGGAAATGAGTAAGTAAAAGGATCGTGGCAAGCAGAGGTAGGACACTTGTGCAGTCAGCTCTCATGCTGGGTCCTGATGTTCAGACATTAAATTCAAACTAGTCCCAAAGATTCGATTTCATAACTTCTTTTCCTCTAAAAATCACAAAACGTTATCAAAAAGTCTACTGGTAAAAAAAATTTACCCTACTGCTCGGTGCTTACGGGGAGAGCACATCCACAGAGGGTTAAAAATCTAGCGACACGCTAAGCTGCTTCCACAGTTAGTTTGAATCAATGTCATCTAGAGGGTCCAGGCCGATGTTTAAAAAAAAGACAAATATGCAAAGCATTGTTTTCAAAATCCCTTAAACCATGTCCCCACCAAAGTAACAGCATTATATTTCCACAATTCGTTATGCTAATTTTTCAAGTTACTTTGAGGGAACAAATATTCCACATCTCAAGGAAGCCTGTTGGTAATGTTGGTTCAGGCTTCCAAATCACAGCATCAATATTAATCAGAATTAAATGCTTAAATATTAGTAGCTTTAGAATACCAGCAATGGTCGTGTTAGCATCATCCATAACTTACTCATAACAATAACAGGAGGATGCTAATAACCAAGGAGAGTAAGTGCAGCATAAGAAAAGCAGGTTTGACTATGTCGCTCACCCTCCCCCCATATTCAGCCAAACCTAGTGCTAGCTAAAGCACTCCATACTTTCCGGTTACATCACTTTAGAGGCAATAAGGATCCTAGAAGGTGAAAATATGAATATGGCCGTAAGTAGAATAGATACATCTCTAATTATTCACCTGCATATCGACTTTCCTATCTCAATCCTGCTTTTTTTAAGTAGTATAAAGCTAACATTCAAGTGTTTATGAACCGCAAGTTATCGAATGAACCCAGAAGCCCCACATCTTCATCGACGACCTAGCTTGCTTGTTAAAGCTATTCATTACTGGACAGGGTAGCCAGAATTTTCCTCCCGAGCAAGCAGCCGTTTTCAGATTCTCCTACGCCTACAACATCTGCGCGAGGCGAGATGGTTGTTTATATAAATAGCCAAGCAGATCTCTTACACAGCCGACTCGCAATACCAATAGCTAATGTAAGCACACTTGTCCGTTACCAAGAAGAAAGGACGAGTGTGGGAGGTCATTACCTGACGTTAACAGGAGGATTTTCTCCCCCAACTACTTAAAAGTAGGGTGCTGCTGCAAAGGGAGCAAGCTGCTGACAATCTAAAAAGAGAAGAAGAAGGCCAGAGAGAAGCGTTAGAGACGAAGGTTCAGCCAATCCGGAGCCTCCATTAACCAGCTCCAGACCAGCTTGCAAAGATATAGAAAGCCAGAGGTAAGAGAAAGAGAGAAAATAGCGTTAGCTCGTATTCAGACACAAAATACAGGGCTGTACATTGTAATCTCGAATAATTTCGTCGACAGGCACTTTCTAAGTTAGATTTTCCACGAGAATCCGAATGCTGCGACCTTTGTGCTTCTGGTTGACTGATTTTTATTAGAAAATAGATTTTAGCTTTTCATCAATAAGAGCTTACTCATGTTCTCAGTCTTTTTTTTGTATCAAACAACTGAGACTCGGTTGTTCTTATTTCAGATTCAGAGAACTGAGGCACCAAGCATGAAGTGCACTTAATTTGGACACAGAGATCGATTTGTCTTGTTCTAGTTTCACATATGGCTCTGAAAAAAACACCTCAGGACCGAGTCAGTCACGAGGAAAAGCCCTGTGGTTTCTCTGAAATCCATAAAAAAGAGGACCTGTCCTGTCCATTTCTTTCAAATGTAAAGCCCTGTGTAATCTGTGCTAGCATTACATGCAGTCGGCTATAAAAAAATAACATGACGGCTTCATTTCAACTAGTGGCACAGACACTGTAATGTGTAGCGACGCGATAAGATTCGCTCTGAACATCTAAGCATCTGCACTGGAGTTCAGCGGATCCCCTCCATCAAACCAACTGGAAAAGGTTTTGAATCTCACCGAATTGGGAATTCTAATCCACCACATGCACTATTCCCCAGATTTCAGGTCTCAGGTGGCCAGTTGTATCTCGCCACTGAGGCCCAGTTTTCCACAAATCAGGAGAGGTTTTGCATATTTGAACATATTGTGCACGGCATTAACAGACAGACCGCCAAGCTGAGACAGTCCCCGTGACGGGTATTGGGAGGACGAGGAAAGCACCTAGGCTAGTGTTAGGCCCGCTACAGAACACAGGAGAGATCACAGAGAGCATCGTTAGCCGCGGGAAACGCTACCGTCGACGCATGACGCGGGTCACCACGAGCAGGACACTGCTGGTCAAAACAGCAAGTGAGAGGTCCGTTACCGCATAAACCCAATGCTAATGGTAAAGAGCTATTGCCATGCCGTACATCACTACAAACTGACGGCGGCGTTCCCGGACGCATTATGAGAGCGGGCGCCATCGCCGTCAGTGCGCCAAAATGGCGGCCCTAAGAAGCAGACCTGACACAAGGAGCGCTAAGCGTGTGGAGCTGAAGCAAGAGCGGGGAGACCCTCCCCCAGGGGAGGGAAGGAGGGAGGGGTTCCCCTCTGTACAGGGCGGTCGCAGTGCTGGTTAGTCGCAGTAGATCTTGTACTTCTCGCTGCAGAAGACCACAGGGCCCCCGAGGGCGTGGGGTTCGGGGCGCACGGCGCAGGAGTGCCCGTGACTTACGTGGGGGTTGGCGGGGGCGCCCTTGCCCCGGGCGGACGAGGCCTTGGCGCGGCCCCCGCGGCGGGACTGCTCATGGTCGAACTCCAGGTCCTCCAGCCGCTGCGTTAGCGCCAGCTTCTGCTGGATGGCCATGCGCAGGAGAGAGTTCAGCGTCTTCTTCTCGTCCTCTGCCGCCGCCAGCTGCCTCTGCATCTCGTCCAGCTGCGTCACATACTCGTCACAGCTGCCGAGGGAGCGAGGGAGGGAAGGAGAGAGAGAGAGAGAGAGAGAGAGACTTTGATACCCCTTTAATTGACACATTAAAGGAAGCAAATCAATAACATTACAAAAATCAGCACAAAATTACAAAAACTGCAAGACCAACATTGCGAGAGAGAGAGAGGCAAGGAGAGGAAGGAAGGGAGAAAGAGAGAGAGAGAGAGGGGGAGAGAGAGGAAGAGATAGAGGCAAGGAGAAGAAGGGGGGAGAGAGGAAGGGAGAGGCAGGAAGAGGGAGAGGAAGGAAAGAGGAAGGGAGAGAATGACAGAGAGGTAAGGAGAGGAAGAGAGAGGGAGAGGAAGGAAAGAGGAAGGGAGAGAATGACAGAGGGAGAGGTAAGGAGAGGAAGGGGGAGAGATGAAGGGAGAGAGAGTGGAAGAGAGAGTGAAGAGCAGCAGAAAGAGAGGAAGAGAGGAATGGGGAGGGACCAGTAGATGGTGATGTAGAAAGCGCAGGGGAGGAGAGAATGTTGGAAAGGTAAGGAGGGAGAGAGAGAGTGAGTTAGAACAGAAAAGGGGGAAATGGAGAGAGAAAGAGAGTGAGGGTGGTGGAGAGAGGGAGTGATAGAGAGAGAGAGAGAGAGGCAGGGAATAGAGAGACAGTCAGACAGAGAGCACCCAGAGATCAGCAGCTGTTGATGAGAGCAGAGCTCAAAGACAGTAAAATCTTCACTGTGCAGCTGCTCTTGTCTTAGAGTCAGTCAGTGAGCTCATAAATTAACACTTAAAACCTGTGGAATGTAACAACATTTTTTACATTTCTAACATTCTCCTGCGTGAATGAAAACTGACACCTTGCAATCCAATACCACCATGCTCACCAAGCCAACGGATTTCACACCACATTTTAGGATGAGTTTCCAGCTGGCTATTTAAATTCATTGTTTTTTTTTTTTTTGTCTGGGACACAAGGAATACATCAGTTGGGAGAAAATAAAAATAAAGGATTCAGTTTCGTCACTGGAATGTTGGATATTGTGCCGAAACCAGATAACAATGATTATGGAAACTTGTAAGACAAAAACATTTCAATAAAGCGTTTGTAATAAATATTGCAATTTTAACCGTTTTGCTCAATGTCGTAAATAACATTATATTATACTTTTCTTCTCCTTTTCCAAAATTTTCATGCTCACAAAATTGCCCTTTTGCTGCCAAAATCAAAAAAAATATTTCTCTGGTATCTTTTACTAGAGCTCTTGCCCTGGCAGCTAGGATAACCCAGCTGTCATCTTTCTTACCCACCTGTCATATTTTAACACAGCTGTCATATTTGGCTCTAATATTAAATATGCGTACGGCAATTGGACGGGCAAGTAAAACGATCAGGCAACAGCACCCACTTCTCCGCGAATAAAAAAAATGCAGTTTCAGCAACAATCCAGCAGGAGGCTAAAATACTTACTATACAGAAATGTTCTGGGTTATAACCCCGGATAACCACTGACCCCAAATCAGCTTCATTGGCAATGCCCAATGGGCTAGAGGTTTGGATCAACTGATCCTGGATCATTGCAGTGCAGTCTTGAAATGAGGGAAAAATAAACCTTCTGTCACTTTCTTCCACTAGAGGGCCCCATTGTAGCTTCAAATGCCTAAAACAGACCCTTCTGCGCAAATAAATTCCTTGAGCATTTCATCACAGCTCCCACAACACCCTTCTCCTCCCGCTCACGCAATCTCTGCCAACAAATCAACGGCTGTGCAGGAGTCGCGGCCCTACTAATGAGAGGCATACAGGCATACGGCACATTCAGTCTATGAGAGGTGGAGATAGTATCGGTGTGCTAATAATGCTGAAAATGCAACTGTCTTCCTTGGGTAGTATTTGTCCATTTAATTCGTATCTAGGCATGACTCACGTTTTCCTTACAACATTTAAGCAGGATTTTCTCTGGAACGGAGAACTACTACAATATCAAAAATATCTGAAGTCACGATTACCGCGTAATAGAATAAGTGAAATGTGACTGTTTTAAGATTGCTCAATATATAAAAAGAAAAATGCATTTGGCAAACACCCTGCGAAATACAAGCACATTTCAGCATTGCAGGCACTATTATCCATTTGGAGATAACAAAAGTCTTTTATTACATAATATACGGAAAGCAGGACTCGGATGGACACCCTGAGGTCCTGGAAGCTGATCTTACGAGATACAGCCCCGGGTGGCGTAAGGCCATCCTCCCTCAGAGTCAGTACACAAAGGGAGACGAGCCTCCGACCTTCAGACTGACACCTGATCCCACACACACTCAGCCTGCGACAGCCGAAAACAACAGCTTTATGTGACACCGGGGACCTCTTAGCGTTAAGGAACAGCTGTGAATGAGTGTACGTGTGTGTGTGTGTGTGTGTGTGCGTGTGTGTGCGCGCGCGCAAGTAAGTGAGAATAAATGAATGTGTTGGTCAAGGTAATTTCAGTTCCTCCATTTTAGATCAGTTCTTATTTCACAATTATATTTCTTCTTATATTTTTGGACACCGGCATCTTTCAGATCACATCTCATTAGTTTTCGATTCTAAAAAGAAGAGATGCAGCACCATCAGGGTCGGAAATTAGCAATTGTGTTTTAATCTTCTGAGGGAACACCAAATTTTATAAAGGTTTTGCAGGGTATTGGCAAATTTGCCCACAGCCCAATTTGAACCATCTTCCGGTTATATGTACCTACTTGTGGGACTGTCCAGAAAATAGATTTGAAATGTGAAATTTGCATACAGGAAGTGAACTGTGACCTATTTAGTGATTGCAAGATTTTTGTGGGGCAAGGCCTCGAAAAGTCCATATTTAAACCCCTAAATGATTGTTCTGAAGAACCAGATGATTTTTAATGGCTACACAACAACATGACGGACGTTTTGATACCAAACATAAGTGTGAAAAACTGAAGAAGTTTCAGACAATATTCCATTGAAAAATGCATCTGTCTGAACCAAAATTGATGCAAAACGTAAAGTTCATCTTTAAAAACAACCAGGTTCCTATGAAAACACGCCTAAGATATTTTCACAAAAGTTGCCTCATATAGTTGGCTAAATAATGTGCGAGTGTCATTAAATTGCGAGACCGGTAACATGGATCCGGATTGCAAAAATTGGAACCATCCCTGCATTTATAAATTATTACCATCTCCTTTGGGTGTCAAAATAGGTCACTAAATAGTAAACATTGAGTGCTTGTTATAGATACTTATCCAAATTAAGAGTCTTAGAGTATATGTACATGATTGATGAGACACTGGCCTTCGGATCATTCTGGATCATAACTACAATACATCTGAAACACATTTGTCCTTTTAAGATTAGACGAATATAGATTGTTACTATATATAGTATATAGTTGTATGTTAATTTATTAGGATATAATAACACTTTCAGGATCACCTGTAATTGTGATAAGATCAGTTAACGGTGGTGTATTCAAGCCATTTTTATTATATACTACATATTTCTCAGAAAAGCCTTTTAGATGTTTTCATAAACTGTTGAACATTGTATAAGTTCTATATCTCCCAGGCCTTGTTTTTACTCCACTGAGCAAAGTGTAGTCTGCGCTTGTGGTCACGCTTCAATGATTTTGTGAACCACAAAGCATTCAACATTGTTGTATGCCAGGGGTTGGGACCTTCTCCAGAAAGAGCCACTGCGGGTGCAGGCTTTCATACCAACCAAGCTGCTACACACCTGATTCTACTAATCAAGGCCCTTAACAAACATTCCAGATGTTGATTAGTAGAATCAGGTGTGTAGCAGCTTGGTTGGTATGAAAGCCTGCACCCACAGTGCACCTCCCTATGACCCCAACTCAGCTTATGAAGAAGCTTAACCAGGCTTTCTTGGCCGTTTCTTGGCAAAGGCAAAAATCATGCCATGCATATCATTCCCTCCACTTCTCTCTTACCATCTCTTTCTCTTTCACAATCACTCTCTCTAGTTCATGCAAGAGCTCTTTCTCACTCGGTGCTGCAAAATTTCTCCCAACCTTGTTCCACTATCCAGCTTTGAATTTTCACTTCCAGATTTTTCCAACCCAGCCATTGTCCTGAATCCCCAAAACTCTTAGATTAGCTAATGGTTTGGTAAACGATACATAAAATGCTTTTTACATCCTACCCAATTTCTGCAAGGGAAAGATAAATGAATTGCACAAGGTTGAGGGTAACAAATAGTAACAAGGACGACTGAACACAATGGACACAGCTGTGAGATGAAAGGCTTGTACAAAAATCATGTGATCATGGGGCCTCGTACCATTGGCTATTCAGGCTGTAATGCAACAGAGGGTCTCCTGCCATTGGCTGCTCAGGAAATATTTAAGTGTCATTACAAGTTTGCAGCCAGGGGTCTAACCATTTTGACCAGAAGTCTGAGACCACTGGCTTCCTCGTATCTTAATCTGTTCAGGTCTTCAAACCCAATGGCCTTTCCCTGAGACATGACCCACATGACCTGTTGACCTACAGGACGAACACCAAACTTTCCCAACCAAACTATCCTTTACACTGCCAGCTGAGGACGACGAGCTGACAGGACCCCTTCGGACTTGCAATCCAAATAAACAGCGTGGACCAGCCCAGACAAAGCGACATCACTCCACAATGGGGATTAGTGACAGCCCATTTGGTCCAGCCTTTCAGCGATTTGAAGGGGTGTCTTCCCATGAAGCAAGACGGGTTTAAAAGAGTGGGAGGAATCTGGGGGGGCTGCTGGAGTTTTCCCGGGAAAAGAGGGCCTGCTCTTTTCACTGGGCCCTGGCTCTGAATGGGCCCCTTCTTCCCGTGATAAACTGGGGTGCTGAGCCACAATGCAGGGGGCTGCTGGCCTTTGTTCCGGAACAATCGCCAGCTTTCAGCACATCGAGAGAAAGGGGCTTTACGCTGCGCACAAACCACAATATCAGCAGCAAGGAGAGGCAACGTCCAGCTGTTCACTGACAAGTAGGGAGCGGGTGCGGACGACAGAGGAGAGAGGCCTGCGCTGCTGTGTGCAGCGAACACAACCTTGACTTGAGAATGACAGACATGGCCAGAGGACATGGGAACCCGCATTACACAGAGAAGAGGCACAGGGAGAGAGAAATAATTTTAATTTGCGCAGATATAGACGCCGGCGTCCATAATTTCCAAAATTTAATTCCTAAATAATACCGTAATTGAATTTCCAAATGTCTCGCTTCACTGGAATAATTTTCCAGTCTCTGTGACACAAATACTGAGTTAAAAAGCCTAAATGGGCTCATGCATAACAGAAAAATTTGGCATTATTTGTATTCTGCGCGCAGGGGTTAAGGGCTGTAACAGAAACAAACAAAACAGAGGAAAAGCACTAAATGACTGATACTGATGCACCGTTTACAAATGTCCACTGAAACAAATCAGAGATTACGCCATTTGATTTAACTTTAAATGTAGCGTACCTACTGGCAATGTTGTCATCTTTACCGCAAGTTATATTTAAAGCTAATCGCACTGTGACGGCCGCTCAAAGCGACCGCAATAGACACACTGTAAAGAACAGAGCTCCATGCTCCACCAAAAATTCCACATAGGAACACGTCCATCCACCAATAGGTCTACATTTGATGATCCCAATCATTACAAAAGGAAAGCTTAAACCGTGTTGTTACGTAATGTAGATACACCACAGGGAGGTGCCCGGTCTTGAAAGGGACACTGGAGATGAAGCGTCTTAAAGCAGAACCTGTAACCTACAGCAAAATGCATATTCTATTGTAAAGTGACACCAGTGTTTTTTTACAGACATGACAAAGGTAATGTTCCTAGTTCAAAGGTACCATAAATAGCCCAGCAGGGAATCGACCCAGCACCTCTCCGGTGTCGAACTGAGATCGTGAGTGACACCGCCATATAACTGAGCTGCCAAGTGACTTCACTACAGTATACCGCTTATAACAGGTGCATTTGTAGAGACCGCCCACTCACATCAAAGAAGTAAAAATAAAGACCACACACACACACACACACACACACACACACACACACAAACAAACAGGAACAAACAGGAGAAACGCTCACTCCCATTTCAATTGATCACAACAGCCTCCCAAGAACTGCCGAGTGACGTGGTCAAGATTTACATCAGAAAGCCTCTTTAATTAACAGCGAGAGTAAGGTTCAGAGATTTGGGGTATGAGGGGACGGAGGGGGGGGGTCGTCCCGACCTAAGCAGCAGGGCAGTCCTCGAGCAGGGCATAGGAAATGCGTAAGAGGGGGAGGGATGGTGTGGGAAACTGCGTTCAGGCACGTACACCCCTACAACTCCTCTCAAATGGGGCCTTCTGCTGTACAGCCACTCTGTGTCTGTCATTAGCATACCAATGCTACTCTCTCAGAGTGAAGCCTCACAAAGACTTCACCTACCTCCTCTCAACCAATCAGGAGGGTAGGGCTTACTCCTCCATATCATGACCAACAACTGTGAGGTTCACCAGACCATGTTATGTTACCATGGCCTTGGCTTGAATACCTCCACTTTCGTAACAAACAAAGGCTTTACCACAATTACACCTCCGAGAACTGTATACGGGTGTACTGGAGCCTCCTGAAACAGGATTTAGGCGGGTGGTGAAGTGGAACGGCAGGCCGGAGCTTAAAGCTCATCTTTCTTCAGTCTTAATAATCGTTGGACTATTGTAAGTGTATAATGGAGAGAGGGCATTCAAAGCACCAGGATGCAAACTCACTGGTTCTCAAAACCGAAATTTAAATAAAGAGACTGGATTGTATGGTGAAACCATGTAATTAAGATTCTGCAGCTGCTGAGGTTCCCATAGCGTCCAAATTGTTCTGCTAAGAATAATGGCAGCATTTTCTATACGTGGTAATGTTGTCATGGCACTATTAAAGCTCTTTTTTTTTTTTTTTGGAGATCTGATTTAATCTTACAGCCAATATTGTCAAACAAACATCTTTTTCCAGGTTACAATTTGCTCATTGTCATTTGAAGCTTCACTTAAAATATATGGTACCAACCAAAAACGCTAATGTGTTGCTGTAGGAACGTTTATCAAGTGTCACTATCAAGAAGCAGAATTTTAAGTCCAATATTACCCGTGGAGTCTGTTAACATAAAACTGCACAGGACACTAAATTGTTATTCTACTCTGTGTTTAGCCATGAAGCATTAGTACTTTTAAACTGTAGCTGCATTTAATACATTATAATATTGTATTTCAGAGAGTTTATGTCCACTACTACACTGACAAGTTGTCGGTGTTTCTAAAACTAGAGTAAGCTCAGTTCAGCTAGAAGCTAGGCTAATATTTACTTCCAAACAGTGAACTGAGGAAAATGGTCAGAAATGGACTAGTCTAAACACGAGTTGGACGAATCCGGACGCATTCATGATGACTGAACAGCTCAGGCATTGCCTCCTAAGACAGTGCCAGTGAAGTGTGGGAACTTTAATTAAGGGCAATGGGTGGGATCGTAACAACAAAGAAAGTAACGACAGTTTGAATATTTTATGCAAATATGGAAAGCAGCACATATTCCCACTCAGATTCAACAGAAAAGTTTCAGGGCACGCCAGTCAACAGCGATACTGCAAGCCGTCCGGACCGACAATTCAAGTGCCCAGTTGCTCAGAAAATTCTTTATGCAAATACTCAAAGGATTAAAAGAAAAGGAGAAAAGCCCTTTTCCTGTTGCCTTTTAAAAATGAACAAAGCCACCAATGCCCAAAATTCTATTTCCAGGCAAAGAAATTGCCAACTGACAGCCTCTCTTTGCGGCAGGAATTTATATGCAAACTTAATCACAGCCCTCTCAGATATGCACAGCCTCTTAACAGAAACATGGCAGAAATTTCCTTCCTTTCAAATGACCTCTTTTCACTGCGTCTTCATCTCTAGGGATCTTAAATTGCACACGTGCTCGATTAAACATGGATAATTACAAAAGGATGCGCAGTGTGGAATTAGAGATGCAGGTTAAATAGGTTAGCTGGGCTCAATATAATGCAGTCATCGATGGCAGCTGGCTCGAAAGCTGAGGGTGACCCACTGCACAAGCCTCTGCAGTCTGACAGAGAGCCAGGCTCCCGGACTGCAGATCTACAGTACGCTACCCACTGCCAGTGCTGCAAGTCACTTAGAATTTAAGTGGGAGAGACAAGCAAAGCACTGCCATCTGGTGCAGCAATACTGAAGGAATTTGAAAAAAACAAAAAATGGTAAATATTACCGCAAAAATACAAACAGGTGCCCACCGGTGGACAATATCAACCACTGGATTAAGGGCTGATCTGAAAATAAAACGAAAATCCCCATTTTCATTAGTGGCTCGAGTTAGGTGGAGGACAGGGTGCAGAGTTCTGGATCACAGACTAATCCAGCCTTGGCTTGCTCGTGATTACAGAAGGAATGGGGGGGGGGGTTAAAGCATCGCCTGTTTCTTATGGAAATCAGGAGGATTAACTCACAAGGGTTTCATAAATTTGAAGTGATATTGGAAATAATCACTGTTTACAATATGGATTTTACAACTTCTGTTACAAAGATTATTAATATCCCCCCCGCTACTCAAGAACAAGGACAATATGCAGACCTATCCTTCCTTGACCCAATTCCTGAAAGGGATTGAACAAATTAAGTGTATTTGATCATAACACCAACTGGTTGGAGCTGTCTTCACTGGAAGCCAACAGGATAAGAATCTCCCTACAACTAACAAACATGCTTCTTCAGCAAGATAAGGTTATCGCAGCTCAAGGGAAAGATAACCCTTAGTATGTAGTGAACACACCTTAAACTCTCCTACTGTAACCATATGGTGGAGACCCTAGCTCCTAAAAGTGAGCTAGTCACAGTTTTAAGTGTGTGGTAAATACGGCTCCAAAACAACTGATTAGGCAGAATATAAACAAAGGATGGCAAACATTGTACTAAGCCTGAACTGAACGTAGTTCAGTGGAAAGTCCTCCCTTGTGCAGGAAATGGAATTTAAACCAAAGCAAATTAAGCCACTAATTTGCAGTGAACCTGTATCTCACCATGAAGTTCATACTGCTCACAATGGGCGGGAAATATACCACAGCACAAGGATAATAAATAGTATGATTCTTTCAGTGACCCTTATTACAATACATAACTAAAAAAAAGAAAGAAATGGGTGCACTTGCAAATGTCGATTGTTTATTTGTGGATAAACTCGTGTGAATGCGGCGTGAGGACCGTGGCTCTTACCGCGTGGCAAACATGGCTCTGAGGGAAGAGAAGGTGGCCGCGTCCTCCTTCAGTGCCTTCAGTTCGTTGCGAAGCTTCATCATGGTCTCAGTGACCATAGCCTTCTCATTCTCATACTTACTCTTCAGGTTAGCCAGAGCCACCTCAGCTGTCTGCCAGAGAGGAAAGAGGAGAGGCGATGGAGGCCAGTCAGATAGGAGAGATGTTCTCCAATAATGTATTTTAGCACCTGCTCGGAAAGACGGTCAATGCAATAGAGGTACTGGAGAGCGCGTACCTCCACATTTTAATCATATTAACTTACTGATGACCATTTCCAAAACTTTGCACGGCAGCACTCAATCGCTTATTTTGTCAAAGTGGTTTCAGTGAGTGTGCTAATTTACTCCAACACATATCCAAAATCGACACTCACAAAGAGGCTCGACAGCAAATGCAATCAAGCTGGAGGGTCTATTGCTGTTGATGAGACCTTTCACCCCACCCACTGAACTAGAAAAATGAGCAGATACAAATAGCTGGCATGTCTGAACAAACAGGACCACCAGCAGCCCTGCTGTACGTTTGATACACGTTTACTCAGCTGTTCACACGACATCCCCCTCTTCTGTGGAGACACAGGCCTGTCCTCACCTGTTTGTTGGCCTTCAGCACGGTCCTCAGTGTGGCGATCTGCTCCCGCTTGGTGCTCAGGAGGGATTTAAGCTTCAGGATCTCCTCCATGCAGGCCTCCTTGTCCTTGTCCGCCACGGGACCCAGCTCCAGGGAGGCCACCCTCTGACGGGACAGCTCCGTGGTGCGGTCAACCGCCATCTGCAGGTGCTTGATTTGGTCCCGGATGATGGCCACCAGGTTGTAGATGTTCATGGGCTCCCGGCGTGTGTCCGAGACGGGGGAGGGAAGCGAGGAGACCGGGGATGGAGTGGTGTCGCCGTTTTCGGCCTTTGCGGGTTCAGGGAAGAGCCCTTTGGTGAGCAGGATCGGGGAGCGCCGGCCCCTGCCCTCGGGACTGCTGCGCCCGCCCTTGCCTTCCTTGTAGAAGTCGAGCATGACGCGGTTGGGGGTCTCGTTGTTGCACATGCAGACGTGGTTGTAGAGGTTGGCCAGCTCCTCGCTGAAGGTGACCAGCTCGTCCTGGGCCACGCTGAGGCTGCCCTGCGACTCCCCGGCCACGTCGCTCACCTTCTTCAGCTCCTTCTCCAGCCGCACCACCTGGTCCCGGTCCGTGCGGTTAGTCTTTTCCAGGGAGGACAGCTTTTCCGAGAGCACAGACACGTCGTTCTCCAGACGGCTCTTCTCCTCCTCGTACTTGGACTGGCAGTCCTCGTACTTGGCCTTCAAGCCCTTCAGCTCTTCCTTCAGGTCGCCAATCTCCGAAACGGCCACCTTGTACTTGCACTCCAGGATCTCGGGCCCGTTGATGTCCACCTCATAATAGTCCCCGTCTTCGTGGCTGTCACGCTCCTTCTCGTTGTCCAGGGCCGACTGGCGCTCCTTGCTGGCCTGCAGCTTCTTCATGGCGTTGAGGTTCTCGGTGAGCCGGCTGACCTTCTCGTGCTGCTCGGACAGGGCCCCGCGAGTGTGCTCCAGCTGCTTCTGGGAGTCCTGCAGGGTGGACAGCAGGTTCACCTTCTCCCTTTCCACCTGCAGGAAATGACCAGAAAAGCCAGTTAAATATATACAGTGCTCACAATGAAGGACCTGCTCCTCGGATACAAACGTCAAACTCCATAGACATCTGGCAGATAAGAAAAATTTTTACATAACTAAATTCACCACCACTTGGTTTAGTAAATGATGGAACATTTAGGGCACAGCACTCCATTGGCCTTTTTGCCCAAAGGGTAAATACATTGGGAGTCACCCTGGAGAAAACCAGACCATGGTATAGGAAAATGGAGGCTCATATCTGTCACTATTGAGAGGTGATAAAACATTTATGACTTCCTCTGTGAGGGGAACTCCTCTGTGCTCATAGCCATAACCGCCCTCAATAACTATCTGTCGCAGGCTCAACTTTCCTATCATTAATATTGTTTAAATGTGTATTGACGGTGAGTTGTGAAAATGAGTGCACGCAAGTACGAACAGCTGTGAACTTCGATTTTCTCCATGGTGGAGAATAAAAACATGAATCTGAACCAGTTTTCCTTTTTTACGCCACAGCAACTCTGTCCATCAACTGCAGACATGGAGTCCTAATTTTGTCACTCACAATAATGAATTAATAATGAGGATCAGAATCTTATTCACCTTCATTAATAATTCAGGCATATGACAGGAAAGCAAAATATGCAGTTCCACCAAGAGCAAGAACTTAAGGTCAAGATACAAAATTCTCTGAAAACTAAAATGGCAGATTTATGGATAAATTAAAAACTATTATAAGGGAGTACTCTGGCTAAAATCTAAAGCATACAATGCAAAATTTTAGCTTTAATCTTACTGAAATGCTCTAGTCAATAAGGTTAAATTTCATCCGAGTGCTTCTTGAATTGAAATTCATTTCCAATTCTGCAAAAATTGGTATTTTCCCTAATATTAATAAGCTAGTGATATTTATAATCCCACATATGCAACATGCTAGAAGGCCACAATATGTCAGCAGTACCTTTGGAATGAATAAGAGAAGAGAACAGGATATGGACATTAGGAGCAACAAAAAAGGCTTTCTACGGACTTACAAGCAACAGATCTTAAATACAGTAATGCATCATTTGTGCATAAATGCCATGCATGTATTATCTGGGGATCAAGAGAACATGCCAAGGCAAAGAAAGCTTCTGAATAATTAAGGAATGTTCAGATTTCGCAAAGTTGATTTGTAGAATGTGCCACCATTGACAATCACTACCCCTGACTAGTTAATCCTATTAATATTCTTCAGTGGTCTAACAATAGCCCGACTGGCAGAGTCAAAGAGTGCAACAGCTAAGATCCTTGATTTGGCAATAGCACTGAATTCTGAGGCTCTTCACAGGGGACTCACCAACATTCAATGTGAATATTTTAACGCTCCATGAGGTGGTAAAACAGTGAGATTTTGTGACAGATGGCAAGGGACGGATCGCCACTCCTGCACACCTGCAGGATGCTGATGGAGGAGCGTTTTGTCACAGATCATCTTGAGTTCCTCTTAAAGGGATTTAGTCCTGTGACCTGAAGGCTTAGAGCTCAGGAGCTATGGCAGCACGGAGAATTAGCAGGGGCCAAAGTCCTCTCCAAGAGTGGACAGCTGCGTCCACCTAAGAGTTCTCTCCGCTAACAAGCATTCCCTGAGAGTATCCCCCCACTCTCAACCGCAAGCAATAACAATGGCTTGTGACTGTTGAGACCTAATTTACGACCTGCTAGTGCACTTCAATTCAGCAAAGAACAAAAAAAGAACAAAAAAAAAAACTTCTGCTCTCGTGTGTGAGGATTTCCCTGCCCACAATACAGATACCAACCAATTTATGTTGTGGACTGAAGGAGAGGGGGACATTCCTAGTACTGGGATCAGAATACATGACAAACAAGAATTGCCATACAGCTCCACTACCCAACACTCGACAGAATAAACTTGGTCTCCCTCACATAAATACACAAACACCTCAGCACAGAATCTGAGTGAAGTTGATACTCTGGTCTCTCGCTCCTATAAATTCCCATACAAATAGTAGGATGTGAACCAGAATAAATTCTACGTTGCTAAAGCAGAGACCAAACGTTGGGCACATTCTTACCATGAATGCCTTTACAAGTTTTCTGTGGCTGCTGTGTCACTCTGATTGCACATCAGTGGTGCAATGCGTGCTAAAAAAAGCAATGATGCAGTTGCCAGAGTTCAAACAGCCTCCCTTTCATCTCATGCACTCATACAGAAAATGGGGTGCTGGGTATTTTCCAAGACCAGGATCCTCATGGGACACTGCGTCTCCTTCTAGTTTCCTCCAACTTGGCTTTCTGGGGAGCCAACTGACTGTTGCTAAGCACCACTTGTAAAATTTGCCCTCAATTACAAAGAGCAGCACAGATTTGATCCAGCAACAACAAAACAAGCTTAAAAACACAGGGAAGTACAAGAACTTGTCCAAGAGCGCCAGAGAGCTCTGACGGCTGACTTGATAACAACTAGCAACGACCTGTGGCAACCACACAAGTGCCACTACTAGCACCCAAAAGCTGAGAAAGTGCACCTTTTTCCAAGAAATTCCTATAAAAACTTTGAATACACCGAGGTTTACTCAAGATGTGAGGCCAACTCTGTTAACCTCGGAAAAATTTTACCGAAGCCTGTCCGGTTTACTTAAGTTTGGACAACACCTCAATAAACTTTGGTTAAATTTTCCCGAAACACACCGAGGATTGTCTGGCCCACTGAAGCTCAGAGACCACATTGGTATTCCTCTGGAGAATTTCATCGAGGTAGACCGAAGTTTGTCTGCTAGGCCTATGCTCACACCAGAACAAAGGGGAGGTGTTTTCCCCACTTTGCCCACCCACATTTTTCTTACTCTCGATGTTCACTTTCTCTCAAGGTGCCCTCTTTTAAAAATTACATTGTGTATCTGATTTGTTTGTAAACTTGTGCTTTTGCAGATTGAATATATTCTGAATACTGAACGTGTGTTTTTGTTGTTCTAACTATAATGTTGGTGGTTTGCCCTTTGACAATTCCTGTACGCAGCACAGACAGAGCAGGCTGAACTAAGCCTGCACTTCATCTGGACTGCATCTAGGGCCTGGCTCAATTACACTGTAACCTCCTTGAACAGGCAGTACTGGTAATTTGCGTAAGTAATTGGTGTTTGGACTGCAGTACAGGTGGGAGGTCTTTAATGAAGCAAGTGTTTTGACTGTCTTCACACCTCCCCTTTGTTCTGGTGTGAGCATAGGCCGAGCAGACAAACTTCGGTCTACCTGGGTGAAATTTTCCCGAGAAATACCAATGTGGTCTCTGAACTTCAGAGGGCCAGACAATCCACGGTGTGTCTCGGGAAAATTTAACTGAGGTTTACTGAGGTGTTGTCCAAACTTAAGTAAACTGGACAGACTTCGGGATACCTTGGTAAAATTTTTCCGAGGTTTACCGAATTGGCCTCAAATCTTCAGTAAACCTCGGTGCATTCTAAGTTTTTGAAGGAATTTCTCGGAAAAAGGTGCACTTTCTGGGTTTTTAGGTGCTAGTAGTGCGCAAACAACTCCTATTTGCAGGACCGATCAGTAACCTCCAAAAATCGTGTGGATTTACAACGGCCACAGAGTCAACGACCCTCAGAATGAAATTGACTGCATGATCTCACCTGCATCAGCTGCTGTTTGAGTTTCTGGATCTCAGAGATGTTGAGCTCGCTGAGAAGATCGTTGACCAGGCTGGGGGCTGGGTTGAACAGCTCGTTCTTCTTCGGGGTGGAGACCTTGTTGTCGCCGGGGCCATTGGCCAGCTTGCTAAAGCTGCTCTCGTAGCCGTTCAGCGCGTCGTCATTGTTGGGCTCGGCGGCGTCGTCGCTGAACTTGAGGCCATCCAGGGAGATGCTGAGGGGGCTGTGGTACATGGAGTCGCCGATGCTCATGTAGTGCGACAGCTCCTTGCGCAGGTTGTTCTTCTGCTCCCGCTCCGTCTTGATGGTCTCCAGCGCCTCTCCCAGCTGCCGCTCGGCGATCTCCTTCAGGCGGATGGCGTCCTCCAGCTGGCTGTTGAGGAACTCCATGTCCTCCTCCAGCCGCCGGATCTCGTGCTTCAGCCCCTCGAACTCCACCTGACGGATATGGGAGAGCGAGGCACATTTAACCACAAACACACACACAGCCCCACACACGTTCTATGTTCTATGTGTTAGAACATCCTAACACATAGAGGGTCAAATGGACCCCCGACACAGACACAGCATTTTGTGTTAAGGTGACTTGTATTACTTAGATTATAGTGCCAAGTCAGGCGTTTAAGATCAAATCACAGATTTGCAGCCATGAAATATTATGTGATCAGAATCAGGCTGATAGGGCTCTGTTGATATTAGAATCAAACAGGAGAGCAGTAGCCTCAAACTGGTCTTGGATAAATATTGATTGTGCTGGTATTTAACTAGTGCAGAATGGCATAACTGCACAAAGCATAGAAAGAGCATAACTGATGGATTGTGTGGCACTTCCTGCTTTACAGCGTGGTACTATGCATATCATTTCTACAGCAATTTGTTTAAATATTTATCGTAGGCCTTCACTGAGCGTTATTTTTCAGTCACTGCTTGATCTTGGTAACACTTTGAACCATTACAGAGAAGTAGCACCCCGCTCATACAAGGCAAGCACTCTCAGTGTCACATGGTATATAAAATGCTGGATTAAATATTTATTAAAGTTCTGCATAGCTTCAGAATTTTAAACCTAACCCAGTCATGACTGCTTACCAAGGGCTTTGGGAAAAGGGGTCTGTTCTTTACATAAGAGGCCAAATATGTCAACAGATATTAGTTTAAATAAATATTCCCATGAACCTTTAATGAACTAAAAGGCTCTTGCTCAGAGATCAAGAAAGACACAGTTTGCATATGCACATATGCTCATTGAGCTTCAGTTTCACAGACTTAAATTAAAATTCACGGACTCAGAGAGCATGTAACCTGCGGTTGTTTTGATTGCTAAGTAAGCAGTTGGGCCTGAATTCATGATGAGCCTTTTCCTAACTTCCTACCACTACTTTCAAATCCCGCTGCATGATATCCTGTCCCTATTCTCCACTCCAGCACACCAGTACCATCACTTTCGAGCTTCACAAGGCAACTCCTCACGTCACACTTTTCCTCGTGTCTTTGGTTCCACCATCCGCTCGCACTCACCTGGTTCTGCTTGAGCACGGACACCTGCTTCTGCAGAGAGATGTTCTCCTCCTCCAGCTCGGTGTAGTCCTGCAGCAGGCGAGCCTCCCGGAACTTGTACTCCTTGATGTCATCACGAAGCCGGCTTCGCTGGAGTTCCACAACCTGGCTGTTCTGTGGCACGGAGAGGGGGAAGGAGGAGTCAGCGAGTCAGTACTGCAGCACCACCACACTGTCATTCAAAACAAAGATGGCGGTGACTCAACATCAACCCAGTAACTGACTAACATTAGCAAGATGGAGAAGAGGGAAGGTCAGAATGTTGGTATAGCTCCTCCATAGCAATAGCCCAGTACCCAGCCCCAGTGAGCAGGCCACGCTAGCCTTTGCTGTTGACATTGTAATTCTAGACATCATCCTTTGCCAACGCTCTGCAGCCAGGTACATCTCAGAGCAGAAAGTTATTAGGTACTATTAGCAGAAGAGGTGGGAGGTTGGTGCCAAGCCCAACGGAGGTCATCAATGATCAAGAAAACATACGAATAATGCAGGAAGGCAGGCAAATCTGATTTACAATGACCTATCTTCCCCACAGGAGATACACATTCTTTCTAAATTAATGGCGGCACTCAGATGCGGTGTACAGATCACAGTGAATATGACAGGGCTGCACACAGGAAACACTCCAGCAGGTATCTCTCAGCTGGATGACTGCTCATTGGTGCAGTCATGCAAGCGATCTGGAGCTCCTCCAAGATGGCTTACAGCTTCAGACTGACCCACAAATTGGAAATCCCAGACAGCTCGGAGCAGAGCCATTCATCTCCATAGCTCCATAGCTTGCGAATGAGCGAGAGATTGAGCTTCATTAATAATGAAAACGTAAGCGGCTGTGAGCTGGGCACAGGAAACTCTCCTTTGACTCCATCTCCTCGACCAGCAGGCACAGAGAAAGCGAGATCAGATAAGCCTGGCGGTCTGCAGACCAGGAAACTATAGAGGCCCTGAGGGAGGGGAGATCATTTTACCTGATAGCTCCAAGGGTTCGATAAGAAGCGGACAGTAAAAGGATACAGCGTATTGGCGGCTGTATCTCGGTATGTGTGGGTGAAGGCATGTGCGCATGAGTGTGTGCTGATGTACGAGCGTGTGTGAGTGCATGTGTGTGCGCGTGTGCATATAACAGGCTCAGGTCTGAGGAGTCATGGCAGCACCTTGTAACCGTCTGTCAGAGAACCTTAACACGGTGATGAGCAGAGCTACAGAGCTGTTTATCTGACACGCGCAACAAAACAACCAATTTACAGAGCGTTTGTCATCCAGACGTGTCACTCCCAGTGCACGTCAGCGAATCTGACATAAAAAGCGCCATCATCTCGCTCCAGCATGCAGGCATTTGGGGGCTCAGCAAAGCTGGTGCCAGCTGACACCCACTTCATTGGCCCTTAACTCAAGTCTCATGACAAGAAGCCTAGCACTCAAATCAATACAACAGCAGGGTAGCCCTTTCCAGGCAAAATCACTGTGAGCAAACAGGAGAACCTGCAGGCCCAACACCAGTCCAACGCAGGCCTCTCAATCAATCCCCGTAGCACCTAAACATCGATCAGTATCCCCTAATGAGGAGCCTAAATCAAAGCCAAACAAACGAATGGGCAGAATTTGTCAGTGTTGGTTGAGAGTAGGCACTTTAGTGAATGAGTTAAAAGCCTTTGCGTTACACAGGAAACAATTCAATCAGCATCCTTCAACGAGACCGTCAGTACACTATATAGCTAACACGTGAACCACAATGAGACAGCACTCCAAAATCCACACACCACCTGGGCCTTCAGATTTGAGAAAGGTGAGCCTCAGTCAGGCTGTGTAATACTCAGCCCCTCCAGCGGAGCTTGAAAGGATGAAGAGAAAGGAACAGAAAGGGTGGGGCTGTAATATTCACAGAGGCCTGCGCCTCTTTAATCAGCACAGCTTTGCCACCGGTGTTATTATCCTGACAGGGTAATGATGAACAATGTAAGCGCAAACCAAATATCGTCCATCAAGTGACAATGCGTCATTACTAGCCTAACACTGAAACAGCACTGCTCCTCACTGCGGCAGTGTTTCAGTCTCCATTCAGTGATGACGCTAGCACACAACTATTATTTGAAATTAATAAAGTTGACGGTGGTATGTTCTTAGTCTGGACGGCTGACAATATCATACGCTTAAAAAATAGTGCCACGGGCACTGTAGCTCACCTGGATTGTTTATACTTGTACAGGCTGTTAAATAACGCCATGAACAAACTCTGGTCTCCTCATGGATAGGAACATATGTACCAAGTAGTTTCAGCTTTATAGTTCCAGTGATTTCAGATAAGATGTTTAAAGTAAACACCTTCGAAATTGGGCGTGACCAAAGTGCTGAGGTCAAATTTCAAAATTTCACAAAACCCGTAAAATATGTGCTAGGGCTTGCTGCCATCTACCCATATACCAAATAACAGCTTAATCTCTTCTAAAACTGCTTCACAATGGCTCTATATGGCATTCAATACGGCCGCCATGGCAGCCATATTTGAAATCGGATCGGAATGCCATGAAAAAACTATGGTGTCCTCTCGGCAGGAACATATATGCCAAGTCTCAGCTTTATTGGTCCAGTGGTTTTGGAGAAGATGATGTTTATCGATGATGCCAATGATGACGATGGACAGATGGCCCAGGTGAGCTAAAAATTCGAAACTAGGCACATTAAAATTTGTTTTTAATCTTTTCTGTGCTATTATTCACAACTTCCCTCTTTGGAGATATATACACTGACATTTACAAACTTGCATAAATCCGCAAAGACACAAGACTGCTGGACAGTCATGAGCAGTTTGTAAGTTAATTTTATGCTGCACTAACAAGAACAAGGAAATTGCTCTACGTTAATCTATCCTTTGCAGGAAGGCTTTCACTATACACGCATCAAGCGAATGCAGTTTCTTAATTAATCCCGCAACAAAATTTCCTCAGCTAAGTGATAACCGATTTAAAAAAATATAACTCAATATCTGTCCATGCTTAAGGCTGAAAATAGGGTCCTAGTTCATTCAGGCTGTTTGAATTTAGTCTGACTACTCATGAAACTCCAGAGAATTAGAGCAATCAGAGTTTGTAGTAAGGAGAGGGGATTTTTCATCAGCAAATGACATACTGGCTGACACAGCTTAATGTAACCTTTCACAACAGGCTTCAGTGGCAAAGGGTCCAAATGCTGACGGGCAGCCAGAGAATCACAGGCTTTTAATTTGAAGCCTGGCAGAGAAAATATTTTAAGATTGAGCTGTTCTTACCCCCCCATAAAAGGCTATTAGCAAGTCACATCCAACAGTAATAACTGGTAACAAAACAGAAAAAAATTTGACAAGAAAACACGGCTCCAAAACGGCTGTTAAAGCAGGGCTTCTCCTCTCTCAAACTACAATTTTAAAATCTGGAAAATAACTGCATTTCCTTAACTGCTCAGCAAGTAGTTTACTGTAGCCCTCGGGGATAGCAGGAATGGCATACAGATTTTGCGAGCATCAGCAAAGCCAAAACATATTTACTCAGGCAGAAGAGTTCTGGAGGCATTACTGTCGGCTGTGTGAGGGAGGCAGAAGATGGGGGGGGGGTCGGGGGTCTCTTTATTGAGGGTCTTCTTCCAGCACTACATAAACGAAACTGTCAGGAGGTGTCTTTTATCCGCATGATGAAAGGTTAACTCAGAAGACCACACACTCCTGTGCAGTGCTGTTGTTATCAATCAGAGATGGCGTCTTCCTGAGTCTCGCCCAGAGGGCCCCAGCAGATGCCCATCTCCACCCAAGAGGTGAGACCCAGCTTGTGCTTCACAAGAGGCTGGGAGACACCCTACCATTACAGAGCTGCGCATGTCTGAGGGAGTGCGACTGTGTGCGTGTCGGAGTGTGTGGGGTCTGAGGACTATGTTTATGTTAGAAGTGTAAACTTGAATGTGTCAGTCAGTAAGTTCTTGGGTGGCACCCTTTCCATTCCTCTATGGGGCCTGAAGTCAGAACAAACTTTCAGGAAGACTTATCTGCACATACAGCACAGTCAGGGGAGGAAGCCAAAATCCCTCCTTTGAGAGATTACAGGTCGGTACTGTACACAGAATTGGCTTCAGGACTTCGGCCTTTCACTAATAATCCCTTATAAGCTAAGGAAGCACATCAGTTTCACTGATTAATAAAGGTCTTTTACAGGATATCACACCGGGTCTCCCAGCTGAAAGAGAGGTAAATCAGCAG
Source organism: Gymnothorax javanicus (assembly GCA_029692085.1). Taxonomy (NCBI): domain Eukaryota; kingdom Metazoa; phylum Chordata; class Actinopteri; order Anguilliformes; family Muraenidae; genus Gymnothorax; species Gymnothorax javanicus. The sequence continues at coordinate 22,900,702 of CM056203.1, forward strand.
TTTTGCCGGATAGAGTCCCTCCGCAGTACATCTGCACAAAACCCCCATTTATCTTCTCTTTCCTTTTTCTTTCCTACGGTCATTGATTGTCAATTGTTTTTAAGTATTGAATATTTTTGTTTGTTTTCCTTCTTACTCATGTCGTGTGTTGTATGAGCAAAGTCAAAGACAAATTTCTGCTAGATGGTGACAGACAACAAAGTACCCTGAATCTTAAAATCTGTTACAAGCTCAAATTATCCCCAAGGCACATTCCGCGACAGCATAGCCTGCATGTAAATGCGGAATCGTACGTTAGTTTGGTTTGTCCTCATTTAACCTGAAATATATTAACTGGAGGTGAACTCCTGATTTTTTTTTTTTGGAATGCAGCATGATTCCTGATAGCAGGTGACACGAATGGAAAAAAAATGCGAGAGCGGAGAAAGGCAGACTGCTTTATACAATGCTGCTGACAGCTGCATTGCTAATGGAACACCGCTAACAAAGCCATAGATCTACTGAAGGTTAAACGATGATTTCGCAGCACTCTTTAAGCTAAAAGATGGCATTACAATGTTAAAAAGTAAAGGCCTTGTTGGCCTTTTTGCCCATTTTACAAGTAAAGATGCCATAGAGGGGCCAAAGTACACTTTATTTATGACTGGAGTGTTGGGGAAGACACTATAGCCAGCGACCGGCTTTTCAAAGTCAAGGTCAAACAAGTGTATCATTCATCATCCCATCTCTAATCCGTATCAGCACGTGAAATACTGGTATTGCGGTCAATCCCTCATAAAAAAAGCGTGTATGTTCAGCGAAGGACGATGTTTGAAGGAAATTAGCTCAAATCCATGCAGGCTGAGCTGGCGGATGGGGATAAAAATAGACCGTAACCACACACTGGGTTCAGCTCGGGAATGCAGGCTGTTGTGAGCCTGCCGTTGGCTTCCATTACGGCCGACAAAAAGACAAGGCCGCGTTTCACTTTTCAAAGAATTCTGTAGGAGAAACACACACCCATCTCCAGAGGCTAGCAACTGAGCAGCTGAGAGAAACCAGAAACTGGCCCTGTGAGTGTGTGTGTGTGTGTAGTCCTGTCTTTCTCACTTTCCGACACCCCTCAGACGACTATTGTTACACGTAGCATGTCACATATTCATGAGTCGCAAGGAAATAATGAACCATCTGCGTAATTGGATGCTACTGTGAATTACTGAGTGCTGCAATTTTGCCATCTGCGGTAAAATTAATCCACACGTAAAATCATTGCAAAATCAATTGCAATTCTTTTAATGCATTTAAGTAAAGCCAGCATAGAGGTTGATGGATAGGGGATGGTACCCAATGACCACCCATCTCACTGACGTATGAAGAGTGGGTTGGGTGAGGTGGTCTTTCAATGAGATTACATGCCGAACATCTGGAGGTTTTAAAATCAATATCTTAACAAACATGTCTAATGAGATCAGGTTGGACAGAGTAAAAACGCAAGAGCAATCGGGCTAATGTCGAGACCTCCGTGCAAGAGCTCTCAGGCGACACTATGACACTCACGTTATTACGAAGCATTCAAACAGTCATAAAAGGGCCTGTGCCTGCTGGCAAGACCTGCTTCACATCAACTAATTAGACCGTGGCTTCCAGGTTATTCTAGAACAATCTCAGGGAGTGGCATCAGATTAACCGCTGAGATCAGGTGCAGCAAAAATGGATCAAAAGGGCGGCAAAACATCCTCACTACTGTGCTTTTGCAGAAATTTCCCAGGCTACACGCCACGATAAAACCACATTTTTCTAATTAAATTCAGTTGGCATGAGTAACTTGATGAGTCACTGAGTTTTGGGAGGCCAGTAATAGCATGTTTTGTTTTTACCATTCTAATTGGCTGCCTTCGGTTGAAGCGGGCACAACTGTCCCTGTGGGTGTGGCTCGGTTGATTTACATTGACAGTTAGCAGTAACACACCAGCAGTCATGCATCAACAAAGCAGCAAATTCAGTTAAGTTTGAGCAGGTCATTTGACCTAGGAATCAAGCCAATGACTCAAATGACAGCTCCTACAGAACACACGAAAGATTGAGGAGGAGGACAGGTGCATCTATGCAGAAAAAATTAATTCAGGCAATAACCACTCAATTTCCTCGGCATACGTCCGAGAAGCTAATGGAGCACCTCAGCCCAAGCCAGCAGCCCCATGCCATAATTCTTCATGCCTGCATGTGCCTATGCCACTCCAAAAGGCTATGAAAAGTCCATTCAGCAGTTTGCACATTATAAGGTATTATCTGCCAACCCCCATAATACACATGAAGGTGCCAGGGCCTTCTCCTCTTCCGACCCTCTCCTCTCTTCCACTCCAAAAATTATAATCCCCCTTAAAATTCAACCACAGAATTCCGAAATTAAAGACTACCATCAGATTACCGTCAGAAAGATGACGAGGCAGAACCACAGAGACTGAACGCCTCCCTGAATTATTTCACAGCAGGGCATTTTGGCGTAGTATTCAGAAAAGGCATGAGCCTGGCTCCTCAGACAGTGGATCACATCGAAGTATATATTGATAGAGAAGAACAGGGCATAATGTTTGCGCTCCTGTCATACGCCAGTTTTTCTGAATTTTGTAGCTATTAAAAGTGTTCAAATAGAGAGGTATGTACAGTGGTCAAAGTTCTATTTTGAACACGTTAAAAGTTCACAATCCTAAATTCAAAGATCGATCAGGAATGCAAAACAATGTCATGCAGACTGCATACAGCAAAGACGAAAAAAGAAAGAATGCACTTCTAAATTAGTGGGTCAAGCAAATAGCCGCATAGACCACATTAAAGTAATTGGGAAATCAACTGAAACCAATTCAATTTGTGAAACAGCATGTTTCACTTCCTCTGGATTTTTTTCGGGCATTTAGCGGCTTTCTAGAGACCGAAGCCCGATGGAAGAAGTGCAGTGAAGCAGGAATTTCTACAGATAAGCGGAGATGAAGAATAAAACACGCTTGAATACGCCACTAGCTAAAGCCGAGATAATGAAGTCACACGTATTACAGTGAAGCCCTTTTCAGCACAATTTTCCTTTGTGATGTCTAATCCTATAACTCAGCCATGTCGAAAAACACCCCTAATTACAGCCCGCCAGCTTTCATGCAGTCATAAGCATTTCTCCTCATGCTGTATGATCTCCCTGCATTGGCTAATGGGCGCCATTACGCTAATCGATGATCAGAAGCGGAGAGGTCAACGATGTGACCAGGAGTGTGTCAATCTGGAGCACAGACAAGCAGATACAACCCCAACTCCCGACACTGGCCAACAAATGAATAATATGCTGCTCCTCCACCAAATCCACCCACCTTCAGAGGCACCGGTTACATGCCTTTCCATTGAGGTTTGGAAATTCACCAACTTTATTCAATTTTCCCAAGGGCTCCACCCTCAATTGTACGTATCAATGATAATCATAAATTATAATCACAACTGAGAAAAACAATAACTATGAAAAACACAGTTGATGCCCCCTGATCGCTCCTTGAGTGGTTTGCAAACTTAGCAAAAAGCAAATGGCTTTCTGCATTACAGATTTCCCAAAAAGGCACCACAGTTTCACTCCCACACATTACGAGCTCTCCTGCAGGTCACGTCGTCACAAATGCACTCCATGTACGGACTACGCAAAGCCAAACACCAGGTACAGCGACCCAGAATGCACTGTGAGGACAGAGTCTGGAAGCCTCATTATCTGCACAGCCCACCTCACCGAACCCAAAAACTCTCCCCTGGGAAGGACAGGGACTCCATCTCCCAGAGCTCTCCTCCTTTCTCCCCCACTTCCTTCCTTCCTCTTTTCTGTGTCATTACATTCATCACGGGCGAGACAATGGGGTCTTTCAGTCCAACCCCTATCATTACAACACACCAGATCCACACCCAGAAGTCTATAATCTGAAGGCTGCAGTTAGCTTTCATCAATGCCCTTGATTTAGCTACATTCATCAGTGTCTGACACAAAAAATGGCAATTTGTCACGGTAATATTACAGGAACTCCATAAATTTCTTCAAAGAGATTCTTTGTAACTGTCAAAATATGTGTAACTAAATTGGTTACATGGTCTTATGAACCTGGAAATAAATCCATGGGCTGAATTTTAAATTAGTGAGGCTGAGCTAATGGAGCAGACCCTTTGGCTCTTATGGATTTATGGCTCTTCTGTTGTTTGAGGAGGATGAGTGTACAGTAAATCAATACATTCTCCTCATAAATGATAACACAGTAAGTGTAATTTCTGCATTTTATTCACCATTAAAGAGATCTCCATCCACTTGCTGAGGTGCTTTCTACCAAGCCCAGCAGATAACTCTCATGTCGAAGCAAGGCTTTCATGAGTAACATCAAGGAAGAACTCCTCTTGGTGAAATATGTTTTTAATGCACAGGGTTTGTACTCCTGCAATGGCAAGTTCACTGCACTGGACATCAAAGGCGAGAAGAAAGAGTATGTCAGATGAAACAGGTTTTGAAACATACAGGGCCATTCTCAGTCACGTGTGTGACCAAAAATGTAACAAATAGTAGAAAAAATCTCCTCCAATTACAAAAGCATTGGAGGTTCATGATTGTGGACCTTGTATAAGAGTACTACTTATCCAAGTCTATCAAGTAAAAATGTTATTTGTTACATTAACTTTAACTACTTAAGGTCAGAGGTCAAATACGACTGGTCACGTGTGTGACTTCACACGAAACAGGTTTTTCATAACTCTATTTGACTTCAAAAAACTCTGTGAAGTTGAAAAATCTAGAATTTTCATAGTTTTGGGGTATGGAGAATAGCAAGGAATAAATTTGATACCTTTCATTAATTTTCAAAGTATTTCTTTATTTGATGACATCTGGTCATGTGTGTGACATTTTGGTTCACTTCTCAAAGAATGGCCCTACAGCTGGAGTTTGTTTTTTCCCCCCAGAGAGTTGTCTGGTGTTTCAGACCTGACCTGAAATAAGGCCAAAAATCCCAGACCAAATAAAGCAGTATTTGCCCTTACAGGTTTTAAAATGTTTTTCACATCAAACCTCATAATGTGCACCACACCTTAATCAACAACAGGGACATTACACTATACACACCTGCACGCACGCATGTTAAAATGCACGTGTACGCTCTGGCAAACTCTCCAATACAAGTGCACCCACGCGCTCTCTCACACACACACACACACACACACACACACACAAATTCAATATAAAAACACATGTACACATATATTCCAGCACGCGCGCATACACACATGCATACACACACAGTATACAAACTCATGTGCCCAAACACATGGATGCATATATACAGACACACAATATACAAACACGTGAGAACACACGCACACACACACACATACATATGCAAGGTGCACATACACACACTCAAAATACAAACATGTGAGAGCACACACACACACACACACACACACACACACATACATATGCGAGGTGCATATAAAAACACTCAATATACAAACACATGAGAACACACACACATACACACACACATATATATGCGAAGTGCATATACACACACTCAATATACAAACATGTGAGAACACACACACACACACACAAACACACACATGCGAGCGCACACACAGAGTTAATTATACGCAGAGATGTGTGAAGGGGTAGGCACTGAGTAGAAGCCGTAGGGAGACTGTGTGCCGGGGCCTGTAGCACAGATCAAACTACAGCTCCCCTCCTCCCCCCCCAAATCTGCCTGCAACACAAGCAGCTCCTTACACTGCAATGCAGTCATGGCCGCACACCAGCTGGGCACTGACACACTTGGCAGTGGCTGTAACAAGACTGATTTGTTGAATTGGACCTGGTGATGTCATCTCCTGGAGCCATCAGTAAGCCCTCATACATTCCACTTTCCCGCCCGGTGGGAGAACGGCGCCTGCCCGCTCCACACTGTGCCGCAAAGCTGCAGAAAGCCTCCCGCTGCCCGTTTACTGTGTGAGGACTGAATACCACCCGGGTACTGCGGCACAGCTGCTGCGGCAGCGGAGAAATCGAGCGGACGGCCCGAGCCCTAACCCCCCCGCCCAATGTGCCCTGCCGTCTCTCGCTACGCGTCGCAGATTTCATCCATCGCACTACTCTGTCGCTCAGCTGCACACAAGGCAGAAATTAGGCTTGTGCCTCTTCAGGATATATCTGCACTAGCACCAACAGCACTGAGCGCGCCGCAGTTCATTTTGAGCACCAGTATGTACTGCACTGGTTTGGCTTTGCGCAGGCTAAGCTAACTAGGGAAGTACAATAGCTGATCAGTTTTGCGCGGGTTAATTTGACAGCAGCCTTCTGAGCGTTTCAGTATCATGCAGGCTACGCTAACACCAGTTTAGGAGAGTTATGCTCCACCCACCATCGCTCCCCTCAGGAAAACAGACTGCCCAGACATGTCCACAAAAAAAAAAAAAAGAAAAACTTTAACACTGTAGTGAAACAAGGACTTCAAAGCAGCCTGCCTGTTTTTACTTGAACCACTAAAACTGAAACTGTGTTTTAAGTGTGGTACCACATCCCAGACGACCCACATCTGGAAACAGTGTGAAATCCACCTTCAACAAAATTTGGCAGCGAGGCTGAAGAGAACAAGTCAGTTTTGTAAAAAAAAAAAAAAAAAAATTTTTTGGTGGCTGTTGAAAATCCTAAACACACCGACAAACTGTCACGTCAAAAATGTTCACGCAGAAGTACTCGCAGTAATCTTAAATTTTCTCAGCAGTCACTGCTGGAGCTAAAAATTAACAACTCAAGAGGTTTTAAAATAAACCAGTACACCGACTGCACCACAAACACTGCCAAATCTAGCTTCTTCGAAAAACGGTAATTTACCTTCTGCAGAAAGACTGATTATCACCTTGAGCACTGGGCGGCAAAGCGCATGCATAACCCAAAACACACGAATAAAGAGAGGTGCTAGTATGATTATGGAGACAACCCACAGTTGTGCTGTATACATATCTCTGGCTTCACAGTGCAACAGGAAGAGGGGAGAAAAACAGAAGTGGAAAATAAACATACAGGGCAGGGCTTGGCCCTCCAGATGGCGGCTTTCCTCCAGGATCTCCCTTCCCCCCACCCGCCGGGCCTCCAGTCCTTCTCCCAGGCTGCCCCCATAATTCCCTGTTCCTGCATTAGGAGATGGGGGTCTAAATCACCCGGGACAGGATGGAAACGGACGAGCTGGGGCCTGTTCCCAGTCGCATCCCCCCTTTGAGTGAGATACCATATCTGCAGGGCCAATTACATCCAGCTACGACACAGCATTATGGCATGCGGAAAAAAAATGAGAGGACGAAGATCTTTTTTTTTTTTTATTTTGCATTTCAAGAATGAAGTTGAAATGTCAACAATAAAGTTGAAATGTCGAGAATAACGTGGAAATTTCGCCTTTATTCTCAAAGCGGTAGTTCACCTTTATTCTCAAAAATTTGGTTTTATTCTCGAAATGCAAAAAAAAAAAAAAAAAAAAAAAACTTCCTTCTTTGGTTGATTTTTTCTTGTGCCAGGCACTGATACTGGAAGGACTTTATTCTTGACATTTCAGCTTTGTTCTCAAAATGCAGAACAAAACAAATCTTTCCACTCTCTGTTTTTTTCCCCATCTGCCTGGCCCTAATACTCTTTCATACCCAGAAATGAGATGCAAGGCAGCCAGTCTGAAGCTAATGCTGTCTATATTCTGGGGCAAGGGGGGGTGGAAAGGTTGACAGAAACCCAGGGGGAAATGCGGTACTCTCCAAAAACAAGCCAACCCTGCCCCAAGACACAAATACACAGTGCTTTACCCGTATCTGGGGACAGACCTGCTCTGAGCCCTCGGCCTCACACAGCTGCTCCAACTGCAAGCACAACAAGCCCCGAGGGCCGTCCTCCTCTCCTTCTCTCCTGCAGCCACAACCCAGCCCAAGACTTCAAAAGACAGTCGGGCGGGACCAGCCCAAAGCGCAGGGATTATCTGACAGGTGAAGACCTTCCTCCGCAATCGCTTGAGGGCAGAAGCCCACCTCCCAAATCAAACTCCTGATCCGGGAGTGACAGCAGCTGCCGTGCTAACCAGTCCTAATCTATACCCTTCCCTCAGTGTTCCTGTGTCTCCCGGCACCAGGCCTCATTCAAAGGAGCACCTTCACTTTCACAGCGGAGGGTTTTTTTTATCTCCGTCCTCTACTGCCTGTCTGAACGGACCGAGATGTTCATTCTCTTCAAATTATGATCTATCACTGTTGAATTCAAAACAAATTATAGAAGATCATAAGCTGTTTAATAGCGCTCAAGGTTCACTCTGGTCTCTCTTTTAAAAAGGGAAGCATATTATGTGAAGGTTAGTCAGTGGCAAAGCGCGGCCATCTGATCCGAATGCTCCAAGGAGGCCTGTCTGACACCAATATGAGGCTCATTACGGCATTTCCAGTACAGTCTTTGGCACATTTAGATCAAACAAATTAATTGTAAGTTTCTCCTTATTCAAAAATAAATGGTAAAGAGCAGTAAAAAACTGCTAAACATGAAATCAAATCAAATTTGGTTTGAAATCCCTCCGCCTAAAATTTTGGCTCTGTCATGAAGTTGTATCATTTCATTTTAAATAAAAAATGGCTGGGATGCACTGGAGTAACAGTTAATTATTGGAGGGGACAGCATGACTGAAACACTTGTGTCCGTGAGAATACATTTCATCTTTCAATTTTCTTTATCACAGCACATTATTGGGGGAACAAATTATGCGATTTCAACATGGGGGGGGACATGTCTCCCTCCCCCCCTTAGATTATGCCCTGGCTGAGATGTTAGTCGAAGCACACTGGAGAACTTGGCAGAGCTCTTCTGCAGTCCGGCTGTCACAACTGCCTTAGTCTCCAAGGTCACTTTGCCCAGCCTCGAAGATCCTGAGGACCTCGCGGACACTGCCATCTGTGACTTGCTTTCACAAAACACCCAAGTTTCTTAAACACTTCATTTTTAAAAATAAGTGTTTGAAAATCACAAATGTGCCCATTTCTACAGATATTACTCCTGCAGAAAACAAAAAAATTGGCATCCAAGACCAGTTTTTTAATGGTCAAATTTATGTATTAATCTTGGGTGCCAAAAAATCTTGCATAATACTGTACATTTCCTCACTCTCTGCCCTCCATCTACACCCTCAATGCAGAAATACATTTTCCTACCCACTCATCCCATAAAATATACTGGCAAGAAAGACTTCCATAGCTGCCTGACTGCATATTTAATGTTTAATGAAAAATTTAATCTCAACCGGTCTGGTGAAAGCAGGTGGCCATGAATATTTGCTGGCAATGACAGCAGAACATAGAACAGGATTTGTGCAAAATCACTATCAATATCCGTAGAGCGGTTTGAATTGGCAATAGTTCCAGGTCTGGCTGGTCATGAATAATTTCTCAATATAGCGAAATCATCAACAGAACTCCTCAGCAGAGACCCTCCAGAGCAACAGCTAACAGCCTGTTAAATCTGACCATTATAAGCGCTAACATTGCCTCCTGTGGACTGGCATTCACAGTGCTGCATTAAACAAGGCCAAGATTCTCGGAAAACCTCCACACGACCCATACTCTCACAGAAGCAGAAATCTTCAGGGCTGAGCCAATAAGAACCAGACAATAGACAGTCATAGCCCCATCATCATTTTGTATTCAGTCTTGTTAGAATTTTTCCTTTTCTGGTTGAAAAATCCCAGTATGGGAAAAATGAATGGGATTTTCAAAAATCGGCAAAAGTAAGGTCCATTATTACATTTGTCACCCAACATTAACTTTAAACCTTGCAATGAGGAAGCACTCCCTAGCCGCTAAAACTGACATTTTGCTAAGAACATGCCATCAGGAATAACAATTGAACCACAACAAGCATGGATGAAGCTTGAATTAGCTGACGATCTGAGACCAGTGGGCGATGTAGTTCCATATTACTTCAACCTTAGATTGTCAATGGCAACATTCAACCTTTAAGGGTCTCAAAGCCTTTCGTTTTTTTTTTTTACTTTGGAGTATGCAACCGCATTATCACAATAAACACAACGGTAACGCTTTCTACATGTTAATTTAATCGCGCACCCTGTCTTTGCCTCTTTTCCAAAACCCCATTCATTTTTTCCATTGGAACCACAACTAAAATGTTTCTAACAAAGTCGCATAAAAATTTACGTCACACTGTGACTCCTCCTTGCATGCTGGGCAAGCATTCTCATGGAAAATGGAGTTCCAGGACCAATATTGGAGAATGAAGTGATTTACACTCACTATAAGAGAAAGCTGGCAAGTCAAAAGGATATGCTCACGCTAAAGACACACTAGGGTTTGTTTCAGATCCTCCCTGATATAATCCAGAGTACAGCCTACTCCCCTGCTCCCTACCACCAGACTAAGATGGCCTCCACCACTTTACTCTTCCCAATAATTTAAGCTCCACCCAGCCAACAAATTAGAAGGGTACACACACCAGATAAATACTAAGGCAAAGCAGAGTGTTCGGTAACCCAAACAGCCACTGAAGACCGTGGAGGAGAACGGCTGTCATCAGCCTTTGAGCCACATAACAAGCCCCCAGTATACAATCACTCTCCCTCAACGCGTCACGAGCTTTCTTGCAGACGTCTCTGCCTGTAACTGTGACAATGGAATCTTTTGTGGAGCATTATAACAAGGCTGCTCCATTTGTTAAAATGGCTGTGACCGTTAGACAATGAAGATATTCACCTCCATCTCACACAAACTACAATGCTTACCAATGATTCAAGCATTTTTGCATGAATAGAGGAACTCTTCAAAATTGTTAAAAAATGTTAAGGCTATAAAATTTAATCCGCAAAAATTGCAAATTTGTACATTATATATTCATGATTACATAGTGCGCAAACAGAGGCAATTTCAATGCGGTTTTTGAGGTGGCCCTTTGATACAGGGTTTCTGAAATGTAAGAGTGGGCAGGCAGAAGCCCTGATAAACACATAAACCACATGAGTCAGGGCTTGTATTAAAGTCAGTTTGGGATTGGAGTTTGAGGCCTGGTTTTGGGGGAGAAGGGGGGCGTACAGGGGTTATACGTTGAGCTCACCTCCCTCAGCTCCTGGGACAGCGTGGACAGGCGCTCGTTCTCAGACTGGGTGTTCGTCAGGATGTTCCTCATCTGCCGCATTTCCGTCTGGAGCTCCAGCACCCGCTGCTCGTAGTACGCCTCTTTGGAGGCCGACTCCTGGATCAGAGACTCCTCCCGGCTCTCCCCGTCCGCTGCCACCTTCTTGTGGTTGGAGTGGGCTTGTCCAAAGGCCTGGAGAGGTAATGGGAGGGAAGGATATGAGGTCACAATCAGCGCTACCTTATAAGCCCGTTTACATGCAAGCATTCAGCTGAGCCACTGCAGAGGTGGAGAAAAATAATTGAATCAACACCCTTTAGTAGTATTTCACTCTACAGCTGAAGAAAGGAAACAGGCAGCTTGTTTCACACCAGGACTCGTGAGAGTGGTTTCCTGACAAAGACTGAAAAAATTACTTCATTTTCACAGAGCTCTGAGTACTTGATATTTGAGCACTGACTTGTGCCAGAGAATCCAAATAGCAACATGGCAGCGCTCATTTAAGGCTATTTCCATGTATCCCTCAAGGAGATATGCAGACTTAGTCATGTGCGAAAAAGAACCAGGTTGAGGGGGGCGGGGATCTAAGGATGGGTATCAATCCATTAGTCCGCTGGGTCACTGCGCTCCAGGGAAATGAGAGGACAGAGGGACGGACCATCTGCGCACGGACTACTCGCGCCAGATCAAGCTCCCGCCAAACAATGTACTCGAACTGAGGGACCTGGCCAGACTCACATTTACATTACATGTGCTAGGAAGATGTAATTTTATCCAAAATAACATGCAAATAATGCATACCACTGGTTGTTGGAACAACAACAGAACCAAGTTAAGATAAGGCGCAAATGCTACAAATATCAGTTATCCATCACAATTCTATAAACTACCAGTTATCCATAGCAATTCGATATCCATTACAATGCTATATGAAGTATCAGTTATCCATAACAATGCAATATCTATGAAGTACCAGTTACCAATAGCGATGCTATAAAGCATCGGTTAGCCATTGCAATGCTATGAAGTATCAGTTATCCACTGCAATGCTAGAAAGTATCAATTATCCATCACAGCACACAAGTCAATTTAACACGGTAAGTCAGTAAACGCAAGGCTACACAGCAATGAAAGAGCTATAATGGACAAGAGAGCAATAAAATAAGAAAAATGCTGCACATTGGACTTGGATATGCATTAAAAAGGGACTAAGGTTTTAGCGAGTCAGGGAAATAAAGTGAAGTAATTTCCCCTGGCAGGAAGCAAGCGTAATGGAGGAACACCATCTAATGCGGCAGGGTGACCCTCAGCAGGCTGCTAGCCATTCTGCTGCGTGTGCTACATTTCTGCACACACCGCTAGCCGAAGCTAACAGCTCACTCCTCTGCATTATGACCTTAATTTGTTAATGGGCCTAGACTAGAGCTATGGTGCACATGGCTGCAGATCTGCTCTCTGGAGCAGAAAAATGTGCACTCTGGGTCGGAGAAATCTGGGTCAGCCTGAAACGTGCTCAGCTCGCTCATTTTCCGATTCAAATCCTGCAGCCTCAGTTACTCGTTTCCGATTTCATTTCTCACTCGTCTCTACAATCAGCCAAGCCTAATCCACAGGTTCACCTGCTGCAAATGACCTTTCCTTAAGCTCCTCAGACACACACACAAACACACACTCACACGCAACCATTTCTGACTTTTTCCCTCAGTCTGTTCAGCGACTCAGGACTAATCTGAGCAAATCCTTTTTGAAAATGGAAATCTGAACTTCAAATGTAATTTTTTTTAATGCTGACCTACTTCGGCAACTTTTTTGGGAAAATCATGCCTTAATCTGGTTAAGCACTGCATGACATGGCATTGATTAAAAGGATATCAGACCAATGCTGGAGCTGCCAGTAAATAAGCAACATGAGCAGAGGGAAAGAAGATGGTGTTTCGGATGCACATAGCCTGAGAAATGATGTCTGAAATGGTGACCTGCTTTCAGAAGAACAAGGCAGAAACACCAAAAGCATGTAGAGGAGGGATCTTCAATCCTGGTTCCAAAGAGCCACAGTGTCAGCAGGTTTTTGTTGTTGCTAAGCACTTAATTGATCAATTAAATCAGTTCATTATACAGGTAACTTACCTTGGCTATTTGGGTCCAAAATGATTGTGGATATCAAGGCTAAAACATTAAACCAGCAGGCCCTGCGGTTCGGAGGACGAAGAACGAAGATGACTGGCTAAGAAGAGTGGGCTCTAGTCTTTAAAAGGTTAGTGCTTTTATGGGATTTTATTTTATTTATTTATTTTTATGAGCTGCTGGACACAATAATTTCCCTACGGGGATGAATAAAATATCTATCTATCTATCTATCTAGAGTCACAATAAGACTCTAGTTTACAAGTCTGGAGATGTTTGGACGGTGATGCAAATATCTGCACTGACCTACAAACATCCTACATCCCGTTGCCCACATGCACAGACCACAAAAACACACACACGCTGTATAATCCTATAAATATATATACAGGCATACAGTGTAGCTCACACACACAAGCCTAAGCACATCATTTTTAACAACAGGACTTGCAATCCCCTGATTTCAAGTCTCGAGACGCATGATGAGACAATAGCCCCATTTACAAAAGCTGCAGTAGTTTTCTCCTGGTACCAACATAAATATACCCACTGGCCACCTGGGCAGAGATGAGATCTCACAAACATGAACATGAAGCACACATACACACACACACACACACACAAAGAGGCAGGCAGGAAAACTCAAGCCTGGCCTTGACCTACTTCGCTGTCCTTTCCCGCATAACAGCACAACAGTCTCCCTCCCACTCAATCATTCCCGCCATCTTATACCTGAAGACTAAACAAGTGCCTTCACATTTCCAGCGCTGGTTTAGACAAGGTCAGATGCAGGCACTATCTAAAGGGGAAGTTACAATACTGCAGTGAATCGGACGAGCTCTCTATGAAGGAGGGAATGGGGGAGTGCAGAGAGAGAGAGAGAAAGAGAGGCAGAGAGGGAGGAGGGGAGAACAGAGGATAAAAAAAAAAAATCAGATAGATCCCAAATCACTGCAGTAACAACAATGCAGCACAGAAGGTGCATTAATCTGTAGTGGGCAAATTAGATTAAAGAACTTGAACAAGGGCTTTAAGTAACCAATGGGATCACGATGTCGAAGCAGCACAACGATTTCAAAAAACATCAAAAATATATCAGCAGCACTAATTCTGCAGATATTTTACTTTGTCAGTGGTGCAGGGGAAATCACAATACAAATTAAGTGAAGAAAGAGGATGCAGTATTTTTTAAAGGACATCCCTTGAGTTTATAACTCTGCTTTCTTTATAAAAGCACCACTTGGCTTGACGTATCAGCAGGGACCCAGAAATCAAACCCTGGGGTAAGGCAAACTGCTGTAATTGGTCTCCATGGATGTTCATCATCTCCGAAAACCCCCACATTGTCCTCGCGGCAGAGAACCCCCTCACACATTCGCCTACAAATTCATGTATATTTACACTTCCGCCCACGCGCCCTCACACACGCGCGCACACACCAGGTGGTGAGCTGAAGAATAACCCTCCCCCAACAGACTGACAGCCATGATCACACCTTGTAAAACAGCAGAATTACTACTGCGAAAGCCAAAATAGGCTCGCTGCAGCCTGCCACACATGCAATCTAATCCCGCAGTCACATGTCTCAGTCACATGTCTGAGCCAGCCCATGACCTCTGACCGTGGGCGTGGCCAGCAAAGCATGCCAAGGAGATACTGATCTTTACTGGCAGCCAGGCTGGCAATGAATTGCATACCAAAAAAAAAAAATTTGCAAGAGGCAAAGTCCGCCATCTCATGTAGTACCGAGGCAAATCTTTAAGTAGATGGTTGATCCAAAATGTTGGACAAATATGTGAATTAAGAATTCCAGACAATCTATACAATTGGAGAGGGATGAATCTGCAGCTTCGCTGCTGAAACCAGAAAGACTGGGACACCCGTGAAAGCAGGTGGGACCGCCACACCTGTGGCACTCCAGCTGGTGCGGAGGGAAAGCTTCGAGCGACAGCTGTCCGTCCCCGGCGCCTGACGCCATGGCCCAGACGTCTCCCAAACTTCCCCGGTCCTCAGATCCTTGGATACCATCCAAGAACCTGAGCGACTCATTCAAAGATCTCAGCACGTCCTCATCCCCCGAGCAGACCTGCCCCTGATTAGAGTCTCATAAACCTGGCCTCGGATTACAGAGATATACAGCAGGGAACCTGACGGTAATCTCTGGCTACCGCAGCCTTAGCCTCAACAATGGCATAAATCCTCGTGGTTCCTGAAAGGACTGGGCTGCTGAAGCATAGTGATAAAGGGAATGTAATGAATAATTCAGCATACATTACTCAGTTATTTAGTAGATAGCTATATCGGCACTAGTTTTAGAATTGAACCTTGCCCGAAAAGAAATAAATATGTGCATTACTGCCAGCATAAATATGCAGGCCAAACTGAAGCAGAACCAAACACGACACTACTTATTTTGTACATCGTATACAACATGCTGCGAACTATAACGTGATGACGAGTCCAGAATGTTAGCCATCAGCGGAGCTTCTGCACAAGTCCAGATTAATAGGTACAGTATACAGGGACTCATAGGTACTGTAGGGCTACAGAGGGGAAAAATACAGTGAGGAGAAGACACACGAGTGCGATACAGTTACGGCCAAATTCTGACTGGGCCAAATTTTGTCCTTGAACCTCCAGCACCCAAACCCAATGACTTTAGCTTTCTCACTGGCAGGCTAACATCTCCTAAATCCATTTTTGTTTTTGTGGTCAACCATTCCTCTACCATGAGTTTAATTTTCAGATTCTTATAAGATCGTTCGGTGTGAGTTCAGCTCGTTTGAGAGATAATGACCTAAAACAGCCTGTAACACCTAACAAAATCTCACTGGTTTGATGACAACAGAATGAAAAGTTCACACGTCCTCTCCAGGGGTATAGTTAGGAGGGGGGGATGTGGGTCGGTTCAGGAGACCCTAGTCTTAGAAAGAGAGAACAACAGCTCTACCACAAACAGAGCAGAAATGTCCAAAAACACCGTCAACTGCATTACAACGGAACATCGAAGTGCAATAAGTACAGGTCATTTGTTGCCTAGCCCAGCACTCTGCACACTCAGGTGGTGGAAAGCCCAAAACTGACCCCGTTTCGAGAACACCTTAAAATGTTTTATTCAGCAAGGGGAGCCTCCTTTTTGCCGGCGTTGTCTCTGCAGAGAACGTGCAGGCACGCCGTGATTAAGGCACGTTCTAATCTGCCTACAATAGAGCCGCAGGGGGGCCGGCTGGCTGCTCTCTATCGGCTGATTACAGGGTGTCGGAGCCAGTGGGAGCGGCAGGGTATCGGAGTTCCTGCCATCCGATCCCCAGCCGGCGAGTCCGACTGGCATGAGGCTCAACACGAGGCCTCAGCGCCCTCACAATGAGGACACACAATAAAGAGCCTCCAGGGGTCAGAGGTCAGCGGACATCCCGAAAAGAACCCAGAGGGGGGTTGCGGAGAAACGCCCATCAGATTAATATTGAGACATTATAACTCTCCAAATATGGGCTGCTTTTCATTTTACATATGAACATGCAATTAGGCCAGTCCTCCTTACAGAGTCCACATATAAAACAGTTTTACTTTTTTGTACTTGCTATGGTAATGGATAAGGCCTATCCATTTACAAATCTAAATATGCTAATGAAGCAATTAAGTATCCTGCTGAAGGGCAAACTCTGAGCACAGACCCACCTGAAATGGAAAGTACATAGTTGCTGATGTGGGTGATTAAAAAAAGCACTTAAATTTAAACTTGGCATTGGGTCCTGGCATTGCGGTATTGCACCAGCAGACTGATGTCACCGCGCTCTGTGGGTCATTTATGGGTAACACGCTGCCAAAAGCTAAAGGACTGTTTTGACATTAAACATCTGGAAAAAAATGGTATTTGAACTACCTCTTCAAACCCTGCCTTAAATTGAATCACCCGCAATGCAAACGGGATGCTTAACAGTAAAAAAGCAAACACACACAGAAACACGCACACACACAAATACAAACAGCAGAAAACACAGAACATCCCACTTGTGTGCCAACAGCCAGACAAAAGCTGCATTTTATCAATCTAAAAGGTATGGCTAAGACGCTTCCAATTAATAATAAAGGCTTTGGGAATTTGGCTGGAAGGACAGAGATGGACAGATCTACAGCCTGAGGGGAAAAAAGAAAGAAATAAGGAACTAAGACCTCAGCAGAATACAGATGAAAAGAAGAAAATACGACAAAGGAAGAGGGGAAAAGACAGCCCAGTCTGCATTGTGGCTTCCCCACACTCCCCGCAGCGATGGTATCAGCAAAAAAACACTGACCCAGTGAAAAACACCAGTGGCTAAAATCCAATTACACAGGCCCTGATGCTATCGGCTAATGCAGAAGCACACCTGAAAATGTGCTTGACAAAAGCCTTCCCTACATATTAAAAACACGACCACATTTCTCTCCATTTGCAGCTCCGGGATCTATGAACTGGTCAAACAGAAAGTGAGAGGGACGATGAGTGTTGGCGTAACGCATCTAATCGGGGTGTGGGGCACACATCTTCTCTGTGGAAATCGCACAGGAGGGTCACTGGCCACTCGGGATCAGGGGTCAGGACTGTAGGTGACGTTGTTAGGTCAGGGGTCACAGTTCTCGTTCCCACTCCTTAATGCGCGACTCACAAGGAATTACATTTAATAGCCTCTCTTGTTCTCTCCCTCGCCTCCGTCTCTCTCGAGTCTCAACCTTTTTTCACCTCTACAAGTCTCTCAATGCCCCCTTGACACCTCTTTCTCGCTCAAATAGATGTGCACACATACAACACGAAAATGCACGGACGTGCGTAGTACGCAAGCACAACTATACTCATAGGCATAAAAACACAGCTCCTGGCTTGATTTATTCCTTTACATATTGCTAGTCCGACACCAGTTGCTTAGTCCAGTCCCATCTCAGAATAGCTGAACAGCATGAAATAACATATCTCTCATCAAGAGGAGCAGTTAGCCTGGGGTAAGCAGTCCGAAAAGCCTGCCCCAATTCCCCATGTCCCCAACCCACAACCCCCAGACCTCTCTCTTTCCCACAGATCAATAAACACATCCATCAGCCGCTAATGCAAGAAGGATGAAAGTGTTTTGCAGGGAAAAAAAGGACCAGTGAATCATTCATTGAGTGAAACCTGAGTTAGGTCTATTTAGCCACTAAGCTTAAACTCTGAATAGGTTCCAAGCCACAAAAAGCTTTTTTCCCCCCAAATTGTAGGACAATGCCATGTGCGTATTCTGTATCTGGTGGTTGCAGCAATTCACTGAAGTTGCATCACACTTAGATTGAGAAAAACATTTAAACATGGGATGCCATGTTTTTCTGGCTACAGAATTACATCAAATGGAGGAAATTTAGATGTCGTACATCATTTTATACACACCTCCCACTAATTCAGCAGGACAAATTTCAGATTTCAGGAAACCTTGGGATCTCCATAAGAACTTAAACAGGCTGGAAGTTCCACAGGTTCAAATACAACAGCTGCATTTGACAAACCCATACATGGGTCTGTGGATTTTAATGGGTTAATCTCTCATGACTCACGGTTCCCTTTTGAGCATTTTGTATGCAGCATACTTCAGAGCTGAAGAATCACACCTCCACACCTTAACCGGGGATAGAAGGAAACAGTAAGAGCTATGGAGGATTTAATGAGTACACTAGCTCCTGGTTTGCCCAAGACAATAAAACCCTAATCCCAAAAACCAATGCCTCAATGTTAATGACTGACTAAGTACTAATTAACATATCTCCTCTGCACAGAAATTCCTCGTATTCAGCGGTTGTAAATAAAGCCCAGAGCTAAAGTTTGCTATCCTTAGGGGTTGGAGAAGCCATTTTGAATCCCTTAAACAAGGCAACTCCCATTGGTAACCTAGACAACCAAGGACTGTCATGCCATTGTTCAATCCAGTTGATCCACAGCTTCCTGCTACATCCCTAGAGGTTCGGGGTTGAGCAGGTCATTAACAAAGCAGCTGAGGAAGAGGGTTTTTTTCTTTCAAAAAAGAAAAATAAAGCCATTACTACTGTATACGGATAAACAGGGAATTGCATTTTTGAGAACAAAAACAAAATTTGAGCCTTGAAGAGAACACTAGAATTATACAACAAGCATTTGACCAACCAACAAAGCTAATAAGCAAAAAAATAATTGGGACAATATTAAATAGAACTAAAGCAAGAGACTCGACTAGGAATCTGTAATGTGGATTGTTTGTTGGGCTTCTCCTATAAGGGGTTGATATTTGTGTGTAAAAAGCAGTGTTGGTCTGTGCGTTGGTTCATAAAGAGGGGGTTGCAGAGCTCTACATGACCTGAGGAAACGCATTGACCTGGACTGTCTGGAAGTGTAGCGTATTGATTGGAGGAAAGCACATGACTCTGGGTATTATTCTGAATGCTTCAATTCAGTGCATGACCTTTATATTCACATATCAACACACACTCACAACATACAAGCCCGCACCCACCCACCCACACACACACCCACACACACACACACACACACACAGACACACAAGTGCAATCCCACATGCTCACATACGCACAAACCAATTGCACACCGACGCAGACAGACAGACAGACAGACAAAAAAGGGAATGTACACACAAATCGCACAGACAAGCGTGGAAGCACACACAAGCGCACCCACACGAAAGAGCACTCACGCACACACAAGGATGAGCGCACACACACACACACACACACACACACACAAAGAACACACACGCGCGCATACACACACACACACACACACACACACACACACACACCATCATGTACACAAAAACACTCATGCTGCCCTCGGGTTAAATCTACTGCAGCCCCAGATGCTACATATTCCGGCTGGCAGGAGCCCTTCTCCAGAGTGCAGCACTCTCAGGTCGTAGGCTACGACCATCGGGGGCGATGCCTATAAAAAGCCTGAGCCCAGCCGCAATTATCATGTGCATTCTCCGGGCTACTGGAGGGCCGAGGGCAAAAATGAGAGCTATATCTCCAGTCAGGAAGGGATCGGGCTCTGTTCTGCAGGTAATCGCCTCGGTCTCTGCTTTGTGCTCCGTGTAAGAACAGCTGTAGTGGCTGAAAAGATGTGCACCTGGGGGCTCTTATCACACACACAGCCCAGTAAACCCACACAGGCAGCAGGCTGACTTCCCAACATTCCTGTTTGAATTAATCAGACCCTGGGGGTTATGTACTCAGCTAACGGAGAAAAATCTCCCTTTACTTAAAGAAATTCAGTTTCCAACAGACTCATCATTGATGTCGGTGACCTACAGTTGAGTTTACTGCAGCTGCTGTATATGAGATGACTGTTGCAAAGATATTAAAGTTTAAATCTACAGCCTATTCAGAGTGGGTTATTATCATTGTATGCTGGTCTAGTTATTTGCCCATTATTAACGCTAGGAATAAGCCTGGCGTGTCTAATTTTCTGTCAAAACTGCCAGACTCTGATGAACCAGATTCCAGCGCCAAGCTGAAGCTTCTTATCCTGTAAGAAAATTATACCATGAAACATTTGAATAAAGGGCTACAGGCATCTATTCTTCGCATGTAAGTCCAAAGATGAATGATATACTGTGTTGTGCTTTTCTCCAATGAAAACCATTGGTCAAAGAGAGGCTTTAGCTTCAGCTTTCATTCCACCACTGAGCTCTAGGGTTCCTCAGTATTGTCACCTAATTTCGTAAAAAAAAAAAAAACTATTTGCATTGTGCAACTGAAGATTACTGATACCGTAGCCACGACGTTCCAAAAGCACAAATTAATGTTGACATCACAAAAATGCTAAATGCTGGCTACGATGTGAATTTCTCTGCACGGACTCAAAACACCACCCAGTAAAGTGTGGCCAGATCCCTAATTCATTGGGGCTTAAAATATCAAGAAATAACCCAAAAATGTAGAAGACTGACTTGGAAAATTCTAGAAAGACTGGACAAATACATGAGCAGGACAACCCTCTCCAGTCTGGGTTGGAACTCATCCCTATTCGGCAGAGAAAGACCCCGCAGGCTTCACTTAGCTGCCAACAACCCTTCTGTAGTGAATTAACAAAGAGAGTAACGGATTACAGTGGAGTACAAAGGAACCGCAGGCAGGCTGGTTAATTTCGTAATTAGGCATGGGGATGGTGCTGGAGCAGACCCCTTTTACTGGCTTAAACACAGCAATGAGCCGAACTATGAGTAAGAGAAGAAGAGTCTGCTGCCTTCAAGCCCCACTCCAGTCCTAATGATACACTTCTCCTCAAACCCATCCTCCAAGAGAGGTGTGTGCTCTCCAATACCAGCGCATTACTCTCAGGACCCCAAGGAGCCAGACAAACCCGCATGAACGGAGAGTCTGGAGCCAGACAGAAATCGGGTCAATTCATTTCTCATTTGATCCCCGAGAGATTTCACTCCTCATGATTGTTTCGCTGTCCTTGGCTTCGGAGGTCAAATGATTTATATTTGCTTATTCTCACATGTTCCAACATGACTCCATAGTCTGTATTATCAGAACTCCTCTGCAGTGAGTGCTGTCTGAGGCAGCCTAACGGAAAGATCCATCTACAGCTTTTGAAGTCGATAAAATAATGGGCTCAGAATGACAGGAAGTGGTGTCCCGGTCTGCCAGCTGCAGAAATGTTTCCGAGTGTAATAAAGTATGAAGCACCAGTGACTCATGAGGTCACTCTTTATGAGCTCAGAAGACACCACGTCCAGCAACACTAACATTCTTGCAGCCATTTTATTGTGCACTGCTGTTTTTTTTTTTAAATGGGGGTCACGTAAGTAAAAAAGCGTAAAGCTCGCTGTGCCTTCGGCCATCTGGACTTTTAACTAGTGCTCTGACCACAGTGAGGGAGGTTGAGGCGATTGGTATTCTCCCCTGGGGACGAGAGAGATTTTTGGGAGATGGGCTATCAGCTCCGGTTAAATCTCCCCGACTCACACTTTGGTTTAGAGGGAAATGTTGTTATGGCTACCGGGCCAATTAAAGTGACAGCGGGGAGCAGGCGGGGAGGCGAGCACAGATGGCCGCACACAAGATGGCCCCCACCACAAAGAAAGGTTTGGGAATGACTAATCGGGCCCAACCTCGGGCCTCCACAAATGAGGAAGCTCACAGCCTTTTGAATTCCACATGGCTGACAAACTTCCTGTAATAAACCTGAGCGATTATCAGGCATGAGACAGACCCCCTCTGCACTGGTTAATGTAAGGACCCAAGGGAGGGGAGGACTGATCTTCTCCATTCAGTTCATGAATGCACACAGTCATAATAAAGTCCCCCATCCCAATCAGGGCTGAAGGTCAAGACTCGGCTGTCAGACACCGTTAAATCATTGGGGCACGAGCCTGTCACTCCTACTGCCAAGGCCCACCCCTCACAGACCCAGACTGTGACATCACAGATCCCCCATCAGGGCAATTACCAGAACTGAGGGTACACGCAGTTTCCCATTAAACGGGCAAGAACAAGACCTGGCTCTTGAGCGCAAACCTCGAGATAAATACCGTCCCATTCAGACAAGCTGTCGTGGAAACAGATGGGAGCCTGCATAGTCAGAAAAATGCAGTGCTGAGCCAGTATCTGTGTCCAGAATGAGGCCCAAGTCGCTAGATGTCCCACTCAGACATAAATATTTTCCTTCAGTGCGTGTACGAGCTTGTTTCTACAGAGAGCTAAATCTTTAATGAGGCAAACTTTCATGGTTTGAGGTCTATGGATATCTCCTGACCTTTGTTCTCGAGAATACATACCACATGCTTTCTCACAAAACAGTTTTAAAAATGTATGTACATTACATCTCAATTCCAGTACATTCTACATAGTAGGTGCCCAGAAGCCAGAATTCAAGCAAATAGCCAGCTGATCTCAAGACTGCGAGGGTATGTATCTTTTGCAACATAAACAAGCTTGCAAACTGAACTGGGTCCCCTTATTTTCATTACTGATTACAAACTGAACTCCCTTCCAAAGCCAGATGTGCGCTGGGACAGTCAGTCAAATAAAGGAATGGTAAACAGTGACAGAAATTCATATCCGACACATAGAACAACAAATGTTCTGTGGGTCATTGAGGCATTTCTTTAAATGCCTTACTGAAGCTACCAGCCAAACCCACAAGCACCATCTGTCTGTCTACCCCTTCCGGAAACTTCTGGTTACTGACAGGCTAGCGCATGCACTCCACTGCATAACTCACCCACCGCAAAATGAAGACCAAGAATAAGACTAGGAATGAAGACATAAACACACATTCAAAAACCTGCCGGCTAAAACAGTTCAATTAATTCAAGTGAGAAAAGAACGCCCACGTACTGTTTCAATCTCAGTAGTGATTTATTAACAAACAATGATTTCACCGACATGGCTAATGAAACACTAGCAGGCTGAAATGCGGTCGGTAAATAAATCACCCGGAGCGGTGAAACAGAGTGTGGGTGTATTCATTTCCCCTACAGCCCACGAGGCTGATCTCCCCATGCCTGGACAGCACCGAGCACCATGACACTGAACATCCCCCAGGGCCTGTCCTGAGACAAGGAGACCGACCCAGTGAATCCCCTGAGAGAAAGCCGTAACCAGGCCTGGCCCAGACGGTCCCTTCGCTCCAAGACAAAACAGGGAAGCAGACAGCAGCCTTTTTTTTGTTGGGGTGTGACTTGGTATTCATGCAGCACACAAAGCAGGGCGACAAAAAGACCCTTTGAGCACGCTCCGCCCGGAGGGATCAGCTGCACTGGGGGGCTCCCTTGAGCACCGAGCTCCAGAGGAGCGCCGGGCAATCTTTTCACACCCCTTCGCCACATTTTAGGAGATGGGAAAGGGGCGACGTGGGGCTTGGCACAATGCCCACAATGCTCGTTCCCTGAGAGAGGCCGCACTCCTTTGGGGAACTTGCTGATAGCAATCATTAGCGAAACCGCTAGTGCCTACACCCTTTCACTGTGTCGGCCTGAAGCAAAAGCAGCCTTTCCCCCGTGTGAAGTAGCGCATTCGAAGGGAGCTACTGTTCTGAAGCTTTGTAGAGAGGCTATTCTGCCTCCATCCCCCTCACCACCAGCACCCAAAATCTCCTGCGCTGGACCTGCTCCAGACCACCAGTCTACATGTACAGTTAGCGCCTCTCGCTAAGGGCGAGGGGTGTAAAAGGAGGACTCGGTAGTGGGATGGGAACAGCCCCGTTGCACTCAGAGATCTACGTATGTTAACGCTGAAATATTTAGAGGCACACTAATCTATCCATATTAGCTGGTATGCTCGTACTCTCCAAGTCATCCTCCCATATTGCACCCATCAATTTTAAGAAGCAATGGGCATAAGTGCACTCACAGTAGACCACAGTTAAGCACTGCTGTGGCGCAATTGCCATCACACAGAGACAGAACAGGCGGTAATGGGGCTTGGCCTGCTGCCCTACATTTTAGTGAGAGGGGAGGGGGCTGGCTGGGACCTCAGGACATCCCCCTTTATGAAAGACACAAGGAGCCCAGCCAAAACCGTGGGGATGTGGGAGGGGTGTTCTGTAATGAGAGGGCCCTCTAGAAGTGCAGAGCAGTGTTTCTGTTAGCCGGTAAATAACAGTTTTTGACCAGAAAACTCCATACGGGAAAATGAACACTTGCTGGTTAAAATGTTGAAAATATTCATAAAACTAGACAGTCCGGCTGGCCGCGACCGCATGGGTGTAGCTCCCGAAAGCCCACTTCTCCCCTTTTTTGCACATTATTCGGCCAATGCAGTCACCATGGCAACCAAAATCAATAGGTGTCAAAAGTGAAGTATAACACATGTCTATGCCAAATATGAAAGTAATCAGTCAAAAATTACAGCTTGTACAGCGTTCACAAGGAAGTGTCTACGGCGGCGGAAACGACACGTATTAATCCATAGTAGCCGCTCGACTTCGTCCGGGGGCTGCAAATATTCACACTAAGAATGCTGCTTGTTTTGTCGGAGCAGTTAACTGTGTAGCCTCAAAAAATATATAGGCTATGGCCTAGTCCACATGTACATGAGCATTTTTAAAAGCAAGGTTTTACCTCCTTCAGTTTCCAAAAAAATTTCTGTCCACAGAAATATCCAAAATGTGATTAAAGATACGTCACGAGCATGCCAACCAACAGGCAATGGTATAATTTCATGGAAGACCATGTAGGACAATTGCAAGGCCTAAAAACATGCTGTAAAGGTGCAAACACTCTGAAGTCACAAGTCATTAGTTTTCCCTGACATGTTTAAAAAAAAAAAAAAAAAGTTTCTGTCAACCGTGGAAACAAAGTTTCTAGAAATCTACATCCTGGAGGATATTTACCAAAAGTGCGTTTTCAGTGATCAAAACTGCAGTTTACGTGTGAACAAAGGGTCAAAACGCACAGAAAATGCTGTGATTTCAGAAATACCAGAGTACATGTGGACAGCGACATATTTTGGCCAAAAGGAAATACGTTTCTTTTTCTGACCAGTTAAATCTGAATGAGAAAGGTGTAGCATTTTTCGCCAATTGGACTGGTAGCTCTCAGACTGGGACCAAAATATCTGTACAGTTGCTTTACTGAATTATGGCAAAATTGCTATAACATGGTTTCTTCCGAGCATATTACCTTAAAAATCTCATCAACGCTTTCTAAAACTGCTTGCCTGAAGACACTCTTGAACTAGTCAATGCCAGACATCTTCATAAACCCTTCCTGATACCCACAGACAAAGGATTACTTGTATAATTTATGCTCTGGCCAAGACCTATATAATTTTCACATTCAAAAGCCAAGAACCTGCTAGGTTGTTCACGGTAATTAACTCCTTCAACCCCACAGCCCTCTACAGAGGGCTGACCAACATATTCCCTTCAACCCCAAATTCCTGTAGGGAAAATGCAAACAATCTGACTAATTGATTGGAACATATCAGGTTACATTTAATGGGATTCCAGAGATAACAGTAAGATACAATGTCCAGATAATGACCAGCCCTCTACAGAGGGCTGTGGGGTTGAAGGGTATAGTGATGCTAGAATATCTGGGGTTGAAAGAGTTAAGAAGTCCATTTCAGTTTGCTGCTTAGAATATTCAGTTGTTTCTGGGACTTTGGTATTCAATAACAGAGCATTTATATGAAGGAGAATGGAGAGTCACGTGTATCTTCGGAAGTTTAAGTTTTACAGCCATGAAACATTTCTCAGGCAGATACTAAGAGCTGACTCAGAAACTTCCTAAATCTGAAAGTACAAGGCAAAGGGGTGTGGCCCGTGCTTGAATCTAGGTAATACTAGTTCGGCCTAATGATCTCCTCTTCAGCAGCAAGGCTGCAAACAGTGAATGAACGCACCTGTCCATCTGTACACTGCTCAACCATGTTTATTCATGATTTCGGCATTAGGCAAATCAGTGTTTAAGGAGACCGCTCTTAGCTGTCTGCTCATCTGTGGGGTGGGGTGGGGGGGGGGGGGGCGGTCCCAGGCAGACAGCAAGCCTGTAACTGGACACGCGCCCAAGATTAGATTATCGCAGGCGATGACGCCTGCCAAAGATCGACTCCACGTCACCAAGATTAAGACACCCAGCACACAGCAAACACGCACCTTCAAAAATCCATGACCTTTATCGTCACAAGAATGGCTATGAAACCAAAAGAAAAAAAAGACATGAATACTGTCTATTACACTGCACAACAAAATTCATTTCACCCTAAATTAAATTAGGCAGCTTGTGAGTGTGGCAAGGGGATTTGGGATTATTCTCAAGAGCTGTCCAGTCAAGGTGCACAGACGGAGTGAGAGAGCATGTGTGTGCGGGGGAGGAGAGGAGGGAGGAAGATGGAGCCGTCAGCCAACCGGAACCCTTCACCCCGGAGCTTGGCAAGACCTGTCCACCGAAAAGGGCATTACTGTGGAGACCATGAGACCCGACGGCCAAGACTCTGAGGGTCAGTGAGCAGGCCAAGCTCGCAGTGACCCATCTCAAACACACTGAAGGCTCCTTGTCTCAACACTGTCACAAGCCCCTCCCCCACACCCACTGCATCACTGTCACAGTTGGCCCATTCATGCGTGGCCACCAGCTGATGGACAATACAATAGACCAATTAAAAGAAAGCATACAGGATGAGGAAGGGAACTTCTCCCTAACAGCAAGAAGATTTAGCTGGTAACATTTCCTTTGTAACAAAACATGCAGAAACAAAGTAATTCCTAAAACACATCATTTTCCAAGAGAGTCGTTGATGACAAGAAAACAAGCTCATTCCTTGCATGTGAATGCGCGAGTCTGTATTCAACAGAGCGTGCTCAAAGCCTCAGCATGCACTTAACAACATTAGCAGTCAACTCTGCATAAGTGACCTCCACGGAGGGATCATATTTCAGCAACTTCCCGCCTCTATAAATATGCTGCCATTTGCTGAGGTAAACAGGAAGACGCTGCCAGACTGTAATTCAATAGAGGAAGACGGAAGTTTAGAACTGGGAAGATGGGTGGGGGGAACAGATCACATGATAATGACCTCCCTCTTCAGCATCCTAAAAATTGATTTGGCACTTTTCTCCAGCTAGCAGAGGTTACTGCGGTCTGGCCTGCTGGCCCTTAGCCACCGCCCTCAGCAATTCTGATGTGATTTGTTTATGCGTTTCTACAAACCTAGTATGCCAGGAAAAGTTGAGGGACCGTATAAAGGAACTATGCCGATTAGTCATACTCAACTCAGATTTTTTTCAACTCGGAGAACTCTCGAGGCTACGTGGAAATGGTTTCATCTGAAAAGAAAACAGAAAAGTAAACAATAAACTGTGTCCTAATGAGGGAAAACTAACTTCCTTCATATTCAAGTCAGCTCTCTCAAAAGACGACAGAAGCTTCAACAGCCAGAAAAATTACTGTTTAAAGCAAAACAAGGAAGGCGAAGCATGGGATCAGCAGCTATGACCACAGACTGGAACCTCTAAGCAACGGGAGGAACGTTTCCTCTGAGTCAGACCCGCCGACCTTTGTGTGAGCGCTCGCTGGAGTTACATTCTCAGCACTGTTTGAGAGGAGCTGCTTCCACCCCTGGTCAGCGATGAGCTCATCCTCCAGGTTTAGCGAGGAGGCGGGTCCTCTTGTGCGCACAAAGCTAAAGATACAGAGCTCATCCAGCGGGATTATACACCCTGACTGACCACACCAAACCACAGCTCTGCTCTTACACCAGCGAGACTGAACATATCCAGCCAATCATGGCAGATCGCTTCAGGCACAGCCACTATAAGGCTCCTCTTTCACGCAACATTTCCAGTTCCTCGTGAATACTAAAATGGCCAATCGAGCTACCATGGTACATATTCAATTTTTCAGCATAAAACCAACGCTTGCACATATTACCAAACAGTCATAGTGCATTGCACTACATAATATGCTTGAGTTGAATTAACACTGAGCATTTTAATGAGAGCGTTACATTTTTTTCACACAAGGTTAACATCAGCTTTCACCCGGTGTGGGTGACAGAGATGATTTTTTGTTTTTATGCACAATCAACACAGCCAGGTATCATTCTTATCGTGCAGGACAAAGTACTTTGCTCAAGGGCACCGTGATAGACACTTGGCTTGGAATCAAGCCAACAACCTTTAAGTCACTGCAAAGACTGAATTAATCCCGCCTGGCTACAGTTAATACTCTCACTCTGTCCACATCCTGAACAGTGCACAGCAACAAGCAAGGGCATTTGAGTTAAAGCAACATCAAAGATTTCAGAACAGGTGGATAATAAGAACATCTCTAACCTTGAGCACACAACTTCTCGACCACAAATGCACATTTGAGACAGTTTTTTTGTCAGTTGAGACTCTTGGCAGGGTTCCCAGAGGAAACGGGTCACACTGAAAAGAACTAATAGGGACTGATGACATTAGGAGAAAAGCCGAGCATAAATTTACGCCACGATCAACCGTCAGAAAACGGCCTCGAGTTCACCGTTGGAATATTCAAATGTTTTGACAAAGGTGGCCTTTGTGGGCTGGATGCTGGCAGTATCGGCCCCTTCCTTGTTATCAGATCCCTTCTGCAGCATACAAGTCAGGCTAATGTCTCACTATGCCTGATGCAGCTCATAAACGCAGTGGGCCAGGACCATTCTGAATAAATGGGACCAGATGGGGCAGTGTAATACATCAAACACAGCAGTGTAGGAAAACCTCCAGCAGGGCAGTGCCATGGGGCTCTTGACATGGAGGCTAGGGAAGATTCACGGCATGAGGTGGTCAGGTGTAGCATCAAGATAATCAGACACCTTTCAGTGACCTTCCTACACTACCCCCAAACTACACAAAAAGATAACATTACACCAATCCTCATATTGCCCACAGTGTCCTCTACTCTCCGACGAGCTCTCCAACTGCTCTCCAAAGAACAAAAATATTTCTGCCCACTCTTCAGCTCCCTGCTATGTCCAAGCTTGAGTGACTAGGCAGAGAAAAATGCAGCCCGCACCCCCAGGGAGTGAAGCTGAACCGAAAATGGCAGGCTCCCCAACACGAACGCCCGCGTCTCAGAAACTGGCGCCACAAGCCTCACCAGCGAAGCCAGGCCTGCCGTCCACCCGAACAGAGCCAGTCCGTGTGAGGCTGCCCCAGCTTGGGCCTGTGCCCAGCTCCTGAGCTGCTCTTACATAGAAAGGGCTTCATCCTCTTATCAGCCGTAAGGGAGGGGGATTTAGGACTTTATTTAGCGCCATTTAGAAAAGATTACCCCTTAATTGCAGAGATAGCCGGCATGGACCACCACGGATGAAAGGTTGGGTTCGAACGGTGTGAATACAAGGGGCTGTGAGAATTGGGGGGAGCACGAGAGTTGGGGGGGGGTCTGAGTGAACTGCTCATTATGATGCTAAGACATTGGATAGCCCCACATGTAAGATCAACCGGCTGGGCCTCTTTAAGTGAGCAAGAATAGCTTTTGGGAAAACACACATTCTTATAATTCCATCCCTCACTAATAAGCGGCCGTCATCTCGTGCTCGCTAACACAGTCAGGGATGCAAAGCCTGGTGCCTATCCTAATATGCCTGTATCCTGGTGCTGTGGAGTTCTTACCACGCTCACGAACACCAGCCCAGGTCAGGCCGCTCGCCAGGGCAGGTCACAGCAGCCACCTGTCCGCTTCAGCGCTGAAGTTTAACATTTAGGGCAGAAGGTAACCTCTTCATCCACTCAGACGCATGCCCTGACCTGGATGCCAAGACTCCCCTCGGCAGTTCCAGTCAAAACTTCCCCAGCCACCATGGGAGCAGGCAGATTACTTCGCCCCGAGCTGTCCAAGTCCTCCAAGTGCAGACCATGGCCAGGGCAGGCTTTGAATCAGCAGGAAAATGAGGCCAGTTCCTGTTTCTCCATTTAACACAGACCAGAGGGGGTTATCTCAACATGCCTCTCCCCCCCCTCCCCGTTGAGATACAGCCGGCAGCAGAGTGCACTCGAAGCTGAAGTTCACACAAACCCTGTTAGCCTGGGAACCCAGGTCAACCCCGCTTCCCCTCTTTGTTTCTCATACAAGAGCCGAAATACATTCTGCTCAAAACAGCCATCGCCAAAACAATGGCAACGAATGACATGCAAGACTTTCATGTGCAGAGCCGTCAAGTCAAAAGTTTATTTTAAAAGTATTTAACCGCAAACTGCCGTACACTTCGAAACTGGCAGTGATGAACACAACGAACCTACTGGCATTAAGTGCCGCGTTGTCACACAAACGGTCTCTCCCATTACAGCGTACGCAAACCCACACTGTGTTTGTAAAATCAAGACCTGTTAAGTCCCTTTGGGCTCAGGCACACAAATGGCTGTGATCGCCCCATTCAACACGCAGGTTTACCCTGCTTTATGATACGTGGGGACGATTATCTACTGAAATTCCACACAACAATCCAATACTGGCGGTGTGGGTGTATGGGAGGGGGGCCTCTGAATGCCTTCAGTTGTTCTGTGATGCCCCCCCACAAAGCCAGCAAGGCCCAGGCGACAGGAGCCCTTTGTCATGCTAACAGGATTTGGCTGAGTGAGAGAGGGGTCTCACCCAAGGCGAAGGCAATACTGTAAGAGCCCATTTTCTCCGAGGCCAGCTGGAGAGGTCTGAACCTTTGTGGCCAACTGTCTTTCGGCAGCCACCCCACTAACACACACTTGACTCACAAAAGACAAATATAGCGCTTTCAGATAACATTTTAATCGTATAAATCAGGGTATAATACAGAAAGGTTTTCTCCAAGGGAAAAGTTGAATAGAAAGGAAAAATGTCCCATTTTGCCCGAAACATGACGCAAACGTTTTCCTCGAGGCAAATGCGCAACCATAGATCTAAGGTAAGTGGACATACAGCACAGTAGATATTAAGGGAGCGAGCTATGGCACTTCATTGTGGTATAGTAATGCGGTCATTTACAGCTGGAAACATGACAACACATCACTAGGAGGCTTAGTTATGCCTCATTCACCACGAGGGCAAGGGACAACCTCAAGGAAATGTGGGTCTTCCTTTCATTCACTGTAGAACTTGCAGTACTAGTCAGAAGGTTGGACATACTTTACATGTGTTTTGGTACTACGTTTTTAGTGAAATTCATGTAAATTAACATAAACTGGAATAGCACAAGGTAAGAGGGAAATGGTCAGAGTCTAAGAGGTCACCCCAGCACAAATGTTGAAAGTCCCACAGATGTGCTCCACTAGTTGGCGGCACTTCCTTGGCCTTTACTGGTCAAGATAATGCTACCAATAAGGGGAGCACATCCATGGAAACTTCATGCTGGTGTGAATTCACAGATCCATTTGATCCTATAAGAAAAAAAAATAGGCATGCTCAGAAATTATTTTTGTAGAAGGTGGTTATTTTGACGTTCTGAATTTATCAGACAAATAGTATGCGGTTTTACATTGCTTTGCTTAAAAAATTTGACACTTTTGACTGGCGCTGCATGTCATTCAAATGCAGGGATATAGGCAAATATGTCCGCCACAGGTGAAATACGAGAAGCTAATGCAATGCTGGTTCGCAGGCACAGTTTTATGACATCAGCAGCTTGAGGAGTTGAAAAATTTCATTCATGGGGGTGGGGGATGGGGAGTAATTACATCATGATGGAGGCTACAGCTGAGGGGTTCAGAGGTCTCACACCACTTGCACCAAGTGCCCAGTGACCCAAAACTAATGTTCGAGCAGATGGGCGCATTGATCCAGCATGGGATTGGATGAGATGACCAAAATCCCCCAACCCCACCCCCACCCCAACTTAACTTAGACTGGACACCGACCCTCCTCCAGTCCCATTGCAACAAGTGTAGGTCGACTGGGAACGGCCAAAGCACAGGGAAGGAGTCACAGTGGAAAGTGACAAGGTCAGGGCTTGGGTTGGGTCCTGCTATTTCACCCTGACAGCAAGGAAATGCAAGAAGAGAAAGCTCACTGCTGACTATCCAAAAACAGAACATGAAAAAACAGGGCTTTCTTAAGAGGACAGGATTCATGTGCAGCCAAGAAATGAATAGAGTGTTTTCCGATTTCTGAGCACTGTTCACCAATACAACAATAACATGTTGTTTCTGTTTCTGGGAAGAATGCTTTTTGCAGCCAATAACACTCAAATGCAGCCAATTTTCAAAATGGAGTGTATAACCAATTTATATAATCACTCTCAGGGACTGACAGCACGAGAGCACAACTCCTTAGTTCTCGTTGAAATGACCTGATCTGAAAAGATGGACAGGAAGAGCTTTGGTTAAAACGTCAAAGTGCAGGGGAATGATTAGTGCTCAGTTGACCAAGCTGTTAGCGACAGACTTCAGTAGAAATCATTGGCCCCACCTTAACTGGTTCATATTAGAGCAGCAGTGTTTACAGCAGCCATAAGCCTGGACTAAAATACAAGGGTCTGAGGGCAAACAAAGCATGGAGAAAAGGCAGGGGCTCATCCTCCACGGTGACATCTGACTTGCATTTCAGGCCTAAGCAACACAAAGGCAACATCTGGGCATTGAAAGAGTGACAAATATGTGCTCGCTCATAAACACACACATACACATACACACAAATGCTGGGGGAACTGCTAGCCTTTATTGTGTAGAAGAGTGATGTCAAAGGCCCAGCTGGAATCAATCAAGTCCTCAGGTCTTGAGCAAATCTTAGCTGAAAGTCATGTTGCCAAGCAGTTCTCATTCTGCCCCACCACCTCGTCCTTTCACCAAGAGAAGGCCACGAGAGGACAACACACAAGACATTTACCCGTGTAAATATGACCGCATTCTTACCCTGTTCTCCTCAAACCACACTCCTTAATTAACACTCCCCAATACGCAGCAAAGAAAAAAAGGGGAAGGGAACAGTGTAAATACTGCCAGGACAGCTGGATGGGGAGGGAGAGCCCATCTGTGAGGGAATTCTGGACTCGTTTCCAGTGATAGGAAGTGAAGGCTTCCTAGAGGAGACACAGAGGGTGCTTTTCAATGGTGGAGTCAGGGCCCTATCAGGAAATGAAGCACAGTGACATGCTGTGACTCACTTATCAGCACTCTCTGCAACCCCCGGATTGAGCAAAGAGCCACTCAACTGGAGTGGTCCGAGGTATATTTTCAGTATGTAATTACAGGCCTGGTTATAGTCACTTTCAGCACTGTGATAGCAAATGCTGCATCTTTATCAGTTTTCCAGCAGGCGGTCATGCATGCAAGTACACATGCGTCAGTAGTCTACATGACACACACAGACACAGATACACACACACACACACACACACACTTCTAGCTGTAGCCAGTGAGATAAAGTGAGGTCCTGGCTGATACCAGCATGAAGCTGAGCAAACAGCCATGTAGGTAGGACCTGGAACAAGACAGGAAATGTTCCAGTGTTTTCTTTCCTCTTTCCCTATGAAAGCATTTCCTGCCCCTTTTCCACTGCATAGACACAAGCCAAACAGGACAATAGCAAAAAGGGGTGAAGTAAACCTTAAACCTATATAAGGAGGCTGCCTTTGTCTAATTTAAGGGGACTATAAACCTTTTTTCATCATTCTGTTGGTTTAAACACGTATAAGGGACTTAAGCTACCATAATACTGAACTCAGTCATAATATAGGCAGTTGCCCCAGCTTGGACGGTAAGTTATTTGTTATCCATTTTCCTTAGGTGATCTACTTGGATTGTCTCGTGGGTTTCAGGGAGCAATGGTATTACCATACGTCATCCGAAACCTAATTTGCATCCCACTAATCATAAGGGAGCTCACCTCCTTTCCACAGTTGCTGGTGGTTGAAGTTAAAAATATACCCCACCCACAATAGCCACATGAGTAAGTGGAGTAAGAGCAACAGCAAAGCTCTGAGCCTGTGTGAGCATGAGCAAGAACAACCAAAATCAAACCGTAACAAGCTGAAAAGCTAGTTAAGTCAAGAGTAAATGTGGGTATGAGTACACATGCTACCTCTTCCGATGCTCTGCTGTTAGCGTACCCAAGGTGGCTCCATTGAGGGTAATTCAGCTGTAGGTGGCTACATTGCCGTGAAGCGACAAACTTTAAATTCTGTTATGTCATATTAACGTTGACCCGTTCCAAGCATAAGTAACAGATCCTTCATATCAGTAATCTCAGTGTGAGAAGGGTCGCTTCAGTACTATTTTCCATGTTCTTATTCGTGGTTTGCTGGATTGAAGCTGTGAGCAGGAGGCGGACATAGTCAATAATTCCCAAACAGTCCGGAAAAAGCAGGGATAGTGAAGTTTCAAACAGAGAAATTACATTGGAGGAGATTTTCCTTCCATCAGTGCTTCTTTTGTTCAACAATCCATGGTCAAAGACGCAAGTTGAAAGTTAGAAGAGCATTTTACTTCCTGTACTTGCCATTCTCCTGAATGAAAAACAGCGTTTTTGTAGGGCAGGGATACATAAAGTTCCAAAATTAAAGGTGAGAGTAGCCTAGTCTGATTTTGTTGGTTGGCTACAGCTAATGTATTTCTGACTGTTAGAAAAGTGGGTAGGGCAGTCTCATAAAGTTCCCACCCAGTGACATCATAAAGTGAGAAAAATTATTTTGTTGACCAAAGCCCATTTTAATACAACATTATGAACAGAGCAGAATTTTCACAATGCAGACATTCATGGGTAAAATGCACTAAATATGACGGTGTGCACCTACTAAAAGAAGGAAAAGTCTTGATTTGATGGCATCCTGTCATTAATGTAGTATTTTCGCTAACGTTTAGTCTTGCTTTAATCCGCAAATGCTCTCACCAACTCACCAATGGCAATACCACATCAAGCATGCTTTTCAAAACAACATTAACCAACTATTGAGCTGGTGCGCACTGGCCCTGGCCCTTAATATGACCACAAACCCTCATAGCAGGGTCGCACCAAGAGTCTTAGCTACATCCAGCATGTATCCTCATAAAGTCTCTATGTTTAATGAAGATGCTTAAAAATGTACAAGAGACAGTCCAATCATCAGCTACAATATGAGAAATACAATACCATCAACAAACTGTAGACTAAAAGCTGGGAAAGAATGCGCAAAACAGCTTTTTTTACCAATACAAAACAAACTCTCATAATAAAATGCTCATCGATTATCAATTTTTCT
Organism: Gymnothorax javanicus; assembly: GCA_029692085.1. NCBI lineage: Eukaryota > Metazoa > Chordata > Actinopteri > Anguilliformes > Muraenidae > Gymnothorax > Gymnothorax javanicus. The sequence goes on from CM056203.1 coordinate 22,936,583, forward strand.
ACTCCTCTGAAAGCACATACATGTATGCGTTGCACTTACGAACTGTATAGAAATCGATCAAAGTGATGATAAAGAAGAAATCTGGATCATACACGGCAAAGTAACCTATAAGATTTCAAACTGTGGAAAGGTAAGCTTCTTGTAGAAGATGTAAATATTTGGCAAACTTCTTTGAAGACAGAAAAGAGTAAAAATGCGTAATACCCTTGGAGACTCCAAGAGCTATCACCTCCCAAGTACAATGTTGATACTTTGACCATGTAGGGTAAAGACACTTCAACCACCACTTAGAACTGCAATCCTGTAAGCTTTTAGAATTGCATTCTTACTCCAGCGACCCAAGGGAGAAAAGAATCTGCACTTAATTGTCGAAGAGCCTTCATAGTCACAGATGGGCATTTGTGGGTGCCCTCAAATCCTCATTTCATCCAACATCATAATCAATTACTCAAACCCAGTACACTTCCACATCACAAAAGCAATAATACAGACCATTATAGGTAGTTCCTCCCAAATTAGCCGATAGGTAACGGCAGTGATGATGATGCAGAGTGAGGCACACAACATTGACATCAGCATAGAACTGCACTGACCAAAGGAGTAACACTTAAATTCAAAACTTCCAAACTACTGGCTGACTTGTCTTCAAGGCCAGATGTGTTGGCTTCAGCAATTTCCAAACGCTTCCACCTAACTAAACTATGTAGCCTTCGTAGATTCTGGAAGACACAATCTGGCTTTACTTGATGACCAATTAAATAGCTCAGCAGCAATGACAACAATTCAACAGTGAAGCAGTGGAAAGCTTCACCATTAGAAAATCAAGCACGTCTACAGTGACAAACCTACCAGTTGCAGCTGCAGAGTGTTAATTGCTACAAAGGATGCCTACATTATTAAAAACTTCTTCATTGAAAATAGCATCTGCAACATTTTCTTGAATAATGAGCGAGGCTACATTAAATTATTAGGCCAATGTAATGGTAATGAGACCAAGACCACCAAAATAAGCTTTAGATTTTTCTGATAAGGTTAGTAAATATGGATGTAAAAAAATTTACCATTTTTGGAGTATCAAGCTTCATAAAAGTATGAGTAATTACAGATCCACTGTATTGGGCAGAACTGCATCAGATTCATGCACAAAACTCATGGCATATCAGTGGAATATAATCACAACAAATAACTGGGCAAGTAGAAATGCTCCACAGTTTCATTAGTAGGCAAACTGCCCCTTTAAGTCTAGTCATCCAGCAAGCACAGAGCACTGGTTGTCATGGTTACAAGATGAGACCAAGAAAGCAACTTATTTGCCAGCATCCAAATGAGGAATTTTTGCAGGTCGAACGAAAGGATGCTTGGGAACCCGACACTATAGGCTTTCAAATCACCAGCTAAACAGCTCAGTCCTGAACACTGGTTTTCGCACTGATGGGGGAAATTTTGGGGTCATCACCTCCCAAAGCAGCCAGGAGTTTTCTCACTCCTCAGACTAATACTAGCATTACCTCAGAGGAAAACCAAATAGGAGGGAAAGGCCCATGTGCATTGAAACAGTAAAAACTGATTCAATTATTTTCAATTATTCTCTATTCTCATTTAAACCAAACATGTTCTTTCACATTAGGGGTGAATTATTCCATTTCTGGAGGCCATGACTTCAGCAAATGCATGAAAATTATCCATCATTTTATTTTTTATATGAAACCAAACAGTCTATACAGTACAATGTGACATTGGAAGTGAACATCAGACAAAGAGAACCATGTTGCCAAGATTCTACATGCTGAATCTGGAACAGTCATCAGGGAGGAATCCTTGAGCCAAATGGAGACAGGAGGGACAAGTGGGATTTCAATTAAGGTTATTCTGGGGGGGGCAATGCCATCAGCACTTGAAGATAGAAACAACCAGAAGACACACAGCGATGCAGAGCACATGTTTCCCCAAGACCACTGTGAGAAATGAGCAGATGAACAAGAAAGAAACCAAGCTGACAGCCCTTAAAGAAACCCACATTTTCCTTTTTGAACAGAACCAAACTGAACTGAATCAGACTTTGTGACATGCTCTACAATAAACATACTTTTGAAGTAACAAAAAAAGTCCAGCTCCATAGTGTTGATCTCGTTCTTCTCCACCATTGAAATTGACAGAATGAATGCACTACATCTTTGTCCACCACCAATGACACCTCATCAGCTGAACCAAATCAGCTCACTGTAACCTGTGGAATATAAAACTGAGGAAATATTACTTGTCCTGATTTTGGCTCCTTGACCTACTTTCGCTATGTAATTACTGTCACAAGGCTGACATCTGGGCAGCACACAGATGCTTACTTAGTCTCAGAAATGGGTGTGAAGTACAATGCTCTCCTTTATCATGCATTACTCTGGGAGAACCTTGGCATTCCCAGCATTCTTGGAGGGTTGAAACTTGTTTGACTTCCTGGGTCCCAGTTGGAACAGTTGTCAGGGCAGTAAAATATCCCGCCAAAGGAAATTCATGCTTCCTTCGATTGCAGACTATAAAACAATTCAAGTTTCCACAGATTGAAGACTTTGTAGACCATTTTTTGCCATAGATTTCTCAAGATAAGACATGCTGATTATTACAAGACACTTGATTCCATGTCAAAGCTTCTGCCTCGTCACCAACAGATTCGCTGTCAGTGTTTCTTCATGATTTAATGCAACCTGAGAAACAAATGCTACGAGTGAGACCGTGCATATAAGTATTCTTTATGGTGAGAGGGAGATATGTAACGACGAACGTACATTTTTCCCGGTTTCAGCACTAATTCTACCAAAGCACAACTTCCACCCAATCAATTCCTTTCACAACTACGATCTCCATTGAAAACAACAAAATTAATTTCATTGCATTCATATGGCACTGATGGGCTAAACGAGGACTCTTTCCGACATATTCCTTCCAACCGACGCATCCTCCATGACTAATCGCACTGATATATCTCTTGAATCAGCTTATGTTCTCCACTAAGCGTACACTTCACAAAAAATATCCATATGAACAATACAATACGTCCAACGCAAAAAAAAAGTTAATTCTATGGAGCACAACCAAAACTGTTCTCCATTGCATCGAGTATTCATAACACCAGCAGCAGAAAGTAAAGCCGAAAAGGCATGAATCAAAGACATTACATTGCTCCGCTTTTTTTTTTTTTTTTTTTTTTTGAGATACAGGCCAGTGGGTAGAAAGGGATTTCGTTCACCGGGAGAAGCAGCGCTGCAGTCTATGGGCATCCCCCTCTCAAGGGCGGATTCCTCATCAACTCCGAGCCAATATTAGCCTGCTTCCCAAAACAACATTTTCCAGTTTCGAAATACTGCGATTCAGGACCCTTCCCCAATTCAAAAGACCAAGGTTAATGAAAACTGAACGCAAACCCTAAATCACACATTTGACCTTGTAAAAGATGGGTGTTGAGAAAAATGAGATGCAATGGCGAGCAGTTGAGAAATCAAAAGGGTGTTTTTTAATATCCATGATAAATATCTCATTCAAATGGGATAGCAATCAGATTTGCGAATGCGATCAATTTATTTCCCAATGCGGACAACTCACAAATAGCTGAGGCAAGTACAACGGCTACGTGATGATGGACGTGGGGTGAAATACAGTTAAGGTGGGGACCAGACATCCACTTTGACACTTTTAAATAACAATCCTCACGTTAAACACCCCGTTACAGAAAAATGCAATCAAATGTTTACCTCCTTAAGCTGGTCCAGCTCCTGGCGAACGGTCTCATACTCGATTTCCAGGTCGTCAAATTGCTGTTTCAGCTGCTGCTTTTCCTCCAGCACGGCAAGACCGTACTCAGCTGCCTGGATCTTCTCATGAGTCGTCTCACTCAGCTCTCGGGAAAGGCGCTCTATCTCTGCCCGTAGCCACTCAGGTCCCTCTTCTGTCCCCACCATCGCTTCAGGATAGCCCTGTTCCTCCACGGACATGTTAGCCGGCCGGGGATAAACCTCAGCCGCCGCACTGGGCTAATCTAAAGCGATAAGGGCGAGCCTCCAGCAGATCCAACCTTGAAGGATCGCAACAACCCTTAACTGAAATGTATTATTTCATCTAAAGTCTTCCATAATTGAACTGCATGGTTGCTTTTTGAGCTTTTCGTTCTCCGATCAGCCTTTTGAGATGCAAATATCATGCAGTTGTCTTACGGATAAAGACCATACGTTGTTTCCTTTCAAATTTTCTTCATGATTGCACTCGCCGCTACCCTTCGCTTCTCCTCCGCCACAGAGATTGGGAGAGATGCAGCTCCCAGCCGTGACTGTGCTTCCTGGGAAATGAAGTGTAGTTTGAGACGGATGACTGACGTAAATCGTGCTAGCGTGTGAGCAAATGAACTAATATCCCACAATTCCTTGCGAGTTTGTACATGTGGACATTTGATTCCCTGCCCAAATCTTCTTGCGAAAAATATTTACAGCAGGTTATGTCTAAAGACCGCCATCTGCGGGTGAAATGCAGTACGCAAGATTGTTCCAATCTTCTGTTGGTACATCCTAAAGGGATATTTGCTTCACTAAGTTTCCATACTCTATACTCATGAATGAAAAATGACCCGTTATTTGCTAAAATATCTGGACGCATTGCTTAAAATATTAAGTTACACCACGTTAAACCCAAATCATTGAACACATCATTGTTGGGGGTATTAGTCCTGCATTGTGCGTCGTAATGCATGTCACTGAATATTCGAAATGCAATTCTGAAGACTTTGAGACGATATGGACAGTGCAAATGAAAACAAATAAATTAAGAAAGAACTAAAACATTGATTTGTAAATTATTATTGACCTGCATTAAATTGAAAACAGTGCAAAGACAAGATATGTAATGTTTTTTCCGCACTTGTTACCTCCGCCCAGTGAAGTTGGAGGAGGTTTTGTGATCATTACCGTTTGTCTGTTGGTTGGTTTGTTGGTTTGTTTGTACGTATGGCTATTGCCCCGGACGCCGCCGGGTCAATAACAGGTAGAGGCTGAGTAATATAGCCGGCGTCCGGTTCCATTGTCTCAAATGCCCAGTTATTGAGCCGGACGAAGTGGGGGCGCTCGTCCTAATTTGAGTTACGTCCGGGTCAATAATAGGAAAAGCTCGAATAATAGAGCCGGCGTCCGGGTCAATAGGCCCCACCTTGTTTGTAAGCAGGATTACGCAAAGAGTTACGGATGGATTTTCATCAAATTTTGTGGAATGATTAAGTATTGTTCAAGGAAGAGGTGATTCGATTTTGGGAGGCTAAGGTCAAGGTCAAGGGCATGCAAAAGGTCAAAAACACATTAAAAACATATTTGCGCGAAGACTACAGGACTGCATAAACACAGGGGTTGCTAGCTAATACTGGCAAAAATAACACTGAGTACTTTGGCGGAGGTACTTGCGCTCTCTGAGCGCAGCTCTAGTTTTTTTTTTTATTAACATTCATTTGGAATTTTATGCCCACAACATATTCCATAAATGTAGGGACAGGGATGCATTTCGCTCTGTGTTACATCACCTTTCCTTTCAACAACCCCCAAATTAATTGTTTGGGGAAGTGAGGAAACAAATTGTTCTAGTTCTGAAGATTTTTTTTTTCTTATTCTTTGTTGATAACAGTGTTCGGCTGCTCAGACATCTGGGGACCTCATTGTCACATTTTGCGCGTCTTAAAGCATTGCATATTTTCAACTGGAGACAGGAGACAGGTCAGGACTGCAAGGAGGCAAGTCTTGCAGCCTTGGATGCCACACTGTTGTATCATGCAGAATGGCTTGCCTTGTCTTGTTGAACTAAGAATGGGCATCCCTGAAAAGATGTCATTCAGAACACAGCATATGTTGCTCAAAAATGCATATGTTCATATTCAGCATCAATGGTACTGACACAGATGATCAAGTTACCTATGCCATGGGCATAAACACACCCACATACCCTGGCAGATGCTGGCTATAACCTTTATGGTGGTAAAAACCGGGAATGGTCATTTTCTTCTTGAGCCAGGTAAACACAATGTCCATTCATACCAATAACCAATTTGTAAGGTTGACTGGTCCAACTATAGCAACAGTGTTTCTTGTGGGCATCAGTCCATTTCAGACATTTTTGATTTATGGTTTCCTCAGTGAATACAGTCTTCATATGCATTTGTGGATGCAATGATGAATGGTGTTTATTGACAATGTTTCCTAAATAGTCCCAGCCTATGCATTACAGCCATCACAAACATGTTCATTTTTAAGGCAGTGTCATCTGAGGGATTGAAGATCAGAGGCCCTCAGTATTGACTTTCAGACTCATCTTTAATGCAGATATTTCTCCAAATTCCCTGAATCTTTTAGTATTAGAATGCACTGTAGAGGGTGTTGTTAGGTCATTTCTAAATTGTTGGATCAATTAATCACGCTGTTTTCCACAAAGGTGCAAACCTCAACCACTGGTTGCTTACAATGTGTCTGTTGTGGATGCTACTTTTATAGAATGATAGTGTTGCAAATTCAACACCTACAGTAAACACGTTTTTTAAGCAATCCAACAAAATCCCAGTCAAATATTGCCACTGTGCCATTTCTTTTAAATGTGGTGCAGGGCAGGCATCAAATTCAGAATGAGCATGTATTTACAAAAAAAAATTACATTGATGAGGCAAGATATTGAATATTTTGTCATGTACTGTTTTCAGTTTAATACAGGTCAAAGATTATTTACAAATCACTGCTTGCTTGCATTTTCAATACCTGCCACAACCCCCAGTGTGTCTCTTCGCAATTCAACAGCATGTCTGTCTTTTAGGTGTATGTGCTTTGTGATCGGTGTACATCTTGTGCATGACTCCCCTTTCGCTAAATCTTGTTGCTCGCTTGTTTTCTAATGAGCGAATGATGGGTATTTAAGCCTTCTAGTGCATGAGCTTGTTGCTGGATGGTAAGGACACATTCGCACTGAAATCCTAGTCATGTGTACTGTATGTTAAACTTCTTTGTCTTCGCCTTTGTCTTTTCTGCAACAAGTACTTTTGTGGCAGTCAGTCTCTTTCAAACCTTTATTGTCATCAGTTAATTTGACCAAGCTTCCAATCCCAAATCAGGGTCCAGGATTGGGACTGAGTTCTAGTTGGCTTAACTCAATTCTGTTCTTCTACTCCTTTTCAAGAAAATGGTTCCAATCCTAATCAGGGTCCAGGACTGGGACCGCATTCTTGTTAACCCCGGCAAATATACTCTTTTTATCAAGTTTGTCAAGAACAAGCTTTCAACCCTGATCTGGGGCCAGGACTGGGATCAAGTTCCTCTCAAGCATCAACTATCCTCTTTGTGGGCAGTCCAGTGCTGGCAAGTGCTTCAACATCTGGGAGCACACAGGAAGCCACTGGTCGGCAACAGCAGCCAAGCACAGCCTATTAAAACTGTGCTGAACTGTACCTTGCTCTCTCCGGGATTCCAACCCTGCCTATCCTCTCCAGGGTTCCGTCTCCATCATTACCTTACTGCTGTCAATAAATTACCAGTTGTACTGAAAGTCTGTCTCCACACTTGAGACCTGATCTGATCCATAACAGTACTGTCACAACTTTTTTTTGGAAATGGGATTGTAAATAAAGCCTCTGTAATGAGTACAGACTTGAGCTCTGATACAACAGCTGATGATCTGCAAATGTGACTGATTTCCTGTTCTTGCTGGACACAGAGTTGTAACAAGCCTAAGAAAAAAAGCTGGAAGGACAAATCCAATGACTTCCTTATACTGAAAAACTGTTTAATTCCAATAAAACGCCCAGCAGTGATTTATAGCCCAGCAGTTGAGTTTTGAGTTCGATACGGTTCAAGTTTCACGTACAATATTCTGGGTTCAGCTGCCCCTTGTTCTAATCAACAGTGAACCCTTGAATAAAGTCAAAGGTTTCACCATTTATACCATACAACATGCATATGTATATCAATAGTAAAGGGAGATTGTTTGTGGCCTTCAATGTATAATTTGAGATGTATTTATTTTTTTTTTGTTAAATGGTCACTGAAGACCATTGTTTAAAAAAGACTCAGCCAGAACGGTTAAACAGGGACAGCTACTTATGGGTTGGATGGTCTCAGATTGAACTTTTTAGGATTCTTACAGTATGTCTCCTCTGACAGTTGGTGGCCAATGTCGTTGGACTTTTCCTGTCTCCAGGTGTTACCATGAGGCCAGGGTGTGGGCCTTCTCTTTGTTATATTGACAAGATTACCAAAAACAGAGCATGTGGCGGTTCCATACTAGTTGATTGCAACTAAATTATGAGTCTCCCGCTCTCCAGCAGAATGATTCACAATTCCTTACACAAGCCTATGGGAGATAAACTTCTCCAGCTGGTGTTCCAGATACAAATGCAGTGACAGACCTTATACAGTAAAGCTAAAATCTTGAAAAGGAGCGACAATCAAAGAGGTTAGCTTATAGCCTAGCAGTTGAGGTATTTGAGTTCGGCCCTGAAGTTTTTTGGTTCAAGTTTCACTACAACTACAATATTCTCAGTGCAGCTGTTGGACCCTTGGCTGCCCCTTGTTCTAATCGACAGTAAACTGCTTGGAATAAAGTGACAGCTCTTCAGCTGTGGCAGGTTGACAGAATAGACAAGCAAGGCAACTCCTAATGAACAATAGTAATAACTTCAAGAGATTGTTTGTAGTGACTCCCCTATTGGCGATGGCAATTTAAGACTGTTTTTATTTTTTTTTTGTATTATTGACCCTTGACTGAGAGCAACCCCATGTTTTTGTTAAAAAAAGACTCGTAAATTCCAGAATGGTTAAACAGGGACAGCTACTATGGGTTACTGTGTCACCAGAAAAACTCAATTTTAACCATGTTTTAGTCGCCCATTCTAGTTATGACTATGATCATGACTCCTCAGATGATGTTATGCCAGGACTAGCCAATTTCAGTGTAAAATAAGACTGACCGCACATTTCATCCAATTTAAACTTTACCTTCATTATCTTCTGTATGTACCAATGCACAAAACATTAATACCTGCGTGATACAAAATCAAATGAGTAAAATACCAAAAAACAAAAACAGAATGGAGAGAAAGAAATGGATGCTGATCATGCACTTCATTTAGGTATGTGACAAACCCGGGTGATCAATGTCAAATTTTGTGTTTGTGCTCGAGTGTGAACTCATTGAGTGTATCTCAATTCTCTTATTTGTAGGCCATCGCTCCTCTATCTGTTGTTCCAGGTCTGCCTCCTCGCTGAGCGTCTCAATGCACTTATTTCTGCTGAGAGAGGAGAGAGGAGGGAGGAGGAGCTCTGAGCGGCTATGAGCAAAGTTAAATGAGCGCAGCCTCACCCGGAACACTTGCAGCTGACAGACATGACGTCAATCCGTAACAACATAAACTGGCGTTGAAAAAAGGTGCAGCAGATTGGAAAACTAATGGACCGGATCATATCTTATCACTTTAAAGTCAGGGATCAGAGCATTTTTCAGATCAAAGATAGAAATTGAAAAAGGGGAGACAATTATATCAGCTTTCCAATTAATCAGTCAGAACAATAGATAACTAATTTTGCACATGGTATTGAGAAAATTAAAGATGTTAAATGTTTCCATAAAATCTTAAAATAGCCTAAATAAAATATTCAATATTTAATTTTTATAACAAAAGTACAATATGGGGCATGATACTCCCTTCCTTTAAACATAGTTGAATGAAGAATAGCCTATGTTCACATCATAAAAAGAAAAAAAAAAGAAAGACAGGAAAGCAGACCTGATCTTATACTTTCCTTTTTTTTAAATGATGATGTTGTCTAAATTGTTAGTTCATGGATTATTCATACATTTTTTTACACACAACAAACATTTGTTAGAAGGCTAAATGTGAAAATATGAATATTTGGTCATAGGCCTACAAGTCCCTAAACAGACATTCAGCACATTGACTGTGCATTTTCCAAAGACCACTTTCCTGCCTTTCAGGCACTTGCTGGAGGTTTAATTTTGTTTCCATTGTGATCTGTAAAGCAACATCAAGTAATCTGTAACAGCTTTCAGTGGGTAAAAAACAGATTTGTGGATGCGCATGAAAACAAATGCATTTTTATCAGTGGCGGCTGGTGAACTGGCGATAGGGGAGGCTCAAACCCATCCCTTGAAAATGATTGGTCATGACCTGTTTTCAATCATTTATTTAAAAAAAATAAAGTTTCTCAGTTTGAAAATTAAACAACATTACCAGGTGTGGTCAATTCTCATTAATAAAAGGCAAACCTGTTTTTATCTCGATTTACATTCCTCGTGCCAACTTCACTGGTTTTGGTGGTAAATATTTACAAAAGTTCCCCTGCTGTAGTCAGCAATTATTCAATCAACGCTTATGTAAGGGATTCTACGCGAATTTAAGTCCTTGTGCATGGAGGTTTATCAGTTTCACCTGAATTATGACTCGGACTTCTCACTTTTTTTTCTTTACTCAGGGGTTGGAAGAAATGCCTGTGTTTTGTGATTGTTTAAACTGTTTAAATGAAATAAGATCATTGGAAGCAATGGAATTGCATAAAGATGTTTCAAATGATCTTATTTCATTTAAACTTAAACAATAATGAAACACATGCATTGCTTCCAACCCCCTGAGTAAAGAAAAGCGTGAGAAGTCCAGAGTCATAACGCAGGTGATAAACCTCCATGCACGAGGACTTCAATTCTGTGTGAGAATCTCCTACACATAGGTTGATTGAATAATTGCTGACTACAGCAAGGAAACGTAAATATACCACTAAAACTCACGCGGAATGCGTAAACTGACCACACCTGGTAATGTGAGAGTTTTCTGAGCTTTTGTAATGGTAATTTAAATTAATGATTGAAAACAGGTCATGACCAATCATTATTGTCAACGGATGGGTTTGAGCCACCCCTATCGCCAGTTCACCAGCCCCACTGATTTTTATATACTGGAGGTTAATCTTATCTGATGACGGTACAGACAGCCTACTGCCTAAATGCCCTTGTTTAAAATATGAATTTATCTTGGCTATTTTTAATAATAGGATTGCGCTCAACACAACGCAATTTGAAAAGGAGTCATTAGGAGGACTTCAATATTTTATGAAAACACATTACTAAACCATTTTAAAAATTGCAATGGTTAAAATTTAGGCAACCCTATGGCGTATCTGGTGTGGAAAAAAGCATGCAGCAGTTAAAGTGAATTTCACCCAAACGATTACATTTTGCAATTCATCCGCAGTTCATACGCGTGCCAATCCTTATAGGTTACATTACAAGCTGAACGCAGTCATCTAAAATGAATTTCCCTTCATGTGACGCTTCAGAGGAAACGATCATGTCTCACTGCTCCAAAAACATATTTCCTCATTTCATCTGTCCTCTGTCCTGTCTCCTTGCCTCTCTCCATGCATCCTTGGTGGGAGGGACTAAGATGCAAGGAAACGACGCAAGTGCAAGTTGGAATGGTCACCTCGGGCTCTTCATTGTCAGAAAGTTTTCATCCGTGTAAAACTGCCTATCAACTCATTCATTTAAAAATTTGTACATACTAATAAAAAGAACCAAACATACACAAATCAATTCCAGATAGTTAGTACCTGGGGTGCATCTCAAAGCATGGGCTGCAATCTTCAAAGGCTGCATTTTTAGGGTTTCATACTTCCATCCGCCACTTACATTTAGGGTTAAAGACAAGGATAAATTTAATGATGGGGTTAGGTTTGGGGCTATGTTTAGGGTTAGGGGTTAGAGTTAAGGTTAAGGTTAAGGTTAAGGTTAGGGAAACCAGTGACGACTCGCTTAAACTAAAGCTGTTTAATGGAGATGAAACGAGGTCTTGTCAGTTTGGCTGATGGAATTAAGTGACGAACCCTAAAAATGCAGATTTCGAACGCTGCAGCCTACGCTTTGAGATGCACCCCTGGAGTTCATCTAACCGGACACACGAGAATCCCAGTAAATTTCACATATTTTAAATTAAATTAAATTACCTAACGTTATCTACAGACTGCTGTTAGTAAGTTATGCTCCTTCGAAAGATCACTTCCGGTTTAATGTCATGATGTCACGTGAAAAACACGGAAATGCACAACAGAGTCGGGCAGGCAATGCTCTCTGATCGGATCTCCGAATTTGTTTCTCTGTTCAACCAAAGTTATCTGCTTTAGTGTTCCTATTACCGTGCCTGTGCTGGTGCGAAAGTTTTATAAATACAGTCTGGAATCTTTTGAAGTCACACAATTGGTTTTTTTTTTTTTTTTTTTGCTGTAAAGGTAAAAAGATTTCAAAATGCCTTGATACTCGGAAGGCGCTATTATTACTCACATGCAGTACATGTAGGATTGAGACAGACTTTTGAAAATAAATTGCCTCGATCTTCTTGTTGTGTCATAACGTGTTAACTAACATTTTCACTGCGAATTCTTGGTTAAGCCATTTAATATTTGTTTCATGCGCAGAAGAATGGCTCAAGTGCCCAAAGTTCGCCTCTCGGGAGGCTTGGAGATCTGCCGTCTGCTGAACGGAATGTGGCAGGTTTCTGGAGCGCATGGTCCGATTGACCCTGAAAAAGCAGGTGAATACAATGGAGGATACTCAAAAATAGCGTGGTGGTTACCTTGAAAGACCATTCTATGTGAACCATAATCTCAAAATAGTCCAATATTTAGTACTGTAAATGAAGAAAACGATTACTTCTGCTCAGTTTTAATCACTTTAGATATGGGGCTTTAAAAGGGGGCGCACGAATTGTTTACATTTTGTTTTCGTGCATTTTTAACATGCTGTAAAATTGAATCACATTGTTGCATCATGCTATTAATCAGTATTAGTCTATAATTTAGATATTTTCTGAAACGAACATCAAATTTGTGTTGCATCCTATATTTTCTGGGCTATTAATGGCTGACATTTGAAAGCCTCCTTATACCCCCTTTTTAGAGCGAGTTTACTCTCGGATCCTATCGATTTTGGTAACTGAGTTTTCTTGCGGTGATAGTTTACCTTCACTTTGTAAAAATGCAAACATTTCCAATATGTGTCAAATAGTCTTGGGGATATGGAAAGCTATTTTTGTCAAATTGTCAGTTTAACCCCTCATTTTAAACGCCTTAAAAACCATATGGGTCCACCAAATACAGCGGTAGTTTTAAAATCAGTGGAACTTCAGGCCGATTGTAGATTCTAGTGAAGATTCCAAGGTTTCCAACAGTCCAAAATATATTTTGCTGAATTGCAGGGAAACGTGTGTAAAATGATGTTTAAGGTCCATATGTTTTTTATTTGATGTAATGCTGTGGCCATAAAATATAGCATATTCAGTCTGAATATTTCTCTCAATATGAGTGAGATGTAGCCTCAGTGAAGAGCTGCAACCAGCAGATCTGACTATGTGTGTGACATTGTCCTACAATATTAAAAAATTTAAAAAAGCCTTTTCTGACTTTGAACCTGCTTAATGGAAAACATGAGTGAAAATTTTTAGTTTAAGGAGTTAAGGATGTGTTCTAATTCCAAAAAAAAAGTTTTAAATGAAACGTCCGGCCGAAAACTAACTCCTGAAACAAACTTGATTGTGAAACAAAACTGTATAGTGGCATAATAGAGGCATTCTCTAGTGTTTCATACACGTCACTGGCACGAATTTAAGAAAAGCTGAATGAAGTCAATACATTACAAAGTGAACATTACTGATAACTGAATTCTGTGCTTGTTTTTTAAAATGTCAAGCTTGTGATCTATTTTTGTTATTTTCATAGGAGTTGTACCTTTCCAGTAATAGAACAAATATAGTGGAATGTCAGTTACGTACCAAATATGTGATATCATTCTCAATTTGCATCACTCTTGTTGTGGTGTCACATTTTTTGAGTACTTATGTGCATTGAACATAGATGCTAGAAACATGAATATTTTAAAACATGCATTATCTTTCATGTATTTTTATCCCAAAATTACTTTCAGGGATATTATGTATTTGGTTAGGACATTCATAACTGCTAGAGGAAGAATCCTATTATTTTGGTCTATTCATAATTAATTTCATTGCGATTAATTAAATAATTAATTTACGTTAATGCATATTTGACCATTCTCAGTAAGTGTGCAGTATCACATTCGATGCAATGGGGCATCAAAGATTGGGGGATTCGGGAGTCAGGGCCTTGCTGTCAGGGCCAACGTCATCTTCAAATACAGTGTGTAACGATTAGGCTTTAATAATTATTTGATCATTTTTATTGTATTCAAATCGTTGAAATCAATTTTTCAAAAACAAAAATGGAATGCAGTGGATGCAATAACTTCATCCAGTTGTCCGTATATTAGTTTTAGCGTGCATGAATATACCATAAAAGAATGCCTTAATTTTTCTACAGTACACTTTTCAAAAACAATCTCTTTGATTTTAAGTGGTTGATATTGGCTGGCCCCTTCATTTAAAACTACGCCTTCTAAATGGGAGATATTGACCTGAACTGAACAGTTTCTTTTGTGGCAGGCAGGTCTAAAAATACAACAATTTCAAAAAATTTTAGGATCATGGAATGGGAAGCACTGGTGAATTATAGTGCTTTTGTGTGGTATGACCTACCTTTAAACATGTTGGTCACCAAGTATTAACACAGCTTAAATCTGTGGTTCTTCGCTAGTCATTGATGTTCCTGATTGCTCATTGAATTGATTCTTCATTGATTTATGTTGCATTAATTGCTGCTTTGCTTAGCCATTATCAATGAATTTGTTATATTCCCCTGCAGTATCAAGACTTGGCAAGAGGTGTGTTCTCAAAGCAAGGAACTCCTCAGTATTTTCCATGTCACCATAAATGAAAGTGCAAATGTTTGATAAAGTGCATGTGGCCAGGATCATTTTCTGTGTATGCGTTAAACAGTAAATTCTGAAGAAATAGTGAGAATTTCTCTTCATTTTTTAATTTTCAATGCAAACATTTGGGTGTATTTGGAGAATCATGATTATGAATTGCATGAATTATTTACAAACCCTAATTCCGGGACGTTGTCTAAAACGTGACTAAAAATAGAATGCAATGATTTGCAAATCTCATAAACCTACATTTTATTCGCACTAGAACATAGACAACATATCAGCTGTTGAAAGTGAGACATTTTACCATTTCATTGGAATTAGGGTTTGTATATTTTGGCATTTAATCCTTGATTCAGTGACTGGAACAGTGGGCCTATTTTTGATATTGTGATAAAGCCTTTCACAGAAACCAATCAGAATTTAGGCTTTCCATCAGCTTTTGCATCAGCTGTTATGCTATTCCTCAGTGACGGCAATGCAAGCTTACGTAGATGCTGGACTGACAACTTTCGACATGGCAGATATCTATGGCCCGGCAGAGGACATTTTTGGGAAATTCAATAGCCAGGTAAGGATATTGTGCTTTTTTGACTGGTCCATTGAGTAGATGCCTCTGAAAGGTCATTTCCATTACTCGTCTGACATTCTTTTTGCTGAAACACAACAGGTGCTATGAAAATTGAGTTTCATATGTACTGGTCATTATTTGACGTAAGGACAGAAATATGCATTGGTCATTAGAGGATAGCTTTCACAGTTCAGCAGGGTTTACACAAATAGTTGCATGTACTTAAATAGCCAGGGATGTGGAGAAACAGATGAGGAGTGGGAGTGAGACGTGAATGAGGTGGGGTGCAGAACGAGACCATGAGGAACAGTGAGGTGAACTAAAGCAAAGGGAAGCGGGACATGAGGAGAAACAATACGCAGGAGGCGCCAGGAAAAATAAAAGCACAGGAGGAAGGACACCAAAATAAGCCAAACCGTAAATAACAAACTCAAAGAAGCACGAAATAAAGACAGTACACAGGGAACCAATTAAGGGAACGCATTGCAGGTGAGCAGGCAGAGAAGCAGGGAAAGGGCGTTGGCGCAATTGAGGTGATGAGGAGCAATCAGGCGCAGGGTCCACTTTCAGAAAAAAAAAGTGCCTATTTGTACCTTTAGGGGTAAAAGGCTTGTCACTGGGGCGGTACCCTCAAAGACACTGCTGTTGTTCCCTCAGAAGTGGGCACTTATTTGTCTTGGAACATAAACATACCTTTTAGACCCTAAAAAGGTTCACACAGGTACCCTGAGGTCCTTTAATTTGCCCTTGGGGGTACATAAGTGCTGAATGTACCTCGGGGAACAGAAATGGACTCCTGCTATACCCCTATTTCTGAGAGTGCAGGGTGTGAAAAATAGAGTGAAATGCTGGGGAAAAGAGAGAAAGGAATACTAAATGAACTAGATGGAAAGATTAATAAACCTACAAAATACTTGATTCTTGCAGAAATTAACAACAAAAAAAAAAAAGTCTAAAACCGAATCAGAATATTGACACGCACTTCTTTCACTCATTTGGATTCTCACTGCAGCTCCATGCGTAATGATCTTCAACCCTATGTGCAACAGTTCACCAGTGGGGGTCTCTGTTGAGCTAAGGAAAGGCTTTTGTTTTTCTAGCTGACCAAGAACTCTCTCATTCCTGGGAAGTATTAGAGCCAGTCTGATGTCTCATGATTTATTATTTGTGATCGCAATAGATTTTTGAGACTCGTTGAATTTATATAGTTTATGATTAAAAATAATTATAAATTCCCATCATTTAAACAGAATAAGTAATGATCTAAACGGCTGCGTTTATCCTCAGTCTTGAGAGTGGGGCAGGGCAAGAGTAGAGGCTGCTATGGAAACCAATCCTGGTGGGCAGGAAGGCTGCTGTCTTGTCATGTGTTGCTAATGTGTGAGAATTTAATGAGTTGCGCTGATGCATGAATGGATTGCCTATTGCCA
The DNA here is from genome assembly GCA_029692085.1 of Gymnothorax javanicus. Taxonomy (NCBI): domain Eukaryota; kingdom Metazoa; phylum Chordata; class Actinopteri; order Anguilliformes; family Muraenidae; genus Gymnothorax; species Gymnothorax javanicus. The sequence continues at coordinate 22,953,431 of CM056203.1, forward strand.
GAGGCAACATCAAAATCAGAATAAGAGACCACTCATATTTCTCCTTTTAGTGATGGAAACTTGTGTGAAATGTGAGACTTCTTCATTGGAATCAAAATCTATTACATTCTCTTATCGGAAAAATGAGATCTATGAGCTTACTTATCATAATGCGATTTAATACAGGTCTAGTGCATTCAAAATCCTTGTTTTTGTATTTTTGTTAGGAAAATAATGATGGTGCCCTTAATTATTCTGATATAGCATAAAACCTTCTCAATTTCAAAAATACTTTTCATGGTCCTGGTTGGATAAAATTTCCATGTCACCTAACGACCCAGAATGGTGGATATTGACGATCAATGCAGACTGTTATTTACAGAAGGTTGCTTGCAGAGTGGCAATGATTCTCCTCCCTAGGCGTTCAGTATTCTCCAAAATGAGCACAGGATGGTGCTAATGCAGTACATGGAGAGTCTGACGCTTGTATAGAGCCGGTATGTCCCCAGTGGGCTCAATCAATGGGGGGTCAAGAGCAAGTCCAGACCGAGGGGCCAGGTGGGGAATGACCCAGCACTACTCGGATGGGTAAACATTGTTCATTCAAGTGAACCAGTTGCTCAGCTACTTTTAAAGGTACTTAGCCTCCAGTATCTAGAACCTGAACGAGAAAGGATACAAATGGTTATGGGTTGGGTATTAATTGGCCGGAATATGAATTTATTTTATTTTTAGAATGGATTACTGCCTCAGCTTACAGTCAAGTGAGTCATTACTGTTGATCAGCGCTGTTTGCAGGGGCTCTGGCTAATTACTTTTCTTGCTTTGCTGGATAAAATGGCTGTGACTGTCTAATGGAAACCCTCCTATCATGAGCTGCGCTTGGGCATGTTGAAGTTTGAACCGAACTGTGCGCATTTGAATTGCTGTATGGATAAAGCGCAGCTTTTGTAAGATCACTGAATATGAAGAATATAGTTGACGAAAAAAGGCCTCACATTTTGAAGTGCATAACGCAGACTGTGGTATACTGTTTCAGAAAGATGTGATGTGCTTCCTCTGCAAGCCAACTTGTGGCAAGTTTGGTTTTGTATTCTTGCTGTTGCTTCGTTCCGTGAAGTGCATGTCTTCTGATAATATTTTTGAATTCTGATACCTTTCAAATCTGCCCAGCTGAAATCTGTCGCCCCGGCCCAAACATTACAAGGCTTGACCAAATGGGTTCCACGTCCAGGTCCAATGGATCGAAAGGTAAGTTACTTACTTTGACTTCAGGCTAGGTGAACAAACTGTAGTACGGAAAAGGTAAATTTCAAAATAGAGATTTCTGTAATTCCTGGTATTAGTAAAGTGTTTTGCAGTTCCATACAGCAGCCACAAGAGAGCAGAACAATGGTTTTAGTGGCTCGAGTTTAACTGGCTGCGCTTGTCAGTGCGTCGGTCTAAATCTGATTATATCTATGAACATGAAGACCACAATGGAAAAATGGTCAGTCACATTTTCACGTTGTGGAGAAATGATGAATTAAAAATTCAAAACGATCATAGAAACAAAGCACTGAAAAAATATGCATAAATAAATAAATAAAATATATAAAATATGCTGATAAAATATAATAACATAAAATATAAAAAAATGCAAAATTTGGACTCTGATCATTTTTCCTTTGTGGTCTTCATATGGCTTTATGTAATGTTAACTCAGCTGGGTTAACACTGCGTAACAAGACACTTTGCGAAAAGCAGCACATTTTACTTACTAAGTGGTGTTTGATTACAGTAACATTTTTGAATGTTTACGTACTAAATTGTGTGTAAGTGATGTTTTGTGTTTGCAATACTTTGCATGGATAAAGGTTCGCAATAACTGGGCACAAATCACCATTTCAAGCAGTTCACAATCGTGCATTGAGTCGAAGCCAGTGTAGAAGGAATGAGACACTGCAGTCATGCCAGCTATTATAGCTAGGACAACAAATGTGTGTGATATCGGAACCGTCCAAGGACTGTGATTATGTAACAATATATAAGAGCAAAGACATTAACAGGAGCTCAATCAAACTGGGCTATCAAATTAAAAGGAAGCAAAGGTGAAAGGTGCAATTTATATAATAAATAGTTTCAAATATTACATTTTGAAACATCCGTGTTCTTTTTCATTTTAGTGTGCATTTCTTTGGATTTGGATGCAAAAATTTCAGACCAACTGCCCAAACGATACCAGACACCATTCTTGACAAATAAATGAACTCTAGAAACTAGGTGAGATGTTGTCGATCGAGAATGATACATTCAATAATAGCTATTGCCTATTTTGCAAAACGAGCAGATTTCATCTGACTGAAGCACTTGAAAACAACTTTCCTTTAGAAATGTCTTTTGAACATTCAAATGTCTTGTAAAATGGAAAGAGGGACATTAATAACATTTTATTATTGAATACCTATATAACTTCATGAAAATGTTAAAACATGCAGACAAGCTGATTTATGATTACATGCCTCATGACATAAACTCAGGGGGAAATTGGGCCTGAACAAGGCCTTCCCTCCAAGAATATGAATTCTTATTCAAGACTTTTTGCTAGGAACTTGGCTTCCAAGGTTTTTGAAACCAACCTCAGTGGTGAATGATTTTAAAAATACATTTTCGTGAAGGAGAAGACTCGTCAGACCAGGTAACTTTTTATATATTTGCACCTCATCTGCAGTGTTTTTGGATTATGAAGCTGTTGGCAAATCCAGGGTTTTTTGACTGAGGGGAATGATTATTTATTATCGGGAGAAGGGGCTGCTGGGAGTGAGAGGTGGCTGATGGGAATGTTTTGCTCTTGAGGTAGTGGAGAAGGCCATCCAGAGGTCATTGAGCCGGATGCAGGTGGAGAGACTGGACTGTCTGCAGTTTCATTGGTGGGACTACAGCGATAAGAGATACCTGGAGGCCCTGGGCCACCTGTCAGACCTACAGCAGGACGGGGTTATACGTATGTGAAGATCATTATTCACTCCTGTTCATATGATCACGTATTCATTGAAGCTAATCTCTCAGTTTCAAGCTGGATCATTAGTTTGTACGTATATTGTACAACCCCAATTCTGAAATAGTTGGGACAAAGTGTAAATTGTGAATAAAATAAAAACGCAATGACTTTCAAATCTCACCAGCCAGTATTTTATTCACAATAGAACAGAGATAACATAACAAATGTTGAAACTGAGAAATTTTACTCATTTTAAATTTTCCGGCTGCTACAGGTCTCAAAAAAGTTGGGACAGGGCCCTGTTTACCATGGTGTAGCATCCCCTCTTCTTTTTAACACGGAGTGGAGGCGTCTGGGCATTGAGGAGACAAGTTTCTTGAGTTTAGCCATGGGAATTTGATCCCACTCATGTTTAATACAGGTTTCCTGCTGCTGGAGAGTTTTTGGTCTCCTTTGACGGACTTTTCGTTTAATTATGCACCAAATGTTCTCAATCGGTGAAAGATCAGGACTGCAGGCAGGCCAATTCAGCGCACGGACTCTTCTACTACGAAGCCATGCTGTTGTAATCGCTGCAGTATGTGGTTATGCATTGTCCTGCTGAAATACTCAAGGCCTTCCCTGGAATAGATGTCGTCTGGAGGGGAGCATATATTGCTCTAAAACCTAATATATACCTTTCAGCATTCATGGTGCTTTTTAAAACCTGCAAGGTTCCCACACCATATGCACTAATGCATCCCCATACCATCAGAGATGCTGGATTTTGAACTGAACGCTAATAACAGGAGGGATGGTCTTTCTCCTCTTTAGCCCAGAGGACATGACGCCCATGATTTCAAACAAGAATGTCAAATTTGGACTCATCTGACCACATGACACTTTGCCACTTAGATACAGTCGATTTTAAATGAGCCTTGGCCCACAGAACACGGCGGCACTTCTGGATCATTCTCAACAATGGCTTCCTTTTTGCATGATAGAGTTTTAGGTGCATCTGTGGATGGCACGACGGACTGTGTTTACAGACAGTGGTTTCTTGAAGTATTCCTGGGCCCATTTAGTAATGTCAATGACAGAATCATGCCGGTGAGTGATGCTGTGGCGTCTGAGGGCCCGAAGATCACGGACATCCAGTAAAGGTCTGCTACCTTGTCCCTTACGCACAGAGATTTTCCCAGTTTCTCTGAATCTTTTGATGATGTTATGCACTGTCGATGATGAGACCTTCAAAGCCTTTGTAATTTGATTTTGAGGAACATTGTTTTTAAAGTATTCCACAATTATTTTACGCAAGCCTTCACAGGTTGGAGAGCCTCTGGCCATCTTTACTTCTGAGAGACTCAGCCTCTCTAAGACATCCCTTTTATAGCCAATCATGTTACACACCTGATGCCAGTTAACTTAATTACTTGCTAAATGTTCTTTCAGCTGATTCTCTTATATATTAATTGTTTTTCCAGCCCTTTTTTGCCTGTGTCCCAACTTTTTGGGACCTTTTGCAGCCAGAAAATTTGAAATAAGCTCATTTTGTGGATTAAAATGTAAAATGTCTCCGTTTAAACATTTGAAATGTTATCTATGTTCTGTTGTAAATAACACATTGGCTCATGTGATCTGAAAGTCATTGCATTTTGATTTCATTCACAATTTACACTTCGTCCCAACTATTTCTGAATTGGGGTTGTATAATTACAAATGGCTATTTATACCTTGGAAAGTGAATGTTCACATTGCTATGATTTTTTTTTTTTGTGCAATAATATAGCAATAAGTTGCTGAAAATTTTTGTTAACAAAATCTATAGTGGTGTAATGCAACCAGTCTCGTACTTTGTATTTTCACTATTGTTTATTTGTTCTGCTAGGGTGGTTCCAGAGTGGGTGTAGCAGTGTTTCGAAACAATACATTTCATCATGTGATGTCAGTGCAAACATTCTAAAGTATAAATATAACATTGTTATTGCAACGTTCTGGTTTGAGCCAGATTAAAAACTAATTGTGTGTCTGATGCCAGATTAGTCCCTGACTGCATAGACAGATGAGTGAATGCACTCTTACGGTGTGAATAGCGTGTTTGTGTAAACAACAGACAGATGTGCATTATGTGTTTCCTCTCCCCGCAGGTGAACTGGCCCTCACAAATTTCGACACCCTGCGTTTGGAGGAGATCTTAAGCAGGGGCATCCCAATCTCCAGCAACCAGGTGCAGTACTCTCTCATTGATAGAAGGCCAGCAGCCAAGATGGAGAAATTCTGCCTGGCCCACGGTATACAGATACTCACATATGGAACTCTAGGTATCACAAATTAATTTTACTGAGAATACAGTTTTATATTGTTTGGCTGCATCTGAAGAAGTAACTGGGAAGTGCATCTCACAAGCTGAATGGCCCTTATGCTTGTTCTGGTGTTGATTATGAAAGAGTAGCATCTCTGTGTGTGATCACATGACATGTACTGCATCTCCCAATGACATGTCATGTGTTTCCTTCACAATTTTATCACAGAAGCAAGGCAGTTTGTAACTTATTTATTCACAGATTTTTATAAAATTATTTTCTGTGAATCCAGGTCATCTAAGGGATGTGTGTTGCTCTGGGTTGGGTCTGCTGTGTGAAATGGTGGCTTGTTAATTTTTTAGACCTTAGGAAAGACGCAGCTGCAGTTTTCCTCTACATATGCTTGCAACAAATTCTATTGTGCTTTCTGCTATGAGAATGCCTTTGTCCAGCTTTCTGTTTTCTGAAACTTTTATGATTAATGATAAGATGAAGATAAATTAATGATCATTCAAAATTGATGTTTTAGATATTTTGTGATTAAATTAAGGTGTTGCTTTTAGAAAAATGACATGACATTAAATAAACTAAAAAAAAAAAAAAAATACATATTGAAAATGTCATTGTCTCAGCCCTATAAATTGCTGTTTGCTAATAGAGAACATTCTTACTTCAGAATAATTGAGCATTGCGTTTGCTAGAATGATAATGACCATATTTTTTAAATCTTTTGCCATAAAATGTTCAACATTAGAGTTGTATCTCTCAAATTCCCTTGTGAAAAAGACCTCTTACTAGTGCAGTGGTGCTGTTGAAATGACAGTGTTCTAAAATGGTGGAATTGTAAAATGGAGGCTGAGGGGAAGACCATCAGATCCACAGTCTGTTCTCTCTCCATCTTTGTTCCTCTCTCCCTCTCTCCCTCCCTTCCTCTCATTTTCTCCTCCCCCTCTTATCCCCCCCATGAAGGAGGAGGACTGATCAGCGAACGGTACTTAGGCTGCCGAGAACCGAAGAGCCGGGCGGAGCTCAACACTGCTTCCCTGAGCAAGTACAAGAACATGGTGGACCTGTGGGGGGGCTGGGAGCTGTTTCAGGAGCTTCTGTCCGTTCTGGACACTGTGGCTCGGCGGCACGGCTGCTCCATCGCCAACGTCGCCACCAAGTACGTGCTGGACCAGCCGGCGGTGGGCGGCGTGATCGTGGGCTGTCGGCTGGGCGTGGCCGGAGCCGAGCACATCCAGGACAACCTGCGCAGCTGCGGCGTGAGCCTAACCCCCGAGGACCTGCACGCCGTCCATGCCGTGCTCCAGCGCTCGCACGACCTCCTTCTCACCGTCGGCGACTGCGGGGACGAGTACAGGAGATAGGCAGCGGAGGGGGAGGGGCTTCAGAACACGCGATTCGCCGTCATGTCTGACGCGGTGGCTGTTTGAGTGTGTGACTAAAAGGGACGCGCCTATATTGCACCCTGTTTTCATCCTCGTCTTCGTTCCTGCCGACCCTTTCTGTCATACGACAGTGTAATGCCACCATTGCTTGTGCTGAAGTCCCTCCCAGTGCTGCCACATATGCTTAAAAGCAAAGAATTTGCGGAGCCATTGTGTGAATCTTCTAGATATAAAACCATTCACTGCTTCATTATGATAAATAAAGCAAATATGAAGTCATGCATGAACAAGATACGTAGTGATATAAGGCGAAATGAAAAGGCAAAAGGGGGTGGGGGTGGGGGGTGTGGCGATGGTAGCCAATGGCAGTGGGAGCTGTGGAGACGTATCTCCATCTGTGGTCCGTAAGGGAGAAAGTTTGGGGGTGGGGGTGTCTGGGGTTGTGTGGCGAATGGAGGGGGTGATGCTCACTGTCTGGGGCAGACTGCGTAACGATGGGGAGGTGTTGATGTTGAGGCGGATGGACAGTTAAATAATAATGAGGGTCTGCAGACGGCCGCTCACGCATCTGCTGGGCTCAGGAGTGGCAGGAAGTGTCCCTGGGCTACATGGGAGACTCTTCACCCCCGACTCTTATCCAGATCCGGTCTGATGTGCCTTTCAATGTGAACCAGTCTCCTTACATCTGACTCTGATTCAGCTACAGCCTGATATGTTTTTAATGTGAGCCAGTCTCTTTCCCAGTGACTCTGATTCAGATCCAGTCTGATGTGTCTTTAATGTAAACCAGTCTCTTTACTTCAACTCTGTTTCAGGTCTAGTTTGACGTGTCTTTAATGTGAACCAGTCTATTTACTCTCGACCCTGATTCAGATCTAGTTTGATGTGTCTTTAATGTGTGCCAGTCTCTTTCAGCCCAACTGGTTTATACCCATTTTTGAGAAGGGTGCATTGTAATACAACTACTTTTTGTGGAGGTGAGGAGCAGGGGGCAGAGGAGATTTAGTAATATGGATGCACAGAGCAAAAGCTACTGGTGCCTTAATTTTGATCAATTCACGCTACTATGCCTGCCACCAATATCAAAATCCAGTTGTGTGCTGCCCCAGTGATCCAGACATGCTTTTGGGTGGTAAGCCATCAAGCAGTCACGGCAGTGATCTTAAAAGTGATATAATGCTTCAATTTGCTCAAAATGAATGAAATTATATTTGCTGTTTTGTTCAAGTGATGATGGATTCCTATATGTATCATAATAATTATCTGAGTAGCCACACAAATAAGGGTCTCATTGGTCCAGTTTATATGGCATTGTTTCAATGAGAATGACTTTCTCATCCCATATGGCTAATGGGCTCAGCTAGATTTTGGATTATTAGTAGGGGTCACTTAACATAAGGGAGTGGCGTGTGCCAATTAAATACCATGTAGCTCTTTCAGTGGAGATGGAACAGCAGGAGATATTTATTGAGGTCATACATCTTATTTATCTTGGAAATTGTCTTTGTTATTTGAGAATTTCTGTGAAACACTTCAGGGACAAGTTTATACTGCCTTTATCTGTTTTTCCATTATGCTTTGAATACTTGCAAATGCACTGCAAAAAATAAAGTCAGTCTGAACAATATTTCTGTCTTGTATGTGGACATTACCGTTGATATTACTATTTTTAAACAAACAAACAAAATGAAATATAGAAAAAAAATATTGCAAATCAGGAGAGTCAGACTTATTTCAGGATTTGCCAATGTAGTCAGGAAATTTTGCTTGTCAAGTAATGTACAGTGAAGTAGTTTCTACTTCAGACAAAAAAAATATTTTAGGTCAAACCACAAGCTTGGAACAATTGTAAAAAGCATTTCTTTTTTCTAGTATATGGCACTATTAGAAAGGGTTAGTCATATAGTGCCCTCTAATAATATTGGCACCCTTAGGAAAAAGTGGTTATAAATTAATGCCTTCTTTTTTATTCCCTTAAAATTCAAATCAAAATATCGTCTCAGGTATATCCTTTAATTGAAATGCAATCTTTGATTAAAATCAATATCAGGAATATATACTTTTTTTTTTCAGAACATTACAGCGAGGCTGAGGTTTTTTACGGAATGGGTATTATTTAATCAAGGCCAAATTCACATCTGATGCTCTTTGCCAAACGGTGCTATTTTGGTCTCATCTTACCATAGAAACTGGTCCCATTGAATGTTCTTGTTCTGTATGGTAAACTGCAGGCACATGGGGTTGTGTTGACAGAGGCTTTTGTCTGTTTGTCATGTATTATGAAGGTCATCAGGTGACGCGGGGTCTCTTTTCCCATTGGCTAGAATGTTTATGTATGTTGGTCTTGGCTTGAGTACCTTTTACGCTCTGATGAAGACCATACAGGTCAAAATGTTGGCTTTTTTCATCTGCCTAGCCATATTATAATAATGAGTTTTTTTTATTATAATTTATCTTGCTTCTTTTTTGACTAAACAATTTTCTTAGTGCCTGGAACACCTAGGTTTTTTTGTGGGCTTCTCAAACATCTTGAAGTTGTGTAGATGGTGTCTGATCCTGGTTTTGGAAACACTCTGACCCTAAGATATAATAATGTCTGCAATTCTCCAACTGTGAACCTAGGAATTCCCTTGAACCATTCTCCTCACTGTGCTTGCTTTCAGAGTGGGCACATGTCCTCTTCCAGACAAATTTTTAACATTTCAATGGGTCTTAAACTTCTTAATTACTGTCTCCATTAACAAAATGGTGATGGATGACTCAGAGAAATCACCCGGTATATAATTTCATATTCATACCCTAGGGCAGGGGTGCCTGGTCCATAAAGGGCTGAGGGGCAGCAGGCTTTCATTCCTTCAGAGCAGAAGCTCACCTCATACGCCCGATCAACGGTGCAGGCTGAGATCAGTTGATTTAAATTGGTTGTATCAGGTGTGCGTCTGCTTGGTTGGATTGAAAACCGCAGCCTTCGGCCCTTTTACAGACCAGTTTGACAGCCCTGCCCTAGGGAAACCGAAAGTCATGGGCAAGTCATAGGTGACCATTTAAAGTGAATGACAACTTCTAAAGTGAACTGAAAACGGAAGAACTGTCCCTTAATCCTTTTTGTAATTTTGAGACAAAACTGAACTGAAAGATGAATGCTTAAACTTCATGATCGAAATTCACACAAAATCACCATTTTTACATTCACAGTGAGCTTTAGTAACGTCAAATGTCTTATAGCTCTTTAAAAGCAGGAGGTAAAAAAAAGCTCTCGCCAAAGACCCAAAGTGTCTGCTTTCCTGCGAGCGTTCTGACACCCGACAGCCAAACACACCGGCAGTTTATCAGTCTGTGAAGAATTGAATCCTCCAATGCAACAAATTTTTGCTATATTACTAAACAATCGCAATTGTACACTACAAAAACAACTCTTTATCGTTACAGCGGCAATAAGTCAATGCGGCAAGATAAATGTATAAAAGGAGTGACATCCTCATTATATTAACAGTAATACCTGAAAAAATGCAAGTATGCCCTCATATTGCATAGGAAAGACAACTCACGCATACGTTGTAGAAAAGAAACAGAAAAAAAACAGAAACATATCTCCAGTTGCTAGACAACCAACACAAAGAAAGGGGGAGCACCAGCTTGTGCATTAACCAATTTCAGCCAACAAAAACAGCTCAAGACATGCTGGAATTTAGTGAAAAATTAGTCAAGTTATGGTAAAGCCACGTCACTATCGCGTGACTGCTAAAGCATTCCTTGGCCTCTGGCTAAATCTTACCAAGGGATGTAAAGATGGCGGCCTTCAGTTTATTTTGTTGTTTGGATGCATTCTTGTAATTTGAACTGTTTTACAAATCCACAAAAAGTTGCAAAAAATCCTAGTCATTATTTCTGGACTCCATGTGGGTAATTTTTTTTTTATTTGTACAAAAGTTTCTTGCCATTTAAGTTTAGATTATTAGAATGGTGAATTAAAAAAAAATATATGAAAGGGAGTATTCTACAATTAAATTTTTCTTGTAAGATTTTCCAGGACTGCCAATGATTGTGGTAAACTTGTTTTTGGAAAGAATATTTCCGATAGAAATAATTTTCGCTTCAGTCATTTTCTCAATATTTTGAATAAAAGATTACCAGCAACCTCATTTTTTTTCATAGCTTTTTAAACTAATATTTATATCCCCAAAACTGAGCTTTTGGGGATATCATGGATTCACCAAGGACGCTGCCACTACTGCTGCAGATCCTTTGCGTTATCGTGATTACGATATCATTTTTCATGGGAATTGAATGAAACATCTTGTGTTCATTCCTGGCACCTAGATGACGGACATTATTGTTTTGTGTGACCCAACAACATTTCTTGTATTGGCACCACCAGACCAAAATTTACATTTCCAAATGCAATAACTCTCAAATAGTTTTGAGAGGAACCATATGTCACACTGATCATTTCTGGAGCGTGGGAAAGGACTATATCTGATGTTGGTCCCCCTATGACTTTTGCGGTAGCATCACCGCCAGGTGAAATTTTTTATCTTTAAAAATTGAAGTTATTGGACCAGCATTAAGGGGAATCATCTAATCTAGGCTGCAGTCAAATAGTCAAAAAATATGTCCCATCATCTAAGTCCTAACCACTTTCCTTGACCTCAGTGGAAGACCTCATGAGGTCATGGAAAGATGTGCAGGACAATTCTTAAGGACTTGAGAAAAGACAACCACTGGTGATAAAACAACGGACCTTTCTGACCTGTCAATCAAGTGTAGAATAGCCACCAATCAGATTGCCTTATCTTACATCACTGCTATATTGTCCCACAATCAATGCAGTCATTAGCTGTGTGTAATACGCAAGGTGTCTGACTTTATCAAGAATGATTCTTTGGGCGCTTTCACACTAGGTACGATTGTTCCGTACCATGCCACAGTAAAAATGTCCCCCCTTGCCTCTCCCCCCACTGGTCAGCTTTCACACTTGTAATATCGTACCGTACCCAAGTACACTGGCATATGTCAAAATTCCAATACAGCACGTTGGTTTTGCATATGGTTTTAAATGGGGAAATATATACAGAAAGAAGAAGAGGCAAGCCCTCGCATTGAAAGAATTCCATATCCAACTTCCACTTTTTTTGCTTTTTATTTGCCAGTATTTTGAAAGGAGGCACCGATATATTTCGGGGGGTTATTAATGAGAAGGGGTTTAGAATATTAATATTTAATATTAAAGGAGGACTTAACTGACCGACACATTTTGACTTATCTTATAGTAATTAACTCCAACATAATATCCATGGTCGATTTTTTGTCCATACATACCCCCTGTTCTTTTAAATGACCATTAATTAGCCGGAATTGCTGTTTCCAGGAGGCCGCCATTAACGCCACAAGTGGCATGAGAACTTGCAAGATCATAACGTCACTGCAGCTGCCACCTGCATTCATGTGCACGATGCATGCAATGTCAAAATGTCTGAATACATGGATATCTAAATAAATTAGACTACCAACCAATTTAAAATTGTTCATTGAGCGAATCAACTGTTTGATTGCAAATTGAGCCAAGTAAATGGGAAGGGGTTGAAAGCAATTGTCGAGTAGAGGAGGATGATTTTGAAGACCTTAACTTTGCTTAGTTCAGCACGCAGTTTGCCTGAATGTGTTTGCTTGATTATTACATTTGGCCGTTGTGTGCGAATCTTGTTCAATTATTAAATAAAAAATGTTAAAAATTTGCAGCACAGATTTGCCTGAACGTGCTTGCCCTGTCTTCAGTGCATTTGTCCATTGCTTGCAATGCGAAAATAATTTCTCTCTCACATTCACGTTTGATGCGCTTCACACAATATTTTCTACTTCGCGAATATTTTTAGACGCTTAAAAACCAGGGCCATCTTAACATGATTTTATTTTTAAGAAATCTTTTTTAATAATACGTGAAAGTTTTCCGACGAGGTGGAATTCAGAGGTCTGCTATTTATTCAGATTACTGACTTTACTTCAATCTAGCACGGTAGCCTGGTTTGGTTTGTCGGCTTCTCATTATCTCTTCTAAATCATTATTGGCTTGATTTTGGTTTTGATTGGTCAGTTGGCTGAATAAATGACTTGATTACAAGTTAGACAAAGTACACGGGAATTGATTTAAGGTGAGCTAATTATGCCAAGGTGACGGCAGCTGTCCAGCCTCGCTGGTAATTAGCAGACTTCAAATCGCACTTTTTTTTCCGGAAGCATTTCAAACGGCCACTGATGTTAGTTCACCTCTAAATTAAAGTTGTGTCGGATAGAAAAGGGTAATAATCAAGCTCGTCTGTCTGCCCCATAGAGGAAGTGGGAATATCTCGGTCATTCAACATACTCAATGCAGGACTGCAGGACACTGGAAATTCATGGCGCTGACAGCCGCACTGACGTCACGATTAGGGGCTGCCCCAAGCGGATCGAGGGTGAATTTTCGTCTGCTGTGGTAAAAAATGGTGCAGTCCACTAGTTTTGTAAAATCGCTCATATAAATAAAAGAAATCGCAAAATAAAGAAAACAAAGTCGTAGGAGCTTTTTTCATGATATATTGAAATAAAAACACCCAACTTTCCCAGCCATGATAGTCCTCCTTTAATATTGTAGATGCATATGCTGTGCGTGCCATAGCAACCCGGTGTGTCATCGGTAACATGAATTACCAACAGCACGAGAAATTAAACTCCAAATTTTCCTGACTGGATGTACGCTTGACGTTTTTACACACCCGGATCTTTCTCAGGGTCTTTCTCAGGGTGCCCAAACATCAAGGTAAGCCGAAAAAGTACTGATTTCATTCAATATTGGTGGAGGTTGAATACGGAATTCTACCCCCTTGAGTTTTTGGCCATGCTGTCCACTGCCCCGTACCATGTACTTCCTCATAACTTGAGCTGCCAGACATTCGCACCGCATCCCGCACTTTGAAATATCGCAGCTGCATTTTCTTCAGTTAGTCACGGCACTGTTCTGCGATAACCACGCAAATGTAACAACTCATTATTCCATAAATCTCCAAGTTTTTCCAGTTTTGATTGTATGGTTTTGTCCTGAATTTCTTCATTTGAATGGAGAGATCCATTCGCCGCTGTGAACAGAAGAGCTGAATAGTTAAGATGTCACGTAACAGTAATCTTCCGTGCTCGAGTACAGTTGCTTTCACATTTGGTACGAGTACGGATGAACCGTCCCCAGATCACTTCTTCCAAACAAGTTCGGTACGCCTTTGTTCACACTTACCAAATGAACTGGACTTTGGGTCAAGTGTACTCGGGTCCATGCCAGAGTCCCTAGTGTGAAAGTACCCTTAGATGCGCTTGAGGAACATGTAATACTGACGAAAGATACCCTGCCCTGCAACAGGGAGCTCAAATTAGTATAGTGTAGTATATCATCTGAAGTATAGCTAGTAGTGTAGTATACCATCTAAAGTAGTGAGAAAATCTATATGGGATTAAGAAGGGACTGGTTTTCAGACACTCTGGAGGATGAATTTTGTTTCCATGTTTTTGTATGTGACTTGGCTATAACATCAGTGAAAATTTTTTATAATATTTCTTCATGTTTATGCAACAAGAAGGAATTGACATGATACGCTGTATATGAGAACAGTTTTCTTTTTCTTAATTTTTTTGGACAGGGATAAGGAAAGGACCGTGGTTATGACTGTTTTCAGCAAGAGTAACATCAGCAACAAAAAAAAAAACTGAAACCAGGAATGTTATCATGGAAAGAATATTAGGACTTGTTCATTTTTCTCAAGGGTATTCATTTTGTTCCAATTCATTTATAGCAGTGAGGGGAGATTATTTGGGAGCAATGAATAACCTGTGCTTAGTGGAACCAAAAAGAAAGAAATGCATCCAATAAACATCAAAAGACACCGCAAGGTTATAATGATACAAAAATACCTGTTTTGTGAGAAGAAACCATTCTTTTATTGGTGTAAAATGTTTTTAGGACCAAGTTAAAACAGCTGTGTAAAATGATCATCATTGGTCATCGCAGTCATTTTGTTTATCAAGCTGGCATCAATGCTCTGAGACCTGAACACTGTTATTCAGGTGTGGGTACAAAATGGGTGCACCGTGTCAAAATGTTAAAAAGTGACAATTACTTTGAAATGGTTGCTGCTTATGCACAAATCTACATTACTAAGGGAGAGGAGGGCACACACACAACAGGTCAACTCAAGGCTGCTGGAACCACATCAATGACAGTTAAGAGAAGCACCATTTTTTACTTTGGGGGGGCAGATTTCTGTGACTATTTTATTACTGAATTGGGACAGTGGGGAAGAGAGCAAAGCCCTCCTCTACTTTGCATTGGCAGAGCTGCTGACCATCTTCCTGACCGCCTGCATGATGGCGTCCCTGTCGATGCCGAAGATTTTGAGCAGCTCGGCGGGCTTTCCACTGCGCGGGACGTGGGACACCGCCAGGCGGTGCACCGTAAATCCCGGCTCGCCCGCCACAGCAGAGCACACCGCCTCCCCCAGGCCTCCTGAGGAATTGCAACAATAACAATACATGGATACAGGCAGCACAGCCAGAGACTTCACGCCGAAACAAAGGCATGCCTTCTACCACATTACCATCTGCGACTGTGCGACACTTTCATGATCCATATTCACTTGAATTCCCATCACCCTCCATCTTGGCTAAATCCTTCTGACAGGCTTGCATTAGATTCTCTCACCCACTGAGCTGGAGTCCTGGGGGGGAATTCTCAGCCTCTCTGGGCATCTACACTGTGGGGGTCTCTACAGCCCACCTCTGATAACGTCCCCACCCTCCCATCCCCACAACATGACTGCAGATGGCCCAAACCCCCAACACACTCACATATCATGCATGTCCATACAGTCCATTGAACAGACTGCGCAGCGATGCATGATATTGCCAGCCACTCGTACACATTTTCACCCCACAAGGTGCACTATTTTCCTCTATTTCTACTTTTTCACAGGGGGATATGGTTTGCTGGAATAGGACTTGATGGTTTATAGTTGGGTGCGGTTTCTCCTTTGTTCCTACTGAGCTCAGACCGTTGTCCTGATGCTGAAATACAGCCAGCGTTGGCGTTTCTGTTATGTGGGTCACAGAAAGCCCGAGGGGCTCACGTGAAGTTGAAGAGAGCTGACAGCAGATTGTGTCTTCACATACGACTCCGCCCAAAAGGTGCACCGCATAGCCTTGCTGAAGGAAACTTGCCAACGAATCAGCCCAGCTCTAGGTTTATCATTTACATTAATATTGTGATTAATGTGTAGAATTCAGGGCTGCTGGGATGACTCGCTTAGTATAGCTGCTGTTTGCTGCGCGAGAGTGACTGCCACGGTATCAGATTGAATTCAGTCGTGCCAGTGCTGACTGTGGTCAGCAGCCTCATGAGAGCAGCAAGTAATGGGCTTTGCGCTGCTAAGCAGAAATTGGAGGGATACAGCCAGTTTGGGTTCGCATTGGTTGTAGCTCAGGCACCTCCTACAGACCATCCAAGCACTCCTCAGTTACGTTCCGAGCTGGCACAAGCACAGGTTTCTTTCGCCGTTGTTCTGAGGTTACACACTGCAAAATCAAAATCTTACCAAGCATTTTAATCTTGTATTTGGACCAACACTTTTTTATTACCTTTTTTCTTAGAAAAAAATTCTGTCACTTACGTGAGATGATTTTGACTAATTTGTAGATTTGTCTGTGGGGTAAGATAATTTCACTTACCACATAAACAAATCTGGA
Organism: Gymnothorax javanicus; assembly: GCA_029692085.1. Classification (NCBI taxonomy): domain Eukaryota; kingdom Metazoa; phylum Chordata; class Actinopteri; order Anguilliformes; family Muraenidae; genus Gymnothorax; species Gymnothorax javanicus. The sequence goes on from CM056203.1 coordinate 22,969,822, forward strand.
AATGAGTAAAAAAATCACTTCAAATCAGGGGAAGAATTTGTTATTATTTTTCAAAAAAAAAGGTATTTGAATTAAGGGCCCTATCATACGCCAGAGTCCCTAAACCCGTTATTTGGGGATTTCGCATTGCGTAAGAGGTGTTCCCCCGCGAAAGTTGCTATCTTGCACACCTCCCTATATCCCTAAAACCAGCGCTACCCGTTATATTATGCATAGGCGTGGTTTGGGCGTTACGCCAGTTAAACCAATCAGTGTGCCAGGTGCCACTGCCTTTCGGAGCAGGCTGCGCTATCCCAAATCCTCAAACCGAAACCCGTGATGGAGAGAGGAAGGCCGCCACGTTTCTCCTTTGACGAAGTTAAATTGCCCGTGCATGAGGTCAAATCCAGTCAGGGGAGGATCTGTTTTTGTTAAGTTAATCATGAATTGTAGTATTATTATTATTTGACATTGACATATTGTTTAATGTTTGGTATGTAGTAAAAAAAAAAATCAAGCCCACCCCTTTTGTGATGGAAACTTCAAAAAAAAAAAAAAAAAAAAAAAAAATGCGTTTAAGCCATGCACTTCCAACTCCCTCTCCGCCTGAAATGAAGCATAGAACAAAATCCCATTTTAGAAAAATAAATAAGGTATATGCACTGGCACTCAGCGACGTAACTTTTTTTTCGCCCAGCGAGAGCGGCATTTCAGAACTCTTCAGCGAATGAAGGTAATTCTGGTGACAAGTATGTGGTTTCGTCCGTTTACATTTTCCAATCGGACAGCTGTCTATTTTCTTTACAGCAAGTTGCGTGACCGTGCTGCAAAAACAGGTGTACATACTTGTCGCCGAAATTACCTTCATTTGCAAGAGAGTTCTGAAATGTCGCTCTCGCTGGAAAAAAAATTTCCGTTGCTGAGTGCTAGTGCACAGCGCTCTTGTGAAAGCCCATATGGGGGTAGCGGGTGGTTTTAGGACCCGCTATACGCTTTCCCTAACGTGCGTGGTCAAGATAGCAATTGTAGGGAAAGTGCATAAACACGCCCACGGGCACACCTCCAGGCGCAAATAAAGGATTCGGCATAATGCATAGCGGGTAGGGTGGCCGCAAGATATCGTTTAGGCATAGTGGAAGCTGCTAAATGCGTAATTCGCGGGTTGCGGGTAGTGGCAACGGGTAAGGCAGTGTGAAAGATAGAGCCCTAAGTATTTAAGTTTAAACACAAGATTAAAATGTTCGGTAAAAGTTCGTTTTGCAGCGCATGGTTTGACACTGGCAGTGAATATAAGCAGCAGCTGACAGACGTGCTTTGGAGGAGAACTGCAAACTGTCTCACTCTGCCAAGATGGCAGCATAAGTCGCGTACAAGCATCCTAGCACATAGTTCAACGATTGGACTTTCCAAATTCAGGTGGGATTGGAGATGCCAAATTTACAAAAAAAGAAGAAGAAGAAATTTTAGAATTTAGGTAAGTAAACCTGATTTGTTGGAGTTGCTCCTATTTTAATGGTGCATTGCAGTGCAAGTGAGATTTAATTAGGAAGGGTGTTGAAATGTTGTCCTCGGGTCAGGGAGTAATTATGCAGTCGCCCTATTTGGTCATGGGTTTTCTGGGGTTTTTCCATTTCAGTTCCCCTAGGAAAAAAAACTACCAACATCCATCATCTCTCGATGACTTGTGACAAAAACACTACTGATGTACCGTTTGGCTGACTGCACCCATTCCGTATCATACACCAAATATCATACCCGAAGAAACATGAAGACTTGCTAATGGAAGAAGAATTAGTGTACAAATATATACAAAAGAAATCTGATTCAACCCTCATTAAAATGTCCCATGTCTTCTCAGTGTTAAGCGATCTTTAAGCTTCCCTCCATAGTCTGTACTTCACAAGTGAGGTGGTGAGATAAATACGTACCCTCACAGTAGTGGTCTTCCACAGTGATGATGCATCCCCTGGTTGCCCTGGCATGATCGATGATTGTTTTACAATCCAGTGGTTTGATAGTGAACGGGTCAATGACTCTAATATTGATCCTCTCTGCAGGAAGAAAGGTTAAGTCATGCATGAGTAACATCACTGAGGCCCCCGCTTTATCTGACACCATCCACCACTCTAATGGTGTGTTTCCACCAAACGCAAAACAAATTTTTTGTCCCACCAGATTGCATTCAAAGTCAATGCAAAGAAGCAAATACACTCGAAAAGATGCTAGTTAGCGCCGGGCGACGCAAATCATGCGGGAGACGCAGTGCGACGCGACATGAATGGCTCGCACGAATGGCGCGAAAGCACAAAATTTGCCTTTCACGCAAAATACACGCGAAAAGATGCCAGATCGCACTGGGCTTCACGGATCACGCGGGAGACGCCACGCGACGCAACGCGAAATGGTTCATGCGAATGGCACAAATGCACAAAATTTGCATTTCACTCCACCTCAAGATATCCATGTCGAGCAAAGATTTTGCTCAAGTAGAACAGTGTTCTGAATAGTTCCATTACTAATGGCAACAACATTGATTAGCTAGGCTACCCGGCTACATATTCAAACCGCATTTTGCTGCATTGCTAGAGATAATGGGCCCGCTAGCTAGATAGCTAGCAAGCTAGCTATATCAAATAACCTACGCAACACAATTTCACTGAAATAGTGGTCTAGCTCAACATCAGATATGACAACATCATCAGTTTTGTGAATACTTTCATTCTCTAGCGGATACAACGTTCATAAAGTAAAATGTTTGTGATGTTAGCATAGCAACATTAGCATCACCATCTTGTTGAAGATTTTTTGAGATGGCAGGAAGTACCACCGTTGAGTGTAAACAAGGCTCAACTTGCATGGCTGTTAGTCGGTGGTGTGAATTTGCGTGTCAATCCTCTACCAAGTTGTTCGCCCATCAAAGTGGATGTATTCTTGGCGCGAACTGAGCGGGAAATCTTCAAAGCGAAAAAATTAAAATGATCCCGCAGTCAAACTCTAGTGAATAAAGCGAGGAGAAATTTTGTCTTGCATTTGGTGGAAACGTAGCATAATAGCCATCCAACCGTGGCACACTCAGCCAGGGGTTTTCAAACTCGGTCCCGAGGACCCCTGTGCATGCTATTTTTCATTCCGACCGCAATAGCAAAGCCAGAACTTCAACAAGCTGATAATTTTTCTAAACTAGGATCTTATACTGAGTGATGAATAAAACTTTTAAATCACCCTCTGTCAGAAATAGCTATGTGTGCCATTAAAAATACATCTTCTGTGGGCTTGTGGCATGAATTCGATTAAATTTCAAACAGTAAATTTCGATATGCTTGTAACTGCATGAAAAGAGGCAAGTCATCAGTAAACAATGAAATTAAAAACAAGTTAATCAGTAAGCTTTTAATTACACCTAGCCACCAATCCTTACCATTTGGAAGATAACGAATTTCTTCACGCAAGTGATAATGAGGTCCACATGCACTGCGTTTAAGTACGTGGAAAAGTAGCAAATTATGCATATTCAACAATTAATTTAACCTAGTAACCAGTTAACTCATTAAGTTGGCCAACTAACCTAATTTATTTGTTACCTCTTTTTGTGCAGGCTACAGTTTCTGCTTTAGTGCCATAATCACAATATAAATTTGGCAATCATTGTGGCATTGAAAAACTGTATTGGCATGATGTGGATTAGAAAGGTATATAATCCCTCAAAACATCCAAAGCACTCAATTAATTAAAACAAACAGCTTGTTACAGATTCTGGAATTGCAATTGCTGTCAAACCAAAAACCAGCATACCCAGGGGTCCCCTCGGACCAAGTTTGAAAATTACTTCACTTAGCCAAGGAAGTGGCACAGCCCTTTCAATGGATCCTGATGGGAACAGACAAAATAAATAAATCTGGAATGGCAAAGTGAACTCAGCACACTGTTTCTACTCATCCGATATATACCTGCCCTTGATTTATGACCTTAGATTTAGAATCCCAGGCCCTGGCCTTTCTTGAGGCAACATACAAAAACATTTAAGCAAAAGTAACATGTACAACATGACATGCTACCTCCTCTTACTGCCACTATTTCCAGTTCTGAACAAGTTGCGGTTCTGTGACAGCCTTTCCTTTCCAATTAGTCTAAACAACTCCAAACTCAAGGATAACACTCAGAAACAGCTGCTCTAAAGATCAGCGTCACATTTCAAATCCAGCATTTTGTGTCCATGTTTAGGAAGGGCTTTTACCGCACCTCTCTTAAGCTGGTCAGCTGCAGCCAGAGCCTCATGAAGAGTGACTCCTGCTCCAATCACTGTGACCTGGTCATCGCTGCTCTTGTACACAACCTGGGGGAATAACAAAGCCATGAAAAGGCAGCTGAGGGTGGTGAGTCTTGCCCTGTTGAGTGTGTGCATGTAATACACTGTGGAGAAGGCAGGAGAACTGATGGCTTTGAAAAGGACTCAGACTAACTCTATACCTTCGCTTGTCCAACGTGGAAATCCTCATTGCTGTTGTAAATGATGTTGTTTTCTGGACGACTGGTCCTAATGAAACAAATACCCTGCAGAAAGAGCATGAGGAGAATACTTTGGACAATGACAAACTGGGCTCCAGGCTTTTGCATTAGAATGTTAAGAGGGTGAATAACTAACCATTCAGTTTCATATTTTCATTCTTAACTGAATGCAATGAGGTAAATGCTTGTAAATGCTACTCCAGTTTTCATCACAAACGCAGTGCATCTGTAGATGCATACACATAAAACGATGACAAGCACAGAAAGTCAATCCTCAACCCTTCTCGCGTAAATCTGCATTTGAAATGGAGGCCCGGCGTTTGATTTACCTTAGTATTGGCAGCCAACTCCACTGCTCTCTCAGTGGACATACCATCGCTAGGATAAAAAATGGTCGCCGTAGGTATGGCCCTGAACATGGCTATGTCTTCCAGGCCCATCTGTGAGGGTCCATCCTCTCCTGTGAAGGGGGTTGGGGGGGGGGAGGTGCACAAGTAGGTCGGTCTTACTCATTAGAGAACTGGGGTTGGGGGCGGCTGATAAAAGTGAACATAAAAACAGGCAGGCAGGCAGGCATGCAGGTAACGCAGCATGCAGTGTACCTGGAGAACCAAAAGGAAACCGGGCCGCCCCGTGACAACTTCCAGGACAGATAGGGAGAGTGAGAGGGAGGGTCTGAGCGCTAATAAAAGTGGCAGGGAGAAATAAGGAGGACAATGTGAAGAAATTAAAATAGGTCCAGGAATCACGAGAAAAACTGGGACGCCACAATAAACTGAGAGGAGGGGGAAAATTCCAAATACTGAAAAGCGTTTCATGTCTAAAACAAAAAAGGCCATTGACTAACTTCACTGTGGTGGTGTTTTGTCTTAATTCATTTAAAATAAACATGTTCATCTGAGTCTTAAAAAAAACCCTTTTGTGATAAACCACAGGTATTATTTTGGTAGATACAACTTAGGCAAAATGCTTCACATTACATTGAGTGGGTCCCTGAAGGTATCAGAGAGAGCAAGGATAATTAATTTCATCAAGGAGGGAAGGTAAATCAGTAATAGTGTCATATTTTCATTAAAATTCCATTTAGACAACATCACTGGGGCAGAAACACATCAGGGCTATTCCACCACTGAACAGCAAGTTATCAATCTAGGTAAAGAGGAAGCCCAGTCTACTGGTTTAAGTTTACATGATGCTTCCAGATAAGCATAATTTTAAGCCTTACAACAGGAATGTACACACATTTTTATCCATATGATCAGTGATGGTTACTGAGAGGAAAAAGGGGACATACATACTTTCAAACCTCATTGCACCACCACTGCATATAATATATGATTACATTAGCAATGAGAAACCAGAAATACTGTGACCGGCGCTCTGTCAGTACGGTGGCGTAGGAGAGAGCAGGTAGAGACTGACCTATGGACACACCACAGTGGGAACCGCACAGGTTGATGTTGCTCTCGGAAATGGCTGCCATGCGCAGCTGGTCAAATGCGCGGGTGAAGAAGGTGGCAAAGGTGCTGGCGAATACAATGTTCCTGTCCCGAGCAGCACAGCCTACTGCCACACTGACCTGGAGGGGGTTTAAAATGTAGGGTATGTTACCGAAGCACCTCATCGCGTGGGGAGGATTGTTCAGCCCAGCAGGCTTCAGTAGAGCAGCTGCACCATCCCAGAGACAGAAAAACGAGGTCCTGAAACAGGGCTCCTTAAAATCACCTAAAATACTATTTGTAACTAGATAACTCGGTCGCCACAGGGACCGAGTCGTGTATCTCGCCAATCCCGAAATTTCGGACAAATTGGCCGCCAGCAGCCATATTGGACATCCAAAATTGCTGAAAATTGGTCTTGAGCATTGTCAAATAAATATCTTCACCTGTGCAAAATTAGAAAAAATTCCTGTAATAATTGTTGCTTCCAGAGCCCGGAACAGAAAATCTCTGCGGGCGCGGCAATACTGAACCATAGTATCTCCCGACTATCGTCATCGGGGAGATACAATTAAGGCCAGGGCTTACTATTAAAACACAAATAAAATTTTAGTAACAAAATGTCAATATTTCCATGGTTCGAGAAGAATCTTTTCACATTTCAATTGGAATTTTCGTTCTATGACTTTGATTTCCTGATGTAGAACACTTGATATAAACAGATATGCAGATGTGAAGATCACCAAGTCATCCTAAGTTAAGAAGAAATATTTTGACATATCAGCATTGTTCAAAATACAAGATATTGCTCAGTAGCTCAGAATTAGGCCGATTTTGAAACTGCATAACTATTGTGGAATAGAAAATGGTGAAAAATAGCTCAGTTTCTGTGAATGATGGTCATTACATTGCATAGCCAACAATATAAAATTGCCTGTTCTTTAAGGAATGTGACAAAGGCCAAAAATAAATGCCATTCAGTTTAGTTTTAATAACCATGCCTGTGATATAAAAGTGAACTTAACAGCTACACAGGTAACAATAAAATGGCTGCAGAAGCACAGAAAGTAAGTAGGGCAAATCATCAGCACTACCAGAGTTAGATTATGGAAGAAGTCATGTATTATTTAGTGAGCTCAATTTAGAAAATGGCGTAAGTCAGCCTTGACTTCGCTGAGCAGAGCACAGAGCGGACTGGATTTACTGACATCTCAACTGATATCAAAACAGAATAATCATGGATAAGTTTTTTTTTTTTTAATTATGCATGTGTTGTGGTTTAATAATGCCATGAGCAGAACAAATAAAGAATGAATGAATGAATGAACACAAAACCAGAATAATATTAAGGAAGACTATACAACCGCAAAAACGGTCTTGAATAAAGTGTTACAAAACTTCTAAATTGGTTGCGGAAATTGAGGACTGAAACAATCCTCATAATATTGATAACTGAGTGTTACACAGCCATAGATTACTCATGCGACAGCCAACGTACTCAACTTTACAACCTATGCCCAGCAGAGCTAAAGACACTCCATTACCATGTTTTGCTCGGCGATATAGCACTCCACATAGCGATTGGGGTACTCGTTCCGGAAAATCTCTGAGAAGGTGGAGTTCTTGGTGTCCCCGTCCAAGGCTACCACTCGCTCGTTGTAGCGGCCCAGCTTAGCCAAGGCCATTCCATATGCCTTCCTCGTGGCTATCTGTGGCCAAAAACAATAAAATTTGACTTTTTTTCCCCTTTTATTTCCAACCCCAACAGAAATTACTGGAGGATTGCAGGGGATAGCAAGAACTGAAATCCTTCCTTACAGGGTGATAAAACAAATTCTAACATTGTGGTCTCCTTCAAGACACAAACACATCAGTAAACCTAACGGCAGAGGGAAACCTTTATCTTCACTACTTTTTAATGAAGAATATTGCAAAGCTTCAGAGTGAAAATTTAAGATCCATGGAAAAACATTACATTACATCACGTTATTGTCATTTGGCACAGAGTGCTTTGACTGGACAAGGAGAGCAGAGAATCCCACAGGGAAGTACCATTTAAATACCAGAAGTGACAATACATAGAAAGGACCTTGCTAAGTGAAATACCTAATGGAGGAAAATAAATCCAAATCTAATTTGTTTAATGGTTTCCCTCAGCATTAAGAGAGGAGGCTTATCATTCTTGTGAAATCATTCAGTCTTCTGGTGAAAGGTTGGGCCTCACGGTCTGATATCGAATGAGGACCTCTTCAGTCTCATGACGATCGCTCCACAGGGTGAAAGGGTTTCAGATGGATATTGGCTTATTACAAACCCACTCCACCTACTGGCCAATATATGGGTTTCTATGAGTCGTGCTTGTGTTAGCCCACAACTGTGGAGAGATAACTTGCATGTGCGCATACTTCCATATCAATCATATTAATATTGTGGTTGTGGAAATGAGAGTTAATATGGGTATTTTAACCTGGGCTCAATAAGGGGACAAATCATGAGAAATACCAGGATGAATACACTTGGCTCTGGTTAACAATATCGCATATATCGCAGAGCCAGTCTGACTTGTGTTTTGTGCCTTGTGCAGGCCTCTGAACCTTGTCTCCAGGCTTGTAGTTGGGGCCGCTGGGCATCCTGATGTTGCGTACGCTGACGGGCGGAGCGTCTTCAGTGGGGGAGGCTGGGTACAGGCGCTTGTTATTGTTCAGGATGCGGCCCTGCAGCTCCTTCATCACTGTGTCCGCCAGGTCTCTGCTGAGAGGCTTACCGTGCCAGCCCATCTTATCCTCAGCCACTGTGCGCACACACATGCATACACATACACACACGCAAGCACACAAACACAACAAACATGCCCATTAACACACTCATACATGCAAGCGCATACACACGCAAACACAAGCACATACTCGTGAACACACCCACAAGCACACAGACACACACACACATGCATGCAGACATGCACAGAGATATGCTTACACATGCACACATACATGTAAAGCACATGTATGACATGAGCACACTCAAGACACACACATATGTGCATATATATACACACATACATATATACACACACACACACACACACAAAAATGAAACTCATGTTAACATCTTAGATGAAAAAGTGCACTGCCATTTTTACCATTATATTCATCTAATAATACAATATGAGGATATACTGCAATAATCATGTGGGCACACAACAGACCGCTATTAAGTCCTGCCGTGACATGTAATGGGACACTGAGACAGGCAGTAGTACGTTGTATACATAAAACTACACAAAAGCAAAATATTTGGAAGCTCCAGGAGGGACAGTATTTCAGATATATTTACATAAAATATGCATGTGAATGCATTCATTTCATGCAACTCTGTACCAACTGGAAAACAACTTACTTATCTGACATTATATTTATGACTTACAGCTCCATTCATGGAGTCAAACTGCTAACAAGAAAACAATGTGTTTTCTCACACCTTGTGTCCCAGTCTGTGAATTACAGTATACTTGTATCACCAACTTAATGTTCTAGAATGTTTGCATCTGCGGGTTGCTATGTCAGTGGTCTCCAACCCTGCTCCTGGAGAGCTGTCATCCGGTAGGTTTTTACTCCAGCTTTATTTTAGCTCATCTGATTCAACTAACAAGCAGCTCATCAAGAACCCAAACTGGGAAATGAGGAGTGCTTTACTTTGGTTGAAGTGAAAACCATCCGAAACATAGCTCTCCAGAAACAGGGTTGAAGACAAGTGTTCAGCATGAATAGTGCAGACCTCTGTTGTTGGAAATCAGGCCTGGGTAGATTGATTAATCTTTTGTCAGTACAGTACCTGAAATGCCTTTGCCTTTGACAGTTTTGGCAATGATGGCAGTGGGCTGGTGGCGGGTATTGCTAAGTGCTTTGCACAACTCCTCCACACTATGTCCGTCCACAATGATGGCATTCCAGCTGGGTACAGAAAGCAGAGGTTTTATGCCGCTGAAGTACGTTTGTAGCATTATAAACAGTGCAGCGACATACGCATACATGCAAACACTCTCTCACACACATACGCACAAACACACTCGCAGACTCACACACATAAACATGCACGCACGCACGTACACCCTTTCACACACAAACACACACTCACACTGACACTCTTACACACACACACACACACACACACACACACAAACATACATACCCAAAAGCCTCACAGCGTCTCTGGTACTTCTCCACATGGTGCTGCAGGGGGGCAGGGTCGCTCTGCCCGAGGCGGTTGATGTCTAAGATGGCCACCAGGTTGTCCAGCTGGTAATAAGAGGCAAACGACATGGCCTCCCACACCGCTCCTTCAGACAGCTCTCCATCTCCCAGAAGACAGTAAACCCGATAGCTGCGGAGACAGGCATTCAGGTCACTGATGGTAAAATCTGCCAAAAATGCAGGTGATACATGTGGCAACTGAAAACCAAGGGGCTTCAAATGCTAAAAAAATCCAATCCAATGAATGAGGCAGACAATACCAGGCAAGGTGGACACTAGAATGATTGACAGCTAGACCTGGCAAATGGTCAATACAGGCAGCCTTAAGTCTGAAATTCAACTCGAGAAAATTCTGAACAAGGGCCATTGTATTGTTGCGTATCTGTCAATAAATTCAAAACGAATTGTGCTAATGTACTTCTGCAAGACCAACTAACAATTCAGCTGTAAGTAGAACTGTAAAGCAACTACAGGCCAGGGGCTGGTCAAATACAACCCCAATTCCAAAATAGTTGGGACAAAGTGTAAATTGTGAATAAAATCAAAACGAATAACTTTCAAATCACACCAGCCAGTATTTTATTCACAATAGAATAGAGATAACATAGCAAATGTTGAAACTGAGAAATTTTACAATTTTATCCACAAAATAAGCTCATGTCAAATTTGATGGCCGCTACAGGTCTCAAAAAAGTTGGGACAGGGGCCTGTTTACCATGGTGTAGCATCCCCTCTTCTTTTTAACACAGAGTGGAGGCGTCTGGGCATTGAGGAGACAAGTTTCTTGAGTTTAGCCATTGGAATTTGATCCCATTCTTGTTTAATACAGGCTTCCAGCTGCTGGAGAGTTTCGGGTCTCCTTTGACGGACTTTTTGTTTAATTATGCGCCAAATGTTCTTTATCAAGGAAAGATCAGGACCCAGTTCAGCACACGGACTCTTCTACTACGAAGCCATGCTGTTGTAATAGCTGCAGTATGTGGTCTTGCATTGTCCTGCTGAAATACACAAGGCCTTCCCTGAAATAGATGTCATCTGGAGGGGAGCATATGTTGCTCTAAAACCTTTACATACCTTTCAGCATTCATGGTGCTTTTTAAAACATGCAAGTGTCCCACACCATATGCACTAATGCATCCCCATACCATCAGAGATGCTGGCTTTTTAACTGAACACTGATAACAGAGGGGTGGTCTTTCTCCTCTTTAGCCCGGAGGACACAACGTCCATGATTTCCGACAAGAATGTCAAATTTGGACTCGTCTGACCACAGGACACTTTGCCACTTTGCTACAGTTCATTTTAAATGAGCCTTGGCCCACAGAACACGGCGGCGCTTCTGGATCATGCTCAACAATGGCTTCCTTTTTGCATGATAGAGTTTTAGGTGGCATCTGTGGATGGCACGGCGGACTGTGTTTACAGACAGTGGTTTCTTGAAGTATTCCTGGGCCCATTTAGTAATGTCAATGACAGAATCATGCCGGTGAGTGATACAGTGGCGTCTGAGGGCCTGAAGGTCACGAGCATCCAGTAAAGGTCTTTGGCCTTGTCCCTTACGCACAGAGATTTTTCCAGTTTCTCTGAATCTTTTGATGATGTTACGCACTTTCGATGATGAGACCTTCAAAGCTTTCGCAATTTGACGTTGAGGAACATTGTTTTTAAAGTATTCCACAATTTTTCTTACGCAAGCCTTCACAGGTTGGAGAGCCTCTGGCCATCTTTACTTCTGAGAGACTCAGCCTCTCTAAGACATCCCTTTTATAGCCAATCATGTTAGACACCTGATGCCAGTTAACTTAATTACTTGCTAAATATTTTTTCAGCAGATTCTCTTATATAGAGATTGCTTTTTCAGCCCTTTTTTGCCTGTGTCCCAACTTTTTTGAGACCTGTTGCAGCCAGAAAATTTGAAATAAGCTCATTTTGTGGATAGAAATGTAAAATGTCTCAGTTTCAACATTTGAAATGTTATCTATGTTCTACTGTAAATAACATATTGGCTCATGTGATCTGAAAGTCATTGCATTTTGATTTTATTCACAATTTACACTTCGTCCCAACTATTTCAGAACTGAGGTTGTAGTTGGACCAGTGCCATAAATACCAGAAGCCAAAGTAAAAGCCATTTTTCAAAAGCACCTCATATTTTGTCCACCCCCTATATAATAACACCCTACAAGGATGACCAGTTAATAAAAAAATAGTGGCAAAGCCACTGCGCCTACTTGGCCAAACATGGCCAAAATGGAACACCCCCTATTGGCCAAAGTATTGGTCCGATTCGGCTCAAAATCAAACTTGGTCTGGACCTTATGACCATATATACACACATATGAAATATGAAAAGGGTCGGTCAAAAACTGAAGACGCTAGAGTGCAGACAAGCCAGAAGTTTACGCACGCATGGACGCACGCACGACAGACCACCACTAAAGACCCCGAGCACAGCATAAGCCCCTTGGGCCTTTTGGCCAAGCGGGCTAAAAACCTCAATGACAATGAACAAGCATGTAGATGCCAAACAGCATCATGACACTCATAAGGAATATTTTATTCACCTCGCGTGCTCTTTCTCAACTCACTTATTCGACTGCGCGATTGAGGGACAATGCAGAGAAAGGCTGGCCTCACAGACATGTGAAGGGACCACACCCACTCCTGCATCCCCAAAGCGCAACATGGCCACAGATCAGAAGCACGACCCCCACACAGATCAGCGCGCTGCTCCCCCCCACAACATTAATACATCCTGACAGCTTTCCAGTCAAATAGACATGTTCTCATGAAGGCGAGAAGATCCGGCGAGACAGTGAGAATTAATTCATGCATTCCTGCTCCCGACTGAGAGCAGAATACTGTTTGCCCCTATAGCACCTGGTCTGGCTCCTCCTCAACATCTTCACTTTCAATCAGTCACGGTCCATGGGCCACACAGACTGACCAGCTGTCAAATAAATTACCCAATTCGGTGCACTAAAATGAAGCCCGAAAATCACAACCCCGTTCATTCAAAATTCACGTCGCAAAGGACCACAAATATAGGATACGGTGATTTTTTCCAAAATTATTTGCAGAAACTCATGTACATGGATTTACATCACTATGAAAGTGGTCCTTGGAAAAGAAAGTAAATTAGAGGGCATTCGGTAGAACGCATACCTCTGCCACGCCATATATCTGTCCTTTTGGTTACAGAATATGTTCCTGATCACTTCCCAATTTAAATCAACTCTTCCTTGGACAACCACCTATCATTCTGCCAAATTTCCTGCCAAACTATTCGTAACATTTTGAATTATCTAGTCAGATATATCACACAGACCTGCGTTAGACAGATATATTTTAATTCTTCCAGATCCAGAATCCAGAATATATTCCAGATTGCCTCAAAAATTGAATCAACTCATCCTTGCACTACCAGCTATCACCCTACCAACTGTCATGCCAAACCGTTCATAACTTTTTGAGTAATCCTGTTAACAGCCAGACAGATAGACAGACAGACAAATGGGTGAAAACATAACCTCCTTGGTGGAGGAAATAAATGTAAAGGATTTTTGGTTCATTAAAGCGTCCTGGCCCTGCATAATGCAATGACTTACATTACACCCAACAAAAACCTGTGAACAGCCAAAGTTGTTTTAGATACCAAAAGCGATAAGAAAACATTTTAACTTTATAATGGGTGATTAGGTCAATAGCTACCCGACACATTCTCTTGGATCAAAGGACAGATGATTCTAAACCACAGTACAAGGCCTGGATTATGCTGTTTCAGTAGTGGCCTCTCAGTGGCCTGGGGCTTTTCATTGTTCGACAGGCCTATGGGACATTTGGCAGCGAGGGCAGGCTTAACCACTTTAGAGAGAACATGTTTCTCTGTGAAAACTCTTCCAAAAGTATCTGCAGATCAGACCCACTGCGCCTATGAGTGGAAGCATTGGGAAATCAAACCATTAACATGCACTCAAAAAGAGAATCCTATGATTAATTTAATAAAATTAAGGGCAGCAGTTGCAGGCAACATTGGGTATGTGACTCTGACCAATCAATTATTTGCACGTTTTTATTTGGTTTAAGACACATATACATAATAACAATGTATGCATTGGCTCTCCATAATTTTATTTCGTAATCTAATTACTAATTTTCTTGAGTGTATGCCAGCCATATATTCCCAACGTCAAGACAGGCTCTATAAACAAGAGTTTTATAATTATGAGCAGGGAGTCCTAGGTTTCTGACCTGCCCCAGTGCACAAAGACAATACTGCAAATGTTACCAAAGCAAAAACTCCTCAGAGACCGGTGGACTGGACCTGTCACCTGGCTTCTTCCAAATTGTGCATTTTGCTAATTGCACAATCCAGATGTGACAAACATCAAACCTGCTGAGTTTGAATTAAATTAAAACCCTGTGTGTGTGAGTGATGTTGGAGGTGATACATCTGGTTCGGTGCCATCACCGATCAATGCGTGTAATGGAGCAAAATAAATAAGAAACTGAAAAATAGAGAAGTTCTCAGCAGATGCTGCTAACTCTTAGCATGATAAAAGCAGACCATCATTATGCTTGTCAGCGTTTACCTTTGCATCAAGGTGAAATGAGTTTGATTGCCCTGTATTTACTTGTGCTTAAAGGTCTGGACAACTCTGATGTGGTACATGCACTACATAGCCAAAAGTGTGGTATGAGGACAGATGAATCCAACATTTCATTTCAGAATAATGGATATTCATATATAGCTGGTCCACCTCGCCGTGCAGCGATAACAGCGTCTACTTTTCTGGGATGGCAGTCGACTAGATTCTAGAACACTGCAGTGAGGACTTGTTTACAATCCAGTCACAAAAGCATTGGTGAGGTCAGGCAGTGGTGTTGGCCAATTAAAGCTGCCTCACAGTTCACTTTCCAGCTGATCCTAACGGTGAATCATGGGTTATAGGGCAGTTTTCTGTGCTGGCCATTCAAGTTCCTCAACAACAGTCTTCATACAACCATCTGCCCATTGGAGGATTATCACACTGAAGCAGGAAAAGACCTTCCCAAAATTACTGGAGGCAAAGAATAATCTGGAATGTAATTGTGTGTTTTAGCTTCAAGATTTATCCTCAGTGGAACTAAGAGGCCTATCCCGAACCATGAAACAACCCCAGACCACGTTGTGTCCATATACTTCTGGAGTATTAAAATAGACAGCCTAGGGAATGTATAAATATAGCCCTTTTGAAATATGTATCAGAATACATACAAGCCAAATCAGAATGTTATAATTTATGCGTCTAAAAAATAAGCAATAAACCTCTTTGCCTTTTTCTTAAATTATTTTAACTATGAGTACACTGAGGATAAAATAACCATCCTTTGAAGAATAGAGGGGCAAGCTTCTACATCAAGCACTATTAGTTCTTATTTTTCAGCGAGCATGTTTCATGATATCTTATAATAGCTTTCAAACAGAGTACAAAAATATTGAAAATAAAATAATATGGAACCAAACAGCAGAAATGAGCAGTTTGTGATGACATATTGTCATGCCATTTTACACCAGGTGGAGTAATGAATTGTGTAGGTAAATGAACCTATGCTAGATATGGCCAGGCTATAGTCAATTTTTGTTTGATCCCCCCCCTTTTAAAATTCTGTTTCCAGCAAAATGGCTCAGACATCAGTTAAAATTCAAAAAAGCAATGCACTCCAAAGACAGGACCAAACTAGTTTCATCAATGTATAAATACAACCCCAATTCCGAAATAGTTGGGACAAAGTGTAAATTGTGAATAAAATCAAAATGCAATGACTTTCAAATCACACCAGCTAGTATTTTATTCATAATAGAACAGAGATAACATAGCAAATGTTGAAACTGAGAAATTTTACAATTTTATCCACAAAATGAGCTCATTTCAAATTTGATGGCTGCTACAGGTTTCAAAAAAGTTGGGACAGGGGTCTGTTTACCATAGTGCAGCATCCCCTCTTCTTTTTAATACAGAGTGGAGGCGCCTGGGCATTGAGGAGACAAGTTTCTTGAGTTTAGCCATTGGAATTTGATCCCACACTTGTTTATTACAGGCTTCCAGCTGCTGGAGAGTTTTGGGTCTCTTTTGATGGACTTTTCATTTAATTATGTGCAAAATATTCTCAATCGGTTGAAAGATCAGGACTGCAGGCAGGCCAGTTCAGCACACGGACTCTTCTACTACGAAGCCATGCTGTTGTAATAGCTGCAGTATGTGGTTATGCATTGTCCTGCTGAAATACACAAGGCCTTCTTGGAATAGATGTCATCTGGAGGGGAGCATATGTTGCTCTAAAACCTTTATATACCTTTCAGCATTCATGGTGCTTTTTAAAACATGCAAGTGTCCCACACCATATGCGCTAATGCATCCCCATACCATCACAGATGCAGGCTTTTGAACTGAACGCTGATAACAGGAGGGGTGGTCTTTCTCCTCTTTAGCCCAGAGGACACGACCCCCATGATTTCCAACAAGAATGTCAAATTTGGACTCGTCTGACCACAGGACACTTTGCCACTTTGCTACAGTTAATTCTAAATGAGCCTTGGCCCACAGAACACGGCGGCGCTTCTGGATCATGCTCAACAATGGCTTCCTTTTTGCATGAAAGAGTTTTAGGTGGCATCTGTGGATGGCACGGCGGACTGTGTTTACAGACAGTGGTTTCTTGAAGTATTCCTGGGCCCATTTAGTAATGTCAATGACAGAATAATGCCGGTGAGTGATGCAGTGGCGTCTGAGGGCCCGAAAGATCACAGGCATCCAGTAAAGGTCTTTGGCCTTGTCCCTCACGCACAGAGATTTTTCCAGGTTCTCTGAATCATTTTATGATGTTATGCACTGTCAATGATGAGACCTTCAAAGCCTTTGCAATTTGACGTCGAGGAACATTGTTTTTAAAGTATTCCACAATTTTTCTTACGCAAACCTTCACAGAGAGCCTCTGGCCATCTTTACTTCTGAGAGACTCAGCCTCTCTAAGACATCCCTTTTATAGCCAGTCATGTTACACACCTGATGCCAGTTAACTTAATTACTTGCTACATGTTCTTTCAGCTGATTCTCTTCTATATTAATTGCTTTTTCAGCCCTTTTTTTTGCCTGTGTCCCAACTTTTTTGAGACCTGTTGCGGCCAGAAAATTTGAAATGAGCTCATTTTGTGGA
Organism: Gymnothorax javanicus; assembly: GCA_029692085.1. NCBI lineage: Eukaryota > Metazoa > Chordata > Actinopteri > Anguilliformes > Muraenidae > Gymnothorax > Gymnothorax javanicus. The sequence goes on from CM056203.1 coordinate 22,987,193, forward strand.
TAAAAATGTAGGGAAAAGAAATGCTCAGCATTTTCTCTCAGCATTTCTTTTTCCTACTATATTAGCTCTACACACCTATAGTACTCATCAGTTCAGTGTGTTGACCTGAGCGCAACAATCTTTTTTCATTTGTGCATAAAAATATTTTAACATTTGAAATGTTATCTATGTTCTATTGTAAATAACATATTGGCTCATGTGATCTGAAAGTCATTGCATTTTGATTTTATTCACAATTTACACTTCGTCCCAACTATTTCGGAATTGGGGTTGTAGATTATTCTGATGAAAATGTTCTTCAGCATTGAATGTGAACCAGATTATGTGCTTCTCTCAATATGTTGAGCACTGAGAGGGGTTGGGAATAACTGCTGGACTTATTAGAGCAGAAGAATTAAGTGAACAGAAAAGCAAAGAAGGTGCAGCCAAAGCATCATAAATATATTAATTAGCAAGACCTTTTGGTTGTCATCTTTTCTGACATTTAATTGGTTTTCATGATTTGGCTTGGCTATTTTTAATGGTCTATGCCCAGAAAGTGCACACAAAATTCAAATTTTTGTGCATATCTGCTGTGCAGTGTTCTTGCAGGTGACAAATGTGTGGAGCAAAAAAGCAAGCTATGATTCTCAGACATATACTGGGTATTTTGCCCATATAAACATACAATGCTGTGGAAAAAGTTTTTGCCCCCTTCCCGATTTCTTCTATGTTTGCTTAATTGTTAAATTTGAATGTTTCGGATCACGGCCTTTTCATTAGAAACCGGCGCCCGGAGCAAATTGCCGCTTACTTTGAATGCTGCGCCGGTTATCTTTATTGCTGCAAGCAGAAGATGTCATTAAAAAAAAAAAAAAAAAAATCCGTGAATTTAATTGACAGTGAACGTCCAAACCCGTCGCGATAAACCACAAACGTTTGGACAAAACACTTACGGTTCTGTGTTATGCACTCGAGCCTTTGGCAAGGAACCAATCGGAACCGTTGAATGGAATCGTTCTGGTAACTTTCCGAATGGTCATGCATTGGAACCATGAAGAAAGCAAAGTGGAAGCAAAGTGATGAATCTTGCAAATAAACAGAAACCAATGAAAGATTTCTTCACCAAAGAAACAGGTAGGCTTAAGTGGCGACTTCATATTTAACGGATATCTAATTGATTTTGAGACAACTAAATGAATGTGTTCCTAACAACACGTATAAAGGCTGAGACACCGATCGGAATTTGCTTAATCCCGACAATCTACTTTACAATTTGTACAAGTTTAGTTGACTCCGGTGGGTGAAACACGCTCATATTAAATAGGCATGGGCAACGCTCTGCATAAACTCTAATGGAATGCGTAACAGCTGAACTGGGGAGGTAAACAAGCCTCAGAAAACTTATAAAAAAAATGATGTAAATACCATTTTCATTCAAAAATAACACCTTGGTTTGATTAAAAGCAACCTTATCAATAGGATACCCGCATTTCATACATGAACTCTGCGTATTACGGCCAATAACGCGATTTGAACAGAGCTATTATTCGCCCGTTGGATGAATGCGTGACCTCAATTTGCGCCGTGTTTACAAACTTTCAAGTGCACGGCGTGGCAAAAATATCTATTTTGGAGGTAGATTTCAAACAGCCCGCGCTGACGTGATATCCCAGCTACGGCCCTGATTGCCTAACAGCCATCTAATTTGAGAAATTACGAGTCTGTTCGTCCACTCTAGACCTCCAGGGGATGTGAAAAAAGTTCGACAGAAGTTGTTGAAGTTCGTCGCGAGTTCGCCGTGACTTCCTCTCAACAATAGCAAGAAAGGTGAGTGTATTTTTACTGTCAACCTACATAGTTAGTTGACAGAATATCCTGTGACCCTATTTGTGAAGTTTCAGTAAAATATACCAAGGAATAAACCAGCGCTAGGCGTTCAAAGCCTACCAGTGTTCTGACAAATTTTGCTACCTATGCCACCTCGCGAACACCGGTCTCAAGATTCATTCACTTATACCCTTCAATTCGAGACTGCGAGGATGGAAATCTGAATAATCAATTAGGAAAAATTCTCGGCTCTCGGTAATTCTGTAGCCTATATCGTTTAAACATTTTGTTAATCGGATTATGAAATAAGACTGAAAATAACGCCCGCTTTTTGTTTGGGTGTAAAAGCGCCTATTTAAAGGAGAATACATTGTATATTGATTAAGCATTGAACTCTGCATAAGTCGAACTGTTTTAATATTTGTTAATGACATTGCTTTGGCTTCCTGGAAGCAAGTACGCGCAAATCTGCTGTCCTGTGAGCATTTCAGGTTCGATGTACTGAGTAATAACGCTGCAGAAACTTAAACTGGCCCGTCATTCTGCCGAATAGTCTTACTAAACTAGTTAATCGTCTGATTGCTAATCAAGCAAAGGGGAGGTTTCTGCCTCGCCAAACTAACCTCCGACTGCACGTCACTGTGTTTTACTATGAATTATTCACAGTAGCTCATTTAAACTATCATGGGAGGAGGGTATATGGACATTGTAAAAAAACAGTGCAAAGGTTTTGTTTTTTTTTTTTATCACCACGGGTTATTGAAGGGGGAACGTTTGATTCATTTCGTAGCAGTGGGAGGGCAAACAACTGCCGGCATCAGCGACTTCACTGCATTTTATACAGTAATGGGCGAGTAGCGTTAATGTTTGCCCTCCACCGATAATTTTGACATTTTTGCAGGCCATTGATCCAAAAAAAAAAACTTCACAGGCAACCCATTCATACCATTTTTAATATCAAGGCAAAACCTAATGTTTGTTGAACATAATTGGGTGAAATTCAATGCATTTTCCATTAAAAAGGGCCTAGGGGGCGCTGCTGTACTTCAGAAAAGGGGTACCCTAATGGATAATTTGGCCAGGTTTATTTCTGAGTAGACTGCATTTTCGAAAATGCCCCCAGGCTTCACCCCCCAATTTTCACAATGGGTTTTGTTGATAAATGCCGAAATCAGCCATTTTTGGGACCCTGTGGCTCTGAGACCCTTTCCTGTAAAGGCGTTGGACTTGTGGCAAACTCTTCGTCTGTGTCTTCTGTACTTACCTGCAAAAAATCATTAGAAAATAATAAAAACTTTTTTCTCAGCAACTCAAGAAATGTTGTCATTTTATTCATTTGTATTGCCCATGCCTATATTAAAAGTTTCATTTGTGAGACTCCGTCATATAGTCGTTTGTTCAATTTAAATTTGATCAAATCTGCCACGAATCAAGTTGAGAGACAGTGTCGTCTGTCTATGACGCGTTTTTATCCAATCTGTGCGAATAGTCAATCGCGCTGAGCATTTATCCATCCACGCGCAGCACAACGATGTAATTTTCAGGCGATGAGATTAATTTAGGCCTAATAGCCTCGACAAAAGGAAGTTTCCCCACATTTCAACAGTCTCAGTGCAGTACACATGATTGTGAGGTGATTTTCGCATGATAAAATGTGTTTTGTCGATTTACCAATTGCCAAGCTAATATCCAATTCATCAGCCGCGCAGCGCGTTTTGTTAAACGCTCAGATTTGACAAACGTGCGTGACATGGGATTCTCGGCAAAACATTGCGTTGTGCGAGCATATGAAATGAAATCTGGCAGGTGTCGACCGCTTTATCGTGTAGAATAGCATTTGGATGGATGGAGCTTTTCAGCCAATCGAAGATATTAATTTCTTCGAGTAGGTCATCGCACCAGTTTAAGATTTCCCATTCGCTGAAGCGGTAACAAGCAACCGGTTTAATCGAAGTAGCAGGCAAATTAAGTCAATAATGATCGATAAATTTCAGTTTATATGCACAGCTTCTTGCAGGTGGCATGGCATGTGCCGACTGCTGTATCGAGTAGGGTAGTATTTGGACGGGTAAACCTTTTAGCCAATCATTGTCGTGCATAGTAATTTATTCAAATACTCAACGAACCGGTTTCAAAAGCCACGTTGGATGTTTATAGATATTGATATTTGTAGATATTTAGACTGTATATCTAGTGCTCTGCGTCAAGATGATTCATTCTTCCATTGTCTTGAACCATTCCAGTATTAATAACAGAAAGTGAATTCAGTTTGACAGAATTATTTCAACAGTATTCAGTGGTGTGGTGTAGTGTGGTGATGGTGCTTTTCGCGGGTTTATAAAATAACATCTGTAGATAGCATTACCAGGTAGATAATATTTCAGTCCTAAAAAAACCATTGAAACTTAACATGCATCTGAAAAATTACTGTAAAATAATTTTTATTGACATTAAAAGAAAAACGGGCACACCGTCCTGAACCCTCCCTCCAAAAGCTTACGTAGTCGAGATGGGCCCTTTGGGCCCATACACATCTTACTTCTGAGTCTGACAGTGTGCCTGTTGCTTGGGTTTCTAATGAAAAGCCTGGATCATCCAACTAAATTCACTATAAAACAAAGATAACATGAGTGAACACAAAATGCAGTCATTAAAATATCATTACATTTATTGAAGATACACAGGAATTGAAAACCTACATCAACCATGTCAAAAAATAATTGCCCCCCTCTAAACCTACCAACTGGATGTGCCACTCTTAGCGGTAACAACTGCAATCTGATGTTTGCAAAAACTGCCAATGACAGTTTTACATCGCTATGGAGGAATTTGGCTGACTCTTCTTGGCAGAATTGTTTTCTTACAGCCACATTGGGGGAATTTCAAGTAGGAACTGTTTGTCTAATGTCATGCCACAACACCTCAATCAGATTCAAGTCAGGACTTTGACTAGGCACTGCAAAACCTGTGTTTTGGTCCTTTTGTGCCGTTCAGAGGTGGACTATCTTTTGTGCTATGGATAATTGTCCTGATGCATAGCCCAACTGTGCTTCAGCTTTTGGTCTCAAACTGATGGCCAGACATTCTCCCCCAGGATTTTCTTGTTGAGAGCAGAATTTATGGTTCCATCTCATTTGGCAAGTTGCCCAGGTCCTGAAGCAACAAAGCAGCCCCAGACTATCATACTACCATCACTGTGTTTGACTGTTGGTATGATGTTCTTATTGTGGAATGCTGCGCTAGCTTCACGCCAGATGTCCTCCAAAAAGTTCCAGTTTTGACTGAGCTGTCCACAGAATATTATCACAAAACTTTTGGGGGTCATGAAGATGTTTTTCGGCAAATTTGAGACGAGTGAGATGAGCCTTTGTGCTCGTCTTGGTCACCATGGTTTTTGCCAGGCAGCTTTCCCATGAATACCATTTCTGCCCAGCCACTTTTTTATCGCGAAATCATGAACACTGCACTTAACTAAGGCAAGAGAGGCCTGCAGTTCTTTAGTTGTTGATCTTTCTTTCGTGGCCTCCTGGATGAGTAGTCAATGCACTCTTGGAGGTAGTTGGTAAGCCAGACACTCCTGGCAAGGTTGACCACTGTTCCAAGTTTTCTCAGTTTGTAGATAATTGCTTTAACCATGGTCTGTCGGAATCCCAGGGCCTTTGCAGCCTTGTCCAGATTGATAGATGTCAACTACACATCTCTCATTTCTCATCTATTCTTGAATTTTTTACATTCTGGCATCATGTGCTGCTTTTTGCCTACTTCACATTGCAGACAGGTTCAGGCTGCCGTTAATCATGCCTGGGTATGTCATGAAATTGAACCAAGTTATCAATTAAATTTGTTTAATTGGTTGATTTAGCATCTAAGGGGGCAATGACTTTTCACATAGAGCCACGTAGAATAGGATAGCTTTCTTTCCCTCAATAAAGGCAATCGTCATTTGACCTCTTGCTCCAACACATTCTCATCCGGACTCGTCTTATATTGACGCTACCTGACCAAGTGTCGATATATGAGACAGAAGGAAGCTTTTGGCATCATTATTTGAGGGTTAGGGTTCGGGTTAAGGGTTAGGGGGGTAGGGGTAGGGTTTGTTTTAAACTGGCGTCAAAAAAGGACGCTAAAAGCGACCTTTTGCCTCATATATCGACGCTTGGTCGCGTAGCGTCAATATATGACGTGTCGGGATGAGACTGGGCTCCTTCAACCCAAATGCCCGTAAATTTTTTGATGGAGTTTCTGTGGCATGCCGTCAGAGGTATACATAATTGAATACATAATTGCTCTCAACCTGTTCCTTTTTAAGATCGCCTGATTAACAATGAAACAGTTTATTTACCTAATAATCAAGACTGATCCATAAGCGTATAATGATCTAGAAATTATTAATCAAGAAATTATGAAAAGAACACCAGTAGGCTACATTGTCAATGTTGATGCAATACTTAATAATAAGGATGGCAAAAATACAAATAATTAAGTGATCCAAAAATACTCTGTGTTCTCCCGTTTTTGCATTTTTCAGGAGTGTAATTTATTTTTAGATACTAACTTATTCAAAATGTTTTCAGTGTTACAATTAAAATATTTAAAACGGGAAACATCTCCTTCAGCATTACAAATTACTGTAATTGGCACAAAACAGTGTCACTTATAAACCAATAGCTAACAAATGTTTGCGGTTTTGAGCTACAGAAATCTAGAATCTTTAAAAAATATGCTGATGTTTTATGTTGTCATTAATGTGAACAGGAAAATGCTTGATAATTTTGAGATGCAATGAAAAATAATGCCAGCTCAAAACCATCTGGCCGATCATTCTACCGATTAGTCATCTCAAATGAGCAAATTAATGTTGGGTTGCTAGGTAGATGTTGAGAAGGACAATTCTACACTCATAGCCATGATGCGATGAAAATTCATTAATGTAATTAAAAGATAATTAATTAATATTTTAAATGAGCCTTCTTCAGAAATGTTGACGGATGAGTCAATATCTTTAAGAAAACTTGTTTTGAAACCATTGGTAATTTTATTAATGAATTAGGCCCATTATCATAGTGTGGCTACACGTGTACGACTGCCCTTCCTCACATTTTAACTGTGGCCAGCACCTCTCCAGCACTGATTTCCCATCTTTCTCCCCCGTCTCGGTTGCTAATTATGAAATGGAAATGAGATCCGGTCTGGGGTTAACATGCGTTTTAAGGTGAGATTATTAAAGGGCTTTTTTGCAAGACGTGTTGTGCAATCGTAGGAGTACTTGAACCACTTTTAATCAAGTTCCTATAGGTTATGAATCTACATATGAGTCTATGGTCTGCACTCCAAAAAATCTGGGACAGCCAGATGAAGGTTGCCTGGATGGGGTCTTACCTGGCCTTATCAAAATATTTCCCAGTGTAGGCCATTCCACAAGCAGCCCCCAGGCCCTGCCCCAGTGATCCAGTTGCTACATCCACAAACTGCAGCTTCTGTAACGAGAAGACGAGCACAGTCCCCATATGACTACAGCACAAGGCACAAGGCTAATGTTGCTGTCACCCTCCTTTAGTACAGCCAATGTCACTCAAATATGTCTCACTATGAATACCCCTACCATTACAAATTGAAGACTTTATGCGCTTTATTTGAAGCAGTTTGAATTATGTAATCTTTGTCAGTAGGGCAATTTCATTGTATGCAACTGTTGGGTGCTGCTACATGTGCAGTCACGATTCTACCCAAGTAGTCCGACAGCACACGTACAGGAACGGGATGTCCCTCAAGAATGGAGTCGATCTTCCGAAGGTTCAGGAGCTCACTCTCCTTTAGATAGCCAGTCTCTGCCCACACAGCGTACAGTACTGGTGCAGCATGGCCCTGTGTTTTTTGAGATGGAAATGAGGCAGTGAAAAAATATGTTCAGGAAGTTTAAGTGTTTATGCATTTAAAGACAATGTAGCATATTTCTTTGTTAATCTTTAATAGGTTGTAAAATGATATGCACAAAATAAGAAGAAGAAGTAAGAGAATAGAGTGCGCTGCTTCTTCACTGAAGCGAGCACACAATAAATCCATCCATCCATTATCTAAACCACTTCTTCGGTATCAAGGTTGCGGGGGAGCTGGAGCCTACCGAGCCGATTACGGGCGATTATGGGCATAAGCCAGGAACACACCTTGGACAGTTCATCAATCCATCACAGGGCTCACACGCTATTCACTCGCACACTCAAACCTACAGGCAATGTGGGGTCTCCAATTAGCATAATTTTGGGAGGAAAACTAGGAGGAAACCAGGGTACCAGGAGGAAATCCACACAGACATGGAGAGAGCATGCAAACAACACACAGAAAGGCCCCCGGCCTGATTCAAACCGATGACCATCTTCCTTTCAGGCAACAGTACTACAACCCCTGGCTAGCCCAATCAGTGTGCCAAAGAAAAATACAGTTGTATATTCCTCTAGTTAGACTTCTATACGTTATAAGTGTTTATATTGATGTATACATCAGTGGTAATACGATAAATCTGGTTCTTGGACAAATGAGGTGGTCTCCTGGATATGTGGGTCAGACGAGCCATACTTTTGACAGGACGAAGCGGTCATTGTTAGGGTTCCTGGGGTCCTCTGGCCTGTATTTCATGGCATGGAAGAAAAGCACAGACATGATTTCGGCCACACTGCAGCATGATGTTGGGTGTCTGCAATGAAGATGAAAGGAGCCGGGTTAAATGTTACTCATACAGATACTGTACACGCTACAGCAGCAGTTGTGAGTGAGCAGGGCCACGTGCAGACAAAAAGGAATAACAAATCCATGAATGAAAAGCAAAATTTCCACAATCTTCATTATCAGCAGCATAATATTACTTCATGGAGAAACAGTTGGGTCATTCCACGTCAAATCATCCAGATTTTGAGAAATTTTCCAGGTCACCTCCTCAAAAAATTTTGAAAAAATTCACAAGTAAATATTCACACAAAATAAAACAATGCCAAATTTAGGCCAGTATCTCAAATAGATTTCAAGTTATAGCCCTTCAAAATTTGAATAACATTTTGAGTTTTTTGGCGAACCCATTTTCAGCCAACTTTGGCTACTTATTGCTCTAAATTGATTGCTCATACAAGACTGAAATTGGGTATACTAACTATATTCATCCCCTAGAATCTGAAAATGGCCTTAGCTTCTGTGTATCTTGATCCACTTTTGTATGGTAAAGCCTCAAAATCAGCTGAAAACACAAAACGCCCAAAAATGACACCACATTTTATGACCTGTAACTCAGGAACTAAATAAGATAAAAGGCTAGAATTCATTTTTTATGATTTTATGATATATCTCTCTGTAAAAATGCAGTAATCCAAGTAATATCTTTTTTAGTTTTTTAATGATATAATTTCTAAGTAAATTTGTCCGGTTTTGCCTCAAAATGCCCTTTTTGGGGCAAAAAAATGACCATGTCACCATTCAAATTTTTTTGTCAGACATTGTTCACATTTATAAGATTGCACAGTCATTTTTTGCCCCAAAAAAGGGCATTTTGGGGCAAAACTGGAAAAATTTGCTTAGAAATTATTTCATTAAAAAACTTCTACAAATGATATTACTTTGATTACTGCATTTTTACAGAGAGATATAACATAAAATCATATGAAATGAATTCTAGCCTTTTATCTTACTTAGTTTCTGAGTTACAGGTCATAAAATGTGGTCTCATTTTTGGGCATTTTGTGTTTTCGGCTGATTTTGAGGCTTTACCATACAAAAGTGGATCAAGATACACAGAATCTAAGCCCATTTTCAGATTCTAGGGGATGAATATGGTTAGTATACCCAATTTCAGCCTTGTATAAGCAATCAATTTGGAGGAATAAGTTGCCAAATTTGGCTGAAAATGGGTTCACCAAAAAAACTTAAAATATTATTCAAATTTCAAAGGGATATAACTTGAAAACTATTTGAGATACTGGCCTAATATTTGGCATGTTTTCATTTTGTGTGAATATTTACTTGTGAATTTTTTCAAAGAATTTTGAGGAGGTGACCTGGCACCCCCTGGATGATTTGACGTGGAATGACCCTGTTTTCATTTTTGCTAAAATGGCATGAAATATAATTTTGGAAAATAATGGTATTATTAATGAAAATGATTCAAACACAGTAAAACGCCCATGATGAGGTATACATAGCAATCACAGCCTGAGCCACTGAGGTCTATACTGACAGTATATCGAGGGGTCAGAGGACAATAATTATATGTCCATTTTAGAGGTTTGAGAAAAAATGGATTTTTAGGTTTGCAAGTGTTCTATTAAATCAGGTATTTTATATCATTTTTATATAAGTCACTTTTTTGCTGCATAGTTCAGAAGTACATTGAACACATAAGTTTTCATAGGAGTAGTACCACAACATCATGGCCAAAATTGCCAAAAAAAGAACGTCACCTCTGTGCTCCAACAATTCTAGCACTGGACGTGACATAACACAATGGTGATAGGTTAAAGCAAAGTTTGTTTGCAATGAAAGACAGATGATTCTGTGTTACTTGTCATGGCTATCAAAATATCAATGTTTAATTCATTTAAGCAGATATTGTTGGATGTACCATAAAATGACAAAATTTAAATGTGAATTCTGCTTCAAATTTAAAAGTAAAGCAGATGGACAAATAGTTATTGTGCTCCAAGACTTAGCCGATAGAAAGCTGTGCCGGGGTTGGACATATCAGCATTGTGCTCCAAACCCTCGATGTAGTCCTATGCGCGTATGTGTGCGTGTTTGTCCGGGGTGGACGCGTATCCATTTATGCGATAAACACAGACATAATCTGTCACTCCACAATGCTCATAAGAATCCTTCGGATTCAGTGATTACAAGAGGTCTCGTGTCCAGATAGAAACAACGATTTCTTCCCTCCTATTAAGCTTCAACACTTCACACTTCACTTTCTTGCACATCGTCGCATGAACCTTATTTTGAAAACATTCAACCCGTTAATCTCAGTGTGCCACTAAAATAAAATAATTCACCTTATGAAAGTAGCCTACTCAACCCGTATTTCTCAATCAGGCAAGCCATGTCCTAGTGGCCAGGGAAAAAGCTGTGTCTTGTGCTCCCCAGTATTTACAAATAGCTACGTGCAATTATAGCTTACTGTGAAAATAATTAGGAAAAAAAAAAAAAAAACAGCAACACTTACTATTAGAAGTGCATTGGAATAATACTTTCAGTCAAGTGCAGAGGCGATGAATTGAGGCATTATAAATGGCCATTTTTATGAGTCTAAATAAAAATGTTCCAAACCACCAAAGAGAGAATAATATAACATAACATCAATGCAATGCTAAAAAAAAAACGGTGTAACATGTTATAATGAGAGCATTTATTCTCAAGAAGTTATTTTCGAGTCTTTATCGGTGGGTGGTGTGCCGTTCACGGGCATGGAGTGATTGAATGAATAAGTAATGATATTGAAAAGCCATCCCACATGATTAAAAATAAATCGTGGACGAGTTCATTTTTCAACCCCAGTGCTGGCTATTGGCGAGGACTTCGCATTCAAGCGTGTGAAGAAGCGTGGAGCCAAAGCAAAAGCTACGCGCAACATGCCCAGTCGCCGGGTGCGAGAAGCTTATTCTATTCAGTGCATATCACCAAATTGCTCAACTGGTGTGGGTTTACTTCATAATCACGCGGACTGACGAGTTTAAGCCAATACAAAACTCCCATGATGACTGAACATTGCTCTCATCGACGTAGGGGAGACTGGGGTCCGATGAGCCATGGGGACCAATGAGCCATATTACTATTTTGCGATCAATCGATGCCACCGGTGTTTAAAATAGGCAAAATAGTGATATGGCTCATTTATGCCCATGACTCATCAGTCAATGGTCAAATATTTTGCCTATTTTAAGCAGCTCTGTCATCGATTGATCACAAAATAGTGATATGGCTCATTGGTTCCCATGGCTCATCGGACCCCAGTCTCCCCAATATGTTAAGCAGCACAGACCACCAGCTACTGATAAAGAAAATTTTATTCTGGAAAAAAATCGAAGCGCAAAAATGACGCAACATTTTAATTTCAACTAATTGCTGCACCTACACAATGTAAATGCAATGATACTCCAATAAAAAAATCCAGGCTGTTTGTAGTAAAATAAATAAATTAATAAAATCTAATAAAATATAATAAAAACGTGTTAAGTAGTTGCAGCAAGCACTGCAGCGTGCATACTGCACCTTATTGGTACTTTAGTCAACGAGCAGTTTTATATAAATTGCCTATAATTCCTCACCCGCTGCCTGCAGCAGTCGTAGCCTTGATGGAGTTGATTCTTAGTCGGTTGGCAATGTTCTTCAATGCCTGCAGGGTTTGCTGGTCAGGTTTGTGATAATCCTCCATGAAGAAATTTTTACTAAAATCACCGGAGTTTTAAAAAAAATTCAGAATCACAGGTTCGGCGGGATCTCTCAGATTAAAAATGAAAAATTTGTTTTAACGATGTCATAGACTCATGAAACAGACAGAGAGATAGGGCTGGAGAAAGAGTAAGAAAGTATGAGGAGAAACTGCGGTCCTGAAATCGGACAGGCTGCACTCGAGCGGTGACTGCAGTGTGTGCGTGCACATGGGCGTGCGCGAGGTACAGTACGGTCGTTGTCCTACACCGGCGAAAAGGGGTGGAGCCGTAAAAGCTATTTGGCTGATCTAACGACAGTAAAAATAAATTTGGTTAACACATTCAGTTCAAATACCAATAAAACTCTTGTCTGTCGGTCCCCAGTAAATTTAAGGGAAATAATTCTATGTCTGATGTTGTCAGTTAATCACTCAGGGAACAAAAACAGATGTAGACCAATGCTTGTACTTGCTAAATAACAACAAGCGTGCTCTTTTCTTAATCATTTACATTACTTTAGTAGATATGTATTCATTATGATTAAAATATATATTTATTTAGGTTTTTATTATAGTCAGTGGAACCTTTTTATAACGGGGTCAAGATGACAAGTCTGAAGTGACGGCCAAAGCTCAGTTTCACAAAACAGGATTGGGGGGATAGAAGAATAACTGCACTGAGTGAAACCCCCGAATCCAGCGATTAAATTACCCTGTGGCCGATGTAATCGACCTCAGCGCGAAACCATACACTGTATAAAAAGATGGACGCAGCGCCCGGGTCTGATAAGTGAAGCCAATGCGGAAATCTCTTAAAATTGCATTCTATTTATGGCCAGCAGATGGCGACATCGGTGGAGGCAGAAAGAAGTTCAATGCTGTAGAAGTCTATGAGAAAATGACTCTCCTTTCCCACCTGATTCATTCTTTCAATAATGATTTTCCACATTATTTTTTGGTATCTATCGCAAGATTCAAGTCTCCTTCATGATGTTCATTTTTGTAAATTATGGTCCCAAATAGACTAGAATAAAGGATAAAGCTAGATTTGCTTAGGGGCGTGGCTATCCTCTGGTCCTCATCAGATACGGTTAGATCCACCGGTAGATCCACCCCTCCCTCCTCCCTGGATCTTCAATTCACGCTCTCATCCAATAGGAATTACATCTGGTTTCAAAATGACAAAATCTTGCTGTTCAAATTGCCAAAATGGAGGCTTCCTAAATGGTATGCTGAAACCAATGGGTGACGTCACGGTTGCTTCGTCCATCTTTTTATACAGTCTATGCGCGAAACCAGTACAATGCTATCTATAATCACAATAGATGCAGCTGGGTAAAAACCCCGGGGTAAACATGAGCCTGATCACCCTCTAACTGAGCAACAAACTTGTTAATTTTGCTAATAATAAACAAATATTTGTATAAATGACAAAATAGTATAGACCAATTTGCAGCTTCAAGTATTAGTCATATTTTAGTGAAAAATATTTCAGATAGGCTATATTCTCCCAAATATTTGAGAACAAATATTTAATCTAATAAACAGCATCACGTAGCTTTGTCCTGCAAAATTTCCAACTGGGTAGTAAGTTTAATGCTCAAGAGTTTTATGGGCATTCAAGTTCTTAGATGATGCAGTACTTGGATAATTTATTCCAATATAAAACAAGGATCTTGAGACTACTGAAAACTTAATGCCCTTCAAATATGTAGACCATAATTCTGTGAGTTCACAATATGGCCAATGGAAAAATACGAAACGGACACTGGAGACAGTGCAAATCCTTCCAAATTACAATATAAACAAAGACGTCAAACAAACAAACAAGCAAATAAATAAATAAATAAGCTGCTGGTGGTGATCTGGGAAAAATACTCATTTTGACTATCAGGACAATAAGTAAGAAATTTAACTCATTCCCTACGGAATACTTTTATATAAAATTGTTGCGTTTGTACGGAATACTTTTCCCAAAAATTACACCATATAAACAAACGTTTAATTAAACGTCTGTATTTTCAAAATAAAGGCTTTAAGTAGATTCAAATGCAAATGTCAAACTAGCAGTGTCATTTTGGGTATTTGTAATATTATTCCAATTGTCATTTTGGTTGCCTGCTACGTGACACTGAGCAGATCCTCGAATAGGCGCTCGACCATGACCTGTCCTGGCTTGGCCATGGCTCCTCCCCTCCTGTGGTTGAAGTACAGGTGGCCCATCACCGCGATCGTCAACTGATTTCGTGTTTTCATTGGACTGCGAATGGTCGAGGTCACTATTACTGCTGTCAGATTGGTCAGATTGGTCAGATTGATGCGATACTCATGTATACTCATTATGCGGAACTCCGAATGATGTCACCCACACCGCTGGCACCGGCTTACCGGAATGGAAGAATTCGCCGCACTGTTGGCAGCGGCTTGCCGTAGGGAATGAGTTAAGGCTATGGCAATATCAGAAAAATATGCCTTAAAAAGGATGTGCACCTGGTCTGGATGTCTGCACTGAGAGGTGGATGGTTGAAGTGGGAAAGGAAACTCCAAGGATCATAGTTGAAGAATTGCAGACAATAATGGCCGCGTTTCCCAGTTAAAAGCATTCTTAAGGAGTTAAGAAGGCTCCAAAGAAGAGTTCAGCTAAGAGGGAGCCATCTTAGGCTAAGAAGGAATCTGGGAAATGCGTTTGCTTCTTACTGGAGCCTTAAGAAGGATCTAAAGAAGCTCTTAGCGCTAAGATCTTCTTACATGAATCTGAGAAACGTGGCCAATGTCTTGAGATCAGACAGTCTGCAAAACTACAGTCAGAATCCATATAGACAATCACAAGATGTCTGGGTGGGTTTCCAAAAAAAGCCGCTGTAGTCAACTCAGTCTGCTACAGATTGCCAAAGAGTACTAAAATGTCATATGGGCCTCTGTAGTTGAAGTGATCAAAAACAGAGCTCTTTGACAATGAAGTTCACCATTTTCCGATGGGTTTGGCATAAAAAAAAGACATCCATTCCATAAAGAGCCCAGTCCCCACACTGAAGCACGATGGTGGATCTTTGATGTTGTGGGATTGTTTTTCTTTCAAAGGCCCAGGACAACTTGGTTAGATTCATAGTATCATGGACTCCAACAAACACAAGAACATATTAAATGAAAACCTGACTGTCTCTGCCAGAAACCTGAAACTGCATCACATTTGGATTTGCCAACAGGACAATGATCCAAAGCATGAATCAAAATCAATAAAAATGTTTCTCTAACCTCTGATTCAAGATTTTGCCATGGTAGCCAGTGTTCTAAATAAGGAAAAAAATTAGGCTGTCCACCGGACAACCTAGGAATCAAATCAGGTTGTCTGCAAGAATTTTTAGTTGTCCCGTGTACTATCATTAGCATTAAAAAAATTACACGCATACATGCACATTAAGTTGAATAATGCTAAATAATGCTTCAATTTATCGTTCAGGTGATATTCAGAACAATGCAATAAAATATAAAACGATAAATTCTCCTGCCAAGCTAAACAACTATTAAACAAAACCACTCACCTGCAACTCTAAAGCTTGGTTCATTAGCATGCCATTTATTTAATATTTCTGAGCCCCGTCTTCCATCACAATCTCAGGTAAAGACCGGTCTTCATTACACTGCATTTCCCTTTATTATCGGACTTGGCATTAGCTCGCTATATCGCTAGCAAGAACAGGGCCGACCTAACTGACATGGCTTGGGATGAGTGAGGCTGCATGTCCTTGACAACAGTGTAGCCAAAATGCAATCTAAAAATTCCCGCTTCCTATGGGTGTTAGATTACCAATTATAAATAAATACCTATGAAATTTTATATCAGGCTGTACAAATTCAAATAACTTACCTCTCGGTGTCAAATAGCAGTGAAGTTTCATGCTAGAAGAGAGCCAACCACCACACTCACAGCAGTAATTTTGATTGAATTTACCTACGCAGATTAAGTCAAAAATTGGGAAGAATAGTGCACTGGGTGACGCAAGCATGAAACTTGGCAGGATTGTTGCTTGGGGAGTACAGAGTACATAGAGCCTGCTAGCCACTTGAAAAATTCAATATGGTGGCCATTTTTCAAGATGGCTCCGCCTGGTGATCAAAATCTAATTTTTTGACCTAAACTTGATATATCTCATGGAATTTTGTAAACTAGGTATCAAAATATATGTTTTCAGGCACACTAGGACCATTAATAACAAAATAAATGTGGTATAATGCTTGGTTTTTGACATAATGATAAAAATTCAACAAAAAAATCTTATTTTGTAAGGTTTCTTACTGTTTAGTCAAACTCTCAGTCCTCATATTTGCAACTCCACAGATTAGTGCAAGGAAGACCAAATCTGTACCACCTGCATCTACCACTGCATTTGGCCTTACATCCACACTTTGTAAGCTCTTTGCGGCTTTTTTCTGAAATGGGCGGAAGAGTTGTCCGAATGACCTGCCACAGATTGCCTTGTTTCCTCCACCCCCACTCACCAGGACTTTTCATGTCCATTTGACATGATGTTCCCTGACCCCAAATACAACCAGCTTGGTATGTGTCACGCTTTGTGTGTTCTACTACAGCTGCTCTGGTTGGAGGTATTGCATCATAAGGCCTCTATTTACGAGCAAAAATGTCCAATCTGACCTCATTTACGTCAGTTAGAGAACAAGATCTGTCATACATTACAACGACAAACTGCTCAATAACCTCTTGGCCTTCAATTCCGATTTGTGGTGGGTAGGTGCTCATTTTGGCAAAAGTATCAGACACACCAGGACAAACATTCCATGCCTGTCAAGCAGTCTTCTTTGCTTTATGACGGAAAGCTGATACAACATCGCAACCAGTGAAGGCATGAAAGAATGGCAAGCCTTTAGCTTTAGCTGGACCAAGTGAATGGAAGATTTCATGTACAGGTATCAACCTGACATTTTCTCCTTGACCAAAAGTAATCCACATCTATTTCAAACCCAAATCTTTCAAAACTGGAAAAGTATTGATGGCAATGACAAGAACATCTGTGTCATTATCTTTCAACATTACCAGCTTGTGGCCTTCATAGACAGCATGTCTAGCATGCACAGACATTCTAGCATCAGCCTCCTCATGATTGCATGGTGCTAGCCCTCCGAGACTGAGGCGATCTCCAAGTCCTGTGCGATCTGTATACCATCCAGGTAACTAAGGCCCCATTACCCTTGGCTCGGCTCTCCCATGCTGGCAAATCCTGTCAATTCAGGTGCGGCTATTTAATGTAACAGCAGCCAGCAGCCATACCACTATTTGATCTGCTCCAGCTGCGTGGCTGAAGCTAAGCAGGTGTGGGCTTGGTCAGTACTTGGATGGGAGACCACCGAGGAAAACCAAGTTGCTGCTGGAAGAGGTGTTGATGGGCCAGTAGGTGGCGATCTTCCCTCTGGTGGAATTATTCCCCAATGCCCCAGTGCAGTGATGGGGACACTGTACTGAAGGAGACGCCGTCTTTCGGATGAGACATTAAACCGAGGTCCTTACTCACTGTGGTCATTAAAGATCCATGGCACTCTTCGATAAGAGTAGGGGTTCCCCGGTGTCATGGCTGAAGTCCCAACCTGGCTATTTCAACCTGCCACCTAATCATCTCCCTGATCCAATTGCCTGTGCAATTGCCCTCTCCCTTCCCATCTCAATCCCCAGGGCTCCCTTGAAAAAGAGATTTCAATCTCAACGGGACTTCCCTGGTTAAATAAATAAAAAAAAAACTATGAGTTGCTTCAAGGGGTGCATTAAATAGCATTTGGGACACTAAAATATCGATGATAATCTAGCTGATACTGGACCCCATGCTGAGTTTCACAGCAGTGATGTCGCAAGTGTACCCTGGTTGTGTCATGACATTCACTCTATATATAGTCAATATGGCATGAGAATGCTGTTATTTGATAGCACAAGGAGATACCAAAGAGAAAACATAAAACAGCATTTCATATTCGTAGGAAATATTTAGTTTGGTGTAAAAAATAACGGTATTTTTTCATAAATGTGTATGTTTTTATACGAAATATAACTAATATCACTTTTATTTTGTCATAATTGGGTTTCACGTCCATTAAAAAAATAATTTGACACATACATTGCAGAAATTGATTGATATACATGTTAATTAGACAGAAAACTAAATTTGGTAGGCTAAAAGGCGGCCATCTTGAGAAATGGTGGCCATTTTGAATTTTTTGAGTGGCTAGCGACTTTTATCAAAAGAGTGGACCATGATGACTAATCATGCCAAATTTGGTGCTTGCGTCACTAAATGCATTATTTTTCCATAATCTGCCCAGGTAACTCTGAATATGCAAGGAGGACGTCCTAGATGGCGTCGCGGGAATAACTCTCTGCCGTTGCTCCGCACCAAACACGCAATAAACTCAGCAATTGCGAGTTCTAATGTCTTGGGTTGAACTTAACCGACGTCAACTATACCCTTATTTGTTTTAATCCAAAATACGACATGAGAGTTCTCGTTTCCGTTTTTGTTTTATCTTTTACTCGAAACTTCATGAACCAGCTTACGGCATCTATCGAGAATACGAACTTTTCCCGTGTTTAAAATGGAAGTGGA
The DNA here is from genome assembly GCA_029692085.1 of Gymnothorax javanicus. NCBI lineage: Eukaryota > Metazoa > Chordata > Actinopteri > Anguilliformes > Muraenidae > Gymnothorax > Gymnothorax javanicus. The sequence continues at coordinate 23,006,012 of CM056203.1, forward strand.
TGATAATTTTCAAGCGGCAATGGAAAGATTTGCTAAGAAAAACCTGTATCCACAATTTAAAGAAGCAGGTACAACTCAGTTTACCTCCTACGCCTGAACAGCGCCCTGCTAAGAAGGCTAAGTCAGACCCTGTCTGTACCGGTGAGTCTAACTCCGCCGCCATGATGAAGATGATGGAAAGAATGGAGGGGATGCAGATGGAAACTCTGCGTACAGTGAAGGAAAATACTGTGACCATCTATAGCCTTGTTGACAGACTGGATGCTATGGACAGACGAATGGAAGATGTCACTGGGACAGTGAATTCTCTCCAGAGCAGGGTTGAGAATCCAGAGAAAGATAACAGCTTGCTTTGGGACCATTGCAACGAACTGGATGCGTACAAACGGCGGTGGAATTTGAGAGTCGCTGGTATCCAAGAAAAGTCTGCGGAGAATGTGAAGCAGATTATCATCAATTTATTCGGCAAAGTGTCCCCAAATATTGCAAACCAGTTCCCCTACGGTGGACATCGTTCACAGGCTTGGCCCTCGTTCTGGAAATGCAGAATCCTTCCGATGAATAATTGTGCAATTCATCTCTCGCACCCACAGGGACAAGATTTGGAGGGATGCGAGAAATTCTGACTTCCTGAAACAGCAGAAAATAAGACTTTTTGAAGATCTCCCCCAAGACAACAAAGATGCCAGGAACAAACTGTGGCCTTTAGTTGAAAAGGAAAGGAAGGAGGGGGAAAAGGCCGCTTTTCCAGGCCTTTTTGCGGTTATTGAAGGTAAACGGATCTCCGTGAATGTCATTTAATCAAGTTGGCTGGGCTCTCAAGTCTCACGCATTGAGCATGGGACACACGCATTTCAATAAGTTCACACGCTCACACGCCACACATGACATTTCTCACGCTAAGAAGTGATAAAATCAAATAAAACTCGCCGCACATTAGTAACATAAACTGAATATAAAAGAGATTAGCAATGGATGAGGCGAAGGCAGACGGCTATGCTTGAATCAGCAACCTATCAGCCAATCAGAAAATAGTATTTCTTGTTGCCAGGAGAAATAGCAGCGCCGTAATCACGTCTTCCACACGCGCGCGAATGCACACGACAAAGAAGACCTAGAAGTGGAAGCCCAAAATCAGGTAATCCCTTCATCACTTTTTTTTTTTTTTTTGAATAACTGCTTATTATAGTCGAGGAACTATGTAGGATATTTGCTTTATTGATCATTTTTTACCTCAGTTTAACAGCTTTGGACGGTTATGGTTAGATGAATTGACTTGTAACTTGTTACGGGGAGAGTGGGGGCTCTCTGCCCTCCATGTAGTGTATTTTGGCTGAAAACAAACCCAGCTCCGATTCGGTGTCAGAGGTGGTACCGCAACATCTCTTGTTTGTGACTGACAAAACGATACAAATACACAAAAGAATTATTTAATTTAGCCTTTATTGTACTGGGGAGTCCCATCGAAATTTAAAAAAGCACAGATGTTGGGGGGAATGAAGAGTCACTTCTTCTTATTTGAGTTTACTGGCAGTTGTGAACATTCAATGACTGATCCTGGTGTGCCATCTAGTGATAGAATATTGTAACTGCGTGCATAAATTTGCACCTCCACGCCCACTGGCGGACACATCTGCACAAAGATACACCGTTTTTCTTCTCGAACACGCCAAATCCAGATAATCCGTAAATGATGAATTAAATTAATATTTTAATTTGAAACGAGTAACTAAGTTGCCAGTGACAAAGTAACGAAGTGAAAGTATACTTTTTATCTTTTAAATGTAGGACAGTAAAAGTCCCAGTTTAAAAAAAAAATCTTAAGTGAAGTACAAATCCTCAAAAAAAAAAAAAAAAAAACTACTGTAACGAAGCACATGTATCATCGTTACTATGCACCTTTGAAAACGGGAGTATCATGTACCCCCCCCCGAAGAAAATCTCACTCTAGCCTGCATTCAAAACTTGAGAGCCCTGCTTATGCCTCATGCCTTGTGGTAGTTCGTGTTATATTTGACTTTAAGTTTCTTCTTCGGAAAACACTAAAATACTTTTTACCATTTAAAAGCGCAAGATAAAGAAATGTTGTGGTACTACAACTTTTACTACTGTATATATTGGTTGCTTACCCAACCTCACATGGCTTGAAAATGCAGGCATTTGGATGTTGATACAATATTACGCCACTAGATGGCGTGAGTTACCCATCTTGGACTTATAATAATATACTTTAAGTTCTTTTTAAGGAATGTGGATTCTTTTCGCCGTTGTAAGATTATGGTAGTTGACACAATCAGATAACAAAAAACAAATGTGCAGTTATTTACACAGTGGTTGAATTAAGGGTTAGAAATATTTTTCAACCTAACATACTGCAATAATTTTTTTTCTGAGTTATGCACTGTACACTTAAACTTCTTGTTCATAATAAGTGTTCTGTTTTGTCTAGCACAGGGAAATATTTTTGTTTAACATTTGAACCTTTGTGTCCTTGTCTTTAATTTCTGTTAATGCCAGAGGTCTTAAAAATAATGTAAAACATGAAGCCTTGTTTCTGTTTGGGGAAAAGTACAAATCTGCTTTTTTGTTTAATTCAAGAGAGCCACTCAACTGACAAAGATGTTAACTTTTGGAGGTCATAATGGGGTAATGAGGTATGGTTAGCGCATGGATCTGAGCATTCAGCTGGGGTAGCTGTTTTTTGCTGGGGATATCTTGGGTCATGAAACAGATACTCTCAGTCATTTTTGCCTAATGGCAATCTCTCTTAGCCAGATTACTGTCTCAATAGTCAATATGTACGGGTACAACTCTATTAATGAAAAAAACACTTTTTGAAAACCTAGAAGATAGAATCAACACTTGGCTGGTGAAGTACCCTCGAGCTTTACTCTTATTGGGTGGGGATTTCAATGAAACTATGGACAATAATTTGGATAGATGGCCACCTAAGAATTATGGACCCTCCACCGAAAACTTAAAAAGTTTTATTGAAAGATTTGTCTTAGTTGAAATTTGGAGAGAGAAATTTCCTCATGACCGTCAATACACCTGGTGCAACAAACTGTACTTGTACTAGCCAATTGCCACATCACCATAGGCACAGCCATATTCTGTATGGCGATGGCTTTTTTAGCCTGTTTAGCCACTGTGGCTAAGCTAAAATCCACTGATTTTTTTTTTTTTTTTTGCAGCTTTAAATTTGAGCGATAAACAAGGAAAAGCAAACGCGCCTCCTAATCAGAAGAGCGCATCTGAGTACACCCGACCTCAGCATTTCCGAACATTTTGTCCAATCAGAAGAGCGCGGTATTTTTGTCTCATTCGCTCCATTTCCTCCACAGCGTGCGACAAGTCCGCAAGTGTAGATGAATGATCGAATATGTAGAAATTATAACAGAGGATTGGGATGAGATATTACACAAAATAAGGTAATTTTATGCATACAAATTCTGCAAAACTTCAACTTTGATGTACAATGCCATACCTGTAAACCAGGGACTTGCGGTCAGGGTAGGCAGTGACATCTCCTTTTTTATCGCTAGATTTTGTCAAGTTCCTGTTTCCACGTACTATGCCTGATTGTCAATCAATTAATTTGACCTTTTTTTTCTGGTCAATTAAGCCTGTAATGATTAAGAGGTGATAGTGACAAAAAGATTAATTTACCTTTATGCTTTGATTCGAGACTGCAAGGAAGTAAATCTTAATAGCCTAATTAATTAGGAAAAAATCTCAACTCTCGGTAATTCCGTATATTGTTTTGATCTTTTGTTTATCGGATTATGAAAGAAGACTGAAAATAAACTCCCTATTTAAAAAAAAAAAGGCATTGAAAAGTACGTGTTTCAGGGGGAAATGTTATCGTAAACATGTTGACCACACATTGAATGCCGCATAAGAAAGGTTTTAATATTTGTTAACCCCTTTGCACAGAAGCCAAATCTGGCTATTTGGGGGGTTAATTTAATGAAATTTAATATGAACTAATGATTTTCTGGTTGAGTTTAGCATGAATTTATCAATATCAGTGCAGTTGAACATCAGTGGTCACCAGTAACCTCTCCAAACACAAAACATGCCTTTTCTCCATAATAAAGTTTAGAGTTTTGTCCATTTTTCTTCAAAGTCCCCCAAGCCAGCACTCATACTCATGAAATGAACTGCTGATTAAACAGTCAGAACATTCACCCTGCAATGAAAGCTAGCAGTTCCGACTTCTGAGCTCACAACCTTATTTCAACTCTTATAAGGAACAAGTACAACTCACTAACTCAGTGATATCTGAATTCTGAAATATACCTTATTTTAACAGAACAGACATTCCACTATCAGGGAAAATTAAACAATATATGCCTCCCTAGATTCAACAGAAAGGTGCAATGAACATACCAGGGGATCCACCGAAATGCATGACCAGTTCACGTTTTAAACATGAAAAAAAACCTTGGCATTCAATTTTGTTGAATGCGGTATACATTCCAAAACAAAAAGCAAAAGTAGCAGCCTAACCTTTTTCACTGAATCCCTCCTCCAGAGACCGATGTATCCAGTAGAAGGAACCCTCCGGTCATGTTTCATTCGAAATAATTCCCATTGACCATGTCCTTACCTCATTTAAATCCTGTAAATGTAACTGAACACTTCAGGCCAGTTTAGGGACTTTTTTTTTCTATAAATCGCGTCATTTTCAGCTGCGCAATCGTGCTCAACGTTGAACGGATACAGCCTACCTTGCTGATACGCATAGACTTGTATGCTCTTACGTTTGTCCAATCAATGTCTTTCAGTTACTGTGGAAAGTTTAAACACTCGGGAATTGGATAAGAAACTAACCAATCAATACATCATTACCGGGGAAGTTTCACGAGGGCATGAACTATAACTGTGCAGTTACGTAGAGGAGCCTGAGTGTATTGGCTATCAACACCAGTACTTGGGTGGATATAAAGAAGCACTGAATTTGTCAATGAAGGAATCTACACGTAAATCCGCTGTAGGGAACTACGCATTTTTTGTATGTGATGACTGTAATTGACAGTAGAATGTGAGAGAATCAGTACCATGTTGAATTTTTTGCTTCAGAAAACTGATTTGTTAAACCACTAATTGGAATGCCGTTGGCTCACTGTAGCTAAAGTGGTTGCTACAGAGGACAATGATTTTTTCTGTCACAAGAGATCATTTTTTTAAACTGCTGGGTCAATACTATGGGCAAGAATATTGACCAGTTTGCACATCAGGCTTAGCTGAAGAGTTTAATTCATGCAACTGTTGAAAAACATGGATTGGAGTGAACTTCTCCATATTCTAAACCGCGTTTGAACTCTACTTGCTTGTGAATTTTCAATAACTGATCCGGGGTTGCCATCTAGTGATCGAGTACTGTAACTGCGTGCTTAAATTTGCAGTTCCATAGACGTGGACGTCTACATCTGCGTAACGCATAACTGCCAACTCTCACGCTTTCGGTGTTAATTTAAGAGGCATATTTTCGTTCCTCTGCTGTAGTCAGCAATTATTCAATCAACGAGTATGTAGATTCTGGCGCGGTACTGAAGTCCTTGTGCACGGAGGAGTTGGAGGAAATGGAATTGCATGAAGACGTTTCAAATGATCTTATTTCATTTAAACAATCGCAAAACACAGGCATTGCTTCCAACCACTGAGTAAAGAAAAGCGTGTGAAATCCGGAGTCGTAATCGGTATGCGTTGTAAATGAAAACTGACCACACTTGTTAATGTTAACAGCTGGCCCACGCGGAGTCGCTGATGTCGCGAAAAAGAGTTAAATTTTATTTTCAAAGGCATGGTAGAAACCCTTGATGGGCCAGATAAGTGTATTTATGCCGTTAATTTAATAGTAGAACATGTTTTGTGTATGTAGGAGTGATATGGATACAATCCAATGATGTATGGTGGTGCTGAGGTGGACTTTAGAACATGTTGTCAGAGGTGAAACGCGAGTGACGAACGAGATGTTTTCCGAGGGTCAATGCAGAGCCTGACTGAGCTGTTTAAGTAATTTATGGATGGCAAAGGGTAACTGTTTTGTATAATAGACACACTGTAGGCAAAGTACAGTGATTTTGAGGAGGATCTGATGAGTTTTGAGGAAATGAGGGTAAAGTTAAGAATGTGAGTCAATTTTTTCCAACTTTTACCTTTTGCACTATATATTCATTGACTCATAATTCTATAAATTTTCAACCCTGGTTTTTGATTTTTTTGTACACTTAAAGTAACATATTGTAGAATTTGTAAACAAAATTTGGTGTAGATATGACAATTATTAATTGTACTTTTGATGTTATTTAAATGCTCATGTTTCAAGACGGTTTCCCAAACTTTTTGACCCGTTAGGAGTTGGTGACTTGAATGAACCATTCCATAAAAAACCAAGATATAGGCTATCAATAAAATAAAGTTTATTAAAGTAATACTGAGTTTGTTATTTTCATCCCCTATCATTTCTTGGATTGTCCCATATATATATATATATATATAATATATATATCATTTCTGAAGTTGTGTGATACTAGTGATTGTAGTAATAAGAAACTGAGACTTGGAAGTGAGACTGTGAGCCTGCAGAGGAACAGTGGCATATTCTTCTGCATGCTCAGAGCAACCAAACAGCCAATAATCTTATAAAACTACAAAATGGCAAGACGGTGTCCCAAACTTTTGGGTAAAGGGTAGTCACACTAAAAACTGATTTGGGTGAGTTTCTAACAGTTCACAGCACTTTATAGTATGTTTTTCAATATTTAGAAACCTTTAATTTCATGATTTTTGTGAGCATCTTTGCCTCATAGAATTGCACTTTTGCACAGTACTGTACACATACACACACACTCACACACTAACGCACAAATAAACCGATATGCCAAAACGGATGCAGCAAATGATGTTGATAACCTCATAACAAGGTCAAGGTCTGAAGACAGATCTTGGATGGTAGGTGAGCTGTTGGTTGTCGTAGTCAATGCACTGGATGTGGTAGAAATGGGAAATGAATGACTTTGACAGGGCCAAACCGTTATGGCCTGACAAGTGGGTTAGAGCATATCTGAATTGGCAAGATTTCTGGGGTGCTGCCCGTCAGCAGATGTGAATGCTAGCTGACAGTGGTCCAGGGAGCAGCAAACCATGTACTGGTGACAGGGTTTCAAACACCCAAGGCTCTTTGATGCACAAGGGCTATTAAGGTTATCCAGTCTGGTCCAAGCCAACAGAACGGTTACTGTGGCGCAAGTTGCTGAGAACTTAAATTATTTTCACATTAGGAACATGTCACTATATACAGTGCATTATGCCCTGCTGCATACTGCACTTTTTAGCTTACAGACCAGTCAAAGTACTCACTCTAACCCCAGTGCACCTCTAAATGCACTCCCAATGGGCACTTGAGCTTCAGAACTGGACCTGGGAGGAGTTGAAGACTGTTGCCTGGTCCGGTGAGTCTCATGTTCTTTTACGTCCAGTGCTTTGGCTGGGTAAGTGTGTACCATTTACCTGGGAAGAGGTGGCATCAGGATGCACTGTAGGAAGAGGCCAAGCTGGCGGAGGGAGTGTGATAGTATGGAAATGCTCCGTTGAGAAACCCTGAGTTTGAGAATACAAGTGATGTCAGTTTGATGGAGCTGTTTGGGCAGCACAAGGGGGACCTTCACTGTATTAGGCAGGTGGTTTTAAATCTTGTGGCTGATGGGTGTATACACACAGATATACAAGTACAAAGTACATATATATGTATAATTTTGTGCATATAAAAAAAAAAAAAACACACACACACACATCATGAACAGCAAAGAACACTGATCCTGTTCAATGTCCAATACTATGCTTCCTCTGTTTGACTTGAATTGCTTGCAAACACGAAAGATTATTGAGCAGTATGACATCAGATCTTGTACCCTGTTCTGCAGTAAAGTGTCATGACAACATTGCCATCTAGTGGAATAAAGTATTCTCCTACCTGCCAAGTCTGAAAAAGGTCAGGACTGGCCAACCCTGTTTGTGGAGATCTATCACCCATGTGGGTCTTCATTTAAACTGCAATTAGGCACAACTGATTCCACTAATTGGCAGCTCAACAAAATCTTATCTCCTTTCAAATGAGGTATGCTTTGTTGAGGCTAGACTGAAAACCGACAGGATAGTAGATTTTTAGGAACATGTTTGGCCAGCCCTGAACCAGCTAGAGGCCATATTCCCAGCCTTAATAGGTCACACCCATATAAACAGAGTCATAGTAAACATACGTACCCTCATTATTTGACAGCTGTAGCTGTGGCATCATGTGTCTCATTTTACAAACAACTGTTAGTAAAATATGCCAAATGAATACAATGTGGCTAATTAACCTTAGCCCTCACCATGACCTTCGGATTCAGCAACAGTGGACAATAACCTAATTTGGACAAGTGAGAAAAGCCTGCCAATAATTGGTGTAAGAGTAATTGGATCACAGCTGCATCATCTTTGTTGAAACACCTTACAAGACTTTCTAATCCATTTTGCTTTGGAAAGCTGCCAGTACTCAAGGTTCTTAACAGATGGAGAAGCCAACGTGTTACTGAATCGAAAAACAAAAAAACATCGCCTTGTACATATTCTGTGGTCTTTACATTAAATGATTAATTAATCAAGTTTATGAATATTTGGATATTGACAAGGTTTATGTTATTGTGGCTGTCTACCACAGCACATTAGATTTGAAATTCAATCATGAATATGAGCTCAAAGCAGGGACTTTCAGCTTTAATTTGAGGTACATTAATCCCATCAGATGAGTATAGTAGAAATTACAACACATTAAGCCTGCCCAAGACGGTGCAACTTTGCCTGAGGCAAGTGATGCGTGTGTACTGCATCAGGCAATGTTGCACCATGTGGGGATGGTTTTTGCTGCGTAACTTCCTCGCGTGACAGTGCAGCTATTTTCGCGTCACGCGAGGAAGTTACTGACCGTATGGGGGCTACCTGCTGCAATATTACATGTGCTCAACCAATCACAACGTGCAGACCCGTCATATGATGTGCAGGCGAGTCACATGATACAGAAAAATGGCCACAATTCAACTAATTTATCCTTGGCCAGGATGTCTGTTAGAGTTTCAGAGGGTGCTGCCATTTTTCTGTATCATGTGACTCGTCTGCACATCATATGACGCATGCTAGATACACTGCTGCACTGTCACGCGAGGAAGTTACGCAGCAAAAACCATCCCCACACGGTGCAACATTGCCTGATGCAGTATACACGCGTGTCACTTGCCTCAGGCAAAGCTGCACCGTCTGAGGCAGGCTTTATGCATGCCCCCTGCCCTTTTTGCAGGGAACAAAAGTAATTTGCTCAATTGGCTGCACAGTCATTTCATGACCAATTGTGCTGTCCCCTAATTTTTTGCATTTTCAAGAAGCCAGAATAAAGATCTACAAACAGAATTGGCGTTTTCCTTAGGAATTTATTGCTGTTGACTTGTGATGTGAAGTCCAAAGAACCATCTTTGCCAGTGAAGCAAGCCATCTGCTGACAATTCAAAACAATCCTATTACAAAAATGGAGGATCTTTCACAAGTGGGCATTTCATATGAAAGTTCTGAAACAAGCTGAGTAAATTTTGCGTTTGTTCCACGCTTTAGCGAGCAACAAACGCAAAATTTACTCAACGAGTTTCATAGCTTTCATATGACATGACCACCAAGAGTACAAAGTCCTGTTTATCACAGAACTGAATTGCAGCATTTTACAGAGAATAAATGTAATTTTCATTAGTGCCTTAATGGTAAATCCCATTACATGTTGCATTGAGCTGACTCCATCACTCTACTGACTTACTCAGTCACTGAGTCACGGACATTCACGTTTGAACTAGAAAAGGTTTGTAAATTCAGTCAACTGAGCAGCTAGCCAATGTTAGCTCCCTAGCTAAAAACTAATGTCACGTAATGGTTATGGAACGGTATTGTGTGCACCCTAGCTAGCTAGCTAATTAACGTTAAAATAGTTATGAGATTGGCTAGCGTGCGACAGCACTCAGCCATACCAATTTAACCAGCGTAATACAAACCCCAATTCCAATGAAGTTGGGACGTTGTGTAAAACGTGAATAAAAACAGAATACACTGATTTGCAAATACTTTTTGACCTATATTCAATTGAGTACACTACAAGGACAAGATATTTCATGTTCAAACTGATAAACTTTATTGTTTTTTGGAAATATTCACTCATTTTGAATTTGATGCCTGCAACACATTCCAAAAAAGGTGGGACAGGGGCAACAAAAGCCTAGGAAAGTTGAGGATGCTCAAAAAACACCTAGTTGGAACATTCCACAGGTGAACAGGTTAATTGGAAACAGGTGAGTGTCATAATTAGGTATAAAAGGAGCATCCCCGAAAGGCTCAGTCATTCACAAGCAAGGATGGGGCGAGGTTCACCACTTTGTGAACAACTGCACGTGCAAATAGTCCAACAGTTTAAGAATGTTTCAATGTGCAATTGCAAGGAATTTAGGGATTTTATCATCTGCACTCCATAATATCATCAAAAGATTCAGAGAATCCAAAGAAATCTCTACACGTAGCGGCAAGGCCGAAAACCAACATTGAATGCCCATGACCGTTGGTCCCTCAGGCGGCGCTGCATTAAAAACCTACATCATTCTGTAAAGGATGTTACCATGTGGACTCAGGAACACTTTGGAAAACCATTGTCAGTTAACATAGTTCGTAGTTTCATCTACAAGTTAAAACTCCACCATGTAAAGCGAAAGCCATATATCAACGACACCCAGAAACGCCGCCAGCTTCTCTGGGCCCAAGCTCGTCTGAGATGGACTGACGCAAAGTCCAAAAGTGTGCTGTGATCTGACGACTCCACATTTCAAATTGTTTTTGGAAATCATGGACGTTGTGTCCTCCGGGCTAGATTATCAGTGCAAAGTTCAAAAGCCAGCATCTGTGATGGTATGGGGATGTGTTAGTGCCCGTGGCATGGGTAACTTGCACATCTGCGAAGGCACCATTAATTCTGAAAGGTACTACAGGTTTTGGAGCAACATATGCTGCCGTCCAAGTGACGTCTTTTTCAGGGACGTCCCTGCTTATTTCAGCAAGACAATGCCAAGCCACATTCTGCGCGTTACAACAGCTTGGCTTTGTAGTAAAAGAGTGCAGGTAATAGACTGGCCTGCCCTCAGTCCAGACCTGTCTTCCATTGAAAATGTGTGGCGCATTATTAATTGCAAAATACAACAACGGAGACCCCGGACTGTTGAGCAACTGAAGTCGTGCATTAAGCAAGAATGGGAAAGAATTCCATTGGTTACAGACATATTTCTAAACTTCTGAATGTTCCCGTGAGCACTGATGGGGCCATAATCTGGAAGTGGAAAGAACATCATTCTGACCACGTCCAGGTGCTCCTTGCAAGATTTCTGACAGGAGTCAAAAGAATAATCAGAAGAGTTGTCCAAGAGCTAAGGCGTTAGAGCTAACCACTCTCGGAGAGCTTCAGAAAGACCTAGAATTAGCAGATACAGTTGTTTCAAAGGAAACAATAAGTAATGCACTCAACCGCCATGGCCTCTATGCACGTTCACCGCACAAGACTCCATTGCTGAAGAAAAAAGCATGTTGAAGCTCGTTTAAAGTTTGCTGCACAACATTTGGACAAGCTTATGAAATACTGGGAGAATACAGTCTGGTCAGATGAGACCAAAATTGAACTTTATGGATGTCATACACACAACATGTTTGGAGGACAAACGGCACTGCACATCACCCCAAAACACCACGCCAACAGTGAAGTTTGGAGGTGGGAACATCATGGTGTGGGGCTATTTTTCAGCAAATGATATTGGCAGACTTCATATAATTGAAGGAAGGATGAATGGAGAAATGTACCTGCACATTATTGATAAGAATCTGCTGCCATCTACCAGGATGCTGAAGATGAAATGGGGGTGCGCATTTCAGCAAGACAATGGGCCTCATGCAGCAACATTCTCTTAAATTTCTCTTATATTTTCTCTTATTTTTTTGCTAGAGAAAAAAAAATAAGAGAAATAAACTCCGGATGCGCCAAACACTCTTACCGTCGAAATCTGCTCTTACCCAGATGTGCTGAATGTCAAATCCCACTTGATTGTAAATTGGAAGCGCGTGGCTGGTTGTTTTAAATTAGCATATATGACACCCACTAAACACCATATAAGGGTAGGTGACGTGCTGTGTGCAAAGAGCCGACTGCTCGTGGCAATCTAGGGCGCTTTCACGCTAGGTACGATTGTTATGTAAAGCCTGCCCCAGACGGTGCAACTTTGCCTGAGGCAAGTGACACGCGTGTATACTGCATCAGGCAATGTTGCACCGTGTGGGGATGGTTTTGCTACGTAAACTTCCTCACATGGCAGTGCAGCAGCGTATCTAGCACAGTGATGTTACTGCTGATACCAAGGCTCCGAAGCACGCTTCAAACTGGGCAGGGCATTTTTCTGAAGCACTATGCCAAAGCTTGATTCATATCGGTAAAAACCACGAGACTGATGATGTTCGAACCTCTTCACTGCTTCATTCAGACTGAATCAGCTGACCGGTTTGGTTCGATAGGCGGAGCTTTGAGACATTGGCTCGATTCAAATGTATTTAAGATGGATGAAACAGTGCTCTGTTATTATTATTTTTGAATAAAAATGCCTAAATCGCACATGCACACCCAGTATACACCAAGCACAATCAAAAAACATAATAAAATATAAAGTGTTTTTTGGACAGAGCAAATATTTACAGGATTCAATGAGGCTGTGGATGTAATTAATGTTAATATAATACGTTGTACTTTAAATTGAGGCTTTAGGCATTACAAATTTAATGATTTGAGTTATAATACCCATTTAGTTACTGATAATTTCAAAGGTCTGAATTCCCTGTTTTTGGGCCAATTTCAGGGTAAAATTCGCAGCATCTCTTTGGATACAAAACTCTTACAGAAAAAGAGTGGTTCAGCCATAAATATATTATTTTCTTAAAGTTAGGGGTTTTGTTGATAGATTGAGGCCCTTTGCTGGATGTAAAACAGAGATTTATTTTTTGCTTATCATGTTCGTCTTTTCAAGGAATTGCCCGTAATGGTTCCAGTTGCTGGAGGATGTCACAGGTGTGGTGCTCTGCTGCTCTCCACCAGCTTGGATGTTAGCCTCCCCTCCAACTTTATGATATCCAGCTGCTGTTCCAGCTCAGCCACCTTATGGATCTGGTTTAGGGTTTCAGGACCCTGCTCTGCCCTCCTGGAGAGCCAGTTATTCTGAAAAGAAAAAGAGAATCTGTGAGCACATGCAGCCATAGGAAACTGGGACATGGAGAGGGAGAGGAGAGGGAGGAGAGATAGAAGTTGAACATACTGCAGTTGGAAGAAAGATCCCATGAATGTTTGAAACCCCATGAACTTAGGCCAGGAGGTGTGTTACCTGTCTCAGCTCAATCACGTCCCGCATCAGGAAGCGGACTCTCGATGCCATCTTCCCTTCCTCCAGGATACTTTTCATTTTCTTAAAGTACCCGTCCATTTGGACCTGCAGATACCAAGGGCAGAGTGAGTATGTATTTCATTTCATGAGTACGACTAGTCTTTAAAGTCTTTGCATGCCAAAGAAATGAAGAAAAAAAATGAAGCAAAAATGCGGAAGCCTCGTGAATGGCGAAATGCAAAATTTTTGAATTTGGTGAGGATGGGCTCAGCAGTAAATGGGTTCAATTTTTTTTTTGCACTTATATTAATTTTTTCATTTTGTCTTTGGTTTGAATCCAGACAGTATAATACCTTGACGTTCGCGGAGTCCAAGACTGCGCCAGTGGTGGTGGGAGGCAGCAAAGGCACTCCAGTGCTTCCTCAGTCTGGGTCTTTAGGAAGGTGGAGATGCAGCCATGAATAACTACATCTCTCACCATTCCCAGCTTGAACAGCTCCCTGAGGAGCTTCATGCTGCCCACAGCACGACGGCGGTGAGCAGTGATTTTTGCCTCCAGGTCCTCCTTCAAATGCTGTCCTTCATCCTGAACACAAGGTGAGGAGGTTGTCGTCAGAGGCGGCAATATTAGTACAGAGCTCATTTTGCTCTCTTCACAATAACTGCTCATCTCATCTTGTGTTACAAGAGTCTGAACTAGTCCCTTCTCCGAGTAGTGGATATTATCTACTTATCGGGTGCCAAATCACGCGGGACAAATTATTTGTTTCTGACGGGAGACTCTTGTGCAACTTAACATGGCTTTCCATCAATTACTTCACTTCGACACATTACCATACTCCAAAAGTCTGTTTACACAACTCCAACCATGGTTACCATGCCAGCAGCATTCAGGGCCTTCCATTTCTTCTCTAGGATTACACCCTCCACAGTGACCTTCCAAAACTCCTTCCGGCAGAGATGGAGAATCAGCAGCCGAAAGTTAAGGAAAAGGGCTGGGTCACTGCAAGGGACAGTGAGCTACAAGCGAGAAAAGAGAAGGTCAGATTCCAGACAATGCTGAGGAACTATCATTTGGGCAGGGGCGCCGTATGGGGTGGAAAGTTAGGACGGTTATAAGGGCCCATGTCTGACAGTGGGCCGAGAAAAATATTAGAACATGTGGCTTGTAGTGATGAGGCCTAATGTGATATCTTTTCATGGGGCCAAAGATCCCTGGTGGCACCCCTGCATATTGGACTGGCATCTATTGTGGCCCAGGCTCAATTGTTATCATGGAAAACCTCAAGAAAATATAGCCTGGACACCATCTGCCAAAGGTAACCACCAAAGCATACTGCATGGGCATAGACTGGTTTACTCGCGTCCTTCTGGCAGTTGCACATTTCGGCATAGGTTCTGGCGAATTTCGTCTCGGAAATGGCCCTCTCAACAATCATCTCTCCTACACCTTCGAGTCGTGTCTCCGTATTCATAGAGAGATCCGTGACCTGGTTCATCAGCTTCTCAAATTTCTCAGCGGTCAGCTTGATCGGAATGCTGCGCATTCTCCGGAAGAGGTCCTCGGTCACCGTCTCCTCCGGATCCTGATCTACCCTCACCTTCCTGGTTGAAGGCCTCCAGGCATTTTCCGACTTGCAGAGTTCAACATCCTCCATTCCATGGACCTGCTGTGACAGTCCAGGTCCAAACATCACAGAGGGTACGGGTGTGGAGGCAGGGGGGCTCAACACAGTTTATCACACCTGACACTGAGCTGGGTTTTCCTCTTTTATGAAAGGATGGGGCAAGAGCTGGGACAGTTTTGCAGTATGTATATTGCAATAATGGTGATAAACTCACTTTGGCAGCCGTTAACCAGATACCTCGCCTACTTTAGATATAGCTTAGTGTGACAGCTATCCACAGTTTCTCATTAAGTTGGGAACTGATACCCAGCTACTAAATGTTGATGGCAAGCTTGCCACAAAAAAAATTGCGTAGTTAGTTTGAATAAGCTAACGGAAGAGTTTGTACTTTCATTATCACTTCATGTAGCTTCTGTGCAGGCAGTGTGCTTAAATTATTTCAAACAGTTTTGATCCAACATTTTAACTCATGCTAAACCTTGCAGTAATATCAACAATGACATGAAACAACACTGAATATGCAGTTGCATTTAGCCTGATTATTCAATAAATTCAATTCGATATCAGTGTTGATGCTCACCCTCCTGGCAGCATCAGTTATTCATTATTTTTATAAAGCTGAAGTCCAGGTAAAACTGTTTTGAATGAGGTAGGGTTTTGACAAGAGAAAATGAAATTGAGGTTAACTAGTTGAGTGTTGAGGGCATTTGAAAAAGAGCACCTTGATGGACTCCTGCTGGTTCTTGAGTTCAGCTCCTTCATGGACCTCCTGACTGGTCACTGGGCCTCGCTGTACCCTCCAGGGAATCTGCTTATTCTGAAAAAAATGGAGGAAAATCAAAATGGGTAACAGCTTATCCCTCTGTACTAACCTTGGAGATAGAAATGGAGCTGCAGAGGAGAGAGACATTTAAAAATGGCTTGAGCTGCTGAACTGCTGGTGGTCTGGTTGCGGCAGTCTATGCTTGGACCTGGTTGGATGACCTTCACAGAAGGCTAAGAAAGATGTATTAAACACAAAACGCCTTACTAATGTCCCAGCCCAAGCTTTTTCTCTTTTGAGTGAACAGCATCAGTTTTTTATTTCTTGACCTCAAAACCAAGAGAGGAGGCTGCAATGCTGAATTTTCAAATATCTTCATCAACATAAAAATGAGGACCTAGAGGGGACAGTTAAGCAATTTTAGTATCATAGATTGATTAAAATACCACAGTGTGTTGATAACTGGCGGCCTCAGGGTGATCTTCGACCCTGTCTCTCCTCAAAGATGGCCTCCAGACATTTGCCGCCTTGTGAAGGGAGACATCTTTATGCACTGAACCTCAGCTGATGGTCATCAGTGTTGTGCTGCTCCTCCCGTACTCTGCAATTATGAAGCCCATGAATTTAAAAGTCAAGATAATCATATTCTCCACACCTGACCACGGAGAACATACAGAATACTCAGAAAACAGGGAAAACAGGACATGAAACCAAAAATAGAAGCACGCACACACACACACACACATTACGGTAAATTCTGTCCTGCTCACCCCTCCTGCGAATTTCATGTGGCGCATCCGGTGGTGTAGTGACCCGATATCGGAGCCGCAGGAGTTCCTCCCGGGAGTAAGAAATTCGGGCAACTGAGCTGCTTTTGATCATTTTGTTATTGATCATGTTAATTCTCAATGGGTTGGAATAGGCAACAGAAGAAGTTTAATAGAATAACAAGGCACCTTCAGCAGACCAGTGATATTTACAATTATTACGAGGGCCTATTTTATTTTTGAGTGATGTGAAGGCTCTATAGGAATGCAAGGAATAATATTTGCAATGCAAGTGTAACCCACCTTAAAGTTTGGTTACTAGGACCATAAATTTAGTAATGGTCAGTGCCCAATAAATAGATAAATATATAAATATGAATAAATAGAATAAATATGTCTTAAATAGAAATAACAAGAAGCTGAGTTTACATGATTATATTTATTTTCTTTTCATCATCTTCTTGATCTGGTTGAAAGTGAGTGTACTCTCAAAGACTTCTATTTTGATGTATAGTCATCTCCTAGGTGACGGGGTTGTTTTTTTTAGACTTCACTTGAACGACTTGAAATCACTTGAATGAACGCTATTCATCTCTGTCCTGTACAAATACTCGTAAAACTTAAAATCACTTTTCTCTTCAAAGCCCTTTTTATCAAATCATCTTCTTTTTCCATTCTACATCTTTTTTCACCCTTTTCTGAAGCTAGAAGACCCTTGTGTTTGAGTATGATTTGAACTCCGGTGAGTGAACCATTTCGCTGGCATCCGCTGGCTTCTAGTTCATTAGTTTGAATGGGATAACTAGCAACCGAGGGTAACTGAGCGAACTATTTAAAAACCAATCGGAGATTGACTTTTAGTGTACTGTTTTCCAAATATTGTTATTGAATTAATATTGTATTTATGTATGTTATTGGAGAAGATAAGTGTTATCAATGAATAAATCGATTTATATGATTTTAACCATTGATGGTAACGTACTCCTAGTTTGCAGACGTTCAAAATAGAATGTTTTGAGGTGCGCACACAGCAGCCTGTGTGTGTGTGAGTGAGAACGGCACCTCTTCTCTCTCACTACCAATGACGCTAACGTCGTAGTTTGTGCCAGATCTAATGGACACAGTATTGTTTAACTGTGGTTACAAGTAACCTCCCTTGCTTATATATATTTATTTGGTTACAGTAATTATACTGAACCCCTGTATATATTTTAGAATTGGAACATGATGAGATCTCATAACTTTGATATTTGATATTAGATATTATTATTCTCAAACTGCTGTATGCAGATTGGTTTTTTATGTACTCTGGATTTTGGATTCCATTGGATGGCGAGTCAGTTCCCTTGGATCCCGATCGAACTGTTTTGCCCATACTGAACTGGATTCCCAACCCCCTTGAACTTGGACCAACCCTTGTTCTGTTCCCTGGACACAGATAAGCCTTCACACATACACTGATATTACACCTTACATACCCGGGTAACGGATTATTTCTTTTCTGTGAAACATTTTATTTGAAACTTTGCTTTTATTTGACACTTTGGGGTATTTTATTATTATTTTATGTATGTATGTATGTATTTATTTATTTATTTATTGATTGGTATTTATTATTCTTAATATTTATAAATATTGATTGAATATTCTCTGTATCCCGAGAAAGGAAATATTTCCAGATTATTATTATTAATAAATGTCTATTGTCTTCTTCTACACTTAAACAGTGTCTTTGTCAACTTACTCCCCCCCTTAATGCTGAACCTAGAACTGGCCTTAACCTTAACCATAATCGTAGAAACACCTCCCTCTACTTAAAGGTTAATTTTGTCAGGTAGAGCAGAGGGGCTGCTACACAAGCAATAATAATAATAATAACAAGAGTGATGTGCATGTGATGCACTGTGATGTCCCCCGCCCAGATCAAATGTATTTTCATGGAAACCAGGAAAAATAAAACACACCACACCGACATTCCACCAGCACCCCCGTTGTATACGCAGTTGCGAAGGCCAAATAATCGCTGCTAGCAGGGTCTGGCCAAGCGGTTACATCACTACAATTTTGATGTTCATTGGGGTATAACTTTTTAACCAGATAACTTAAATAAACTTGAAATACATGTTTCTAAAGGTTTTTACAAGTACTTTAACATGGTATACTCAATGGATTGTAAGAATAATTTTTAAGTGTGAAATTATCAAAAATGCGCTCGGTTACGGCACTACCAAAAGAGGACATCAGATTTGACAAGGTGTACGCAAAGTTGCATAACATGCTGTTCTCATTACAAATTGGAGTCAACCTGCTTTCAGTACTGCAATAAACCTATTAAACTATGTTCTCAGCAAAAATTGTAGCAAAATATGGAATTTCTTAGATTTAATACGGAAAAGAATATGGTTACGTCACTACAGAACTAGATGTTCATGAGAAAAAGTAAGGTTTACTTCAAGAAAAGAACTAAAATAGGTAACATAACATACTTTTATTATAAAAGAAACATTCTGTATCACAGATATACATTATTATTACTTAAGTCAGTTATGACAGCAATCTATATGGTCATAATGCAACATCTTTTTAAGAGTTAAAAAAAACTCATTTTTAATTTGAATTTGGCAAAAATAGTTACAGATGCTAAAAAATATGAATAGTCAAAGGTAATGAATGTAGAAACAAGTAAATTTTATGAAGTTTTAGATATTTTATTGTTGAGATGAAAATTATGTGAAAAACAGATTTCCGAGTGTCTGTAGTTTTCAAACTTCATGCACTTTAAATGGCTGTAATTTTTTTTCCACATCTTGTATTGAAAAAACAAAGTTAATTCCATAAACTAGACAGATTAAGCTCCAAGATCAGCCCATTCACTATGTGTTACAAAGAAATATAATTTTCATCACACATGTTCACTTTTGTTGGGCAGACCCAGCAGCATTAATTATTTGGCCTATTATTAGTTTTCAAGACATACCAAATGCATTGCAAAGAAATACAATGGCCTAAACGTACAATAAATCAGTACACAATACAATCAATAAATAAAAAGAGTTAAACTCATAAGTAAATCTTTTACTTGCATGTGATTGACATAAGCTAACATAGAAAACTCACCACTTTGCATCCAAAAATGATTATCTTGAATGAAGGACCTCCTCGAATTGACCGATGATAACGATTCTCGCCAACCAATACTTTCTATCAACAACGTCCTGAGTCTCCAATATATACCGTAGCCCAAACCAGCACTGGATTATTGCGTAATAGAGGGTAGTTGAACATTGTTTACCACTGTTACGTCATGCGCCACTGTCGTCGTAGCAGTGTTTGATGCATTCGGAACCCAAAGCAATGCGGAGGATTTCATGCCTCCAATTCCGATGGATCCCACAATCACAAGTTTATCTTCAGACGGGTGCTCTCGTTTGAGATGGAAGTCAGTCTCTGTTGTCAAATAGCTTGTATGGCAAAGTCTTGCTTTTCCCCACCAGTCGAAACTAGCCCACGTGAACTGTCATTGTAATGACAGTCCACAGACAATGTGGGGAAAAAAAGCTTAGAACTTTTTAGGAAAGTGATAGCACCTTCTGTGTACAGCTGACTGCAAAAACGTTGCCACTGCCCGATATTTCTAATGTTCCTACAGTAATAAGCTAAAAAAAATTAAGGCGATTAGCTGCTTTACTTACCAAATAAATCCAGCTTTTCTCCGTGAATCCAAGAAATTTCTCAGACGAACTGCCATTTTAAAACAAACTAGGCATGCACGGTAGAAACATCTACCCATTAAATAGCTATTTCTGTTGATTTGCACATGCGCGGTTGCGATTTTGGTCAAGAGGAAGAGAGCAAAATTAAGAAACTGAAAACAAATGTATTTTTTGTCCACCAATCGATAGACATAATTATTTCGAAATGTAGCTAATCGAAGGATAACAATCTGGAGTACCTGAAAAACAAGGATTTATGGGAAGGTAAGGACGATTTATATATTTTACAAGACGTTTTCAAAAGTCTAAGCTTGATAAACCCATTACGATCCTGGGCTGCCATTGCATACAATGAGCAGCACAACCTGGGCAAATAATAAATGAAAACATTGGTGTCGTTACACCTGCTCACTTTACTGACTTGGTAATAACGTAAGCCAACAGCACGGAATCTCTTAACCAGCGCTACAAGCAAAGAACCCCAGCTGCTGCACTGCTTACGAGAACGAGCTTCGAGACAAGGTCCCCTTTGTGTTCGCGTAGCCTGAATTAAAATAAAAAAATTTGTTGCTACCGTTGAAAAAGGCACCAATGATTTAAAAGAGAAAAATCAACAGTTTGGGTATTGATAATTTGTGACTGTCAAAAAAAATTTATTCATGGATTTATCAGTGTCTTTTTCAATTGTTCCCTATGGAAAAATTTCTTTTAGCCCCCCCATGGCATCACGTGGCTTGCAATATCAGCTTGACTGCTAAGCCCTTGTCGGCGTGCGTTTTATCCCTGGTTCAGTATCCAGTTCTTATAAAACATCCTTGGTTTATACCCCCAGCTGAAAATGTGTGACGTCACACACAATGGATAATGGGTATTAAAGCGAACTCCGATGTGGTCCATTGCTGACTACAGCAGAGGAATGTAAATATGCCACTTAAACTCACACAGAATGCGTGAGAGTTGACAGGTATGCGTCATGAAAACTGGCCACACCTGAAACGAGGGCGGGGTAGGTTTGGATAGCCTTTTTCCCTCAATAAATTAAATCATCATTTAAGAACCGCATTTTGTATTTACTCCGGTAATCTTTGTTTAATTTTAAAATTTGTTTGATGATCTGAAACATTTAAGTTTGAAAAATGTGCAAAAAAATAAAAAAATCAGGAAGGGGGCAAATACTTTTTCACGGCACTGTATATTACATACTAAATGGGTGCAAAAAATTTGCTTCCTGTATTAACCACTTGTTTCCCGTATATTTACATTACCGCAACTCACGCCAGCCCGATCTCTTATCAGTTGGCTTTTCAAACTTGCCCGGAAACGTGTGTACTCGTATTACTGCCGACCGGCTCAAGTCCCGGAGCCAAGTCTTATCGGGTGATTCTCACGAAATTGCATTTTGTCATGTCCGTAAGGATTTGATGGACTAAACTACTAAAACAATCAGGGTTTTGTATTATATATATCAAACTATGGTATGTACTAATTGTAGGACTACTGTTGTCTTTGCATTTGATGGATTACTCTATATTTTATGACAACATTTCAACCAAAAAATTCATTACCGTAACGTGTCCGGACTTTTATTTTTTACCTTAAAACCAAAATTATCACAATACATCCCCATAATTTAATATACATATAAATACAAAAAATGGTTGGGGTTATACGCTTTAACTAGCAGTGTTACCATTTTTGGCCAACCATTTGTGAATAATTATTTTCTGGGCCAAATACATGTGCCCGGAGCATGAACAGTTCATTTCCAAAACAGAGATATTTGGCTCCATTAAAATCCCTGTGTTCCAATAAATATATACTCAGTCCATATGAAAACGCACCACTCACAAAATCTGGAATAGCTCCACGGATTGATATGTGAAGTATATACGTATGATGCATTTGAGATAATGAATGATTTAAGAAGACATGTAAACATCATTCAATTTCATTCACGATAATGTTAATGCGCGAGAGAGGCTTAACTGGTGTAGGGGTCGAACAGGAAAGTCAATAACGGGTGTGACCGCCATTTGCATTGACACATGCGGTGCATCGTCGTCGCATGGAGTGAATCAGTCTCTGGATAGTGTTCTGAGGGATAGCATTCCACTCCTGAACAAGGGCAACCTCAAGTTCTCGGATGTTGTCCATCTGGCGCCGACGTGAAAAGACGCCATCCAATTTCATCCCATAAGTGCTCGATAGGGGAGAGGTCGGGTGACAGAGCTGGCCACTGAAGCACGGGGGATGTTCTGCTGTGCAAGGTACTGCATGGACACCCTTGCAGTGTGTGCCCTAGCGTTGTCCTGTTGGAACGATGTGGACATCGTGGTGTTGGTTGAAGAACGGCACGACATGGTTCTGCAGCACCTGGTCCCTGTAGTAGACGGCGCTTCACCCTTCCTCTGCAGATATGGAGAGGGTTCTGTGACGGTAGCTTATTCCACCCCACACCATAACGCTGCCACCACCCCAACGGTCCGCTTTGAACGACACAATCGGGCGTTATAACGCTTCACCATGTCTCCGCCAAACACGATACGGCCATCTGGCGTTCCTTAAGTGAAATCGTGACTCGTCAGAAAAGATGACACCGTGCCATTGTCGTAGTCGCCAATTCTGGTGCCTGTTTGCCCACTGTAGACGCTGGTTTCGTGACGATCCGTCAATATGGGGCCCGAAATAAGGACGTCGTGGCACGCAGGCCTGCAGCTCGCAGACGGTTCCGTGCGGTGTTGGGGTGAATGAATCCACGCCGCCCTTGGACTTGAGCAGCCGTTTTGTCGCTGGTAGTGTTCGGTCTCGACATGATCCCGCACGATCTGACGGTCCTGACGTGCCGTTGTCACACGTTGTTGGCCCGGTCGAGGACGGTCCCGAGTGCTCCCCGCTTGCATAAACCTTTGATGGAGTCTTGCGATCGTTGTGTGTGCGCAGTGTAGTCGCCTGGCAATTTCCTGGTGCTGGCGCCATTTTGAAGCATGCCTATGGCATCGCCCCCGCTCAGGGGCTGTAAGTCGCGCATAGTGTCGACGTTTCACAAGTGTCAGTGAAGAAGTGAAATTTTATTCGATTCACATGCTTTTAAAGGCAATGTTTGCACAAATTCAGAGTGAAATTCATTTTTACCGTGGCGTGCGTGCAAAATGTTGCGTTTTTGCGAAAAATTGCCTAGCGTTACAGTTAACTTGAAATTCTCGCATTTCTTGCACCTGGCATGTCGGGTGACGTCACTGTAGTGTTGTTGTTGTATAAAAATTATATTGAAGTTCATTTGAACTTAAATATTGACTTTTTTCAAGTGGTGCGTTTTCATGTGTACTCAGTATAGTTTTTTTGTCTCATGATGCATTGTGTGGAAGAGAAGTTGCAAAATGGCTACCAGGTAAGATCATCTTTCAAGTTCTTCCGGTAGATATGTTAAAGATTGTAATTATATACACCCCTTGGCACACTACTACTGTTCATTACCATAACAGGGTATATTTAAAATAGTTTTGAAGATAATTATTTTATGTTCTGTGGAAAAGTAACTTTTATAGAGCCAAACTGTTAGTGAAAATATTTCTGCCGAGCCATGCTAGCTATGCTAATTATTGCGAGCAACATGGGACTGTCATTCATTACCGTAATGCTCTACATTCATTAACGTAACATATACAAGGCTGTTACTGTAATGAAATGAAGTGTTACAGTAATTTATTATGTATGTATAATCAGGGCTCCAAATTTTGTGGTTGGTTTTCTAGGGGTTATACTGTAGGGGTTGGTTGATACTAGGTGTTGTTTGGTTTACTAGGGGTTGGTTGGTACTAGGAGTAGTAGTACAACCCCAATTCCGAAATAGTTGGGAAAAAGTGTAAATTGTGAATAAAATCAAAATGCAATGACTTTCAAATCACACCAGCCAGTATTTTATTCACAATAGAACAGAGATAACATAGCAAATGTTGAAACTGAGAAATTTTACAATTTTATCCACAAAATGAGCTCATTTCAAATTTGATGGCTGCTACAGGTCTCAAAAAAGTTGGGACAGGGGCCTGTTTACCATGGTGTAGCATCCCCTCTTCTTTTTAACACAGTGTGGAGGCGTCTGGGCATTGAGGAGACAAGTTTCTTGAGTTTAGCCATTGGAATTTGATCCCACTCTTGTTTAATACAGGCTTCCAGCTGCTCGAGAGTTTTGGATCTCCTTTGGACTTTTCGTTTAATTATGCACCAAATGTTCTCAATCGGTGAAAGGTCAGGACTGCAGGCAGGCCAGTTCAGCACATGGACTCTTCTACTACGAAGCCATGCTGTTGTAATAGCTGCAGTATGTGGTTTTGCATTGTCCTGCTGAAATACACAAGGCCTTCCGTGGAATAGATGTCATCTAGAGGGGAACATATGTTGCTCTAAAACCTTTATATATCTTTTTGCATTCATGGTGCTTTTTAAAACATGCAAGTGTCCCCCACAATATGCACTAGTGCATCCCCATACCATCAGAGTTGCAGGCTTTTGAACCGAACGCTGATAACAGGAGGGGTGGTCTTTCTCCTCTTTAGCCCAGAGGACACGACACCCATGATTTCCAACAAGAATGTCAAATTTGGACTCGTCTGACCACAGGACACTTTGCCACTTTGCTACAGTCCATTTTAAATGAGCCTTGGCCCACAGAACACGGCGGTGCTTCTGGATCATGCTCAACAATGGCTTCCTTTTTGCATGATAGAGTTTTAGGTGGCATCTGTGGATGGCACGGTGGACTGTGTTTACAGACAGTGGTTTCTTGAAGTATTCCTGGGCCCATTTAGTAAAGTCAATGACAGAATCATGCCGGTGAGCGATGCTGTGGTGTCTGAGGGCCCCAAGATCATGAGCATCCAGTAAAGGTCTTCGGCCTTGTCCCTTACGCACAGAGATTTTCCAGTTTTTCTGAATCTTTTGATGATGTTATGCTCTGTGGATGATGAGACCTTCAAAGCCTTTGCAATTTGACATTGAGGAACATTGTTTTTAAAGTATTCCACAATTTTTTTACACAAGCCGTAACAGGTTGAAGAGTCTCTGGCCATCTTTACTCCTGAGAGACTCAGCCTCTCTAAGACATCCCTTTTATAGCCAATCATGTTACACCCCTGATGCCAGTTAACTTAATTACTTGCTAAATGTTCTTTCATCTGATTCTCTTCTATATTAATTGCTTTTTCAGCCCTTTTTTGCCTGTGTCCCAATTTCTTTGAGACCTGTTGCAGCCAGAAAATGTCTCAGTTAACATTTGAAATGTTATCTATGTTCTATTGTAAATAACATATTGACTCATGTGATCTGAAAGTCATTGCATTTGGATTTAATTCACAATTTACACTTCGTCCCAATTATTTCAGAATTGGGGTTGTAGACAGAAAAGGAGATTAACTATATTGACTAGAGTAAGCAAAGTTGAATGGATTTAAATCATACCGCCAATCTTGATACAAGTATATTTCTAATAATTCCTCATTCCAAATGTATCCCTGTAGCAGGGAAAAAATTCATAAAAAAATCACGGGAATGGGTTACAGACTTACTTTTTTTCCGACATGCTCAGGAAATTATGCTGAACACCACATTAGTGTTCATTTTGCCGAAATGAGAAGTTGAAAAATCACTATTTCTGAGCATGTAAAAAAAAAAAAGTAAGTCTGCTACGCATTCCTGTGATTTTTTAAGGTACATTGTGTAGGAATTTCTCCCATCAAGTGGTGAAATTGTATTTTGCATTCAAACGAAAAGTGCTCTCTAGCGCCTCGCTTTTTCAAAGGCGTGTTGCAACTACGGTAGCCGCTATGTACCAAGAAGCTATGACATCATGTCATCCAATACCACTTCACAATACCACGCTGAACTGCGGTATGCGGTGGAGTGTTTGTTTTTAATACAAACTCTCAGACCGCTTTCGCACAAGGTACAATTGTTCGGTACCGTGCCACAGTGCGATTGTCCCCTCTCCCCGCTGGTCAGCTTACTCACTAGTAATATCGTACCATACCTGAGTATGCCAAAATTCCAATACAGCACGTTGCAGTATCCACCTTGGTAGTTTTAAATGGGGAGATATACAGAAAGAAGGAGTAGTTAACTCTTGCGTTGAAAGAATTCCGTATCTAATCTCTGCATTTTTCTGGCTTTTTATTTGCCAGTACAATTTTAAAAGGAGGCGCCACCATGTTTTGGGGGATTTTATTATTGAGAGGGGGGGCTCAGAATATTGATATCTCGAATCGTGCTCTTGCGTGCCTAGCAACCCGGTGTGTCATCAGTAACATGGATTACCTCATATAGCAGCAAAAGAAATTAAACTCAAAATTTTCTTGACTGAATTTCAGTGGCTAAATCATCAAAATTGCTAAAATTGCTCCCTAGAACTGTCAATCTGCCATCTTGATTTGGATTTACAACTTGATGGCAGGCGTGAGACCATCATTTACCACCGTTGTCTATTTTCCTAAAAAATGTACTGATGGAGGTAGTGGGCATGATGAAATGCAACCCTTATTCCATCAAACATGGCCTATGCTGCTTTTCACCAACGACGCTGTTTACCTACACATGTTCTACTGTTATGCTGCCTATTTAACGAATTACACAATTAAACTTTCTGTTATTCTGTTATGAATTGCGCTTGATTCATTGTTTTTTTGTAAAGTCAAGCTCTATTTGTCATTACCCAAGACAATCTAATCATTCAGTAATTCTAATGTAGCCTTACATGATAAAGTGAAAAAGATGGGATCATATAGCCTAATTTGTGAATACTAAAAACATGGCTTCTATGATGTATGAATGCCATGTGAGGTCATTACCGCAACAAAGCTTTTCATTACCGTAACACTTGCTGTATATGTAAATATTTGGATGGGAATGAGTGATAACTTCAAATTTTATTTTTGCACAGGAACTATTTGTCAAGTCTATTCAGATTACTGAATTGACATTTTTTATTTATTTGTAAAATTTACACAACAGGAAAAATTTAGTATAAAACGTAATTTTGTTACGGTAATGAACATAATAACTAAAGTTATTATATCAATAAACATTTTTCTGAATGTTTACACTATGTGGCTATTCGGAAATATAAATAGAACATACATGAAAAAAAATTAAAGGTCTACCTTTCATACATATTCAGTTATCATCAATTGAAAATGTGTGACGGTAATGAACTTATTTAGTCAATGACTCAATAAAACATTCTGAAAATGTATTAAAAAACATACATTGATCTCTCATTTTAATTGAGCCAGTTAATTGAGACCCTGCTTGCTACTAATGAGAAAAAACTAGCAAAATTGACCTAAAATTGTTTTTGCAAAAGTCAGGACAGTTTCGTGAGAATCACCCCATCACGTTGCTCGCTTTGCATCTGAACACGCAGAACTGTTATCATGAATGCTTTTTGCTTTGCCATCTAAACACAGAAAATGGTTTGAGTTCATGTGACGTTATGATTGGTCTTGGGTGATATAAGAAGTACCGTGCATACATTCCATTACTTTCAGTTTGTAAATTTTGTTTCGTTCATTTTCAAGGTGATCACATGGTGACAGCCAAACGAACTGATGCTGGTCCTGTGGCAGGACAAAAATCTTGTGAAGATGCTGTCAACCCGCGGGCCACATGTGCGAAACAGTGAAGAGGAATCGTCAGCGTGAGCGAATGGTTCAAACCACGTTGTATTGTTGATAACTACTACAGTATGAGCGGTGTTGATCGCAGTGATCAACTCGTTAGTTTGCACTCGCCAACTGTGAAAAAGTTGAGACTGTGCAAATCTTGTGTAGTTTGCGCCAAGAACAGTGTAAGGAAAGAGTCACGCTACATGTGAGTGAGTTATGAGATTCCATTATGCGTCGAACCGTGCTTCCAAACTTACCATACTGTCAAGAATTTTTTATGCAAGTTTTTTTTTTTCATGTCGCCGTCATTCTGTCATCTCGCAATCTGTTTCTTTGTAAGTAAAAGACGTATAAAGCGTAATTGATTGCATCCTTATCGTATATCGCATGAGCTCAACTCAGTGTTTAGATGCTAAACAGCACAGTTCTTATCACCCATTACGCCAACGACCATCAGTGAAAATAATCCGAGCCAGCGCGCACGGCAGCACTCACTGCTGCCCTGTTAAACACGACTCGCATGAGCTATCGTTCATAGACGGATCCGGGACTCAAGCCCGGCGATTGTGCGCGAGTAAACACGGCTCCGAGTGCTAAGTGGTTTTAACCTCTTAAGACCCGAGCTCTTGTTTGATACGCATTTTTAATTTCTCTTTGCTATTTGGTTTTATTGGAACCTGATATGTGTAAAAACTAAACATCATCTTTTGACATGATGTAGTTTTCGAGAAAAATTATGTCCACATGTGTACATGCGTACATCGTGTTTAGCAGCATACTAGATCTTTACATTTACTAATTTTTGTCAAATTTGCATGTCATGGCAAAGTTACTACGCTTTTATGCATATCTAAACAAGAATAAGCCATGAAATATGCTTAGACTTCTTACCTTGTCGATGTCTGGGTTTGAAGTGGCCACCCAAACTTTCACTTGCGCTCGCCACCATTTTGAATTTTTTCTGTAGTGTGTTGTACTCTTCTGACACCACTAGATGGTAGTCTAAGCGTCCACACGTGGTCATAAGGCCCCAGTTAAGCAGAATTAACTACTGTGGTAATGTAACCCAAAATGTGATGTCCGGCATGAGGACGCTAGGTCTTAAGAGGTTAATAAAACAGAAGCGACCCGAATATTTAGTGTAGTAGTGTTTGGATAGGTTTTGTGTCATGCACAGTATACTGAACTGCTTTGGTTACTTAGCAATTAGGCAAGTAAATATGCACCGCAAAATATTTGTTGAACACAAGTTTTTGGGCTACCATTTCCCATAGTGCCCGCATGATTCCTTAAATGAAGTGTGTTTTAGAAAAGCTAGTGCTGTAGAGTTGAATCACACCTGGTCACGTGATCACCACTATCATGTTATATGTTCTACAACTTCTAGTAAAAAGAACTTTATTGTATACACTGATATAGTTTGTTATTGTAACAAAAGAACAATGCATCTAGTGGGTTACTATGTTTATTAAGCAAGAATCAGTTGTCAGAGGTTTGCGACGTGCAGAAGCCGTTTTTGTTGCTTAACAAATTCAAATAGATTGTCACTATGAAGATCATGATTAAAACTATGAGCATGCTAAGTTTTGTGTGGTTCTCGTAATTTTAATGGGTCTTTACAAATTATTTTCAAAAAACTTGAAATGGGCACGCTGTGTAATTTTGGCTCAAACAAAAACACCTCCTTACCTTGAAACCTGTACCACAGTTTGACTGTACTAACCACCAGACATTATTCAGGAGGTCCAGTTCCACAACTTCCCACTGTCAAACCTTTTCTAATTGGTGGGTTGTGCAAACCCCCATCTGCTACTAGACTAATATTTCTGCAGGACATATTTGGGATCGTTGGGATCTCCAACTGAATTTAAAATAGGAAGGAAGTTCCACAGGTTTGCTCACAAGCAGCTGCATTTGACGGACCCATGTTTTATGGGATTAAGAATGACCAAAACCACAAGAGCTAGCAGCAAACCACCACACAAAGCACAAAAATACTGCAAGCACCACTTTATTTCATTTAAATTTTTTTCATATAAAAATATACTCGTACAAAATTATGAGTTGGAGAAGGCAACTTAATAACAGCAGCAAAAACACTGTGACAGAGGCGGCAGCAGTAGAGCCCCACATCAGGGCTGTAGTGTGAGCCAGACTACTATCCCTGTAACTGGAGTACCATTCGTTAGCTGGTTTTGATTTGATACATTTTTTTAACAAATCAAATCCTGCTGCTCAGTTAGCAGTATACTGATCTGTACATCTCAAATCTTGCATCAATCCAATGTTAAAGGTTTTTAAAAGAATTGGGATTACTTTTAATATTATAATTATTCTTAATGGCAATTCAATGTCAATGTCTTTAAGAGGCATAAATAAATATAGCCAATTTAAAAAAAAAAAAAAAGCTGACACGAACAACTTCACAACATCTCTCTAACAAAGGACACCAGCAAGCATGTATTCCATGTAGTATGAACATTCAATTGCACAACCCAGCCTCAAAGTAAATGTTCAAGCAATGTGCCCCAACACTGACAAGTAATAATGTCTGAAAATCGGTTTCCAGGGATGACCGACACGTTCAAAACTCAAATGCCACAACAAATACATTGTACCGCTGCTCTTGTCCATGAAACATCATAAAACCTTAAATAGGGGACATTTTTATTTAAAAGAATTGCATCCTCATGGCAGTGTAATACAGGGTAGTGAACTGAAAGTGTTACATTGTTGAAGTTCTCAAAACTAAAAACAATTAAATTATGCACATGCTTTAATTCAAAGATAATCAGTGATGGGTTGCGCAATTTTTAACCCTGTCAAGCCATTGATTTAGAGGGGTAGGCTATAAGAAAAAAAAAAAAAACTGTCCAAAAACTGCTTGGTCTTAACAGCACATTTCAGCAATTTAATTGTGCAGATACTATGCAATGCAAGCACTTCCCATCAGGAAAATATTATGAATGCAGTCGGTAGATTTGTGACTGGACGAAGCGCATCTATCACAGCTTCAGTAAAAGACAGCTCACCAGAGGGCACAGCTCAACAAATTCAACCAACTGTGTCCTTGTTTACGTTCAATGCCCGATACATTCACCAATCATTAAAACTCTTGCTGGCTTGGAGGAACATTCAATCAAAAGATGACATAAATTTGCTGTTACACAAGTACTTCGGGGCTGAGGCCGGAATGCCACTTTTCGCAATGCCAGGGGGTATAGAAATTCTCAATGGCAGGGGTGCCTCAATGAAATACGTGAGCACTGTACATGCTCAACAAACAGCTGCAACGGAGTAAAATTAGCAGTGTGATTCATTTATATAGAAGACTGCCAATTCTTCAGCTTGGCTTCATTACGAATCTGGATAATACTTCGCACTAGATGTAGAAACTGACAAAATGAAGCTAATAAATGCAGTGAGCGAAATAAAGTTTCAGAGAAAGTAATAACGGAGTTGATTTGACCCATTATGACGAAGTATTCACGTGAAAAATTCACATAGCAAGATTTACATTTACTATTCTTCAAAGAATTCTATGGTTTCATTTCTTATAAACAAATGATTTCATTGTAATGACAAAAGGAAAATTTGTATTCAAATGGTAGCACTTAGAAGCAGGATTATAATCAAACCCTGAGAAATCTCTTATTCTGAATACTGCTCATCATTTCTATTGAAACCTCTGCTGTTCTTACCAGGCAAGCTGGTACAGGAAAATTTTTGCCAATTAACTTTACACAGGTTGTTCAATGCAAAATCAGAACAAAAACAAAACCACTAAATCAGCAATGTCTGTCTGCCTGTCAGAATACACAATGAATACGGAGAAACGGTGGCACTACAAGCTTAAAGAAGGAAGTAAAGGAGACGGATTGGTCACATTGAAAATGTCAGTGCACCTTTACCTCAAAGCAAGAGTGATTTGGAGGTTAGAGGGAAACGATGAAAAACGTAATACTGCAGCTTAATACACGCACTCTTTTCAGTGAGGTAAAGGATGCAGCAACTACTACTCCAAACTGCAGTACCTCAATACTGCAAAACTCCCACCTGAGCTGGGGTTAACACCAAAGACATCTACATGACTGTGCTCTCAAATAAAATGCACGCGAGCCCTCAGAAAAAGCTCCATCCCAAAGGAATTTTCGAAAATGAATAGCTCCTACTGTGCGAGTTCCTTAAAGCTAATGACCACATAACACATACAAACTTACATTCTCAATGGTGTGCAATGTGTGCTTTGACGGATTCCTGTGGTATAATTCAGGAAAGAAAAATCAGGCTGGAAGTGGTGTACCATTTAAAACGAGGTGCTGTGTTCATACGTGTGGCAGATGTAGAGTCTCATACACAATCCTTCACCTGGATGCTGCACAGGGGGTGCTTCATATCTTGAAAAAGCATGAATGCGTTTGTGCCTTTGAGAGTCTGGTGGCTCATTCTGTCCTGCAGGCTATAGCTTCAGTTTGTTCAGGTCCTTGGAAAGGCTCTGTAGATAGGCTTCGTGAATGGCATTGAGGAAGCTGGAATCGTTCTATTGGAGAAGGAAAAATACCCATTTAATATATGTAAAAGGTATTGCTAAGGTGAATAGTAACATAAATATTACTTTGAAGTAATTTTGTACCAGCTCAGGCAATGCAAATCAGATTATTTAACATGTTCACTGCGTTCCATAACGTACAGATACAATAACAGCAAGCTTAGTAGATTAAGCGATTGATTTATGATGGGGATGACACAGCATGGGTTCACAGTATTCTGTTGCAGATTGAGAGGGTTATTGTAGTCCTCTGAAGCGGATTGTGGAGGTCAGTGCTGTCCCCTCATGAGGACTGAAAGGGTCAGTGCTGTAACTTGGTGAGGAGAGATGCTGTGTTGTACCCTGATGAGGTTTGAAAGGCGTTTTGTTGTATCCTGATGAGGATGGAGCAGGTTGGTGCCATACCTTCATGAGGATTGAGAGGCCTAGTACTGAACCTTTACGAGGATAGAGGAGGTCAGTGTACCATGATGAGGTTGAGGATCAGCAATGAACCATTATGAGGTGAAGACCACTGGAGCACAATGATGATGACTGAGGAAGTCAGTGCTGTATCTTTAAGAAGACTGATAGGTTCAGGGTTGTACCAAGATGAGGGTTGGGAGGGCCAGTGAGGATGAAGAGGATCAGAGCTGTGTTCTGATGAAGACTGAGAGTCAGCGTCGTACCCTAATGAGGACTGAGAGGGTCAGAGCTGTGCTCTGATGCAGACTGAGAGGGTCAGTGTTGTACCTAATGTAAGGTTGGAGCTGTGCTCTGATGAAGACGGGGTCAGTGTTGTACCCTAATGTAAGGTTGGAGCTGTGCTCTGATGAAGACGGGGGTCAGTGTTGTACCCTAATGTAAGGTTGGAGCTGTGCTCTGATGAAGATAGAGGGTTAGTGTAGTACCCTAATGTAGGGTCAAAGCTGTGTACCTTGATGAGGTGGATGAGAGTATCCTGGAGCTGGAGCCTGTTGAATGGGGAAGGGGGCTCTGTTGCTACGAGGGAGGAGGAGGGAGAGGGAGGGGCCGGCTTCCTGTCCAGCTCTGGCGTCTTCGCAACTGAATTCTGGAACACGCTGGGAGACAGCAGCACTGAAGGGTCTGCCCGCGATACTGCAGGCCCCGCCTTCAATGACACCATCTAAGGACAAGAGATGAAAAGATTGCTACTACATCAAAACGATACCATATGCAGCAAGCAAACTGGTTCAGGAAAAACACTTTCATTACCCACAGGTAGAGAGTGAAATAAAATGGGACTGCTACGCTAACATTATAAATCATCAATATTACACTCCTCAAAGCAAGTGCATACTGCACTCAAATGTGTCCATTTGCAATAACCTCTGTATCCTGAAGAGGGCAGCAAAAATCTGTTCAAAGCATATTATTCCTCAATAAACTGCACTGGAGAGGGCATTCAGTGTCAAAGCAAGAGGGGGTAGAATTGTGACTCATCTTGAGAAGTCAGCATATCGTAAAAACAAGGCAGGGCTTCTGTTTTAAATTTCAGATTTTTACTCAATAACATTCGTGAAGCTACAAGATAAACACGGTAAAATGCAAAAAAAATCAAAATGAATGAACCTGAATAGGTGCTGGAGGGATGCTGCTGTATGCTGCAGGTTTGGCAATGGCTTCTTTGAAGGACTCGGGCGTGACCAGCTGAGCAGACAGGAAGCTGGGTGCGAGTGCTGGCTTGGCCAGGGCAGCAGGGGGTGGCAGCGCGTCGGGCTTGAGCTGGCTCAGGAGGCTCGGGGCCCCGTAGGAGGGCCCGTTGGGGGGGCAGTGAGGGGGCTGGGGGGCGGGAGCCTGGGAATCTGCTCCAGGCTGGCTCACGAGGAGGGGGGAGGCGGGGGGAGCAGGGCCCGCCCCGCTCGTGTGGAACACCGGGCTCGGATGCAGGGCGTAGCCGGGGACGCCCTTCATGTCTGCCAGGGGGACCTGCCCAGCCGCGCTCGCGCGGTCCCCCCCGGGGTCAGCGTTTAGGAGCGGCGGCAGCAGCGGGGGCTCAAAAGGGAAGGGCGCGGTGGCGTGACTGTGGAGGAAGCCCTCGGCTGGACCTTTCTCCGAGCAGCTGTGGTTCGGCAGCCCCATCGCCGGCAGCTCCTTGGGCACAGAGCTGCCAAACAGCTCCTCTACAGTGATCTGCTTCAGACCAGAATGGGAGCTCTGTGTAGCAGAAACACACAACATACTCAAACACACACTCCCCCTGAGGAAATTCAGTGTGGTCCTTCAGCACAGGCTTCAAGAGATTCAGGTAGATAACTGCATTCAGTAGGTCTTTTTGAATGGTAGTACAGAACACAAAATACTGATGAACGGCAACAAAAATCCTAATTAACTGGCGCACTAATCTATTCAGAAAACAGGACCTGTTGCCAGGGAGGCTTAATCCAAAACATTCTCATGCTGAATAAGTGTTCAAATGCTCTGCTGAATAAGGGTTTAATTCCATGTGTTTGTACTTTAGTTATTGTTGCGTACTACGGTGAAATTGAGCTAAATCACAAACCTTCTCATTTTAATTCAGACCCACAATATGCACTGTTTTGTATATGTTTCTGAGAAAACATGCGTGTGAGTGAGTGTGTGCAGGCGTTTTTCTACATTTCCTGTGGTACACTGCAGTGATATGAGGTTTTATGACCAACTTTCGCATGCCGAATCGGGCTCTGCATTCGACCTGTTGTGCACACGTTTCTATGTGCGAGTGCTTGTGTGTCTGCATACGTATATGTGTGCCTGTGTGTGCGTGTGCGCATGTGCATGTGTGAGAGAGAGAGAGAGATGGTAACTGTTGTTCATTGCAGTGGAATGATTCTTTATTACAGACACTCTCATGCTGAGTCAGGCTCTGCATTTGACCTGTTGTGTACAACCCCAATTCCAAAATAGTTGGGACGAAGTGTAAATTGTGAATAAAATCAAAATGCAATGACTTTCAGATCACATGAGCCAATGTTATTTACAATAGAACATAGACAACATTTCAAATGTTGAAACTGAGACATTTTACATTTTTATCCACAACTTGAGCTTATTTCAAATTTTCTGGCAGCTACAGGGCTTAAAAAAGTTGGGACACAGGCAAAAAAGGGCTGAATAGGCAATTAATATATAAGAGAATCAGCTGAAAGCACATATAGCAAGTAATTAAGTTAACTGGCATCAGGTGTGTAACATGATTGGCTATAAAAGGGATGTCTTACAGAGGCTGAGTCTCTCAGAAGTAAAGATGGCCAGAGGCTCTCCAACCTGTGAAGGCTTGCGTAAAAAAATTGTGGAATACTTTAAAAACAATGTTCCTCAATGTCAAATTGTAAACGCTTTGAAGGTCTCATCATCGACAGCGCATAACATCATCAAAAGATTCAGAGAAACTGGAAAAATATTTGCGTGTAAGGGACAAGGCCGAAGACCTTTATTGGATGCCCGTGATCTTCGGGCCCTCAGACGCCACTGCATCATTCACCGGCATGATTCTGTCATTGACATTACTAAATGGGCCCAAGAATACTTCAAGAAACTACTGTCGGTAAACACAGTCCGCCATGTCATCCACAGATGCCACCTAAAACTCTATCATGCAAAAAGGAAGCCATTGTTGAGCATGATCCAGAAGCGCCACCGTGTTCGGAGGGCCAAGGCTCATTTAAAATGGACTGTACCAAAGTGGCAAAGTGTCCTGTGGTCAGACGAGTCCACATTTGACATTCTTGTTGGAAATCATTGGCGTTGTGTCCTCCGGGCTAAAGAGGAGAAAGACCACCTCTCCTGTTATCAGCATTCAGTTCAAAAGCCAGCATCTCTGATGGTATGAGGACGCACTAGTACATATGGTGTGGGACACTTGCATGTTTTAAAAAGCAATATGAATGCTGAAAGGTGTATAAAGGTTTTAGAGCAACATATGCTCCCCTCCAGACGACATCTATTCCAGGGAAGGCCTTGTGTATTTCAGCAGGACTATGCAAAACCACATACTGCAGCTATTACAACAGCATGGCTTAAAAGTAGAAGAGTCTGTGCTGAACTGGCCTGCCTGCAGTCCTGATCTTTCACCGATTGAGAACATTTGGCGCATAATTAAACAAAAAGTCCGTCAAAGGAGACCCAAAATTCTCCAGCAGCTGGAAGCCTGTATTAAACAAGAGTGGGATCAAATTCCAATGGCAAATCTCAAGAAACCTGTCTCCTCAATGCCCAGACACCTCCACACTGTGTTAAAAAGAAGAGGGGATGCTACACCATGGTAAACAGGCCCCTGTCCCAACTTTTTTGAGACCTGTAGCAGCCATCAAATTTGAAATGAGTTCATTTTTGTGGATAAAACTGTAAAATTTCTGTTTCAACATTTGCTATGTTATCTCTGTTCTATTGTAAATAAAATACTGGCTGGTGTGATTTGGAAGTCATTGCGTTTTGATTTTATTCATAATTTACACTTTGTCCCAACTATTTCGGAATTGGGGTTGTATATGTTTCTGTGTGCGAGTGCTTTTGTGTGTGTGTGTGTGTGTGAGTGAGTGAGAGAGACAGAGAGAGAGAGAGAGAGAGAGAGTAGTAACTGTTGTTCACTGCAGTGGAATGAGGCTTTATTACAGACCTTCTCATGCTGAGTCACAGCCCCCACTCGCTCTACAGCAGGGTCCCCTGTCGACTTTATGGGCTCCAGATTATGACTGGACTCCGCATCTGAGGAAGCTTCAGGCTCATTAGTCTGGCTCTAGAATTAAAGAGATGAATTCAAACTTCAACACATTTCACACAATTCTGATGACCAACAGCAAATGCAGTTAAATCCAGTTAGAGTGAAAAAAATAATTCTGAATACAGAATGCAAAGGGAAATGTTTTCACATTAAGCACCCATTTTTTCAGCCAACTCTTTCTCTCTCTCTCACACACACACACACACACACACACACACACACACACGGTATCATTCTCCATATAGAATACGGCGCATGCTCAGAATTTACATCCCAAGAAAGTGAATCTGCTTGACTGCAAATCATAATCTGATTCCATCCTTTTTTGCATTGTATTAATTATATTTCAGTTACTCAGGCATTATGCTTTTACTATTAAGGACTTTTAAATGGAAATTTGCGGATTCAAAACGTAATTTTTGCGCTTTAGCTGAAGGATATGAAAAATGAATGCTGGATGCCAACCTCCAAAAAACATCATAGCAAAAGCACTTCATGCATATCTGCAAGTCTAGCTGCATAGCCAACATTATCCAGCAATTCAGCTAGTCATCTGACGAAGTTTTAAATTGAAGAAGTCAGATAAGTAAATACTTAACCAACAACATTTGCATGTGAAATAAAAAGTTTTCATGGATATCTGTGTAGCCTGCAACGTAGCGTAGCTGTGATGGGTACGTAGCTTACGTTAGCAAGCTATTCAACTATTTGTCTGCTGATTTTCTTTGAGGGAATTAGAAAAATTTTTTAGCTAGCTGGCTAGCTAGCTTCACTAAGAGTTGCAGGTGAAATAAAAGTTTTGAGGATATCTGTTGAGCTAGCTGCGTACCGTAGCCGCGATAGCCACGTAGTTAGGGAACATTAGCAAGTAATTTGGCTAATTGACTGGTGATACTATTTAAATGAGGCGAGTTAAGTAGCTAGCTACATAGCAACCAAAATTTGTGGGTGAAAGATTATCGTGGACATCTTCGCTAGACTGCTTCTTTAATTTACAAAACCCAAAAACAAGTGAAGTTGGCACGTTGTGTAAATCGTAAATAAAAACAGAATACAATGATTTGCAAATCCTTTTCAACCTATATTCAATTGAATACACTGCAAAGACAAGTTACTTAATGTTCGAACAGGTAAACTTTTGTAATTTTTTGCAAATATTTGCTCATTTGGAATTTTATGCCTGCAACATGTTTTCAAAAAGCTGGCACAAGTGGCAAAAAAGACTGAGAGAGTTGAGGAATGCTCATCAAACACTTATTTGGAACATCCCACAGGTGAACGGGCTAATTGGGAACAGGTGGGTGCCGTGATTGGGTATAAAAGCAGCTTCCTGAAATGCTCAGTCATTCACAAACAAGGATGGGGGCGAGGGTCACCACTTAGTGAACAAATGCGTGAGCTGATTGTCGAACAGTTTAAAAACAACATTCCTCAACGAAGCTATTGCAAGAAATTTAGGGATTTCATCATCTACGGTCCGTAATATCGTCAAAAGGTTCAGAGAATCTGGAGAAATCACTGCACGTAGCGACAAGGCCGAAAAACCAACATTGAATGCCCGTGACCTTCGATCCCTCAGGCGGTACTGCATCAAAAACCGACATCAGTGTGTAAAGGACATCACCACATGGGCTCAGGAACACTTCAGAAAACCACTGTCAGTAACTACAGTTCGTCGCTACATCTGCAAGTGCAAGTTAAAACTCTACAATGCAGAGCGAAAGCCATTTATCAACAGCACCCAGAAACGCCGCCGCTTCGCTGGGCCCAAGCTCATCTAAGATGGACTGATGCAAAGTGGAAAAGTGTTCTGTGGTCTGACGAGTCCACATTTCAAATTGTTTTTTGGAAACTGTGGACGTTGTGTCCTCCGGACCAAAGAGGAAAAAGAACCATCCGGACTGTTTAGGGCAAAGTTCAAAAGCCAGCATCTGTGATGGTATGGGGGTGTATTAGTGCCCAAGGCATGGGCAACTTACACATATGTGAAGGCACCATTAATGCTGAAAGGTACATACAGGTTTTGGAGCAACATATGTTGCCATCCAAGCAACGTCTTTTTCATGGACGCCCCTGCTTATTTCAGCAAGACAATGCCAAGCCACATTCTGCACGTGTTGCAACAGCATGGCTCCGTAGTAAAAGAGTGCGGGTACTAGACTGGCCTGCCTGTAGTCCAGACCTGTCTCCCATTGAAAATGTGTGGCGATTATGAAGCGTAAAATACGACAACGGAGACCCCGGACTGTTGAACAACTTAAGCTGTACATCAAGCAAGAATGGGAAAGAGTTCCACCTGAAAAGCTTCAAAAATTGGTCTCCTCAGTTCCCAAACGTTTACTGAGTGTCGTTAAAAGGAAAGGTGATGTAACACAGTGGTAAAAAGGCCCCTGTGCCAACTTTTTTTGCAATGTGTTGCTGCCTTTAAATTCTAAGTTAATGATTATTTGCAAAAAAAAAAAAAAAGTTTCTCAGTTTGAACATTAAACATCTTGTCTTTGCAGTGTATTCAATTGAATATAAGTTGAAAAGGATTTGCAAATCATTGTATTCTGTTTTTATCTACGATTTACATAACGTGCCAACTTCACTGGTTTTGGGTTTTGTAATATTTGGAAGCAGCTTCCAAATCATTCACACATAAGCTGCATGCTTCTGGTTCACCAGACCTGCAATTCATTTTGACGTGAAAAGGCCCATAAGTGGCTGGCGGCCATAAGCGCCTGTGAATTTGATTCGCGCCACTGCAGCATGTTCATTCCGTTAGTTTTCGAAGTTCTGAGCATGGGCAGTAATCATGATGCAACTCCTTTAATCTTAGATTTAATCACTTCCAGATTCTAAAACCTCTTAGTAAAGTCAATATCTGTGTGTCCAGGTGAGTATGAACGTGCTTCTAAGTATCTGTGCATCAGTGAGACAGACTCCGAAGGTGTATGTATGCGTTAGTTTGGCCTGACTGCAGACAGTGACTCGCTGGGAGATGGCTTAGTGATTAGATCCTCATCTGCAGCATACAGGAGGTCATGTACGGGTCAGTAAGGGAGGGATGGGCACCACAAGTCTATCATGGTTTGGGTCCTTCTCAAGGCGCTTTTCGACCAACAGAGAGCCGGGATGGTCCCATTTTTGAAAAAGGTTTGGAGAATTTTTACTAAAAATAGCTTATTTCGGAGCCTAAAAATTCCAATGGAGAACAAGATGCCAGTCAAATCCGAACGGGAATCATGATGACACATGAATCAAGAGTGGGCGTGTACTCAACCAGTCAAACTGAAAAAGTAAACTGGACTGGAGTGTGGAACTGGTCCTGAGATCAAAATACGTCTGTTCGCTAAATGCTGACTATGGTTACCGAACTGGTGCGCGAACGAGAAACACGCGGGTTCTGTGCTGGTCAAAAAACACCATCAGTGAAAGGCGCTTACGACCCACATAACAGAGGGTCCAGCTGCAATTGGGACAAATTTGCATTCAGGTCCTCCAACACAGTGGTGCCCAACCTCCGCCCTGGAGCCACACGAGAATGCTTTTTGTTCCAGCCGCAATGACAAGTCCACAATTTTAACAGGCTGTTAATTTTTTCTAAGGTCTTTTTAAGAGGGATTACTCAACCTCCAATATCACATTTTGCCAGAACTGGTTATGCATGCCCTGAACATTACTGTGGGCGTAAACTGCTTTTTGTTCTACATTGCCAACAATGCATAAATTCTAAAATGTAAAAAACACATTTAAATGGGTCAATCATCTAGAACTGTTCAAACTACAGAGGACAGTGAATCCCAGCAGGTGAAAATGTGGATGTCTTGTTGCGTTTGGTGGAAGTCCTTCCTTACTCTCTGGTACTCCTCTTTGGCCTTGCTGAGCAGCTCCAGGATGTCGATGGGCCGGTCATCCGCGCAGCCGTTAGTCCTGCTGGGGGTGCTCCGGCCTGGGGTGGCTTGCTGGGCCTGCAGGGCCTCCTGCTTCACCACCCTGTGGAGACACAAGAGCCACTAAGCAACCTGAGACTCCAGGCTCAAACATCACAGTTCACCAAACGGAGGACCCAGCAACAAGCACATAGAAAAGACTACAACAGCAGCAATCTGGTGCGAGGCGCTGAAGTGTAGCCTTCCAACATCTGTTGGAATTTTCATGACATGTCAATAGGCCTAAAAATGCCCACTTTTGTTCACAATTGCTTGAGTCTGAGTAAGTCATCCATGGGCATAGTGAACCTGTGACCTGAATACTGTGTCTTTTCTGTCTTCATGTTGAATCTTCTCTGGTCGATCATCAAAGCAGGCACTAAAGACACATACACATCTCAGATATCCACCATAAGCAGTGCTCGAATAAGGAAAAAAATTAGGTTGTCCACCAAACAACCTAGGAAACAAATCAGGTTGTCCCCAAGAATTTTTAGTTGACCCCTGTGCTATCATTAGCAAAAAAAAAAAATTACGCATATACAGCATTTTAAGTGAAAAAAAAAATTTGTCACGCATGAGATATTCAAATTTGCAAGTGAAAAGTTGAAACAACTGGACAAACAGACCTGCAACTCAATAGGACGTGCAGATATTTCTGAGCCCTGTTTTTCCATCATAATCTCAGAAAAACCGGTCTTCATGACTGCTTTCCCTTTACTATGTTCACATTAGCAGAGCAAAAATGTTATCAGACAGTTTGACATGATATTGATGAAAGACATGTACAAAATGAGCATAAACTTGAAAACAAGTCAAAAACACTGAAAGATTCCCGTTCCTCAAAATGCTTAAAAAATGAATACTTATGAAATTTTATATCAGGCTGTACAAAGATAACTTTTCTCATTTCAAAGAGCAGGGATCATCAGAACATCATAAGGAAGGCTCTTCAATAAATTAGACATAAAGTTATTTGACAAGATTTTTGAGATATTTTTTGCAGGTGAATGAAAGACAGAAAAACTAGAGGACTAGATCGTAGAGTGCAAACCTGAATAGAAGTAAGGCAGTCTATCTCACAATCCAAATTATTAATGAAAAAAAAAAAGCAAGAAAGAGAGCTTTTCAGAGGATGACTGAAATGTCCATGTCATAACTTAATTTCACTGAACGAAATCCTGAAAACTATTGACTGCAATATTAACACATATGACACATTAATGAAAGATGGAAAATCAACAAACACTGGTCCATCTGAATGATTTTCACATTTTTGCAGGGGATCATCAGAACAATGCACAACAAATAAGACAAAAAGTTTTTGACAGTTTTGAGATATTAATGAACTGACAAAAAAAACACTAGTTTTTGAAACCTTATGTTGTTTTCAAAACAGACAGACAGACAGATATTCAAATGGCTGCCTTGGACAAACAGGGTTTCACTGAAACAAAATCAATCCGGTCCATCCTTGAATGTTCGTTGGACGGAGGAAATAGTTTTTGAGTTATACCTGTTCACAAACAAAAAGACAGACAGACAAACAAACAGGGCAAAAAAAAAACCTCCGCCTTGACTGTTGACAACAGGGGCTCAAACATGCCTTGGAAATTATCAAAGACAGCAAGTTTCATCACTCCACGACAAAAATTGTGGGCAGCGAGTTGTGTATAAACAGACAGACAGACAAACAAACAACAGGGGCGAAAACATACCTTGACCTTTGAAAATTGAATCACTTCCAAATATTAACGTAGCAATGAATACCTGCAAGTTTCTTCACTCCACGACTAAAATTGTGGTCAGTAAGTTGTTCACAAACAGACAGACAAACAAACAAACAGGGGCGAAAACATAACCTCCGCCCAACTTCGTTGGCTGTCTCTGTGACAATTAGATCCGAAGTTATAGGCAATTAACCCTTTCATTACCATTGTCGCATTTCCGCGACAGCGCTGATCCCGCATCACTTACCATTGTCGCTATTTTGCGCCCAGAGAAAGTCCCTCACAAAAACTGTCAAAGCTCCGCAACAAAACACCCCTTTGGACGAGTCTGGTATCGCACAACACGTCAGTGATGTCATCAGGCTTCCCGTAGTTCCCAATCCTCCAGTTATGCACAGTCCCTTGCTGACTTCACCGCCATTGCAGACAGTGCCTGCTGCAGCACGTGTATCTCCGTTTGTACACAAATGCACGTGTATCTCCGTTTGTACACAAATGCGCGTGTATCTCCGTTTGTACATAAATCCCATAGAGGAGAAATCGTCTTGTCTTGACAAACCG
Organism: Gymnothorax javanicus; assembly: GCA_029692085.1. NCBI lineage: Eukaryota > Metazoa > Chordata > Actinopteri > Anguilliformes > Muraenidae > Gymnothorax > Gymnothorax javanicus. The sequence goes on from CM056203.1 coordinate 23,049,475, forward strand.
AAATACAGTTTTTATCCTCATTTTCTGTTTTTACTTTTGGAAAAACTAAGCAAAGATATGTGTCAATGGAAAGGTAAATGTATTTTGAACATGTTTTCTGTACATAAAATTGTCCATTTCAGGCGTTTTTAGTTCGAAAAAGGGGGTGAAAATCCGCATGCAATATCATGCTGTGATAGCACGAAAATTTACGGTTAAGGGTCGTCTTATTCTCTGTAAGCGGTAGTGAAAGGGTTAAGTGAATTTGACCTTTTGCTCGACCTGGACCTTGACCTTTGACCTTTGAAAATTGAATCACTTCCACATATTAACGTAGCAATGAATACCTGCAAGTTTCATCACTCCACGACTAAAATTGTGGTCAGTAAGTTGTTCACAAGACAGACAGACAGACAGACAGACAAACAGGGGCGAAAACATAACCTCCGCCCCAACTTCGTTGGCGGAGGTAATGAGCACCAACACTGATTTTCTAAGTCCAAAATACTTAATTTCTCAAAAACCCGGGGCGTAGAATTTTCTCATTTTCACAGTGAACATTCAGAATATCATAGGGAAGGCTCACACCAAATTAGAAAAAACTTATCGGACAGTTTTTGAGATATTCAAATTTTAAGTGAAAAGTTGATGCCGGACAGACAGACAGACGGACGCCAGACGACTCGGCATTAGAAAAGCTCCGCTGACTGTGACTATCGTCACCGCGGAGCTAAAAAAAAAAAAAAGACTCACGTTCTCGCTCGTACGAGATGCGTGAAAGTTACGTGCATTAGGCCTTGCATATGACCAAAATGGTCGCGTCATTGCAGAGGGAAGTAAATAAAATTTTGACTAATTCTAATTAATAAACCTCGTAAAACAACCTTGTGAACAGTTTAGGTTGTCCGGATCTATTTCAGGTTGTCTAGACAACCGGATAACCACTTATTCCAAACACTGATAAGCATGTCTACAGTGACAATTTTCATAGTTTTCAGTATACCATAGCAATAGATTTGAAAACAGACAATCCCAATGTGCAAGAGTGGACTTTCGGCTGAAGGCTTTTTGCCTTCAGTTTTGCCATCGACGTGTGAAATGCATGCTTAAACAGATTCAGGTCATGGGACTATCCCGGCCATTGCTGAACATTACAAAAAAAAAAAAAAAAAAAAAAAACACCTCTTGGGTGGCCTCCCCTGTATGCGTTGAATCTTCGTCCATTAGCACTGTAAAGTGCTGACCAATGACTTTTGAAGCATTTTGATGAATTGGAGCAAATAAGGTAGCATTGCACCAGTTCAGAATCCAGCCTGCTGCTTTTGTCAGAAATCATTGATAAATACAAGGGAATCCGTTTTATTAGCAGCCATACAGTACATGCCTACTCATGACCACACGTCACAGATGAGATGCTTTTAGATCCTTCATCTCTCCACAGACTTGCCTCCTCATGATTCAGGTAAAAGGCACCTTTGTCTCATCAGTCCATATGCTGTAGTTCCATGACTGTTAAGACTTAGATAATTAAGGCAAAATTCCAGTTTTAAGGCTTAGCAATGGTTTAAAATCTTGTGGTAAACCCACCGTATTTACTCTGGAGAAGACTTCTCTTGATTGTTTATTTTGACAAAGATATACCAACTTCCTGGAGGGTGTTCTTAATCTGACAAACTGCTGTGAAGGGACTTTTCTTCACCAAGCAACAAATTCTGCCGTCATCCACCAGATAGTTGTTACTTGTAGCACACTGGGCCTTTTGGTGTTCCTAAGCTCACCAATGCATTCTTTCTTTGCAAAAATGTACCAAATAGTTAATTTGGCCACACCTACTGTTTTGCCTTGTATATGATGGGCTTGATTTTTAAGCCTAAAGATGGCTTGCTTCCCAAGTAGTGACAGCTTTTTGGAGTTTATCTCAAGACTTAACAGGATCAGACTCAAAATGCCACATTAGAAATGTAAATACTGGATGCAAATACTCTAAAATTAAAGCAGAAAGTCAGCACATTGAACTCATACTGAATATTTACTTTCAATTCCAATTTACTGTGGTGGACAGCTACCATAACGATAGTTTTGTCAATGTCCAAATATTTACCAACCTCACTGTATACAGGACATTGATCAACAGGCATTTACAGAACATGTAGTTACTCCAAGAATTCTTATCCACAATACACTCAAGGATATTTATGTACAATTTTATCCAGAAACATAGACAAGCCCCTGATACAGAATTGAAAATTGCTCCCACAATGCACCGGGCTCACTTCAGAATGTGAAACCAATTTAACAGCACAATTTGGCCGCTACACAGAGAAAAAATTTGTATTACAGTGTTACATCCCCTGCTGCATTTAATTGTTTTAGAGGCAGGATGGTTCTTGGCAGAGCCCTGCACATGCCTGGCATGGTTGCTGGGGTAACAGATCTCTGCAAATATGGCAAGTCTGGAAGTCTGCATCCAGAGGTTCCAATTTTTTACCGAAGGAAATGTAATCACCTCGCATTTCACACGACACTTCACTACAGGAGGCTCCTCATTTGCCAAGGAAGGCTGACTACCCATCAAACAGTAGACTGTTACAAGACACCCATGGGTGCCAGAATTAACATGCTAGCTAGCTGAGCAAAAACACTGAAATCCATTTCAAAACTTAAGGACTCATGTAGAAGAGGCAGTCCTGCCCGTGGCAAAATATCCATAGAGGAATATGAGTGGCGGGTGGGATGGAAACTTCTAAAATGGAGAGGAGAACACTACCTGGTCATGAGTTCAGCGATCCTCTGGCAGTCGCTCTTGTCGTAGAACCAGATGCTGTAGATGGACACTGCAAGGGACCAGAGAGTGGAGGAAATGGTTAAATAGTGGACAGGGATATTTTAGGGGGGAGCATTAGATGATGTTCTGCAAGAACAGTTTAGCAGCAGGGCTCTCAACCTCCACCGACTTCTCCTTCAAAAGGGCCAAAGCCCAGAAAACAGAAGAAGTGCACCTTAACCAAAGCACTACAATGAGTTTTTGATTTATATTTCGGGGTCTCCCCGACAGAAGTTGCGCCACCCGGGGTGACTTCTGCATAGGTTTAAAAAAAAAAAAAAAAAAACCTCATTCACCATTCAAGTCAATCTTAAAGTAAAAATAAGTTGTCAACCACTTTTTCTCACAAGTAAATGTACGCTAAATAATGTGTTTTTTTCTTAGTCCAACTGCCTCACTGCAGGGTGATTTGTTTCACCATAGTGCTATACAAATCAGCCTGCAGTGAGGCAACTGGACCTTGCTGTACTGCATAGATTCCTGCTCCAGATAGTGTAACGAGGCGGGGCCAGAGAAGTGAACTTCTGTATGCCGTGTTTTTTTCCCCACAATGCCCAGCGAAAGCTAATGGCTGACATCAAAGTGACTAGGTACAGTTTTATATAGTCTATGATGTGAACTCGCATTGACTACAAGGAAACATCTGTGAGCACGACAATGACTCGAGTCAATAACTTCAGCTCAACAGTTTCGTATTGGCGTCTGTACTTAAGAGACCAGCCTTTTCACACTGCTATTTTAACTTGGTATACACGAGAGTGGAGGTCTGCACTTGCTGAAGTGAGACCCTTCTCTCGTTGAAGCATAGCTTCAGGGGGAGTGAAAAATTAAAGCCAACTCAGAAATCCCCTTCACATGTGAGAAAAGAGGCCTTAGGATTCAACTGCAGCAAGTTACCCCAAAGTCTGACCAGAGGGTCCAGTGAACCTTGTGGTTCTTCTGCAATTACAGTGGCAGGATTCGCCCTCAGACCATTGTCCCTGTAATCTACCTTAGCATTCGTTCCGAATTAAGGGGGGTATCTGGGCCAGCCATTTCCATCCATCAACTGCAGACAGCGCACGAGACAACAAATCACGTTCTACCACTCAGCGTGGACATATTCAGCAGTGCGACAGCTCCCATTACGAAACCAACACAGTACTCCGATAGCAAGGGCTCTGCAGATAAATGAGCTAAATGGCCAAGGTAGATAAGGTTCGCACCCTCACTTCCCTATGGGGCAAACAGATGGGAGACAGAAGGAAATGAGCCACTGCCTATGTTTGCCAACCTGCATGAATTAGCCCTATCTGCTAGGACTAGCCAAATGTTCTCTTTGAGATTGGGCGCTGTCAAGGCCTGGCAGAGTCCACACACATACATGCACATAAATGACTAGCACTATACCAGTCTACTCCCTGGGGCATGGGCAAAGTCAGTTTCTCAGCTTGAGATGGTCATCTGGGTTTAGAGATGTTGTTGACACCACCTGTTTGTTCATCAAAAGTAATGACTAGCTGAGCAACTACTCATAGCAGATGGACAACATCTGCACAAGGTAACAGCTTTGGAGGTGAATTAACTCACAAAAAGAGCTGCTGAGAACTGCCATCTAAAAACCTGCATAGATTTAAGCATTCTAGTCTGTCTATTGGTTTGGCTTTAATCCCAGGGTTTTCCACGAAGGTCTTTGACCACACTGTGAAATAATCTCCAGAGGACAAAAACAGTTGCTGAAAAGCGCACACTACAAGAGCGCAACAATGACTGCAGCAACGGTTATCATTTGGGTACCGAGTAACTGGACATACTCGGAAAAGCAAAGGAGTAATTCCATACAGTTTCAACAAATTTAAGAAAATTTTCCCACCTGACCCCCTCAGATTTGCCTGAAAAAATTCTAAATCAAAGCTTGATTAGTATATAGGAACTGCAAAATTTCAGATCTGTATCTGTGGTAGTTTTTAACAATAAAAATCATAAAAGGAAGCAATATTTAGCCATTTTTGGAGCTTGTTTTCCAGTCACAAAATGAAATCCAGTTTTTAAATGCTCATATTTCAACAACTATGACAGGTATGACCTTGAAATTTGGTATGCTACATATTTGGCACTAGTACAGTTGATATGTGCAGTATGAAATGTATTGATGTAATTTCTACAATGTTGTGTCTGTTTGAAAATGCTTTTCCATTTTTCGCTGTTGTATGAAATACCATTTTTAATGGGCTGTAACTTCAACAATAATCAATGCAGAGGTTTGCAATTTTTCTTGGAAGTTCTACTATATGAGCTTGATGAGTGCCATGAAAAACACCTGTAAGCCATATATAGTTTCCAAGAAATGTGGGTGCCAAAACAGATTAAAACTCAATTTTGAACAAGTTTGCAGCTAAATTGCCAATGTATGGCTAACTGCACCATCCTGAAACCTGGCTTACATAAAATATCATATTTTGGCTTTCTTTACCATCAGTTTCATGATGGGATCTTCATTCATTATTTAGTAATGAATTTTTTAAAAATGATGCAAACACAACTATAAAATCTGTTAGCAAAGCATGTATTTCAGAGAAAACAGTTGAGCAGCAGTGAAATTAGGTCAGAAACACACCCATCATAAAATTTCAGTTAGCAAGTGTTCATTTAAAGGTTTTCATGAAAGCATTTGCCTCCTTAATGGTATCATGGTTGAAGTGATACCTCCGTCCTGTTGATGTTGTTGGTGCTTCTGTTATGTTTATTATGTACTCAGCTGGTATCCAACAAAGGTCATTTCTTTCTGGCCAGAAGAGATTGGTGCCCTTGTTTGGAGGATGCATGAATTTGACAAGAATATCATTGTTGGTCTCAGATTATTCTGGTGACTTGTAACTGTGTGTCCATGGGAACAAAGGAAAGGATTCCGTAAATCTAATTTACCACTGCCATAATCTCAATACGCGCAATTGCCGCGTGTTGATCATACAGCCGAACGTTGAAAAAAGTAAATATATAAAATGGAAAAATAGGAAAGGTAATGGAAGACGGAATTTGCGCAATCCCCCCGCTCAACAAAATGAGAATCATCTCCTCTCCCCCCCCCCGCCACTTTCTCGCCACATCACACAGTAAATCCCCAAATCCCCATGCGATGGAATTGGTGACACAGTAAAGAGGGAGGCAGCCAGAGCCAGTTTGCAGGCCACAACAACAAATCAGATTCTGACACCCAGTGATCTTTTCACTTGGTCCCAAGCTCACCTCCCTGGAATTAAGTCCATGTGGGTCAGCAAAGATTCAGTCACTACAATGTCTGAACAGTCAGCAAGTAGATTCCAGACATCAACTACGATCCCTGGAACACGTGACAACCATTCCTTTGTTTCCATGGACACACAGTAACAAGTCAGCAGAGTTTCTGGATCACATGGATTCCTTGTAAGTTTTGACAACATTGGTGCAGGAAAACACATGCCTGATTTTATGCCTGGCCAATTTGTCACGTGTTTATGATCGTAAATGGTGGGCAGGATACATTACAGAGGTATCGGAGGCCAACAATGATGTTTTTGTCAACTTCATGCATCCTCCAAACAAGGGCACCAATCTCTCTTGGCCGGAAAGAAATGACCTTTGTTGGATACCAACTGAGCACAGAATAAACATAACAGAAGCACCAACAGGACGGAGGTATCACTTCAACCATGATACCATTAAGGAGGCAAATGCTTTCATTAAAACCTTTAAATGAACACTTGCTGACTGAAATTTTATGATGGGTGTGTTTCTGACCTAATTTCACTGCTGCTCAACTGTTTTCTCTGAAATACATGCTTTGCTAACAGATTTTATAGTTGCGTTTGTATCATATTTTTAAAAATTCATTACTAAATAATGAATGAAGATCCCATCATGAAACTGATGGTAAAGAAAGCAAAAATATGATCTTTTATGCAAGCCAGGTTTCAGGATGGTGCATTTAGCCATACATTGGCAATTTAACTGCAAACTTGTTCAAAATTGAGTTTTTGTCTGTTTCGGCGCCCACATTTCTTGGAAACTATATATGGCTTACAGGTGTTTTTCACGGCACTCATCAAGCTCATATATTAGAACTTCCAAGAAAAACTGCAAACCTCTGCATTGATTATTGTTGAAGTTACAGCCCATTAAAAATGGTATGTCATATTTTGCACAGTTCCTATATACCAATAAAGCTTTGATTTAGAATTTTTTCAGGCAAATCTGAGGGGGTCGGGGGAAGCATTTGTTGAAACGGCATGGAGAGACTCAAAGGGTAAACGCAGAGCGCTGCAGTCCAATCAGGAGAGAGAATGACTGAGAGGACCTGGCCTGGGACCGAGACCTCATACACACAGCTTGGCACAGAGCTCCAAAGGAGGTGCACACCCATTAAAGCAATTGGAAATAGTGCTCTTATCTCCGTTTCTCTACCCATTTCACCCCCTCTCAACCTCCCTCACTCCCTCCTTATCTCTTGCACACATCCCTCTACTTTTCTGTCTTTGCCCTTCTGCTGCCCTCTCACCAATAATTCACATTTCCCATTCAACAATCGTTCCCCTACATACCCCTCCATTCTGCTTTCGACCACTCCCCACCTCCTCTCCCCGTCTCTCCCTCCATCTGTGTTACGATCACGTTAAATGAAAATCTTACCATGACCATGTTAACCATCTCCTCTAATCACACGAGTGTTGAACGGCAGCCTGGCTGAAAGCAGCGATCTTAGACAAAGGTGGCATTAACTCACCTACGCCAAGCCAGTTACCATGGTTACCAGAAAATAAGCAAGGCAGCACATTTGAGGGGTGCAGAAATTCAGCATTTTCTCAAACCGAATACTCGTCCCATTGCTTGACGAGAGGGGTCCAGTCTACAAAAGTTGCGCATTGGAATCCATGCGGGCAGCATTAGGCTGGCGTTAACTGAGAAATTTTAAAGTCTATTCTCAAATTAGGGATGTAATGAATAGTTCACGTATAACTTAAAATCGAATTCTCCATCAACATTGGAATGCTTCACCTTTTTTGTTGCATGTATTCATTCAGTTCAAATCAGGTATTTCCAGTCGAACCCAGTATTTCTGCACAGTTGCAGACAAAGCTTAGGTTATACTGATATTATTGGTATTATACTTTTTGTAGAATTAGATGCCAGTGGTGGCTGCGCAGCATTGTTTCTGGCTCTCCTGATCCAAACATATCAAATTACTCCATAGCATTGTCCAACATTTATTGAAAGAAGATAGATTATCATTTCCAAAAACCACTACATACTTTTTTCTAACAAAATATTCAGCTTCAATCTGTATTCAATGGTGATTACGTTTCACTGCCAAAATTTTCCCTGCGGTCAATAACTGCTCTTCTGCTTGACTCACACACGCAAATTCAGATATTGGATTAGCCTGCTGCAAGCATGTATTTATGTTGACAAAACTGACAAGGAACATTCAAGAAAGAAAGATGATCCAACTAAAAAAAAAAAAAAAAAACCTCATTCAATGCGATGAATCACGTCATTCAATTAAAATTTGACTTCTTTTATATCAGACAAGAATGCGTAGTTATGCATTCATACCTTGACATGTTTCGACGGGAACTCCCATCTTCCTCAGAAGTGTCACATGATGGTATTGTGACGTGTCTTATCAGCTGTGTTTACCGAGGTGTGACCGACCTTTCAGTTTTGAGAACCGTACTCCACATGTGAGACAGCATGTACGCCCCCTCCTCCCGGTTCATCGTCCTGACAGGTTGGTCATGTCTCAGTAAAAACGGCTGATAAGACACGTCACAATACCATCATGTGACACTTCTGAGGAAGATGGGAGTTCCCGTCGAAACATGTCAAGGTATGAGTGCATAACTAAGCTTGTTTGTCTGAAATAAAATAAGGCAAATTTTCATTCTAAAATTAGAGACATAATGAATCTCATCCAACTATCAGGTCATTCAAATTGAAGATTTTGTCCGAGATCTTTTTTTTTGGCGATGACGTCCTGTTGCTCATAAAATGGCACATAATATCTAAGCTTATAAGTGAGGCCGTTCCACGCCAATGTTACATAGGACTCGAAATGGCTAGTTTTGGGCTGGCTTTGATTGGCCATTGGGCTCATTTTGTTGCACAGACCTGGCAACCCTGGTAGTGTATCACGCCTGACCTGCGGGAACGCGGGGCACGTGGGGAAGCTGGCGACTAAATCATTGCCGATGATGAAATAGGGCAACAGCAACAATCCCACTGAGGGAACAATGTTGCATCGCAAATTTAGCACCGCAAAGCAGATTTGCATCGCACTATTGCTGTTTTAAATTGCGATGGGATACCAGACATTTTGGACCCTGAAATGTCTGGTAAACGTCGACCTCCAGCTCTAATTCAAACTACAGCATGTGTGCAATGTAAACACAGAACTCCAGCTTCAAAACAAATAAGAAAGAATATTTTCAAATGATAGCGTAGAATTAATTGAATTGCAGCGGCGTGCACATGGTATAGTGAAGCTTTATTAGCAAACTTACTGGCTAGCTCGCGACACAGGTGTGCTAGCAAATCATTAAACAGTTCGTCATCACTTTAGCTAGCAAGCTAGCTAGCAATTATTTAAGTTGAAGCAAACTATTGCCTTATTAGCAAGCAAGCTGGCTAGCTCGCTACACTGGTGTGCTAGCTAATCATTGAACAGTTCGTTATCACTTTAGCTAGCAAGCTAGCTAGCAATTGTTATAGTAGAAGCAAACTGTTACCTTATTAGCAAACTAGCTGGCTAGCCCGCTACACTGGTGTGCTAGTTAATCATTACACGGTTCGTTATCACTTTAGCGAGCAAGCTAGCTAGTGATTATTATAGCAGAAGCGAACCGTTGCCTTTTTCGCAAGCTAGCTAGCTCGTTACTTCAGCATAAGCAAATGACTGTCCGCTAACATCTGTGCTAATCACTGCGCTTAAATTATATGAATTGGTTTATTTATTTCCAAGAATACTTTGTTACCACGCAAATCACTTAGATGTCTGAATATGCCACGAAAGTCACGTGGTTGGGACCAGATTTCATGGGGGCGGGGGACCAGATTTTACAAGACACCAGTGAATCTTCTTACCCTCTGAAGGTGGTCAGTCTGTCATGCAAGCACTCTGCTGCAATGCCGGCTCCCCCGTGCGTCGCGGCGGCGTAACTACAGAGACCCAGAGAGAGATCTGCCGCCCGCAGCAGAGACTGTTTTCACCCCGGTAAAAACGTTATTGACAAATCTCCAACCGGTGGATACTTTTCTACCGTCGCATGGTATATACTGTCATACTGCCCAGCCCTATCTGTGACTGTCCTTGAGAGGCCCAACCATAGCGCTGACTTGAACCCAATTGACCATCACTGTAGAGACCTGAAAATGGCTGTCCACAGACATTCCCCATCTAACTTGACACAGCTTGAAAGGACGTGCAGAGAGGAATGGCAGAAAATCCCCAAAGCCAGGTGTGCAAAGCTTGTTGCGTTATACCCAAGAAGCCTCGAGGCTGTAATGGCTGCCAAAGGAGCTTTAACAAAGTAGTGAGTAAAGCGTCTGAATATTTACGTTTAGGGGTGACCTGGAATAGTCGAATATTCAACAATTCGATGGAGTCTGATTCGACGATCCATCTCGTAGTCGAATCGTCGGAAAATGTTGTTATATGACCAAGATCGTACCATTCTGACTACATGGGGGTGCCCAGGCTGCTGAGCATAAATCTTTACATAGAATGTCTTTGTTTTCGTTATAGCCTATTTTGATACAAAATCAGCCTAATTTCTGTTAGTAAAGAATTGAAAATGACGTGTGCGTTTAAACAGTGGACCTATACTTACTATGCATTAATAAATCACCCACTGTAGTCAGCGCCGTCGCAGGGGGTGTGTGAGGCCCTGTGCCGACTTGATGGGCAAGGCCCTGCTCACATGCACCGCACTAATCATGTCAGGCTGCAAGCACATAGCTGTTCTAGTTATACCCGGTGAAATGACATGTATTTTTAGACTAAAACAGCATTATTGTGGCAATAATTTCAGCTATGATTTTTTTGGATATCATAATTTTTCAAAGGAAAAAAATCAACAGCACAACGATTGGCCTTTATCATCAAATCAGCTCAGCTGTCACTTTATATTGGCATGTTGAAGTATGACAGTGCGTCACGAATTACAATTCAACAAACACTAATACCTAATGGCTCACACTCACTGGTGACAATCACTTATTTTGACTCATTTCTATGGAAAAATCTCAGATTAACACAGGCGTAGTATCCGCTGACACCCGCGACAGTTCAACATTTGATTACGATGCAGTATATTTTCTAATACAGTCATAAACGCTCTGCTGCAGTATAACTTTAAAACATCAGATTCCCGCTCACCATTCATTGATTAGGTGATGGTCACTTTCCTTGCCTCTTGGGCCGCAAACTCAGCAATTAAATCCACATAATCCAGCCTGGATGCAACGTCTTTTTCGATAGACAGAAGGGCGAGCCCGCATAGTTTCTCCTGCAACATGGAGGTCCGAAAATAGTTTTAAATTCGATTTAACTTTGAAACGCTTCGCTTCCCCGATGCCAATTATTGATATTGTCAATGAGACCCTGAGAGCAATCTCACAGTTAGGACAAGCGAGTGAGCAGCGAGACAGAGCATGTTACGTATGACAACAAAAAAAAAAAGGGTAAAGCTTATATCGAGATGAAATGGTAAATAATGAAACTGACACAGAGAATTGCCATTTTAGGAGAATGATGAGTCAAGTGCAGTGACGCAAAATATGCATTCATTTAATTAAAAAAAAAAAAAAAAAACATGATTCGACAATCAGTCGACTATGAGCAAAATCTGACGAATCAGATTAGACTATGAAAATCCTTAGTCAAAGATATCCCTACTTAAGTTACTGTGATAATTCAGTTTTCCTTTCAAATAATTTTGAGAAAAATTCTAAAATTCAGTTTCCACTTTGTCATTATGGGGTATTAAGGGTAGATTGAGGCGGGAAAAAATTTATTATAACGATTTTACGCATTTGGCTGCAACATTGCAAATGTGAAACGTGAAGGGGTCTGAATAGTTTCTGAATGCACTGTACATCTTTTTAATTCAGTAAATGACCTGTTCGATTGTTAGTCAGGCAATCTCCATCATGTTATGATCCATCATGCGAAAAACGTGAGAGGCTTCTATCTGAAGGCACTCAACTGAAAATCCCATAACGCCAGCATTAACATGAGCTGGGGTTGAGGCGGTTGAAACAAACAGAGCAATATGCATGATGGTTTTTTTAGATGACACACACAGGTTCACATAACAGAAATTTAAGGGATTAAATGTTGAAAAAAAAATTAAAAAATATGGGACTAAAAAACAATTAGCAATTATCACTTTTTGTAACCAGTTATGATTCATACAGCAAGTGCTCATTTATTCGAGTACTCATTTGCACCCCTAAACCACAGTAACAAAAATTTCATTCACTTCACCATTTTGGCTCAAGTGCTATTATGATAAATTACTGAAGTCCAAACAAAAAAGATCATAATATGCATTTGCATTTGCTTGGCGCTATCTCACAACACTCTCATAGCTGCTGCTGTCAAAGAAATCGCCGGTTTGGAAGCATTAAAGAAAGCTAATAATGATCAGTAAGGGAGCAATATGGTCTATTCCATTACTATTTATTGCCTTTTATTGGAACAGCCAGCCGCCTGCATGCATTTATGTTGATGAAACGGACAAGCTAAATCCATTAAAGAAAGTTGATTTCATAAAACAGTAACTCATTTAATGTGATGAATCACTATTCAAATGGAAGATTATGTCTGAGGATGCATTTTATTTTTTGGGGTGATGACATCCTGTAGTACGTAAAAAGGCACACAATAGCTTTTACACCAATCCACCAAAACATTATGACCGCCTGCCCAATATTGCATAAGTCCCCTTTGCTGCCAAAATAGCCCAGTCGATGCATAGACTCCACTAGGCTCCTCGGAAGGTGTGCTGTGGTATCTGACAGCAAGATGTTAGCAGCAGATCCTTCAAGTCCTGTACGTTGAGAGGTGGGACCTCCTTTATGGATCGGGCTTGTTTTTCCAGCACATCCAACAGATGCTTAATTAGATTGAGATCTGGGGAATTTGGAGGCCAAGTCAACACCTTGAATTTGTTTTTGTGTTCCTGAAACCATTCCTGAACCATTTTTGCAGCGTGGCAGGGCGCACTATCCTGCTGAAAGGGGCCACTCCCATTAAGCAATACTATTTCCATGAAGGGGTGCTCTTATTTTGCAACAATGTTTAGGTAGGTGGTATGTGTCATCCTGGTGCCATGTCTTCCACAGGTAAGTGATGCACATGCAGCTGGCCATCCATATGACATAAAAAAAAAAAAAAAAAAAAAAAACCATGATTCTCAAGACCAGGCCACTGTCTTCCATTGCTCCGTGGACAATTCTAATGCTCATTTACCCATTGTAGGTGCTTTTGGCTGTGGACATGGGTCAGCATAGGAACCCTGACCAGTCTGCAGCCACACAGCCCCATAAGCAACAAACTGTGATGCATTGTGTTCTGACACCTTTCTATCAGGACCAGAATGAAAGTTTTCAGCAATCTCACCTACAGTTGCTCTTCTGTTGAATCTGACAACACGGGCCAGCTTTAACTCCCCATGTGCATCAATGAGCCTTGGCTGCCCATGACCCTGTTGCTGATTCACCAGTTTTCTTTCCTTGGACCACAATTAGTAGGTACTGACCACTGCAGACCAGGAACAAACTAGGCTGTTGGGGTGGCAAAAAAAACACCGACCACCGAAACCGGAAAAAAAAAAAAAAAAAAAAACACCGGTGCAACCGGATGCACCGGTTTTTAGGCCACTATTTATTATTTTCTAATAGTAACTAATCCTGGCAGTTTTTATGGGAAAAATTCAGTTTTCTGTGTGTTTCCATGCTGCCTGCAGGTGGCGATATAGTGGCACTTAGACTGTGCGAACGATTCCCCACCTTTTCCATGTGCTAGCGCGTCATGCCAATAACATGAAATAGAAATACTTGGGGCTACTGTCCGGTCACCACCTAAAATCGTTCTGGTTGTAGGATTGCTTAACAGTCACTCCGCAGGTCCACCACGCAAAATCTGCGAAAAGCGGCATGGTGGGGGGTCTGTGGATCCGTTCTGTATATTGACCATAGGTTGGCCCTGGGGCATGGAGGTGACTGTTCGAGCCATTCGTCAAATGATCATGTAGGGTAGGAGAAGGGGCCATTTTTGTTTTTCGCTTGTTATGAGCAGCTATTTCCCCCCAAAATATACTGATAATGTTTCAACTTTTTTCACTGCAACTACAAAAAGAACAGACTTTTCCCTACTGTAGAATGAAAGTGGACATGTTGAAGATTTTTTCCCTGCTATCAGTAATTTTTTCGTGCTTCTGGTAGTGCTGGTCCAGGGCCTCCAAAAGGGGCCAAGTTTGACACTGCGAAATTATATGCCATATTTCGAGGTCGATACCTTACCTTCTGCAGGGTGTTGATAAATGAATCTTTGCCAAGAAATAGGTAGATGCCAATTTTATATTCAAAAAGAAAATTTTTGCCAGCTATTTTCGTATTTTCACACTAGGCTTTCAAAAACCTTGTTATTAGCTATTTTTTGTAGTTTCACAGTTCCCCAATAGGGGGCAATCAACTTGGATTGGCACAGTCGTATGCTACAGAACAACAGCAACAACAACAAAATGGTAGCTCATGAACAACAGCAGCCCCCTAGTCCAGCACTAAAATGTGCTTTTCATGGAGTTTCTAATTCTTACAGTTGTAGATTTGTGTGAAAATACAGTCATGATGAAATTCTGGTCTCACTCGCAAACGGTAAACGTTCTCAAAATTTTTTTTTCTGTTTCCAGTAATTCAAGTAATGGTTCTAATCTAGTACGAGTTCCAAAATCCAACTCCCTGCAGAAGGCAAGTCATTGGGTTCGGAACATGGTCATCTGAAAATCAGTGATTTGGGGTAGGGGTAACATTCTCACCTATACCTCCCACATTAGATAATATTTTTCATTGGTTTTCAGGGGAAACATAGGCCTTCCTATAGGGAATTCACCCACCAAAATGTAGTATCCCAAGTTGGAGCATTTTCTGTCAAGACTTAATTTTCTCTTGCTCATTGAAATCTGTGAAATAGTGCTTAACGCCAAAATTCTATTTCTAGCAATTATTATGTCATCACTGGAGATAAACCGCTCATACTGCACATTCTAAGAAAGCTAGGTCAGACACATATATCCACCAAAAATTGTTCATTTTGGCTGACCCACCCCTTGCCGCATTTTGCATGGTCCATCTGCGGAGTGACACTTAAATTAATTGATTCAACCATGTAAAAGCATCTGAAAGACTTAAAAACCACAACTACTGTTTCAAAATCAAATTATCCATTTATTTCACAACAGTGATGCAGCCAGTATTATACCAGAGTCTCCTTGCACTATTTGGGGAATTGGAGCTCTTGGAACGGAGGCTTACAAGATGCAAAATAATAGAATTTATTAACGATTCTAACCACCAAGAGATGACTGCTAAAAACAACAAAATAAAGACAAAATGCAGTTGAAAACGTGTGTGCGATGGATTAAGGCATGTGGAAAGCCTCACACGCAACTAAATGTAGCGAGGTTCACGCACTCAAAGGTAAGCAAATGAAATTTTTTGCCATTTCGCCTTCACTAGTTAATTACTAACAATCGATGCATATGTTTTCGCTGAGAAGACAGAATTACACCAACGGCATCACTGATGCATACGTTAACATAGTATTTTTTCCCCAGTGGACTTCTGCACGCAATACCAGATGTAGCTGCAAACCAGTAGCTATTCTGCTTTGAACATGATTCCTTCATGCCATCCAGCACAGGCATTCGTAACACTAGATAACAAGGATGTGGCTTTTCGGCCCGCCACGGTGTGAATTGGAGGATAGATATCCGCTATCTGTCCCGCAGTGGGGCGTGTTACAACTAACAACGACACATAATGTAACAGGTGTTACACTGTGTCTTTGTTACATTATGCATCAACTATCCTACGCATAATGTAACAATATGATGCATAGTGTAACATTTTTACTAACGTATAATGTTACAATTTTTGATGCATAGTGTAACAACATTTTCTAACGCATAATGTTACAACCCCTTCAACGCATAGAGTATCAAGTCCTGAGCACTTACCCTACAGGATTTTTCTTACAAAAAATCAACATGGTCAGGTCGTCCCAAAAATGCCCCAGTTCAGAACTTGCGCTGTCGCTGATAGCTGACTCTGCTGCATGGATTTTAACAATACTTTTTAGGTCACCTCGGTGAGCTTATGTCGTGGTGTGGCGTCCGTCGTCCGTTGACATGGTCAACATTGCAAAGCGGCGTGTTTTGTTATCCTTTGCAGCGCTCTTTGCGACCAAGATTTACGTTTTGCGACTTACATTCTCAGTGCGCGACCAACACTTCATGCACTGCGCGCCTATCCTGGGCAGCGATTCACTCCCTAATTATCAGCCGCCGGCCGCGAATTTTTTTTTCTGCAGGTCCGTTGGTACCATTACGTACATCAGCCAATCACAGATCGGCTGGTGCCATCAGCCAATCACAGCTCGGCTGTACTCATGCATCGATGAGAATGGCAAAGCATTCGACCTTGTCACTGTCAGCTGAGTTGTGCGCGCGGCAAAAATTTGTAAAACCTTGTCTGACAATAACGATGTATATGCTCCACACTACGCGAAATTACAAGTACACTGGTCTGCTGCAGAAGTCCAATGGTCTACGTATTAGGTCTTGGCTTCGGTGACTAATACTGCAGATCGGAGAGCAAATTTCATGATATCAGAAAGTGTTTTCATCGCCGGTTTTTTTTTTTTTTTTATTTAGATTTTGCGCATTTCTAAGGGTAATGGAAACGCACTTGGAGAGTGAGAACAATGTCCGACGTTATTAGCCCAAAAACACAGTCTGCTTCGAGACCCAGTTTTGAGTCTTGTTGATACCAGCTATGTGCGCTTACGTCCAGTGGCGAATGGTTTTATTTAGCGTTTCAATATCAATCGCTAACCTTCTATCCTGATGTATTAGGTTGGATGCGCCCTTCCACTCTGATCTGAAGTTCCGCGCGTAGCCTACGCGATTATTCATGCAGTATGTAAGAAATCGGTGACTGGTTGGTCCGAGTGCAAGATTATTTATTTTCATTGGAGTAAAATAAAGATGAGAAAAGCTGCGGTTCTTATAGATTAATAGTCCGTTTTCTTTGGGGTCCCGATAATTGGCCAGCTGTCATATTTGTCAATTGCAGCAAATGTTCAAAACTGATTCAAAAACTAACTGGTGACGCCTGTCCAATGTACTCCAGCGACGACCATAGGCTTATCAGCGCAATGCCTCAAATATGAGTCTGTGTCACGAACAGTGTACGGTCACGAAGCAGACTGTTTTTTTTTGGGGGGGGCAATAACGTCGGACATCGTCCTCACTCTCTGTGTGCGTTTCCATTACCCTTCGAAATGTGCAAAATCTAAATAGCGAAATAAAAATAAAAAAAAACTGGTAAATAATAATTATTATTATTATAATAAGCCGTCCTACTACATTGTTGCCAGTGAAAGAATTTCTTGAAACTTTGTGCAAACGAACTTGGCATACTGCACCTACTTTTTACCAAATATTTAGGGTGGATCACTTTGGGAACTATATTAATTTTAATGTTAAACTTTCAATTTATGATGAAAAAATGTAGCCAAATTATGCTTTTTATGGCTTCAATTCCTCCTGGGTCTCATATTTTCAAAGCAATTAAGCCATGTTTGGTGTCAAATTGTTCCTTGGGATGGCAGCAACAATAACCGTTATAAATTTTAGAACTAGCACTGTGATAATTGGGAGTTATTAATTGATTTATCCCCATATGTTGGTTTTAGGGGGGTGCTCATCTAAATTTGGCCATAATTTTTCTATGAATGATTAAGTTTATGTACAGGGGAGGGTTTGATGAAAAGTTGTCCCTTGGGGAAATGGAGACTTGTACATACATTTAGACTTGTATGATAACTCTCCAAAATGATAACTGCATTTATACATTTTTCAAACACTCTTGTGAACAACAATATCTACTTTTCAGTTCACAAAGTGCTTTCTCTGCAAAATCTTTGCTGCAGCTGGGGCTACTGGCATCGGCTGAGGTGTTTTGTTTTTTACCTTGATGTTTGGGTGCCCAGAGATACATTTGGCTGTGTAAAAATGTCAAGCGTACATCCAGTCAAGAAAATTTGGAGTTTAATTTCTAGTGCTGCCATATGTAGTAATGGCATATAATGGCAACAGCCATATTACTGATTACACGCTGGGTTGCTGGGGCATGCGCAGCATTTGCATTCGCGATATTAAATATTAATATTAAATTCTATACTCCCTTCTCACTTATAAAACCCATCAAAATATATTGGCACCCCCTTTTTAAATCGCTCTGGCAAATAAAAAGCAGAAAAAAGTGCAAGCTGGATACGGAATTCTTTCCAGAATTTTATTTTCACGAACCGAAATTCCATCCAATTTTCTGGCAAAAAATGGTGTAAACAGTATGACTAGCATTACAAAAGCTCCTCTCATATTTAACATTGATAAATCATTAACGCTGCGTTTACACTAGGCGACGATTTGGTCATTTTTTGAAAATCGTGTTAGAATCGCAACTCATCTCATAAAGCGTGAGAGATCACAGATGCAAATCGTGGTGATCACAAGGGATCTCCATGATCGTGAGGCATCTTTATGATCGGGGAAAAATTTTAAACATGTTTAAAATTTGGTCACGATTGTGCTGATTTTTTAAAAATCGTTTCAGATGGTAGTAGAGAGTAGGCATCGGAAGAGATCGTGTTAAGGCGTGGAAGAACGCAATGGCGTGTGGCGGGCTAATCGTATTACAACGTAATAAAGCATATAAGATTTTTATATATATATATATATATATATATATATATGTGTGTGTGTGTGTGTGTGTGTGTGTGTATATAATATAAAATTATTAATGTCCACGATCTATTGCGCTCTCTTGTGCCGTGACCCGCTCTGATGCGTTTGGCATGTTTTCCTATAAAAGGTGTCACGCTGCCTGACGAAATTCATTTTGATCCAGCTGCAAAGCATTTCACAATATTTGAGCCAAAGAAAGGCTCAAAGGGCAAGGGGAAGGGTTCCAATTCAACTCCTGCTGTCCCAGAACCTCAGATGGAAGCAACCAGGGCCAGTATATAGGCATTCAGCAGATGAGCAAATAAGCAATCTTCATCTGTAGGACATGCGTCCATGTTTCCTCAGTGGAGTCACTGGACAAACTAACGAATTGTAAAATCTACCTCCATTTTATACCAGTCTTGTCCCAATCATGTTCAATCGCCTTTCTATATCTTAACAAAAGGCAACAAAAGGTAGCAAATCTTCATGAACGTCAAGGAACATAAGAAAGTGTATGAAATCGTAATAGATTGTAGACCCAAATCGTGATGATCGTAGAACATTGTGACAGACAGTCATAGAATCGTAACAGACCTTCATGGAATGGTAAGGGATCAGATATCCAATCGTGGCAGATATTGTTCAGGATCCTAACAAAACGTATCCTATCCTTTTAGAGCGTATGAAACCGTAAAAAAAAGGGTCAAAAATGGGAAAAATAAACAAAGTTCCACGATCACGAAGATCTGCTGCGATCTTTGGTTCATATCAGATCGGCAAAATCGTGGCTCTAGTGTAAACGTAGCATTAGCAATCTCTGTCATTCACTGTTCTTGTCTGTATTTAAACAAGTTTTCTTTTCTGTTTGTGTATTAAGCATTTCCCTTCCATTTATGCATTATTTCAGCTTCAACCTGATATTCCAGTAGTAGAGTAGATGCCTGCATGGTCCCTAACACCCTCAAGGTGCATAGAAGTAGAAGTAGATTACCTGCAGTGCCTGCATTGTTTTCTTAATTGGTTTAACCACACCATGCGCAATATTGCTAATATTGCACTAATTCTATCACTTTGCATGGTGCTTAATGGCATGGGACTTTAAACTATACCAAATATAAATGTAGAGCAGAGTATACGATGATCCTTTGTACAACTATGCAGACAAGACTTATTTTGGAATCTGTAATTTACCGATCCCTGATGAAAATTCAAGAGCTTCTGAAATATTGTGCGTGATGATTCCCAGTCTGTTCGAGTGGGAGAGGCGCATGAGCTCCTGACACTTCCATGTGCCCTGTCGTGTCGTCCCTGTGAGGAGCTTTACTTATCCACATGATGACTCCCTACACCGGACAGTGAAGATCATTTATTTCATATTTTCCAAGTAAAGTCATATTATAAAACAGTCATTGACTTCAGTCACTTGGATAAATTATTGGATTCCCCGATAAAGGGGAAGCTGAATCTGTTTTTCGTTTTATATTTCTAGCGGACTAGATTTATGATCATCAAAAAGTATGCTATTGTTTGGCTATCGGGTTAGCTCACCCGGTTAAGGCACCGCTTTGCAGTAGACTAGTGAGCACCACAGCCCGGGTTGGAGCCCAGGTCGCACCAGTGCCTGGTAGCCTTTTCAGAGCAGCGCACAATTGGTTTCGCGCAGCAGCGAGATACATTAGGATGGACCGCCGGTATGCAATTACAGGATTACAGCATTGTTCACCACTCAAGGACCTCCTGTTAGCCAGCTGGTCACTAGTCAGTAAAATTCTGAGCTTGTACATGTTCAGGTTTCCTCCGCTCTCGCTCTGAGGTAGTTTTCCTTCAGGCGTAGATGAAACTACGTAAACAACTTTTGTCATTTTTGATATGTTGTAGATACCTCATCAGAGTACAATTTGGTGTTAAAAAAAAATTCAAGGACCTGCAACCCTCAAGGTCAATTTTGAGGTCAAAATATAGATCAATAATTCATCATACCCAGAGTTACCAGAATGAGTTTAAAAATTGCAGATTTGGAATGCTTATGTGATTCCCTTTTCAACAATACCCTGTTTGTTAAAAATCGGTCAAGTAGTTTTGGAGATATGGCCATTTGAATTTTAGCAGCCACGGCCATTTTTCTCGAAATATCAAAAAAAAACAAAAGGCCTTAACTTTGCACTGGAAGGTCCTATTGAGCTGAAATTTGAGATTTGGGGGTTTTGGGTCACGACCAATTCACACACAAATTTCGAGCAAAATTGGAAATGGTGAGGTTGAGCTCATTGGGTGAATTGACATGGAATGACCCTCTGCAAAAAAGAGGGGGCCAAAATTCCTCCACAGCGATGAAAAATTCACTGCCGGTTACCACAAACGTTTGATTGCAGTTTTTGCCCCTGAGGGTGGCACAATCAGTCATTAGGTTCAAGGGGGAATTAGTTTTTTCAAGCAAGATATAGGTTTTGGTAAAAATTTACCTTTAATAAATGAAATGATCATTTAAAGGCAGCATTTTGCATTTACTCACAGTCTTGGTCTCATTAGTTGGATGATCTGAAACATTTAAATATGACAAATTAGCAAAAATAAAAGAAATAGGGAGAAGGGCAAATACTTTTTCACAGCACTGTACATCCAATAACTGTAGGGCTTGGTTACCATTATCGTGATTATGGTTTGCAGACATGAGTACCATGAAGTGAAGTTGTACACACGTGGGCAAGACACTTGCAGTTGCGGGTGACCGATACTATATCATAAAAACTGCTATGTTTAAATTCATTTGATGTCTCTCAGAGCATTGAAATGACACAAATTGTGATCTGTACGTTATTTCGGTCGAGACCACTCTTGAAATAGAACTTTTAAAGCAGGATTTTAACACTGGAGTCCACAGAATAAACGCGTCAAATCCTCGGTGAACCAAAAATTGGGACGTGGTGAACAAGGCAAATGAAGCAAATCACGACCAGCGGCACAACCCCCACTGCAATCAATTATCCTGCACACAAAGCCACAGCACAGACAATTGCCTCAGACTGGTGATACTCAAGACTCTTTCACTATACCCCAACCCTCCTGCGTCAATGTGAGGTGATGAGTCAATTTAGTGGAACTTAATGGTCCCCTTTAAATGCACGTTTCTGCTGACTACAAAATCATCTTTTCTCTGAAGGAATAAGACCTGGGCGTCCCATCGCTGCATTAACACAAAGACTAATGTGGTCATACCCACAGTGGAAGAGCCCTCCTAAGATGGATCCCTGAGCTTAGGTCGCATCTGCAGCAGCAGCAGAGGAGGAGAAAAAATGCTGGAAAAAGAGCAGGAGTGAGCAAGCGGCCCAGTCGCCTGTTTTTAAATCTCACTAACGAGGAACGCTGACTCCAAGACCCTGCTCGCTATTCTTAGAGGCAGGAAACCTAGCAACAGCGTGTGCCTGGCTGCTGGGTCTACCTGGGGACCCGGAGAGCTAGACAGACGAGGGGGGGTGGGGGGGGCTCCTGGCTGGGTTTATTGCTGCTGGAGAAGCACTGGCCTATCCTGCAGGTAAACAGTGTGGTCTCCCTCAGGACTCGCTGAAAGGCACAGCTGCTGTTTGCGAAAGCCAGAGTCTCAGTTTCGCTTTTAAACTGCAGCACACCTGACCCCAGGTACACAGATGTGGGGTCAATCAAAGGCCCCGAGAAAGAACGTGGACGCCACAGCCAGTGGACTCCGCTTCATACAATGGACAAATCGACAAGGTCCGCACTCAACAGATTCTGAAGCCACGGGAGATCAACACTGCCGCTAGGACAAGCAGGTAACGTAATGCCGTAAAAAGTCATTTAGTTCTAACAGCATGGCAGGGATTTTCCCTCTGAATCGGCTCTGTACAGAACAGAAAACAAGCAATGTAGAATAAATCGCCCCCTCCCGCATCCCCCGCCTGCTCGCAGCTCCAACGCTCTGCGCCGCCTACGTGCTCCTGGCACGTCCACAGCTGTTTCCAAGAGACACCTGCTGCTTCGCCGCACGACGAGCTTCTCTTCTTCTCCCTCCTCCTCCTCCTCTTCTTTTTCCTTCATCCCTCCCCGGGGAAACGGAGGCACATAGACGGATGACAGGAACCCGGGAGGCCACAGGAGCCGCTTGCATCATTCTGGAAGAGCCACCGCAGTTTCTCACAGAGCCGCTAAAAAAAAAAATGAGTTTCTTTCGGCTCAACAAGCCTTCTCTACCTGAGGCCGACCTCAGGTACAGGGGAGAGGTGGTGTTTGAGAGGAACCTGGAGAGCTACTTTCTCACTGCGTTCCAAGGTAAGCCTGCGGCAGCTGGCCGTAGCCACTCTTTGGAGTGTGTAGGTACACTAGGTAAGGCTGCAGCAAAGTGGATGTGGAGGCCACTTCTGCAAACTTGGGCTGCGTGAGCAAGAAGGGTGAGGACAATGTGCCGAATGAACCAGCCTCAATCTAGCTCTTCAGGCAGCTTATATAGGGTTCCTAACACCAGCTATCACATTAGGGCTATAATTCAGGCGTTCGAGGGTGTGCAGTGTGAACTAGTGAAGCACTCTATGTGCTCTTTTTACGAAAAGTCACAGCCATAGCAATGTAATTAGCCACAGTCACTGCATGAATTTCAGGCACAAAGGAAGCAAATTCCACAGGACCTGAAAATAGGTTTGAATTACACCTCTGAATGGTAACAAATTTTCTGAACAAATATAAACTGTTTTCATCCACACACAATAAGCCACATGAGCATCTTTCCTTTCCAATGTACACAACCAAAGTCAAAAAGAAACCCAATCCAAGGAAGACAATGCAGTACTATCGCGATTGCATTTTTACGCTACAAAGGTGAGAACCAAGCAGAAAATCTCTCTCATGGGTCATTCCATGTCAAATCAACCAAGAATTTGCAGACATCTCTCGGAATTTTATGAAAGTTTGTGGATGAGTGGGGACCTATGAGTAACGAATAAATCTGAAATATTTTTGCTCAACGCCTCCTAATTAGTGAGTAATTCGTTAACGAAGTTTTGACTAATTAGCAAACCCTTGTGACTTCAAACGCGTGTATCTCCCTTATTATAACAGCTAGAGAGTTGGTTGCGGTCTCATTCGAAAGCTCTTTTCAAGCCTCTTTTCAAGTCTCAGTACTGTAAAGTGGGAAATATTCATGGCTATTGTTGCAACTTTCACATGGTTTCAATTTAGCATTTTAGTGACCCCGTAGTAGGCCTTTCCTTTAAAGGGGACCTCGGATGCTATATTTCCAAGGTTATATTTTGATCTTGGACTCCCCTAGAGTACTCCTGATCGTTCAAAGCCCAAACAGGGTCCTTATTTAGCTCATACTGCCATCCTCAAAAAACCCATTTGTAGTCCATTGTAGTCTCTGCCTGAAACACCTCATTGGGGTGGCTCTTCCGCTTATGGCCCCCACCCCCGTGTACCCACTTTCTTCTGACTGGCCAGCTCTGTGGAGGGCGGATCTAGGCGGGGACAGGCAGCTGAACGCAGTTTCCGGGTCTCAGAGTGAAACGTGAGACGCGTCTGCCATCTGAGCTAAGGAATCAGCAGGGAAATTCTGCAGTCAAACGCAGTACACGTGTATAGATCTAATGAAATTAACTTGTTCTAATAAACACAACGGCGAAAGTGGAGGACGCAATGCGAAAGTCTGGCAGCTCAAGCACAAATTTGCTATCGGCTACAGTTTGCTACGGCAACAGTTGGTGAGTACCGCAGTTTTTCTACTCCTAGCTAGGATGCAGGGGAAGCTAGAATCCACCCCATATAGACACATTTGTAGAACGGGTCGACATGCCCAAGTGTAGACCGGAGACCGTAGAAATCCGGTGGGTCTGAGTTTAGAGGGAAACATGGACAGTGAGGGGCAGCTAAAAGTGGACCAACAGCTTATGGACTGCTTCGTGTGTATTAGGACCTGCTGGTTCGTGTGCATAGCTGTGGCGTGTTGTTAGCGTGGAGAAACGAACAGCTTCGCTGGTATATGACGGAGGGGCGAAAAGCTCCAAGCTAAACGGCCTTTTCGAAATTGCCTGTGCTAATGGTTTACTTATTGCTTCGAATGACCAGCTTTTCCTCATGAAAATGGGCGCATTATGTATAGCGTCACGAGAGCTAGACAGAGCTCCAGTTATGTCATGAACATAATACAGGTTTTACAGACCGTAAGTTCCGTCTGCGTGAACCGTTGCTTATGTGGAGCTAGCGAATCGATCACTTTTACAGGAAAGAATTTAATATTCAATCGATGAGAATGCAGAGAAATCTTTGTTATACCGGGCACGTTATAGGCTGTGCGCTTCCCTATTGCTTTCACCGGTAGCATCAGAGAGCTTGCCCAGACATTGGAGATGTATCAGGCTGACCCCGGTCATGGATAAGTAAAGCGATCGTTTCATAAGCACCCAAAAATGCACCCCAAGCTCTGCAAAATCTACGTCTGGTCTAACTGCAGCCCAACTCGGCAGACACATACAGCACCTCTCCGGTTAGCTTCAACTGTAGTGGCTACAATCAGGCAACGTTATGATGAAACTGCCACATTGATGCTTACTGAAGTAACACAAGCATACCGATCAGAATTACTGCATATAAGTTAACCAGGAGCATTTTTAATTAGCAGAGCACGCAAACTAACATGCAGTAGCTGATAAGCGGTCATGACTTTGAATGTAATCTGTCGCGCCGAAAAAGATTCGTTTTCAAGGCCGGTGTAAAGCTGCTTAACGCGTCCATAACGCCTGTATTCGCGTCTTTGCATTGACTTTTAATGTAGGCTAATCTGTCCCGCGAAAATTCGTTTCGTGTCTGATGTGAAAGCAGCTTTATGGATAGTACGCGACAGCTAGAGAGAGCTCGGTTATGTTATGAACATAATACAGGTTTTGCAGACCGTAAGTTCCGTTAGCGCGGACAAGTTGCTAATGTGGAGCTAGCGAATTGATCACTTCTACAGGAAAGAATTACCCATTTAATCTCCGCCTTTTTCGGCTTTTTATTAGCCACAACAATTTCTGAAGGGGGGATGAAATTATGTCAAGGTAGTGCAGAGAAATCATTTGTAAACCGGTAGAGCTTCTGCGCTTCGCATTGCTTTCACGTGTAGCAGAGAGCTTGCTCAGACATTTGTGAAGCATCCGGCTGATCCTGGTCATGGATAAGTGAAGCGATCACTAACTGTAGTGGCTACTATCGGGCAACGTTATGATGAAACTGCCACATTGATGCTTACCGAAGTAACACAAGCATACCGAGCAGAATTACTGCATATAAGTTAACCAGGAGCATATTGAATTAGCAGAGCACGCGAACTAACATGCAGTAGCTGGTAACCAAGCAATCATAACCACAGAGACAAACCCTTGCAATACAGGTTTTACAGACAGCAAGTTCTGTTACTGTGAACAGTTGTACCAAGCATCCAAATTACAAACAAGTATTAAAAGTTAGCTTCAAATGAGGTTTATGTTCACACACCTTCTGTAGAATTTCCCCTGATATCACTCTTGCATA
Source organism: Gymnothorax javanicus (assembly GCA_029692085.1). NCBI lineage: Eukaryota > Metazoa > Chordata > Actinopteri > Anguilliformes > Muraenidae > Gymnothorax > Gymnothorax javanicus. The sequence continues at coordinate 23,075,821 of CM056203.1, forward strand.
TTTAGGACACAAACATTAGCAACAGTAACTTGGCTATGTTAGCCGCTGTGCTACAGCCACAATCAACTGGCTATCACGTCAGGTTGGCTTATGCAGTAAAAGCAACTTACAGCTTCTGTGTCTGTGAGTCACGGACAGTCGCGACCGATACAGGCTTTATCTTCAGATATTTTACAAAGCCTGCGTTTGAGGCCAGTTGTTAGTGCCAACTATCGCTTGCGGTCCTGCTAGCCACCCGTAACACGTTAGCTTCACTTACATTATTTGCTGTTATATGGTTACTTACAGCTTATGGCTCCGAGCGCTTGATCGATGCAGCTGCTTCAGGTTTGAGAAGCAGCTGAAACGCTTATCCTGTGTCGAATTATCCTTAATTGACAAAGCTGTCTTTGGTGAAATGCTGAGCACAATCAGCTAACGTTCCCTTTGGCCGTGGCTGTTTGCTGCCAGCAAACAAAAAAAGCTACCCACTGATTTCTGGTGGCATCGTCTTTTCGAAGAGAAATATTTGTTTTTCTTCGCGTCCAAAAGTAAACGGACAAGTAGCTTTGGGAGAGATACTAACAAAATTGCACCTCAAATGATCTGCGGCTCTTCTTTTGTATTTCCAAAAGTGTCGACGCTACTAAGGCATAGTATGATCTGCCGTTGTTAGTGCCTGCTAGAATAGTTTCCGGTGTGGGCAGGTCCAGCGCAGTGGTTAGCTCTGACTAGGTCTGTACTAATTGAACGGCACAACCTGACGTCAGGTTTTGCCCAGATCTCGTGAAGATCTCGGGAGGAGCTGTTCAGAGAGGAAATCACGTACACGAAATCACCTCTTGGATTACAGCAAAACCTCTGTATCTTATGTTTAGAAACTTTTCAGAGGTTGAGCATGGACAACCAACATTATAACATTACTAATATGTATTAAAAGAAGGATCAGCATAATAGGTCCCCTTTAATAAATTTCCTTTTTCGTGGCGTTTTAATTTTGTGACAAATGGGTCATCGTGAAAAACGCCAAATTAAAACGAATACGAATATTTCCCGGTTTATAGTTCAATCACTCTCTAATGTTAGAACCCTTCATGATCCATCTTTTGTTCATTTGACATGTTTGACATGTCTTAAAGCGATCATATCGCCTTACAAATTCGTAATTTTAAAATGGGACGTTTTAGATTTGAATTCAGTTCATGGATAAATGTATTTTCTACTACTTGCTGTGGTGTTTTAAGGTATAAGGACGGTTTGTAAGGTGATATGAACGCTTTAAAGACATTTTTGTTGAAAATAAAAAGTAAAATATGACGAAAATGGCAAATCTCGACTGTTGTACCTGCACATATTTGCTCATAGCTCAAAGACCGTTTGAGTGCCCATCACAAAACTTACAGGAGAGCTTCTTATCATCATAAGCTACTTCTCACAGGAATTTTAAGAAATTTGAAAAATACATTTTTTTGCAATGCACCTTTAAAGTTTTTGATTTCCTATAACTTTTTTCCATTTGACTCTATGGAGAAAAGTTGAGGAAGAGACTTCTAGGGTTTGAAAAGAGCTTTCCAATGAGACCACAACCAACTCTCTGTTATAATAAGGGAGATACACGCGTTTGAAGTCGCAATTGTTCGCTAATTAGTCAAAACTTCGTTAACGAATTACTCACTAATTAGGAGGCGTTGAGCAAAAATATTTCAGATTTATTCGTTACTCATAGGTCCCCACTCATCCACAAACTTTCACAAAATTCCGAGAGATGTCTGCAAATTCTTGGTTGATTTGACATGGAATGACCCTCATGCAGCTTAAACACACTAAGCAACACAAAAGATATTTGATTCAGTCTATAGCAACATACTACCTGAATGTTTGGGACAAAACGAGCTTCTTGAACGACATTTCAACGCCGTCCAGCAACTAAAGCGACACACTGCCATTCATTATAAAAGCATTTTCAATGAGAATTGAGCATAATCGTGGTGATGGAATTTGAAAAGCAACAATGGTAAGCAACTAAAAGCAGGCAGGGCCTGCAACACAAAAAAAATACAGCAAAGTTTAACTTTATGCTAATGAGAGATGATTTTGCTTATGCGACTACCAACAGAAGTGAAGTAGCGTGGGTGCCAACATGTAAAGCGTCCCATATTGAAACAAGTGCAATTTTCCTTTCCTGTACTTTCCCTACATGAGGGGGAACATGGAGGGTCTCAACACAGCTATATCCAACCTCCCCATACCGTTAGACATGTCTTTGAACACATGCAGAGACGTATTCTGAAAGAACGACGTATAGGGAACTATCAAAAACTTTCGGGATTTCTGGGGTCTTTAATTAATACATCTACAGCCTGCAATGGTCTATAGAGTGGTCTTCAACGTCGTTCCTGGGGACCCACTGTGTATGCTGGTTTTTGTTCCAACCACAATTGTTATTGCAGGATTTTAACAAGCTGTTAATTTGTCTTAAGTGCATTTAATGTTTAGAGCAGTTATTTGCCCTCTTAACTCACAAGTTAACAGAAATATCTATGTTTGCTATCAAGAATAAAAAAGACCATACCCACATTGCATTGTATTGGAAATAACAGCATAAAATGAGAGAAAACAATGTAACCAATCAAATTAAAGATGTAGTTGGCTACTAATTGGTGAAAACTAATTTGCACATCATGACAAATTTATTCGACAAGCAAGCGGTAAAGTGTCAAACCAGTTTTGTGTGACATTAATCTAATTAAGTTCACGTGAAGTTTTTTGAAAGAACTGGAAACAGTTGTGTCCAGCAGCCTAATTTGGGGTTTTCTGATTTCTGCAGTGTCAAATTTGATCTGTTTGAAATGTTGTATTACTTGAAATTTCTTGCAGTATAGAAATAAACACGCCATCTTCCAGGGTATTTTATTCTTCATAGCATGTATGGATGTTTCTATGTAACATTTGGCTAAAGAGAGTAATTAACAACTCTAAACTTGAAAAACACCTAATTAAGACATTAGCAGATTGTGAAAATCCTGTGATTACAACTGTGGTTGGAACAAAAACCAGCATACACAGTGGGTCCCCAGGAACGACGTTGAAGATCACTGGTCTATAGTTAACTATTAGCTATATCATGCAGTGAATACTAGTGTATAGCCATTATAGATCACATTCGCACAATTTGATATACAATAAATTTTTTAAATTGGATTTGTGTAGTATCAATTGTTTCCCCGATGGATACAGAATAGGAGCCACTGCAGGGCTCTTCAGCATTTCGTTCACATAATATGCGAGCAAATATTATTGCATGCAAGTGAAAATAATGTTTTAGGCACCTGTAGAGATCAAATTCTGCCACTGGTTAAAACTTGTAAATTTCACACAAGCGTGTTATTGATATCATGATTAAAATAAAAACTACCCTTCCGTCATGTATGGCAATGATGCACGCAAGTTTAAGATTTCATTTCACCACACGATTGGCTAGTGACCATTTTGGTTTCATATTCATCGACCGAGAGCGTGCAGGACAGGAAAGTGTGGTTGAGATAACATTGGTGATAGTCACTTGATTCCTTACCAGATGCATAACAAAGATGATATTCTAGAAGTTCTACTTACAGTAAGCAAACCTTGAGTAGTAAGGTCCTTCTCAAAAGAAAATGTACAAGTTAACGCAAAGCATTAACTGATATGCCTCCACCTTCCATAGCTTCATTAGCCCTAAATCTGGTCTTCGGTCACCACATACTTTGACCCAATGACCTCCAAAATCTTGCCAATTTAGCCATCCTCTGATGGCAGTTAGCATGCAAGGTTTAGTCAAAATCCTTTCACTCATTCAATAGATATCGAGTACATAAGGCAAGTGTGGCGAATGACAACAAACAACGTGAAAACAGCCTGACTTCTACCCACTGTGTGTAGTGGAAGCACGGTAAAAGTAAACGTAGCCATCAATATTACAAACAAACCTCTAAGTTCAGAAAAAGGAGGCTGGATGATTTCCGAAGGCTTCAGTAAATTGCAATAAAATTTGTGTTATACAAATATATTTGAATTCCGGCGAAATAAAACCACAGTGTAACGAATTACAAAATCTGAATGCGGAAGCAATAGATAATCATTTCCAGTCTTTGTCTGTTTGAACACCACAGTTAATTTAGCATCTTTCAGGGAAATTTCCTTAAAAGAGCAAATTTTCCGTTTTGTCGCATCACGAAACTCAATGGGTTATCAGCAAATTTCACTGCCTTAAATTTGCTTCTCCAAAACTTTGTAATACCCTCTTACAAACATGACATTCATGGAAGTAAATGCCACTCACCTAGACAATGGTCTATCAGCAGCCCCCACCACAATTTTTATGAAAAACTATTCTTGGTTAAAAATGTTGGTCGATTTTTATTAGAGGAAAACCTAACAGTTGAAGCAGTGAGCTCCAAGACCACAGTGACAACAATTAAATGACTAAGACAATACAAGCGTTATATCTGGAAATATTTATTTAATTTTAAAATTTGCAATTTTTTCAGTTAAAGTAGGCTTCTCAATTTTTAGATATATGTATTATTGTACTCCACAATGCCCACATTTAAGAATTGCTATGTCTTAACTTTAAAGTCCTGAAAATATTATGTTGGCTATACCCCTAAATTTGAACTTGGGCACACAGTGCTCCTAAAAAAAAGTGAGCATGGAGCACTTTTGTAATGAGCAAATACCAGGGAAGAAAGCAAAGTGCATAATATTTCTCTCTGGGCTATCTAATACTCTTCACTTGTTATGCCATTATCGCATTATCTCATGTCCAACAAGAAATACATATCTTCTCGGCTTTGTTTACATCCGTTTCTACGACCGTCTTCACGGACAAGTTCCAATCCAATATGGCGACCATATGCACACATCTGTCACAATGTTTGACATTGGGCACGCGACATCAAGTGGTATCATTTCTACGCTCCTCTCTTTTTCAAATTAGAAGCACGTGCTCCTAATTTGAAAAATGAGAGCGTAGAGCCCTGCATTACATAAATGTTGCCACGGCAACCAGAAGTAGCTCATTTTCGGAATGCCCCATTAGCGACTTCAGTGGGTGATAAATCGCTTGCGTGCAAGCAGGGCTTCATGGATTGAGCAGTCTCAGGACATGTAGGCGGTTGGAGGGTAGGCAGCAAGAAAACCAGAAAAGTGCTAGGAACAAGAGCATATGATCTGGCATCACTCTCCGAACTTGGCAATTAATCAAAAAATCTCAAACAACAAAGAAACTAATTATCCAATCTGGCACATCATTCGATTTTCAGGCAAATCTCTTTTTGGATAATCCGATGTCTGACAGCACAAAGTGACTTTCTGGGGAGAAAAGGTACTTGATGCGATCCTCGTGGGAAAAAAAAAAAATTAAAATAAATTAAAAAAAATATATATAGACTGCATTTTGCAACATGCCACTGCTATTTCTTCCTCTAGTGGTGCTACACAAGGCCCATTTAAATACTGCGGTGTTGTTTCATTCCAATGCATTCGTAGCCTTGAAAATTCACCACAGAAAATGACCAGATCACTGAAAATCCAACTCTTTCCACAAATACAATGACAATATTTCCACCATCATGATCACCAATGAAGAGCACTAGTCTCAGCAAAGTCAGATTCAACTCACAAACTATTCCTAAAAAAGGACACGAGTGGTAGGCAAATCTTGATGGCTATGAGGAAAATGAATACCTTTGCTTAACCAGCACAACCATGATTAGATAAATTAAATAAAAGCTACCTGAGACAGTGAAAAAGTACAGACATTTTAAGAGGCTGATATTGAAACAAATCTAAATTTTACATGGAAAACCATGGGGGCAGACTGCATTTGAATATGCACAGTATGCATGAAGCACAGCGTTTCCACTCCATCAGATGGTATGTGCCGAAGGGCAATATTCCACTCCATGATTCCACACTAACTACTATAATGACTGCAGCACCATCTAAACTCACCTTAAATTCAGAAGTTCTATTCTAAAAGGTGAATTCCAGCCACAATCGTTCCCCCTCTTAACCTGAATCCATTAATACACTCAGACCTAGCTTTACATACAGTCTGTGAAATGAACTACCACAGTTGTTACTTCACTTCTGCCCCCTATTCTTTATGGGGGGCAAGAAATTCCCATCGTTTGGATTATTAACTTCAAACCTGCCAAATTACATGAAATAATGAAGACAGAGGCAGCCCAACTTGATTGTCATTACCCACAACTCCTGTACTTACAGTTGGAGTTTCTGTAGAGTAGAAATGGATCTTGTAGTTGAAACTCAAGATCCTTGTTGATGGGCTCCACAAGGTTCTTCATGTTTAATCGATTCATAATGGTGAAGCCATGATAAGGAGAGGCTGACCTATGATTAAACAGAAGTACTTAAGGTTTGGAGAAGTATATAAGTTCAACAACTGTTTAAAAACTGCTGCTGCAATTGGGAAAGATTATACGAGTACCAGTCAATCAGTTTTTGAATGCTGGTAATATTGTTAAATCAGTCTGTTCATTAACCCTTCAAAGCCCTTTCATATTTCGGTCTCCCTCTTATCAAGAACCTTGGAACCCAAAAGGTAATATAATATACACTCAAGTTTACATGCACGGCAAGGACGACTATGTGAAGAACGAATAGCACTGGCCTCATCCAAGCCACTGATCAGTTAACTAACTTGGCTGTTTACCCCAATTATGTCCAACTGATTGACACTGCAATTTTTTTAACTGAAAATGCCAAATATAACAACATAATGGAAATGTAGTGGGCAAGCTTGAGATTCGGTTCAGACATGGCCTGGAAAAAGACATTGGTTGTGAGGCAGAATGTTTGTGGATCCTGAGCACTCTCAGAGATGACATCCTGCGGAGAACCTGCGTCTGCCGCATAGATCCCATTATAATCAAAAGCCAGCTAGCCACATACCTGGTGTACACGAATAAGGTACCCTCAATGTCAGTCTTTTCCTGAAAATAAAAGGGAACACTTAGCGCGCTTTATTAATTTACACACTCACATTACAACACAATTGAGATTACTGTTCATTCAGTGCTGGCGAGAATCAATGCCAAGCAAACTCGCGGGGTAACTTGAGTTAGCTAGGTATTCAAAACGTGCAGCAACGCCAGTTATCGTTGCGTTAACTAGCTAACGCAAGCTAGCATTCTGACGAGGGGATGTTACCGTTATAGTGGGACCATTGTCATGTCGCCAGTGTAACGCTGGTGTTGCAATTCGAATGACTGAGTAAACTTTATGGGAAACTGTCATTTTTTTCCCCCGAGATAAGTTAACGTAAGCTATTTTTGGATAGCTAAATGTTGTCCAGTTATCCATCTACGTAGCTAGTTACTTAAGCTGCTTTCACACCGGACGCGGAACGAATTTTTCGCACGACAGATTACATTCAAAGTCAAAGCAAAGACGCGAATAATCGCGTCTTTGCATTGACTTTCAATGCAATCTGTCGTGCGAAAAAATCGTTTCGCGTCCAGTGTGAAAGCGGCTTTAGTTTGGCTATTACACTAACTTTACCAAATTTGGAATCAGGTAGCCTAACTTAGGTTTGCGATCAGTAGCTAGTAACAGATCACTCGCAAACACCCTCTGGCATAATTACGGCAATTTTACCTAACCTCAGCCATTCCGTCAGGGTTGTAACTGTAACTGATTAGGTGCATTGGAAATTCTTATTTGGATAGGGCTAATCTTCTGAAAACATTCTACTGAAAATTCGCTTGTTCTTCTTTTTTTCATCAACTCAAGAATAACTGGTGAAAATTTCATGACAATATATTAAGAAATAAAGAAATTATGAAGGAAAGTATAGATGGTTGTAGTTTTTCAGCAGATTAGCCCTAACCCCTCTTATTTCAGGATTGGCTCGCAAACATACGTAAACGAATCAATGTACGTAGTAAGCTTACCAGCAACCTGCTGAACAAGATTTTAAAAAATTAGCTAGCTAGCTCGCTCACTGACTCGTTAGCCATATGATGTATGGCCATATTAACCAAACATAAGCTGGATTCCGTTTTCTGTTGACATAGCCAGCTAGCTTCTAGCTGCAAGACAGCGGACAATGAAGCCATGACTGGTTGTTTACACATTTTGCTTACCCATTCGTTTGCTTTCGAGTTAAAGGTGTACAGTGCTACCTGTCCGGTAACATCGACGATTCTATTTATGTACGGATCATGTTGCTGCAACGCTGCTAGACTCATATGATGCCCAGCTTTACTGATCGCCTCCATCTTGGATTCTGAATCCAGATCAAGGAGCATCACGGACAGAATTCTATGAACACTGCTTCTGCTCTCTCCTCTCGTAACAAAAGCCCCACGAATTGGTTCCTCTTGTGGCAATAGTTACCTGCAGAAATTAGTTTTCTTCAGGATGTGGTTTAGATTTACACTCGGTTAACGTTTCAGAATTTTTGTAAAAGAAGCAAAGCAAGGAAATAAAGCACATCACCATCATATTGAACTCGCACACAGTCGATGGTTCTGAAAAGTTTTCGCAAAATGATGAATATTGTTGGAGGACATAGAAGAAGTTTTTAAAGACGTATAATAATATTTATTCAGTGATTATTGGCGACCCCAGCGATCAATGTTTATGGTTCATATGGGGATCACCTGAGTTCACGCCTTTTAGGAGTACAACATTGCACTGTCGTTGACCATGCAACGTCGTAGGCTACAGGAAGAGGGCGTCAGTGATTCGTAGCGTGGTTTTGTCAACAGCCTCCTTCAGTTTTAGTAAATTCAACTGATAAGTTTTGATAGTAAGAGTACAATTAAGCAAAACATCAAATATGACCTATAATGGCCGGTTAATTTGTATAAACGGCTGAGACCTTAGTTAGTAGCCGTGTTGGCTGAAATAGGTCACTTGCAGCACCCCAACAGTCAAGAACATTAGAAGGATTAATATTCAGGGATTATCTGAGCGAACCACGTATCTGGTACAGACAGGTAATCCAACATCCTCTAACCTCCCACTTCACCGTGCCATTTCATTCAAATGATTTAGGACAGAATGTTGGGTAAACTTTCATCTGAAGTTATTCTATTGTCCCAGAAAGAGGGAAGATAGCATGGATTTATATCAGGCCTTCAGGGGAGTGAGGTAGGGCGGCTATGAATGCATTGAACTGACTGGCAAATAGTATGAAAGATCTGCAGGTAGGCTGGGGCTAAATGCTGCCTGCGTAATAGAATGTTTCATTTATTCTATTTTTGGAAGGTATGGATCCTTGTGAAAAATATTTACTTGGATTGATTTATTAATGCCCATTACCTGTGAGAGTGAAAATAGGTGTGAATGATGTATCTTGATTTATCTTGTTTCTTGTGGCTCGTCTGAGCTTCACTGTTCACTTTGTTACTGTAACTGAAAAACATGGAAACTTTGTAAGACCAATAGGATGTAAGAGACAATGCTAAAAATTCTCATATCAGCTACAGGCAAATTAGAAAGTGTTTGCAGATTGTTAAAACTGTATAGGTCTTTCTATTTCTATTTTGTTATTGACATGGTGTACTTTATGTAAAGCTGCACAAATGCAAGTTACAGATGAAAATGTTGATACTCATAAATCAGAGTTGACTCATGAAACTATGTCATTTTATGATTTTTTCACTTAAGCTCTATAATAGTTTTAACATCAGCCAGATTATAAATGTTTTGTAAAATGATAATAATAATAATGGATAATAAGACGATGACTTATTGTATAAGATAAAATGTGGCTTCTTTATGTTATTGATCTCAGCATTTGAAAAGTGGAAAAACTGGAAATAATGTATGTTTTTTTACAGTCCTGTAAGTTCATATAGATGGAGATTGGTGGGGCACTTGCCATATTTCTTTACATTTAACTTAATATAATGTTTAATTATTTATTTTTACATCCCCATTCTAATCTAGATGGCAAACTGTTTCAGTCAATCAAAAATGGAATGTGTCTGATTGTTAGTCAGAACAGTTTCTTCAGTTGTAATGGAGTGACACTATGGAAATTCTGAGGCAGATTTCTGTAATCAATATTTGTCCGGCCATGGGCTATGGCCATTGCCAATTTTCAGACTGTATCATTTTAGACCTACAGCACTCGCACAAATCGTAAATACATGAGCACAGACCTGAACTTGAAGGAAAAAAAACGACTAAATTATTTGCATGGCAAAATATTTCAAAATATTGTTAACTGATTGAGATTGACCACAACTGAGGCTTTTGCAGCTTTATTATTTATTTATTTATTTGGTGAACACAAATGAATAAAAGTGGTGAATATCCATTATAAGGCTACTTCTTGAGCGTGAAATTTGGAGTTAATTTATAGAATGACCGACATGAAAACTGAGAATATCATTTTTGTGGCAATGACATCCCATAATAAAGGCCAGTTTTACCATTGGTGCAAAAAATGTGAGCGTATACATAAAAAGACCAGATATTATTGATCATTCCTAGTTTTAGTGAATAAAATTGGATACACAGCAAAATACATAGCATAATATTAGGTTGCCTTTTCGCTGATTGGGATGCCTGTATATTACATTCAACCTGTGGTAACTCGTAGGACTGAACTCAGTCAAAGATGCGATAAACCTGAACCTTGCTGGTCCGTTCGAAAAGAATCGGCTTGAATCGTCCATCACACCCTGCACGCTCCTATATACGTGTTTTGGGTTACCATCACCCTCTTATAAGTATGTGTCTGCCTCTCTCTCTCTCTCTCTCTTTTTCTTTTGCTGAGGTAGTTTTGCGGTTTTCTGTTTTCAATTTAAAATGTAGTTGTCTTAGTAGGTCATTCGTTTGGCAAAATGGGAGCGCGCACTAGCAATTAGGCTGTTGATGAATCTCTGTCAGAGGAGTGTTTTCATTGCATGCATGCTTCAGAGAGATGAATCAAGTTTGCGGAGTAATAATTGATGCTTATATTTTGCAGTAATGCTGTCTTGGTATTGTACTGGAGTTAACTTGCGTAATTTTTTGGAAGTAATATTGTTTTAAAAGGGGTCATCACCATGTGCCTATAAAATTGATTTTCCATTTTTTCCATTGGGGCACTTAATTGCTTAGCCTATGATGTGGCTCCTCTGTGGTCTCGTGAGCCAATTCAACTTTCCCGACTGCTAGCTGTAGCGGAGAGAACGAACGACGGTTGCTTCAGGAAGGTTGCTGAAACACACTTTCGACTGTAGGCTAAATTGGAGAGCAAGACGCATCCATTAAAGAAATCGTATTGGTCTGTGGCACTGGATTCCATTTTTTGTCCCTGTTATGTTTCACCGAGTTATATTGGTTGCAGTCGTCATAGCGTACATGACAATTCCATTTCGACGAGGAAAACTTAAGAAAGAAGAAGATGGATTCTCCCCGAAATGATTCGCTGCTTTTGCAATGAAATCCATCTTGTGAAATCAGCACCCGGATGTTGCAATATATTTGCGAAAACTCTCAGGAATAAATGTACGGCTCTCAATAGCATGGAGATGGGTTGAATTTAAGTATTTATAAAATTGGTTCGCTGTTTAAATGACAAAAGGCAGAAATACACTACTTTTGCCATGCAATTTTAATGAGGATTGGATCATGCACGAGCCAAAGCAGCAGCCTGGAGGTAAATCTGAGCGATGTGTTGAATACGATGCTCACTTGTCTTGTGATGTCGACTCCGGCACCGCTGTAGAGAGGATGCTGTCTCTTTGCTTTGAACGCACGCGTATAATTTAACGCTTATGTTATTTACTGCGGAACTGTATCATTTCTATAATTGAGTCCAGACGTACATTTTCTGTGCTTGTAAAAGCAGCTGAGTTTTACTTGCAAGACAGTGTAGATAAATCTGAGACATTTAGGCTACGAGAAGCATTCTACGGAAAAGGTATAGCGTATTCTCAATATCTCACACGAATCGTCCGCATGTCTATAGTATCGATGTATTTGCTATTTGAATGTACTTCAGAAAAAAATGAAAATAATTGAAAGCTAATATGGACAAACTTACCTGGCAACTTGTGGGGTGAAGTGACATTTAAAGCATATCCAGTTCTGTATTGCATGTACGAAGAATAATAATTTGAGTCAAAATACTCAACTTTCAACTTTTGGTTTACTTATGGTTTCCCCCAAAATAAACATATCTAATAATGTCTTGGAAATTAGCGTAGGCCACACGGAAGGTAAAGACAATAGTTTTAAGAGAATTAAATGACTTGAATTGTCCTGTTATAACCAAGCAATAGCGCCAGCTGTTTCCACCAAGCAGTAATAGAAATACATTGGTGATGAAACTCATTCCATTTATTGCCAATGACGGCTCCTGCCACCAAAGTATTTCCAGGTCTTGTAAACAGGGCTACACTTTTCATCAAAAAAAAGTAAATAAAAATAAATAAATAAATAAAATAAAAAATCCGATCGGGTCCTTATTATTATATTTAATGTCAATCTTGTCAACTGTGTTCCCCCTGTAAGAAAGTTTATTTAGAAATTGCCGTGTGGAATCATTTTAACATCGGTAACTCACGTCCATCTCAGAATTGACAGGAAAGTCACTAATAATTGGCTCTACCGCATGATTTATCAGTGCTCGGAGATAGTTCTAGTGATATTGGGTCTAATGAATGTTTTTATGGAGGAACGATCACATCGCTACACAAAAGGATGAAGTTTATCATCGATCTTCTGCTCTAACCTGAACGACCCATTTGACTGCCTTGAATTCGCACTGCGTATGCTTGGGAAAGGTGTTGGTTTTAATAATAAGCCGTCTGAACTTAGGACCTGTTCGATGATTTGGTGAATACTTCAACCTGCAGATGAGCTGAGAATTCTTGCAATTTTTCAGTCATGTTTTTTCCCCTGCTGGTATATTGTTCAGGCACCCCCATTCTAAATGGAAAAGAAAGGGTTTATGAAAAGTTAAGTATCTATCTTTGTCAACAGTTGAACATTTAACATTATACACTATCAGTTGTGTCAAATATTGCAATTTAGTTGGAAAGCATGAGCCTAAATATGGAGCATGTACAGTGGGCTCCAAAATTACTGGCACCGTTGACTGGCAATGCACTAATAAGACAGAAAAAAATATATATATATATATATATATATATATAGAGAGAGAGAGAGAGAGAGAGAGAAAATGGAATGTAACAACATGTGTAAAATACTTTGCTTTATTAATGTTTCGATTGACATAACCAAAATCATCGCAATCATTTCATATAGAATAAATTTAAACAAAATCAAGGTTTTATGATTATTTGCACCCTTCATTTAGCACTTAGTGCAACCACCTGTGGCAAGGATAACAGCATGGAGTCTTGTCCTGTAATTTTTGACAAGGTTAAGGGACACTTTGGGGGATTTTGGACCATTCCTTGACGCAGATCCTCTCAAGATCCTTCACATTCTTGGGTTTGTATTTATCAACTGCCCTCTTCAACTCAGCCCACAGGTTTTCAGTTGGATTGAGGTCTGACAACTGAGATGGCTATTGCAGATCATTGATTTTGTTGTCACAGAACCATCTCTGTGTGGATCTTGAGGTATGCTCTGGGTGATTGTCTTGTTGGAAAGTCCACCCACGGCCAAGTCCCAGCCTTCCAGCAGAGGCAACTAGATTGTCCGCCAAAATATCCTGATACTTGGTGGAATTCATTATGCTATCAATCTTAACCAGTGGCTCTGGACCTTTTCAATTAAAACAGTCCCAAAACATGACTGACCCACCATCATATTTCACCGTGGGTATGAAGTACTTCTCCCCATATGCATCTCTGTTTTGATGCCAAACATGCCAATGCTGTATCTGACCAAAATGCGCAAAAATTTGGACTCATCTGTCCAAAGCACCATGTTCCAAACATAATCTAAATGACGTTTGGCAAACTCTCAAGTGCTTGTGTCTCCTGGTCAGAAAAGGCTTTCCTCTGGCAACCCTTCCAAATTCCAAAGAGCCTGTGGTTGTGGAGGTGGCGCCTCATGGTGCTTTTTGAACCCTGGTGGCCTGAATATGCCACCAAGGCTTGCAATTCCTCCACTGCGATTCTCGGGGATTTTACTATTTCTCTCCCCATCCTCCTCAGTATCCGGGGGGGGGGGGTAAAATGCAGTTGTGTCCTCTACCCTTGAGGTTTTGGACACACTGTTATAAACTTGCACCTTTTTTGCCAGTGATTTTAACTGGCACCTTCTTTGCCAGTAATTTTAACTGTAATTTTACTATCAGTTCATAACGGAGGTTCCATGTATGTTAACTGTAAACCACAGTTAAAAGCGTGCAGGACTCTACTTACAGTTAAAATAACAAGGATGCAACGTGTAAATTTAACTGGTAAATTCGGTCACTTTATAACAGTGCAGTTCCATATCTTTGGAATTTTTAAATAATTACCCTGACAGTGCTCAGTGACATTTTCAATCGTTTGTGAATCCTCTTATAGTCATTACTAGATTTATGAAGGTCTATGACCATCTGCCTCTTTAGAACTGACGGTTGTTTTGTTTTTTTCATCGTGTTGGATGACAAACGGGTATTGCATGTGAGTTACCGCAATTTTATATCCTAGTGAAACAGGAAGTGATGTAATGGCTCAATATAGTTCCTTAACAATTAGAAACTCTTTAAATAAGTGGAATTTAATACCTGATTTAATTTTTGTAGATGTTATTTACAATAATCTTGAAGGGTGCCGTTAATTGTGAAGCCTTTATTCGGATGAAAATGATTTTTAATTAAATCAGTAAATGTTTTGGTTGGGCCCATTTGAACATTAATATCGCACAGTATGTCTCACATGTTGCGATTTAGAGTTTTTCTATAAATATATCTTTTAGAATTTTTTAAAGTATTGTTTCTGCATTGCCAGTCAGGGGTGCCAGTAATTTTGGAGGCCCCTGTACCATACTAATTTCTATCAGTGGAAAGGTCTTAGACTCTATTAAACCAGTCCTGCACAGGTTTCTGAGGTTGTTGTGAGGTAGTCTTTGATTTGGACTTTTTGGTGCAGTGATGACGCAACCAAGAATCATGTTTTAATATGTGTCTGCTCTTTTATAGCTTTGCAGTTTTTTTTCCCCCAAAGATGGCACATCTTTTAGTTTTTAAAAGAAAACATCACCAGCCAAAGGTTTTAGTACACACAAATCATGTTTTTGTTCCTATTTTTGTGAAATATAAGCTGTTATCTTAAATGGGACTATGTAACACGTGAATAGTGGATTGCCAAAAAGGCTTCATAATGACACTGGATAGTTGCTTAAAGTTTAAAAAAAAAAAAAAAAAGGAAGGCATGTTTTGTCAAGAAACAGGTTGCCTCATTTGCCAGCAAGAACAATAAAATGAAGTTAATTTGAGATATGTTGGACAGACGAATTAAGAAGAAGAACCCCACTTGTGTAGCACATTCTCGGGAACTTTGACCATCGTCTTAGGTTTCAACTTTCAGAAATGTATGACTGTTCTTGCAGTAAGAATATAACAAATATGCTCAACAGTTATTGCACAAAAAAGCCATTTTGATGGATCAAAGATTTTTTTTCACAAAAGGTGTCTGTATATTTCTTTTTCTCAATCTCTAGCTGCTCTCTTGTGATGTGTGGTTGCTCAGAAACCTTTGACGGGTGGTGTATTTGGATGTAGGTTTAGCTGTACACTGTGAAGAGTTTCATTGATCCGTGAGTGTGTTCACACATTTTGTTTAAAGCTCAGCACACATACAAAAATGTATTCTCTTTGGTAGAAGTTAGTCCAAAGTACTCTTACATTTAATGACATCATGAGAAAAGGGGGTTCTCTATAGGAGTTGCGTCCAATTTCCCCTTTGTGCACAAAAAAAGGCTTGCATTGTGTTAGGGTCATTCCATTTGAAATCAACCACTTTTCAGACAAGTTCCATGGGCATAGTCATGGATTTTTTTCAAACTTTAACAGAATGTTGCTTTGGCTGCCAAATGACACAATACCAGGTTTTAGCTCAATCAAAAGGGGCAGAAAAAGAGTCACCCTGCACAGGGGGTAAAATAAGGGTCAATATTACCAAAGAACTATAAATGCTACAGGATATTAATTGGTGACGATAGAAAGCTCTTGACCATTACAAATAGCTCATATTACCACAAATCCACATATTTCATCAGATGGGTGTGAAAATGGTACCCTTAAATGTGTATATTTTGATACCGTTTTGTAAAAGTAGTACTTTTGAGAGCCTGTAAAACTACAATAAAAGGGTTAAAACTACTTTGATTGGCAATAAAGGGTAGTACAGTGCCTAGAGATCAGTGCCAACTGGGGTGCCACACCCACTTTTTGACCCCTCCCAGAAAATTAAAACTAGTGGGCCGATTGGGCTAGAACGTGGTATGTCTCTATTTGGCTCCAAATGCAACATTCTATCAAAGTTTGAAGAAAATCCATGACTATGCCCATGGGAGCCCTGGTTGACTTCATGTGGAATGACCCGTTAGTAAGTAATCAAGACGTTTCTTGGGCTCCTACAGCTTTTCTGTAAATTGGTTCAACTGTCCAGAGTGACTCTTAGTGTCTTCCTCTCTGTCGCTTTCTTACGCCAGGGGCAAATTATGCCAGGGGCACCAGAGTCCCTCTCTCTGGTGACACACCAGTTCTGTCCGACAGCTCCATCCCGTCCCAGCTCCCCGCGCTCACCTGGCAGGCCGCGATCCATGCTGCAAAGCAGGCCCAGGCAGCCCCGAGCATGAGCGCCAGCACCGCCGCCCCGGCCGGGTCACTGTCCCAAAGAAAGCGACAGCAGTATGCCAAAAGCAAGAAGCAGAACAGCACGGTCAACAGCAGGCCGCCCCGCGCACTCTTCTGTCTCACACTCAACAACCCTATCCGGAGAGCATGCATCAGCCTGGTGGAATGGAAGTATCCTTCGCAGGGGTTACGTCGCACACTGGAGATTGTCCCAGGCGTGTAATGTGTGTGTGTGTGTGTTGGGCAGGTATTCCTTCCTCTTGTGAGGACCAAATATCCCCACAAGTGTTGGAATACAAGATTTTTTCTTCCCTATTGGGACTTTTGGTTCTCACAAGGTAGCTGAGGTATTTTAGGGTTGGAGGTTAAGGATAGGGTTAGGTTAAGGTTAGGGGGAGTCTATGATTAAGGTTTAGGTAAGGGATGTAGTGTTTGTGTTTATGGTGTGTGTAAGGGGTTAGGGAATGAATGGAAGTCCGAGGGATGTCATCACAAAACATGAAAACACAACGTGTGTTTGTGTGTGTGTGTCTGTGTGTGTAAGTGTGTTTTTGTGTAGACGTGTGTGTTTTTGTGTGCTAGTGGTTGCATGTGTGTGCGCGTTTGCTTATGTACAGACATGTGTTTGTATGTGCATATGCATGCACATGGGTGCGTTTGCCTATATATAGACGCAGATGTTTATGTGCATGCATGTGTGTGCTTTTGTGTGTGTGATAGCGCGCGTTTAATTCGAGACTGCTGCTACCTGGGTTAGGTTTTATGAAGATTCAGCGCCTGTATACGCAGATATTTTGGGCTTTTCTTCGGTGCAGTGTTAAGGTGCAGTGTTTTTAGAAATGAGATATGCCATCCTTTGATGTATCACACCACCCTTTAAATCATTTTATTATTCTCAATTCTTGTATTTTATATTGTTTATTATTTATATCATTCATTCTAACAGAATTCCTTGTAGTGGATCTTGTGGATATTGTAGATGATTATTAATTCAGAAGGAAGGTACTGTATAGTTTCCTCACACTCTGTATTTTTATTTGGCTATGAAATTTGAAAAATGTGATAAAACCCTGTATGAGATAGAATTATCAGCAATACACGTGGATATGTGGAGTACATGAGCATTTTGCTGTGCAAAATGTTTTTTTTCTCATGCTAATGATACTGGAGAGAGCAGAACAGAATGTTTTCGTTTACCTTTGGCTTCTCTGTGATGTGCTGATATTTAAATCTGCATCTCTCCTTGGGCTGAAAAACATTCAGTGCAGGTCATTGAAAGCATCTTATGTTATCAAAGCATTTTATAAGCGTT
The DNA here is from genome assembly GCA_029692085.1 of Gymnothorax javanicus. Taxonomy (NCBI): domain Eukaryota; kingdom Metazoa; phylum Chordata; class Actinopteri; order Anguilliformes; family Muraenidae; genus Gymnothorax; species Gymnothorax javanicus. Next base: position 23,093,883 of record CM056203.1, read on the forward strand.
ATCCTTGGACTATGACTGCAAAGGGTAATTCAGGGCAGCTCATGTAAGTGGTCTACGACTCCACTTTCAACAGCATATTTAAGCCCGTAGGGAGCATACATGCTGCTAGCCAGATAACAGGCTGGTTTCGGAGAAGTCTGTAAGTCGGTCATGTTTCATGCAGAGGTACTTGAGAGGTGGTCTTATGTGCAGTAACGCTGTGGCTATGCAGCATTACCTCCAAGTAAATGATTGTCCTTAACCAAGCACTTCAGGCCATTCGATATCTTTATATTACTCTCTATTTTTGCCAACTGTGTGGCCTTAGCTGTTTACATTCCCTTTCCTGAAGATGACTCCAATGCCACCAATCATGACCTGGTGAGTAATCTGGTCCCTGCACTGCAGTACACGCTCCCTTACTGGCTCTTCAGAGATAGCGCTGGCTATTTCTCAGCTGCTTATCTCTGATGCCAGTCAGAGAATCTGCGTCACAAAGATTAATTTTTCTCAGCTTTCCGGATATTTTTCATCCTCTGTCATTTTAGCATGGTTATTGATGCATTCATGATGGGTTTGTGAGTTTGCTGTGGCCTCCCCCCCCCTCTCTAATCCTCTGTATTCCTGTAGTCACAGATAATTCATATTTTATACTCTTCCCCTCATTCCTCTTCTGTTCATTTTCCTTCAGCCACTCACAGTCCGCCCGTTTCTCTCTCTCTCTGCCCTAAAAATGACCCCCAGTCTTCTTTTTCTGTTTTACTGGAAAGGCTGAAAAGAACTGTCCTTCTCTTAAGGTTGTGGTGGTGCTTAAGATAAAACGAGAGATGGCTTATATGCAGTGCTAAAACTGTTAGCACGTTTTTGATAATATCTTTACTGTATCTGTTCTTTGAGCAAGGATAGTAGCTGTCCAGCTCTGCTTTCAGGGAGGACAGCATGTGGATTATCATTGTTAAGTTTTAGTGTTTCAGGTCCCTGTTTTGACACCTCTGTTTCAGTTTTGAATATGTTGGTGTACCTGTATGATTTATTTGAGGATTTGCAAGTTGTGGGGTTGTCTGAGATAGGGGCATGGCAATTTCCTATGGTGAAGAAGAAGCTAGCAGAATGTTTAATTTTTTGTTGCAGTGTTTCCATGATTCGTATAATCTTTGCGATGCTTTCATGCAAAAGAAACTTGCTTGGAGCTTGCTTTCTCTGTCTAAATTTGAATCACATGAGTTTGTTGGGAACTTGATTCATAATCATAAAAATCAGTCACTAATTTTTATGTTGGCGCTAATAAAGCTTATGGCTAAGGCAACCTCTCATGGGCTGGTATTTCTGAGGCAGTCCCAGATCAAAATGAAGCACCAAATGCAGTGGCTGGAACGAAAGGAAGCACAGTAATTCCTCACCAATGAGCTAACACGGGCTATAGTCTAATCATAACGAAAAAGAGTGTCCCCACTGAGCCTCAGCTGACCAAAAAACCAGCAAAGGAGGTATTCTTTCTGGTGAGCAGCCCCTCTAATAATGGGGGCAGCAACCACGCTAAAAAATTACGGATAAACCTCCTATAAAATTAGCAAAGTGGATTCCTAAGGGGCTAAGACGTTGGACCTCCTAACACTTTGAGGGCAGGCCAATTCCTGACCGCAGCCACCTTGTCCGGGTCCCGTGCATTTAACCGACTCCTTAGAAATAATAAAGCCAAGAAACAAGACGGTCTGGGCATGAAAGGTGCATTTCTCAGCCTTGACAAATAGCCTGGCTTTAACTCCGGAGGGCCTCAAGCAGTTGTCTGACGCATTGTTTATGCTCCGAGAGAGTTGAAGAAAAAAAATCTGAATATCGTCCAAGGTAGACAAAGACGAATCTCTCCAACATCTGTCGGAGAACGCCATTGACGAAGCGCCCCACTGGAATACAGAGGGGGCGTAACCAATTCGAACGGCATGACCAAATATTCGTAGGGCGGTAATTCCCGTCATTCATGCGATTAAATGCTGTTTTCCACTTGTCCCTTCCCGGATTTTATGGTCTGTCCACCAGATTATAAGCATTGCGGAGGTCTAACTTAGTAAAAAAAGTATGCGACGTCCCCTGCAGTCGCCAAAGGCAGAGTTCATTAACGGAAGGGGCTGGATTTTCGGTTCTTGACAGTGATATTATTGAGACCCCTGTAATCAATACAGGGTCTCAAACCGCCATCTTTTTTACCCACAAAAAAACCCCCCTGCACCTGGGAGAGGTAGACGGCCGAATGAACTGCTAGCTAGAGCCTCCTGGATATACTCTTGCATAGCTTTATGCTCAGGCCCCGACAGCAAGTATAACGAACCCCTAGGGGGAGTAGTAGCAGGGTGGAGATTAATCTCGCAATCATAGGCACAGTGAGGAGGTAAGGTGAGGCCTTTTGCTTGCTAAAAACCTCAGCGAGGTCAGCATAATCATTAGGAACATTAGAAGGCAAATCAAAGTTCAGGGTGGCCCCCAAATTCTCACCCTGTTCAGAACCTGACGTCTCAGCGACTGATTCAGAATCGAAAAAATCCTCTAAAAGGTAATCATCCTCTGGCTGTCGCCAATCAAATTGAGAATCCCATTCCAACCCCTCCTCTGTCCCTTTTTCCAGTTTAGGAAGGTAAGGTGAGACAACCTCCTCACACTCGCTCCAGGCATCAGTCTGCCCCATAGCTTGATGTCTGGGAAAACAAGTCACATTCTCTCTACAATGGGACCTACAAGCGGTACCCCAGTGGACGATAGGATTATTCTGTTCCCCCCAAGTGATGCAAGGCCTATGCTCCCGTAGCCAAGAATGCCCTAAAACAATGGGAAAAGCAGGGGAACTGATAATAAAAAACCGAACCTCCTCAGAATGGCCACCAAAGGAAATGAACATATTTCACGGTTCAGAAACTTCGGTTATAAAATCCGTTCCCAGCGGGCGACCGTCCAAAGTTTTCACAGAGCGTGGCTGTGAAAGAGGACAGGTAGGAACAGAGTGCCTCCTAGCCCACTCAACATCCATGAAACAATTCACGGCACCCGAATCCACGAATGCTTCAATAATAACCCTCTTGCTCCTCACAGTCAGTTCAACAGGGATTAGTGTTCGGAAGGGAAATTGGGTCTGCCCCTCTAGCTAGAGGGATTTCCCGTTTCCCTGAAGCTTCGGACAACGTGGACGGGTATGACCCGGTTTATTACAATTAAAGCGGATTATTCCTCTGCAAGCAGGTTTATGAGTCCGACTCTCAAACGAGCTATCAACCTGCATGGCGTCAACTGGAGTGGAATTTTCTGTGGGTGGAATAGGAACCGCACACTTGCCATTAGCAGCAAGCGGCAATCTGTTCAGTTTTTCCCTGTTAGTTCACGGATGTGATTATCAATTCGCACCACCGTGCGAACCAAAGAATCAAAAGTCGAACAGGGCTCCAATGTAGCCAACGCGTCTTTTACCTCCTCAGTGAGAGCATGACTGAACACAGTCATAAGAGGATCCTCCGGCCAGCCTGTCTCTGTCGCCAGGGAGCGAAATAAAATAGAAAACTCTGCGACACTTTCATAGCCCTGTTTCAGATGCATCAAACGCATAGCCGCGCCCTGACCACAAACATCCTGATCAAACACTGACAACATCTCCTTAACAAGAGCCTCCACAGAATTTACGACCGGTGAATTAGATCTGATTAGTGGGCCGACCCAAGTGAGTGCTGTGTCAGCCAACAGGGATAAAATAAATGCAACCCGAGAATCCTCATTAACAAACCTTGACGATTGAGCCTTAAAAAATATCTCACATTGGGCAATGAAATCTTTACATTTTCCGGCCTTGCTGCTATATCTTTGAGGCAACTGCAACTTCGGTTCTCAGGGAAGGTGTATGGGTGTTGCTTGTGCGACATTTTGTGAAACTTGTGTAGACAGGGATCTGATACTCTCGGTTAAACTTAACAGAACGCTCTCCTGTTTTAGCAAAGAATTCTCCTGAAGGCGGAGTCTCTCAGCTAAACCAGCCTGCTGGTTGCCCAGGCTGGAAAGCCCTTCGCCGAAACCAGAAAGCATAGCTTGCTGGCTGGTAACAACCTTTTCAATCGCAGCCACAGCTGAAGTCTCCATGTTGGCTAGAGTGTACTGTGATGGCTGGTATTTCAAGACGCCAAATGCAGTGGCCGGAACGAAAGGAAGCATAGTAATATGACGAACAAGAGAGAGGGGCTCACGCTTCCAAAGGACATAAATCTAGTCCGAGTAAAAATAAGGAAGCAACGCAAGCTAGACCGAACGAAATAAAGGAAAAATCTGGGAAGCCGAGATCAAAAGATTAAGCACCAGGATGGTGCACAGGCAGAGGAAGAGAGAAGAGAAGAGAGAGATAATTTCCCTTACTAACTAACACTTTCCTCTTTGCCACTAATTCCTCACCAACTCTCTAGTTAGAGAACTTACGGGCTGTAGTCTAATCATAACACTGACACTCTAGCAAAGGTGGCGAGGCGGAACTTGGGCTTAAGTAGAGTCCGGGCGCCGCCCACAATTAATGCCAGCTGGCCAAAGAATCCGATGTGGGCAAAACGATATTGTCCCGGACGAGAGTATCAAAGAAAGCTCCCAAACAAACACCAACCTCCAAAACCATGGCACAACTAAACAGCACCTCTGCCACTTGTGGTCCCCCCTTTTTAGTCATTCATTACAAATACTTCTCTCTTGCTAATGCTAGCTGCTATACATGACTACGATGTTTGAATCATGTTTGCTGTTTTAGTTTCAACAACCTGGCTTAAATAATTGCCATTGTCCAATATCATTGAGTTCAGAAACACTTATTAGCATTACGTGAAATTGCGTAATAGCTCAGTTTGCAACAGTTGCATTCTTTGATAATTAGAAGTGATGTGCTCATTTGTTATTTTCATAAAACAGTAGCTCTACAAAAGCTGAAAGGAAGTATAAATCACCAAATCCTACTGATATGTTGCTTTAGTAATTTTCCTCATAGCTTGAGCATTACTGGTACAAAGAACTTTGTAAAGTGACCGTTGTGTTTAAAGTGAAATTTTTTGGTATTTAGATGGTTCAGTTTATGTATATTTACCTCCCCCAAGGAGATTATGTTTTTGCCAGCAATGTTTGTCTGTCTGTCTGTTTGTGTTCAAGATAACTCAAAAAGTAATGAATGGATATCTCTGAAATTTTGTGAGTGGGTAGCAATTACACCAGGGATGGACCCTATTGATTTTGACTGCGATCGGTCAAACAATATGGCCACCACAACAACCATCTCCAAAATCCTATGTTGCAAATACCTTAAATTTCTTATGAGGCATGTTTACCGAGCAAGATTTCGACTGTGCTGCTTTGGTGGAGGTTTGCACTCTCGGACTGCTTCTAGTAATTAATAAGTAAAAGGTTTCTGTGTGCACCTGGTTTGCTTTAGCTGTGTACTCAGGTTCATAGAAACCTGGGCCTTCGAATTGTCTGCCATCCATTACTAAATAAAGCACACTCAATAAATTGCCAATTAATTAGATTATGTTTTCTGCTTTTATTTTTGCAATCTCACATCACAAAGTAAATTTTACCGTACTCCATATGGGTCTCAAGGATCATAAGTAACTTCAGAAAATCCTTTTAAATGGACCTCCATTGTGTACAACAGGGAGACAGAAAGCTGTACAGAGTGGCAGTTGAGAGAAGGTTAGAGGCGCCAAGCTCTGGTCTGCTAATGTCCTGGAGGCTTTGGAGGTGGTCTGGTTTTCTAGTGCTGCCTGGAAACCTCAGTAACTGCACTCCTGTCATTGGATTCTTAGGTCATTGTAAGTCATAGGTCATTCAGATGTTACAGGCGACATGTTCAGTTTTCTAATAGAATTAGTGATTGACGTAAGAGTTGAGTCCGGTTCTGTACATTTAGTTCCAGACAGGTGTCTTCTGTGTAAACATACTGACACTGAAATCTGACTAGAGTTTGAAACCTATATTTTCTGTTGGTTGTTCTTGCTTTATAAGCTCCTGTTACGGTTTTTAGGACATGCATACCTCAGGTGTGGTGGGCTCAGGAAAATTGTGGCCACTTTCATCTTTCATATATTTTGACCATTCTCTGGGGCAGTGTTTCCCAAACTTGGACCAATGAGCCTTCTGGTTTTTGTTCCAACCGCAATTGTAATCCCAGAAAGTTTTCTATTGTCCTATTAATGTATTTAATGATTATTTTTACCATTTTAAGCCATATTCTATGGGAAATAGCTATACACGCCCTACAGTGTTCCATGTTCATATTCAAATTATATTGCTATGACTTTTTTTGCATGAGAAGAGGGTACAAACACAAGACTGTGCTGATGCACGGTGTGAGATATGCATGCGTCCCACAAAGTGTCCCTACGAAACTTCCGTGAGTGAGGCAGTGACCATCATTATCAAGGCATAGTCAACGGCAGCCATTTGTAGCGCCATAGGAAAAATTGTACAGTCACAGCCAGGGGCGCAAATCCCGGGGGGATGCAGGGGTCGTGCCCCCCCCTCCCATAAAGTTGTCCCCCCCAAAAAAAATCCTGTTGTAAACGCAAATAAAAATTTTCTAATTGTATTGTAACATTTGTTGACAGTACAATACAAGTCACGCTACTTAAAAACGCATTGGTTGACAGTTTAAAATATTGAAAGATTACAACCCCCCCCCGATCCTCTCAGTGGTTTGGTCCAATCTGTTTCTCCTAACATAGCTGCTGCCGCGCACACACACACACACGCACACAGCGCTAAGGATCGTGATTAAGTAAGTGTATTAACACGTTGACTGCCAACTACGAGATTACTCGTAATGGCGGGTCAGGGCCAGCGCCAGCGCCAGACTTGAAAATTCGGGGGAAATTATCCATCCCTTTATTGACAACAATTGGTCCTGGCTAATTCTAGATGGTTTTCCTTTATAAGCACGTTTTCTAATTCAAGAATAATCAAGTGGCAATTGAAGACACGGCTTCTCTCCCCCATGCGATCTAACAGCAAATAATGGGCTACATTCAGTGCAGAAAAATAATTACATTATAATTAGGTCAATGCACTGGCACTCAGCAATGGTAATTTTTTTTCCAGCGAGAGCGGAATTTCAGAACTCTTCGCGAATGAAGGTAATTCTGGTGACAAGTATACGTGGTTTCCTGCGTTTTCATTTTCCAGTCTAACAGCTGGCTATTTTTTTACAGCAAGTTGCGTGACCGTGCTGCAAAAACAGGTGTAGGTACTTGCCGTAATTACCTTCATTCGCAAATGAGTTCTGAAATGCCGCTCTTGCTGGAAAAAAAATTAACGTTGCTGAGTGCCTGTGCATAGACCTAATTATAATTAAATTATTTTTCTGCACTGAATGTAGCCCATTATTTGCTGTTACATCGCATTGGGGAGAGGAGCCGTGTCTTCAATTGCCACTTGATTATTCTTGAATTAGAAAACGTGCTTATAAAGGAAAACCATCTAGAATTAGCCAGGACCAATTGTTGTCAATAAAGGGATGGATAATTTCCCCCGAATTTTCAATTCTGGCGCTGGCCCTGACCCGCCATTAGTTGGCAGTCAACGTGTTAAACCATTGAACAGTTAAAGGATAAGTTCACCCAAAAATGAAAATTCACTCATCATCTACTCACCCCTAGGGTAATCAAAGGTTCCATGAATTTCTTTCTTCCTCAAAACACTTTTGGAGTCACAAAGAAAAACAGCATTGAAGACCAATCCAAATCAATTGAAATCAATGGAGACCACTTTCTCAAGCGTCTAAAACAACATTTGAAAACCACAAAATGCCTCCATACTGCTCATGCGGTGTAATCCAAGTGTCCGTAAGCCCTGACATTCAAATTTGACTTGTAAAGACGTCTTTTCACTATATTTTTAGCCTATATGTCCAGTGTAGCCACTTAGCTAAGAGCCCTGTTTATTTTCGCAGAACACGTTGACCTCGCTAAGTTGGCCAACCAGAAAAATGCGCAGTTCAGTCAGTGAATACTAACATTGAAAACTTCAGCGCGTTTCTACAATAGGAGATGTTTAGGGCTGTTGCAGCGTTTTTTGCCCTCATTGGCCACCATAGCTAGAGGTCTTGAATTTTAAACTTCTTCCGTGAAAATAGCTAAGTGGCTACATTGGACATTATGGCTAAAATATTGTGAAAAGATGTCTTTACGAGTCAAATTTGAATGTCGGGGCTTACGGACACTTGGATTACGCCACACAACCAGTATGGAGGAATTTTGTGGTTTTCAAATGTTGTTTTTTATGCTTGAAAAAGTGGTCTCCATTGATTTCAACTGATTTGGATTGGTCTTCAATGCTGTTTTTCTTTGTAACTCCCAAAGTGTTTTGAGGAATAAAGAAATTCATAGACCCTTCGATTAGCCTTGGGGTGAGTAGATGATGAGTGAATTTTCAATTTTGGGTGAACTTATCCTTTAATAAGTTATTTATCACTCCACTTGTACAGCTGCACTTAATAATTTAATTGTGTAAAGGTTTGTGTATTTTTAAGTTTTGTGACATATTCAGATTTTGTTTTATTGCTGCTTGTTCACAGTTCAATAAAAAACACATTTTTGAAGAATAGTTTGTTGTAGTTAGGTTATTCATTAAAGTATCTCTTCTAGTTTTAGAACTTGTATTGAGCTTTCAGTTCTTGTAAAGCTGCTGCAATGGTGATCAGACCAGTGTTTATGGTGAGCAAAGAAATTCTGTTAGGTCACATATGGTGTAATTGACACCTACCACCCAATACCACTCTTGGAATTGCTGGTTGAGCATAAACAAACCTGTAGACAGGTAGGATATGGACTTATAAGGAACAATGACATAATTACAGTTATTGTTTAATATGACTATGTAAGACATTTGAGAAAGTATCAGACAACACAGCAAAAAATATAACATTTATTTTTATTTCCCCCCAGGAATTACTCTCTGAAATTTTACTGTTTATTGTCCCCTTCGACAATGAAAAGGGATTTTCGCCCCTGGTTACAGCAAAAATTGAAGCACCAATTGGCATATAAGCCCTAGCTGATGAAATTGAGAACAAATGGTCACTAAAACTCACCATTTATTTGAGACTGAAGAATTCAATTTCAGTACAAATTAAGCATTCACAGAGGCCCCCTAGGGCCAAGTTTGAGAAGTGCTGTTCCAGTGCATTGGTCGCCAACCCTATTTTATGAGACCTGCCTGCCTGTTGGTTTTCACTCCACCCCCGCAAAGCATGCGACTCACAAGAGCAAGAGAGCCTGATTAGCTGCTAAGTGGGGTCAGGTGCACCAGATTAAGGTTGCAACAGAAAACCTAGGTTGTGGTAGACCAAAGCAACAGGTTTGGTGAGAGGCTTGGATTGTACGCTTTAATTCAGTGAAAAGATATTTGTAGCCCCGGACGAAGTCGGGCCGCTACAATGAATTCATGCTTGTCGTCTCCGCCACCGTGTCCGTAGATACTTCCTTGTGGACGCTGTACAGGCTGTAATTCTTCACCGATTACTTTCATATTTGATTTGGACATGTGTTATAAGTTATGACACCTATCGATTTTGGTTGCTATAGCGACAGCATTGGCCGAATAATGTGCAAATTTCTGCTAAAACATAGAGATTTCCTTGTGGACGCAGCATGGACTGCAATTTTTGAGTAACTTTCATATTTGGAATGGAATTGTGTTATACTTCACTTATGACACCTATCGATTTTGGTTGCCATGGCGACAATGTTGGCTGAATAATGCACAAATTTGTCCTGAAACAAAAAAGATTTCTTTGTGGACGCAGTACAGGCTGGAGAACCGAGCTTTCAGGGGCTACACCCATGCGGTCGCAGGCAACCTGGCTGTTGATTATTTTATCTCACTTTCGTTGGGCCAATGATGTTCACAGTTTTTAATTTTTTTTATATGTCCCTCATAGAGATTTTTGAAGAACTATTTCAATGGTCTGGTCTGAAAACATAACCTTAGTGAAGATGCTGAATTTTTCACTGGCTGAAAAATGTTGTCAAATAATGAAATTAATTGATTAGGAGAAGCATTCTGCCAAGCTTTTTCCAGGAGATACAAAAATTAATGTGTAAATAAGTGGTTTTAGTCTGCAAAACTTTGTCACTTTGAATTTGTCATTGCGCAGTAGAGGGAGAGAAATGGAGTTAGTGTAAGTGTGAGAAAGAGACAGATTCAGGAACAGACAGTTTTCTTGAGACTATGTTGTTACAAAGCAATAACTTGATTCTCTGAGACGAAACCAATGGTTATAGATAAGTTCTACTATTTCATATCAAGTGCTGTGTCCACAAAACCTGAGCCACTGTACTGGTCCTTTATGCACACCATGAATGTGGCAGCTATTCGTTTCCCAACACAGTATTGCGCAGAAGGTCTGAAGCTTCTCCCGTGTCAGTTTAACAGACCGGCCTGACAGATTAAAGGCTGGCTTGGATTAGCTGTGAGTAGATGAGGGTGCAACGGGGGGATCTGAGGAGGAGTCTGGAGCCATTGGACAGAGCCTGCCACTGCACGTTAATCACAGTTAACAGAGACGTTCGACGTCCTGTCTTGTATGGTATTCACTGCCTATTACCTGTAATCAAAACATGGGAAATGAATAGTGGGAGCCATGGGGAAAGTGGTAAAAACTAAATGGGAGGGACTTGCTGCTTGGGGGTATGACACAGTGTGAAGGCCTGTCAAAGCCCCACACTTCATCAAGGCAGTCTGTGAATACAAGGGACTTGGGTTGAAGGATGCTGTTATTTCATTATATGCTTTGTGTAGGTGAGGTCAAGCCGTAGGCTTTGTGTAGCATTCTTCTATTTACATTGGATATATTTTGTTTAGAGTCACTTATATTACCAATGGCAGCGACTGAGCAGATTGGGTTCAAAAGGGAACTGAGGTATTTAACAGATTATGCAGTGTGCACACATTAGCTAATTCCTGCAGTATTGTTATTGTAAATGTGACATCATTTAAATTTTCCCCAATTGTCAGGGGAGATTTTCATAGGTGAGGAAACACTACTAGCACCTAAAAACCGAGAAAGTGCACCTTTTACCGAGCTTAGAATACACACAGATTTACTGAAGATTTGAGGCCAACTCTTTAACCTTGGAAAAATTTTACCAAGGTATTCCGAAGTCTGTCCAGTTTACTTAAGTTTGGACAACACCTCGGTAAACCTCGGTTAAATTTTCCTGAGACACACCAAGGATTGTCTGGCTCACTGAAGTTCAGAGACCACATCGGTATTCCTCTGGAAAATTTCACCGAGGTAGACCTAAGTTTGTCTGCTAGGCCTATGCTCACACAAGAACAAAGGGGAGGTGTGAAGACAGTCAAAACACATGCCTCATTAAAGACCTCCCACCTGTACTGCAGTCCAAATGCCAATTAATTATGCAAATTGCCAGCACTGTCTGTTCAACGAGGTTACAGTGTAATTAAGCCAGGCCCTAGATGCAGTCCAGATGAAATACAGGCTTAGTTCAACCTGCTCTGTCTGTGCTGCGTACAGGAATTGGCAAAGGGCAAACCACCACCATTATAGTAAGAACAACAAAAACACATGTTCAGTATTCAGAATATATTCAATCTGCAAAAGCACCAATTTACAAACAAATCTGATACACAATGTAATTTTTAAAAGAGGGCGCCTTGAGAGAAAGTGAACATCGAGAGTACGAAAAATGTGGGTGGGCAAAGTGGGGAAAATTAAGCACATAATCATACGCATACAGTGATGCATGCGTTTTGACTGTCTTCACACCTCCCCTTTGTTCTGGTGTGAGCATAGGCCTAGCAGACAAACTTCGGTCTACCTCGATGAAATTCTCCAGAGGAATACCGATGTGGTCTCTGAGCTTCAGTGAGCCAGACAATCCTCGGTGTGTTTCGGGAAAATTTAACCGAGGTTTACTGAGGTGTTGTCCAAACTTAAGTAAACTGGACAGACTTCGGGATACCTTGGTAAAATTTTTCCGAGGTTAACAAGGTTGGCCTCAAATCTTCAGTTTTTATGGGAATTTCTCGAAAAAGGTGCACTTTCTCGGCTTTTGGGTGCTAGTAGTGAAAGGTTCATATTTCCAGGGAATTCATTATCCTGTTTAGCATTACTGAGCAGGACAATATGGATGAAGAGCATATTACATTGATGCATTAATAGAAGCAGTGCACATTTCCTAGGTGGGGTTGTTGAATTAAATTGTGGTAAGTAATTGCTATGGAAACCGAATATCCCTCTTCTTATATCTTTGTAGCCCACATGTATCGGAATCAATTAAATCTTTTGGTATCAGTTAGCAAGTCTGTTTGGACAGTAGCACACTGAACAAACAAGTTCAAGAGTTCTTTCGAAAAGTGTGATTTCTCTGAGTCTGATGCTCTCCCTCACTATCTTCAGTGTTAGATATTTTGGCAGTGTTTAGGGGAAATGAGATTCAGTGAGAGTAGAACATTGTTCATGCATGGAGAGAGTTTCTCCTTGTTGTGGTGTCACCTCTGGTGAACCTCTGTTAAACTGAAGGCTTTGTCAACATGTTTTTTCCTTTCTGAAATGCTCAAGAAAACACAGCTGAATGAGAAGGGAGTGAAAATAAGCTGCATGGCCTTTCACTTCATTAAATTATACCCCAGCCTGTCTACCAGTGACAGCTCCGCCATGTCTCAAAAACGGCATGATTTTATAATGATGAGGTCTTTGACTTGAGACTCACTAGAACCATTCGCTGCTGCCCTGAATACCCAATTCTCATTGGTGGTTTTTGTTTCTTGCTAGTTTTTTTTTTTTTTTTTACTTTTTCAGTGTTTACTTGTATTTTGTCATGCTGTCCATTAAAGGGACAACTTGCTGATAATAATAACATATATAGTTTCAAAATGTAAGCTTTGTATAAAGAAGTTACGGACAAACCATACACATTTTCTCATTGGAGATATTTGCGTATCTATCTCCCCATGGCTTCCCTGTGCATTTGCTGTAGAGACTACAACTACCACAATGCATCGTGAAAGCTTATTACTCCAGACTCACCCTGAAATTAATATGTATCAGTGACCGAATGTTGTTACAGATACAGTATCTCACAAAAGTGAGTACACCCCTCACATTTCGACAATTAATTTGTTATATCTTTTCAAGGGACAACGTTACAGAAATGAAACCTGAAAATGTTCTCGAGCAGTCACTGTACAATATGTGTAGCAGTGTAGATTTACTGCACTGTCCAAATAATTGAACAAACAGTCACTATTTCCAAAATGGGTGGCAACAAAAGTGAGTACACCTCACCGTCAACATGCCAAATTGTGTCCATAGTGTCAATATTTAGTGTGACCACCATTGTTGTCCAGCACTGCCTTGATTCTCATTGATTCTCAGAGGCATGGAATTCACCAGAGCTGCACAGGTTGTTGCTGGGATCCTCCTCCACTCCTCCGTGACAACATCACGGAGCTGGTGGATGTTGGACACCAGCTGCTCCTCCACCTTCCTCTTGAGGATACCCCACAGGTGCTCAATGGGATCCAGGTCTGGAGACATACTTGGCCATGCCATCACCTTTACCTTCTGCTTCTTCAGGATGGCAGTTGTCAACTTGGAGGTGTGTTTCCGTTAAAAAAACTGCACTGCGGCCCAGTTTCCGAACGGAGGGCATCATGTTCTGCTTCAGAATGTCACATTACATGTTGGAATCCATTATTCCATCAATGAAGCACTCATGCAGCCCCAGACCATGATGCTGCCACCACCATGTTTGACTGTAGGCAGCACACACTTGTCTTGGTACTCCTCACCAGGGCACCGCCACATATGCTGGACGCCATCTGAGCCGAAAAAGTTTATCTTGGTCTTGTCGGACCACAGAACATGGTTCCAGAAGTTCATGTTCTTGGACTGGTTGTCTTCAGCAAACTGTCTTCGGGCTTTCTTGTGGGCTAGCTTCAGAAGAGGCTTCTATCTTGGCCGACGGCCATGAAGACCAACTTGGTGCAGTGCACGGCGTATGGTCTGAGCACTGACGGGCTGTTCTACCACTGCTGCAACCTCGTTAGCAATACTGCCAGCACTCCTGCGTTTCTGAAGCCAACTTGTGCACCTGACGCAGAGCATGAGGCCTCAACCTCTTCGGTCGACCCTGACAAGGCCTGTTCCGAGTAGAACCCGTCTTGGAAAACCGCTGGATAACCTTGGCCACCATGCTGTAGCTCAGTTTCATGGTTTCACTGATCTTCTTGAAGCTTAGACCATCGTTGTGGAGAGCAATAATTTTCTTTTTCAGATCCTCAGAGAGTTCTTTCCTATAAGGTGCCATGTTGACCATCCAGTGACCAGAATGAGAGCATTGCACCCAAAGCACCACAGTTTAAACCTTCAACACCTGTTACACAACCTCATTTGGCCCAGTCGAACAGACAAAAGCATGAACATGATGAATGAGACACGTTTCATTGCTTGGTTGACCATTACCAATTGGGATGTGCACTCACTTTTGTTGCCACCCATTTTGGAAATAGTGACTGTTTGTTCAGTTATTTGGACAGTGCAGTAAATCTACAGTACTACACATATTATTACAATGACTACTCTAGAATATATTCAAGTTTCATTTCTTTAATGTTGTCCCTTGAAATGATATGATAAATTAATTGTCGAAATGTGAGGGGCGTACTCACTTTTGTGAGATGTTGTACCATTGCAATGGTGCATTGTTCAGTTCACCGCAAAGAGGACTGATCTTGATGGTGATGCGTGCAATTTTTTCTGTGTACAGGTGAACAGGATGTAAAAAGGCCAAAGAAAAAGGCGTAATTCTTGCCTTTTTACCTGCAAATGTAGTGCAGGCAGTGGCGTGCCGTCAGATGTCAGGAAGGCCTTCAGTAACATCACCCTTTCCCGCATAATAGCTCTAAAACCGTTTGCGATCAAGTTTGCCTGATTAACAATCAAACAATTAATTAACTGAACAACCACCACCAATGCATGACACGTAACGATAAAGAAATGCTAATTACAAAGCGATTGCCTATTGGCTACATGTTGATATAATTGATGTGACTCCGCAAGGATGACAATCTGCAAGTAAATCTGAAACATTCGCGGACTTCGCCGCAATTATTTTCGGCATCACTCAGCTGTGCATCGTACCTAACTATGCTCTTTAGCTGTCACTACATTCAGACAATAGAACGGATTCTCATGGCTTATTGCTCAATGAGCCTCGCAAACTAATTTACGCAAATCTGTGGTTTCACGTGCTACATGAGCGCAGAAATTGTAAAGACGAATTGATATTTTTCGTAGTAATTGATGTGCGGAAGAAAACTGTATAATTTCGTAGTGCAATGTATAACAAGGCTTTCAAAAATAAATTGGACTCTCGTCGGTTCTACCTATCAGTCTGAGCAACTGTTGCTAATTGGGAGAGGTAAACTGCGAGAGGTGTAGGTCATTAAGTAGTGAAAGGCAAGGTTATTGCTGGCCCTGTGTTTCTGCCGACGGACCGCCACTGAGTGCAGGCCATAGAATAGCAATGGGCCATTGCAAAAACAAGTAGACATACTCGTAAAGAAGTACACAGATGTTAAGAGTTTGCAGGGAGCATTTTCTTCTTGAGGACTATGACAGAGATCTCCAGTCAGAATTACTGGGTTGTCCACCAACACAAATTATGAATGATGCCACCATACCATCCATTTTCAGACCCAAGCAATTTACATCAGTCAAGACTCACTTTTGCCCTTGAAACCCCTGCTGGAGAAGGGAGGTCGATTGACAGAGGCGCAGATGAGTAAGCCAGCCAGGTAGCTAGCTAGCTTTTTCTATGTTAGCACAATGATCTGATGAAACTTTCTTGACTGGCAAAATTTTCCACTTGCTTGCTAGTTCCAGCCAACTCACGTCACAACTAAATTTGTTAACGTTGCTCAACAGAAATGCAGCTGACTATGCTAAAACGGTAAAGTTATGTTACCAAAATGGCTGATGAAATTTTCTGCTTGCTAGCTTGCTGTAGTCCATTACGATCACATACGAACAAAAACCTTTGCTAGCTAATGAAAAGGAAACGTGATAGATTGCACATGATGTAGCTAGCTTTGAGTAAAATGTATCCTCGCCCATAACATCCTTTGTACTCAAAAATGTGCTGTCATTTCTGCTTATGGAAAAGTAGCCAGTTTGCTGGTGAAGTTACCGAGCAGAATCTTGGGCATGCACTCTGGTTACCCAGAGATGGAGACTAGAAATCCAAGCTGAAAGAGCATATAATATTTCCTTACCTCCAACTGCGTCACTTTGTAAATTATATGATGACGCTGAAGTGGGTATTGGGCAGATTTTGTGGCTGATTTCCAGATGGACGAAAAAATTGGCAAAAATGGTGCAGATTTTTTACACTATATTCCTACCTTGGATGGATGGAGATCAGATTGAAAATCGGCAAAGTGTATCTTCAAGTGTAAAGAACCATTAAAACTAGTCTCACATGACGGAAACTGTACAGTATTCTCTATATAGTGGAAGAATTGGCCTCATAACATACTGTGCTTACTGTGAAATTAACTAATCACTATAAAAAAAGAGGTTCTTGAAATTATTTAAATTTCCATACTGAATTCCAGGAGAAATGTTTGGTTTCGGTCTCATATGAAGGAATCCCATGAAATACAAAGGGGAAAGCCAATACGCAAGAAGTGAAGTATGGGTTACTGAAAGGAGCATAGTATCAGAACAAGATTCTCTTTTGCTGCTCTTTTCTATGTCTGTAAGCCTGAACTCCACAAGGTTAAGGTTTGTCAGTCATTTTTGGCCTTGCTGAGCTGGCACTGATAGAGAAAATTCCACTTTTCCAATGTGCATTGAGAGGACTGCTCATACTGTCAATGATTAAGCATGATGGATTGATGGCAGTCTTGAACATTTGGAATCAAATAGCAGTGAGCTTTTGAGCGCTGCTGTAAAAATACATCTCGAAATTGCCACATGCTTAGTGTTGTTTAAAGTTTAACATGTCAAAGATCATTTCATGCACTTCAGTGTCCATCATGAATCATCACTGCAATCCAGAGAACGCTGTACATAAAAATCCATGGTAGCGCCTAAATTGTGGTATTATTCTACGGATGACCTTTCACAATGTCCTCCACAACCTTGGAAAAAGCATACTGACATTGAAAACGCTGATGCAAAGTTCTTTTCCTCTTTTTCTATGATGGGTCTTTTGGATCTGGCCGACACAGGTGTACAAGTTGAAATGGGTTTAATTGTTTTTTTTCATGTGCAGCTCTGTTTCCCTAAATGAGTAAATACAGTTCAGAGCTGTGATGAAAATTATGAAACTTAAGCTTTGTCATTCAAGCTTTGTTTGATTTTGTTCTTCCTTGAAAACAGTATCATCTAGATACTTAGTTAACAGAGGCCTAATCGATGAGGGCTATGAATATTTTACGTTCCCTAGATCAGTCTAATTTGGCTATTTCCTAAGCATACCAATGAGCCAAAACATTATTACCACTCACGGATGAAGCCAATAATGTTGATTATCTTCGAACAATGGCACATGTCAAGATGTGGGATCTATTAGATGGTGAGTGAACAGTCGGTACCCATAATCAACATTTTGATTGCATGGGTAGGATTGACGATTGGAGCGATTTTCTAAAGAGCCAGATTGTAATTACCAGATAACTGTGTCAGAGCTTCTCCTTGATGGTTAGGCTTGTGGCGTGCCATTGGGCAGGGTTGTTGTGTTACTATCGACAGTGGTCCAAGGAGGGACAAACCATGGGCTGGTGACAGGGTGTTAGGTGCCCAAAGCTCATTGGTGTGTGAGGATAATTAAGTCCCGTTTGGTCTGGACCAGCAGAAGGACTGTAGTTGAGCAAGTTGCTGAACATAGATTGTTACAGCAGGAATGTGTCTCACAAGACACAGTGCATCTCACCCTGCTGCGTATAGGGGTTTGTTGCTGCAGGCTAGTAAGAGTTCTCATTCTATCACCTGTCCACCATCAAAAGGGCCTACAATGGGCACGCAAGCGTCAGAGTCAGACCTTGGAACAGTGGAATAAGGTCACCTGGTTGGATGAGTCTCGTTTTCTTTTACAGTACATCATGTGAACAACTTGTCTGCCATTTACCTGGGGAAGAGATGACATCAGGGTGCACTTTTGGAAGAAGGCAAGCTGGTGGAGGGAGTGTAATGCTCTGGGCAACATTCGGACATTCATGTGCACATCAATTACGCACGAGCTGCCCACCTAAACATCGTTGTAAACCAAGCACACAGTTTCATGGCAATCATATCCTCAGATGGCAGCACTCTCTTTCAGCTGGATAATATGCACTTCATCATTGCACAGATTGTTTGGAAATGGTATGAACAATATGAAGAAGAGTTTTAGGTGTTTCTCTGGCCATCAAATTCCCCTGATCTCAATCTGATTGAGCACCAGTGGGATGTGCTGGTTATCCAATACGCTGTGGCTCCACCTTGCCATTTACAGGTCTTCAAGCAATATTTTCACAACTTTGAATATAGGGCTCCGTATGCAATTACCAATGTCTACAATACATTTTACAGCAGACACACCAATGTTCCATGTCTCTGTGATGAAGAAGAGGTGTTTGAAATTGCACTGAAACAGCTACAGGCTGAAATAAAAATTAACGCATTTCAAATCCAAAGTGTCCAACATACCATGATATTTAGGCACTCATTTATCAAAGGGTTTGTTTCTGTTGGTAATTTCCGTGCTTGGTTTCTGTGTAATTATTAGCTTACCGGCCCTATGGGCTGATAAGCTATTGTCGTGGTGTGGCGTCCGGCGTCCGTCGTCCGGAACATTTTTTATCTTTTTTTTTTGGCCTGATGAATTTTTGTATAAATTTGCAATAACGTACTACTAGACCATATCTCCAGATGCTTTTCTCGGAATTTAGATTGAATCATAATTGTCCGTTTTATGGGCCCTTGAAATTTTGGCTCCAATGTTAAAGATTGAGAAATTTAAAAAAAATTATTTCTCAAAAACTGCGTGATAAATTTTTTTCTAAATCAGGCAATCAACTTACCTTGGTACCGTCAGTGTACAGTGCGAGCGCCATTTTGATTGAATCGACGTAAGTGGGTCTATTGGGGGCGCTGTACTTTATGAATATGCAAGATGGCCTGTGGAGGCCAAATGGTTGCAGATAGAGATTAGGTTTGTATTATCGACATATAGGAAGTCATATATGACCTATATTTTGGCAGTATTAAATGTGACCACAGATGACTTTGAAAGGTCAAACTCGAGGTCAGGGAATATATTAACAATGTTAAAAGATATGACTTGAAATTTCAAAAAATTATTTCTCAAAAACTGTCTGATAACTTTTTTTTTCTAAATCTGGCAATCTACTCACCTTGATACACTTTAGGTACAGTGCGAGTGCCATTTTGATTGAATTGACGGAAGTGGGTCTAGTGGGGGTGCTGTACTTTAATATTGAGTCTTATGGAGAATGGGCCAAATCGCCTGTGGAAGCTAAATGGTTGCAGATAGAGATTAAGTATGTATTACTGACATATAGGAAGTAATATATGACTTATATTTTGGCTGTGTTAAAGTTGACCTCAGATGACATTGAAAGGTCAAACTTGAGGTCAAGCAAAATGTTACAATTTTCAAAGGTTTCTAGGCTTGAAAATATTGAAGATTGGAAACATATGTGCATTGAACACATATAGGAAGTAATGTATGAACTTTCATTTGGTGGCCTTGAACTTGACCTTCGGCGACCTTCGAAGGTCAAACTTCACGTAGTGAAATTTCAATGACTTCTATCACCAAAACTATTACAGATAGAGCTTAGGTTCGTATTGTGGCCAATATAGGACGTCATGTATGAAGTTTCATTTGGTGACCTTGAACTTGACCTTCAGTGACCTTCAACGGCCAAAATATACAGTGAAATTTCAATGACTTGTATCAGCAAAATCGTTACAAATTGAGTGTAGGTTTGTATTGGAGACATATAGGAAGTCATGTATGAACTTTCATTTGGCGACCCTCATATTGACCTTCAAAGGTCAAATGTGACCTAGTGAAAATTCAATGACTTGTATCACTAAAATGGTCACAGATGGAGCCTAGGTTTGTGTCAGTGACATCTAGGAAGTCATGTATGAACTTTCATTTGGTGACATTCAACTTGACTGTAAGTGACCTTGGAGGGTCAAACTTGATAGTGATATTACAAAAAATGGTCACCGATTGAGCCAGGGTTTGTATAGAGACATTTAGAAAGTCATATATGAAGTCCATTTGCTGACCACAACTTGACATTCTGTGACCTTTCATTTCACAACTGACATATTCAATTTTCAATTACTTGTATCACCAAAACTGCTTCAGAGCTTAAGATTGTGTTTGTATTACAGGAGGTCCTATAAATACTGTATATGTGAACTTTTATTTAGTGGCCTTGACATTGATTTTCATTGATTCAAATGTCAAACTTCACATGAAATTTTCATAACTTGTATCATCGATATAAGACTACTTGCCGGTAAGCTACAGGACCCTTGGTCCTATTTTTATTTTTAAAAAATAAAGGTAGATCTAGGTAGATCTGGTCTTTTCAACAGGAAGTCCTCTGTGCTCAATCATGACCTCAGTGCGCCACTAAACATTTTTTTAAATCACCTGTAGATAAATTACTGTCCATGATGAAGTGCAGTCTGCACGATTGGAGATCATGGGTAGTCAGTTTAGGCTTGCACCCTTGCTCTTTACCCTCAGAAATTCCACCAGATTCCTTGAATATTGTAATTGTGTTATGCACCGGACAGGGTGAAGTTTCCAAATCAAATTTTATCTTTCTTTGATGAACACTGATTTTAAACTTTTCAATGATTTTCTCACGCGTTGGTGGAAAAATGGGTGATTCTCAGCCCATCTTTACTCCTGAAGGACTAGGCCTTTCCTGGATGCTGGTTATTTACCAAATCATGATTATAAGCACTTGCTCACACCAACTGTGTCAAATTGCTTTGTTATTCAAATTTTGTACCTCATTACCAGTCTTAAATTTCCTCCATCCCAAGAATTTTTGGAATTTTGTGTAGGCCTGAAAGGCAGGAATGGATGCATATTTACAGATAAAATGAAGTTATTAGATATCTGCGTTAAAAATACTGTCTGCAATTAAGTAAGAGTTAAAGTTGAACAGCTTTCTGTTTATGTGAATTTCCAAAACCATCCCAACTTTTTCTAAATTGAAGTTTAGATATATATATCAACAAGATATTTTATATATTACAGTCAGATTGTGAAACCAATCATTTCATGAAGGCGCTACAAATTTCAGTAATTTTATGAAATGGCTAGCGCTAAACTTCAGTCATTTCACGAAATGACTGATAATATTTAGCCATTTCACGAAATGACTGGTTTTGCAATCTGAATATATATACATATATGGGCATTTCTACAGAAAAGGGGTTGATTACGGTAAAGACGTCCACCAAAAATTTTCTCTGGGATTCCACTTTTTTTTTTATTCTTCAAATAGGCCTTCCAAAGTACTGGTCAGTATTAAAATGGCAAAGCTGGGTTATGGCTGGTTTCATTTTTTTTTCAACAAACTTTAAGATGGTCAGATGCCTTTACCGTAATCAACAATTACGGTAAAGACGAAGTGGCATACCTCTTTGCCGTAATCAATGTTTTTGGCAAATTGCACTGAGGAAAGGAGTATCATACTTCCTGCATGAATCTTTTGGTCATTCAAACATTTCAAAGGCATTGAAAGGTTCATTGTTAACTCTAGTCTGAGTGTGAGAAGGCATGTCTCCACCTTTACTGTACGAACATGCTCTGGCTGTAAAGGGTGAGGAATTTTTGCAGACTATGTTATTTTGGGGGTAGGGCCCAAATGCCAAATTAACTATATTCCAAAATGCCCCTGCATAATTTTTCTATACTGTAAAGTACCAGTAATTTATATGTTCCAAAATGGTCCGTTTTGCCAGAGCCTCAAATATTTCACCCTTCACGATCAATGCATGCGTCAAGACAGTGAATATACAAACGAATCAATATTCTGCATAAAAAGTTTATTTTGAACAAATGCAAACTCGAAACACAAAAATTTTTAACATGGAAAACAGCAGTATCATCAGGACTACAGTCATATGTTTGTAACTGCAGTATGTATTGTAAGCAGATTCTTTTTTTAGTTTTAGAAGCAGAGTTCAAATTTAAAACCTTTTTGTCACGAGAACATCATGTTGCACTCTGATAAAAAGAAATTTCCACATTCCAGGATTTTTTTCCACTTATATACACAACACCGGATACCTTGGCAGAGCAGTTGATTACGGTAAAGATGCCAGTAAAGACAAATAAAATGGAATAAATGGAAATTTGCAACCAATGTGAGGGCTGAAGTTTCCCTTATTTCCTACCTCTCTGAAAAGGTTTCTAATCAAGCATAACCTCATAAAGAAGCACTAGCTACAAAAACATATTTTCATGATTACGGCAAAGACATTTAATTTGTATGACAAGTAAAAATTCGAATACTACCTGAGCCTTGGCACTCAGCCACCACACCCAAAAGGTTTCAAAATGGCCTCCTTTTGTGTTGTTGTTGGTGTTGATGTTGTTGTTTTTGTTTTAGGGCAGGACATCTGGTGGACAACTGTAGAACTGAAATAGCTGACTGATTACGGTAAAGACAGGTTAAACCAAACTTAAAGGACAGCTGCTTTTGGTTGAGGGAAAGGGTTAATCCCTTTTTTCCTGAACCAATAGCTTTTCTAATGTAACTTGAAATACTAAAGAAGACTTGTTCCTGGTGGCAAGTCTGAGTCATCAGTGAAAAGGGTTTGATTTTCAGCTTAATTTTTTGTTGGCTCAATTTTGAATGATTACGGTCTGGACATTTGTGTCATACTCTGACCTTGGATGTCAAGGTCATTGGAATGAGTGTCTCTTTAAAAGTTGCCCCTAATTGCAAATATCATGCCCAATATTTCTAGCCCCCAAATGAATAGGAAAGCTAAGTTCCATTGTCAAAAAAATGGGTGGACCGTCTTTACAGAAATTGTGCCCTTTTCTGTCGAAACACTCATATATATATTTTATCACTAGATCATGCACTGGATCTGACAGTGGAGTAAATGGCTGGATGTAAAGCAAATATTTTTGAAGTGGTTCGAGATACTGAAGATCAAGGACATGGGCATCTTTAGACTTCATTCTATTTGAATACTTTTAAAAAACCAGGTCTATTTCAGAGAAAGCAAGCCTGTAAGTTTTTGAAGTGTAGAAATTATCTCAGTAAGCTTACCAAGGTCTACCTAGGGGGTTTAAAAACATAAGCAGTCACTTGCAGTAGGGTTACACAATGGATAATGCATGGAGACATGGTGGAACTCTGATTCTGACTTGGTGTGCCTCATTAAATTAACGCAGTTTTTAGCCTGAGCTGTATGCTGCATTTAGTGCCTCTGGCATTCTCCAGTTTTTTGTCCGTTCTCTGAGAATTATTGTGTAAATGTGCAACCATTCCATCTAATTAATGTTTTCAACATGACTCACTGTGTTGCATTTATTGTTCATTTGTTGCAGTTAATAAAATGAACGTTTGACCGACATACAGTAGTGGACTTTAAAAGCATGCAGCACTTCTGCTGGGTACTACTCCCGTTGATTTTATTGTTTTATACATTGGGCAAAAAGGGTTCCATTGTAATTTCTGGTGACTCTGAGGGTGGGAGAGGGAGTTCATAGGAATCTTCTGGTACTCCTGCACCTTATAGTGCCGAGCTGTAAGATTTACTTTTCCAGTAAGAGACCAGAACAGAAGACCACTCGGCAGAGGGCATACCTTTGTCTGCAGCATCGTTTTTGACCATTTCTGCCATGCTGATCTTGACCTTTGACTATGACCTGTGAAAAATAAAAATTTTCATACTGAAGTGATAAATTACGCTTCCAAAAAGTTTCATTAATACCAGTCCAAAACCTTCTCTGTGGTCTTGCTTACAAATGGACAGACAGCCAAACAAACGGGGGTGAAAACAACCTCCATCCAACTTCGTTGGCAGAGGTAAAAAGAATATTAAACTCAAGTATTGATGAGAAAGCACATGTAAAAACTGAATCATTTGATTTGGACCCACAATTTTCTTGAATCAGTAATCCTTTTTATCTATGAATTTATCTCTTTATTTAAACCAAGAAAAAGTTTGTTGTGTCATAAAGCACTGAATAAGAGCCAGCAGCAGATCAAAGAAAAATCCATTTTGGCTTGTTTATTAACTGAAGATTTGCTCAAAAACACTTACGGAGAAGCTTTGTCAGGGAACGGTCTGAGGTCAAGTGAGGGTGAACTGGAGAACTGAAGGTCAGGCAAGGCATAGTCGAAGGGACTGGTCCTGGTTCAGTGACCGGGATGGAAAGCTGAATGAATCAAGGCACTCGTGCTGATGCACAACTTTAAATTAGGGCGCTGAAGAGACTGAAAGAAGCCACTCGCCAGGTCTGAAAACACTGGGAAGAGACTCCCTTTTAAAAAGATACTTGTTTCACTTAGCAGTTCACACCGAGGAAGGAAGAGTAATCCAGTATGGGGGGGACACAGACCATGAGCTCAAGTACATACGCCAACAATTAACAATAGGAAACAGGTGAGAGCGGGAGAGCAACAGGAAGGGTGAAGCACAAGACAATAACTGAATAATGAGAACCAATTAGGGAAACTGAAGGAGGAACTGACTGGGAAGGCTGGATTGTGTGGAAAACAATGAAGAAAGACTTGGCATAACACTGATATAAAGGTTTTTGGCCTGTTTTATCTTTTGCAACACTAAAATGGGATGAGATCATAGACTGTGTTAAACAAGGGATGTAGTCTTTGTGATGTCACCATGGCGGCCATATTGGAAATGACATAAAGAGCCATTGTGAAGCAGTTGTTGAAGCGATTAAGCTGGTATTTGGTATATGGGTAGATGGAAGCAAGCCCTAAAACAAATGTGATGGGTTTTTTGAAATATTCAAATTTGGGCTTGATTTGACCTCAGCACTTTGGCCATGCCCACTTTCGAAGGTGCTTAATTTAAATATCTTCTTCTCAGAAACCACTCTACCGATAAAGCTGAAACTTGGCACACATGTTCCTACCCATGAGGTCACCACAGTTTGTTCATGCCGTTCTGATCTGATTTAAAACATGACTGCCATGGCGGCCATATTGAAAATGACATATGGTGCTATTGTGAAGCAGTTTTAGAGGCGATTCAGCTGATATTTTGTATATGGGTCGATGGAAGCAAGCCCTAAAGCATATATGACGGGTTTTAAGAAATCTTGAAATTTGACCTCAGCCCTTTGGCCACACCCACTTTTAAAGGTGTTTATTTTAAACATCTCCTTATCCTAAACCACTGGGCCTACAAGGCTGAAACTTAGCACATATGTTCCGACCCATGAGGAGACCAGAGTTTGTTCATGGTGTTATTTAACAGCCTGTAGGAGTATAAACAATCCAGGTGAGCTACAGTGCCCGTGGCACTATTATGGTGAAGCGACAGTGGCTGTCACACAACAATCTCGAGGTGTGTGCATCCATTAACTGCATAAAAACAATTAAATCTGGAGGTGCCGTCCAGTGCCAAAGGGAAGCATCTGAGGGTTTGAGCGTTTTGGAAGCATGCACGGCCATTAGCAACTCAAGGACAA
This sequence comes from Gymnothorax javanicus, assembly GCA_029692085.1. Taxonomy (NCBI): domain Eukaryota; kingdom Metazoa; phylum Chordata; class Actinopteri; order Anguilliformes; family Muraenidae; genus Gymnothorax; species Gymnothorax javanicus. The sequence goes on from CM056203.1 coordinate 23,119,616, forward strand.
CTCAAGGCATATTCATTAGCTGGCTGGTCAGCTCGTTAATGAGCCAGCACCAATACCTGGTAATTAGTGCTAACATGTAAATTTAAACTAGAATTTAACTTATGGAATAAAATAGAGCACAGACTTCTTGGAAGATCTGTTATTATTGTCATCAGGACTGCTTGCCATTATTCATTTGAGATGAGCATGAAAAATTCTCCAAGTGGCACTAACACCGCCTTGGGTAGGGCTGTCCCCGGCGAAAACAGATCTTGGTCGACCAACAGTCCGCTGTTTTTTGCAGATTGTTAAACTGGTTGAAATTTTTACACTCTATTTGGAACCTCCTCTTCATGCTTCCTTTGCAGATTCTGCCGTTGCACTTGAGAAGTTGAGATATGAACACACAGTTGGCTGTTGCTTTTATTTAACCCAGCCATAACACATTCTAATGTGTAGGCTTCGTTTTATTGAATAAACCTGGTTAGTCTCATTGGGATTTAAAATTCTCTCTTGCAAAAACCTCTTTTTATCATCGGATATAAGCGACAATCTAGAAGTCTAAAGTTCTCATGGACTCCGATTGTGTTTCTCAAATAGATGCAAAATGGAAATAATATTAAATAAAGATGGTTGGTATCGTTACTTCAAAAATTTCTATTTTCATTTAGGCTATTAATTGTATCTCCCTGATGACGATATTCGGGAGATACTATGGTTTAGTTCCGGGGCCGCCGCAGCCGCAGAGATTTTATGTTCCGGGCTCTGGAAGCCACAGTTATAACAGGAATGTTGTCAAATTTAACACAGGCGAAGATATATATATATATATATATATATATATATATGACAATGCTCAAGACCGATTTTCCTCAATTTCGGACGTTCAATATGGCTGCTAGCGGCCATTTTGTCCGAAATTTCTTCCGGGCTCTGGAAGCCACAATTATGACAGGAATGTTCTCAAATTTTAAACAGGCGAAGATATATATATATGACAATGCTCAAGACCGATTTTCGTCAGTTTTGGACGTCCAATATGGCTGCCGGTGGCCATTTTGTCCGAAATTTCTTCCGAGCTCTGGAAGCCACAATTATTACAGGAATGTTTTCAAATTTTACATAGGCGAAGATATATGTCAATGACAATGCTCAAGACCGATTTTTGTCAATTTCGGATGTCCAATATGGCTGCCGCCAGCCATTTTGTTCGAAATTTGGGGATCGGCGAGATACACGACTCGGTCTCTGTGGTGACCGAGTTATCTAGTTGTTTGTGGCTAAATTTGTTGAGTTTTAAGTCATGCTTAATTAAAACAGCTGACATTACACACTATTCCAACAGTCTACCGTAACAGATGCTTCATTTTTCCAGATTAATTGAAACGAAAATACCAATTAAACCAGTCGAAGTATGCTTAAGGTCAAACAATATTAAGTAGATATTATTAATAACAAAATGATGATTTTTATCGATTACGAACAAACTAAACAAGGTAAACTCACTACTTATAAATTGCAGTGCTGGGTGAAAATTAATGCTCTCTAATGTCTAAACATACCCAACTCTGAGACCGTGGCCACTTATTGTTGTATCTCCCCAACGACGATAGTCGAGAGATACTATGGTTTAATTCTGGGGCTGCCGCCGCCGCAGAGATTTTATGTTCCGGGCTCTGGAAGCGACAATTATTACAGGAATGTTTTCAAATTTTACACAGGTGAAGATATATATATGACAATGCTCAAGACCGATTTTCGTCAATTTCGGACGTCCAAAATGGCTGCCGGCGGCCATTTTGTTCGAAATTTGGGGATCAGGGAGATACACGACTCAGTGCCTGTGGCGACCGAGTTATCTAGTTTCAAGTCAACATAAAACATTTATGGCACGTTAGGAAACTGACGCCGAAAACTCCGCAGCATACAGCGCCCTCCATAATTATTGGCACCCCTGGTTAAGATGTGTTCTTTAGCTTCTAATAAATTCAGTTTTTTTCTAAATAATATAGGACCACAATGAAAAAAAGAGGAAAATCCAACCTTTAATTCAAGTGCATTTATTCAGTGGGAAAAAAATCCCACATTAAGAAATAATTCTTTTACATCAAATCATGTGTGCCACAATTATTAGCACCCCTGATGTTAATACTTTGTACAACCCCCTTTTGCCAACAAAACTAATCTAATCTTCTAATCTTCTCCTATAATGTTTCACAAGATGGGAGAATACAGAAAGAGGGATCTTCGACCATTCCTCTTTGCACAATCTCTCTAAATCATCCAGCGACCTGGGTCCTCTCCTCTGCACTCTCCTCTTCAGCTCACTCCACAGGTTTTCAATAGGGTTGAGGTCTGGGGACTGAGATGGCCATGGGAGGAGCTTAATTCTGTGTCTGGTGAACCATTTCTGTGTAGATTTGGCCACATGTTTAGGGTCATTATCTTGCTGAAAGACCCAGTGACGACCCATCTTCAGCTTTCGGGCAGAGGCCACCAGATTTTGATTTAAAATGTCCTGGTATTTCAAAGCGTTCATGATGCCATGCACCCTAACAAGGTTCCCAGGGCCTCTGAAAGAGAAACAGGCCCACAGCATCACCGATCCTCCCCCATACTTCACAGTGGGCATGAGGTGCTTTTCTGCATACTCATCTTTTGTGTTCCGCCAGACCCACTTAGAGTGTTTGTTGCCAAAAAGCTCTATCTTGGTCTCATCTGACCAAAGCACACAGTCCCAGTTGAAGTCCCAGTACCGCTTAGCGAACTCCAGACGTTTGCGTTTATGATTGTGAGTGAGAAAAGGTTTTTCCGTGCATGCCTCCCAAACAGCTTGTTGGCATGTAGATAGCGCCTGATGGTTGTTTTGGAGACTTTGTGACCCCAAGATGCTACCATTTGTTGCAATTCTTTAACAGTGAGCTTTGGAGAACTTTTTATTTCTCTTACCATCCTCCTCACTGTGTGTGGTGGCAAAATAACCTTGCGTCCTCGTCCAGGCTTGTTTACCACTGTTCCAGTTGTTTTAAACTTCTTAATGATTCCTCTGACAGTAGATATGGGCAGGTGCAGGCAAGTGGCTATTTTCTTGTAGCCATTGCCTGACTTGTGAAGGTTGACACACATCTGCTTTACTTGAATGGGGTGTTCCTTTGTCTTTCCCATGTTGAAGAGTGGATAAGAGAAATGGCCTCTGTGTCACGTCATATTTATACCCCATGGAAACAGGAAGTGATGAATTACTAATTAAATGTTCCTAGATACTCTGATCAACTTTGTAAACTACTGTAGAAATGACAGAAATACTTCAATTACATTTATTTCCTAGGAATTGTTAGGGGTGCCAATAATTGTGGAACAGGTGATTTTATGAAAAATAATTATTTCTTAGTCAGGGATTTTTTTTCCCCTTAAAATTCACTTGAGCTGAAGGTTACATTTTTCTACAATTTTCAGTGTGAGAGTATGCTTCTGCAATAAAAATTGAATTTATTTTAAGGCTTTTAACACATCTTAACCAGGGGTGCCAATAATTATGGAGGGCGCTGTATTTGTAACGTTCTGTGTCCTATGATATTCAGCAACCAAGAAGGCCCTTTGCCTGGGGGTAAACTGTGGACGCACCATGCTTGGCAGTGCCAGGTCATTACGACCAATGCACAGGCAAGATTCATATGCCTGTTTTTAATTTCAAATGACTATGCAACCCACTATGACATGCATGGTCAATTTCATATCCAGCCCTGGTCAGTTGGCACAAGTCAGATTTCACTTGAGTCCCTTAACTGTCCTCTGTGCAGTCGTGCCTGAAACCTAATGAGGTGTAACTGGTATCAATATCAGTGGAAAGATCCGAGGCAAAAGCACAAAATATGTTGTGTACATGTGTATTGCTACACCATCACAAAATGACCCGATAAAAAAGTGTATAGTTTTTTTTGACTCACTCTGAATATGTTCTGTTGGTTACAGAATATGTTCCGGATCACTTCCAAAATTAAATCATCTCTTCCTTGGACTACCACCAATTATCCTGCCGAATTTCATGCCAAACCTTTCATAACCTTTTGAGTTATCTGGTCAGAAACATCACAGAGACCCACGTTAGACATATACTTTAATTCTTCTGGATCCAGAATCTAGATTATGCTCCAGATCACTTCCAAAATTCAATGAACTCATTCTTGGACCACCACCTATCAGCCCACCAAAATTTGTGGTAAACCATTCATAACTTTTTGAGTTATCCAGTTAACAGACAGACAGATGGACATATCAATGATCAATCTTAAAAACAAGAAGCTGAAACAAACAGCGGAGGTGAAAAAGCCATGTGTATGCCCGGTTAATGTTCCACGACATGAAGTTTTATGTGATGCAATCACGTTCCACTAATAAATGAAACATGCAAAAGATACAAGTCTTATTTGGTTTGTTGGCTCTAAATTTCTCTTATTGATGAGGCAAGTCAGACTGGTGACAGTGTCAGTTAATTCTCTTTTTGTTTTCTCTGGCAGGCTTCAGCTGCAAGTTTGCATTAAACCTAAAGTTGCAATGGGACTTCTCACGATGTAACCAGGGTGATCCTCTAAATAAAGTTTCAAATTAAGTGACCTATGAATAACTCAGTGCGCATTACTAATCGATATAGCAACTCACACTCAAATGTTTATCTATAGAGCTCATAAAACACGTTTATGTGCGGAAAGAATATACAGTAGGGTAATTTATTGTTTTCAAGTGGTAGGTCATGTTTGTTGTTGAACAGAGGTAACTGAAACGTTGCTTACCAAGTCTACTTTTGAGTTATTTTGAAGGCGTGTTACTAAAACTAAATGCAGCCATGCACCAGATTTTTTCTTTATCGTTATGTTCCATGGTTATATCAAAATGGGCATTTAAAATGTGTCTATCACTGAAATGTAAATTTGTGTGCCCATAAGAAGGATACAATGTTGTCATGAAAGGGGGTGTTACACGTTAGTTTTACATTTATAAAAATATTTACTGTAAAATGTTGTTTTTAGTAGTGTTACCAAATTATTCACAGCATTAATATTACCTTAACTGCATAATGTAAAGAGGCCTCCAGAATAGATTAATCTATGAATATGGATTACATGCGATTGATCGATTTAAAACCAATCTTGGTCCACCAACAGCCCATCAAGTAAACAATTGACCAGTCATCTGAATGGGGTCAGCCCTACCTACGGGTCAAGTTCGAAAAATCGAATTAACCTAGCTGAGATGACGCCCCACAGAGGGCTAGTGGCTACCAACCTATGACGGCATCCAGCTGTCACTCATAAAAGCCAGGCCCTTAATTATGTGCAGGTTTCAGCCTCAATGTCATATAAACAGAAGAATTATGAAAAAAAAATTCATCCCACGTACAGTTTTCATGAGTGGGAAAATTTGCTACAGAGGCTTAAACTGTATCTTGAACAGGGCTGTAAAGTTGGGCTTTTTAACATGGGAGTCTATGGTGATTGACCCGCTTTTGCAACTAGCCTCAAGTGGACATTCAAGGAACTACAGTTTTAGGCCCTTCTGCATTGGCCTCATTTTTCAGTCCCAGAGGTTGGCGCATTGATGAGATGAGTTAAATCTGACTGCTTTTATTTAAATGAAAAATAGGACCAATGGCCCTGTAACTCACCAGCCCAATAAGTGAGCCCATTGCTCAGTATTTTTGAGGAGGTAGACATTGTCCCAAGGAAGCACTGCACCAAATTTGGAGTAGATCTGGCCAGTATTGTCGGAGAAGAAGAATTTTAAAGCTTTCAGATGAAAAAGAAACACAAAAAAAATCATAAAAAATGAAAAAAAAAATTTTTTTTCACGAAACAGTGAACCATCTTGGAAGACATTGTCTCAAGGAAGGTCCATACCAAATTTGAAGTTAATCAGGCCAGTAGTTTCAGAGAAGAAGATTTTTAAAGATTTTGCTAATGGATCACGATCATGATCATGACCACGACCACGATCACAACTACAACGCCGGATGCCGCCTGGTCACAATAGCTCACGGTCTATCGGCCGGTGGGCTAAAAATACATATACTGGTACTATTTGAGAGCAGCTCTGTTTAATGTTGTTTGGGATTATTCCGGATTTACAGTTTTCAACAGTTATAATGGGGGAGGGGAGTGGTGCATAAAACAAAATCACTTTGCCAGCAATTGCATAGCTGCATGGCTGTGTGCTGTATACTAATGGAAGCAAATCATCTATAAATGCCCATTTTTATCTTCTAAATCCAGAGCTCTGGAAGTAGAGTCTGGAAGAGAACAGGTTAATAATTTAGTGATCAAACACCCTCTTCATACTGGGTGCAATCCATGACTAAAGCCTTGGGGGTGTTTACAATAAAAGATATGCATCCCTGTAGTTGCGGAGGATTGTAGATTCTAGGGCATGCTCTCTGATGGCCTTAGAGGTAGATTATAACGTGGGTATGATTTGCTGTTTGAAAATAAAGCTATTACTTTTACTTTTCAAAGAAAACTTGTTTATTTTTATTCATATTGATTTTATCAATAGTCTTTATGTAACATAGCGCCCGATTTTCCATTGCATACAGTATGTGATACACGGAAGGACTATGGGAACCTCCTCTGTGATCGGTCAATGAGTGTGGTTTATTTGTAAATTAAAACACAGGCACAAGCTATGCCATAGCCACAAGTGGGCATGATAGAAAGGTGGTTGCATACCGTCTAATATTGCCTACTGTGGCCATGATCAGTAGCTGAATCATTAAAAGTAGAAAATTCCGAACACAACCAGCTTAGCAAACCTATCCCTCCTATCTCGTGTCATGCAGTTCAGCTTCTTGTTGCCATGCCTCTTCCAGTATGTCTTATGTATCTTGCTACCAATACACAAGTCTCAAGTGAAAAAAATGACCTTGTAATATTATAAAATTTTTAAAATGGCATATACGGCCAGGGAAATTGCTGTTTATCTTTGGATCACCGCTGTTCTTTGACCTTCATAGAAAGATGTTTCTGATGTCCCTCATCAGTTATGTTTATATATGAACTTCTCTGTTGATCGTAAAAGCGTCACTTCCTCTGGGCCGTTATGCGCTCCACATTTTGTCAAGCGACGGAAATGTAGGCTCCATCATATGCCATATACCTATATTGACTGTCATGAATTGAGTGAACTCTCAATGTATGCACAAAAATTGAGGACTTTCATCTCAATTCTTGCATACTAATCAAACTGTTCTGAGAGAAAATGCTTTGTATTAACTTTGGCTTTTGTTGTATGTATGCACAAATGTATGCACAAAAATTGAGGACTTTCATCTCAATTCTTGCATACTAATCAAACTGTTCTGAGAGAAAATGCTTTGTATTAACTTTGGCTTTTGTTGAAACTTTAGATCTTCCCTTTCCTCAAGAAATCCACTCAGTTGATTTTTATTTAACAGCCATGCAAAGGAAGCGTTGTGCGTGGGCAAGGACAGTGGGTGTTGCTGTGCAACAAGGTCAAAGATTTCTATTATTATAGATCATTTTCAGGGAAGAGGCGAGATGTGAAAGGCGATGAATTTATTTTCCCCGCTGCAAGAACAACAGACTGAAACGTTCATACTTACAGCAGGAGTTCTGCATTTTAGCATATTGCATCATTTTTTATTGCTATATAATATTGGTTCTAATCAAAATAATTCTCTAAAGGTTCCTGCTGTGCTTTGTCTGCTCTCTCTCTACAAAAACAAACAAAAAAAAAAACATTGGGGCCTTTTTGCTTTTATTTATTTTGTTCATGGGACTTTAAAAGGCATGGTGACACAGTGTTAAGTGGTAAATGGTTTGTTGTGGCTAACACTTGTATTATAATGTACTATGGTGTTTTGTTCCCTTTTTACAGTTACAGAGCAGAGAGTATGTTCATGAATTAATCTAAGATGGATGTTTCACAGTGCTTATGAGAAGTGAGTTTTCACTCAAGCCCAGTCACACATAATACCCAGTTAGCGTAGTGTTTACCCTTATTTTGATTATGCAACCAGGGTGTCCAGTAAGGATCACGTGTTTGTAATATTTAAGTCAGCTGCCAGTATGTCTGCGGGGATTTCAGTTGTTTTCTGGGTGGATTGGGCCGACTGCTATGTGAGGGATTATATCCACTGTGGAGAAGCTGAAAACGCATCAGCAATTGTCAGTAACTCAGATCTTACTTGGGCAAATACTAATCTCATCAGAGGGATCATTGCCTCCTTTCTGTTAGTATTGTGGTTATCAAGTGCAATCATTTGTGCTGCAAATCACACCGCTGATCGTATTCCGTTTACGAAACCAGAGGCGGGACTGGGTGATTCTTCTCACCTCTTGGTTAGGTGATTATTGATGTTCTTGTACCCCTGCTTGTGGGTTCACTGATTAAAATGGAAAATCCTGTAATTTCTAAGGAAAGGCTCTCCCTGCTGCATTGGTTTGGGGCTGCCATGTTAGATCTCCACGATGTGAGGTAAAATCATGTTGAATCTGCCATGCACTTTTTTGTGTTTGGCTCTCTGTAGGAGTTTTGCTTGTGGGTAGGAGAGTCCCACGTGGCTCTCGCGAATGTGGGCCACGCACTCTGTGTGGGGAAAAGGTCTGTGTAAACGGAGACTGTATGCCAGCCGTCTGCCAAGCCCATTAGCAGGGATGCTCGCGCTGGCCTTGTTTGTCCCTGGGCCCATTTTTGGATTTTCTTGCTTAGTGGATGGCCATTTTTGGACAACATTATGTATCATTAAACATGGGCTTCGTAAAAGCTGTTCCTCAGAAGGCTAATGGGAGTTAATGACTGACTTTTTTGTGATTCTCAGAAGCACACATCCCCGAATGGCCTCAGATGTGATACTTCTCCGAAATGCAACCTTGGTTGACTTCTTACTTCAGTTGTGCCACAAAAACAACGGAAGGAGTATATATCGTCACGTAATGAGGTCTTGTTTTTTGTGTTGACTCCCGAAAATGGAACATATAAATACATTTTGTTCTTAGTAAATTGTTTTCTTCTGTGGTACATGACTGTGATGAAATGTTTTACTGTCAAATAGGTCTGCTGTTGAGTAATTATCACCTCCGCCAAAGAGGTTATGTGTTACCCACAAACAGAAGGTATGTTCGAGTGTTAGCAACATTAACATTTTAATGAAATTTTTTGCCAAATGTGTATCTTGGCCAATCCTATTTTGGGAGTGATCCACATTAATTTCTGTATCCAGGAAATTTTTCAAGAATTCTTCAATATTGCAGGATTGGAAGATTGGAATAATAAATGCCATAAATCTTAAAATCTACTTGATAGTAGTTCCAGATGCCTTGGCAGTAGTATGTGCTCTTGTTGGATTATTTGTTTGGGCGTACTATAGCTATAATATAGAATGTTTTTCATGCTAATTACTACTGTGATTATTGCCGAAATAGGACGTCCCTTGAAGTTTTGCTGAGCTGTGTCACTTTTAATGAAACTGCCTCATAAGTTGATCTTTGATTTCTAAAGTTAATGGCTGTTGGCTCATTTTGGGACAGGCATGATTCGTGCTGTCCTACAGTAAAAACTAATGACCAGTAGTACATGTAATTTTTTTATTGAGCAGGTGATGTAATTTTGAGATGTAAAATGTAATTTTGGCAGTAGAATAAGTAAAACCTCATTTCCGAAAAAGGCGGGACGCTGTATAAAATGTAAATAAAAACAGAATTCAATGATTTGCAAATAACTTAAACTGTAAATTTTTATTGAAAATAGTACAAAGACAACATATTAGATATTTAAACTGAGAAATTATGTTGTTTTTTGAAAAATATTTCCTCATTTTAAATTTGATGCCATTAACACATTTCAAAAAAGTTGGAACACGGGGTTGTTCATCACTGTGTTGCATCACCTCTTCTTTTAACGACTCTCACTAAGTATTTGGGAACTGAGGAGACCAACTGCTGCAGTTTTGAAAGCAAAATATTTTCCTATTCTTTCTTGATGCAGGATTTCGGGTGTCAGCACTTTGTGGCCCCCTGCGTCATATTTCTGGTTTCATGATGTGCCAGATAGTCTCAGTGCGTGACAGGTCTGGACTGCAGGCAGGCTTTTTTGCACCCAGACTGTTTAACTACAGAGCCATGCCATTGCAATACGTGCACAATATGGTGTGTGGTATTGTCTTGCAGAAATAAGCAAGACATTCCTTGAAAACGATGTCTGGATGGCAGTAGGCTATATCTTGCTCCAAAGCTACTATATATTATTCAGCATTAATGGTGTCATCACAGATGTGCAAGTTATCCATCCCATGTGCTCTAATGCACCACCATACTATAATGGATGTTGGCTTTTGAACAGTGCGCTGATAATGAGCCGGATAGTCCCTCTGCTCTTTGGCCCAGAGGATGCAGCTTCCATGATTCACAAAAAGAATTTCACGTTTTGATCGGTCAGGCCACAGGACATTTTCCACTTTGCTTCTCTCCATCTTAACTGAGCTTGGGCCTGATAAAGGCGACAACATTTCCGGATTTTGCTTCGACATGGTTTAATGTTTACATGGCAAAGTTTTAACTTGCATTTGTGGATGCAGCGACTAACTGTGTTCACCAACAATAGTTGACAGATGTGTTCCTGAGCCCATGCAGTGATTTCCATGACAGAAACCTGACTTTTTCTAATGCAGTGCCGCCTGAGGGCCTGAAGCTTGTGGGCTAAAATATGGGTATGTTATTGGAAGATTCCAGGTTCAAATTCTGCCAGGTCCTGTCTTCAACTTGATCAACATTAAGAAAAGTGAGGCCACGGGTATCCTGTGTAATTGGGACCACCAGGTGTATTTGGAGTTATTAGGAAGGATGTTTAATTTTACAGGTTAGTAATCTCCAGTCTATTCTGTGGATTGATTGCTGCTTTGATACATGCAGTTAGCTGAGCCCAGAAAACCAATTGCGTATGGAATCAGATTTGTGTCAAAATTATGGAACAAAACTTTTTGGATATCAAACAAAAATTTCAAAATTGAGAGAGAATATTACTCACTGAGGAAACAAAAGTGACCTCAGAGCTAAAACTTATAAGTTGCAAACAAATTATTTTTATGATAGAGTGAACCATTGGTCTTCTTGTTGTTTGATAAATTGTCCTTTTGTTCGCAGTGCCCTCTACTGCTTTTGCAATTGTCAGACTTGCTTTTACGCTCCCAGCTCTCTCGTTTGCGCTTCTTGATTTTTGCTTGCAATTCTGTCACAAACCTCTCGGTGGGCGGGATTTTTTGTGTGGTCTGACCTCATTGGCTAATGGAATTTTGGGGCTCAGACCCTGGAGTAATGAATCCAACCATTGAATGTAGCCACGAGTTTCACTTCGGACTCCTCTCACAAGTGAATCACACCAGCGACGACGAAAATATTACAATGGCTGATGAAGGGAATCAATCTGTGCCCTTGATTTGTTGCCGTGGCCTAAAAAAATCTGATAGTGAATAACACATCGTCTTTAGTCTGTATTATGTTTATGAAGCAATAGCCGATTTAATGAATAAGCCTACTGCCAACTTTCATGAAATTTTCTGGACTTGAATATTAATTCCAATATGGATTTAGCTTTTAAACCTGCAACTGAAATCATAGACAACTTGCATTAGCCTTATTAAAAAAAAAGGTCCCGCATTGCCTTGATCAGTAGCTTATGCTTCAGTCTAGTGCTGAGGTTATATCTGCTTTTAACGTGCAGCTTGGGATTTCGTTTTCATAGTCGAGATAGGGTGTACTATTAACCATCCGTCTGCAGCGAGCGGCACTATTTAAACACAGCAGATGCATGGTTGATGGAAGGATTTGAAGGGCATGTAATCAAGCCAATAACATTTATATGCACAATTTATCTGCAGAATGTGCCTCACCTGTACTTTATATTTTACTAAATTTAATCTCGGGAAAATTCTGTAGGCCTTTATCTTCAACATGTAGGCCTATCCACCTGGACAACGAAAATGAGGTCCAGATACAACTAATTAAATTCTGCATGCGACAGAGCACGGTCCTTCAATGGAAACGTATATGGAAGTGAGGAACACTTTTCTTTAGGCGATTGTATCTCATTGATTGTATATTATTTGCGTATTCACGTATGCAAAAGCATTAAAGCAAACTAACGTACATTTACAGTAACAGTTCAGGGGTACAGTTCCCAAAAGCTTAGTTTGAGCCAGACTGTGGAAGTAGTTAAAAGAGTTAGCAACTAGCTACGCCTTTGGGAAACATACCCCAGCTTAGTAAATTGCAGGACGATAGCCCACATTCTGTTACAATCTTCCTGAGTTGCTTGGCTACAATAGCAGCTAAAGACGATGTGTTATTCACTATCAGATTTTTTTAGAGTAGGCCACAGCAACAATTAAGGGCACACATTGATTCCCTTCATCAGCCATTGTACAACCCCAATTCCGAAATAGCTGGGACAAAGTGTAAATTGTGAATAAAATCAAAACGCAATGACTTTCAAATCACACCAGCCAGTATTTTATTCGTAATAGAACAGAGATACCATAGCAAGTGTTGAAACAGAAATTTTACAGTTTTATCCACAAAATAAGCTCATTTCAAATTTGATGGCTGCTACAGGTCTCAAAAAAGTTGGGACTGGGGCCTGTTTACCATGATGTAGCGTCCCCTCTTCTTTTTAGCACAGAGAGGAGGCGTCTGGACATTGAGTAGACAAGTTTCTTGAGTTTAGCCATTGGAATTTGATCCCACTCTTGTTTAATACAGGCATCCAGCTGCTGGAAAGTTTTTGGTCTCCTTTGATAGACTTTTCGTTTAATTATGTGCCGAATGTTCTCAATTGGTGAAAGATCAGGACTGCAGGCAGGCCAGTTCAGCACACGGGCTCTTCTACTACGAAGCCATGCTGTTGTAATAGCTGCAGTATATGGTTTTGCATTGTCCTGCTGAAATACACAAGGCCTTCCCTGGTATAAATGTCATCTGGAGGGGAGCATATGTTGCTCCAAAACCTTTTTATACCTTTCAGCATTCATGGTGCTTTTTAAAACATGCAAGTGTCCGACAACATATGCACTAATGCATCCCCATACCATCAAAGATGCCGGCTTTTGAACTGAACGCTGATAACAGGAGGGGTGGTCTTTCTCCTCTTCAGCCCGGAGGACACGACGCCCATGATTTCCAACAAGAATGTCAAATTTGGACTCGTCTGACCACAGGACACTTTGCCACTTTGCTACAGTCCATTTTAAATGAGCCTTGGCCCACAGAACATGGCGGCGCTTCTGGATTATGCTCAACAATGGCTTCCTTTTTGCATGATTGAGTTTTAGGTGGCATCTGTGGATGGCATGGCGGACTTTGTTTACAGACGGTGGTTTCTTTACGTATTCCTGGGCCCATTTAGTAATGTCAATGACAGAATCATGCCGGTGAGTGATGCAGTGGCGTCTGAGGGCCCGAAGATCGCGGGCATCCAGTAAAGGTCTTCGGCCTTGTCCCTTACGCACAGAGATTTTTCCAGTTTCTCAGACTCTTTTGATGATGTTATGCGCTGTCGATGATGAGACCTTCAAAGCCTTTGCAATTTGACGTTGAGGAATATTGTTTTTAAAGTATTCCACAATTTTTTTATGCAAGCCTTCACAGGTTGGAGAGCCTCTGGCCATCTTTACTTCTGAGAGACCCAGCCTCAGACATCCCTTTTGTAGCCAATCATGTTACACACCTGATGCCAGTTAACTTAATTACTTGCTAAATGTTGTTTCAGCTGAGTCTCTTATATAATTGCTTTTTCAGCCTTCTTTTGCCTGTGTCCTAACTTTTTTGAGACCTGTTGCAGCCAGAAAATTTGAAATAAGCTCATGTTGTGGATAAAAATGTAAAATGTCTCAGTTTCAACATTTGAAATGTTATTTATGTTCTATTGTAAATAACATATTGGCTCATGTGATCTGAAAATCATTGCATTTTGATTTTATTCACAATTTACACTTTGTCCCAACTATTTCATAATTGGGGTTGTATTATTATTATTATTATTATTATTATATAGGAGTCTGTGTAATTGCTTTTCTGTTTGCGTATGCTGTATCCTGAGGTCACAGCCTTGTTTTCATTTCCACTGGGAGGGGTTAGGGCACAGCCACGCTTTCTTTCTGCTTTGCAGGTTTAAGCTTTCCTTATATGGTGGGAAGAGAGATTATTCATCTGTCCATTGCATCCACAAAGGTCTACTGTGTGCTTGTTGCAAGCTAAGTGTCAGGCACGGATTGTCTATAAGCTTGCTAACTTGCAAAAACCCGATGATGAGCAAAAAACAAACTGCATATCTTGACTTTTTGGCCAATACACACATTTGATTGTTTGTAAATAACCACTCAAACATCCTTGCCAAGAACAAGCATCCATGCAGAGCTGAGATCAGTGTTCAGGAAAAAAATTCCTTACAATTTTCATGTGGTAGCTATACTTCATTCAAGTGGGTGTGCTTTCTTACTAACTCACAAAGGTGATATGGGAGATCTGCCACAGATATACATAATATCTGACAAATAATTTTTCATTGTAACTAAAAGTACTGTGGCAAGAGACAGGGCATCATCCTTGTATGAAACCTTAGCAAGTTAGCAAGCTAAGTGACAATCCATGCCTTACATTTAGCTTGTCAATCGCCGATGTACAACTGACGTATTACCTGCCGCCGCATATTAGTCATACATTTTTTTCTTATGTGTATTATTAATGCAAATGTCGCTTTTTATTTGGTATATTAATTCATGTGAGTACAAACCAATTTGAAATGCTGAGGGATTGACAAGCTAACTGTAATGCACGGATTGTCTATAAGATAACTTGCCAATGTTTCATAGAGGGATGAAGCTGTCAATCGCCAAAAGTCTCAAAGTTGAGTACTAAGTCTAAGTCTATTTTTACTAAATTTACCTACTGACGAACAACAAAGTATCTGCTTTGTCTTTCTCAGAGAGCGTATAAGGTCCAGCTTAGTATTTCAACTTCTCTCCCCCTCATAACATATAAATAGCATTATTTTGTATTTGTATTTTTACTTTTTGTTATATACTAAAACATCAAAATGCCTCTTGGCCTCCCTGAAGTATGTCAACATGCGCTAAACTACAGATGTCAAAAATAGACTGGTATCGCGCTTTTCTGCAATGAAACACGCACACAGAGGAAAAACTTACAAGCTAGAATTTTGAAGCCAATCTTGGTCCAGCTCATTGTTATGTCTGCTTCACTCTCGTCGGTATCAGAAGCTACATTGATCTCTGGCTTGCATTGATTAGGTTATATTCCAACTTGTCAAAACTCTCAAAAAACTCTTGAGAAAAGACTTCACTCGAGTTGTTGTAGTCTCCTGAACATAAACTATTGTCTGCCATGATGTTTTGGTTTTGTAGTCATAATCTAGGAAAATTTTGTAGGACCGGGAGAGCAAAAACTCAGGCAAACTGGTCTTTTAGTAAGTTGATGTTCAGATGTCACGGTCCAACTTTGCTGAGCCTGCAAACGCAAAATGCCGTCATCCATAGCGGTCGATTCGAGTTTTTAGAATTTCATTTCTCAGACGCGGTTGGTCGAACCGCTCTAAAAATTGTATTATTTTGGCCTCAAACTTATGTAGTTTCAGAAAAAATGTGTTCAATTTGTTCAATAGAGTTATCCCTGTCTGTCTGTCCGTCCATCCTTATGCATGGCATAGTATAGGGGATGTTGTCTATCTGCTTCTCCTCAAAAACTAGTGGACAGGGTTCAACAAGCTTTGGTAAATGCTGTCTAGATAGGTTGAAGGTGTGCATCTCATATTTTGTTTGACAAAATTGGAAAATTTTATGATTTTAGGGGTTTTTGAACTAGGTGAAATTTGTCAAAATTTGCTGATACTCAACTGCCATAGAGGGTATTGTTTATTGGCTTCTCTTTAAAAACTACGGAACAGAATTCAAGGAGACTTGGTGAATGCTCTCTAGTTTTCAAATCTGAACCCATATAAAGGGCACATTCGCAGTTTGGGATTTGTATTACCCATTCAGCAAGTTTACTGAAGAATGGTCTATTTATCAAAAAATCACAAACTCTCAGTCGCGGGGGCATCCGTGTCCATGGACACAAATATTCTTGTTCACCCTCAGTTTCCCATTAAGAGCTTATTGCAAAGATAATCCGCTCTGGTAACCCAGATAGTGTGATGAACTCAAATGTTTTGTGGAAATCAGTTACCTCAAAAAAAAATGTGTAAGCCAACTTAATTGCATTGTGTGGAGGGCATTTAAAGAAAATAAGGTAAAAATTTTGAAAAGTTATTTTTACCATGTTTTTTAAGTGCTGTGAACACAAGATTATTAAGTTGGCTTACACAATTTTTTTTTTTTTGAGGTAATTGGTTTACACAAAACAATTGAGTGCGCCCAATATCCAGGTTAACAGTGCCGCAATCCAGACCAAAACAGGGTTTATGAAACACAAGGGACCAAGGCATACAAATGGATTACACATGAGGCATGTTCAAGAGTAGTTGCTGCTTGAACGGTTAAATTACGTTCGGTCTTGTGTGGAAAAGCGAGAACATCTGCGAACAGTCTCACCTTGCTTTTCAAGATGGCGTTCAGTATTGTCAACATCAGTATCCACACTTTCGCACAGCTTGCTCAACAGAATTTGATGTAAACCCTAGTTGGCGGCCAAACTGAAAAACTTGGGAGTCTTTCCCTTGTGAGACCCAATGTGAGATCCTTTGGTACTGAGCATGCCCCAGGATAAGGGGAGGCATGCAAGACGACAAACCAATTAAGGAGACTATACCCGTGCAGGTTGCTGGAAATGGATAGGAGATAATTAAGGAGGCACAAAGGTTGTGACAGCTTATATCCATTGTATTGGTTAGTAGAGTCTATAGGGGGTTAAGTGGAACTGGTGAGTTCTGTACAGGTCCTTTTATGTAAATGGTGCACACTGGCTGTAAATTAGTAATGTAAAAAAAGAATTTTGAAACGGCATATCCTCTTAGTGTTGCTGTTTAAGATATTTTGCGTATATTTGTGGTGTAGCATGTGCCATCGCTTGGCTGAGGCCTCAGGACATGTATCTCAATGTTCATCCCTTCCAAGGTCGTCTTCCGTTGAACAGAGTGCTACTACGTAGGAGAGTGTGTCATGGGCGCCCCTCTAACCTGTTGACTCACAGATTTCATTGGACTTATTATGAGGTTTGACATTTGAATCTTTTTTGAGCTCATTCGTGTTGCTAATTGAACTATGATCAACTGCTAGCTAACTCCTTCCTAATTTCGCAGAAAGGGCTATACATTTTTGACTTTTGTGTGGTTTTTCTTCTTTACTTTCTTGAATGTGAGTGGGTTTAAGTTAAGGCACCTCACATGGGTGAAAATCCTTACTTAGACTGAATCTGGATCATTGTTCCATGGTGTTGACTGTATCACTAAAGAAATGCGATGATTCTGGCAGATATTGGTTTTCAACATGCATTGTTATAAAGTTGTTACTGCTGTTAGACTGAACAAAACTTACAGTACAGCAGCAGTGACAGCTCATTTTTTTTCGGTGATTCTAATTTTTTTTTTTTATTTTAATTATTCAATAAAGTAATAAACTGTGACTGCATTGTTATAATGTCATTTTTAAGAACGCTGCCTATCCACAGGAATCATTTATGAATGTGCGCATGCTACCCCGTTTCACACTGAATTCACACACAGCTCTTGGGGACTGTGTGAGTCCGCTAGAGAATTTGTGTTTGGTCTGAGGAGAGGCGAGTGACTGGGACATGGGTCTGGCTGAAACACAGGCACAGCTAATGCTTTGAATGAGAGACCAACAGTGGTCATTCATCAGCCTGAGTGTAAACGGAGCAGTGCGCAGTGCATTTGATTGGCTTCCTGTTACTGTGTTTGAGAATATGAGAGATTAGTGCTTACCTGCGTCCACTTCATGTGCTGCTTGTGCTGTTAAAATAATAAAATAATGTGTGTACAATGGCTTAAGATTGAATATGAAGATTAAAGACCATCCTGCTCTCATTCAGTGTTCTTTCCAGTTATTTTCCTATTATTCAACTGAATATATAAGTTAAGTTCCATCTGTTTATGTGTGTATTAATAAGTGTTTAAGGTGTTTGTGTGAAGGCCAAATTGGGTTTAACATGACAGGGAAGGGCGGCCTGAAGTTGGTCATTTTCTTAGAGGCTAGGAAAAAACTTAGGGCCAGTAAAATTACTAAAATTATATCACAGTTTATTACGTCGAAACACAAATTAACATTACTGTCTGGATTACCTTTTTAATATTCAAAAAATATATTTTTGTTAAGTGAATAGAGCTTATGAATTTAATTTATGTTTAATATCTTGAACTATTCTTTGTGTTTTGCTCACAGTTTACATAGTGATGAAGTTGTGTTGGGTAATATTTGCTATTGTGTTCTCTTGGAATATTGTGTGTTGGCATTCTCAGAATATCCCAGGCACAGTGATGGTTTTATGTTGTTTCAAGCATTCATGTCATCCTAAACCCCAGGGTGTTGCAGCACTGTTGGATTTTCACAAGTTTAGCAACTCAGTTTGCCACAATGGATTTTTATGTTTAGAGATTCAGCGTGAGGAGACACAGTCTAATCTGAAGCAGAAAGTTTCAGGTATAAGCAAATGCGCCAATAAAAATGTGAAAAAGCCATTCTGGCATAAAATTTGTACAGGAGCTGGTTCGGAGACATATTACTATTAGCAAAGATTATCATATGTAGCAAAAATGTTGTCTACGCTTACTAAATGTAGTTCATAGTAGCCATTAACAATACCTTGGAATCATCAGTTACTATGGTGTAGCACACATGATTAGGTGTGTCATAATGTAATTCAATGCTTCACTGCCATTACGTAATAGAATCAGATATAGCCATTGGGATAATCTCGGAAACAATGACTTGGGATTGAATTCAAATGATTCTGTGACTCACGAAATTTAATACCACCAAATTCTTCAAGTGTCTTATTTTGAATATTTAACATAAATCACAGATGGTTTGACATACTTAAGGTGATGTTAAGCTTCCAAATTTTTCATGTATAATACTGTTATCTGACCCAGCTTGAACATGCAATATACTCCCAGTAATTCTGCTCAACATTTTGCTTTGATGGGGAATGTTGGACACCTGCTGTGTTTGAGTGCCTGAATTTTAGCATCTTCACAAGCATCTGTGTGGGGTTGTTTTGGATTTAGCTGGGTTTTTATAGACATTGACGGGATTAGAATGCGTGACACAGGAATGATTTGGACCAAAACTGTTCTCAGCTTTTGGGGAAACGGGTGGTAGTTTTGCAACATAAAGGCCAGGAGTTGGTTCTTCCCAATCCCTCAAACAGTGAGCACTACCCCTGACATGGAATACATACACCGCGTATGCACCCCACCAGCTGGAACCGCAAAAATATGACTTTGGTTTTAATTTGAATCACAATTCACTTGGGACTCTCAATTGTCCCTGGGTGTGAGTGCGTCCGCAAATTAAGCGCAATCCTTGTAGTAGATTAGCAGGCTGTCCCCGCGGGTTCAGTAATGGATTTATGGATGGGTTTCAAGTGAGCATTGAACTTATGATACAAACGTGCTGCTTGTTATGTTTTTATGAGTTTAAAATGTGACACAACAATCTGCTGCTCTGAGGAGCGCAGCAGATTTCCTGGCTCATCTCTTACCCGTGCCTGTCGTCTGTGAGGCTCATTAGACGACGTGCTCCTGCTATGGGCCTCTCCCTAATCAGCCGTCAGCTTCCTCCCAGATCAGTGGGTTACTCACTTAAGCTCAGGAAGAGATACCCACCCCCTGCAAATCTCAAAGCTCTTAGCCTCCTGGAAATGGCTTTGTGTACCTCGTGCAGCACTGACTCATACTGCAGATCCCTGGTCAAGAGAATCAGCACACTTACATTTTGCATACTCAGGATGCAGTACATAATTATTGCTTTTTTTGTTTATCCATTTTTTTTAACATTTGCATTCGGTCATTATACCCACTCCTATGGCGAATCTAAATTTAAGCACAGTGTTAAATGCATTTTAAAGTCTCTGGAGGACTACGGTATTTCAAGAGCAGGAACGAGAAATTGGTGAACAGTTGACAATTTCATCGCTTCATATGCCTGTAGTAACCCATGGCAGAAGTACAGCAGATGCTGTTTTCTGAGCAGTTTTGCTTCAGAAGGGAGTCTTCAACACATTGGAATATTCGCGAGATTCTTGCCAAGCCCTTTACAGAAGTGTGCTGAGCAGTTTTCTTTGGCTTCTGAGAGACAGTGGGAGGTAATAATGTACCGTGCTGATGAAAGCTTGTGCAAAGTGAAAGTTACAGGTACAGCGACACTCCTGCCTTCAGTCACCTTGAAATATCTCATGAGTTATTCCCAGTGCACGCTGACTGATTTGTTAAAAAGCATATGTTAAAGCCAACCCTGCAACATCAATAAGCCACAAACACCATCTGCTACTCGTGAACCTGACGCAAGCGTGATATGTAGACCAGCTCTGGCTCCCAGCCAATCCCTGCTAGGCTCAGGAGTTCAGACCCCAGCCGCCCCCGCCTGTCTGTTCTCCTCTGGATGGATTCGGGTACTCTTGTTCGGGTGATCAATCTGTGAGCACCCTGGTTGGGTGGGCAGCAGGGTGGGTAGGGGGTGGGCTGTGACAGGGTGTGTGAGAGCCGGCTGAGAGGCTGCTTGTGTGGTAATTAGCAACTGCTCGGCGTGTGGTCCTGGGTGGGCTGCTGCCGAAGGTCATGCTGGTGTGTGCCTGGCTCTGCTCAGGCTCACGCACGTACGCTTGCCCCATCTCTCCCTGTGTGCCTGCTATCCCCTATCCCCCACCCCACACCCCCGCCCTGTCTGAGCCGAGACCTGCTCCTCGCTCCCCTGCTCATTACCGGTGACAGAGAGCCATCTGGCCCGGGAAGTCAATGCGCTTAATCCTCCCTCTTCACAACACAGGCAAGAGCGCAGGATTCAGATCTGTGGTGTCACAAGCTAACAATGAATTTGATTGCTGTCATTGTGTAGACAGCCATGAATTCAATGAAATTCATCTGCCTGTGTGGTAAGACATTTGGTTCAGTGGCTTAGCAACATTTAGAGTCAACTGTTGACCAAATTTGGGGGCTTGAGTGAATTCTTTGCTATCACTTTGCTTCCTTGTACCAATATATTGAGTCCGTAGTTCCTACCGTTCACCCTGGGGACTTCCTGTGTATGGTGCTGTTTATGTACTACAGGAGCTGAAATCACAATTTTTGACAGCTGTGATTACCTCAATTAGGTCCTTTTCATTTTCAAGGATATTATTTATCCTCTATGACCAAATTGTCTAAACTAGCAGTAGCTGTATGATATCTGGAATGAAAACTGCACTTTATTGCAAAATTTTTCAAAAAGGTACAAAGGTATGTGATTGTGTTGGCGAACATGTGACTTTTCCCCCTTTTACATGATGCAGGTTTGGCCCCTTATTATTTGCCATGTCTTTTAAAGGGGACCTATTATGCTGATCCTTCTTTTAATACATATTAGTAATGTTATAATGTTGGTTGTCCATGCTCAACCTCTGAAAAGTTTCTAAACATAAGATACAGAGGTTTTGCCGTAACCCAAGAACGTGATTTCCTCTCTGAACAGCTCCTCCTGAGATCTTCGCAAGATCTGGGCAAAACCTGACGTCAGGTTGTGCCGTCCAATTAGTACAGACCTAGCCAGAGCCAATCACTGCGTTGGAGCTGCCCACACCGGAAACTATTCTAGCTGGCACTAACAACGGCAGATCATACCATGCCTTAGTAACATGAACATTTTTGGAAATACAAAAGAAGAACCGCAGATCATTTAAGGTGCAGTTTTGTCAGTATCTCTCCCAAAGCTGCTTGTCCGTTTACTTTTGGACGCAAAGAAAAACACCTTTTTCTCTTCCAAAAGACGATGCCACCAGAAATCAGTGGGTAGCTTTTTTTGTTTGCGGGCAGCAAACAGCCACGGCCAAAGGGAACGTTAGCTGTTTATGCTCAGCATTTCGCCAAAGACAGCTTTGTCAATAAAGGATAATTCGACACTGGATAAGCGTTTCAGCTGCTTCTCAAACCTGAAGCAGTTGCATCGATCAAAGACCACAAGCTGTAAATAACGATATAACAGCAAATAATGTAGGAAGCTAATGTGTTGCGACACCCCTAGCGATAATTAGCACTAACAACTGGCCTCAAACGCAGGCTTTGTAAAATATCTGAAGATAAAGCCTGTATCGTTCTGTCTGTGACTCACAGACACAGAAGCTGTAAGTTGCTTTTACTGCATAAGCCAACCTGGCGTGATAGCCAGTTGATTGTGGCTGTAGCACAGCAGCCGTAGCCAAGTTACTGTTGCTAATGTTTGTGTCCTAAATATGCAAGAGTAATATCAGGGGAAATTCTACAGAAGGTGTGTGAACATAAACCTCATTTGAAGCTAACTTTTAATACTTGTTTGTAATTTGGATGCTTGGTACAACTGTCCACGGTAGCGGAACTTGCTGTCTGTAAAACCTGTATTGCAAGGGTTTGTCTCTATGGTTATGACTGCTCGGTTACCAGCTGCTGCATGTTAGTTTGCGTGCCGCTGTTGTGCCAAGGTAGTTATCCCCGATAGAAAGTGTTTCCTCATCAGATTTGGTCAGAAATGAACAGAAAAAAAATGTTATGAGGGTAGTTCATGATTATAGCATTCTGGAGGGGGGATACACTTTATAGCAGGCTCAAAAATATGGTCTGAAATAATTTGTATCCCCCTGTAACATGGATAAAAGTGAGCTAACCTGTACATACTCTCCAATATTATTGGGCTTGATCAGAAATGAACACAAAATAAATGTTTTCATTCGTATTTTTCATTCAATAGCAAGACGTGCACGCTCCCACGGACAGGGGAAACACTTTCTATCGGGGATAACTACCTTGGCACAACACCTGATCCGTATCACAAATATCTGGATTAGCTCTCTGATTCTACCGTGAAAGCAATCGCAAAACGCAGAAGCTCTAATGTGTCTGGTATAACAAAGGATTTCTCTGCACTACCGTGACAAAATTTCATCCCCCTTTAGAAATTGTTGTGGGTAATAAAAAGCCGAAAAAGGCAGAGATTAAATAGGAAATTCTTTACTGTAGAAGTGATCTATTTGCTAGCTCCACATAAGCAACTTGTCCACGCTAACAGAAGTTACGGTCTGCAAAACCTGTATGTTATGTTCATAACATAACCGAGCTCTCTCTAGCTGTCGCGTACTATCCATAAAGCTGCTTTCACATCGGACGCGAAACAAATTTTTCGCGGGACAGATTACATTCAAAGTCAATGCAAAGACTTGAATACACGTTATGGGCGTTATGGTTTTACGACGTTTTTTCGCACAGATTAGCTTTCAAAGTCAATGCAAAGACGCGAAAAGCAGCTTTTACATCGGACGCGAAATTTTTTTTCACAAGAGATTACATTCAAAGTAAATGCAAAGACAATGCATTGACTTTGAATGTAATCTGTCGCCTTAAAAAATTCATTTTAAAGTAAATGCGTCCGGTGTGAAAGCGCTTATCGCCCATTTTCTGAAGCAAACGCGGGTCATTCTGGCGCGCAATAAGTAACCATTACCACGGGCAATTTCCGAAAAGGCCGTTTAGCGTGGAGCTTTCGCCCCTTCGTCATGCACCAGCGCAGAAGCTGTTCGTTACTCCACGCTAACGACACACCACAGCTATGCACACGAACCAGCAGGTCCTTATAATACACACCGAAGCAGTCCATAAGTTGTTGGTCCACTTTTAGCTGCTCCTCACTGTCCATGTTTCCCTCTAAACTCAGACCCACCGGATTTCTACGGTCTCCGGTCTACACTTGGGTTTGTCGACCCATTCTACAAATGTGTCTATATGGGGTGGATTCTAGCTTTCCCTCAATCCTAGCTATAGAGTAGAAACACCGGTGTACTCACCATAGTAGCCGTAGGTAGACAGCAAATTCAAGCTTGAGCTGCCAGACATTTGCACTCTGTCCTCCACTTTCGCCATTGCGTTTATTAGAACAAGTTAATTTCATTAGATCTATACACTTGTACTGCGTTTGATTGCGGAATATGCCGGTCGATTCCTCCGGGAGACGCGTCTCAGTTTCACTCTGAGTAGCCAGACCTGGAAAACTGCGTTCTGCTGCCTCGTCCCGCCTAGATCCGCCCTCCACAGAGCTGGCCAGTCAGAAGAAAGTGGGCACACGGGGAGCGGGGGCCATAGCGGAAGAGCCACCCCAATGAGGCGTTTCAGGCAGAGACTACTGTGGACTACAAATGGGGTTTTTAGAGGATGGCAGCATGAGCTAAATAAGGACCCTGTTCAGGACTTTGAACGATCAGGAATACTCTAGGGGAGTACAAGATCAAAATATAACCTTGGAAATATAGCAAAATAGGTCCCCTTTAAATTTTCGTTAACTACCAAATTGCTATTTCTTTAGCAACCATGTGTCAATACTTTCACCAGTTAGAAGCTAATTGATCCTGTAATTTCAACAATTACAGTTCTCCTTTTTACACAATTTCCAATGTAAAATAATATGAATACAATTGGTGCCAGGCACAGCAAAGCCCGCCCTTCATATTTTAACAGTGCAATGAGTTCATCCTCTTTTTGGGTACCCGCGCTCTTGGGTTTAACCCTTCATGGTCACTCTAGGTCAAAGGTCATATC
Source organism: Gymnothorax javanicus (assembly GCA_029692085.1). Taxonomy (NCBI): domain Eukaryota; kingdom Metazoa; phylum Chordata; class Actinopteri; order Anguilliformes; family Muraenidae; genus Gymnothorax; species Gymnothorax javanicus. The sequence goes on from CM056203.1 coordinate 23,144,381, forward strand.
ATTTTACTCACGATGTATGAGTTCCTTTATGTGATTGATAATAATCAAGTGGCTTTCTTCAGTCGCTTTTGAGATATAGCCTTCTGAAATCTCGTCACCTCCGGTTTGACCCTTCTAGGTCACTCAAGGTCAAGGGTCATGGTGTTATTTTAATCTCCATTTATGATCGCTTATATGTGTAGTACCCAAGTGGCTATCTACAGCAGTCTTTGAGATGTAATGTAAAGTGACCTTGACCCCCCCCGATCTTTGACCCCAACCAATCTTTGAAGTTATGCTCCTTTAAATACAGCAATGGATAGGATGATATTTTACAAATTGGAAAATGAAACTTTTGGTGTTGGTTTGATGTAAATCACACCACTTTTGACCGAGTTATAGCCAAACAACGATTTTGACCTTTTCAGTGACCTTGACCTTGACCAATTCATTCCAAAATTTAATCGGATTTATTGTGGGTCATTGCCAAACTTTTGGGCAAATTTGGTATAAATTGAGGCATTGCTTTTCTTGTATTCTTGCTCAAGAACGAAGAAATAAATGAAAGGTCATTCAAGAATGACGACTTGCCGAAATCGTGCAAAGATCTCTGAAACAGAATGAACAGAATGGAGTTTGTTTCAAGTCTCTAGCTGTAATTGTAGCAAAGTTATGAATCAAAATGTGGCTTTAATGTTTTTGGTGACCTTGACCTTGACCTTTGACCTAAGAACTAAAAAAGTATAGGCTTCTGGCGACAAACCTCCTTTATCATATGGTGAAGTTTCATGGTCATAAAGGATGCGGAAGGGGTAAAAAAAAAAAAAAAGCGTGTTACTAACAAACAAACAGACAAACAAACAAACAAACAAACATGCAAACAGACGACTAACGCAACCGACTATCATACTTGCCAAAATTGTAGATTTTGGCAAGTAATAAACTAACATACAAACCAGGTTGATTGCAATATATATCCTTGCACTTCCTTTTTGGGGGAGGGAATGATGGGGGTCAAGGTAATGAAGCTCTTCTGGGAATACACATTCATTTCAGACAGAATGTGACTTAATAAGGTAAATAATTCTTATAAACATGAGCTGGCAATTAAGAAAAAATAGCAGCTTTTTAAGATTCTGGGATTGTAATCGTGTTTGGAACAAAAACCAGCACACATAAGGGGTACCCAGGACTGACACTGGGAAAGAATGTGAAAAGTTACTTCTGTAATCGCCTTTGCTGCAAGCAAAACTTTCAATAAGTGTGCACATTGCAGGGACATCCAGTGACTAAGCAACATACTACCATCAATTTTCAATGCATGTTCAATGAAAATTGTGTGAATTGCTGCAATGAGCAGCGATAATGGTTGGCAACTAAAAGTAGGTGGGGCCAGCAACACAAAAAAGTAGTGCTACGTTTAATGTAATGCTAATGACCGGCAATTTCTCTAGGGCCCGACGAAAAAAATCTTGGTCGACCAACAAGCAGCCGTTTTTTCTGATTGCTGAAAATTTTTAAACACCATTCAGAGCCTCCTTTTCATGCTGCCCTTGCAGATTCTGCCGTTGCACTTGTAAAGTTGAAGTATGACCACATAATAGGCTGATGCTTTTATTTGACCAATCCATAACACATGTAATGTGGACACTGTGTTTTATTCAATAAACCTGTTTGGTCTCATTGGGATTTTAAATCTCTTTGGCAAAAATATTGTTTTATTGTAGGCAACTGCATTATAGCCATCTAAAATTCTCATGCATTCTGATAGTGTCTCAGAAATACACGCAAAGTGGAAATAACATTATATGAAGAATCGGGTTGATTCAAAAAGTTATTTTTATTTCCATTTGGGCTTTTAATTGTTAATGATGTATTTTGTGTGTTAATTCATGCATAAATAAAACATCTGACGTTGCAGACCATCCCAAAAGACTACCATAATGGATCCCTTGGTTTTCCACATTAATGGAAACCGCAATACCAATTAAACCTGTAGAAGTATGCTTCGAGTCAGACAATATTAAGTAGATACTATTAATAATGGAATGACTCATCAAAGAAATTACTGAAGAAATAAATAGGATAAAACAAATTCACATAAGTTGCCTCAAATTGCAAGATATGAATTGCAAAAAGTGAACATAAATTGTTCTCTATCGTAAAAAACATACACTACTCAGCCACTTACTGTTTAAAAGCGCTGTCACATCATAAACAGATTTTGCTAAAAGTGTACGCCCAGTGAATGTAAATGATTGTTCGAATTACTAATAGCAAATGTTATAATAACTCAATCTTACATGTTCACCCATAAAGCATGTAACACAATGGGCCTCATGCAGCAACATTCTCTTAAATTTCTCTTATATTTTCTCTTATTTTTTTGCAAAGAGAAAAAATAAGAGAAATAAACTTCGAATGCACCAAATTCTCTTACCATCCAAATCTGCTCTTACCCAGGTGTGCTGAATGTTGAATCCCACTTGATTGTAAATTGGAAGCGCGTGGCCGGTTGTTTTAAATTAGCATATATGACACCCACTAAACGACATATAAGGGCCGGTGACGGGCCGTGTGCAAAGATCCGACTGCTCGTGGCAATCTAGGGCGCTCTCACACTAGGTACGATTGTTCCGTACCGTACCACAGTACGATTGTCCCCCCTCCCCTCTCCCCCCACTAGTCAGCTTTCACACTCGTAATATCGCACCATACCCGAGTACACTTGCATACATGTCAAAATTCCGATACAGCATGTTGCTGTATGCACCAAGATAGTTTTAAATGGGGAACGATTTTAAAAGGAGGCGCCAATATATTTCGGTGGGTTTTATTATTGAGAAGGGGTTTTAGAATATTAATATTGAATATTAATATCGCAAATGCATTTGCTGCCGTGCCCTAGCAACCTGGTGTGTCATCTGTAACATGGATTACCACGTATAGCACCACGGAAAATTAAACTCGAAATTTTCTTGACTGAATGCCTGATACTTTTACACATCCAAATCTTTCTCTGGGTACTCAAACATCAAGGTAAGCTGAAAATTTACTGATTACATTCGATATTGGTGGATGTTGCATATGGAATTCTTTCGCCCTTGCGTTTTTGGCTGATTATGCTGTCCACTGCCTCATACCACAAAAATGTATCTATCTCATAACTTGAGCTGCCAGACTTTCGCACCGTGTCCCGCACTTTGAAATATCGCAGCCGCATTTTCTTAATTGAAGCACTGATTACTAAAACCCCACAAGTCACAATTTGTAAGAAAATCAAGGAAAACACTTTAATTCGCAAAAAAGAGTAGATAATGCTTCAGTGCAATATGCATTGTTAACATGGTCCTCCCCCGGATTGAAAGGACCCAGCTTGATTATATATTCTCATTCTTGGAGGAATAATGGACAAAACAAAATTTGGACTTGTGGGGTTTTAGGCACATATTCAGGGTAACTGGGCTTACATTTTGTGATAATCCTTAAACAAAATGTCATCATTTAACAATAAAGTGAATAAAAACACTGGATTGTGACAAAAAGTAGTTTATTAGGAGCACTATCATAGAACATACAAGTGCATGTACCTAACAACCGCACAAACAGAATTTTAACGGAACCCGAAACTTACATTCGAAGTGCTTTCCCATTCTAATAATCCCTTTACAGAACAAAGGTATCTAGAGTCTACATCATGAACAGAATGTGGGTCTAACATGTCTAGTGAGGCTTCAAAAGAGGTGAGCCTGCAGTGTTTGATATACAGTAAGATGTACCCTTTGTAATGGACCAGGCTGAAAATGATGGGCACTTGGATTTTTCTTCCAATTACTTTCATTCCTCCTCTTTTGAGGGTGAATCTCATTATTTTGGTCAAGCTCTTGACCCTCTGCCCCTGCTTCAGCCATTTTGAAAGTAGTGACATCTAATGGCTATTTGGAAAATGAGTTCTAAAATCCACACAAGTCTAGGACTTGCTGGGTTTTAGAACTGACCGAGTCGTGCCTGCTCTGGACTAGTGGGCATTTAGCCCTCAGTAATACCTTTAACTGCCAATTATGCAGAAATGGGGATGTGACTTGCGGTTCTTTAGTGCTCAAAAGAAAGCCCAGGTCAAACTTGATATGGAAATGGTCTTAACTCAATTATGTCTAATGTATGACTTACGGAGTTTTAGCGATCAGTGCTTCAATTGTCACGGCACTGATCTTTTATTCTGTGATAACCATGCAAATGTAACTACTCAAATTATTCCATAAATCTCCGAGTTTTTGCGTGTGGAATCCAGTTGTGATTGTATGCTTGCGTCCACCTACATTTCGAACAAGCATTGAATTTCTTTGTTTAAATGGAGATGTTTTCGATGGCTTGTTAGAACAAGAGAGCCGTAACACATAACAGTAATCTTCCATGCTCAAGCACGGTTGCTTTCACATTTGGTACGAGCAGCCATTCATCTGTCTCAGCAAACAGATCCGCACGATCTCTAAAAAAGGCCTGGATGACCAAAGCGTCCAACAGCAATAGGTAAGCCATTCAGAAGCAGAACACACGCAAATATTTAAGGGTTTTTATAGCTTATTCATAATTAGGATCAGTTGGCGAAACTCTTTAGCCCAAGAATTAAAATAATGAAATTATATTTTCTCAAAAAACAAAACAATCAAAATGAGATAAGATGCATTTTCAATTTTTAGGGTTTAAAACTTGTGTTTCCGTACATTGGACATGTGAGGGTGCGTTCTGGAACCACACGCGAGTGCTAGGAAGTGCAGCAAAATTGGTTTTATTGAATTTAGGGGTAAAAACCCCAGCAGGATTGAAGGCAAAAGAACAAAGTCCAGAATCCAAAAAAACCACAATCCAGATGGCCAGAAACGATTCGTTACCAGGGCAGCAATCACAAATCTCGTAGTCAGGCAAAGCAGGTTCGGTACACTGGAAAGGTATTGCGGTACAAAGTCCAGAATCCAAAAACACAAAGAGAGACAGAAACGGTTCGTTACCAGGGCAGCAATCACAAAACTCGAAGTCAGGCAAAGCAGGTTCGGTACACAGGCAAAGTACAATCATAGGCAGAGGCAGAATCAAAATCCGGGACGTTCCAGTCAGAAGTGTAACGCTATGAATACAGGGCATGAACAGAGTAGCACGAGCAGACAAGAGAAAACATTCTGACAAGAGCTGGCTGTGATCGGACTGCTTAAATACATGTACGGGAAGTCACATGCTATAATAGGGAACAGGTGAGCTGGATCAGACTAATTAACAAGGGAATGAACAAGAGGAAGTTCCTAACCGCGTGAAATTGGCGAAAGCCAAAACGCGGACAGGGATTACACAGACAGCCTATGACAAACAAACGGCTCCAGTTAGGGAGTTCTAAAGTGCACAGAGAGTGAGAGGCAGAACAGTGTTTAACAAGGTGCAGAGAATCCGCCGAATTGCAGCAAAGTAAAGTGAGTGAAGGCAAGGGGCGGAGATAAGAGCAGAGCGAGTGCTGAGAGCTCGTTAGTCAATTAGTAATGTGCAGCTATACAATCCCTAGTGCTCGTTAGTAAGTTAGTACTATAAACAATGTTAGTTAATGTTCGTAATTTATCCAAAATAACAAACTGTTAGTATTTGTTAGTAAAGACAGAACAGCAAGGCGAAGGAAGCAAACGAGATTGGAAGGAATAATTGGAAACCCAGAAACCATGAAATCACCTGAAAACGTGGCATGCAAAACTGGGGAATAAAACTGTCTAACACATATGACCAGACAGGGGAGACAATGTGCAATGCATAGCATGGAGAAATACATAAACCAGAATGATAATCTAAACAGTGAATATGAGTAATGGTAGGAAAAAAACATGGCAAGGCAAGACAGGCAAAATACAAAACGTGGCATGGACTAAATCAAAACATGGCTTGGTAAAAGCAGAGTCATAACAAAAACATGGCCTGGCAACAGCAGAATCATAACAGGACAAGCAATTTGTGGACAGAGATAATAGTTTTCAGTTTTCTCTTATCTCAGTAAGACTGCTCTCGACCACTCGTAAAATTTTCTCTTATGGTGCTGTCACACCTTGACGATTTAGCCAGCGTATGCCGACATATCAAAATTTTGGCGAATATGCTGGCGTACGTCGAAGAAGTTATGGGTAAGTTAAAAGCACTCTGAAGCATGCTGGCATATGTCGTAGTATGGCGAGGTCGTCCAATTTCGATGTATGCCAGCGTATGGTTCATACGTCCCACATACGCGGGACGTAAGTTGTAGGTAAGTTTTGCGATCGTTCACACACGTTACTTGTAAGTTACTCATAAGTCGAAATACGCCGAGATAATGTCTTGCGTACCCAAAACTTATTTCTAACCTATGAGTAACGTGCTTTGAACCTATGTGTAACTTATACGGAACTTCTCTCCAACGCATATTGACGTATGTAGACGTATATGACGCGTTCCGGACGACCACAGAACATACTGAACGGGTTTCTAACTTACAGCTACCGCATAATGGAATATTGGCAGCGTTTAGGGGAATTGGTATATAAAAATGGGGTTCACAGGAGGAACCTGTCAGTACTTCTCAAGACTCCATGGTGAGCAGATGTCCACGTCATCCGAGAGATGGAGGATCCGGCAAGGCTGAGATGAGAATACCTACTGGCTGTCCTCCAACATCCAGCATGACCTCGTCGATTTGACGTGATTGCTGATGACGTGTGATTGCTGTATCACTTGTGTGGCAATAGAACCAGGAGAAGAAGAGGTGAATGGAGGAGAAGCAACTGGGTGAGACCATGGATCGGGAGGCGACGGCAGTTTGGCATGTATGACCAGCTTATAGTGGAACTCAGTAATGTTGATACTGCGACGGTGATGTTTATACTGCGATGTCTAGTGCTGTTGTGATTTGAATCGTCGAGCGGTATATAGGCTTTATAGGCGGTATTACAGGCTACGACATGTGATCGTTGGCGGTACGCTGCCACGCGCTATGCATAAGTTAGACTATCATTGGGCATAAGTTGTGAATGCCGGCAACACGTAGCATTCGTTAGTATAAGTTATCTATAAGTTAAAGAAACGTTCTATATAAGTAACTATTACATAACTTTTCTCAGCTGAAGCTTAGGGCAAATCTTAGGCTACAGCCTTTCTATAAGAAGGATACAATGTAGGCGTGAAATGGGGTGCTACACGTTTGTTTTACATGTGTAAAAACAAATATTAAAGCAGCCTAGGAATCAGAAGGTTCCCAGTTCAATCCCCGGCTCCTCCAGAGAATGTGTCGAAGTGCTGCTCATGATGTGCAGGTTGGCACCTTGCATGGCAGCCTCCGCCATCAGGGTGAATGTGAGGCATAGTTGTAAAATGCTTTGGGGTCATGTCATGTGACTAGAAAGCGCTATATAAATGCAGTCCATTTACCATTTAGTTTTTCTAAATAATTCACTTCATTAATATTACCTTAACTGCCTGATAGCCCATCAACTGTCGACTAATAGCCCATCAACCAAACAATCAACCAGCCGACCAAATGGGGTCAGCCCTAGATTTCTCTTAGGTGGCTACCAATAGGAGTGAAGCATTGTAGGTGCCAAGATGCTGTGTTTGCCACCATGAAACAAGTTCTTTGATTCCTGTACTTTTCCAACAAGACAGCAAATATGGGGAGGATCATCACAGCTGTATCCAATCTTGCATCCTGTACACCATATTTTTGGACACATGCTGAGTTGTGTTTAAAAAAAAAAACTATGCATGCAGAACTGTGGCTGAAACTGCAGGGATTTCTCGTGAGTTGCGTTAGTATCCTACATTTATAGCCAGCAGTGGTCTCTAAAATTGCTAACTCACTGTTTGCTGAATCATGCTCTAAATGCTAGCGCATTACTAATGCCTATTAAACAGAAGACATTTGCTCAGTTTAATACTTTTTTGTATGATCTTATTTGGTTTTGTGTAGTATGCAAACTGTTTTCCCAATGGGAACAGTTTTGGGGCCATAACATGTAAACATTACCAGGCCGACTAAAAGTGGTTAGTTTTGAGAACAGCCTGCCAGCGACTTCAGCAGGCGATAAATCGCTTGCGTGTGACCGGGCTGGCTTTAGGGTGTTTTAATTATTCATTTTATTGACTTGTAAATGACCTCCAATAATGAAGCATGTCCCAGTGGACTGACTATTCAGTTGGTGGATTTAAGTGACACTCAATTCAGCATAGTGCCATCTTTTGAAAAAAGCTTTTCAAAATGCAAGCATGTCAATTGTCGTATTTGAGTGAGCAAATTATTGTAGTCCAGGGAGACACCACAATGGCAGAATACTTCAAACCTGCTAATGCCAAGTGCCTTCTAAACAGAAAGACATTTAGATTGCTAATGATGAACCTCCATCCTAAACAAATTACAGAGGATGAGGAGTCTTCAGTGTTGTTGCTGTGTCAGTGTACAGTAGAAGGGATGCCACCCTGGATGGGACGCCTCTTAACCTCATGTTTACACATTAGCAAACCCATTCTGTTTAAAATGCAGGGAAACATTTTTGCTCATTAGATGATTTTGTATTTGTGCACATGCTTATGATCTAATTTTGCAGTGACAGACATATGTTTAGGAAGGGGCTTGAAATTCTCAAAATTGATTAGATGCGTTTCTTGTTCTTCAATCCTGTCCATGTCGCATTGTTCTGGAGCCCTTGAATTTAATCTTTAAGTTAGTACTGACTGTGAGGGCAGTGGAATCCTGTTTTAATGGAGTTATTCTAAAACATCACTGCTTATTGTGCTTCACCACAGTATAGCCTATAGATTGGGAGTAAAAATGGCTGAATCTGGAACTAAGATATTTTAGATCTGTGTCCATCTCTTTGTGAAGTTAGCTACCAGGAGCCCTTTTCAGAGAAAGGAAAACTGAAATAGGATTCTTAATCTTTATACAATAGCTACAATCAAAGAAAAATGTGAATCAAAGTATGTTTTGCTGCAGATAACAGTGGCTTTTACTCGTCTTGTAAATTAGGACATTTAAATCCCATCATTCTCTGTTCTACCATTGTATATAGAGATTGCAAACAATATTATTTTTCTGAAAAATGTCCTTGTTTTGTAATCTCATTACACCTAATGGAAAGTGTTGGCAAAGTTCTCTTATTTTGAAACTGTTATCATATTGCTGGCCCTCCTCTGAAGGCATTGTGTTTGAGCCAAGTTCATTCATGTATGTACAGTCAGATCCCGAAGAATTTGCGCCATCTTTGCGTCCCAGCAAACCAATGCAATGGTCCATTTCCAAACATGACCCCCCCCCCCCCCAAGTTTAAGGGTTGAAAAATTATTTGACAAACCAACATATAAGCCCCTTCGTATTTACCCACAGGAGCTGCGTGACGTCACCGTGTCAAATGTTATTTGTACATAGAGCCGACCCGAGCTGCATTGAACAGTGTTGGATGCCAGATTGAAAGGACAGGTTTCTCGATATGTTGCTCAATTAGTACCTTCTCAATCAATCCATTTTACGCAGAAAAAGGCCTACACAGGTGCGGAGTGTTTCTTGCATGCAGCTTGCGACAAACAAAGGCAAAATGCTAATTGTTGTTATTGAAATTCTATTGAAGTAAAATCGAAAATTCTTATGGACTCTGATAGTGTCTCTCAAATAGACACAAAGTGGAAATAACATTCAATAAAGAATTGGGTGTAATCAGAGTTATTTTCATTTTCATTGTTGCTTTTAATTGATTTAATCTGTTGGGCTTTTAATTTGTGTTTAAAGAAAACAGCTGATGTTACAGTCCATTCCAGCAGACTACCTCACTTTGTTTTTCCTTTGAAACCGCAATACAGAATAAACCAGGAGAAGTTCACTTGATTCGAACAATGTTAACCTAGCCTATTCTTAATAAAAAAATAACTAATCAAAGAAATTACTGAAGAAATAAACTGGAGATATCGAATTCACATATGATGTCTCAAATCGCAATTTACACATTTCAAAGCTGCATGAACATAAACGCCATTCACTCAACTCGGCCATTCAGCTTTCGGTTTTAATGCCTCAGTACTCAAACAATTAAATTGTGCAAAAAATGCCAAACATGCCCAGTGAATGATCCGCAATGTGAATTTTTATAGCCTATGGTGTAATCCCATTCCGCTAATCAACGAGATGAGCAAAAATGACGCGTTTTATTGGGTTTGTTGGCTGTAGCTATATATTTTTTCTTATGGATTAGGCTAGTCAGGCTGGCTTTGGTAGCAAGAGCATCAGCTATGGTTCTCGTTGTTTTGGGAGACACCGGCGGGCAAAGTTTGCGTTAAACCTGCAAGCTGCAGTAGGACTGCTCGTGATGTAATGGAAATGCACCTGTTAATACTATTTCAAATTAACCAGCTCAAATAACTCAGTTCGCTTTACCAGCAGCAGACAAATACAACATGATCTTGGCAGTATACTTTGAGCCATTGTCCATCTGCTCTGTGAAGCACGGTCCAATAAATTCTGAAGCATTTTGCTGAACCAAAGCAGGGAAAATGGACTTGTACAATTCAGAATTTGTCCTGTTGCTTTTGTCAGCATTCATCAGTTCTTTACACCATAAATGCCTACACATGACCACACTTTACAGATGAGAAGGCATGCTTTGAATCATGAGCTTTTCTTTCCCCTCTCCATGCGCTTGTCTTCCCATCATTCTATTGATTTTTGTCTCATCTGTCCATAAGATGTTGTACAAAAACTGAAAAGGCTTTTTTAGATGTTTTTATTAAACATCCTGTTCTTGAGGTTTACCATAGGTTTACGTCTTGTGTTAAACTCCCTGTCAGGTGTAGTCTTTATTCATTATTAAGCAAATGAAGCAAAAGCGATTATTTTTCCTAAGATTTTTTTTGTTTTGTTTTGTGCTTATTATTTTTCCTCACAATATTGCACCCACTTCTCCTCCCAAGATTTTAGAGATCGACATGGTTTCGCAAATGATCTTGCTCCTGTGCGCTGTACGTGTGCCTTGTTTTTTTGAAACATTTCATTTTCTTGTTATTACATAATTTTTATCTCTTGTCAGTTCTGTTACTGGCTGTATGCATTTCTGGGTTTAAAACTGTTTTGTGGTAGACACGGAAGCAGCTGCCATGAGTTTTGATTCAGCTGCTGTCATTTTCTTTTTTTCTGGAGGAAATGTGCTTTCTAGTTTAATTTCACCTCCAACATGCTGTGGTAGAAAGCTGACATTACTACTTAGTCAGTGTCTATATATGTATGGATCTGACTGGAAGAGCTTGCAGAATTGATTTTGTCTTTTAGCTGTGTCAAATAGTGTAGATTCCCATGGCTGCTTTCTTTGCATTCCAGCCATCTGACAGTAATATCTAACTGGATAAAGAAAAGAACCAAATTATTTAGAATTAATCTGATTGACACATCTTTAATTAAGCAGTGTATATTCATTCTTCTTGGTGTGCATGCTATTTTCTGATCAAATTTGGCTCAAACAACAGCTTGCAAGTTCATCATTTAAATCAAAGTCGTATTAAATTGGAATATATTAAATGAAGAAAATGATCTCCTTTTTGAAAACTGTTTTAGACTAAAGTGCAGAAGTGTGTCAATGAGTCAATGTTTGTTTTATTTTGAAACTGAAATGGATGAGGCAGATGGACACTAATTTCAATTTACAGCGTTCTGTTTTGGGTATAGTACAGTGAAGGATGTCTTGTGCTATCCACTTTTGAATACTGCTGCGTTTTAATTTCATTTGAAAGCTGCCATGTTAAATCGGAAAAATAATACAGCACATTGTGATTGATTCATTGATTTTACGATGGCGCTTATGATTTACATGTTTCTACATACATGCAAACACACACACACACACACACACACACACATTCTCTGAAGTTTATCTTTCACATGAATAAAATCATTGTGCTAGGAATAGGGCAGTGTGCTCAACATGGGTGGTGTTCTTGTTAGGGTGTATGTGTTGCTAGGGTGGCATCCGTGTTGTGCATCACCACCTAAGCTATCTTGCTGTGGTCACTAGGATAGGAATACGGCACCTATGAGTGCGTAATTCACTTTCTTTTCGTAGAAACTGAGAGTCTGCTCCCCTAGACAGCTGAGCTAACTCATTTAGCCAAATGGTTGCTAAATTTAGCAGTGATTTGGGTGATTTTCCAAGTTGCTCTACTGGACATGAGGGCATTAGGGCTGACTCTACAGTCATCAGCTGGAATCAGAAATGAGAGAGCTCGCTGCTGTTGGGCTATGGTCTGGCCCTGCTCACGCGGATAGTGTGGCCTGGCTCCAATCCTCTTCCTTTATAATCATCTCTAAATGGCTCATTAGACTGAGGAACCCCTCAGACAGGGGGTTACTGGAGCTCTTATTAAACTCATTACGTCCACTTACAGCGTGTGAGGCTCTGATTTACTTGTAAGTTCAGATCTGATTCTCAGTGGCTGTAGGTGGAGTAGGACAGCACAGGAAGTGACCTCACGGGGGTTAATTCCAGACTCTATGTGATGCTGCATTACACATGGTACCTTGGCTTTCGGCGCTGTCAATAGAGGCTCTGCTTCAGGGGAGGGTATGTAGGGGAGGGTATTTACTGGGTATGACTGGGGAAAACACTTTAGGGCTGGTATCATAAAATCACAGCCGTCAAGGTCCGAGAACTGCTTGTTTTCCACCTTCCCTTTACTCAGGAGTCAGATGTGAAGACTGACTAACATATCAAAAGTTCAAATTGTTCAATAAATTATCAAAACTTATTGAAATAAGTCCAGTTTTATTTATTTTTCTTTTTTGGAGTAGCCTAAATGATCTTATACTCTGTATTATCATGCTTCTGTTACACACACTGGGCAGAAGGCATCCTTTTTTATTATTGTCTGTCTGCCCACCCTTCCGTCCATCCATCCGTCACATAAACTGTAAAAACAAAACAAAGCATTTTAATCTTGTATTTAGATTTGAACACTTACAGTATTTATGTACCTTTTCTCTTCAAACAAAAAAGAGACTCATTTCTAGATTTGTCCATGGGATAAGATAGTTTCCCTCATCCCATGAACAAATCTAGGAATTAGTCAAAATTACTTCAAATCATTTTTTTTTTTTTTTTTTGCTTAGAAAAAAGGTAATAGAAATAAGTGTTTAAACTTAATTGCAAGATTGAAATTGTGGGTAAGATTTTGTTTCTGCAGTTCAGATCTTGTGCGTATGATATTTGTGGACGGATTTCAACCGAATCAGACTTGCCAACTCCTGCATAGGGTCGCTGAACTGATCAGGTTTTGGAGGTCATCAGGTCAAAGGTCAAGGTCACATAAGGTCGGCTTTATGCAGGAACCGCAGATCAACTTTCTGTACGTATGAAGCTATGGCAGGTGGAGGCATAGCTGTAAACTCTTTGCGTTGACTTCTACGTTGTTCAACTTTCAAAATGCCTCAGTTTTTCCAATACAGTAGATTCATAAACAAACGTTGTAGAACACTAGATTGCTGATGACGTCAACAACGGTCCTTAAATCGGGTCCTTAAATTTATATGCGCCGGAAGGGATGCACATTATTCTGTAATCCTTTAGTTGCCAGCACTTTGCTGGTATTCATTATTGATGTCTAAAGATTAAAAGTATTTCACAGAATTATATGACCCAGATCTGGGTATGAAGACGGGCTTGCTGTGTGTTTGTAAACTGGTCCTGCCCGATAGGATTATGAGCAGAGGTTATTCTATGGGACTGGACATTTGAACTTTCCTATAGGATTATGAATCCAGGCAACAGGTCATGCTGTAGTGGTGTTTGATGTTTTGAAATGTCCTATAGGAGGATTATTATTGTCAGCAATGGGTTTTGCTATGAGGTTGTGTATTTGAGCTTTCCAATATGACTCTGAATAGGTCCTGTGAAATTTTAGCATACCATAAGTGAGGCCAGCGAAGTGGAGGCTGTGCTGTGGAGTTATGAATATTTTGATAATACATGGCTTTGCTTGGGAGCTGTGCGGCGTGAGGATTCGACACTGCGCTTTAGTGTTGGAAATGTAAATTTATGCTTTTTATGCCACAGTAAACGCATGAAACTTGCTTTCCCTTCTGTGCAACAAAGAAGCAGCTGTACAATGAATGTGGCATTGTGGGAAAGGGGCTGCACATTACTCTCCTCCCTCAGAGGTTAAGTTAATTACACCTGCAGTCCTTACAGTGAGAGACTGAAAGCTGATGCATTATCACAGCTGAACTAACCGCTTTGCCTTTGTCGATGTGTGTGAAATCAATGAAAGTTCTGCAATAACCAATGAATGTGCCCATGAAAGTAATCCAGGAAAGTGTTTTTTTAGCTCATACACAGAAGGTAATGCAAAAATATAGAACGCCAAATGTGTTAGCGAACAATTGTATGATTTCGCTGGACAGTTCCCGGCTTGCTGCCAGGTGTCCTCCATTGACAATGTCTGGTCTGTGGCACGGCCTCAGCCCAACGCTCAAGTGCTGCCCGGTCTACATCATCCACGCAGCCCAGTCTATGGCCCATCCTGTCAGATGCCCTACTCAGGACTGTCATTTTTAACTGACTTATTGACCATGTAGTTTTTTACAAACGCTTACTCTGAGCCAGTCAGAGGAGGATGGGCTTTCGCCCTCTTCAGCCTGGTTCCTCCCAAGGTCTCTCCGTGTCTGTTGTTACAGGGAGTTCTTTGCCGCTGTCGCCGTTGCCTTGCTTTTTAGGGGGTTCAAGCCAAGGACAAACTGTAAAAGCGCACTGTACGTGTTTCTAAAATATGCTTGATTTGATTTTAGGCTTCAAGGTGTGGTGAATTTTGTCCCGGTAGGAGTTAGGGTTGCAGTTATCATTTAAACTTGTTGCCATTGAAAGGCTCAAGGTTTAGGAAAATGAAATCAAGTGTTATCTCCACCTGTCTCATGAATTATAATTCTATTGTGCTGTATTTATGTGTGCAGAAGAATACAAAGTCTGATCGTAATCAGACTTTGACGTGAAATAAAAACACGTCTCCATTACAAACATGTGCCTCCTTGCGCCTGGAAAACAAAACAAAAACAACCAGAGGGTGAAGTCCATGGAGCTGCAGCTGTTATTGTGCACATGAAGCCCATACTGGTCGTTTCTGCTCTTGGTCCATACTTCAGTTTCAGTCAGTCATTTTTTTAAAGCGATATAATTAAGTTCCAGTTTTCTGTGAAGTGTCTTGCGTTTGGAGCAGGGAGAGATGAGAGGCTGGGACTTGATGCTGTCTGTAGCCTGAATTCCATGCACTGTGGGAGGGGATTATGGTGACGTGGTCTGGCCTGGATAATGGTAATAGTTCGGTGGGGTGGAGTGACCCAGCTCTGTCACACTGTATGCGCTGAGAGGAGGAGAATGAGGGCTCGGTCAGTGTTGAAACAGCTCTGCATCTGTCCATATCAATTAAAATCACATCTATTGACAATTCGGGAAACAGGAGTTACCCCGCAGATCCTTTTTTTTATTATTAATGCAAGACTTCGATCCCTGTAGATCAATGAGATTCAGTGTGAACTGTATCTGTGCAGTGGAATGGAGATGAGTGGCGCTGTGGTCAGTCCCTATCAGCCTGTGATCTCAGTGGTGATTTATGCTCTCCGATAGCTGATCAGCGCACTGCCCCACTCATCACCTGGCACTTTGGCTAAACTGTTCAGCATTGCTGTGATTTAAAACAGGTCTCTGAGATGATAGTAATGCATATGGTTTGCTTTTAATACTCTGATAGTGTCTCTTCTATGTCAAATACAAATAATCAGAAACACTGCTACAAATACCAGCTTTGTGAAGCTCACAGCATAGTGTTTTATAAGACTGGTTAAGATATGGATAATTCAATTCTGTGGTGATTTGGGTATCATTCTGTGGGAATTAGCAACTACCCTACTTTGTGTTTGACTGTCCCCGTTAGAGAGCTTCGACATGCGACCACAGTGCTCTATTTTGCTATTGAAGTTTTTTGGTGTTTGGACACAGTTCCCCTCGCTACGTTAAATAAATTTCTCATTTTCATGACCGATGCGCCAGCAGTCCAGGCACCAGCAATTCAAAGCTTTTATGTTAGTATCTTCATCTTGCTTTGGAGGCTTCACCACAAAGTGCTGCTGGTTAGTCCTCTTTTAAGAAGACACATGCTGCTAATTAACGTTCACATTAGTTGGAGTGACCATTATTGATGCTTCAATGTTTAAGCAATTTTTTCAGGGGTGCTTGCAATTTTCTGTCCACCCTCTGCATCGGAGTATTGGGATTGCATTGTTTGTGACATTTGGCAGCAATATGTTGAGATGGAGGATGTCATTTTTGACATGAATGACTTACAGTGCTGTGAAAAAGTATTTGCCCCCTTCCTGATTTCTTATTTTTTTGCATATTTGTCACACTTAAAATTTGTTTGATGACCTGAAACATTTAATATTAGACAAAGATAACCCGAGTAAATACAAAATGCAGTTCTTAAATGATGACCTCATTTATTAAGGGCAAAAAGCTATCCGAACCTACCTGGCCCTATGTGAAAAAGTAATTGCCCCCCCCCCCCCTGTTAAAACATGAATTAACTGTGATCAACCACATTTTTTGAGTTCAATTTGACTCGCCACACCCAGGCCTGATTACTGCCAGACCTGCTGAATCAAGAAATCACTTAAATAGAACCTGTCTGACAAAGTGAAGTGGGCTAAAAGATCTCAAAAAGCAACACATCATGCCGCGATCTAAAAAAAAAAATTCAAGAACAGATGAGAAACAAAGTCATTGACATCTATTAATCTGGAAAGGGTTACAAAGCCATTTGTAAGGCTTTGGGATTCCAGCGAACCACAGTGAGAGCCATCATTCACAAATGGAGAAGACTTGGAACAGTGGTGAACCCAAAATTACTCCAAGAGCTCATCGACGACTCATCCAGGAGGTTACAAAACGACCCAGAACAACATCTAAAGAACTGCAGGCCTCTCTTGCCTCAGTTAAAGTTAGTGTTCATGATTCAACAATAAGAAAGAGACTGGGCAAAAATGGAATCCATGGGAGAGTTCCAAGGCGAAAACCAGTGCTCACCAAAAAGAACACAAAGGCTCGTCTCACATTTGCCAAAAAACATCTTGATGATCCGCAAGATGGGAAAATATTCTGTGGACTGACGAGACAGAAGTAGCACTTTTTGGAAAGTGTGCGTCCCGTTACATCTGGCGTAAAACTAACACAGCATTTCATAAAAAGAACATCATACCAACAGTCAAACGTGGTGGTGGTAGTGTGATAGTCTGGGGCTGCTTTGCTGCTTCAGGACCTGGACGACTTGCTGTAATTAATGGAACCATGAATTCAGCTCTCTACCAGAAAATCCTGAAGGAGAATGTCCGACCATCAGTTCGTGACCTCAAGCTTAAGTGCAGTTGGGTTATGCAGAAGGACAATGATCCAAAACACACCAGCAAATCCACTCTGAATGGCTTAAAAAAAAAAAAAAAAAAAAAAAAAGGTTTTGGAGTGGTCTAGTCAAAGTCCGGACATAAATCCAATTGAGATGCTTGGCATGACCTTAAACAGGCCGCTCATGCTTGAAAACCTTTCAATGTGACTGAATTAAAACAATTCTGCAAAAAAGACTGGGCTAAAATGCTTCCACTGCGATGTGAAAGACTCATTGCCACTTTTTGCAAACGCTTGATTGCAGTTGTTGTCACCGAGGGTGGCACAACCAGTTATTAGGTTTAGGGGGCAATTACTTTTTCACATAGGGCCAGGTAGGTTTGGATAGCTTTTTCCCTCAATAAATGAAATCATCATTTAAAAACTTAATTTTGTATTTACTCAGGTTATCTTTGTCTAATATTAAAATTTATTTAATGATCTGAAACATTTAAGTGTGACAAATATGCAAAAAAAAGAAAGGAAGGGGGCAAATACTTTTTCACAGCACTGTGGTTAAGGGGCTTTCACATATGTTATATGATTTTTTTTTAATGTCGTATGAATTTAGCGGGTCCACGACAGAAGGGACTGATGTACGTTTTGGGAGAGGAGGAACTGAAAATTGCGTAGTTGCGGTTACATTGCAATATGTGTCGTACTACCATTGTAGGAAGACGTCATAGAAAATTTCAAGACAACCGTGCGACTGACATGGGATAGAAGTTTAATCGTTCGATTAACTCGCGACGGTCACAGGAAGGACGTACAATGGTGGAACAGTCATAAGACACTCGTGGGTTTATTGTCGGACGACCGTAGGTCTATCGTAGGAAATTCCAAAGATAATGAGGACCTCAGATGACCCCAAAATTTAAACGAAATTTGTAGGTCTAGCGTAAAACAGTCGAACAACCTCATAGGGCGCCGCACGACAGACCTACGAAATGGGCCTGACATAGAGGGTCTATGACAGCCTTTTCCATCGTAGAATACATGAATTTAAAGCAACCTGTGTAGTATTTTCATTCAACACAGATACACATACCGCTGTTGGTTAAAGTGAAAGTCGCGGTTTGTATAACACAAGCAAGCAGAACATTTTGGGCTTGTCAAAATAAACTCGCCTCCTGAGTTCCTGTGACCAGTCAGACTGGGGGTAGCCCCTGATGGATTGGTTGAGATTTATTACCCTTTTAATTTTGGCTATCAGTTCCAGTCTGAGTGGTGCTGCTGAACCCATTCATTACTGGGTGTCTGTGGGAGCCTTGCTGAAACTGTGCTTCCTCTGACATCACGCTCTGTAGGTCTGTGTGATGCTGTGATTTGTTCTCAGTACCCATGCTGTATTTTTGGGTCGTCGGTTGCTGTGTATTTTGGATGCTGTTTTGGGGTCTGGCTCCCTGCGTCTGGGATATCAGGGACTGGTTGGAAAATACCTCTAAAATGGATAGTGCTAATTGACTCCTCTGCCCAAATACAGATTTTTCTTTGTTTTTCGATACCTTGGGGTCCTCAGTCTTATCCAGAAAGGGCCAATGTGGGTGCAGGCTTTCATTCTAACTGAGAAGGATTCTACTTATCAAGGTCTTCCTCAAAGATTCTAATTCAAACTGATCATGAATCTCTGAATATTTGCCCTTGATATGAAAAATATCTGCTACCTTTTGCTGTAAATAAATGCATCCGACTGACATGTATAAGTAAAATTGAATGTTACTAGTTCATACCATGAAATGCTGTGGTTAACTCAGACTTTAATTAAAACTGTGAGCATATCTGGTCTTCTTTAACTTAGGCAGAACAGTCATGCTTGGCTTTGTACAAGCTGGGTGTGAATTAGGACTGATGATTATGTAAATTTCCTTCTGTTCTCTCCCTTTTTTCACGAGATGGGAATATACAGTGTTGCCTAATGGTTTGTTGCATTGTAAAATGGATAAAAAGAGCCCAGGGGATGTGCTGTTGAAAAGCTGAGTGAAGTGAGATTTATAAAGCGCTTGCAAGCACGTGCTTGCTAATTTGTTCTTAACAAGTCAAAGAGCAGCAGTGACTTGGCAAGGGCAGGATGTAATAGATGAGCTCGTATTGAGCTCCTGCCTCGTGGTTTATTGAGCTTCGCTCGTGAACATCCTGGCAGTCAATGTTCGATCATCCGGCCAGCTCCCATAGACCGGCCTTGTTCGGCTCTGCCAGCCACAGATCAGTTGGGCCTGGGGAGGCTAAGTTGAGGTGTTTTAGGACCCAAAAGACGAGAGTTGCTCCTGTTTTATGGCTAAAATCGCAGTGTGCCTCAATGAGATCAATAAATGAGTTAACCCTGCGATGAAGGCTCATTTGGCGTCAGCTCCTGATGTGCTTTAGAACATCGCTCATCTAAGGATGGACGAGGCTGGACTTTTCCCATGTCACACTATAGCAGTAGAGGGGTGTGGAACACACATATGTAAAGGTGTAAGACCATGTTAATGGACACCCTTGCTCTGTTTATCCCAAAGCGTTGGGTAGGAAAGAAGGTGAAGTTTTTGATGCATGTAAACCAATAAACTGCCCATCTTCATTGTTGTTCCTGAAACAAAAATGGTTTACATCGGGGCTTTGCAAAGACTAGATGGAAAAATCATGGAAAATCTAAATTTTTTTTGGAAATAAATGCCAACAAGCAAGGAATACAAATTTTTTATAACCACTGGTGGCCAACAATGGTCGCAGAAGGAAATGACATAGTTTTTGACGCATTTGCTGACTGTAGTAGGGTAAAAATAGGCCACCAAAATTAATTATGCACTTTTTTCATGAATAAGCTCTTTAAATATTGTTTCTTGAAATAATTCATTCAGGAAAATTCATGAAATTTTATTGCTTAACTCAAAATAATACACACTAATAACAAAGTGCCGCCTGGTGAATGGAAATGAACACCTTCCACCTCAAAACAAAAGGCAAAAACTATGAGTAAAATTGATGCATCAAAATCCTGGTCACGTTGAAAACCTGACCCAATACCACATCTGTGGCTCCTGCATCTCAGCCCCGTGACTACCCTGTTGATTAATTCTCGTGGACAGGACATAAGAACACAAGTGTTTCTATCATAGGAATACCTCTATGACTTAGTATGCACACACACGTGTACACACACACACGCACGCACATTCTCACGTGGGCAGACGCAAAGAGGCGCGCACTCACGTAGGCACATGCACGATCACACCCACGCACTCAGGCAAACAGGCGCTGGCATGTACATGTGTGTCCACACACACACACACACACACACACATACACACACAATAGATAATGTCAAATGCATGAGTTAGAGTAAAAATGGAGTGGTAGGCCCAATTTGAGAATTTTATTTGAATCCATATGAATTTTCTTCGCGCAGTTCACTGTTAATATACCCCGAATGTGCATAACATGGAAAGAGATTGTGTTCGCCTTGGTTTGTTTGTCTGTATATCCATTTATAAGCAGAATTATGGAAAAAAGTTTTAAACTGAACGCCCTGAGTTTATAGCAGATACATTTAGCAGTGGGGTAAAGACATGCAAGTGGCTGGCCTGCTGGCTGTGGTCCAGGAGATGTCAAAAGATGACGTGCTCAGAGCAGTAAAGACTGTATGTGTTCCAGTCCCTCTGCCCTCTTACCTTCTGACCTTTATACATTGTAATGGCCAACAGGCATCTTTGGTTCCCTCTATAGTCTAAAGACATTTGTAAAATGCTAAAAACCATATACATTGCAATCTGATGCCTTCAAACTCTCAGATGTATAGGCACACCTCTGTTCTATTTTTTTGGGCTAGCTTATTTGTCCTTGTATTATTTGTACACAGAAAATATTCTTTGTTCTACGCTATAAGCCACCTCTGGTCATCGCATTTTGATGCTTTTTACTTTCTTATCACAGTTTGATGATCATGTTAGCGGTATCACACAGTGGCGTATCTAATCATAATATTAATACTATATTTTGCTATGCCATATCATTTCAGACAGCCTTCCTGAGCAGAAACGTTATTGTACTACTGCCCTGTGGTTCCCCATTCACAGTATAAAGTATTTGCATTCCCATAAAGGAATCTGTTCTTTCTCCCTGCCAAGGCGATCCTATGAAGTGAATATCCACGCCACTGTATTTAAATCCTCAGATAATCTCCGATGAGTCAGATGTGTATTGGCCATTCCGACTCATGCACAATCCTTTAATGCGCCACAGCCACGACTGTGATGATGTTTCTAAGCAAGCTGGACTAATTCACTGGAGGTTTTCTCTCATGCAGATGCCTGTTCCTCTCTCAGGCTTGACCTGAAGAGTTCATGCCATCATGACTGCTGCCATAGAACACGGAGTTAGCAGAATTGAGTGATGGTGAATGGATCTGATGGTTTTAAATAGTGTCCAAATATCTGACGCAGGGCGGCACGGTAGCAAAGTGGGTAGCATGAAGGTCACAGGATTATCAGTAGGCTTTCCGGGGTGTGTTCCTGCCTCTCGCCAATTTTATGCTGGGACAGGGTTCAGATACCCCCTGTCCCCTCATGACCTTGACCAGGAATATGTAGGTTAGGGTTTCTTGCCCTAATTTATTTATTTATTTATTTATTTAGGATCCCCATTAGCAACACACCAGAGTGAGCGCTAGTCTTCCTGGGGTCCGGACAAACAGATACAAATAAATAATCAAATCAATCAAGCAAAGCAGTCATACGAGTGATAGTTTCCAATGAGACATATCAAAACAAAAAACAAATTGGAAATTACTCGGAAAGGAAAAAAGATAAGTTACTATAAAAAGAATAAAAAGAAAAAAGAATTAAATGAAAATACAAAGAATAAAATGAAAATGAAAGAAAGATGCGCACAAGTTTGAGAACTGTACTGTCATTCAGCCACTTAACCAATGTTTTTTTTGCTTGCTTTTTAAAAATGTGCTTTCTATTGACACTTGACCTAATGAACATTGGTAAAGCATTCCATAAAGAGATTGATCTATAAATAACAGCACCTTAAAGTGAGTTGGTCCTAGGTTTGGGTAGTATTAGGAGTCCATTGCATGCGCCCCTCGTATTATAACTATGCCTGTTAGACATACCTGTTAGGCTATCTGCAAAACAGGCTGGAGTACCAGAGCTTATAACTGATCTCAGGAACATCAAGAGATTTAAAGATATCTTTTCTGCAATTGTCAGCCAAGAGAGGCTTGAGTGCATTTGTTTGCTTCTAACAAAAATAGAGCAGTTCAGTACCAACCGAGCCGCTTTATTCTGAGCAACCTGAAGTTTTTGCAAGTCCTTATTGTTTGCTGATGACCAAATGACCTGACAGTACTCAAGGTAAGACAAGACCAGTGTTTCAACAACTTGCTTATGTAAGGGAGAAGTGAGATAGGAAGAACATTTTCTGACCATTCCAATCCCTCTGCCCATTTTAGATACTATGATGTCTATGTGATTGGACCAAGACAATGACTCTACCAATGCGATTCCCAAAAGTTTTATAGTCTGAACTTGTTCAATTATTGCATTCCCCATTACTAAATTTAACTGCGGTTTTTTTTGCCAGTATATGTCTAGGTCCAAACACAATGGACTTTGTCTTGGCAGAGTTAAGAGCAAGTTTACTACTCACAACCCAATTGTACACATCTGTCAATGCATCATTCAAAACAATAGTTAGCTCATTGTCCGACATGGCATCACAGTAAAAAGTGGTATCATCAGCGTACATTATAACTTTGGCATTTTTAATGCACAATGGCAGATCATTGGTAAAGATTGAAAATAGTAGTGGGCCCAGGCAACTACCTTGTGAAACCCCACAATTAATGTTCTTAATATCAGACAAGCTGCCATTAAAAAACACCCTTTGTTTCCGTCCAGTGAGGTAATCTTTTAGCCAAGCAACTGCAGTACTTGAAAATCCATAGCACTCAAGCTTTCCAATTAACAAATCAAGGTCAATAATATCAAATGCAGCACTGAAATCCAGCATGAATGCTCCTACTAACTTCCCAACATCAATGCATTTCCTCCAGTCATCAGTCATTTCTGCAAGTGCTGTGCAAGTGGAATGACCATTTCTATAAGCATGCTGAGATCTAGTTATAAGCTTATGACTAGAGAAAAAATCCTGAATCTGTTTATAAACAATTTTTTCAATTAACTTACTCAGTACTGGCAAAATACTTATGGGTCTACTATTAGGACCATTAAAAAAGCTGTTTTTATCCTTAATGAGTGGAATGATTTTTGCTTCCTTCCAAAGAGCTGGATGAAGACCCTGACTTCGACATAAATTAAATATATGCGCTGTTGGAATAGCTACATAGTTGGCGGCTAGTTTCAGCAGTTTGCCATCAAGGTTGTCTGTGCCAGAGGTGCTATTGTCAGGAAGCTGCATTAACATTTCCTTGACCAAGTCACTACTAATGTGATAAAACTCAAAGTGGCAATTATGTTTCATAATTTCCTGACTTATTAATTCCTTAGATGCTGCGCCATCACTGGATTGCATGTTATTTCTTAATTTTTCAACCTTAGTTATAAACTAGTTGTTAAAGTGATTTGCAATTTCATAAGGTTTTGTTATGAATGCTCCATCTGACTGAATAAATGAGGAGGACTTATTAGAATTTCTTCCCATTATAGTATTCAATGTTGTCCACAGTTTCCTTCCATCATTTCTTACTGAATTGATCTTTTGTTTGTAATACTCTTTCTTTTTCCTTTTATTTAAGTTTGTCACACGATTCTTTAAATTACAATATTCTCGTCTAGCAAATGGACAACATAATTTGTCAGCCATTTTTTTAGCATTATCTTTTAAAATCATCAAGTCTTTCAGCTCTTTATCAACCCATAGTGCACTTTTAGCTTTTGCAGTAAATTTTGTCAGCGGAGCATGATCATTCACAATCTTCATGAAAAAATTCATGAACATTAAAAGTGCAGCATTAGGATCATTCACTTTACACACATTGGACCAATGCGCCTGTTCCACATCACTCAGAAATTTCTCTGTCTTAAAGTGTTTGTAAGATCTCTTATAAATAATCCTATTACCACCCTTGGGGATTTTAGACTTTCGAGACAATGCTATCAAGTTATGATCACCAAACCCAACTGAGAGAGAAACTGCCTTTGTGCAGGATTATTAGTAAAAATATGATCTATAAGGATCTTTGAAGTATAGCCAAGCCCCAGACATGGCGCATACTTGAAGATTCAGTCCAATGAAAATGGGTTTTGCAATCATGTTTCATTTTTCAACAGAAGGTATGTTGATGCAAAATCTCCCAAAATGTTATGACTGTTTTTGTGAAAGTGGTGACAAAAGCCCTTTGATCTCTAGGCTCCTGGATATCAACAGAATCAAGCCATTTCAGACTTCCTGTCTACGTCCTTGAAGATATGAGTCATAGGAAGATATTGCTGAAAGTACTTGGCTTAACCTGATTGACACATCCGTTAATCGGACTATAATATGTCATCTGTCATTTGTTGTTGATCAGTCTGTTACAAAGCTAGAGGAACACGTTAGTCAAAGTTGTTGTAGTTGAAGCTATCTCATCAAACAGGCTAGATGTCTCCTGTTTTTTTTTTTTTTTTTTTTGGATGCTGTAACTCCACTGGCTATCTATTTCCTGAAGACAAAATTCAAAGTAAGAAATGGATGACAGTTAGAGGGAAGAATTAGGAACTGTATCCGTCAATCGAGCTTTGTTTGCACTGCCCTCTTCAAAAACAATGATTTTCTTAATTGGAATCAAAGACAGTATGGGGATCAGTACGGGCTACCTTTTGGTTTAGAGTCCCTAGATAGAGGGAGCTGCGACAACGCAATAATAGGAGCCATTTTGCATCCATTGCGCGAAACCGAACTGTTTTACACAAAGAAAATTGTTGGATTTTTTTTACGTTCTTTTCCCGAAAGGGAAATGTATTGATCTCAGGGGAAAAACAGTAAACCAGCTAACAATGATATCAAGAAGTATAATGGGGGAAGATTTCTGGGCATGAGAAAAGAGAAAATGGAAAAAAATATACAGTGAACGGGAGCAGTGTAATACGTTTCACTCTCCTCTTTAAACCCTGTGTATAGATATAGGCGCCGGCGTCCGTAAATTCTGAAATTTCATTTGTAAATCATTTTGTATTTGAATTTCCAAATGTCTTTCTTCACTTGAATAATTTTCCAGAGTCTCTGTGACACACATACTGAGTTATAAAGCCTAAATGAGTTAAAAGCAAAGGGGTTAAAAGCATTCTGTTGTATTTTAGGCTGTTTCTCCCTGTGTGAAAGTAGGATCCTCTTGTACATGGTTTTCTATGCCTTTGATTACGATTGTATTTAGTTTGTTTTATGGTAATTTTATGTTTATTGCACAATCATTTGACCGATAACTTTTGCAGGCATGCAACACATAAGGAATAGGAATACTTGAGTTCTACAATTGAGAAAATGAAATGTCCGCTCCAGAAGAATATTGTACATTTCAAATGATATTGATTTATTTAGGTGAGCTTAATTAGGTGGAAAAAAAGACATTGTACTGCTGACCTCAGCAGTGCTTAATTTCTGTGTGGTTATCCCCACCTGCTTCTCCAAACTGAGGGGTGTTACTATGGCCGATCACAGGTAATATGCTGTAAATAAGTACCTCCATACAGCCTCACTCAAAAAATCCAAACGCATCCTTTAAGGTGCTAGCTAACCAAAGTAAATGCTTGCTAGTTTCAGTGTACCTATTCTTTGTGAAATATGGTAGACAATGATAGGGGCAAACCATGGAAGTGGCTTAATCACAGCTTATAGCTGTAAACGTGAGTCATGAGGCTGTCACTGCCGTGTAATGACAGTTGGATGGACGTTGAAATGCATTTTGTGATTTGGTCCTCTTTGGGTTGACCTGTAACGTCGTTCTGATCATTTTGGCACACTTCATCTTTGACTTCCATGTACTGTCAAGTAAAGGAAATGCATTTTTTAAAATTTATTTAATTCAGACTAGTCAAGAAATGAGATAAAACGCATCCCCGCCACTGATCAAAATTAACCGTTTGTTGCATGGATCTTCCTCTTTGCCTGTTAAGGGTTTTGGGTGGGTTTGGTTTCTTTAGTAACCACTATGCAACAAAGGGTTGATTACAGAAGATGGAACTTACCTCACAAAGCAGCTATGACGAGGTTGGTTTCCTTCCTCTGTGACAGACTTTAATCACCCATATTTAAATTCTTTCAGGATCAGCCGGGAACCTATAAATTTTGCGGCCTGTCTCCGACCTATTGCTGTGCCAACCCATGATATAAACGAATTTTGAATACTTGTCTTCAATATTATGCGCTTGTTGACAATGAACTCATTTACTTTAAGGCAGCACCCGATTACGTAATGGAAACACGATGGCTCCATATGTCACATGACCAGGTTTTCTGGAACTCTCATGGCGGGACTCTATCTAGGGACTCTGGTGTGGCTATGAGCTTATATAATTGCCAGCCTATAGGCTATTATAACTGCTGTGAAGAGAGGAGGAGCCGTTGCAGCAAAACTTCATGATCCATGACAATATAAATAAAACAACCTAGCCAGTGAATGGTTACCTGGCAACATCACGCAAGTTGGTGGGCTCGCAAGCTATAAGTACATTGACTAGCTTTTACGTCAAATTATCTATTCTTAACATGGCCAATGATTCACAGTTTATTGGTCTCTGTGGTGTGTCAATTGTTGGTGCGTTCGAGATGTTCTGGGAACTGGGAACAATCCCGTGTCCCAGTAGGAAAAGTACTCTGGAACGCCTCTCCTCTTGAGAATTCCCCCTGGGAAGCACCGATGTGATTTATCGAATTCCCTGTTTGTGACATCGAAGCATGGTGGCTGACAAAACAGAAAATAATTCTGTTTTTCAGGATGAAGAATGATAATTCTGCGGCGTTTGCTTGTTCTGGGAGTAGCACCTCAGTGGCCTGGCATCAGTACTCAGTCTGGGGATGGAGAGCCCCTGAGATAATGGATGAACAGAAGTTTGTGGCATTTTGTGCCATGTGCTGTGTAGTGCAGTTAGGTGCTCAGACCGGTGGTTCCTGGCTGCAGTGTCAGTGTGTGAGCTGAGCCCAGACAGGCTTGTCATGCAGAGCCCGCTGGCCCCAGGGGCCCTGGAGCGCGGGGACAGTGCGACAGGTGGAAAGTAATGTGCACTGAGAGCTCCGGCCCCCAGGCCCCGCCTCCCTTCCCAGCCAGCGTGACAGCATGAATTATGCTCAATTACGCTAAACGCCATGCTTACATCACCATCGGCATGCTTGGCTCGGAGGCTCTGGCCCTTTTTGGTCCACTTCATTTTAAATCAAATGACAAACACTAAATGCAGATGAAGTCAAGTGTGAATAGGCAATTAGTACTTAACACATTCA
Source organism: Gymnothorax javanicus (assembly GCA_029692085.1). Lineage (NCBI taxonomy): Eukaryota > Metazoa > Chordata > Actinopteri > Anguilliformes > Muraenidae > Gymnothorax > Gymnothorax javanicus. The sequence goes on from CM056203.1 coordinate 23,172,238, forward strand.
TATCTGGCTGTAAACAGCTTACTTCCTAATTGATAGCACGGTATACTAGGATTCGCGTTGGGCAGTTTACCCACTCATCGATTCATTTTTAGTTTTCTTTATCTTCTCCTGCTTTTTCTGATTGCTGTTTACTCTTGAGACTAACTAAGCTTACTCTAACAAGGATACACTTGGGAAAAAAGCATTATCATTTTTAGATTATAATAACTGTATATGTTTTCAGTTTATTTGCTTTCTTGCATTGTTACATCGCCTGCAGCGTTATCAGCTCTCAGACTCCCTGTGCAATAAAACATTCTCCTGAAATGTAGGCCTTCTGTTGTTTGCATTTCATTCTATTACTCCTGTCTACAAGGGACAGTACTCAGACAAATCCATCTTTTAGTCTTTGCTATTCCAGGTGTAGTGCATTATGCAAAAGAAACTGGATTGAAGTGTGTAGTGATCTGAATACTGATAATAAAACTATTCACGGGGTATTATAATTCATGTAATTCACTCCATAAAATATTCACATTTCATGGACATGATGGATTTAAGACGATAAAATGAATTCTGGGAACAGGAAGTAAGATTGGAACTTCTTGCTGTACTTGCAAAAGCAGTGTTATTACACTTGCATTGATGGCACTGTCACTGACGTTGAATGTTAATGCATACTTTTCATTTAGGTGTTTGCACCATGGTCACAGTTCTCAAATATTTTTCAATGTTTTTTACCTTTATGTTAGCCACCTTTACCCTTTACCTCTGACCCCCAACTCTTCTTTACAGTCCGCCCACCACAACACTCGTCTTTCCTCCATACAGCGTGCATTCGATTAGACAACTCGTGTAACACGAGTAGCACACTTCGTCAATAGAACACCAAGATTCTCGCTCTGGTGTTGAACGATTCGATGTGAGTATACTCTCGCTTTTTCTCGGAGTAGAAGGGTTCCAAGCTGGCAGCGACTGGACAAGAACGGTGAGGTTGCAAATCAGTGACGCCGTGACGGAGGTCGCCTTCCTTAAACAACACTCGTCATTAGATTAGATGATATGCATGGCAGCTACTGCGCCTGTGCAGCATTTACACTTGTGTTGCCAAGGGTCATCTTATTGAACGCACCCATACAGTTCTCACAAGCATAACCCCAACACACTTCCTCTTTACCATCACCGATACTCTCAGCTCCCATCCTGTCTCCCCCTCATTCAAATTTCCATTCTCTCTGACTCTTGATGTTCCGCTCTTGTCTGTAATTGGCAGGTCTATTTGCCTTTGAGTTGTGTTTGAGCTAAGGCTGCTTTGTTGAATATAAAACATAGTTTCACTTAAGCAACAGAAAAGGTGGTAATCTGCCTCATGCTGGGGCTAAGTGCTCCATGGAGACGTAAGTAAGAAAACATCCTGCGGCTGATAACCTTTGCATCTTCAGCTGTTGACAGAACACAAAGAGGGCCATTGACAACAAAAGCTAACATTTGCTGGCGGGAGGGAGGGAGGTTGGATTTGAAGAGTTAAAATGCCTGTGTATAATCTAATCAGTGTCCTCCAGCTCTGAGTCTTGCAGCTGGAACAACTGAGCTGGAAACGTGTGCCAGTAACTAAGAATGTACAACCAATTTACCATCTTTTCAGGGACTGTGGAGGGTGAATTTGGTAAACATAAAGGAAAAATCATGCAAAAGTATTAGGCTATAATCAGACCGGACTGCTAACAACTAACTGAAAGGTATACATTAACATTAATGTTCAATGACACTGCCCTCAAGGCAAATTCAGAATTAATCATGGCCTCCTGAGACCCAGACATTAATTTTGATTAATTTTGTGTGCAAAGCCTGAATGTGATTTCCTCACATGGGGACGGAGGGTCTCAGGGGTATAGGCACACAGACTTCTCCAAGTTCAGTGAAATGTATTTACACACAGCTGCTTGCTTGTAGCTTTGACATTTTCGCTATTGTCTAGTCCACAGTAGTTGCTAATGGTTATCGCTGCTTTAATGATTATACCTTGTTATTGAGATACAAAAGAAGCCCATTGTTTGGTGAAAGCACACTCTCTCCACTGTGCTTGAATACTGCATTGAGCAGGTCAAGGCTTTTGTCCAAGTCTGCATGGAGAGTGCACATTCGGTTTGGATGCTTACGGTCCCTGGTCATTGGTCAGTGGTGACTGAGTTCCACGGCTGTGGGTGTGTGCTTTTGATTGCAGGAAGCATTCAGCTGTACAGTTCTGTTCGTTCTGTTGCTAGTAGGGACTCCCTAGGGCCATGAGCGCTCTGGGAACTTGGTGAGGAGGTGAGCAGCTTGTCCTTGGGGGCTGTTGCTGTGGAGAAGGGGACATCATTTTAAGTGCTGTTGAACAGCTTTAAGATGAAAAATATCTGACAGTTATCCCCTGGATACTATGGAGTATTTGGAAGAAAACCTCAACATGCTCCGTTTTCAGGCGTGTCCGCTTTGCTTTTGCCTGAGCTGGTCCTCTCCAGTGTGTCCAGCAGGCAAAATAAACAGCGGAGTGTCTGTCCTTTTCCTGATGAAGTCTTTGCTGCCTGTAATCTAAGTCCAAATTTTATTACCTCTGGCAAGGAAGTTATGTAATCGGTCATGTTTGTTGATTTGTTTGTTTGTTTGTTTGTTGGCTAGTTAGGAGGGTGGGAGCAATCCGGATCCGGATTTGGATCCTGGATTTTTTGGAGGGATTCTTCACCATTACAGGATGGAGCAAAATTTGACATTGTGAGTCACATCCTTGCAAATACAAAAAGATTTGAAATGAGAACAACTGGGGGGCATTATCTCATAGACGTCAAGAAAGTATCACAAACTGATCTGGATCTGGATATCTTTCTGGTTTCAGGGACACAACTTATGCAAAATTGGGGTGTGTACACATTCATCGATGAGCCAAAAATATTAAAACCTCACACAGGTACAGCAAATAATGTTGATTATTTCTTAACTAAGGCACATGTCAAGGTCTGCAGATAGATTTTAGATGGTAGGTGAGTTGTCGGTGCTTGTATTCATTTTGTTGGATGTGGGAGATATTGGAACTGAACGACTTTGACAAAGGCAGAATCGTTATGGCCTGACAAGTGGGTTAGGGCATCACTGAAGTCTCACGACTTCCGGGCTGCTTCCTGTCTGCAGATGTGAGTATCTACTGACTGAGGCCCAAGGAGGAACAAACCATGAACCGGCCACGGGATTTGGGTGCCCAAGGTTCATCAATGAACGAGGGCTATGAAGGCTATCCAGTCTAGTCCAGACCGACAGAAGGGCGACTGTGGCACAAGTTGCTTAGAATTGCGCTAATATTCAAATTAGAAGTATGTCACAACACACAGTGTATCATACACTGCTGTGTATTGCACGTTTTTTGGCTTGCAGAGCAGTCAAAGTGCCTGCTCCAACTCTGGTCCACCTCTAACAGTGCCCCCCAATGAGCTTGAGCTTCAGAACTGGACCTTGGAGCAGCTGAGGAAGGTTGCTTGGTCCAGTGAGTCCCATTTTCTTTTACTTCATGTGCATCAGGGGGTATGTGTTCATCTCTTACCTAGGAAGTGATGACATCAGGATGCACTGTGGGAAGAAGACAAACTGGTGGTGGGAGTGCGGTACTCTGGGAAATGTTCTGCTGGGAAACCCTGAGTTTGGAATTCATGTGGTATCAGTTCAATGGGGCTGTTATGGCAGCATAAGGGAGACCCTCAGTATATGGCTGATCTTTTATGTTGCTATTGTGAAGTAACAAAAAGAGGTAGAGACTTTCAATCACTGCTAAATTATTCCTAAGATGATGTAGATTCCTGTTACATAGAGGGAACAAAGAATACAGAGAAGCGGTATTTTTTCACTGTGTTGGATTGCTCTTGTTGAATTTTATTGACGCTTGAAATGCAAAAGGGGTGTCAACTATAACAAACCAAGCATACCCATTCAATTTTCTGTGGGTTTGAAGTAAATTGACCCACACTTTTTTGTCACTCCAATCTTAGTTTCTTTCACACCAGAATACAGTGACTGTGTACATTTTTGGTAGTTTTGAAGAGCGATGTGATTTGTTAGTGATTGGTAATATATCATATATATATATATCTCAGTTTCAACATTTGAAATGTCATCTATGTTCTATTGTAAATAACATATTGGCTCATGTGATCTGAAAGTCATTGCATTTTGATTTGACCAGTAGTGAGGGAAGCCATCAAGCTGAAGAAGTCAGCCTTATGGGCTTGGTTAGTCCAGGGGATTCCTAACTCAGTAGACATGTATTGGCAGGCTAGAGGGACTGCAGCCGTGGCGATCACAAAAGCAAGAGCTTGGGTTTGGGAGGAGTTCGGGAGGCTCTGGAGGAGGACTTTCAGGTGGCCTGAAAGAGGTTCTAGTGAACCGTCAGACAACTCAAGTAGGAAAGGCAGGGCTTCGCCTGGGCTGTTAACAGCAGGGATGGGGAACTGCTGACCTCAACTGGGGATATTGTTTGGCAGAGGAAGGAGCACTTTGAGGAACTCCTGAATCCAGCAGAAATGCCCTCCGTTGAGGAGGCAAGGACGGAGAACCCAAGTGAGCCTTTGCTCATCTCCCTGGTGGAAGTCATTGAGGTGGTCTCAAGGCTCTGCAGTTGCAAGTCACGGCAGATAAAGATGATTAGCTCTGAGATGCAGAAGGCTCTGGATGTTGTTGGGCTGTTATAGTTGAAATGCCTCCTTAACATCATGTTGGTGTTGGGCACAGTGTCCTTGGACGGCAAACTGGGGTGGTGGTTCCCAATTTTAAAAAAGGGGACCGGAGGGTGTCCTCCAACTATAGGAGGATTACACTGCTCAGCCTCCCAAAGAGGCGACTTCGCCCAATCGTCGAACCTCGGGTCCAGGAAGAGGAATGTGGGTTCCATTCTGGCCTCATAACAGTGGGTCAAGTTTTTACTCTTGCACAGATACTGGAGGGGTCGTGAGAGTTTACCCATTCAGTTTACTTGTGTTTTGTAGACTCGGAGAAGGCTTATGAATGTGTCCCATGAGGTATGTTGTGGGGGGTGCTGCAAAGGGGTGTGGGGCTTCAGGGCAGTTAGTTCGCGCTATCTGATCCCTGTGCAACCAAAGCCAGAGCTGTGTCCGCATTCTCAGCACTAAGTTGTACTCATTTCCATTTCGTGTTGGACTCCACCAAGGGTGCCTTGTCACCTATTTTGTTCATGATTTTAATGGACATGATATCAAGATGCAGCTGAGGCTTGGTGGGTGTCCAGTTTTGTGGCCTCAGGGTTGCATGTCTGCTGTTTGCAGATGATGTGGTCCAGTTGTATTCATTGGGCTGTGACCTCCAGCGAGTGCTGGAGGCGTTAGCTGCCAATTAAGAAATGATCGAATGAGGATCAGCACCTCCAAATCTGAAGTCATTGTTCTGCCAGAAAACTATGGATTGTCCCCACTCAGTGGGGGATGAATTGTTACTGTAAGTGGAGGAGTTAAATTATCTCAGGGTCTTGTTCATGTGTAAGGGTAGAATGCAGCATGAGATTAATGGGTGGATGGGTGCAGCGTCTGCAATGATGCGGGCGTTCTACTGGTCCGTCATGGAGAAGAAGGAGCTGAGCCTAAAATCAAATTTCTCGATTTACTGGTTGATCAATGTTCCAACCCTCACCTATGGTCACCAGCTTTGGGTAGCGATCGGAAGAATAAGATCGCGAATACAAGCGGCCGAAATGAGCTTTCTCCACTGGGTGGCTGGACTCACTCCTTCAGTATAAGGTGAGGACCTTTGATGTCCGGGAGAAGCTTAGAGTAGAATTGCTGTTCCTCCACGTTCAGAGGAGTGCATTGAGGTGATTTGGGCATCTGGTCTGGATTTCTCTTATACGTTTCCCTTTAGAGGTTTTCTGGGCATATCCAACTAGGAGGAGGCCACGAGGCAGACCTAGGGCACACTAGAGGGATTATATCTCCCGGCTGGCTTGGAAATGACTTGGGGTCCTTCAGGAAGGGTTTGAGGAAGTAGTTGGGGAGGGTGATATCTGGACCACTTGGCTAAGTCTGCTGCTCCCGCAACCGAAAATGGATGGATGTATGAAATGGCAGCTTTGCTGTCCTTCTCATGTAAAATCTGAGATTTCATTGTCTATCTGGAATAATAATCTGGTTCATTGCTACTGTTCTTACCTTGCAGCTGACCCAAAAGCATTATGTCATATGCCAGTCAGGGCTACAGAGAAGAATGCATGTCTTCATTGTAAGATCAGTTACACTTCAGCCAAATGTATGTCTTGTAAATAACTGTTGTTCCAATTCTTACATTTAAAAAAACAGACTAAGTCTAGCTTGCAACACAGAAAAAAAAGAAATATTTTCCATCGTTAGAACCTTTCTTTTTTGCCGAATACTCTTGATTCAGTTGTTCCTTTCAGAATAGTCAGCCTCATTTATAGACTGTTCTCGATTTGCCCTGTTTTTATCTCCATTGTATATTACACAATATTTTCATCGACCTTGCATGTCTGAACAAATGTCCCATCCAAGCTGTTTTGTAGCATACGCTTTGTGACTGCATAGCCCTTAGAAACAATTATTTTCTTCCTGCACTATATTAAAAACTTTCCTGTCATCTTTATCACCATTTCTGTTAGGTTTTTCAAAATGGAACATTATTTTTATGTCGCCAGTTATCAAGGGCAAACAATTTCACCAATGATTGCATCGTAAAGTGCAGTTAAGGAAATAATGCAAAGTACGGTGACTAATGATCATTTTTGGTAGATGACAGGCAAAGTGGCATTGTTTATTCCTGGTGGTCATACTTTCTATTCAGCATCAATCATCTAGTGCGTATTGGCCGGGATGTATCAAGGGCATGCGGACCATGCATTTCAGTAATGTGCTAAATTTTCAAGTTCAGTGGCCTAAAACATTTGAGAAGCCCACATATCAGAACTGAATATCTTTAATGGGAGAAGCAGTATTATGGTGCACTTAGCCTTTCTTGATTTTTTTTTTTTTTTTTTTATTTTGTTAGCACGTGGACAGAAATCCTGCAGTCGTGCCTGCATCTGCTGACAAAGTATTGCTTCCATGCCCAATCGGAGGAGATTGTCTGAGTAGTCTTTTAGTCCAAACCAGATGCAGTTTCCTTGGAGCAGGGATTGTTCACATACAAATGTTGATAATATTTTTGGTCTCTTTTTGCAGGGAAGTTAACCTTCCTTTTCATTCGTTTCCTTAAGAGCACTCACACACACATCCCTGGTGCTGCAATTAGCTGTGACCTCATCTCTGCCCGTGCATCTGTTTGAATAAAGCCTTTGAAAACAGGATGGATCAAATACCTGATACTATACCTGTTGTGAACAAGCAGTCAAATCAATAAATATTTGGAAATTCTACCACTGCATATTTGACCAAGAAAGAAGTACAGTCTTTCAGCTCTGAGGATGTAACTTTGCCATGTCTTGTAATCATTCCCATTGAGCGTTTGGACCCTGAAGACATCAATTAGTCTGATCTAGCCCGTGGAATTTCCCTGTTTTCCTCCACTATGCAGGTTTTCTGCTGCTCAGTGAGCCCCTAGCATGATAACGTATGCGCAAGGCATGATGGGATTGAAGTGGGGTCTCACTACCCTACTTTGCACATTAACAGAAACAGTGTAGCGGAAGAGCTAAATAAAGTTTGGTTAATCATATGAAATTGCATCATGCTAAATAAATATGCAAGAACACGCCTCATCGCACGGTCCTGAACAATCCAGTAGGACTGCATGTTGCAATTAGCTGGCTAACCAAGCTAGCTAGCACATTAAAATTGTAAGCAATTCATTCAAAGCCTTTTGAATGCTCGATGTCACCAGTATTAACGCAAGCGATGTTCGTTTTGTGTTTCTGGATTAGTTGAAGTTTACCGTACCCACGTTATTGCGCATACCCTCATTTCACATTTGCTGTAGCCAGCCAGCTACAGAGCTGCATGAAAACGGTGGCGTTGAGCAGCCCGTTGATCATGTAGCTCCATAGCTAGCAAGCTGGCTAGTGGCTATTGTAGACATCAAATTATGCTGGCTGCGTAGGAATAATTTAAGCATTGCCTCGACTAACTAGCTGAGTTACATTCTCTGGACAGATCCTGACTTAATAAGGGGCACTTCAGCCTTTTTGCATCATACTTGATTAATATGTAAAAAGACACCGCATCGTAGGGTCCAATACAATCCAGTAAGACTGTACGTTGCTGTTGATACAAACAAGACAGAATGGAGTCAAAGGCAGTAATGAGTATCAGTGTGTGCATTAAACTACCTAACAACAACTGCAATGAATATTTTCAGTACGGTATCGTAGCACAAGTGTAGCACTCAGATTTTATTTTTGTTTGGCCTCAACACTCCATCCAATTTCATGGAGCATCTTCAAAGTTATTTTCCACACACTTCTCCGGCAGTTCAGCACCTCTGACATCCTTACTTCGGAAAATACAGTACTAATCACTCTGAACTTCTCGGCAGATTCCGCTACTCTTCATCAAGCCTCGGATGCGTGACAGAAAGTTGATATGCTGCTCCGCCTGACCTTTTCTTTACCGGAAGACCTATTTACGCAGCTGTCTAAATCTGCGCACTACATCGCCACCTAAAAATGGAGGCAAAACTGACCTTTGCAAAATCTGTGTGTGGTGACGCTTCTTCGCGTCTTGACACAAAGGCAACACGATGTTTTCACCAATTTGACATTGAACCCAGCGCTGCTGCCACTAGACGCCGCCATGTTTATCCAGAAAAAAAAAATTCCGGCTAATGGCTTCCGCAGTCACACATCCAAAGATTGATGAGAAACGAATCGCCGAGGTTTGCCGAGTGAAAACTAGTACTTGCTGCCATTTTTGTCTTTATGAGACCCCCTTTCAATCCCACAATACCGTGCACAGACTGTTACATCACTTCATCAATCAATTTGTCCATTGTATTAGGCTATATCCATGCACTTGACTTCATAAAGTTCCGTATGTTCTAGATTGAGGACAGATCAGGAATGTAAGCAGGCTAGTCTAGCATCCGCACCCTCTGTTTATATTGCCATGTATTTGTAATCCATGTGGATGTGGTTTGACAACATCTTGCTGGAGAATATAGTGACGTCCCTAGAACAGATGATGTCTAGATTGCAGCATATATTGCTCCAAAATTCATATGGAACTTGCCTGGTACCCTCACAAATGTGCAAGTCGTGCATGTCATGTGCACTGACATGGCCCCAAATTGGTGAAAAGTGTGACTGTCCAAATACTTATGGATGTGATTATACATGATTAGAGATCATTGTGAAAGCAGAGCTGACGATCAGACCTTTTGAATGCAGGCTCAAGCCTGCCCCAGACGGTGCAACTTTGCCTGAGGCAAGTGACGCGTGTATACTGCCTCAGGCAATGTTGCACCATGTGGGGATGGTTTTTGCTGCGTAACTTCCTCGCGTGACAGTGCAACAGCGTATCTAGCATGCTACATATTTTTGCGTCACGCAAGGAACTTACTCACCGTGTGGGGGCTACCTGCTGCAATATTACACGTGCTTGACCAATCACAACATGCAGACCCGTCATATGATGTGCAGACGAGTCACCTGATGCAGAAAAATGGCCACAATTCAACTAATTTATTCTCAGCCAGGATGTCTGTTACAGTTTCAGAGGGTGCTGCCATTTTTCTGTTTCATGTGACTTGTCTGCACATCATATCATGGGTCTGCACGTTGTGATTGGTCGAGCACAGGTAACACTGCAGCAGGTAGCCCCCACACGGTGAGTAAGTTCCTTGTGTGACGCAAAAATATCTAGCATGCTAGATATGCTGCTGCACTGTCACGCGAGGAAGTTACGCAACAAAAACCATCCCCACACGGTGCAACATCACAGATATATATACCTAGATGCCATCTCAAGCGCCGCTGTTCCTTGGAGCGATACGTCAATGAGCCACCATCTTGTGTCGGGGGACTCTCTGCTCGGAGTAGTGGTGCATCTATAGGTGACCAGCAGGAAAGATAGCAGACAGACCAGATGCCAGACTTTTGTGCAGCATGTAGATGTACAAACGAACAGAACAGTAAAACAAGAGAACTCAGAATAACATTTCACAGGTGAGGAGTCATTTTACACATTATATCGTTATTAAAGTTTTGAATGTTAAGTGACTGCTTTAATCACGGATCGTACGCTACGTTAGCTAACGTAAGTTACCACCCCCAACAGGGAAGGAGCACCATAATCAGCCTCTGCAAAATCAGAACTTTTTTTCGGATTCAGATTCAACAGGAATTGCTGACTAAATGCAGTAGCTAACACAGCATTACATCAATATAACTGACAAATTTAATTATCGCCATTTTATGAATGTTATTTCAATAAACATTTTGAAAAGTTTATTTAAAATGTCACCAAAGGTAACGTTTCCCTGGGGGAAAGAGCTCAATGTCCAACCTTCATTCTTTTATGGCTTTTCAGCTGGCGGAACTATTTTAAAAGGGCGCAAATGTTATTTGGAGAGTTTTGTTGGTTAGAAGGGGGATTTAGACTTTAATATTAAAAATTAATATAGCGAGTGCAAATGCAATGCGTGCCCTAGCTAGCTACCTCGCTAGCATCCCTGTTGTGTCATTAGTAATATGCCTACCCCTGTTATTTGCCATTACCACATATAGCAGAACTTGAAGTTGAACTCTATTTTTTTTTTTCCCTCGACTGGATGTACGCTTAACGTTTTTACAGACCCGCATGGTTCACTTGTGACCCAAACATAAAGTTAAGCCGAAAAAGTTCTGATTTTGCTGAGGCTGATTATGGTGCTCCTTCCCCGTTGGGGGCGGTAACTTACGTTAGCTAACGTTGTCGTGTACGGACCATGATCAGAGCAGTCACTTAACATTCAAAACTTTAATAACGATATAATGTCGTAAAAATGACTCCTCACCTGTAAAATGTTATTCCAAGTTCTCTTGTTTTATTGTTCCGTTCGTTTGTACATCAATATGCTGCACAAAAGTCTGGCATCGGGTTTGTCTGTAATCTTTCCTGCTGGTCACCTATAGAGGTGCCACTTCTCTGAGCAGAGAGTCCCCCGACACAAGATGGCGGCTCATTGACGTATCCGCAAAGCCTGAATGCGGCATCTAGGTATATATATCTACACTGCAACATTGCCTGATGCAGTATACACGCGTATCACTTGCCTCAGGCAAAGTTGCACCGTTTGGGGCAGGCTTTACAGAGCTTGGTAATGAGCTCACTACGTGTAGAGGAAGGGCAGTTTTCTGCCTGTGGCCATAAGCAGGCCTCATCAGCCTGTCAATTGAGGATCAATGTCAATCAAAGTTAATTAAGTGTTACATTCTAAACTGACATTTTACAGATCTGTCAACGATTGTGTGTAGCACATTTCATTGACACGAGACATGTCACATTATGTTGTTATATGAAAACATTATCTCGATTTGACAGGCCAAATAGCCTGATGTTTGTCTGAGCAACGAAATGTGATTGTCTTAGATTTTGACTATAGTCACTGGGCTGCTTTTTAGAAACCTTTTATTGTATGAGCACAGTATAGGAGCAAGTTCACAAGTTTTTTGTGTCAGTGAAAAAAAAAACAGGGAAAATGTAGACATTGTCATGATGAAGGAGATAATTTAAACTTTATAAAGGTGAAAAGCCACTGAGCTGATATAGTTGACAGATTGTTCGGTATTAGCATAATTTCTGAGGGAGAATGCAGGCCATGAAACAGGAACCCCTCACGCTGGGGATTTGTATCTGCAGTAAAGCAGATTTCTTGCTCTTTGAGTGAGATCTCATAGCACTCCATTTACCAAAAAGTAGGGATGCTGTTTCATCATCTGATATGTTGTCTGGGTCCTATTTTTCAGTCAATACAGAGTTTAAATGATTTGCAAATCATTGCGTTCTGTTTTTATTTACATTTTACACAGCGTTCCAACTTTTTTGGAAAGGGGTTCTATAAAAGAAGTGCAGAAGACCACCATAAAATAAGTGCATTTTCGCAACAAAACGTGTCATTACCTCCGCCAACGAAGTTGGGGCGGAGGTTATGTTTTCGCCCCTGTTTGTTTGTTTGTCTGTTTGTCTGTTTGTGAACAACATAACTCAAAAGGGTTTGTCTGAAATTTTGTGGGTGGATTGCTATTACATCAAGGATGGATCCTATTGATTTTGACCGCGATCAGTGAAACAATATGGCCGCCACGGCTGCCATCTTGAAATCCTATCACACACGATAACTCGACTTTGCTCCCACTCATGCACATTTGGATTGTGCTGCCTTGGCGGAGGTTTGCACTCTACGAGTGCCTCTAGTTCAGCTTGTACCACTTGGTGGATCTTTGACAGCATTTAAATACTAGAGACCAATTTGGATTTCAACAATCGTTTCAGCGATGCTCATATTGTTTTCAGTGTAGCAGTCTTCATTATAACGTTTTCAGTGAGTGCGTACTCAAACCACACCCTATTCAGTGAGTGTGTACTCAAACCACACCCTGTTCAGTGAGTGCGTACTCAAACTACACCCTATTGAGTGAGTGCGTACTCAAACCACACCCTGTTCAGTGAGTGCGTACTCAAACCACACCCCGTTCAATGATTGCGTACTCAAACCACACCCTGTTCAGTGAGTGCGTACTCAAACCACACCCTATTGAGTGAGTGCGTACTCAAACCACACCCTGTTCAGTGAGTGCGTACTCAAACCACACCCTGTTCAGTGAGTGTGTTCTTAGACCACACCCTGTTCAGTGAGTGTGTTCTCAGACCACACCCTGTTCAATGAGTGTGTACTCAGACCACACCCTGTACAGTGAGTGTGTACTCAGACCACACCCTGTACAGTGAGTGTGTACTCAGACCACACCCTGTTCAGTGAGTGTGTACTCAGACCACACCCTGTACAGTGAGTGTGTTCTCAGACCACACCCTGTTCAGTGAATGTGTTCTCAGACCACACCCTGTTCAGTGAGTGTGTTTTGAAACCACACCCTGTTCAGTGAGTGTGCTCTCAGACCACACCCTGTTCAGTGAGTGCGTACTCAAACCACACGCTGCTCAGTGAGTGTGTTCTCAGACCACACCCACCTTGGAACTGCTAAGGTGGATTGCTATTACATCAAGGATGGATCCTATTGATTTTGACCGCGATCAGTGAAACAATATGGCCGCCACGGCTGCCATCTTGAAATCCTATCACACACGATAACTCAACTTTGCTCCAACTCACGCACATTTGGATTGTGCTGCCTTGGCGGAGGTTTGCACTCTACGAGTGCCTCTAGTTCAGCCTGTACCACTTGGTGGATCTTTGACAGCATTTAAATACTAGAGACCAATTTGGATTTCAACAATCGTTTCAGCGATGCTCATATTGTTTTCAGTGTAGCAGTCTTCATTATAACGTTTTCAGTGAGTGCGTACTCAAACCACACCCTATTCAGTGAGTGTGTACTCAAACCACACCCTGTTCAGTGAGTGCGTACTCAAACTACACCCTATTGAGTGAGTGTGTTCAGTGAGTGCATACTCAAACCACACCCCGTTCAATGATTGCGTACTCAAACCACACCCTGTTCAGTGAGTGCGTACTCAAACCACACCCTATTGAGAGAGTGTGTACTCAAACCACACCCTGTTCAGTGAGTGCGTACTCAAACCACACCCTGTTCAGTGAGTGTGTTCTTAGACCACACCCTGTTCAGTGAGTGTGTTCTCAGATCACACCCTGTTCAATGAGTGTGTACTCAGACCACACCCTGTACAGTGAGTGTTTACTCAGACCACACCCTGTACAGTGAGTGTGTACTCAGACCACACCCTGTTCAGTGAGTGTGTACTCAGACCACACCCTGTACAGTGAGTGTGTACTCAGACCACACCCTGTTCAGTGAATGTGTTCTCAGACCACACCCTGTTCAGTGAGTGTGTTTTGAAACCACACCCTGTTCAGTGAGTGTGCTCTCAGACCACACCCTGTTCAGTGAGTGCGTACTCAAACCACACGCTGCTCAGTGAGTGTGTTCTCAGGCCACACCCACCTTGGAACTCATCCTTTCTTTATATCCCAGCTACTCACCTGCAATGTTTCCTGACTGCTTCTTCGGAGGTTGTGATGCTACTGTGTTCAAAACACCCACATACGTATATAAACACCTGCAAACAATGCTCAAAATAGCTTTCATAGTAATTTTACAGCAGTTTTGGTGTAGTTTGCCCTGATGACACTCATACGCAGATCAAATGAAAAAAATACCAGCATTCACTACTATCACCTAAAAACCGAGAAAGTGCACCTTTTTCCTAGAAATTCCTACAAAAACTTAGAATACACCGAGGTTTACTGAAGATTTGAGGCCAACTCGGTAAACCTCGGAAAAATTTTACCGAGGTATCCCGAAGTCTGTCCGGTTTACTTAAGTTTGGACAACACCTCGATGTTCACTTTCTCTCAAGGTGCCCTCTTTTAAAAATTATATTATGTATCTGATTTGTTTGTAAATTGGTGCTTTTGCAGATTGAATATATTCTGAATACTGAACATGTGTTTTTGTTGTTCTTAATGTTATGGTGGTGGTGGTTTGCCTTTTGCCTGTTCCTGTATGCAGCACAGACACAGCAGGCTGAACTACAGTACTGACCATTCCAAAGCTCCCACGAAATCTGGCAAATATTCATGTTTTGTCATACATCTGAAAATTTTTCAGAGGTTAACCGAGTTGGCCTCAAATCTTCAGTAAACCTCGGCGTATTCTAAGTTTTTGTAGGAATTTCTCAGAAAAAGGTGCACTTTCTCGGTTTTTAGGTGTATTGCTGTAGCAGCTGGTAAATATCAACGTACAACCCCATTTCAAAAAAAGATGGGATACTGTGTCAAATGCAAATGAAAACAATGCAATGATTTGCTGATCAAGTAAACCTTAAATTTTATTGAAAGTAGTACAAAGACAACATATTAGATCTTTAAACTGAGAAACTTTATTGTTTTTTGAAAAATATCTGCTCATTTTGAATTTGATGCCCATTTGTGTATTTCCCATTATTAATTAGTTCACATGGGGAGTTTGGGGATATCTAATACTGTGCTCAGTTTATAATAATTTAAAGGGTTGCTACAATGTTTGGACAAAATGGTCATTCTCTAGTGGTATTACTCTTGTTGTCCATGCTGTCTGGGGCAATACTGTAGCTAGGCTTTCTTTTAGGGGAGCTTTCATTTGGGGGCTTTTATCGATATACCCTTTGTTGGCGGGGGCGACAGTATAGGCCTTGTTTGCTCCTGGAGGTACATTAGTGTACTCTGTATCTTGAGGGACAGAAGTGGACCTTTATTTCTGAGAGTGTACTCTAATGTTCTTTGAGGTAACCTTCATTATCAGTCATCATAATTACAGTTACAGCAAAGGTTATTTGTTGGTTATATAACTAGCATTATTTCTGAGTTAAAAATTAGATTGTGTGGCATATGTTGTAGCATCTGCACTATCTGTATCCCAAAACTGAGATCATGTCATTCAGTAATGCTCTGTGTGTAGTACTGCAATTTACACATCAGAACAAATACAGTAATTCTGCTCAAATCCTCATCTGAGATGTCACAGTAAACCTTGCACTGCATTGCTAAATATCTTCTGCTGTGGTTTCTCAGGCTTAGATTCGAGCCGAGTCCATCTGTGACTGTGCTGAACCTACACCAGAATGGGGCTTCCATTCAAATGATAAAGGACTGTTTATATCTAGTGCATGATTCGGTTTGTGGGAAACATTGTTTTGTTTCAATGCCAATGCTGAGCAATTAAGTATTACCTAATCTTTGCTGCCTCCTTTGAATGCTTGTGATTAGCATGTGAATGTGTTCAATTAGCATTGGAACACAGTTGAGTGGAATTCAGTGTGCCATTGCTGGAATCAGGCAATAGTTTTACTTGTAAAATAATATAACAAAATAGGTGTAACATAAAGGATTATCACTGGGAGGCTAGTGTAGTGCAGTTTTTGGCACACAGCCCATGTACAAATGACAGAGCTTGATTCCCCACTGATATACTGCATTTTCTGTTTCATCTCTGTATTATAAATATGAACACATTCAGTGCAATTTTTTTTATTTTAAAAAATGTAGTATTTGTGGAAGAGTGGCTCAGTACATAATGATAAAATATGCTACTTTGCTTATTAATATTTCTTCTTTCGCTCTCTCTCTCTCTCTCTCTCTCTCTCTCTCTCTCTCTCCCTTTCTCTCTTTTGCAGGAAACAGTGGAATATGCCTTCCTTATCATTTTTACAATTGAAACCTTTTTGAAGATTATAGCCTATGGATTAGTGATGCACCAGAACGCGTATGTGAGAAACGGCTGGAACATGCTGGATTTTATAATCGTAATTGTAGGGTAAGTCCACATCTTTCATACTCTTCCTGTGCAGTGACCGTATTGAGCAAGTCATTGGGTTGGAAACATCATCTCATTGTAATCTCTCTGTGTCCTGTGACAAATCTGCACCGTGGGATAAAATTACATTAGCTGTCAAATGTCAGGGTCAGGAGTCAATGTTTGATAGATCTGCCTGAGTGACTGGCTCTGCGGGGTATGAACAATGACTTGTGCAGTGAGTGGCTACCTGTCTCAGTCTGTGAAATGAGCTTTACTACAGACCTTGTGATACTAGGGAGCCATATGTATCCAAGGCGAATGACTGCCAGTACCACTAGCAGTTGTGAGTGATTAGTAATATTTATTTTGGAAATACCGTAAATGCAAGCTTAATATAGATTGGAAGAGATACAGGCTTAATGTGCTGTCAATGTGGGCTGGCAAAATTATAGAGGGTGATAATGACAAAGAATTAGAGGAAGCACAATATTTGTATAATCACACATATCACATTACAATTATTTAACACTATTTTTCGCAGAAAGTGGGGATAGTTAAACATACATTTGTCTTGGAAATTACCGTAATGTGGGGATTTGTGGCAGCTGGGTGGCTGGCAGAGGTAAGGTACTGTTTTTATGCTGCTGCATGGATGGGCCCTGTGGTCAATGCGAGGCCAAGCTCTGGCCAAAAGGCACACCGGTAGGGCATCATGCAGAGTTTTGCCTGTTTTCCATGTACACATTTTGGTGGATTGCTCGCTTGCTGAAAATTTGATTCTATTTATAACTATGGTGTCCTCTATATGCATGTGTCTCTGCTCATCGGTTTCCAGCGCACTGAAAGAAAACATTGACTCTGTGACGACTTTCTTGGGCGCAGATCGGTATCGGCATGTGAAAAGCTGGTTAAAACATTGATAATGTAATTTTATAACGAGGAATACAGGGGTACTTCCCACCATTGTGCCCCAATTCTGGAGCTAAATTCAGACAATATTCCATCCAATATGATTAGAAGTGTATTGCTTGGTAACAGCCATTAAAGCTAACAACAGAGCAGCAGGAAAGGCTGATTGACCTATCAAGGATACTCAGTGGATCCAGAAACAATGTTTCCATTTTGTTTTAAAATGCACCATCACATGAGGCATTAAATAACACTGCCTTCAACGTTACTTCGAGGCGTGCAGTAGGAATGCACCAGAATGCATATGTGAGAAATGGCTTGAGCATTGCTAGGTCAAGTCAGAGCGCAAAGCGCATGCTGACATTCTATCGTGGAGAGGGATTTCAGCGCACGGAATTGGGCACTGATCCGTGCATCGAAACGCGCGCTGAAATTTTTAGATTACATGAAAAGTCGGCCTTAGGGAGGGCTCTGACAGCAGGAGTCAGCATGTTCTCGCTCTCTAGTGACCCCTGCTGGCTGTATGGGTAGCTGCAGCTCTGCCAGCTATCCAGCACATGAAGTGTAGTCAGTCTCATCTCTGTGCAAGCCTCACTTGCCAGCTGAGGTGTGATAAGCTGTGTCACTTGGCATTGTGTGCTCTGGAGAACAGCACATGCTAGACTGCAAACTCACAAATTGGAAGCAGTGGATGCTGTAATGAGCACTGAGCATTAGAAATCTGAAAGAGGAAAATGACAACAAAATGATTGTAGTGAGCCATCAAAATACTTTAGCTGAATATTTTTGTCTGAAAATGTGTAATACTGGACATTGTACCAAACACTGCAAGTTTAATTCCTTATATGCATGGGTTTTTAGTCCCATCAAATACATGTTTCCAATATGTTGGTGATAAGCTGGTGATAGGCTGTTGGTTACATTTTCTCAGTTTTGGAACTCTGAGGATTTTATATCACTGCTGTTGTTTCTTTGGCTCATAGTGCAGCAGCACAAGCAACAGGCTGTCATGCGCATAACATTTGTGGAGATCAGATAGTCCTGGATGCGATTAAGCAAGTGTGAGTTCTTCAGGCCAAGGTCATAGATGCCTTTTTTAAATTAAATGATTTGTGATCTATAGCGCCCGTCACTGCTTTTTCATTTTATGTATGATATAATTGAATTTCATTTATATAAAAGTCACGGTGGGGGACAAGAAAACTAAACCCATGTAAAGTGTATTTGGAAGACATCAAGGTTTTGTAATGAAATAAAATGAAGACCTGAATGCTATGAACACAGTGTTCCCTGTTCCGAGAATAACAGTTGGCACTAGCTAATGTTCGTTTTTCCAAGAATGCCAAACCGTCCTCAGTGTCCATAAGGCTTCATTACTGGATTGGCAAGCAGCCCAGGTGCTCAAAATTCATTAAATTAGGGAAACAAATTAGATTGATAATTAAGGCAATTCTGTCGATATTATTAGGTATGAGTTGATGTGATGTTGAGCAAATAAACAAGCCTTTCAGATAAGTCCTCGTTACTGTGAATTAAAGGTAAAATTCAGTAAAACTGAGGCGTTAAACAGACGCTGCATCTAAAAATTGATGCAATTATGTTATTAACTGAAGAATATCAGCACAGTGTTAGTATTAATAAAAAGCTCTCAATGAAAAAAAAAATTAACATTAGTTTGAGCGTTTTTAAAATGAAAACCATTTATTAAATAAGGATAAGCGAGAAAACTGGGCAGTTAGCAGTTTCCTTCAATGAATTACTTACTGGCTTGTGCATCAAACATACAGAACAATGTTTCCTGTCCTTAAAAATGACTGCAGTTGCATTCGTGCCTCGTCTCTGGAGACACTGTGGCTATCTTGGACAGCACCTGCAGCAGCCTGACATTTTGTAAACTGATGAAGGCATGAAAAATGGAGTGAATGCCACAAGATTAAATGAAGACTGGTATTTGGCTGTATGGCTGAGTAAAAGGAGAAGATGGACATTTCTTTTTTTTGGTGGATGGACAAGGCAGTCTGTGTCTACTTCTATCTCTTCATTTCTCTTTTTGTCTCATTATGACTGTTCTTCAATACTCTACTTAGAGTCTACTGCATAGCATAGCATAGCAAACGCTCTGTCTGAATGGAATGCTGGGTGTACCTCACACGAATAATGTGAAATAAACAAGGTATTCCCAGGATGTCTGTTCATGAATATCCAGCTATTCTTTCTGAATTGTCCAGCCAATAAAATTTTTAACCACTCATGCTAACATTGAGGCTAATGAGGGTAACCGATGCTTTTTTCTCTCTTCGGCAGGTTATTTAGCGTATTTTTGGAAGTATTAACCAAAGAGAGAGATGCAGGGAGCCACCAGTCCGGCGGGAAGCCAGGTGGCTTCGATGTGAAAGCCCTTCGAGCCTTCCGTGTGCTGCGTCCTCTCCGTCTGGTGTCAGGAGTGCCCAGTGAGTACCACAGCCCCCCTATCTCCCAGCATGCACCTTACCTAGAGCAGTAGGTCTCCAGGCTACGACTTTAAGAAAGACCGTTTTTTGGAAGGTTCTGTTTTTCTGAGTCGAAATATTTGGTTCTATTTGCACATACCAAATCCGTCATATACAATGCAGGACTGATCCACACCTTCAGTACTGCCATTGGGCAATTCCACATGAGAGTTGCAAAAACAGCAATTTTTAAAAAGTGTTTTATATTAGAAATATGTAGGTTTTCATGTAGATCACTCAATACCAAATCAGACACTGAAAACCGTTTTGAAATATCTTTGACGGTCTTCTCAAAATTTAGATTTGAATTTTGTAATATTTTTTTAGCTCCAGGACAAGGATCAAAGGTTATTTTTCCAAAGCTGACATCTCCTAAAAGATATTTAACTACTTTTGTATTTCCTGGTATTTACTGTATTTCCATGCATTGGTAGCCAAAGAATTTGAGACTGTAAGTCAGTGCAGGAAATTGAAACACACAATTCCAGTGGCTCATTGTGAAATTTGTCATTTTTCAACCAGGTCAGCAACACAAACATCATTTATGATACTCATTTTCAATTGCTTTGTTGTTTTGAGTATAATAAATTTAGTAGATTATCAGAAAATGTAATTCTGTTACCATTTGTAATTCCGTTACCACTGTCTCTTTCTCACAAATGGCATCCTACAAAATATCTGTGAGCATACCAGTCAATATAAACTTACCATGGCCTGGTCAACATCCTAGGCCACCAACTTAAGCTTAAACCTACTGCCTATCATTGCCAGATTTCAGAGAAATGCCTGTCAAAGTAAAGGCAAAAACAATGGCACTTTTTCTGTCGTAATTCCGTTACCGACACTCTCACCTTCGTATAGCCTTTTACAAAATAGATTACCCCAAACTTTGTGTTATACAGCTCAGTAGGCATGCCAGTGGAACTGTCAAAAGCACAGGCAAGTAGCTACTGCATTAGAGTAATAGATGGCAGGTAAAAATGACATGAAAATTACTCTTGACCGTAATTCCGTTACCGTGGAATTGGCCCTGCAGTTTCCGTTGTGTGCATTCATTCATGCACACATTAAAGGAATTATGGCAGATGGTTCCAGGAAGGAGCAAAGAGGAGAGCCCTGTGGTGCAGTGGCCTTTCGAATTTTGAGACATGTGGAGATACTGACCCAGGGGAGGGCAGGCCAGGGGGCTTTGCCATGTCAGTGCTCTCTGTAGCGGCTCAGATTGTGAGATGGCACTTAGGAGCAGTTTGTCAGCTGCTGGGGTGACAAATATGAAGAGGGCCAGGACTGGACTTGTGCGTTCTGGTGCTGGGGTCTAATGAGGAGCATTATGGGAACAGCATACAGCGGAGTCGTCCCTACCCACCTCCGATTTTAACCATTAAACTGATGAATGGCTTTCAAGAGTAGATATTGTATTTAAAGCCTTAAACTGGGTAAAGCCAGAGAACCCAGGTTCTGAATTTTTAATGTTTATAATTTGTATTTTAATCTTTCTTTTTTGTTTTTCAGGTTTACAAGTAGTTTTGAATTCCATCATAAAAGCCATGGTCCCTCTGCTCCACATAGCTCTGTTGGTTTTATTCGTGATCATCATTTATGCCATCATTGGATTGGAGCTCTTCATTGGAAAAATGCATGCAACATGTTATATTTCTGGCACAAGTAAGTATACTGCCCCATCTCCTCTCATTGCTAGAATTTGTAGTGTCTGAGCTTTAATCACTGTCTGATTTATCAATTCACACCACTGGAGGAGAGAAATGTGAGATTTTTGGAGTGCATTATGCCCAGTCTTTATTTACATTGGCAACCGCATGCTTGTTAACACAGGAAATTCACTCCAAGATGGATAGAGAGTTGAGTGAATGCCGATGTAAACAGAGACTGAGCATAATGTAGTCTAGAAATCTCCCATTTTTCTATGGCTCATTGAAGTGAATCTGTTCTTCAAAAAGGGTTTGAAAAAGAGATTGCTGTAACACTATAACAAAGGCCAGGGCTGTAGGTTATTGTAAGGCTTTAGAAACACAAATGTAGGGACGTCCAATCATTAAATGGCAATTATATGTACATATTTTCCTGTGTTTTCGAGTGAATACTATATGTGTAAATAGATTTAGTTATACTATCTTCTGTCAGCTGTATGACCATGGGTCTGTGCTAAAATGATAGAAGGGGGCGAGATGGTTTCCATAGCAATGAAGCATGGCTTCATTGCGAAGACGCATCTTCAGAAAGCTCACCATTGTTTACAAATTCTCCGCAAATCTGAAGGTCACATGTGACACCTACGCTGCCCCAGCTTAATGCTACAGGGAAATCTCAGAACAGCGGGAGGCATCATTACTGCACTGCAGCAGGGGAAAGATCCATCGCACCGTATTTGATGGGCCATCAGAGACGTGATAATCACTGCTCCACAGCTGTGATGTAATCCCTGCACTGGCCTCGGTATGATTGGCGGGATAATGCTTTTCTATATGTTGGTTTATTCATTGAGTGACAGTGAATAACCTAATGCTGTCTCCAAGTCCCTGTCAGAGTGACTGGATTTATTACAGAGACGCATGTCCTGTTGAAGAGCACTGATTCTTTGTTTTATGCTTGAGCTGGTCTTGAACCCTTCAGCTTATTTCCTTTGTTTGATCTAAAGATTTACAACCCCATTTTATCCAAAAAGTTTGGATACTGTGTAAAATCTAAATAAAAACAGTGCAATTATTTGCAAATCAGTAAACTCTATATTTAATTGAAAATAGTGTGAAGAAAATGTATCAGGTGTGAGAATTTTTTTTGAGAAATATCTGCTCATTTTGAATTTGATGCCATACATTTAAAAAGTTAGGATGCGGGCATGATTACCACTGTGTTGCATCACCACTTCTTTTAACAGCACTCTAAGCGTTTGGGAACAGAGGACACCAACTGCTGATAGTTATGAAAGCAAAATGTTTTATCACTCTTGCTTGATGTAGGATTTCAGCTGCTCAACACTTTGTGGGCTTCTTTGTCATATTTTAATTTCACAATGCACCACATATTTTCAGTGGTGACAGGTCTGGACTGTAGGCATGCCAGATTAGCACCAAGACTTTTACCACGGGGTCATGTTGTCGTGTGTGCAGAGTGATGTTTGGCATTGTCTGGATAGCAGTATATGTTGCTTCAAAAACTGTATACAGTGTATAGTTGAGCTTTAATGGTGTCTTCACAGATTTGTCATGGACGCTGCCTTTTGAACTGAGCAATGATAACAAGCTGCTGCTCTTTAGCCTGGAGGATGTGGCGTCAATTAATTCCAAAAAGCATTTCACATTTTGGCAAATTGGTCCCTGATGAGGGACCAGACAAATTGCGATTCATTAGGCCCCTACGACACGGCCCTTAGAAGACGGAAGAACCTTGCCTGGAATAGGGATACCGGGGCCCCCTCCTGGACCAGATCTAGGTGGTGAGCTTGTTGGTGCGTGCCTGGTGGCCTTGTTTTTCCTGAGACCTGGCTGGGATCAGCCCAAAAAGGCTACAGCGTGCCGCCTCTTCGTGGACCCACCACCCTTGATGTAGGGGCAGGGGTTGGGTGCATTGTGGACTGGGTGGCTATCAGTGGCAGAGACCCGGCATTCTGAGACCCGGTAACGGAAAGTGGCTCTTGGGACATGGAATATCACCACTCTGGTGGGGAAGGAGCCGGAGCTTGTGCAGGAGGTTGAACGGTGCCAGCTTGATATAATCGGACTCGCCACTACGTACAGTTCTGGCTCTGGAACCAAACTCCTTGATAGGGATTGGACTGTCTCTTTTTCTGAAGTTGCCCAAGGTGAGAGGTGACGGGTAGGCGAAGGGATACTTGCGTCTCCTCAGCAGAGTGCCACTATGTTGGCGCTCACACCGGTGAACGAGAGGATTACTGCAATATGTTTGTGGGTTGCAGTGGGGAATATTCTGACTGTTGTTTGTGTTTACAAACCTGACAACAGTTCGGAGTATCCAGCTTTCTTGGAATCGATGGGCAGGGTCCTAGAAAAGGCTACAACTGGGGATATCATAGTTTTGGTGGGCAAAGTCAACGCTCACTAAGGCAATGACAGACACACTTGGTGGGATGTGATTGGGAGGAATGTCCTCTCTGATCTGAATATGAGCAGTGCTTTGTTACTGGATTTATGTGCTGGTCATAGTCTTAGCCATAGCAAACACCGTGTTCGAGTATAAGGGTATTTATAAGAGTACTTAGCACCAGAGCACCTTTTGCCAAAGGTGGATGATTGATTTTGTAATTGTATCATCAGATCTGTGACCGTATGTCTTGGACACTTGGGTGAAGAGAGGGGCGGAGCTTTAAATACACTACCACCTAGTATGAGCTGCATCAGATGGCAGGGAGCTGCTGGACACACTTGGTAAACGTAAAAGTGTCAATGAGGTGGACTGGGAACGTTTAGTAGAGGAATCTATCTGGACTATTTTCAACTGACACCTCCGGAAGAACTTTTCCCATGTCGCTGGGGACTTGGAACACAAGTGAACCCTATTCAAAGTCTTCACTGTGGAAGCAGTTCCCCTGAGCTGTGGCCTGAAGGTTGTTAGTGCCAGTCCTGGTGGCAATGGACACCAGTGATGAGGGAAGTTGTCAAGCTGAAGAAGGTGGCCTTTTGGCTTTGATTGGCCCAGGGGACTCCTGACTCAGTGGACCGGTATTGGCAGGCTAGGACTGCACCCATGATGGTTGCAGAAGCAAAACTCTGGTTCAGGTAGCCTTTGGAGAAGGACTTTTCGGTGGCCTCAAAGAGGCTCTGGCAAACTGGCGGACAACTCAGGAAGGAAAAGCAAATAAATATAAAATAAATGCCCAGGTTGTATTCAGCAGGGGAGGAACTGCTGACCTAGACTGGGGATATTGTTTGGCGATAAAAGGAGCACTTTGAGGAACTGCTGAATCCGGCAGACACACTCTGTTGTCCATATGGCAGGGACGGAGGACTTAGTTGAGTCTTTGCCCATCTCCCAATTGAAATTCCCTGAGGTGATGGGAAAGCTCCTCAGTGGCGAGTCACCGGGGATGGACGAGATTTGTTCTGAGATGCTGAAGGCCCTGGATGTTGTTGGGCTTTCATAGTTGAAACGCCTGTTTAACACCCCGTAAATGTCGGGTACAGTGCCCTTAGATTAGTAGACTGGGGTGGTGGTTTCCATTTTTAAGAAAGGGGACAGGAGGGTTTGCTCCAACTATAGGGGGATCGCGCTGCTCAGCCTCCCAGGGAATGCTTATGTCAAAGTGCTGGAAAGGACACTTTGCCCGATTGTCGTACCCCAGATCCAGGAGAAGCAATGCTGGTTCCGTTCTGGCTGTGGAACAGTGGACAAACTTTTTACCCTTGCACGGATACTGGGGGGGTTTTGGAAGTTTGCTTATCATTCGTCATGTGTTTTGAAGACTTGGAGCAGCCGTGTGACTGTGTCCCATGAGGTATCCTGTGCGGGGAGCTGCAGGAGTGTGGGGCATCTGGGGCCTTAGTTCAAGCCATGCGTTCCCTGTACAACCAAAGCTGGAGTTGTGTCCGCATTCTTGGCACTAAGTCGCACTCATTTCCAATGGGTGTTGGACTCTACCAGGGGTGCGCCTTGTCACCTATTTTGTTCATGATTTTCATGGACAAGATGTCAAGGCGCAGCCAAGGCTGGGAGGGTGTCAGGTTTGGTAGCCTCTGGGTTGCATCTCTGCTGTTACAAACGATGTCCTGATGGCTTTGTTGGGCTGTGACCTCCAATGCATGCTGTGTGAAGTGGTCAGAATTAGGGATGCTAAAATTCAACATTTTCTCTGACTGAATACTTGTCCCTTTGCATGGAAGAGTATGTGAATAACCGCTTTGTTTTTTTTCCCCCCCCATGTGGTTCAGTCAACAAAAGTTGCGCATTGGAATCCATCGGAGCATCATTAGGCTGTTGTTAATAGTGTTATTTATAAGTCTATATTTATAAGTCTATTCTGAAATTAGAGCTGGACTGAATAGTTTAAAGCTTCATCAAAACTTTGATTATCAAAATCTAAATCAACATTGGGATACTTCAGCTTTTTTGTTGCATGTGGTCTTTCTATTTGAACCCGGTATTTCTTTACTTTTTGAATAATTTGATTCCAGTGTTGGCTGCAGAGGATTTTTACTGGCTTGTGATCCAAATATTTCCAGTAAGCGTTGTGTAATTAAGTCCAAATTCCAAAAGTAAAAATTTATTGAAGAAAGGTATGTGTAATCATTTTCAAAATCCACAACATATTTTTATCTAACGATATATTCTGCTTCAGTCCATATCAAATGGCAATTCCGTTTCAAAGCTGAACTTTTTCGGTCGATAACTGCTCTCCCACTTGCCTCATGCTCGCTAATGTATTAATGACGCGGTCTAAATCTAAAAGCACCATGAATTACATTTACATAAACACAGTAACAAAAATTTAATTCAAACATTTTGGCTCTAGCACAATTAAAATAAATTACTTAAGTTCTTACAAAAAGATCATATTTTGTATCTGCATTCACTTGGCACTCGATGCTCCATCACAACATCACTCTCGTACCTGCTGTGGAAAGAACAAATCGCCTGTTAGGAAACATTTTCAAAATGCTGATGACTATCCCTAAGGGTGCGATAGGCTATCATTATTATATGCCTTTAATTGGATTTGCCTAATGCCTGCATGTACAGTGGGCTCTAAAATTACTGGCGCAGCTAACTGACAATGCACAAATAATACAAATCCAATTCTGAAATAGTTGGGACGAAGTGTAAATTGTGAATAAAATCAAAATGCAATGACTTTCAGATCACATGAGCCAATATGTCATTTACAATAGAACATAGATAACATTTCAAGTGTTGAAACTGAGACATTTTACATTTTAATCCACAAAATGAGCTTATTTCAAATTTTCTCGCTGCGACAGGTCTCAAAAACGTTGAGGCACAGGCAAAAAAAGGGCAGAAAAAGCAATTAATATACAAAAGAATCAGCTGAAAGTACGTTTAGCAAGTAATTAAGTTAACTGGCATCAGGTGTGTAACATGATTGGCTATAGAAGGGATGTCTTAGAGAGGCTGAGTCTCTCAGAAGTAAAGATAGCCAGAGGCTCTCCAACCTGTGAAGGCTTGCGTAAAAAAATTGTGGAATACTTTAAAAATAATGATCCTCAACGTCAAATTGCGAAAGCTTTGAAGGTCTCATCATCGACAGTGCATAACATCATCAAAAGATTCAGAGAAACTGGGAAAATCTCTGTACGTAAGGGACAAGGCAGAAGACCTTTACTGGATGCCCGTGATCTTCGGGCCCTCGAACGGCACTGCATCACTCACCGGCATGATTCTGCCATTGACATTACTAAATGGGCCCAGGAATACGTAAAGAAACCCTGTCTGTAAACACAGTCCGCCGTGCCATCCACAGATGCCACCTAAAACTCTATCATGCAAAAAGGAAGCCATTGTTGAGCATGATCCAGAAGCGCCGCCGTGTTTTGTGGGCCAAGGCTCATTTAAAATGGACTGTAGCAAAGTGGTAAAGTGTCCTGTGGTCAGACGAGTCCAAATTTGACATTCTTCTCAGAAATCATGGGCATCGTGTCCTCCGGGCTAAAGAGGAGAAAGACCACCCCTCCTGTTATTAGCATTCAGTTCAAAAGCCAGCATCTCTGATGGCATGGGGATGCATTAGTGCATATGGTGTGGGACACTTGCATGTTTTAAAAAGAACCATGAATGTTGAAAGGTATATAAAGGTTTTAGAGCACCATATGCTCCCCTCCAGACGACATCTATTCCAGGGAAGGCCTTGTGTATTTCAGCAGGACAATGCAAATCCACATACTGCAGCGATTACAACAGCATGGCTTCGAAGTAGAGGAGTCTGTGTGCTGAACTGGCCTGGCTGCAGTCCTGATCTTTCACCGATTGAGAACATCTGGCGCATAATTAAACGAAAAGTATGTCAAAGGAGACCCAAAACTCTCCAGCAGCTGGAAGCCTGTGTTAAACAAGAGTGGAATCAAATTCCAATGGCCGAACTCAAGAAACTAGTCTCCTCAATGCCCAGACGCCCCATCTCTGTGTTAAAAAGAAGAGGGGATGCTACACCACGGTAAACAGGCCCCTGTCCCAACTTTTTTGAGACCTGTAGCAGCCATCAAATTTGAAATGAGCTCATTTTGTGGATAAAATTGTAAAATTTCTCAGTTTCAACATTTGCTATGTTATCTCTGTTCTATTGTGAATAAAATACTGGCTGGTGTGATTTGAAAGTCATTACGTTTTGATTTTATTCACAATTTACACTTTGTCCCAACTATTTCGGAATTGGGGTTGTAATTTAAAAAACTCTAAAAAAAAAAAAAAATTATAGAGAAACTCTATAATTACAAATGACAAATGATAACATGAGAAATACTGTACAATATTGTTCCACTGGAACCAACCAAAGTCATTTCCTGATCCAGATTGTTGACAAAACTGGCAGACTATATTCATTAACTGACAGGCTATATTCATAAAAGAAGATAGATTTAATTTAAAAAGTACTGATTTAATGCGCTGAGTCACTTTATCCAAATTGAAGATTTTGCCTGAGGATGTTTTTTTTTTTTTTTTTTTTTTGGGGCGGGGGGGGGGTTGATGACATCCTGTAGCTCATTAAAGTGACAAAATAGCCAGCAGGGTTCTGCCGATGCTGGTCGGTGGTGGTCGGCGCCGACCAGCACTCGGAATGCACCAACCACCACTCAGTTCAGATCGCTAGTGCTTTTCCCGACCGACACTTTTTTTTCAAAGATCAGTTAAAAATGAATGCAACCAATGTCCAATAAAATCACCAGAAACAAAACATAAATTACCGTACCCCCCCTTCTTGTTATTGTCAGAATAGCGAACTTTCGTTTTCGACCCATGCCCTGTCTGCACTGGTCTTCATTGATACTGAAAAACCTGCCCAACAGTGATGGAAACACCGAGTGCCATCCGAGCCCGTGTGTGCTGGGTATTCATGGCGAATTGAATCTGAGGCTGTGGGGAAATGATCGGTGCGGTTGTCTCAATCTAATGAAAGACAGGCAATTATAATCGGGCAGGGTGATTGATTTCTGTAGCGCTGTACTTTGCATGTCGAGAGAAAAGTTTTCTTGTTATATAAACGACAGCAAAACTAAATAAATCTCTGTCGAGGACAGTAACATTCTTTACATGTTAATCTATCAGTGTTTAATGACAGTGGCGTTCGGTCAGTCGACGGAAAACCTAGGGGCAGAAAACATACCTTGAAACGGATGAGATTATTGACCCGATTTTAATCATTGTTCTTGTTTAACACGTTTTCCGACAATATGAAAAATCCATTTGCAGTTAAGTACACAGTTTCCCTTTTAATGAAATGGCAAGGCGAGTGAATAATAAATTCAATAAAAATGTTTAATTCACATGCCTTAATAGGTAGCTCTTCACAAAAAATAAAAACCTACTATGGATTTTCCGCGTTAACTTTTGCCACATCTTACAAAGCAAGAAATGCGCACTTTTTTGCCTTCAGTTGACGCGTTTTATCTCTTGTCTTAACGAAGACAATTAGCTACACCTGAGAAGAGAGAGTTAAAGTGTCTTTTATCAAGCAAAATGACTGAAACAGATCAAGACTAATTAGCAGTTTAAAGACATTTATCGCCCTCTTTGGTCTCTGTCCAACGGGCTCCACTGAAGAAATGTTTGAAACATAAATGACAGTAAAGTCGTATTCAGAAATTTAAGCAAAAGTATTTGGATACAAAATAGAAAAACAAGTTTTTGAATATGGCATCTATCTATGAAAATGAGAGGCATCTCGCTATGCACCGAGGAGCACATCAAAGAAACACAGTAATCTGGTGACTCAGAAGCAATATCTGCTTTCGAATTGACGCAAAAATTTTCTAGCTCGCGCGCTGCGCGTGTTCACATACGACCAATTCTCTGACCGGCACTCCGAGCATCCTGGGCAGAACCCTGAGCCAGCTCACAAGGGACGCCGTTCTGTGCCAATGTTTCATGGGGTTCAACACAAATATGTTTCCATTTAAACTGTGAAAAATGCTGAAATGGGAGATGGAATTCAGAGAATGTTTTAAATTAATTAATTATATGCATAATTGTAATCCTTACAATATCATGTGCATCATATGCATGTGTTCAATGTACCCTATCAGTGTTCTCTTGGTCATTTACTAATGAATAATTTCTTAATCATTATCTGCTCATGCATTGGTCGAGTGAGGGTAGGATGGAGCATGAGATTGACAGGCAGATTGGGCCAGCATCTGCTGTGATGCGGGCGTTGTACCAGACTGTTTTGATGAAGAATGACCTGGGCCCAAAAGCGTAGCTCTCGATTTACTGGGCGATCTATGTTCCAGCCCTCACCTATGGTCATGAACTTTGGGTAGTGACCGAAAGGACAAGATCGCAAATACGAGTGGCCAAAATGGGCTTTCTCTATAGGTGGCTGCACTGACCTTTAGGGATAGGGTGATGAGCTTGACAATCCAGGACAGGCTGAAAGTAGAACTGCTGTTCCTCCTCATCGACAGGAGTTAGTTGAGGTGTTCAGGCCTCTGGTATGGATACTGTCTGGATGCCTGTCTTTAGAGGTTTTTTTTTTTTTTTATACACTTTATTGTACCCCATGGGGTAATTTGTCCTCTGCATTTGACCCATCCTATAGGTAGGAGCAGTGGGCAGCCACACAGAGCAGCGCCCGGGGACCAACTCCAGTTCTTAAGCCAGTATCTTGGTCAGGGGTACTGGTAGGAGCATTCATATAATGCTTGTTTTTGTGGGTGGGGGAAACTGGAATACCCGGAGGAAACCCACGCGAACACGGGGAGAACATGCATGTCCTGTTCTGGGCATGTCCAACTAGGAAGAGGCCCCGTAGGCAGACCCAGGACATGCTTGAGGGATTATATTTCCCCGCTGGCTAAGGAAAGTCTTGGGGTCCCTTTGGAGGAGTAGGAGGAAGCAGCTGGGGGGGGATGCATGGGACACTTTACATAGTCTCCTACCCCTGCACCCCGGCCCTGGATGAGAGGCTGAAAATGGATGGATTTAGATTGATCAGACAACAGGACAGTTTTGGACCTTGTTTATACCTATACAGTTGATCTTAAATGAGCTCAGGGATTAGAACCCAGAGAAGGGAGCTGTCGATAGGGGGAGCGTTTTTCTGGTCCTTGTCTATGCAGGTATATAGTTTTATCATCACATGCGTGAGTTTTAACTTGGATTTGTGGATGGAAAAATGAACTGTATTCACTGACATTGGTCTTCAGAGGTGTTCCTGAGCCCATGCAGTGATTTCCACTCCCAAATCTTGCCAGATTTTAATGGAGTGCCTGAAGGGCCTGAGGATTCCATTCAATATTGGTTTTTGGCCTTTTCCCTTGCATGGAGATGTCCTTGGATTCTCTGTATCTTTAAATGATATTATTTACTGTGCATGATGACAGCCCCAAATCCTTTGCTATTTCACATTGCGAAACATTACACATAAATTGATAGTCACAATCTTTCACACTGTGGTGAAGCCCTCGCCATCTTTACTTCTGAAAGCCTCTCTGGGATGCTCTTATTATACCCAATCATGTAAACTGTCCCCAAATAACCCAGTTAGCAGTTAGATGTTCCATCAGGTGTTTTTTTTTAGCATCACACAATATCTCCAGTCTTTTGTTGATGATTTGCAGATCATTGCATTCTGTTTTTTTTTGGATTCCACTGAGCATCCAAAATTTTTTGAAAGGGGGGTTGTAGTATGTTTTGTCAGTGGTGTACCACACAGCACGTGGAAAGGCTTTGTGGAGATTTACTGATCAAATGACAGTCTGATGCCCTGGTTACATAATGACAAATTCAGTGACATTTTGTGGTGGTGGACACCTTTTATGAAGCAGTGTTTAAACCAACAGAATGGAGTATTTAATCCTGTAGAGTTTACACCAACAGAATCTATGTCTGGCGATCAAAATAAATGGCAAGCAAATTCATCAGTTAAGCTAACTTTGGTATATACAGTATGCGGTCGCGCACATCTTGACACATGAAAATAATATGTTACAAAGGTGGTATGTCAGTATATAAGTATGGCAGAAAACATTTTCATGGGAACCATGGAAGTTTGAGTGAGAAACGATGATGATTTATTGTACTCATAGACCGTGTAAAAAGACAGATGCAGCACCCGGGTCTGAAAAGCAAAGCCAATGCGGAAATGTCCGAAAATTGCATTCTATTTAATGGCCAGCAGATAACGACGTCGGTGGTTGCAGAAAGACGTTCAATGCTATAGAAGTCCGTGAGAAAATGATATATTATTTCACAAATGATTTTCCACATTATTTTATGGTATCTATTGCAAGTTTCAAGTCTCCTTCGATATATCATGATGTTCATGTTTGTAAATTATGGTCCCAAATAGACTAGAATAAAGGATAAAGCCAGAATATGCTTTAGGGGCGTGGCTATCCTCTGGTCCTTGTCTGATACGGTCAGATCCACCCCTCGCTCCTCCCTGGCTCTTCAATTCACGCTCTTGTCCAATAGGAATTACGTCCAGTTTCAAAATGACAAAATGGCACTGTTCAAATGGCCAAAATCGAGGCTTCCTTAATGGTATGCTGAAACCAATGGGTGATGTCACAGTTGCTTCGTCCATCTTTTTATACAGTCTATGATTATACTGAGATGGGCTCTTATTTTCCTGCAGATTCAATTGCTGAAGATGAACCAGCACCATGCGCTATCTCAGGTCACGGGCGCCATTGCCCCATCAACGGTACTGTATGCAAAGATGGCTGGCACGGCCCCAACGGAGGCATAACTAACTTTGACAACTTCGCTTTTGCAATGCTGACAGTCTTCCAGTGCATCACTATGGAGGGATGGACTGATGTGCTGTACTGGGTGAGGATTTTCATGTACACAGACCCACATGTGCACACATGCTCACACATACACTCACATTCTCATATCCTCACAGAGGTGTAGATTCACACACAGACACACAAGCACACACACATATTTTCACACGCATTCACCCTCACAGGTGCACACACACACACACACACATATACCCATACAGAAGCACACACACAAATACACACACACACACACACACACACACACACACACACACACACAGATTCACTCAGACTGATGCACGCACTTATACATAAACAAATACCGTACGCACATATAGACCCAGACCAAGACATGCACTCACATGCGTACGCATACACACACACTCACACTCACACACAGGCACACATACATACACATACACACTCACACACCGCTGCCTGTACATCCTTTGCTCACTTGCTCTCTATCTCCTGGTTGCCATGGCAAATATATGCTAATGTAGCCATCAAAGGGTAATATGACAATGCAGAGACAAAGGATGAACGTCTCGGGTAGAATTGAGTGGGGAGTGAACTGAATCGCCAATCGGAGTGGAGAGCCTTTTCTGGACAGCATTGACTTTGGAAGAAAAAGCTTATCGCTGAGCCTGGGGCCATAAGTGTTTCATGTTTTGGTAAAAATGGACCAATGAGCACGACAGGGTCGCCAAAACTTCTGTGGATAGAGAAGACAAATTTGCCAGTCAGTGTTAAAGAGAGAAAGTTCATCAGAATAGGTGAAACTGCACTAATATTTTGCTCTTTAAAAACAGTGTGCTCTCTGCACAGTCTTATAAATTAGATATTTCATGATGCCTCTGAATGTATGTTTTCTCTTTGACGTTGAAGTAGATGTTTTTTTGTACTGATCACATGCCTACTCTGTACAAATAACAATGTGAAGCCATCATCGGCCAGTCCGCGAAGTACACAGACTGGTTTCAAAATTTACCTGCTTCACTGAACTGGTTCAACTTTATCCATCATTAATATCACATATTGATACAGTTTTTTTATGGTTGTTCACTGCCCTTCCTAGATGAATGACGCCATGGGATTTGAGCTGCCTTGGGTTTACTTCGTCAGCTTGGTCATCTTTGGGTCCTTCTTTGTGCTGAATCTGGTTCTGGGAGTGTTGAGTGGGTAAGTGGGCTACAACTTGTCTGTCTGTCTGTCTATGCGTCTGTCTGGCTGTCTTTGGTCATGCATGTTTCACGGTCCAGGAACATCACATCTGATGTGTTATTTTGCCTCAAAGATGCTTAGTATTACTCAGCCATGCAGAAATATTTGACAGCATATAAAATCCGCTCTGTGGAAATAAAGTATTTGTTGACTGTTTGAACTTATGCTTGTGTTTGAGCTTGCATGAAAATTTTGACCACGCTTTGAGAAAAGTTTGCAAATCATAAGCCCCTTGATTTACTCATTGTTGCTGTCCACCGTCAACACTAATGGTCAATCCAGGAGTACACATGTACTGTTTTGTTGGTCATTGAACAGAGACCTTGCTCTTCAGCCATGTTCACAGACACAGCTAATGTCGTGACCAAGGTGTCAGGAAGAGTTTAGAGTTTTAGAGTTTAGAGTTTATTTATTTATTTCTCTAAAAATACAGAGACCCCTTCCGGGGTATGTGAGAAATACATTGACACAATAAAAAATATAAAAAGGCAAACAAGGCAGCTAGCACACACATTTCACCAGCACCATTTGAGGTAATGCAGTGACACTGGGTAATACATAATGCGTGTACATATGAACCTAGTATCAAAATAACAGGACAGAGTACAAAGGCATTCCAAAAGAAGCAACACTTCTACGTTACTATTCATTTAGCAGTCTTACTCATTGACAAGATCAGCAAACTAATAAAAACTACTCCAACACTAGGTAGCATTTACAGTCCTATAATAACAGAAACCACACTGACTGACATCCCAGGCCAGCCTGAGTTCTTTCTATTTTTATATAGATTACATGCAAATACATATCTACTTATCAGAAACTAGACATTATTATGGCAACAAATTTAGCTAAATTTGACAATTGTTTACCCCCCGAGTCATTGAACAGCTGCTGGAATTTCAAAGCACTAGGTCTGGTGTAATAATACTGAAGCCCTACGTGGCAAGAAGGCACTTCAGGTCATGACATAGTGATAATCATCTCCCAAGTCCCCTGAGCCACATTTCATGCAGTACCCACTTTCAGTGTTATCTTGTTGGAACCTTCTTTTTGTAACTGGCAATCAGTGGTTACCACATCGAAATTGACATAGTTTAATGCGCTCGGTAGCACTAAGTGAGGACAGGTAATTCTCATATTCATGGCTAAATTTAAAAAGTAAAATTCGTACAATGAATATGGTTAGAAACATCACTCCTCCAGTTCTGTTCGCTGATATCTCTCAGTCTCTGCTGCACCACATTCTTTACAAAGCTGTTATCGTGATAGCTTTCCTGCTCAAGCCATATATATGAAAGTCCACAATTATCCAGTATACTTCTAATCTTTTTTATCCACTTTGATTGGAAATAGTTCTGTAGGCTAAGCCTATATAACAGGTCATACACTAACTTAGATAGCCTTGAAGACTTTCCTTCTGAGACTCTTATCCAATAGCCCACCATTCTTACGTCTAGAGTATTACAAAGTGCGAATTTACCAACCTCACCATAGACCATACAACTTGGTGTTGATCGCCATAGTTTGAGCAATTTCTTCAAATATCCCCGATAAAATACTTCAATATGGTTTAAGTTATTAAACCCCCAGACTTCACACCCATACAATAGTATAGGGACTATCATTCTATCAAAAAGTTCACACTGAATATCAGTAGGTAGGGACAGCCTTCTGGCCTTTGTCTGTAAAGCGTACAAAGCTCTCCTTGCCTGATTAACCTGTTTTCTTACCGCTTTGTTAAATGACCCATTATAATTAAAGTTTGTGCCCAAGTAGACAAAATCATCCACAACCTGCACGTCACTTTCACCAAATTTAGAAGAATCTCGGTTTCTAACTTTACCCCTTGAGAATACAACTACCTTAGTTTTGGTGGCGTTAACTGTCAAACGTCATAACTTACAGTATTCATACACGGCATTAAATGCCAACTGGAGTTCTTTTGCAGATTCTGCCAAAATAACTGTATCATCTACATATAGCAGTACAAACATCTTTGTAGGAAGGAGGGAAGAGTTGTAGAGCCAGATCTTTTCATTTATCTCTGGGAGGTATTGATTGAGAAGTTCTTCTTTTTCTGTGAGAGGTGTTGTTTGACTCTTGCATGCACTCTCTGTGTAGTTAAGGCCCGGTAATTGTGTCTGCATGCAAGGAATACATTGATCATGAGGAATTGTCATTGGTTTGTTGGTTAACTGGCATAATTAATGTGCTCTGTGCCCTGTTTCTCTGTAATGGCTCATTATAATTCTGTAATATTGGAACAAACTACGGTTCTGTTCTTACATTATGGTTGCAAATCTTTCACAAACATATAAATGCGAATTACAGGACTATGTGTAAACTGTTTTTCTGGGATTAAACTTGTTTTCTCTCGGCAATATGTATGAGCTAATTACCAATGTGCGGATTGTGAAGTGTTATCAGGTTGCCTAGCGAGCAGCTGAAAGTGCAGGCTGTTGCTGTGCATGTGTTATTATTTCTGTATGATTTGCCTTTTGGGCATGCTGAGGAAACGGTATGCCCTAGTGCCTCATCGATCACTTATATCGCCTTTTTACTTTGTTTTTTATGTTCTGACATCGGGATTCTTCCACTCGCCTGCTGTTTATTTAGCTTTATTGGGTAAAAAAAAGAAGTACCAGCAAAAATTGTGGAGTGCGGGGGTACAGAAGACAACAGAAATATCGTTCTCCTGTTGCCTTCACTGACCAGGCCAGGGCTAGCTGTCAACCCTCCAAATACCGAATGTTTTAGCAAGGAGGTACTGCTTTTGTGCTAACTGTTGTAGACTTATTCTAAATCTGAGTTTTGAAGGGCAAGGAAAATTTCTGTCAGGAAAGGATTCACTCGGCTTCTGCAATCTGACAGTGCACTGCTGCTGGTTGTCAAGAGGGAAAAATCATGCCTGAGGATTCCAAATAATGAAAAAAAGTTTGCCATGACAATTTCAGTGCCAGTTATTGGTGTTATGTGCATTGGTTTTATTTTCTTCAGCATTCTCTCGAAAAAACAAACACTGCTCAAGCTAAGCTCAATTTGTGGATGATTTTGAGAGTTGTAAAGTGTTTAGGTTATTTAAGGGCAGGCCCAGTTTAGGTGTGGTTCAAAGGGAGGAAACTTCTGGAAGTGACTGCAAGTGGTGAGTGATCCTTCTGCCCAACTTCGATGGAGGAGGATGGATGAGCAGACCGTGTGTGAAGGAGAATGGCCTTTAATGTAGGCTACTCTAAACCATCTCCTGTATCGTCCCATCATCAGAGAGTTCTCCAAGGAGAGAGAGAAGGCCAAGGCCCGTGGAGACTTCCAGAAGCTGAGAGAGAAGCAGCAGCTGGAAGAGGACCTGAAGGGTTACCTGGACTGGATCACCCAGGCGGAGGACATCGACCCAGAGAATGAGGAGGAGGGCGAAGGCAAGCGCAACCGTAAGTGAACGCACACATCAGCCCCTCCCCCCCTGACAGCCGGCCGACTGTATTTACCCTTGAGCTGTAAGGAGGCCTTGATATATTATACGCATTGAGATTCCAATCAGGTTAAAATAATGGTTATTTTTCACTATGGCAACAAGAGCTGTCCTTCACTGTGCTCTCTGCAGTGAGCAATGTTATGTAACTCTTGGGTCCTCTTTCCATTAAGCAGTCTCACAGTTAGCATTCATGAATAATTTTCACTCACACTGAAGTGCACGTCTGTCAAGATGGTATAATCACCTTGATTTTGAAGGTTGCACTCTTAATGCTTGGCTGCTTCCCCTCACAGGTGTTCCATTGTCAGATTTTGCCTTTATTTTATCTATTCAAGTTCTGTTCACAAATACCATAGAAGCAGATTTGTGCAATATGATAATTTAGCGTAGCATTTGCACAACTTTCACTTTTGAAAGTGGTAGATATGGCTGTTTCAAAATATTTAATTTAGAGAGGCTACTAGCGTGATTGCCTGATTACATATGTAGGTCCTGGAAGTTTTCAAGTAGAATGTTAACTGAGGAATAAGTAACATATGCCTTTGCTATTGCCCAGGTAGCCTTTGGAGTTAAGCTAGTAGCCCTGTAGTCAGAGGGTGATAATTCAGAGATGGTAAAAGTCCGACCATGTTTTTCCTCCAACCCTAAATTCACTCAGGTGACTTGGAGAGGAATGGTGGGTCATTTCATCTCAACTGGACCAGTGGTCTGAACTTGACACCCTCAAAAAAATCTGGCAAAAATAGATGTTGTACTTCATGACATAAAATTTGTGCATGCCAAAATCTAGACCTCTAGGTCAATTAACCCCTGAGATAGGGCCCTCGCAGTGCACAGCAACCTTACAAGTTCCCGCATTCATTGAATTTTCAACGGTTTTCAGTGGTCGATTTTGAATCTTTCCTAAAAAGGTAATGCTCTCCTGAAAGGTGATTCTAGCAGAACCCTTTACGTAGATTTCAAATCTGGCATCATTTTTGGGCTTGGGGTTACCTGTAATTTACTAGAGCCATCAATTTATGATGCTGAAATTTTTCAGGATTTTGGACAGCCCTAGGACTATACCTAATAACTGTAGAATATTGTACTTTGGCATATTTAACCACAAAATGTGTCTAACCCCAAACATTAAAAATGACTATTACATGTACTGTGGTGGTTTTAAAGGGGTCTCAAATCCATTCCGCGGTATTATTTTACCAAATGGCAACCCTGGTTTCTTACCCAAGCAGTGGAGCAAAAATTCTGAAACTTGGTCCATTACAATATATGGATTGTCTACTTCAACATTTCCAAGTATGATTGTGTGGACTTCATTCTAAGTATTGTAAATTCACTGCTGAATATGGTGTGTTTTGGGGGTTCATAGGCAGCATATTTGATGAATCAGTACTGCACTGATATTTTGTTGCTTATTTCTAGT
Source organism: Gymnothorax javanicus (assembly GCA_029692085.1). Classification (NCBI taxonomy): domain Eukaryota; kingdom Metazoa; phylum Chordata; class Actinopteri; order Anguilliformes; family Muraenidae; genus Gymnothorax; species Gymnothorax javanicus. Next base: position 23,211,095 of record CM056203.1, read on the forward strand.
ATTTTTCAAGACCGCAAAGGGGTCACTGATTGATCCCAAAATTTTTTCTGCCTATTGAAATTTCCCATCTGAAATTGACCTCCGATAATATTCGTTAGCGACTCTTATCCCAAATCTGGTGGGAAATTTGCAATCTACACAAAAAGTTCTGGGATCACCATTTATCATTTGAAATGTTGAAAATATAGTCAGCCCAAATATTCAATAGACTAAGTTTCAGAATTTTTGCTCCACTGAATGGGTAAGAAACCAGGGTTGCCATTTGGTCAAAAATAATAGACTAAGAATGGATTTGAGACCACTGCTTTAAAACCAGGGTACAGTATGTAATTGTTGGATTTTAGTGTTTGGGGTTGAAGTTACATATTTTGTGGTTAAATATGCCAAAGTACAATATTCTACAGTTATTAGGTGTAGTCCTAGGGCTGTCCAAAATCTTGACAAATTTCAGCATCATGAATTTTTTACGGATTTGGGATGGCTCTAGTAAAGATGCCAGATTTGAAATCAACGTAAAAAGTTCTGCAAGAATCACCATTCAGGAGAGTATTACCTTTTTAGGAAAGATTCAAAATCGACCGCTGAAAACCGTTAAAAATTCAATGAATGCGCAAACTTGTAAGGTTACTGTACACTGCGAGGGCCGTATCTCAGGGGTTAATTGACCTAGAGGTCTAGATTTTGGTTTGCATGAATTTTAAGTCATGTACTACAACAAATATTTTTGCCAGATTTTTTTTGAGTGGATCAGGTTCAGATCATCTGGAAATTTGGTCCACTTGATATGGAATGACCCTGGTGCCAATTTGCAAGACCATGCAACTGGCTCCAAATACTGCAGAGGACTTTGATTGTCTGAACCTGGATTTTCCACCATTGCTTAAATATTGTTTCTCTGCTTCTAAACTGTGTGCTTGGAAGCTTCAAAGATTCAATACATTGTGGCCTGACCCACCTCAGGTGCAAATTTCCATGCTGATTATGTTCCCCGCAAAAACGAAGGACATACTGTTTTACCCTCTGTCCATGATTCCTTGATTACATGATTTCGTTATTCTGTAACAACTTCTTTTCCAGGCCATATCTTGGCAACTTTTCGAATTTTTTTCAGGAAACTTGGTATATGCTGACTAGTAGTGAACCGGTGCCTTTCGCTGTTTTGGTGATTTTGGGATCTGGGGGCAGAGGGAAACACATACACATCACTCTAGTTATTTCTAACTTCACAGCCAGTTGAGTTAACCCACACATGAATAACTTGCAGATTCTTTGAAGATCCCATCTGGTACTTTCCTGGAATTGAAATGTACGGCGAGAAACCTTGAAAAGCCAATTTGATCAGCAGTACGTGTTCAAAGAATTGTGCAGGTTATACTCTTTTTACTCTCTATGTTATGTAACAAGGCTGATCATGCTTTTGTATATGTTTTTAATTCAAGAGTAAATTTTGTAAATAAGTGCTTTCATTTATCAGGGCTTTTACTTCATGAGCATTAAAAGAGAAAGGTTAATATATGCAGTCTTTTGAATCATTTTCTGCTTCTTGTCAGTGCTTTTATTTATTTCACCTCTGATAGGAAGTAAAACCTTATGAGTATTATACTGTGTCTTTTTATAAATGAACTCATACATCACCATGAAGAAGGAAATGGCTGGAGGAATTATTACTACCTATGCTGAGGGAAAGGCCTAATCCAAATCCTCTTTATGTAATCACCACATGACGCAAGGCAGGCAAGACTGGTGGTGTGAGCGCTAGGGCTTTCGGAGCCAGAGGCACTCTGGGTCTCTCTCTCTCTCTCTCTCTCTCTGCCTTGTTACAGCTCTTTTCATTTTTTAATCTCAGGTATGATGTGTATACAAGCTATTTCGTTTAATGATTAGACACGGCAATATGGCTAGCGGCTGTTAAAGAAGGTGTTTTATAGGAACTGTCTGAGGGGCATTGTTAAACAATATACACTGGAAACCCAGAGCCATGTTTAGCCAATAATGCACAGACTCCCTTGAGTGGATGACGATCAGTGCTGACATGAGCTTAATGGCCCTGTTAACTGTCATTTGCTAGGTCATAAAACATTCTGCAAGTCAGCGGCTGGATGGATGACAAAAATAGCTGTACAATAACAGTTCTGCTGCATTGCAAAAGAGGGCTTTAGGATGGGATGAAGTGGATGGGAGATCAAGAGGGAGAGATTGAACATGAGCGTGCATCAGGTTTTCGTAGGTGGAGAAGGCTGTCAGAAAATTCCTCCACAGAACTGGTCTGAGCAGTCTTTTCAGGGAGTGTGGTTCTGGGGTGCATTTGGATGCGTCATCATGGGTTTCTGGACCAATGGTCATTTAACAACACTACCACTTGTTTAATTCAGATTTTGTCAGAATGCACAGTCAGGTACATAAATATGTGGACATTGTTATTTTAGATCTTTGCAACAGCAAATTGGAGATGAAATTTAATTATTAATATGAGTTTAAAGGGATGGTTCACTTTTTTTGAAGTGGGGTTGTATGAGCTACAAATTGCCACTACTTACATGAGATGCAGTAGAAAGCTCTCTGATCTCCAGGTAGCCGCACCAGCGCATAGTGCTGTGTGGAAATTTAGGCGATACACTGTTGTGAACGGGACCAGGGAAACGGCGTATTTTTGCAGCCTAAAAGAGGTCCTACCTGAAAATAATACACCATTTCAATTGTACGCTATATTAAAAAAATTACAGCGCTTTACCTGCTCGGAAAAAAAACACAGTCGCTCTTGAACTAACTAACTGACGTATTCCATTGGAGTAAACTGCGCTCTGTAGCAATCAGCTGTTTGGGTCTGACTCTGAGTGGTTTGTGGCAGAGACAGCATTTCAATGACATAGAATTACGTCTCAAATTAAAAAAAAAAAAATCCCTATAATAACCAGCACAGCAGATACACAGTATGTGGCTGCGAGACCCTATCTTGATATCAATTTGTGCTGCAATGTTACATTAGACTTTTTCACAGGTGTTTCACTCTTTTACCTGATGCATGGGTACAGCAGTGCTCTTCAGCGTGCACCGTTGAGATTTCCCTGAATGTAGCCTCACGAAATTCTCTTTGGAAAAATGAATACTGCAAACACGGACCTCTGTTAGGGATACGGATGGCGTATCAATATCCATGTTGAGCGCAGCTAGCCACAGCTGGCGAAGTCTATCCCGCAGAGGAATGCGGTGGAAGCTGTAAGTGCACCAGGATACAGCTTTGCTTTCACGTCCAGGAAAGCAACACACACAGACCATTTTCAAAATATTTGCACAAGTTTAACGACCGTCCGACCTCGCAACCGCAGTTAAGCCGCTTGCACACTGGACGCGAAACAAATTTTTCGCAAGACAGATTACATTCAAAGTCAGTGCAAAGACGCAAATACATGCATTTCATTTATACACCGGTCACTTGAGCATTCAGTCGAATACAAAACCGTACACAAGAGGTTAAATATGCATTTAAAAAATCCAGTCTTCTACCTCTTCAACATGAACAGCCTTGGATTTTCTGACGGATTTTTTTCTTTTTTTTTTATACATAGAAGCCTCTCACCTTTTAATGCAGGAGTGTTCTCAATGTGTGAACAATAAAACTATTTATTTAATGAATAGTCTAGACTGATATATAAGCCTGTAATGATTAAGAAATTATTTGCTGCCAAGGCTACACTGACAATGTAAATGCATTACGCATGATATTGTAAGGATGGCAATCATACAAATAATACAAAACTCTCTCTGAATTCTGTCTCCTGTATTGGCGTTTTCCAACAGTGTAATTTATTTTCACTCATTTAAAATGTTTCTAGTTTAAAAAAAAAAAAATACACATTTAAAATGACAAACATCTTTTAAAGCATATTGAAGAATGAACATTGAGGTAAAACGGCATCACTCATAAACCTAGCTTACATATGTGTCTTTTTATGAGGTATGGAAATTCAGAATCTTCGAAAATCATATTGACATTTTTTGTCATCATTAATGCGGATAGGAAAATGCCTGATTACCGTGTGATGCAATGAACAATAATGCCAGCCAGACTAATATTCTGATTAGTCTTTTCAAATTAACAAATTAATGTTTTGTTGCCATTGTTAAGAGGGGCGGTTACACATTGGCAGCCACGGTTGGATCGTAATTAATTTATAAAATGATCAATGTTTTGACATATGTCTTCTTTAGGGCACTTAGGGATGATTCAATTCCTTGACTTGTGTCTAAACAGGTGGTAATTTAATAAATTAATTATTATTGCATCGTGGCTACATTTCTTCTGTCTCCTAATTAGGAAAAGTAAATGGGAACCTGTTTAGAGTTACCATACATTTGAAGGTGAGGTTACAGAAGGGCCTCTATACCTCCAATGGCATGGCACTGAAAATCCCAGGAAGAGGTTAAATTATCCATGCAATAATGAGGTTTTAAACTGGCTGATGTCCTATAAAGACTATGCTGTGACAGTGAAGTCCTGTGTTTATCCTACATGCCTTTTAGGGCCACTTTGTGTTTTTTGGGGGGCAATTTTAGCCAAAAGGCCATTTTTAGGAACCCAGTAAAGGTAAACCACTACTTATCACATCTGATGCCAAAATCTGAAAATTTGGATAACAATTAATCCACTGTTGCAGATTCAAGTTTCCAGGCGGCTTTATTACTGATTCATGGACTCCTAACCTTGGCAAAACTGCAAATTTGCATTCAAGACAGCTAGAGGGGTTTTTGAAGCCCAATGTTTGTAGTCCCATGTCTGAAAACTATTAGGAATTGAATTAAAGGCTGATCATTTACTTTAAACCTGAAAAAAAAAAGTATCGATTCTGAGGGGGTCGGTAATGACCCAGATGGCAATATTGCCTGCTTAGATTCAGCTAAATGCTTCTGAACTTCACTGTACAGATGGACTATGACTTTGAACATGCTGAGAAAGCAATCTAGGACTTTTTTGTTTTATATTTTAATTAATTTTTTTTTAATAAGTTTGGCATCTTTAATCTCTCCCAAATGTGTAATGTCCAATCAACAAACTGTAGACAAGCAGGCCCATATACAACTCATGCTTTGGGGTTTTGCTCATGCTTTGTCTGTCTAGTGCCACTCAATCATAGTCACAGTCATATTTTGTACTGAACGACACGTGCCAGCAAACAATGCTAACCTGAACTGACTGTATCTCTCATCTTTTCCTGATCAGCCCAAAGCCAATTATATGCTGCTCTCCCAAGTCACTCCCACAGTCGGCGCTGGCATGACAGTATTCGATCTGAGCCCGTAGTGGTCACTCTTCCGCCGCAAGCAGCACTGTCACTGAGTGAGAGCAGTAGCCAACCCAGAACACAGTCAGACCTTTTAAGGCAAAGAGGTGTAATGTTTAACTGTGGCAAAGTCAATCACCTGACCTGAATAAAATATGACATTCATTTCACTTTCTGAAGGCAAAACTGAAGACGTACCATGCTTTAAATGATCAAATTACAGTTGAAAGTCTGCACCTCGAGCACATCTTGATTGTTTGAATTCAAATTGTTGTGGCACACAAAATGAGTCAAAATGATTTAAAAAAAAAAGATGAACATTGTGTTATCGGCTGTACCTATTCTAGAAATATGTGGATTTCTTCTAATCGTTATCACTGCATTAATTGTCTCAAGGGTGTCCTTAGTGTGCACAAGCTACACCATTAGTATGTCAATTGAAATGATTGTGTTGCAACCATAGCTAAGATGGTGAGCTGTAACTGCTTTCCTCCTACAGTAGAGAACCAAATAGATGGGACACGTGTTCCTGTGAGTCTGAAACCTTTTCTGTGCGCATGCTTCAATGAACAGTATGTAATGCACCCCGGCACACTGCAGAGGGAGACTCTGCCATTTCCCAGAAGAGTTCAGTGATAATATGAAGTTTCACCACTGTATCCCGGAGATTGAATTCTGTAATGACATTGGTGCCTTGGATGATCTGAATCTTTTACGATGCAACCATTTCAAACATGTTGTGAGCATTTGCATCTGCTATGAATGTACTAGTTAATGTATACTAATGTGTGCTGTACACTGGTGACAGCTGCTGAGCCAAAAACAGAGGAGGTACAAAAATCCCTTTGGACTAATTGTATCTCCCTGACGACGATGGTCGGGAGATTCTATGGTTTAGTTCCGAGGCCGCCGCCGCAGAGACTTTCTGTTCCAGGCTCTTGAAGCCACAATTGTTATAGGAATTTCTCCAAATTTCACACAGGGGAAGATAATGATTGGACAATGCTCAAGACCAATTTTCGTGCATTTCCGACTTCCAATATTGATGCCAGCGGCCATTTTATCCAAAATTTGGGGATAGGGGAGATACATGACTCGGTCCCTGTGGCGACCGACTTATCTAGTTATTAGTCTTAACTTGTTTTCAATCTTGCTTTATAAATAAATTAACATTATGTGAACTCCGAAAGCACTCAACACAATCAGGCGTGGCCATTTCTGAGAAATAAAATGCTTCATTTGGACACGAAATTGCATTTCAATTGGCGCTATTCAAAACTATGGTTATATGATGCTAATCTTTGTTTTCTTCGTGGTAATTTCAACTGTCATGAAGCACAAGCATTGTGGGATGTGCTGACAGCAAACGTGGAAGTAAAAGAGTAGTTTATCTTTTTTTTGTGAAGCACATTTAGTGAGTTAGAACATTTTTCTGAATAGAAGTTTAATCGCAGTAGCATTGCATTGAAAAGGAAAGTGTGTATTTTACTGGCAGTGGATTATTTTGGCAATTGGACAGCTTGTTAATCATGGAAAATTGTTGAAAATGGGCCAAGACCAATCATTAGATAGTCCACCATTACCCAGAAGGTTTGATCAGAGGACTATTAATTTAGGCTGTGTCTGTTTGTCCGTGTGTGCACACTTCTGTCCAGATCCATTACGCTGAAGCTTTATGCAAGCAGCCTTACCATTTTACGCTGACTTTATGACATTCACCAAAGTTTCACATCCGTTACCTTTTTTTTTGACCTCTGACCTTTGACCATTGAGCTATAACTCCTTCATTTCTAGAGTAGATCTCCGACTATAGAGCTGAAAATAACACTATAGCGGACACCGGAACCCTTTCTTGCATCATTTCTAGCCGCCATCTTTCGATAGTAATTGTCTAATTTATGCTATTGGCTGGTTCTGTTTTTGACCATAGACAGTTTTGACCCCCTTGCTCGAAATATTCAGTTTCATGTTTCCTTGGCCAAATATACCAATTCTGAGTTTTAACTGAAGCAGCAGATTCTACATTGTCATTTCTGGTGATTAAATGTGTATCTTCACTGCTGATGGGTACACAATGGGTGTATTTGTGATAGACAGCTGATGCCCAAAAAGAGAAAAAGAAAATTTTTAGGTTTTAACAAGAAATAAATTCATGAAAATCTATTTTTGTTCTATATTTTTCACTTTAGTCTGATGGAGAATACAAAAAATTCATCCACTAACTACATAATTATTTGCATTCTATGGTACAATATTGCTCCGCGACCACGTGCCATGATAGGTCCACAGAGGGGGTTGAAAACAATCTTTTGTGGGGTAATGATCCATAAATTTGAATGAAAATACAGATTTAGAATTGAGATGCAAGCCCAGTCAATGTTTGAGGCACATGATTACCATCGTAAAATGGCGGCCTAGCTGGATGTTTTCCGCTGTATTCGGTCAATATTGTGTCTGTTCTAGTGTTATTTGTTGCTCTATTTCTCTTACGTTGACAGCCGCCTTTTGAAATCACTCGTCTACTTTGGCCTTATCCTCGAGTTGTACCTTTTGAATGTTTTGTTGACCATCTGTTCCCCATGACATTGACATTTTTGAGCAATTTTTAACTTTCCTAAGTAATCTGATTTTTTAATGTTGATAAATCCATCCATCCATCAATTATCTATGCCACTTCTTCCTCACTGGGGTCAGAGGGAAGCTGGAGGCTATCCCAGCTGACTATGAGCGAAAGGCTGGGAGAACATGTAGAATATCAAAACCTATTAAGTTTCAGTCAAGGAAACCAAGAGAAGCATTAAAATTGACCTATGACGTCTTCAGGACATTTTTTGTGACCTTTGTCTTATGACCTTGGAGAACATCTCCTAAATTACTTGCAGTGGTCTTCTAAAATTACTTTTTACTCCCTTGCCACCTCACGGGGTGGTCAGGGGACCATTGATTTAGGTCTTGTCCGTCGGTGCGTGCATCCATGCCTCTGATCTTCGGCAGAGGACTCTCTGACCAGCTTGTTTCGTGGAATATTTTGTTGCCTCCTCTAATTTCAGCTTAGCAGCTACCACTGCTGTACATGACTGCTTTTACTAGCATTATAGCATGTTTGTCTAGAGCTATCAGCTATAGCTGCTGCTGCTAATAGACATCAAATTTCTTCTGTGCGTGCAGAGTGTTGCTTTGTCTCTGTCTTCTTAACCTGTAGCTGCTTATTCTTGTCCCGTGTTTTCTGCTGTATCGCTGCGTCCAACTGCTGTCTGAACGCATGGATTTGCATGCATTTTACATGAAGGCGTTACTCTGACTGACTTAACGGCAAAGAAGAAAGGAAAGTTTGGTTGGTTCAGCCAGTCTACTGAAACTCAGGGTAAATTTTACTGTGGCCGCTCTGTGAGTGAGTTTGTATATGTGCGCGTGCATGTGTGTTCCAAAGCCTTTTTTAAAGGCTGTGCTTCTCTTATGCGATTCCGTCTCAGAGCATGCCTGCTCATGCATGTGCATTTACCCCCATTTGTGTACTCATTTTATCTTTTCCCTGAATGTTTTTGAAAAATGGTATAGCATTACAGAATGGTTGATTCTGTACAAAGACAATTGATTCCCATGTCTGACTCTGGCAAAGGAATGAATTGTAATCATTTCTGTATGCAATACACACAATAAAGGAGTCTGATATGAGAAAGTATTATTAACATCACATATAAAGGTTGGCATAGATCGAGTTGCAGAACATTAAAGTCAGAATCTAGCTGAAATGCAAGCCTTTGATCTTTGACATCATGATAAATTACGTCTGTAATAATGAATTTATTTAATCTTGTCTCAGGAACATAAAAGATCACATCAATCAAGTTGCTAAGGGCGAATAACCAAACAAATAAGCAAATAAATACTTAGTAAAGAATAAAGCACTGTTTTTTGTAAAGGCTGGAAAGGTGAAGCTTTATGCAGACTTAAGCGTTAGCTTGCTCCTCGTGTATGTCACTATATGCCGAGTAGAGGCTTTATGCAAAGGGGCCTACTGACACCAAATTATCATCACTTAACCTTGATGCCTGACTGAAATGAACACCTCTGATCTTGCATTATGCATCAGTGGCAGGCAACCTGTGGTTTTCAGGCATATTGTAACTTCCCTGGCTCCCTAGTGTTCCCTTCAGTAAAATTAAATGCAAATAACAGCAAAAATATCCCTTATCATGTTTTATGAATATTGGTTTGTAATATTCATTGCACTCTTTAACCCATTAAAATCGCTTGACTGAACATTGAAATTCAGATGTGAGAATCTTTGCTGGGAATTAAAAACAATCTAGCTCTAGAGATCTGACTTGAAATTTTGCAGGCAAAGACATTAATGAAAGGGTCATACCTGTTTATGAAACGGTGTGCTTCTGGTGTGTGTGTATGCACGTGCATGCGTGTGTGTGTGTGTGTGTGTGTGTGTGTGTGTGTGAGCGTGTGTGCGTGCGGATGTGTGTGTGTGTGTGTGTGCATCCACACTGCTCCTGTGTGTTTTGTGTGTTGTGCTGGTGCTGAGGAGGACCAGTTACCGCTAGTGGGCTGTTAGCCCGTCACTGATAACCCTTCGCAATGGTTAGGAACCTTAACACCTGTCAAATCTCCTCAGAGCGCTCCAACCGGCCTGATTGGCTGAAAGATGTACAGCTGTTCGGATTTAATTGGATAAGAGTTTTCCAGCAGTTAATTGAGTATGGTATTTTGGAAAAAATAACCAGTGCCACTTAAAAGTTCGGAATTACTTGTCATTAGATAGTTCTTGGGATTTTATTCAATAAAAGTACTTATATACTAATCTATTATATGGAACAAACACCTCAGTGTATTTTGAGTATTAGGGGGTCAAAAAGTTTTCAAATGATAAATAACACTGTTTTAATGATTTCTCATCAAAGTATTTGCAGTGAGATACAATCAATCTAATCACTGCTTTGCAGATTTTTACCATTTGGGATATAAATTTTACTAAGGTATCAAGTCTCAATGGATTTCTATGTGGACTGCAGTATTTTCTGCACTTCACTACCTGTATGTTTTTTTGTGATCTCAAAACAGCGTAATGGGGTGCAAACATTAGTAATTCCAAACATTTAAGTTGCATTATGTATCTATTCAACACACAGATTGTTTTGTTCCTTTTCATTAACCCAAATTTTATTCTCCTTCTGGTGGTAAAAACACTTTATTTTCTAACTGCAAGTATGTTTTTGCCGCATGTTCGGAATTTGATTGATTCCATTATCCTTTTTTGTTGTGTGTAGAAACAACCTTATCTGTTTTGTATCTGGAATATTTGAAGCTGACAAGTGTGATGGTCTCTGTCGATACAGCGAGCGTGCAGGCCAGCGAGACAGAGTCAGTGAACACGGAGAACGCAAACGGGGACGACGACAAACTGCGGTGCTGTGGGCCTCTGTGGTGAGTTTGCAGGAAACACCGACTGTATCTGCTCATATCATCCAAGACTACTGACACCACATGGAGATACTGCTGACAGAAATCATTACAAATATGAACTTTCTAGTGCCTGAGCAAATGCAGAATTTCAAGATTACATTCATATTTTTAGAGCATGGAGTTTGCATGTTCTCCTCGTGCACCCGTTGGTTTTCTGCAGGTACTCCGGTTTCCCTCCACCCCAAAAAACATGCTCTATAGGAGCTTAACTGCTAGTGCCCCTGTCTAAATTTCTGGCTTTAGAACTGGAGGTGCTCCCTGAGTGCGGCACTGTGGCTGCCCACTGCTCTCACGTATCTAGGATGGGTCAAATGTGGAGGACAAACTTCCCCGCTGTGTACTTCTGTAAAATGTACCTGACTGCAATAAGGTCATGAATGTGAATCCAGCCTGGGGCCTGTCTGTGTGGCCCTTTTCATGTTCGCCTCGTGCTCGCATGGGTTTCCTCCGGGTACTTTGGTTTCCTCTGACTTGCATTGGAGACTCTAAATAGTTTGAGTGAATGGTGTGTGTGCCCTGTGATGGATTTGTGAGCTGTCTAGAGTGTGTCCCTGCCATTTGCTCGTCATAGGCAGGTATAGGCTCCAGCTCCCCCACCACCCTATAGAGGAAGAAGCAGTATAGATAATGTATGGATGGATGATTGAATGGATGGATATTTGAAGTCATATCTGGGAAATTGCATTGTGAAGGAAAATATTTTCTGCAGGTGTCATTATATGCACCATTACATTATTTTAACTCTAACATTTCTTGGTTTTGCAGTCAAAAAATTACAAAGTCAAAGTTCAGGTCAGTGAATCTGTTCTGGATATGCCTGGTTTGTATATTTTTTCCTGTATATAATTTTTAAGTTTATTTTTGCATGCAAGATTTCTTTTTGTGTGCGTATGACTCTGTAATAAATTTTTTTTCATCACAGTGTTTCACTTCATTGCTGCATTTTTTCACTTGAGTCAGATGTATCAAACCCAAGAGGGCTGTAGCATCTGCAGGTTTTTTCTGATAGGCTTTAGCTTAGCCATGAATTGTGGCCTTATGAACAAGATATGTTTAATATTGAGGCAGTCATGGGCTGGAAAAAATCACTGGCACTGGAACACACCACAATCTCTCGAATACTGCGGCCGTCGGGGGTTTGATTCTGACACCTGTGACAAACGGTTTAGCCAAGCAGCGGTCTAACCCATCATTTACAGGGGAATGTTAAGATTTTGATGGGTTTAGACGGGTTAAAAATCAAATTACATGTCTAAATTAAAAACATACACCTGTCTAAACTGGTCTAAATTTTAAAATCACCATCTGAAAGATGGGTAGACCAGTGTTTGGCTCAACCCTTGCCTGTGACTAATGTCTCCGACTGGAGAAATGGCTTTTGAAGGAACTGTGAAAGTCAGGCTGTTTCTGCCGTTCTGACCAAGGCTGTGAGCCAAAGTTGTGGGCCCAGGGTAAATAAAGTCTCTTTAGGCCCCAGTATAACTGGAGACCCAAGTAGACTTTTTATTTTTGGCCCTTTGAGCACTTCCACCTCCACTCCACTCTCCACTTCACTTTCAACTCTGGGTCCTATTATTTTGTAACGCCCTTGTAGTAGATGCGAGGCTTCCACTGGAGACCCCCTTCAGAGCTCACTCTGAGTCACTGCCAGTTCCACCTTCTTCTCCATTACCTCAGCAGTTACTCCATGCATACAGTTCCTCCTGTAAGCACTAGTGGGTGCTCAATGCCTGTTTTTACGACATCATTCTTTTTCCTGTCTGCTCTTGGGTCACAGTACACACTACATTTCCACAAGTGTTTGCTGTGCTGCATCTCCTGTACCATCTTCATCCAACATCTGGTGCTTGGTTTACATACCACCCTGCTAAACCATCTGCCTCTCGTTGACGTGCACTTCCTCCCTTGCAGTCGGCGCTGGCGTCGCTGGAACCGGTTCTGTCGCCGGAAATGCAGAGCGGCTGTGAAATCCGTCTCTTTCTATTGGCTGGTAATCATCCTGGTGTTCCTCAACACGCTCACCATCGCCTCAGAGCACTACAACCAGCCGGACTGGCTGACAGAAGTACAGGGTGAGGCAGTGAGGCGGCCTTGTTCAGATTTCATTGGTTAAGATTGTTGAGAGAGTTCATTGGATATGGTATTTTGCGTATAAAGCAATAGTAATGACTCCAGATGTCAGTAGGCAGCAATGCTGTGATAATATGTCCATTTTGTTCCTGCAGAAGTGGCCAATAAGGTTCTGCTGGCGATGTTCACCTGTGAGATGCTGATAAAGATGTACAGCCTTGGGCTGCAAGCGTACTTTGTCTCCCTGTTCAACCGCTTTGACTGCTTTGTGGTGTGTGGAGGCATAATTGAGACCATCTTGGTGGAACTGGAGATCATGTCCCCACTGGGTATCTCTGTGTTTCGCTGTGTACGCCTCCTGCGCATCTTTAAAGTGACACGGTATGTCTGTTTCACCACTTCGGTTTCGGACTACAAACCTGTATGACTAACAGCTTAAAAGGATGTGTCCTGTTTTCCTATCATTCCAGCCCACTTTCATAAACTTGCCCAAAGTTCTTCCAATTTTGAGTTAGAATGAGCAATACATGTTGAAAGATCATATTTTGACTTTTTTTCGCCTCTTACCACTTTGAAAAGACACCCCATTTTAGGGCTCGGTTTCCACCTCATCAAAGTTATTGATAATATGGCAATATCTACACATAACAGTGAAAGACACCCCATTTTATCATTCTCATGTCAGTTGAAACTCTCAGAAAAAATCCTGCACTAGAATAAAAAAAACATCAACCTTACCCTCTTGTAGGATTCTAATCTTTGATATATGTTGTACATACTTATCATATCTAAAATGTATTTCAAGCAATAGAATCCTAGAAGAGGGCAAGGTTGATGTTTTTTACTTTGAAAGTGCATGATGAAGTGATTTCTGCGGGCTGCTGTTAACTGTATCTTGGTCAGAAGTCATGTAATAAAATGTGATACTTTTGCCTATTTTTCATTGTTTATTATGTGTAGATATTTCCATATGAGTTTTGGAATACTTTATTGCAATAATAGGTAAGAAAATTCTAATGAGGTTTTTTTGGAGAGTTTCAACTGACATGAGATCTGCTAAAATGGGGTGTCTTTCACTGTCTCTTATACTTTATCAACATTTTGTAAGAGATGAAAAAAGTCAAAATATGATCTCTCAACATGTATTGCTCATTTTAACTCAAAATTGGAAGAACTTTGGGCAAGTTTACGAAAGTGGGCTGGAATGATAGGAAAACAGGACACATCCTTTCTTTGCTAACCTGGGTGTGCTAAATAAGTAATTTCTGGGAACTTCAGAAATAACCCTTTCTGTTTGAACGGTGCTTTTCTGATGGTGATGCTGCCTGTCCTAGTAATATTGGACACAGTAGGCCACAGTCTCACAGCCTGCCCTGTTCATTCTCCTGTACACCGCAGCCATTGGGCATCACTTAGCAACCTGGTGGCCTCGCTGCTCAACTCTATGAAGTCAATCGCATCTCTGCTGCTGCTGCTCTTCCTCTTCATCATCATCTTCTCACTGTTGGGCATGCAGCTGTTTGGAGGAAAATTCAACTTTGATGAGACACAGACCAAGAGAAGTACCTTTGACAACTTCCCTCAAGCGCTGCTCACAGTCTTTCAGGTAAAGAAATGCATGTTGCTGTCAGTGCTGCATTGCCTTTGTGCAGTTCTTGTATGGTATCCCTCTTTAACTCAGAGGTAGAAAGTGAGCTAAACAGATGATCCTTTTTGACAAAGATATTACCTGTGCCTGGACTCAATTCTGGCATGAATTTTAGTTTTATTAGATGGTATGTAAATACCTAACTTGCTTTTATGCAACTCTTGATCAGAAAAAAAGATGGGATGGCATGTTCTTATAAAAGCACTTGGTTACTTAAAATGACTTGTAAATTGTCTTTGACCCATATTACTGTGAAAGCAATGCAGCATGTTACTTCATGTTTCACCACATGAATTTTATTTATTCAAAGTAAGCACTTGCTTCAATTTTGACTCTAACAGAATATTTCAAAAAATTTAGGACAGTGAATTGTTAACCAATGTATATCATTACCATTCCTTTTCACAGCACTTAATACACTTTTAGAGGCTGAAGATACATTTTGATTAGGGTGTTTCAGATGTAATTTTGTCCCATTCATCCTGAAAACAAGTCTTAAGGTGAGCAACAGTGCATTTTGCTCTCAAAATGTGCCACCCATTCTTTGGTGGTGACAATTCAGGACTGCAGGCGGGGCAGTCTAGCACCCACACCCTCTTCTTACGCAGCCATGCCTTTGTAATGCATGCAGAAGGCGATTTCGCATTTTCTTGTTGAAACATGCATAAGCTTCCCTGGAAAATGTGTTATCTTGAAAACAGCATATGTAGTTCCAAAATGTCATAGTGCTTTTGAGCATTTATTCTGCCCTCACGGAAGTCCCTTTTACCCAAAGCCAAAGGCTTTTACATAACCCCATAACATGACAGAGCATGACTTTTGGACTTGCTCCTTTGTGTGTAGCAGTGACAGGCTGCACAGGTAGTATAGATTCCCAGGAGATGTGCAGTTTCACAGGACCAGTGTTACGTGAGGGTTCAGATGCTAAATGCTCTGGCTTGTACAGTGTAAGTGATTTGCTTGACTGTATGTCCCGGTTCAGATTTTGACAGGTGAAGACTGGAATGCTGTCATGTACGATGGGATAATGGCATACGGCGGTCCGTCGCCCTCGGGAATGATTGTGTGCGTGTACTTCATCATTCTCTTCATCTGCGGAAACTGTATCCTGTTCACCCTCTGACCCCTTCCCTCCTACTGCTCAGGACTCTCTGAAGTGCTGAGCCTCCTTCTTAGGTCTTGTTGGAAAACAAACATCTGTCTGACTTGGTGTCACACAAGCCAGCCAAATGGCGAAGCAGGTCACTGCTGGCTGGATGTCATACACTGCGCTTATTGATTGTCCTTAAAAAGCTTCATTAATCAGACATCCTGTTGAACGTGTTCTTGGCTATCGCCGTGGACAACCTGGCGGATGCTGAGAGCCTCAATACAGCTCAGCAGGAGGAGGCAGAGGAGAAGGAGAGGAAGAAAAGTGCAAGGTCTGTCATCTTCATCCGTGTACATACAGTACGATGTTGCACATGCACAGCCTATTATTCAAGTAAGCATATCCATATCAGAATAGGACAACATAACACGTACACAACCTGCTCGTCCAATAAGTATATCCATATAAAAACAATACTACATAGCATGTACACTACTTATAACTGTGATTAGCGTATCCATATAGATACAGCACAGCATAGCACAAACAAAGCCTATTAGTCTATTAAGCATATCCATATGGATACAGTGCAACAGCATATACACAGCCTATTTGCCCAATAAGCTTAGCCATATACCAACAAGACAACATAGCATGTACACAAATTATGATTCTAATAATTATATCCATATACAGAGAACAAAACACGGTATGTATACAACTTGTTATTCTGACTAGAGGGCACATGGAGAGTGCATTACCTCCAAAATGTCGCAATTCTTTGGCGGCAAATTATCATTGAACGTGAGTGTTAAACGAGTCTCAACAGCGCTGTCTTGACAATCATGAGAATTCTTTTGGCTCTTGGATCAAGAACGAGTCGGATCCTCACCAAATTTAATCAGTTCCTCCTTTGCACAGTATGTGTCAAAATACAAAACTTCATTGACATCACGCCATTACTTTTTGAGATATCCCGTTACCTGACAAACGAATGAACAAACAAACAGCGGTGAAAACATGGCGGAGGTATAAGCATGTGCATATGGATACTGCACAGCATAGCGCATACAATGTCAATTAGTCTATTAAGCATGTCCATATAGATACTGTACAATGTAACACATACACGGGCTATTTGTCTAATTAGCTTAAAAATTCAACACTGCTCAATGCGGCACATATACACGAGACCTGCTTTCTTTATAGCATGGTGTTATGTATGGAAACAGTTAATAGCTGAAGAAGTATAATTGTCAGTGTCACTGTTGTGTTGTCTTGCTGCAGGATTGCAAGCACAGACAAGAAGGACGGTGAGAAAGGGGACGGGAGAGAGGGCAGTGCCAAGGTAACCGCTCTGTTCTTGTGGGTGATTGTATTAGGTAAATGACTGGTACTGTGGGGTCAGTGTACCCGCTGCTCGTTTGTCACCTGATACGTTGGGCAGATGTGCTGTGCGCATTCTCGCATTAGCTTGATTGCTTCTGTTGATTAGCAGGCTCCTTTATGACAATTGAACCCACAATGCCTGCACAGCTAAAAATAACTTTCCATCATAGTGATAATCACGTAATGTGGGAGGGCCCCATATATCAATGAGCTTTCGAAATTAGCAGACCCAAATGAGTGGCAGTAACCTTAGCATTGTGAACATTTAGGCATTGAAGATTCAAAGGGGTAACAAGGGGTAGAAAGTTGAAAAAATAATTGAGTGCTACATTCTGAGACCTATTTGAGATGTTGTCATTGTTCTTTTTGAGCTTAGCGTTTGCCTTATACTTTCATGTAGGATGGCCATCATGAATGTGAGCCTAACATGTGGTTTGGGTTTAGGTTATGGGGGAACTGTGTATGGAGGAAGAGGACAAAGACCCGTATCCTGCTCGCGATGTTCCAGGTAGAGAAATGGAGGCACATTGAAAACTATTCTGTAAAGCAAAGGTGCCTTCAAAGTCATGAAATATTGAAAAATATACCAAAAAGAGCCACGAGGTGTTAAAAAGTAAATCAAAATTTTCAATATGATTACCCAATAATTAGGTCCACTGTCCAGTAGTTCTATAGTTTTATGGCTAATTTGCTATTTTTCTGTACCAAGAATATTGGAGAGCTTGCCACAGTTCTCCTCCAGACTAGCTTACATGCCTCTGTCTTTCAGGGCAGGATCAAGGCTCTGTCAAGGCTATAACATCTGTATCAACTGTTTTCAATGAAATTCAAGCATGTATTTGTAAACTTATTATTTAAATTGGCATTTTGTATTGCAAATGCACTTTTTATTTACAGCAGCACTAATGTAGAAAACAAATTAACATTTGAGGCTGAAATTAGATGAAAAAATGTAAGGTGTCCAAAACTTTTGTGCAGTACTGTATGAACTAGTTTGACATACAGTGATAAAGTGTAGAACGGCGCCCCCTTTGCTAATGTAGAGTACTGCATTCTTCCCTGTAGAGGAAGATGAGGAGGAGCCAGAGCTTCCGATTGGCCCACGGCCCCGTAGACTGTCTGAACTGACCCTCAAGGAGAAGATCGTACCTATCCCGAAGGGAAGCGCCTTCTTCGTTTTCAGCAGTACCAATCCGTGAGTGACCGCACTCACACTTGCACACGTACACATACACTCACCCACACATGCGCATAGGCACCCATACACTCACTCACACATGCACGCACACACATACACTCATACACACATGCGTACTCATACACCAGTCCCCGACCGGGGAGGGATTGTGCTTTTTGAGCCCGCCACTTTCAATTACCAGTTGGAGACTAGCTCTTTGACTTCGCATCTAGTATTTGTGTACTGTGATTATTTTGTTGCCTTCTTTGTTGGACCAGTTTGCCTTATACGATTCTTGCCTTGCCCTTTTCGTGCTTTGTTTGGATTTTTGTGGTTGACCCTCGGCTTGTCACATTTCGGCTCTAATTCTAGCTTTTGCCCTTTGGTCTGGTTGCTCGGTGAATTCCTGGTATTTGACCTCGGTTTCCAAATCTGACTACTCCTCTCGTCTTGCCCCTTTGCGC
Organism: Gymnothorax javanicus; assembly: GCA_029692085.1. Classification (NCBI taxonomy): domain Eukaryota; kingdom Metazoa; phylum Chordata; class Actinopteri; order Anguilliformes; family Muraenidae; genus Gymnothorax; species Gymnothorax javanicus. The sequence continues at coordinate 23,229,687 of CM056203.1, forward strand.
ACTGTTTGTCTACTCTGGTTAGATAGGGTGCTCCCAGCTGGATCCCACGATCCTTCCATCGGGGCACTTCTTTGTATATACTGTATGTATAATAGAGGTGTAACGATTCTGAATTGTGGTTTTTTTTAAGGCGTAGTACCACCACCTGTTGCCATGGGGCGAACATCCGAGCTTTCCCTTTTCCTTTATTAAACCCGACGCAGTCTTGAACGAAAGTGCCAAACATCAAAGGGCATGAGAAATGCTTCCGGAAAAAAAACTTGACTGACATTAGTATTTTTCGGCGACAGGCTGCACGGAGCCAAGTAAAGGACTACAGAATCATCTCCTTTTAACCAATTGGTTTACTCTAATCATGTCCCCAGGGTTCCCGCGGTCATGAAATTCCTGGAAAAGTTATGGAATTTGAAAAACCTGTTTTCCAGTCTGGAAAAGTTATGGAATTAACTAACAGTTTTGGAAAGGTTTGGAAAAATACAGAGTTTTGCCTAATGCTTATAATATGTTCACTAAATCCCCAAAAGATGTCGAGTTTACCGCAAAACTACAAGCTATTATTTAAAATCGAACGCGACACCGTTGAAACTAACATGACGTTTCGTGATACACGTAGGTTACATTATACAGCCAGTTGGCGGGCAGCGAAATCTTTTTCCTACCGGACTTCTTAACACCAACTTTATCTCATTAGCTTACAGCCAATAAGAATCGAGCACATGCTTTTGTTTACCTTTTGACGCACATGGGCTTGTACCCTCCATGCACCTGGTAACTTGGTACGCTGTTCGCCGGAATTTAAAGGGCACCGTTTTTCTAATAATGCCAGTTGAATTTTCCCACTGCCTCGCTTCAAATTAGCTTAGTGTAATAATAGCATCAATGTCAATCAGAATAATGAATGAAATAACGTGAATATAATAAGATTTCAATATAAACACACAACTTATTTAAATTTATGGTCGACGTCCACCTATGGCCCAATCGGTTTCTCTTCAAGTCATTTTCCTGCATTATACACTGTTCAAAAATATTTCATTTCCATCCTGGCATTTTTTTTTTGTTTGATTACCCAGGTTCACTTGTGAAACTCAATGATTTTCTCAGGTCGATGAACACGTCATGCAAGTAAATTGATTAGACCGCAAAGAAACCCGATTCCCGATTGTGGCAGAACGGAGTGTACGAAAAATACTTTCACTATTTGCTTTGAAATTCTCCTGCAAGTTTTCTCATTCCAAATAACATATTTTCTGTATTTTTAAAGCGTGTCTCTTTCGACATTATTGTGATGCATGTTCGTGTAAACGCCGGATTTTTGATTTTCTGAGAAAGTGGGACCAAATGTGAAGGAAAGGACCCCAATTCTGGCTTAAAACAAATCATTAATTTTTTCACTAATCACTCAAAATTTCAAAATGGTAATTCTATACGAACATGCGGAACATCTTAAACAATATACACTTTGGTTCATGACTGTGGCATTTGTTACGTTTGAGAAAACTTGCACAAAATGATTTTGATAATCTGGGGGTAAAAAAAAACTCATTAACTCCACCAATTTGCGTTTTTTCAAATTTCCTTTTCATATCATGTAGCAATACAACATACGTCATTGACTGATAGCTTAATTTGATAGGACTCAGCCCACACAACTGAATAATAGGCCGATGTTATTCGCACTTCTACGTGTGGCCAATGCTGAATTTTTTTCTTGGCCACGCTTATAAGTGCGCCAGTTGATGACCATTCCAGTTTTTAGAAAAAGTACCGCTTAAAATAAGTTTGGCCAAGAAAAAAAAATTTAGCTTTGGACACACTTAAAATAAGTGTGGGCAATGGAGCAATGTGCATCTATTTATATGTGCGTCTAACGCAAATTTCGATCAATTTTTTGTGCTTGGACGCACTTAAATAAGCGCGAATAGTCACTTCGATAATAATAACAAATTTAGCGGCTACTGTGGTGTCAAATGGTGGACGTCGACCTTAACTTCTCTTTACATGTACACTGAAAGCTTCCATATCACCGTGCTCACCAGAAAATTACGTTATGCCGTGGGCCAAAACCTGGATCCTTTATTGTCACTTCGTAGAAACTTTCTGAGGGCAGTTCAAGTATTTTTCCATCAGAACAAGTATGATGTGCAGATATTATAAAATGAAAATATTCTCAAAAAAGTATGTGCACGCTAATGAAAACAATTAGTTTGCAGCTTTGTAAGAAACATATTTTTTGTACTGTGATAAAGCACTAGGCCTCCTACAGATGAATGTACTAACAATTTTGCATATCGCTCATACGAAAAGACAATCTCCCAAAAGACCGCTATTCTATGAAACTTTTTCTCGGTTATTTTTTCTATGGAACCTTTCCTCGGTTACAGTCTTTAGTGGTTACATGTCATGTCAGTGTCATTTAAACTTCGCTAACTCAACGACGTCCCCCAGATTCTGTGAACAATGCACGGAAGCAAGGATAATACACTCTAAATAATAATTTGTAATTGTTCAACATCTGTCTCAGAATATATTAAATGCCATCTGTTTGTTACCTCTTCAATGTTTTTGCCTTCTTGAGCATTTAAATGTTGCACTTGGTTATTTATTGCTGTTTGTTTGTTTGTTAAATATAATTGAGAAAATACAAGAATGGTGCCACAGGCCCTTATGCCATTGTTTGATGCCCTAGGATAGGTGGTAGATTCCCTTCCATTCTCCATGCCACATTTTTGCTACACTGCTTAGGGCTTAGCACACTGTTGAAGCTCATTATGGCGCTCTGTGTTCGCTATTATAGGCCTTATCTATTTTAAACTAAGTCATGGAAATTAGGTAAAATATTATGGAAAAGTTTTGGAAAAGTTTTGAAAAATCACTGGTAAAAAAGTGTGGGAACCCTGTGTCCCTGTTTACTTTGCTCGTTTAGCAATCAAACAGGGGATTCGCTTATTTACTTTGCTGAATGAGTAGAGCTGTTTATTAAGATAGAATGTTTGATTGCCGCATTCTGAAAGTTAAATGGCCATAGAACCGCACAGATTTGCAAGAACGCGTATTTGGCCGTTTCGTGTGATTGTGATAATTTATCTCTCACATTCACGTTTCATCCACTTTACAGAATGTTTTTCACCTTGTGTGTTGTTTAGATGCTTGAAATCCAGGGCAATCTGAAAATAAATCTCTATATTTTTATTTTATCATTATAGATCTCCTAAAAATACTACAATGAAATGCTGAGTTTGGATTTGGCGATGCTGAACGGGAATTTTTTTTAAAGTGTGATGAGACTACTTGCCGTCATGGGGTGTGTAGGCAGTCGCGTGTAATTTCTTGAAACATACACACCTGAAGTGGCTTAAAGCGATTTAAAATGCCGTCGGGAAGAAGCCTGAGTTTAGATTTCGCAAATTGTTGGTGCTCCGCCCTTCCCTAAATCTGGTCCCGTGTACTTGGCCTAAATAACAATCAAGAAATTTAGCCAGTATCCTATAACGATTTAGATGTGTTGGTGAAAAGCAGACAAACCTAACTGGGCTACGGTGTTAGATTGAAAGAATGCCAATAATTTTAATAATTAGAAAAAAATCTTTCTCTGAATTACATCTCTCATTGTAGAATTTTAGGACATTATTCAAGATTTATTTAAAACAGATTTGTTATAAGATTGCCCTGGATTTTAAGCATCTAAAAAATACACAAGGTGGAAAACATTCTGAAAAGCAGATGAAACGTGAATGTGAGATATGAATTATCACAGTTGCGCGGAATGGCATGGCAATGGCAATCGTGTTCATGCAAGTCTGTGCCAATCTATGGCCATTTAAATTTCAAAATGCAGCAATCAAATATGTTGTCTTAATAAACAGCTCTACTCATTCAACTTAAAGAGTAAATGAATCCACCATTTGATTGCTAATCAAGCAAAGTAAACGGGAACAGGTATACTTTTCTTAGAGTTGCCTAATTGGTTAATAGGAGACGATTCTGTTTTCAATTGCTTGGCTCGTTTCAGCATGTAGCCGAAATATACTGATGTCAGTCAAGTTTTTTCCGGAAGCATTTCCCATGCCCTTTGATTTTTTGCACGTTTGTTCAAGACTGGGGTTAATAAAGGAAAAGCGAAAGCTCAGATGTTCACCCCATGGTAGCAGGTGGTGTTACTACGTTTTTAAAAAATCGCGATTTAGAATCGTTACACCCCTAATATATATATATATATACACACAGAAAACCCCATTTCCGAAATAGTTGGGACAAAGTGTAAACTGTGAATAAAATCAAAACGCAATCACTTTCAAATCACACCAGCCAGTATTTTATTCACAATAGAACAGAGATAACAAAGCAAATGTTGAAACTGAGAAATTTTACAATTTTGTCCACAAAATGAGCTCATTTCAAATTTGATGGCTGCTACAGGTCTCAAAAAAGTTGGGACAGGGGCCTGTTTACCATGGTGTAGCATCCCCTCTTCTTTTTAACACAGAGTGGAGGCGTCTGGGCATTAAGGAGACAAGTTTCTTGAGTTTAGCCATTGGAATTTGATCCCACTCTTGTTTAATACAGGCTTCCAGTGGCTGGAGAGTTTTGAGTCTCCTTTGACGGACTTTTTGTTTAATTATGCATCAAATGTTCTCAATCGGTGAAAGATCAGGACTGCAGGCAGGCCAGATCAGCACAAGGACTCTTCTACTACGAAGCCATGCTGTTGTAATAGCCGCAGTATGTGGTTTTGCATTGTCCTGCTGAAATACACAAGGGTTTCCCTGGAATAGATGTTGTCTGGAGGGGAGCATATGTTGCTCTAAAACCTTTATATACCTTTCAGCATTCATGGTGCTTTTTAAACAATGCAAGTGTCCCACACCATGTGTACAAATGCATCCCCATTCCATCAGAGATGCTGGCTTTTGAACTGAACGCTGATTACAGGAGGGGTGGTCTTTCTCCTCTTTAGCCCGGAGGACACGACGCCCATGATTTCCAACAAGAATGTCAAATTTGGACCCGTCTGACCACAGGACACTTTGCCACTTTGCTACAGTCCATTTTAAATGAGCTTTGGCCCACAGAACACGGCGGCGCTTCTGGATCATGCTCAACAATAGCTTCCTTTTTGCATGATAGAGTTGTAGGTGACATCTGTGGATGGCACGGCAGACTGTGTTTACAGACAGTGGTTTCTTGAAGTAATCCCGGGCCCATCTAGTAATGTCAATGACAGAATCATGCCGGTGAGTGATGCAATGGCGTCTGAGGGCCCGAATATCATGGGCATCCAGTAAAGGTCTTCGGCCTTGTCCCTTACGCACAGAGATTTTTCCAGTTTCTCTGAATCTTTTAATGATGTTGTGCACTGTCAATGATGAGACCCTCAAAGCCTTTGCAATTTGACATTGAGGAACATTGTTTTTATAGTATTCCACAATTTTTTTTTACGCAAACATTCACAGGTTGGAGAGCCTCTGGCCATCTTTACTTCTGAGAGACTCTGCCTCTCTAAGACATCCCTTTTATAGCCAATCATGTTACACACCTGATGCCAGTTAACTTAATTACTTGCTAAATGTTCTTTCAGTTGATTCTCTTATATATTAAATGCTTTCTCAGCCCTTTTTTGCCTGTGTTCCAACTTTTTTGAGACCTGTTGCAGCCAGAAAATTTGAAATAAGCTCATTTTGTGGATAAAAATGTAAAATGTTTCAGTTTCAACATTTGAAATGTTATCTATGTTCTATTGTAAATAGCATATTGGCTCATGTGATCTGACAGTCATTGCATTTTGATTTTATTCACAATTCACACTTCGTCCCTACTATTTCGGAATTGGGGTTGTATATACATACAGTATATCTTTATTTTGTACTCATATTAGTACAGAAAACATTCGCATAAATTAAACATACACATACGGTACATTAAACACACGGAGCAGGGTAACAAATTTACAAGAGAACAGAAACAAACAAACAAAAAACTCCATCAACCAGTTAAGATGTCATTAATTATGTCATATATCATTTCATCTTATCATTTCATCTTCAAATCCTTCAATGCGTAAACTACCGTCAATGGCCATGTTCAAACAAAACGAATTATGAAGGAGAGATTCTTGTTCTTTTGAAAGACAATGTGCATCTTTAACACGTGCAATGTTACAGCATAATCTGTCATCATAATTTAAACCGTATTTACATCGTAAAAAAGCCATGTTTCTACCAAGAGGTGAGCATTCCGTTTAGCTAAATTACCAATAAATGACACTATTTTATTACAATTATTAATCATTGTAAAATCATTGCTATTTTGCTTTGTCATTTTTCCTTCATTATTTTTGAAAGGGATACTGAGCGGAAACAAATTTCTGTTGGGGGTACATTTTTCATTCTCTCAGTCTTCACTTGTGGACTGAGCATTCGGGAGTTAAGTGTTTAAAAGCTGCACCATGCCCAGCAAACCTTGGAAGATTAGCAGTAAGATTAGTTTAGCTCTGGTTAGGCAGTTTGGCCACCGGAGTTACAATTCAGTGTGCAATTCGTGCCTATTGCAGTTCTCCACGCCCGTTTTTCCCTCATTTATCAACCTGTTGCTGCCTGTTGTTGTCATAACAGACGAGTCTGTTACTCCCTGCAATGTTTTGGACTATGTATGCACTTTCTGGGAGTGGTTACACATGGCCTGGGACTTGGACAAGCACTCCTTGTCCAAGCCCCAAGTTTCGCCCAAGCCCAGATGAAGGCGTATTATGATCAAAAGTCAGCTCAACGCTCGTTTGCGACTGGGGATGCAGTCCTAGTGCTTCTTCCTGTTCCAGGATCTACCGTTCAAGCAAAGTTCTCTGGGCTTCATGTAATACAAAAAAAAAAAAAAGTGATACTGACTACATTGTAAAGACACATGATAGAAAATGGAAGTCTCGGGTTTGCCATATCAACATGGTAAAAGCCTACGTGTCACGTGCTGAGGATGCAAAGCTTTCCTCACTATCACCTGTGGTCCTAATTGCAACACCTCATGTTGATCTGTCCATGTCAGAATACTCACCTGAAGTAGTTGGGCTTGGCCAGACAAGTGCCCGTCTTCCACATGCTCGTTTGCTGAACTCTGAAGCTCTTCGGTCTCTCCCACCCAAGTTGTCTCATTTGTTTGAGATGGCTCAGGCTGATATCAGAGGTCTTATTAAGAAATATCTGCTGCTGTTCTCAGACTTTCCCTTGAAAACTATCGTGTTAGAACATGATATTGATGTGGGCGATCATAAGCATATCAAACTGAATGCATATCGTGTTAACCCCTCTAAGCGGGCTGTTATGAAAATAGAAGTTGAAAACCTTTTGGAGAATGGGCTTGCTGTCTCTAGTTCTAGCCCTTGGCCTTCTCCCTGTTTGTTGGTACCAAAATCTGATGGCTTGTCCCGTTTCTGTACTGATTACTGGAGACTTAACAGTTGGATGAAAGCTGGGTCTTTTCCTATCACACGAATTGAAGATTGTTTAGAAAGGATCGGAAATGCAAACTTTGTCTCGAAGCTTGATTTATTAAAATGATGCTGGCTGGTCCCTTTAACTGAACATGCTTCACAACTATCAGCTTTTGTCATTCCAGTTGTCCCCTTGCAGTACACAGTGATGCCTTTTGGTTTAAAAAAAAATGCACCTGCCACTTTCCAAAGGCTAATGAACCACATTCTGGTAAATATTGATAATTGTGAGGCTTATCTTGATGATATTCTTTTTTATTCAACATGAAAACATCATCTTTACACTCTGGAGACTGTGTATTCATGCCCTCGGGATGCCTCAATAACCTTTAACCTCGAGAAATGTGAATTTGGTCAAGGAACAATTACCTATTTGGGGAAAAAGGTGGGCCAGGGTTCAGTTCGTCCTGTGGAAGCCAAGGTCGAGGCAATTAGTTCTTTCCCTGTCCCCAAGACCAGAAGGTAAATCAGGCATTTCATTGGAATGTTTGGGTACTACAGGAGTTTTACAAGAACTTGCTTCTGTTGTTTCGCCTCTCACGAACATATTGCATGTCTCTCAGCAATTTATATGGTTCGCTGACTGTCAGCATGCTTTTGATGCTGGTAAAAGTCTATTGTGTAATGTCTCAGTTTTGTCAGCTCCTAATTTTACGGGTCATTAATGTTGGAGGTTGATGCCAGTGGCATTGGGGCTAATGCAGTGCTGTTTTAACAGGACAAACTTGAAATCGCTCATCCTGTATGTTTCTTTTAAAAAAAATTCTACTGGTATCAGTGTAATTACAGCATGATAGAAAAGGAAGCATTGGCTTTTTTTTTTTTTTTTTTTTTAGCTCTACAGCACTTTGAGGTGTTCCGTGGATCAAGTCCGGAGCCCATTTTAGTCCACACTACTCATAACCTAATACACCATCGAGAAAAGTCTGCATTCATCATTAATGTAAAAGTAAAACATATGAAAATTATGGGAACATCCTCAAAAAATTCTCCTTGCTCAGATTTAGTTCCATTTTGGCTGCCTGCAGTATTCAGCATGTGCTCAGAGAAACATTATATTTAAAGAAATATAAATTGACCTTAATCGATTTGATTTGAATTCACTGTCTGAATTTGAGTCATTTGCTTTTCAGATTTCGCGTTGGCTGTCACAGGCTGATCAACCATCATATATTCACCAACCTCATTCTGGTCTTCATCATGCTCAGCAGTGTGTCCCTTGCTGCAGAAGACCCCATCCGAAACTTCTCTGCTCGCAATATTGTAAGAACTGCAGCATTTTGCCAGATGTCACCGTGGAAGTGTTTTCTTTGCATTCCATGTGTATGGTTTGAATTGCTGTGAAGTCGTTCTTAATACTGTATTTGCTTTATTATATTTATGTTAACTTGTAGGGAAGTGCATGATGATGTTTGGTTTGTTTAATTGCTTTATTTCAAGACCTAATTTAGAGCATTTTGTACATTTTGAATACATGACAGATTAGCTTTGTTTTTGGGGTATTGTGATTGAAGAAGACAATGGCGTCAAAATAACAACTGTAGTTATCGTTATGTGGCGAAAATCCAGATTGGTGGAAGGCATATAAGACATTTTTTTTTACAATGACTTTGGACATAGTTTGTCCATTTAACATTGAGCAAGCACTAGCTATCATCAGTTCATCAATTCATTTGAGGTGTTTAGATGGCCATTCATTTTTGTAGTTTTGCATTGCCCTGGTGTTGATTAATTAATGCTCAGTCTTCTGCACTCCTTCCTGTATGGCTTCTTCCTGTATGGTGTACATTTTCTCTTTATGTCTACGATTTCATCTTTTAAACGTGTATGTTGCTTTTTGCAGATACTTGGTTACTTTGACTATGCGTTCACAGCAATCTTTACTGTTGAGATCCTCGTGAAGGTAAATGCCCTTGTCTGTGCCTCTGTGCTGTGAATTGTGTTTGTGCAGTAATGCTTTAACCATGTGGTTATGTTCCAGGTCCTAGGCTATGCAGATTATGTCTTCACTACTATGTTTACATTTGAAATTATGTTGAAGGTAACAGCTCTCCGACGATCGGGGTCTTGCTGCATTTCCCTCGTGTGTCACCTGCAACTCAATGGAACCTGGCTTGCTTTTATTATTTTTAAGCTGCTTTCACTCCGGACGTGAAACAAATTTTTCGCCCGACAGATTACATTCAAAGTCAACGCAATTCGCGTCTTTGCATTGACTTTGAATGTAATCTGTCATGCAAAAAATTTGTTTTCTCGTCCAGTGTGAAAGCGGCTTTGATCATAGCACGTCTTTTAAACTCAAACATACTGATGTCTGATCTGAGTTTAGCATCAGATTACACACAAGAGTGCTGCCCCCACTAACGCACCCATTGTGAATGGCATGTTTTTTTCCAAAATGTCTTTGGCTAAAAAAAAAAACTGAACTGCCAATCCAACGGAAGCATGCATTATTTTGTATGGTGACCACAAGACCAGAAGTGTTGTGTTTTCCTTACTTTACACAATTTTTAATGTATTCTCAAAAGTTGTGTAACTGAATGGAAAATCCATTTGCGGCTGGGTTTTCAGTGTTTTGGGAGAAGGATTTTCTGTCGGAGTCTCACTAGAGTTGAGTCATCATTCCATACTCCATACCTACTTTATCCTGATAGCTGAAAAAGTGGGATTGAATCATGTGTGTGCATCCTATAAAGCATGGTCAGATATGGTTCCCTTTAACTGGTAAGTGCATATGAATATAATGTGGTATTTTGGAACCTCTGGCAGTACAATCACATTTGAAGCCTTGGTGGTTAAAGCTCAGTTTTGCCCAAGAGATTCCTCCCTCCACAGAATTTACATGCACTTCTCCAGGCGCATCTTGTCTGTTGCCGTTTACCCACATTTGCCTGCTCCTCATTTTTCTTCCTACTGGGTTGAGAGCCTGGTGTGTCGTCTCTCAGAGATGTTCTCCCTCTTTTTGCCCCCTTAAACTCATGAAAAAGGAATGTGCATCAAACGATTTCTCTTTGAAGATCCGCTCATGATATAGCTTAGGGTGAAAAGCTGCAAGCTTGTTTTTTGCCCAGATCCTTGCATTTGAGTGGCATGCTTTCTGCCATATTCATTTGGCATGAGTGCTCATGTTGTATTTGAACCCACGGTGAATAGAGTGGCCTGTATTCCCGTCTTGTGTGTGTTGTGTCAGACTGAAAGTTGATTCTGATTTGTATCTATGGGGAAGTATGTTTATGTGCATTAATCTCTATGCTGATCAGTCCTTCTTCCTTTTCTCCTTCACAGATGACTGCGTTTGGGGCTTTCCTGCATAAAGGTGCTTTTTGCAGAAATTACTTCAACCTGCTTGATTTGCTGGTGGTTGGAGTGTCTCTGGTGTCTTTTGGTATTCAGTAAGTACCTCTAACCAATGCTAAAACTGTTGTGGGTTTGTGTGCCCTTCAATAGCTGCTGCTCAGAAAACTAAACAATTTTCTAAAAACAAAAATTGATTTCAGCCATAATTTTGAGAATGTGATGGTCAAGTTAATTCGTGAAAGCACTAATATTTGTGTCAATAGCCTTTTTTCCCCGGAAACTCCAGCCAACGCTATGGGCAGAGCCCATCAGTTTTAAACAATAATAAACTTCTTTCTCTCAGCTGCCAAGTGCAGGTGGAATTTTTTCTTTGCTGCTGCTATCTTCTATTTAGTGCACCTTGGCAGACCCTCTCTGGTTTTATTTCTGTGCCCTGGTCCTCAGGCATTAGGAAAATGTAGACATCTGCACACCGACTTTTCACTCTCAGAATTTTAATGAGCAACACTTTGTGACTCATGACTTGCTGCTCTTGACTGTAAAATCTTTCTCCCACTGTCGTGCCATTATGTATTAAAATCATGGGACTAGCCATGGGCTACTTAACCTGACTATTTCACTACCTCACTTTATTTTGCCTTTCTTTTCTTGTGGGTCTTTACTTGGTGAAGATAAGAGTGGTTGAAACATTGCACATTAAAATTCTGGGAGCATGAAACCAGCGTGAGGATATTTAAAGACCCCTCCTAGCTTTGATTAAACCCCTAAAAACTCAGCTCTGTTCGTCAGATTATCATATTTCGAATCGTTTCCATGAAAAAAAATCCAAAATATCCTATTAGAATGGCTCAGATTGAACGCTGCACCTTTGCTCTCAATTATTTAGAATGCAGGGATCTTTGAATATGCAAATGTTCCACGCCTCCATTGAATTTTTTTTTTTTGGACCCGCCACCACCCCCCCTCTTTGGGGGACAACTTTATTTTTAATGTGAATGTACAACAACAAACAAGGAGACAAATCACATCAAATTACTGTTAGCCATCAGTGATTGAGGGGTGATAGAGGCTGGACTATCATGTGTGTGAGTGTGTGTGTGTGTATGTGTGAGCGTGTGTGTGCGTTCGTGTGCGTGTGTGCGCGTGTATGAGTGCATGTGTGTGTATCTGTGTGTGTGATGGGGGGGTTGCAGTTAAAAACTGCTTATGAGAGGAGGTAAAAGAAAAGGAACAAGACATTTGACACCTACACAATGAGGGACACGTAACAGACAAGAGACACACAAAGACACATAAACAGGCAGGCCTCCATTGAAATGCCCATCTGTCCGTTTGCTGTTTACCTGTAACTTGATACTGTTCGTACCTACACGATTTTTACTTTGCTCACAAAAAACACGAACCGCTTTAACTTAATGGTTAGGAGCTATATTGGAGTAATTGAGCCATACATGTTTGAAATGGAAACCAAGTCCGAAGACAAGTAAGGAGAGCAAATTATACTGGGTCACCTGCAAGTAGCCGTACCAAAATGAATTTTATCACTCTTGATAACATAACAAAATATTAAACAGCTAACATTTGCTAGCTTACGATGTGTTGCTATCGTTAAATAAACCTCAGCCCTGTTCGCTAGCTCTGAGAGGTTAACGACCGTATAAAGATAAACAACCAGATGTGCGTGAGAATCCTCAAATTCAGCAGATAAGTCATATAAAATGTCCTCTCAACATTTCACATGAATCATGCAACTTGACAGGCTACTGTGGGCTGATATTATCTGGCTTGTACACCGAACATTTGTGGGACACAATCAATAGATAAAGCAAAGAAAAATAAACTTACCAGTCGGCCAACATGTTGGCTCATACTCACTGTGTCCTAAGGATAAATTAGCTGAACGGTGCCTCACTTCAATATAGAATTTGTGGCAAAACCCATCTATTTTTGATTTAAATTTTCAAGACCGTGATCTGGAAAATGTCTGTTGCAAACCCAAGTTTTCCCCACAACTTTGGCTGGGACATTCCAGTTTCAAGATGGTAATGCTCAACCATCATGTTGGCTGCTTATTTCTCTCTTGATATGTCTTGGAGCATTTAAAAAAAACACCACATAGACAGGTTAGCAAGGTTAAATGCTTGATTTTGAGTGGAGGAGGTTTTTTATGGAATCAAATTAGGCCCAAAATTTTTGTGCATGTGTAAAAAAGTTTTGAGCTTGTGAAATAATTTTTGCGTGTAAAAAAGCTTTGAGCTTGTTAAATAGTTTTGTGAGTGTGCAAAAAAGTTTTGAGCTTGTAAAATAGTTTTGTGCGTGTGCAAAAAAGTTTTGAGCTTGTAAAATAGTTTTGTGCATGCTCAAAAAAGTTTTGAGCTTGTGAAATAGTTTTGTGCATGTGTAAAAAAGTTTTGAGCTTGTAAAATAGTTCTGTGCGTGTGCAAAAAAGTTTTGAGCTTGGGAAATAGTTTTGTGCATGTGTGAAAATTTCCTGCCTTCCTGTGTGACAGTGAAGTTGCGGATATGCTCAAATTTCCTACTGATGCGAGATCAGTGAGACACCAGATGCGAGATGCAGGTAAACAGGGAGTTTATTAACACAAAGAAAACAGGCACGAGGGCCAACAGAAAACTTGGCCCAAAGGGTTGCAAAAATCCAACTAAGGTAAGCTTCACGGAGCTGAAAACTAAAAAGTCCAAACGCCAAAAAACAAAACCACTGGAACCTCCAGGGAGAAAAACCATGAACAGAAGAATAATCAGGCAAGAATACTAACTACAAGAACTTGACTAGGCTACGAAGAGGACGTAAATACTGTAGTGAACCACAAAACACAAGGGCATGAAAACACGGTGAAACTCGAGACTCTATCTGCCAGCCAACTTCCACGGACTCCAGATAAAGGGAGGAAAATCAGCACACATGAGGGGCAACACCTGGAGAAGAAACAAGGGGCAAGGCAAGATCATGAGACAAGGACAATGATAGGCTGACATGACTTGCTCATTAAGAAAATGAGCGTGCTCAGCTTAAGTACCAATGAAGCATGCAGATTGGAAGGAAGCATGAATGTTAAAACAGAAAAGCACAGCAAGATCTTGAAATAGCAAAGCAGGAATCATGACAATAAACTCCCTATCTAAATTAGTAGTATTAGTAATGTGCCTGTCTAAGAATTACACCTCCCGTGACTGTTAGTAAATGTTAGTAACTTAAAAACAGTTAATTGTCAATTAAGCTTAGGCAGCCCTGAATCCAGCACAGCACAGAAGGAAGGGGGGAAATACCAAAAGCCAACCAGAGCTCTGAAGTGTGCGAAAACGAAGACATGGGGCGGAACGCAGACAAGCGGTGGAGTGGCTGGGCAGACCTGGCAAAACACATGGAAGTAAAAACATGAACAACAAACATGAACTATGAAAAGTGAAATCCTGAGACAAGAAACTTAAAACCCAAAAATACTGTCCTGGCCAAAAGCCCAGGACCCTGGAACACAACATCCTACCTTCGCGTGCCTTTTTATTACAAGCACAAACCAGATTTACAAACCTCGAGTTACAAATTATGGCCCTAATTTTACTCCTGTAGGGTAGACTAGCCAATCAGCATGTTGCCCACTGAATAGCCAATCAGAATGTTACCCACCGTCACAGTAAGTCAAACTGTCCAATCAGTGGCCAAACGGTTCTGACGCTATTTCTCCCTCATGTCTATGGCGTAATCCATAGCTCATTGATTTCCATTTTCATTATACTGTAATGTCATTGTAATCATATATTCTTGCCAGCAATAGCCAGTTGTGGAAACAGTGATGTGTCTCGGGAACTTGATGTGTGCGCTTTTCACTAACACGGTTCGATTGACTCACGTTACATTAATTCGTTGGTTAGGAAGCTAGCTAGCTAGCTACTCTCCTGCAAGCTGGCGAACATTAATAACAACCACCGTATAAAACTTGATTCCAGTTCATTAAACCTGATTAGATAGCGATCGGTCACCAGAAACTACCTGTCAAGTATTTTTACATGGTTCGTAACGGTCTAATTAACCTTGAGTTATATCGGAGTCGATCGTAATAACGGACTTTTTCTCAGTTTTTTTTTTTTTAAATAAATTTGGCATCTCCAATCCCACCCGAATCTGGAATGCCCAATTGGTGAACTATGTACAAGGCTTGCTCATATGCGACCCCTTGCTGCCAATTCAGGAGAGTGAGGACAGCTTCACGGCTCTCCTCCGAAGCACGCGCCTGTCAGCCTGCTGCTTCTTATACGCTCATTGGTTGAATCTTCGCAAGTTCAAAACGAGGGTGGAGGATACCCGGACATGAACAGGCTTAGAATCTTCCTGACGAGCGTCCACTTGGCCAACAGGAGGCGCTTGAGTAACGAACAGGGCAACTATTATTTCCCTTCCCGGCAGTCCCTTCCCAATTTGCAACCCTGTAGCGCAATAGCTAATTGCGCGCTACTCTGAAAAAGCCGCTGATCACTGCCGGCTGGTGCGAGGCAGGGATCGAACCCGCGACGTGATAGTCACTTCTGCTTTGCAACACGATGCTTTACCGAGTGAGCTACCCGGCAGCTTCGTTTCTCAGTTTTCTGCAGAAAAAGTGCAAGGAACAATTCGGCTGTTCAAGAAAAGGGTAGCTATCGCGATCAAGTCGGTAAGGGGTAATTGGATGCTCAAAACTTCAGTTCAATAAAAACGACAACTGAGCAATGGATTTCGCAGGTCTTTTATTGTAGCAGCGTGATGCTAACAATAGGATACATCATTCTAGTCTTCTCCCAGCTTACTCCTATGCTGCCTGCGATTCACCCACTTGATAGCGACAGCTACCCGTTTCTTGAACAGCCGAATTGTTCCCCGCACTTTTGTACAGAAAACTGAGAAATAAAATAAACTTAAGCGATTTTTATACAGCGGTTTTTCATAATGTTCGCCAGCTTGCAGGAAAGCAGCTAGCCAACCAGCTAATTAACCTAATGTGAGTCAAACAATAAAACCGTGTACGTGAAAAGAGTAAACACCCTTTTCCTCAGACATATCACTGTTAAATGACATTACAGTACAATAAAAACAGAAATCATTGAGCTATGGATTTTGCACGTCTCTTTATGTAGCAGCACAATGTTAGCAACATAATGCATCTTTCCCTTTTCAGAGTAGCTCTGATAGGCCTATGTCTCGGGCAATGGATGTGTATGCTTTTCACAAACACTGTTTTATTGTTTGACTCACGTCAAGTTAATTAGCTGGTTAGCTGCTCTCTTGCAAGCTGGTGAACATTAAGAACAATCGCTGGATAAAAATTGCTTAAGTTAATTTTATTTCTGTTTTCTGCACAGAAAGTGCGGGGAACAATTCGGCTGTTCAAGAAACCAGTGGCTCTCGCTATCAAATGGGTGAATCACAGGCAACATAGGAGTAAGCTGGGAGAAGACTGGAAACACATATCCTACTGCTAGCATCGCGCTGCTACAATATAGACACCTGCAAAATCCATTGCTCAGTTTTTACCCCTCGGCCGACTCTGGCCGGAGGGGTATTGTCGTCACCTGCGTGTCTGTCTGTCGTCTGTCGTCTGTCATCCGTCCATGATTTTGTCCGGGCCAGTACTCAGCAACTAATGATCGCAACTTCACCAAATTTGGTTTGGTAACTCACTATGACCCATTGATGTGCAACGTCTAGTTTTTTGCTGGATTTGACCTTAGCGCTGTGACCTTGAGGCAGGAAATCTTGTATGGGTCAGTACTCGGCAACTACTGATCACAGCTTCACCAAATTTGGTATGGTAACTCACTGTGACACATAGATGTGCAACGTCACATTTTTGCTGGATTTGACCTTTGACCTTAGCGTTGTGACCTTGAGGCAGGAAATCTCATCCGGCCTAGGGGTATTCAGCAACGCGTTATGTTCGTTTTTATTGAACTAAAGTTTTGAGCATCCAGTTAGCCCTTGCCGACTTGATCGCGATAGCTACCCGTTTCTTGAACAGCCGAATTGTTCCTTGCACTTTTTGTGTAGAAAACTGAGAAACAGTCCGTTATTACTATCGACTCCGATATAACACAAGGTTAATAAGACCGTTACGAACCATGTAAAAATACTTGACAGGTAGTTTCTGGTGACCGATCGCTATCTAATCAGGTTCAATGAACTGGAATCAAGTTTCATACAGTGGTTGTTCGTAATGTTCGCCAACTTGCAGGAGAGTAGCTAGCTAGCTTGCTAACCAACGAATTAATGAAACGTTGAGTCAATCGAACCGTGTTAGTGAAAAGCGCACACATTAATTGCCCGAGACATATCATTGTTCCCACTTCTGGCTATTGCTGGCGAGAATATTTGATTACAATGACATTACAATATAATAAAAACGGAAATTAATGAGTTATGGATTTCGCCATAGACATGAGGGAGAAATAGCGTCAAAACCGTTTGGCCACTGATTGGACAGTTTGACTTACTGTGACGGTGGGTAACATTCTGATTGGCTATTCAGTGGGCAACGTGCTGATTGGCTAGTCTACACTAATTCGTAACTTGAGGTTCGTAAATCTGGTTTGTACTTGTAAAAAAAAAAAAGTGTTGCACGCGAAGGTAGGAAATTTGAGCGTATCCACAACTTCACTGTGACACAGGAAGGTAGGCAATTTTCACACATGCACAAAACTATTTCCCAAGCTCAAAACTTTTTTACACACGCACAAAACCATTTCACAAACTTAAAGCTTTTTTACTCATGCACAAAGCTATTTCACAAGCTCAAAATGTTTTTGCACACGCACAAAACCATTTTTCAAACTCAAAGCTTTTTTACACACGCACAAAATATTTCTACAAGTTCAAAACCTTTTTACACATGCACAAAACTTTTGGCCCTAATTTGATTCCATAGTTTTTAACTTTTAACCAGTGGTTAATCTCTGTGGTCGCTCACCAGTGCCTGACTCGAGTTGTATGTACACGTGTTTTGCATTGTTTCCTCAGGTCCTCGGCCATCTCAGTGGTGAAGATTCTGAGAGTGCTGCGAGTGCTCAGGCCCCTGAGAGCCATCAACCGAGCCAAGGGCCTCAAGGTTTTCCTTCCCTTCATCTTCCTCCTCTTCTCTGTCCCTTCTGAGTCCACTTCTCTCCTCAATTCACCTCTCCATCTCTTCCTCTGCTGAGCCCTCCTCCCTTCTCTCTCTCAATTTCTGTCTTTTATTTACGTTGACCTTTTTTGGGTCGTTCACACCGAACATGCTTTATCGGCTTGGGGTGTCTTTTTGATCATTATTTCCAATTATTTGAAGCGTTTTCAGTGTGTGCTTTTGCTATCCGGGCCCCTTGCGCTTTTAAATGAGCGTCTTAAAGCTTAGAAAGCTTAGAGCACTTAAAGCCTAGACAAAAAAAGCAACCCACAATGCTATCAATCTTTTCCCTCCTGTCCAATTACGTGAAAGTAGAAGCGGAGTTTGATTTTTTGTTTGGAACTATTGCCAACGTAGACGGGGGAGAAATCAGTTCTTACCGTCAGCACTTTCTTGGGTCTGAATTCACAATTTCACAAAATTTTGTTGCACCCGCAGAAAATGCACATCAAGGGCTTTTTAATGAGTAAATCAGGACAGAAGCGCGTTGAGTTTCCATGGCGATATACCACATTCGTTTGGTGTAAAAGGCCCCCTTCACAGTCAAACTGTTTCAGTTGCTGATGTCCCGCCCTGACCTCTCTCTCTGGTTTATCTCCACAGCATGTGGTTCAGTGTGTGTTTGTGGCCATCAGGACCATTGGGAACATCATGATTGTCACCACTCTGCTGCAGTTCATGTTCGCCTGCATTGGAGTGCAACTCTTTAAGGTCACTGTTCTTTTTTTATGTCACACGTTGTACATTCCAGTGTAATAATTACAAATTCAGATGGCTGTCGTCAATAAAATGTTTTATGGACTCCCTGATACGCTGTTGAAAAATGGAAAAAGGGTCACACTTTAGATGGCGTGTTGCTCATAAAGCCTTTATACAGCATGTACAATGCCTTCGTACATGAGATATAATGTCTTCATAAATCATACACAAGCAAATGTCATGCTTTGTAAAGGGTGAAATAACACATCTTTATTCAGCATGTGATGCCAGATGTGATATAACTGACAATGTCACTTAGCTAGTGGCTAAATGCTGTAAAGGGTGACATTTTCAGCTGAGTGACATTGTCATTGGCACATCTGGCATCACATGCTGAATAAGTATGTTATTTCACCCTTTACAAAGCATGAAATTTTCTTATGTATGATTTATGAAGACATTATGTCTCATTTATGAAGGCATTATACATGCTGTATAAAGCCTTTATGAGCAACTCTTCATCTTAAGTGTGACCGGAAAAAGACTTTTCTGACATGGAAGTTGATTGGAAATAAAGCTGTAAGCATAGTCCCATTGATGAATAACATGCCATAAGCGGTTGGAGATGGTGTAGTGAATGTGTCCTTATTACAGGGGAAGTTCTACCGCTGCACTGACGAGGCCAAGTCCAGCCCTGAGGAGTGCAAGTAAGCTATTTATTCTAATGTTTTCAAGTGTTTTAATGCGTCAAGCATTCCAGATCACACAAGTCCCTCATTTGATATTCTTCTTAGTAAATTCTGCCCGTGGGTGGATATTGGGTTTGGCCTGAAAGTGGGGGATGTTAGAACATGTTCAAATCAGGTTGCCAAGTTAGGCCCTCAATTGGCAGGGCTTCAGTATGGGCTTGGTTGGAAGGCTTTTCGACCAGTTTGCCAGGTTTACATGCTGAATGGGAATAGCCTCTGTGTGGGTGGTGCAGTTCTGTTCTCTCTCCTGCAGGGGGACCTACATCTTTTACAAGGACGGTGATGTCACCATGCCCGCTGTTCGCGATCGCGTGTGGTACAACAGCGACTTCAATTTTGACAACGTCCTGGTGGCAATGATGGCCCTCTTCACAGTATCTACCTTTGAAGGCTGGCCAGCGTAAGACACTTTTCATCTCTCTCTCTCACACACACACACACACACTCACACTCAAGAACAACCCCATTTGTGCACAACAAAAGCTCTTTGTTCTTGAATCACATATTGCTTCTTTCACTATTCATAGCTTTCACTACTCTGTTAATCCATGGAGTTAATACTGACATATTTCAGTACATGTACTGAATTATTTTTATTGTTGGTTATTTTTCTTTTACCTTGTATTATTTATCTATTGGACCTATTTATTTGTTATCTGCTCTTTTTAGTTTCCTTGTTTTTGATTGTAATTTGCCTTATTAATTTTATTGCCTTATTTTAATTGTCATTGCCTCATTTAGATTTTTAATTTGCTTGTTTCATTATTATTTGCCTTTGTTCTTAATTGTTAAGCACTTTGTAACTTGTTTTTGAAAAGTGCTGTATAAATACATTTATTGTTATTAAATTATCAACGCCAGCAGTCAGCAGTCCTGTTCCTAGAGATCTACCTCTCTCTAGATTTTCAGTACAACCTTTGTCAGGCTCTCGTGACTCTTCTAATTAGCAGCTGATCAGGGTCTCCAGCATCTGTGTGAGGTGTACTTTACTAGGATTAAGTGAAAACCTTCAGGATGAAGGATCTCCAGGAACTGAGTTTATGACCACTGATCCACAATAACTCATTCCCTGCCCATATACAGGATGCTTAGTTTACCATTGAACAGAACTCTTTGTTTCTGTCCACATATCAGAGCTCTGTGTTTCTGTTCACATGTCAGAGCTCTGTATTTCTGTTCATATATCAGACCTCTGTGTTTCTGTTCATATATCAGAGCTCTGTTTCTGTTCCTATATCAGAGCTCTGTGTTTCTGTTCCTATATCAGAGCTCTGTGTTTCTGTTCATATATCAGAGCTCTGTTTCTGTTCATATATCAGAGCTCTGTGTTTCTGTACACATAACGGAGCTTTGCTTCTTCACATGCATTAGAGCTCTGCCCTCTGTATCCCACAGGCTGTTGTACAAGGCCATTGACTCCAGCCAGGAGAACATGGGCCCCATCTACAACAACCGTGTGGAGATCTCCATCTTTTTCATCATCTACATCATCATCATCGCTTTCTTCATGATGAACATCTTTGTAGGTTTTGTCATCGTCACGTTCCAGGAGCAGGGAGAGAAGGAGTACAGGAACTGCGAGCTGGACAAAAACCAGGTGAGTTAAAACCTAATGCCCCTGGTTCAGGGGTAATACTGCCCTCTCTGCAGCTGAGAACTTAAAATGGGTGTGTTTGAGGTTTGATTGGATTGTGGCTGAATAGTGTGTATTTGGAACTGATTTTTTTTTTCTTTAAGGCACCGGTAAGGCTAAGATTTTAAGAGGATCTCTATTGAGTGAGCCCGAGATATCACATTGTTTATTTCGAGCCTTTGGCAGGGAAATAATGAAATTACTGCTCTACTTTCATAAATTTGATATCTCTGGCTCACGAATTTGAAGTCCTTGTATTTATCCCATAATTGTAAGAGTCGTTTTATTCGTGAAATGGAAAAATAAGATTAGTTTGTCCAAAGAGTCAAACAACTTGCCCGCATTAATAATAAAACCTCAAAGTCACTGTAAAGCATCCAGTGGACTAATCACCATGCAGTAAGTGCACATAAGAAGCAATAACACAGTTCATATTTCACACCAGTTTTAATATTACGCAGTAAAAATGACACAGGAATATTATTTCAGTACATATCAGTGCCGAAAAACAGTTATAGCGGGGCAAATCACACCATAGCATTTTAATTTTTTAACATCGGAAACATCGGTGACGCATTGCACCATGGCCTGATGTGCTCACTTGCAAAGTTTTACATGATTGCAAACACGAGCATGTGCCACATGTAGCCTATATGTAGTGATGGGAAACTAAGATAAACAACAATGTACAGAATTACGGAATGAAAATTACATCTGCGACGAGTCAGAGGAGGATTTAGTCACGTGGATATGGCTTCGATTGGGAGGCACAGCTAAGTTGTATTTGTGCTGATGTAATTAACTCCACCGTAGACGTCATCCGGGCTTAAGTCAGCGATACTGGAACTTTGCAGACGACTTCGAGAATTGTAAAGAAAGTAGTCCGGTATTGGTTGGACCACTTTATTGATTTAAGTTTTGGAATTGGTTTAAGAATGGAATCTGACCAATCAGGACGCAAGAAAGCTTACACATGTGCAATCCCAAACGTGTATCTCATGGGTTTTATCACACTGAATTTCAATCACTTATGGGATATATCTGGGCAGTAAGCCACAGAAATTGCTTGTTTTCTATTTACGTGTTCATGGAAATGAACTCTCCTGGTGCTCTGAAGTCAGAGAAATATTTTTGAGCAATATGAATGTTTTCATCATTCTTACCTTCAAAATTTTGTTTGTAATCGATCTCATTTAGTTGTGCATGAAGAACGAGTTTTTACTCGATCTCACTTTATCTGCCCCCAAGAGCGGCTTCATTATATGCTGCTGTCAAATGAAAATGGGCTGTAGAATTCTATGGCTAGTTTTGTCATGTGAAACTAAGGCTAGTGTAGATGGTAGCTTTAGTTGTAGCCCACCAGTAAGAGTCCTAGTTTCGCTCTGACATTGATGTACAAAAGTTGCTTCCTAAAGTGGCTCTTCTCAGGTGGGATTGGATACCCCTGCGGTAAAAGAAGTCCTATTTGACGAAAGTTTGTACCTGAAACATGAGATACGTGAGCGAAAGATGCAGCCCTCTCAGCCATGCAACATTAAGGGAGAACCCAGGGTAACAGACGTATTGCACTGAGAGAGGAATTTGCTCAAAGCCATTATGTGATGCTAACTATACAACCCTGTTACCCAAATCACAGTCCTTGAGGGCCGAGACCTGCTGGTATTCCACCCTCCCCTTACTCTTGGAGTCAGATGTGATGCTGGTCAGGCCAGTCAATGGCAGTTATGTTAAATTTATTGCCCGGAAGGGAAGAAAACTAGGGCAAGATTTAGATTTGAGGGCCAGATTTAGGGATCCCTGCTCTGCATGTGTTCAAAAAAGATTTTAGCAAGAATCTTCTAACTTTACGTACCAAAATCTGTATGATAGACAGTAGTAGTTTTCTCCATGCCTGTTGCCTCATTCTGTGACATTGAAATGCTTTTTTTGGGAAGATGCATCTGAATAGTTTAAACCAGTGTTTCCAAACCCTGTTCCTGGAGTTCCCCTACCCTGCACATTTTAGATTTCTCTCTGATCGGACACACCCAGTTTAAGCCGTGAAGTACTCCACTGGTCAGCTGAATCAGTTGTGATGGAGCAGGAAAATTCCTGAAATGCAGAGGACTCGGGTGAACCAGGAACACGACTGGGAAACACTGGCTTCAAATTTACTGTTTATTAAGCACCAGTAGAGGGAGCCAGATGTCAGTACGCTTTAGGAGTGCCCTAACCTGTTCTACTGAATTAAACCACAATTGCCTTGGAAACTGTGCACAGGTCTTGTCCCTGAAAAACTTCAGCTAACTTTCAGTGTTCATGCAAATGTAATCTTTTTTTCCACTTAAACTGCCCCAGTGCAACTACTGGGAAGTGTTCATCCATCCTTTGTCTATACCGCAACTTCCTTACCAGGGTTATGAGGGAGCTGGAGCCCGTCTGTGCCTACTATGGGTGAAAGGCAGGGAAACACCCTCGACAGCTTGCCAATCCATCGTAGGGCGCACACATCATTTACACTCTATTCACTCACACCTATGGGCAATTTACAGTCTCCGATTAGCCTAGCATGCATGTCTTTGTACTGTGGGAGAAAACCAGGGTACCCGGCGGAAACCAACACAAACACGGTGAGAAGCGGTTACAATCAGTGTATTCTTTCTTGTTGTCATTACGTTGTACATTGCCACTGAAGGTACAGCCAACTGTATACTTTATTGGAGTGACAATTTCACCAGTTACCACGCAAGCAAAGATTGTCACCTTGATGTCATCCCTGGTCTCCATGCAGGCACAGCTAGATACTTAAATTTGTATCCGAGTTTGGGTTAGGGTTAAGGTTAGGTGAGAGTACATGGCCATCAGGTATATCTTGCCACTGGCCGTGCTTTGATGCATAGTCATCATGTACAAACAATTAAGTTTGCAAGAGCAGTGCACGATCATCAGATACACTTTCAAGGTCCCACTAATTCTGGGAATGGTAACCATGTACACAAGACATATTTGGAAAGAAGGTTATAAGGCCATCACCGGTGAAATAGCATGAGCCTCACTCTGTTAGTTGTATTCATTAAGCAGCAGAAATAATGTAGGATAAAGTACTTTACATCAAAGTTTTGTTTTGTCAGCCATGCTGTTAAAGTCAAGGCACTATGTCTACCATATTTACACTGAGCACTGTAATTTAATGGACAGTGTCCTATGCATTATTTTGGTTCTCTACTCTAGCACTTTGAGTCTGAAAGGATAAAATGACAATTAGATTGAAATGCAAACTGTCTGCTGTAATTTGAAGGTGAAACGGCTTGTAGAAATGACAGCACCTTTTGTAGGTTGTCCCCTCATTTTCAGGCAGATAAAAAATATTGGATGGTTCAAATAATGTAGAGTAAAGTAATCATGCATATCATGTACATGCAATGATTGCTTGAAGTCTCTGATGCACAGACATCACCAAACGCTGGGTATCATCCCTCATGATGTTCTGCCAGGCCTGTACTGCTGCCATCTTCAGTTCCTACCTATTTCGGGGACTTTTGGCCTTCAATCTCCTCTGCAGCATGTAAAGTGCGGGTGGAATTGGATTCAGCTCCAGTGATTGAATTGGCCAACAGACGCAAGATGACAAAAAAGTCTCGCTGTCCAATAAATTATGGTGCTCACTATTGGTATGGGTTTTTATTTATTAACTACACCTGTAATATTGTAGTTAACGATTCATTTTGTGCCCCGTCTCCAGCGCCAGTGTGTGGAATACGCCCTGAAGGCCCGGCCCCTTCGCCGATACATTCCTAAGAACCGCTACCAGTACAAATTCTGGTATGTGGTGAACTCGACTGCTTTCGAGTACATCATGTTTGTCCTGATCATACTCAACACCCTGTGCCTGGCCATACAGGTAAGCACTGGCCCTCAAAGTCAGCAATGCTTGTAGGAACACTGACAATCGTACCTAGAGTTCAATCTGCTTCTGCTTCCTGGCAGATAAACTCAATCAGCATCTCTGCTGTTTCTTGGTATTCTTGGTTTGCATTAAAGTATTTCTGTGTAATATGGTCCCTTATCTCCACATGACAAATGACTGTGTCAGCGCGCTTGATGTTAATCTTTCTGTTTCAACCACAATCTTTGCGTCTCATGGAAGCGGCTCTGTTTTTTTGTGTAGCATTATGGTCAGTCCCATCTGTTCAACTACGCCATGGACATCCTCAACATGGTCTTTACTGGGGTATTCACTGTGGAGATGCTGCTCAAATTAATTGCCTTCAAACCAAGGGTAGGTGCCCCTTTGCGCACACTGAGTGTGGGATAGAGATTAGCAAATGCCAGCGCACAAAAAAACCGCTCTGATACAAAGATACTGATTTTCAGCACCATGTCTGGCCATTTACAAATGCATATGAAAAATTTCCATGAATGATCACGTGTGCAAACACACCGGTTAAGAGTTTCGCCTACTTGCATGTTATCGCAGTCAGGAAAAGTCTTATATGCACATCAGATCTCCTCAGCCATGTCTTTAACTATGCACAGACCCAATTCGTACATTCAATAAGTTTGCAGATTAATCAAAAATGTAATGTTGCAACGAATTGGTTTCTACAGAAAATGAATGCTTTATTTTGACGCAGACTAAAATGTGTGCTGTATTTGATGCTGACATTTTGCA
The DNA here is from genome assembly GCA_029692085.1 of Gymnothorax javanicus. Lineage (NCBI taxonomy): Eukaryota > Metazoa > Chordata > Actinopteri > Anguilliformes > Muraenidae > Gymnothorax > Gymnothorax javanicus. The sequence continues at coordinate 23,255,341 of CM056203.1, forward strand.
ACACACATGTGTGTATAGTGGAGAAAAGATGATTGGTCATTGAATATGGATGGCCTGAATGGGACGGAGTGTGGATCCTCGGGGTTCAGTGACAGGTCCATTCTCCCCGTGGATGGCCCCCGGTCATCCCATCAGGAAATGCGGCGAAGAAATGTATATTTTTGCTTGTTCCCACTGCTCATCTTCACTAATGTGGCCTTTTTACACCTGGTCGGGATGCCTCTGGGTTTTTGAGAGCTTGGGGCTAAGAAAGCGGTGGGCTAAGAAATTTGGTTTCACACCTTGTCACTTAACCAAGGACTTTCTCTTAACCTGGGGTTTTCCTCGAACAGTCTCGAGTGCCAAATGAAATAGTTTCACACCAGAAAAATTTACACTCATGAGCACAGCTATCTTAGCCCTGGAACACTGAGGTCCTTGCCCACTTTTTTATGAAACCAGATGTGAAACAAAAGGATGAACCTGGGAGATACATAGTGGTGCTAAGTAATGCCTTACTTGGTAGCCCCAGAAAAACAAGGTGTGAAATGGCTACTGCACTGTTAAATTGCTGCAGGAACCAAAATGACACTGTGACTTTGGTTTGCCTTCAATGTCTCCATTGCTTAATGGACCTTTCCGACCGGTCAAACACGTGTAGATAAACAACCGATCAGATTGCTTTATCTTAGTAAGGTCCTGCTTACCTCTGTAGTACCACCATATAGTCCCACAACCAATGCAATCATTAGCTGTGTGTAATAGGTGCGGTTCCTGACTATCAAGATGATGGTTAATAGGTGCTCCTGGGGAACGTGTAATTCTGACGAAAGATACCCTGCCCGGCTACAGGGAGCTCAATTTATCCTTCTTCTAAAGCCAAAAATGCAGTTGGCGAAGTGTTTGCGATGGATTAAGGCATAAGGATGGCCTCACATGCAACTCAGTGTGAACAAGATGGACAAACACTCGGCCGTGTTTGCTCAATGGTAAGCAAATGAAGTTTTTTGCCATTTCGCCTTCAGTATTTAATTGAAGTTGTGCAATTTCAACCCTTGACTTAAACAGGCCGACAATATGTGAAAAGTGTCCCCTTGTCCTGAAAGGAAACAAACAAAGTTCTAAATGGCTGTTGTTAAATATCATCATGTTAAAGCAGCGAGAATGAGATGGCGCTTAAAAACTGATGAGATCAGGGGTCAACGCAGCCCAAATAACATTGCACGTGCTGCATTATTACAGCTCTGATGATTTCATTGGTATGAAATACGTGATCTGACCAGCATGAAAGAAAATGGGTTTTCTGGTTCTGATGAAGTTGTAGTTCACAAATGCATGCACTTACATACCCAAAATGAAAACTCATATGATATGAATACGAATCTATCCGTTTGAAACCTGCTTACCATGCTTTATATGAGCAGTACGATTCCGCAATTTGGTTGATCTCAATGTCCAGTCTATGGGGTGTTTGGCTTTTCTGCATCGATTGCCAGCACTTCGTTGTGACTCTTGTATCTCCACCTATTCCATTAAAAATTTTGATATCGTGAATATATCCTTGTGTAAAACATTTAAGGCCTCTCTGGACAACTTTGCCGGACAAGTTGGACGCATTCGGTAAGAAACAAACTGCAGTATTATCGGGAATATGTGCGAGAGTGTTGAGCAGTTGTCATTTTTGAACTGAGCTGCTTTGCATGGGGGCCTTAGCAACTGTAACTGGGGGGGCGGAGCTTGTGGAACTAGTCGGAAAGGTCCATTATTGTGCCCTGGTATCCCTTATCCTTATTCATTGACGGTAAGATGCCATGATTATTCTAAGGCTCTAAACTGCCTTTGAGGAGTCCACAGTTCATCAGTGAGCTACGTCCATGACAGGGCTGCAGGGACAGTAATATGTTCTCTGGGGTTGTGGTCATGTGAGGTAACAGTAATGGAGTCCACGCCCACACAGTATGCACACACTGTGTTTGTGCTCCTTCTCCCTCTGCCAAAGTTTTCCATTTTTGTCTGTTTGATCTTTCCGTTGCACCCTTCCTCCACCCCCGCTGTTTGCCAACACCACTTTGTTCAGGGCTATATCACGGATGCCTGGAACGTGTTTGATGCCCTGGTGGTTATTGGCAGCGTAGTAGACATCATTCTCAGTCAGATAGACGTGAGTATGCCCGGCGCCCACACTGCTTCACTCCGCTTTGTCTCAAACCGCCCTGCCGGTCAGCTTTCATCTCCCCATTTCTCGGGCAAGTCACTGTTCCAGAACTTTCCTGTCTTCCTGTCTCCTGCGATTTGCTTGGCGTGATTTCTGGGGCTTGAGGGCTCTTAGACTGTGTGGCATTGCTGTTCTCCAGGCCCTCTTTCCTACAGCACAGGGTAATGATGTGCTATTCACTGCCATTTGGGTCAGCGACACTGTGAGTTGATAACGACTGGCATTGCCTAACCCCTTTCATATCATAGTGATTTATTGCTGGGAAGGGGCAGGAAAGGCTCTCCTCCATCAGCTTTGACAAGTTACCACAACATTTGCGTAACTGTTCACCAGCAACTAGTTTTATTTGTTATTGTTTGTATGGCATTTACAACCCCAATTCCAAAATAGTTGGGACGAAGTGTAAATTGTGAATAAAATCAAAATGCAATGACTCTCAGATCACGAGCCAATATGTTATTTACAATAGAACATAGATAACATTTCAAATGTTGAAACTGCGACATTTTACATTTTTATCCACAAAATAAGCTTATTTCAAATTTTCTGACTGCAACAGGGCTCAAAAAAGTTGGGACACAGGCAAAAAAAAGGGCTGAAAAAGCAATTAATATGTCAGAGAATCAGCTGAAAGAACATTTAGCAAGTAATTAAGTTAACTGGCATCAGGTGTGTAACATTATTTGCTATAAAAGGGATGTCTTAGAGAGGCTGAGTCTCTCAGAAGTAAAGATGGCCAGAGGCTCTCCAACCTGTGAAGGCTTGCGTAAAAAAATTGTGGAATACTTTAAAAACAATGTTCCTCAACGTCAAATTGCAAAGGCTTTGAAGGTCTCATCATCGACAGTGCATAACATCATCAAAAGATTCAGAGAAACTGGAAAAATCTCTGTGTGTAAGGGACAAGGCCAAAGACCTTTACTGGATGCCCGTGATCTTCGGGCCCTCAGACGCCACTGCATCACTCATCGGCATGATTCTGTCATTGACATTACTAAATGGGCCCAGGAATACTTCAAGAAACCACTGTCTGTAAACACAGTCCGCCGTGCCATCCACAGATGCCACCTAAAACTCTATCACACAAAAAGGAAGCCATTGTTAAGCATGATCCAGAAGCGCCGCCGTGTTCTGTGGGCCAAAGCTCATTTAAAATGGACTGTAGTAAAGTGGCAAAGTGTCCTGTGGTCAGACGAGTCCAAATTTGACATTCTTGTTGGAATATCATGGGCGTCGTGTCCTCCGGGCTAAAGAGGAGAAAGACCACCCCTCCTGTTATCAGCGTTCAGTTCAAAAGCCAGCATCTCTGATGGTATGGGGATGCATTAGTGCATATGGTGTGGGACACTTGCATGTTTAAAAAGCACCATGAATGCTGAAAGGTATATAAAGGTTTTAGAACAACATATGCTCCCCTCCAGACGACATCTATTCCAGGGAAGGCCTTGTGTATTTCAGCAGGACAATGCAAGACCACATACTGCAGCTATTACAACAGCATGGCTTCGTAGCAGAAGAGTCTGTGTGCTGAACTGGCCTGCTTGCAGTCCTGATCTTTCACCGATTGAGAACATTTGGCGCATAATTAAACGAAAAGTCCGTCAAAGGAGACCCAAAACTCTCCAGCAGCTGGAAGCCTGTATTAAACAAGAGTGGGATCAAATTCCAATGGCTAAACTCAAGAAACTTGTTTCCTCAATGCCCAGACACCTCCACTCTATGTTAAAAAGAAGAGGGGATGCTACACCATGGTAAACAGGCCCCTGTCCCAACTTTTTTGAGACCTGTTGCAGCCATCAAATTTAAAATGAGCTCATTTTGTGGATAAAATTGTAAAATTTTTCATTTTCAACATTTGCTATGTTATCTCTGTTGTATTGTGAATAAAATACTGGCTGGTGTGATTTGAAAGTCATTGCGTTTTGATTTTATTCACAATTTACACTTTGTCCCAATTATTTCAGAATTGGGGTGGTATTATGATTATGCCTCCCCTCTAGTCGTCATGCTGGTGCCGAGTGTGGAACGCAGTGGAGTAGAGGTTTCAGAGGAGCAGTGCTGTCAGGATCATTGAGGGCCTCTCATTGCTGCGATGCCACCAATCTACAGTGAGACACTCGGAGACTCTGTGCCTGTGATTACTGGCATCTTAACTTTTCCATCTTTTCTCTTTTTCTCTGGCTTCCCTCCCCCTCTCTCTTTCTTTCTCTCTCCTTTGTGTCTGGCCGTCTGTCTGCAGCACTATTTTGCTGATGCATGGAACACTTTCGATGCCTTAATTGTTGTCGGTAGCGTCGTTGACATTGCTATCACCGAAATCAATGTAAGTAATCCCTTTTGCGGCCCTTGGACGGTTATGTCTCCCTCCTGAGTTGAAAAGCCTTGCAATAACACCAGGTGCTGGCCTCCACCAGTGTCTCAGAGCAAGCCGGCAGCGTTAGATGAGTCAATATTGTGTATCAGTCTGAAAATGTGATGTGCGGTTGTTTTGTTAATTCATCTCAATCAGAGTGCAGCATTGCACAAGTTTTATTGCAAGGCTTATGCTCGAGAATATTGTGTTGTGTTCTGTGGGGACTGTGTGTTGTGATATATGTGCTGTTTAATCGCAGCTAATCGTGTTTCTTTTCAGATTTAATGCTCATGCTGTTACGTACTGACAGAAATGGCCACACTTATTATGCATACTTGAGGGAACAAGAGTGTATGCAAACAAATGCTTATGATTATATGTGTATGTGTTGGTAAGTGTGTCTTTGTGTGTGCACTCTCACATAGGGATAGACATTCTTGCTCTCATAGTGAGCTGTTCATTTATTGAGAGTCATTTGTGAATTCAAGCGTTGCGGTTTTGGTAACCTCTTCAACTCTGCAATACCATCTTTGGGTGTGTCAAATAAAGATACTTTGTTCAAACCTGTGGAACTTCAGGCCTGTTTTATATTTTATTGGAGATCCCTAGGCTTCCAAAGATTGCAGATATGTTCTGCTGAATTTCACCAAAATGTGCATGAAATGATGCACAAGATCTATATCCGTTACATTGACAAAAGTATTGGGACACACCTCTTAATCACTGAATTCAGGTGTTCCATTCAGACCCATTGGCACAGGTGTATAAAATCGAGCACATAGCCATGCATTCTGCATCTACAAACATTTGAGAAAAAATGGGTCTGTCTGAGGAGTTCAGTGAGGTCAAGCATGGTACGGTCATTGGATGCCACCTTTACAGTAAGTCCGTTTGCAAAATTTCTTCTCTGCAAGATATTCCACCCTCACCTGTCAGTGGAACTGTTGAAAGGTAGAAGTGTTTAGGAACAACAGCAACTCAGCCACGAAGTCGCAGACCATTTAACATAGACATGTATTAAGAAATCAAAAAATGCAGGCCTACCAAAGAAAATGGCCAAGCTGTAACAGAAGTTTGTCAGATGTCTATCTTTTTCAAAGAACCAGCAACACACAATTGAAAACTCGTTTGGTTTGTCTCTGGGTTTGTTACAGGCCATGCGATTTTTTTGAGTTTGGTTCTGGTGAAAATGTATTGATTCGAAGTGTTGTGGTGCAAAGTTTTGTGAGAGAGTGGCATGTTTTCGATTTTATGTTGCTGGTTATTTGAAAAGGGTACACATCTGACAAACTTTTGTTAGAGCTTGGCTGTTTTCTTTGGTAGGCCTGAAATGGGCAAATTATGCCTCTACGGAAAGCTAATGTCATGGAGATAATGAATAAAACCCTTTCTGGACACTCGCTCAAACAGGAAAAGAGTAAAAGAGGCATTTTGAACACCCATTCAACTCCTGCGCATCACCAATAAAACGCAGCGGAAATAGCCCTTTTCTGATGGCGTAATTCGTGAGAAATAGGGACACACAGTGAGGAAGTCGAGTGCATCGACCATTGTCTGCCTGTCCTAATATGTTCATTTCTTGGTCTCGTTTCATTTTATATTTCTACCAGATTAGATTTATGATCATCAAAAAGAATGTAATTGTTTGGCTGCTGGTTAGCTCACCTGGTAAAGTAGTAGTAGTAGTGAGCACCACGGCTTGGATTGGAGCCTGAGTTGCGCTAGTGCTCGGTAGCCTTTTTAGAGCAGCGCACAATTGGCTTCGCGCTGCAGGGAAATAAATTGGGAGGGACTGCCAGTTTGGGATTATAGGTTTACAGCATTGCTCGCTGCTCAAGGGCCTCCTGTTAGCCAGCTGGTCACTCGTCAGTAAAATTCTGAGCTTGTACATGTTCGGGTTTCCTCCACCCTTGCTCTGGGGTAGGTTTCCCAAATGTATAGATGCTATGTTAGCAACATACATACCTAGGTCGACCAGATACAGCCAATGGTACCAACTAAGTAAGTTAGCAACTATGCTTTTGGGAACGCACCCCGGAAATTGTTTCCCACTCACTCACCCGTGCCAGAGGCTCCGGTTCATGCTGGTACACTTGCAGTGGCTGTTTTTGTTCAACTGCATCTGAATCGCTGCTGATTTCTTTCTAATTTTACATTTCTCCTGCCTCTCCATCATCATCAGCACTGTCGCTAGTTGTTGAACTTGCTTGAATCAATTGAATCATCCTCTTCAACTTTGAAGTCCAAGTCAAGCAAAAATTCTGACATTTTTAGTGGATTTCGATGTCTTGTTTGCAATGTAAAATACAGATACTATAGCCTATGCATCACAATTGATCCCATGAGCGCCGTCACAGCTATTAGCCCGTTTCACGGTGCTGTTCAAGGGTGATATTGGGGGTTGCTAAAAGCCTGTTTTACATCCTTGACTACTCTATTCCGCAATCATCTCCGGGTGAAAAGTGTTGATAGTTAGAGAGAATTGAATGCCCTTTCGAATGATACCAAATAGGACAATTTTTTTAAAAAGTTTCAAATCAATACATGTCTACTTTAAAGTCATAGAGTGGGGTCACCGAGTGCTGAGGCCCATAGTGTGTAAAAATCGCAAATGCTCTGTTGACTCAATAACTACAGAGTTCCAAACTTCCGCTGGTATTAACATAAGCACAAAAATTGTGGGCCAGGAGCTTCATGGAATGGGTTTCCATGACTAAGCAGCTGCTGGCAAGCCTTACATCACCAAACACAATGCCAAGCGAAGGATTTAGCAGTGCAAACACGCTGCTACTGGACTCTGGAGCAGTAGAAACATGTTCTGTGGAGTGACAAATCACACTTCTCTTGCAGTCTGATGGACGAGTCTGGGCTTGGCAGATGCCAGGAAAAAGTTGTCTGCCTGACTGGATGGTGGCAACTGTAAAGTTATGTGGAGGAGGGGTAATGGTATTGGGTTGTTTTTTAGGGGTTTGACGTGGCCTCTTAGTTCCAGTAAAGGGGAGAATTAATGTGTCAACATGCCAGGACATTTTGGACTTTGTGGTAACAGTTTGGGGAAAGCCCTTGGCTATTCCAGCATGACTGTGCTTCAGTGCACAAATCAACGTTCATAAAGACATGGTTTTGAGAGTTTGGTGTGGAGTAACTTGACTGGCCTGCGCTGAGCCCTGACCTCAACCCCATCGAACACTTTTGAGACGAACTAGAACAGAGAGTGCAAGCCAGGCCTTCTCGTCCAATATCCGTGCCTGACCTCACAAATGCTGTTCTGGCTGAATGGACAAATATTCCCATAGATACCCTCAGAAATCTTGTGGAAAGCCTTCTCAGAAGAGTGGAAGCTGTCATAGCTGCAATGAGGAGACCACCTCTATATTAATGCCTATGGATCTAGATTGGGGGGGGGGGGGTGCATGGTGGGACAGTGGGAGGCGCTGCCACCTCACAGCAAGACGGTCAGGGGTTCGAATTTGGCCTGGGGCCTCTCTGTGTGGAGTTTGCAGGTTCCTCCAGTGTTCACATGGGTTTCCTTCAGGTACTCCAGTTTCCTCCCACAGTCCAAAGACATGCATTTCAAGCTAATTGGACTCTAAATCGCCCATAGGTATGCGCGTGTGAGTGAATAATGCGTGTGCCCTACGATGGATTGGCGAGCATTCCAGGATGGGGCCATGCCTTTCACCCATAGTCAGCTGGGATAGGCTGCATCTCAACCGCGACCCTTGAAGAGAAGAAGCGGTATAGAGAATGGATGGATGGATGGATGGATTTAAAATGGGATGTCATAATGGGATATCCCTTTAAGTGTAATGGCTTGGTTTCCCAATAAATTTGTCCATGCAATGTATTTACAGTTTGATGTAATACTGCAGTCTTAAAAAAACATGGCATCCTGGATTTGAACATTTCACTCAACGTAATTGTGATGTAGCTTCTCTGAAGCGCTGCAGCCAGACGATTCTGAATATGTGACAATTTTGTACAATAATGAAAAAAATTGTTTTTTCTAACTTAACCCATTAATGCCCAAATTTCTTTTCAAAGTAAAAGTTACATTTTATTATTGGATACGGTGTAGAATGAACGTGTAATGCATAAATTTTGGTGAAAAATAATTATTTTGTCATCAAGGACCCCAAATATGTATGTCCCATTACAAATGTACACAGATCGTTGAAAGCATAAAAAACATCATTGAGAAAAACAAATTTAGATACTGCTATAATCTCCGATTTTTGTTCTTAGTGTTGTATAAAAGTGTGTCTCAGAAAGAAATGGCACACTCACTTTTAGAGCATTGCATAGTGCTGTTACAGATACAAGAAATTCTTGCAAATGGCGGCCCTCACCACTGCTGTTAAGGGAGACTACTCTCATAAGCACTATTACTTGGTGCGAGTTACTTCCTTAATTAACATACAGCAGCTCAGTCACAGGAACGCGCTCACTGGGGTTAGCTACAGAGGTTAAAATGTGCCGCGTCCCAAAAATGGGACAGTGGTCATTAATGGGTTGAGGAGAAATTCCAGCAAAAATCTTCAAGCGAGTTTAATTTGTTCAATATCTTTGTAATGGTGTTACTTGAAGATGGGAAAACCTTTGGGAGTCTTCTTTAACATCCTGTACTTCCTGTTCTTTTGCTTGGCCACATTTTTGGTTGACAAGATAAGAGCTGGATTAATGAAAGCATATTAATACTGCCCTATGATGCCAGCTAAGGGCTTGGTCTGCAGAACGGATCCTTCCAGTATAGACGCACAGTCACTATTACTCTTTGTAAATCATTGGGGTACAAAAGGAAGAAAGTACTAATGTTTTATAAATGGCCTCAGTAGTTTGGATCAAATGAAATATTTGTTGATGAGCTAGTCTATTGCTGAGAACCTGAAATAAACATATGATGTGCGTACCTCATTGTTTGCTACTGTGCATTTAATTACTATAGATAAAGTTGGCCACACATTCATTTGTTCTTTATTTGGTGCACCTAGATATCTGGTACTGTGAAATAACCAATAGGGTACTTGAGGTTGAGAGACCAGCACTGATTGGATACAAATGGAACAGACTGTGGAAATAGAGCCACAGACGTTTGAAGCCTGTTGGCTGGGTTAGTGGAATCTGCTGAATTGTCTTTTCTTTGCAGTTGCCGACTGCTGAGTGATTCATTGCCAAATTCTTTGCATTATTACTACCCGTCCTCCTCAGCTGTGATTTTACCAGTGCTGTCTGCCACATCCTCTGTTTGCTTCTCACAATTACTCTGTTTGTGCATATGTGGGTTTTATGTGTTCCTAATATGCGAGTGAGTGTGTGTGAATGTGTTTGTGTGCGTGTGTGTGTGTGTGTGTGTGTGTGTGTGCATGCACGGTAGTGTGTGTTTCTGCCCTTGTGGGTGTGCAAGCATGCGTGTCTACCTAATTGTGCATCTATACCTATATTCCCGTGTGAATTTGTGAACTGATTTTTCATGTGCATGTGTGTGTGACTGGCTGTATTATGTGCATTTGGCACATGTGGGTATCGAGGGGTTTAGTTGAATTGCTATTCTCTGTTGCAATGTTGTCTTACAACTAGAATATGTGCGAAAGTCTTTCAGTAGCCTATTGGTTAACTGTGAAACAAATCCCACTATAAAATGAGGAATCCGTTTTTTTCCCTGTAATTTCAGCATTGATACAGGGAGGGAATGGCAAAGCTGACTTTTCCCTTTTCCAAAATTAAGCAAATTCATATGTCGACAAGCATTTTCGACGGGTCGGTGCAGAGTTGTGGCGCATACATCTTCGGAAGTTTGCACGTGGTTGTGGCACGCGCAGAGGGTGTGGACTAGTTATGCAGATCTAAATGAACAGCCCCATCTTATGAACCACTGGTGATTGGAAGTTAGTCTTCTCGCCTGCAATTTTTAGTTTTTCATGTGAATGCGAATGACATGGCTACTACCCTCTGTTTTCACTGCTTTAGTTTCTGACCTATTGGTGTTTGATTACTGGCGCATCTACTTCAGTCACTCTCAATTTTCAAAAAGCCACTCTTTTTTCCAGACTGGAAGTGCCAAAGCATAGCTCATCTTGAAAGAGCACAAGTCTTTGCAATATTTGATTCTGGCCCAAAGCAGGAGTCCAAGGTAGATACGTAAATTCAGTAAATTTTGCCATACTGATTTTCTCACGTCTCAAATATGCAAAATGCAGTGCTTTGGTATTTACAACCAAAACCAGTTAAACATAATTGAATACAAGCGGCACATCTCAACAAATTTTTATTGTAAGCACCAATCGGTCATAAAGGCATTCCCTTCCGTTCAGCAGCACCATGGTGCTGTTGAAAATGAACAGTGGTGAGCAGTTAATCTTTTCAGAATACCATTGCGTTTACCTTTAGACTCAGTTCTTATTTTTCTCAGATTTTCTCTGCAGTGTTAACCGCAATGCGTAGCGTAACATAACAACTTGTTTAAAGAGAGAATGGTGCGAGCAGAGTTGAGGTGCATGTTTGATTCAGGGTCAGTGCAGGGTTGAGGAATGCCCGCACAGCAGACAGCTGGTAGTGCAGTTGCAATACTTTGCTCATTTCTGAGGTTGCAGGGTAAATGGGAATCCGAGGGCAGCGGGATCGATTGCAGCAGCTGAGTCTGTGGAGTCGTCCTATATTAGGTTTCCTTGTGTATAGCCGTAAGACCATATTGGTTATATTAATAACCAGCCATAACCCTTGGTTTGTTTTTTGACTGGCTATTTATGTTTTTGCCATTAGAAAGTTTAACCCCTTTGCACAGAATACAAATAATGCCAGTTTTTTCCTGTTATGCATGAGCCAATTTATAATTCAGTATTTGTGTCACGGAGACTCTGTTCTTATTCCAGTGAGGCAAGATATTTGGAAATTCAATTACGGAATTATTTAGGAATTAAATTTTGGGATTTATGGACGCCGGCGTCTATATGTATGCAAAGGGCTTAAGTAGAGAACAGCATGCCAGAAAGGGGCTTGTATATTGATTGAGGGTTGGCTACCCTTGTTCAGATGCACTGCCATCATAGTTAGCCTGTGCAGTAATGAGCTTTGTGACTCACTCACTCCTGTGCTGTTAAAAAAAATCTTCAGTATTCCAGTGCTCACTGTCTGCAGTGCCAGCATCTAGAGCCTGCTACTTTTATTCCATGGCTGTAATTTATAGTACAAAGGTATCCACACATAAAGTATATTACAACAGACCATGGAAGTAGTTTGCACTGTGATGCTTGAACTTAGCTGCCCCTATCAGGCAGTTCAACACTTAGAAGAATCGGCTAGTGCTGTGGTTTGTGGACATGATTGACTGGATTCAACCAGCAGTTTTGCTCTCTGCAAAGTTTAGCCAATATGATCTGTGTGCTGTGTGCAGCAGTGTGATTCGTTATTCTGGTCATGGCTGGTTGAGTGACACTTTGCTATACATCGATATAACATAACATTATGGCCACATTGAATTAGGCAGCCAGTGAATATTTTTTCCTCAATGTTAATGTGTTGGAGGCGGGAAAAATGGGCGAGCGTGATGATGAGAGCGACGTTGACAAGGGCCAAATTGCTATGGCTATACGACTGAGTCAGAGCATTTCAAAAACTGCAGCTCTTATGGGGTATTCCCAGTCCATAGTAGTCAGTATGACCCAAAAGTAGTCCAAAGAAGGAAAACCAGTGAACCAGTGACAGGCTCATGGGCAGCCAAGGCTCAGTGATGTACGCATGGGGAGTGAAGGCTGGCCCGTGTGGTCCAGTCCAACAGAAGAGCTGCTGTAGCTCAAATTGCTGAAAAAGTTCATGCTGTTTCTGATTGAGAGGTGTCAGAACATACAGCGCAGCAGAGTTTGTAGCGTATGGGGCTGCGTAGCTGCAGACAGGTCAGGGTGTGTAAAAAGTGCCTACAGTGGACACGTGAGCATCAGAACTGGACCACGGAGCAATGGAAGAAGGAGGCCTGGTCTGATAAAATCACATATTTTTACATCATGTGGATGGCCTGCTGCGTGTGCATCGCTTACCCTGGGTAGACATTGCACCAGGATGCACTATGGGAAGAAGGTAAGCCAGTGGAGGCAGTGTGATGCTTTGGGCAATGTTCTGTTTGGAAACCTTGGGTCCAGCCATTCACATGGATGTTACCTTGACTTGTACTACCTAACCTCAACCTGTTTGCAGACCAAATACACCCGTTTTTGAAAATGGTATTCCCTAATGGCAGTGGCCTCTTTCAGCAAGATTATTCATCCTGCCACTCTGCAAAAATGGTTCAGGAATAGTTTGAGGAACACAAAGAGTTCAAGGTGTGGACTTGGCCTGTAAATTCCCCAGATCTCAATCCATCCCAGCATCTGTGGGATGTGCTGGACAAACAAGTCTGATCCATGGAGGCCCCATCTCACAACTTACAGGACTTAAAGGATCTGCTGCTGACGTCTTAGTGCCAGATACCACAGCACACCTTCAGAGGTCTGGTGGAGTCCATGCCTCGCTGGGTCAGGGCTGTTTCGGGGGACCTACACAATATTGGACAGCAAGTTATAATGTTATGACTGATCGGTGTAAATGTCCCATGTTTTCTGAAAATCTTTTTTTCTGTTGCAAACTGATTTTTAAAACATTATTTCATTTGTTGGGAAATTCAATATTTTGTAGCGATAATGGATGTTGTTTTTTTTTTTTTAATGTATGTTTTTGGTTTTACGATGTGCATTTGCAAGTGTTATACGTCTCTAGGTTCCTGAAGTTTTCTATTGGCAACTGTGTAAGTTGTTTGGCACATCTTGGTGTGTGAGCGCATATGTGCTGCCATCTATTTGATGGGGAGGTTTTACTAAAGTATGGGTGCATGTAGATACAAGTCCTTTCAGTCAGGTACTGTATATTCCTTAGAGTTGTGAGTGAGCCATTAATGCAGCACTTTGATTTTAAAGCCGACGGAGCCTCCTGTGATGGAGGTGGAGGTGGAGGCTGGGGTAAGACACTCCACCCAATGCCTGCCCCCTCTCACCTCCACTTTGGGTTTTTTTTGTCCATTTAGTTATTTTTGGTTTGTCTATTATCTCCTCCCAAGTTTGAATTATTTTGAAAATTACCTTATTTTTAGTTTTGCCTTATTTCTGGATATGATTTTTGTCATTATTTCCAAGTGGAATGTCACACACACTTCTGGTTGGCCAGACCAGCAGCGTGGGCAGTTCTTCCTGTTTGAAACCCTTTTTAATACATTTACACAATTGCATGTGACTTCCTGGAGGTCTGGACTGCCCTGTGACAGGGAAACGGCCCTCGTTCAGCTCTGCATGTTTGTACCTCTGGAATAAGTAAGCCATGCTGGCACAGGTATGGCGGAGTTTTCCGGCATGATGCCCACTCAGTGTTTTTTCCCCCAGCACCTGATTCAGGTCTTTCAGTATAAAAAAGACATGGTAGTGCTTTAAAACAAGTTTCACATCAGTTGAGGGCATGCTCACATTGTAACTGAAGTGCGAGAAAAACATGATATCAAAAATACATCTTATACATTTTAGTTGATATGATGTATTTTAGCTTTAATATGGAAACATCTGCACATGTCAGAAGAAAAACTGATCTGCTTACTTTTTATCACGAATGAAAGTTTAGCCTGAAGACAAATACTTCAGAGTGAAGCATTGCACTGCAAAGCCAGGCACATAGCATTTTCTCAGCTGTGGATAACGACAGACTGGAGGAAACTTCAATGTGCAGATGAAGATGTTGCAGAGCCTTTTGGGATATGTAGTTCTGAGCTGCATATGATGTCTGCTTAAAACAGTTCTGAACTTCACTTCCCAGTGTCGCTTTCTTCACACTTTTAACAGTTTGCACCTCTTCCTTAGTCCTTTGAGCACTCGCCTTCTTTCACGCTCTCCGGTCCCCTTTGCACCTCCATGTCATGGTTTAAAGCACTACCACAGTGTCTCCCAACCTTTTTTCTTGGGGAACGTCAGTCAGATTCTGACATTAGTGTTCCACCCTAACCCATAAGAACCCATGATGACACAGATAACATAACCCTTTTCAGAAATGTGTTCCATGTGTTCCATTTAGTCTGTTTTATATCCCCCATAATCTTCCTTTCAGAAAAAATGGATCTCGGTTCTTATGCATTAAGCACACGATTCAACTGATCATGAGCTTGATTGGTTTTGTCAGGTATGCTTAAGGTGGAACACAAAAATACCTGGATCTGACTGGCATGCCCCTAGGGGAGGTCTGGGTTACGCTGCGTTACTAGATGTGTTTGTAGCCTCTACCAGCCTCAGTTCATACTGTGATATCGTCCTCCCTTCTTTAGAACACAGAGGACAGTGCTCGGATCTCCATCACCTTCTTCCGCCTGTTTCGCGTCATGCGATTGGTCAAGTTGCTGAGCAGAGGGGAGGGCATTCGAACGCTACTGTGGACATTCATAAAGTCATTCCAGGTGAAATTGAATGTTTTTAATGGAGTTCAGTGCTTGGCAACACATCATAGTGTTTTTATGGCATGTGCATACTTTATGATGTGATAAAATCCACGTGACTCTGCTGCACAGCCGTAGGTCAAAGGGACTCTCCATGCTTCATGCTAGCCTTGTGATGACAATGAATATAAGTCAATGGACCAAGGCGCTAGTTAGCTTTTTAGCCTTGGTCAATTGACGTCTATTCATTACTTCGACAAGGTTAGCATGTAGCATGGAGTGTTCCTTTTCACTGGTTGAAATTTCTGAGGTTCCCCAGTATTGCCATGGTTATAGTGACTGAAATGTATTGATCTGTATTCAGAAACGCTGCTTGTCTTGACTTGCAGGTGTTTCGCAGATTGATATTAAAGACTTTGACTAAAATGAAATGAAAGGTAGTTGCTGAATGGAAAGCAGTAGCAGATGCTAAGCCTGCACTGATGTGGTCTTTAATGGGCTTTTTTCCTCAGGCTCTACCGTATGTTGCTCTGCTGATAGCCATGCTGTTTTTCATCTATGCTGTTATTGGGATGCAGGTAAATACACTAAAGGCTTCTTGTTCTTCAACTCGCTGAGTAGTATATGTAATTTCCCACTCGGCAGATTATGTGTTATGATTCATGCCCGTTGAATCTTCTGGAATTCTTTCTGTTTTTCAGGTGTTTGGTAAAATTGCCATGGTGGACGGCACTCACATCAACCGAAACAACAACTTTCAGACCTTTCCCCAGGCAGTCCTCCTGCTCTTCCGGTGTGTGTTCTCAGGAGTGCTGTTTCTGCTCATCTTATTTACTGTGGGCACTTTACAAGCACCATGCCTGCTGCTTTCCTAAAGTAGTCCATGCCAGCTAGCCTCGGTCCTGACATTAATACCACTGCTTTATCTCGATTGGTTGTTGTGAGCACTAAAATCAGAGTTCTGTCCAGGTCGAGTCCTCATTGTACTGGGAAGTTGTTGTCTTTCATTCATGTGTTTGTGTCTGGTGTCTTTTCTGATCGTGAAGCCCGTGGTTTTTTGTTATGTTTGTGGTTGTTTCTGTTTTTGTGATTCTGATTGTTACTGATGTCTAGCCCCTGTGAGTTTGGTTTTGATAGTTACTATGTGATGGCACTTTACTTTGTGTGTTTTTAAATCAGGATGTTGGGACTGTGGAGTGCTTTCACTATAAAACCAGGTTTTTTTTTTTTACTGTTCACTCCTCAGGCTGCTTGTCATTGTGCTAGAGACTTGGACTATCTGCTGTCTCAGTGGATAAGTCTATGTGTATGCGGCTGGGCATGGTGTATCTCTTTGTTTTATTGCGCGGTTATGTCTTCTCTCACAGGTGTGCCACAGGTGAGGCCTGGCAGGAGATCATGCTGGGATGTCTGCCTGGAAAACTTTGTGACGCAGAGTCAGATTACAACCCTGGCGAGGAGCGGTCTTGTGGAAGTGGCTTTGCCATAGTCTACTTCATCACTTTCTACATGTTATGCGCCTTCTTGGTAGGTTGAGTCCAGTTGTGATCTTTGGCCTCAGTTCCAGCTTCGGCTTGTCAATTTAGAATGTAATTCGCGCTAATTATTGGCTAATCTTTTCAGTAGCCAAAATTAGTTGCGTGTCTCCTTTGGTCAATACATGTCTCATTTGTGCCCATAGTTACCTTATTTAAGATGTGGCATTCATTTTCTTTGACAAAAAGAATTAGGAAACTACAGTCTCAAGTAGAGATATCTTTGTCATCCATTTCCTCAGATCATTAATTTGTTTGTTGCGGTCATCATGGACAACTTTGACTATCTCACTCGCGATTGGTCGATACTTGGCCCCCATCATTTGGATGAGTTTAAGAGGATCTGGTCAGAGTATGATCCCGAGGCAAAGTGAGTATGGGTTTGGGTTCCACCATGTTCTCACACCTGCTGAGGTTGGGACAGGAAATTTGAGATGTCATGGGCCTGTTTCCTTAAGAGACTGGCTGTGTGCAAGTGTATCAGGTGCTGAGCAAATGAGTGCAAGTTACCGTGACTGTGGCCATGGTTTTGGTGATGCTCAGGTGTGTGTTTAAATGGGGCAGTTACTATAGTTGCTAAGTGCGTGAGTCTATGTGGTGAGTGCTGGCTGAGTGTTTTACTCACGTTAACCCTCCACAGGGGCAGGATTAAGCATCTGGACGTAGTGACCCTACTGCGCCGAATCCAGCCCCCTATTGGGGTTTGGAAAGCTGTGTCCCCACAGAGTGGCCTGCAAGGTAATTTCGCACACCCACACACACACACACACACACTCTCTCTCTCTTGCTCTTTCTCATACACGCATGCACACCAGACACAAACAAACATGCAGCACTTCAGTAATGTAACTGAGGTGCTGGCACCAGTGATTTTTTGAGCTGTCATTGATATGAGGACTCATACAGCGAACCCTTATGGAATTTAACATGATAGCTGAGGACAGCTCCCACACACAGGGCAGCTGATGACCCTAAATGTTACACTGCAGAACAGAGGAATGTATTAATTTATGGCCGAATGGACTCTCTCTTGCCTGTCTCTCAGCTGAGTCTGTATTTATTGTTAATACAGTTTTTTTTATATATGTAAGTAGTTATATATGTATAAGTAGTTAAGTAGTTTGTGTGTATATGTGCATATATGTGTTTTATGTGTTAAAATGGGAATCAAAATGGGACACTTGAATGTGTCTTCTTAATTCTTTCAAAATGTTTACTTGAACAGTGTGACTCCACAAACTTTGTGTTTCAGAGATTAGTGGCCATGAACATGCCATTGAACAGCGATGGCACGGTCATGTTCAACGCTACGCTGTTTGCATTGGTCCGGACAGCTCTGAAGATCAAAACAGAAGGTGAGATAGAACAGTGACGGATAAGCCATGGTGTTTGTGAGATTGTTGGGTGTAGGTAGCCGACTGAAGCTGTGCTAGCCTCAGTGATGAATCTGGACTGTGACAGCTCCAAATATGAGTTTAAATCTCTCGGGGTTGCCAATAATTATAGAATTGTTGCGGCAAGGACAGTCGTAGGGTTTCCAGATAAAACGTTGATATGGGAGCTTGCAGTATACATATTATTTTTTTATTTGGGTTATGGCTCAGTTCTGCGCCTGCCTAGAATGGTGTCTGCATTACTTTTTTTCTGCAACATTATGTTTTTTTTTGGGGGGGAAATATTAGAGATGTTAATTAGGTTAGATAAGGTCATATTCTCCACATCCTGTAACTCAAAAGCAGAAAATCAAGTCTGAGTCTTGACTACTTGAAATGTAGAGAAGTTGTGATGCATTTCTTTTAACATAGACAGTATTTCCAAAAGTTCCACGGGTAAATCAACAATTATTAATTATCCTGAATAGTTTTCACAGCATTATTTGATATCTGGCAGTTAAAGTAGCCTCATAAGTTATATTGCGGCTTTTATGTTCCAGAAATTAGATGATTTTTACTGAATTACACTTGTTTAATAACTTTTTATATTTCAAATGTCATTCTGAATGATGGAGGTTATTCAAATTCATGACTTTCCATACTTGAAATTTCTTCATATGACAAATAAGCCTTTTAAAAATGTTTTTTTTTTTTAATAAATCTTTAAAAATGTGCAGAATACATTTATTTGAAGTTGCAAGAGTGTGTTTAAACAAGTCTTAATGGTTGCACAACATTTACAGGGTTTTCGTACAGTTTTAGACTGTATTTGCAATTTCTCCAGCCAAAAAATGTCAGGTGGTGCAACCAAAAGTTTCTTTAAAAAAACATACTTCCCTCTTTTTTTTCTAAGTGATTTTTTTAGTATACCTGAGAGTGTCTACTCTGTCTAAAACATTACTATTTTGTAATTGAGCTGGGTATTAAAAGTAACTTATGGATTCTTTATTGTAGGGGGCGAGTATTTTGGTTTTCCAAACAATTTAAGAACAATTGAACGATTAAACTTTGTTTATTTGGAAGGTTTTAATATTATATTAATTCATATTTTAAATTACATATTTAATACATTTCACATATTGTTAACTTGCTCGGACGGTTGCACCACCTGACATTTTGAGGGTTTGAGATGGCAAAATATAAAATATATATTTTTATGATAAACTGGAAATATGTTCACATTAAACAGGTTTTATAGAATAAAATGATGCTTATTATGAATCATTTAAAATTATTTTAAACCAAAGTAGTGCACTCGGACAATGTCACATCATTGACCCAAGTGCTTTTAGGCACAATCAATTGTTGAGCGTAAACGTCAGTGGTTAGTAAACCATACTGCATGTGTCATCATATTTTGCTCCTCTTAACACTGATGACTATCTCTTGTGATGTGGAAAAACCTGGTATGTGTGTGACTCTTGGGAGAAACTGAGTTTGACCCTCATTTACCGTAATTAAGAGTGGTGAAAATCTTAAAACGCTAGCTATTAGTGTTATTTGAACTGTCAAAATCTAGTTTCTATTTTTTTTTTTCAGTTAGGAAAAGTCCAGAATCCAAAGGTTTTTGTTCAGTTGCGAAAATCCTTGCCTCTGATATATTCACTAGGTTTTTTCAGATCACAGGAGCTATGGATATTGAAATCGAACTGTGCCCATTTACAGTGGATTTTTTTCACTTAAACAGGTAACCTGGATCAGGCCAACGAGGAGCTAAGGGCTGTCATTAAGAAGATCTGGAAGAGGACCAGCATGAAGCTTCTGGATCAAGTGGTTCCTCCAGCTGGTGGTCAGTCACAGCACTCTGCGTTCAATCCTCTTTGATCAAGGATGTGTTGTCTTACCTGAAAGGGACTGATAACCGTTTTAGTCCAGAACTGAAATGCCTGAATCAGACAATTAATGAATCTTAGTCTGTGATCATGACCTTGATTTTGCACCTGGTTTGGTAAGACCCGACACCCTTGCCCAAGATGGTTCCCTGTGCTTATTTCCCTCTCGTAGTGTTGCCTCAGTGTACGCTTTCTTGCACGTTTACACACATACATACATTTGAGCACACACGCGTGCACGCAAACACACACACTCACACATTTACCTTTCTGAAACATAATCTTGAATGCAAGCTGTTTAACTCACCGTGCGTTTAGTCACTTGTTATTAAAGGGACACTCCATGCTAAATGGTAGCCTTGTGATGAATTAAAGTCGAAGGACAAGGCGCTAATTAGGTTTTTCAGCCCATTTAATTCTACTAATTGTAATCGCTAGGTTAGCTTATAGCATGAAGTGTCTCTTTAAGTGTATATATTGTTCTGTTAACATGTTTCAAAAGTGCACGTAAAGCCTTCTAAAAAAACTTGAAATCCGCTCTGTTTATTTCCACAGCTAGCTTTTTTTATTTTTTCACCTTTCTGTTTTTCATTACTCAGGGTAAGGGCTGCTTTGATTGGAGATAATGTGATATGGGATGTGCTGTGGAGTTCCTGTCGCGTGTTATCTTGTAAATCTCACAGTCCGCACCCTCTCATATCTGAGCTTTCAGCAGGAAGACAGCCACAACCTGCTGCTGACTCTGTTTTATATCTTACTGCTTGCATGGCCTGTGGTTGCCACTAGCGGCTAGCAGTGCTGCATGCCCTGTTCGTACAGCGCTAAACCTCGTCTCTTCCTGTCTGAGCTTTTCTGTTCCGCAGCTTCAGTCCCTGTCGCACCGTGTCCTCAGTCCTGCAGAATATTCTGAAGCAATTCTGTTTTAGGGTGGTGGCATGGAACCGGTGTCGCCTCTGTCCAATCGCTGTCCCCTATGTTGTTTAAGTACCACAGACCCCTGCTTAAGACCTTTGTTAGTCGGCTAACTCTGCTTGCTTGCATGTGCTGTAGCCTAGAGGCAGCTCTCCATAGATTACAGTCGTGTAGATGTCTGGAGTCATTAGAGCACTGAATTGTCCACTTAGAGTTTAGTTTAATAGGACGGGTGTACAGTTTTAGTGGGTGGTATCCTTTGTTGCGATGTGTGTATTAAACATAATGAAATGAAATGTAAAAAAAAAAAAAAACTTCAATTACTACCTCTACCTCTAGCGCACCCATCTGTGTCTTCTCACGACATGTCTGAACTACATTCTTCAGTTCCCACCCCTGGAGCAACTCAATGCTATTTCTGTAACATCCATTTTCCGCTATAAAACCACCCTAGTTTCTTTAACAAACACTATTAGAGAATTTCTTTACTGGTCTCTTCTTCCAACCCTAACCTCACTACAACACTTGTAGCTGCAGCTGTAAGTGTTTCTTAAAACACTTCCATCTCCACTTCATCTCCCGTTGGGGACGTCCATCTTTGCCCATGTTTGTAACCTACGTTAGAAGCGCTGTCCCTGTGGAGCTGTTTCATTTGTCACTTCTGGCCCAAACTCCGCTGTTCCACTTAGATGTAGATTTCGCCACTGTTTGGTCTTGTGACTAGGATATGCGTGGATGACTATAAAATTCAGTTTTGTTAATAATTATGGTGGTTATGGTATGATATTATCCACTGTTTGGATATTTTGAAGGGATCTGTTCGTGCTTAGGAGATTTCTGTCGCATCTGCAAAGCATTTGCTATTTTCGGTCCCTTTCAGTGCTCCAGGCTAAGCCATCTGCCGCAGTGTGTTATCAAGGATTTATTTGATGACAAACAAACAATGAAAAAACAGACGAGCTGAAAACATGTCTCTGGGCTTACAAACGAGAGATGAGTGTCTGTGAGACTACTTTAGAACAGGACCATATTATGATCTCTTATAATGGTACAAGGTTCTGTAGACTTCTGCAAAACTTTTTAAGGCTGTGAGGTGGTAATATTGTCCAAATGTCTTGGATCAGTATTTCCTGTACTCTTACATTTGTGCCTCTGGGCTCACACTGAACATATTTAATCTTTTCTGCTATTATTGGAGCACAAATTGTATTTATACGCACACTCCTCCAGATGGCTGTATATTGCGAAGAACTGTCGGTCCATTGGTCCGTCCACAATGTATTGTTCTCAGACTACAATTACAGTTTTTGTTGGATTATTTTTTTTCGTTTTTGTGTTGTGGGTCAGTGGTGTCACGAAGAGGATCCCTTTTGATTTTGGTGATTATTTGAAAATTTTTATTGAAATGACATTTCTTCGACAGGACTGCCTCTTGGGCATGTTACCAGGCTTTGCGTGGCTATCTTTACTGCTTATCACGGAAATCGGGATGAAAACAGCTGGTTTTGGCCCCTAGAACCTTAATTACGTTAATTTGCGTGGGGGAGCCTGTAAAGGACATTGCCGTTTAGCAATGTGCCATTTTGAAAAGGACGTTACTGTCTATCGATGTGCGGTGTTGAACTACACTCTGGGTTTAGTTTAAGCGGTTGTTTCGCTTAGTGGTCTGGGTGACCGGTACGGGGGGAGTCGGGTCACGTTCTGAAGACCAGCGGCAGGGGCCGGGTGTGCCCGCTTGGAGCCACGCTGACAGAATAGCGCTTTGTGTGGTCTGTTCATTCAGATGATGAGGTGACCGTGGGGAAGTTCTATGCCACCTTCCTGATACAGGACTACTTTAGGAAATTCAAGAAACGCAAAGAGCTGGGACTGGTGGGCCGACACCCGTCCAAGAACACCACCATCGCACTGCAGGTAAGAGCGCTGGCCCCCTCAGTCCGTGAGCTACGGTGCTAGCGGTGGGCTGAGAGAATGTTCTGGAGTGTCTCTCTTTGGGCAGAAGGGGGAGGGGGCATGATGGATTCTGCTTGGTGTTGGCTGTTCATATCTCCTTTACACATGGCATTTGGACAGAATGCGCACTCTGGTCCCTGTGAGAGAAACTGTCCCCTGAAAAATGAGCCGAGTGTCACATTTGCTTGGTGGCATACTGTGTTTTTCTTTGCTTGTACAGGAGGTAGAACCCTATCTACATCAGTCACAATCCAAAATGCAAGTACCTGACAAGTACTTGGTATGGTATTGTGGTGAGAGATGATTCAGCTCTAGATTTCTCGGTACCTGAATTGGTTAGATGCTCCAATTTGATAGGTGCTTCATCCAGTGCTGCTCTGCAGTTGAAGGTACACCAAGCAGTAATATCAGCACTCAGAGTTAGCGCCTTCCATGTCTTGTGACGAGAAATGAGAAACAGCTCAGTGGCTCAGGCCCAGCTGTAATTGTTTTCACCACGTGCGACTTTTGAGCATTCGATGTGAAAGATCGTGCGTATACAGGGAATTGGACAAACAATTTACAAACAAGTGATAAACTGAAGTCAAATAGTCATAGTCAGTGGTGATGATGAAGGGGTGAATAAGGCAGTGCAGTAGCATAAAAGAACAGCTTTTTAGTGGTTATTGAGGGAATGCAGTATTGAAGATTGAGGGGTTAGCGTCTATAATGAAAGGCATTGTTGTGGATGAAGGGTTTAATCACGGATGGTTGTGAGAGGGTTAAGTTTGGAGGCTGTGGGAGACTGAGGGACAGAGGAAGGCAGGATTTGTCGTGATGGCGAACCTCCTTGCGCCGCCCTGACGGCTCAGGTCGCCGTGGAAACCAGTGCACCCTCGCCAGCTACTGCAGCGCGTCCAGCTATCATGAGCTCCGCCGCACGCCGCCGTCCAGCTCCGGACCCCCCCTGGACCCCCGCGGCCCCTCCGCTCGACCGCCGCGTCTCGCTGGTCCACTGCTATAGCGTAGGTGCTTTCTCCGCTGTCCTGCCGTAGCTCCGGATTTAGATGTAACCGTAGAGTAATAGTCGTGCTGTCAGTTCGATGCAGCTCTCCCGTTTTAGCGCTAGCTTGTATTCTTTTACATGTCTGGAGTCTGAGAGTAGCTGTGTTTAGAATAGACTGTTAGATGTCATTAGCAAGTTGTGTGTGAGTATAAATCCTGTACACAGCATTGATGTTCAAAAGCCCTGTGTATGTGCATAACATATACTTGTGTTTTAAAACTAATCATTTTTAAGGCCATATATGGCATATATGACTTATTTTTATTAAATATTATTTTTGAATTTTCAGAAAAGCACTGGTAATTTAAAATGGGATTCATTATGAATCCCATTTGCAAGTGTTCTGTTTCAGTTTAAGTGGGTCGTGATAATGACTACTAAAAATCAGCACTTAAAATCCATTTGAAAATATCCTAGATAAGGCTGTTTTAGCTGGAGATATTGATAAAAGCGCATTCTGTCAGCGCCATGTGTAAATGGGGCTTGTGGCTGGGCGCAGTGGCATTGATGCATGCGTCCCCTTGAACAGGATGGGGGGCCCCTTATCCACAAGAGCCCTTAATTAATTCTGACGTCATCCAGCATTTTCCTGAATAATGGTGTTAGGAGTGCTCTGGGAACACTGAATATCCTACATCTTCCTCCAGCATTGTTTTGCCATGATGCCATACAACGCATACCAACCATCTGCCGTGATTGTAATCAAAGTTCTGCTCAAAAGAAAAACTAGACTGAAAGGGCAGTTTCCAACCCTTGACTGAAGATTTACAATCTTATGAAATGAGTGTTTTCTGAAAGGACTGATGTGGGTTATTGAGTCAGTTCTGGAGATCTCCATTTCTGTGTTCTCCCTCTGGCCTGTGATAGGATAGCATCTGCCTTTGATATATTAGTCTCCTGTCTGCGTAGTGGAATACTTTGTAGAAGTGTGCTTCTTGCTTAGTGTCTTTATGTGTAGAAAACTGCAGTATTTATAACAATATTATGTATTTGAAATATGATCAGACTCATGGTCATATTCTCCATGCATGTTTGCCCACTCACATTTGATCATGTATAGCAACCTGCTGTTGCTAAAATCCTGTCATTTTCAATTAATCAAAATTTTGAGTTTCCACAGGTTTCAAAGCCATCACACTATTTCTCGATCTCATTCCAAAGAACTTCGCCTCTTTTTAATTGTTTGATAGAATAGGTATAGGATATCGACTGCTTGGTGCACGAAAGCGTTAAGAACATATTTTGCGGTAACTAGTAAGTTGGATGCAAATAATATTTTTTACATTGTTTCAAAGTTTTACATTGCTTTTTCTCAAAAGTGCATTTAATTTTTTTGTGTTCCGAGCAGTCGATATCTTAATTGACGCGAGTCCTGCAGTTAGGATCAGGAAGTGACCACTGGGCAGGTGTAATGCCAACCTTTTTTCCTGGACTATGTTTGCCTGAAGTACTCACCAAAGCAACCTCAGGAGAGAATTCCACCTCTCTAGTTCCAGCCAACTCCGTCATGACATACAAGCTGTCTTCAGCTGTATGACCTGTCCTGTTATAGTCCTTTCTCATACTCCAAATCTTGTCTGTGCTCCTAAAGTTATGTGTACAATACTGAGTCATTGACCACAGTACGCTCTAATGCGGATATACGGCCCCTCATTACCCAGTCTTGTCAATGCACCTGGCAAAATCCTACATTCGACTGACCACTGGTAATTTGTCATCTGACAAGTGGGTGTTTGGTCACTATGCCAATACGAAGGTACTTTTTTGCATCTGTTTTTGTCCTTTGACTTAGCAATATAGTTATGGTAGTGAACAGCATGGACAGGTGGATTTCCTGCACCTAAAAATGGCACCGGAAATTTTTTCAGACTTGTAGTGATCTCTGTCCAGACACTGGTTGCCAGTGCTACATTACATGTAAATAAGTATTAGCTTTGACATTAAAAAGCAGCTATTTGTGTTCAAAACTAGAACTCGCCTGTGTTACTCTTCATGGGGGTTAGTAAATGGTTGCGAGTGCCCCCCTCCCTGAGGAATCCTGTCTCTCCAACCTCAGCTCTTCTCTTGTTGTCACTGCAGGCTGGTCTCCGCACGCTGCATGATATTGGGCCCGAAATTCGACGAGCGATATCATGTGACCTGCAAGACAAGGATCTTGTAGAGTTTAACCCTGACGATGACGAGGATATTTATAGGGTAATCACGTCTCCTAATCATTAGATCTTGAGACCGTATTAGCAAGCTTTATGCAGAGATTAAATGATGAGTCATGAACCAAACTGAGGAATTCCTGTGGGTGTTTGCCTCACTGCAAATCTATTGCATAACGCTAGAGCTCAAACTTCTGTGCATTTAGCCTTGAAAACGTAATTGTAGAGTTCAGCTCAAATGAAGAGGCACTTCTCTACATTATTGCCACATCATGTCAGATACCATTGAATGTGCTTCACCACATTTTATTTTTAAAAGTTCATTTCCGCTGGGTTATCATTATTGTACTCTCAGGAGAAATCCAAGGGCAGTTCTTTAATACGCAGACGATACAACTGTATTTCAAAAAAAGTTGAGAACCTGCAAAATGTTACTATAAACAATGCAATGATTCGCAAATCATTCGTAAGTAGCACAAAGAAAACATATCTGGTGTTGAAACGGGGAAATTTTATTGTTTTTTTTAAAATAAAAATGCTCATTTTAAATATGACGCCAGCAGCTCTTTTCAAAAAAGTTGGGACAGGGGCATGTTCACTGCTCTGTTGCATCACTTCTTTTTTCAAGTGTATTCTGTAAGCGTTTGGGAAGTGAGGAGACCAAATGATGTAGTTTTTAAAGCAAAGTTTTCCCATTCTTGCTGAATGTAGGATTTAAGCAACTCAACATTAAGCAAGACCTTCCGTGAAAAAGACGTTGTCGGAATGGCTGCGCTTAACGCCTCAAAACCTTTATTTTTTGTTCAATATTAATTCACCCCATACAAATGTGCAGGTTACTCATGCTGTGTGCACTAATGCACCCCATGCCATCACGAATGCTAGCTTTTGAACTGAACACTGATTACACGCTAGATGGTCCTTCTCCTCTTAAGCCAAGAGCATGCAATGTCCATGATTTCTGAAAAGAATTTGAAAATGAGATTTTTCAGACCATTGCACCTCAGTCCATCTTGAATGAGCTCAAGCCCAGAGAAGACGGCAGCATTTATGGATTGTGTTTATATATGGTTTTATCTTTACATGGTAGAGTTTAAACTTGGATTTGTGGATGTAGTGATGAACTGTGTTTACTGACAATGGTTTTCAGAAGTGTTCCCAAGTACATGCAGTGATTTCCCCAACAGAATCCTGTCTTTTTAATGCAGCATCGCCTGAGGGCCTGAAGATCATGGCCATTTAATACAGATTTTTGGCCTTGTCCCTCACATAGAGAGATATCTTCAGATTCCCTGAATCTTTAATGACATTATGTACTGTCGATGATGAAATCCACAAATTCTTTGTAATTTTTGGACACCCTTGCCATCTTTACTTCTGAAAGACTTAGCCTGTCTGGGATGCTGTTTTCATACCTAAACATGTTACTGACTTGCTGCCAATTAACTTAATTAGCTGTGAGATGTTCCACCAGGTGTTTTTTGGCATCATGCAACTTTTCCAGTCTTTTTGCCCCTGTGTCAAGTTATTTATGTATTTATTTGATTTATTTTTAACCCCTTGCGTACGGGAAATGCGCATACGTGGGCTGGCTTGCTGACCTGCATACCGGGAACCGCAAATGCGCGGAGTGCTCTGCTGACCACTGTGGCCTGATTTGAGTATGCGGGCGCGCTACTGTGGCCGGGATTGTTGGCAGTCTTTTGTGACGATCGCCGAGGAAGTATTTCATTCTTCGCCTGTTTGCAGTGATGATCGCCAGGAAAAGTATTTTATCCACAATTTTTGGATGATGGCACAACACGACAATAGAAACTGAATTTTTATGCTTCATTTTTCCATATAAATGAATACAGAAAAATATACAAATCAGTCAATCACATTCCAGTACACTCATTTCGTGTGGCACAGTTTATTACACGGTTCTACGTGCAAACTAACTTCGCAAGTGTCACATCTGAACCAGGACTCACGGCGAACTTTGTTCTTGGAACAGATGGTGCACTGTTTCCGTGGTTTTTGGGTCTTTGCCATGGGTGGATGGCTTACGTACCAATTAAAGCAGTTGCCTGTACGTTCTGACTGATGTGCCTGGACGTTCGAAATTTATATCTTGAGATCAGGATACACAACCAATGAGCGATCAGGTACTTCATTAGTCTGACCCAATATTGATACAAAATCATTCGCGGCAATCGCCTCACAGCAGTTGCATATTGATACCACACACCATCCAGCATCCGCGAATACGTGGTTCCCGGCCACGGGAACAGATCGCCTGCTCGCACGTATGCGGGTCCCGCCTGACTGCCTCATATGTATTGCATATACGCTGGTCACTTGAACATACAGTGGAATACAAACCCGTACACAAGGGGTTAATATAATCCATTTGGTATATCCAATCCCACCCAAATCTGCAATGTCCAATCAACGACCTATGTTCAAGCATGCTTGTATGCGACTCATGCTGCCATCTCAGGAGCGCGTGGACCGTTCGCCGCTTACCTTTGGAACGGACGCCTGTCAATCACTGCTTCTTTACACTCATAGCTCAAAACTTGCAAGCTCAGAACAAGGGTGGAGGAAACCCAGACATCTGCTAGCTTAGAATGTAACTGATGAGCTCCTGGCTGGCAAGCAGGCGGTGATAGAGTGACAAACAATGCTAACCCAGACCAGCTGTATCCCCTTCATATCCCTGCAGTGCGAAGCCAGTTATGCGCTGCTCTGAAAAGGCTACCGGCCACAGCCAGCACTGGCACGACTCGAATTTGAACCGGGGCTGAGGTGGTCATTATTGCATTGCAATGCAGCGCCTTACACAAGGGAGCCAATCCTGCAGCCGTACCTCAGCTTTTTTGAAACGTGTTGTTTCCATCAAATTTAAAATAGGTCGATATTATTCAAAACGCAATAAAATTTCTCAGTTTCAACATTTGAGATGTTGTCTTTGCACTATTTTAAATTAAATGTACGGATTTAATAATTTGCAAATCATTGCATTCTATTTTTATTTACATTTTACAGTGTCCCAGCTTTTCGGGAAATGGGGTCCTACATGTTGCCTTTGAATGCCTTAGTAAAAGCTGCTGTTTTGAAATCAAAGGGCAGTGTGTTTGTCTGAAATTCCCATATCTCGTCTTCCTTTTCAATACTGATATACAGTCAGGTGGCTCTTATTAAAACAACAGTTGTATTTAGGCTTTCTTCAGTCAGTGTTAGCTAGACTAGGACAATGTCATTTTCATCCAGAGCACTCTCAATGTCAATTCAGTTTTAAGTTGCTTTTTATTTTTGTCACTGTTATTAAATGAGCTTCATCCTGCATTTTACGGATTATTCACAATAACATAACATCTGTTGTTTGCGACACTTGCCTGCTTAGCAAAAATCAGGTCCAAAGCTTTGTGTGAAGCCAGTGTAGCTGATTTGATGGTAGCTTCCTTCACAGAGGAATGGTGGGCTGTTTGGCAATCATGTCAATCACGTCAGTGGAGACAGGAGGGGCTCTGTGGTCCAGACCAAAGCCACACAGCGCCCCCTACAGATCTATCCTCCCCCAAACTATGCTCCCGCCATGGACCTCAGCAGGCACAGCAGGGCTACTAACCCCATGTCCCACAACCACCTCAACCATCACCCCAACTCCTATCCTAAGTCGCCAAAGTCCACCAATGCCAACCTCAATAACGCCAACGCGTCCACCTTCCTTAACGGCAAGCGGTGTCACCAGCATGAGGGTCCCCCCACGAATGGGTATCCCTCTCAGGGTTCCTGCTTCAAGGGAGACCATGACAAGCACAGCAAACGTCTGGGAAGAAGGTAAGCAGCACAAATGTTTCGAGAGGATTTGGCGAATGTGACTTGTGACGATAAAATGTACAATGGCCATATGTATCCTTCTGTCCTCACTGC
Source organism: Gymnothorax javanicus (assembly GCA_029692085.1). NCBI lineage: Eukaryota > Metazoa > Chordata > Actinopteri > Anguilliformes > Muraenidae > Gymnothorax > Gymnothorax javanicus. The sequence continues at coordinate 23,285,101 of CM056203.1, forward strand.
CAAGTGACGCTTTTTCCTGAAAGCCGATCTGGGCGCAGTCCTTATAAAGCCAGTGTTGGGCACTTTTGTTTGTTCTTGGTGTATGATAAATCAAGAGACCTCAGCTGATAAAGGGACATGGTACTTTAAGTTATTTGCTCTGCAGTTTTAATGTTTCACCTACTGGCTCTATGACCTCAAATTTGTACCACCAGCCAGTACCCATAACTATGCTATCCATTCTTTCACTGACTAATGCCACATCTCCGGTTTCTGTCACTCCTCTTCATTGTTCATTGCTTCACTGACCAGACCGCAGATCCCTGCATCTGTGACATTGTTCACACTCAACAAAATCCATAGACCTGTCATATCCATGCTTCCCTTTTCCAGCCATATATAGTAACCGTATATGTCCTATATACTGTTTGTGATATATGATGCAATGTGCCTGCCATCATTAATCCTTCCTGTTTTACCTAATAAAAATACTCTCTCTCAAACATCTCTCTGCCCTCTGGAACAGGACACGCTACTACGAGGCCCATATTAGGTATGTCCCTTGAAGCTCATGTTCATGTCTATATTTCTGTAATCTGTAGCCCATAGTCTGGTGTTAATTTTACTTATTGGTGAAGTCAGTGACTCAGACATTTACCCTGGATGTACCTTTCTCCGGTCCAGATGGGCCTGGAGATTAGAAAGGGACCAAGAGCTCTGGAGAAGGTGGACTAATGAAACCATTGTAGACCAAAGAATGAATGCCAGATGCATGCCAAGAACCCGTGTCATGCAGAGACCATACTTTACTCAATAAAAGTTCAATAAAGTTTATTGTGTTTACAGTTGCATCTTTGTAAAGTTTAATGTAGGCCAAAAGTCTGTCATTAAGATGTAGTTCAAAATGCCCCAATTAATTTATGATCACCACAAACAGGTTCTGCTCATGGATTCATTTCTGCAGACAAAGATTAAATCAGTGCTGTAGGTGCTTATTCCTCCATGTTAAATGCTACAAAAGATAAGAAAATAATAAGGGTCAGTTTCAGTGGGGTTCTTTTTCCAGAGCTGCAGTGCTTGCAGGCAGAAATGCGTAAGCGCTGCACATTTAAAGCAGCTGGGGCCCCCTTTGCTTGATGATGCGTCTGCCATCTAAGCCTTGCTTTGGGCCTTTACTTTTTCATGCGTCAACCCGTAATGGCCAGGAAAAGATAGCAGGCTGTTCGTACTGCTCCCTGGAGGAATAAACAGCTGTGCCTGGCTCATCTTAGACGCTGATCTTCTCTCCCGTGTAAAGGTCAGAGCCAGGGGGCTGCCGACACCCCACCATCTACAGAGAGGAGCTGCGTGACGCTGACCGCTGTGACCAGCTCCGTTTCTCGGGCGAAGACAGCGAAGAGGAGGAGGAGGAGTTCTACGAGGATGACAGTATGCTGTCACCTGACAGGTATCTGCACCAAGTCCTCTGCATGTGCCCCAGTTTTGCTGCCCCTCCTGCTAACGTCCGTGAATTTTTTTTTTCCTTTATTTAACCAGGGAAGTCCTGTTCAGATTGAAATCTCTTTTTCAAGGGACTCCTGGGGGTTGAGGTGGAGAGGAGAGGTGGATCAGGGGATGATTAGGTGGCAGGTCGAAAAAGCCAGGTTGGGAATTTAGCCATGACGCCGGGGAACCCCCTACTCTTATCGAAGAGTGTCATAGGATTTTTAATGACCACTGGGAGTCAGGACCTCGGTTTAATGTCTCATCCGAAAGACGGTGTCTCCTTCAGCACAGTGTCCCCATCACTGCACTGGGGTATTGGGGATTATTCAATCAGAGGGAAGATCGCAACCTACTGGCCCACCAACACCTCCTTCAGCAGCAACTTAGTTTTCCCAGGTGGTCTCCCATGCAAGCACTAACCAAGCCCACACCTGCTAAGCTTCAGCCAAGCGACTGGTGCAGATCGAATAGTGGTATGGCTACTGGCAAAGGGTGGTATGGCTTCTAATCCCATCATTAGAAGTTAATTTAGACTAAATTAATGTGGAGGAAATGCGTGGATAGTGAGTCAGGCCTTAGGGAACACAATGGCTGCAGTTTCTTTAGAATGTTCTGGAATGTTCAAATTTGACTGTCAGCATGGATTGTCTTAATCTTCTGCTCCTGAGAGCAGGTGAATTTGTATTGCTGCCTATTTTGCTGCAAAGTTCTCTTGTTTGAGATGTGCTCCTCAGTATTATGGATGAGCAGAAAGCAACTGTGGCAGCTGAGAATGAGACCATCCATAAGTTTGCTTACACTAGATGATGTTCTCCTGTGGAATGCAGAAGGTCCCCTAAGAGGCATCAAGAGGTGTGTCCCACCGGAGTCCTCAATTATGAGATGGCCAGAGGATACCATCACCCTCATCATTACTATGATGATGAGCAGACGATCTACCACGAGTCACGGTGGTCACCAAAGAGACGGCTGCTTCCTCTAACGCCACAAGGTGGGGTTACAATTTCTGTCCTAACTTAAACATGTGCTCTGCTATAGACCGATCCATAGCTCCGCCCACCCCCTAACTACGCATAGCAACGGCCGGACCTCGGTCAAGCTTTGCTGACGATGGCGCCAACGTCCCTTATAACCTCATTGGAAGCGCTTCCTGAAAACATCAATCTCGAGTTTTTAAAAACGGATCGCATCGCAAAAAAAGCAAAAGACAAGGGTTATACTTATTTTTTATTTGAAAATATTCACGAAGTGTCATTTTCTGTTATGAACGCCCATGAAGTTGAAGCGAAATGCAAATGCTATCGCTCAATGTTGAAGTCCCAGAAGCCACACTCATTGATAATTATGATCGACAAGGAACAGAGAAGCATTGTTCACGGCCAGTGCTCTTTCAAAGCAGAGTACGTAGCATTCAATTTACATATGGTGTGATAAGATCGTAAACCTTTTCTGGAGCACACAAGTGTTATTGCCCAAGACAGTCTTTGATTGAAACGGAGCTCTGAGTGAAGCCTGCATTAATCGTATCAGGTGTGTTTCTGCTCTGTTTGAATGAAAACCTGCAGCCTCCTGACCCTTTTACGGCCCAGTGCAAAGCCATCAAGAGGCGTTATTGTTCTTAAACAAAGCGAGTTGAGCTTTCAGAATAATGAGTAATTATTAGCAGATTAATTGCCATATCCAGCCTCCTGAAAGCAGTGTTTACGACCCTGTCTGGGTATCTCGTGTCCGATTTACACTCACCGTGACAACACCGCTTTACCATTGTGTGAGATTTTATAATGACAAAAATGCGAAAACAAAGCGCGAATGTACTGTTCCCAATAGAGAAAGCAGTTTGGATAATTCTGATAGGACACTTTGTCAAAGAGAATATTTATTGAAAGCATACAAGTATACAAGCATATATTGAGTTTGGTGGCATGGCTCTGTTTGAGAGATCCCTGCCCGTCCAACGTGGAACCGAAGGCAGGGAGCTGCAATTAACCCCCCTTCCATAGAACACAGCCTATAGCAACAATGACCTCAAACAGAAGAGACATTGTTATTGAACAACAGTTTAGTCATGAAAGAACAGGATTACAGAATGCTAAAAATACAGTGCCTGACAAAAGTCTTGTCGCATAAGGACATAGTAACTAAAAATAGCATATAACTTTATTTCTAACCAATAAATTGTTACAATAAATGGTCCATTTTAATGTCAAGGGCTTTCACATTAATAATTAGGTGCAAAATGAAACCGTCAAAAAGTGTTCTGATGTTCACAGCTTGGCTAAGCCCATAACATCTGTTTTTGCTAGGACAAAAGTCTTGTCGTCTCTTCAGATGATGCAACAAATCGCAGATTAGAGTTTAACCTATGACAAATACTGTAATTAACACATTCCCAGATGTGTATAGAAATAACCCCTGCACACCAGACTTTCACATGAGGTGCGACTAGACCTCTGACAACATACCAAAGATTCAACCACAGACCAAAGTGCTGATCATCAAGAGCCTGAAGACTGAGTCTGCTGCTGAGGTGGCAGACATCTTTAATGTATCCAAATGTCAAGTGGAGGGGATGAGAAAAAGATTTGAAGAAACTGGTGACGTTCATGGCAAGCGCAGGTCAGACAGACCCCGGTATGACAACTGTTTGGAAGGACTGTTTGTTGCTTCAACTGTACAAGGCTAGCCCTTCTTCAACTACAGCGAAGCTACATGAGGAAATGTCACCAAAAATCCCGGTATCTACAAGAAGAGTTTGTCAAATTCTCTCTCAAAGTGGTTTTCATAGCCAAATTAGTACACAGAAGTCTGCATTAAACAGAAAACAAAAAACCTGCATTGAATTTGCCAAGGCCCACAGCTCGCAGAAAGGATTGATACTGGAAAAGTGGCTGAAAGTTTATTTTTCTGGTGAATCATCCATTGAACTGCATGCCAGTCGCCGTACAAGACCTGTTGGAACTCTCATGGACCCAAGATTCTCCCAGAAAACAATCATGTTTGGTGGAGGAAAAATCATGGTTTGTTGTTACATCCAGCATGGGGGTGTGAGAAAGATCTGCAGAGTGGATGGCAACATCAACAGCCTGAAATATCAAGAAGTTCTTGCTGCCCTACTTATACTGCTGCTCCTTCTCATACTTCTGCCTCCATGTCACAGTTCCTGAAAGCGAAGAAGGTGAAGGTACTCCAGGATTGGCCAACCCAGTCACCTGACATGAACATTATTGAGCATTTCAGGGGTAAGATGAAGGAGGAGGCTTGGAAGATGAAACCATAGAATCTTGATGAACTCTGGGAGTCCTGCAAGACTGCTTTCTATGCCATTCCAGATGATTTCATCATCAAGTTATCTCAGTCATTGTCAAGACGTATGGATGCAGTCCTCCAAGCTCATGGGAGTCATACGCAATATTAATTCTTTTTTCCAAGGCACCATGGCTTTATGTTCTGATATTATAGTGGCATATTTGTGTATTCAAAATAAAGTGTATGTATAATTTCCGCATTTTTTTTTTTTTTGCGACAAGACTTTTGTCCAAGCAAAATCTGACCTTTCTGTACAAATTAAATTATAAAACTCAATCAATGACACAAAACTCTATTTTGGTATATTTCGCATAATCTAGAGGGCTTTGCCTTTCATATAAGCCATTTTTGATTCCAATTGATCAACTACAAGTCAGGTTATTATTTGTTGTTCCTACAACTTGGATAAGTGACAAGACTTTTGTCAGGCACTGTAGACGGGAGGAGCTGGGGAGGAGGAGGGATGTTAAGCGTACGTGCTGCAGAGCCGCTTCTCAGAATGAGAGCTTAAGTAAACTAGCATATAATCAATCAAGCAATCATGTGACAGCAAATCAGATGACATTCATGAGTACTCAGGTGATTCTCCAGCATGGGAAGCGGCTCCTATAAGTTAGCAAGCTTGACTCCGTGCCTATCAGAATTTACGCCAAGCTCCATGTGTTTGTCCGAGGTTATGGCGGGTGCGAGCTGGGTGCAGTCACGTGACTGCAGCCCTGGATCTCATTGGCTGGATAGGCCCGGGTGGGCTGTACTGTGGATCGGTCTATTGTGACAAAGCTGCAGGACTAAGATAACGTGAGTCAATAGCATAGTAAGCACGCGGAGCTATAATTGTATATGTATGTGTATTTTGTTTACTGTTTGCTTGCACATTTATGCATATGTAAAACAATGACATACTAATACAAGAGCCACAGAAACCTTTCGTCCATCCCTTTTCCCAAAAGTGAGAAACCTCTTAAGTCTCTATACATTACATCATTGACTACTATCCTTTCAATAGCGGTTACTTTATCATTTTGTGATATACATACTCAACTAATACTCAACACTTTTCCTTGACGGCTGGCCCAGTACACACACAGACATTCTTTTACCAAAGCTCGAAATATTTTTTTCAAATCTGGACTACGAACAATTGAAAAATGCACTGTACTGTAAAGATGGAAAAGGAAAAGGGAAACGTTGATGGGAAGTTAAAATAATTTTTTATTGTGACAACAGTCAGAATAGTGCATTTGACCATCTGAGATTTGTTCTGTATCCATTTAATGTTGAACACATTGCTTAAAGGTGCTAGATGCAAGATTTTTATGGAAGTTAAGAATAAAAGAAAAATTATACATCAATAGGGCTCCCTGAAAGGGGCAGAATAAGAGTATTTATTTTCCCACAACAATTTTATCATTTTTGCCAGTTCTGAAATGAGTCCGTTGTTTACAAACCCCAATTCCAATGAAGTTTGGACATAGTGTAAAACGTGAATAAAAACAGAATACAATGATTTGCAAATCCTTTTCCACCTATATTCAATTGAGTACACTACAAAGACAAGATATTTAATGTTCAAACTAATAAACTTTATTGTTGTTTGGAAATATTCGCTCATTGTGAATTTGATGCCTGCAACATGTTCCAAAAAAGCTGGGACAGGGGCAACAAAAGACTGGGAAAGTTGAAGAATGCTCAAAAAACACCTGTTTGGCACATTCCACAGGTGAACAGGTTAATTGGAAACAGGTGAGTGTCGTGATTAGGAATAAAAGGAGCATCCCCGAAAGGCTCAGTCGTTCACAAGCAAGGATGGAGCAAGGTTCACCACTTTGTGAACAACTACGTGAGCAAATAGTCCAACAGTTTAAGAACAATGTTTCTCAACGTGGCATTGCTAGGAATTTAGGGATTTCATCATCTACAGTCCATAATATCATCAAAAGATTCCGAGAATCCTGAGAAATCTCTACACGTAAGCGGCAAGGCCGAAAACCAACATTGAATGCCCGTGACCATCTGTCCCTCAAGCGGCACTGCATTAAAAACTGACTTCATTCTGTAAAGGATATCACTATGTGGGCTCAGGAACATTTCGGAAAATCACTGTCAGTTAACACAGTTCGTCGCTACATCTACAAGTGCAAGTTAAAACTCTACCAAGCAAAGCGAAATCCATATATCAACAACACCCATAACGCCGCCGGCTCCTCTGGGCCCGAGCTCATCTGAGATGGACTGACGCAAAGTGGAAAAGAGTGCTGTGGTCTGACGAGTCCACATTTCAAATTGTTTTTGGAAATCATGGACGTCCTCTGTCCTCCGGGCTAAAGAGGTAAAGGACCATTCAGATTGTTATCAGTGCTAAGTTCAAAAGTCAGCATCTGTGATGGTATGCGGATGTCTTAGTGCCCATGGCATGGGTAACTTGCACATCTGTGAAGGGACCATCCAAGCGATGTCTTTTTCAGGGAAGTCCCTGCTTATTTCAGCAAGACAATGCCAAATGCACGTGTTACAACAGGGTAGCTTTGTAGTAAAAGAGTGCAGATAATAGACTGGCCTGCCTGCAGTCCAGACCTGTCTCCCATTGAAAATGTGTGGCGCATTATGAAGCGCAAAATACGACAGTGGAGACCCCGGACTGATGAGCAACAGAAGTCGTACTTCAAGCAAGAATGGGAAAGAATTCCACCTGCAAAGCTTCTACAATTAGTGTCCTCAATTCCCAAATGATAATTGAGTGTTGTTTAAAGGATGATTAACACAGTGGTAAATATGCCCATGTCCCAGCTTTTTTGGAACAAGTTGCAGGCATCAAATTCAAAATGAGTGAATAGTTCCAAAAAAACTATGACGTTTATCAGTTTGAACATTAAATATCTTGTCTTTGTAGTGTCCTCAATTGAATATAGGTCATAAAGGATTTGCAAATCATTGTATTCTGTTTCTCTTTTTATTCACGTTTTACACAACGTCCCATCTTCACTGGAATTGGGGTTTGTATTTTGGTCAGCAACACCGTCACTGAGCCAGTAGTGTGTTACGAGGTTGAACGAGGTTCCACGCCTATTTCTAGCAGGAGTCCTGTGGTCAGCAGTTTGCTAGCTGGCACCTATGATGCTAGCTACCTAATCTATTTATACAACACCCAAAATAATAATTCTATTCTGAATAATTATGTAAGATAACTTAGCTATGTTGCCTAAGATAGAAGTAGGCTATACAGCTAGACGTGCTGGTTAGCTAGCCAGCTGTTTGTCATAGATTAAGTTCTATTAATTTTGAAAAACTGCCACACAGAGTAACAAAAACAAAATTCCAAGTCGTCTATTTCAAATCCAAGATACACTATGAAAATCAGACAGCTTTGGAGTTGCGATTTATTTCGTCACTTTGACGGAGCTAGGCTTATGACTCTTGTGGACTTCAAGTCTTTGTGCTACGCTAACACAAGATGTTACCTACATGATCCAAACTTTTAGACGTACAGAGGTTGAAATGGTATTGAATATCTTGCCTCAGTCTGGGTAAGTGGAAAAATGGGTAATTTTCAAAAAATGTTGGAGTATCCCCTTAAAAGTTATTGCTTTCCCTCTTTAAATGTTTTGTGTGGAAAACTGTTTGGACACAGCACATCAGAGGCCAACCTTCAGTTTTGAGTGTCTGCGCAGACAGAGCAGTGAGGATGAAATTCCAGTGTCACCCCGTCTGCATCGACACACTGCGCTACCTCTACACCTGGCGCAGCATCAGGTACAGCATGAACAATTACTGTATGCAAAGTTGCACACACACATTCACAATTACATATGCAGGCATGCAACTGCATGAATACAAGCCCACTCCCACATTGCACAGGTGTAAGCACAAAAGCCCATGTGCATGCACGCAAGCACTCACCCTTATGGACAGGCACACACATAAATGTTCACATTTGCAAACACGCACATTTACACACATAAACACAGACAAACGCTCTCATGCATGCACACGAGCACGCACCAACATGGTCCCTATTAAATCCTCATCTGTCTCCATTTCCCAGGTGATGGCCGTCGCCGGCTTCGACTCCAGCCGAGCCCAGAGGTTGTCGCCGAGCCGATCCACCCGGTCATGGGCTACTCCCCCCTCCACACCCCCCAGCAAAGACCAGTCGCCCTACTGCACCCCTCTGACCCAGGGGGGCCGGCCAGGCCGAGGAAGCAGAAGCAGCAGCCAGTCCTCCGTGTGTAAAAGCTCCTGGTACACAGACGAGGCGGACTGCCCTCAGGGGGCCTATGCGCCGCCCCACCTGCAGGTGCCTGCCGACTTCCGCCCCCACTACCACGAGAAGAGGGGCAGTGCTAACAGCCTGGTGGAGGCGGTAAGGATAATCTTAAATCCATGCGCCGCCAACGCCAATGACTGCTAATTTCCAAATAAACGTCTGAGGCACTATATAAAAGTTATTAAAAAGGGAATTAGAATGTGCCAGAGGGCTCGAAATGAAATCAGCTATAAAATGCTTAATGTATGATTATTATGCACCGATGAGGCAAGACATTAAAGCCACTCACGGATGCTTTGAATAATGTTGATTATCTCATAACAGCAGCACACGTCAAGGTCAGCAGACAGATCTTAGATGGTAAGCAAGCAGTCGGTGCTCGTATTCAACGTGCTGGATGTGGGAGAAATAGGAACTGGCTGACTTTGACACGGGCCAAATCATTGTGGCCTGTCCTGAGGGTTAGAGCATCTCTGAAGTGGCAAGACTTCTAGCGTGCTCCCGGACAACAGATGTGAACCTACTGACAGTGCTCCAGGGAGGGACACACCATAAACTGGCAATGAGGTTTTGGGCACCAAAGGCTCATTGATGCCCTAAGGTTATCAGGCCTACCAAAGAAAACAGCCAAGCTGCAACAAAAGTTGGTGAGATGTCTACCTTTTTCAAAGAACCAGCAACACACCATTGAAAACTCATTTGGTTCGTCTCTGGGTTTGTTACAGGCCGTGTGATTTTTTAAGTTTGGTTCTGGTAAAAATGTATCGATTTCGAAGCGTTGTGGTGCGAAGTTTTGCGGGAATGTGGCATGTTTTCGATTTTGTTTTGCTGTTTATTTGAAAAAAGGAAGACATCTGACAAACTTTTGTTGCAGCTTGGCCATTTTCTTTGGTAGACCTGGTTATGAAGGCTATCCCGTCTAGTCCAAACTCACTGAAGGGAAAATGTGACCCAAGCCACTGAGAATTTCAATATTATTTACATAAGGAATGTGTCACAACACACAGCGCCTCATACTCTGCTGTGTATTGCACTTTTTAGCTCGCAGAGTGTGAACAGACAAGTGCAGAACAAGCATTTCCGTTTGGAAGATGACACTTTGTTTATTGTGTTATATTGTGACACACACAAAGGTAAGGTAAACAATCAGGCGCTTCAGACTTTGGTGTTTCCTGTGCTCAGGAACCTTCCAGGCTTGTTGGTGGTATGTGACACACTGGCTGCAGCACAGAATTGCAGATATGAAGGGGAGAGTAATTAGTCAACCAGCTACACCTGTGACTATTACCTCTCCCTGACAGCGCTCCCTGAGCCACTCCCCCTATCTCTCCCTCCTACAGCTGAGCCTGGCCTAGCCCCGCCCCCACAAGCTCATTTTCTGTACCTCTGCCAAGGAGGTTATATTTTCACCCCCGTTTGTTTGTCTATCCGTCTGTCTGCTAACAAGGTAACTCAAAAAGTTATGAATGGTTCAGCTCAAAATTTAGTTGGATGATAGGTGGTAGTCTAAGGTTGAGTTGATTCAATTTTGGAAGTGATTCGATACATATTCTGGATTCTGAATCTGCAAGAATTAAAGTATATCTGTCTTATGCAGGTCTGTCTGATATTTCTGACCAGATTATTCAAAACATTATGAACAGTTTGGCATGAAATTGGCAGGATGATGGGTGGTAGTCCAAGGAAGAGTTGATTTAATTTTGGAAGTGATCCGGAACATATTCTGTAACCAAAAGTACAGATATACAGCATGGTGGAGGTATGCGCTCCACGGAGTGCCCTTTAGTTTACTTCATGTGCTTCAGCTGGGTAAAGTTACCTGGGAAGAGATGGCACCGTGCTAAGAAGACAAGCTGGTCAAGGGAGTGTGATACTCTGGGAAATGTTATGCTGGGAAACCCTGAGTTTAGGAATTCAAGTTACATCAGTTTGATGGAGCTTTTTTGGGACTTGTGGCTGATCAGCATATTGGATGCCCTTAGATATATTATCATAACTGGACTGAAGAAAAAGATTTTGGTCCACAGAAAATACAAATTAATCAAAAGTCAAAGTGTGTTGTAAGGGATAAAGTTCATTTTAGTTATTAATAATGGAGAACCTAATTTCAATAACGGAGAAGCAGAAATTCTAATTTTGGGACTTATGTCTTAAAAATCTAATTTTGAAGTGACATAGGTAATAAAACTCATAATTTGATGCCGTTTTTCATTTTACCATTTATCATGTTCTCATACAGAATCGCCCATATTACATTATTAAAGACTGAAAGACAGAAGTAATGATTAAATAAAAAAATGCTTATCCATGCACAAATTAAGGTCAAAAATAAATTCTAAATTTTCCTACCCGGTTATTTGTCCTCTCTGCTCTCAATATCACTTGATTCTGTATAAAAAGTGTCACTGGTTTCCTGTTTTGCAGGTTTTGATATCAGAAGGACTGGGGAGATACGCGAAGGATCCGCGGTTTGTTGCCGCAACGAAGCTCGAAATCGCTGACGCCTGTGAGATGACGATAGACGAAATGGAAAGCGCTGCCAGCAACCTGCTGAATGGCAGCATTTCGCCCGGGGTTAATGGGGAGATGTTTCCGTGCCTCGACCCCAGGGACGATCTCCAGGACTACGCCGCTGGCTACAGCGACGAGGAACCAGAGCCTGGCAGAAAGTATGAGGAGGACCTAGCAGACGAAATGATATGCATAACGACTTTATAGCATTTGCTGAACAAAGAAAACAATGCTACTGTTGGCTACTTATCAAAAAGAAGTGCCTTCTTGTAGAGGAATATAAAAAGGCACTAATCAGTGAGAGGACTGGGACAGCGCCGCATGTTTTGAGTGGCAGCTTGGTGCACCTCTCACAGAGGAAGAGGACCCTACTTGCCAAACACAGCCCCACCCCTTCTGGAGAGGCGTTGGTGAGAAATATGCGGCTTCCTGAGGAGGGGAGAGTGAAACTGGTAAAATGGATTTGGCACTCTAGCACAGGGCAGGGTATTACAGGTGATGACAATCAAACACAGAAAGTAGCGTCATTACCTCATTCGATTTATTGTGCACTGGCATATCAAGCAAATGAATTACTCTTGCAAAAATACAAGAGAATTCAACAAACATATCACGTCATACCCCTGCCCATCCCAAGGATAGGGATGTCAACTTACTAACATTTTTTTCCTTCTTCAAAAAACCCTGGTAATAATTTATAACAACCCAGATCCACGAACTAAAGAACAGATAACCCCACCTGTTTACATTGGTAGTGATGGTTTTTGTATTATCAAACCAGGATCTGCTTACATGGCTGTCAGAATATGAAATGGAGGAAAACAATGGAAATCAATTAAAATAAAAGCATTTTAAGCAAATGCAGGTTACATTTGAAATGCTTTTGTTTCTTCATTTCATACTTAACATACTGCAAATCAGCTGGACTATACAAATTAATGTTTTGTGGCAATGGTCTATATTTTGTAATGATGTCTTTTTCAAAAAGCAGCAATATGGGTCCAGTAGCCAGTTCAATTTAAAAAGACAATGTGAGTACTCATTCCCTCAAGATGTGCAGAACAGCTTTGTTAGACTAAATTATATTTGGCTGCATTTTAAAAATGGCACCATTAAAAAAATTTAATTTATTCAATTAATCTGTGGTGCCATTGTAAATGTCTGTCTGCTTGCCAATGTATGAAAGTCTTGGTAACTGGAACAAAGCACTAATTTCAAAGCATTGTTTGTTTATCTTGTGCAGGGTTAATGCACAAGAAATTTCACTTCAAATAATTTCTGCATTACATTATTCTTCACTCGGTTATTAAAAATACACACTATGTTTGTCAAAACAATTCAGAAATCTGCAGTTTTAATTGTACAGTCTTGATCTCAAGCCAATTACAGGATCCCAATTGGGATAACAAGCCTATTACCCTCAGGTCAGGAATCCAGAGCTTTAACCATGACACCAAATGGTGCCCATTTTAAATGAAATCTTTTATTTTTCTATGGACATCGCCCTTTATATTAAGACAGTAAAAAATGTCACATATGGAGTGCTATACTGGACTGGGATGAAAAGCGTGGCCCATATAGATGTACCATAGCTTAATTGTGTGCACTTTTTAGAACAGTTATCAGCTAACTTGAGAAACATGCTACTCATTGCCTCCAAAGGAGGACAATCACATATCACTGCTTTAGAAACTTACGATAAAAGGCATGTTTCACTAATGGATTTCTAGACTAAATAAAAAGTCCTACTTCATTAACCCTTAGCGTGCTGAATAAATTTTCAAGGAATTAAAAATGTAATTATCCTGAGCTGTTGAACACCTATCATGTGGCAACTTGTTTAACAAGTTGCCACATGATAGGTTTTCAAACAGCATCTGATTTTGATATCTTATATCATTGGGCAACTATAGTTGCCTATAGCGCTCTTGGGGTTCAAGTTCAGATGTCTACCATCAAAAAACCATGAAGATAGAATTTTAACAATCTGATATTGATTACACAGACTCATTAAGTTTGCTCGGCACTGTAAAGAACATTATAGTGACATTCTATAAGATATGCACATTAAAAGGGCTCAATGAATCACTCACGAAAAAAATTACTTGGGTCTGTAAAAATCTGACAAAAATAATTTTTTTAGGACCCTCATGTATTCAGGCACACTGAAAGTAGCAATTTTAAGACATTAGGCATCCTTTAATCGGTGTGCGCATTTTTGTTTGATTCAAGGCTGCATCGTTATTTATTTTACCAAAAGTAGTGAATTCCATCAAAAAAGATAAAAGGACTCGTTCTACTCCAATACTAGCACACAGCTGCCTGCCGCTGCACAGTGCACACACATTCGTGTAGTGCTATTGTTTCTCTTATTTTCACATAATAGGGTGGATTATTTGTGCTTTTCATATGACTGTCCTTATTATGTAGTAAATTCTATATTTGTTATTTGCAATGCCAATTTACAGTGCTGGGGTGTATAAAAACTGAAGTATGAGGATAACTGGCCTTTTTTCCTGTGTTACAACCTCTTGGTTAAAAAATAAAGATAAAATTGTAAACAATATGTGGCTTCACAATTGAAAATTCACTCAATATTTTTTCAGTACAGATATATTTGTTATTTCTGTTAATAAATATGTATAGAGATTTTTGGACTGATTTGTAAAATATGTAAAAAGAATTTCAAGAACATAGATAATTTATTCTACTTGGAACACCTCATGTATATCCTTTCATGGTTTCATGCAGTGAACAGCTTCTTTTTTTTAATCAATATTTTAGTACCCTACCCTAGATTTTATAATAACCTTTTTTGAATGTGTGATTTTTATTTAAATGAAGCCCAGAAATTAGAATGACATACTTTCCACTTATTTTTTACTGATTACTAATGAATAAAAAAACTCCATGAACCATAAATTCAACTTGGTGCACACAGTTCATAAAAATACATTGCCTGCCTTGAAAGTAATATTTTCATGACTTTGAATACAGGGCTTAATATGCAGTTACCATTGTGTACAATACGTTTTGCATTTCCTCACCAAGATTCCATGCCTCTATGGCAAAGAGGAGGCGTTTGAAATTAATATCCCCATTCACTTGCATTGCACCGACGAATAGCACGGAAAATTCGATTTGTATACTTCAAGGAACCTATCACATACTAGGCGATTGTCATATGATATTTTTTTCCTAAAGATGGCCAATTAAATTTTTACCAAAAAGTATGTGAGTAGTTGGTCCTATTTTTAAACCATGCTGCTCAAAGTTGTGCTAAGAAACTGTAGCAACATGATCTTACCCCAGTGTAACAGGCCAAAGTATAGCCTTAGTCTAGAGTATACCCAGGGTCAAAGTGGGCTAGCCTGTTTTATATATGAGATAGCCCCCCACAGGCCAGATTATATCCCCCACATTCAGTCACATTTACCCCAGGATATATTTTGGCATAGGCCAGACTATACCCAGGTGGAGTCTGACGCGGGGTTAATCTGTGTTGCTACACTGGAACTGTTGAGTTTGTTTACTCCAGAACAGACTAATCCCCGCAAGGTAGTTGGACCAAAAGAAGAATGTCTAGTGGGGCATTGAGGTTATGATTGCAGTCTTCTGTCTAAAAGGCCAGCTTGGGTTTAAAAATGGTCGTAACACAAACACCGAGCACAGAAATAACTAACATAAACAGACCCTTTCATTATTCAATGTATAAATA
This sequence comes from Gymnothorax javanicus, assembly GCA_029692085.1. NCBI lineage: Eukaryota > Metazoa > Chordata > Actinopteri > Anguilliformes > Muraenidae > Gymnothorax > Gymnothorax javanicus. Next base: position 23,300,364 of record CM056203.1, read on the forward strand.
TCATGGAATGTTGGAAACTTTGGATTTGAAACGCATATGTTCATGTGAGTCCATAGCTTTTTCAAATGAAGTGAATGAGGAGGTAAATTTCAAACACCATCCCTTTGTCACAGAGGTATGGATTCTCGGTGAATCAATTGCTAAATGTTTTATACACATTGGTAATTGCATATTAAACCCTATTTTCAAAGCCATGACAACATTGCTTAAAGTTCTAAAATGGACACCCTGTTCATAAAAGGTGCTTGTGTTCTCTGCTTCGTTGAAAATCAGCGCTGGGTATTTTTGCTAGACCTCCTACTCACAGTGAAATGCTGTATGTAAATCAACGACACATCCAATTACTGCATATTTCCGTATTATAGCCATAAATATTTGTCAAAATATTTGGATTTGATAACATGACTGCCAGTGCCTTCTTGAGCTACGTTCTTCATCAAATGCATTCATATTCACAGTGATTTGTATTGTTTGTAGTACTTAAAAATTGTCATGATGACATTTGCACATAAGAAAATACATTCAAACATCCTTGTTTTTAAGTTACTGAAAAACATAAAAACAGTACAAATGAATCCCACTGGGGTAGCCAGCACTGGTCCTGGAGGGCCCCAGGGTGTGTTGGTTTTAGTTCTCGCCACTCTCTGTAGACCCAAGACACCACCGGAGGTGAGTTAACTGAGTAATTAAATGCTACCTCTGAATTACACACTGTTAAATGATGATGTCATTGCATATACTGTATAATTGCATTGTACTAATATACTGTATGTTGTACTCATTTTAATTGATAATAATTCCCAAGATTGACTTTCGAATTTGATAAACCTTTAAGAGTGATAAACATGATCAGTACTCCAACAACTGAGATTACTTTGTTTTATAAAGTACAAATGTTTGAGTAATGGATGAAACTTAAAATTACTCAATTGGAAAGGGAATCTGTAACCCTGTAGGATTTACTGCAGGATTAGGGACATCAAAAAGTTTGAATCAAAACTTAAATAGACTTCATTTTCTGCTAAAATAGGTAGATATTTAAAATGACCAATTGAACAATTACCAATTACTAAGCGGTCATGTAAAATAAAGTAGAAAGTATTTAGCTACCATTAGGTATATTTCATCATACTCTTAAATCATTCAGAAGGCATGCGCAGTATCAGTAATCCAGGAACTGACTTGGTTGTTTCATCCATTGAGAAAAATATGAAGTTTGTTTCCAAAATGCAGTAAGTGCGAAAATTACCAAAATTCAGATAATACCAAAGACCCATAGCCCTGTGCCTCTTACACATGGTGCAAAAATCCATTTTTAGAAATTCATACTGTGAGGTGTATTTTTTCATGGTCAAAGTCTGTGTTTTTCTATAAAATGCAATAGGCGCCAACATAGAAAAAGCTGATTTACTCAAAATGAGTAAAATGGATATATTACGTTTTGGAAACAAACTCTTCATACACATTATTCAGTATTATTGAAAGAGCTGTAGTGATTTCACAGAATTCTGTGATCCCTTTCTATGAGTTTGAAACATGCTCCAAAAATAAGCGCTCCAAACTTCCAAACAGGTGGCCATGTCATGTCTGTGGGGTCAAAGTCTTTTCTGTAGTGCTGGAGTTGACAAGTATTCAAGACTGGGGTTGCTTTCACACTTGGAATTCGGGCACGGATTGAAGTACACTTGATCCCAAAGTCCAGTTCATTTGGTAAGTGAACAGAAGCATACCGAGCTCAGGCAAGGTACGCGAGTCCGCTTGGCAGAGGTGGTCTCGGGCACGCTTCATCCTTACTCGTACCAAATTTGAAAGCAACTGTCCTCGAACACGGAAGTGGACTGTTACCACACACAAAAAACACAGAGACTTCTGGTATAATTCATAGTATTTACATTCCCGTAGTTATCACATAACAAGAGAACGGTGCCCTGACAAACTAAAGAAAATACAGCCGCAATATCTCAAAGTTCAGGACGCGATGCGAAAGTCTGGCAGCTCAAGTGATGAGAAAAATTAATTCTGTGGCATTAGGCAGTAGACAGCATACTCGGCCAAAAACCAAGTGAGCCGAACGTTACTGATGACGAAAGGGTTTGCTTCTTCTTCTTTGTGTATATTTTCCTATTTAAAACCAGCAAGGTGCATACTGCCACCTACTGTACCGGAATTTTGACATACACAAGTGTACTTGGGTACGGAACGACATTACTAGTGTGAAAGCTGACCAGCAGGAAGAGAGGGAAGGGCAGACAATCGTCCTGAGGCATGGTACGGAACAATAGTAGCTAATGTGAAAGCACCCTGAGCCATAAACATAGTGGAGTCTCACCGCTGAGTGTCCAGAGTAGGGGTTGATATACTGGGACATTATGGTCGCACAGAGGTGGTAGACCCTTGATGATGTCAGCGGCCTTCTCAGCTATCATTATGGTGGGGGCATTGAGGTTGCCGCTCACCACACTGGGCATGATGGAGGCATCCACCACCCGCAGGTTCTCCACCCCAATAACCCGTGTTTCTGGGTCCACCACCGCCATGGGGTCCGAAGGCTGGCCCATCTTACACGTGCATGAAGGGTGGTATGCGCTGTCAGCCTTCTGCCTCACAAAAGCATCAATCTCTTTGTCTGTCTGGGCTTGTGGTCCCGGCTGCAGCTCCCGGCCACGGAACGGGTCGAAAGCATGCTGGGCAAATATCTCCCTGGAAAGTTTGATGCACTCTCTGAACTCCAGTACATCCAAATCTGAAAACGGAGCAAAGTCTTGTCAGGCCGCACCACAAAGCAAAGTCATGTACCCCCACCGTGCAACAGAGGAACAGAGATTTGGGATGCATATGTTTTCCTACATGCTGTGCTACATCACAATAACACGCAGAGCTTGCATTACGGTTCGCTCAGCATTACCACCAGACAAGTGGTCAGGGTAAATAAAACTGAATGAAGACTGGGTCTTGGGTACATCTCTGCCTGTGAACAGCTGGTAATGAAATGGAACAGGAGGGCCTTACCTGTGGAAAGGTAGTTTGGCTCAATGATTGGATGTTCCTGGGGATTAGTGCTCTTGAGTTTTAACCACCCAATGCTGGTGCTTCGCATTGGGCCAATATGTACCTAAAACACAATTTAAACAATTTACGCAAAATTAACAATTTAAATTCAACTGAGTCATTTATTCATAATAACATGCATGTTCTACTTCCTGTACCTGCCCCAGAATGCGTGAAACTGAGAAAGGTGCAGAATAGTGCAAAATTAGGCACTTGGGTTTGATTGAAAGCTTAAGTGGCTCACTTGGTAAGCTTCAAATTTGGAGCTGACCCGGCCGTGGTCTATGACTTGGGAGGGGAGAAAGTGAAACTGGAGGTTAGGGTGAGGAACACCAGGGCGACTCCTTATGAAACCTCCACTCTCCAAATGCGCAGTGGCTCCTGGCCCTAGGAGAGAGCAGAGGAACCTTAGCTGAAAAGATTAGCTAGATAAAATGCAACCGCTACCCCTCTCCCCATAAGTACGGAGAAATAAACTGACAATCGCAAAATATGATGACTAAAACTGCAAAAGGCTTTATACAGAATTTTCACAGATTATCAAATTGGATAAAATGAATACTTCGACTGCGGTTAAATTCCACCGCAATGTGCTGGTTGGAACTACTGTTTGGGTTACAGTGAAATTTTGCCAACACTTCTTTTTTTGCTGAAGTCACGATACGAAGGTTTTAAAATATTACGTGGTATTACAGATGTAAGAACAAGTTTCAGTTTTTAGCAAGCAGAAACAGTCATTGCACCTTGGAATATCCACTACACTTAACTGGCCCTGAACCTTGAACAAGAGCTTTAAAGCCTGTGAATTTCACCTGGACCAGGAATAGTAGTAACAACTGTGAATTTCAGTTGAGCTAAGATATTGCAAGCAAATACAGTCATCTGAACTAGAGTTAGCCAGCTTCAGTACCTGTGAATTTAAGAAGCCATTCCAGGCCAATCATGATCATGTGGAAGGGCTGCTGGGCCTTGTACAGTGTAATGGGCTGAATGCACTCCTGCTGCACATAGAGCTCCAGGTGGTCCTGAAGATTACTGCCAACTCCTGCACACAACATCAGCATGCTAGTAATAGGAAGTGTTAGCCCTCAGCTCAGAGCATTAGAAAACCAAATGCGAAGATATATCCATCCATTATCTAAACCGCTTCTTCCTTATTAGAGCCATGGGGGAGCTGTAAAATATCCCAGCAAACTATGGACAAAAGGAACCATCCTGGACAGCTGGCAAATCCACCACACGACATATACTATTCACTCAATCATACTTCTGGGCAGTCAAGAGTCTTCAATTAGCCTGCTATGCATGTCTTTAGACTATGGGAGGCAACTTACTAGTATGCCAACACTCAAACTCTACACAGAGACCCCAGGGTGGATTCAAACCCACAGCTTCCTTGCTTTGAGGCAACAGTGCCATCCACTGCATCAACATGCTGCCCACAAAAAGTATATACATATGCAGTGCCGTGAAAAAGTATTTGCCCCCTTCCTGATTTCTTTTTTTTTTTGCATTATTGTCACATTTAAATGTTTCAGATCATCAAACAAATTTTAATATTAGACAAAAATAATCTGAGTAAATACAAAATGCAGTTTTTAAACGATGATTTCATTTATTAAGGGGAAAAAGCAATCCAAACCTTCCTGGCCCTATGTGAAAAAGGTTTAAGGAGCAATTACTTTTTCACACAGGGCCAGGTGGGTTTAATAGCTTTTCCCCCTTAATAATCAGGAATGGGGCAAATACTTTTTCACGGCACTGTATGTTATTCTTTGCACGGCTCTTTGGTTATAATTGCCTGCCATCACTCCCATATACAGAGCGTTACATTGCTGCTGCCAGCACAATTCTGTCATAACCACACCCCTCAGTTATGACAACTGTTCTGGATTGCATTGCGTTTGTCAGGGTTGCAAGTCAGGTGTTTTCTGGCATCTCCATTAACAGGTCTGGTGGCAACCGATGAAAGCTACTGGTGTCATGATTGAGGGGCGTGGTGAGTGCTAAACTGGTTTGGGAATCACAAAAACACAGGCACTTACAGTGTACCAGGGGTTTTCAAACTTTTGTAGAAACGCTCAATGTGGCTGCAGGCTTTCATTCCAACCAAGCAGCTACAGAACTCATACCACTAATCAAGGTCTTCAGAAATCACTCTAGGGGTTGGTTGTTAGAATCAGGTGTGTAATGGCTTAGCTGGAACAAGAGCCTGCCTCTGGATTCCCCCCACTGGCTCTTTCTGGATAACCTTGAATACCCCTGCAGTACACAATATTCAGACCACAACCATCCCAATATACACTGCCCGTCCAAAAAAAAAAAAGTTTCACTCAGATATTAAGTTGGAACCCAAGTAGTTTTGATTACAGTGCAAATTCATTGTGTCATTGTTTTGACAACCGTATGCAACGTCAGAACATTCATTTTCAATCAGAGCTGCATTCATTTTTGGCCAAGCTCTTGTTTTGACAACAGGATAGTTGAGGCTCTCAGTAGGTTTCTGTAGCACATCTCACAGACTTTCAATGTGGTTAAGATCCAGACTTTGTGATTGCCAATTCATGAGTGAAAATGATTCCTCATACTTGTTTTTATCATTCCTTGTTTTCTTTACTTGATGCAGGCCAATAATTTGCCCCTTCGGAAACACTGTAACATCATTTCCGCTGCCAAGGAATACATCTTCCAACATAATTTTTTAAGAAATGAGAAGCTACGCACTCCATCAGTTGGGGTTAAAATAATTTTTGCCCGCTGAAACATATTAATAGCTGCAATATTGACCCAGTCATAGTATTTGTTGATTTAAATCCAAACGGTGACAGTTTTTGGTCAGGCCGTTTGTCTTACAATGCAAGGAGTTCCTTGTATTTTTCTTACTAAGTATATGTTTACCAGAAGTACTTGGAGTTGGGTACTATAGGCATAGAGATGCGGCGGTTTGGACTTTGGGGAGTGCTGGTATGCATTTATATACACTTAAAGTGAAATCAAATGGAGAAAATCAAAACCATACAGTTAGAGGCTAACTTAATGATTGATCAGGGTACCAAAATCGACAGAGCTTTCTTTTTGTTAAGATTCTGAAAGAATGAGATCATGGATCTCTCGGCATCTGAATCTCTTCAGTATTTGCATAGATCCAGAAGAAAGTACATCCAAAAAAAAAAAAATCCTTCCTTGACTGTTAGTGGTACCTTTTGTTGTAAATTGGTTCCCAACCTTAATCCTGTATATATCTGTATTAATCAGGGCAATCAGGGACATCATTTCAACTTCAAGAGCCAGGGGATGCAGGCCAGCGGTGTCATGAGTGTACCTTGGAGACTTGATGTTCTGCCATCAGTAAAAGTGAGTCTCCCTTGTAAATTGCTTATGATAGATCCATTTCTATGATTCAATATGGAACACTATAGTGATTCTCAGGAAAGAATAAATGGAATATTGTATAATCAAAGGGAACAGTCATTAGTTAACTTCAAATGTTCCCCTGAGTTAGCAAATCCTGAACACCAAATCCAGTATAACACCCTGCAATGTACTTTGGTAAGGGTAAGTGTATTCACATCAATGTTTTTGATGAACTCAAAAGGCAACAATGTCGTAAGACCACAGTCATTGGGCCTCATGCAGCAACATTCTCTTAAATTTCTCATATATTTTCTCTTATTTTTTTGCTGAGAGAAAAAATAAGAGAAATAAACTCAGGATGCACCAAACGCTCTTACCGTCCAAATCTGCTCTTACCCAGGTGTGCTGAATGTTAAATCCCACATGGCCGTAAATTGGAAGCGCGTGGCCGGTTGTTTTAAATTAGCATATATGACACCCACTAAACACCATTAGGGGCAGGTGACGTGCCGTGTGCAAAGAGCCGACTGCTCGTGGCAATCTAGGAGCTTTCACGCTAGGTACGTACGACTGTCCCCCATCCCCTCTTCCCCTGCTGGTCAGCCTTTGCACTAGTAATATCGTATCATACCCGAGTACACCTTGCATATATGTCAAAATTCCGATACAGCGCGTTGGAGTATGCACCTAGGTGGTTTTAAATGGGGAACGATTTTAAAAGGAGGCGCCAATATCTTTCGGGGGTTTTATTATTGAGAAGGGGGTTTAGAATATTAATATCGCGAATGCATATGCTGCGCGTGCCCTAGAAACCCGGTGTGTCATCTGTAACATGGATTACCACGTATAGCAGCAAGAGAAATTAAACCCGAAATATTTTTTTTGACTGAATGCTTGATGTTTTTACACATCCGAATCTTTCTCTGGGTATACCCAAACATCAAGGTAAGCCAAAAATGTACTGATTACATTCAATATAGGTGGACGTTACATACTAAATTCTTTCGCCCTTGCGTTTTTGGCCGATTATGCTGTCCACTGCCTCATACCATGAAAATTTATCTATCTCATAACTTGAGCTGCAAGACTTTCGCACTCCGTCCCGCACTTTGAAATATCGCAGCCGCATTTTTTTTATTTAGTCACGGCACTGATCTATTATTCTGTGAGAACCACGCGAATGTAACTAAGTATGAATTATTCCATAAATCTCCGAGTTTTTGCGTGTAGTATCCAGTTGTGATTGTATGTTTTCGTCCGCCTACATTTCGAGCAAGCATTGAATTTCTTAGTTTGAATGGAGACATCTTTTCGCCGCTGCATTTGTTAGGACAAGAGAGCTGTAACGTATAACAGTAATCTTCTATGCTCAAGTACGGTTGCTTTCACATTTGGTACGAGTAGCCATTCATCTGTCTCAGCAAACAGATCTGCGCAATCTCTAAAAACGCGCTCTCTGCGCAAGGCCTGGATGGCCAAAGCGTCCAACAGCAATAGGCAAGCCATTCAGAAGCAGAACGCACGCAAGTATCTAAGGGTTTTTATAGCTTAGTCCTAATTAGGATCAGCTGGCCAAACTCTTTAGCCCAAGAATTAAATTCTAAAATCATTAATTTCTCAAAAACAAAAAACAATAAAAATTTGATTATATGGTGCATTTTTAATGTTTAGGTTTTAAAACTTCTGTTTCCGTGCTTTGGACAAGCAATTTGTGGACAGAGATAACAGTTTTCTGTTTTCTCTTATCTCGGTAAGAGTGCTCTCGACCACTCGTAAAATTTTCTCTTACCGAAGAGAAGAGCAAAAACAAGAAAACACTGGTGCATCCCAGAAATCAATGGGTAAGAACAAAATAAGAAAAAATCGGGGAACTTACAAAAATAAGAGAAATTTGTTCTTATATCGCTTCTTGCATGAGGCCCATTGAGTCTGAAAATTATGCATCTGACTTGTACAGCAAAATTCAATGATAGAATTCCAATTTCTTCAAATCCCATTTAAAAGTATACAGTAAAGTGCAGAAGCCACCTGGGAGATGTGACACCACTGGAATGTCCAATTTTTTGAGGTCGTCTCCATTTCCAACCCCAGACAGCATTAGCAGCTGAGGGGAGTTGATAGCGCCGCCACACAGAATGACCTCTCTCTCCGCATACACCTGCACAATATTAAGAATACCAGTTCAATCTGCCACAGCGCTCCAGTGCGAACAATCTGAAATCAAGCTAATTTTTGTAGTGAATTTAATATCACGAGTGCAGTGCTAGTTAAATTGCTGCTTGAGCAGTTTTGGTGCTTGCAGCTTTCTCCACTTCTCAAGAACCCCTCAACCAAAGAACTTCACACTCGACACTGTACTTCCTTGGGTCCTCAGTAGTACACCAGCCAAGTTTGAAGTCATTCATATGAACCACTCTCGAGATATGCCAAGGAAACACATATTCACAGACAGAGATTCCTTATTTATAGTTTGAATACCAAATTACGATGCCCAGCACTAAAAACGAACACAGGCTGCCATTCGCGTGAAGAGAGAATTTTACTTAGTCATACCCAAGGAAATTCCGCTAATGTATTTTCGTACAAAGTGGATTAGTTGAAAATTAAAACCTTCAGTTAAAAAAATTTAAAACAATTTAGATGTGACAAACTAGCACAATATTTTTTGCTTCAATCCTGGATCTTAATGTTTCCAGTCTCTTTTGATATTATATATTAAGAACAGCTGGAACAGACTATTAAGTTCATGCCTAGTTGCATTACCCGCTTCCTTTGCCCATTCTGCGTGTATTCAACACCCACAGCTTTGGTTCCATCAAACAGGACCTTTGTGGTCAGGGCCATGACCTCAGTCTTAAGGTTTGCCCGGGACAAGGCAGGGCGCAGGTAGGCACTGGAAGTACTCCATCTTTTACCTGGGGAGGCATAGGAAACATAGTGAAATGTTGCAGCAGAAATCCCTTTAACTAGAAACCTGAAACAGCCTACAGGTAATAGCTTGTAGTTTTTTGTAAACAGCATCTCCACATTTAATCAACAGGTCAGGCAGGGTGTGAGGAAAACTTGCGATGAGACAAGACACAACAGGAAAATAAGGCGTTCATTTTTTCCCGAGGGTAAGAAACAAGTGCAGCTATTCTTGCCTGTCTACCTTTATAGATGGTCATGTCCATCCATCCGACGCCCTCCTGCTGATAGCCATTCATGTCATCTGTGAAGGGATACCCGGCCTGCTGCCCAGCCTCAATGAAAGCATGGTGCAGAGGGTGGTCACTCTTGCCGCGTGAAACATGGAGTGGACCATCACCTCCTCGGTACTGATCTGCCCCTAGTTCGTGCGTCTGAGCCTTCCGGAAATAGGGGAGACAGTGATCATAGTCCCAGCCAATTGCTCCCTCCTTCTGCCAGCGGTTGTAATCCTCGGCATGACCACGAATGTAGACCATGGCGTTAAGAGAGGATGAGCCGCCCCACACCCGGCCACGGGGCCAATACATCACCCGCCCGTCCATGTGCTTCTGGGGCTGGGTGTGATAGAACCAATTGTAACGGTCATCGCATAGATTATAAGTCAATGCCGCGGGCATGTGGATCTTCCATGAGAGTCGAGTGCTGTTCAAAAACAAATCCTTGGGGCCAGCTTCAAGAAGGAGCACAGATTCTTCTGCCTTTTCAGAGAGCCGGTTGGCCAGCACGCATCCAGCAGAGCCACCACCCACAATAACGTAGCTAAAAGATGGACTTTTTTGCGCCACAGAAGTACTGTAATGCGGGAATTCTTGCCGCTTCAGAGAGATGAATACATTTTTCCGTGCCGTAGCCCGGGCCAGTCCTTCTGCTCTGTTGGCCAGTTTCGTGAATAGCATGTTGATGAAACAATTAAACTTGTCATCCAAATTCAAGTAGCTTGCAGTTGAACTTCGGCCAGAGGCTTTTCACAGGATAGGGAACTTTAAAGACCAACAATATACCTGTCAGAAATAAAAAAGGCCACACAGTTCAGATTTTTCTCACTAACACCACATGCAAAACGAAAATCTGCGGAGAGCTACGCTTTTTAAAATAACCATAGAAACAGGGGTTTCATGCACTGACACAGCGAACAGCGAGGAGGCAGATTTGATAAGCATGTATGTTCAAGTAAGGCGCAGCACTACGACTCAAACTTCAAAAACAAGCAGTATAGTGTGAGGCAAATCAAGTAAAGGACTGCACGTCAAATGGAGGAAAGATTCAAAAAGCGTCGACTACGTATTGTCATCTATTGTAATACTTCGATTAACATTGACAATGGGACGTGGGAATATAGAAGGTCTTGCGTGCGAGGTAAAACTACAACAGGCAGCAACAGGCTGAGCAGATTCAACCGTCAGAAGACAAAATAACGGGTCCAAAGACTGGACCGCGGATCCAAAGCATTATATATGAAACGAATACAAACATTTAGGATGCAAATAAGTACGTAGCCAGAGTACCGGCAGAACTAATCGAGTTATTAGCGTGAACTTACCCTTTGCATATCACTACATAAACAGACTTCACATTAAGTTAGCAGCCAAGATTGGGCGGAGTTTGCTGAAATCTAGAAACTATACTAAAGTACTGCAGAGCGTGCTGTAGGTGGCGCGCTAACATGTAGTTTGAAGAAAGGATGAAGCAGTGAAATTGTGCCTGGAGGCAGGATTCTGAAAGTCAAAGGGCTTGCTGCTGTTTTGAGCTACTCCAGCGGTCTGCGAGGATCGGCTGATAATAATAAATAATAATAATAATAATAATAATAATTATTATTATTATTATTAATAGTTTTATAGTAATTATAATAATAATTGTTATTATTATTACTTCTATTATTATTATTATTATTATTAGTTACCTGTCAAGAAATAAGATAATGGCCCCATTTCAGAAAGCGGGGTTAGAAGTAACTCTGAGTTTGTTAGCTCAGAGTTGCAGGAAACTCCGAGTTATCCGGTTCACAATGCGAGTTCAGTCCAACTCTGAGTCAGTTGCCGCGGCAACATACTCCGTGAAGCTAACCTGCCCGTTGGCAGGTTTACAAATAACTCAGTTTCTTCTCGTGAAACTGCAGCCTGAGGAGGTTTTAGACATTGCGTGTCCGTTCCTTGAAGAGACAGGGGACATTGAAGCGCAAATACTGAGAAGAGTTCTCCGTTAGGAGAGAGTTATCCTACCACGTTTGGATGTTTTATCGTTTTCGGACGAATATTTGTTTGAGCGTTCCGTTTCTCTGTGGAATATATAGCCTAATTTATTTCAACAAATTTTTAGCCCGCATATTGCTCGTGTGACACACCGAGGACATTTTCTTAGTTCAGAATAAATTGCGCGGCTCTTCGTTTTTTTTTTTTTTTTGCAAACGGCAGTTTTCATTATCGTTTTGTTTTATTACGGAAAGAAACAACCACGACTTCATTCATTAAAGGCACAGTCATTTTCTACCACGAGTGGGCTCTTCAAAGTTGGGGAGAGCCGGTGCGAAAGTAATGTGGGACAAAAGTAATACGGCGATTTACTCACAGCCATCCGCACTTCGATGCGTCAAATTAGGTCAGCACGTCCAGCTCGCGACACTCTCCAGACCCGGGAAAAATCTTGAGGTTTCGTCGCTTCTCCGCGAAACGAGACCGGGAGGACCGTTTTCCACAGTGGTGAGTAAATTCAGACAAATGGTAAACTTTTTTGATTTAAAGATTGTCTTTATCGCTCCATGAGTCATATTTATGATGAAATGATAGGTCATTTAGTTTTGTAACATATCCTGAAGTTTGAAATGTCAAATTTTTTCCACTTTAGAAGCAATCCTGGTTCAAATGTCAGGAGTCACTGTCGGGGCAGTGGCGTAACAATAGGGGGTGCACGGAGTGCAACGGCATTGAGGCCTAGTAGCAGGGGAGGGGCCCACTGTTGGGCACTTCCGGGCCCTAATAGGCGACAGAATGGGTGTTTTTTTACTGTAAAAATTTCCACAGTAGTCTCAACCCATAAACAATAATCTCATAATATAGCTGCAGTATTGCATATTTATACCACTGCAACTGCATTCATTTCTCAGTCATGGTGCTGGCAAGTCGATGTCATCTTGGTACATTCATCATTTTAATTAAACAAAAGTTGTTATAACATGAAATAATTTAGATTTCTTTTTGGAAAATGCTTAATAAAACAAACAATGATAAGTTTATTCTGCTGTTGAAATCATCATTGAGACAGCAAGTGTTTCTGGGTAATGTACAACATTTCATAGACCACCCACGTGACGATGTCACGGTCCGATCGTTTAATCCAAGGACAGTCTGTGGTTTAATCTTGCATGCAAGATAGGCTACAAACGAAGTATTTATGCAGGAAGCGGCAAGAGCGTAAGGAGCAGGAGGAAAGGCTGGCCAAGATGCCGAAATTAAGCACATTTGGTTTCATAGCTAAAAGAGGCTTAAAAGCCGCTCTCCCCTTTTCTGCATGAGCGTGAGCACAGATCAACTGTTTTTACAATGTCCACTCGCTCGCTGATTATTGTTCCCACAATTCCTTGCTGTTCACAAAATTTCAGATCATCCCAATAAAGTTATGTTAATATGTTGTCCATTTACTCATTATGCCTTATTGTTCTTGATGATGACCATTATTAAGATAATAATTTTAAGATAATAATGTTAAGAAATAAATAGGAAAGTTTATATTATAGAATGAAATAGTGTAGTAACCCTTAGTGTGTGTTGTAGCCTACATAGGCCCTATAAAAACTCGAATAGCGTGCATTATTTATCATGAAACACCTCCGTCTATTTCGAAAGAGTTATGACACTTCACGGGGGAGTCGTGTCAACAGATACTCACCCGGGACCCACTCGGGCACGCAGTGCACTACTGTGGTGGAGGTAGTAACAATGGTTCCGTTCGTCCCTCTCTGCTAATGCAGCCGAACGTTCTGTTCTTAAGCTCATTAAAAAATTTGTGTGTAATATTTTACCGACAGAAAATGCCAAGAGTTAGGGTCAGAACTAACCGGAAAGGAAAGGTTGACCAGCAGGTTTACGAAAGGGCCTTTCTTGATGTCTGAAGCGGCGAGAGTATAAGGAGGGCAGCAGAGGTGCATGGCGTTTGTCATGTCACCCTGTTCAGGTACTGCAAGAGGAGGGCAGAGGCAGGAGGGCAGCAGACCAGAGCCCCAGGGAACAGGGCTCACAACAAAGTCGTCACAGAAGAACAGGAGAAGAGACTGCAGGCATATATAAAGAGAGCAGCTGATATATATTTTGGCTTGAGTCCTAAAGAGGTTGGAGTAACACTGCAGACAGAGCTACACCACTACCGCCATTTGCCTAAGATAGCAAGCACCTCCGCTCCGGATCTGCCCCTGCTCTGAGCCGGATCAGCTGGAGTCGGCACAGAGCCGGGCAGATCCGGGAGCGGAGGTGCTTGCTATCTGGGGCTGTTTTAGGTGCGAAAGTTTGCATATGAGCTGGCGGAAAATATTGGCCTCAAAACTCCATGTTCATGGGAGAAAAACCAGATGGCAGGGAAGGATTGGCTCACCTCCTTCCTCGAAAGAACAAAACCTTGGCCATCCGTCGACCCTCAAGCCACCAGCATGTCCCGCTCCACCAGCTTCAACAAGACCAACGTGACAGCGTTTTTAAAACCTAAAGACTGTCCTCACCTGCTATAATTTTGAAGCAAAGGACATCTGGAACATGGATGAAACAGGTAAAAATTTATATTTAGATAAATAAAAAAGCAACAGTGATTTGCAACAGTAATAATTCATTTCATTTATTATTTCAGGTACCACAACGGTTCAAGTGCCAGGCAAAATCATTGCCACCAAGGGGCAGTGCCAGGTCGGTGCTGTGACCTCTGGGGAAAGAGAGACATTGGTGAATGTTGCCTTTGCTGCCAATGCACAAGGCAGCTTTGTTCCCCCTTACTTTATCTTCCCAAGGAAGAAGTTCCAGGACCACTTCACCCGGGATGGCCCCCTTGGCTGCACTGTTTCTGCCAATGGATCGGGGTGGATGCAGGAGACAGATTTCTTGGCATTTTTACAGCATTTTGCAAGGCACACCCGCGTGACCCCGGAGTCAAAGTTGCTGCTACTCTTAGACAATCATCCATCACACCTCTCTGTGGTAGCTATTGACTTTTGCAAGTCACATGGCATTGTACTCCTGTCTTTTCCACCCCACTGCTCCCACCGTCTTCAGCCGCTAGACCGAAGCGTTTTTGGTCCTCTGAAGCACTACGTTAACAGTGCAGCAGACAATTGGATGCAAATGAACCCTGGAAGAACTTTGACCATCTACAACATCCCAAGTCTTGTGGCTAAAGCTCTGCCTCAAGCTGTGACAGCAAGCAGCATTTCATCTGGGTTCGAGTGTACCGGTATCTGGCCCTTGAATCCAGATATTTTTAGTGAGACAGACTTTGCTCCAGCTTTTGTGACCGACCGTCCTGCACCAGCACCAGCTCCATCCCCAGTGCCAGCTCCATCACCAGCGCCCTCTTCATCACCAGCGCCATTACCAGCGCCTGCTCCATCACCAGCGCCCTCTTCATCACCAATGTCCACTTCATCACCGG